>JAPTYO010000004.1:5396821-10396821 GCA_036873135.1 Clarkia xantiana subsp. parviflora
TTTCAAAACAATGGTAGTTCGTAACTCATTCAGTTATCTATATAAAATTGCCCTAAAATACATTGTAAATTAAAAAATTAACTGAATATTTTTTAAATATCAAAATAAAGACCCAACAACTTATACTAGTATTACTATAGTGTCCCGATTCGATTGAGTCTCAATTGATCCTCAGTCGGTTCTTGTCAGATTTGACTCAATTGTAACATTTGTATACGTCATTAGTGCTTTACTTGTGATACTTTAAAAATTACTCAGTTAGCTTTGTACATTGAAATCTATTTAACTACAATTTTGTAAAGATTGATTGAAAAATGTAATAAGTGTTATCGCTTTGCAATATGTTTGTACATCTTAAAACATGATAGTACTAAAAATCTTTTTTACTATGTTTTATATTATTTTTCGAAAAAAATACAATTATATATTAAATATTCGCAAAGATAAATAAATGGTTAACAGGTCTTTTGGTCCATGATGTTTGACAACTTTTGGGTTTTGATCAATGATGTTTTTTTTACTTAGTTTTGGTACTATATGTTTGCAGATTTTTTCTAGTTTTGGTCTAACCGTTACATTCCGTCCATTTTTTGACATGTACAAGTCACGTGATCCACCCTAAACTTTCAATTTTGTTCAATTTAGTCCCTCTAATACTTTCCTAACCTTTTTTTTTCTCAATTTAATCCCGAAGTTTCAAAAATTCAATTGGACCTATTGTCCAATTGGGGTCAATTTTGAAACTTCGGGACTAAATTGAACGAAAAAAAAATGTTAAGAAAGTATTAGAGGGACTAACTTTAAAGTTTAGAGTGCATCACGTGACTTGTACATGTCAAAAAATGGACGGAATGTAACGGTTAGACCAAAACTAGAAAAAATCTGCAAACATATGGTACCAAAACTAGGTGAAAAAAAACATCATTGACCAAAACCCAAAAGTTGTCAAACATCATAGACCAAAAGACCTATTAACCCATAAATAAATTATAAAGCGTACTTCATTATAAATATCTAGAGTAAGCCACTCCCTATACAAGAAGTATCAATTGATACTGAATGACCCAAATTAATCATATTGATAATCCAAACTAACTAAACCATGATCCTTAATTAAAAGGTCTATAAATGAACGTATACTACTTTATCACCTCACCTGCTCATCATACCATATATGGTGAGCTGTGCTTCATTATTATATTATTATATATGTCGAAAAAGAAGGTACAGAACAAATCAACTACGTAATGGATATTATCCACTGTCAATGTCTAGACAGATCAAACGCCCTTTATAAAGAACTTGAAAAGAAATATATTTAGTGCGATTTCATTTTTGAGCCAGCAAGACATTTTCCAAGTTATTGTTAATAATTATCTTAAAGCAAAGGAAAATAAAATAAATTATTAGAATTTAAAATGATGTCCAAGTGAATAAAGTATGGGAAAGTTGACACATACATTGCCACCCCAAACCGACCATTTGTCCACTACTGGCTAAAACAACCGATTAAAGAAGCGTTCACGTACGTAATCTCGAAAGTGGGGTACATAAACTATTGCATGGTCATACTAGCCTCCACATATATATTTACATTATTATTATTATTTAATAATTATATATATTGAGCTTGCATTATTGATTTTCAAACCTACCATTCCCAAAAATTAAATATCTCTTATCCCTCCCCCCAAAAGTTTGTCGAAACATTTATTTTTCTTTGGACCATACAAAAGGATAGCAGTCACGAATACGATAATAATAATAATAATTACTTAAAATCATAGTAACATTTGGCAACAGTGCTTATCATGTGCAATAAATATACTTATGTTTGTGTACATACTACACTATGTGGAGACATCATAATTAATTTATATGTTACAGATTTCGAGACATTGTAAATGCAACAAAATCATGTGCTAAATGACCATGGTCTAAAGTAAAGAATAAGGCATTGAGTGCATGTCAATTTACAAACTCTTTATGCAAAGGATAAAAATATTTATTTAATAAACCTTTTTATTATAAAGTTTTGAATATGAATATTATTCTTTTAGATTTTTGCATATATATATATATATGACTGAAGGATTTTCAAGCAAAATATTTATATGTCAATATATATATATATGCTTGCAGATGCTTTACAAATTGAATCAAAGCAGTGAAAAATATGTGAGATTTTTACCTGATTTATTTTACAAATTACACGCATTATTAATACTACTGTTTCAGTTCACTGTATTTATTTATTATTTTGTAATAATTAAGTTAAGGCTAAGCCTTCCTAAAAAATAAATTATGTAAACTGAAATATTTTAATTTTTCCTAATAATCGTTGTCAAACTCAACCACATCTCTATTCTCTCCTATTGTCTTTTAATTTTTTTTATTTAATTATTATTATAGTCCGGCCGACATCTCTCTCCTTCTTTAATTCCCCCCCCCCCCCCCTATACTCTCTCCTTCTTAATCTAATCTCCAAAATAAAAATATATGCTTAGCAATTAATTACTTATCCAAAATAATAATAAGATCTTTATTATTTCCTTATTATGGATGGACAACTTACCACGTGGCATCGTACAAATCAGCGGGACCCGACACCCCTTTCTTCCAAAATTCATCCAATCGAGGCCGACACACCGGGTCCAATAGAACAGCCTCCCACGCCGTCCTTACACGTGTCCTTGATTCTATTGGTCGAGGAACGATCCTTTTTCTACTTTCTTCTTCTTCTCTTTCCAGTCCACGCTCCTTTTGCTTGCCTACGCTGGATTCACTATAGACACTCTCCACGTGTCGTCTAAACAGAGCGAGTGAATCAAGATGCGCGTCGTCTTCGTTTCCTGACACCTTGATCAATGCACACGTCGGTAGCAGCAGAGGTGGCATTGCCTAGTGGAAGAAATTGCAAATATACCCTGTACTCTCATCCAGTGTATTAATAGCTCTTTGAACTATGCTGCGTAAGTGGAACGCACCCCGTGACCGACATGCCATTTCCATTTTCCTAACTTTTCATCAATAATAATAATAATAATAATCAAATAATTAATAACATTAGTTAAAATGAATGGTCTTTGGATTAAAAATAAAATAATGAATGGTTAAAACCAGTGTTATCAGAACCGGACCGGGGCCTGAACCGGCAGGGCCACCGGCTCCCGGTTCGGCCGGTCGGACTCGGTCCGAACCGGGTCCGACCGGTTTTAGTAAAAAAATGCAGATTTGTAGAGCCTCTTTGTAAGTTAACCCTTCTTTAGGTTTTAGTCCAGACTGGGCCTGCCTTTCTGTAAGTTAACTTAAAATTTTCCTTTTTTTTTTTAATGAAAGGAGTCCGAACCGGCGAACCGCCCAGTTCGCCCAAAACCGGCCGATTCGGTGAAAACCGGACTTCAGAACCGGGTTCGCTTACATCCTCCGGAAATAAGCAAACCGGACCGTGGAGGGGTCCGGTTCCGGTCCGGTTCTGATAACACTGGTTAAAACATAAGATAAACAGCCTGATAATATTTTGGCAAAAAAAAAAAAAAACAGCCTGATAATATTGATATGAATCGCTTGAAAAACTGTGTTTGTACACGCATAAAACTAGCTAATATGAAATAGTCTTTTTATCTAGTTTTTATCCAGGTATTACAATATGGTCAATACTCATAAAACGGTTAAGTTATGTTTATAAGAGAATAAGATATATAAAAAATAAATATATATCTTATTATATTCAGATAAATCTAGACTATGAATAGATATATTATTAGTATTATCAGATTATGTTTTCTTTATTATATTGTTATAGATTTAGATATATATAGTCTTGTATCTATATATATCGGTACATGTACTCAACATTAAACAAGATCAATAATACAATTATCATTTTTATATATGGTATCATAGTCTTTCTAACTCCAACGAGTACAACTTACAACCCGCCGTCCACCATCGCCGTTGTCCAGGGGCGGTCGGCACCGCCGTCAACTATGCAGATGTCATGCCGGCCGCCCCCTGCCCAATTATGATTTCAGTTTTTTTTTTTACTTTTCTAATAAGACAATAAATTTCTGCTTCCGTGTTGACGACTTCTGCGCGATCCTCTTTATTGCCAACTGACAAAGCCACCACACCAATGGTCCCTACTATTGTCATGTTTATATCAATTATTCTCCGCCGACGCCGACTTGATCTCTCCGGGCTTCCGCCGATGCCGACTGGATCTCTCCGGGCACCCGCCGATGCCGATTGGATTTCTCCGGGCTTTCGCCGTTGCCGACTGGATTTCTCCGGGCTTTCGCCGTTGCCGGCTGGACATCTTCGGACTTCCGTCGTTGCCGACTAGACCTCTCCGGACATCCGCCGATGACGATTGGACTATTCGGGCATTCATCAATATTCTTCGTATCAAGATCGACATTCTTGTCAGAACGTCCGTCTTGCGGGGGCGTATAAGGGAATAAGATATATTAGAGATAAATATATCTTATTATATTCAGATAAATCTAAACTAGGAATAAATATATTATTAGTATTATCAAATTATGTTTTCCTTATTATATTGTTATAGATTTAGATAGATATAGTATTGTATCTATATATATAGGTACATGTACTCAACATTAAACAAGATCAATAATACAATTTTCATTCTTTTATAATGTTGATATATTTAATTTTAAGTACTTTCTTAATACGACTTCTTTATAATTTTAAATTAATTATTTAATTTTGAGAGTTTTAACTGTTTTATTATATAAAGAATTTGTTACCTCTGAAGTTTTTTTTCCTTTTTTTTAAGGCATCCTTTTGCTAAGAGTCGATAGACGAAGCGCCTAGAACTAGCTAGAACTAGAATCCATTTGATGAGATTATTCATTAATTTATATGAAATTTACTTAAATATTAGCTTGTCCTTTTATATTAAAAATAAAAAAGTTGAGAGGACTAGTTTGCAATAAACTTCTCCTTTTCATTCCTTCGTCGCGTCAAAACCGCGGATTACGACACTATAAAATCCCACTCACTCACCACACTTTCCATCAATACCAGCTTTAAACGCATCCAACTTACTTGAATAGAAATCCAACTAATCATCTCAGTTTCATTAATCATCATCAATCAGATATGTCGTCGGAGGAGCATCACCACGGCCACCACCATGAGAGCCACGAGGCCGAGACTCCAGTCATCAGAGAAGAGGAGTCCGCTCCGGTGGAGTCCACGGACCGAGGTCTGTTCGACTTCATCGGAAAGAAGAAGGAGGAGCCTTCGTACCAGCAGCCACCACAGGAGGAGGTGATCGCGGCGGAGTTCGAGGAGAAGGTCAACGTCACCGAGAAGCCCGAAGAGAAGAAACACGAAAGCCTCCTCGAGAAGTTTCACCATGATGATAGCAGCAGCAGCTCTAGCTCTGTAAGTATACTTTATAGATATACCTTAGTTGCTACTTGCAAGCAAAATGAATATATTTGGTGGAAAATGCATGTTACATATTCTTACAGACACTCCATTATAATAATTTTATATATGTAATAAGTTCTAAGCTTAAATATCTAAAATCAGCTATAATTTTATATATGTAATAAGTTCTAAGCTTAAATATTCTAAAATCTGCTGTAAATTTCTACACTTATAGTTCTAGGGTTGTTTCCTTTTAACACTCGTAAATTATATTGCAGTCTGATGAAGAAGGTGAGAAGAAGGAGAAGAAGCCAAAGAAGAAGGGTTTGAAGGAGAAAATCAAGGAGAAGATCTCCGGAGACGAAGAGAAGAAGTACGAGGAAGCAGTTGATGTTCCTATTCAGTACGAGGAGGTGGCACCGCCGCACCACGCGCCGGCAGTTGTACACCCACCTATAGATGAGGACAAAGGGTTACTGGAGAAAATCAAGGATAAGTTTGAGCACGAGGAGGCAGTGCCGCCGACCCACGCGCCGCCTCACCACCCTGCTGTTGAGTACGAGGAGGTAGCGCCGTCACACTACTCGCCGGAAGTTGTACATCCACCTACCGAGGAGAAGAAAGGGTTACTCGAGAAAATCAAGGACAAGCTTCCAGGAGGCCAGAAGAAACCGGCTGAGGAGGTTGTCGTCGTTGCTCCGCCAGCTGTGGTGGAGGCGTACCCGCCGCCGGTCGACCATGAGGCGGAGGCACCGAAGAAGGGGTTGTTGGAGAAGATAAAGGAGAAAATTCCTGGGTACCACCCTAAGACTGAGGAAGATAAGGAGAAGAAAGAAGGGTCTGATTATTGAATAATCATTTATTGATTTTCTGCATTTTTATTTTTATTTGAATTTGAATTTGCTTTGGTGTATATCTTCTTGTTTGAAAGCTCTTTGGTTTATTAGTTGATGTGATCATTATATGGTGAAGGTTTTCTTTCTTTTGTGTTTGTGAAGGATAAAGAAAAAGAAAGAAGGGCATGTGGTGTTTATGGCACTTTTGTGCTTTGTATTATTGTGCTATCAGATGCATCATATAAAATATATTTATTTGCTTTTGATTATTATGAATCTCACACCATACAATATATGTACATTTCCTACTAACTAATTATAATATGAAATACTCAGATTCACTAATGGCAGGATTTTTTTTAGCAATCCTTACACTTAGCATACTTTAAAATATTATATTTAATATGATACAACGATTTTAGCTGTGTATCTCTTAATAAATAAATAAAATCAGATTCAAAACTCATCTAAATTTTAGGAATGAAATTATGGTTAGAACTTTACTTCTTAATTACAAACTAATTCGGTGTGAGGAAAAATTAAACTAAGCAAAGTGACCACGATGTGTACAATTGTTTTCCTATTAACTCTTGACGCATTATACGTATAACTCTAAAATAATTAACTTTCATTACGTATATTATTATTTTTTCATAATTCAGTTCTTACCGATTCGTCACAAATCCCGACTTCGTCTCTAGAGGGAATTTGCTAGGTTTTGGCACCTACAACATCTATGAGAAAAAATGTGTATATCAAATATCTAGAAAGTGCACATTTGTTAAAGTGCGCTAAAAAAATTCTTCTACTCAAAGTTTTAGTAGGTTTTAATTCAAGTATAGTGAACTAGCTATAGCATTGTTTTATGCATAGTTTGTTTGCTAAATAATAAATGTTTTTCTTATATTATTGAAAAAGAAACTAAATTTATACAAAAAAAAAAAAAGTTGGATAAGCTGAGAAAACGAGTCGAAATTCTCGAGTTCAAAGAAGTTGCTACATAGATTGTGCAAAAGTAATATTGCATAAAAAAAAGATAAAAATAATTTGCTAAATAAGTAAGGTTTAAAAAAGAACTATAGTAACTTCACAAAAAGTACTCTGCTTCAACTTATTCTTATTGTGAATTAAGTATAATCCTTACTTAGAGCTAGGCTCCGGCAAACCAACATAAATTCGGATGAAATCCGACAAAGATCGTTCCCTTAGTCGAATCTCGAACTTCGGAGCAACCCATAAAAAACGACAATTTTAATTTGTTCTTCTTGTTCGTAAACTCAAAAACCTAAGTATTATTTCATCCTCTCTATTTGTGTTCATCATAACTCCACTAGACTAGACCATCTCAATTCTCTTCATCAAAGGAAAAAGAGAAAAAAAATGGTAACCGTATCCATACTGCCGTACAACAAACAAAGCTCACTTGCTTTCCTAGTCCTATCCTTCATCGTAATAAGTATAGCAGTCAGGTATGGCGCGGCCGATAGTGATGACATCAGCAACTACCTAATCGGAGTAGGCAGCTATGACATGACCGGTCCGGCAGCCGGAGTGAACATGATGGGTTACGCTAATATGGACCAGATAACTGCCGTGATTCACTTTCGACTTAGGGCGAGGGCTTTTATTGTGGCCGAAAGTGGTGGTAACGAGGCGAGGTTTGCTTTTGTCAATCTCGATGCCGGGATGGCATCGCAACTATTAACTATCAAGTTACTTGAGCGCCTTAAAGCAAGGTACGTACACGCGGGTCACGTATGAAAAAAAAAACCTCAAAAAAAAATCATTATTTCTAGTAACATTGATCAAGTCGATTATTAGTTACCACTGAAATGGGCACAGTTTTGATACGATAAATCGATCATGATACGTACACACTATTTATCTGCTCTAGTGTAAAAATGAATATTTCAGGTACGGAGACTTGTATACTGAGGAAAATGTGGCGATCAGTGGGACCCACACGCACGCAGGGCCTGGGGGCTACTTGCAGTATGTGTTATACTCAGTGACCTTTCTCGGATTCGTCCAACAGTCGTTCGACGCCATTGTTGCCGCAATCGAGCAGAGCATTGTTCGAGCTCACGAGAACCTCAAGCCGGGATCTATCTTTATCAATCAAGGTGATCATTTTACTTAAAAAAAAAACATTCTCTATAAGATGTTCTTAATTATATGCATGCAGCTAAATCAAGATATAAGTAACAAAACGTTAGAGCTCCATTAAAATAAGAAAAAGTTCCATTGCCGGGAATCGAACCCGGGTCTCCTGGGTGAAAGCCAGATATCCTAACCGCTGGACGACAATGGAAGTTGTTTGAGGTGCAAATGGTATCCATACCCTGGATGCAGCTAAATTCAGGTTATAATTAACAAAACATTGGAGCTCCATTACAATATGAAAAAGTTCCGTTGCCGGGAATCGAACCCGGGTCTCCTGGGTGAAAGCCAGATATCCTAACCGCTGGACGACAACGGAAGTTGTCAGACATTCAAATTGAATCCATACCATGCATGCAGCTAAATCAGGTTATATTAGTAACAAAAAGTTAGAGTTTCATTAAAATTATAGAGCATCCATTGTCAGTGATCGAACCTGAGTTTACTGGATATATCCCAATCATCAGAAATTGTCAAAAGTGGGATTTGAACCCACGCCCTCTCTCGAAGACCAGAACTTGAGTCTGGCGCCTTAGACCACTCGGCCATCCTGACTTATATGATATGATATAATGATAAGATATTGATCAAGCAAACAAAGCTTCTAGCAGAAAGTTAATTCTAGGGTTAATGGTTAGTCCTATAATTAGCTTATTGTTATTTGTTACTACTATTAGTGAAATCTAATCATTGATATGCATGGTAGGTGAGGTGGAGAATGCGGGCATAAACAGGAGTCCGAGTGCGTATCTACTGAACCCACCAGCTGAGCGGGCCAAATACGGGTCAAATGTGGACACAAAAATGACGCTTCTTAAGTTCGTGGATGGCTCGACCGGAAAAAGCATCGGCTCATTCAACTGGTTCGCGACTCACAGGACCTCCATGAGTAAAGACAACAAGCTCATTAGCGGTGACAACAAGGGTTGCAGCCGCTCGCTTCTTCGAGGATTGGTTCATTGCTTCCACTTCCAACCGATTAGCTACCACAGGTGTGATAATGAACTCAAAGAATCATAACTCCTATAAAATGATAAGTGTGCACTTTGTGAAATTTTAAACAGAAACATTTTGAAGACCCGACACATGAATAATAGATTGTGAACATGAATTTCTCATATCATTTTGTTTTTAAAAATTATGAATTCTAGTAGAGGGTGGCTCAGTGGTAAAGAAAGCGGAGGCGATTAATGCGACGGGCGGGAAGCTGTGCAGTAAAACAAGCAGTCAGGGCTCGAAAGTCAGGAAGAACGACGGGTCCCTCTTTGTTGGGGCTTTTTGCCAATCCAACGTCGGTGACGTCAGCCCTAACGTCATCGGCGCGTTCTGCGCGGATAGCGGAAATCCATGTGACTTCAACCACTCTTCGTGTAACGGAAATGACCAACTTTGCATCGGTCGTGGACTGGGGTAAAAAGATTTCGACATGCAAAGATATGATGAAACGAGAATACAATATCATGAAGACGTTCACACAAGGTAATTATGTGTTGTTTCACGTTTAGAGATAAAATTATGATAGAGTTTTGCCGGTAAATCTCATTCTAGACATGTTCATTGTTTCAACTCGTAAAGGGTTTATTGCTGACAATTTATTATACAACTCGATACACACATATGCAAAAAATTGTGTCCATGCGAATATATGATGAAACGATAATAGATTAGATTTTATCCGGTATATTTAATTCTAGACATGTTTGCTCAACACTTAAGAATAATCCCCACTACTGCTCATGTAGTTCTCAGGACCAAATGATTCTAAAGATTTCCAATTTTTTTACAGAGTTCACAACAATGGCGGGGAGGCGACTAAGAGAGGCGGTGAAGACGACGCTCATAAGCAACGGAATCGGAGAATTCAGTGACGATCTCCAGGTGGTAATCGCGGGCCTCACTAACACGTATTCACAATACATCGCGACATTCGAAGAGTATACGCAGCAACGATATACGAGGTACTAATATTACCGACAAATAAAATTTTTACCGCCAAAAATTGTAGTTTTACCGACGAAATAATTTCGCAGCAACAATACGATTACTAGCATTACCGAATAAATTAACTTTTTACTTCATATGTTTTTACTTTTACCGGCGAATTAATTTCGCTGTTAAAACCCTAAACCGGAGTAAGATCAACATATGCAGGCGGCTTCCACACTCTACGGCCCTCACACACTATCCGCATACATCCAAGAGTTCCAGAAACTTGCCAAAGCCATGGCCACCGGAGAGAAAATCACCAAAGGCCCAACACCGCCGGACCTCTCCTCATCCCAACTGAGCCTCCTTCTTCCCCCTTCCGGCGACTCTCCACCTCCGGGAACCAACTTCGGTGACATGAAACAAGACGTTATTACCACGCCGGGAAAATCATTCAAGAAAGGGGATATAGTAAACGCCACGTTCTGGAGCGCGAACCCGAGATATGACTTGTTGACAGAGGGCACATATTCGCGGTGGTGGAGATGCTGGTCGCCGGAAAGTGGGTCCCGGTTTACGATGACGACGACTGCGGGCTGGTTTTCAGGTGGGGGTTAGATGAAGGCGGGGTTTATGGCTTGGCAACGATAGAATGGGAAGTGGCTGAAGATGCGAGTCCGGGGGTTTATAGGATTAGACACTTCGGATCTTCGAAGACGACGATCGTTTCTCCGACTGAGTACTTCACCGGCGCTTCGAGCTCATTTACGGTGTCGTAAATGATTGTGGAAGCCGGAATGTGGTCCAAAGTTTACATATTTTACCAAAGTTGTTAATTTTTCAAATTTTGAAATATGTACTTTCAGAAGTGGAACAGAATCCTACAAGCATCCATTTGACTGTTAAAAGTTGAAGGGAATTGTCATGTGCGTTGCAGATACGTTATTTTTCAGATAAATGACAGAAATCCACGATATAATTTTTCAAATACAGAGATACAGAGATACAGAGAGAAACAAACTGGACTGCTTCACGAGTTACTTCATCCAAATTACACAGCGCAGACTTTCACCTTGAAGGAGAAGCTCGAAAGCCTTGTTGATGCCATCGAAACTAACTTCATGAGTCACGAATTCGTCCAACCGCAGCTCCTGATATCGAACCAATAACGGCATTACTAGAAGTCACCAATAATATACACATATATATAATCGTAGTAAATTACCTTGTCCGTGTAGCGCTTCAACAGGATAGGAATATCGGTTTTCGCTTTAAGGCCTCCAAACAGGGATCCCATGAGGCTTTTTCCACTATGAAGGACGTCGAGAGAGCTCAAGGTCAATTCGGAGCCAGGCTTGTCAACTCCTAGAACAACTGTTTTACCCCATCCCTGAATTTTGTTGCATAATGTAGCAGGATATGAGATTATGATCCCTTACAACATTCTATACATCAAACTTAAGAATAAACTCATAAAGAAAGAACGGACCTTTCGGCAACAAGCATAAGCCTCTTGCACAAGAGATGACATCCCAACACATTCAAAGCAGTAGTCTGCTCCATTACCACCAGTCATTTCATTGATAATCTGCTCGACAGTAAATCCCGAGAAAAATTATCACCCGATGACAATATAACTGGAGATATGATGAAATTCAGGGTACATGAACTGAATCTAATGATGCTTTCTCTGCAAAATAATGCATGGATAATAAACACGATCGAGTACAAACGCAAATATATTACAGGTCAAAGCAATGCATCAACATGAAAAAGATACGTTATTTTGCATAATCATACTAGAAAGGATTACCTGGCTTATGGACTTCTCACCGGTCTTTCCTGAATCGACGAAGTCAGTCACTCCAAACTTCTTCCCTGTTTCAGTGACAGGCAAATAGTGGTACTACATTTGGTTAGAATATACAATCTTGTCTCTTCGACAGTTCGAGAAATAAACACGGTCGTTTCTAACTTGACTTAATATGAATATCTCACCAATTTCAAATTTTTCTGGGTTCAAATCAATGCCTATAATTCGAGCAGCTCCACATAATCTAGCACCCTCTGCAACCTAAAGAATAAATTGTTTTTTTCTCATCAAGTAGTCAAATCTGAAGTACTTTCTCAGATCATCAAACAAAAAGAGAATAATTGTATAAGCTAAAGATTCATCAATCATACAGCTAACCCAATTGAACCGAGTCCAAATATCGCAACAGTTGATCCTTCCTCTACTTGTGCTGTTCTCCATGCAGCACCAACCCCTATTATGTCAATGAGCAATATCAGATTAATTAAAGTTGTAAATATATGAGATTAGAGGTGCAGTAGAATTAGTTTAGTTTACCTGTTGAGACTCCACAACCGAGGAGGCATGCCTTACTTGGAGGAGCATCTCGATCTATCTTGGTTACGTGAGCAATATCAACTACTGTGTACTCACTAAAGCTCGAAACAAACAGAAAATGGAATAATGGCTCTCCTTTAAGATCAGTGAATCTGCTGGTCTTGTTTCGAGGCATCCATGGAGATAAAGTGAAGGGAAGTTTCGAACATAGGTTGCTTTTCTTTGATAAGCAATCTTCACAGTCACCACAATCTGACATGAAAGTTGGGATCACTATATCTCCTTTACTCACCTCATCAACATTCTCCCCTACACTTTCAACTTCCCTGCAGTTATGAGCGATGAAGCATAATTGCAGCTCATATCAATTAAATTCTGGATCATATGAATTTCTGCTTCCATACTATGTGATAATCAAAGATTAAAAATACACGTGTCCCATTCATATCCACACAAATTGAAATTAATATACGAGCTTGAGATCAAACTAATGAAATTAACTCACCCGACGGCCTCATGACCTAGAATTCTGGGAAAGCATGCGGGAGGAACCTGGAAATGCAGCAAAAATTAAAATCAGTCGACTTCATTTTGGATAAAAAAGTGATTTTTAGGCCAAAAGAAATCAATTGACGTGAAGATCAACAATAGTGCAGTATCCGTAGTAGTTGGATCATAATCAGCCATTAAAGACCTGCAATTTCCAAAAGGTGATGTCGCTGTAACACAGAGAGGTGCAGATGATCCGAATCCGAACTTCGTGTGGCATCGGCGGAGCCACGAACACCTCTTCTATCACCAGAGGTGCGCCAGGTTCGCGAGCTACAGCAGCTGCAAGATCGTATTTCAGAAGCAGTACTGAACTATCCCAGAAATCGCAGCACGCGAATAATCAGAGGAGTAGGATGACGTACCTCGGCAACGAATCGGCTTCCTCGACGTCTCCGCCTCCATGATAATCGCGATTGAAACCTCAGGCGACGGCGTCTGTGCTGCGTGGTAAGGTGACTGGTGCAGCGTTGACTTACAAGGAGAATATCCGGTGTAGAGACTGATGGTATAACGAGGAGACGCAGATTGGAGAGTTGATGAAACTAAGTTGGTGGACAGGGGAAAGTTGGTGAAGCTTGAATCTCTCTCTGGCAAGAGATGACGTGCCAGATTCTTCTTTTCTTTTTGGCAAGTAATGCTGTACAAATTTCACATTTTGGAAACTGACAAGGAAACGATGATAAATAACCAAAAAAAATGCAACGATAATGTCAGGGGTTGTAAAAAAAAAAAAGTTTTGCTACACCATGCGAAAATAGCATGCGACCAATCACAATGCTATGAATGTAGTTAAATGAACAATAGAGGTTATTTTTCACTAAGAAACATTTTCATGGTAGTCGCATAATTTTTGTCGCTTGATATGATCAAGCGTTTCTGGTAAAAAAGTTCGTGTTTAAATTTTATTAAAACTTTGAAAATAAATATTTATAATCTATTTTAATTTTACAAACTTAATTAATATGAATGAAATTAATTAGATATAAAGTGTGTATATATATATATACTAGATGTCCCTTCTATTCTTTTTCCATAAAAAAAAAAATCCTTCTATTCTATTTCGCGGTTGGATATCCAGAACAGAGACTTTATTACTACGGGCCACAGCCGAGCGCCGCAAATCGCACGTTTCTTTTTCTTTTGGTCGAAATAATAGTTGCATAAAAATTAGTAACACGGAGACAGAGGTGGACACTTGTCGTCATTTGTCAACCGCGTGGAACGTAATGAATTTTTTTCAAACTTTTAACAGTTACGTTACTTCAATATGCAACTTGTTTATTTTTTTTTACCAAAAATTAATAATAATATGCAAGTTGTCCAAATTTGAGCTTTGTTGGTGATGCTAGAGCATGTGAAAAAAACTGTGAAAAACTCATAGAAAGCACTTCTAGGTTCACATGGTAATGCATAGTTACATTCTCTTTCCATTTTATGAACAATCATCACTTGACATGTATTACTTGATAACTTTCTATGGATTTTTCACAAAAAATTTCACACTTTAAAGATTTATCCTTTTTTTTTTTTTTGGCCAAATCCAAATTTGAGCATTTAATTCAGACTCACGAGTATCCAACTTGTTAATATAGTAACTATTAAATATGGTGTAGAGTAATTTAAGTAATTCATTCATTATAGACATTTTAGAACACGTACAATTCATAATTTTTGAACTCCTACATGTGATATACATATAGTGTCTGATTAAATAGTCTTTTGGCGTCATATGTTTGACCAGTATAAGCTTTGGTGTAACATATTTTATTTTACAGATTTTTAGTGTCAAATGTTTGCATTTTGTAGATTTTTTGTGCAACCGTTAGTCAAATATTAAATTTGTCCGTTAAATAGTTTTATTTTGTTCAATTTAGTCTTCAAATTTATATACTAAAGAATAACCCTAAACCTAGAAGAAAAAAAGAACCGAAAATAACAAATATGTCATAAAAAAATCGATAAATTGCAAATACGATCTAAAGACATATAAACTGCAATTTTGACTATCTAGATGAAGAATTTTGGCAGAAAAACATCGTACTCCATGACAAAACAATAGGTATTGCTCAAAGCATTGTTTCCGCATGAAAAATTGTATACACGCGCCAAAATCCGATACTTCAAAATCTGACACCGGTAGTCGAAGAATTAACAATTTCGCCCGCATCACAGATAATCATTTTTCACAACTTGTCATACATAGATTTATTAACATATGGGGATATATAAATATATGTGCACAATTAACGCGTCATTTGACACGATAAATAACATACACTTGAAAGCCATTTTTTAAAACAAAATTATCAAAAGAAAATTGCTTCACTAATATTCACACACATTGGTGTTATGAATAGTTATATTATTAAATCAGCGCGTCACCCGTTAATTAAGATGTTAGATGTTTGAATCCCGCTAAGATTTTGATAATGGAAATTTATTTGAGTTCGGCATTTTACCTCCTACGAGCTGACTCAGTACGAGCGATGATTAGTTTAGACTTGGAAATAAGATGTTACGAGTTCTACCGTACTGATAACTAGAGGAGAACCCCATGAAAAATTAAGTATTAATAACCAAATTGCTACATAAACTTTGACTAATTTACAAGTTGATACATGAACTTTTATTTTTTAAAATTGGCTATCCGAACTTTTAGTTCCGAGGAAATTTCTACATCTATTTCAATTTACGTCAAATTGGACAGAAACTAACATCATGTTTGGTTCGTGGAATAAAGAATAAAGAATAGGGAATAAAGAATATGTAATATTAATATGATGTTGTTTGGTTGACATGAGAAATATGGACTAAGGATTCCAAATGCAATGTTTGGTTGATAAAATGTTATAGTAAATGAATGGAATAAGTCATAATTGACAGATTTACCATTTAATTAAATTAATACTATTAAACATGAAAATGACAGATCATATATTATTAAAAGAAAATTGATTTTTGTTCTTAAAAAATGATTATTTACAAAAGTAATAATTATTTAAAAAAACGATTAATTTTTTTTCTATATTCTAAAATTGATTATAACTAATATAATAGTGAATTGTAAAGTATAAATAATATATAAAATATTATTCTTAATTAAATTCAAATTGATTAGGTTTAATTAGATTTATCTATATTATGTAATACATCATATAATATATAATACACAAGAAACATTATGCGTAAACATATTATGTTAAAAAAGAAAGATTATATACGCAACGACGAAACCTATTGTGATACAAAAATACTTTAAAAACTAGAGTAGGTACGTAAACGACGAAATATATTGTAAGATACACATGTAAAATACTTACAAACAATTCTTATCTACTAATCAATAATAGTAATTAGCAAAAAATTGTCTCAAACAACATATCGAGATTAATTAGAAGTTTTTGTAATCCTTATTTTGTCTATCCAGATTAATAAATATGAATAAAACAATGAAACGTTAATGTTTTTATTAAGTACGAAGCAGAGCGAGGAAAAAAAAAAGTAACAAACTTACTTTGGCAGTCAAGGGCTGGGCGACTATTTCTCTTATTTTGTCTGTCCAGATTAATAAGTACGAAGAAAATAAGGAAAATTTAATGATTTTATTAAGTATGAAGCAGATCGAGAAAAAAAAAGTGCAGCAAAACTTACTGTGGCAGTCAAGGGCGGCGACAGTCAATAACCACGACAGTCAAGGACCACAGCAGTGCAGGCGCATGTAAGAGTTAAATTTTGGAGACGCCGTTTTTTTAAGGTAATAGAGACAGTTGCAATATATAATACTAATTTAAGTTTAGGGTTAAATTTATATTTTTAATTTTTATTACTAATTTTTGGAAACATGGAATAGTCAATCCTAGTGGTAAGGTTAAGATTGAGTATTCCATCAAAATTAGTAATTATGATTCCTTATTCTACACATTAAATTAACCAAACACCATAATAGAAATACACATTCCTAATTCTTAATTCCATTCCATGAACCAAACATGGTGTAAGTACGTTTTAACCACGTGAGGTCTTTTAACGTGTACCCAAGATATTATATTTAAATATAATTGAAAAAATTGCAACAAAATACATTCCTCTCGACGGGAGAATCCAGGCTATTCAGGAAGAATCGCAGCAATTCCCCAATCCTAACGAAGTAGTTTCTCCGGAATCCAAAATTTGATACTTAAATAAAATGCATCGTTCCAATTGGGCGAAAGTTCAACTGAAATCCAATCGAATATATTGCATTACAATATTTTTAATATATGTTTGAATACTTTTTTAAATACACATAAAAAGACTCATGTGACGTAAACATACTCATTTTCTATCAAATTTAAGATAATTGAAATAGATGTAACATTTTACTAAGAATTAAAAATTTGGATAGCCACTTTAAAAGAAAAATTAAAGTCGAAATAGTAATTTATAAATGAGTCAAAATTCATTTAAAAAATCGATTATTAACTCAAAAGTAATGCAGTTAATACACCGTTATATAAACGTAGAGAAACAGTGAAAATCGCATTCCCCTCCAAAACTCCACCTAAATTTTCCAGAACCTCTCTCTCTCTCTCGATCGACACGCAGTTCAAACTTCAAGCTGTTTTACAGTGAGTATACCGAACCGTCCCTACCACCACCACCACCGACACCGACACAACCTCACTATTCTCTCTCCTCAGTGGCGGCTCTCTACTCCACTGCCTCGTTAAATACTCTCATACTGAACCACCCAATCCTCATCACTCACTCTCTCTAGAAACTGCTTTCTCCTTCTATCGATAACGACCTCAAGGATGCGCAGCGCAGTGCTCACTGTTTCCCTACTCCTCGCCGTCGCCGCCCTCGCCGGAGCCGAGGATCCTTACCGGTTCTTCGACTGGAACGTCACCTACGGCGACATTTACCCCCTCGGAGTCCGGCAACGGGTATTGAAACCGTCTCAATTTCTTTTAATCGATCGAGATCTGTCATACTAAAGAATTGTTATGTAATGGTGCTGTAGGGTATACTGATTAACGGGCAGTTTCCGGGACCGGACATTCATTCCGTCACTAATGACAACATCATCATCAATGTCTACAACAGCTTGGACGAGCCGTTTCTTCTTTCCTGGTACCAAACTTTTTTTTTTTTTTTTTTTCAATTCATGGGTATGCTAGGAGCCCTTAAGAAGGCTTAGAATAACTCAAATTTACATCAGAATAGCTCGTAAATGTGTATAGTGCTGATTATAATTTTTTTTCTTTTCATAAACATGATGATTAATTCGAACCCGACAAAGGAATATTCGTTTGCATTTAATGTTCTTCATTAAGAGTGGAGCTTCGTTAATTTTGATGAGTAAGGAAAAAGGATACATTCGAGGGTTAATTAATTAAATTCACACCTTAATTAAATTAAGACGGTTTCTTTTATGCTGTGTTTTGGAACCTTGTGTTGGCACTTGCATCAATACGTCCAGCCATGAATGTGAAAGCATACATGTGGGTGGTCTCGACTCGGATCTTGTCATTGTCGCTTCTGAATAAAAAGAGTAATATGTTTGGCAAAAAAAGAAGAATAAAAAGAGTAATATAATATCTTCTTTTTATTATAGGCAGAGTTTTCTCCAAATATTTCTCTATTATTATTATTATTATATAAAAATAATAATTTGTTTACTTATTTAATGATACCTGAAATTATTATTAGTAAATAAATAAATATAACTGATTATGGTTAGATTAAACATTAATGTATCATTTACAAAATAACTGACAAGAAAATATGTTGAATCTAATTTTTGCGCCTTGCTCTCTAGTAGCTATATATACGTTATGAATGGAATTACTTACAAAAAAAAGACTATGTTTCCCCCTAAAAAATGGTCTCTTTTTATATTATTACAAATAAATAAAATAATTATATGGCAGCATTTTAACTGAGTGGTTCGGAGCAGTGTTATCAGAACCGGACCGGGGCCTGAACCGGCAGGGCCACCGGTTCCCGGTTCGGCCGGTCGGACCCGGTCCGAACCGGGTCCGACCGGTTTTAGTTAAAAAATGCAAATTTGCATATCCTCTTTGTAAGTTAACCCTTCTGTAGGTTTTAGTCCGGATCGGGGCCTGCCTCTCTATAAGTTTACCCTAAAAAATTTTTAATTTTTTTTTTAATTTTTTTTAATTTTTTTTAATGAAAAGAGTTCGAACCGGTGAACCGCCCGGTTCGCCCAAAACCGGCCGGTTCGGTGAAAACCGGACTTCAGAACCGGGTTCGCTTACATCCTCCGGAAATAAGCAAACCGGACCGTTGAGGTGTCCGGTTCCGGTCCGACCGGCGGACCGCCGGTCCGGTCCGGTTCGGTTCTGATAACACTGGTTCGGAGTCTTCAGAAATCAGACCCATATATATATAAATAAATAATAAAGTACAACTCCTACTAATTGATCTGAAAAGAATAGGTACATTCAAATTTAAAAGTAGTTAATTAATTTAAAAGTACTTAATATGATAAATATATTTTCTTATCGGAAATAATATTTAATCGAAGACTCCCGACCCTAGGAGATCTTGCATGGAAATGGCACGGTCCCCCAAATAATTTGCACGTGCTTCATTTCATTGTCAGATTAATGTACACTGTTTCATTTTATTTAGCTGTCTCCAGCCCAGCCAGCTACTACTGGCCCACTAAACGCGTTGAACTTTAAACTTGAAATTAGGGGTGGGTTTTTATTAGTAATTATTATTATTTCCAATTTCCAAAATGAATGGTGGAAATAAATAATGTCATTCTCTAGATATATATATATAGCAATCTTGGATGGGGAAATGTAATTACTGTCTTCCTAAGGCAATGTCTCATTTGAACTTAGTTTGTCACCAACATTTCAACGCGTTTAACTATTATAATTTGGATGTTCCAACTAATTTTAAAATAATAATTAATGTTAAAAATTAATTAAATATAATGCCCGCAAATATTAAAGTTGATCCTTCATTTATTATATCCACTATATATATATGTTCCATTTATTGATAATTTATTATGTGTTAATTAATAGGAATGGGATTCAACAAAGAAGGAATTCATATGAAGACGGTGTCGTAGGAACCACGTGTCCCATTCCTCCAGGGAAGAACTTCACATACATACTCCAAATGAAGGACCAAATCGGAAGCTTCTACTACTTCCCCTCCCTCGCATTTCATAAGGCCGCCGGTGGATTCGGTGGCATCAGAATCCTTAGCCGACCTAGGATTCCGGTCCCCTTCCCCGACCCTGACGGTGATTACACTGTCCTAATTGGCGACTGGTTCAAGGCTAACCACACCGTAAGTCTCATTTACTAATAAAATATACCTCAAACTTTTTATAATAATAATTAAATAAAAGTTAAACTTTTTGTTGTTATGGTAAAAAATAAGTCAATTTTTATTGAACTCACATTTTATCCCAATTATATAAGAATTTAAATTTTGTTTTTATATAAAATGCACATTAATCACTAATTCTTTAAATTTGTCTACTTGTATTGTTTTGACCTGAATTATTCTCTTCTATTCTTGTAGGACCTTAAGACCACCCTTGATAACGGCACAGGACTGCCCTTCCCTGACGGAATACTCATCAATGGGTTTGGAAATGGTGCCACTTTCAATGTCCAACAAGGTATGGCCCCATAAATTGATTGTAATTCAGTCGATTTTTGAATAGTTAGATTAAACATATAGAAATTTGTATAATAAATATTAATTGCTTAAATTTCTCTCTTCTTAAATCTTTATATATTTTCTCCCATGATTTAACGGCTAAAAAATCGACTTTAATTCCCGATTTCATTTTTGTCAAATTATTCTATGTAACCTTTTGTGGGGTCTAGTATTCAGGAACCGTGTACTAACAAATATTATAACAGGTAAGACATACAGGTTAAGAATATCGAACGTGGGGCTAGTGAACTCCCTCAACTTCCGAATCCAAGGGCACAAAATGGTGCTTGTTGAGGTTGAAGGGACACATACCCTACAAAACACTTACTCATCACTCGACGTCCACGTGGGCCAATCGTACTCTGTTCTAGTGACAGCGGACCAGGCCGCTAAGGACTACTACGTTGTGGTCTCGAGCCGCTTCACCTCGCCGGTCCAGACCAGCACTGGAATCCTTCGCTACGCCAATGGTGCGGGTCCCGCCTCTGGTCCGGCCCCTGGTGGACCCACTATTCAGGTTGACTGGTCCCTAAACCAAGCCCGTTCCATCAGGTAAACTCAATTAATACGCGTATTTTTTATATTAATTTAAACAAAATTTATGTGAAGAAGTATATACTACATATCATCATCTTACAATACTATAAATTCCAAATTTATTTATTTATTTTTTCTAAGAACTCTGATTTATTTGAATAATATTTATATTGTGTATTAGATTATTACTGGATGATTGAGTTAAAACATCTATAATTGCAGGACCAATCTTTCGGCGAGTGGACCACGACCGAACCCACAAGGCTCTTACCACTACGGCATGGTAAACACGACAAGAACCATCGTATTAGCAAACTCCGGCGGCCTTATCAATGGAAAACAAAGATACGCGGTCAACAGTGTGTCTTTTATCGCTCCGGACACCCCGATGAAGGTCGCCGACTACTTCAAGATAGATGGAGTTTTCCGAGTCGGAAGCATCCAGGACAACCCAACCGGTGGCGGAATATACCAGGACACCTCGGTCATGGGTGCCGACTATAGATCATATGTCGAGATTGTTTTCCAAAACAACGAGGCCATTGTGCAGAGTTGGCATCTCGACGGATACGCTTTCTTCGTTGTCGGGTAAGAAATACACAATTAGGTAGGGTTGGGCATCGAACTGGTCTAACCCTTACCGGAATTGTTTTAAATAATTCCGTTTGCAAAACGGTTCCAGTCCAGAGTGGACTGGATTTTTTTTGTATGGGTTTATCTTAGAAAAATTGGTATGTTTAGAACCGGTTTGCAAAAACAACAGTTCCCCAGTCTGATCTGACTCGTTTTTAATGAAAGTTTACACTAAATTTTTTAAAACATCAGTTTTAAATGAGTTCCGGCCCAGTACAAAACTTATTCAAAAAGTATATTATTAGTACCAGTTCACTCTTTTTAGACCTGGTATGTTTTGAACCGATCCGAATTGGATCGATTCCTAACAGTATGGTCCGACCGGCCGGACCGTTTTAATGGTTTTTTTTAGTTATATACTACACCAGCTCTTCAAATATAGTCAATGTAGTAGAATAAACATATACTACTTATACTAACACTTTCGAATTACAGGATGGATGGAGGGAAATGGTCATCGGCGAGCCGAAGTGGGTATAATCTCAGGGACGGAGTATTTCGGTCCACGATTCAGGTTTACCCGAACTCGTGGTCCGCGATCTATATTCCACTTGACAATGTCGGAATGTGGAACCTGAGGTCCGAATCATGGGCTAGGCAGTACCTCGGACAACAGTTTTACTTGAGAGTTTATACGACGTCAACCTCCTTGAGGGACGAGTACCCGATCCCGAAGAACGCGCTTCTTTGCGGTCGGGCAACAGGGAGACGCACACGTCCTCTGTAGAGGGCAATGCTGCAACACAACAACGATGAACAATGCAGTTAAGAGATTATTGTTACATTATAATTGTCATTGTTATTAGATGAGGGATTTGTTACGAGGAAATGACCTTAGCTCAAGGTCACATTCTTTTTATGTAGAAGATTGGTTTCGTTGATCATTTATTTGAATCATTTAAAGTTGTTTGTATATGATGATTTATAGTTGAAGAAATTAAGAGACATTGAGTTCTTTATTAGTCCAATGACAATAATATCTGGTTTGTGCTTCTGAAATTAGTCCCAGGATCATCCTTTTTTCTCCCTGCAAGAAGATATGTTGTTTTATTCTTTATTTTGTACGTGCTGTTAAATTTGATATCTGCTAGCTGTATGTATTTTCTATTTTTTTGTTTCTGCCTCCATGCTCATGCTAATCATGTAGACGTAGTAAATTAGTTAGTGAATAATATAATTAAAAAAAATATTATTCAATATAATACAATTATATTTTTATAAATAATAGTAACAAATTATAAGTAAATAATTTAAAAAAAAATGTCAATTTTTTCCACTTACAAAATACTAAATATCTTAATAACATCAGCTGAACTGAGCGTTCACTAACAAAAAATAAAAAATAAAAACAGTGGATTTTGATTTGGAACAAGTGCCGTAGCCAGGAATCGGGGTTAGGAGCTGTAAGAGTGATCAGTTTTTTTTTTTTTACTCATATACCAACCTTAAAAAATCCAAATATCAAAATGTGTTTGAAATCAAATCATGGTTTTAGAAGAAAAAATTTAAAAGAATTAAATAAATCCTTAAATAATCTTAAAGTTATATAAACTTTAAAATTCTAAAACTTTATTGAACTGTGTGTATAGTTTGACTGAATTAACTCTAGACGATAAAAATGTTTAAAATTATTACCTTCTAAAGTTAACTTGACCAAACTTTACACATAACTCAGAAGAGTTTTAGAAAAAAAAACCATAAAAATATATAAGTCATTTACATTAAAATATGAAAATTAAACAAACAAAATGCCAAATGGGGGGAAAATTCGGCGTCGTTGTTTAGAACAGCGGCGCCCAAAAAAAATTGGGGCGAAGCCGTTGTTTAGATAGCGACGGTGTGGTTATTTTACTATTTGGATAATTTTGTGGCACATTTTAGTGTTTGGTCTTTCTTAGGTTGTTATATGGGTAAATAGTTCAAAATATTGTATACAAATAATTATTTAAAAAAACGAAAAATACTTGTGAAAAAGAAAAAGAAATCATATGAAAAAAGACTATAAAATATAGTCTAATAATTTAAAAGTTAAATTTTTTTACAATGACTATTACGATTTTTCATACTTTCAAAAATAAAACATAACATACTCATTATCAATATATTCAAATATATATATTTTTCAATGAAATTCACCAAAAAATCGTTCGTCAAATTAACGCTCATTGAACTACGTTATGGACAAATGGACTTTTGCATATATTTTTTTGTAATACTTTTGTATATATTTATTTGAATAAATATATATTGTTACTTAGATAGTCAGATATAATTTTAGATATGAACTTATACATACGAACTATATATATATATATATATATATATATATATGTATTAAATATAATGAGCTAAAATAGTATATACATATTGTAACATTCATATTTAATGATGCACCACTTTCCTATTTAAATGCAGGGTGCAACATTCATTTTTTTTCATAAATTGAGGGGTAACAACTTTTACATATCCACTAATTTTTATAAAGTTGAGGCGGTTTGTCTAACATCATTTGAAAGTATTGGTGCTTCCATGCATTATTTTTCTTTAAAAATTATTGTATTTATTGTTTAATCCTTCAATTTTAAGAGCGTTATACTTTGTCTCTTATTAATAATTATTTTCATTTTCGCCCCTGAAACGTTTTTTTTTTGCGTGTTTTTTAAACTCTTATTGTTTTTATTTTCTATGATATAAACCTTAACATTTAAATTCAAAAAATAAAAAATAAAATCTTAAATATTTTAAAATCCACTATTATAATTATTCTGATTATTCAGTTTAATTTTTGTATATAAATTTTTTTAATATTTTTTTCTAAAAAAATCATTGTTTCTTATATATATATATATATTACATATATTTTAAAGTAAACTCAAATTACTCTATTATTTTTACTCTTATTAATAATTATTTTCATTTTCGCCCCTGAAACGTTTTTTTTTTTTTGCGTGTTTTTTAAACTCTTATTATTTTTATTTTCTATGATATAAACCTTAACATTTAAATTCAAAAAATAAAAAATAAAATCTTAAATATTTTAAAATCCACTTTTATAATTATTCTGATTATTCAGTTTAATTTTTGTATATAAATTTTTTTTTCTAAAAAAATCATTGTTTCTTATATATATATATATATATATATATATATATATTACATATATTTTAAAGTAAACTCAAATTACTCTATTATTTTTACTCTTATTAATAATTATTTTCATTTTCGCCCCTGAAACGTTTTTTTTTTGCGTGTTTTTTAAACTCTTATTATTTTTATTTTCTATGATATAAACCTTAACATTTAAATTCAAAAAATAAAAAATAAAATCTTAAATATTTAAAATCCACTTTTATAATTATTCTGATTATTCAGTTTAATTTTTGTATATAAATCTTTTTAATATTTTTTCTAAAAAAATCATTGTTTCTTTTTATATATATATATATATATATATATATATATATATATATATATATATATATATATATATATATTACATATATTTTAAAGTAAACTCAAATTACTCTATTATTTTTACTTTTATTTTTATATTTTACACTATTTCTATATTGATTTTTTCATAATTTTTTATAGAATGAAGTGTTTCATATACAAAGTTTTGGGTAAAATGCAAATAAAATATTTACAAAAATTAGTCTAAAGCATGAGTACTTTTAAAGGATCCTAGCAAGTCCCTCAGCTGTACGTAGCTACGCCCATGTTTGGAACTATATAAGTGTAAACGAGCCGAGTATTTGGCAAGCTTGACTCAACTTATTTTATTCGAGCTCGAACTTCAGAGTTTAAATTTTTTAACATCGAGCTCGACTCAATTCCATACTCGACGATTTCGAGCCCTGCTCGACTCGATAAGTTTAAAATTCAATCAAATGATAAATTGTGCACTTTAACTAGACTTTTAGCTCGAGCTCCACGTGAATTATATATATATATATATATATATAACATTATATAAAATTCGAGCTTGAACTCAATTCGAGTACCACTGAACTCGTACTCGATTCGGCTTCAGAAAAGCACAATTCAGACTTGACTCAATATTTAATTAATTAAATTTAAAAATTGATCGAGTCAATCAATAATAGGTCATGAATAGCTTGGCTTGTTTGATCATGTGAGCCGTGGAGTCATATTGCCGCCACCAGCCAATGATCTTGGATTTCGTTCCAAATTAGGATAACGTTGAGAAAGAAGATACGAATTACGATACCAAGCATAGCCATCGCTATCAGCATCCTTTTTCTGTCAGAATCTACTCAAACTTCTTCAATTCTCAATCGATACTATTCATCTCTTGATTTGCTTTGCTTTGCCTCTCCCGTTTTACTGGATCGCTGTCGGCTTTTGAGCTTGAATTTTGTCATTCAGGAGCCCAATTCGATGGCATCAATTGATCCGCAGCTTCTGCTCTCTCACAAGTTCCCCGAGGTTCGTATTCTCTCTTTCTGCCAATTAAAAATCTATGTTTGATTTCTGTTTTCATTCGGTTAACCTGATCTGACTAATTGATTCCTCGCCCTCGCCGCTGCGTGTTACAGATGACGTTCAAGTATTCCGACAGGTAAAATTCACTTCTTTATAGCTTAGCGGCAGATTATACAGTTTCTGTGTTGGATTCCGATATATCTTTAAGCTTACCCAGTTTGCACTTAATTTGGACTTGAATAATGCCTCGTTAATTGATCCATCAGAGATGTCGCTCTGTATAATTTGGGTGTCGGAGCTTGCGCACATGATGCTGTCGATTCTGATGAGCTTAAATACGTTTACCATGAAAAGGGGCAAGAGTTTATTCAGGTCTCCATAGCTTTCGTGTCTCCAGTTTTGGTTGCTGAACTGCCTCAAATAAGCATCAACATTCTTAATTGCCTCATTTCACATTATAGGTCTTGCCAACATTTGCTGCTCTGCTGTCACTTGGTGCGATTCCGATAGGTAGGAAGCTCCCTGGACTCCAGTAAGTACCGTCGAGCCCATCAATATAGTTGGAGATCCATGTATATTCTTCTTGATCCATTTTTTTGAAAGAAACCCGACCTATGCATTTTTGGCAGGTTTCGATAACTTTTAACAAGAACAATTTACAAGCTCTATGCACTTTTGGCAGGTTCGATGAAAGGCTGCTTTTGCATGGACAGCAGTATATAGAACTGTACAAGCCACTTCCTTCAAATGCCACTGTAAGTATTCTAGTCGTATTTCAATTGCAGCTTTGGAAGTGTTGTGATTCGTATTCCATCTGTTTATCGGATCTTAGAGGTTGAATAGTCTAAATTTATCCAAGAGCTTCCATATATGCAAAGAGTTGAAGTTGCAAGTGGAATTTGTTTCAGAAACCTAAATGGCTTGAACCTATAATGAACTTCTATCCTTGTTGGACACCCGAATTCTTATACTTGTAGCTAGCTGTAGCTCCATTCGATAGTTAATGACATAACGGATCGAAAGTGCACTTTGGAGTATAATACATGGTTTAAATATTGATGCAGCTGAGAAATACAATAACCGTCGCAGGGCTACATGATAAAGGTATGACCATAGCAACTGATAGAATATGTTTGCTATCATATATTAGCTTTTAGTGATAATGCTAAAGCTAGTTTATTTCATTCTGTTCTTTGTTTTGATTCCTTTTAGGTAAAGCTGCACTTTTGGATATGGAAACTAAAAGTTTAGATGAAGCTACTGGGGAGTTATTGTGCATGAATAGGTTACTCTCTCTCCATTCTATCTATCAGAAGCATCCGATCTCTAAAGCCGTGATAAATTTGCAACCATCTAAGATATTGCTTGTTCGTATGTTAAATAAGCAGGACTACTATATTTCTTCGGGGAGCTGGCGGTTTCTCAAAATCATCTCAGCCATATTCATACTCAACTTACCCGCCCACGCAAAACCCATCCATCAAAATACCCAAGGATCGCCCTCTTTATTCTTTCGAAGATCAAACTCAACAATCACAGGCATTGCTTCTCTGTGTAAAATGACATCAATTTCTGCAGATTAGTTTCACACCTTTCAGTGTTCTTATATGCAATTCCGAAACCTTTTCGCTTCTGATTTTGTAGGCAGTACTCTATAGACTATCCGGGGACTATAATCCTCTGCATTCTGATCCGAAGGTAGCTACAGTTGCCGGGTGAGTCGACTTTCACTACTTTTGTTTTTGTTCTTGAATTGCGATCAACCGAAGTAGCATGTGCACCAAAAGCTTACAAAAAAATGTAGGATCTTAAAATGGTTGTTGTCTTTTACGCCTGAACTAGATTCTCGAGGCCGATACTGCACGGATTGTGCAGCATGGGGTTTGCAGTTAGAGCTATCATTAAAACTATATGCAGAGGCGATGCCAACATGGTCAAGAACATATCGGGGCGTTTCCTTTTACATGTTTACCCGGGCGAGACTTTGATCACCGAAATGTGGCTCGATGGCTCGAGGTATTCGTTATTACCCGAATTTTTTTTAGCTTTTTTGGTTAAATTGGATGGTAGTTAGCAATAAATACATTGTGGGTTGAAATTTGCAGGGTTATATACCAAACGAAGGTGAAAGAGAGGAGCCGAGCCGTGCTGTCGGGTTATGTGGATCTTCACCGTCCAAAATCGTCCCTATAAAAAATGTCAAGATAATTTTTTATGTTCAGAAAATGTAATAACTTTTATAAGATACTATATTCAGTTGTCCTGAAATGATTTATTATCAATAAGCGTGATATAAGACGAATTAGTGTACATCAGTAACGAAATATTGGTTATACCAACCAATAAAATGAATTACAATCTTCAAATTTGAACAGAGTTTTTTTTTTTTTTGGGGGGTAAAGTTGAACACAGTTCAAAATTCAAATTCCCTGAAAGTAACCTTTTCAGAAAAGGTTTTAATTTAACACTTGTGAAAACAGATTTTACAACTTAGAATCTTACGTTTTGTCTCCTAAATTTGTTAGTTTGATTATTTTAGGTCATTGAAGATTGGCCTTGAGGTCTGAAGATTGAAATGGTGATAACTGGGTCTGAAGTTTGGACTTTGTGACTTTTAAGTTTTCCGTCCAAATTTTCTGTTACATTTAACAGAACCGCATGAAATGTCAAAAATACTCTTTTGTAATATTTGAATTAATAAAAAGTTTAATTAATATAAAGATGAAATGACAAAAATACCTCTGTCCATAATTTAAACATAACCCAACTCAGGCCACCACCACGGCTCCGGCCGACCACCACCCAACTCCGGCAACCACTACTCACAACTCCGACGACCGCCACCCGACTCCGACGACCGCCACCCGACTCCGACGACCGCCACCCGACTCCGACGACCGCCACTACGACCCCAATTGGGCCCAAATTGGAGCCGCCCCCCAATTGGGCCCAAATCGGAGCCACACAGCTCCGATCGGAGCTCTGTGGCTCCGATCTGGGGTCACAGAGCTCCGATCGGAGCCACCGGCCCCAATTGGGCCCAATCGGGACCGCGGTTGTGGTCACCGAAGTCGGGTGATGGTCGTCGGAGTCGGGTTGTGGTCGCCAGAGTTGGGTGACGGTCGCCGGAGCTATGAGTGGTGGTCGCCGGAGTTGGATGGTGGCCTTAAGGGCATTTTCGTCTTTTCATTCAAGCATGTGAGATGCAAGAAATGTATTTTTGTAATTTTATTTTATTTCTGGTCACAACACATGACCAACTTCCGTCAGTTTTAACGGAAAAAACTAACGGAGACCTCAATTATCTACAAGTCGAAACTTCAGACATCTGTTATCACCATTTTAATATTCAAACCTCTCAAATTCACAAGGACGGACCAATCTTTAGACCTTTCCCAGGTTATTTACCAATAGTTCAATTCTTACCCGCGTAAGAAAAATTCAGGGTTTGTCTCAGAAATGCAACATTCTTATTGAATGCACATTTGTAAAACCTCACTCAAATTTAAGGATCAGATCCAACAAACCTCACCAACTCAGAGCCAATGGCGTTCGAGTAATTTTGCTCATAAATAAGGTACCTCACAGTCGGTATCTCACTGTCAATACTTAGTGTCACACAATATTCAGACCCTATATAATAGGGTTAATGATCGATTCACTCAACTCTTATGAAAAGTAAAAGAGCCTCTATCATTTTCCTTATGGGCGATTCACTCAATACTCAAAGAAGATTATAATTAAAAGACAAAATAGAAGAGTCGGTTTTTACATGATTCAATTGTCTACAGACAATGTTAGCTCGCGATATATTAATGACATCTAAGTCTACTTTTTATAGTTATAGAAAGTGTATCCCTATAAATAGGAACGGAGAAAATTCGGTGGAACGGTGATAATAAGAATTCATAACCTAACAAAATAGGACGAGTTCATATATAACAGCAGATCAAAAAATGATCGTACTAACCTGTAAGAAGATATGATACTTTTAATCTTAAATAAATACCAGAGAAGACATAATGGTTTAATCTGCGCTCACAATTTGTTATTGTGAAATCAACTTTTAATTTTGTAAAAGTACAAGATATAGGCTCCTAGCACTTGAGAATTTTTTACCGTCATTTCACTCTAAATATTGTAGACTGTCTGTATCTGCATATATATTATTCCTCATCAAGAAATTAGTACCATATATGCTTATTTGAACGTACAAAATATAGAATAGCATGCAAATATTAGATCTGCAAATATATATATCCAAAAACAATATAATATCAAAATCCCGTAACAGAATCATTGAGATGCATCATTCAAGAACTTGAAAGAGTAACCAAATACAGAAACTAAAAACCAGAGAATTATAAGGGAGACAACTAGGTTTTCCAGGTTGAAGCTACAGATTGTCCATAACAAGAAAGAAGAATAAATGCATTTAAAACCCTAAATAATATCACCGAGTTTGGCTAGTTAAATTCGAATTGTTAAACTATATTTTTCTCTTAAAAATCTAATTTATTCTCTCTATGCCCACTACTGATCTAACGAATGATAATAAAGTTCAAATAATTTAGATCTCATTTTTAGCCAACCCCATATCACTTTACACTTCTGCAGGTAGATCAAGTCCAGAAAATATAAGAAAGAAAAAACATATCTTCATAAATAATAATCATAGTATTTGGCTAATTTAGAAGCTAAATCCCATCAGAAACACTAACAGCAACAACTGTATGTTCTCTACCACCCATCCTAGATAGATCTCTTGCCTTAACCACACCAGAAAAAAAAAAAAACTTTCAATAAGATTTGTAGTGATATATACCTAATCAAGCATATATATATATATATAAACAAATAGCAGAAAGAGCTAGGTAGTGAAGGTGTTACCTTACCTTTAGGTGGTGTGTAGGTAATTAGTGGAGCAATATATATCCAAAAGGATTTTGCAAAGAGGAGCTAACAGAGCTCCGTTGACAGTATGCCCACCTCCTCCTCCTCCTCTACATGCACTTTGATAACAGAACAAAGATGAGGGAGGTGGACAGAATGCCAATAAGCTCTGTTATAAACCCTTTGACAAACCCTAATGAATAATTTCAGATAAAAAAAAACCATCCATATATATACATATACCCTTCCTTTTGTCGAATTTGCAAAACCCTAGATAGAGATAAAAGAAACGACCATGGCAGTTCCTTTTGAGAGAGAGGATGAGGGAGGTGGAAGAGAGGATGGAGTAGAAGAAGGTGGGTGTGGGGTCTTATTTATTTAAGATCAACGATGGATGGATGGAGAAGATACAAAAAAAAAGCTTAGCTGCACTGTACACAGTAAATATGAGAAGAGAGAGAGAGGGAAATAAATATAATTGGTGTGTGTATGCAATCATAATTGCTACTACACTCCATTAAACCACAGGGATATATGGATACATCGATGTGAAAGTGATTATTATCATTACCAGAGAAAGAGAGGGACATGACGCTTCGTTTTTCTTTTGGTTCGTGTGATGTGTCATAGTTCATAGCTTTGGTAATAATTTTTCTGATCCGTGTGTAAAATATTAACAATGTTAGTCATATACATATTTCTATTTTTAATACTTCAATTTGAAATCTCTATTTAATTGACGAAGTAGAACACTAGTATGCTAACTTATCATAATTTTCGTTTTACTTTTCTTAAATTATAGAGTTAATTACTAAATTGTTAGCTCATATTTGAGTGAGAGCATTTTAAAAAATTAATAACTAAAGTTTTTTTTTTGCAGTTTACTAACTTAAGTTTCGCTTTATAAATTAAAAAATAACTGGCTGGGGTTTTTTTTATAAATAATTTGTTATTTTATATTTCATTTTGTAGATAATTTGCTAACTTATATATATATATATTTTTTTTTGGCAAATTATAAGCTAACAGATTTTCTACAAAAGAAAATATGATACAACAAATTTATCAAAACAAAACTTCGATTCGATCAACATTTATATAGGGGTGTTGCTACAAACTGTGAAATTTCAAGTGAAATTTCTATAGAAAGTGATATAGGGTCCCACCAAGCACCAATACATTTGCTTCTTTACTTTCTCTTTCCTACTTTCTATAGAAATTTCACAAAAAACTTCACATTTTAAAGATTTACTCTTTATATAGTTAAGCTAGCAATTGAACAAGCAACCCTAAAGTATATTATATATATAGCATCGTTTCTAGGGACATGGAAAGGGAACAACAATAATCTCTGCATCTGCATGTATGTTGAAAAAAGATAAAGAAAAAGATAGAATCATCATAGTTATTCTCTCCCTCTCATCAATTTTCCTCGTTACCGATGAAATATAATCAATATATATATATATACACTTATTTTAAGGTAAAATAAAGTCTTCAAATCATTATTATTTATTGACAACACAAGTCCAGCTAAACTAATAAAATCCTAGCCAGGGCTGAGACTGCAGTAGTGTTATACTTATATTTATGATGATAAATTCAGGAGTAAATCTTTAAAATGTGAATTTTCTTGTGAAATTTCAATAGAAAGTAAGAAAGAGAAAGTAATTGAACAAATGTATTGGTTCTTGATGGTACCCTATAGGGTTAAATACCAAATAGCTAGCTGAACTTTCTTTCAAAGTGCAAATAGGTAGCTAAACTTATTTTTAGAGCAAACAGCTAGCTAGACTTTCTTTAAAGTAGCAATTATATAGCTTTGTTATTTTTTTGGTTAAAAATAAATGGAATTCCTCACGTGAATAGCAGTTGGCCGACTGAAATTGGTGCCAACATGTTTCCGTAACCAAAATATACATTCTGTATTTCTTTTGGATGAATGTCGTTTTTTTTCCGAAATACTGCAATATTATTTTCTCCGAATCAATTCGCTTCCTAGAGGCGAATTTATCTTACGAAATTCTCGAATGAGCAGTTCTCTACCGTCTTCAACAATCATGGTGTACGACGTGTGGATTTTTTTGGTTATGTGTCATCATGTGTTCCTCATGTTAGAAATTCTATTAGTTTTTAACCAAAAAATTAGCATAGCTAGAGAATTATGATTGTTATTTTGAATCAAAATATATCAAGTTTAGAGAATATATAGTAGTTGAATCTCTTCTGTATATGTAATAAATGTGGTGTCTATAAATTAACGAACACAAATATTGCTTTACTATCTAGTTAGTAATAATTAAAGAGTGACTAACAAAATGAAAAAAAAAAAGTTATAATCAGAGAGCGTTCTGGAAAAATTAACACCAAACTAAACCAACAACATTATTTGGTGCTGTCTTTTCATATTGTCTTGCCCAAAGGAAACGCCGTATGTGCATTTCCACGATTCAATGATGAGAGCAAAGATTATTGTTGTTGCTTAATGCTTACCCGGCACTGATTTATTATTATTGCTAATTTGACCCACTTTTGTTATTTACTATTCTATTCTTTATTAATATATATTACTACTTACCAAATTTCCATTCTTAATTATTTTCCAAAATGTAGACAATGTTTCTGTTTTTTTTTTTTCTTAAAAATCATGTAATATGACGTGATGGGTTAATACTTGATCAACTAGTCTCGAGTTTATAACTTAATAGAATCATATTAATGAGAAAATATCCATAACCACCATCTTAACTTTTTATGAGTTGGTCCAGTTATTACAAGTGGAAATTATTTTACATGTAAGTATGGTACAGATGTACTATATCCTGATAAACCCCATATAAGAATACAAAAATAAGTGGTGCTGGATATATATACCATTTACGAGTTTGACAAAAAAAGAAGTCAAACGTATAAATAACATTTGCATTTGTGCTTATTTTTGCATCATAGGTCTTGTTAATTGCTCACTTATTCTTGTATTTAGAACTAAATATATAATATAATTATTTTGGAAAAATAAATTCCAGCTCTGCTGCTAAAAAACTATTGGAGAGAATTCATCTATATTCTATACAGAACTTAATTAATAATAAGAAGATTAAAAAAAGAGAGGGTTGAAAGCTAGGGTTATGATTAGGGCATATATTTGATGAGTATGGAAGTATGAGAATTAGATTTGCTTTTTTACAAAGAAGAACACAGTTGACTGGTGTAAAAACATTCTAAGCCAAGAAGAATGCAGAAAGCTAGGAGAGGGGAGACCAACCAAAGTGGTCAAATTATAATTTACTCTCAAAGGGTCCTACTCTATATATATATAATAATTATATATATTTCTTCGCCACTAGCTATCACCATGATTTGAGGAATCCAAGGTGGCATTCATTAAAGTTGAAGAAGAAATAACACAACCCCCACCCTTTTCAAATTTCAAACCTAACCTTCTGGGGTCTCACCTACAGTGTGTGATTAAGCATGCCATTCCAAAAAGTAAATGTGATTATATCCAATGTAATTACTCTAAGTTAATGAGTGTGAAAATTAGGGTCGACAATTTATGTATTGTGTTCGTGTTGTGACAGGTTTGTGTGTTGTGTTCTAGTGGTTTAGCCTAAATATAACATGATAATGAAGGTGTGCCGATTTTTTGCTCGGCACAACCACAACACGGAATAAAATGAAAAACCGTCGCAAAAAAAACTTAACATAAATTGATATCATAGCGGCAAAAGACGAAAAGGATAATTAGTTAAGTACGTTATTTTAGAAACCATGTAATATTATATAATATATTTATATATGGATTCAGTTGTCGTGTTTGCTTGCATCACCAAATTTAAGCACGAACATAATATGAACAATCTTGACACAATTTTAATAGGATACAATTTAGCACATACAAAAATGATTGATAGAAGAATTTGTAATTTTTTGTATCCTGTCGTATTAGTCCATCATGTAAGGTTAAAATTGCAAACTCTATATGAAAATGTTTTTTTTAACTGAATAATTTTATACACACATTGTAGAATTAATGTACATATATAGTTGGAAAAAAATGCTGCATTGGGACTAATATGAAAGTTATACATATATATATATATATATAATTTTAATTTAGTAATTTCAAGAATTAAAAGTGAATTATACATTTAGTACTTGCAGAACAATCAATTATTACCCTAAATATTACATAAAACTAGTGATCAAATATACTTGCAGCAGACCTGATCTATTATCTTCTATAAATTAAATAAATTCATGCAGGTGAAATAAAATGGAAGAAGAACGAACGTACATATAAATAAACCCTTTTCTTCCACACACCTTCTGACCTACATTTAAAATAAAATAATAAATGAATATTTGTTTGGTCGTTGAATTCATTAAATTTGTATACATACATACATACAGAGAAGAGAGGAAGAGAAATACTATAATTACGTTTTGTCGAGTGAGAGGTCACACTCATTACAGCCAACCTTCCTTGAATAGTTAATGTGGTGATCTTTTCTCTGCTGCTCTATATATGCTATTACCTAATTCCACCCGTCAAGTAAAATGGCACAACCAAATATTATTAGCTAGTGTGGATCGTCGGAGTACTTTTTAAATATCACAGTTTATTTTTAATGATTTATGCTAATATTACAACTGAGTTAAATTTATCTAATTGAAGATCAATTGAATGTCAATTAAATTGGGACACTATTTAGTACAATTATATATGTAAGTTATATATGTTTTGATTTTGACATTTAGAAAATTATTTGATTAATTTTATAAATTTAATATGCGTATAACGGAAATTTTGGACGATTGATTGAAGAAAATATGCAGATACTATCAAATTATGTTGGTGTCAGGACTTTTTTTTTTTACATATTTTTCTGTATATGCTTTTATAATGCAGTTGCATTTGAATACAATTAGAACATTTATCCATAATTTAAGACCCATTATTGATTATTTGAAAAATTCAATAAACAAATTTTAGTGTGAAAGTCTAGTATCGCGCTCTGAATAAAAGAGGTATGTATTATTTGATCAGCTTAATCTATTGTTCTAAAACTTTAATCCTTATACATTTTAATTAACATAATTTATCAGACGCAATAATAGTATAAGAGTATGAATCCAAAATTTATTTAAAGAGATAAAGGAAAAACATATATATTGATGTAAAAACTTCCATATATATATAACCTAGCCCCTAGGTATAAACTTTTCATAATAAGTAGGGAGCTTTAATTATTAATATCCTTGTTAATGAGAAATTATTTCTTGGACCAAGTCCACCAACTAGGATATAGTCCTAACCAATTAAAAATTGACAACTCACATACAATACGGTAAAGATCAATACCACAAAGTAGAGGATCATATACAATTTACTAATTTGGATCATACACTATTTTACTAATTTGCTCTCTCACATTGATTATTTGGAAAATTTTATTTTATTTTTTTATATTTAATTCTCTGCACTCTCTTCATATATATATATTATTATTTTTTTTCTTCTAAAACCCTATTAGACATGGTGAACCCTAGAGGGCAAGGTGAACCTTAGAAAAATAGACACTTGCCCTCTAGGATTCACCATGTCCAATAGGGTTTTAAAAAAAAACAATATACATTTATTTAAAAAGGAAGAGAGTGCATAAAATTAAATGTAAGAAAATAAAATAACATTTTTTTTCCAACTAATTGATGTAGCAATTAAGATTGAGAGAGCAAAATTACTAAAAATGGTGTATGATCCAAATTAGTAAAGTTGTATATGATTCTCAACTTCGTGGCATAGATCTTTACCATATTATTTGTGAGTTGTCAATTTTAAATTGGTTAGGTCCATATCCTAGTTGGTGGACTTGGTCCAAGAAATAATTTCTCCTTGTTAATGGATGAATAAATTTAATGCAGTGAAATGTAGTTCTTCAACCACACGTACCCGACAGCTAGCTAGCGTTGTGAATATTTATTATATATTTAGGGCTAAGATAACATATCACGTAAAAGATTGATTACACAGAAGAAGAAGATTCAAATTGATGAAGAATCCATGGTCACTGACAGACAGGATCACACGTTGCTGATACTGACTTTTAATTTGTTCTTCTGTTGTGGTTGTGCATATCAGATCAGTTCAGTGTGCTGTTAATGTTTCTGCCGTAGACCTACCTAGAGAGCCAGGCCAAGCCAAGCCAAGCCAATACATGATTGAACACATAAACACTCTTTTTTATTTTTTTTAACACCTCCATTTTTTATAATCTTATTTACACCTCCATTCTAATTTCTAAATGCTACATTGATATTGATTTACTTGATGGTGTTGGTCGTCTAATCATCGGTTCAACTAAATTCAGCCGGTTCCAGTAAAAAAAATAGACAAATTAGTCAAACTTTCATTTATAAACCTGCATACGTACTAGTTTATTTTTTATGATTTGAACCGGAAAACGGACACCAATTTACCTGGTTCAACTCCATTTTCGTCAGTCAAATCCATTTCATTATGCATCCTACTATTTTACTAGAAGGCGGTCAAACCCATTCCATTATACATCCTACTATTTTACTAGAAATAGACTGTTTGTGTGTCCGGTTTATAGTCCGACCCGATATAACAGTCATACCGATTTTTTAAAGAATAGTTACATGTGATCATGCCCTCCTGATAGGACCTCAAACATGTACGAAGCCAAAAAAAAAATTTGTTAACAGGGTGAGTTAGGGAAAAATAACTCATATAAAAATCTCAGAAAACAAATATAAGATTTTAATGGATTAAATTGACAATTGGTAACATTTATTTAGGAAAAAAATGCATATCATAAAAGGTTGAGTTGGACAGTCGTCCAGAGTCTAAAAAAAAAAAAGAAGTGTCAGGCGTAAAAAAATTATATTGATATACTTATGTTTAAAATTGTAATAATTGGTTTAAATTATAACACGGGTGTGTAAACGCCTAATATGTGCTAATAACTTAGTTGTGTTTGAAAATGCCTTTGATAAGTGGTACCTTCTTCTCTTCTTTTGATTGTTCCTTTTGTGAGAAAGGAATAACTAGAAAGGTTGTTTGGTTTGGTGCAACGGTGGGCACAAAAGTTCTTCTGTTAAATGTGTGCCCTTTTCGACCATGATAGAGAGCTGCCTAAATGATAGTGTTTTGGTTGACAATTTTGAGTTGACTCAAATATATAAGGTTTTGTTTTGTTTTAAAATTTAGTTTTATCAATATATATTAATTATGAAAAAGAAAAACATTTTCATAACTACCCCTTTCAATTAATGATATAATAGAATATAGCTAGATAGAGTGAAACAAAATTCGAAAACTTCCATTGTAGCACGAGAAAATATCACATTTAAACAAAATAGATTTTTTTTTTCCAGCCAAGTGTCCTAATATAGCATACTTACTCAACAATTATAATAATTCATACTCGCAACTGGATTAGAAGAATGAAATACTAAACCGCTACAAAAATATTAAAACATATTACATGCAAAAAAAAAAAAGTTAATTACTTAAAAAAAGTAGTTTGAATAATAGAAGTTTGCACAGCTTTCCATCACAAATGGTGGTTGGGATAATTAAAAAAAAAACTATATTATTTATAAAAAAAAAAACTATATTTTTAGAAATTAGTTCTGTAGTGAACAAAACTTAAAAGCGCTACTCAAAATAATTAAGAAAGATTATTTGTTAAATAATAATAATTTAGGGAAGAAAACAATGGGGCCTGCGTGCAAAATAATGGTAGAAGATGGGTAGGCTCCGTATACCATAAATGAGCTCTTGCTTTTGATGGCAGAGTCTCGATGCATGTAAACTTTGGCACCTCTTTTTCATCATTAGCATTAGCATGAAAATGGCATATATATATATATATATATATATATATATATATATATATATATATATATATATATATATATATATATACATACGTACCAACTACCAATCATAGCTACAAAGATTCTTTTCGATTAGTAAAACAACATGATTTGTGAAAAATTGTGAGCTTCATTGTTTAAAATAACTGATATAACACACTTAATTTATAGTTTTTAAAAATATAATAAAATGCTAATTTTCATATTTTGTTATTTTAATTTTCACAGTTTATGAACTATATATATATACATGATCCTAATATTAATAGATTTGAAAATATATGGTTCCCGGTACAGACTATAAAAATAAACAAAAGTTGCTTTCTTGGCCAAAAAAAAAAATTTGCTTTCACATTTGGTTTATATACTTTAGTATATATATAAGACGTATATATATGTATATTAAAATAGAAATAGGGTATAAAATATTATTGAAAAAACTAGTTAGAGGTAAGATAAACATATTATTAGTCGCCTCAACAAACCCTAGAACCGTTCCACTGAAAAAAAAAGAAAAAAGAAAAAAAAACATAAAATGATATTATATACATAACAAAATATCTTCTAAGCTTAACTAAATTTTACTAGAATATGAATATGAATTTGAGAGTACGTTCGAAACTATAAGGCTTAATCACATTCTTATCAGCAAAATCAACTACAAGCCGTAAAAGACTACTTCCTATTATCTTTCGAACAACTTTTTGATGGATATAAGTTTAATTTACACTAATAGAACCGGAACACATTTTCCATACCGTAAAAGATAATAAAGTTGGGCCAAAACCTATTTTATTAGCTCTTAGAGCCCGACTACTCCTTCTGCCGGTCATATTTAAGGAAATCGGCAAGATAAAATGATAGAAGTGGACTAACGGAGATCGAGCAGCTCGAGATAGATCCACGAGCTTTCCTTTAAGATATGACTAATTTGAATTGCATACAAATGTAGTAGAATAAAAAAAAAAAATACTATTAGATCAATAGTGTCAGAAATATAAATTTAAAATAGAGATTCCCTTAAAAAAATATTTTTTAATTAAAAAAGAAAAACTAAATAACCAAAACATTTACTATTTCATTTTAATTTTCCATGCATTAAAATCTATATTTGCTAATAATATATTTATGATTTATTATGAATTACGTAAATGTATGTTTCTAATGCTCAAATTACCACTTTATCTATAAATGTATAGTTAAATTATGTAAATATTTATACATGTAAGATAAAATAGTTTTTTAGGTAGCAATAGAATAGTTGATAAATGATAACCATGTAATATGATGTGGTGGTTCAACATCTCATTTTTTAACAAGATATTATGAGTTTAATCCCCGCTAGTTATCATGAGAATGAAAAAATATTTATGACCAGCAATTTTCCCTTTACGGGCTGACCCGGTGTGAATGTGAATTAATTTAAGTATGAAACAAATATACTACGAGTGCTGTCCTACTGATGAAAGCCCTATTATTAAAAAAAACATATAATAGTTGACACTTTGTGCCAAATAAATTTTCAGTTTTTTTTTTCCGTAGATTATTGATCATGTTACTATACTTGACTTTAAATTATTCCTCAGAGATTTTAAAAATTCCGAATAATTTAAAGATTCTGACGAAGATTAAAATCTATAAATTAAACGAATTTATTATATCTAGGAAATAATAATAATAATAATAATAATAATAATAATCTGAAAGGAAGTTGGGCCAATAGATGTTGGGCCGATATTTATTAAAGATGATGGGATAAGAGCTTTAAGGTTAAGGGCTGCGGTAGGAAAATTAATGTTGCTTTAGGGACTATTTTATAGAAACATAAGAATACAGGGAAAAATAAAACATGTTCTGAACGGGGGTGTCGTCCGAAAACGACGGCGTGGTTGTCGTTAGGGTTTATCTCAGAACCGTCGTGCCGATCAACCGCTACGGAGGGAACCTGCTAATGGAAATCTCCATCTACCGCAGTCGCGCTAATTTCCATTCAATTCTTCACTGCTAGAAATGGAAAACCCAGAAGCAGAGTCCCTTAAACGAAGATCGCCGCCGCTGTCGCCATCGCCGCCGCAGCAGCCGCAAGAACCAGAACTGAAAAGACACAAAATGTCCTCAACAACCTCCGAAGACGACGGCGGCGACGCATCATCCATCCCTAGAAAACCCAAGTACAAGCGCCGCAAGATCGCCATCTTCTTCGCCTACTGCGGCGTCGGCTACCAGGGAATGCAGAAGAACCCCGGAGCCAAAACCATCGAAGGCGACCTCGAAGAAGCTCTATTCCACGCCGGCGCGGTTCCTGAAGCAGACAGGGGCTGCCCGAAGCGCTTCGATTGGGCGCGGTCTGCGCGCACGGACAAGGGCGTGAGTGCGGTCGGGCAGGTTGTCTCCGGGAGGTTCTATATCGACCCACCTGGCCTCGTAGAGCGGCTTAACTCGATCCTTCCGGATCAAATTCGGATCTTTGGGTTCAACCGGGTTACTGCATCCTTCAATGCGAAGAAATTCTGCGATCGGAGGAGGTACATGTATTTGATTCCAGTATTTGCGCTTGATCCGAGTTGCCATAGGGATAGGGAGAGTGTTATGGCGAGTTTGGGGTCAGGAACTGAGCTTGTCAAGTGTGTTGAGTGTTCTAATAGAGGTAGGAAAGTGGATGGATTGATCGGTAAGCGTAGTTATGAGCTTAGAGGATCCATGGATTATGGTAAAGAAGGTTCTTTAGATGCAAATACAGGTCTTGATGATAAATCAAATCGTAATGCTGCAGAAAATGGAGGTTCTAGCAATGTTGAGCTTACTGCAAATTCAGTCGCTGTTAAAGAAGTCCGTGTTAGTGATGCAAATGGCGGTTCAAGCAATAATGTGGTTATTTCAACTACAATTGATGAGAAATCAAACCCCGATGTTGTAGAAGAAGTTCATGCCATAAATATAGGTTCTTGCAGTGAAGAGATTAGTGTATCAATGGTGAGCAATGAAGAGATAATTGGTAAAGGGGCTTTAAATAGTGTGGATGATGCTGCAGCTAATGGTGTAGATGGGGAGCAAGTAGGGGAAGGAAGTGTCTTTAAATACGGTGATGAGGAGAAGGAGAGATTCAATAGAATCTTGAATTATTACGTAGGAACACACAATTTCCATAACTTCACTACCCGGACCAAAGCCGAAGACCCGGCTGCGCAACGATACATAATATCGTTTGATGCTAGCAAGACCGTGACTGTTGAAGGAATCGAGTTTGTGAAGTGTGAAGTTGTTGGTCAGAGCTTCATGCTTCATCAGATAAGGAAAATGATGGGACTTGCAGTTGCTGTGATGAGGAACTGCTCTCCCGAGAGCTTAATTGAGAAAGCCTTGCAGAAGTAAGTAAAAAGGCTTTCCTTTATTCCACTGATATTATCTATATTGGTAGTTTATGTTGATATTAGTTACCAAATTGCATACTTGACTTGTGCATATTCCTAAACATCGTATACTAGTATCTTAATTGGTAATGAAGCCTTCTATGCTGCTGTTTTTGGTGAGTGGTCGATTAGGATTATCAAATTGCTGCTATAGTGTAGGGTTTATACTCGGTAAATGCAAATTCTTGTGGTCATGATTTTGATTTTGATTCTGATGAGTGAGACGGTTGTCAGGGATGTTCGTATCACCGTGCCTACTGCGCCCGAGGTGGGTCTCTACTTAGATGAGTGCATCTTTTCGTCTTACAATCAGAAATGGAAAGAGACCCACGAAGGGATCTCGATGGAGCCATACGCGGATGCGGCCGAAGAATTCAAGATGAAGTACATTTACCCACACGTTGCATCAACTGAGCACAAGGAAGGAGTTGTGGCTCTCTGGTTGCATTCTCTTAATCATCGGAATTATTCTGATTTACGCGCCGGTGATGATGATGATGAAGGCATTACTCAGAAGAAAGCGGATGATGATGTGGCCGAAAAGATTGCTGATGATGGTAGCAGTGATGGCCTTCCTCTAAAGAATGCTGGTGATGATGTGGCCGGAAAGAGTGCTGATGTGGAGGCCACGGAAGTATGAAACTAGAGGTGGTCGGTTTTTTGGGTTGCATATGTTCTATTGCAGTAGCTTAGCTCTTGAACCGTTATAATCTTGTCCAATTATATGGTTGATAAATTATAGATTACAATATTATGGAGAATATTTTACCCAAATAGCAACCTTAAATACCAAAATGTGCCAAAACTTTGGTGAGACATAGAAATAATAAAAAATTTGACACTTTTCGGTGTTTAAATAAACTTTATAATGTTGCTATTTGAATTAAAAAAAAAAAAACTATCTTGGTATAGAAATGTTGTTTTGTTGCATTTAGTTTTAGGGTAGCACTAAAAAACCGTTCAAGGTTTAATTTATGTTAAAATTAGGTGTCTGAAGTTTTAAATGTTAAACTGTAGTGTCTAATATTTCAAATTTGTTAAAATGTGGTGTTCGGTATGATTACTTTAGAAAAGTCAATTCCGACGAAACTGTCTGTTAAATTCGAGCTCCCATACACACTCTATTCTCGTCATCTTGCTGAGACCGTCACATAAGAAGTTGGTCACATTCGCGCAAGTAAATCTTGCTCTGTTGTCCTTTGAAAATGGCTCCACACCACTCTTCTAGAAACTTTTTTTTTAATGTTCAATTTTGTAGTGAAATTTGACGATTTTGTGAAAGTAAGGATAATGGATTATGAGTGGGTGGGTGGGTTGATGAAAATGATTGAATGGAGATGAAAAGATGTTCAGAGACATCTAATTTTAACAAAAATGAAACTTGAGACTTCAAACACTTAATTTTTATAACGTAGGGTAAACATTGGACAGTTTTTTAGTTATCATTTTTTTTATACAACTAAGCAATAATAACACGCTCTTATACAACTATATTGCAACTTAAATTATAAACCCCCATTATGTACGGGTGCCCTACGATAATAGAAAAAGGACCCTTAAATAGGGAAAAAGGGGAAAACGCCCTGCCCCTTATATATTTGCTGGGTTGCATTGCATTGCATTGATGATTAAGCAATGCACCTGGTAGTAGAGAAACTAGAGACAGTAGAGTCGTCCTCCAAATAGCAGGGAACATCGTGGTGAACTCTAAGGTGGTCCGTCTCCATTCCGTAATCCGTCATCGGACGGTGGTCCAGCTCCTCATCGTGGTCATACACAAACTCCGGCATCTCCCCCATTTCCTTCCTCTTTACGTGCTCCCACAGAAACTCCAATCTGTTCATATACTTCACCTTCCCATACAACCTGATAGAGACGAAGCCATGATTTTTGTTTATGAATCCAGAATCGAAGTAGGATCAAACAATTAATATAAAAAAAAAAAATTAGGAGTAAATATAAAACTTTCTATGATCAAATCGATAATAATTACAATTTTAAAGATGACTGAATTTGATGCTTACCCTCCGGTAAAGAGGAGGCGGCCGAAGGTGGCGAGGAAGAGCCTGGACTGCAAATCTGGATGCACAAAGTAAACCGCTTCGAGGTTCGTCTTGATAACCGACGGCATAGATTCATAGATCCAACGGAGGGTTGCGATTCCGGGGCAGTTGTCGCACCTATGTACGTTTGTATGCACATACACCACGCAGAATGGCATCTCCGCCAGTTTCGGATATATCTTTTCCTCCAAGTACTTCTTCAACACTTCGCCGGTCACCAACCGAGCTACACAAATTAATTTACAGCAAGTTTGGAGAGTTAACTTGGTGAACAAGGCAAAAGATGAACTAGATAGTGATCAAGATTAATTAATACCAGGAAAGAGCTTGCCGATGATTTGTAGGACGTTTCGGCCGCGTTTATCTCTGCCTCGGACCTTGATGACTTCGAGCCTGTCGAGGAGGAGCTGCTGCTGAGATTCAGAGAGAACAGTATTGCTTGAAGATGATGAGTTCATGGCTATTGTGAAGATGATGAAGAAGAAGAAGATAAGCTGACACTGTTTGTGTTTTATTGCATATATATAGATGATAGATAGAAGTTGGATAGGGTAATAATAGAGGGAAGCAAATGAGACGGTTCTTTTAAATTTGGAAACTTTTTTTTTATTTAATAAAATAAATGAATTTGTAGTAGCGATTTTATACTTATCTTAGACAATATGTCATTACATATTGTTGTTTTCTACTAAATACTAACTTCTTCCTGGCCGTTGATCTGTTTTTGATGAGGCAACCATTATTTCAATTGGACGGTAGTCAATGAATGAATACATTAAAAGGGTTATAAATTATGGATGGTTGGAGTGCACGTGTTAACTTAAGCAACATCCACATATATATATAAGTGAAAAAAAGCAATCACATATATATTAGTTATCATTTCATTATTAAAAATATATAGTATATGTACATAATGAACCTGTAATTTGGATCTCATGCGCCTATCTTTCGTTTTAATTAATAAATAGGTCAAATATCCTAATAATAAAGACTAAATAGTAGCTTCCAACATCCACCAGTTCGATTTATTAATTTTTTATGACGAGCGTGGTTTGAATTTTCGACTATTCTTTTGCAATTTGGCAAATTGGCCCATATTGACTTAATTAGGTAGAACTCTTATTCACAAATATATTATATTTATTATTTATATAAAATGAGACAATAATATACCAAACCTTTAACTTATTTGAAATGCTACGACGTACCTTCTCATTTATTTTTCTTAGTCTGTAAACAAAGATGCAATGCTATTATTACTTATTATAATATAATTAGTTAATCAATGATATAAGATAAATGAGTATTTTTATGATTACTTGCTATTGTCTTTATGCATGGATAATTTCTAAAATAAGGCACTTTCCTATTATAAATTTCTAGCGTTATTATTATTGTTTTTTTTTTTTTTTTGCGCAAAAAATTGGTATTTTGGTTGAAACTTGAAATAAAATCATATATAAACGCGATATATATATAGTGTAGGAAACAAATTACTAATAATCTTTAGGGAAGGATGAAGATTCAGAGCGACAGAGAGGGAATATTCTGAAGCATCTTCTTCTTCTTCTTCTTATCTTTAAATGGACATACATGGATTCTGGATTGGGGCTTTCCTCAGTCGACCGCTTCCATCGATCCGAGCTCTGTAAGAATCGGGCCGCTAGTTTTTCGTTTTCTTTTTCTTTTTTTAAAAATGGGGCATCTATGCTTATCTCTACAGATTTATCGTACCGCCGTAATATGTTTATTCTTATTTAAAATAATTATCAGTCCAACCGAGTGAGTTCGCTAAAAATTTAAGTATTAAAAAATCAAGTATTAATATGTTACATCACATTACATTTTTTTTTCTTTCTAATGTGTGTCTTCAACTATATATAATTTTTTAAGCCTAATTTAATAATCTAATATTTCTAATACAATAATTGATATAATTGTTAATTAGGTAAAATAGATATCTTGATGATAGACCAAGTTGAGGTAATGATTGCAATAATACAAATTAGGCACCTTAATTTAATTTAGGGCTGAAACTTAAAGGGGAAAATTTTGTATTTGTTTATATATATATAAATTCATGTATTAACAACATTTAATAAAAACGTGTAATGACTGTTCAGGTATCACGATCACGGAAGTTCATATTTAGTAAATTTAACGCGATAAATTTATTATAATTCGCGATAATATGTACACGCAAATCTAAAGAAGGCTATTACTCAAGCTCGGGCTCGACAAGTTGCGAATATCGACTTGAACGGGCAGCATTCGGTATTCGATCTCGAGCTGCCGGAAAATTCGGATCATCTGCTCGACAAGAAGAGTTCTCCTAACCCACCTTTCGGCCATGTCTTGGTGGTTCATTCTGTGAGTCACCCACAAACTCATCACCAACTTATTCATGTCTTCCACATCCTTAACGATCACCAATGAACCCGGACACCAATACTCCTTCGTCTTCTCTATGTACCTACATATCATATAATTAATTTTTATATATCATTTGTCATCAAATTAATTATGTTGTTCTGTTCCTAATTATATACATACTCTGTAATTTGTTGTTTCAACAATCCGATCTTCTCCATGGGTGTCGAAATGTGGAGGCAGAAATCGACCGTGTCTCCCATGGGCGGGCTGCGATTAAAGTTGCTGATTGCTTTGGTCGCTAGAACATTGTTCGGGTACCGGACCTTAAGGTTGTCGCCCCTTAGGAACACCGTTGTCAATATGTTCATTTCCTCCACTATCAACTGTCACATAAATAAATACAATATAATATTTACTTTCAATTAAAAAAAAAATTCATAAATAAGAGTATAGTAAAAAATGTTATAATATTTTGATTAAGATATTTAATTTCAAAATATAATAAATATTCGTTAAAATTATAGTAAATAAAAAAAACATATATAAATATTAAAATTAAAATGTAATTTTCTCTCTTACCTTTTAAAATTCAAAATTATTGGTTATGTCGTCATACAGGATTAAAGAATTTTTTTGAAATATAATTTAGACTTGTCAGTTCATAAAATACATATTATTTTTTTGTTTCTCGCAGAGTGAAAGTACTTGTAATATATTTGCTCTAAACTTAAAATAATCTCTACTAATAACAGATCAATTTGTAATGCGTAAAGTGGTGATTATAAAAAAAAAAAAATCTCAAATGCACGAATTTGAACATATCGTTATCCTAATATACAATAATATTCTAAAGAAATAGAAACAAAATCATCTATTTCTTTAGAATATATCTTTTAATATTAACTTTTAAAATATTTTATTATCTTCATGTGAAAACATAACGAATATATGCAACATTAATCCAACGCTAGCTACCTGATTCCCATCAACTTCGCAGCGATCACCAACATCGTAGGGATGCATGACGAACAAGAATATGATTGCCTCAAATACAGTTTTGCAGCTGTTTCCGAACACAAAGGCTACTAGAAGGAGCTGAGAGCTGATGAAGACGAGGAAATGCGATATGGGAACCCCCAATATTATTAGCCATATAACCCCAGTTATGATCCCAACAATAACGTTTAACATGTTGTGGAGATCGTCGACTGCGGTGTTCGTGTCGTTGAGAGACCGAGCTAGCGCGACTCTCTCTTTGAAAGCCTCAATCTGATTAACATGGGAAAACAAATCAAAATCTATCCGGAACCGTCTTTAGGATAGATTTCAGGGAGAAATTATTTTGTACAGCTGAACCAACACGTGACATGTGATAAAAATAACCTAAAACGTGAATGCATGTTGACTACTAATTAGTTGATGGAGCACCAACACGGAGCCACGTGTTGGCTCGGCTGTACAGAAATAGTTTCTCGGTTTCAGGTACTGTTTCATTGGTAGAAAGAAGTCCCATCGGTAAAAAGTAAACTTAGTCGTGAAATATTTCATCACATACGGCAGCTCTCTAAAGGTTTATACGACGAAAAGTGTATTATTTCGTCCCTAAAACCTAAGGTTAATTAATTACCAATTAGTTGTCTGAACTTTGCATATATTCTTTACAAAAAGTTAATCCAACTCTGATTTTTCAAACTTCACTACATGTATTTGGAGATGTGGATAAGATTTCTACATTCGTCCATTTGATCATAAAAAAATGGATGCAAATTAACATGTATGTTGCACGTGAGTGTCTTTTCAAATAAAAAAAACCGAAAAGTCTGAAAAAAAAAAACTCTTAAATACCATTTCAAATGGTGCAATTATACTCTAGTTTGTAACATTTGGATCAGACAGAGGTATATTGAAATTAATTTATCTTCAAGTGCGACACATATGACACATTTTCTGTCTATTTTCAACAGTTAAATGGTATGATTATAACCCATCTTTGAAGTACATATAGTAAAATTTGAAAAATTAAAATCCGGATTTTTTTTTTTTTGCAAAATAGGAAAAATTTATGTAGCTATTTCAAATTAAATCTAAAAACTAATTAATGTCATTGAGAAAGAGCTAATAAGTATAACTCACCACCCAATTTTCAAGGCTTTGCCTGTTCACTCCTTCACTTTCGGCAGTTGGTCCGAAGAGGCGTATCGTCTTCGTTGCTTCTTCCTCGGTCATGAACCGCATCAGGTCTTCAAGGTAAATCGCTCTACGATATATAATAACACATATAAGGTCTCATAATTCTCTAAGAAATTAAAATGATTAATTAGGAAAATTGAAACTATATATGATTCTACTTGGACTTTGGTTTAGCCACATTGAGGAAGATCTTCTTAGCAGCCTGCTTCGCATGTAATTCACTATCAATATGCATGTGAGACGCGCCCTCGATATCGGCCTCGAGAATTTGCTCGTCTAGAGTCGATAGCGAGCCGTGTTGAATGATGTTCACCACCTTCTTCATATACCAAGCCGATATATCCTTCGGTAATTTCCTTTCCTTGTAACCTTTCTTCGAACAATTCATCGGTACAAAATCGTCACGACTTTTGGCAAGAAGACCCTCTAAGAGATCGTTATCGTTATGCGTTTCCGCCGTGTTGATCGGTTTAGACGAAAGCACCTCGATCACGTACTGATGGAATAGCGCGTCGTGGATTTTTTCGAAGTAGGCGTTCATATGGAACGAAGAAGCAAGGACCTTAACAACTAGTGTTTTCAATAGCCATAGAATACTTGCCACTAGAAAACATAGTAGAATTTCGGTCACGTACGGTAAAGTCGCGCTTTCGGCTCGTTCGACTTTGGAGTCGAAAATTAGGTACCATACGATCAAAACAAGACTCAACCATAGGCAATTTTGAACCGATTTTCGCAAGGCATACGCGAAGTAGAGAACCCGGTTCTGCATTAGGAAATTCTGCTCCGTAAATATCAGTAAAACCCTAACGATGCAGCTCGATATTAGGTTTCCCGATATCACGGAGAGAAGTAGAATCTCCCACTTCCATAGCGGAAGATCGCAAATCGTTTGGTTCTTCAAACGGGGAACGATAAGGTTACATACCAACGCGACGACTAGTATGAGTAGAACCAAACATTGTACTAGGGTTGATTTATGGAACTTGGTCTTGTTACGGTGTCGGTGTTCATCGTCGATATTGTCGTCTTCTTCATCCGATTGTGTTCCCGACTCGGCCAACTTCTCTTTTACCAAACTCCACGGATTTTGACGGATTGGTTTGCTTCGTTTGACGGCTTCGGAAACTGCTCCGTGGAAAGAGAGCTTTGGCTTCTTGAGGACATGGCTTCGACTCCGACTCTCTTTATCGACAATATCGACCGTTATTTCTCCGATAGGATCTGCCATTTGATTTTCGAGTGTGTGTAGTTATTTGATCTGAATATTTAGGTGGTGTTATATATGATTCTCAAGTTAATGTTGTTAGCTTTAGCTGTATGTTTCGCGTGAGCATCGAACAATAATAAGTGGAGAATATATGCTCTTTTGCTAGCTAGTAACATCGAGAATTTATACCATTTGAAAAAATAGACGTTGGTTAAGATACAGGGTATATATCTTGAGTTGGAACATCATGCCAGTGAAACGCAGATACACACAGTTCAAATTCCACCACTTTATTGCCTCATTTGAGTAAAATAAATAAAAAGTTATGGTCCAATGGGCTCGCACTGTAGTGGACAATATATAGGGTAAGGAAATAAGTTTGCTGCCGGTGTTGGTATACGAAGAAAACACATACGAAACGTTTTATATCTACTTAAAAGACCGTATTAGTAGACCCCATGTGGACTCCTAGGACTAAAGAATCAGAGCAACTGATCATGTTAGTGCAAATTCTCACTACTACCTCATCGAAACTGTTATAGGCAAATACGATTAACATATGCATCCTTCTAGTTACTTAATTATTCACTATGGGTTTTGGCATGTACAAGTAATAATCGCATCACACTGTGTGAGGTGAGATTTATTTGTCACTTTGTATAGAATAAAAGAAACATCGTTTTGTGCTGTCTATGTTCTGTACATTATCCAAGTAATATGCCCAACCCCGGTCGCTATGGCTGCAATGTCTGCAATCAACAACCACCACCAGTATGCAATTGCAGCCATTCAGACCGAACTAGAGAAACATGAACATATCAGGAATTCAATGTTGGTTGGAACAACTGAAAAAACGAGTTGTGTTCTTAGTGTTGACTCGGGTTCGAATTTCGTTGGAGACGCTTCTTTGTAGAGAGCTTAAACTTTAACGCTCCTAGTCCGAAATTGCGAAAATCCCAAAGAGGCGTCTCCAGCAGGATTCAAACTCGGGTCACCCCTGAGAACACAACTCGCTTTACCAGTTTTGTTCAAACAATATTTGGTACTAAAATAAATTGTTTGGATTTTGAACAATTAAGCTAATAAACGCATGCAAAAGCAGCCCAGCTACTGAATACTACATGTTAGTAGCGCTTTAATAAAATTATATGGGTTATATTTCTGTTAATTAATAATTATGTTCAACATAACTTTGTGTTTTGACAACAATATTTTTGCGATAGTTTTCCAGATAACTTGCTGCTCCTTATATGCAGAGCTATGTTTATTGGGTTAGAGACACGCTTGATCAAGTTTGGTTGTGTTGGCTTTCGAATTATTGAAGGAGAAAGGGGGATTTTTTTTCCTAATCTCAATTGTAATGTTCTAAGACCAAGACCTCCTAGGTCCGGCTAGTTTCATCAAGTTTAATTGGCTCTGATACCATGTAAAAATAACGAAGTACCGATTTGCACTTGTCCAAGACCGTATCTAGTAGCTAATGAAGAACTCTTATATATATATATAACTCTCTTACTCTAAATATGATATGAGACTCGTACAACTTGTGGTGGTGATTCTTATTGTGGTGGTTGTGTGTTACATGACTCACTCCTATTTATAAGGTTCTATAGAATCATTTAGGCCTAAGAAAAACTCTAGACTAAGAAATCACTAGAATTTCTCTAGAAATTACTTAGATCCTAGACTTATCTAGATACCTTAAGCTAGACAAATTATCTAGATGTTTCTTCAAGTTAGCCCAACTCCCTCTTAACCCAAATCTTCAAGTCTTGGCCCAATGATGGTAAGTTGGTCCTAACCCATGATGGTAAATTCTTCTTGGCCCATAATGGTAAATTAGTCTTAGCCAATTATGGTAAGTCAATGTTGATCTTAACACTCCCCCACAATTTTGACTTTCCTTCATGTTTCTTCTTGTCAATGTTGCGCTCCAGTCTGTGCCGCTCTCGATACTTCTGTCGCACTTTTCTGTCTTGATCAACTTGTGGTTTTGAAGCACATCCTCCTTTATCGAGGGCTGAACTCTTAGCAAGCGACAATGTAACTTGTTGACGCTTGTTTCCCATCGTCGGCAGCACAGCTTCATCTCCCTTAGACATCTCCAAGTCCGACTCTTCCTTACCTTCATCTTGAGAAAGAGATTTATTGTGAACTACCGGACTTGCAAGGAAGCAAGAATAAGCGCAGATGCAATTTTTATCCCGATCACAAACTGGCTTTGTGATCGACCTTCCCGAGCCTTGCTTCACCATTTGTTTGTCATCGGCTTTTCCATGGAAATCTCCGCGAGGATGAGAACTCCCCATTTTTCCATGAACCTTCTTTGAAGAAGTATTCTTACTTGAAGCCGGTATCACGAACAAGTCGTCTACCCGCTCACCGATGTGAACTACATCAGCCTTGATCATCTCTACATTCTTGAGAATTTCACATCATTTGGACCAAATAAAACGTATATAACTGAATCGACTGCATTCGCCACTGAAAGGAGATTTCTCTTCATACCCGGAACATGATAAACGTTATCGAGCTTAATCAATGTTCCTCCGCTACTCTTGATGAAAACAGTACCTTCCTTCTACACATGGTGAACATTGTCATCCGCTGTGACTATAAATTCTTCTCCTTCATGACGGTGAAGATTCGAAAATTGATTCACATCTCATGTAAGATGATGACCACAACCGGAATCGACAATCCACTCATTTCCCGAGTTTCGAGCTACGAACGCACACGTGGGAGTGGTCTTGGCTAGAAAACATTTAGCCCATTCTTCATCTTCGGTTGAGATATTAGATTCCACCAAGTTGTTCTCCTTCAGTTTGGTCCGACAATTTCTCTTCAGATGTCCAGGCTTCCCACACCGATAACACTTGAAATCTTTCCTACGCGAGAACTCTGAGTCACCACCAACTTTCTTCTGGCGTCATTCTCCTTCACCTAAGCCACGAGTGCGCACTGATCTTCTTCCAGCTTTATCCTGGTCATTTGCTTAGCCAACGACTCCTGTGAAGCTAGAAGGTTCTCAATTGGCGTGATTTTGTTGCTTTGTTTTATTTCCTAATTATTAGAAAATGTCATTGGTTTTCTCCTTAGTTTCATTTTTTAGTTTCTTTATCTTATTCTATGTAGCAGGATGATCAGAAAAGTGAGTTTATAATTTTCCATGTAGTCGATTGGTTTTTAATGTATCATCGTTTGAAAAGTATTCTCATATATATGATTATTGCTTATTGTTTTGTTAAATATTGTTTTTATTTCTATTATTTTCTGGTTGAATAATTTATTTTTATTATGGAATAAATGCAATTTTAGAAAATATAAATATAATTAAAATTGAAAAACATTGAGTTAATATTGTGACGATTATTTCGTTGTAAGAAATTTGAGATGACAAAGTAAAATTCTGTCACAAAACAATAATTGTTATGACAAATTTATTATTTTGTCATAATTATAAGGGAATTTAATCAAATTGGTACCTGAGTAAACAGCTCAAAACAAATTGGTACCCCCACTAAATTTTGTGACAAATTGGTACCTGAGTAAACCTGGATGTTGCTCCGTCAGAAACTGGGGTTAAAACAGACGGAATTGCTCACGTGAGGCGCACGTGACTTTTTTTTCTCCAAATTCAAAATCAGATGCAGTGTTGAATGACGAAAATACCCTCGTCTGATTAAATAACAAAAAACGGTGAGTTTTTGGTCTCCTCGTCTGTCACCTTCTAAAATAAACTGAACACCCTTCTTCATCAAACCAGCTCAGAGACCTTTCATCTTCTAGTTCTAGAGTCCTCTGGCGATAGTTAGGGTTTCAGCAAGGTAGTATTTTTCCGGCGATTTCTCCACACGGGTGGTCGGAATCGAGTCCCAAGTCCGTTGAAGTCGTCTACATTGCGTTGATCGTCCTGTAGAAGCCTCGATCAAAAAATTCGTGACATTTGTTCCACACAATAGCGACAGCAGGTTAGTATATAGTATTTATTGATTATATCTGTTCCTTTTGGTGAATCGTTGTGGTAACTTAGTTCAATTTCTTGGTATATGGATGGGTGTTTAATGGGTTTGTCCGAAAATTTAGTGTGATGTTAAAAATAGTTTTTTTTTTATGGTGTATTTGAATGCTTGGGTGGGTAGGAATTGGTGTAATCAGCTACAAATTGATCTTTCAAATTCGTTTATGCATAGGTGTAGGAACAATTTGTATTAGGTAATTTGGTCATAAAATTGAATTCTAAGGTACAAATTTGGCCATAAAAATGTTGATTGTATATGCAGTTCGATCATGGAGGACCATGAAGAAGCTGCATCTAAAGTGCTCTGTGAGATCCACCATAGTGGGTACTTTGTTACAGAAGAGGGGCGGAAAGTTAGCTACAATGGGTTGACGGATTACCTTGAATTCCCAGTAACAATTACCCTCGATGATATGCTTGATATGTGCAAGTTAATGTGTGACTACGAAGAAGGTGACAAGGTTTATGGGAAGGTTGCATCTCTCAATAAAAGACTATTAGAAGGTAAACGTTTCTGAAATTTTCATTGAAATTGAATTATTAACCTTTGCAATGTCCTTTGTTAACATCAAAACTTTTTCCTTTTTGTAGAAGGACTGATAAGGTTAATCACCACTGAAGATATGCGTGGTGTACTAGAGAAGCGGCGAAATAATGAATTAATGGCTTTGTACTTTGTGAAGAAAAATCGGTCATCGGATGAACATGAAGTAGTACCCGAGGAGCAGTTTGAAATACCACTTCCGAATTCTGACGATGATTCGACTGATGAGGATTGGGAGCCTACCCTCAATGATGAAGCCAGTTTGAGTGCCACTGACAGCTTCAGTGACTCCTCATGGTGGGAGCAGGCTACACAAACGGCTGATGCGGTGGAGGAGGAATGCAATGATAGGGGTCCTAGACAAGCTGGTCAAAGGCAAGCTGGTCATCCCGGAGAAGGAAGTGCTCCTAGAGAAGCCGGGGAAGGAAGTGGTGTTCCTAGACATGAGGACACACTGAATCTAAGTGACGATGAGCTAATATGCGGGAGTGATGCTCTCGTGACACCTCCTGGATCAGATGATGAAGAGCAAACTAATGCAGCTAGGTTTGCAAGTTTCAGTGAAGAGGCTAACAACAAAGAACCCGAGTTGAGCCTTGGGATGACATTCGGGACAGTTGATGAGTTGAAGGACGCTATAAGCGAGCACAGTATACATAACGGGTATGCTGTCAAGTACGTGACGAATACACCCAAGAAGGTCCTTGTCCATTGTAAGGAGAAGTGTGGATGGAAGTTGTACGCGTCTTTGATGGCCCATGAAGAGACGCTTCAAATCAAAACGTATGTTCCAACACACAAGTGTGGTGCTGTTCATTCAAGTAAGATGATCAACGCGAATTGGCTCGTGAAGCATTACACTGAGAAGATGAAAGAGCAGTTGCTGCAACCTAACTACATCCAGATGGAAATCAAAAACACGTTTGGATTCGAGGTTAGCCGATATACCATAATCAGAGCTAATGCCAAGATCAAGACTATTATTTGGGGAGACCATCGAGAGCAGTACGAGAACCTGCGTGATTATATTGCAACTGTTTTGCTACATAATCCAGGCACTACAATGGTTCTCCATGTTGATTCAACCATCAACACTCTCAGGCCCAGGTTTGAGCGACTATATTTGTCTTTTGAAGCATCAAAGAGAGGGTTCCTCAGTGGTTGCCGACCATTCTTTGGTCTTGACGGTTGTCACTTGAAAGGATTGGAGAGGGGGCAGATCCTAAGTGCAATCGGGAGAGACGCTAACAACGGGATGTTCCCCATAGCAATTGCGTGGGTTGAAGCTGAGACAAAGGATTCGTGGAAGTGGTTTTTGGAATTACTGACCAATGACATAGGGACTGGTCCTGCATGCAATAATAGGGGTTGGACAATAATGTCTGATCGACAAAAGGTACACAACTGTTATATTTTTATTGTTGAGAGTTGGTACAACTGGTTTTTAAACATGAACGTGCAGGTAGCTGTTTAAAAATAAATGTTACTTTTGAGTACACAATAATGAATAAAGTGTTGCAAATTGGTACCTGAATAGATCAAATGCACTTGCAGGGACTTATTGCTGCTGTTCAGGAGACATGCCCTGGTGCTGAACATCGAGCATGTGTGAGACACATCCATGCTAACATGTTGGTCAGAGGCTGGAGAAGCAAGGCAGTGCGGGATCGTATGTGGGCAGCTGCAGCTGTTTGTACTAGGTCAAAGCACCTCGAGCACATGGAGGAACTGAAGAAGATCAAGATTGAAGCATATAATTACCTCAATGAGATTGACAAACATGCATGGGCTAGAAGCTACTTTCCAGTGGACTCGAAGGTCGATTTGATTGTCAACAACCTTAGTGAGAGCTTCAATGCTAGGATTCTTGAATGTCGGTCAAAACCGATTGTTACAACGATGGAAGAGATTCGGAGGAAGCTCATGAGAGAGATGCAGTTGAAGAGGGAGGCCATAGAGAGGCAAGAACACTCTATTTTTCCTAGGATTATGAAGAAGCTGGCAAGATCGGAGATGACCATACCATTCTGTCATGTGATCTATGCTGGGGATGGTGCCTTTGAGATTAGGAGTCTGACTAAGGTATTCATTGTGAAGTTAGATAGTCGAGAATGCAGTTGTGGAATGTTTCAGTTGTCCGGGTTACCGTGTGCACATGCTCAGGTTGCTATACGGAAGGAAAGACATGACATTGTTGATTATATTCATGACTGTTATACGAAGGATGCATTTAGGAGGTGCTATGCTGGTGTGATTTACCCGGTCCCAGGCAAAGAGGACTGGGTTCAGGCTGAAGGGTACAAGTTGTCAGCTCCTTTGCAAAGGGATCAACCCGGGAAGAAGAGGTCCAAGAGGATAAGAGCTGGACATGAACCCGGAGCAACTAAGATGAGGAGGCAGTTGTTGACTGAGTACAGGAGATGTACCCTGTGCAGGGAAAGTGGCCATAACAAGAAAACTTATCCCCTGAATCGGGTAAGTTACTTATTCTGTTTTTGTATGTTTCTTGTTTTTGCTGGAATGCTTATTACTTGTTGGTGGAATGCTTGGTACTTGTTGGTGTTACCTTTTTACTGATTTGTTGATGTTTTGTTTTTTTTCCTTTAGGGTGCCCAATCTGATGCTGCACCACCTGCCCAATCTGATGCACCAGCACCAGCACCACCTGCCCAATCTGATGCACCAGCACCACCTGCACCACCTGCACGAGCACAGGCTGCAGTTCCTGCACCAGCACGACCACAGACTACAACTCCTGCACCACCACAGATTGTAGCTCCTCCTGCACCACCACAGACTGCAGTTCCTCCTGCACCACCACAAATTGTAGCTCCTCCTGCACCACCACAGACTGCAGTTCCTCCTGCACCACCACAAACTGAAGTTCCTCCTGCACCACCACAAACTGCAGCTACACAGACTGGAGCGTCGCAGTTAACCCAAGTTGAAGCTTCTCAATCACCAAGACCAATTAAGATGAGGTACAAGCGTAAGGCTAATAGAAAAGGGGGATCACCGGGAGGACGATACATGAATCCTACCTGTTCAAGTGATGCAAGTGCTGCAGCAAGAAAGATACTATGAGAGTAGTAGCCTAGGTACTACTTTTTTTGTTAAGGAACAGTTGCTATTACGCTTAAATGTTGAAAGTTGGAACCCTTTTTTGGTATTATGTCGTGGGTCTATCTTACATGTGAAAGCAAACTGTGGCACATTAATGTATGAACCTTTTGATTACAATATGGTATGAAACTATTTTCTGTGATAATGTGTGAGTTGGGTTTTCAACAGATTAATACAGTTCTGGGAAAATCTTGATTTACAGTGGACCTCTTTTAAATAACTCAGGTACTAAATTGCAACACATAAGACAACCCATATATTGAAGTTCAACATCACAGATAAGCCCACGTACCTGACTACAACAGTTAAAACAGCCTACGTATTGAATTACAACATCATAGATTATCCCAGGTACCAAATTGCAACATTCACAATAACAACATCAACAGACAGAACATGAGACCCAAACAAACAAACCTAGAATCGATATGCAGAAATTAAAACCAACAAAACTAGTATGACAACAACAAATTTATAAGTCTTCACTTTCTTTTCATACATCTCCAACTTGTGCTTGTAAAACATCTCTTTTTCATGAAAAAGTTTCACCATTTCATGATGAATCTTCTCCCTTTCTTGGAAGATCTTCTCATTTTGTTGATACTGCTTAACATTTTCGTCTACAGCAGCCATCATCTTCTTTACCTTGGCAGAAACTCTCTTAGAATGAGGACACACAATGACATCGTACCATTCAAAATACAGACAACCTGCTTTTCTTGAAATCGGCTAATCCGAAACACGAAATCAGCAATTGAGAGTAAAAACAACAACAAATTGTCTACAATTGAACGAATAAACACTTACATTCCATACAGGGCAGGTGTAAAATCTCCTTCCGAAATTTTCTCCAGTGCCCGACGTTTTTATCACGGCAGTCAGTCCAGAACCGCATTTTCTTTGTGTGGGTGTGGCCATCGAAGAACTAGAAGCCATGGAAGACATCAATTTGAGCTGGGGAGGGAGTGGGATTTCGCAGCTCAAGCCCTAATTTCGCAGTGAAGAAGCCCTAATTGGAAGTGACGAAGAAGAAGAAGAATGAAATTTTAATTGGGTGTGTAATAAGGGTATTTTGGGCACTTCAAGTCGTTTTTTTTCTGTCTTTGGCGCTCAAAAAGTCACGTGCGCCTCACATGAGCAATTCCGTCTGTTTTAACCCCAGTTTCTGACGGAGCAACATCCAGGTTTACTCAGGTACCAATTTGTCACAAAATTTAGTGGGGGTACCAATTTGTTTTGAGCTGTTTACTCAGGTACCAATTTGATTAAATTCCCTAATTATAATTATTAAGACGACATTTTGTGACGATGTTTGTGACGAAGAAGTTTCATCGTGATTACTAATTATGTGACAAAATTTGAATATATTGTGACAAATTTCTCTGTCATAACATTTCATTTTTGTTGTAGTGAAGGTGAATTCTACCTGAGAATTTCTGGGACCGTTGAATCCATCATAATCCCGAATCATCGCTCTCCCTAAGAATACATGTTCACATTTGAGTACAATCTTCAAATGCCTTTGAGTTATCGAATTAGGAAACAACTCATTGTTGCAAGTGAAAAGCAAACTCATGAGAATATGGCGTTGTCGAGCTTCGATTGTGGAGTCAAGTGTGCTATCCAAAATGGATCATAATTGAGCAAGTTTCGTGGTCCCGAAATAAAATTAACCAATTCAAGATCAAGTGTGCCTTACTCAGAAGATGTTATAATGTTGCTCAAGCCAAACTCCTTAGCCTCCTCTCCAACAAAGTTAATGTTCTCTGACAACTGATCTTCTTCTTTCTTTTCATCTTCAATATCAACATCTTGGTGGCCTTGGCTCATAGGAAAAGCTTCAACATTTGTATGTAATTCTTCCACATTGGCAAGCAATTCAACATTGAGTTCTTCATTAGCTTCCATTATACGATGAAAATACTTGATATCAAATACACCATAATCCTCATATTCATCATCCAATCTTTGCCCATGTAAATCCCACTTTGCAAAAATAGAACCACAAAGAGATTCAAATTGAACAAGAAATCTGAAGTATGATTCTGCGGAAACTTCAATTCGTTGAACCACTCCAAACCGTGAGAATATTTCGTATAGAAATTCATCTGAAATGGGCATGGGAGCATCATTGATTTGAACAAGAAGAATAGGACTTGAATCCTTCAAATATATCTCTTATGCATTTTATCGAACACTTTGGGGGCACTGATTTTTACACTTTAGAAATTACACCAGAAACACAGAAATTGCACCGACAAACAACCCCAATCACAGCAGCAGAACAAAGCTGAGATGCAGCAATTACCTCTGGTGGAAGAAGTGGTCGGAACGGGTGGAACCGACGAGATAGGTGGTGGTCGGAGTCGAAAATAGAAGGAATCGAACCAAAATTACCACAACCGAGGATAGATCGGCTCTGATACCAATGAAACGAACCCAATCGATAGAACAGAAGGTGGATAAATTATTATCGGAGAATTGGAGATTCAAGAAGATTAGATCATAGATGTAGATATAGAGAGAGCAAAACTCCTCAACATTCATTCATATTTTCCATAGTTGCTCTCTTCACCCACAAACTATCACATTCTAATATTTCCCCCATTATTATAATATTAAGACCCATATACTATATCTAACCCATATCAGGTTTGAGACTTTATTAAGGTTCTACCTGAACCATCTCGTACCGAACAAATCAATTCATTATAACTGCTAATTAGTCCTTAACTTTTTACTTTTTAGTTGTGTCAAATTAGTCCTTTTTTAACTAGAAGTACTATATTTGTGAAGCATAGAAGAAAAACGAACTTTCAATTCATTTTAAAATATCTTATTCAAATTTAAATTATTGTATAAATTCTGTAGCTTTGTCCTTAATCCTTACGTCTTAGATAAACACAAGTATTTAGTATAGCGTTCTATATATTTAATTTGTTACATTACAAAATCACACAAAAAGAGTTGCACATCTCCTGCTATATTATACATATATCTATACCTTACATTGCCTACGTACATTGGCCTCCCCTTCTTTATATCTACACCGATGATTTTGTGGGGTTCAGTAAAACTCTACTTTAAACCGCCATATATTTTCCTAGTTCATGAAATCTTCAAACTGCTAAGCAACTGCAGACTGCGTACTCTATCGAACCGCGACACTTCAACTCCATTGTCGAGCCATTAGAGATCGACTATTCTATTGGCATAACCGGAAAATCCGTCATCAATCTTAATTAAGCATCGAAATGGCTGGTGATGGACCGACTCTCCGGAATCGGAGGAGCTACTCTGATCATAAGGCTCTGGATAAATGCGATCATCTGCAAAGAAAACCGAGCTTAGATTATGGACACAACACTACCACGAAAAGAAGCGTCGCTAGAAGTAATATTTCGTTGGTAAAGAAATATGGCTCTGATGATGCTGATAACTAACTAAGCTAACACATACCGCGGCGAATCCGACACACATGATGCTGAACCCAGGGAAGTAGAACGGTGCTCGATCGGACAAGAATAAAGCTTCGCGAGGCAAAAAGTTGAAAATCTGTTAGATTAATATGCCGAAGATTGTGTATACGAGCTTAATTAAATTCGGGTTTGAGAGTTTCGGGTTACCTGTTAACGGAGAGAAAACGAAAGGAGAGATTACGTTCGCGAAGGAACTTATTCCGGATATGCAGCCTTGTGCCTTCCCCTGCATTAATTCGTGAGCAGGGAGAGTCGTAAATATATATAGCTCAGTTAAAAATTAAAATCGTAAGGCGTTAGGTGAAGACTCGGTCGATATTATTATTTTTTTGTTAAATATATACCTGCTCATGCGGACCGACTTGTTTAGATACAATGCTCCGCATCTGCAATACAAAATGAAATAACTACAGCCTCAGAAAATATATCCCAAAGACAACAAGATGATGATCCAGAGTAACTAGAGAACCCTAAAATTTATGGCAACCCGAGAGATCATAATAAACTCACACATGGGTACGAAAAGACGTAGAAGACGGAGAACATCGCAGCGACGTAAGGAACCTAATAACGAGAATTGCCAAAGAGTTAGTTTGATAACGATATTGTGACGGTATGTAATTAATGAAGAGGGTTTGCTCGAGAATTCACCCAAGATGCCCACGCAATGCTGTAAAGAAACATCTGCGGTAATGAATAAAGATCGAGCCGGGATCAATAAAGTAGAATTTGACAATCCGAAATCGATGAAAAGTTATAATGTGTGATGTTTCTTACGTGTGCGCAGCTGAAAAGGAGGCCGATCGAGAGCAATCTCGCTTCTCCTAGGACTGGGGCTACAATAGGCATCACAAGAAGCTGCAACAGAACATCGATCATATTAGCGTATGATCATATGAGTATGTAGTGTGTCAACATTTAGAAACGTACGTATCTATGCACGTAAGAAAGATTATTTATACAATCATAACGCGACATAAAGATACGAGGGACAATGGATCGGATCGTAACTACCTGAGATACGGTTCCCGCGATCCCGGATATCACCATCAGCTCCGCAAATTGGTCCTTGCTGAAGTGGAATCGCGCCTTTAAGTAATACTGCAAGGACGGTTTTAACGACTAAGTCGGGTTCAATATGTAGAGAAACCGAACGCGTAAATAAAGGGCATATGATACCCTTAAACTAAAACCGTAAAGTATTAGGTGAAAACTCGGTTGATGGTTTTATTAATTATAATAAGTAATTACCATCATCGAAGCATGGAGGCCGACATCCGCGAGATTCCCGAAGAAGGCAACCACAGCGGCTTGCAAGAACGTCACGCTGCGAATTCGACGCGTATTATTCGGTCAATTACTTAATACAAAGTGCTACCCTGTAAAGAATATATGCATAAATATAGATATTCGGATCAAACCTGCTGTTGACGAGACAAACCATGTCGTCGAATGAAGGCACTGTCTTGAAGATGTCGAGATTCGTCGACGAATCTCCACTACCAATCGCAGCAGCATTACATTTGGTGTCGGGTTTTGCAGTGGAGATGATCGGAGTCGAGAGATCGGCGGTCATGCCAGATTCGGGTAGGAAAACTGTCATGTACACCAACGCTCCAACTGCAACCGTCGCTGCAACTTGAAATGTGGAAGAAGTGGAGAGGAATCGAGTCGAGAGGTTCCCACATACGAAGGACGCCGATCCGATTCCCGTTAGGATCCCGAAAGCCGAGGCTCGTCTTCGCTCCGGGATGTTGTCTGCCTGCAGAGTTCGAACATCAAACGACATTGTCAGTGTTGACCGGCGGACCCAAAATTTAAAAAAGAGTCATTATTACAAAAATAAATTGATGTTTTTTATGCATGCTTATTTCGTGTTATGTTCGATTAGTCAGCCATACGTTCACAAAAATAAATTGATGTTTTTTATGTTCGATTATTTTAAGCAAAATAATGAACTTTATATATAAAAACTACAAATCAAGATGTTGGATTTTATAAATTCTTAAAGTGTAGTAGATGTGACAAATTTTAAAAATTATGCTATTAATTAAAGTTTTAAAATCTATTAAAACAAGACTCGTTTAATTACTTACGACATAAGCAAGAGCGAGGCAATGAACGCTGCCTTCACAGACGATGGCGGTGAGAGTCCGAAGCACGTAGTATAGGTAAAAGAAGTTCCTAGATCTGCTATAAGCCAATATTGCTACATACAATACAAATAAATAAATATTAATGTTGGTAAAAGTAAATTATCACTTAAATAATCTATCTATCTACCTCGTATTATATATATATATAGAGTAAAATAAGGATTTACTGTCGTGAAAAGAAAAAAATACCTAACGGAATGATGGTTAAGACCATTGGAGCAGTCAGTATGGCCTTCCGCCCGTATCGGTCGGAGAGGGTCCCGATCAACGGCACCAACACGAGCGAACCCGTTCCTATGATCTGCACATACCCGTTAATTCATTATAATTACTCTCAGTATAATTGTTACCTTTATTTACATTGTATTATTGTATATATAAAATATAGATATTAAAATTTAACAATTGACATAACAGCATCCTTAATTTCAATATACTTTAAACTTTAGAATCACACATACCTAATTTAAAGCTTAAAATCATATACATTTAAACATGTTACATAATTGAACAGAATTAGATTTCTTTAGATTTTCACTTGCTTATTTATATTTATTTATTTATTTTAAAATGCATCCAAAACTTACTTAGAAACCAACAAAAATACTAAGTAGGACGATGCTTCCTATGGTTACTATTGGCGATTGGATCGGGTACTTCAGAGTAATAATAACACATTTAATTTGCAAGCGACTAAGAAACTTCGTTTTTATGTCTTTTTAGTTTTTACCTATAATATAATATAATAATAATTAATGTGGAAAAAGCAATAATACTAATAATAATAATTTAAGCTCAAGTGAGAATAATACATATTGTTCATATACTTCAAAGTTGAAAATGTATGCATATACGTAATTTTATATAATATCTCAATTTGTAATCAAATACACAAATAAAGTAAATCAGTTCCGTGTTATCAATGATTTTCACGGGCAGTTACACACACGGGACATCTATTACCCAATATACAATGGAACAAATGTGGTTAAGATGTCATAATAATAAATAATTAAGAGATGCATTTGCTTTTGAAATGAATTGTACTGGATAGGGTCGGTCCGATTTGCATCATTGGGTATGGGAAAGAGAAGAGGACCCCACACTACGTCGGTGAATCTGTACATGTGTCCTATTTACTAGAGACGTGGCTGTAAATCCTTCTACTCATACGGTACTAACTACTAACTGTCCTAAATAAGCATATTACCTTTTTTATAATTCAGTAAAGTACTATTTTTTATTTGTAATAAAAAGTACTAAATTTAGTATAACGATAAGAATGGAGGGGTTTTAACCTTTTTTTTTTTTCTTTTCTGTAACACAATTCCATACTTTTCATTTTATTATATTATTATTACATTTTTGAAGTGAAAATTGTTTTTGATAACTATTGACCGTCTTCTAATTAAACTACCTATTAATTTTTTTATTTATCAGATCAGTATTTCTTACTAAAACTGTAATTTGTTGAAGATAAATAACGCCACATAATTAATTAACTAATAACCAATGATTTTATCTAACTGAAAATAGGTTATTAATATTAGTATGGGTGTTAGATGGTTTATAATAATAATAATAATAATAATAATAAGTAAATAGTTTTTTTTTTTGGCCAACGAAATAGTTAAGATTTCTGATTATGTGAACTATAAATTAACCTATATATATATTATTATACTTATATTATCAAATACTAATGAATACAAATGGCAAAATATATATGCATGAGTTAGAGGAAGATGCGGTCAGTGGAACCCAATACAGACATACTATGTAAAGAAGAAAGGAGTCAAAAGACCATGTCGTGTCGTAACGTTGAAGAAACTTCGTGTCATAGAATTGAAAATATATACATATACATGCAACTCACTCTTATATTAGCGACATATCTAGTATGATGCATGCGTCTTTAATACAAAAGCACAAAGTCCTCTATTAATTTCACCGTCACTGATTTATAGAGAGTCCAAGCTAATTAAGTAACCTAAGTCTTTGCTTGCAAGGGATATGCATGCTTCTATCTAATGTTGGTGTAGGGATGTGATGTTTGTGAGAATTTTTTTGAGTACTTTTAGAGCAAAGTTAAAAGAGTTTGATTAATATCCAGTCGATGCATTTGTAGTTGAATTTAACATTCACAAAATTATATATATATATATATATATTGAGATGTGTACTTAATATTTGATTCATTTTCTATGTCTTGATCAAATATTTGTAAATTCAACTACATATTAGTCGATTCAAGTTAAAAAGAACATCTCAAATATTCTTTAGAAAATAGTTAACGTGTTACACTTCAAAAATCGTTACTTATGTTAAGAGCGCATGTTTAAAAACCTATGATCTTCCGAAATTCGAGTTTATAGAAAAGGTAGTTAAAATGTGCTTTAACATAAATTTTCACTCAGACCATGATATACTAGAATGTAGACATGCATGGCATTGGAGTTGCACGATATATGGAGTTGAAACATTAGCGCGGCAGCAAGATGAATTAATTTGAGTTGAGTTAAAAGAAAGTTAAAAAAAACAAATGAAGGAAGGAAGTTATTAATTAATTAATTAATTACCGCTTGTTGAAAGCCAGTGAGGTAGATGGCCAAGGAGCACTCGTCTTGACCAGGGCAGAGCGCCGCCATGGTGACGTCAGTGATGGCCGGAATGACCATGTACGTGGAGAAGTTGTGGAGGAAGATGGTCATTAATAGGTGGCTAACGCTCCATAGTGAACCACCGTTCTTGATCTTCTCCATCTCTTCAACCGTGCCTTTTCCTCTCTTCCAATCCAATAATAATACTTCTTCACCTGAATAAACAACCTTTTCTTCTATATCTACTATATCTATATATGGTTTCTCGGGTTTCTAGAGAGAGAGAAGCGATATGAGGTGATCGATGCTTAACCAAATAAACGAAGACGACATATATTTAAAGAGTTGTATAAGAGAGAGATCAAAGTCTATTATTATTAACGATAAAAAAAAAGTCTATTATTATTATTATGTACCATTTATTTGTGATGCCTTAAGGGAAAGCTTCATCTGTTGTACTATCATTACCTACGTACATTAGGAGGATAAATTATTGAAATTAATAATACAAAGTTTGGTTAGCGTTTAGCTGATCATTAAGGATGATGTTATATGGTATAACGGTTTTTGTTTAATAAGAGAGATCGCATGTTTAAATAATAACACAGTTTCGGTAATGTAAAGAAAATATTAATGATAAACATTCTAATTCTTTTATTAGTTTCCAACTAATAATTCTATCATTTTAAATTCGCAAATCTATGATATATTTTTTTTAAAGAGGACGAGTCTTGATATTATGAGTATTTAGATTTATTAGTTGGACACTAACCTTATGATAAGTTATCATCATTATTATTTTTTTGGCCAAATAAGTTATCATTATTGAGTTGAGATATTAATTATAGAGAAATAGACAAGCGAAACTTAGATTATTCGACAGTAATACCATCAAAATAGTAACTTATTTTAAATAAAAAAAATTACCAACTCTTTTATTAATTAATAAAAAAAAAATTATATAGTCGCATGCTAAATTTCGTATACTCTAGCGGAGCTCTTACTTATATGGTCCGAATAAATGAAGAGATCACTTTAAATTCTATCAACAGGTCTGAAATGCTCTTATTACCATATATATTTATGTTCCTTTATTTCTGATATAAACTATATATCATCAGTACGTAGTAGTCTCCTAATAAATTCTACATGATAGCGATTGAGCTATCCACGGGTGTATTATGTATATATTTAATCATAATACATGGTGGGGAATAAAGTATATTATCGATCCATTTTTTTAGACCTTTTGTTTAAGATCTATGAAGTTTAAACCTCATTTTAAAATGTATAATTTTTTAATAGTAAACCACATTTAAAAAAATATATGATAAATCCGTCTTGAATCGAATGCACGTGTGTAGTTGTATATTATGATGATGATAATTTGAATAGATAAATTGTTAATCAATTAACTAGGCCTAATTCGCGTATGCACAAAATTTGATCATATATTTATTTATTCACATTGGGACTGAATTTCTTTGATCAGAACACTACTACATACGGACACAAAAACAAGGCCATTGTTCTTTGCCGATAATGGAATATATATATATATATAATAACTAGATATTGAGTCATTGTCACATCACAATTATGTAACCGATTACACGCATATAATAATTTCATTCATACAACAATGATGTCCACATGATGAGAAGGGTGTCCGTCTTACATATATACATACGAAAATGAATGTGCGTGCGTAGTATCTTTAATTAATTAATTTATTATTTGGATTCGCCAACTAATTACTGTGAGTTTGTACTAGTTATTCTATTATTAAAATAATTACTATAGTATGCGGAGATTTTAGATTTTGTACATTTTCAATGAAAAATTCTACTAAATAGCAGTAAAAAAAAAAACTTACTTATTGTATGTGATGATCAAATAATAATTAATTAATTAAAAAGAAATAGCTAGCTAGGGAATTGGAACTTGGAAGCTTGGAAAAGAGGTGAAAGGAAGGAAGGGAATGTGAAGATGCGTAGCTTGTAAGGATGGTGAAAAAGGATGAGTGGACAAAAAGGGCCGCTTATTGTTGGTTCTTGATATTGGGCCCATTTTGGACGCTTCACTTTCCTCTTTGATGCCGTACAAGTTTTGCTTTTGCCTTTACTCATATCCTATGTTGATTCATCATTTTTTTTTTCCGCGGGTGGTCGTAGGGGCCCTCATTAGGAGGGCAGCATCCGTAGCATGCTTGCTCCACACCTAGACTAATCCACACTCGCACCGGGTCAACCCGTAAGGGGTAAAGTGCTGGTCATGAACAATTTTCCATTCTCATGGTCACTAGCAGGGATTGGACCCCTGACCTCGTTTCCATTCCCATCATTATTTTCCGTGGATGTTGTTTTGTAAACCGGACCGGCGGTTAGACCGATCGGATTACGAACTAACTAGCCACACAAACGGTGAGTTCGAATAAAATAGTTGAATGCACAGTGAATTAGAGACTCGTGAAAGATAGATTGGACCAAATCAAACCACTTCTGATTCGTCGGTTCTATTAATAAAAACAAATTGAACAAGACTGGACTTGCATGTTTATATATATGAAGATTGGACTGGACCTTTTTTTTTCCCTGGAACTGGTCACCTTGTAGTTCAACGTCCGGATCGGTTTTAAAGATGTTGGTGCTAGGCTCTATAGAAATTGCAACTTGTTTACTGTGTGCTTATTATAATCCACACTTGCACCAAGTTAAACTGTAAGAGGATAATAAGTTTGAATCCTCAATAAATCATTTCCTTGGGAAAATGAAGACTTTGGTCTTAAAAAACTGACTTTTTACTTATATATACTAGGGTACTGGTTGTGATACGTTGACGTACTAAGTGCATATAATGTTGTTCAAATGTATGATATACTCGCAAATGAACATGAGAATGCGAACATCTCTTAACTATACTAAACTACTTGTGGTGCTACGTAGATGGAGTTCGTACATGCGTTAGTTGCTCAAACATATGATACACTCACAAATAAATAGGAGAATCCGAACACTAAATAGCGAGATAAACTTAAAGTTGTGACTGCTAATTATTTTTAAAAAATATATATATAATTCATTTGAGATATCTATTTTTTGTCTTTTTAGTAGGGACAGACAATACTTACTCCATCATGGGCAGCTATAATAAGCTTGTTCTGCCCACCAAATGCTCTTATTTATGCGAGCACCCCCAATTTTAAAGAACTTCCAAATTCACTCCCCATAATAAGATTAGATACATGAGCAAGGATGTCATGTACTGAACGATGTTTTGCCGACCAAATCCGATTAATAGAAATCCCGTGACTCAGTAAAACCCGTGACTCAGTATGAGCTGCTAATGTCATAGCATTTTATTTTGGGTAAAATATCAATTTGTGGCAGTTGAACAAACTTAACTATTTTTTTTATCACGTGTCAACAAGTTAGTCATTCTGTCCAAAAACAACAGAAATTGCGATAAAGTTAAAAATTTGTACACATGTAAAGCTTGAGTTAGCAAGATGTTCGATAAAATACTTTAACTAGCAATGCTCAATTTGATCAGTAACACTTTTTTCTCAATATATTAACGCTTTTTTTTGGAGGTACACATCTACGGATGGTTTTCTATTTCCTTTTCCCCAACTAGCTTCCCTGATCCAGGAAACGAACGTCTCGTGCAAATGAGATCATCTTTCATGGGCCCAAGAGCTCGACACTAAAAATAAGGCTTTTCGGCTTTGCGATGCTGTGTATTCCAAAAAATTAAAAAGCCCACGTTTGAAGTGGGCCTGTAAAGATTCAAAGAAAACACAGATTAATCATCACTTATTTTACATATTTAAGAGTAATTCCTTAAAGTGTGAAAAAAAGAGTGAAAAAATCATAGAAAGTTAACAAATGCCACATGCCAGTTAACAATTTGACATAAATTGGAAAGAGAATCATGTAATGCATTGCCATGTGGCAGTTGTCAACTTTCTATGGTTTTTTCACATTTTTTTTCACATTTTCTAGCAAAGCCCCATATTTAAAACTCGAATAAATGGTTACCCGAACTTTTTTTTTTTTTTTTTGAAATGTTTGCTAGTTTAATATTATTATACGTACAATTTGCTAGTTTTCTTTGGGCGAAATCACCCACGCGCTGTGAGCCTGTGACGTGATCTGTAAAAAGCGTTAAATTGCTAGTTAATGTTCGGTTAATCAAAAACGCTATTTCATTCATGACGTGCCCAATATAGGTGATTCTATCCAAGAACGAATAAAATTCTAACGGAATTAGACAAACTGTACGCATGTGACAGCTAAGCTAGAAAAATGTTTACAAAAATCTAATTAGCAATTTTTAAACTGCCCAAACGTTAGCTACTAATTCAATAATTAACCCTAGAAAACACACTATATTTTTAAAGAGTTCATTAAATGTATCAATGTTTCTGAAATGTCACACCATACAAACTAAGATTCCTCGAAACATTATTTAACTGTTTATTTTTTTAAGAATTACAGATAAACTCTAAGATGACTAAACTTGAGATGAACGCTAAAAAGATGATAAACTCAACACTTTTATGTTTTTAAATTTAAATTAGTTTGATGTAAACATTAGCTGCTACCAAATGCATTTTGGCCAAACCAATCAGAAATGTGATGAGCCCTCTTTCCTCTATACCTAAAAGAAGCAACTACCCAAAGAGGAACACAACAACAGAAGGCCACCACATTCTTCTATCTACTAACAAACACCAAAACTTGAATAAAATCAAATCAAATAAAACATCACAAAGGCCGAGTCGCGAACCCCCGATCGACCATCTTCTCCACCACCTCCTCGTGCTTCCTGAGCTGCCCGGCCTTGCGCAGCTGCTCCAGCACCATCTTATACTCCCCCACTCCCGGCTTCAACCCCTTCTCCTCAATCATCTCCACAAACAACTTACTCGCATTATTCCAATGCCCCATCGCGCAAAACATCCCGATCAGAACCCGGTATGTGTTCACATTCGGCTCCACCCCATTCTCGTCCATCTCCTTCTTCATCTTCAGCACCATATCCGTCGACCGAGACTCCACAAACATCTTCATCAAAGTGTTGTATATTACCGTGGTGGCTGCGCACTTCATCTCCTTCATCCGGGAAAACAACCTCTGAGCACCGTTCACGTCTCTCAGCTTCGCGAGGGCACGGAAAATCGGGATGAAGGTGGATGCGTCGGGAGTGCAGCCTTTCTTGGACATCAAGTTGAGAACTTTGATGGCGTCGTCGTGTTTCTCGTCCTTGCAGTGGCAGTCGATTAGGAAGTTGTAGGTGATGGTGTCTGGTTCGAGCCCCAGGCGCTTCATCTGGTTGTATACCTGGAATATCGACGCATCCGGATTATTCATCCAAATGAAGATTCACTACTAAGAAAAATCATACATTTTAACGTCTCAGCGATGTGGCATGTCATATGCTGGTTACGATCACATTGCTCAAACATGTATTAACATTGCACCTATATACACTATTTTATCATAATATAATATAGGGCTAATAACCAAATTATTACTTCAACTTTCACTCGGTTACAAATCACTTTCCGAAATTTAATATTTTAAAATTGACTACCTGAATTTCTAATTTTCAAACAATCTATTCTGTAGCAATTTACGTCAAATTAGATAGAATATGAATATGTTCCATCCAGTAGGTCTTTTGATGGCTATTTCAATTTGACGTTTAATTGAAATACACGTTGTAATAGGGATGTCAAATTAGACATCTAACATGAAGACATTTCAAAATGGAAATCTAATTCATCTAATTACATATAAAAAATTCGATCTGACCAAAATAAGTTCATTTTAATTATATGAAAAAAAGAACTTCATATAACCAAAAAAATCAAAATTCAATACCAATTGTTAAAATCCAGTTAGCGATTTGATCATTACCCTTTTGTTATATCTATCAATGTATAACATACATTCTACATCTAAATCATAAACATAATAACAGGTCTGACAATGCCACTGACCTGAAGGGCTTTTTCCGTCCGGCCAGCCTTGACGTGAACCCGCATGAGGTTATTGAAGGTGACGGAGTTGGGTTCAGTGCCGGAATCTATCATCTCGGCTAAGACATCGTGTGCGCGGGTGATCTGGCCGGAGCGGCAGAGAGCGTCGATCACCGAGCTGTAAGTGTATACATTTGGTTTGATACCTAACTCCTTCATCTCCGCAAATACTCTCTCGGCCGCCGCTAGGTCGCCGGAGCGGCACCAGCCATGGATTAGGCTAGAGTAGATGATGACGTCAGGCTCGAATTTATCCCTCAATTTGTCGAAAAAGGACTGAGCTTCCACCGCTCGGCGCTTTCTGGAGAGCTGGGCGATTACGGAAGAGAAAGCCGCCTTGTCAGGGGAGCAGCTGTAGTCCTCCATGCGGTTAAAGGTGAGGACGGCCTCCTCGGCCATTCCGGCTTTCACGTAGCGGCGGATAAGGACTGTGAACGTCCGGATTGAGATTTCGACTCCTCGCGATTTCATGGCGTCGATGAGGTGCCACGCGAGGCTGAATTGGCGAACCTTTCCGGCAAGGTCGATCATCTCGTGGTAGGGTTCAGGCGAGAGGGAGCCGCCGTGTGTGGCGGCCCAATTGAAGAAAGCTAGGGCTTGGAGCGTCGGGATGCCGTGGCGGAGGGCGGTGAATCGCTCGATTACTGTGCGGACAACGGCGGAGGAGGGCGGGGTCGCGGCGGAGATCTGCGAAAAGTCGTGGGAGAGAGAGGGGATGGTGAAGTCCGGGCTTGGCGGCTCCGGGATTGCCGTTGAGCTAGGGTTTTTGCGGTGGTGGTCTTTGATTAGGTCGTGGAGCTTGTCGGCCATGGCGGCTTCTTCGGGAGACAGTGGTATGGAGGTGGGCAAGCCGCCGCTGTTATCATCCTTTGGGTCATCTTCTGTGAATTGAGCGGTCTCGGAGGAAGAGAAGCGGAGAGACTTGGCGGTGGAGAGGTAATAGAGAGGAGAGATAGACTTGATGGCTAGTGCCTTGGTCTTGAGCAACGCCATGGAAATGGCGGCTACGAGGTTTTGCAGTTGTAACTTCCGTTCTCTGCTTCTGCAAAACCTTCGATACGTTTTTGAAGTAATTAAATAATAAAATATTAAATCTTTAAAATATGAAATTTCTTGTGAAATTTTAATAGAAAGTAAGAAAGAGAAAGTAAATGAACAAATGTATTGGTGCTTGGTGGGTCCCTATATCACTTTCTATAGAAATTTCACAGAAAATTTCACAGGTTCTAGCAACACTCATAATAAAAGTTAAAATTATTATATATGAAAAGAGATTATAATGAAATTGGTACCTGAAAGGCTGAAATACAATCAAGAAGTTTTAAGTATTGAACTGTTTATAAAATCTTATTTTGGAAGGAAAAGATCACGTGACCAATTTTAACATAAATATAAATCGAATGACATGAAATGATGAAATTACCATTATGATGTAAACAAATAGAGCAATTCTCATTTCTTCTTTAACTTTATCGATCGTCTTCTAAATTCGATTTTGTTGTAATGACTCCAAATTCGAATTACAAATTTAATTTTAAATTTGAATACAAATTACGAAACTCATTAGAATCTATATATATATATAATACACGTGCGGACGGGGCAGGTATCGCTAGACCCAGACTCGTACAATAACCCATGGGACGCGGATCAACGAGGCAAAATCGAGGCGAGGCCAATGTGTCGGCAGGTACCCATGACCCGTACCCATGACCCGTTGACACCCTTAGTTTGGAAAGTGATTAATGAATGATGTATAGTACTTAGTGTACCATGTACCATATTAAATTAAAAGGGTTAAATGTACATTTGGTCTCATATGTTCGACTAGATAAATTATTCAATACATCAGATGTGTTGGCTCTGATGTATTGTATAATTTCTTGTTTGGTTGTTTTTTTCTTTTGGTAGCGGATGTATTTTTTTTTATATACTTTTAGTACTAAACATTTGAATTTTGTATTCTTTTGGTTAATTTGTTAGTTGTATGTTAGTTTTAGCCGTTAAATGACATGTGCAAGTCACGTGGTCAACCCTTAACTTTTAATTTGGTTCATTTTAGTCCATCTAATACATCTCTAATTTTTTTTTTTCAATTTAGTTCCAAAAACTCAAATCGAACCACTAAACTCGATGTGACTAGTCCAGGGCTAGGTCCGATCCTGGTCGGGTCCCCCGACTCAGGAGAACCTGACCATGTCGGACCTAGTCCGAGTAACCTAGCCCCAGGCTAGATCGGACCCTAGTCAAGGACGCCTGCCAGGGCTAGCCCGAGGCTAGGTCAATTGGACCTAACCATGACCTAGCCCTGGGTTAGGTCCATCGAGGTTAGTGGATCGATTTGGTTTTTTGGACTAAAATAAACAAAAATAAGTTAATATTGAATTAGAGGAACTAAATTGAACAAAATCAACATCTTATAGTGGGTCACGTGACTTGACTTGCACATATCATTTAACGTCCAAAACTAACGAATGACTAAAAGTATACAAAGTTTAAACGTTTGGTACCAAAAGTATAAAAAAAATATATATCTAGATCAAATGCGAAAAACGATCAACCGTACAGGAGTAAAATTACATTTTTAACCCTAAATTAAAAAAAAAAAAAAAAAAGTCACATACTTACCCAATTTTACATACATTAGCCTGGTCCCGGTTCATGAATCGGCCACTTCGTCCGTACCTTTTTTTTTTTCAAGTACTTCGTCTGTACTTCAGTTACTGTATCATTTGCAGTTTTTTTGTGCGAAACGAACAATTGAACTGAAGTCTCTTACGGTGTCCCCATCACCTTCATCGATCGATTTCCTTCATTGATCAAACATCTCTAGGGTTTCGATCAGCTCCATAATGGCGAAAGGCAAGTACCACCGCCTCCAGAACCGGAGATCCATGGTGACGCTTGCCTTATCGATGTTCCTCATGTTGACGATTGTGTTTCTCTTGCTGCTGGCTCTGGGCATTGTGTCCCTTCCGATCACCGGCCAATCACCGCTCGATCTGAGCTCACTCAGACGCCACTCGGAAAGGTTAGCTCAGATTTGGAGTTAAATTGTTTAATTCATTTAGTTTGTGACCTGTTTAATCATGGTTGGTGTTGATTTGGTTGGCGATTTAGTGGCGATGGATTGGGGAACAGAGAGAACCAGTGGACGGAAGTGCTTTCCTGGGAACCCAGGGCTTTTGTGTATCATAATTTCCTGGTAAGTGTTCTAAATCTTGATTCGGTGATTTGAACTGCTGGACCGGAAGCAATTGATGGAGCTTTCCTGCCAATGTGGTTCAGTTATTGGGAGAAGGTTATTATTTTGAAACTCTAGAAGGGAGTTAGTAAGTAGTTACCAAAGAAACCCGGTAGCTTATTTGATTGAATGGGGATATGATGTTTGATTTAAACGGGGACATGCCGATTGGGATTTAGGAAAGCACATGCATCTAAGATTTAACTGGAGACCGAAATCAGTGTGATTTCCGCTCTTTGGAGCCTTTTTCAGAATGCATTTCTTTGTGAATTCAGACAGAGTTGCTACAGATTTTAGTAAAGAAACATCAAATGGATAGCTGGAGGTTGGCCTAGTAAGAAAGTTTGCTCCATTCATACATTGTTATGTTTGAGTCCATTGTTCATGTGTTTACTTGATAATGCTTCTACAATAACCCATATGGCAAATTTTGCTCATCCGAGCCTTTTCTTCCTTTTTATATGCCATCAGATTGCTACAATATTAAGGATGGATAAGATTTGATTTTTTTTTTTTTTTTGTAGAGCAAGGAAGAATGTGAGTACTTGATAAGTCTAGCTAAACCCCACATGGTAAAGTCAACTGTTGTCGATAGTGAGACTGGAAAGAGTAAAGACAGCAGGTATGAATTTTATCTCCTCACCGTCTATTTATTGTCCTCGTCTCCTTGATTCGACACAGAGTGAGAAGAAAAAATTGTGCTTGCAGGGTGCGTACAAGTTCCGGTATGTTTCTCAAGAGAGGAAGGGATAAGGTTATTAGAGACATAGAGAAGCGGATTGCAGATTTTACTTTCATTCCTGCAGGTATGATTTTTGCATACATTGAGAAATATGTATGATCTTGGTTTTGCAATTTTACAAGTCCTACCCATTTCTGTATAAGATAACCTGGGGGTTTCTACCCTCTCAAATAGTTCCCTGTCAATGCTGTTACATTGGATATGGTGATTCACAGATCATGGAGAAGGACTTCAAGTTCTTCATTACGAAGCTGGTCAAAAGTACGATGCTCATTTTGATTACTTCCTTGATGCATTTAACACCAAGAACGGAGGGCAAAGGATTGCCACTGTGCTCATGTATCTGTACGAACGCAAATCCTCTCCCATAATCCTTTCAGGCGTTTTTCTTTTTTGGTAAACTCTCACTTGTTTGATTAATTCAGAACCGATGTTGAAGAAGGCGGTGAGACAGTTTTTCCTGCTGCCAAGGGAAACTTCAGTGCAAGGCCCGGGTATGAGAATTTATCCGAATGTGCTAAACAGGGTTTATCTGTGAAACCAAGAATGGGTGATGCATTACTCTTTTGGAGCATGAGACCAGATGCTACTCTTGACCCATCCAGTTTGCATGGTCAGTAATACATTTCCATATCATCTAATGTTTCATTTGTCAAATTTTATTTTGATGAATCCTTAAGAATGAATTTGAAATTTCTCTTTCGGGTTTTTTCCAGGTGGCTGCCCTGTGATTAGTGGTCACAAGTGGTCATCAACAAAATGGCTCCATCTCAACGAGTATAAGATCTAAATTACTACTTAATCAGGTACTTCTTTGTTCAGGATGTTGTAGAGTTGGTGGCTGCTTCGTACTTATAAGACCGATTAGTGACCCGTAGATTAGATAGATGACTACCACACCATTTAATATTCTTCTGGGTTTTTCAATATAGTTAAAGCTCGATTTTACCTCATAGAAGTTTGATAAAGTAAAATCTCATTGACATTGACAGCAATTCAAGCTGCCAAGTGACTAGAACATGTACTAGTGTAGCAGAATGTATTGTGTTCAGGTTTAGTGAATATTTTATTGCTCAAAGTTTTCAGTGCCTGCATATTTGCAACTTTCGCATTGCTTATTGCCTAGATTCCATGATTGGAGACTTAAATTTTGGGAAATGAATTCCGAGTCGATCATCTCTGTTTGCCTTCATAGTCGTGTTGCCTTCTCATCATCATGGCAAACTCTTCGTAGTTGATTCTCCCGTCCTGCGAAAATTCGGATTGAGAAGTTGTGCATTTTATCTCCACAGAAAAGTGGATTGAAATTTGATATAGCAACAGAAAAAGGTTGACAGTGACACATCAAGTTAAGTTTAGGGACTAAATCTGTATAAATTAATCCTACATTTTTCATTACCTTATCAATATCAACATCCTCGATGACTTCGTTGATAGTAGCTTCATCCCCCATTCCATGCTTTGTCATTGCATCCCTCAGCTCGTCTTTTGTTATGAACCTTAGAGAACAATCAATGGTAACTTGCGAGTCAAGAAACGTCATTTTCTCTTTCACCGAGGGTCTTTTAAATATGAAGATGAACTTACCCACTGTTATCCTTGTCGAAGTATTGGAAAGCCTTGAAAAGATTCTCTTCCTTCTCCAACCGGTGCCGCTGCATCGTCGCTGTTACAAATTCAATGTAGTCTATAGTCCCGTTTTTGTCAACATCGGCCTATTAAAAATGTGTTCCGACGTTAGAAATAGTGAAAAAAAAAATGCAATAGAAAGTTGTATAAGTTCTTACAGCATCCATCAGAGCCCGGGTTTCGGCTTCGGTTAGCTTGGATCCCAATCTTGTCAATCCTGCCTTAAGCTCTTCATACGTGATCGAGCCGCTGCCATCGGTGTCCATGTTCATGAACATTTGTTTCAATCCTTTGATATCTTCTTCGGAGAGATTCTCCGCTATTATCTTCAACCATTTAAAGATTCTGGATTAGAGAAATGCACCCAAACAAAAATTTCCTTGTTACCCAAGAAAACCCATTGAGGGAAAGGGAAGATTACTTTGTACGCAAGTTTCTTTAGCTTGTTCATGGCTCGAAACTGCTTTATCCTCGAAAGGACCGCGTTTGAAATCGGCCGGTCAGATGCTTCATCAACATTCTTCAGCCAGCGATGTTCTATTTCGGGATTTGTAGAGAAAATTATGTTAATCGATGTGTTTGTTCCATGTTTTCTTGCTTACCAAGCAAGAAAATGGTAATTTTTGCAACTTACGGAGAGCTTCGGCTGCAGTAATCCTCTTCTTAGGATCTCTCGTCAACATCTTCCGAAGAAGATCCTTTGCGTTGTCGGAAATACTCGCCCATTGCCCGCTTTCCAGATCGAGCTTCCCTTCCAGGACTGCATCGAAAATCCCTTTCTCCGTCTCTGCAAATCGATTTTGCATCCGATTCAGCATCGATAAAGAAAGACAATCATCAATCATGTTAGTGAGGAGTAACTTGGGAGTCAAGCAAAGTACCAGCCCAAAATGGAGGAACCCCACTGAGGAGAATGTAGAGAATAACTCCGGCGCTCCAAACATCGATTTCCTTGCCGTAGTTACGTTGCAACACCTCTGGAGCAACGTAGTACGCGCTCCCGACAATGTCTCGGTACACTTTCCCTGAAACATACGATTATTTTGGTTTGGTTTCTTGCTCCGCAAGTAGAGTTAAATATTTCTAAAACCTAAGAGATGCCACTTTCTGGTGCTCCTGGTACAAACACTAAGGACAGTTAAATAGAGAAGAGAGATAACTTGGGAGCCAAGTTTCAAGCAATTAACCTTCCTCGATAAAAACGGAAAGGCCGAAGTCGGTGGCCTTGATGGGAGCGTCTTCTTCCTTGCTGGCGAGTAAGAAGTTCTCGGGCTTCAAGTCCCGATGCAGCACGCCCATGAAGTGGCAAACGTTAACTACGTTTACAATCTGCCGGAATATCTTCACTGCCTCCTTCTCCGAGTACGAACCCTTGGCAATTATCCGATCGAACAGCTCACCCCCTGCCGACAACCGTTTTCAAACGTAAATTTATGTGCTCCTCATCGATTTAAGACTAGGATTCCGAAACTGTTAGAAGTATAAAATGGTATTGTTGCAAATTGTTTTAAGGAGACCGTGATCAGCACATGACTCAGTTAAAATTTATCCGTTTGTGTTAACCAGAAAATTCTTCTTATAAATTCTCATTTTACGTGCGACATTTTCCAACAAGTATCACCTGAGCAGAGTTCCATAACCAAGTGGATGTTGTCCTTATCCTCGTACGCTCCCTTGAACTCGACGATGTTCGGTTGGCCCGACAAGTGTTCTAGGATCAATATCTCTCTCCGGACATCCTCCATGTCTTTGTCAGTGATCAGCTTCCGCCTCGATATCGACTTGCACGCATACTTCTTACCCGTCGCCTTCTCCGAACACAAATACGTTATCCCGAACTGGCCCCGCCCGAGCTCTTTGTCGAGGTTGTAGAACTGGGTCACGTCAGTGTAGGGTTTCCGCAGTATGGTGCTCACCTTCTGTGGCGGTGGACGTGGTGGTGGAGGTGGTGGCGGAGGCCTCTGAGGGACGGTGTTTGGTCGTTTCGGGTACTGATCATCGTCGGAGGAGTAAATCGGGATGTCTTGAGATTTCGACTTCCAAGGGCACCATTTTGAGAAGCAGTGTCCCATATTCTTCATGCAGGAGGGTTATGGTGCATGTAGGGATGGTGAGAAGAGGGGATTATAAAGTATGGTTTTGGTGTCATACACTGTTTTGTTTTTTTGTTTTGTTTTACAAAAGAAGGTTTTTTAGTTAGTTCTTTGCTTTGGCATTGGACTTGTCCCGAGTATTATTCTTCTTCTCTTCTCTATTGCTTTTTTTGTTCTGTATGCATGTATCCACTTTGCTTTGCATGGAGAACAAGGATTTTTTACAAGGAAACCCCATCAACTTCCTCCTAGTAAACCCATGAATAAGCTAGCAATTTTTTTTTTTTTTTTGCCTAAATATGAATCACCTAGAGATAAGCATAATGAAGCATCTGATCGTGAGCTATGGTTTTTCATGCAATACTCTTTTGAATCAATGGCGGATGCATGAAGGGGTAAAATGGGGATATATTTATTACTATTAGAATCATCATATTCAACAACACAACACTTCTTGTAAATTAAAGCCAGGAATAAACTATTGCGCCTTCCTGGCAAACGTTAAATTCATCACATACATATCAACACACGTTAAAAAAATCCGAAAACCGTAACTTGTCGAACAAGTAACCCAACTCCCATTCACTTAATAATTAAACAGTAAGTCCGATCCTAGTAGTTATTCCGATCAGACGGCCCCATGTAAGGTCGCGGTAGCAGCTCCGGTCACAACCCTAATGCATTTAGGGTGCACCTCGTAACCGCACTCGAGGCATTGGTAAGCCCAACCCGAACCCTGCTCCTCACAATCACAACATATAAACGGACCGCCCCCCGACCCATCAGAGACTAGAGTTAGCTCGTGGCGGTGCCCCGCATGGAACACCGATCGCGGAAGATTCTTCGCTTCCTCGTCCATCTCCTTCTGCAATAACTCCAACTTGGCCTCGGTGAACGGGTAGGCGTTCTCCTGGTACAGGTTGATCAGGTTCCGGCCGTGTCGGGTCAGAGTCTTACCGTCGGTACCCAAAATCACCAAACACGGGATTCCTTGTACGTCGAAATGCTTGGTCAAAGCTCTAATGTTCGGGTCCCCGAAAGGCAGCGCCAACCAAGGCATGACGTCGAAATACGAGTTATACGACGATTCGTCGTGGTCGCTCGATACGTAAACTATTTCGAAGTCTTCGTCGCGATTTTCTTCTTCGAGAATGTGCTTCGTCTTGTTGTAGATTGATATTAACTTGGGAGTGAACTTTACTCCAGGTAAACACCATTGAGCTGAGAAGAACAAACCAATAGTTTTACCTACCAAGGAAGGTACACCTACCTGCAACAGAAACAAGATGGTTGAATCGCGTGTCTTATTTTTAAAATTTACCAGAACTAGGACAGTTAGTCATGTGGTTCGTCTAAAATTTCACATGGTATTATGGACACTGACCTTACGAGGGGCCGAGTTGCTCAATAGGAAATCTCGATCTTTATGTATCAATAAAGTCGCTAGGTTTTGCATCTCGCGCTTTGCCTCCTCGTCCTTCTCCAATTCGTCGAGTCTCCCTTTCGTGAAAGGGAAGGCATCGACTCCATAGCGGTACACGAGCTCGACCCCATTACTTAGGGTTTGCTCGTCTTTGGTATCGTTCGGCTGCAAAATGACGAGGCACGGGATTCCTTCGACGTCGAACTTTCGGGTCAGGGCTTTCTTGGACTTCAAGTCAGAGAACGGGATCGAAAGCCACGGCATTCCCAAACGGTACCTATCGAAGGCCTCGATGTCCTCATCGGCCGAAACAAAAACAACCTCGAAATTCGATCCACTGCGTTTCAGCTCCTCGTAACAGTTGGACAGGATCTCGTTGAAGCTCCGACATGGCGGATACCAGTTCGCCGAGAAATAGATCCCGATCACATGGTTTTCAAGATCGGATACTTTCACCTGTTCAAAAAAAAAAAAAAACAAAGAAGTTAGATCAGTTTGCAATAATATTGGTGGTCGAAAAATAGTACGTTATTAAGACAATAGTGATATTAGAATGATCTTGCATGGGAATTTTGTACACAGTGGAAGACACGTAAGGCCATATATAATCTAGTAGGGTCGCGTTCAGGAATCAATCAATCAATGAACTAAAATGGGGTCCCCAATAAATAAAGTGTGAAAACGATAGGGTACCCTACGGCTAGCTAGGACGCGTGTTAGCTAACAAGACAGACATCTGCTGCACCTTAATTGATGTCTTTGTCCTTTTTCTTGTGGGTACATCTTTTGGTCTCTATAGGTATAAATGCATCTCTACTTGTTTCTCCCCTTTTTCAGGTTTTTTTGAACTTCTGGTTATTATTATTGTAACTTTTATATATAAAATAATATATATATATATATATAATATCGATAATTTTTTTTATTTAGTTATATTAAGTTTCAATTTCGAATAAATTAAACTAATAAATTCGTTACAATTTCCATCAAATTTATATATAACATGATCATATTTCAGTCATATGAAAGCTTTTGATGAGTAACTAAAATGGATATGGTAAACTGAAAGGATTTGCACAATTGGACACTCAATTAGATATTCACCAAATTCAAACTGCATCTCAATTGAGCGTCTAATTATTTAGTTTCTTGATGAATACATCTTGAATACCATCAAAATAAGTCATGTTGGCATCATTTGATTTATTTATTTTCATATATATATATATATATATATATATATATATATTTAAATTATAACGGGTAGCAATTTACTTATAAATTGATAATTTAGGGGACTAAATTTTAAAAAAAAAAAAATAATTCAAATAGCGATTGTATTTATTTAAATTTAAATAGCAATTTGGATATTATGATGTATTAAACTATCTTATTTCGGAAGAAAAAAAAACAATCTTATTGACTTTAGTGTTAATCGAGTGAAAAATCAAAGTTAAATTAAACTTATGATTCCAACTAATACTATATTTAAATTTAAGTACTGTAATAAGAAACATCCAAGTTTTGTATTTTATGATATATATATCCAAGATCGCTTCCGTTGTTACTGTTAAAGTTCTCTTTAAGGTGACGTCTCCAATAGGAGACAAACTCAGTTTATTTTTAAAAACGCAACACACTTTATCAGTTGGTTCAATTAACATTGAATATTTTATAATATAAATAATTATAGAGAAAAAAAATAAAAATAAAAATTATAACAATATGTTATTAGTTTGGAATGATTTATTTAAGCGATCGAATCTAGGTTGTTCTAGAATAGACACTATGAGACCTTCGTGAGAGAAAAAAAAAAAAAAAAGGCATTGATGTTAACTTTTATTCAGATCTTCTAATCTCTGTATTTCTACTTCAAATCGTGTTTTATTGTTAAAATTTTGACACTTATTCTTAAATTTAATATTTTCATTTTATCGTTTATCAATCTCAATAGAGTTTTTTTTTAAAAAAAAAATAATAATAATAATCAAGAGAACATATTAAAATCTTAACGACATAAATGGTGGGACAGGAGATTTATCAATCCATTCACCTAAACTTACATGGTAATTATACTCAATACTTCAATAAAACCCCTTATAATGTTATTGTTATTGGGGTAGACCGTAGACCTATCATTTTGTGGATTTAAAAGAGGTGTCGAACACGATATTGTTATCAGAAAGTACTATATAACTTTGTTTTGGAATTAATTACCTGGTTATAACGTTATATACATATATATACTGCTACCTGTGTTCCAGTAATTTCCACAAATTACCCAATATGAAGTCACCACAGAACCCTTTATTTTATTTTCTACATATTATTAAGTTCCAGTTAAATCACAAAATAACATTTAAATTTTATATTTCAGCATATTTATATAATAATAGTGCACGAAGACTAACAGTATATATCAGCTATATATATATAATAGAGTAGAGATCAGTGGAGAGTGAAAACAGACAACGGCAGTAGGTACATGTAAATTACAAGAAAGAAAGACAAGTGTTTGTAGAGAGAGAGAGAGAGAAAACCTGAGTTGCAGAAGGAGAGATAAGATAGTCGCGGTCTGTGGAAGCCAAGAGAGAGCAGAGTCTAGAGGAGGAGGTTTTTACTGGCGTCAGGCAAGATCCGCCATTGACGACGTTCATGTTGACTGCATCGTCAACCCTCATCTCTAGCTAGCTACTCCGATTCTGATGTGTTCTTTCTTTCTGTCTCTCTCTCTAGAACTATAGAATAGAAATTAGAAAAAAAGATGATGATGATGATGAAGAAGAAGAAGGCACAAATTAAAGGCCTCCACCAATACAATACTACCACTCCTTATATATCCACTACTGTACGTAATTGTTCCACGTCATATATCTCTCTCTACTTAATACCGGCTAATACTTCAAACCCCTAGTCGATCAAGCAATGCTTTTTTTACGTTAAATGTCACGGCCTAATATTTCTGCTGGCTCGTACTGCTCACTTTATTAAAAATGAAATAGTGTTAATCATGATATTTTTGTAATTCTTTCAATTCAAATAAATTTAAATTTGAAACATCTAGTTAATTAATTACACCCTGATATATATGATTATTTATTCATTAGTCTTCACTTTTGTTTTCTTGTAGCTAGGTCCTACCAATCATATATGGCTCATCATTTACATTGTCAATATGTCATGCTTCCATATACATTTGTGTTGCTATTAAATTCCTTCTCAAAGCAGTGAAGATTCGAATTGCATTCGCTTTTGAAATATTTTCAATTGGTTCAACCAACCGTGAGATCATGTTTCTATACATGATAATTTGGTAAACACCTAATCAAGTTGCGATGTGTAGGGGCGATTGAAATTCCATTATCATTCACTGAATGATTCTATCATAACAAACAAATACATTATTAAGTTTTTTGTCCTGCTAAGTGTGCTAAGTGTTCCAGTCGGCCTTTTGAACAGTAGTATTGACTAAAAATATTTTTATATCTTAACAAGATTTAAGTTATTTATTTATATAGGTTTTTTCATCTTTAAGATGATCATAGTCAAACAAGACTTTACTATTTTCACCAAAATTTACTATTATTGGACTTCAATTTTCTTTTTATTTTGATGAAAATATTAGAAAGTACATCATGCATTAATGAATTTGTCAAAAAGAAAAAGAATAAATCATTTTTCCTACATAATTCATCAACATTACATAACACGTAGCACTCTGACACCTTACCGAGCAGCACTATTGTACGAGCCGATCCACGGAGCAAAGCGCTGCAACCACTGGTATCATTCCAAAAAGATACATAGAAATGGACACGTGGTGAAATATAAAGCGCCAAGGGACTATTTTGTTACGTGGAACGGTGCACAGGAACAGAGCTCGGCTCCGTGTTGTCGTGAAAGAGTATGAATTGATGTTCCATCCAGCACGCAGAGGGAAGGGGACAGCTGTCTCGCTGTGTAGCGTTGCACTCTTTTTCGAAATTTTCCATTCTCGTTCGCTTTTTGATTTATTTCTTCTCTGTTTTCCACCAGATTGGGTTTTTTTCCTTTTCCCGGAAAACGTGAGGGCTTTTTGTTAGAGGTGCAGATCTCGACAGCGCCAATATCATCTGACGGCTAGGATACTAACATGTGGAGGATCATCGATGGCTGCCGTTTCTTGGAAATTTATGTCCCTTTATTTATTTATTACTTCCTCTCCAAGACTCCAACAACCAAAAACAGTTAATAATAAAAAACTAAAAACGCTACCCTTCTAAATAAATCACTACATAAAATTTAACTCGATTATGAATTGGTATATGAAATGATTAGTTAAATTTTAATTTTTGAGTAAGTTAAATACATTTGTTACAATTTAGGGTTAAAGAACCTAAATTGTTTATAGGTTAAAAAAAATATAGAAACAGGAGAATGTGACAAATGTATACATACAAAACAGTATAAACTAAATTTACAGTTTCTATTTGCTTCTTGGTTAAAAAAGCAAATAGAAACAGGAGAATGTGCATACAAAAAATAAAATATAAAATTGTCTATTTTAACATTTTAAACTTCAGACATTAAATTTCAACATGGGCAAACTCTAGACAGTTTATAGGTTCTTAACTCTACAATTTAAGTTACAGTGGATAAAAATGAGCATGTTTCGGACATGTACGGTATTTTGATGGGTATTCGAGATAGATTAGCTAATAAATTAAAAATATTGCAATTGAATACATTCAATTAAAAGACGTCGTTAGAATTAGGAGAAGTCAAATTGAATATCCAATTGAAAACATTTCGTTACAATTCTTTCAACTTAGTCTCTATATCATATTAGGTACACATCAAAAGATCACACATAGTTGAAACATACTCATTTTTTGTTCAATTTGATGTAAACTGAAATAGAGGTAGTAATTTACTAAAAAAAAAATAGAAATTCAAGTAGTCAATTTTAAAAAATGAAAGTTCACGTAACAATTTGTAAACGAGTCAAAGTTTAGGTAGGGTTCAGTTTGGACCACAAATGGCTAAACCGAGCATTATGTGGCTTCAACTAGAGCCATAGAGGTCTCAGTCCAACCCTTGGTGGTCACCAACGGATGCGGGCGGTGGTTGACGGACTTGGGTGGTGGCTAGAAGGAAAATGACTGGCCGGACAAAAGTATTAGGAGCTAAAGTGAGCAAAAATGAAAATTAGAGTGGCCACTTAACTGTTTAAATTGAAGGCAAGTTTATGAATGCACAAAAAATATGTAATAAATGTTGTTAAACCAAAAGTTAACATTAGTTGTATTAAAAGATATATTAACTCATATAATATATCGATATATATAATCTATGTTCCGATATTGGAACTCCGAAAAGTTTCGAATCATAGAGGATATGAAAGTTCATAAAAGTTATCAAATATTTCATGCATTGTCATTGTGTCTGGTCGAAACATTTTCGAAATCTCAATATCGAAACAAGTATCACACCTCATATATATATATATATATATATATATATATATATATATATATATATATATATATATATATATATATATATATATATTATATAACAAGAAGTAAATATTATTATATTACATTTTCAACTTTGCATGGTTCCTATTTTTTTTTTCTAGGTCCTATAAGTCTCTATTAGTGGGGGTCAATGTTAGAATCTATTACATCAAACTAAGAAATGAAGCACTAAATATCTGAATTACTATGCTATATTTATAAAATTATTATTATTATTATAGGCTCCTAAAACCTTAAACATATATGGGTTTATCGATCACATGGTGAAATATAATAGCCACCTTTCAAATGTTTTTGGCCATGCCACCTTTAAAATTCCAATAATGTGTTTTTATTGTACGATGACATATCAATTATCATCAATAATAATGCTGACACAAAGGACATACAGCAGTCGTGTCCTAGAACATCACTTTGTGCTTCGTCGTGTCGTCCCTATCGACCGACGTCCCACACCGCATTTAACACTTTCCACTCGTCGATTTCCATTCCATAGGAGTTTCTGGAGGGTTTATTAGAGCATCACATTCATTTTACGTAAGGATTACGTAAACGTGGGTCCTACATTTTATTTATATAAAGTGAAATTTTTTTTTACAATAGTTTTATATAGTAGTTCTTAAAAATGAGACACACACATAAATTTATATTTTCACATAAAACATTCATTAAATATAAGGAATGCTTTATGTTTACGTAAAATTAATTGTTCTCATTTTTTTCCAAACAGAGCAGTTACATTCCATATGTATATATAACCTAACAGATATATAAAACAAAAAATATATAATTTTAGCAAATATATAACAAATATATATATTTATAATGAATATATAGCGTATATCTTAGTTATCTCTTAGTTATATACATAAAATGCATATATATATATATATATATATATATATATATATATATATATATATAAAAAATAAATAACACAAATCTCGTTGTAAAATTAAACAAAAACTTAATTGTAACGACACAATTGAAACTTTAATTATAACTACTTTTTAAATTAGTTGTTAAAATTTAATAATAAAATATGTTTACGTAAGATGGTTAAGTAAAACCATTGTAGATCTACTATTATTAAGCATTACATAAATTTATGTATTCCTTAAAGCACACATAAAAAGCCTACGTGGCACCTTTAAGGAAAGCAAAATATGTAATACCAATGTGGAGGCTCTTATTTCATAAAATCTGTTGGACAATTGCGTTCGTAAATGGAGAAATTATTACATTGACCCAGTCCGCCACCTCAGCGTATGGACCAACCAATAAATGATAGACGTGTCATTATTGCACACTAAAATAAATCGGTTAAAACAATATTACAACCAATAATTTATCATAATTAATCCACATCTTTTATTAGCCTAGAAAAAATAATTTCTCCGATAATTTTATATATATATAATTCGAGTGTCACTAATTTTTTGATATTTTTCTAAAACTCGATTAACATGTTGAACCCTAGAGGGCAAGGTGAACCCTAGAGAAAATGGACACTTGCCCTCTAAGGTTCATCATGTCTTATAGGTTTTTAGAAAAAATATTAAAAAACTATTGACACTCGTATTATATTTAAATATGAAAGAACATATTTTTATTGTATGAGAAATTAGTTTATTAGGTCAAAAAGAGATATAGATTAATTATGATAAATTATTGAGTTGTAATCCTGTGTTAACCAAATTTATTTATTCAATGTGCAATAATAACGTATCTTTCATTTATTGGTTAGTCCATACGCTGAGGTGGCGGACTGGGCCCATCTAATAATTTATCTCGTAAATGACACATAATTGCGAGAAATAATTAAATAGACTCAGTCCGCCACATCAGCGTATAAACTAATCAATAAATGAAAGACACGTCATTATTGTACACTAAATAAATAAATCCGGTTAACACGGGATTACAACTTATTAATTTATCATAATTAATCTATATCTCTTTTTGGCCTAATAAAATAATTTATACTACAAAATAAAAATATTTATTTCATATTTAAATATAATACGAGTGTCAGTAGAAAATCATTCTCGCCTACCAAGACGACCAGTAATACCGCATATAAGATACACATATGGGCGTAATAATTAAAACCAAAACCAAGGGAAGGAAAAGCTTCCCCTGCCTCGGGGACAAATAATGGATATCTCCCCAAGACTGTCACATAAGGTGCACTAACCTAATACGAGAAGGTCCCGTGACTTCATCATAAATTGACATCTACCGTGACAATACATCATGATTCTTAGGCTTAAATCACCACATTGGCTCATCCCCCAATAGGTTTATCGCCTCAAATACTCATTGCCTCATTGACTCGATTCTATCAAAACAAATGCAAGTTTTTTTAAATTTTTTTTTTTCTTCTTTAAATTAGTTGAAGTGATTGGTCTATGAATACAACTTCTACTAATGCAGACAAAGCCTACATCAGCCTCAAATGATGAATATTGATCCAAATATGATGATGTGGATAGTTGCATTCACTCGTCATAAGACAGGCACATGACTGGCTACATCTATATTCGTGTGGATAAATAATACTAAATTTTGTAAATAAAGTTATGTTATTATCTTTTTCTCAGTGATAACCTCTCATCCTCAAGCGAAGGGGCTCCCCCCCTTTTACTTGAGAGTTGACGACTTCCTTACCCAAGGGGAAGGCAAGAGTCAAATACTCGTGTCACGCCCTCAAATCCGAGAGACTGTCCCCACTTAGTCCAACCCAGCCTAACAAAGTCCATTGTCCTCACGTGGGCCCTGAAAATGAGGAATTTCTGTTAGGCTTGAATAATACATTTCATGATTATTAAAGCTTCAAATTTATTATTTCTAACCAATGTGGTACACAAGCATATGTGGTACTACAATCTACCCCTCTTAATGCGCGTGATGTCCTCGTCGAGTCCCAGACCAAAATCGGTTGCCCCTGGTAGGTGATTAGAACTACGGGGGTCAATAGACCTTGCTCCGCAAACCTGATCACGGTCCCGGGTCGGCTCTAATACCATTATGTCACGCCCTCAAACCCGAGTGATTGTTCGCACTTAGCCCAACCTAGCATAACAGAGCTCGTTGTCCTCACTTGGACCTTGAAAAAGAGGAATTCTAGTTGGACTTGAGTAGTACCTCTCATGCTTATTAAGGTTTCAAATTTCTTATTTCCAGCCAAGGTGGTACACAAAAATATGAGGTTTACAATAATGTCACGCCTACAAGCCCGAGCGACTTTCCCCACTAACGCAACCCAACCTAATTAAGGTCATTGTCATCACTTGGGCCTAGAAAATGAGGAATTCCTGCTAGACTTGAGTAGTACCTTTTGTGCTTATTTAGGCTCCAAATTTATTATTTACAACCAATGTGGTACACAAGAATATGGGGTATTACGATATATCCCTTTAATGCGTGCGACGTCCTCGTCGCGGCCCATACCAGAATCTTTTGCCATCGGTAGTTGATCGAAACTCCGGGGGTCGATAGCCCTTGCTACGCAATCCCGATCACAGTCCGGGTACCATTCTATCACACCCCCAATCTCGAGCGACTATCTACACTAGCCCAACCCAGTTTAACTAAGCCCGTTGTCCTAAGTTGGGCTTAGAAAAAGACGAATTCTTGTTGGACTTGAGCAGTACATCTCATGTTTATTAAGACTCCAAATCTCTTATTTCCAACCAACGTGGTACACAAATATGGGTATTACAACTCGTTTCCATAATTGGAGACAACTACTTCGCTCCCATTATTTGGAGGATGACTTGTACTCATACTCTCTCCCTTCAAATAGTTGAAATACTTGATAATTTTATCCTTAATCAGTGATTACTCCCGAAAGGTAAAAACTATTAAATGACTTTCCATATTGGATTAGTGTGATGGTTTGATTCGATATTACTAAAGAACCGGTTCGTCATTAATACGTGAACTAGTTACCATATTTGTTATTAGTCCCTTAATTTCCTCTCATTACTTAAATTCACACATTTCACTTTACAACTTGGACCTTTCTACAGTGCTCTTGGAGCACCATGCTTTTGCCACTATTTTTTTTTATTTTTCTATTGCTCTAAAGGTGAACCCCATAGTGAAATTGATATTATTAATATTATGATACATATCTTAGGTGTAGTTAAAAAAATTCATATTTTTTCATACTTTTAAAGTTTTAGTTATGTTACAATTAAGTCCACCATAGTATTAAAAAAACCAAAAGCATGGTGCTCCCAAAGCATAGTAGAAAAATCCTACAACTTGGTTCTAAAATTCTATTTCCTAGCGTTTAACTTAAGCTTCAGCGGGAATTGTTCAGCGGGAATTGTTCAGCGGGAATTGTTGGGACTAATCCTGATCAGTGACGGATTTTGCCAATTAAATGCGGTGATGAACGTCACCTCATTATCGACAATTTCTAGTGAGACCCTAAGTTTATTCATTAATAAAAATATACTATCGATCCTCATTAGTAAGGTGTAAGATTCTCATTCTTTTGTGTGAGACACTAATACCCTATTATTTTGTCTGAAACACTAAGAGCTCCATTATTATTTTATAAGACATTGTTATTATTTTGTGACACTATCATTCAATCCATTCAGAAAAATGTTCAATAAACTTAAATTTAGGGATTTTGATTTAAAGAGTATGTCTATAAGTTTTATTATTCATCTTTCATTTGCTAGATTATAAATTGTAGTTATTCTAATCTAACGTACTCCATGAGGAGGTCCAATAAGTATAAAAATACATCTCATACAATATGTTTGAAAAAAAATAGTTTCTAGTACCAATATTTTTAAAATGTACAACATGTTTCAAAACAATAGTAATCGATACTCCTTTCAATCACCCGACCAAATTTGTCATCAAATACATTTTAAACTTCCAAAATTAACCAAATATTTTTCTAACTATTAAAATCAATATATAATAATGTATACAAGTGTTATAATAGGGTCCTGACTCCTGACTCAACTCAGCTGATCCACAACCGGTTCTAATCCGATTTGACTCAATGATAATACTTGCATAAGCAATTAAGGCTAAATTGTGATAGTTTAAAAACTACTTAGTAATATTATTCATTTGAAATGTATTTAACGATAAATTAGATAAATAATTGAAAAAAAGTACAAATTATTATCGTTTTAAAACATGTATTTTTTACGAATTTTTTTTTAAGAAAATTGTTATATCTTTGCAAAAAAATGTTTTTACATAACTATCCCATTACGAACCTCCTGGATCCGCCACTGATCTTGATAATTATTTTGTAGAGACACCAAATGCGAGTGATTGAACTCAAATTCACATCGCGAGATCAAGTTCCAACAGTTTACTTATAATTCTTTATGCGAGTGATGATAAAGATTCCGAGAGGTTCCAAAACATTCTAAACCACAATGGCAGGTGATGTAAATTTCTACCAACTTTTGTGGCATTAAGCGTATCAAAACTGTCGTTTGTGGGTCGAGGAGCTGAGAATGCAGAATCCACCAGCTCGTATATGGATCCGACCCATTAACACTCTCCATCACAGCCAACCCATCGTCGCTACTGCTTAAGCCAATCCCAGGAACAGTAAAGCTTCATAGGGTCTTTCTGTCCAGGTGCAGGTAGTCCGCATCCGTAAGCGTGAAGCCGCCCGCCAGACTCGGCACGAAACCGAAAGCTAGCGCAATGGAGGTAGCAGGGGTGGACTCCGACGGCCGCCAGTTCAAAAACGCCGACGAGATGTGGAGAGAAGAGGTCGGAGAAGATGGAAAGAAAACGCAGTGGTACACTCAAGGCGTCGGTTACTGGCAAGTACGTCTCTTCTTTCTCAATTGATTGCAAATTTCTCGGATTCTTCTGTTTTCCTAATGCGTCTGAAACTCTGTCAGGGCGTGGAGGCTTCCGTTGATGGAGTATTAGGCGGGTACGGACATGTGAATGACGCCGATATCAACTGCAGCGAGCCTTTCCTCAAAACCCTATTAACCGAACGCTGCCCTGGAAGTCAGCATCTCGTTGCCCTAGGTATTTTCCTAGCTTATACTATGTACAATGTGATTGAACAGGCAGGTTTTGGATGATGCCTGTTGGACAGGGGGTGTTTTGTTACCTAATTGTGGTTTCAAGCGTGGGAAGGAAAAATTAAGCAAGTATATAAGGATTTTAAGCGTTTTTGGGCTGAAAAGATTGGTGCCATTTTGGTTCTCTTCCCCTATAAGCTTTGGTTGTTTGATGGTTGCTGCTTCTCGAGTTAACTAATACTGCTCATAAGTGAAAATGATCTCTAAGGAGTTAGTTAGATCTTGAAGACTTGATTTTTATATTTTTATTTTCATTTTTCTTGGAGGCGAATAGAGAAATGGGGTGTTATCTGCGTTTCAATCTGGACTCATCCTTTGAACTTACTGCCTTATGTTCATCAGTAATGTTGGTAAATATCGGAAGTTTAGCAATTTAGAAGTTTAAGTTAGCATATTGGTTGCTGTTTTGTGAACTTCTAACAGAAGGATGCACATTTAGCTTATGTCCTACTGTTATTACGAATAAACCATTTTTAGCTGATTCCTGGATGCTTGGTCAGTACCTTTTGAGCTACTTCCTGCAAAATTGTTACATCATATGATTTTTTCTTTTTGCAGATTGTGGTTCTGGAATTGGAAGAATCACCAAGAATCTTTTGATAAGATACTTTAATGAGGTAGCCGTTATTCTATCCTTTCTTTATGTATAGTAAATCTCTATCTCCTAGACTACTAAGCTTTTCACATGGTATATGCAATAGTTGAGACAATTTGGTGACACCGTCTTATCTTGCGCTTCAATTTTGCAACAAATGTTGTTAAATTTTCTTATTCTTTGATACAAAACATGTCATTCTGCTCCTGCTTTGTGTTTGTTGCTCTGGTTTTTTTTGTATTACATTTGCTATCCTGCCTATGGTTTACATGCTTACACCGTCTTATCTTTCACAGGTTGATCTTCTTGAGCCGGTATCCCATTTTTTAAAGGCTGCTCAAGAGAGTTTAGCTCCTGAAAATCATGCAGGAGCAGAAACCCACAAGGCCTCTAACTTCTATTGTGTTCCCATTCAAGTAAGTGTAGTAGGGTTATTTTTTGATCAATTGTGTCTAATATATGTCTTAGCAAAGTAAATTGGTTGTACTTATGCGAATATATGGGTTTTGCTGCATAGTTGAGACATGTATTGCTTTTATGTGATCTTGTTCATGGGTTGACGGTGTCTAATTGATGTTGTCAATTTTAGGAGTTCACACCAGAGTCGGGAAGATATGATGTCATATGGGTCCAATGGTGCATTGGCCACCTTGCAGATGATGATTTCATATCATTCTTCAAAAGAGCAAAGGTAATACTAGTCATCCGTTTCGGAAGATACCGTATATAATGCGTTAAAGTTTGTATTTAGCAGCTACACACAGTTATATATGATGCATAATCTGACATTTACTGTATAATATTAGGCTGGCCTCAAACCTGGTGGGTTTTTCGTTCTTAAAGAGAACCTCGCCAGAAACGGTACTACCTGGCTCCTCCCCCTTCTTCTTTTTTCCCCATATAACTATGAGCTGCAAATTTTATGTGTCTATATATATAATACGTTATGTGTCATTAGAATTTAGCTAGCAGATTGCAAAAAAAATTCCGAAGTTCAGCTAGCCAATTGCAAATTTTGGATGCCAAAGTCTATTTTTCTCAAAAGTCCGGCTAGCAATTTGCACAGAGGACAAAACAATAAACAATTAAAAGCATGCAAGTGTCTATCACCATTTAACATAAAATTATATAGAGTTGGTATATTGCAACTTTATATAAGTTTAGCTAGGTATCTGTCCAACCACCAAAAGTCGCTAATTAACTAACTCCATATATATTTACTCAGGATTTGTGTTGGACAAGGAAGATCGGAGTGTTACGCGGTCAGATTTGTATTTCAAGGAGCTATTTAACCAGTGCGGTCTGCATCTTTACAAATCCAAGGTTTCCAAGTCTCACTATGTTATTGTGAATTGAGAGATTGATGATGCTTAATGCCAGTCGGACATGTTTAGGATTATTTTTCCTCATTTGCAGGACCAAAAGGGGTTTCCGGAAGAACTATTCGCGGTTAAGATGTATGCTTTGACACCCGACGTCCCGAAACGAGTCCATGCAACAAGAAGCAAGGGGAAAGCCAATAATAGACCTACAATCATCAGATGAGGTGAGGAGTTTAATTGATGCGCCTAATCGAACCCATCTACCGTATTCTGATGTGCTGCCTTTTTTTGTTGAATAAGAAGAATCTCAAGTTAAGTAGGTGTTTCATACTTGTTGTATTGTATTAGTGTGCTATGTAAATTAGGTTTTTTTTCATGCTGATTGCTGACTGGAATAACTGTAATCTTGTTAATTAAGTCCTGGATGACGATTTTACTATTTAGAGAAATCCCAAATTAAGTTGCTTTAGGATATATTCTTGGGTTGATTGTAACATTGCTAACAAATGTTTGAGAAGTCGAACAATTTGCTAACTGAATTTTTTAATTTTCTTACGAGTTTAAATTTCACATGTATATATATATATATATATATATATATATATATATATATATATATATATATATACCCGTATCATGCTTGCTCCACATCTAGCACCGGGTCAGCCCGTAAGGGGTAAAGTGCTGGCCATGAACAATTTTCCATTCCCATGGTCACTAGCGGGGATTGAACCCCTGACCTCTGGTTAAGGGATGGGGGCCTGAACCACCACACCATTGTTACATGGTTCACATGTGTATATATTGCTAGGCCGTAAGGATCTTTGTCTAATTTGGATTGAATGAGAGTCATGTGTGAAGCCCATGATGAACAAAAATATGAGAATTTGCTAGTTGATGTTTTTTTTAAAAAAATTGCTAGCTCAAGTTTTACAGTTGTAGAAATTGCTAGCTCAGTTAAAGTTTCTGTTTAATTTGGACGAAATGGATCATGTGTTCATCACGTGATGAATAAAAACATATACTGTTTAGGTATTTAAACAATTTGTTACATATTGTTTCATCATGTGTCCAATGTGTGGTTCCTTCCGAAAAGAAGATTTTTTTTTTTTTTTTTTTTCCTATAACGTGTTCTCTCTATAAATAATGTAAAATTTTGCCAGGAAAGTGAGGAAGTAAAATGTTTAAAATTAATTTGTTTAACGAAAAAACATAAGCTAGCATTAACCCTAACCGTCCTCGTAAATTGAGTAGGTGAATCTTAAAATAAATTATGTAGTGCAATATAATAATCATAATAGTCAGTCAATAATCGATCACATCATGACCATATGATTTGATATAGCCCCCACCCTCTGTAATCTGTATAATCAAGTTACCAAACCAGAGAAATTGGAGTGGCTTCTGTGGGGTGGACACGTGGCGGATCTCTTATCCTCCGGCCACACGAGGGTGGCGTTTCCTCCATGAACACAAGATAAGATAATCCTCGTCTTCTCCTCAAATTCCTCTGTTTATCCTCCATCCATCCCCCACTTCCATTTCCTTCTCTTCACCACACCACAACCTCCATTTTCACTTCCTCTTGTATCTACTACCTGTGTGGAACTCAGAGATACAGCAATGGCGGCTCTCCAGCAGACTTCCATCTCCTCACAGCCCAAAACCCTAGCTGTCCGATCCCCATTCATCCACAAGCCTTCCAATCTCTCCTTCTCCTCCGCCTTCCCGTCCCTCAACATCTCCACCGTCCACCGCCGCGGCTCCGGCGTTTGTATGTCCGCTAGCACGGCCATCAGCTACGCGAGCGCGCTAGCTGACGTCGCCCAATCCAACGATACTCTAGAAACCACCTGCGCCGACGTGGAGAAGATTGAGAAATTCTTCAAGGATCCGCAGGTATTCGATTTCTTCATCAACCCTACCATCGAGCTGGAGAAGAAGCAGGAGTTTCTGGACGAAATTGCTGCCACGGCGGTGCTGCAACCGCACACGGTGAACTTCATCAACATCCTGGTGGAGGCGCAGCGGATCGATCTGATCGAGGAGATAGTGCACGAGTTCGAGATAGCGTACAACACTCTGACGAACACGGAGCTGGCGGTTGTGAGCTCGGTGGTGCCGTTGGAGTCGCAGCAGCTAGCGCAGATCGCGAAGCAGGTGCAGAAGCTCACCGGAGCCAAGAATGTCAGGATTAAGACGGTGATTGACCCGAGCTTGGTGGCTGGCTTCACGATTCGGTACGGCAGCTCTGGATCCAGGCTCATCGACATGAGCGTCAAGAAGCAGCTCGAAGACATTGCTGCGCAGCTTGATTTGGGTGACATCAAACTCGCCGCATGATGATGTAATAATAGCTATAATTCATTTCAGTAAGTAATATATATTTTTCATCGACAATGAACTGAAGGTGAAGACATTGAGTTTCTTATATCAATTTTGAATGCAAAGATTCCTCCTTCACCCTTTTAAAGCCTTGTTATTATTATTATTATTAAGAGCTTATAGAGTTAACTAGGATTCGATACAATTTTTTCTTAACTAACTATCTTATAAACTCGAGTTTGTTATAAACTAATTCTTTGATACTCAATACGGGTGAAGTCTTAACCAATGGACAAAACTCGAACTTGTAGAGCTTTACGATAAAAATATTAATCAATTATTTCATAAAATAAAATTAGATAAAGATTTTTAGCACACTACTATTCATACTTGACGAATGAATTTAGTTACTTGTAAGTGAAAAGAGGTATTATTCTACTTGTACAGTTCAAGAAATTAACACTACTAAACATTAAATAGAAAACCAAGAAATTAACACTACTAAGCTTGGACACCTCTCTTATATGCACAATGCGATTGAATACAACCCACATACATAGGCACCGCATTTTAGCCTTAAAGAAGTAAGATACCTTCAGTGGCAGTTAATAAACCGTTAAAAATAATATTAACTAAAAACAAAAATAGCAAACAATTGATTTATATATATATATTTAAAAATTCACCTATAGTATTATCATCATCTCGGACCCGATAACTCGACTGCATGGAGATTATCGGTTGAGTCAACAATCCAATCAGAAGTAGTGTAAGGAAGAAGAAGATCATTATCATGGCGAACAACTTCCACCTTCTGCCACTCATCCCATCTCTCCGCTAACCCATCCCCTTCCAGCATCCGAACTACATCCGACATCTTCGGTCTCTCCATCGGAGATCCTTGGGTGCACAGCAGCGCCACCTGGATCAGCTGTTCCACCTCCGACTCTATGTAGTTCGTCTCCAGGTCGGGATCCACCAGCATTTCCAGTTTCTTCTCCTTCAACAGCCCTTTCACCTGAGATATCGAGCAAGATTATCATAAACAATGACGTAGCGGAATCCATAAGCTCGAATTTATGTGTGAAAGCATTCACCACACTATTATACTATATATCAACATTCTCACTGCTACCGTCTCTCGAACTTATGGGTGAACGCATTCGACACACTCTTAGACTTATATATCAACACACTGATAATATTTACGTACCCAATCAAGCAGCATGACATCATCGTCATTTGCAAGCCGAGCTAGGTCAAAAGCCCTTTGCCCTGTGATGAGCTCAAGAAGCATGATCCCGTAACCGAAAACATCGGTTTTCTCTGATGATTTTCCAGTGGAGAGGTATTCTGGAGCAATGTGGCCGATCGTGCCTCGAACAGCGGTTGTGACGTGGGTGTCTTTGTAGTCCATGAGTTTGGCCAGTCCAAAGTCGCCCACCACTGCTTCAAACTCCTCATCCAGCAAAATGTTTGCAGCTTTCACATCCCGATGGATAATTTTGGGGTCGCAGTGATCGTGCAAGTAAGAAAGACCTCTTGCAGATCCGAGGGCGATTCTCTTGCGGGTCGGCCAATCTAGAGGGTCTTGTGATGGCTGCCGTTCTAGAAGCACAATGCAAAAGGTATAAATTCGATATACAAAAAAAAAAAAAATCAATATTTCCTTTTCAAATCTAATGGCTCAAAACATTCAGGCTAATATACATTCGCCTTTATTTTAGCCAAACCCAAAGCATAATGCACAAATTTGTGAAGTTATTAAAGAGAAAAAAAATGTCATCTTTTGCTATTTAAGGAACTGTTGATTATCCCACCATATCTTTTCTTTCTTGAAAAGCCAAGTTTTTAACCATTTTTCTAAGTATTTAAACCTTTTCTGTTGGAAAGGTTCAAGCTTTACCTCGTAGACAGGATGCGACGCTTCCATTAGCCATGTAAGGGTAAACAAGGAGTCTCTCTGTCGGAGTCATACAGAAACCTCGTAATCTCAAGAGGTTCCGATGAACAGCCATGCTAATCATTTCCACTTCCGTTTGAAACTGCAGCTCACCACCTGGCGTTCTTTCTTCCTTGAGTCTTTTTACGGCAACAAGAGTCCCGTCTGCAAGACGTCCTTTGTAGACCTTACCGAAACCGCCTCTACCCAGAATGTTCTTGTTGCTGAAAGTGTCTGTTGCAACCTGTAGTTCTCGTAGAGAGAACCTCTTAAGCTGCCCCAAGTGAACTTCGGGGTCCTCTTCAGCTGGATAAATAATTATTATTTTTTAAAAATAAATTGTCTAAAAACACATTTTAAAAGTAAAATATCATAATTTATTCCTTTTTATTGCAAGAACAGGAAAATAAAATATGGGTTTGTGAAAGAAAAGAAAAAAGGTGTGATTTTGTCATAACAGGTACTAACCGGGTACGTCAAAGAAGAATTCTTGTGGCTTTCTGCGGCGCCACCAAGCAAATGCAAGTGCAGGGAAAGCGAAGAGTAACGCTGCACCAGCAGCAACTCCACCTGCAAGGGCTCCAGTTGTGCTACCACCTCCTGTGTAATGACATCATAAAATACTAAGAACTTCCCAAACAGGTAAAAATCAGTTGATTTATTGATCCAATAATCCAACCACAGGAAAAAAAAGGATAATAATGCAATTGATTTCAATCAAGATGTGACCTTGCACATATAATGAATTAGTTTCGTTAAAAACAAAAAAACTAAAAAGTTATTGGAATATTGATTCCACACTCTATTGAATGAAGGACTTCAAAACAACACATTTTTTCAATTTCAAAGGTATGTGTAAAGAAAAGGTGGGATATTTATACATGCGGAGAATGGAGATTGAAACAAATCTCTATATATCGAGTTATATTGAAGTTTCACTTCAACACTAAGAATGTTACCTGGAGAAGAAATTGTGGGAGGCGGAACAAATGGAGGAGGTGGTGAAAATGGGGGAGATCCCGGGCAAGGATGCCCTGTAACTGGGCCACATAAGTCCAAGTTGTTTGCAAAGCTGCACCGCAAAGAATAAATAAATAAAATCAGACTGTCCTTTCTACTGAAATTCGGAGGATTGATATTTGATAGAGATCAAGCTTCAATTGTAAAACCTTATTGGAGTAAACAATGAGAAGGAACCGTTGTCGGGAACTTCTCCAACAAGACGGTTATTTGATAGATCCCTAAATGTGAAAGTGAACCCACAATTACGACACTACATATAATACCCAAATATAACAATAGAGCATGATAAGTGTGTAAAAAATGAAGATATTTCAAACTTACAGCACTTGAAGAGCTGTGATATTAGTCAACGACATAGGTATTGGACCAGACAAGCTATTATTATTGAGCCGACTATCCTTACAAATACATGTCATGAACAATGTCAAATTCTGCTTCAAATTCCAAGTAATGATTTCTAGTGATAAAGAAGAACAGAGGATGATACTCACAGAAATCTCAGCTTGGACAGCTTTCCAAGTGTGTCGGGGATGGGGCCCGTGAAGCTGTTCAAGTAAAGATCCAAACTAACCAAGTTGGTGAGGTTTCCAAGGTCATTGGGGATGGGTCCACTCATATTGTTACTATAAAGTTCCCTGTCATTAAGAAGCTACCTTATCAACAACACGAGTTATTTAGAGCAACAAAATTGACCAAAAGTACAATGAAATGTGAAATTGCAGCCAAACGTCAAAAATATAAACTGTGTGATAAACCCATTCAGGAACAAGGCTGGTTAATATATCTGGATGCATGTCCCATGCTACCTAAAATAATAGCTAACAATAACTATATAACGGGTTAATTAGCAAATCCATGACAGAATTTATACAAGCAATTATAGACGAACTTGCCAAATGTTGTACCTTCATCATGGTTATGTTTCAAGTTAATCACTCCTTCAGATATCCATCCACTTTGGATTTTCTTAAGTAGTCAATTAGGAACCACATGTTGCAAACTGGCCACTAACTTTTATACGCATATTGTAAATTCTTCACCATCTTTTACATGAACGTCGTAAGCTAATCACTAATTTTTATAAAAGTTAACATTAAGAGTGGAGTGGCAGACTAAGGCCAATTTGCAACATTCAGTCGGTTTTGCACACTGTAAAAGCTGGGATATTAATCCACCTAATTTCAGAAACAAAAAAAAAAAATTGCAATGCCAAGTTATAACGCATCAAGATTACAGAAAAGATACCAAAAAGAAAAGTAGAGGAAAGCTGTTATGCTGTAAGCTGCTACTTACAAGTACTGCAAATTTTTTAGTTGGCCAAGCTGCGGAACTAGTTGACCTGATAAAGCAGCATTCCCCAGATCTCTGTGAAAGATGAAAAATAAATCTCTAACCACATTCTACAATTTAAATCATAGGCAGTAGGCTTTAGAGAGGAGTACTTACACCCGAATCACACTGTTTTCATTGTTGCAAGTAACATGAAACCAAGTGCAAGGATTTACGAGTGTTGGATCCCAGCTTTGCAAGACATTGTTGGGATCTTGAAGGCTGGTTTTTAGGCTATGCAAAGCATCACCTGCAGATATGCTATCAAGCATTAAATCTCAAACTTACATTTGCAACGAGCGCAGTATAAAAATGAAACTAAATACTGTAGACTTTGGAGAGGAAAAAACCAAACTGCAACACACTGACCAGAAAACTCATTGCAATTCCTGGGGACGTTTTGGAAATTAATTCGACACTCAATAAATTCAATTTTCAACTAATAAATCTACTTTTGGAAAAAAGAAAAGAAAAAACTAATATATCTAATTAGTATGAAAATGTTCCATATTTCCTCTTTATCTTTTTTTTGTCTGAACTGAATGTATGAGAATTGAGAAATTTCTAAATTTAGACGCTTGGACTAGCGAGAGATCCCCTATTTTTATTTCTTATTATTACTAGCCATAAATAACTTCACTGATTACATAAAAATTTAGTTAATACGGCCAAAGTTGAGTCGTTCTATGCATACTATTACTAGACACCCTGGCACAATTGAAGTACAATAACTGAAGAAGAAGTTGAACCTAAAACTCCAAAATAAAAATATCCAATCTAATCAGTACTAACGCTGCAACAGTAAAAGGTTCTTCAATAAAGTATTGATGAACTCTATCAGCATTAGCTAATTGGGAACAGAGAGAAAATCAAACAGATTCGATAAAATTATTAGTAATGAACAGAAGCATACAATGAGAAACCAAAAAAAAATAAAAATTACCTTCCATGTTGGCGTTTAGGAGGCATAGTGGATGAAGCAAAAATATCAAACAAAGCACGGTAGCCCAGACGACCATTGTCCCCATTTTAAGACCTAAACCCAAAATTCCTCAGATCCAAAGTAGAATGACACTTGCAAGTAAGAACCCACCATCAGCCACAAGAACAGTGACGAGCCTAGAAACTTTCCAACCTCACATTGAGCTCAAAACCCTAATGCAGCAGTCGATAAGCTCGATCCGAGAGCGCCGAGCGTCCATGGAAGACTGTAGAACAAAACCCCAGAATTGTACTAACGAAAAATCTCGATTTCAATGGAATTTCACTCTTTCGCTTTCGAATGAAAACAATATTTATGTTTTGTTGGGTGATGATTGTCGGTTCTGGTTGTCGCTCAGCGCCTCGTGGTTTGATTTGGAAATATGGGAAAGAAAAATGGTTGGATTTGCTTGGAGTTGGAGTTTCTCTTTTCGAGAGCTGTGCTCATCAAGCGTGCTTACAGAGATGGAGATGCTGCCCGAACAGTGCTACCCGCTGACCGACCCTTCCCTGTCAAAACGAGTCGAAAATCGAAATGCACCTTCGCGCTATATCGTAGAAAGTGACGTGACACGTGGGACAACCCCGTTCTGGTCAAGACCAAGTAATGGCCACGTCAGATTCAGTCAAACTGGTAGTTAATTCTCTCCCAATATAATAAGAAACAAAAACATTCATAAAAAAATCTCTATTGAAAAAAAATATTTTTTTTTTTGGCCAAATATTGAAAAAAAATATTAAGAAACTATAAAAAGTTCAATAATTGTCAAATGTTGAAATTTAGTATCTAAAGTTTGTAATATTAAAATTGACAGTATATATTCTTTTTATTGAAATTTGATATCTTCGCGCGTCTTTTCCTCTTCTTTCAATCATTTTCATTAATTCACCCACCCATGTATAATCCATCACTCTTTACATTTCACAAAATCGTCAAATTTCCTCCAAAACTTAAACATAAATAAAAGAAAATGTTTCCATCAGAGTGGCGTGGAGCGATTTTCAGCGACAATGGAGCGTAATTACTTTTGCGGATGTGGCCAGCTTCTTAGGCAACGGTCCCGGCAAGGTGACGGGAAGAGAGCATGCATGAGAGCTCGAATTTGATAGTCGGTTTCATCGGAATTTACTTTTTTTAAAAGCAATCACACCGAGATACCAAATTTCAATAACAATGAAACATGAAACTGCCATTTTAACATTTCAAATTCACATACTAAATTTCAACATTAAATAAACCTCGAACTTCTTAACCCAAAAGGTATCTCTATAGTTCTACTAGATATATAATAATTTTCCTAAATAAAAATAGTAGTATTAGTTGCATATATTCATGATCATGAATATTGTATCTCTTCTTTTTTTTTTCTTTCTAAATACGATTGTTTCTACAATTTGAAGTTTAAACTTTAAAGAGCTAATTTGAAAGTTCTTTCTTGTGTAGCGTTTTCGGCGAAATTCGAACTCTACTTAGGAGAATCACAACTTGCTTTAAAATAAAGTTCAAACCATCTTAACTTTCAGATGTCTCCAGCCCATAGGTCGACCCACAGTGTCTGTGTGATTCAAGACTGGATTGATTAAGTTACGGGGCTGTCCATGAGCCTTAGACGATTGATATAATAATCGGATAATTTTCCTTCCAATTAATTTCGATCTATAGACTAGATAACAGAGGCTTAATATGTAGCTCACAATAAGATTAAATCTGAGGGAAGACTTGTTAAACATAAAATAAAACTGAGGGGTATAATTAGTAAATCCTGAATTCCTGAAAGTTCTAAATAGACAAGACTGTACGTAAAAAGAAGAGTTTGAAACAATGATTGAGGTAAATAAAATCAAAGCACGCTTATGCATGTAGATGAAATGGCAAAAAGTTAAAGACTTAATATGATTGCTCTATCGTAAAAGCAATCATCCTCTCAGGAATCATATACACTATAAGTAGTATTACCTGGGTCATAGGTTTTTTTAACCTTTCTTTAATGACGATAGTGTCCCAACTCCCAACATTTTAAGCCGGTAAACCGACTCTCGTAAAAAAAACATAAGCATGGTTTTAGATAGAACTGTATTACGAAATGATTAATGGGACAAAAGAGTCATGTATTATATCAGTAAACTATTGACAATCATAATTATGTTTTTCCCGAAAAGATACACAACATGAATCTGGTGGTGCCTTAAGTCAGTTTGCTCCAGATCGAACTCCTTGAAGACGCATTCAAGCACTTCACCCTCGGAAACACGAAACCCGCCTTTGGGGGATTCCCGTCCACAAGCGAATTCGCGTATATTTCCCTGCACTCTTGAACCACCTGCGAGTGAAAGTAGATTTACTTCTCAACCCTCTAAATCCGCAGCATATTCATTCAGTAGTTGTGCAAAAAATCCATAGCTTTTAGAAAGAGATTAATGTTTATAAGTCACTTAAGAGACTGATTATTTTGTCCTTCGAAATCTAATTCAGATAACAGAAGAAAAGGTGGGGAAAGAACCAAAGTCGGTTAATTTACCTCTTTAGCGTCTTTCCTTGGTATGCCTTCTCTAAGTGCAACAAGTTTTTCAACAACTTCGGCCTGTAATTTATATCAAAATTAAAAGATTCAAGTTCATATATCTTATCAAAAGAAAATTATGTCGAGATTACAATGTAATAATAGAGGTTCAAAATGGGGTATGTAATGATGCAGAGCGTCTTCTCTAATTACCGGACAGTCGGGCTGATGTTCAAGCATATTGGAGTAGATGAGCGTGAAGCTGTCGAGGCTTTCACCTGAAGCAAGTTCCCTCAAGTCACTCAGTGTCCTGATTCTGCTTTCTACTTTCTGCAACCAACCCCATGGACAATGAATTGTAAAAATATAACCTTTTTTTTTTTAATTACAAAGAATCTGTTATGACTTACCGAAACACTTATATACTCCCTGAAGAAGTCCAGAAGAACCTCTTCATCGAGCCTCATCCTTTCAATTGTTTCTTCCTTTATATAGTTTTTCTGCATTCAACAACAAAACAAACAGATTATTTAGTATTTAATCAACCAAAACTAAATCCATATAGAAACGGATAGAAAATTAAGAAGGTTGAACCTGCATTAGAAGATGATCAACGTAAACAATCACGGTTTCCTCCAGGCAGGCTTCAACGAATCTCCTGAATGATCTTTCCTCTACGTACCTTGATGAGATAACAGAAAAACAACATGAATTTAAGTCTCAATCATTAGAAAACACTAGTCATATGAAATGAACTAGAGAAAATGAAACAATTTTAAATAGATAAAGAACTGGCAAGTGACAAGCGGGATTTATTCAATAAGGAACTATAAGGTTCAAGAAATTATTAGTTGGATATCAAGAAGGTAAACTCACATTTTAACATCTGTAAAATAATCTCCAAATGTAGCAACAAGGTACTCTGTTACTTGACCCTCGCACCAATCTAGAATAAAATTGGAATGAAACAAAGTCATATTCAATGCATAATACTCGTGGCCAAAAAAAATGTACAATACTCCAGCCAGTTTAAATTGAACTTAGAAACAGCGTATCGAGGATTGTCCCATCACTTATAAATTATAATCCTCAATGATAACTGAGACATTATGGTACGTAAATAAGGAGGAAAGTAATGCAGTGGACGAGTTAAAATTGAATCCAAGGTATAAAGTTGATGTCTCCTCAGAAAAATGGAAGAACCGTATGTAATGTTCAATCATGTAAGTGCATAACCTGCATGGTAAAGCTTGACAAGCAACTCCTGCACTCCGGGGTCTTCAAAGATGACACTAACAGTTTGATGAACAGCTTCCTGCCAACAACCATGGGTTTTTAATTTCACCAAGCCCATCAAATTCTAGTATACTATTCACTTAATTCTAGTTCCTTAGTTAACTCGGTTCATTTAATTATTTTGAAACACTTAGCCTCCAAATCTTTTCATGAATAACTAAAACCATGCCATGCACCATTATATGTATCGATATACTACATTACATGAAGCTAGCACTAAGATCTTCTTAAGTTTATGGATAGCACAAGAAAGATTCCAAAAGAAGAAATATTTTACCTTGGCAACCTCCAAAAAACCTTTACAGGTGTCTTCAAAATTTACCTGCAATTTATTTAACAGAACTATCTCAACCCTTGATATCAAATTCCAGATACATGAAAGTTTCTGTGGATACATGCAAAAGTATAGCTAAAGAGAGCAAGCTAACCTGATCAGCATAATTTTGTGGAAGTGCCTCCAGCATGTTGGTGCTTAGCTCCATCGCAAGTTCATAGCACCTCAAATTATTGTTTACCTACAGTATATCAATTTATTTTGTGGTCCACAACCATTATTTCATTCGTCACTCCAAACAGACAAAGGAACACACACACACACAAACAAATATATATATTATAGTCTAGGGACTAGTCCCAGTGGGGGACTAGCCTGTTTTGACTTTGTACTTGTTTCTATGTATTCTTCCTTTAATTACCAAAGAAAAAGTCTAGGGAGAGAGAGAGACCAGTGCGCATAGAGACTCCAGCCCAATATCAGAAGCAGGTTCTTCGAGTCTTTTTCTTTGTGCAGCTTGAAAGTCAATCATAACCTAAAATAACTGAAAACTTAGAATGCGAGATTATCGAAAATGCTAAACAACTAAGGCGAAGTAGTGGACAACAGCAATAATAAAAGAAATTAAGTATTCTAGGAATTTGGTAGGCATTATGGGAATATGTGTGGTTAACTAGCAACTTAACTTAAATATGCGCAACCTGCTACCCTGACGGCGCTTGTAAATGAATTTCATATCACAAAACAAAGTAATGACTTGAATATTAATACATTCAAGAAAAGCTGGCACTAACGCAATTATGAATGAACTATAAACTTGAGATTACTTCCGTGAAACTTGCCTGGATAATTGCTAAAGCAGTTCTGTATAACATCACATCAGTGCTATTCTCCCGCACCACTTGAACTGTCTCAGTAAGAATCCTAAATAGATCAACAGCAGCTGGTGTGTATAATTTCCCATCATCTGTTTTCTTTGGCGGCTGCACTTTGTCAGCTTCAAGGATATTCATGTACCATTTCTATAAAAGGTAATGGATGGATGAGCTTGTAAGACAGAGAAACAAAGGACAGCATTTATCTATATCGGTGTACAAACATGATGATAATATTACCCGAGTGGTAGCTTGTGTTCTCTCAACATAAGTGTTCATCAAGGGATCCATCGCCCCACTCTCGGAACAAACTTGAGCCAATGACTCATCAACACCAAGCTCAATCAAGTTTTCTTGATATTGGAGTACCCAACGAGTTACCTAATTGTGATAATTGTAATACTACAAAGATCAGAAATTGCGAAAGAGTACACATGATCACTCAATTACGATAAATGTCCTTAATGGGAGGATGAAATTGTAATATCAATTAGAGACAGATTGTTTTGTGTCTACCAGAATCAAGGTAAAAGACTACGTGCTTTTAACACTTAATCCGATAAATTTCCTCAACTGCCTATATTATAGCCAACAGGGTAATCAATTAAAGACTACGTGCTTTTAACACAATTTTCTACATTAATAGAATATAGAGTTTTTTGGCCAAAAAAAAATAGAATATAGAGTTCAATTTCCGGACCAAGGAAAAGGGTTACTAGCCTTGTCACAGACTGCTAGGCATACTTAAAGACACAAAATTGACCTTTTGCAATTCCCTGTGTTTTTCTCTTTGATTAAGTATACTCAACACTTGCTTTCACGTGCAATGTGAACTTAATGCTGATACTTTTTCACCTACATATGACCTTTAGCAATTGCCGAGACTTAAAGCAATTATACTTTGCACTCTCTATACTAGGCTTAGCCCATAATTACAAGAACATAGTACAAGCTTAGAACACCAACTTCAATATGGGGTTGCAGTCTAATGCACATATAGAATGGGTTTGGGATGGTAAATCTAGAGCAAAACATGGCTCTAATACCATCTGAAATTCAACCAATAAGAGTTATAAATAAGTTGGTCCTATATTTAGCCTAAAAGCTAAAGCCGGCAGATGGTGGAACCCTCACACTTATATTTCCATCTCTCCTTTTCTTTGTTCAACTAAATGGATATTCAACGGAAAATTCTTGGGTGAGCTTGATTTTTACACCAAGCCAACCGAAGAGCGCCATGTGGCCCATTAAGACCTTAGAACTAAAAGTTTGACTTGTCACATTTCTATTGGCTCAAGTGTACCCAAGAATCACATGTATTCAACAAGCTATAAGCTAGAAAGAGTAAATACAGTAAATGCAGTATCTACATAACTGATATCTACAGTAAATACAGTAAATGCAGTCTCTAGTAAGATAAATACAGTAAATGCATATCTACATAACTGATATACCTTCAAGATCTCTATATTGCTGAGCTCATTAGCTCTGTCACTTAGCAACCTAAGCATCTGAATAAACCGTTCAGTATACAGATTCACCATGAGCTGGAATATTTCGTATCTGCCAGTAAGGTAATAAAGAATAACATAAGATCTCCATTTCAAAATAAACTGAGCAAATAATAGAGCAAAACAGCAGAGAGGCAGGAAGATTTTTGTGGTTAGATACAGTAAATTTATTGCGAAGTTCATTTCCATTTTTAGCTGAGTTTTATTGATTTTAAGTAACTTCAGTAATAAGAGTGGCAGGAACCCAACAAATGTTCCAATTCACGCAAAGTAATTCCTAGCGTGGGCCGTGAATAATGAAACTGCTCGCTCATTCCACTTGATTTTTCTGGGAGCTTATGAATCAGGATTCATACGGTGCAACTTGGTCGCAGAGACCACAAGAATACTCTGTCATGCTAGCAATACTTTTCGTAGCTAAGATATTCAACCGACACCCAAACAAGTGCCAGCAGGACGTTGGCTGGTTATACTTTTGACTGGAAGTCTTGGCCCATAGTATTTGGGCAGATAGTAGCATCAGAAAAAATAAAAAAAATAAAAAAAAAATAAGGCTGAGCAATTAATCTACTAACACATACATGGTTTCCTACACGGCACATACACTAGGTACATTCCTAGGATGCAAGAGAACGAACTACTAAAAAAACACCAATAAATGCCAATTTAGCCTCAGACCCTAGTAAAGAAACCTATGCCAAGTGGCTACAGAAACAACTAGATCTAATATATCCTAGGAATTTTAGTTCATCAAACTGTGGACTAAGAAATGAATATGCATTGTGATTTAATATCCCATCCATTTCCCATGGCTCTGTATTTCTTTCCTCTTTTTATTTTTTCCCTCATTTTTCTTATCTGTAAATGTGTCCAAGGATCAGTAATCTTCATGCTTAAAAAATGATCTTTCAGAGGCAAGAAAAGAAATGGCAAACTCGATCACTTTATGCTAGTATGCCACATAATAGATGAATATTTGGCATTAACCAATTAAACAAAGATTGCACATTCTTTTGCTTACAAACCTTGGGGGAAAACAAGGAGCTACATAGTCATATATATCTCCAAGCTCATCTCCAATCTAATCAATGAGAGAAAAAAAAACAGATTCAGCTAAGATAAGATAAGATAAGTCTAGCTGTACTTACATCAAAAGTGCAAAGAATAGATTCATCACTTAAACAAGCCAAAAAGCACTAACAAAATAAATGAAGGAATTAGCCCTGCATGACCTATCCAAATTTTACAGTACTGCCAATCCAATTTCCATTGTTTTAATGAGGCAACAAATAGACATGTTATCATATCAAATAGACAAATGAAGGTGCTTTTGCCTGGAGATTAATATTTCCTTATTTTCCAAATATATTAACTTTTAGCAGGTGGAAAAATGGATATGACTATCAGGTCGAGGTAGAATTCTACTTCAGGAACTGGAAAGCACAAAAGAGACGTATTTGGGATTCTGAAGGGTAGAAGGCTAACGATGTACCAGAGTCATTCTCTGTGAACAAAGCTTAAATATCTACTTGGAAACACGCACAGCGACAAAATTATTACAGAATACAAGATTAACCCTATCGGTGCTACAAATGATATGTCCTAACCTTGTCCATCAAATTCATTTTCTTTACTACATAAATAACAGATTAACTCATCAATGAACACCTAATAATTATCACACATCTATTTATTGTCGAGCTAACTATACCATTCGAGCTTCCTCTAGTGCTGCCTTCAAGTCCTCAAACACAAGCTGATGAAATTCAAGTCATTAGGGACGGAAATTTCAAAGACTAGTAAAAAAAAATCTCTGCTCAAGAACCATAAGTAGGAATGTAGGATTTCTGTACCACAGTCAGAAGTTTGTTAAATCGATCTTCAACAGTTTTCCTGATTTGCTCATAGCACTTATCCTTATATCCTTTCCCCTGAACCTTCAGTTTCTGCTGTGTCAGGTTTTTGGAGGAAGCTGCTGTAGTGGTTGATTTCCTACAGAGGAAGAAAATAAATATTTATACCAGTAATATGTCAGGTCAGTTGTAACTATGTTGAGTTCAGCCTAAAAAGAAGATAAATATGACATCCTGAGCTAAAGGTACTAAGATGCAAAGGTAAGCAACAAGATGCCAAAATAGTCACCTTCCTGTTCTACTACGCGGAGTTGCAACTGTTGCCAATGCACCACCTCCTTCAGCCTCAGCTGCTTCCTCAGCAACCTGTTGATCATAGATTTCCTGCATCTCGACAATCCTATAAAAATACATTTCAATAAGCTAGTGCATGGCTTAGTTAACCAATGGAAATCCAAAAGGACGAGCCACTTTTGGCTTTGTGCCACAAAATTACTTTAAATTAAAATTACATGGAAATCGCTTGATCTTTTATGTGCTCTTTTGTATTACATTGCTAGGTCACCTAGAAGAATGATACGTGTGAAATCTGTCTAACCACTGACTCACAATCTTCATACTTTCCGCTCATGTTGCATACACACTGAAAGCTAAAATTCTTGACTAAACAATAAATATGCTATATTATAGAGTAGAACAAATCGAAAGAGAAAATGGTATAAAAGGGAAAAGTACCTCAAAACACGGACAAGAGTTTGTGGGCTGCAATGAAAGTAAACAGACTTAAATTCACTACGAAATACTGCACGAATATTCGTCATATTGTACGATAACAGTTCCTCAGTGTGAATCAATTAGCACAATTGCTAGGAGCATGCATATATAACAAAATAATTGAGTGTATAAGATTACTGCCAGTTGTGGCACCTAGTCATTATATAATATGATCATCTAACAAGTTCATAGAATGTATGTCAAGCAGCCAAGCAGATATCTTTCAGATTCATAACGGGCAAGAAAAAAACAAAGAGATATGATATTTCAACTGATCCTCTGACAGTGGAATTTTTTTGTTAGAATATTAAGGTGGTGTCAATTCTGTTAAATTAATAGTGGAATTTACGAGTCAAAATAGCTCATATCAAACGAAAAAGTTCTAACTTGGTAGATCAGTGAACCATCGACACTCATAACGAATTGTTCTTTATTTTTCCTTATTCAATGTAGGATTCTAATATGCGCCTCACGTGCAAGATGAAACTTAAAAACCAACTTAATTTGCTTCCTTTCATCTGTATGCATGTGACCCTTAACAACTGTTCAACACGTTAGGTCTACTTGCCAATTGACATTGAAGCTCCGTCCACAAGTCTTAAGATGAGCATTAAAAAAACTAAACTTAAACACTGACTGAATACTATGCATCCTGACAGCGGGTCTGGAGTGATCGTCTATGCAGCTCTAAAACCAGGGTCTAATACCACTGTGAACTTCAGAGTCGAGCATACTTATATCCAACAAAAAAAACTTAACTTGAAAGGCTGTAACACTCCAGCACACTTATCTTTTTCACTTTGTAATAATTATAAATGTGTAACAACTATCTTGCACACAAAATATTTTCTTGTAGAAGCAAAAAGGGGAAAATATGTACAATAAAGGAAGAAGCCAACCCAAAAAATGTACAAAAATTGTCCATGGACACATGGAAAGGCATTCTTTCTTGAACATTTTTGGGGTTTTCATTCCTTTTCTTCTTGTAGTGTAAATAGTAAGAGATTGGTTTTCTTGTAGAAGCAAAAAGGGAAATATCAGATATCCAAGGCTAAACCATGTTGCAAAATTATCTACATACAGCATAGAACTAAATCTAGTCTTAATTAATTTTGAAATTTACCTTTCTTTTGCAAGCTCGTAGAAGTTGGAAATATGGGTCCATAGTGTTTTCTCAAATGTCTCCCATGTGCCATCTACATCTACGAAATATTCTCTGAAGTTCCAATGTTAAATAGACAAAGATCAACAGAACTTCATTAAAAAAAATTATCACAAAATGCTTACTGATAAAAGATATTGAAAAGGCATCAAAATTACTAGCTATAACCTATCTATGGTTACAAAGTAATACAATTAACATTAAATAAGTAAATAAAATCATGCAGATAAACGTTAGGTTGTGGAAACCAACAGTGTTGCCAACTAGACCAGTGCTAGCATAAAAACTTAACATAGTTCTGTCAATATGAGCATTGTTGAACCGCCTCATTATGTCTAGTTAAGCTAAAGCTAGTAATGCTTCCATTGAGTTGTAGACATCGAGATGCACAATTTAATATGGTTATGCTATTATCAGCATTTAACATTACTAGTGCATTAATTGTTACTCAGTTTTTAAACCAACATACTAATAGTTCATACAACCAAGCACGAGATCTCCAGTATGAAGTCAAGAAATTTACAACCTTAGCTTTCCAACCTCTTCTTCATGAGATGCTGCTGCTGCTAGGGCAAACCTTCGCTTCCCATCAAGGGCAGTTAACCTCTACAAATAATAGAAACAGTTCAATAAATTGAAAATACTCACTTTGAAAATTTTCTTTTTTTATAAAGAAGAAGGGGGATATTAACCCCATTACCTCATAAGTACTAATAAGTTCTTTATCATCACTCAACGAATCTTGTGCCTCAGCTGCTTCAACAGAAATGGACATCATCCCTTCAATATCCTAGAAAAATGAACAAATTAACTTGGTTTGACAGCAACCAAGTAACAACAAGAGAAGTATGGTTCCATACTCTCAACATACAGAAGGTGATAGTTGTCCCTGTTTCTAGTAATATATGGAGAAATAGACACTAAAGCTTATGAGATGGAGATTAAGTCTTAGGAAGGAACTACTTTATGTTATTAGTACCACGGTGGCAATTATAGGTTTCAATCAGCCATGGATTGTGGATGTTAATGTATTTACTAACATGATAGATGCTCTTGTATATCATTGTCACTACAGATAGTCCGATGGTTTACGTTATGTACATGGGGCATGGCTTAACACTATCCAACCTAAACATTCAAACAGGAGCCGTAAAATTAATACACTAGTTGAATAACCCTATGAAATTGGTTTAGAGGTAAAGGAGTAGCATAGTCTCTGTGTAAGATGGGCGCATCACAAGTTCCATTCTCAATTCCGCCAAAGTGCAAACAATTTCATGTTCAGCTACTTACCCAAGCTTAAGCATGTGCTTAAGCCGACGCTTATCATGTGCAATGTACTAGGGCTTACCGGGGTATATTGTAGTAGACACATAGTTTGTTTATAAGAAACTTTCATAGGAATGGAAAAGATAACGTTCAGCCTAACTAAGTGGCTGAACTCGTCATAATCAAATGCAAGTGTTTCTCGTGTAAATGCCAACGGATGAGACAAATTCACATATTAGGATCACTAAACCAAACCCATAAGACAAAACCTGGTTATCTTGGCACTAATCAGACAACTTGCTAAGAGTAGTTGTTTGTAATTAGATTACCTTGAATAGTATAAACTGCTTTCACAGACTTTAAGGTTGAAGATTGAATTGTGCTGAAATCCAGATAGTTTGCATTACTAAGAAACTCAGACTAACATAAGCTCACCTTAAGTGTAGTATTCAAATTGTTCCTTGCATTGCTGAGGAGCTTGATTTGATCGTGATTATCAATCAAGTTTTGGCACTCTGTACACAGCCTGCAGAAAAAAAATCAGATTTAAATAGTGACAAACCAAGATTGAAGCGAAAGAGTACAAGATATCCTCAGTTATAAAGTGTGCACCCAAATCCATCCTTGAATATACATATAGAACAAGATAAGCATCGGCTTGAAAAGCACATTTCACAGAAAATTCCTACATTTTACAGAGTATAGAAGTCGTACTTATCAATGAAAAGGAAGTTCTCCCTGAGACGGTTTATCGTTTTCTGAGATGAATTAAGCGCTTGAAGACCACTCTGCGCCTCTTCAACCTGCATTCTCATATACAGCACAAGCAGTGAGAAACAAAATGGAAAACTAATATTACAGTGAATAGATATTCGGGAAGGCACCTGCTCAGCAACCATCGTACTAAGTTGGGCGTCATTTGCCTAAAAAATGACCATAAACAGAAACGGTCAGCTTCGGATCCATTGCACAGAACACTGTCACCATTCCAATTCTAGCTACGACAGTACCGACTTCACAGCTGATCTCCAAACTGAACCAAAAATGGAGAAGAATACAATCGAAGCGAAATTTGAACCTGTTGGCGAGCGATGTAGTCCGCTTTGATGGTGGCGATGGACTGCAGCAGCTCGGGAAGCGGCAAGAGCTTAGCGACCTCACGAACAGCAGATTCCTTAGCTTCCACGCCCAAATCTTCGACCATCATCTTCGTGAATCTGATGTTTTCCGCTAACTACAGCATTCACTGATGAAAACCAGATGGAGAAGATCAATTTGTGAAACCAGTCGGAGCCCGGAGGTAGGAATGAAGAATTTGCAGTGGGGAGAAGACGTTGACGGACTACGATGGACCTCCGTTTGATTTCCCTGACTTTTCTTTGACGTAACTTGATAATTCATAACTGAGTAACTCTTTAAACTTTAAAGTATGAATTTTTTTTTTTTTTTTAAAAATCTATAGAAAGTTTGTAAACTGACAAAAAAATCTATAGAAAGTTAGTAAATTGACGCATGTTAAGTGATTATTGTTTATAAAATAAAAATAAAATTTTATTATACATTATTATGTAAATCTAATGTCAAGTTTGGTTCATGGAATTGAAATAGGAAATAGTAATTACTATAGTGGTGTTTGGTTCAATTATTGTATGGAATAAGGATTTCTCATTCCTAATTTTGATTAAATGACTAATCATATCCTAACCTTAGGATTAAGTATTCCAGGATTGATGGAATTGAAAAAAAAACAAAAACAAAAATAGTTTTAACCATTATCTAATTTGTGTATTATATATATTATATAATAAATTTAATTAAAAATGATTATATTTTAACTTAATTAAGAATAATAAATTAATATGTTATTTTTATTTTACAATATTTCTATTTTTTAAATAATTATTTTTTTTAAAAATAAATATTTTTGTCTGTCGTCCACTAATTGCTTGTCGCCGCTGTCCACCAACCGCTCGCCTATCGTCACCTGCTAACTGTTCTCTCGTCACTGTCGTCGATGCACGCCTTGCCGACCACCACCTGCCCGCCAAACAGGCGACCGCTGCTCGCCAACCTCCTGCCCGCCGTCGCCGCACGCCTTGTCGACCATCGCCTCCTGTTGCTGCCCGCCAACCGGCTGACCGCTGCTCGCCAATCTGTATGGTCGTTTAGGAATCAGTTCTTGAATGGTTCGAAAAATATTTTGCTAAATTAGTTCCGGTCCGGACCATTTTTTTTTAATGAAGGTTTACATTGCAATTAAAACAAAAATCAGTCCAAAACCAATTTCGATCGAGTACATAACCAGTTCTACAAAAGTATATATACTAACAGTTCTTAGTACCGGTTGACTTTTTATAAATTTGATTTGTTTGAAACAAGACTGGACTGGACCAGTTCCAAACGGTCCAATCTGAATGGACCGGTTTTTTCCGACCCTATACACATCTCCGTCATCATTTAATAGTAGATTAGACGGAGCTAGAAAGTGCAAATTGACTTCAGTTCGGTTAATAATGTCCAAAAAAAATCCGAATGATCTCACTGTGTATACATGCAGTAATATAAGCGGCGAATATACTACGGATTTTCCCGACTGGCCGACGACATTCTTCAACTTCACCGGAGACGTGACCAACTATACTGTCGCGGATTTCGGGACAAAGGTGAAGGTGTTAGAGTATAATGAGACAGTGGAAATAGTGTTTCAATGTACTGCTCTTTTATATGGCTCAGGCAACCATCCTATGCATATGCATGGTTATAGTTTCTACGTAGTTGGAAGAGGGCTCGGGAACTTCGACAACGACACGGACCCGAGTTCATATAATTTGGTCGATCCGCCGCTGGTTAACACTTTTTCAGTACCTAAGTTGGGGTGGCTCGCTATAAGATTCAAAGCTAGTAATCCAGGTACATGATGCTTTTGGAATATGACAATATCTGTTATAGCAATGTTTTGAAACCGGTTTGATAAGCCAGTAAGGTCGTCGGTTTCCGGTCTGACCAGCTCAAATCGGTTCAACCACTTTCAACCAAAAAAAAAAATCACAGCTCTAGATCTTTGTCTTTTGAATTGCCGAACCGACACCGATTTATCCAGTCAAATCCGGTTTTTACTTGTCAAACATGATTCAGTGTGCAGTCAGATCTTTTACTAGAATCAGATCGGTTCACGGCCTAACCTGATCTGACAACCGTCCTAATCTGGTTTTCAAAACATTGATATATAGTTTGTTTTGACACGTGTTGTTATCTATTAATCAAATTGAAATGTATTTCTTTAGACTAAATCTAAAATTCACATCCTTATCTATAAATCAAATTGAAATGTATTTCTTTAGACTAAATCTAAAATTCAAACTGTGATTAAACATGCAGGTGTATGGTACTGGCACTGTCATCTAGATCGACATATGAGTTGGGGAATGGATACTGTCTTCATAGTAAAGGATGGTGGCACTAAAGAAACCAGTCTCCGACCACCGCCTACCGATATGCCTGTCTGTAGCAATTCGACCAAACCAATGCGTACTTCGAATCCTATTAGTAGCCTATTTGCTGATGTAGATTCATTCCTATAATGTTTAGAAGAGCAAAATGCATCAGAAAATTCTAATATTGTTATATAGAGTCTACTTAGAACTATTGATGATTTGATGTATTCAAGATTTATTATATTAATTGTAAAGGAAAATAAATATGTGCGAATAAATTATACACATACTTGAACAAATACTTATCTTCTCTTACGAAATATTCAGCTATGTATTGCTATGTATTGTATTGCACACTTTTAGTAGCAACTGTTGCGACAGTAGAATTATAAAAAATATAATTTACCAGTATAATGTGGTTACTAAAAGCATATTATTAGCAACAATTATGTTTCGCTGCAAATAAATTATTATAGTGGCAATTTACTTTTGTTGCAGAATGATGGTAATAACAGCGGCAGATTTTTAGTGGCGGCAGTAAGTCGCTGTTAGTACTTTTAGCTATGAGACTATTAGCAGCGAGGTATTTGCCTCTACTGGTATTAGCAGCGAGGTACTCGCTGTTAGAGCTTTAGTAGCAACTTTTGGTCGCTGTTATGTGTCTATTTTCTTGTAGTGACATGAAAACATAATGTATTTGACAAATTTATTCACTTATGAAGCTAATTTTGGTTCTTTCGCTGGTGACAACAACCGTTGAAAAAGTGTTCAGTTATAATTTATGTGAAGAGTAAGGTTTGAAATAGTTTAAGTAATACACTATTATTTAGTCACTTACATAGAGCGGGATGTATCGTCAAAGATTACTACTATTATTATCATCTTTCGATTTCATAATATTAACTCTCAAAGAGAAGTGTTACAAATTTAATATTTATCATTATTTTGCAACTATGAAGTATACTTGCTCTATTAATAAAATAACTTTCAGCAAAGAAAAAAGAATCGTATCAATTATTTTGATATTGATATTATTTTGACATTGAAATATGAATTGATTTTAAGAAAGTAAAATATATTATTAATCAGATCATCCTTATATCGTTCACTTCACACCTATTTCAATTTTCAGCACAGTGTACCGGTAAAAACTAACAAGGGACAAGAAAGAAGACAAATGCCGAGTTCAAGGACCAAACTGGCCAAAAGATAAAAAGTAATGATGAGTAAAACTGTCTTTTCCGTCTAATAATCAGTAGAAGGGAAGTTAACACGGAACTCTATAGCCGTCCTTTCCGCCACCGCGAGACAAGGAACAAGAATGGAGAAATCATCCACTGACAGCGGAGAGATCGAGGCTCTGCTACCGGCGGACCCGATCGAAACCCCGGTTCCGGCCAGAAAGAGCGTGAGGACCATGGTTCCGGAGGTCCAGATTCATCTCTACCGGCAGGGTAAGCCAATCGACGTGTTCAAGGCGAGCCTCGGCGGCTGGGACCAGGACCAGCTGGAGGTCCATGAAATCCTCGACAAGTATGGCTTCAAGTCGATCTACGCCTTCGCTCCTGGATCCGGTCGCGGTGTCCCTATCCGCTTCAACGCCAGGAACGGACGATCTCTGCTCACCTACAAGGACGGCGGCGTCATCTACATCGACGGAGAGCCAAAGGTACTTACGGCTGTTGCTTTACCCTTTGATTCTAGCTCGAATCGGTTATTGAATTCTGCACTCTGCTACGATTCTGTTCTTACTATACAATCTCAATCTCTGGTTACTGTTATTGGATTCAGCTTCATGTTCACGCTTTACAATTTTCTGAAATTTACACTTCATCTGATTGGTTTTGCTCCGTTGACCCAAAAAGGCACTATTTTCTGAGATTTAGGGTTCATACTCGGACATGATCCGTCCAATGATTTTCCTGAACTGTCACTACACCTTGCAGCATCATAGCTTTGTCTAATCTAAATCCTAGAGAAGACTATGCTTTTGCTTGTGATGATTGATTCTTGTTAGAGGAATGATTTATTTACATCTTAATAACTGTTGTGAAAAATTATATCATATTTGCAGGACTCTTTGATTAAACCCATAACCAAGATTCTGGTTGGAGTGGCAATCATTACCGTTCTAATAGCAATCGTCTCAAAAGAGACTCCACAATGGATCGAAAGATTCAGCCCCTTCGGTGGTAGCTTCCCTCCTTGGGTGCTCGCCTTGATTGTTATCGTGTTCACCCGGATGAGGAAGAGAACTAAAGATGCGCTGAAACGATTCGGCCGGTGAAACAGCTCTTGCTATGATACATTATTATATCTTCCTTGTGCTTGCAATATCAAGCAATGTGGTACCAGAACCAGACTGGACATCGATACTGGCAATATCTAGAACATGGTTTGGTCACAATTTTTGAAATTGCTTGAATAAATTACTTGTGGGATCTCTATAAATGTAAGTTTCAGCATTTGTGGGGTTTTTTTTTCTTGCGGAACAAGTTAATGCTTAATCTTGTACAAACGATGGAGACACACCTCATACATCACAACAATAAGCCCCGAAAAACGTCACATATGCACACATAAACAACCTATCTTCAACATAACTCAACAAACTCACTGCAAGTCTTTACAAACTGAATTTGACAGAAAAAGAAAATGTTGCATCTATTCATGTTTCCACAAAACTGAATTCTAAAATACATAGTCGCCAACACAACAAGACTATGTTACCACCTAAAAAGTAAAGGCCTGTCTCACAACTGCAAAAAGCTCCATGTTCGGGTGTGTGATCAGAAGATAACACTGAGACTTTGAGAATGGAACAGTTGCAAAATCAGCAGGCGCAGCCGCCTCTTTGCTCCGACTCTGCCGAAGCATCAGGGAGGCCCTGGAAGTATCTGCAAATTTGATTTAACAGTAAAATAAGTTTCATCAAAGAATGAAAACATATATGCAACTGTACAATTTTGTACAACTTTAAGATAAATAAATGCAAGTTCTCAAGTTAAACCAACATGTCCTGTTGATGATCATTAGCCAGAGCAGCTTTAGCAATGCACAAAAAAGCATCGTCAACATTGTAGTCCTCTTTAGCAGATGTCTCAAAGTAAGGCATGTTTCCTTTTGACGCACACCATTCCCGGGCTTTCTTCTCAGAAACCTGATAAATGTATAATTTAGCAAAGACATATACAACTTATTTAGCTGACAAATCAGATTGACACTGTAGCTACATTCATACCACTCGACTATTGCCACCATCAATGTCGATCTTGTTTCCAAGTAATATGAATGGAAATATCCTTGGATCAGCTGGATTTGCCTGAGTAAGAGAATCATGTCAGCATTCACACAAAAAAAAAAGAGGTAAATTTTCTTAAAACAAAAAAATGCAACAGCAACACAACCGACATAGCAATTATTCTTCAGATTCTAACTCAATTTCACAGCAACCTCAAATGAAACATGATATGACATATAACAACTTGAATGCCACATAATTACTCATTGTTGCTTCAAAAGTTAAATACTTAACATAGAAGAATATATCTAATTCTCAAATAGTGTAAACCCATAAATGTTTGTTCTAGAAGAAGATCAAATACCTAACATAGAAGATTATCTGATTCTAAAAAATCCACTAGTATTTAGTCACAAGAAATTACCCCAAATTTGGTAACTAGATATGGACTAAGACCAAACAACAAGATGCTGAGAATAGACATTAAATTCATAAGCTGAAACTTGAGCTCTATATTAGTGAAAATTAAAGATCGTAATAACATCCAAAGATCATAAAGAAGAGAAGATACAAATTTGATGGGCAACACAAACCTGCTTGAGAAATTCATCGTGCCAGTTGTCAAGGCTGTCAAAGGACTTCATCACATTTACATCATAAACAAGAACGCAGCAATCAGCTCCTCTGTAGAAAGCAACTCCCAAGCTCTGAAATCTTTCTTGTCCTGCTGTATCCCATATCTATACATGAAACAAGTCATCATGTCTTAAATAGTTTATAAATACATCAGAACATAGGGAAAACAAAATATATATATAACTGCATGCTCAAGCTGGGTAAACTGGGAAAAGGGAAAACTCACTTGGAGAGTCACCAGCTTATCATCAATTTGGAGTTCTTTTGTAACGAAATCAGCACCAATTGTTGCCTTGTACTGCTGGCTGAATTTCTTGTGAACATATCTAGATAAGCAGTTAAAAAAGCCAAACAAGGAACGTGTACAAATCAATATAAGCAGTTAAAGAAGGTGAAAATCCCTTTTCATGATTATGCTTTGTTTGGCAAACAAAGCATGAATATTTATACAGATAAATTAATAATACATTACATAGGTTATTATAGATTTAAAGCTGCGAAGGATACTGGTTCATCAACGATGTCTTGCCAACCCTAAAATTGATTAGAAAACTCGAAATCAATACAGCTGATTCGGACATGCTAGAATAAGTGCAAAGTAAAGAGGAAAAACAGATTAAAAGGGCTAGACCCGTACCCGCTGTCGCCGAGAACGATGACCTTGAGCAAGGTCCGCCTGCGCAGTGCCATTAAAAACAACTAGAACAATGTATCTGCAAAAGCCGAATTGAATATATATAGATAGAGATCGGAGAGCTCGAGTTGCACCAATTCTTCGAAGTTCGAAGAAGTGGTGAGGAGAAGGAAGGAGATGGCTATAGGAAACGGGAATCTGTATTTGTAGAGAAGCAATGAAGGGGCGCCAATTTCGATCCCGGTCGAATCCACTCTCAGTAGTATTCAATATTTCAATTCACTGATCCAGAATCTTCATAGATAAATTAAAAGATTATAAATATAATATATAGCAGGAGATCAGGAATCAGGGACCGGCAATTCACGACACAATGAGATATAAAGTTATGAGTTTGGTTCAATTATTTTCGTGTCACGTTAAAATAGGGTCACGTTAAAATAGGGCTGTTTTAAAATAATTCGTAATATAGTCCTGACATGATAGTTATATATATATATATATAAATATATAATAATAATTTCTAAAAATAAATTATTTAAACTTAATATGATTTTTTTTTAATGATACTTTATAGTTTGGATTGAACTCTCCATATTGAGTAATTTAAAAAATTGTTATAAGTGAATTTTATTATTCAACTTACTATAGGTTTTTCGTGCCGATTTTGTGTGTCGTTTTTTTCACGTGTCATTTGCTAAACTAAATTGGCACACTTTGTAGTGGGCCGTGTTTGGACTTATCTCCAAAATGGCCAGAACACTACACGAACTTGACACGATACGAACCCGCACGGGCCCCAGAACACTACACGAACTTGACACGATACGAACCCGCACAGCCCGTGCGAATTGCCAGCCCTACCTGGAATCATTATGCTTGTAAATTGCGGCGTGCACCTAAACTCTTTACTTAGTCAATCTGAACCCTGAACTTCTAGATTACGGAGATGGATACTCATTCCTCACTTTTTCTTTTGGGCAGATTCCACACATTTTATTGGTTGCACTTGCACCAGTGGTACCTAACTTTTGAGTTATCATCGAGCAAAGGGACATTGGCCAGTAAGTGGCAAGCTAAGCTGGAACTCATCGAGTATGGTTATGAGCCAAGCTCGAATATGATATATATAAATCAAGCTCAACCCAAATTTCCAGAATTAAATTCAAGAAAAAAGAACACATGACCGATAACTAAAAGGACTAACAAAGCAGCATCAACACAATAGAGGGATAAAAAATAACGAACTATATCTCTCAATGGAAATGACAAAATTTGAAGGCATGCAGGTGATCGGTTATAGACACAAGCCAATCGTCTGAAACGATTCGGTTTCTTGCCGCCCAAGACTCTCTCGTTCACTGTACCTGATACTTCTGTGTGCTGAAGAAGGCAGGCTTAAAACTGGATGCAGGCAAAGACTGCTTCAGGTTCAGGCTTTGAAGAATAATGCAGCAACTCGAACTCGGCTTTCAGGCTATGACTACATGATTGAACACAAACAGCTTTTTACATTTCCACCCTCCAACTCGTCATCTGATGTGCTAGTCTCACTGCAGAATCAACATAACATATAGTAAGTAGTAGTTCCGGAGGCAGTAGAGTTTCATTAAAAACATCAGTTGGTAGTAAGGTGTCTGACTACACATATAGAGTAGCCACATGTGCAAACTACAATACAACAACAGTAACATAAAGCACAATAGATGGATCACTACTATCAAATCTAGGAAAGAGGCAGAAACAGAACATCAAAAACTAAAAGAGAGACATCAGTGCTCAGGATATTATAAACATTAGCTTGCCATTTGCTTATTATATATGAACTCTTGAAAGTTGGAATAATGCACAGGAGACAGACCATCTGGAAGTGACCTATAAACCATGTGTTCGTCAAAGTAAGGTGTCTGAAACATAATGTTTCCTGAACTGTTTTTTTTTAATGATAAAGATAATGATTCCATTACTAGGCACCAAGAAAGTGCAGGATACACAAAACTGTTTCCGAAATCATTTCAGATATCTTTTCTAAAAGCTAGTTCTTTTTAAAGTGAGTAAAACAATAAAGTATTTGATTTCATTTGTGAATTTGATTCATTAGTAATACTATATTAACACTGAGACTAAATATTACTTAGATAAGTAAGGGATATTAGACAAACATTCTGATATTTTCCTACATAGATGGATTATGTAGCTACTGCCTAAATACTTACACTCTACACATCAAATCATTTTTATTTTAAAGGGTAAAATATTTGAACCATCTCTCGAGTTATGTATCATCCTTGCGCATGGGCTGTAGTCTCATCTTCTCAATATCTTTCCAGTTTTTATCGGATGTCTCCAAAGAGACATTTTATCATCAGATCATTTAATTCGGAAAAACTGAAATTTCGCAATTTGCCCCTTAGTTCTTTTCTAAGATAAAGGTTATATATATCTATACTATTTATTATAAAGGGTGCACTACTTTGAATTCCAAAATTGACCCTGACAAAATGTTTAAAATTAAAATGCAACAAAAATGATAACTTGAGACTTAAATTCATAATGTCTACATTCACAAGCAGTATATCAACTACTAGGCTAAGTTAACTTCAATGTATATATTCTATACTATTTACAATTACTTAAATAGTACCGCTAAAGCAATTATTTAAATATATACAAGTGTAATGCATGATAGTTCTCTTGTTTTTCATAATGATCGAACTACTGGCAAGTTTATTTCATGAATAATGGTAATTCTATAAACTCCGAAGAGCACCAATATGGATTTGCCTGATCAACAAGTCATGGTTCAATGATTTAACTATAAGCTATTTAGAGTTTAACTCAGAAATTTTATTCTCTCCCAAAGAACTGCGCAAGTGAAGCATTTGGGAGGAAAGCTATAGGCATGTTGGTTGTCAGTCTAATGAGTATTATCGTCAATTTCAAAGCACTAACATGATACTAATGGAACAGAAAATCAAATATTTCAACTGCCGATAGAAAAACTGAACAGCCATACCTTGGTTCGAATTCTCTGATCTCAACAAGTTCATTTCCGCAAGAGTCTGGCCACTGAACTTTTCTCCTTTCCACATGTACAACGACATCCTTACAATCATCCGAACTGCCCAGTTGGTGGTCATTGTTTTTCTCAGTGTCAGCTGCAGTAATAGACTTCCGTGACCTCTTCAGATTACTCTTTCGTCCAGATTCAGTCACATTACTGCCATCATCATCTTCAATAATTGTCAAATGATCCTTCCCATTATCAGAAGAGGCAAGGGCCTCAGGCGAATTCTCCTGGTTCTTAGCAGGGCCAACTTTAAGAGGAGATGGTGAGTCGAGTCCTGCAGATGCACGACCAAAACAGATGAAGGAAGCGCAACTGCGGGAAAACCGATTACTAGACGAAGCCAGCTGGAGGTCAGGTTCAGTATCTTGGTCCGCCAGCTGGTATTTGTCCGATGGGGATACTCTCATGGGTGTCTCTGTATTCTTTTCCTGACCCAAGAGTAGAAGTCTAAGGCACCTGCTATATCCTGAAGCTGATGAAGTGAATAACCCTCCTCCTTCAACTGCCAATAACATCAGTCTTGTTCATCTGTCCACCACAAACTAGCTTATCCTCTCAACTCCAATAGATTTCGGCTGCTTGTCCTTCACAAATCCATATGATCATAATTAGGAAACACTCATAAATTACAAGATTTACCTTTTTACAGTTAAAACTTAAAAGAGATGTCATAGCAGGAAAATGAAATCGCCTTCAAAAGATTGAAAAATGATAAGAGACTGATGATAAAGACTGATTTCATCAGCTCCATAACTGCAGTAGAATCGATTTATCATCAAAATTGTAGATAGAGCTGACTGGAATACTGCAAATGGATAAATCGCACAAAAGGGGACTTTCATCTCCACAGTATCCAGCAGTCTCCCAATTATACATCTTCAAAGCAAATCACTCAGACTTATAGCTGAATCATATTAAGGGAAATTAATTCCCGCGACGCTAGAAATCAAACAAGCAAATCATCTGAACTATAGATAACGATTTAGTATCAGCTTGCAAATATGGTAACAACTTAACAGCAAGTGAACTCGAGAATCGAACATCAAGCATGCCGCATAGGCGCAGCATTTTCAGCAGACAATCTCAGAGAGTGAAATGTGCTGAATGAGATTTGAATTCTACGCGCATCAAGGAAAAAAGATCGGATCAGGCAGTCAGGAAAAATGTCGTTAACTAATAATCAGCTTACTCGACGTATAAAACTAAAACTGAAGAGGAACTGCTGCGGCGGAGTGGTCGGAGCAAGTCAAATCGGCGACGATGGCCGTGGAAGCCGGGCTTCTCCGAGAGGAATTAGAGAGGGAGGAGAAAGAGGAAAGCAGCTCGAAATGAGTCAATCTTTGGTCTTCTCTATTTTATCATCCTAGGGTGTAAAGGAGTTAAACTAGATAGAGCTAATCGGTTTCGACTTAACTCGTTGAGAGGTTCTTGAGCTTATTCGAAGTTTTTTATTTTCTATTCCAGTTGAGATTAAAAGTTTAAACTCGAGTTTTTTTTTTCTTCTGAGTGTTACATAATAAATATGGTAAAGTGAGATGTATATTTTTATACTTTTTGGTATAAAATGTTCGAATTTGTATATTTTATTATTCATTCGTTAATGTTGACCATTAAATGACACGTTCAAGTTACGTAATCCACTTTTGAAGAAAAAAAAGTCACATAACCCGGCATAAACTATTAATTTTGTTCAGTTTAGTCTCTCTAATACATTTTTAACTTTTATTTTGTTCAATTTATTCCTAAAATTTTAAAATTGAAACACTGACACCAATCAAGATTCGAATTTACTTCATGAATGGATTCTGGATTCATTAGTGACAGGAATCGAAAAAAAAAACTGTTTTTCCCAAGTACCCGATGTTTAATCAAATCTTCTTTAATTGGGTGTGGCTATCGAACTACTAGAAGCCATTGAAGACATCAATTAGAGGTGAGAGAACGAAAATCGAAGCTCATGGTGGAGAGAATTCATTAAAATTGAACATGTAAAACCCTAATTGAAATGATAAATAACAAAATGGTCTGATTCCATTTGTTTACTGCATAAAGGTATTTTTATTTTTTTGTTGCGCCAAAACTGGTCACGTGCATTGGACGTGATCATTTCCTTCGACATCTAAAGAAAAATCTAACGGAGCAATACTTGGATTAGCTCAGATACTAATTTGTTACAAAATTTAGCTCGAATACTAATTTGTCATGGACGGTTAGCCTATTCGGTAACTACCCTTGTTTTTTTTGCCATGTCAGAGCCACGTCAGCATTTAAACCTGGAAAGCGGTACATCTGAATCCCCCAAGAAACAGCGAAAAGCCTCCCGCCGTTGCACAATTACACAAGCCACAAGGTCCGAGCGAATTGCGCCAAACGGCAACCCCACAGGCAGCGGCAGAATCGTGTAAAACTACATAAAGCTGTAGTCTTTCAACGACTCCTGCAATACCCATAAGGCTGATACCTAACGGTTAGGCGAAAAGAGCTGAAAAGAGCGCGGTAATGGCGCAAGGCAGAGCCGGGGATTCAACAAAGTCTCATCACTTCAATGGGTTCCGCTCCAACGGAAGCACCGATCCTAACTACTCTGAGAGGTCTGTTTCAGTTACTCTAAACCTAAAAGCTTCGTTTTTACTCATTATTCTTGTGAAGAAATTGTTGCAAATTTATTAGCTTTAAGGTTTGCGTCGCGGTGTAGTATGTGTCGTTCCATTAGTTAATCATTCTGTATGAGAGCTGCTTATCAGCAAGCATGCTCAACATAGAAATATTTGGTGTTCTAGTGTTGTTGCAGTTCTGTGAGTTAATTTTGATGCGTTTAGATGACCACTTAATTAATGGCATACTGAGCTTTACGCAGTGCTTGCGGAGACCCAAACCTCTAATAGTGTGTTAAATAAGAACACTAAACAAACAACTTTCCCCATAAGTGCAAACCTGGCATGGTTTTTCTTTGTAGATAAGCTAACTACTCCTTGAAAGTTTGACATTTTTTGCTGTAATTTGACTGCAGACGGAAGAAACTTGCTGAGCAGAGAAGATCTCTCCCAATTGCTTCAGGTACTCAGTCGCATACATAGTCCCGTGCTTCATTCTCTCTGGTTTCCACTTTACAGTTTCATTGACTGTTTGATGTTGACCTTGTTTCCCCCTTTTGTAGTTGAAACACGCCTTGTGGAGGAGGTGAAGAAAAATGATACATTGATAATTGTCGGTGAAACTGGAAGTGGAAAAACTACTCGTAAGATTCAGTTATATGCTTGTTCTTATACTTTTTAGTAAAAAATTCCTTATTCATTTGGTGCGAATTATTTACTTTGTATTGGATTTTAGAGTTACCGCAGTTTCTGTTCAATGCTGGCTTCTGTCGTGATGGGAAAAGCATTGGAATTACTCAACCACGACGGGTTGCTGCTGTCACAGTTGCAAAGCGTGTGGCTGAGGAATGTGGGGTTCAATTGGGTCAAAAGGTGGGATATTCCATCAGGTTTGACGACACTACTTCTGGATCGACTAAGATCAAATACATGACCGATGGATTGCTTCTAAGGTATAGGTTACTTCCAGTAGCGCGTCATACGTATGTGCTACTTTGACTTCATGATGTATGTTAGGTCATATTATATATTTTCATACCCTATTAACTCGATGAAGTTTCTTTCATCGTTATTGTTGCAGAAAATCAGTGCATACCTTTCATTATTTAGATGAGCTATGAATTAAGATAAGACTGACGAATAATCTTTTAAAAATTTCTTCGCTAGTATTCCTATCATTGATTAAATTTGAGTTTTCTTCTTGTCAATTTTTGCAATATTTTTTTTTTTCTTTTGCAAGAGGTCATATTTTTCTAGCTTTATATTTTGTGCTCATAAAACTTATACTAAGCTTGATTACCCGTAAAGAGTCTTAATCAATCTACTGCTCTAAAAGGTCTTACATTAACTTCTTTACTTGTAGGGAAGCATTGCTGGATCCAGTTCTTTCTCGGTATTCAATCCTGATTGTTGATGAAGCCCATGAGAGAACTGTCCACACTGATGTGTTGCTGGGGTTGCTGAAGGATGTTCAAAAAGAAAGATTGAAACTTATAAATGAGCGAGATACCAATAATAAGAATCAAAACAATCCACTTAAAGACGATAGCATGAATCCCATTGCTGTTAGGCAATATCAAGGCAGAAAATTATCTCCTTTGAAGTTAATTATCATGTCTGCTAGTTTAGACGCTCGTGTTTTCTCCGATTATTTTGGCGGGGCTAAAGCTGTCCATGTCCAGGGGCGGCAGCATCCTGTGGATATACTTTATACACTTCATCCCCAATCCGATTACTTAGAAGCAGCTCTAACTAGTATTTTCCAGGTGATTTTCGCTTCTTTTTCTTCACTAATATATGGTTGGTTCACTTATATGTAAAAGTGTATTCCAATTTTCACTAACTTTTATATATGATACATTTTTAATTTGTTAGGTCCATTTGAAAGAAGATCCAGGCGATATTCTTGTATTTTTAACTGGGCAAGAAGAGATCGAATCTGCTGAAAGCATTATTCGGGAGCAAGTGCAGAAGTTACCTGAAGGGAAGAGAAATATTGTCACGGTTCCCATCTTTTCGTCTCTTCCCAACGAACAACAGCTGCGTGTGTTTGCACCAGCAAAAGCTGGATTCCGTAAAGTATTTCACTGAGACTCTTGAATTTTTTTTTTACTAATTTAACTAGCATTTTTTTAAAAAAAAACTCTAGTATTTACAGGATTGATAGTGGATTGGTTATACTGTGTGCTTTTACTCTGACTTGTTAAGAGCTGTTGAATGATCGTTTAAATACCTTTTTGTCAGGTGATATTGGCTACAAATATCGCTGAGACATCAGTGACAATTCCAGGGATCAAGTACGTTATTGATCCAGGTTTAGTGAAAGCACGATCATATGATCCAAACAAGGGAATGGAATCACTGATCATTATTCCAATATCTAAAGCACAAGCCCTCCAAAGAAGGTGTGCATATGAGTCTATTTGAATAATGAAAATACCTTAAAACGGTTGCTTTCTGACAAATTGATTGGGTCACCGATACATTTATCTCTCCGGGTTCTCTTTCAAGGAAAGTTCAGCAAATGGTACTGGGTGATTGAATTCATACTTTTTCATGCAGTAACTCAACTTCAGCATCTTTTATGCTGTGACTGCATATATTAATGTGAAATAATTGCAGATGTAATTTTTTTTTTCCTTAATGATCTCCTATTGTGTTATATCTTACTTACAATAATATTCTCTACAATTTTAGAATGTTCAGAGCAGTTGTCTAATGCTGCATGTTTGTTCATATGCAGTGGTCGTGCAGGGCGTGAGGGGCCTGGGAAGTGCTTCCGTCTCTACCCAGAAAATGAATTCGACAAGTTAGAAGACTCAACAAAGCCCGAGATTAAGAGATGCAATCTCTCAAATGTTATTTTGCAGCTCAAGGCTCTAGGTGTAGATGATATCATTGGATTTGACTTCATTGAAAAACCATCAAGGTATTCTCCTATTGACTTATTCTTTCGTTTGCATGATTTTAGGTATGCACCTAGTTGGTAATGTGCCTCGGTCACTCGATGTTGATTTTGGGTGGCTTAGCTTTGATCCTCTATGCGGTGTCAAGCATCCCGGAGCACATCAGTTGGCCACATGTGCTAGAAATCGAGTTTATTGTTATCATTGCGTGATTTTATGTTTCCATCTTCAGTTGAACAAAAATCTTTAAATCGGTCTAGAAATGCCCTTGGCCAGGAAAAGCTCCATTTTTCCCCATATAATCTGTTGTGGAGAATATTTGCCTAAGAATTTAATGAAATGTTTTGATATAAGAAGAGTTTTCTTAAACAGTAAATTATTGATCTCATTATTAGATCTTTTACTATAGCAATGTAATGAGCATCTAAGCAATGAACAGGACAGCGGTTATGAAGTCCTTGGAGCACTTGTTCTTGCTGGGTGCTTTAGATGAAGACTGTAAACTCTCTGAACCCGTTGGAAAGCAAATGGCTCGGCTCCCTCTCGATCCCATTTATTCAAAAGCACTTATCCTCGCCAGTAATTTCAACTGCTTAGAAGAGATGCTTATCACTGTTGCCATGCTCTCTGTAGAATCAATATTCTACACGCCGAGGGAGAAGTCAGATGAGGTAACTTACCTTCTATGCTTAACCATACGCTAAAATGCTAATCATGACATTTTACTTCATGAATATAGATAATTAGTTTTAAAAAAATATATGTTTATGTATTGTTTGGTGTCAGGCAAAAATTGCTGCGAAATGCTTTGCAAGTACGGATGGTGACCACATCACCATGATCAATGTATTCCGAGCAGCGAATGAGTTTATGGAGAAGAAAAAAACAGGGCAGGGTAGAGAAAAAGATGAGAAAATCCTGAGGAAGTGGTGTGCGGAGAATTTTATCAACAGCCGTTCCCTCAGACACGCACGTGACATTCACAGGTAAGCTAACTAAAAAGTATGCATTCTATATTGGTTAATTAAAAAAAAAAAACTCAACTTTTAACGTCCTGGTAAAAAAATTGAATTTTTCCTTAACAAAAAAGCAAAATGAACTTTTTAACTAGGGTTTATAGGTCATTTGGTACCCTATATTTGTCCACTTTTGGCTTTTGGTACCACATGTTTGATTTTGCCTATTTTTGGTACCATACGTTTGCCAATTGTATATTTTGGTCCGACCGTTAGTTGACCGTCAGTTTGACCGTTAAATAGTCACGTGACTTGCACATGCATAGCCCCAAATTTTAATTTTATTCAATTTAGTCCTCAAATATTTTATCCTAACTTTTTATTTTTGCAATTTAGCCCTTAAACATTTTCAACCACACCCTAGGACTAAATTGACCTAGCAATGGTTCGACTCATGGCTAGGTCGGACTATGGCTAGGGTTGCCGGACCCGAGCGACCCTAGCCATGGTCCGCCCTAGCCATGGGTCAGACCATGGCTAGGTCAATTTAGCAATTGGGTCCAATTGACCTAGCCATGGTTCGACCCATGGTTAGGTCGGACCATGGTTAGGGTTGCCTGGGTTCGGCGACCCTAGCCATGGGTCGAACCATGACTATCAATTTAGTCCTAGGGTGCGGTTGAAATGTTAAAGGGCTAAATTGCGAAAACAAAAAGTTACGACAAAAAATTTGAGGACTAAATTGAACAAAATCAAAATTTGGGGCTAGGCATGTGCAAGTCATGTGACTATTTAACAGTCAAACTGACGGTCGGACCAAAAGTATACAATTAGCAAACATATGGTACCAAAAATAGGCAAAATCAAACATGTGGTACCAAAAGCCAAAAGTGGGCAAACATAGGGTACCAAAAGACCAATAAACCCTTTTAACTACATAAGAAGTGTAAATTTTTTTTGTTGTTGTTATGAACTCTTTTATATGTATGAATCCATTATGTAAGGTCTTTGATGTTAAGATGGGTCTCTTGTTGTGATTGGTGAACACCAGACAGATTAAGGGACACGCTGAGCAGATGGGTCTGAAGGCCGGATCGTGTGGAGAAGATTTACTTCAGTTCCGCAGATGTCTTGCTGCTTCCTTCTTCCTCAATGCAGCATTGAAGCAGCCGGAAGGTCAATATAGGTACTAGACTGTTCATCATTTAATATCGACTACATTAAATATCTTTTTTAGCAAATCCAATCGTGGGTAAATAATTAGACGAGGCTGTTGGGTATTGCAAAAAATGGAAAGAAAAATTCTATCTTTTGAGCAAATTCAATTGTGGGTGTGCAAATTTTGTTCTTTGTTTTAGCGTATAATAATTAGACGAGGCTGTTGCATATTGCAAAAACAGGGCTCTAGCGAGCGGGCAGGTAGTGCAGATCCACCCTTCTTCGGTGCTGAATCAGACAAAACCAGAGTGTGTCATCTTCAACGAACTTGTTCAGACCTCGAAGAAGTATATTCGAAATGTAACCGTGATTGATCACACGTGGTTGAGTGAATTGGCTCCTCAGTTCTACAGCATCCACAGATGAATCTCTTTAATCAGGTAAATCTAAATCTCCGCCTTTTGCTGCTGAAAAAAACACAAGCAGGGACTTTTTTTGCCACCCAAATGTACTGGCTGGTTTGTGCCAATGTTGGATTTGCTTCCATCTGATGAAACTTATTGACCCGGAATTTGGGTCAGGATTTAGAGATGAAACTGCGCAGCAATATCTTTTTATTTATACGTATATATATATATATATATATATGAAGAGACGATTTGTGTTGAGATGGAACATTCTAATTGTAAGAACAAGCGATGAAAAAGAAAAAGAAAATGCAAGCTTTAGTGCTGTTGCTTTGCTGCTGTCAAGAAGTTGTCATTTTAAGCTTCGGTCAAGTTCGGCTCGATCATTTGGAGAGGAGTAGCGAATTCTTCACTTCGTTACATACTGTTTGGTCTCTCATACTTATTGTACTGTTTGTGGTTTTTTCCGACCAAATTTAGTAAACAATAACACATGCACGGGTCCTGTCGACATAGTCTTAACATCCTAATATATTCAAGATTTCAGCATGTTAATCTCATTCTATTTATATACTCTTATGTTGAACGCCGTAAGTGGGCAATAAGTTGCTAATAAATTTTAGGGTTAAAAACCTAAAAACAGTCCGAAGTTTGTTCCATGGGAGTTTTTGCTATTTGAAATTTCAAATGTGATATGAAGTGTTTGAGATTTGAGTTTTGTTGAAATATGGTATCTCTGTCCAAATTAACACGTGAGGCGCTAAAAATTTAAATCCCAAAACTGCATCTCTATCACAATGTCTTCACGTGACTGAATGAAAAGACGAAAAATGCCATTGTGGCCCCAAAAAAATAAATACATCGACTCTTCTTCCTTATTAGGGCACCGACCGACGAGGAGACCATCCAGTAGCTGCAACACTAGGCTGAGTCGTCTATCGTCGCCGCCATGGGGACAGCGCCGGAATCTCTCATCTCCTCAAAGGGTCACATCTCGAGCTCCACAGATCTGCTTCTCTTCTGTCTCTTTATAACCGGAGAAGCAGCTGGTGGCTCACCCTACCACTGCACGTCTTCTTCTAGATTTGTGAGAAGGCAACTCTCCAACTCCTTACTCACCCCTAATACAGTGGCGGAGCTCGTCGCCATAAAAAAGAGGGAATCTTTCATCATGAAGCCCTGCATTGGCGGCAACTTTGCCGGAGGAGCTCAAGCTTTTCCTCTGTGGCGTCGATTTCATTTCCAGGCTTGGTGAGATCGCTTGGTGTACGGTCCATCAATGTTCTAAGCTTCACGATTCACTTGATTTGATTTCTGAATCTTAAGAATTTAGGCATACTTAAATTCTGAATCGGAACCAGCTCTAACTCTAATACTAACTTAAATTCCTCATTTGGCCGAGTCAAATCCAACGGGACCAACGTAGAGCAACCATTTTTACATATGGAGTTCTATCTTAGAACCAATTGTTGATAGGAGGAGGTATTGCTATTCCACCGGTGTGGTGCTCATGGTGAATCTCAACAGCTATCATTCTTAGACTATGGTGAGATAGAAGCTCATCAATTCAATTTCACGTAAATTCATGTCATGGTTGTTGAATTTTTGAGGAAAAATCTCATCTTTTATTGACATGCTGCTACCCAATTATGGGTTTTGCTTAGTTCTTGAGTTAATAATCATCAATTACTATCAAATTTTGCCCTGAAATTGTGGTAATGTGTGGAATTTTTATTTGTAAAAACTAAGAATGGGGTCAAGCTCGTTCTGATTTCGAGTCCTTTCTTTGTCTCGCTAGTTTTATACTCGTTTCTAAGATAATCAAATGACGTCTGAAAACAAGATGGAACACCATAGATAAAGAGGTCAAGCCACACGCGACATTCTTCTTAGGGTTAACAGTCTTTCGGTCTATGATGTTTGACAACTTTTGAGTTTTTGTTAATGATGTTTTTTTTTTACCTAGTTTTGGTACCATATGTTTGCAGAATTTTTCTAGTTTTGGTCTAACCGTTACATTCCGTCCATTTTTTGACATGTACAAGTCACGTGATTCACTCTAAACTTTAAATTTAGTCACTCTAATACTTTCTTAACCTTTTTTTTGTTCAATTTAGTCCCGAAGTTTCAAAATTGACCCCAATTGGACAATAGGTCCAATTGAATTTTTGAAACTTCGGGACAAAATTGAACAAAAAAAAGGGTAGGAAAGTATTAGAGGGACTAGAACAAAATTGAAAGTTTAGGGTGGATCACGTGACTTGTACATGTTAAAAAATGGACGGAATGTAACGGTTAGACCAAAACTAGAAAAAACTGCAAACACATGGTACCAAAACTAGGTAAAAAAAACATCATTGACCAAAACCCAAAAGTTGTCAAACATCATGGACCAAAAGACCTGTTAATCCTTCTTCTCTTCTTATCTGATTCAACAAGACCGTCACTTTTTTCTTGTGACAGGAAAAGTACCAGTTTACATATAATTTATATCGGGATTGTAGGTTCATTTCTTCCGTTCAGTTCTACAATTAATTTCCGGAGTGTGTTTTCTTTGTATATTTGTTCCTTGAGTTATACTTATATATGTGGCAGGCGCAATTTGTTGTTTTTAACTAGTGTGTTTATTTTGAATGTATTTACTATGAAATTTCAATTTTTATGTGTTTGTTATTAGTACAAGCAATACATGCTTTTTTCAACTATTTACAACTTTTAGACATTTGAAAATAACAACAATAATATATCAAACATTCTTTTTCAAAACTTTAAAACTTTCAATCACTTAAAAGCAACAACATTAATACATCATACATAGGGATGTCAATGGGGCGGCTCGGGGCGGGTATTGCCAGACCCGGACCCGCCCCGCGGGTCAATACGGTCGACCCGGACCCGTCCCATGCACTTTCGGGTCGGGTCAACCCGCGGGTCGACCCGTGTGAGGTATAATTTATCATTTTAAATATTAAATTCTAAATTATATGTTACCGTAACCAAATTCAACTCCAAATTTAAATCATAAATTATTAAATTAACTCATAATCCAAATATAAATCATCTCATTCATTAGAATAATTGCTATTTTGACTATGTGTTATATTACCCGTATAGTTTTATATAATACACATATATTAAATATATATGTAAAATGAAAGCTCGGGTCGGGTCGGGTCGGCAGGTCGCCGTGAACCCAAACCCGCCCCGCGGGTCCGCGGGTCGGGTACCCGCGGGTTGGCGGGTACCCGCGACCCGTTGCCATCCCTAATCATACATTCTTTTTTTATTTTTCTACTATGCTCCAAAAGCACCATGTTTTTGATTTTTTTATTACTAGGGTGGACTTAATTGTAACATATGTAAAACTTTAAAAGTATGAAAAAATATGAAATATTTTAACCACACCTAATATTTGCATCACACTATCAATAATATCAATTTCTCTCTAAGGTTCACCTTTAGGGTAATAAAAAAATACAAAAAAATATACCAAAAGCGTTATGCTCTTGGAGCATGATAAAAGATCCCAAAATTTATACTTTAAAATGGTTTTGGAGCAATAATGTTAGTTGCAATAAAGTACCGTAGAATGACAATGGTATTGCCAACTTTAACATGCATGTCTTTCTAGTATGCTTCCCAATGCCTCTCTACCAAACAATGTAGAAAATTGAATAAAATGAGCGTATGAGAACTAAATAATTGATGTCAGTTTGAGAACGAAATTTATTGTTATATAATATATACGGTTAAGATCTTAAAAACGGGTCTGAAGTTTGCCATATATGAGATTTTGTGTTCGAAATTTAAATTGTTGATATTGACTGTCCGAAATTTCAACAAAGTTGATATTTATTGTCTTCGTCCACATTTGCTGTTAACAATGACAGAACTTGGTTATGTGCATGTCACATGACCCGATAAAAAATAAATCCCAAAATTGCCCCTAGTTGGGTGGTGGCCGGCCGGAGTGGGGTGGTGGTGGTCGGCCGGAGTTGGGTAGTAGCCGGCCGGAGTAAACATAATAGTATCAGGGGTAATTTCGACTTTTTCACACAATTCTGTTAAATTTAACAGCAAAAATGGACGGAAAACCAAATTTCAATTTTAAACAGTCAATATCAATCATTTAAACTTTAGGCCCCAAAATTTCACATGGACAAATCTCAGACAGTTTATAAGTTGTTAACCTAATATATAAATCAAAGGGTATATTGTATTAACAGATTAACTCTGGTCTTTCGAGCCTCAATTCTATCAAACCTTCTCGAGAGAGCGCTAAAAGTCAACTGGGGGACTCCAACTGGTCGTAATAGATCGACTTTCATGCTGGAGCAAGAACTAGCATGAAAGTTCCATGTTATTTACCAAAAAAAAAAAAAAATTAACTCCGGTTTCTTTCAATGTGCGTCGACGCAGAAAGAATTTACCGGTCATCTCCGTCCTGAACCCCTCTTCGTCTTTGGTGAAACCAGAGCGATGGACCGCACCCCACTGCCCCGCCGGAACCGAGAGCCTCCGACGAAATCCTCTGACATCTACTCCACTTTCGTCGTCCACGGAAACTCGGACTCCGGCTCGGACAAAGAGAAAGAGTCGAGCGACATATACGCCACAATGGTCCACAAGAATGATGCCGTCGACTAGGGGTGAGTAAAAAGTCCATAAAGTCCAAGTCCGATCCGGGACCGGTCCAGGACCGAACCGTTAAGTCCAGGACCGTTTGAGTCCAGGACCAATGGACTTCACATTTCGGTCCTTAACGGTCCTGGACTTATTTCGGTCCGGGACCGTTTGGTCCGTGGAGTCCGAATCAGGACCGTTTGTTCTTCCGTAGCTAGACCGTTTGTTCTTCCGTAGCTAGATTGCTGTGCTGGTACTCGTACTGCTACTTATATATGATGATGATTTACAAAAAAAGTAAAAATAAATAAACACGTGTTATATCCTCAAGTCTATCTATGACCGTTTGTTCTTCCGTAGCTAGACCGTTTGTTCTTCCGTAGCTAGATTGCTGTGCTGGTACTCGTACTGCTACTTATATATGATGATGATTTACAAAAAAAGTAAAAATAAATAAACACGTGTTATATCCTCAAGTCATCTATGTTGGTACTGCAGGGGTGAGCATGGACCGGTCCAGGACCGTTAAGGTCCATTTGAAATGGAACTTGTCCATTTTGGTCCTGGACCGGTCCAGAACCGTTAAGACCATTTGAAACAGTCTCGGTCTTAACGGTCCTGGTTTCGGTCCAGGTCCATTAGGACCGTTAATTCCAATCTGTGACTATTTAAAAAAAATTGATTTTTTTTTTTAAAATCTGAATTGATTTTTTAAATAAAATATTAACATATTAAGTATGATTTTTTTTAATATATAATATTTTGTAAATATTATTATTTAATTCTGAATTTCTTAATATATGATATATTTAAATGTTAATATATTAAATTTGAATCTTTTAATATATGATATTTTTTTAAATATTTATATATTAAATCTGAGAGGACTTCGGCACTATGAGCCTGAGGAGTTCGGCACTATGATTGTTAGAACAGCTAACCGGAGCAGTAACAGACCTGGGGGATTTTTTTTTTAGTTTCCCGCGGGGTGATCCTAGGTGGGCCCCCATCAGGAGGACAGCATCCGTAGGATGCTTGCTCCTAGGGCTGAAAGTAAAATCCGGCGAGACCGAAAAACCGCAAAAAACCGAACCGGACCGGTCCGAAAAAACCGGACCGTATATAGACCGTTTGTTATGTGGTCGGATTTTTTTGGTATCATTCGGTTTTTCAGTTCGGTTCGGTCCTCATGTCTTAAAAACCGTGGAGACCGACCTAGACCGAAGTTATTCAATGATATAATATATTACGATATATATTATATATCATATTAAGATAACTTAAAATTTTTCTTAAGGAAATCAAATATCTTCTCTTTTTATTAATTTTGGAACTTTTAGTATATTCTATAAGTATTAGTTGTATGAAATTTTGTATAGTATTTTACATAATTGTTGTTTAGTATTCTAAAATTGGAGAAATTTTAAATATTGATTATTACGTTCGGATTTTCGGTTAAAACCGAACCGAAAAAACCGTACTAAACATGGACGGATTATTTTTTTCCATATGGATGTTTGGTCGGATTTTTTTGTTGAAAAAATTCGGTCCGAATAAATCGAACTCCGACCGAAATAGCTAAAAAATCGGTCCGACCGAACCGGTTTCACTTCTACGTTGCTCCAACCTAGACTAAAAAAAAAAAAAAACAGACCTAGGGGATTGGACTATTCTGATTTCAATAACAGTACATTGAAGAAGCGGCTGGAGACATTTGACGATGAGGATGATGATGATAATGTCCTTCATTTGAAGAACCTATTTTGGGGAAAGACTTTAACAAACTGTCGTTCTATTGAAAGTAATATATGAATAAACATGTTCGGACTCATGTATGCCAATATTAAAGACTATGTTTGGTCTAAAACAACCGAAGAACACAAATTAGTTTGGTCTAAAACAACTCACCTACTCACCCATCTGAATTATAAAGTAATAAGACCTTAGAGTGAGGCATTGTAGAATGTATATAAACCAACTGTTATAGCTCTCATGGTTTCTAAGACAACCACTAAATCCTGCTCCAACAATGACAATACTCCAAAAGCTGGTACAATGTTTCTTAATATTCTACACGTAGTTGACCTTATCTATATACCAATATATAATTTGTGTTGGGTCCTCACCCCCAAAAGTCACATACCCTCCAAAAGGTTCCATACATAGCTTCCAAAAAAGTCACATACCTTCTAAAGTTTTTTTTTTTTTTTTTTCATATCAAAACCTTCTAAAGTTTAAACCATACTATTTTGGCAGGTTTGAATTATTTTTTATTTATAAAACCGGATTTGACAGAAATCTTACAAAACCGGCACAATCTATTAAAAAAAATATAGGGACTTAGAATATAGAACCAAACATGCACTATTACAAAAACCAATAAGCCGAAGAAATCCGTAAATTTTTGGTTCTCTCAACTCTTATTTAATATATGATGATATGTGATGTATCAACGATTCAACGTATTTAGGGTCACAAGTTTATTTTTATGTATATGGTTCAGAATTTGAACAACAGACTCTATAAAGCTGCCCGTTTTATGTTCCATTACATATGTGTCCCAATTATTGAAGGACAATCATGCAAAAATCTCTCCTCATAATGATCACCAAATTCTACACATGTTACTAGAAAGAAATAAACTTATTATATTTAGGGTTAATAATAAACTGTCTGAGGTTTGGCCATGTTGAAATCTGGTGTCCGTCGTTGAAATTGACTGTCTCAGGTTTGGTGTTTGTTGAAATTTGGTGTCTCCTTCTATTTTTGGTGTCGAATAGAAGTGTATCACGTGACCGTCACGTGAACTCGATAAAATGGATATTCCAAAAATGCCCCTCCATAAAAAAATAAAAAAAATCTGACCTTCCATTACCTAGCGAATTTACAAAATTACCCCTTCTAACTAAATCAACAACTATAGGGTTTTTGGGCGGTGGCCGGTGGGAGTAGGATGGTGGCCGAAAGGAGTTGGGTGATGGCCGGTCGGAGTTGGGTGGTGGCCGCCGGAGTTGAGTGGTGGCCACCGGAGTTGGGTGGTGGTTGTTTTGAATCTAGGGGTAATTTTGTCACTTCATATTTGGTAGAAAGGGCAACTCAACTCTGACTTTTCGCAACATTCTGTCAAAATTAAAAGCAGTTTTGGACGGAAAACCAAATTTCAACAAAGTCCATACTTCATATAGACCATTTTAACACTTTAAAATTCAGACACCAAATTTCAACACGGTCAAACCTCAGACAGTTTATTAGTTATTAACTCTTATATTTATTTAATATAATTATCATAGTTATACACTAACAACTTATATAAATAACAATCTTAGAAACATGCATGTGCAAAGCATGGAAAATCAGTAAATCTAAACTCAATTGTTATAAAACACATGGAAAATCAATTTACATACTACAAATTTACAAATTCTACTAATTAAGAAAATAATGGAAGTTCAAAGGAGGCATCAAGTATGAGAATGTTATGCAGAAACTTCATTAAAAGAGAAGAATATGGTCTTACTTACCCTCTCCTAAAGTTATGAGGATTGGTATTTTTTTCCTCTTTCTTCCCATGGAACTGATTATTATTAGAAGCTGTGGTTTTTGTCTCACTGGAAGCTACTTTAAAAAATGAACTCTGTGCAGCTTCGTATATGTTACAATTTAAGGAAAAAATATTAGAACGTTGCAAACCTTTAAAACCTGAAATATATAGTAAAGAAAAAAATCAGAGTGTCAATCATGGAATTGATTCTTACGCATCGTCATGACAAATCATAGTTTAATAGATGATTATTAACGTCAGATGAACAAATGTACAGTTGAAGAAGCAAAGGAATAGTGAGTGACAATATGAAGATTTCCATTCTCATTAAATAGAATGAGATGAGATGATTGGTAGTTGAAGATAAATAGAAAATTTTGTGGAAAAAATATGACTTCGTAGTCTGATGTTTCTTGACTGCATAAGATAATGCAAAAACGGCAGAGATCAAATTACAAATTCATTGTGGTAAAAAAAAAAAGAACATAATCCTTACAAGATTTCTCGATTAAACCATCAAATCTCTCATATGAGGGAGAGAAGTCACACATAATCGGTTGTTGTTCTATTTCTTTCTCAACTAACAATAATGAGGACCACGGTAAAGGTAAATAAAGTTTTTCTTATCTTGGAGGCAGTGGAAACTAACAAGTAAAAAATCACGGTTTGTGGTGTTTATATCATGATAAGAAGACGACCTCTGATCTGTTTGCTTCATGTAACGCCCAATGGTAGTAATGGAGGATTGAATCTAAAACTGAATTCTCTTCTCATTGATGAAGGCATGTAGCACCAATTTTCCATGAACTAATTTTGAGAAGGCACATAAAAATTAGATTGAGGCAGTTAATTGCGTAGATAATTAAAGGAATGAGCAGCAGAACCTGCGTAGATAATTAGATGAATGAGCAGCAAAACCTTAGAGATACGATTGATAAACAACGGCTGGAGCTGGGGAAGCCGTTGCTAGAGCCAATCGCGGACTCAGCCCCCTCTGAAGCTGCCACTGAGTTAAATAAATATACTGCAGCTTAAGGCTTGACAAAACAAAGTTATTTAGAAAATTTGTTAGCTTCTACATCCATCTCAGCACATTCTTCTGTCTTCTCCTGCTCTCTGCCTCCCATGATCATCTCTGTAGATATTTTCAATTTAATTGATGTTCGCCCAAAGCACCGCCAATCATCCACACTTTGGTCCTGGATAATCGATCCAATCTGATACTTTTGGTAGATAATCAATTTTCAAAAGGTCATGAACCGACGCCTGGCAAAAAATTAACGGCAGCGGAGACAATAATGGTGGTGAATCCGATCATGCCTCGAGTTGGTTGCGTACTTACATGATGAACTTCCTCAAAGGATTCCCTTCGTCTTCAACAAAATCATTCAAATATTGCCAATGTTGTTCTTCCGCTTTAGAAGCAGCAATGAGAATAATAACTGGTCCCTCTTTCCACGCCCACCTCCAAGTGATTTGAACCTCCTGCCATCACCAAAGCGGAACCGACCACCGTTTTTTTCCTTCGCTCGTGAAACTACAACGTCGAGTGAGAGAGTACTAATACTAACAGAGTAACAGACAAACAAATAGTTGGGAGAGAAACGATACAATTAGACTACCTGATCAGTATCTACATGCAATTAATAGAATCCAGCGGAACCATCGCTGGTGGAACAGCCACCAAAGACGCCGCGACCAAAGGTGTTGTTTAGTACTACAGAGCTGCCGGTGACTAAGTGTTTGAAGAATTATATCAGTAGAAAAATAGAAAGCTTTTACGGTGGTGAGATTTGGGTTTAATATGGTGACTTTTGGTTTTAAATAGAGACTTTTGGATTTATAGTGGTGACTTTTGAGTGTGAGGACATCTCAAACTTTTATTATAGTAGTAGATAGATAGATAGTAGATAGTAGATTTATTATAGGAGTAGATATATATATATATATATATATATATATATATATATATATATATATATATATATATATATATATTGATATTGATTTACATCCATGGTTTATGTGGACAATATTTTTTCATGCTCAATTGTTTCCTAAATTTCTCAAATTATGTTGTGGTCTTCGTCAATTCATGTTCTCCATGATTGGCATGATTCTTTTGCTTGTTACTTTTCTCACCATGAACAAATTAATTGTTCTTCTCGGCTGTCTTCCACTCGTTTCAACTATTTTGCAGTTGTTTTATTATGTGGCTTTACTGACTTGTTTGTTTCATTTGCCACCATGTGCTTGATAAAATCATCCACATAACCATTGCTACAAATATAACAACTCCCGCTTCTTCGGATTGATTTCTTACATTGCTGTAAATTAATTATGTATCTCCAAGTAAATTTGCTAGGTTAGGTCACAAATTAGGGCTTTAATGGTGGGATAAGAGAAAGCCAGGGGTCCATTTTCACAGTTCAAGAATAACTGGTAAGAAAATTCGATTTGTTTCACATTATGCAGCTTATGATTTTAGCCACTTTGTCTATATATGCTATGCTTAAGTTTATTAATTCTTGTAAGGAAACAAAACATAACCTTCGTTCTGGAAGTTCATAAAAAACAACTTGATGATTATGCTTTGTTGGTAGGTTTAAATGAATTTCTCTACCCTTTACATGCATATTTGTCTCATTTGTTAATAACCACATGGCATGGACATGGATATTGATGTGTAGCTTTCATAGAAACATGATGATAAGGAAAAAGATGGCCAATAATGTCATGTTCATGTGCCAATCAAATCCATCTACCTTACACATTCATCTTCTCTATCCATAATTTAGTACACAAAAGCAACCATTTTCTTCCAAAGGGAACTGCTGTTTTCACCAAATTAAGCATATCAATTCTCTTTTCATTAACATGGACCAAATTCTTAATGGCTATCATCACAGTATATGTTAGAAGGAAACAGTTGTCTAGGAAGAGAAACTTAGCTACTCCGATTCACAGCCGACTCAGTCCTCGCCATCGTGTCATCTTTTGCTTCCGACTCATCATCCTTCTCGCCTTCACGTTCTTGAGCTTTTTGCTTTCTGTGCAGATCCTCAGCAGCCTCCATTTCTTTTTTGTTCTCTGCCTGTAATCGCTGCATTTCCTCTTCCTGTTGTTGACGCTCAAACCATGTATCCGCATCCGCCCAGACTGTTTAAGCAAAAGCCGAACCGTGAGTTAGTTAAATCTTTACAATATGATTATCTGTTGGAAATATAGATTGCTTTTAGTGACCCAAATTGTCACAATCTGACTATCGACGCCTACTTTTCAATTTATGGTCGAACAATCATAGATAGCTATACTCTTTTGATGCATAAAATAGGGATAGGGACTATTTTCTGCAAAATTGTCAAAAAAGAACAAAACAAAAAAAGACAATATCGTTACATATCAGGGGCCAGAGCAAATCTACTGCCAATAAGTCAAAACAGCTAAACTTTCATCTTTATCCCGTCTATTCGCAATTTCTGACAGCCACACACATGACACGTTCAGAGTGAAACTGCTCCAACATATGGCATTCAAGTGGAGAAAAGAATGGTAATCCCTCTTACGGAATGGCGCCCAGATGGGTTAATTGGAGAGATATCAAGATAGTTTCTTAAACTTAGCATATGAAGAGCTCAAGAATTTAAAATCAGCAAATATATTAGGTAAACTTTGACAACATAGGAAAAGGAAAAGATTTTCATCTCAATGCGCTCTATCAGTCGAAGGTCACAATGAAAATAATCATCTTAACGTAGTCTAAGAACAATATTCCGTACATATGCCTACATGAGGCAGAATGGTGGATACTGTCACTACCAAGCTAGATAACAATATTAACGTGCAAGTCCTCACCAGGCTTAGTTTATCTGGTTCTTTACGTTATACGGTTATAGTTCCGAATAAGGCAGTTTTTCCAGTTTCTACCATCTTTATAGGAGACACCAGTTACTAGTATGTAAACAAGAACGAGACTCCAATCTCAAAATTCCAAAGAATGGAATTTGACTGGGGACATGATAATGTTTCAGGTGTTGAATAGCTCAGTAACACCACATGAAGTGTTTCAGGTGTTGAATAGCTCAGTAACACCACAGGAAGTTCAATCAATCATCCCAAATGTTCAATTGAAATTGGTGAGCGATCAACTGATCAAGCAAGTAGCCACATTACATTGGCCCTAGAGTTTGTTATCGTCCCAAAACCCTAACTCCCAAATTCCATGGTGACATGATAGTGCTTCAGGTGTTGAATAGCTCAGTAACAACAAAGGAAGTTCAATAAATCATCCCAAATGTTGAATAGAAATTGGTGAACGATCAAGCAAGTCGCCACATTGGCCCTAGAGTTTGCTATTGTCCAAAAACCCTAACCCCCAAATTCCAAAATGAGGATTGAATTTGACTGTGCGTCAGGTGTTGAATAGCTCAGTGACACCAAAGGAAGTTCAATCAATCATTCCAAATGTAGAATTTAAATCGGTGAACGATCAAGCAAGTCGCCACATTGGCCCTAGAGTTTGTTATCATCCCAAAACCCTAACCCCCCAAATTTCTCATAGACACAAATATAATCTGCAACTACTGAATTCACTGCAATTATGCGTATAAAAAAAACCAAGCACAAGCAAAATTGCAGCAAGGTTTCGAGCATGGATTAACTGAAGGAAGGAAGAGAAAGGAAGGAACATACTAGGCTGTGCGGCCCAACCCTGTTCACCACCCTTAATTTTCTCCGGTAGGGCATAGTTGACGGTCAGGACGCGGCCGTAGAGCTCGGCACCGTCCATGTTGTCCATGGCGGCGGCGGCGTCTTCCCGCTCCAGGAAAGTGACGAAGCCGAAGGAGCGGTGCTTCTGCGTGGCCTGGTCCAGGGGCGTCTTGACGTCCTTAATGTCGCCGAAAGGTATGAAAGCGGCGTGCAGAATCGACTCATTCACCTCCTCCGCCAATCCACCTAAACATTGAAAATCAAACGGGTCACGATATAACAAGGAAGAGGATGGAATTGAATTTCAGAGATCGGAAATTTACCTACGTAGAGAGTGTTCTTCTGGACTGGATGGTTCATTGAATCTCCTTGAACTGGCTGCTACAACTGAACTTGGATTTGTTGCTTTGAATCTCCGGCTTCCTCTACTTGGGAGTAGGGCTGGCGATGGTGAGGGTATGGTGTGAATAGCACCAATACCATAACCATACCATATTTTTTTCACTCATACCATAACCATAACCACTGCGGTTATGATTCTGCATACCATCACCATAACCATAACCATGATTTTTAACCACGATTAAACCATTTAACCACAATCATTCAAAATAATACAACATCATTGTTTCATACAAGAAAAGTAAACATACATTCATTGTTTCATACACGAAATCCAAATTAAACATAACTTCATTGTTTCACTTAATTAAAAAAACACATCTTCAATCGCCTATCACTTGCGATCTTCGATCCTCATTCACCATCACTTCCAATCGTGGTTACCTAATAATAAGAATTATAGACAAAAAAATGGTGGGTGGGAAAGGAAACGGAATAAGAATTATAATATTTGACTAATAATTAAAGTATAATAATAATGTATATATATAATAATAATATAAGTATTAGTAATATGTATTAATATTATATATATAGAGGTGATGGTTATAACCGCGGTTATTGACTGAATACCATAACCATAACCATAACCATTGCGGTTACAAGATTCATCACCATAACCGCCCCTCACCATAATGGTGCGGTTAACCATTGCGGTAAATGGTGCGAATAACCATGGTTATTTAATTTTCACCGCACCATTGCCGGCCCTACTTGGGAGTTCAGCAAATTCTGTATAAACCTCTTTGGTCTGTGCTCTAATGGAGGCTGCTGAGTTGAGATTTCCAGGCTTGGTCTTGTAAGCCTTAATGGCCCAAATGAAATTTGTTTTCAACCTCGACTCGTCTAGTTCAACATCGGATTGCCTCGTGAGTTTGAATCGGTAATTATTAGTGTGTAAATATATAATGTAAAACTCAAATAAAGTCTACCTCCAATCACGAACCTCTCAAGTCTAATATAAATAAAGTCGTACTCGAATTAGTACCAAAAAGCTCTGACTCTACTCGAAATTTAGTAAGAATGATTCATATATCGATTGAGTCAATCTCGAATAGCTCATAAGAAGTTTCACAAGTAACTCAAATGTAATTCTTTTGTAAGAGGTACATCTGGTAATAAGCATGGTTATAAATACATTGAAATGATATATTAACCAGAAACTCTACCTTGATATTATATTCACATATATACTTCAACTTCAACACTAGAAATTGTCGAATGTAGATAGATCATTATAGATTTCAAAATACGAACGTAAAATTCAGCAGCACAATGAATATATAATACTTATTGCACTTCCATCGAACTGGTAGCATTCAGTAATCAGCTTGAATTTGGCGACTTTGATAGACCATCAGGTCACCATTATCGCCAGCAACTGCCAAGAAACCGGACGTGGAATTATCATCAGTTGCAATACACGAAACACTGCCACCTGATTTCACCAAGACTAAGATTATGAGTAAAGTTTAATTCATTCATTATTCACCAAACCCGACTTAGCTCAACGAGGTACCTTTGAACTGATGCAGATTGCCAACTTTGGTTCCATTCGATAAATCCCACATGTAGACCAGTCCATCACTTGTACCAACAATCCCGTTACCTGATAATGCTCCTACGCTCAAAGATCTGCAGAATTAACACATCGGTCAAATGACTAAGAACCCACAAAACTTGCCATTTCGAGAAACAAACAGAACTGATATTTTGGTGGACTAAACTATGGAGCGGCCGCTACTTCATGCGGCTTATTAATAATGTATTTTATTCTTAATATCTGGTTATTGATTTTCGGCCTGGTCTGGTTCGACTAATTCAGGTTTAACAGCGTTAGGATCTCCCGTTAAATTTGTTTGGATGTACTGTGACCCAACAGCATAGTAGTGACTGCACCTGACAACCTTTAATATTTAATTCTGTTATGTTTGTTCCAATTGATATATGAAATCAGTAGCAACTAAAATTATTTTATGTGCATGAATTATATTCCATAATATTAATTAATTATTTAAATGTCCATTTTTTTTATTTTCTACGGTGGTGGTTTTCATTTAGGGTATGGATAAGGTTTATAGTAAACTTGACAAGGGGTTTAGTATTTTCACTGTGCCTTAGTGGTTGTATTTTTTTAAAATTTAATATTTAATTCTATTATATTTGTTCCAATTGATATATGAAATCAGTAGCAACTAAAATTATTTTATGTGCATGAATTATATTCCATAATATTAATTAATTATTTAAATGTCCATTTTTTGATTTACTCTGGTGGTGGTTTTCATTTAGGGTATGGATAAGGTTTACAGTAAACTTGACTAGGGGTTTAGTATTTCCACTATGCCTTAGTGGTTGATTTTTTTTTAAATTTAAAATTTACTTCTATTATATTTGTTCCAATTGATATATGAAATTAGTAGCAACTAAAATTATTTTATGTGCATGAATTATATTCCATAATATTAATTAATTATTTAAATGTCCATTTTTTTATTTACTCTGGTGGTGGTTTTCATTTAGGGTATGGATAAGGTTTACAGTAAACTTGACTAGGGGTTTAGTATTTCCACTATGCCTTAGTGGTTGAATTTTTTTAAAATTTAATATTTAATTCTATTATATTTGTTCCAATTGATATATTAAATCAGTAGAAACTAAAATTATTTTATGTGCATGAATTATATTCCATAATATTAATTAATTATTTAAATGTCCATTTTTTTATTTACTCTGGTGGTGGTTTTCATTTAGGGTATGGATAAGGTTTACAGTAAACTTGACTAGGGGTTTAGTATTTCCACTATGCCTTAGTGGTTGAATTTTTTTTTTTAATTTAATATTTAATTCTATTATATTTGTTCCAATTGATATATGAAATCAGTAGCAACTAAAATTATTTTATGTGTATGAATTATATTTCATAATATTAATTAATTATTTAAATGTCATTTTTTGATTTACTCTGGTGGTGGTTTTCATTTAGGGTATGGATAAGGTTTACAGTAAACTTGACTAGGGGTTTAGTATTTCCACTATGCCTTAGTGGTTGATTTTTTTAAAAATTTAATATTTAATTCTATTATATTTGTTCCAATTGATATATGAAATCAGTAGCAACTAAAATTATTTTATGTGCATGAATTATATTCCATAATATTAATTAATTATTTAAATGTCCATTTTTTTATTTACTCTGGTGGTGGTTTTCATTTAGGGTATGGATAAGGTTTACAGTAAACTTGACTAGGGGTTTAGTATTTCCACTATGCCTTAGTGGTTGAATTTTTTTTAAAATTATATTTAATTCTATTATATTTGTTCCAATTGATATATGAAATCAGTAGCAACTAAAATTATTTTATGTGTATGAATTATATTTCATAATATTAATTAATTATTTAAATGTCATTTTTTTATTTACACTGGTGGTGGTTTTCATTTAGGGTATGGATAAGGTTTACAGTAAACTTGACTAGGGGTTTAGTATTTTCACTATGCCTTAGTGGTTGAATTTTTTTAAAATTTAATATTTAATTCTATTATATTTGTTCCAATTGATATATGAAATCAGTAGCAACTAATATTATTTTATGTGCATGAATTATATTCCATAATATTAATTAATTATTTAAATGTCTATTTTTTTATTTATCTGGTGGTGGTTTTCATTTAGGGTATGGATAAGGTTTATAGTAAACTTGACTATGGGTTTAGTATTTCCACTATGCCTTAGTGGTTGAATTTTTTTTAATATTATATTCCTTATCATTACTATTATAATATATAATATAATATAATATAATCATATAAATTGATACCCTAAAATAATTAGAAAAAAATAACTTGATATTATTAATATATATTTATCCAAATAATGCCTAAGGTATACATCAATATAAGTGAATAGAAAAAAATTATTGGCTAGAATCGGTGATTTAAAAGAGAATTTAGTAAATTTGAACATAATTATATTAGAATAGAACTACGTATGCAGTTAATAAATAGTAAGATAACTTTTGCACAGTCATGAAAATATAAATGAGTAATGCTACAAGAAACCAAATTCAAACCGAAATCAATGACGAAAGTAGAAAATAATTACAGTTACTGACACAAGTTGGCCCACAATGTAATTTATGCTTATTCTTCCAATTCTACCCTTATTGTGAAACAAAAGAGTTGTTTTTATTTTATTTCGTACCTTATAATTTATTTTCTTGTTCTTTTATTCTTTCACATCGATAAATAAAGGCATCAAAAAACAAACGCTAAATCTATGGGTTGATAAAAGAAAAACGCTACCCATTACTAAAAACATAATTATTCACAATGTTTTTTTTTATTATAGTTATCAATAAATATGTTTCATACAAACGGTTTCATTTGTAGTAAAAAAAATCATAATATATTTATTAAAAAAATCATATATTTATATTGTTTATACAAAAAAAAAAATTAATGAAATAATTGAAATCTTAAGATTCTTGTAAAATAATTTTGATAACAAAAATATAGATTAGAATTATTTTTTAATTTTATTTCGTTATTATTAGAGAGTAATGCTAGAGAGGACCGAAATACCGCCGAAACAAATTATCAAATAAATAATAAATGCATTTACTGACACCAAGTAGACCAAATGTATTATTGTTGTTCGGTATACCTATTCTACCCTCAATAATAAAATTGAGAATATATTTTTCCTTCCTTTTAAATTTGACTGATTCGTTTTTTGTTAGAAAAAAAATTATGTATCTCTTATATATTTTTATTCTAATGTTTTTTTTTGTCATTCCATAAATTTCAAATAAAATTAAATATATACTAATAATATAATACATGGTAAATATGTAAATTAAACTTCTTTCTATAATACTATTTTTATATAAATTTCGTGTTTATTTACTTACTTTTGATGGACATTTAAACGTTCATTTTCAAAATTAATTTCTATAAAAATATATATATATATTCCAAGGAGTAGTCATAAGGGCTCATATCAGGAGGGCAACATATGTAACATACTTTTTGTCATACCTAGTTTAATTTTCACTCACACTGAGTCAGATCGTACGAAGTAAAGTGTTGGCCGCGAATATTTATTCATTCACATATTTACTCGCACTTGTTTTATATAACATTTCATTGTAAATAGTGAATATTTTTCTAATTAGTATAATTTATTTTATTTTTTCCAAAAATTTCAAATTATTATATTTAATAATAAATATATTTTATTTAAAAATGTCTCATTCACATTAAATTCTAAAATATTTATAGATACACATTTATACTACAATTTTTTTTTATGTATGCGAGATTTAGTTGTTGAGTAAATAAATTTACTTTTAAAGAAAATGTTGAATATTCTTTGGAAATAATTTTTGTTAGAAAATAGCTTCTAAAAAAGACTAAAATTTTGCCAACTTAAAGAAAAAGACTAGTTAAAATATTAAAAACTTTTAACATATAGTAAAAGTTATGTGATTTTTTTTTTTGTCAAAAAAATTCCATCTAAAATAAGTGGTTGCTTCTTCCGTTTCTTAGAATAAAATCATCTTTATTAATATTACAGTACAACTACCTAAGAATTGATATCCCATAAAAAAAACCCTAAGAAAATTATTCACACAAAAGAAACAAAGAAAATGTTGCTTAAAAAAGCAGTTGTCTCTCTCATCACAAGGTTAGAAGGGGAATGAAATTATGGTGGGTCCAGTTTCCTAGACAACTACAATTATTACTTATTTCCGTCATGTATTTCGGCCGGATTTTGGTCATGTATAGCGTTACTCAATATAAATATATATATATTAAATAAATGGGTAAAGAAGAGTCTTTATCTCTCTTACTTTTTGGTACGGTTATTGAAAAATAATATTAAGAAAAGGGAAAAGAAGATTCTGTCCCTCTCTCCTGCTTATCTTCTTCATCAACCACGAGAAGAACATCAATGACGGAAGAACAAAAATAACAACATTTTTGTTTTCTTCATTGCAGTTCAAAATCTGACCATAAGGACAAGCAAGTAATCTCTTACATTATCACTTATTTTCAGATGGGGCAAACTTAAGCAAGTCAATTTTTATCAAAAACTTATAAGTATCTATTTGAGCATCCATGGAGTTCAGGAGGGGCAATTGCCCCTTCTGGACCTTATATAGCTCCGTACCTGTCTGAAGCTCCGTCAAACTGGACTGACTACAGACCCAAAACGGAACGTATAGTAAACGGCAAGTTCAAACGTCACTTAAAACTTCACATCCGGTCTGGATAAATCTTCGAACCGTGGTCTAATTCACTTAAGTGATGTGATATGATGTGACAAGAACCACTAAACCGCATTTTTTCACTTTTTTTGGTTATTTACAAGTTTGCCATTAAATACAGGCCTCTAATTGGTGGAAATTAGGCCGCTTGAAGCAGCGGCCGTTCCATAGTTTAGTCCTATTTTGGTAAGGGTTAAGAACACAATAGGGGCCTGAATGTTTGTCCATATTGCCAAAAGGGGTCTGAATTGAAAAATCGTATTATTAAGGGCCTGAATTTTGAGTTTTGTGTATAAGTGAGGTCTCCGTCTATTTTTTCTGTTAAAAGTGACGGAAAGTGGTCACATGGTGACCGAAAATAATTTGAAAAACCGAAAATGCCCTTTGACCAGAGTGTGTCCCTCACATGTTTGACCCAAAAAGACAAAAATACCCTTTAAGCCACCACAGCTCCGGCGACCACCACCACCAGGCTCCGGCGACCACCACCCATCTCCGGCGACCACCACCCCCTCCGGCGACCCAAAAAGCTCCGATTCGGAGCCAAAAAGCTCTGATCGGAGCTCCAAAGCTCCGATTCGGAGCCACAAAGCTCCGATCGGAGCTTTTTTGGGTCGTCGGAGCTGGGGTGGTGGTCGCCGGAGCTGGGGTGGTGGTCGCCGGAGCTGGAGTGGTGGTCGCCGGAGCTGGGGTGGTGGTCGGTGGCGGCCTTAGGGCATAATTAGTGTGCAGGGGTATTTTAGACATTTTACATTTCATTAATTAAACTGATAAATTGTATAATAATTGCAAAAGGGTAATTCTGTCATTTCACGTATTTCCGTTACATTTAACAGCAAATTTGGACGGAAACTCGATTATCAACAAAACTCAAAATTCAGACCCTTAATAATACGTTTTTTTTCAATTCAGACCCATTTTGGCAACATGGGCAAACATTCAGACCCCTATTGTGTTCTTAACCATTTTGGTAATTGCAATATATTTCTCTTAATCAAATTACAGAATATATACTGAGATTACAATCAGCTAACTAGGAAATGCTAATTAAGGAAAATTATAATTACAAAACATTATGTTAAATTACTATATTTAACACTCCTCAAGTTGGAGCATATATGTCGAACATGCCCAACTTGTTACATATAGTGTTAATTGAAGCTTTTCGAAGAGATTTGGTTAGAATGTCTGCAAGCTGGTGATCTGTCTGAACGTGAATGAGTTGGATACAAGGGGGAGAAGAGTATGTTCCCATGACAAAGTGTCGAATCAAGTGACAATCTACTTCAATGTGTTTGGTCCTCTCGTGAAAGACTTGATTCTTGGCAATATACATGGCGGATTGGCTGTCACAATGTAGCTTCATCAGATCGTCGTGACAAATACCCAGCTCGTTGACTAAACGCTTCGTCCAGACTAACTCTTAGATAAGAGTTTCTTGTGAAAATAAGAGTTTCCTGAGTAACTTGTGAGTGAAGAAAAGAAGTTTCCCTTGTTAGAAATCAATCCAGTTGGGTGCTTCAGCCTAATTCATTTCTAATGAAGCACTTCCCATCCAATCCATTTTGAAATCACATCTTTTCAGCATGTAACTGAATAAGTTGTATCAAATGAAATTCTGAGAGTAGGAAACAATACTCACAGGTTCTTCCAATTTACAAGCACTGCCGAAAGTTTCAGTCGACACGGAATTTCCTGGATAGGCATTGCTTCCCTCCACGATATCTTCTCTTCTTATATCATTGGAAAATTCAACCGAATCTATGATCTGATCTTTCTTGTGAATATTTGCAGCAGGACTATTTTCATCTTCTTCAAGATAAAACCAAATGGCATGTGCTTGTATCAACAATTTCCTTTGATGCACCAATTTCCTGGATGGTCATTGCTTCCTCCTGCAATATCTGATCTTCCGGAACTATTGGAAGATCCATCAGAATCTTTCGTTTGATCTTTCTTGTGTATACTTGCAGCAGGACCATCTTCATCGACTTTGCTAGATAACATCACATCATGTGAACTTGTTTGTCCATGAAATGATACTGGTGCCACAGTCATGACATTATTCTCTTCTGAAAAGATAGTACTCGTGCAATTCTTCTGTCGTTTCTGCCTTGAATGTGAGCTGGTCTCACTATTCTGCATCTGTGTTTCTAGTCTTTTCAAACTACCTACCTCTAATTCCTAACTTTTTGACTGTTCCACATCTATGTCTTCTCTTACCTGTAGTAAGTGGTTTAGGAATACATGCAAGTAACTCAGGATCTGCACATGTACTCATGCATCCTCTCGCTTGCTCAAGTACCAAAGCCCCATTCGTTTTGAATTGAAAAAAAAAAATTATCGCCGTTGCCGGGGATCGAACCCGGGTCACCCGCGTGACAGGCGGGAATACTTACCACTATACTACAACGACATTTCTTGATTATTTATTAAATTTGTAAAATTTACTCGATGAGTATATTTATTTACAATACATGAGCAAATTTATTTGGGTCACCAGTGGGATGAATCAGATGATAAAGGATCAAAACCCGTAATTTTTATACACTCTAACGCTTTATGTATTTTCTACCTTTAAATTCTATATACATATAAAATATAAACAGCAATTGCATTCGATGACAACATTTAAATAACTATGTACACGACTATTTAAACTTATATACATATATTTTATGATGTAGAATTATGATACATTATATTAGATTGGTGGCGGTGCAACTTATTTTCGCCCAAATAGTAGAAAGTAGATCCAATCTGTAAATTTTTTTCCTATATAGAGAAAAGTTGCGCATTTGCCAACTTCAGACCATGACGTCATTACCGAAGTCATGGATAAACGTTGTGTAACAACCAAATATTTGACTGTTACACAAGTTGCACAGTTGCCATCTGCGCAACTTTCAATTTAAATAATAATAATAATAATTAATTAGCAGTAATTAGCATTAATGGCGGGATAGCTGCGCAGTTGCCAACTGCTTACCTAGGTAAATTCAAACCCGGAACTCGTCATACCTTGTTTTTGTGTTTGAGTTCCTAAACATAGGTAAATATGTGATTTTTCCTTGGTTCAGTCGGTTGAACGAATCGTGTGCACGATTCGTATCAACGACACTGTTGTATCATGGGAGGTGATCGCCCATGTATAAACCTAGTTGCATAACCTGAGGGTGAGGTGGGACGAAATTACTTTAAGGAGAACGTGATCCACACGTGCTTCAGTTAAAATACTGAATTCGGTATGCGTGTCGCTATTTCGGCTCATACACATACAAATTACATGTTTATTTTGAGTTCATTACTAATTAATTATTATTTGAACTTTAGTCCTACATATTTTAAAATATTGCAATTTAGCCTGGCGTGGTCCAACATCTAATAATATAACGTAACTAGTCAATTAATCTGTATATTACACGAGTTTTACTTAGAACATTGATCAACTGGAATAGTTGTCGATCCAGTCTTGATTTGATTCTCCCAAGCTCGTGGTCTCATACATAGAAAATTCATCGACACAACAACTGGTACCGTATCCTGACTCGATGTCATAGTTCTTCAACTCGAAAAGATCGGAGCTCAAATCGCTCTCATCTCCACCGTCCACGCCTTTCCCTCCACTGCTCAGCTCTCTGGCCATGCACGTAACCACCGCCTTATTCTCTCGCTTCCCATTATAGTAATCCATGTCGTAGTCCCTTGTGTAATATTGTCGCATATGAAGAATTTAGCGACGGGGTAAGTTCTCAAGTCCTTGTACGACGACTTTTTTAGAGTACTGACTGTTGAAATATGAGGATCTAGGTTACTAGTTATGTATTTTAAGGTCCAATTTGTATTTGTCACAGTTTCGTTGACTGATAGATTTGACGTGTCGTATTAACTCTTAAGATTTTTATATTATTATTATTCTCTCGCAATCACACTTAATATTATTATTATTATTATAAATTGTAAATAATACTGGATAATATTATGTATATTGTAAATATGTACTTAACTTTAATAGTCGGTTTTCTTCATACGTCCTGACTCCTGGATGCTTTTTTTTTTTTCTTCTAAAGTTGACGTCCTCAATGCTGAAAACCGAATTGGACTGAAAAAATCGAACTATAGTAGAAAAACCACCTAAAAATCGGGCCAAACAAGGTTCTTTTCTAATCAGTTTTTCGGACCAGTCGGGTTTTGAGTCTAGCCAATTATGGGCCGAATATATGAATAAGCCCAGTGCTATGATTTTTGGTAAAAAGCCCAATATACTCAAGCCCAACTAGCCGCCTCCCTTCTCTCATCATATTTAAGCCATTCAACCTCTCTCAAATTTCATTGTCCAAAGAAAACCTCTGTCAACTTTGCAGTTTCTCTCCGGTCAGTCAGTCAGTCAGTCGAAATGTCCAAGCGAGGTAGGTTATCTCATTCTCTATCTCTCTCTTATTCTTGCATGTTTGATTTGATCTTATATATGAGCAATTCGTAAGCTTTTGGTGACAGCTGATTCTTTACTTCTGTTATCATGTTGAAATTGAGCATGTTGATGTTTGAGCTTAAAGATGGTTTCGCCGTTGGCGATTGAGTTTAGTATGGTTTCTCTGTCAAGGAATAAGCAATTCTTATGCTATTGGCGATAGCTTCTTGCTTCCTTCTGCTGATCATGTAGAAATTGATCATGTTGATGTTTGAGCTAACGGACGGTTTCACTGTTGATGGCTGAAATGGTTTCTCTGCTGATGAATGAGCATGTTGATGATATCTACTTGTTTACTTCTTTTGATTATCTCGAAAATTTGAGCATGTTGATGTTTGAGCTTAAAGATGGTTACACTGTTGATGGTTCAGTTTATTAATGGTTTCTCTGTATAGGAATCAGCAAAACTTATGCTGTTGGTGATAGCTGCTTGTTTACTGGTGTTGAAATTCAGCATGTTGATGTTTGAGCTTAATTTATGGTTTCACTGTTTATGGCTGAGTTTAATAATGGTTTCTCTGTTGATATAATGAGCACTTATTATGTTGGTGATAGCTACTGCCTGCTTGTTTACTTCGGTTGATCATGTTGAAATTAGGCATGATGATGTTTGAGCTAAAAGATGGTTTCGCTGTTGATGGTTGAAATGGTTTCTCAGCTGATGAATGAACAATTCTTATGCTGTTGGTGATATCTGCTTGTCTACTTCTATTGATCATCTAAAAAATTGAGCATGTTGATGTTTTAGCTTAAAGATGGTTTTGCTGTTGATGGTTGAGTTTAGTAATGGTTTATCTGTATAGGAATGAGCAATTCTTATGATGCTGGTGATAGCTACTTGTTTACTTCTGTTGATCTTGTCGAAATTGAGCATGTTGATGTTTGAGCTTAGTGATGGTTGAACTTAATAATGGTTTCTCTGTTGATGAAAGAGCAGTTATTATGCTGTTGGTGTTATATACTTGATAGGCTCATAGCTGCTGCCTGCTTATTTACTAATGTTGATCATGTCGAAATTGAGCATGTTGATGTTTGTGCTAAATGATGGTTGACTGTTAGTTCAGTTCAGTAATGGATTCTCTGTTGATGAATGAGCTTAATGTTCTTCTTTGTGTGATTTGAGCTCATAGGCGTATGAGAATGTTGTAGGTGAAATCACTATGGCTAACTGTGCCTTTTCTTGGTGAATAGGGCGAGGAGGTTCTGCTGGCAACAAGTTCAGGATGTCACTGGGTCTCCCAGTGGCAGCCACAGTGAACTGTGCTGATAACACCGGGGCCAAGAATTTGTACATCATCTCGGTGAAGGGTATCAAGGGTCGTTTGAACAGGTTGCCCTCAGCCTGTGTCGGAGATATGGTCATGGCCACTGTCAAGAAGGGTAAGCCTGATCTCAGGAAGAAGGTCATGCCTGCTGTCATTGTCAGGCAGCGCAAGTCATGGCGCCGAAAGGATGGCGTCTACATGTACTTTGAAGGTATTTATTCCTTTGCTAATCCTGGTTTGTTTTAAATATTATAGCCTGTCTCGACTTGAATCATCCAACAGTATACTCTATTGGTGATAAGCTATGAGGGACATGTTAATTCTTAGTATACTCATGTTTCTGGGTTGCATATTCTGGTGGTTTGTCTGTGTTGACTACTTGAAAAGAAGAGAAACCCTAGTCGCTTGCTCGTTTTTTCTTCAATGAACTTGCGTCTACTTTATTCGGCATATTTGCATGCAACACTTACGATTCTTGTGTATTGTTTCCAAGTCTGATTTTGTTCTAAGCCTTGCTTATCAGCATCTTATTTTTTGCATGATATGTGGATTATGGGCATATATGATAGGATGCTTTCGATGACCAACTAAATTAAATACTAATAATCAAATATATTATCGATCGAGCAAGATCATCTTCTCTGGATTTGTGCTTTTCGCAATTCAATACATTCCTGATTAGATCCCTCATATACATCATGAATACTAAAACCACCATATGTTTCTTTCTTTCTTTCTTTCTTTCTTCCTTTTCTTAATCCTTAATGTAATATATCTGTTTTTGCAGTTTCTAACGATCCTTTATTCTGCATATGCAGATAATGCGGGAGTTATTGTTAACCCCAAGGGAGAAATGAAGGGTAATTTATATCAAAGTCAAACTGTATATAACATATTGGTTTCTAGAATAGAGATACATTGACAGTGCAATGTTGAATCTTGAGTTTCATATTTCATTTCCTTATATTGGGGAATCTCATATATATAGGTTTGCCTTTTGTTACAGGATCTGCCATCACCGGTCCAATCGGGAAGGAGTGCGCTGATCTATGGCCGAGAATTGCAAGTGCAGCAAATGCCATTGTTTGAGAGCCCTAGCTAGCTCTAGCTGTGTTTGCCTAGTATGTTTTTCTTGGTAATATATGTAGACATTTTGCCTAGTCAGAGAGCCTTAAACTCTACTCTCTAGCCAAGTCGTTAACATTTCTCATGACTTAAAAATTGAGCTCAACTTGAATTTAGCTGATTTGTCTATATTATAAAGTTCTTTAGACTTGCAAATAGTTCGAATGGAGTATAATCAAGTTTAACTTGACTCTACATAGTATTTCTCAAGATTACAAAAATTAAGCTCGATTAACTTCTTTATCTATATTTATAATATAAAAATCATTTCGGTTTATATTATATATAGAACTTGAATTTTTTTTAGTCGGACGCGGAATAACTTCGACCCACTTACAAGTTACACAAATACTTATGACTCAGCCCGCATTTATCAACTAAATCTAGGGTTGATAGGTTAGGTTTTTGTTACATGTTTGATCATTTTTAGTTTTTTGGTGCAATATTTTTTTTTATATATTTTTTGTGCATCCAAAAGTTGATCGTCAGTTTTGACCGTTAATTTTTAGTTAAACTCGCCTCAATTTTTTTTTTTTTCAGTTTAGTCTTCAAATGTATTATATTAACTTTTTCAATTAGGTTAAATTGACATAGTCATAGTTCATAGTCCGACCGATGACTGGTTAATTTAGCCCTAGTCCAATTGTTCAATGAATGCTACTACTGATAGATACTGGTTTTCTTCTGTTCAATGTTGACACTCACACTTAGCTTGCTTTGTATAGTGTTATGTGTTACTATTGTCGATAATGTAAGAACTTTTTCTATATATATATATATACTAGATATATGCGCGCGCAATGCGCGTGCGCGTTGTTTTTATGAGAATGTTATAATGACATCATTAGACTGACTCCGAGAATGATTCAAGATCGGCTCGATTTCGATGATGATATAAGAATATAACCGTATTTTCTATAATCGGCCGGAATTGGTTGGGTTTGACCGCAATAGGCTGGAATCGGGGTGGGTTTGGCCGTAATCGGCCGCATTAGGGGTGGGTTTGGCCGCAATAGGCCAGAATCGGGTGGGTTTGGCCGGAATCGGGTGGGTTTGGTCAGAATCGGCCGGAACCTTAATTCTGGTCAGGGGTATTTTTAGAATTTTGAAAATTGACCACTTACGTGATCACGTGACCAGATTTCGTTCAACTTAACCCAAAATTTAACAGAGACACCAATAGTAACACATATGAAAATCAGGACATTGAATTTCAACATCAAACACCAAACTAACACGTTGGTTAAAATTGAGACAGTTTTTAGGTTCTATTATCTTAATTCTAACATAGGTAAAACTTTAAAAGTATGAAAAAATATGTAGTTTTTTAATTACATTTAATATTTTGTATCATACTATTAATAATATTAATTTTTTATGACTATCACAGGTATGATGTTTGTAGAGCACACTAGAAAGACTCGTTTGTAGTTTTTAAATTCTTAGAAGCCAGTTTGTTCTTTGCTAAAAAAAATAAGTTTTAGTTTTTTTTTTTTTTTTTTTTTTTTTTGCAAAACAAGCAAATTAAGTTTGCTTTTTTGGTGATTATCCCAATAATTTAATACGGATAAAAATAGTGTTGTTTTTTGTTTTTTTGCCGAATAATATAATCAGAAACTGAAGGGAATTGGCCAAAAAGAACTGCAGGGAAGAGGAGTTGCGGCTTTCACTTCCTGGATCGCCAGATATATGGTCCATCTCTCTTCCCCGCGCTCATTCATTTGCCGATCTACAGTCTTTTCCATTAGCAGGAACTCGAAAATCCTCAGAGGTCACTGTTACAGTCTCAGCTGAGTGCAGATCTACGTTTTCTGCAAAGGTACATTGCCAATCGCTGTTCCATTAATGAGCATATTTCATTTCGATACTGGATTTCTCGATCCAGGAACTCATCTCTGGTGCAGTTCCACTTGAGCATCGGATAATTCTCTTCATCTCTTTTGTCTGGTTTTCTGAATCATCGCATTCGATGTTAAAAGCGTGGATTCGTTTAAAGTATGCAGAAGATTTAACGATTCTTGTTGCAACATTTGATTGTTCCGAATTCAGCTTTAGTAAGATAAGCTGCTACTAACTATGATGTATTTAGCTCAAGTAGTTCGAAGTGATAGATAGTCGGTTTGATATGCCTATTGGCGATTCAGTTTTACTTGCTCAGCTTTGCTGAAGCGTTGCGTGATCCAATCTTTATTTGAGTAACCAGTTTTTATAATTCACAAAGAGGAAAATGCAGATCTGCTACGATGCTTTAACTGTTTCACCTTGTTAATCAGCTGCATCAGAATTGTTCGAGATTGGATGAACAGTGAATTTCCTAAATCTTTCTCAACCCTTACCTCTTATCGCTAACCGGAACTAGTTCAACTTTGAAGAAATTTAATGTTCTGCAGTTGCTTTCTTGAAACTCTGGTAGTAAGTTGGCATCAGAATTGAAACCATCTAACATCCTAGTTAGACGTTTTAGATGTTTTTGCTTCAAACATTGAGATGTTGCTTGTTTGAAGTTACCACATTAAAACATATGAAGTATATTTTACTGTGTGACTATCAGGGATCTAATGACATGCCTCGATTCTTTTAGGTCCTCTGGTCACTCTTATAAGCTTCTCTCTGGCAGTCCATTAACTATGAGTTTCATAGTAGAGGCTGATAGCTAAGCACCTTTGAAGGGTTGTTGTAGAAAAATAAAGAAAATGGCTCCAGGTAAAGCAGATAGGAAGGCAGCTATAGATGCAGCTGCTTGGATGTTCAATGTTGTCACGTCAGTTGGAATTATTATTGTCAATAAGGCATTGATGGCTACTTATGGTTATAGCTTTGGTAAGATTCCTGCTTCCTTTTCAGGCTACATCTTGTAGTTTGCTGTATTATTTACTTTGGGAGGTCGGAAGGTGGGATTTTGGAGTACAGGATATTCTCTCTTTTCAGTGTCCATAAAAAAACTGTTCATTAGGAAAGCTTATGATCTACGGAGGTTTATTTAGTTCAATTATGGAATTTGTTCTCTATGGTTTTATTTAGCATTCGGTTCACCTGGTAAAATGCAAGACTATCAATTATTGCACATATAATGAACGACTGGAATTGGGACATTTGTAAGTATTACAAATACGATCTCCTTGAGCACATTTCATCATAAGAATGGGAGTGTTGGGTTCTGATAGGTGGGAAACGGTTTATGATCACTGCGATCTATGACTTAGATTTTATGCATGTATTTATGTGACTGGTAATAATTGTATAGTTTTCAAGATGCTGCTGATATAACTTATTTGGCATTTCCTAAAGAAGAGTTAATTTTGTTGCAGCTACAACACTTACTGGTTTGCACTTTGCCACCACAACACTGATGACTGTTGTTCTAAGGTGGCTGGGATACGTCCAATCCTCTCATCTTCCACTCTCAGAGCTTTTAAAATTTGTCTTCTTCGCCAACTTTTCAATCGTTGGAATGAATGTCAGTCTAATGTGGAATTCAGTTGGATTTTATCAGGTAATATTGACTCATTCCTCTATGTCTTGAATCGTCTTTCTTGACTGAAATTTCAGAACGTAAGTTAATGTGATCTTCATTATTGACAGATTGCAAAGTTAAGTATGATCCCGGTTTCCTGCTTTCTGGAAGTTGTCTTGGACAAAATACGATACTCAAGAGACACAAAGCTAAGCATTGTTGTTGTTCTACTGGGTGTTGGTGTTTGCACCGTGACAGATGTCAGTGTTAATACCAAAGGCTTTGTAGCTGCCTCTATTGCAGTTTGGAGCACTTCTCTTCAACAATATGTGAGTGTGCTATAACATGTGTGCAGTCATTGTACCTTATACTGTGTGTGGTATTTATATACATTTAAATAAAGTAATCTCCATAGCCACAATCGTACTATTACTTCACGTAAACTTGCACTTGTTAACTGCCTATGCTGTCTCGCAGTTTTAGTTTCCAAGTAAGAATGTTAGTGGTAGAATAGTTCCCAAATGGTTTTGATATAATTTTCGTTTGCAGTATGTTCATTACCTTCAGAGGAAGTATTCGTTGAGTTCTTTCAATTTGCTGGGGCATACTGCTCCTGCCCAGGCTGCTTCCTTGTTGGTACTAGGCCCATTTCTGGATTACTGGATGACAGAGAAAAGAGTTGATGCCTATGACTATAACATAGTCTCTGTGGTAAGCACTGCTACCTCTCAACTATTAAGTTCTTAAATGGTTGAGTTATGTTGTTCCTACCCTCAATTCATTAGGCATCTCTATACAATATACTTGTAATTGTAATTGTTAAGATGAAAGAGTCACTAGATGGAACTAGTTATCCCTGGTAGTGACTAAAACAAGCAGTTGCAGGTGTAAACTTGTCAACAAATACAATACTCCATGTAAATAATATACTAGAGCCCTAACATGCACACAGAGATTTGCGTAGTTTATTATTTACTAAACACTTGAACTATATATGCATTAAAGCGAATATGGTTTAGTGGTTGGTGATGCTTGTCGACAAGTGTTGATGCCGTCCTTTTTCTTTGAAATTAAGAACATGCTGAAGAGGATATATGGAAAATGAATACTGAGAACCACTAACTAGTAGTGCATGGTACAAGAGAAGATTGAAGCTTGTTGATTCTTACATGTTGTGGTAGAATTACAATTTACAGCTCAACGCTTAAAGCTCGTAATTGACGTTTTTGCAGATGTTCATCATACTTTCATGCACAATAGCAGTAGGGACAAATCTGAGCCAATTCATCTGCATCGGAAGATTCAGCGCCGTGACCTTCCAAGTAATTGGTCACATGAAGACAATCCTCGTACTGGTCATGGGTTTCTTCTTCTTCGGCAAAGAAGGCCTCAACCTCCATGTTGTGATAGGCATGATCATCGCTGTGGTGGGAATGATATGGTACGGGAACGCATCGTCTAAGCCAGGTGGCAAGGAGCGCAGAAGTCACTCTCTCCCTCTAAGCCGACAACATAAACACGGTGGTGGTAACTTGTCGGAATCTGCTGAACTCGATGGTAAAGTTTGATCAAGTTTTCTTGTAGAGCAAGGAAAAGATTAGACCGTTAGGATTGACACTATTTTACTACATCCAGTCCAGGCAACAAAATTGATTTCTGAGCTTAGATAGACCCTCCTATCCTTTTCCTTCCATTGATTCTGTAATTCTTTTGACATTTCCGCCCCCCTCATCTTAGGGCACTAAATATCTCGGTGAAAACTCATAGGGTTGGCTTCCCTGCAAATTATTAGTATTTGTTTCCCTGCATTTTTATAATATATATATATATATACATATATATTTCGATTGAAGCCTTACGGTTCTAGAATATTATTTGGCCACGGACGCGGTGCCGGATCGAGTGTTTTGCCACGATATCCTTCTTACGGGTGGAGGCGTTTTTTCAACGAACAAAATCTGACCTTAAAGTCTCGGTTTTTCTTACCTTTGGTTTTGGTTTTGGACTTGAAAATACTAAGGAAAAAAACAGTAACATATTGATCTCATTTTCGGGTGAGATCGTTGGGGAGACTATAAACCACACTAATAAACAATTCATTACACTGTCCTAGATTCAAACAACAGTTCATTACATGATTAAAAACTCTAACCACATTCAAAAACAACTTTATTACGTTGTTTCAGACATCAAAGTTTAAACAAGATGAAGTGGAGCGTCCAACTTGGTAAAAGTATTGACAAGATGTTGGAAAAGCTCAAAAAATCCTTCAAATGAAGATGGCTGAGAGATCGTTGGATAGATACCTACTTAAAAAATGGTAGTGCCGTAGTGGGTTTTCTTGTGGATGGCACACTCCATTTATCAGTTATAATAAGATATAAACTCTTTAAGCCCTCCACTAATGATCATTAATACAAGTCTTCCCAAGCAACATTTTGAAAACCGGACCGCGGTCAGACCATAAATTAGTTGCACTAGTGATCCGAGTCGAGTAAAATGTACAATAAATCTGGTTCAACGAGTGAAAATTTGATTGGTCCAGATAAATCAGTGACAGTTCGTCTGCTCAAACGAAAAAAGAAAAATATACACTTTCTTTAATGTTATAGAAATGAAAAGTGGAATGGGCTTTTTATTTTATAAAACCGGTTGAACCTGTTAGATCGGAAAGCGGCCGCCTTTCCGGTTCACGGTTCGGTTTAAAAACATTGTTCCTCAGTGATGTGCCTCTGGTGGATGTGTTTAGTGGTATCCTCATCAGATTACAATAATTCCAATTTCCATCCGCAGATAAAGTATAACGATGTGAGTTTTCATTTGAGCACTTTATAGTCCTATATATAAACTATGATAACTAATATGGACATGGCACTACATATACTTTTGCATTATTCTAATTGCATAATGTAAATCCTTTCTTCACCTCTCCATGATATAAATACCCCCTCAAGGGCGTGTGTTCTCCACACTTAAACAACAAACTACCCTAAAACATCCTTACAAATCTCTCTTCATGGCTTCCAACCTCCAACTTACTTCCATCAATGAACCCCTTGACATTATTGAGCATCACTACCCAAACATGCCCAAGATCGAAGAAGCCGAAAGCTTCGATTACTCGAAGCGGTCTCAGTGGCTTAGAGCGGCCGTTCTTGGGGCCAATGACGGACTAGTGTCCATTGCATCGCTCATGATGGGTGTCGGTGCGGTAAAGCAAGATGTGAAGGCCATGATTTTGACTGGCTTTGCAGGGCTCGTTGCGGGGGCCTGCAGTATGGCCATAGGAGAGTTTGTGTCGGTGCACACACAGCTCGATATTGAGCTTGCCCAGAAGATGAGGGAGATGGAGAGGCAAAACCCCGAGCAAGGTTCGGAAGTAGAAAAGGAGGATTTGCCGAACCCTGTACAAGCAGCAGTTGCATCTGCACTTGCGTTTTCCACGGGTGCGATGGTGCCATTGATGGCAGCGTCGTTTATAGAGGAATACCGAGTAAGGCTCGGGGTGGTTGTGGGAGCAGTCACGATTGCCCTAGTTGTGTTTGGGTGGTTAGGGGCGATTTGGGGGAAGGCACCCGTAGTGAAGTCGTCAGCTAGGGTTTTGGTCGGGGGATGGCTAGCCATGGCCATAACATTCGGGTTAACCAGGTTAATCGGATCAAGTATACTATAACTAAACACTGAGAAAAAAAATTGAAGCTAGCCGTGTTTACACCAAACCAATATAATTATGTGAAGTGTTGGATTTTCTACTAGATAATTAATGCATTATATATGCGTGTATGTTTGTCTAGTTAATATTACTTTATCAAATTAATAAAATCTCGACTTAAATCTAAAATCTCAATTTCACTTATATGTATATTTGATGGTAAGCAATTAGCATATATGATCATATTTAAGTGTTTATATAAATCTGATAAATAATCTTTAATATATATTTTTTTGGCTCTAAAATATTTAGGAATTGACCTAGTAATGAGTCGGACCATGGCTAGGTCAATTTAGTCCTAAAGTACGGTTGATAATTTTTTATGGCTAAATTGTAAAAGTTAAAACAATAAATTTAATGACTAAACTGAATAAAATAAAAATTTAGGGTTAGGCATGTTTAAGTCGCATGCCTATTGACGGTCAACTAACGAATGGACCAAAAACAAAAAATTATCAAACATACGGTACTAAAACTAGGAAGAAAAAATAATGTTGGAATAAACCCAAAGTTAGAGAAAGAACTGTTAACCCTATGATAAGATTTGAAATGGAGGTAGATACCTTGCCCCACTTTTCCTCTTCCTGATTAGAAGGAAAATATTAATTTTAAGGATACGTATCAAAATACTAGGACAGTGAAAGTGGGTCATCAGATGAAATCAGATCATTTTGAGATTAAATTTACTATTATGGAGCTTTAAGACAAGATAACATCATTAATTCTCAATATAAAAACAGACAATAGGAAATTATACCAATTGAGAATCTGACAAAAATATCCATTCTTGAACAAAAACTCTGCTTGAAGATAATTATCTAACCCCAAAACTCTGCTCAAGATGAAACCTCAACGCTTCTTGGAGACACCGACAGTCTTTCCTCGTCGACCGGTGGTCTTGGTGTGCTGCCCACGAACACGGAGGCCCCAGTAGTGCCTTAGACCACGGTGGTTTCTGCAATGCCATGTAAAATTATCACAACATAATACAATACAACCACTATTGTACAAAGATTCACATTTTAGCAATCAAATCCATTCTTTTCGTATCGAGTATTGTGCTACCTGTTTTTGGGATAGAAAAGGTTTTCTTCTTCTAAAGTCATACCAATGCTATCATATTTTCACTAAGAACTTCTACCAATTGCCCAACAACAATCTCATAATTTCATTAAATAGAAGATTTCAGGGGGCTAAAGTTACCTGATTTTCTTGAGCCGCTCCAAATCATCTCTCAATTTCATATCAAGAGCATTGGAGACCACCTGGGAATATTTCCCATCCTTGTAATCCTTCTTCCTATTCAAAAACCAGTCGGGAATCTTGAACTGGCGGGGATTGGCAACAATGGTCATGAGATTGTCCAGTTCTTGTGGAGTTAATTCACCAGCTCTAAACACAAAAAAAAAAAATCAACATAACTCAAAAATCAAAATGCAGAAAGGGGACCTTGGACATGATAAAGTGGAAACCGGCTTAGTATAAAAGCACCGAACTGAATGCCGAATGAGGGTCATTTGAATAGAAATGCCTCTCTTCCTACACTTCTCAGTTACAAAGCCAGGGGATTTTCATGATCCATCAAACTTCAGCTAATACATGTCGATTTCGAAGTGTTCTGAAGTAATCATATTCATGTAAATAAAACCGAGAATGAAAAATCCACTGCCAAACTGAATCTCAAAATTCCAGCAGCAAACAGCATAGCATATTAATTTAATGATCGTCATGGGAGAGAAAGAGACCTTTTGTTCATATCGACATCGGCCTTCTTGCAGACAAGGTTGGCGAATCGGCGCCCGATACCTTTAATGGACGTCATAGCAAACATGATCTTCTGCTTCCCATCGACGTTGGTGTTCAGCACACGCAGAATGTGCTGGAAATCCTCGTTCGCAACCAGAGACTGCGATTGAACATCAAATCATGCTTCAATCATCATCTCATAGCAAATTAAAAATCCTAGTCTCGCAGGAACCGCGAATACCAATCGTTAAGAGAATCAAAATAAGGAAGCGAAATAATACTTCATGAGCATAGTAGAGACTCGAAGGAACTATCAAAGAAGTTTTACCATTTTCGGTTATGGAGACAGCTCTGCTCCGAGCAGCAAGACTAAGACGGTCGTGAGTAGCAGAGGTGCAGGAGCTTCAAATTAGGGTTTCTGAAACTATATATACCACGCTCCTCCAACCCAATTTTAGCTTTTAGTCCCTGGCATATTTCTTGTTGGCTAATCTACCCCCACAACAACGGCTGTAAAATCTACAAGGCTTTTTTTTTTTTTTTTGGTAAACAAAAATCTACAAGGCTGTTCAACAGTTTTAAGTATTATACTGTCAGATATTTAAATTCAATTCGATAATTTTTAGCCCGCCAGTACCGGCAGTGATCTACTTTTTTGTAATTTGGTTTTGAAGTTTAAGGTTCGAAACTTCTTAGGAGTCACCTCATGGTGACCTGATTAAATAGCAGATATTTTTGCCACATACTGGCTTAAAATAAGGCTAGTAGAACTGGACTAAAAAAAACTTACAAAATGGAATTAGCCGGCCCTATACAATTGTTGAGTCCAGTCGAAATCTAGTTTAATGTAAAATTGTTACATAATATTATAAAAATAAAAAATCCAACTGGTATTTTTTTGAAGGCTAATGCAATACCTCTTTGATCGCTCCTTTGTCTATGCAGTTGTTAATTCTGCCTTGGCAACTCAGGTGTTTGACATTGGTTTCAAAGGTAGGAAACTTGGTGTCCATCACCGGTGATGATCTGTTTCACAACATGTCAACCTTTAGGGACATATTCCTCTTGGAACCTCTTCACTTTATCACACCCTATTTTGATGTGGTATTGTGCGGAGCAGGTTCATCCAGGTCAGCGCAAAATGTCACGTAAAAAGTGGGAGATAGTAGATATAATGGCGGAGTCCCTTGTGAAAGAAGAAACTGCATCGGGCTTCTTGCTTTTCATGAATGTGTTTCCCCCCTGCAACTGCGAGAAACTCCATGACAAAAAAAGTAATGATTCATATGGAAAATGGCGAGCTTAGCATTCGAATCGATGAAGGAATACGTCGCAATAGGTGTTTAGATCCAATGAGCAGAAAATAAAATAAAGGGTTAAGAACCTATGAAAGGTCTGAACTATCACCCATGTTAACGGGAGAGGTCTGAAATTTAAAAAGTTAATAACAGAGGTCTGAAATTTCAATTTTGTTGATTTGAGGTTTTCCGTCCATTTTTAGGGTTAAATTTAACAGAATTGTGTGAAATGACATTTTTGCCCCTTTAATATTTTGTTTTATTTAATATCTTATTTAAGTAAATGTGAAATGACAATTTTACCCCTAAAGTCAAATTAAAACCACCCAACTCCGGCCACCGCCACCTGACTCCGGCCACCACCACCCGACTCCGGCCACCACCACCCGACTCCGGCCACCACCACCCGACTCCGGCGACCACCACCTCGACTCCGACGACCACCACCTCGGCTCCGGCGACCCGACTCCGGCCACCACCTCAGAAAAAAAGCTTCGATCGGAGCCAAAAAGCTCCGATCGGGGCCAAAAAGCTCCGATCGGAGCTCTGTGGCTCCGACCAGAGCCACAAAGCTCCGATCGGAGTCCAATCGGGGCCGGTGGCTCCGATTTTGGCCCAATCGGAGCCTTGGTGGTGGTCGCCGGAGTACGGTGGTGGTCGCCGGAGTACGGTGGTGGTCGCCGGAGTACGATTGGTGGTCGCCGGAGTACCGTGGTGGCTTCAAGGGCATTTTGGTCTTTTCACTCCAAGCATGTGAGGGGCACACTTGATAGAATGGCATTTTTGGAAATTTATTTTATTTCCGGTCACATGCCAAGCATGTGACCAACTTCCGTTAGTTTTAACGGAAAAAACTAACGGAGACCACTGTTATCAACAAAACAGAAATTTCAGACCTCTGTTATTAACTTTTTAAATTTCAGACCTCTCCCGTTAACATGGGTGATAGTTCAGACCTTTCATAGGTTCTTAACCCTAAAATAAAAGAAAATGAAACACTTCACATCTGCTAGAAAGAATTATTAGGGCTTTGGAAAGTGAATAGCTATTCTTTTTCTCACATCTCGATTTCTTCCTTCTTTGGGAAGGCCCCCCAATTCTTGACTGGAGGGGACACCAAAGGACTCATGTTACCTGCGCTTTCGTGTCTCTCAGTGTGGTCAGCACTGGGTGTTTCCGAGCAGCGAGGCTTACACCCATTCGCATTAGTTCATCCAAAGTTCCATACCCTTTTGCACGAATTATTAAATAAGTCATATTCCTATCAAGGTTAAGGAGTCAACTGAGCATCTCAGCGGCGGTATTGAATACCCGGATCGAATCAGAGTTCACGCCGCCCGCCCTGAACAAATAGGAGGCGTGGGCCCTACCAAACCAGAGGAACTTTAATGAAAAGCAAGATGACTACTTGATTCTCCCAATTTCAATAATGGAAATTGCCAAAATTACATTCTTCCCTTTGACAACCATAAGAGATGTCGTTTCTAGTCTCTATTTTTCTATATATGAAAAGTTCAAAAATTATCATATAATAAGAATTCAGAAATTGACATAGAAAAAGAATAATTCAGAAATTGACATAGAACAAAAAAAAAAGGAGGTTTAAGAAATGCACAGGTCTCGCCAGTGATAGCATAGCATGCGAAGCTTAGGTTCACAGCAAACGAGCATATAATAGACTCCATCGAGTGAAAGAATGACCTGATCTGACTGGTTGCACTGATATAGACCAGCCACGACTCCATCCATGACCATTTTTCATAATAAACCCTATTTTTTAGATATTTGTGTTAAATTTACTTTTTCGTTTTTGCAATTTAATAACTAGTTTTTATCACTAAAATTAATAAATTGCAAAAAAAATATTACTATATTGCAACAATAAACAAAAAGAAAATATTTATATTTATTTAATACAAACATCTAAGAAATGATGCAACATCAAGCAGGATGGTCCGAATCATCAGTAATACTAAAAGAATCACTTGCAAATGCAATTCTTCTATGAGCGCATCAAAATACACAAAATAGTTCTAGAAACGTGTAGTGTTTCTTTATTTTCTTTTCTACTGAACTATCATTTGGTTAATCTCGCTTAAGAGAAGGCGGTTGGACGCGCCTTTGTTCAAGGATCTGCTTCGTCTTTTCAAGAACACCGAAAAATATCGAACCTCCAATTCCGATCCATAGCACCCGCGGCCCCATTCCCTGCAGAGATGAAACAATTTCAGAATAGTTGATATCCATTCCACAAATTGTACTATTCCAGAAACTTATGGGTTTGGACCTTCATCATAGTAGAACTCCCTTCTTCTCTTACAATTGTTCTAACACAATTCACAATTCCATTGTACTGGTTCTTCGACCCCTGTTTCGTAAAACAAACAACAGTTAACATAACAGATAATTAGGAAGAATAAAAGAAGAAATCTGAGCTAAATATGTACCTGAATCATCAATCTAGTCTTTATCACATCAAGAGGAGTTGTTATGGCTCCTGTTATTGCTCCTGTGCAAGTGTATTTTGAGATTCAGGATAGCTCACTACTCAAAATTCAATAGCTTTTGATGATTTCGTGATTTCTTACAATTTAAGGGACAAATAGGTGAATGTAGATATGTCTCTCTCTTTATGATTGTATGAAAATTAAGTTGAAGAAACTGAATGAAATTTGGATTATGACTTTTACCTGCAAAAGCCCCAATTAAAGCATTTTCAGGATCTTTCAATTCCCTTTGAGCCTGACATGAAACAGTATGAAATAAGTGAACGCATTAACCAATGTATTAGAAACTGAGGTGAATGGCAATGGACTATAACATTATAAACTCATGGTTTCAATATGTTTATGATGAGCAACTTTATGTCTTTACTAAAACGCCATTATCTATAAGAAATTAATTGAAATTATATGTTCCTCTGCACTTGGATTTAAGAACAAATATAAATGAAGAATCGAAGATCATACCGCACGCTTATAGCCAATTCGGAGCTGCTCATATATGCAAAACTGGATGGCATCGAAAGGCAAATCACATAATAGAAACGATCCATATCCCTGCATTAATCCAGAAGAGCAAAATGAAACCAAGTTGTTTCCTTAACTCCTTTAAAAGGCAAATGATCCATATAATAAAGTATAAGTAATAAAACACCATTCTTTGAAAGATGAATAAGCAGTAATTATTACCGCATAAAGTCCCTTAAAACCCTGATTAGAAACAATAAAGCGGACCGCACTAGGGGCTGAAGCAAAATAATCAATCTGCATTCTTTGTTTAACGACCTGGAAGAATTAAAGCTATTAATTATAGCAGTATCAATTTAGAGTTGATAATGAAATGCTTCATAACCCTTTATACCTCTGTGGGCACACGGACTAGAGAAGATGCAGCCCCTCCAAGAGCACCTGCAGTCTGAGAAATGGTTGGAGATCTTCGAAATACAAAGTTTAATATGACTATCACTTATAGCTGTATCCATCATTACTCTGACTTAAACTATATACCTTCACATCCACAAGTTAATATGTTTCGTAATAGCTACATGGACGAAGATAATTGAGTCTCTGATGCAGTTGAAGCTCAATTAATAAAAAAAAATAGGGGTAGCACAACCGATAAAGATAGGCTTTAATATTTCAGGCATTAGGACCGATTCAAAGAAAAGTATCATGGTTGAGTACCACTGCATCTAACTGAGAAAAAAATTATACAAAGGCAAAATAATTGGATCGATAAAATCTGCAATAAATTTGGTTTCACCAATGCGGCCAAAGAAGTATAAGATGGTTCTTTTAGAAATTACCAGATGAGCAAAAGCACTGAGGTTTTCAGGAAAGATATCCAGCAATTTCTGCTTGCTCGGTTCATATACGCCAAGAAATATTGCAGACACGACGCAAAGATGGAGCATTTTCTCATTTCCTATAACTCTTTAACTCAAGCATTAGGATCAAAATAAGAGTCTAGATATTGCACGGAACAAACTGAAACAGGAAAAGATGCAACAACTATCAAAATGTTTGAATTTTAACAAATACAAGTAAAAGATGCAACAACCATCAAAGACTATCAACATATTTGGTTCATGAACTAATATTTCGATTTATATTTCATGAACCAAATATGTTGATAGTCTTTTTTTAATTTTCTTTCTAGTGTGCTACTTGTAATTCGGCATGTAACTAAATTTTAATTTAATTTATAAATTATACGGATTTTATTTGATCAAATTTTAAGGTTTTTTTTTTTTTTTTTTTTGCAACTTTTTCTTTTAAAAAAGAAGTTAAAATTAGTGAAATAACGAAACAAGTTAGTAAATTGTTCAAACTTAAGTCCAATCAGTAATTTGCACAATATGTACAAGCTCAGCTACATTTCGCATTAACTCTATATAATATCTATGGTATATAAATATATATAATAGTCAACTAATTGCAGTTAAATTTGCCGCCATATTAGATTAGATACATCAAAACGAATGAAATCGGATTAACTTATTAAGTAAAATTGTAACACCGTATATAAATTACACAATTGATAATAACCGTAATTACCTAGTCTACTAAATCTACTTACTTCCTACGTCCCCAATCAAAATTCATCATCAAATGAGTGAAGAAGACGAAGCTCGTTTTAACAGATCCAGGACTTGAGCCATGGCGGGCCTCCGCTTCCAGTTCTCACTACTACACAACATCGCGATCGCCAAATACTCCTTCACCTCCGATTCGTCAATCGCATCTCTGGAAACGTTGCAATCCACCATCTCCATCACTTTCCCCTCAGCCACCATCTTCCTCGCCCAATCGATCAGCCCCACCTCTTTCCTCTCCTTAACGCCTTTACTGTTCTCGACGCTAATCGCCGTCGGAAGGTTAGGCCGCCGCCCTGTGAAGATCTCCAACATGAGGATTCCGAAGCTGTAGATGTCGATTCTGGGCGTTGCCACGGTGAGCCCTTCCTTATACTCCGGGGGCATGTAGCCCATTGTGCCCGCCGCCTGGGTTGTGACGTGGGTCGAGGAGTCCAGACGCCGTGCGAGGCCGAAGTCCGCTATGTGGGCTTCAAACTTAGCATCCAATAACACATTGCTAGCCTTAATGTCCCTGCACAACAAAATAATAAATATATAGATTATGGGTAATATTGGATTTTGGGCTGCTAGTGGGCTGCTGGCCTATTTATCAAGCTGGACTTCTCTGTCTGAGTGTTGGGTTCTTTATTGGGCCTTGTTCTCTTATTTGTGATTAGTGTGGGTTGTTTTTGTGTTATTTCTGTTTGTCTATGGACCATAGTTCCTTCGTCTCTTTGTTTTGGGTCTTTTGTTAATTTGTTTTGTATTTGGACCTATATATGTTTAGATTTAGGTTTGGGTGGAGATCTGGCCAGATGAAGGAACTCAGATCTAAGAAACCCGAAGTCTGGTCTCCATCTCTTTCTTCTTCGCATATGCCGTGCTAGGGTTAGGGTTTTTCTGCTTCTTGGTGCCAAATCTCACATGGTATCAGAGCCTAGTGATGAACTGATTCATCCTCTATCAATCTTATATGCTTTGCTGTGACCTCCGCGTTCCTTATTTCATCATCCCTCTCAAAGACGATTCGTATTCCCCGATACGCCTCTTCGTTTTTCGCCGATCTTTGTTGACGAATCTTTGGCGGTGCAATCTTTCTTCTTCATCTCGAGTTCTGTGCGCTATCTGAGCCCGTTCGCGTTCTTTTTCCTAAGCTTCCTTTGCAATGACGAACGAATCAGAGGAAACGTCGCTCTTGAAGAAGGCAGTTATTGATGCAACCGAGAACGACGATTCCAAGGCGATGATGAAAATCGACGCTAGGCATCCTCTTTACTTACATGCAAGTGATCATCCTGGTTCGTATACTAGTTCTCATGTTCTTACTGGTATTGATGACTATCCAATGTGGAGTCGTGCCTTGAGATTTGCTTTAGTTGGTAGAAACAAGCACGGTTTTGTTACTGGATCATGTCCTAGACAGAATTATACTGCTCCACTTGATGAGTTATGGGACCAATGTGATGCTGTCGTGTTTGGATGGATTATGAACTCTGTTTCTAAGGAGATAGGCAGGACTATTATGTATACTGAGAGTGCCTATCTTGCTTGGAAAGATTTGAAGCAAAGGTTCGACAAACAGAATGGGTCTAGGACCTACCAGCTGCATAGAGAAATCGTGTTGACTAGGCAGGGACTGGATTCAATATCTGTTTTCTTTACAAAGTTAAGAGTTCTGTGGGCAGAGTTTGATACTGTTTGTGGACTACCACACATTGATCATGATTTGTTCAAAAAATATATTGATCATAAGGAGAATCTTAGGCTCTTCCAATTCCTGATGGGGTTGAATGACAACTACTCTGCTGTAAGAAGCAATTTGCTTCTCTGGGATCCTCTTCCAACTGTCAATCAAGCCTACAATTTATTGATACAAGAGGAGAGTCAAAAGGATGTCTCATCTTCCATTGCAGCTTCTTTTGACATTACATCTGCCAATGTCACTGGCAACACTGAGAAACCCAAAGGCAACCAGAATTTGGAATGCTCATTTTGTCATAAAAGGGGCCACTCTGTGGAACGCTGCTATGCCAAAGGGTGTGAGTTTTGCAAAAAGAAAGGCCACGTGAAGGATAATTGCTTCAAACTCAGAGATCAACCAAGAGGAAAGATGGGAGGAACCAAAGCCAACATTGCCTCTTCCCAGAATGGTGATGCAGGCTCCATCAATCAAACCACCTCTGTGGATGGATCTTCACATGATGGGCTAATTACCTTCACCAGCCAACAGTTTGAGCAGCTCATCCAGAACTTGGGCCACCATGGAAGGACTGTCACTCAGGCAGGTGCTACTGGTGGGAATGAACCCAAGGTTAACACTGCAGGTATATCTCTCTTAGCAAAAAATAATAGTTTTACTGATTCCTGGATTTTAGACTCAGGTGCTACCAACCATATTACCTGTAGAAAAGATTGGCTTTCTGATTTTAAAAATGATTCTAGCTCTAAAGTTAGTCTTCCAAATGGGAATTTTTCCAAAATTCAAGGAACTGGGACTTATTTCTTTACAAATGATAGGAAATTGAATAATGTGTTATATGTTCCTGATTTTCAATTCAATCTCCTATCAGTTTCAAAACTTACAGCTGAACTGAATAGTGTTGCATCCTTTTATCCAACCTGTTTTACTTTACAGGACCTCTCAAGTGGGAGGGTCTGGGGGAGTGGAAATGAGTTCTCAGGTTTATACTTTCATAAAAACACCACTCAACTAGATTCTTCTGCCATTAAAGCTTTTTCTGTTAATAAGGTTGCCCTATGGCACCAACGTTTTGGTCATGTACCTATGCAAACCTTGCAGCACATTCAGTCTTTAGATTTACCTAAGAATCAATCTGTTGTCATTGATTACTGTGATGTTTGTCCCAGAGCAAAGATTATAAGAAACTCTTTTCCCATATCTGATTCTAGAGCTGATTCTATTTTTGATTTGTTGCATTGCGATGTATGGGGACCCTACAAGACTCCTACTTACGATGATAAGAGATTTTTTTTAACCATAGTGGATGATCATTCAAGAGTCTGTTGGGTTCACCTAATGCAGTTTAAATCAGATGTCTTTATGATCCTCAGATCCTTTATTGCTATGGTTCAAAATCAGTTCAAAAAGGGGATCAAATGTTTTAGAACTGACAACGGTGGAGAATTCTTCAATGATCAAATAAAAAACCTTTTTTCTTCTAAAGGAATTCTCCATCAGAGCTCTTGTGCTTATACTCCTCAGCAGAATGGCCGAGTAGAGAGAAAGCACAGACACCTTTTAAATGTTGCTCGTTCCATTAAAATTCAGGCCTCCATTCCAAACCATTTTTGGGGGGAATGCATTTTAACCTCTTGTTATCTTATAAACTTGTTACCTACTCAAGTTCTGAATGGGAAAAGTCCTCTTGAAGTTTTTACTGGTAAAGTCCCCACTATTTCTCACTTAAGAGTTTTTGGCTGCTTATGCTATGCAAAAGATTTAATGGTAACTGATAAGTTTGCCTCTAGAGGGATTCCTTCTGTTTTTATGGGGTACTCAGAGTCAAAAAAGGGATACAGATTATATGATCTTCTAAAAAGGTCTTTTTTTGTGAGTAGAGATGTCATGTTTAAAGAACATCTGTTTCCCTTTGCTTGTACTAAAACTAATCAGTTACCTACTAATAGCAGCATTGATGACAATTCCCATGATGATGTTTTCTTTCATGATTGTGTTAAGGAGTTTGAGAATATACATGATGACTCCAATCCAAGAGGTTTTATTGATATAAGTGATAGTCCAAGTGATGAGTCAGAATTGATCCATGATTCTGATGGTCATCCATCCCCTCATGATTCAAATGATGAATGTATTATCCATTCTGATGATGTTGTTGCTCCTGTCCCACAATCACATGATGAGTCATCACCTGACTCTGATGATCATCATATTTCTCCTCCCAAGATAACTACCAGGTCTGGTAGAAGTGTTAAGCCACCCATTTGGTCCAGTGATTATGTAATGGGAAGTACCACTTATGCTCATTCTATTGATAAGTATCTTAACTATGATAGACTATCTGGTACTTACAAATGTTATCTAAGTGCTTTCTCTGAATTAGTAGAACCAGATTCTTATTTCCAAGCAGCACAGGATCCAAACTGGGTGCAGGCTATGAACGATGAAGTATCTGCCTTGGAAGAAAATAGAACCTGGGACCTGGTTCCACTACCAACAGGTAAATCTGCTATAGGCTGTAAGTGGGTATATAAACTAAAGTATAATTCTGATGGCACATTAGAGAGATATAAAGCCAGGCTTGTAGCTAAAGGTTTTAAACAAAAATATGGGATTGACTATTTCGAGACTTTTTCCCCTGTTGTTAAAATGAATACTGTTCGTGCCATTTTAGCTCTTGCATCTATTTTTAAATGGCCACTGTTTCAGATGGATGTTTCCAATGCTTTTTTACAAGGTGATTTGGATGAGGAAGTTTATATGAAACTGCCTGATGGATTTGCTAGTCAGGGGGGTCAGGGATTAGTATGCAGACTTCGCAAATCTCTTTATGGTTTAAAGCAAGCTAGTAGGCAATGGAATTTTAAACTATCTGACTCCCTTACTAGGGCAGGCTATCAGCAGTCCAAGTATGATTATTCCTTGTTCACTAAATCTTTTGATGGAAAAATTGTGATTCTATTGGTCTATGTTGATGATTTAATGATTACTGGTAACAGTAATGAGCTGATAACTGAGTTAAAATCTGTTTTAGAATCCAATTTTAAAATCAAAGATTTGGGAGAGATGAAATATTTTTTGGGAATTGAGCTTATAAGATCTGATCAGGGTATTCTTTTGTGCCAGAGGAAATATGCCTTAGAACTTATATCTTCTGTTGGTCTTGCTGGTGCTAAAATTGCTAGAACTCCTATGGAGTTGAATGCAAAATTAACCAGCAGGATGTATGATAAGCATTTGCAGATTAATGTGGATGATTTTCCTCTAAGTGATGCTACTGCCTACAGAAAGCTGATAGGGAAGTTGTTATATCTTACAATTACTCGACCAGATATTGCTTTTGCAGTTAGGCATATGAGCCAATATATGCAGGATCCCAAGAAGTCTCATTGGGATGCTCTTCTTAGGATTGTAAGGTTTGTTAAAATGGAGCCTGGAAAGGGTATTTTATTGTCTTCTGATTCTGACCCTACCTTGGTTGGTTATTGTGACTCAGACTGGGCAACTTGTGTGGAAACAAGAAGGTCCATTACTGGGTATTGTGTTAGGTTGGGTAACTCTCTTATTTCTTGGAAGGTTAAGAAACAGGATACTGTTTCTAAATCTTCTGCTGAGGCAGAATACAGGAGTATTAGTGATCTCCTTAAGGAGATTATTTGGATGAGAGGCTTATTGTCTGAGTTGGGTTTTTTTCAAGCTTCTCCTACTCTTTTATATTGTGATAATGAGGCTGCTGTTAAGATTGCCACTAACCCTGTGTTTCATGAGCGTACTAAACATATTGAGATAGATTGCCATCTTGTTAGGGAAAAAATCTTGAAGGGTGTTGTGCAGCTTGGACATATTCGAACAGAGAATCAGCTTGCTGATGTCTTCACAAAGGTATTATCCAAGCAGCAACTGTATTTGTTGTCTAACAGGTTGGGTTTGTTGAACATTTTCAGGACACAGGGGGAGCTTGAGTTGGATTTGGAACTTGAAGAGAAGTCAGCTTGAGGGGGAGTATTGGATTTTGGGCTGCTAGTGGGCTGCTGGCCTATTTATCAAGCTGGACTTCTCTGTCTGAGTGTTGGGTTCTTTATTGGGCCTTGTTCTCTTATTTGTGATTAGTGTGGGTTGTTTTTGTGTTATTTCTGTTTGTCTATGGACCATAGTTCCTTCGTCTCTTTGTTTTGGGTCTTTTGTTAATTTGTTTTGTATTTGGACCTATATATGTTTAGATTTAGGTTTGGGTGGAGATCTGGCCAGATGAAGGAACTCAGATCTAAGAAACCCGAAGTCTGGTCTCCATCTCTTTCTTCTTCGCATATGCCGTGCTAGGGTTAGGGTTTTTCTGCTTCTTGGTGCCAAATCTCACAGGTAAAACTTTTTTTTTTGGTTAATTAGTAAATTACAAGATGCAAATGATATCTCGACAGTTAGAACAAATTGCAAGCCATTTTTTTTCAACGTTTTAGTAATAAATATATATAAGTTTCACACGGATATTCATTCTCGTATCCGAAGGATATAATAGATTAAATATATTGTGTAAAAATTGCTAGCTTTAATAGAATTACCATCTAATTTGAAAAGAATGGATTAAATGCACAGTACGCAATGAAAAAGTATGTTGTAAATTGCTAAGTGATGTTTGTGTAAGAGTAACTAATACATTGTAGTCAAAAAAATTACTAATTATTTTCTTCATTACATATCAGCACAGGCATGATTTCATCTAGAAAAGATAGAAATCATGTTTATGTTAGAATTGTGTACTCATGAGATAGTTGAGCTATCAAAACCTCAATATATATATATGCTACCAATTTGATAATCAACCACATTTTTTATTGATTTTTCCAAATTTGAATACATTATCTTTTAATGCAAAATATTATACAATTTTTTAAGCGTCGGTAATATAATTTTTTTTTTTTTGTTTCCAACATGTGGTTCTAAGGGCTCCCATCACGAGATAGCACATGTAGCATATTTGCTGTACACTTAATCTAATACCCACTCATATTGGTTAAGCTCGTAAGAGGTAAAATGTTGTGTATAAATATTTTTTTCATTATTAGAGTCTTAACGGAGTTTGAATCCCATTATAAATTTAAAAAACTTTGTCAATTTATTAGAGTGCATACAAAAGATGTCAATTAGTTCATGGAGAAAATTGCAAACAAAACAAAGTTTCTAGGGCATTAACCGAAAAAAAAAAAAAATTGGTAGCAATGAAAGAAATGGTTGGTTAAAGAGTGACGTGTTAAACTAGTACATCATATAACATGGTTTATAAACTTAAAAACTTTGTCAATTTATTGGAGTTCATACAAAAGATGTTCACTAGTTCATGGAGCAAATTGCAAACAAAACAAAGTTTCAAGGGCATTATTGGGGGGAAAAAATGGTACCTGTGGATGATAGGCTTGGGTAGCCCATGAAGATAAGAGAGGCCACTTGCGACCCCTATAACTATCTTCACTCTGGTGTCCCACGACAGCGGGTCCATCTCAAAGGGCTGTGCCGGTGACGCGCCGCCGCTCTGACTCTCCCACGAAGACTCGTACAGCCACTGGTCGAGGCTGCCCTTCTCGACGAACTCGTAGACGAGGATACGCTCAGAATTGGACGCGCAGTAGCCGAGTATTTTCACGATGTTGGGATGTTGGAGCTTGCCGAGGGTCTCCATCTCGGCGCGGAACTCGCGGAAACCCTGGAAGGCGTCCGGCGAGAGCTTCTTGATCGCGACGGTGGTGCCGTTGGACAGCGTGGCTTTGTAGACCAAGCCGAATCCGCCGTCGCCGACGATCAGGTCCGGCGAGAACATCTCGGTGGCGCGCACCAGCTCCGCCATCGAGATGTGCAGGTTTGAATCGAACGATGCGCTCTCGTCGACGGTGATCGCAGTCAGCCCCGGCGGCGAGTGGAAGCCACGCGCAGTGTGTATGAGTTTGTTTTTGTTTTTGTACTTCCGTCTGTTGCAGGCCCAGGAGAAGAGGACGAGGATCAAGGTCACGGCGCAGAAGCCGGCTACGGCGGCGAGTAAACATTCGAGTCGTTTGTCCATTATGGCCAAGAGAGCTAGAGATTGAGTTTATGGTGCAGAGGATTGATTATATTGATATAATTAGAAGATTGATTATATCAAGTCAACAAGTCAAATGATTGGAGTCGTCCAAGTCAACGACTCAGTCAGTGCGTGTTGAGAAAAACAAGGATGATGAGAAAGAAAAAGAACGCGATTTCTTTTTTCGCTTCTTCATTTTTCTGTCGATGCTTTCAGACTTTTCTATCAAAAAAATCTGCTAGCCGTATAGCAAGTGTGTAACATGTTTTGTTGGACGAAGCGTGTTTGGTGTGTTGTTACTTGTTAGAGGTTAGCAAAAAGTTCACTTAAGACCGGTCCGTTTTAAATTTGAATTGCTCATGATTCGGAGTGAATGCCTAAAGTAGGTTAGTTTTCGAAACTACTTCACAAACTAAATGTGTTCAGAAACTAATTATTAAACTAGTTTTTTTTTTAATTATTTATATTTTTTATTTTTCATTCCAAAGTTTATATTTTGTTACAGTTGAAGTTGACCTTAAACCGAACTATAATACAAGAAATATATTTTAAAAAAAATTGAAAACAATAAGGTAATTATATGTAAAAGGTATAAACTAAAAAAAAAAAAAAAAGTAATTGTGAAAAAAAATCTAAAAAAAAAAATATGGTAAAAATATAAATTATAAAAAAAAACAGTGATATAAAATGTAGAAAAACTAAACACTCGTGATTTTTTTAAGTATGAAAATATAAAAATGATAGCGTACATATACCCTAAATAAAACATGTTAAATTTATAAAATTAATAAATGAAAAAAAATTGATAAACTAATTTAAATTTGAAAAATCAATATAATAATTTTAAGAATGAATTAGAGTTTGTATATATATTTTTTTCATACTTTTGGTGAATAATTTTTATATCATTATTATATAGGTTTTTTTTTGCCAAGATAAAATTGTTTCAAAACTTATTTATTTTTAAATTTAAACTTTCCAATTAATTTCACATAATTTTTAAGAATTATAATCTACAAAAAAATCTTTTGTTTGATTATTTTTTAATGTGCATTTACATTATTTAATTAAAAAATTATTTTTAAATTTGTTTAAATATATAATTTTCTTAATTTTTCAATTTTTTTTCTTGTATTATATTTCGATTAATGGTTCATTTGTAAAATAATATAAACTTTAAAATGTAAATTAAATAATATATATTATTAAAAAGATAATGAGACCTAATTTATGAATTAATTCCTGAACAAACATAATTTGGAAATAAGTTTCGGAATCTAACCTATTTTGTGCATTCGGTCGAAGATTTGTCCATTTTGTATCGAGACTGTAAGTCCTTATCGGTTTTGAACAAACCGTTGCAGACCGTGAAGAAGTACCGGACAGAATTAAATTTACTGTTAAAAAACTTGAGAAACCACGAGGCCAGTCACGTAAGTATGGTTGAATACGTATGTATACAAGGTTTAGGGTTTAGAAATTACAGGAAAATATTGTGACGAATACGTTAAATTAATTCTTTATATAATATTAAATTTAATGTTTATTGTTTTTTTTAAAAAAGGTTTTTACATATGCCAGTTAAGAGGCAGCACTTGTAGCATACAACATACATACTAAATAATTAACATTCAAACTGAAACTCGAAGAACTGATAAAATACTACTTATAAATATTTGTTTAATATAATATGACGGAGATTTGGGTCAAGAGTTCGATAACCCTGGTTCGAGAACGGGGTCTGAGCCCGAGTCCCGACTCGGGCGGGACATTTCCTGTGTACTCGGGCTCGGGCCCAAAAAAGGAGTCCCGAAATTTCGGACTAATGCAAAAGCCCGTCCCTGCCCGCCCAATACCAGCCCTAGATTGGAGACTCCGACTTAAACTTAACATAGTAAATAAACATTAGGGATCCAGACTGCAAAATTCAAATTCCAAGTATCCATTATAACAAAACCAAATATATTGTCTCAACCAACAAACATCAAGTCCACAACTAATCCAACAATGTCTCTTAAGCCTTGACGCGACCATAGAACTTCTGCTTCTCGGATGTGGTCTGGAAACGACCGTGCCCGAACTTGGAAGAGGTGTCGATGAACTTGAGCTTAATCTCCTCAAGCGCCAACCTAGACGTCTGCTTCAGAAGAGACTGTCTCAGGGTAACAACCCTCTTCTTGGGTCCCACACAGCATCCCTTGATCATCAAGTAATCATCCTTCACCACTCCGTAGTGCGGGAATCCACCCATCGGCGTGATGTCCTTCTCGGTCCTGTTCATTCAAATATGAACAAAACACAACAATCAGATGTGTCATATTGCTAATGGATGTCATATGCCGCCATATCAGCTAGGACAGTCATGAGTGATGCTACAAAGTGCGAAACTTAGAGTGAAAATGGAATCTTTAGATTGAAAAGATTCCATTTTCTCTCTAAATTTCACACTTTGTAGCATTGCCATTTAAATATGAACTAAACACAAGTCAGGGGTGTCATATCGCTATTGGATGTTATATGCCAAATCAGCTAGGACAGTCACGAGTGATGCTAAAAAGTGTGAAACTTAGAGTGAAAATGGAATCTTTATTTAGATTGAAAAGATTCGATTTTCTCTCTAAATTTCATACTTTGTAGCATTACTCGACCATCAAATAAATGCTTATTAGATTCTGACCTGTCATAGTCGGTTATGGCCTCATGCGACTCTTGTCCAACCTTGCCAAGCTTGTACACCTTCTTGTTCATCTCGGTTCTGTGATGGTAACCATTCTGACCGGCCCTGGCAACGGTGAAGGAAACCCTAGCAGGATGCCATGCACCAATACAGGCCACCTTACGGAGACCCCTGTGGGTCTTCCTTGGCAGACGGGTAACACCCCAACGGGTCACAACACCTTCATAACCCTTACCCTTGGTGACACCGATGATATCAATCATCTCATCCTTGGTGAACACAGCATCAACAGGGACTTGCTTCTCAAAGAAACCATACGCGTAATCCACCTTCTGGGCAATGGTACCTCCATTGACTTGGATTTCCATGAGATGTGCTTTCTTCTGCTTCAGTCCCTTCATCTTCCTAATCTGAATCATGATAAAATACCCAGATTGTTACAACAGCAGTGAGAAAAGGAAGGTTTTTTGAAGGTGGAAGCAACAAAATAAGGTTGTTCATACTTGAGTGTGAGCAAGAACACGGATAACAGTAGCATATTTCTTGAGCTTCTCAAGCTGCGCTTGGACGCTCTTCTTTCCTTCATCGGACTCGAACTTCTTGGAGTACTTTGTGAAGGCCTTCTTCTTGGACTTGCACCAGTTCTTGTAAAACCTTCTCCTCACCTCCTCACTGAGATGCTGAGCCCAGACAGTGCTCAAGGTCCTCAGACCCCTGGGGGTCTTCACGTAGCCCACAACACCAACAATCACCATGGGTGGTGTCTCAATGATTGTGACAGGCTCACATGTTTCCTTCTTGTGAAGCTCTGCATATCAAAAAACGACCAACCATATTACAACCGATTTACATATCAACCATATTACCATTGTAAGCAGAACTATTTGAATATTATGATCACTAATGATACTGGGAAAAAGGAGAGCAACTTAAACATAAGCCTATGAATGGAAACACAAGTTTATGAACAGATTTTTACTAGTTTAATAATGTAATAGGCAGCCTAACAGTGAAGATCAATAAACACTTCAACACCAGGGAAGACCACCGAATTTATTGCTGTTGGTAGACCTACTGACCATTCACATAGGAGTTAAGTCAAAAGACTAAGTATGTGACTGGCTAATTGGCCACCGAGAAGAAAGAACAATCCAAGCATTTCCAAATTAGAATTATTTAATGTTAAGGGTAAATATATCATTGGCTCACATGAAAAGGAGACTAAACCCTCTTGTAGGGTGGAAGGAGCAAACATCGGAGTGTAATATATATAACAGCTAAAGCCACATTATCGTGCCAAACATCAAATACCGAATGTATGCAGCAAGCAGAATCAATAACAAAGAAATGAAACAAATATACTTACTCGATCCGGGCTTCTCCACATCACGGACAATGTGAGTCATACCAGCCTTGTAACCCACAAAGGCGGTGAGCTTGCAAGGCTTAGTGGGGTCATCCCTGGGGAAAGACTTCACTGCATAATTAAAGAGATCAGTTAGAAGATCATACCTCAAAACATGGAGACAAACTAAGTTACAACTTACATGGGCAAATACACATCCGAAAACAACAATACCTTTTCCTCTGTGGCGGGCAGCCCTCTTCCTTGGGAGAAACCCTAGGGAACCGTGCCTGGGATGCTCAAACTTCCTGTGAGACATTTTCCTCCCCCTCTACAAACAATACCCTAATCAGCATCACAAATCATGCTTCAACACATCTTATTACACATGTTATGTCATTAACTTCGAACATTTGAAAAATTCATGCTGCAGCTGAAACATTTTAAGGTCGATTGCAGCTCGTATTAAAACTCGTGCAAATCACTACAATCATAATCATCTTCAACTGCAAAAGAATCTATGCTAATCTACAATAAACGTCGTTACGTATAAAAGAATGCAAATTTATGGTCATGTACTGTTGTTGTTCGCGTGAATGAGCCAACTGAAACAAAAACAGACAATGAATACAACGATCAATCGAGAGAAAGTACCTCGGTTACTGACTGCAACCTGCTACAGCCAACGTTGGTAAGGAAGAAGAGAGAACAGAGCTGCAAACTTATAGTCGGCGTTAGGGTTAAAACCCTACGGAGATTATGGAATGGGCTTGGACCGAGAACATCTGGGCCCGAGTTTAACTTTTTCCTTCAAAATCAAACAATTGCAAAAAAAAAAAATCCGACCTGCCGGATTCGAACCAGCGACCTAAGGATTAGCTGCGAACATACTACAGTCCTCCGCTCTACCAACTGAGCTAAGGTCGGATTGTGAGACAGTGTATAAATAAAGTTTATTTATATAACAAATAACAAAGATGAAAAACTATTTAGACCAAGCACACTTTGCAGCATATTTGGTTAGAACTTCAGATGGTGTAGTTTTGTTGAAATTTTGAATTGGAATATAAATAAAGAATAGAAGAATTGGAGATGATCAAATGACAAATTCTAACAACATATTTGGTTCGCGGAATAATGAATAGAAATAGGTAATATTATTATAATGTTGTTTGGTTGACATGATGAATATGGAATGAGAATTCCAAATTCAATGTTTAGTTAATAAAATGTTATAGTAAAGGAATAGAATAAACCATAACTGACAGCTATACCCTTTTGTTATTTTATTAATTAAATTAATATTATTAAACATGAAAATGTCAAATAATCTATTATTAAAACGAAAATTGATTATTTTTCTTTAAACGATTGTTTTTCTACAAAAGAAAACTATTATTTAAAAAAATACATATTTTTAGACATTATAAAATTTACTATAACTAAGTGAATTGTAAATTAAAAATAATATGTTAAATTATAATTCTTAATTAAATTAAAATTTACCACTTTAATCAGATTCACCTATTTGATATAATACATTTTAATATATATATATACACAAATTACAACATATTATAACATAACAGAAATCTTAATCTAAATTTACCAATTCTCAACATATATAAGACAAACTTTAACCACAGGGAAGGCATGAGGGACACATGGAAGATAGTCGTCAACGGAAGAGGGCAGTCATCGTTAGATTATAATGAAATATAATAATTAAATTAGATTATATTAGGGTTAAAATATGATTTATTATTTTTTATTTTAGAATGTTGGAATAGGTAATCCTAGGGGTTAGGCTATGATTGAGTATTCTATTAAAATAAGCAATAAGGAATCTTAATTCTACAATATTTAATTTACCAAACAACATAATAAGGAATACCAATTATTGGATGAACTAAATATGTTGTAAAACATTCTTTTATTTACCAAAATAAACATCCTTACAAAAAATGATAATAAACAAAAAAATAAAAAGACTCCTACTATATATAAACTAATAATAAGAAGAGTCTCATGTAAAAAGTTTGAACCAGATTAGCCCCGGGTCGAATGCCATCGTAGACGCCACATTGGAAAGGGCTTTAACATTAACGATCCCGTCCCGAAATTACCGAAACAATTATATATATATATATAAAAAAAAAAAAAAAAAAAAACCAAATTAGGTAGTTCTGCTACCGAGAGTAGCAAAATATTATTAAAAAAAAAAAAAAAAAAAAAAAACATCTGACCCAAATAGCGGAACAAGAAAAAAATTAATTTTTCTCCCTATTATATCTAATTTCATTTGCTCTTTTGGGTTTACCGATTATACCAAGACAAAATTACATTGTAGAGGGTGAGAAATAATTTGAAAAAATGGGTCATTTAGAAAAAAAAAAATCGATAACATAAGTTATCCAAAAAAAAAGAGAGATTAGAATATTACAACCACAAACTTATGAAGGAGTTCTTCAACAGTTCAACTTGTAAAATACACAAATATACAGAACTTGTTATTGATCAACGTAGAAATAAGAGTAAATTATTACTGTGTGCTTCTATATGGAAATGGTTTTAATTGATCTTCTTCGAACTTTGTAAGTCCCATACTCTCAGACTTCAACTTACTGTAGATTCCCGCTAGAAAACTCATTTTTCAGGGGATTGAGATTTACATCTAGTATACTGAAATTCCCCTTAGCCACTCAACACTGCAGCGACATTTCATATTGTAACAATCGGAATTACAATCTACAAACACGTGCAAACGACATGTTTCTATATGAATGAATCAACTTTCGTACGTTTGGGTCATGGCAACATCCACCTTACAAGGAAAAACAGAACCCGGAGGGAGACCTGAAGAGGTTACTCTTGTTACAATCAACCGACTCCAAGAAACGCACCTCACTTCTTCATTTTCAGCGATTCTTCGATCCGCTGAATAAGCTGCTGAGCTGTTAAAGCTCCCTCCTGAAGATAATAATCATTTTCAAAGATTAGCTATTGGGAAATTACGAGTCGTTTACTTGTACGGTCGATCAAGCTACAGCTAACTTCAAATAAACATCATATGAAGCTGACAAGCAAGATTCAATGCATAGACAGAAAAACTAGCAGGACATTCAACATAAGTGACAGTGGAAAATGCAGTGAAGGCGATACGATATGGTCCACAAATAAGAAAGAATGACAATCAACTTACAAAGCGATCATGGGGTTTGCCATCCTTGAAGATGATGAGAGTAGGCAATGCTTCGATCCTGTATTTATTCGCAATGCTTGGGTACTTCTCAGTATCAATTTTGACCACTTGGATTCTGTCGCTGAGAGCAACACTAACTTCATCCAGGATCGGAACCATGAACTGGCACGGACCACACCTACAGATATTACCTTCTTATATTTAGCACTCATATGTGTTCAGAAGAACTCGTAACACAAAGTCTTAACCCTAGGTATTTCTTGCAAGGTTTGTGTTCGTGCTTATCAGATTTCTTTATACGAATTGCCTTCAACCAATAGCTCATCTAGACATGATGCTCTGTCACCATATGTTTCCATTTTCTGATGTCTAGAAGATACACAAGGGCAAGATCTCAAGCTACATCAGAAGTCAGAACTACGCAGTCAAATCCTACAGAGACATGGCAGAAAATTTACCAAGTAGCATAAAAATCTACTAGCACAGGCTTGTCTGACTTGGCCAGCAAATCATCAAAGGAAGAAAATGTTTCCTTCTTCGAAGCCTGCAACAATCAATGAGCACAAATTAATCGCAACGAATACATAGGACACTTAGCACCTCATGTTTTCTTTTCTATTCATCCTATCTCTATAAGAGATTCAGCCTATTCTCATAGTAAATCAATACTGGTTGGAGAAATAACTATACCAAGATAGAGATGGCCATACTACCCTTTTTTAGCATCTTTCTGAATTTTTTGACATGAAATGCTGTCCACCAAATTAACATACTAGCTCGGATTTTTTCACATGTATATATCAGACAATTAAGTGTCTTTGCATATCAATAGACGGAGACAGTTCAAAATCAAACCCCGCTGAGGTGAACACGAGACACCTGATTTGCCAGTCTTACTTCCCGCATTCAGGATACAATAACTCATAAAAAATATTTGGCTCTTGGTTCATGTTCATACTCTGTAATGGCTCTTGGGTGACGTTTGAATTGTGAGAAACCATTTTTATTGCATCTGGACATGAATTGCTCTCCACAAAATTAACAGACAGTTTCAACTTTCAATCAATAGAGCCGATATTCAAAATCAAAGATGGGAAATTTGTTTGTGAAATGTAGCCAACAAGATTGAACAATTCAATGCAAACAAAAGGCGTGATAGGACTTTCCATGCTCATCGTTTTAAGATGCCTATCCCTTGAAATATGGAGCTTAAATCAGAAAACAAAAACACAAGAACAGTTAAAGTTCCATCTCCATATCTATAACAGTCCCATTGAACCACCACTAGAGCTGAACTAAGAAAGCACCAAATTCCATGAATCAAAGCTCCATATCATAAACATTGCAGCAAACTCGGAACAGACTTTCCCACAATTATGTCACTTAGTGGTGAGTGGATAGGTAAATTACCACGATTGGAGCATTCCGAACTGTCGAAAACGAACTCCTCCGAATTGCAATCCGCGCTCTCCTGGACACTGCAGGTAATCGACCTCCGAGAGACGATAGAGACGAAAACTTCGTGGAACTAGACGACCCGACGGATTGTTCGGGTTTTAAGGAAGGAATCGCAGCGGCTGAGAGAGAAATCGCCATAGAAGGGGAAGAAAAGAAGTTACAGCTAGCTCAGCCAAAAAAAATATGCAGTTTTGGATAAATCGAAGCGCAACAATATCTCCGCACCGCAGCTTTGGATTTTCTGCAAGGAGTCGTTGATGGAGAGAAAGGGAGGGAGATGAAGATTGAAGAAGGCCCAGTCTAACGAGAGAGTTCCCTTGGGTAGTACTAAACTACGTCGCTTCCATGATAAGTGGACTAAATTATGGAACGGCCGCTGCTTTATGCGGCCTATTAATAATGTATTTTATTCTTAATATCTGGTTTAATGATTTTCGGTCTGGTCTGGTTCGACTAATTCCGGTTTAACAACGTTAGGATCTCCCGTTAAATTTGTTTGGATGTACTGTGACCCAACAGCATAGTAGTGGCTGCACCTGACAACCTTTAATATTTAATTCTATTATGTTTGTTCCAATTGATATATGAAATCAGTAGCAACTAAAATTATTTTATGTGCGTGAATTATATTCCATAATATTAATTAATTATTTAAATGTCCATTTTTTTATTTACTCTGGTGGTGGTTTTCATTTAGGGTATGGATAAGGTTTATAGTAAACTTGACTAGGGGTTTAGTATTTTCACTATGCCTTAGTGGTTGTATTTTTTTAAAATTTAATATTTAATTCTATTATATTTGTTCCAATTGATATATGAAATCAGTAGCAACTAAAATTATTTTATGTGCATGAATTATATTCCATAATATTAATTAATTATTTAAATGTCCATTTTTTTATTTACTCTGGTGGTGGTTTTCATTTAGGGTATGGATAAGGTTTACGGTAAACTTGACTAGGGGTTTAGTATTTCCACTATGCCTTAGTAGTTGAATTTTTTTAAAATTTAATATTTAATTCTATTATATTTGTTCCAATTGATATATGGAATCAGTAGCAACTAAAATTATTTTATGTGCATGAATTATATTCCATAATATTAATTAATTATTTAAATGTCCATTTTTTATTTACTCTGGCGGTTGTTTTCATTTAGGGTATGGATAAGGTTTACAGTAAACTTGACTAGGGGTTTAGTATTTCCACTATGCCTTAGTGGTTGAACTTTTTTTAAATTTAATATTTAATTCTATTATATTTGTTCCAATTGATATATGAAATCAGTAGCAACTAAAATTATTTTATGTGCATGAATTATATTCCATAATATTAATTAATTATTTAAATGTCATTTTTTTATTTACTCTGGTGGTGGTTTTCATTTAGGGTATGGATAAGGTTTACAGTAAACTTGACTAGGGGTTTAGTATTTCCACTATGCCTTAGTGGTTGAATTTTTTTTAAATTTAATATTTAATTCTATTATATTTGTTCCAATTGATATATGAAATCAGTAGCAACTAATATTATTTTATGTGCATGAATTATATTCCATAATATTAATTAATTATTTAAATGTCCATTTTTTTATTTACTCTGGTGGTGGTTTTCATTTAGGGTGTGGATAAGGTTTACAGTAAACTTGACTAGGGGTTTAGTATTTCCACTATGCCTTAGTGGTTGAAATTTTTTTAAAATTTAAAATTTAATTCTATTATATTTATTCCAATTGATATATGAAATCAGTAGCAACTAAAATTATTATATGTGCATAAATTATATTCCATAATATTAATTAATTATTTAAATGTCATTTTTTTATTTACTCTGGTGGTGGTTTTCATTTAGGGTATGGATAAGGTTTACAGTAAACTTGACTATGGGTTTAGTATTTCCACTATGCCTTAGTGGTTGAATTTTTTTAAAATTTAATATTTAATTCTATTATATTTGTTCCAATTGATATATGAAATCAGTAGCAACTAATATTATTTTATGTGCATGAATTATATTCCATAATATTAATTAATTATTTAAATGTCTATTTTTTTATTTACTCTGGTGGTGGTTTTCATTTAGGGTATGGATAAGGTTTATAGTAAACTTGACTAGGGGTTTAGTATTTCCACTATGCCTTAGTGGTTGAATTTTTTTAATATTATATTCCTTATCATTACTATTATAATATATAATATAATCATATAAATTGATACCCTAAAATAATTGGAAAAAAATAACTTGATATTATTAATATATATTTATCCAAATAATGCCTAAGGTATACATCAATATAAGTGAATAGAAAAAAATTATTGGCTAGAATCTGTGATTTAAAAGAGAATTTAGTAAATTTGAACATAATTATACTAGAATAGAACTACGTATGCAGTTAATAAATAGTAAGATAACTTTTGCACAGTCATGAAAATATAAATATATATATATATATATATATTAAATAAATTGGTAAAGAATAGTCTTTATCTCTCTTACTTTTTGGTACGGTTATTAAAAAATAATCTTAAGAAAAGGGAAAAGAAGATTTTGTCCCTCTCTCCTGCTTATCTTCTTCATCTTCCTCGAACCGTGGTCTAATTCACTTAAGTGATGTGATATGATGTGACAAGAACCACTAAACCGCATTGTTTCACTTTTTTGGTTATTTACAAGTTTGCCATTAAATACAGGTCTCTAATTGGTGGAAATTAGGCCGCTTGAAGCAGCGGCCGCTCCATAGTTTAGTCCATGATAAGTACCTACTCCAGCGAATTTTAGAATAATTACATAATAATCCCTTGAATTATTTGGATGTGAACCATACGCCTTATACTACTGAAAGTGTGCTATATACCCCCATGATATTCAGTGATTGAATCAGTACTCACTCCCAATAAACTTTTCGGTCTAAAGTTAACCCAATGACCCCCAAGTATTCTCAAGATGCTCTTCTACTTTCTAACATTTCAAAATTTCACCCATTCCAATCTTCACTCAATTGGTGATCCACCTCAAATTGTGGAGTTCGAACTAGTAGAGAGCAAAAATTATGAGAAACCCGTCTTTGAAATCGTGCTCGAGCCTGATTGGGTGAAACTTCCCACCCAAAGTTGGGTTTAGATTTTTTAGGCAAAAACTCGAATGTTCGAAACTCGTTCCGACTTTAGTGATAAACCCTAACCTTTAGTATGTTAATTTTGAATCTTGATAATGTTTAAACTTCGAGAAATTTGATATGATTATAATATGAGTTTTTTTTTTCAATTTTAGGTAAAAATTCAGAATGGTCCGAACCCGTTCCGAATTACGCATTTTTGCCTCGAGCGGGCGTTTTCCCTTAAACTTGGGCTTAGATTATGGATAAGAAATACAATAAAAGGCCTGTCCTAAAAGACCCAAGATCAACACTAGTTCGAATCCTGATACAGTGTGGCGCACAATTCAATATGCTAGTTTAGCGTTAAGGCTGAAATTCGAGCAAGTTGTATTGTATTCGTGCGTGTTGAGTTCATATCGTGTTCCAGTGAATTAACACAAGCACGAAACGAAAAATTCAATAATTAGCCAAAAGAAGTGTTAATGTTTGAACATGATTTCTCACTATTTGGTATTTATCCGTTATGTAATTTGAGTGGAAGATTGTGTTTGTGGACTTTGAAGTTATTTGTGATTGTTGTATATAGTGCGTTTCCTCTGTTTATTTGTTTGACGTATTTAATATAGATGTGGGATTTAATGGTTATTACTCTTTATAATATAATGATTGGACCACTTATAGCTAACTACACCTATATATAAGAGGCTTACCAGTCTCCACTTAAGGATATCATTTATAAGAGGGGTTATATGTGATCATCAACTATAATGCTTTATTTTAAAACAAAACCCTAAAATTTAGGTAAGGAGATTAGTCTTTCGGATTGTCGTTATTTGATAATTGGAAAATAAGATTGTTACCTAAGTATCACATTTAATCATTATATACGCAATTTGTCACATTAATATACGATCTAGTTCAGCTTAAGTAATAGTTGCAAAAAATTCAACAAAACTCAATCTAATTCACAATTTATCAAGTCAAATATCAACTAAATTATTTGAAATAACTCTGCTGATTTACACCATTTACTTTGGACCAAATTTGAGATCCTAATATACATTATAGTCGTATTTAAAAAAAAAAAAAACATAACAATCTTAAAATGTCTCATCCTTAGCACACTCCTAACACGATGTCACACATTAGGTATTTTTATATTTGTTTTGAGAGTTATATCAATATGGCCTGGCCTACTCACAAACAAATACAGAGCACAGCTGGGAAGTGGGATGATACCCAACCAAAAACCAGGAGGAAGAAGAAGAAGACAAAAGCACCTTTTTGCATATAATATATAGATAGATAGATAGATGACAGCTAGCTACCAAGTGTGTTGTGAGACGGACCACCACTGCATTAAAACTCTGATGATGTTAGAAACTTCACCATACATATAATTCTGAGACACGGTCCATTATTTAGCTACATCACTCGGTTTGAGACAACTCATACATCAACAGTAGAGTAGAGATGAACTTGTATTTTAAAGTGTAGCACAATAAAGAAGCAACCCCGCCATGTGGGATTATGCGTTTTCTCTTCACTACAGGTTTTTGTAGGGTTAGTACTTACATGCGGCATCAAACTGAATGTAAATTATATTTTGAATGCGGAGTTCGGATATTACATGCGATGTTCTTATGATATTATGACACTCTTATAACAAGAAACAAATAAAAAAAACATGTGGAATTAATATAAACACACATTTGACTAGTAGCTGATGAAGAATGAGAATTATAAAATATGAATAAAAATTATCATTTTTAAGTGAACCCGTCTGTATAAATTACTCTTTATAATAATTAGTAGAACTCAAATCTTATTTGATATTTTATTGGTGATAAAATATATTCTTTAAAGTTTCGAACATTTTAGTTGTAATAATAATTTGTAATATTTCCTAATTGCATTGACTGGTCGGAAACCAGATCGAGGGGCAACGAGGCCAACGACTAGGGAGCAAGAAACTAGAAAGAGTTTGACTTTAAACCATTTGACTTTGACTACTTCCCCATGAAATGATACTGCTCCAAGGAAAGGAAACAAAAGCGTTTCATATGTTCAATTCAATACGGTCACGCAGCCACGCTTTTCACATATCGTCCCTAATTTTTAAACAAAAGAAAGATGGATGAAGGGCTAATTATAATCTTCGGTTAATTGAATAAAATATTAGCTAGGTTTATATTTGTTATTTTTGTTAGCTAAATTGTATTATGGGTGTAATTTGTTTATTCAGTTGAATTTATATAAACGGAATTATCCATACAATGGCTATATATGTAATAAAGAAAATAGTTAATAATTTATTAGACTATCCAAATATATTTAACTACTCAAATATTAGCTAGCAATTGGCGAGTTCTTTCATAAGTGTTGGATATATCCATTTCCGTTGTATTAGATAGAAATTTTAACGAAGTTAGCAAACCTATAATTATGTAAATTTGAGTCAACAGAATATTATGTTTAAATACGATTAAAAAACTGAAAAGATTGACAAATATTAAAAAAAAAATTGATAAGTTTACATTGATGACAAATTAGCAGTAGCGTCATCAAAAATCAACAAATGCAAAATCATGTTACTTGGATGAATGTTTCCGACAAAATCATATTACCTTAATTTAATAGTTTTCCATAAAATAACTGATTTACTGTTATATATATATTAAAGAGTAATTCCTTAAAGTGTGAAAAAAAGAGTGAAAAAACTATAGAAAGTTAACAACTGTCACATGTCGGTTAACAATTTGACATAAATTGGAAAGAGAATTATGTAATGCATTGTCATGTGGCAGTTGTTAACTTTCTATGGTTTTTTCACACTTTTTTTCACACTTTCTAGCAAACACTATATTAAACTACTTTAATTTGGATCAGTCAGCCAGACATTCTCACAAAGTTCAACGCAGTGGATCTAGACGTTCGAAGATGATCTAGAATTTGCTTGAGAACAAGATCTTTGCATTCTAACCAAATATCATCTGGGTTCAGCTCGATATGGGTTTGACTTGTAACCAACTGCATTTTAGCTAAACCCGATCAAGAATGGCATGCAACACTGATATAAGAACTGCCCTTATCACATATTTAATGTTCTTCGGTTATTAAAAATCAAAACCCCTAACTACCAAATCATCAGACAAATAAAGCTAGAATATGATGATGATTGTAGAAATATATAGAGATCTTCTAAATAAGAACCTGTTTCTTTACAGAAAGTTTCTGCAGTTGAAAATATCAAATTTATACAAACCAAAATTCACCTCCTACACCATTATTCATGGATGTAATCCAGCCCCTCCGTTCGAGCCCTGACGATCCGATGAAAAACCTCTCGAACCTGACACTGCAATGGCTCCAACCCTTTAACGGACTCGAACAATTTCGACAGTTCCTCCACCTTGTTCCTCACTTCCTTCTCCTTCTCCTCACTGATCGGGAACTGAACAGAGTCCACCAGCTCGTTCATCACCCTCACGTTCTTCTCGATTTGATAAATCTCCTTCAAAAGTCCGATCGCGTTCTTCCGTTCTCTCTTTTTTGATTCTTCGATGACCTTGTCGTGAATTCCGAGCAGCGGAGCCGCCCAGGTGAACTGCCTCGGGATGGAGAAATGCACCTGGAGGCCGCGGTCCTGACAGGGGATGGCCGCTACTAAGGCCCACATGACGAATAGCAGGACTGATCCCATGGTGAAGACGGCGACAGAGAGGCCGTTTGTGGCCACGATTTCGTTCCCTTTTGGTGCGGATAGGTTGTTACTGATCGCCTGGATCTGACGCGCGGCGGACCAGGACCTCGACACGCTCCACGAGAGGGACCGGAAGTGGCCGATCGACTTGTGATCGCGGTTGCTCCGGCCGAATGAGCGGTTACGGTGAGACGCCGCCGTGGAGGAGGAGCCGGAGTCCTTCTCGTCGAGCATACCGACGGCAAGATCGATCAACGCTTTCTTCGCGCGGCGGAACTGTCCTTCTCCGAGATGCCTTTTGTTGTCCAGAGCGCAGAGCACGATTTCAAGAAGCTTCTGCCACTGCCGGATCTGCTCGATTCCGTCGCGGATCGCGTTGCAGACGTCGAGGGCTTTCACCGTCCTATCGTTGAAATCGGCAATTATCCTGTCCATCGGAGGCTTCGACACCAGCGATCGGTTGTTGTAGAGGATGGCTCTGAAATCCTCTTGGCAGCACAGAAATGCATCAAGAAGCCTTCTGATCCACGACAGTGACAGTAATTCATCGCCGCAGCTTGAGGAGAGGTCTTGGAATCGCTCCGTCACCTGCCTCTGGAAGGCCTCCAGTTCCGCCTCGAGCTCTGTCGTCTCATGCGACGATGCACCTTCCATCGAATGTGCGGCCTGATCTCTCCGCAAGCTAAGTATGGAGCGGCCAATGTATGATCCTTGGTAGTCTGTAGCTGGCATCTTCACATCAAAATCCCGATTATTGCTAAAGAAGATTATTCAATCTCGAATGTAAACTGAGACTGTAATTGAGATTGAGATTTCAAATTGGGAGATTGAGATTGTGGGTGTGTGTTGGAACCCTAGCGGAAGGAGAGGATTATATTGGGGTGTGCTTTGGACCGCGTCTTCTGGTTGTTGGAAAGAGAGAGGTGTGAACTTTGAGGGACTTGGAGAGAGAACCAACATTTCTGACCTCAATTAGAGTATTTCATTTAGTATTATTTTATATTTCTCAAAATTAAATTAATATATATTTCAAAAATCCATTACACTTTTTTTCTACAAACAAAATCCATAACCCTGATTATTATTATTTTGGTAATCCCAGGGCCTTGATTAATTACCAAAAAGCCAGTACCCTAATTATTGTTATTTTGGAAATCTACCTGATTATTCTGGCCTAACAGGTACCCTGATTAATACTCAAGAGTATTGTTGTCCCAGATTTAATAGTTTAATATGATATGATGATTTAACATTTTATTTATATCGAATTTAAAACTCATTGGAGATTCGATAATGAAAAAAATATTTGTGACTATCATATTTTGTCATATGTGTTAATTTCAATACGATTGCAGATTTTATAAATAAACATAGAGCATATATGATACGGATACTGTCTTAAAACACCCACGTGAAAAAGAAAGAAAAAAATAATTTGGATTTGACACTATCTTTTTCGCGGGAGTGCAAAGCCTTAATTAGGATGTATGATCCATAGCTTGCTTGTTATACAGTTAAAACAATATTCACTTACTTTGAGTCAGTTCGTAAGTGATAAAATGTTAGTCGTAAATATATTTTCATTGTAAAGCTCGCACCGGAGACCTCTGGTTAAGCAACAAATAGCTTAAATTGAAGCTTTATGTAATTCTTTTTTAGTGAATAACAGGAAAAAATTACATTTAATAGTGTTTCTATTTATATTTTAGATTATCTAATTGCTAGATGGTATTTAAACGTTTAAATAAATTACTATTTTATGTTTTTTAAAATATTATTATAGCTAAAATTTCAAATGTGTACACATATTGTTAGCTATTTTAGGGTTTTTCGTGTAATTTTTTATATATTTGAAATTTGAGCTGCTAAAATGTTAAGTAAAATCAATTTATGCTTAAACATTAGCTTGTAATTTGATAATTAACTATATAATTTATACTGAGAAAAAAAAAAGAATTGGATGCTTATTGAATTGAATTAATTATTGATTTAAGTATTAATGAAGAGATCAGGGTAATGGTCAGTGAAAAAGGTAACTTTTGTCGAACCAAATTCATTTGATTTACACGGACCAAACACGTACCTCACGCGCATCACATGAAAATTCAGATATTGAGGTAGACCCCAGTTAAAGATTGAATCTCAGCCGTAAATGTAGAATATATATAGTGTCGCTTATCGGGACCCGACCCGACATGATGTTTTTCACTTCGCTAGCGTCACAAAGCTGTGGCCTGTAAGGCGTACACGCGTTGCCCTATAGTGGGCATGTCCAACATGGCGCAAGTTGATAGGTGGGAAACCATCGCTCCAGTTGCTTACACACGTGGATTATATTTTTTATAAAATATATATTTGATTTTCTTGATATTGGTTACCAATACTTTTTTTTTTTACTTTTTTTTTTGTTTGAACTTTGAATGGATATAATCTCACTTTATTTCCATATTATATACACATTATATCGTTAGGTTTGCCAAATGCATAATGTGCATCGAAAGTAATTTTCATTGTAATATCAGATTACGTCTAAACTTAATTTATAGTACGATATCACAATATGACACATACGATAACATTGTTTACTAAGACTAATCTTGAGTATTTTTTTGAACACTTATTTAATATCTACTAAAACTCCAATTAGAGATTTAATTTTTAAAATTTGTCAATCATATATCACAAACTTATAATTTTTTTTTTGTTTGCAATAAAATGTTCATTATTTTGATTTTTGCTTAAAGATTTTATATAGATAAGTACAACCAAATACTCAACATAACACGACAGCACAACACGAACACACATAAAAAAATGAGTGTTGTTTCGTGTTTGTAAAATGTGACATGATTAGCTTACAGTGAGTGTTTATTTCAGTAAGTTTAACATGACACGATTATTGACATGCACAAATGCACGAACTGCAACCCTTAGCTAATTACAATAGTTGTCTATGAATTTCCAGGCTTTGAAAATGAAACATAAAAAACTCTTAATCAAATTACTTAAATATATATTTCTCAAAATGAAAGAGAGAAAAAAAACAAAAACTGAGACTTATTATACTGTGTGGTAGGTGTCACACTTATCGCATTCGGCCAAAAAATATAACATTGGAGGAATTAATTAAACAATCTTAAGCTGGAGTCCTATATGAAATGAACAAATATTTTTTGTCTGAATAAAACATTTTTCTGTAACCCAAGAAAAAGAAATAAAACAAATATATGAAAAGTATTTTAGTAAGGTAGGCGCCGAGGGAGTTATATTATTTAGTCAGTGGCTCAGTGCCGCCTTCTAGAAAGGAGGAGAAGAGAGAAAGGTTATTGTTGGTATGACGAAAATACCCCTATCCTCGAGGAGCGAACAAGTCAACTTTGCTGCGCACGACTCCTCCTCTGTTGAGTCTTGACCGTGACCGATATTCGAGACCTCGACTTTTTCTTTAAACTATTAAAAGTTATTAATAAATAAACAGATAGATAGATAAATAAAATTGAAAATGAGTGTATAATATTAATAATATTTTGTAACACTTGCAGAGCAAGCAAAGCTATAGTAGAGAGGTGACAGAAGTTTTTGTATCAACATCATAAATCAATCTTGGATCAATTTCCAAAGATCGTATGCGTACGCCACCCTTTTCAATGTTAGTATTTATGGGTCCAATAAATTAAAAGTGGCAGCTTGTTCATCAAGATACCTATATAACTAGGAGTAGGGGTGATAATTTCTGACAAGTAACAGATCAGTGTTCTTTTTCATATTCTGTTATGTATGAAAATCTGTGTCGTGTCTAACAAATCTGTTGACACGACTAAATCTATTTTTTAAGTATATCCGTGTAGATCAGACCTATAGGTAAATGATAGACATACTTCACACGATTTATTTGAAACTTAACACTTATATAAAGACCAATAATTTTAAAAATATTGCAACTATTCAGTACATTAATATATTTAAAAAACTTATAATAAGATTTGTTTATAATAACAAAAACTTATATTGGCAAAAAAAAAAAAAAAACCTATAATAGGATTTCATGTGCTAGCTTCAACATCACTTGAAATTTAGATATCGGTTTATTTTGTTTGATGTTGTATTTGTTATATTTAAGTAATTTTTTTTTATAAACTTATTATTTGTATAATGAGAAGATTTCAAATTATTTGTCAAAATATAATGGTGCTTGATTAATGATGATTTTGTAACATTTGTAAAAGTTTTGAGCTAAAATGTGCAATATTTTTTCATGTCAAAACAAAATCTCGTGTTGACACTGGATCTGTTTTGACACGAAAATTCAATGTCTCGTGTCCATGTCCCGTGTGACACGGGATCTGCCTGTGTCAACTCCCGTGTTTGGAAAACTAGCAACACATTTAGAGTGATCTGTTTTGACACGAGAGATCTGTTGACACGTGTCACTAGCGACACGACACGAATCAATATGACACGATTGCCACCACTAACTTGGAGCAATTACAAATATAAAATTGGGTAATGGGGAACATTTTTAATGTAACGAAATTATGTGAAAATTTTATTGTCAGGAAAATAGTAATTGAAAATTTTATAAAATCTTTGGAAAAAAAAATATATTAGATTTTAAATTGTAATGTATTACATAATTTAGTAGTAGCTCAGATTTGATCACTAACTTAATAATTTACTCGTTTAAGTTTCAATTTGTGGACAAATTGCTAGCTAGATTTTTTTTTTTTTGGGACAAATTACTAGCTCGTATTTTATTTTGTAAACAATTTACTGTCTCAGGTTTCCTTTTGTGGTCAATTCGATAACTCGAAAAAAAAAAAAAAAGTTACAACCTAACAATATTCTAGTTTATGTTTACACTTTGCGGGAAATTTACTAGCTGTTTTTTTTTTTAATACAGTTTTCTAGGATAGATTTCGTTGTACAAACTCAAGCTTTCTTTTATGGATAATATGCTAGGTCGTGTTTCGTTTTTAAGACAATTCCCTAGCAATGAAATTGCCCACAAAACGTGAGCTAATAAATTCTCGATTATGTGAAATTTGAGCTTGCAGATTGTCTACAAAGTGAAACCTGACCTAGCAATTTGTTCAAAAAAAACTTAAATTAGCAATTTGTTTGAGTGTACAAACGTGAGCTAACAATTTACAAGAAAATCACTTTGGTAAAAATAATTTAATCCTTTTATTGGCTAAGTTATAAATATTTAAGTAATATATTGATATTGTAGTGAAATTTTAAATTAACTACAACTACTATAATTTAACGTATATATTTTCATTCGGGGTTTATTTTTTAACATGACGAGCAGTAACCGAAATTTAAAAAATAAATAAAAAAATTGAGTAGTATAATTGCAATCAAAACAACTCTAACAAAAGATATTACTGTTGCGCGTAAATGATTTTAAACAAAATTAAATTATTATTTTTATTAAACTGAAGTGAATTTCATTAATGCTTATACTAGACAGATGCCCAAGTTACACGCGCATTGTCGCCGCGGGAATGTTATAGGGACATGATCAATCCGACTTTAAGGTTTATACAAGATCATGATCGAATCAGCTTTAATGATGATACAAGAGTAGATAATGATTAAAAATATTGTCTTAAATTATATAACATAATACTATATTTTCATTTCCTAGGTCACCTAGGAGTTTAAACTGTTGTCATTTAATTAAGAAATGAAACGCTGAACCGCTATACCATATTATATAGTTTGACTATACTTTATTTACTCTTAAATAATTTAATCTTGTTTAAAATTACTTTATTTACATAGGTTGCCACTCAAAACCTAAATTTATTTCAAATACGACAGTGTTACTTGGAAAATTGATGAAAACATATGGTTGTTAATATATTTGGAAAAGTATGAAATATATAGACGTCACGTAATATGCTTGTCCAATTTGGTGAGTGAGTAGAGCGCGTATGCTGCTATATTTGCTTTTTTTTTTTTTTTTTAATCGAGGCAATATATTGAAACCAAACGAAGTTACAAAAGTGGCAAATGAGGAGGGAAAGGTGCCCCAAATGCCTGATGTTCGAGAAGATAAAGCATATCTAGCAAGTTATTATTATTTCCATAGTATTTAAGTATAACTAATAGACGTAAACGTGGCAGATAAAAATCTGAAATGACTTGAAAAAAATTATTTGAACAAATGTTCAATTTTTTTAAAAATAAATATAAAAAAACCTTAAAAAAATCTAAGAAAAAAATATATCTGATAAATTTAAATAGTTCAAAACAATCTGTATAGATGTCATACATATGACAAAAAATGAACTATATATTTAAATATTGAATTAAATGTTATTTTCGTGCTATATGTTTGGCTAAAGTTGGCTTTGATGCCATATGTTTTTTTGTAAAATTTTTATGTCATATATTTGCGTTTTGTAGAATTTTGATGCATCCGGGTTCTCTCTATCATGCTCCAAGAGCACCATGTTTTTTGTATTTTTCTATTACCCTAAAGGTGAATCCTAGAGGGAAATTGATATTATTAATAGTACGATGCAAATATTAGGTATAGTTAAAAAATGTCATACTTTAAAGTTTTACATAAGTTACAATTAAGTCCACCCTATTAATAAATAAAAGAAATATCATGGTTCTCCACAAGTATGGTAGAAAAACTCATTAAGTTTGACCATTATACACTTTTATTTTATTCAGTTTATTCCTCCAATTTATATATTTTTAAGTTTTGATGATTTTTACAATTTAGTCCCCATTCACCACTTAATTCCGCCGGCCACCGCCAAAGACCGTCGACCCAAGGCCACCAACCACCACAAATCAGGACTGACCACCAAGAATCGGGACCGACCGCCGCCAAATCGGGCCGTCCGGCCCCAATCGAGGTCGAACACCACCAAATCGGGGCCGGCCGCCACCCCAGGTGGTGGTGGCCGACCCCAATTGGTGACACCATCCAAATCGGGGTCAGCCACCACCATTGGGTCTGGCTGACCTCGATTTGGACCACAGAGAATTCAAATTGATTGTGGTCGGATGGCTTCGATTTTGGTCAAATATATGGCACCAAAAGACCCTTTAATTCTTAAATATTTAGTAGACCTGAATAAATTATGGTAAATTTTAATAAAAAATAAATTTTAAAGTAAGAGTTACCTACCTAGCTAGCTAGATAATGGAACATTAATATGGAATTTTGTGATTATTATTATTATTTAAAGACTGAAGTGTTAAATTATTATGCCATATTATATTGTATATTTAACAGGTTGTGCTATATTTTAAATGTAAATAAGATCTCACTTTATAAGAGTTCTGATCAATTCATGCTTTTTATAGATTTTTTATTTTATTTTATACATATTAATTAGCTATACACTATATTTAAACTTAATATATGATATTCTTCTATAAACAGATTAGAGAGTTGTCTTCACACTATTTTAACATTAAAAATACATTTTCTAAATCAGAATATTGTACAAAAATAATATAATTATAACTGTGACGGATACATTAGCAACAATAAGGACTCTCGTCCTCCATTTTTTCTAGTATTTGTTTATAATAGGAGGCAACAGGCAAGAGCATACGTTTATTTTTACAGAAAAGTGTACCATAAACCCCATTTTGTTTTAAAAGAAATCCGTTTTAGTCCAAAAAATGATTAATTGTCCAAAAAATGAACCACTCATCTAAATGAAAACCTCGTTACAACTGAGATGAGATGAACCAAAAGCTAGCCGAGATAATCAATCTTATCAGCTATTCAAAGTTTGACTGGAGTCAAATCCTCAGATTGAGTAATCATTTTGTGTTTACTAAAGATAACCAAGGTAGGTCCAAAGTTAATGATGTTGAAGATTGGGATCTCTTGTTTACAATCTGGTTCCTTGGGGACTATTTTGTTATTTGCTGAATATTATTGATTGAGGACTGTTTCAGTATTTTAGATTGTTGTTTATTCTTTAGTTTTTTTGTTTGGGGCCTTGTTTGGCTGTTCCTTCTTTCACGAGGACTATTCTGTAATTCGTGGATGTTGATGTTGTATTAAAGGCGAGGGTAACCAGATGAAGGAACTTACCTGATGACCCGAAGTCTTCCTCTCCTTTACGTTTCTGTTCTAGGGTTTGCTCTCAAAATTGAACATGGTATCAGAGCCACGCGACTCTTCGCGTTCTTGATCCTCCCTTCACCTTCATCCTGTTTGTCTTCGCCTTCTTCATTCCAACGGTTTACATTCCTCCTGCGAGAATCCTTCTTTGCCACATAACCTTCTCACGACGACGCTTCGTCTGTCTTCCTCCTGATCGATATTATTGACGAAGCCTCTGCGTGTCTACTGATCTCTATTTCTCATGGCTGACAAGAAGAATCTTGAAGAATCCTCTTCTGGAAAGAAGGATCTTGAGGAAATCACCCTTGGAAAGAAGATAATTGGTTCAGAGTCCTATCCTGAGGTACATTCGCAACATCCTCTTTATCTGCATGCCTCGGATAACCCTAGTATGACTATAGTTTCAGACCGATTGATTGGGTCTGAGAACTATCCAATGTGGAGTAGGGCTTTGTTCATTATTTTACATGGGAAGAACAAGCTGGGATTTGTGAACGGAACTTGCTCTCGTGATAGTTTTGACGAATCTTTGTATGACCTATGGGATAGATGTAACACCGTAGTATTCGGTTGGATTCTAAATTCAGTTAGTCGTGAGATTGGAAATAGCATCATGTATATGACCAGTGCCTTCAAAGCATGGTCTGAATTGAAGGAAAGATTCGATAAGAGGAACGGCTCTAGGACATATCAGCTTCACAGGGACATCACTCTTACCAGACAAGGTCTTGATGACATATCTTCTTTTTTTACCAAGCTGAAGTTCTTGTGGGCTGAATTCGATTCTGCTTGTGCATTACCACATATTGAAGGAGATGGTTTCAGAAAGCACCTTGAACACAAAGATAACCTGCGGCTTTTTCAATTTTTAATGGGACTCAATGAGTCTTACTCAGCCATTAGGAGCCAACTATTGTTACTGGATCCATTGCCTTCAGTGAATCAAGCCTACAACATGTTAACTCAGGAAGAGAGTCACAAGACTGTTTCCTCTGACATTGCTTCTGTTGGAAATCTTTTAAGTGCTAATGTTGGCATCAATGGTGGTGTAAAGAAAAATCCCTTTGCCAATACTATTTGTGACTTCTGCAAAAAGAAGGGGCATAGCACTGACAGATGCTATTCGAAAGGATGTGATTACTGCAAGAAAAAGGGGCATTGCAAGGATAATTGCTTCAAGTATCGTGATGCTTCAAAGGGAAAACCTGCTGCAAGTCAATCTAGTACTGCCTCTGGTGCCAATGGTAGTATGGAGTTTGATGCCTCAGCTGGGAATGTGATGACTGCAAGCCTTCCAAATGGATGTGCAGGGCAGAATTACATCCTGTTCACCAAAGACCACTTCGACAAGCTAATGGACACCATTGGGCAGCTTAGCCACCCTAAGGGACAAACAGCAACATTTGGCACTGCAAATGCCAATGTTGCAGGTATATCTCTTAACTCTTCTAATACTAATTTTAAGAATTCATGGATAATTGACACTGGGGCTACAAACCATATGACTAATAATGCTAAATGGTTGAACAATTTAAGATTTGTTAAAAACTCCAGAGTTCAATTACCCAATGGATCTTATATTGATGTTGAAGGCATTGGTGACCATAATGTTTTTGGAAACTTGAAATTGCAGAATGTTTTGTTCTTACCTGATTTTAAATACAATCTTCTCTCAGTTTCCAAATTAACTAAGGATCTAAATTGTTCTGCAACATTTTTTCCTCAACTTGCTATTCTGCAGGACCTCTCAAATGGGAAGGTCTTGGGGACTTTTAAAGAGGACTCAGGTCTTTACCATTCTGTTATGCCTAGTAGCAAAATTGAGCATGTTGCTCTGAAATCCTCTTTAAATGAACCAATGTTATGGCATAGGAGATTTGGGCATGCCTCTTTTCAAGTTCTGAAACATGTTTCCTCATTAGATGTTTTCCAGAATAAGAATGTTAACATTCACCACTGTGATGTATGTCCCAAGGCTAAGATCATCAGACCTTCTTTTCCTTTATCTGATTCAAAGGCTGTTTCTATATTCAATTTAATTCATGCTGATGTTTGGGGGCCCTATCATACACCAACTTATGATAACAAACGTTTCTTTCTTACCTTGGTTGATGATTATTCTAGGCTTACGTGGGTTTTCTTGATGCAGTTCAAATCTGATGTCCCAATTATTTTACAGAACTTTGTTGCCATGATTAAAACCCAATTTGAGAAACAAATCAAGATTTTTAGAACAGACAATGGGGGAGAATTTTTCAATGAGCAACTAAGTCTGTTTTTTAAAAATAATGGGATTTTACATCAGAGTAGCTGCTCCTATACTCCACAGCAGAATGGCAGGGTAGAAAGAAAACATAGACATCTTTTGGAAGTAGCTAGGGCACTCAAGTTGCAAAGCTTTCTTCCAAACAAATTTTGGGGTGATTGTGTTTTGACAGCATGTTATCTTATAAATCTGATGCCTTCTCCTCTCTTGAATAAAAAGTGTCCCCTTGAAATTTTAAAAGGAAAGGCCATCAATGTTGATCACCTGAGAGTTTTTGGATGTCTTGCTTATGCTAAAAATTTGATGGTTTCAGACAAGCTTGCTTCTCGTGCTATAAAATGTGTTTTTCTTGGATATTCTTCCACTCAAAAGGGATACAAACTATATGATTTGAATAGAAGGACTTGGTTTGTCAGTAGAGATGTGATTTTTCATGAACATGTATTTCCTTTTGAGCAAAGCAAGCATGATTTGTTACCCATTTTTAGCACTTACACACCTAGGTCCAGATTCCATGAGGACAGATCCGATGATATATTTGAGAATCATTATGAAAATCTCATCCCTAAGAGTAATGAGTCCCCTGCTATATCATCAAATGATGAGTATTCTAGTTCTGATGATGCTGACCCTAACCCAGATGATGAACAAGCTGTTGGTTCTGATGGTGATGTTGAAAATATAGAGATACCTGAGTTGCGTAGATCCACTAGACATACAAGAGTTCCTTCACATTTTGATGATTACATTGTTGGAAAGTGTTCAACTCAGTATCCTATCTCTGATTTTGTTTCTTATGATCACATTTCTCAACCTTATAAATGCTTCCTAACCAATATTTCTGAGCTGAGTGAACCAGTCAGTTTTCATGAAGCTTCTAAGAACCCATCTTGGGTAAAGGCAATGCAGGAAGAGATTGAAGCCTTGGAGGCCAATAGAACTTGGGAACTGGTTCCTCTTCCACCTGGTAAGAAAGCTATAGGTTGCAAATGGGTTTATAAACTCAAATATAAATCTGATGGTAGTTTGGAAAGGCATAAAGCTAGACTAGTAGCCAAAGGTTATAAGCAACAATTAGGTATTGATTATTATGAGACGTTTTCTCCTGTTACAAAAATGAATACTGTTAGAACTGTGTTAGCTTTAGCTTCTATTCAAGCTTGGCCTTTATATCAGATGGATGTATATAATGCTTTTTTACAAGGTGATTTAGTGGAAGAGGTCTATATGCATTTACCTCAAGGTTTCAGTAATCATGGGGGGGTTGTGTGCAGATTACTGAAATCCCTCTATGGTTTAAAGCAAGCATCTAGGCAATGGAATTTGAAATTGTGTGATACTTTAGTTAAGTCTGGGTATTCACAGTCCAAACTTGATTATTCCATGTTCACCAAGTCTGTTGATACTGAAATAGTTGTTTTACTTGTATATGTTGATGACTTGTTAATCACTGGAAATAGTGGTAGGCTTATTACTGAACTTAAGAATGTCTTGCAACACAGTTTCAAAATGAAAGATCTAGGAGAACTTAAATACTTTTTGGGCATTGAGGTAGCTAGGTCCAATTCTGGAATAGTGCTCTGTCAAAGGAAGTATGCCTTAGATCTGATTAATGAGACTGGTCTTCTTGGTTGTAAGAATGCTAAGACACCTATGGAGTTTGGTTTGAAGCTCACCACTAGGGCTTATGATAGACACTTGGAAGTAAATTCTGATGATCCTCCCCTAAGTGATGTCAGTGTTTATAGGAGACTGATAGGGAAATTATTATATTTGACCATGACTCGTCCTGATATTAGCTTTGCTGTTCAAAATCTAAGTCAGTTTATGCAAGACCCAAAAGAATCCCATTTTCAGGCTGCTTTAAGGGTTGTGAGATATATTAAGGATGAGCCTGGAAAAGGTTTATTTTTGGATTCCTCTTCTGATGTTAAATTGAATGCTTATTCAGATTCAGATTGGGCTGGTTGTGTTCTGACAAGAAGGTCAGTAACAGGTTATTGTGTTAAGCTTGGATCTTCTTTGATTTCGTGGAAAGTAAAGAAACAGGAAACTGTTTCTTTATCTTCTGCTGAAGCGGAATATATCAGTATGGGTAAGGCTCTTGCTGAGATAGTTTGGTTAAGAAATTTATTGAGAGAATTAGGATTTGAACAAACAGGGCCTTCTGTGTTATATTGTGATAGTACTGCAGCAATGCAAATTGCCAAAAACCCTGTCTTTCATGAAAGAACAAAGCATATTGAGGTTAAGTGTCATTTCATTAGAGATAAACTCTTGACTAACATTGTTGAATTAAGATATGTGAAAACAGAAAATCAGCTTGCAGACATTTTTACAAAGGCCCTGGGAAGAAAGGAGCATTACCATATTGCAGGTTTATTAGGTCTGAAGAATCTGTTTGGAAAGAATGAGCTCAGTGATGAAGGAGCAAGTCTTGAAGACACCAAGGCTCCAGATTGAGGGAGGCTGTTGAAGATTGGGATCTCTTGTTTACAATCTGGTTCCTTGGGGACTATTTTGTTATTTGCTGAATATTATTGATTGAGGACTGTTTCAGTATTTTAGATTGTTGTTTATTCTTTAGTTTTTTTGTTTGGGGCCTTGTTTGGCTGTTCCTTCTTTCACGAGGACTATTCTGTAATTCGTGGATGTTGATGTTGTATTAAAGGCGAGGGTAACCAGATGAAGGAACTTACCTGATGACCCGAAGTCTTCCTCTCCTTTACGTTTCTGTTCTAGGGTTTGCTCTCAAAATTGAACAAATGACACAATAAGGCATCAAAGATTGCAATCAATCAAAAGTAGCGGCCCTAATTATTAAATAATTAACAAACTAAAACCTTGAGCTTGGTATGTTGTAAACTAAGCACCTTCATTAATACCAATGACTGCCTGCCACAGCTTTTCCTTTGCATCACTTTGTTATGTTCTTAATTAATTAACTAATTAATATCAACTCACTCATATTCCCTCTCTATCTCTCTCTATACATAATAAATATATATAGACAACTCTAAACCTCTAAATCTGCAGTTCAAGTAGTAGCTTAGATTATCTTAGCTGCTGCTGCAAGAAATGAAGTTTGTAGAAGCAGATGATGATGAGGAGAAGAAGAAGAAAAAAGGTGAGAGTTACAAAAGCAGATATAAATGGTTATGAGGATTCTTTCATCCATACACTACCATAGAATATATATACAGTGTGTTGTGTGTGTGCTCACCCTCTCAGACTCTGTCATCTTTTCTGCAGCAGAAAGAGCTTAGCTGCTTGCCATTGCCATTGCCACAAGTTTATGTTTTTCTTTCATATACTTACTTTCTCTCAATTTTAGTTACTTCTCCCCTGCCCTGCCTGTAATCTGTGTTCTATCTTTCTTTCTCACTCAAATTACCAAAATTCTATTGTAATCATCAGGAAAAGTTATGTTTTTTGGGTCAAGTCAAGATGATAATGCTCAACAAAGTTCTTTTGCTACTATTCAGACGGAAACCTAAGAGAGCGTTTTACCAATTAGCTAGGCTACTCATGAGTAATAAACTATGAAAAGCAACAGAAATCTCATAACTGCATCAGCCAGTTAAGTTAGGGTGCCATATTTGCACATCATTAAAGCAAATTTGAGATGTTATCAAATGCCTAAGGCGCACTGAGGCAATAAGGTTGAATAGCACTTCAAATTTGAGGCGACCACGAGGCGATTCAGAAGGTGAAAACTATAACCGATAAAGAGATCAAATTCTTACGGTAATTTGTATTAAAATTGAAGGCTCATACATGCCAAAAATAAGTCGAAAGTTTAAAAAAAAAAAAAAAAAAACTTTCTAGCAAAAACCATAAAAATGGAGCCTGACGGAACAGAGTATAGTACACATTATAATGCCCATCATCTCCAATGTTCTGCTAAAATCAGCAGCTTAACCAGAATAGAGAAGCAACCCATGCAGATGTAATAATCTTGGACTAACGAAGCTGTTTTATTTAGTCAGTCATACTCCCCTGCAATTTCCTTGTGTTTTATTTCGAGAGCTAACCGCTCATTCTCAATCTTCATCTTTTCATTCTCCAACCTCATCTTTTCCAATTCCCGGTCTTTCTTCCGACAGAATCTCTCCCACTTGAACTTCTCCTTCTCCAACTCCAACATATCAATCTGTATTTGTAACTTCTGCTCTTCTAATTCAACAGGGTGAGATTCAATCATTTGTGGCTTCTGCTGTGATTGTGCCCTAGAAACACCAGGAGCGGTCATATTTATATTAGGCTGCTGCTGCTGCAGAGTCTGTGGATGTAACTGGGTGTAGCTGATGTCATCATCCGCATGGCCATGGCCATGGCCAAGACCAAGCTTTGTCCTCTTCGCAAGAGTACCACAAATACCGTGATTATGCTCTTCATAGTCATCATGATCATCATGCTCCACATCTAGATCATCACCATCATGGTCTTCAAAATCATCATGATGCCTCCTGGTATCATTATTTTCATGGCCATCTCTGCTTTTTAGAGCTTGATGCAGTGATCTCTGCAATTCTGGGTCATGTGGCAGATGCAGTCTATTGCCATTATGGTAAGAGCACATTTCTTCATAAAATAAATGTTTTGAGCTCAAAATCTTCCTAACATCATCTTTTTCTTTATCATCAAGGAAACCGATCATATCCAACCGAGTGGGATCCTCAACAACAGAGCAAGAAGTACCCCGACCAAGCATATCATTAAGCTTCTTGTACCTCTTGTTGAGATCATTGAACTTATCCTCGCATTGCTGAGGCGATACATGAAAACCCCTCTCTGCCAACACCTTTGACACCGATTTCCACTTACCTTTTCTCTGCAAAACCGTAAATTTCCTTCTACCACCACCACTGCTACCACACTCAGCAGCTGCATCCTCACCTATATACGATACTGCTGTAATCAGTAGCCTCACCATTTTATCAGTCCATTTTACGCGGTGCCAAGGTGAGCCCTTTTTCCCTTTGTTAGTATCACCACTGCAGTCAACACCATCAAGGCTACGGTCATCTTCATCGCTAGCAGAGTTTCTGCTTCTCTCTCCTTTGTTTAAGTCTCCCATCCCAATCGTGTGGTCACAGGCTGGGAAAGATCCAGTTGTGAGCGGAAATCCTTCAGGAATGGAGGGCTGTGCAACAGTCAATTGCCGAGAATGGTGAAATGTATGGTGGGGCTGAGCTTGGTGATGAATTTGCATGGATCTCTGCAAATCAACACCACCGTAAGGACCTCCAACTGGAAAATTACCTCCTTGTGACATATTCCCATCCATCAGTGAGCTCTGTACACTAAAACCCTAATTCAAAGTATCTGGAGCAAAATCAACTATGTATCAAAGGAATCCACACCGGTTTTTTTCCGATTGAGAAAGTCAGTACCAAGAAATGGACCAACTAATCAGTACTGTTCCTCACAGGCCACATCATTGATCAAGTTTGCAAGATTTAAGTAAGAGATCACTCAAGCAAGCAACCGCATACATAAACACCGCTCAGTTGGAAGCGCGCATGAATTGTACCACCAGGAAATGAGAAAAATGCATTCTTGACAACATCGGAACTCCAAATTTTAGTAAAAGGTGCCGGAAAAGGTGAACTTATCTGTGCAGGATCATACGTCCACGCAGTAAAAGGCGTTGCTTGGGCGAGCTCCACGAAATCAGGTGAAAATGGGGAGGAAGGAAGGAAAGGGGAAGATGAGGAATTTCATAAAAGTGGGGGCTTCGCTTCTAATACAACCGAGTCATTTTCTGATTTTCCTTTTAGTAGCTTTATTATTATTATTATTTTATTTAAAAAGTAGAGCGCTTTTTCTTCAGGTTCAGTGTATGGATGAATTGCAGAGATCTTAATTCTTAGGTGGTGGGTACATCAGTTACCAGCATTTTCTTGTATGAATGATGATAGTGCCAAAATAAGAATAGAACTTTTTATGTTAGCAATTATTATATTAATTAATATGTAATGTATTACCAAAATACTGATCAATTTTTTTTTTGTATAACAATTAATTAATGATCATACTTTTCCACTTTTTTGGTGGGCCACCCCTGCCTAACTCATCTGTTATTTCAATAAAAGAAAATGATGCCAGGTGAATAATGGTTTAGCAATTTAAGAGATGTCTCGGGTGGTACATTTTTACTCTTTATGTTCACTGACTCTCGGTAAACAAATATCATAGACAGCACTTTTTAGCCCTTATGGACAGTGATTTAGTGATAATGCAAATTATTCAATACATATATGATGCCCCCTTCTAATGAGTTCCCTTTCCAAATCACTAATAAAACAAAAATAAAGTTGATAATCAACAACCAAAATGTTATTTCACAAGGTAAATTAAATTTGGAGTGAAAAATCAAAATAATTCGCTAAAGATATAAAATTCAAGCTAAAAGAGATTTCACTCACCACAAATCCTACAAATTTATTATTTGGTTCATTGCTTAAACCCTAAAGAATCACAACACTAGGCATCCAACCAATTACAAAACACTGACCTACCAAATCAGCTGAGCTGCTTATTATTGACAAATCCCTGACGGCTGAAAATAAAACCACAAAAATATAACAGTAGTACTACAAATAATCTTACTCATGAAAATTCTACATATAACAGCACATCATCCTCCTTTCTTGATGGTTGCTTGATAGTGATACAACAATCCAGCAATACTGTGGTAATAGACGTAATTATATGCACTCATCAAGTCCAGTCCAGTTTACCCCGAATCTGGAAAATTTGCATCAACTTTTCTCCTTGAACAACACCAAATTCCCCACCTTCGGATCAAAGTAACTTCTTTCAGTAAAAAAATGGATCATCAAGATTAAGTTCTGGTCTGACCTTTTGTTTAGACTATGCTTGGAGAGTCCCCTGCCCAATTGCAAACAGCACGAGCCCACCGAGTCCTAATGCAGTCAACAAGAGGAGCATGCTGTGGAGGTTCGGCTTTGTCAGAGGAAGAAGTCCCCACGTCAGCCATGAACTCCTCTGGGGTCCACCGAGGTGGGACCGACACTTTTAGCTTCGTCAGCCTCGGTCTTTGAACAGACGTCTCTCTGCCCGATCCATTCAGATCTGATTTGGCGATACCGTTAAAATGGTAAAGATCAAACACCTTCTTACCCATTAACGAATCTTTAAGGCCACCGAGGTTTTTGTCTAGATCAAGAACAATCTGCCACAACTCGCTCCATACAATAAATCCCGAGCTGCAGAGGCTGTCTATTTTCTCAGGAGGTAATCTGAGATCACTTTCTCTTAAGAATTCATGGAAGGCTTCCACAGAAATGAAACCACCCCCTCCACTTTCGTCTTTTTGATCAAATTTTCTACGGATGAGAGTTTCTCTTTGCTCAAGTTCGTTCTCTTTTTGGACATTTGTGTCGAGGGCGAATAGGACGGTGTAGTGGGACTCGCTTCCCACGACCCAGATTGGCCACTTGGGGCACTTCAAGTGCTGCCCGACTTTACAGAAGTTAAGAGACTCTAGAAGAGTGAGGAACCCGACTTCTCCGCTTTTTGATATGCCTTTCAAGAACATGCCGCCACCTAGATCCATTCTTCCATCGAATACATTTGGCACAGCCTCCCCACAGAGCAGCAGATTTACAATTTCCTGTTTCAAAACAAAGATTGAGAAATGCCACAAAGTATGAAAAATGGGATCTTTTCCATTTAAGGAGTCTGACGAATGTTTACCTCCACACAATCAGATTTTACCCAAAAATGTAACTTTTTCGCATTTTCTAAGTTTCCACTCAAAGTTTCACAATTATAGAGTTGCCATAAAGAATTAGCCACCAAAGATGCAGATAGATAGATACCTGTGAAGCATGTCCAAAGGGAGCGGTAACCAGAGGTAGGGTGGGATCATCCCTGTCAGCTTGAATTGCATCCTTCAAATGAAAATCATGAATACATTAGGTTTATAACTTTGAAGAAGACAGTTCACGTATTCATTGATTTCCTCTAATCTTTATGACATACTCAGGGTTTTAAGTTTTCAAAATTTCAAGTACATTTCATTACACTATCATCAAAAGGGAAAGTATAATAGAATGTAAATATTGATAACGATCCCAAAATGAAATCAACAATTTCTTGCAACGGATAAAAAAATCATAAATAAATGTTGTTACTATTGCCATTTATCTTTTCTTCAAATTATAAGCTAAAGGCACAGATAATTCATACTAAGACCTTTTATCATTAGGATTACGTAAGAACTAATGTCTTCACCAATTTTAGGCATAAAAGCTAGTGTTTGACATTAGGTTTATGTTTATCATGGCAATCATCAAATAAGAATATTGTCATTCAGAATCAGAGGCTGAGAAACGTACCAGTCCTCTGGAGAGAAGAGCAGAAATAAGAAACAGCATGGCCCCCATCCGACTTTGGAAGAAAGGAAGAGTTGCTTGAAGCCTTCGCAAAACGGCTGCTTCTGAAGAATAGGTCTCAACTCTAAGAAACCTCCGTAAATCAGAAGCTGATTCAATACAAATACCTTCCAGAGCTTTTGCAATTGCCTGAGTAAGCAAAAATTATATTAGTCTATCAATAAGGGAAAACTAGTATAAACTTGATCCAGATTTTCAGCTTTTTTTTCTTTTCTTTTGCTGGAAATTTATGTTCCATCTTTCGGTATGTACGCTTACCCTATCAGGTGCCATCTAGCATTACCTTTATCCATGATAACACGAATATTATAGAAATTTTCCAATTATTAATCATCAACTTTCAACATGATGCCAAATAAGAGACCCGACACATTCAGTTACACGTGACGACACATTTTAAGAGGGCCATAAGTTGTGTCTACATCTCAACATTTACTACATACTACACAGGCTTTTACTTTTTGCCTTATTGCTACATGCTCGGGTAACAATTTTGGTGCAACCTACCTCATCCTTTACACTGTCATCTGCCAAGACATCTAGGGTTGTAATAACCGCTGTTTTCCCATTTCCACAAGAAAACAATATCTCACTCATGCTTTTTATTAGTGCCCTGCACAAGATAAAATTAGTTTATGAACATCAAATTCAATACCATAATCCTAACAAAAATTAAGGTCTTTAAGTTTTAACCATCAGATTTGAAACTACTAAGGCAAAAATAACAGCTATTTCAGTGGAAAGACAAAAGACGACTTGGTTTTGTGTAAAATCAACAGCAAAAGGAAGATATTATGCAATAAGTTCAAGAAGGAACATTCAACGGGATTAAAATTCAAGGTATTGCGGTTTAAAGGATCCTACACTCTACCATAGCATGATTATGTTCTACATTCTTTCTCTACACAACAGTCGAAGTATTTAGACCAACTTAGGTATGTGTACTATATATTGGCACAACAAACGGACAGGTCACTGAGATGCATGGCAAAACAGACGCTTCATCACCTTAATTTTACATCCTCAGATAGAGAGGCAAAATTATCTGAACCGTGAATCTGACGACTAGCTGGTGTTCTTGGACCAGGCATGCCTGGTAAGGGTCCATTCAGTTCATCCAGAAAGAAAATAAGGTATTTGAGAACAAACGCCTACGCATAGAAACAAACGTTAGTGCAGGAAATGAAGAAGAAAAAAAACAGTATTATAACCGCATGATTCATCAAGAATTTATGTACCAAAATCAGTTAAATGAATTCAGAAATTAAAACCCTAACTATATATTATAAGCCCAATTATTATGCAAATTATCATTCATTAAAGGGTAATGTCATCGACTCGCTGCAATAAATGTACATCATATACAAGATGCCCATCATATTAGATACCATACATAAAGGCAGTCAAAACTGTGAGCAGCAAAACTGTGAGCAGCAGTCAGCAAAATGAAACAGACTCAAGAATTCTAAAGTCATTCAGGCAAGTCATGAGATACAAGAAGTGCACTTATTAGAAATTCAGGAAATTACTTGTACAGCTGCTAAGACTCCACATGGCCCACCTTCGTGCTGCACAAGGCCCATGGATGTTTCTGGATCAAGGCTAAACCTGATGAAGAGTTTCAATGACTCAGATGAGCTACTTAGGACCATGCAATATTGTCTCAGTAAGAAAGAGCGAAACCAATACAACAATGGATAAAATCTACCCCATTAGGCAATTAAAACAAGCACAAATATCAACTTGTGTTCCATTTCGCATAATAAATACTAAAAGTGCAATAGACCTCAAGATTCATATAAATAGAATGCAACATCACGTGATTACTAACATGGTAGCACCACTAAAATTGCATGGTTATGATCAACAGTATATTAAGCCAGACTGGGGCCAACGTAATAAAAAATAAATTCTTGTAGAAACAACGAACATACCATATTGATGAGTCATTGACCTTTAACTATATAGCATATATACAAATTGTTCCCCCACGTTCTGCTCATAATAAATTCCATAGAAAGAACTTGATATATTCTGCAAGCAGAAAAATGAATATGCCCATATGTTGGGTTTTTGCCTTTTGAAATGTGCTGAGCCTTCAATTCGCCTTTGAAGAAAAATCTCATGTTTGCTAAATACTACACTACAACTCTTCAGTTAGATGCTCTATCTTCTCAAAGCCATCTTCTCAGTGAAGATGGTAAGGTGCATCCAGATTGATCTTTGGGATACAGCTTGCTTTATGAATTTTTCTTTTCTTTTCCTGTTTGTTTAATAACCCTAACACGGCCATTGTCACCCTTTAGCTAACTCTATTCTATTTTTCACTTTCAAATTTTGAACATTAATATGGACTTCCGTTAACGCACTCTTCTAAAAGTTCGCAAGTATCACATTCTCTAAGTCCAGGTTGCATGCAGAAGCAATGATATCTTCTCTCCAATTCCATTTACATTCCTATATTTTAGTATTACCGAACAAAATATATATGCTTGCATGTTCATGAATGTCTTTCTGAACTATCTTTGGTAATCCTTACTAAGCAAATAGGTTAGAACCTCTTGGTGCAATCTAATTAAATATTTCTAACCTAACACTTTTAAAAATATTTTTTTTAAAAAATAACTATCTTTTAGGGAGTATAGCTTATATATACCCTTGTAGTCTCCTACCTGGGTTAAATATGTCACAAAATCATTATGTTGCAAACTTAGGTCACTCCTCTGTTATATATGTTCTCTTTGATCTAAAAAGGTATGCACATAACTTTGATATGAGATGCTCCTTCAATTATCAAAAAAGACTTCCTTATCAGGCATACAATACTCAAAGAAAATTATATTAATAGATTTTCATCTCACAGTTTAATTAGAAAACTTAACGTGGATCTATCCAGTCACTTCAGTTTAATAACTCCACTCAAACTACTTCTGAAATGCAAAGATATACTAAACTCTCCCTGAAGCTTTAGCTTATCTGTTTGGATATACATAGAACAGCTAATAATCCTCAAATAGGTACATATATCTAGTGCAAATTAGTACTTCGACCTGAATATTCAATTAATTATCCTCCTCTCAGGTCTTCATAATCCACGCACCAAAAGTTATAGTCGTTTCATTCTTGACGCTATAAAGTAGTCAAACAATGCTAAGCCTAGATTTGAGATGGGAGAAAAAAAATGAAAGTATCTTCTTTTCTTAATAAAAAAAGGTATGAATGTCATTAATAATGCACCAAAACGACTCTAATGTGAACCGTTCTACCTTAGCTTTTTATTCTATGTATGGCTTATTTGCTTCATGTAAATAGGTTCTGTCATAAACAGGTAGCATTTCCATTGTTGCCAAGTGTAAATGGTATCCTATTAACTTGTAAGGAAATTTAAATTATTCTCTGACATTTCTTCCAAAGTATCTCAAGGAATCAAAATCAAGGAAATGGAAAATACTCTTGACTGCCCTACATGGTAATGTCTTAGGAAAGCTCATACCGTTTAATTTAATTCTTCAGTTCGAGTACATGGATCTATAGTGATTTTATCTTTCCTTTTAATATATTACTTCCGCTTATTTTATTCTCATGCAAGCCATTGAAATACTAAGATTCGTTGTATTAGAACCTGTCATATGTGTATTTAAGTGAGTATTACAAAATAAAATGTAATGCTTTATCAGTTAGAATAACCAAATAGATTACACTTATCATCTGACTAACTAACAAACTTCCAAATAATAGGACTACGGACATGCTCGCGATTAATTTTAACTATGCTCACGAAGACTTTTTTGTTCTAGCCTAAGATTATCTCTCATCTAACCAAATACTAAGCAGTAAGTAACCATTCTCGTAAACTTGAAAGAAGGGTTTAAGTGAGACTTTTATGGTCATCTAAGAAAAATGAACGCATAGCTTCCCACCAATTTCAGATTTCATCCACTCAATTATGCGCATTCAATAACTGCCACGTCCGCTTCACTTAATTCAAATTATTCCTCTAAATTTCCTTCTTAGTCCTGGACGAGTCTCAGCTTAAGGTTTTTGAACATGCACTTAAACTATACCCAGATTTCATGCACCATATTAATTAGACATGATTGAGGCATCAACCTGAACTCCATAGAACATGTTTTCAGGAGCCTCTTTGATTATGATTCATGAGCATGAAAATGTGCAAGATTGACACCATATACATTACTTCAAGAGTTGATACTTTATACTAAGCCGGCTTTAGCATAGCCGATGTACCCAGGTTTAGATCCATTATTTCCAATTCCACTGACAAACATGTTCACCCATTGATACAAAATCATCAATGGAGAATGGCAAAAAGCAGGGCCTAGTAAAATCAATGGTTTTAGATCAACTATCTACAATCGCGTATGAATGAACCAAAGCATATTAAATTCATGAATACTGTAACACAGCGTCATACCTTATGCCCTGGTTACTCCACTGAGCAAGAATGCCTTTCGACACATCATCACCGAAAACCACCGAGAAGAGCTCATGCGCTTCACCAATCGTTAACTCTCTTCCCAATTTCTCCCCAGCTTCCATTTTTCGTACTGAACCCTTCTCCTCAGACTTAACTTCCATATTATGAGCCGGACCCTTGGTCTCCTCCTTCGGCGGCAGGGTCAGAGAAGGTGAAGGAACCGATGGAGCAACGACGGGGGAGGAGGCAGGGGCGCCCCTTAATGCCTGCATCCTCTTCTCAGCAGCAGCTGCCATCAGCTCCCGCTGTGTCCGACGGCTGTCCTCGGGCGTGGAGGGTGCTGCAGCGTCCCCGGGCTTGCTCCGCTTGGGCTCCGGTGGGGAGAACTGCATGCTCATGCTAAGGGCGAGTTTGAGATCCTCGTCTTCTTGATCGGCCATCAGTCGGAGAGAAGAATCAACGAAATTAGGGTTCGATTCCTGGCTTACCACGCACTCCAACTCAAAGCAGGGAAGGAATCGCGGAGGTGTGAGATTTGGATGAATTATAGAAGATATAAAAACCCTGACTCGGAGAAATGTATTGGCTTCAATAGGAAAGAGGATTCACAATGAAGGAAAGGAAACCAACCAGAATTCATTCCCATGTCTGTCAATTGTTGGTCATGTCCGTTACAAGAATGAACCCGCAGAAAATAAAAGACGACGCCCGACGTTGGCCACCACCTAACCAGACACCACAGCGGCATTTTTAATTATTATTATTATAATCTATAGTCTATACTATATATAAAATATTTTATTCTATTTTTATAAAAAAAAAAATACATATACATACGAAAACAAACGATTGAATGCCAGGTTAGATATCGAAACTAATTCTTAAAATAAACTTGTGTGCAGAAAATAATTTTTAAATAGGTTTATTCATTTTTTAATAATATACATTATTTATTGTTCATTATAAAGTTTATTTTATGTTACAAATGAACCCTCAATCGAAATATAATACAAGAAAAAAAATTGAAAATTAAGAAGATTAAATGTATGGAAAAAAATAGATATAAAAAATAATCAAATAATGAAAATACACATTAAAAAAAATCATAAAAAACAAACAATTATTTTTTGTAGATTTTATTTCTTAAAAAAATATATGTGAAATTAAAGGAAAAAATATACATTTAAAAATAAATAAGTTTTGAAAAAAAATTATTTTGAAAAATACAACTATATAATAATATAAAAATTATTCATCAAGAGTATGAAAATAAAATTCATTCTAATGATTTCCCAAATGTAAATTATTTTATCTGTTTTTTTTTTCAATCACTAATTTTATAAATTTAACATGTTTTACTTAGAGGTTATGTACGCTTTCATTTTTATATTCCCATACTAAAAAAACACAAGTATTTAATTTCTTTACATTTTATATCACAATTTTTTTTAATAATTTATATCTTTCACATAATTTATTCAATTTTTTTCATTATTACTAATATTTTTTTTTTACTTTTACATATAGTTACCTTATTTTTTTTCTATTTTTTGTAAATATATTTCTTGTATTATATTTCGGTTTAGGGTCAATTGTAATAAAATATAAACTTTGGGATGTAAAGTAAAAAATATATCTGATAAAAAAAAATAGAATAACCTAGTTTAGGAATTAGTTTCTGAAGAAGGCTAGTGTGAGAATAAGATTGGCAAACAAACCTATTTTGAGAATTCACTCCAAACAAACCAAGGTTCAGAACAACGAGGACAGAGGACAGCACATAAAGGCAACACGGAATAAGTGATGTAGGTCAAGTTCCCGTGACATTTAGTGTGGAAATCAGTTTAACAAAAACGTGTCAGACTAACTAAGGCACGAAGTACATACATAAAATAAAATGCAACATTATCAAAAGTCCTTGTGTCATCCAAAATGTCAAACAAGGAAAGCTGAGTTGTCGCAGACTGTATCAAGTGTGACTGTTAGAGCGAATCTGTCAGAAACATCAGATTGAGGGGTGTCGAAGATCGTGTAGATGTCAATATAGACTTGTGCAAGATAAAAGGCTTCTGCCAAAAAGAGATCGTTACCTGAGAGTGAAGCTATAACAGCTGAGATAAGGGAGTCATCTCAGTCCCAGAGGAGAGCCGCGTCAAGCAGTAAACCTAGTCTTATATTTACAGCACCATCTGTCGGAATAAGATCGTCATTTGACGGGAAGAGGTAACGGAGTGTCAACTGCATCTGCATCAATGGTCCCGAGGGGGTGAGGGGCATAGCTGGTTGGCCTGGAATCACATAATACGTAATGACATTAGAGCAACAAAAAGGCATCCAATGAATAGCCAAATATGTGTGTTTTTTTTTATTTTGAGTCTCATAACTGAAAAAAAAATACTAAAAGCCGACTAAGCATATTTGGTTGTTTACTTATGGCGAATACTCATGTATGAAAGAGACCAAAATGACCAATCATTAAAAATTATTACATTCGTAGAAAAATAGAATATACATGCATTTATTGCATCTTCCTCTTAGGGGTGGCTTTGTTGGTGGTTTTGGTGTCTCCAGTCGAATTTATTACTTTGAAATGACTTATCCTTCTTGAAATTATATAAATACGGTTTTGGCTTCTCGTTGATGAAATCAAAGTTATACTTCTGTGACATTGATACGGTAAGTAATCGTTACTCTAATTCAAAATTCTTAAAGAATTGATCGATCTCACGAGAGCTGACCAGATTCAGGTAGAAAAAACATGTTCATGTCTTAATAAAGTATCAAATTGTCAATGTGTTAAATTAGGAATATGTAGTGAATTAAAAATTAGTTTCTTTGTTGTTGACGGAGTGACTCATCTTTTGTAAGTGGCTTTATAGTTCATGTGGCGCGTGCTCTCTGCATTTCTTCTAAATGAGAAAATAAATCCTCCGGTAAATTTATTAATTTTTTTTTACATCTCCCCTCACCAAAATCCAAGTATCATACACACCATCAAAATAAAGAGATAAATATTAGAAGAAAAACAACTAAACCTAACAATATTACGTAAGAAAAAAAATTCATCCCAGTTAATTTATTAATTTTTCTCTCCCCTCTGGAAGGCCAAGTATCATATACGCCACTAAAATTATGAGACTTAAATATTAATTAGAAGAAAAGAAATTAAACCTAACAAAGATTATGTGAATACCTTTCAATTATGTTCATTGTCATGCTCTCTTAAACACAACATAACCTTAGCCGCCAGCCACCCTCATTCTCTACAACTTTCAAATTGTCAGGGCGGCGCGGTCGACTACTACGGCCGCGCCTAGAAAAACTGTTCTCTATTCGATAAGTTTGCTTTTAGTAGTTAGGTTGTTGTCATGTGGCGGCTGTCCACGGTATAGATTCCAGTAGTTTCCTCTTCGTCCTTTTGTATTGAGAGTTTTTCGTTTTCTCGTTAAGAGAAATCTCCATCTTCTGTTATGAGAAATCTTGCCTCTGACGACTTTCTATTCAAGTTATTGGCAGCACCAGACAGAATTTCAAATTTGATCGATTCGATTTGGTCACAATTTATGTGAAGTAAACTTTAGGATCTGGTGGATCTAAGACTTTATGCAGTAGATATGATCTATAAATCATATGTCAAAATTCGTAATTGGAGGCCTTTCTTGGTTGTTGTTGTTGATTGTTTGGGTAGTTGGATCACCGGAATATTGGCGTCTTCCAAGAGGTTGGCAATGAAGATCATTGCTAGTATGATTGTTCAAGCACCGACATATCAAGTTGTTTGGAGTGTCGTGAATATCATCAAATCCATCAAACACCTTACTTAGATTGTACCTCGAAAATATTGGAAGTGTTTCTGAAGTAACACATATAAAAGTGTCAACTAGATTGTTATGCAATCTAGAAATGAGATGTGTCTTTGTGGATCAAGTATTGTTACCCACATCTCCTATAGTTTTTCTTTTATTGATTATTTGTAATCGTGGTTTGCATATTCCGTTCATTTTATTCCTATATTTTCATACATACAAACACTATAAAACTCCATCAACAAAAATATATGTCGATGTAACGTCACAGTCGTGATTGTGGTGATGGGATTGCATTTCATTTAAGATCGAACAATGTGTTTTTCAACAATATGAATAATAGTAAGTAATACGAGAAAGTGACTTACTAAAATGATGAGATTACAATCTGTTCCAAATCTTCGATTGTAGATGAACTTATATACGCATGGCAATGAGGACTATACATGCATCAAATGGATCAAACAGAAAATGAATTTCTGATATCAAATATATGATGAACACTACTAGTTCACTATAATTGGATTGTGGGTAACCAATCATATCGTGATAGTAAGTCTATTTTTTATGTCAACGAAAGTAATTTATTGTATATAATTATAGTTATTATAAGTTAGGTTCCATATAATAAATCTAGGGTACTTCCGTGCTTTATGTGGGGTGATATAACATGTATTTAACTTATTTATATGACTGATAGCATTGAAATATAGTTTCTTTTTTCAAAAATATTTTTATATATTTATAAAGTATAAGAAATTGTAATTATTGAACAACTTCAGAGTGATCACAACCACTTGTTTTAAATTAGTTTTAAAAAAATTGCACACCTGAGGTTAATGTTTAACTAAACTTTCACTTCTTAAACCTTGACAATTGCGTTCTCATGTATCTCCCTCAAATCTATGATTATTCATGTGATGCACTTGAACATTGGATTAATTATATAACTGAACATTAAAAGTACGCACATAAACTGATCATAGATATCAAGGAGCCAAAATCGCTATAAAAAAAAAACCAGTGTAAGAAAGCACGTGTCTATAATATATATACTCTTATCAATAAATAAATAAATACAATCCAAACTTAAGCCAAAACTCATGTGACCCGATGTCCAATCTTCCAGTAGTTTCTTCATTCTTCAAGTACGGCACTCAATCTGATTAATAGGCCAATCATTAATGTAAGGTGGATCTACATGTTATTCCTATTTCTCTACACACAACGTCTTTTTATTGATTTACAACAATTTCTTCAATTTATTCATCTAGTTTAGTAAAATACCCACCAATTCTTCACTTCCAACGTAGCTGCATCATCTCTCACATTCGACATTGATGCATTATCCTTCCTGACCAACGTTGACGCATTCTTCATATGTGGGATTATGCGGGATTATTGGAAAATATATGAGAAATGCGGGATTGGTGGAAAATATATCACGTTAAAGAGAAATTCTAAAGAAGAATTTTTTGAATCAAATAAACGAATGTTTTTTAAACCGAGTCCCGTGCAGATTATGGTTTTCTTAAGACAATTTCGCCCCTCACCGACTCATCGGTTGTGCTAGAGAATGTTCATGGCCGATTGTCTCCCATGATAAAACGGAATTCCAGTGGCAAGCTAACACGAAGCCCCACCAGTCGAACAGAGTCTTGCCTAAACTCCACCAGAATAGGACTTGTGGCCGAATACGACCTAGAAAGATGATGAACATCTTGAACATGAATAGGGAGGAGAAGGGACTATTCTAATTCTCAATGTGTTCTAAACAATAGCGAAATGACTCTGTTTATCGGGATGTGGAAGCAGTATAATAATGACATCGTAATAAAATAAAATTGAAACGCCCCTATTAATGAAATCGTAACAGATCATTAATTCGTCAGATTCAACGAATCTGGACGAAGTCGTGATTACTCTGGCCGGGTGTACTAAGAACAACAATTTCTCATTCACTCGATCATAAAATGGTAATGTAATTAACACATTTTTCCAACCGTCCCAAGGAATAGGGGATGAAACACCGTATAACATCGCAAGTCAAAACCTTAATTTTTACATCGCAGTAATGCCATGATGACATTCTAATTCAATGTTTCTTCCTATGAAGATTTGAATATATGCCAGTTAAAGACAACTGTCGCCATATCGAAATAATATGATAAATACTTTCATATTTAAATCATATAATATGAAGTGAATGTGCACATAAGTAAACATTCTAACGTGAGTTCACATGAGATAGTTTGTAAACATTATTGTGGTGCCCAATTTCTATATATTTTCCTCATTTTTTTCAACTATTTATGTTTATCTCTTAAAAAATCTACTTTTGTTATAAGTATATATCAATTTTTTGTAACTTAAAATCGAAATGCATTTAAAAAAAAAATCTCATTTTTCAGGTTATTCTTTTAAGTTCAATTTCAATGAAATTACATCTTTCAGTTTATATATTTATATATATTTCATGATGATTTTTTAAAACTGTTACGATCAAATTATTTTTGTAACACACAATTTTCCTTAACAACGGAATCTCTGTATTTTTCAAATCGAAAATATTTTATTTCAATTTTAACTTTTCTTATTTCAATTTTAACAAATCGAAAATATTTTATTACAAATTTAACTTTTTTGTTTCAATTATTTTTGCTAGGCTTTTTTTTTTTTTTAAATAAGGGAATATCTATATTTACCAAAAACTTGTTATTGCAGTTTCAACGCAGACTATCTGATCAACATTTGCATGGTAATAATGTTTTAGGGTAACTACCAAAAAATAATTTAAGTTTCTGTAAACACGTGCAATCATTAATCAACAACACGTTTCTACTAAAATTAAAAGTAACTTTATGTTATCTGGCTAAAATATCTTCGTGATGTAGACTTTGATTAATACTAATTTTTGTTGTTGAAATACAATCGAAAAAGTTCATTTAATTCTATTTAAATAACTCATACATATTATTGGCAAAAAAAAAAAAAAAAAAAAATCAACTCATACATATAATCTTGTCTTATTAAACTATGCATTCAAAAAATAGTTAAATTGATATGTTATTGTCTTTCTATTCATTTATTTCAACACATATTTTGTTTATTTATAATAAATTTAATTTATATCTCATGTCCAATTTTTTTAAATAATATCACATTATTTAATTTTTATCTTATTTCCATTTTTGTTTTAATAATTATATGTCAGTCTAATATATATATATATATATATATATATATATATATATATATATATATATCATGATGATTTTTTTAAACTGTTACGATCAAATTATTTTTATAACACAATCTCTATATTTTCTTAACAACGAAATCTCTATATTTTTTCAAAATAAAAGTATTAATACATTTTCCAACACATACGCCAATTTACCATTAACCACAGTCTGCATGACAATAATGTTTTAGGGCAGCTATTAAAATATTAATTTTACTTTATGCAGTGATTAATGAATAGCACATGTCTGCTAAAAGTAAAATTAATTTTATGGGATCTGTTTAAAATATTATTGTGATTCATACTTTGATTAAGAGTGATTTATGCAATTGAAAATGCAATTTGAAACTTTATTTAATATTTAATTTTATCGTTTAAATAAATCATATAGATTCTGTTGTTTTGGTAGACTGCATCTGAAAAATAGTTAAATTGATATAATAAAAATTGAGTCAACATAATTTTAATTTTTTTTTTACAAATTCTAATATTTTTTAAAACCATTTTAACACAAAAAAAATACTTATTCTCTTCTTTTGATATTTACACACAATAATTGTATTATTTATAGCATTATAAATAGCATAAAAAATAGTATTATAATCTATGTACACATCAAGCTTTCTACCATTATATATATATATATATATATAAACTTTGTAAACTTATAAAAGTAAAATTGTATGGAGAAGAAGATGGTTGTCCCGGTGTTCCTATCTGGTGCATAATAGAAAAAGCTGTATGCTCACTATTGATATGTTCAGTGCATAATACATGCTTGGAGAGTTGTAATGAGGAAGCCGGAAGTAACATTTCTGGCCACTCACGCATGCAAGGGGCGCGTATGCGTTCATGACACCCAGACGTCCTAAACCATGCTGTAAATATATTTCCGCATTGTTTTTTTTAGTGAATACCCAAAAAATGGACTGAATTCCATAATAGGTTGTTTGACCAAACTTATTCCCAAACTAGGCTTCTTTCAAAACTAATTTCCAAAATAGGTTTTTCTATTTTTTTTAATTAGATATATTTTTTACTTTACATCCCAAAGTTTATATTTTGTTACAATTGATCCTAAACCGAAATAATACAAGAAATTTGTTAGAAAAACTGAAAATATAAGGTAGTTATATGTAAAAGTTAAAAACTAAAAAATAATAAATTATTAATTGTGAAAATAAATTATGCTAAAGTATATAAATTATAAAAAAAAAAAGTTGTGATATAAAATGTAAAGAAACTAAATACTCGTGATGTTTTTAAGTATGAAAATATAAAAATGAAAGTGTACATTAACCCTAAGTAAAACATGTTAAATTTATAAAATTAGTGACTGAAAAAAAAATAAAAAAAAACTAATTTAAATTTGAAAAATCAATAGAATAAATTTAAGAATGAATTCAGTTTGTATATATTTTTTTGTTCATACTCTTGATGAATAGTTTTTATACCATTATATGTTGTTTTTCTTGCCAATATAAAGTTGTTTAAAAACTTATTTATTTTTATATGTAAATTGTATCCTTTAATTTCATATATTTTTTAAAAATTAAAAGCTACAAAAAAATGTATGTTTGGTTATTTTGTAATGTGTATTTTTTATCATTTCATTAATTAATTATTTTTTTATTTTTATGTTTTTCATATATTTAATTTTCTTAATTTTCAATTTTTTTCTTGTATTATATTACGATTGAGGGTTCATTTGTAACACAATGTAAACTTTAGGATGCAAAATAAATAATAGATATTATTAAAAATATGAAGAGGCCTATTTTGGGAATTAGTTTCTGAACAAGCCTAGTTTGGGAATTAGTTTCAAGAAGTGATCTAGTTTGGTCATTCACTCCAAAAAATGTTTGTTTACCAAACTTATTTCTAAATTAGACTTTTTCATAAACTAATTTTCAAACTATGTTTTTTTTTTTTTTTTTTTAAATTTAATTAGTTATATTTTTACTTTACACCGCAAAGTTTATGTTTTTGCTACAATTGACCCTAAACCAAAATATAATACAAGAAATATATTAAAAGTTTTGAAAAAAAAGGTAACTATATATGTAAAAGTTAAAAACTAAAAAAATAATAAATTATAAATTGTGAGAAAATTGTAAAAATAAATTATGCTAAAGATATAAATTAGAATGAAAAAAAACGGTGATATAAAAGGTAAATAAACTAGATACTCGTGATTTTTTAAGGTATGAAAATATTGGAAATGAAAGTGTCCATAAACCCTAATTAAAACATGTTAAATTTATAAAATTAGTGACTAAAAAACTAATTTAAATTTAAAAAATCAATAGAATAAATTTAAGAATGAATTTAGGTTGTATATTTTTTTCATACTCTTGATAAATAATTTTTATATCATTATATAGTTATTTTTTTCCAAGATAAAGTTGTTTCAAAACTTATTTATTTTTAAATGTAAATTTATCTTTTAATTTCACATATTTTTAAGAATTAAATTCTACAAAGTTTGTTTGATTTTTTTTATTGTGCATTTTCATCATTTAATTATTTTTAATTTTTTTCATACATTTAATGTTCTTAATTTTCAATTTTTTTCTTGTATTATATTTCGAATGAGGGTTCATTTATAACATAATGTAAATTTTAGAATGCAGAGTAAATAATATATATATAATTAAAAAGATGAAAATACATATTTAAAGAGCATTCACAATGGTATTACGTAAGGATTACATAAACGTGAGTTCTACATGTTTATTTATGTAAAGTGAAAAAAACTATCTACGATGGTTTTCCGTAGCAGTTCTTAAAAATGGGACTCACTCGTAAATTTATGTTTACGTAAAATTAATTGTCCTCATTTTTTTCCAAACACAGCAGTTCCATTCCATATATATATATATATGTTTACGTAAAATAGTTAAGTAAAACCATTGGTTAAGTAAAATCATTGTAGATCTACTTTTAATTAACATTATATAAATTTTTGTATTCTTTAAACCGCACATAAAAAGCCTACGTGACACGACAACAAAATATGTAATACAATTGTGGATGCTTTAAGAATTAGTTTAAAAAACTAACCTACTTTATACATTCACTCTTTTTTTTTTTGCCGAAAATAATATTTCCTTTTTTTTTCTTTTTTTTGGTAAAGTATGTCATTCAATTAATATTCAAACAACAAAAGTACAACTGGAACTACAAACAACAAACTACAAAGTCTTAACAACACAAGGAAGACAACCGAAACTAAACAGGACAGTAAGACGTATTTTCATAAATGGAAATTAAAAATGAGCATTTTTTTATTTGCTTTTCGGAATAGAGCAAATTGATGAAAAATTCCAAATTCCGATTCCAAAAAAAAAAACTATTGCAGCATACACTCTTATCATTCTACATCACCTCAACAACAACTCAATTATTCAAGAATCAGCTACACTCTCACCGATACCCAATTCACCAATCTCCTTTCACTGTAGATACTCCCAATTATTCAAGAATCAGTGACACTCTCACCAATACCCAATTCACCAATCTCCTTTCATTGTAGATACAGATGCAAGATCAAGAGCCTCGCAGTCTCGAAAGCAAAGTAACCAGAAAGCCGAGAAACAAGCACTAGAAACTCAATTATTCAAGAATCAGCGACATTGTCACCAATACCCAATTCACCAATCTCCTTTCGCTCTAGATACCGATGCAAGATCGAGAGCCTCGCGGTCTCGAAAGCAAAGTAACCGAGAGCCGAGAAACAAGCACTATGAACCACCCGAGGCCCCATTCCTCGACTAAACCCGACTAATCCTTCTTCCTTCAAAATCTGCCTCACAGTGGATCTAACCCCACCGTACACCACTGCAGCCACCTTATTGGCCGCCTCGCCATGGACTTGGGTCATCAATCGAGTCTTGATCACATCTAATGGAGTCGTCAACGAAGCTGAAATGGCTCCGGCAAGGGCACCGCAGCAGACACTCTGAATTGGCTCCAAATTGGTCTGCTTCGTCTTGTCTAATACAGCTGCTTTTAAATACTCAAATGAAGAGTAACTCAAAACCCCAGCTGGTAAATTCCTAAGCAATGTGGCAGAATAACCTGCATAAAGCCCCAAAACCCCATCTTTCTCCAGAATTCGGAGCAAAACCTCCCAAGATCTGCCCTTTGCACCTGCCTGCATTCTCTGAGTGATCAATTCCTTAGGGACCATAATGGCGGAGGAAACGATGTTACCCATGGCTCCAGCCGTGGGAGGGATCAATACCGCGGGGTAATTGTCGAATTTGGTTAGAATCGACTTTCCAAACTCGCAGGTTCCGAAGTAGACGGCAGAGGAGGCGGTGGATCCGACGATGACGGCGGAGACGCCGCTGTAGAATCCCAGGATGCCGTCCTTCTGGAAGGTCTTGACGATGGCGTCGATGGAGTTTTTGTACAATTGAGCGGCGCCCTTGGTCTGGAGCTTGGTTTTGATCGTGTCGAGCGGGTGGAGGCAGACGTAAGTGAAGGCTCCGGCGATTCCGCCGCCGGCTGCGCCGATTAGGGCTCGCTCGGCGACGGTGAGGTTCTTGATGAGGGCCTGGACCTTGGGGTTGTTCCTTGTTGTCGGTTTCAGACATTTCGGGGCTTTGAGAGAGACGGCGGTGGAGGCGAAGATTGGGTTTCTCCGATTGGGGTTGGGAGTGGACGAGGATAAGAGGGAGGAGGTTAGGTGAGAGAAGAGGGCGGTGAATTCAGGAGGGTTGCCATTGTTAGGGTTTCGAAGCGCGAGGCTGAGAGACGAAGAGAATTGGTTTTCCTCCATGGTTCCGCCGTCGGAAATGGGAGGTGAAGGTCTGTCTGTAGTGTATGTCAAGTCGAGACATGGAGTTGGTTTGGTAGTTTGGTAACTTTGGCTCGCGGCGCGCCACGTAGCGCGTTTATTCGTTACTGGAGAAAATCCTTTTGGGTCGGAATATTGCAATAAGCCCATAAAGTGGATCAGACTATGATACTGCGCGAGTATAATACTTTATAAAAAAGTATCATTGATGCACATGCATGATTCCATCCCATCACTTTTCATTTTAATAGGTAGTTTGGTCCTTCTGACCTTTTATATTTAGAATTAAGTGTATAAATAAACCCGAAAATTTGGAAAGATAAAATCTCAAAGGTATAATCCAACCATTGGCTTGATGGATTCGCCATAATTAAGCTCTAGGTTAGATCTGATTCAGATTGATACTTGGGTTGAATAACCTGACCAGAGTAGCTTGACTTGGGACCTGGCTAAGGTCGAACATAACTCACGAATTGGCATTGGTGTTAGATCGTAAAGCTGAATTATTTCGTTGCTCAGTCGTAACCTGACCTTAGGGGTGTTTGGATGGATGTAATGTGGGACATAATCTCGCGTTACGTCCCACATTACATTGTTTGGTTTGCCAAACGACGTAATGTGCATTGTAATGTAATGTCCATTGTAATATGAGATTACGTCCAATCTTCAATCAACGTAATGTGTGATTACATCAAAAACGGATGTAATGTGAGATTACGTCCAACATTACAGAGTGTTATTATTTTATTATTATTTACTAAATAGATAAATTATTTCGTATTATCTTTATAGTTTATTATGATAATAATATTTTTATTATTATTAACTTTTTATTTTTTAGATATTTCATAATTTATTATTATAATAAATAATAATGCACATGATATTTATATAAAATGAGTAAGTCTTTTTCGTTGTATTTTTTATGAAAATTATTTTATAAAATTATATATAATGTTTTAATTAATATAATTTTAGTAGTTGTGTGTATTGAGTTTAAATATTTGGTCTTTAGATTTCATAAATGACTATAGTATTAACCACACACATATAATCCTTAAGAAGTTAGTTGTTGTCAAAATATATGTTCGTTTAAATCTTATCCTATTAAGATATAACATACTCTCATATAAATTAATATAATAATAATAAAGTCATACAATGCACATTACAACACATACCAAACACTGTAATCTAATATTACAAGTAATCTCACATTACGTCTCTCATTACTTGTAATCTCACATTTCAAGTAATCTCACATTACGTGCATCCAAACGCCCTGTTGGTTGGACATATGTTTATTTGTGAGCGACCGTTGAAGTGTCATCTACCTAAGAGGTACTCGTAAGTGTGATGATATCTATCTCTTTCCAAGAACATATGATGCCCTATTCATCACCTAACTATGTCATTTAAGACATAGGTTGGTATGGATCCAGTTCGATTGATATCTCAATTGAACTAGCTAGAGTCGAGCCTACAATAGGGTTCGACTTTGTCTATGGTTGCCTGGTCTAAACTAGGCGACCCTAACTAATGTTGGGCCTTTAGTAATTTTTTATTTTGTAAAATTTAAATTTAAATACCAAATTATACAAATTAAAAGGTTAGGAATATATCAAGAGAACTATATAACACAAAGTAAAAAATTATCAGGTAATGATAGTTTGGCTATCGTTCTTCTCGTGAAACTATTCCACACCTTCTTATTGCTTAGTTTCACAACCTACAATTCTGACGGGTCTTTCTACCATGCTTCACATGTTGTCCTAAATGTGAAAAATATATGAAATTGACATTAATAATGGTGTGACGTAAATTCTAATAAGTGTAGTTAAAACATGATACTTGTAAAATATGTTAGAAAATCTTAATTTTAACACATGTTCTTTTTGCTCTTTAGGAAATATTAATTCGGTTCTAATACTCACCGGTCACCCCATTATAGGCCTTTCTAGATAGACATCCATGTATTAGTTATTATTCTTTTAAAGAAAGTATGATATTTGCGCAGTATTATAGTCTCATATATGGTTGGTAATTTGTGACACGACAATATTATGATACAAACACGCACGAAAAAAATGTGTTCGTGTTAGCATATGACAGAACTTTAACACGATATTACGAACACGATCAGTGACGAATCCAGGACCCGAGGGTCAGTGGGTGCACAATAATTTTTCTATAATTAAAAAATCGGTCGGATCAAATATATATTTCGAATCGAAAAAATATCAAACGAAATTGTTAAAGTATAACTATATATATACTCATAATACATAAAAATAAAATAAAAATAAAAAAAACTTCAATCATTGACAATATTCCATACAAATATAAATAATATAACAAAAATTACAATTGTTCCTGGTAAATCAAAGAAAGAAACATCAATTAGAGGGCAAAAAAAAATTAGAATGAGATAAATAAAAATGAATGATGTTTTTTTTGTAAAAAATAACTTACAAAATTGTAAGAAATATTTTTTTCAATGACAAGTGAGGATAAAGAAAGATAATAAAAGAAATGAAACGACAATTAATAAAGATTAAACAAAAAAATTACATTAAAAGTGTGGAGAGTGAAACTTGAACCATGGATAGTGCAATTAATTTGTGCACATTAAACCAACTAGACTACTAAAAAATCTGTTAGTATTTCTCTTTGTTATTTTTTATATTTTGTCCTTTGCATTTTTTATATGGGGTCCTTATCAGTAATTACTAATTTTTCGCTCTAGCTCAGTCGAGTTAAGTGGTGTCCTATGACCCCGTAGACAACCATATAGATTCGTCCCTGAACACGATTAATACGATATAACTTTTGTGTCGTGTTTGAGTATCATAACACGACACACACGATAAAGTTGTGCTACTAAGACTAACTCTTAAGTATGTTTTGAATCAATCTTATTTATTACCTTTAAAAACTCTAGTTAGTGGTTTAATTTCTAGTGTTTGTAAACTCTATATTACTTAGTTATGGATACAAACATTAATTCATAGCTTTTTGCTATTATAATTTTGATTTTTGCTCAAAAATCTTTTATAAAAATATACAACTGAATATTCATTTTTACACAATATAACAGCACCTTGTTCATGTTTGTAGAACATGCCACAAATGTTCAGTAAAATTAGCACAATAGGATCATTATTACTTGCACAATAACACGAATGGACACCGAGTCTCGTACCCATAATAAAATTCGAAGTGTAATACCGATTTATGTTCGACTATGCGTTTAGAAACGCATATATACGCTGCAACTAACAAGGCCGAAGAACTTGATCGAGCTCAACGAATTATTATTGTGTGTTCTAGGGTTTTTTTGATCCAAGAACTCCATTGAGCGTTAAAGTTAGTCAGCGTGCTTCTCTCATTGATTCTCTACTGCCTCCGTATCTCTATCGACCGAAGATGGGTGACGGATACTGGAACATGCAGCATCAGCAGCAGCAGCCACATATTCCTTCACCTAGCATCCTGAAGCGGCCTCGTTCTGATTACGGTAGATTTCTGTCTCTGTCTCTTGTTTATTATCTACTTTAGGGTTCTATCTTTGTTGATTCTATTGCTTCGGTTCTGAATTCTCCTCTAGCTGGCTGCAAATTAGGAAATTGCTCGTAATTTGGTTGAATTAACTAGAATTTTGAAATATTCCGATGTTGGGTAAATGGAAGTTTGCTTATTGTTATTATCCTCCATTGTTGTTGGAAATGTGTGCTTCACTTTAGATAGGAACTGGGTACAGACTTACAGTTACCGGATCTTAGTGGATTTTCTTAGCTCTGACATTCTGCTTCAGTTTTTTTTAGTTTAAATCATATATAGGGATCGACCTTTTCTGGCGGTTTCGTTTGATTCTTTCACTTATTGATTTACCATAGAAACAAAGACAAGACTAAGCAGATATTATCTTAGGCTGCGCCCTGCTCTTTCATTTGGGCGATATGTTAAGTTAAGATGAGATTCAGCGAGGGATGAATACAGGTTTCGTGCTGAGTGCGGGAAAGAAATGAAGAAAAACTTGTACACAATGTTGAAGTTAATAATATAACAAAGCACCTATTGCGTACAAAATTTGAAGTCTCTTCTTTGAGACTTTAGATAAAGTAACCTAGAGCTAGAAGGATGATTTCGCCATGTAGAACGATGATTTCATAGAGTCTATTAGCGTATTATTAGCTCGAGCGAATGAGAAAGCTTCCGTGCGCTGCTCATATATGGAAGATACCTTACTTTTATTTGCTGCACAGGACGGGCAAATGATATTAGGTATTGTAGATACAAACAGAGGTGAGGTTGTAAAGGATCAGAATAATAAAAAGTTAAAAGACAAGGGGTGAACTAGGCAGAATTTATGAGACTGTTCAGTTTGTGGTATCTGGTAGTTTCATTATTTCTTTAGGTTGTGTTTGTGAGTGTGGTAGAAGGTTAATTATATTTTTATGGACTCTAAAATTGAAACAAAGGGCGTTTCTTTAATATGTCAGGAGAACTATGTTGCTACAATTCTCTGTCATGGTAGCACGTATGTGTTAGTAAAACATTATTTGGCTGCGCCGCCACAGACCTGATTTTTTTTTCTTGTACATAAAATATCATATGGAGTGTGAAACGTACAAAATGAATACGTTATTTCCATGTATAATGGAATCACCTTCATAACTCATTCACTCTGTCAGTTTTCTTTTTTGTTCTCACATTCCATTTTTTATTGTTACCCAAAAGATGACCTGTGCCCGTTTGAACAGCTTCGGATAATCCTGTCTCTCTTTGATAAGAAGCAATCCGATCTTTATAAGGGTCTTCCTCCGAATGAAATTCAATAGGCAATAACAAGAATATCATTTTTAGCGGAACATCTTTCACAATCCCTGGAGAGATGGTGTTCGACCTTCATTTTTCAAGTTAACTTCCACTTCCCTCGACTGTTATCCTTTGCAATATCCAATGTCAACAAATCACTGACACACAAAAAATGATTTTGATGGTAGGCACACAAAAATACTTTAATGCCCATTCGCAAAAAATTTAGCTCACCGGTGGTAACAGACTTTCCATATTAGTAAGACGTTAATCATATGGGAAATCTTCATCACGGTGTCTCCTCCTCCACATTATTACTACTGTTTTGAGATATTTTCCAAAAAAAAAAAGAAAAAAGACAGTTGTATGAATTTGAACAGATTTTCCAAGCTAGATATATTTTAGTGACATGCCAAATGTTCCCATCTCTATGGTTCCTTTTACCATAAGTGAATTAATTTGTATTAGTCTGGTTTACAGGCCTCTGAAATGCTTTTATTCCCCGTTATGATACATTTTAGTAATAAAATTTCTAATCCTAAATTTTGCGGTCTTGAATAAGCTTATAAGCCTTCAAAAAGAAAAAGGATCATCTGATTCTAGTGCTAGAGGCATGATCTAGAAAGATATTTGCAGATTATTCTCCTTCTGGACTTTCTTCTATCCAAAACTCACAGAGTTATCCAGCTTGGGATGATGATGCTGGGCCTCAGGTTGTCAAGGACTCTAAAAGCATAGCATCAGCATATGATCGCTATCTACAAAGCTCGGTAACAGATTTATGTTCAAAATTCATGTTTATTGTCATGATTTTTTGTCTCGATACTAAATTTAGGTTTGTTCTTAAGCAACAAGCGTCTCTTAAATCTGGAGAAGCTGGTACTGCTGATGGAGGAAGTCTTTACCGTCCGGATCTTCTGATGATGGGTCAAAGGTTCGATTTAGCTCCAACTGCGCAAGATAGTGGCTTCAATGGGGCTCTGCTAGTAGATGCAGTTAGAAGGTCAGGAGGTCCTGAAACAACACCTTTACCACCAGATGCTTCCAGCACGCTATATATTGAAGGACTTCCTCCAAACACCACAAGGAGGGAGGTAGCTCGTATCCTCTCAGTTTTATTGAGTTGACAAATGTGACCGTATGTGTTTGAATTCAAAACATTATCCTATTGTGCGACTCATATTTTGTGTAGACTGTACTTATTTTGGTGGCTCACTAATTTCTTAACTCACCTCACCCTTAGATATTTTCCGTCCATTTGTGGGATACAAGGAAGTGAGACTCGTAACCAAGGAATCAAAGCATGTGGTGGGTTCACTTTTTAATTCGATGCCGAGCTTTATTTCATCTTTGTTTGGCGTGGATTGTTATTGCTCTCTGATCCATAACTTTAACTTCTTTTGTTTGCTGCTTTTGTTGTTGCTTTGAAATTGCTCATACAGCCTGGTGGGCCGGCTATCCTCCTCTGCTTTGTGGATTTTATGGATCCAGCTTGTGCAGCAACTGCAATGGGTGCTCTGCAAGGTAATCTCTTCCCAGACAAGATTCATCTTTTTTGGTCACTATCCCTTCTAGACCAACCCAACCTAGATTTTTCTTTACAAGTTGGTAGCAGTCTCAGCGAGTCTCCTACGTCTCAGCAAGGTTAAGTTATCACTCTAGTTATTAAACTGAGCTACCATAAAAAGCAGCTATGTTTCTGGTCAAAATTAGTCTAATGTTTCTTAGCTTAGAGAGGCATCCATTTATTGTAGGTAACAATTTGTTTTGTTAGACAAGGCAAACAAAGTTCTTCCATTATTTTTACGCTACACATTAAATGTGATGGTCAAGTAAATGGAGAGCTATACTTTTTCCCTCCAATAGAAGTATGACTCTCCATTTCTTTGACCATAAAAGTACTTCTGTTATTTTAACGCTACACATTAACAATTTGTTTTGTTAGACAAGTGAAGCAAAGTTCTTCCGTTGTTTCAACGCTACACAGTAAATTGGATGGTCAAGGAAATGGAGAACTATACTTTTTCCATCATTTCCTTGAAATGAAGTTTTAGTGCTTTGCTACTTATCATCATTGGTAACTTGTGGGGGATTCTTCAACTGGATTGCAGGCTACAAAATGGACGAGGATGACCTTCATTCTGCAAATCTGAGGCTCCAGTTTTCTCGCAACCCAGGTCCAAGGTCTGGATCGCGCCCAAGGAGGTGAAAAGCGCAGCAGCAGCAACACAGATGAAGTGGAGGAGCCCTACACAGTATTTACATAGGTATCTATACTCAGGGCCACCATTTTCATGTCTTTACATGCAAAATAGAACCTCCGTTCCTATATATCGATCGCGAATATTTGAGGAGGCTGCTTGTATCTTGGTTTTAGTTATTATCTTATTTTGTCGCCATCGGGGAATAGTGTGCGAGCAGGAGTCTGTGGTTGGTTTCTGGAAAACTAAAGCTGAGTGATGATGAGTGGATATATAAAGATCAGTAGTAGTGTAGAGTGGGTAGTGAATAGACGGTACTGCCAAGTAATGCTGTAATATTCAATCGTATGTGTTGTCGTTGCTCTCTTCATGGAAGGCTTTTGCCACCGCAGTAACTTAATTAGGCTTTAGTGCGTTTGAGGGAATATTATTATTATTTTACCTATAAAAGAGTAGACTAGCTTCTTTCTTTTCGTTCGTGTTTATACATATATAGGTACACATTTATCTTTATTTATTTAAAAGAAGTGCAGTCAAGGGTGATATGAAAATGGTAAAAGTAAAATTGAGGAGAAGCTCCCTCGAATGGCAGACTCCCCCGACCTAACGAGCTCCAACCACAGAAAACTTAAAGAAGTTTACGAAATAGAGGAGAAGCTTCAAGACCCAGAAGTTACTAACTGGAGTAAAGAAGAGCTTTTAAGAATTCTTGATGAGGCCGAGGAGAGGCTTAGCGAAACACCCTTTTTGGGCGGGAAAGAGTTCAATGGGAAGAGGCCTAATGTGGCAGAATATTGGACAGTGGTGAGTGAGAGCTATAATAAGGTTATTGGGAGGTATTTTAGTGGTTGGAGGAAGTACAGGACACTGATCAAGAGATAGTGTTTTGTTTGGATCAGGACACTGCTCAACAAGTATTGATGCTGTATTGCCTTTTGATTTGCCTTAACTTGCAAGATATAGTCTTAGGATACATTCTAGTTTGCTTAAGGTTTCGAGTTGGTGTCTCTTTGCTTTTCTGTTTCGCACATGTGATTATGTTGGATTATTGATCAAGATTCCGGATTTTGTCTTTTGTTTCTTTTAGTTGCCTTTCATAGGTGGTGCCCTGCCTGTTGATCAGATTCAGCACAGGAATTGGAAGTTTTGCACTTTGGAAACATAAAGTTGTGCACTTGTAAATTCAATTTTTTGTTGTTGTAGTTGTTTGTTCATTATTTGATACCAAAGGGAAAAAAGAAGGATGAATCGATAAGATCGAGCCTATCCACGAAAAGGGAGGTGGAATTTACACGGAAAAATGAGCTGGAATTTACACAAAAAGGAAACGCCGTGTTGGTCTGAATGGAAAAAATTCATTGTGACCAACGAAGGGCTCAAGGTTTGATGAACCTTGGCTTTGAATTGAATATATATATAACATATTATGTAATTCTTGAATAAGCTTGAACTTGAATATTGGTTAAGCTGGCAAGCCTCTCGAGTCGAGTATAAATGAACACATTCGATTTAATGCCGGAAATAGTTCAATTCAAAATTTAATGAGTAAAATTCAAATATCTAGGGCTAAGAACCTATGAAAGGTCTGAACTATCACCCATGTTAACGGGAGAGGTCTGAAATTTAAAAAGTTAATAACAGAGGTCTGAAATTTTAATTTTGTTGATTTGAGGTTTTCCGTCCATTTTTAAGGTTAAATTTAACAGAATTGTGTGAAATGACATTTTTGCCCCTTTAATATTTTGTTTTATTTTATATCTTATTTAAGGAAATGTGAAATGACAATTTTACCCCTAAAGTCAAATTAAAACCATCCAACTCCGGTCACCACCACCCGACTCCGGCGACCACCACCTCGACTCCGACGACCACCACCTCGGCTCCGGCGACCCGACTCCGGCCACCACGGGGCCAAAAAAGCTCCGAACGGGGCCAAAAAGCTCCGATCGGGGCCAAAAAGCTCCGATCGGGGCCAAAAAAGCTCCGATCGAAGCTTTTTTGGCCCCGATCGGAGTCCAATCGGGGCCGGTGGCTCCGATCGGAGCTCAATCGGGGCCGGTGGCTCCGATTTTGGCCCAATCGGAGCCTTGGTGGTGGTCGCCGGAGTACGGTGGTGGTCGCCGGAGTACGGTGGTGGTCGCCGGAGTACGATTGGTGGTCGCCGGAGTACCGTGGTGGCTTCAAGGGCATTTTGGTCTTTTCACTCCATGCATGTGAGGGGCACACTTGATAGAAGGGCATTTTCGGAATTTTATTTAATTTCCGGTCACATGCCAAGCATGTGACCAACTTCCGTTAGTTTTAACGGAAAAAACTAACGGAGACCGCTTGTATCAACAAAACAGAAATTTCAGACATTTGTTATTAACTTTTTAAATTTCAGACCTCTCCCGTTAACATGGGTGATAGTTCAGACCTTTCATAGGTTCTTAACCCAAATATCTATTAAGCCGATTTCGAGTAACTCACGAATAGTTTGACTCAGTTACCGCTGATATATCAATATATGGACTTGTACGTCCGACACCCAACTCAGTCGTTTAAGACCCTTTAGGAATGTATCAGAATGCATGTTAACTACATATTGCTCTTCATTTTGCATATTTGCTGCTTTAGTCTCCACTTTAAATTCAAATACATTATTATTTTTCACCTCACAAAATCAATTCAACTCGATATAAGGTGATTAAATTTGGAGAATATACATTAATTAGCGCATCAACCAGTCTACTTCTTCAAATTGACATTCACAATTCTCGGTCAAAGACTAACATTTACATCCGTCCCTGTGGAAAGAAAATCCACAACGTTCTACAAAACAAAATCCAAGTACCTCAATTCCGAACAATGGAATGGAATGGAAACTTTCTTCTATTCAGTTACTACTCAGAACAATAATACACTTCCTCAACTAGTTTCTTTTTTTAAAACTTGATGATCTTTTACTGTACTATTATGTATGTACATCTATTTGTTAGGGACCAAAAAACCAGAACCCTCAATCATTTACAATGCAAAAAAAGCCGTCCGTGATGTTTACAGAATTTCCCCTTCTTCAGTTATTGACTACTGCTCCCTCCTTCTGATATCTAGTTAAAAAGAAAATCAATTAGACATTAATATGATGGATAGTTTGCTTTTCAATCTCTCAAAAACACAAAACTGATTTGACTGCAACAACTTATTTTAACTATACCTACCTCAACTTCCTGAAGCAAACATTCGAGCTCAAGGGCTATGTCAGAGAAGGCGGGTCGTTTTGTTGGATCGGTTGCCCAGCATCTCTGAATCAACTCCGCGAGTTTTGGGTGAGTGCTCTCTGGAATTTTCGGTCTCAGCCCCTTTTCAATTTAACAATTAAGAAAAACAAGAATAACCAACCACATCATGATGTGTATCCATAAAGAATGACAGAAAAATCTTTTTAAGTTAGATTAAATAACCATGACTGATTATGTTCTTCCTTCCTGATGTTGAATTTAGTTTACCTGTCTTACACCCATGGCTGCTTGCAACGGAGTCATTGTGCTATAAGGAATCTGGAGTCCGGAAACATAAACTTATATCACAAACTGCAATCATATAAAATGGCAAACAAGAGCTTTCATATCACATTTACCTTGGCAGTGACTAATTCCCATAATACAACCGCAAAACTGAACACATCTGCTCTCTGATCATATGGTAAATGGTTCATAACCTTGCAAAAAAGAAATACAAATTAATTAGCTACTACATAATTGTTCAGGTTTGCTGATGATATGATGTTGCTGTTGTTATGCTTGTATGCTCATGATTTACGTAATAAGCACTAGAAATGAATCTGCTCCTTTCTATTGAATTAAAATTCTAAATAATTATTAGAGTTACAAACCTCGGGTGCCATCCATCTGTACGTTCCAGTTTCAGCTGTCATGACTCCACCCCGACTTTGAAAACGTGCAACACCAAAGTCAGACACCTTCACAACCTTTGAGTGGACAGAAAAAAGCACAAAACATAAGAATATGAGAATCTTTTCGACCATCAATGGCAATTTTTATGAACTAAAATATGCCAATGAGATTATTATTTTTACCAATATGGAGTATGATGATTACACAGACACAACTAAAATGATAATTATGTAACTAAAGATATGGTTTTAAACCCATGCTAAGAAGATGTGGAGCAATTTCACTCAGTTACTATGCTCTCGCTCTTCTATGAATTTTCCATACCGACAAGGAATTGAGTTACGTGATTAATTAATTTCAGAATTAAAATGACTTACATTTCTACTGTCCAGCAGTAAATTCACTGTCTTGAGGTCTCTATGTATTATGTTCTTGCTATGCAAGTATTCCATGCCTTTGCAGATGTCACTAGCAAACTTCAGCAGTTCAGAGAGCTTCAAGGTTATATGCTTGTTGTGCAAATAGTCATAAAGACTCCCTCCAGACATATACTCTGCAAAGAATAGAGAAACCTTTCTAAGAAAGGACAGACCGTGCTTTTTAAAAAACAACCGACCGAGTTTAGTCTCATTTCCCAAGGACAATGAAGCAACATAATGAGATTATGAAATCCTTCTATAATAAAAATATATATACTTGATATTTACAGTGCAAAAACACCATAAGTCACTACATTACATTCCACTGTTTTAAGGGTATCAAAATGTAGAGAAGTGAAACTGAAACCTACAATGATCGGGGAGTGAAAGAGGTAACTATTTAGCTCAGCTAAAAATTGTTTTACCTGTTACGATGCACAAAAAAGGAGATTTTGTGCAAGCACCGAAAAAATGGACAACATTTCTATGTTGTACCTCCCTGCATTGTCAATGACACCCACAATGAGGACAGAAATAAGAAATTTTCAAATTCCTAAAAACGAGTCTATAGAAGCTCTATAGAGTAACCTCAGAATTTTCACTTCCTGTATAAACTCGGACATAGAAGCGGCATTTATATGTCCCGCATTGAGTTCCTTAATAGCAACATCTTGACCCATGTATGTTCCGCGATACCTTCAGAAGAATCCGCAAAATGAACATCGATAGCAGAGACTAACTAAAAGCACTAATGTAATGATATAACTGCAATAAAAGACAACTCACACGTCTCCACCGGATCCGGATCCAATGTTTTCTCCTCTCTTTAGCAATCGTATATCAACTTCCCAATCAAAGCAGGCTGGCGTTAACGCCCTTTCTATTGCCGACTGAGAATGAGAAGATCTATCATGCTAAACATGCGAAGATAATAAGAGTTAACACTTTCCTCAATTATCAGTTTCAGAGATAGTCAGATAGACAACCGTGTCTACACTGCTAACTCTCAAGTAGAATATAGATACTTTCTACATATTGGACAAGACCCTTGCTAAAGTATTGTAAAGGCATGCGAAATAAATTCTGCAATCAGATTCTCAGTTAATGTGAACTTTAACAGCATATGGAAGCATAGTGAACAATGTCATGTAGAAATAGTTTCTCACTTATCTAACAAAATAAAACAACGATGACATTAAATACAAACATTGGATAAGAGTGGTGTTGCGTACCTCACTGTCAGCAATAGCATTTGTCATAGCTTCAATGAGACAATCAGTATCCTGACCACAATACTGTAAAGTAAGCAACACTCTGATTGCGTAAAGAACCCTGTCATAAGACAAATATAACTAGGATGCTCTTTGATATACACAAAAAGGCCAGCACTCAACTTATGTACAACTATGGTGTTTACATTTAAACAAATTTTATGATACGTGCCCAAATATCGATAGAAATAAAAACAGGTAAATATGAAAGCTGACTTCCTAATCAACCCTAATCTCTTGGAGACTAAGATTAATTATTGGAAGCTTGATATTTTATTTATAATAATAACCTATATATAGGGATTACAAGAATACTAAAGATATAAACTATATGATAAAATATGAAAGATATTGCTTAACCTAAAGAAATTATTTCTAATAAAAAAGATACAAATATTATTATATTCTAGCCACTTATATAGATCATAACATCTTATTATTTGCAACAAGTAAACAACATTATTCTACTTCATAGTCAGGGATTATATGATTAAAAGTTAAAAAAAAAATATCCATGAAATGCTACTGAATACATTACATGAAAGAACCAAAAGACTTGGTAGCATCTCCATGTAGCAAGTTGAGAAAAAAATGTTTTTTTTTATTATTATTATAGAAGTCCAAAAACTAATTGAACTTGGTGAAGATCTTGAAATCTTGGTTTCAGGTATACTCATCCATAATTACCTATAAATATAAAATTTAAACTTATGACTATTGCGTTTTAATATGAAAGTACCTCCTCATGCCATCCATCCACTACAAACACATCTAATGAATACCCATCATTTGTGGAGAAGACATGCGCTTCACGAATATTAAGTCCAATATCGGAGAGCAAAGCAGAAAGCTGAAAAATGAACACCAATTAGATAAAATGGTTCAGTTTAACATAGACTCACTTAGTTAATGAAATGTTTAACATAATATTTTTCAAGTTAACTTATGACATATTTTTCTGCTATAAACTCCTGAAGATAATATGAATCTACGCTTTATGAAGCTAGCAATCCTTCACAGACTATATGAAAATCAAGTAGATTATGAAAAAAAACAATTAAGTACTCTTATATTACCTGACTAAGCAGCTTTGGTTTGTCAACTGTAGAAAATATCACCTCATGTGTAAGAACAGATGTCGGTTCTCGTACCCGCCTGCATAATTCAAAATCCAGTAATTCTTCATGAGGGCTGCTGTAAACTATTACTACAAGCTGAAAATTTTGAAGAAAATAAGCTTAATTGACTTAAAATTGGCTCCAATAGCTATCATTTGGAAAAACAAATTGAGCGAAAACCAAACTGAGCAATCCCTTCGCACTGTTTGCAAGGTCAGATAATTCTATATCCACATGATGCAGATGTGCATAGTTCCTAAAACACATCAACATCGGGAAAGAAAAGATATGGATTTACCGTTTTGGCAGCTCATCTGAGGTTCTTTTAGCCATGCCCTCAGTATTCTTCAAAACATCCAAGTTAAGCTCCTCAAGCTTAGAGCAAGAAGGTTCAAACTCAGCAGCACCATCAGTTCTACTCATAAAAAATCCATGACCGATACCAGTTTGAACGGTTAATAATGGAGCCTTGGTCCTACTAGTATAGAATAGAGACATTTAACTACTCAAGCTTTTTAGTAAGATGATCATTAACCATTTAAAAATGGACAAAAGCTTTTTAGTAAGATATTAACAGCTTGGAATGAACAAACTAAACATGAAGTACCTTTTCGATGAAGGATCAACTACTTTCTGCTGTTTATGAGAGAGACTTAGTTCAGGATTGACGCTTGTTAAAGGATGATCTTCATTACCATCTGACTTAGTGTATAAACGCTATCGGCAAAAGGAAGCATTTGAATAAGCACATGTGATTATCAAAAGGAAGAAAATATGAGATGTGTATGTGATTACCTAAGGGAGAAAATATGAACTAACAAGGCCAGTAAGAAAGAACTTTAGTAGTTCAATGTATCCGCATCTTCTATAATTACAATGTAATTTCACAAGTTTAGTATTGTTATATAAGTTACTTTCTACTCTTCTATAATTACAATGTAATTTCACAAGTTTAGTATTGTTATATAAGTTACTTTCTACAATGATGCTCGTGAGTTGAGTAAGTTCAACTAGTCAGGCCAAATTTGAGAAAATAATGAATAACCATATTAGTTCGGACTATGAGACTTCTCGGTTGATCTCAAGAGCACCTCAAATTAACCAAGACAAATTCATGAGCACACAAAGATAAACTCCAAAGAACACGCAGCACAACAAATATTCAACATCGAACTGGGACAATAGAAAGTACCTCCAGAAAACGGATATAGAAAGCAGGTCGATTTGCAGGGATCTCTGCTTGCTCAAGTAGCATGTGATGTAACAAGACATCCTCTGGTCTGTCCAAATTCACATCAAGTCCATAACTGTAACAAAAAAGACAACCACTTAATCTCATATATGAAATACATAATGAATATCGACAACAACAAATAAATTAATCAACGAAATTGGAGCATAAGAATATTGAGATTGTATATGGAACCAGTGTTAGACAACAAAGAACTGAGATATCATTCAATTGTTAAATATCAATGTTTTATAGTCCATGACAAGCGCTATTTCAGGAGTCTCCAAGTGAAAGAAAACAGGCTTTTTAAGCTTCAAATGTGGAAAAAAAAAATAGCCTTTACAGAAAAGAGAAACAAAGAGGAAAAGAGAGTTTTATTGCAGTATAACCATTGCTGCTGTAAAACTGTAAGGAAAATCAAATTATGTTCTTTCAAAAACAAGAAAGCATTTCAAAACCGTACCTTGAAGGTAATCGAGTGAAATGAGACTCCAAGAGGTCAAGCAGATTAGGAATAAGCTGGACCTCGTCACTACCACTCTCCATCAATCGATTATACACATTGATCGCCAACTCAACAGCGTTACTCCTCGGCGGCGTAGAGCTCTCTCCGACTCCTTCACTGTAATCCATGAGAAGAAGCAGAAATTCAAGCAAAGACCGTCAAGGAAAGGTAGTGGAAGGAAGCAGATCCATGGTGTAGCGGTTCAGCTGTTCGTTTCGGTTTCGAGCTGGAAATGGAAAAATCTACGCGGTGTAATTCTACGGAGAACACGAAGAAGTGCGCTCGGGTTTCTGAAGGAGTATTTCGCCGCAGCTGCGTGAATCTTGGAAGCAGCAAGGGAGCTTCGTTCATGGACACCACAGTGACTTGCAGAGAACGAAAGTCTAACCAAATGCTCCGCTAGTCCTTTCTTTCTTTATATAGAACGACAACTGCTTGCTTCCACTTTTATGAGAATGTTCAGGGAGGAAGATGAGAATTGAGAAAAAAGGGTTAGCTTAAATTATTGAGTAAATTCTTAAAATGTGAAAGTAAGAGAGAGAGGCAGCACTACCCACTCGCAGGTAAAGTGCTGCCCATGGTCACTAGCGAAGATTGAACCCCTGACTTCTGGTTAAGGGATGAAGCGCTGAACCACCGCACCATTGTTACATGGTTAAGTACCGTAATTATTTTGGTGTACACTTCCAGTTCCATCCCTCCATAGCTATCAAAATAGTTTTAGAATTAATTAGTTTAGATGTATGAAAAAGTATGAATTTTTTTAATTATACTTAATATTTATATTATATTATTAATAATATCAATTTCTCTATAAAATTCAGCTTTAGGATAATAAAAAATAAAAAAAATGGAGCATATTTTTGTAAAGAAAGTTGTTTATTTATTTTTTTATTTTTTACAAAACGCTTAAAAGTTTAGTTTGGTTTTTAGTAATTAATAATTACTCACAACGTTAGTGGTATAAGGGAATAAACTCAAATTAGTGACACGAAGAATGAAAACAAACAGAAACTGAGTTTTGAGTTTGCATAATTGCATTGGTCTATTGGTGGTGAATGGAACTGTGGGCCTACACGGGCCTTTTCCTTGATACTAACATGTTATAGTGGAGTTTACCTTTACCATCCTCGTTCTGGTTTTACAAGACAAAATTACATAACTTGTCATTTTACTTAGATTATACTATAAATTAATAATAATAATAAGTTAATATGGTGTAGTTGTTGAAAGATTCAACCTTTTAACTAGCGATTTTGGGTTTAAACCTTATTACAGCGATAAAAAAAAAAAAAAAAAATTGTTAATAGTCAATATTTTACACTATACGAGCTAATTTACTATGAGCGAAGAAAGCATGTTACAGATGTTGTTCTCTTAATGTGACACTCTTAGGAAATCATGTGGAAAAAGTAATCTACAAATAAATACTGTCATCATTGTGTGAGAATTATTTTAAATTGTTAGCCCACGTTTGTATTCACGAACAAATTGCTAACTCACGTTTTTTGTCAGACAAATAGCTAGCTCAGGTTTCCCTAAGTAAACAAACGGCTAGCTCACATTTACTTTTACGTTATTATTTAACGTAATCGGCACGTACACGACATATAATTATGCGGAATGACTACAATGTCACAACTCATCATTTTCTAATATTATAAAGACCAACATGCTTAAGACCTATTCATTGTTAATTGTGATCACCCAATTTTGAATGGGGGTAATTTATTTAAACATAAAATATTACATACATAGGTTGGGTCAATAATATTAGAAGACGATGGGTTGGAGGCATTTTGGTCATCACATGTCGTGCACGTGCCGATTTCGTAAAAAAATATATTGGAAAACTGAACGGAGCTAGCTATTTATTGAATTAAGGGAACATGAGCTAGCTCTTTGTCCGGAAAAAAGAAAAAAACGAGAGCTAGCAATTTGTTCACGAACCCAAACGCGGGCTAACAATTTGATAATTAACCCTAAAATAATATGTGAACTTTGAATAATTGGTTACAACAGTGTATGAAACTTAAAAATTATATACATGACACATATCATTGTAAAACTCTTCACATCTATTTCTAAAAAAAAAAAAAAAAAAAAAAAAAAAAAAAAAAAAAAAAAAAAACTATTCATAAACTAGCGTTGTAGAAAAATTTACGTATCTTTGATTACCACATTTAAGATTAACTAATTTTATAATGAATAAAAGTAAATAAATATATTTGTAGACATTAGAATTATATCATATTATTTAATAATATGCATTTCTATAATGTGTTTTATAACTTATAATCACTGATTATTCATGTGATACAATAATTACGCATTTGGTGTTAAAAGTTTTGTAATTGATTTTAAACCTCATAATAAATAATTTCTCTAAATGACATTATATAATTAAATCGAGGAAATATGTATACCAAATAGATAGATGAATAATTTAGGATATGATTAATAACTGAATCACTAAGTAAATATTGACTCAATTATAAATATCTAATGAACTTTATTTATTTATTTTTTTTTAATGGCTATAACAACTTCCAATTTTATAGCACATTGTTACATCCATTATAATTTTCGTCAAATTGCATATAAACTAGGTATGTCAACTTTGGACCCAACCCGAATCGAACCCGAAATTGACCCAGACTCTGGGTCGGGTTCGACTCATAGATTTGAATGTTCAGATCAGTTTCGGTTGACCCGAATCTGACTTGGGAAAAAACTGGTCGGGTTCGGATCCTGATACTGAGCCCGAACCCGACCCGTTTGACCAAGATAAAATTAAAGTATGAAAATTAATATATAAAATATATAATAATAATAATAATAATAAAATATTAAAAGCATAAGTAAAATTAAACAAATAACAAAGTAGAATATTAATGTAATCACTTTTTGTCTTCTCTCATTTAGTCTTCTTCTCCTCAATTTCAAAGGCTCAGTCGACGCTTAAACAAAGTCACAACTTAACGGACCTTTCTACAATGCTTTTGGAGCACCATGCTTTTACAACTAATTTTTTTATTTTTCTATTGCCCTAAAGGTGAACCCCATAGGGAAATTGATATTATTAATAGTATGATACACATCTTAGGTGTAGTTTAAAAAAATTATATGTTTTCATACTTTTAAAGTTTTACTTATGTTACAATTAAGTCCACCATAGTATTAAAAAAAACCAAAAGCATGGTGCTCCCAAAGCATGGTAGAAAAATCACAACTTAACTCATCGAATCACAGACCTCACGCACGGGAAAAACGCACAGTAAGGGAAGACAACAAAACAAAAATCTTAACCGCGTTCGACTCTTAGTCACTCAGAAAAAACCATCGATTATGATTCCTGAATTGCATATTTTAATTATTACCTGAACCGATGACTCAAAATTGATTGGATTCTACACAACATGGATCAAATTATTGAAAAATGCATGGAGATGAAGTTATTTTATGGTGGAGCAGCAAATAACGAGTTAGGAGGAAGAGAAGGGTTTGGAAACGAAGATGGAACATAATGGAATGAGAGGAGCAGTATGCAGCGGCTAATGTCCAGTGAGAGATATATGGATTTATGGACGGGTTGCGGGTTGACTCGGTGACCCACTAGGTCGGGTTTGGGTTCTAAGGCCTGACCCGTTAAGAAGCTCGGGTTGACTGTATATTGACCCACGGGTCAACCCGATCTGACATGCATAATATAAACAAAGCAAGTGCTAGTGGCGTGATGTCTTTTAATGTGTATTCAAGATAAATTCGCCAAGAACTTGAAAAATTTGCAATAAATTACCTTCAATTGGACGTTCAATTGAAAGACACTAAGTCTAAGTGATCGTCTAACTGAAATGTATTTTGTTGCATTCATTTTAAATTATTGTTGAAATCATATTGAACACAAATTAGAAGAACCAACATGGGTGGAACATGCCCCGTTTATATTGTCAAATTTAAGGGAAATAGTAACCAAAGTAGTAAATTGTTCATAAATTATATAAGTTTAGGTAGCACATTTTTTAAAATTAAAATTTAGATATCAATTTATTATTACTACAAGGTTGGGGTAGCAATTTGATTATTAACCCTTTATCACATTACAATTTTACTTTGTTTTTGTTTTTATTTAGAACAAAAATAATGTTGTGAAATTGATTGGTTTCTTAAAACAACTCTCTTTCGGCCCTTTTAATGGAATGGGCTTGCTAGTGTTGGGTGTTCTTTTTGAGCTAAAAGGGATTTTTGTTTCGACCACGAGTAGACTGATGTTTATTATGGGGATTTGGTCTCTACGAATGAGAAGTAGGTTTGAACCTAAACGTACAAGAAATGCTTATTAAATCCCCGTACTTTAAGAAGATGGAAATTGACCCTAAAACACGTGATTTTGGTGACACTTTGGTTCCTCACCACTCCAACTTCTTCTTCGATCTCTCCTCTCCGATCAACATCACAGGTCAGGCAAATGAAAATCTAGAGCCAGGCAGCTATGGGAAGCCCCACGAACAAAGCTAGACTGCAGCACAATACTCCGTGCACTCGCACTCACCAGATCGGAGCCCTGCTTCTAGTCGCATCCACCTTCTTCATCGCTCGCCTCCTCGACCGCTCGGTCTCCCCCTGCATCAGCTCAGTCGGCGGCGACACTTCCTTACACTCGCTTGTTCACTTCGGCAATGGCGGATCTCTTTTGTGGCCCCAACTCGGGTACGGTGCGCAGCTGCACTTGAGAATTTATGTATACGAAGAGGATGAGATTGACGGATTGAAGGAATTGATGTATGGCAGAGACGGTAAGATCTCTGCTGATGCTTGCGTCAAAGGCCAGTGGGGCACTCAGGTAGTTCCACTTCCCAGCTTCCAATTCTTTCATTTCCATTCCTATGCAGACGTGATCTTTACTGGCGCCTAGTGATTTTTCAAGATCATTGGAAATATTTGTTTCAATTCATCTTCCTAGTTAAAGTTCATGGATTATGATTCTGATAATCTTGATGCAGTGACGCATTTGAATGTACTTATAGGGTCTGTGCAGTAACATTTGCTCTGTAGTTGTTTCCATGACCTATGATTTTGATTTGATTCACACGTTTAAATATTGAGAACTCGAATAAGGTAAATGTTCATTAGTCAGGATTTGCTCAGAAGGAAGCCTTAGAACTAAAGATGTTCTAATATTGGAATTATATTATCTTGTATATACTTTTGTGTTATTTTTGACTTTTTAGTTGTATATATATTGTACTTACCCTCTGCTTTAGGCTGCCGCTCGGCATTGCACAACATATTCTCAGAAGTAAAAATAAAATGGTATTTGGTTAATTGTGAACCAAATCATTAGTTGGGTTCTACTTGTACAATAGCACTATCCTTTTTATCTTACAAAGTTAATATCTGAGTATAAGTTAACCATAGCCTGTTAGCAGAGCATTTTACATCTTCCAAAGTAATTGATATGTAGGTGAAAATACATAAGCTGTTACTAAAATCAAGATTCAGGACAAGGAAGAAAGAAGAAGCTGATTTGTTCTTTGTCCCATCATACGTCAAGTGTGTTCGGATGATGGGAGGGCTTAATGATAAAGAAATAAATACTACATATGTCAAGGTAAATCTTTCTTCCTTCATTTTTTAAATGATTCATTGTAGCAATTCGGGATCCTTCACTTTACTTTCTTAACTCTACTTCTTGTTATTGCTTGTAGGTTTTAAGTCAAATGCCTTATTTTAGGGTGTCTGGTGGCCGTAACCACATATTTGTCTTCCCCAGGTATGATAATTGATTTCCTATCTCCAATTCTGTGGTTTGTACATCTATAAAACTGATGTTAGATGGTAAACTTACTTGAAAATATGCCTCATGTCAAGCACAGTCTAATAACAGTAGCAGATGGTGTTTATGGAAAAAAGTGTATAAGTTCTGGAAGTGCTTTGTGATGAAACAACCCTCTTTATTATTTTGTTTTCTATCGTTTAATGCAGTGGTGCTGGCGCATCCTTGTTTAGATCATGGGCAACATACCTTAATCGATCCATAATTCTTACTCCTGAGGTACATTTCTATACTCATTCTTTTCTTCTTGAATGTAAAAATGCTAGATCATCTTTTGGTGATTTATATGCGGTATTCTGTGTAAATACTGGTATATTTTGATTTTAGACAAAACAGAATTTCTTCATAGAGTCTGCTTTTAGTTTTAAATGCTATAACGGATTAGTTTAAAACACTTGTGTGATTAGAAGAGCATTTGATTTGCGTTAGCACAGGGAGATAGGACTGACAAGCGAGATACAAGTGCATTTAATACTTGGAAAGACATAATTATTCCTGGAAATGTTGATGACGCCATGACGGGTCATGGATCTCCCCTTGTGAAGCCACTGCCCTTGGCAAAGAGAAAACATCTAGCAAATTTTCTAGGTCGAGTTCAGAATAAGGTCGGCCGTCTTCAGCTGATAGAGCTCTCAAAGCAATTTCCAGATAAGGTATGCCCATGATCCAAGAATAGTAAATTTTCTAAATAGTTATACAAATTTGTTACGAACGTGTAGGAATTCCGAATTTGGAAACTTAGTTGATGTCTATTAATGTGATGCATAGATTGTGAATTAATTCAATATTATGTGGTTGAAACTGTAAACAGCTGGAATCTCCAAAGCTGAAGTTCAGTGGTCCAGATAAACTTGGGAGGAAAGATTATTTCGAACACTTGCGAAATGCAAAATTCTGCCTTGCTCCGCGTGGGGAATCATCGTGGACTCTTCGTTTCTACGAGGCCTTTTTTGTGGTTCGTCTCTTTGCCCCTTTCTCTCTCTCTCTCTCTCCACACACATAGCAGAAAGGAAACTGTTAGTGTTGATTAGAAAACAGAGAAAGCTTGTAGATTGCTAAGTTGTTTTTGTTGGAAAGCTTTTGTTCATATTCCAGGAAATAAAATATTAGGACATGTGGACCTTAGAGTGGAAGTTAGTCAGAGTTAGAAAAAGTGAGATAGTTTACAGTTTCCTAAAATGTAAAAGATTCTACTTGATGAGTAAAGTTTCAGAATATGTAGCATAGCTCCAGAATAGAAATAACACAAGTTTTAGAGTTAAAGCTACGTGTTCAATTCCACATTGCTGAATAGATTTCTTCTTCTTTGTTATGGTTGTAATGATGGTGAATAGGAGTGTGTCCCAGTTCTTTTGTCAGACCGAGTTGAATTACCATTCCAGAACGTTATCGACTATAAGCAGGTGTCAATCAAGTGGCCATCTACTCAAATCGGTCCAGAACTCCTGGACTATTTGGAATCAATTCCAGGTTAGATTTGAAAGCTTAAATGCATCTTTTCAATTACAATCTTCAAACACCGGTATGTCTCTCCTGTATCAAACAGAAGTGTTTTGATTTTCAATTATTGCAGATGAGGCCATAGAGCGAATGATAGCTGAGGGAAGGAAGATAAGGTGCTTGTGGGTGTATGCTCCCGAGTCAGTTACGTGTTCGGTGATGCACGGGATATTGTGGGAACTGCAGAGGAAGGTAAGGTACTTCCACCAATCCGCAGAGACATTTTGGTTGCATAATGGGTCTGTTGTAAATAGGGACTTGGTCGAATTCTCCAGATGGAGACCTCCCATGCCTCTTCCTTGATCCTTCTATTTACACAAGAAAAAGGCTGTATTATTCATATAGTTATAATCCTGTTTTCAACTGCTAGCCCTTAGAAACTGCATAGAGATAGATGTAGTCGTTGATCAAGAGCAGATTTTGTATCGTATTCGAGGAAGTCGGTTTTGATGGTTAGCTTATTGTATTCATTTATTCACGAATGTAATTGCGTATCCTTACCAGAATCACATTTGCTCTAAATCTTGCATGTCGGTCACACTGGATGCAGAACTTTATTTCAGACGAAAAGTTAACGAGTCTTTTGGTTCAACATGTTTGACAACTTTTTGGTTTTAGTGTAGTATCTTTTTTTTTTGCCTAGTTTTGGGTCAATTCTTGTCATCGCAATTCGTGTCGCGGCATGACTAGTTCGGGTCAGGTTATAGTGAGATCGCGTCGTGTTATGACATGTTCGGGTTAGTTTGGGCATAATAGGTCTGGGCTCGGGTTCGTAGTACTTTTACATAATTAAAATTAATTTTTCTATTTTATAAACATTTTTCATCTTATGTAAAATATAATTTCATTAAAAAATGTATATAGGGGTATTTTGGTCAATAGTCATTGTATTATGATATCACAATACAAAGTTCATACAAACGTTGTATTAGGATATCCTAATACTTGGTCGTGCAAACATAGTATTAACTAAGCACCGACTAGGATATCATAATCTCCAGTCAGCTGATAGTATTAGCTAATACATGCAATCAAACATATCTCTAGGGGGCGTATGGATAGATGTAACGTGAGATTACTTGAAATGTGAGAGTACAACTAATGTGAGCTACGTAATGTAATGTTAGATTGCAGTGTTTGGTTGTGCTGTAATGTGTAATGTAATGTTAGATTGTAGTGTATGGTATGTGTTGTAATGTGTATTGTAATGCGACTTTATTATTATTATATTAAAGAGAATATGTTATATCTTAATATAATAAGATTTAAAATAATATATATTTTGACAACAATAACTTCTTAAAAATTATGTGTGTGGTTAATACTATAGTCATTTATGAATTCTAAAGACTAAATATTTAAACTTAATACGTACAATTACCAAAAAAAAATTATTAATTCAAACGTAGTCATCCAGTACGAGATAATCTCATAATTTTTTTTTTATTTTTTTTATAAGATAGTTTTTCTAAGAAAATATGCAACGAAAAAGACTTACTCATTTTATACGAATATCATGTGCATTATTATTTATTATAATAATGAGTTAAGAAATATATACAAAAAATAAAAAGCTAATAAAAATAAAAATATTATCATAATAAACTATACATATAAAAAATATTTTATATTTAATAAATAATAATAAAATAATAACACTCTGTAATGTTTGACGTAATCTCACATTACATCTGTTTTTGGATGTAATTTCACATTACGTTGAATGGAGTTTGGACGTAATTTCAGATTACAATGGACTTTACATTACATCGTTTGACAAATCAAATAACGTAATGTGGGACATAATGTGAGATTACATCCATCCAAACACCCCCCCCCAGGATGTGAGATTACTTGAAATGTGAAATTACAAGTAATGTGAGCTACGTAATGCAATGTCAGATTACAAAGTTTGATTGTGCTGTAATGTGGAGTGTAATGTTAGATTACAGTGTTTGGTATGTGTTGTAATGTGCATTGTAATGTGACTTTATTATTATTATATTAATACATGAGTTAATTTTTTAAAAGAATATATTTTTGACATCAGTTAATTTTTTTTTTTTATGTTTTGTGATACTATAATCATTTGTGAACTCTAAAAACTAAATGTTTAAACTCAATAAGCATAACTATTAAAATTTTATTAATTAAAACATTTTCTATAGTTTATAAATATTTTTACAAAAAATGCAACGAAAAAGATTTACTCATTTTATACAATTGTATGCATGATTTTTTGTTATAATAATGAGTTACGAATTATAAAAAGGTAAAAATGTACACATTACATCCGTTTTTTGATGTAATTTCACATTACGTTGAATGAAGTTTGGACGTAATCTCATATTACAATGCACATTACATTACAATGTAGATTATATCATTTGGCAAACCAAACAACGTAATGTTGATATAATGTGAGACGTAATGTAAGATTACATCCCACATTATATCCCTCCAAACACCCCTTAGAGTTTAGATTATTAGATTGCTTCTTTTGAATATAGAAAGTTTTTCTTTTTGGCCAAAAGATAGTTGTTTATTATACTACCCAAAAAAATATAAACACTTTATTATATTACCAAAAAAAAAAAATATAGACAGTTTATTATATTCCCAAAAATAAAACATAGACAGTTTATTATTATTAACTGCTTATTTTTTAAGATTTAAGTTAAGTAATAACTAATTCGTTTATAAATAAACTAATTTGTTATTTATATTTTGACTGATTTACAAATTGTTATTTATTTTTTTTTAAAGAATTGGTACCTTAACTTTCAAATAAAAACTAAATTGCTACATCCATTATCATTTCCTTCAAAATGAATTAAAAAAATTGTGTCATACACGTAAGTTCGTTTATGTGATTTATGAGATTAAATTGGACATTGATGTAGATAAATGTTTTCAATTGGACGCTCAATTGCGTGATAATTGACAATTTAAGTCCAGAATTTGTAGGTTAATTATTGTGTAATTGAGTGTCTTGCTAAATAAATTTCCACTGCATCAATGTTGAATTCAATATCATAAACTGCAGAAAAAAAATGACTTGGATACACATGATCAAGTATGTCCAACATAAATTATAACAGAGGTTCAATGGTTGGCAATTAAAAGTTCAAATTGCAATTTATATTTTTTTAAATATACGTCCGGGTAGATATTTGTAAATCGATTTACAAAAATCACTACCCATATTTTTTTAATATTCCGATACCAATTTGGTTATGAACCATTCTTTTAATACTAAGTTAAATTAATACATATTTATAATTTACTAGCTTCGTCCAATTCTAATCCAACTTTAGACAGAAAAGTGTGTACTTAATGTGATATAACTAAAATATATTTAAAAAAAAAAAAAAAAAAAAACAGTTCACACCCATAAATTGAGTATGCAAAATGTATGTCCAACATGCAAATAGTTGGAAGTATGTCAAACAAAACACAAACAAATGCATTAACTAGATTGAATGTCAAAATGAGATAAGTCCAGCTAAATGAGTGTTTTTTTCACCATCTCCTTCCGTTTTATTAGTGTTATTATTGGATTGTACTTCGAACTACTCTTCGTTTTTACAATGAAATAAATAAATTTCTGACAAAAAAATAAATAAATCTGCACAGTGGACAACTGGAACATTCTGTTTTTATACTTTAACGAACTGATCACATCATATACATTAAGTAGTTTATTTATTTTTAGCTAGTTATTAACTAGGTATATATCTGTTCATAAAATAATCATATATCTTACGTTTTTTAACCTAATAATAATAGCATAAATAAAAAAAATGTTTATAAAAAAATAATTATTTTCAATATATGTAATTTTTCTAGGAATGATACTAATTTATTTAATAGCATTCTTTTACTAGTATTTAGTAAAATCTTAGGCTGCTAATACAATTTTTTTAGTCCTTTTTAATAGGTTAAAAAATGCAGCACAATCCTAGCTTTAGATCACCAAAAAACTGGTCGCTTAAAGCATCCACAATGGTTTTACATAAATTGTATTCTTTAAAGTTGCCACGCAAACATTTATGTACACTTTAAATAATACGTAAATTTAAGACACACGTAAAAAATATTTTCTCTGCAATCGTATTACTTAAACATATTCCTTAAATATATGTTATTATTAAATTTTCCAACAATCACCAATAAGATATTAGCATTAATTATAAAATGAATTAATTTATAATAAAAAATTGGTTACGTAATACATAGTGCATTACTTAAATTTAAGGAATGTTTTATGTAAAAACATAAATTTACGTGTGGGTCCCATCCTTAAGGAATGCTATGTAAAACCACTGTAGATAGTTTTTTTGTTGCTTTACTTAAATATACATGTAGGACACACGTTTACGTAGTCTTTACGTAATACCACTGTGGATGCTCTAAAATTCTTAGATTTGTTTTTTTTTTAAAAAAAAAATTACACGTTTCTTTTGATCTTTCTGAATGGATTTTTTTTGCCATGTGAATGGATTTCACAAAAAGAATTTCATGACAATATATTTATTTAAATATTTATTTTATTATAAAGAAAATTAGGTTTAATTTCTTTCATTCAATAATGGGCAATAAATGGTGTTACTACTTACTAGTAGTCCCTATAATAATAAAGAAACGAAAGGCTCGAAATATCTATCTGACTTCACTGAAGATAGCAGAGAAGTAGAAACAGAAGAAAGAATTTTTAGAAGAGAAAAGCAGAAAATTGTATCTAATTAAATATCTCTCTGCGGTGGAATAAAAATTTGACGTCCGCGAGGGTCGCACTCTCTTCTATTTTTCTCTTTTCATCTCCTTAGTAGCAACAGCAGTGCAGCAGCAGTAGTACGAACACCCTCGCCTCTATTGCAGAAGCAGCGAGTAAAGCTTGAATAAGCAATGCAGTGAAGGATGAACCCAAATTTGTGAAGACAAAGTTGTTTTCTGATTCTTACTGCTGCTCAGTCTCTAAGTGTGCAATTAATCTCCGGTAAATTTTCGTGATTGAATTTCTGGGTCATTGTTCGTGTGTTGGAATTCTTCCTTTTCCTCGCGAATTTAATTTGTTTCTAGAATTTAATTTTATAACCTGAAGTCGGTAAATATTTGATTTTTATGGGTTTTGTGTAATCTCTTATGAATTAGGATTACATTTGAGGTTAGGTTTGTTACCGATGACTGTCTACTCCTCATTTGTGTGTATACCCAATTTGGTTAATTTGTTTCTGGTGTTAAATTTTATCAGCTGAAGTTGGTAAAAAATGATTTTTATGGGTTTTGGGTAATCTCTAATGAATTAGGGATTAAATTTGAGGTTGAAATTTTTACCAATGGCTGTCTCCTCATACAAATGCCATTTGGGTGATTTGATGATATAATTATATGATATGTTGTGATTTATTGGTTTCTGAAATTTTAGTGCTACCATGAATAATTATACAAGACGCATATTGTTCTTTACATGTTAATTGCATAAGTTGATTATCTGCTAGTTTTTAAGAGATTGTTAGTGTTCTCTTTTTCTCGGTTGAAGGTTATAAAGTTTTGATTTTTATATATTCTTTGTAATCTCTGCTACGCCGATAATTTCATGATATTATTATAATTCCAGGAACACTTGGAAGAAGAACACATTGTGAATAAATAAGCTGAATATTATTTTGAGACTTTACCATTGTTCTTGAGATGTAGAATGCATAGGTTGCTTCGGCGTCTCTTGTTGTCATGGTTCTTTCGGGACCGCCCGCATCACTTGGTTTGGTCTCAAATTAGCTCGTCTTCTCTCATGAGATCGAATTCCGGGTTCTTAAGAGTAGAAAATGGTTCAATTTCTTCGCATAACACATATCGAGGAGGACGCGGGAATAACATGAACATCTTGTCAAATGTCTCCTCCCTTTTTGGTGGCGAAGACAGTATCGCGGGAGCACCGTTGGATCGATATAGTAATGGAAACAGTTATGTTGGTGAAAACGTACTTCATCGCAACACATAGAGCAACAAAATTTCCAACCGCAATACAGTTTGCCTCCAAAAACACAAGGAAACCAACAGTTTGAAGTGCAATTGATAAATGATCAACTCGGGACGAGTAATCTTCAGCAACAACAACATTTTCAGCAACAACAAAGAATGTTTCAAATCCAACAATGGCAGCATCATCAACAAACAATGAAAGGTGCTCAACCTAGGGTTAATATGACACAACACGTTCAACAACAAAATTTGCCAGTTCGACATCCTAGCAAATCAGTTTATGAACCTGGAATGTGTGCGAGGCGGTTGATGATGTATATGTTTCATCAACAACAAAAACCTGAGGTGAGTTTTCTCTTTCAGTTAAATTTGAATTTTTATGGATATGTGGTTTAATGATGGCCTTATAGAGCTTTTTGTGAGTTGTAGGATAACAATATTGAATTTTGGAGAAAATTTGTTAATGAGTATTATGCTCCCAATGCAAGGAAAAAATGGTGTGTTTCTATGTACGGAAATGGGCGCAACCCAAGTGGAGTGTTTCATCAGGTGCATAATATCTTTCAAATTTTGTTCGTCTGCTTAAATGTATATGTTGAAAATATAATGTAAAAAGTAACTATAATTTTGCAGGATAGTTGGCATTGTGATATATGTAATCGGAAACCGGGTCGTGGTTTTGGTATGTGTTTGGTAAAACTTAAAATAATTTTATATTTCTAACGAAGAAGAATTTTTATTTTTATTTTTTAAAAAAGTGGTTAAAAATGAATTTTTTATTATCGATGTTGCAGAAGCAAGTTTTGAGGTTCTTGCTCGACTTTTCAAAATCAAGTATGAGAGTGGCACTCTTGAAGAGCTTCTATATATTGATATGCCGCGTGAGTATCAGAATTCGTCAGGTCAAATTGTGTTGGATTGTGCCAAAGCAATACAGGAAAGTGTATATGAGCAGCTCAGGGTTGTACGGGAAGGTCAGCTTCGAATCATGTTCTCTCCCGACCTGAAGGTACATATTAATGCGTTCTTAGATCATTAAAAATCTTTATTTAAAAAAAATCTTATGCATATTGTGAACACCCGATTTTTGCTCGGGTTATTATATTATATCATATATATAAATATATTATGTGTATATATAGCTAATTTAAGTATGTATGTATTACAGGAAAAGTCCCGGGATACGGAGCGCGTGAATCATTTTTGTCAGAATCCTATCAACATGGATCTTGAATTGAAGCTCACAAAATTACGAATGCAACGGGACAGACCGTGAATCAATCGGAAATCGTAATCAGAAGTTATGATATTTTGAAGAGAAGTGGAAATGTGGAAAAGATAATATATATATATATATATATATATATATATATATATATATATATATATATATATATATATATATATATAACAGTAATCAAAATGATGAGAGAAGATAAGATTTGCTCTTCCCAACCATCATATCCCATCGTCATTTTCTTACCCATACATGCAAGTGGCTTTTTTGTTTAAAAAGAAAAAAAGAAAAGAAAAATCAAAGTCTCCATGCCATCTATAAATAGAGGACAGCCGAAGAGGTGAGGGGGAGAGTCTCACTGGGAGAAGAAAATCACATAGAGCTCAGTGATATATGTGTGAGTGAGGATAAATGTGAGTTGAGGTGGTCTCATAATATATGTATCTCGAAGAGTGTTTTTATATAAGAAGTGTTGTTATCTTGATCGGTTTGGATAGTTTTTTTTGATCCCGATTCCGACTATGGTATTTCATTTCATGGTACCTTAGGTAAACTCTCTTTTATTATATTGTTATATATTTGATTAAAGTATATTTCATGTTTAAGTATTTTACAATATGTTAATATTTATATTTTGTGTAATGTTATATATTTATGAAGGTTAATCTACAAAAATGTTCCAAAATAGCTTATTATTATATATATACGCATTATATGTACGTTTTATTGATTTATTATATATGCTTTGATTTTTCTTATTATTATTATATATATGCTGCCATTTTGTTATTTATTACCATTATATATATGTAAGTTTTCATTTTACTTATTATATGTATATATATGCATTATATACGCTTTCCGTTATTATTATTATTATTATTATTATTATTATTATTATTATTATTATGCTCTTTTTTGTTATCAATTGTACATACATGTGTTATGTCATATTATGTATATATATTTATTTAATGTCGCATTTTACGGTTCTGTTCATATACGTATTTTATTTAACTTACTACATTACTTTATATTCTCCCTAAATATCACTTAGTGTATATTTTTATCTTTTATGGATATAATCATGATAATGAAATAAAAAATGGCAAATTGACAAACTAAGTACCGAAAGGGCGATTTTTCTAGCTTTCGAGCTTTAAAAACGTAACCGAACCCCCGGACCCATAACTCTGGACGCAGACCATTTTTTAAACCCTAGGTTGCTATAATAGAACCTAGGAGATTTTAGGATTCCGACTAGCCTTAATTAGTCGGTGGCGACTCTACTTTTATCATCTCCCCGGGTAATCTCATTTGCCCGGATTTTTATACGAAATGAGTTATTTTCAAATGAAACCGTAAAACCGAGCCGGGTCGGATAATTTCCGACGTCCGACATTTTGGCGACTCTGCTGGGGATTATTTTGAGGGTTCAGCCTTTTATGTTTGTCTTGCCATTATTATTTTATTATTATGATTATATCAGAACTAATCGTTTGTTGATGTTTGCAGTGTTTCTTTTGAAAGGAAAAAAACAAAAAAACTTTTTTTTATGCATGACTACATTGAATGCTTTGCACGTTCTCACAAACGTTTTGTTTACATGTCACCCACTCGAACCTGGAGTATTTTAAAAACCTAGGAGGGGTTGAGTAAGAGAATACGGCCAGTAGCGGTCACAACCGCCGGCACGTCTCCGAAAGCCCAACTCGATGATCGAAAAGGGCCTGTGATCCCCTTTATGGGGTAAGGTACCTTTCGATTCGGGAACCTTTAGAAATCCCCTCCAGATAAAGCAAAGCCCTGCACCGTGTGAAGCAATCAATTAGTCATGTGTTTTTCTTCTCAAGTTCATGTTTATATATATATATATATATCTCATAGTTCTCCTGTACAGGTTGGGGCATCATCATAATTGCATGTTAGAATTTTCATTTTATATAATCTAGTTTTTGTGTGTATATATTTCAAGTATTGTCTTTTGAATATTGTAAAGTGATGTTTTCTGACATTTTAGTGCATCATCCATTTTAAGCTCATATAGTCATCAATCAGATCATTTCTATTATAGATTATTTCTCGGTCATTAATGGCTCTCAAGTCGGAATGACAATTGTGACAACAGTATTAACCAAAAGATTAATTTCCAATGAGATGTCCAAACTTCTCAAAATTCATGATTTTTATAATGTGGTCTATGATTGTCATTCCGATAACTTGGAGTTTTTGTGAATATCTCATTTTATACCTTTCATGAGAAGTAATCTATAATCGAAAATCATTAGCATTTCAAAATATTTGGATGATACGAAGTGATATGATTGATGACTATATTTCCAAAAAAAAATGTGCATATATATATTCTTGATCATGATTATCATCGAGGTATATCTGGCCCTGAGGAGCCCCAATCCAGACTTGCTTTGTGACATTGCGAGAGGAAATAAAACAGCAAAACAAGGCGTCTCCATTGCATTGTTAATTGTCGTACGCGACATCGCAAAAGGGAAGTTTTTCTCTGTCTTTTAAATTGATGAATGACAAGTTTGAATGATATTTTATCTATGTTGAGCGATATATCTTGGATATTTTCCTCACATCTCTTCCATATTGCGACAGGTAAAATCGGTCGGATTAATTCTCAGAAGATGCAATGAAGTGAAACTTGACATGTCAAGATGGTTAATGGTTACAAAGAACCGATCAGAATATAGCGACGCTTTTCCACTTGGATGCCAAGGTCTGCGGACCGCACTTTCATGACAACAGACAAATTTAAAAAAGGGAGTTTCTTTTGAACACCTCATTTGAATCATATATTTACTCATGATGAGATTGCATGCGTATACCTGTTAGGATGTTGACATCTCGACACCCTACCCAAATCAGATGATTCTGTGCAAGTCGGATATAATTCCGCACAAATCGGATATAATTCCGTGCAAGTCGGATATAATTCCGCACAAATCGGATATAATTCCGTGCAAGTCGGATATAATTCCGCACAAATCGAATATAATTCCGTGCAAGTCAGATATAATTCCGCACAAATCGGATATGATTCCGTGCAAGTCGGATATAATTCCGCACAAATCGGATTTGATTCCGTACAAGTCGGATATAATTCCGCACAAATCGGATATGATTCCGTGCAAGTCGGATATAATTCCGCACAAATCGGATATGATTCCGTGCAAGTCGGATATAATTCCGCACAAATCGGATTTGATTCCGTGCAAGTCGGATATAATTCCGCACAAATCGGATTTGATTCCGTGCAAGTCGGATATAATTCCGCACAAATCGGATATGATTCCGTGCAAGTCGCATATGATTGCGCACCCATCAGGAAGTCGACATCTCGGCAACCTTTGTTAACTCGCGTATGTTTACGCCTTATTAACTCGCGTGTGTTCACGCCTTATTAACTCGCGTATTTTTACGCCTTATTAACTCGCGTGTGTTCACGCCTTATTAACTTGCGTATTTTTACGCCTTATTAACTCGCGTATTTTTACGCCTTATTAACTCGCGTTTGTTCACGCCTTATTAACTCGCGTATTTTTACGCCTTGTTAACTCGCGTATTTTTACGCCTTATTAACTCGCGTTTGTTTACGCACCCCGTTAGGATGCCGAAATCTCGGCAACCTTTCTCTAACTTCAAGTCGCATCGCGCATCTTATCCTATCATTTTCTACCATGTTTAACTCTTGTTCTCATATATATTTTTGAATAATTGCAGTTGTCCCTTTTTGAAGGAGTCCTCTCACGTTATCTTTGTCTATTTGCTTGTCGTCGAGAAATTTATTCGAATGACATTGAAAACCTTATGTGATGGTTAAATTCCCGGAGAGAAAATAAAAAAAAATTGGAAGCTTTTTGCTTCCAAAAGAGGGGAAAAAATGAGAAAAATATTTGAAAAAAAATGTATATTTGGCGAATGTTTTGCAGGCGAAGATCAAAATATGGAAAAGCGGTAGCCACTTAAGCCACGACTAATATTTATACACATCAGAGGTTAGTGCATGCTGTGTTGGATTTTCAAGAATTTCTCAAATATCAAAACACGTCCTAACACTAATGAAGTAAATCAGTGAGATTTAAGATTGATCTTATGTGCATGTAATGAGCAAGAGTCTGAGAAAGTCTTATCTTTAATTATGTGAGAAGTTGATTTGAGTTGGACTTGATGCTATCATACTTGAACCAATCGGTAAAGATCAGTTACGCATTATAAAGGCGTGGGAATTGGGGCACCCCAAGGAAAAACCCGAAAAAACGGTGGATCTCCTTGGGAAGTAAAGGCTAGGACACTTACTTTCCCCCATACTATTCATTCCATAATTCCCAATACTTTTCATCCATCCAAGTAAGTGTCTGGGTCTCGAAAAAGAAAAAAAAAATAAAAAAAAGGAAAAAGAAAAAGAAATGAAATGAAATGAAATAAGCCACATTCTCGTAACTTGCCTCCTGCCAATGACTGATCTTACAAATGTTTGATAATGTGATGATAGCAAAAGTTCGACTCAAATTGACTGGAGCATAGCTGAGGTATAAGAAATCTTGTTTGTGTTCATTACACGTGTATAATATCGATCTGAGATCTCAAGAGATCATAAATTGAAATGTTAGGTGCACACACAAACACGAGAAATACTTGAAAAATTCTGACACAATGTGGGCTAACCCAGTATGTGTATTTTTATTAGTTGGGACATGAAAATGCAACCACGTGTCCATAAGAGGATCCGAATGTCAAATATTTTGCAAAAAAAAAAATTATTTTTCTCTCCAGATATTTAACATGTTACAGGTATGGTTGATAAGTGGTTCAAACCAGACGAGATCTTTTTCGGCGCAGTAAGTTAGACAAACACGGCTCATGTGAGGGCTCTGACAAGGGGAAGCGGGATGCACCCCTAGCTCAATCAGTAGTATTTATCTTTGAACATGCGTTTCAGAGATCCCCTGGTTAGTCAAGAGAAAAAGGGATGCACCCCGAGCTCAAATGAATGTTCTTTATCTTTGAACATGCGTTTCAAAGAACACCTGTCCAAAGAGGGGCAACTGTGAACACCCGATTTTTGCTCGGGTTATTATATTATATCATATATATAAATATATTATGTGTATATATAGCTAATTTAAGTATGTATGTATTACAGGAAAAGTCCCGGGATACGGAGCGCGTGAATCATTTTTGTCAGAATCCTATCAACATGGATCTTGAATTGAAGCTCACAAAATTACGAATGCAACGGGACAGACCGTGAATCAATCGGAAATCGTAATCAGAAGTTATGATATTTTGAAGAGAAGTGGAAATGTGGAAAAGATAATATATATATATATATATATATATATATATATATATATATATATATAACAGTAATCAAAATGATGAGAGAAGATAAGATTTGCTCTTCCCAACCATCATATCCCATCGTCATTTCCTTACCCATACATGCAAGTGGCTTTTTTGTTTAAAAAGAAAAAAAGAAAAGAAAAATCAAAGTCTCCATGCCATCTATAAATAGAGGACAGCCGAAGAGGTGAGGGGGAGAGTCTCACTGGGAGAAGAAAATCACATAGAGCTCAGTGATATATGTGTGAGTGAGGATAAATGTGAGTTGAGGTGGTCTCATAATATATGTATCTCGAAGAGTGTTTTTATATAAGAAGTGTTGTTATCTTGATCGGTTTGGATAGTTTTTTTTGATCCCGATTCCGACTATGGTATTTCATTTCATGGTACCTTAGGTAAACTCTCTTTTATTATATTGTTATATATTTGATTAAAGTATATTTCATGTTTAAGTATTTTACAATATGTTAATATTTATATTTTGTGTAATGTTATATATTTATGAAGGTTAATCTACAAAAATGTTCCAAAATAGCTTATTATTATATATATACGCATTATATGTACGTTTTATTGATTTATTATATATGCTTTGATTTTTCTTATTATTATTATATATATGCTGCCATTTTGTTATTTATTACCATTATATATATGTAAGTTTTCATTTTACTTATTATATGTATATATATGCATTATATACGCTTTCCGTTATTATTATTATTATTATTATTATTATTATTATTATTATTATTATTATTATGCTCTTTTTTGTTATCAATTGTACATACATGTGTTATGTCATATTATGTATATATATTTATTTAATGTCGCATTTTACGGTTCTGTTCATATACGTATTTTATTTAACTTACTACATTACTTTATATTCTCCCTAAATATCACTTAGTGTATATTTTTATCTTTTATGGATATAATCATGATAATGAAATAAAAAATGGCAAATTGACAAACTAAGTACCGAAAGGGCGATTTTTCTAGCTTTCGAGCTTTAAAAACGTAACCGAACCCCCGGACCCATAACTCTGGACGCAGACCATTTTTTAAACCCTAGGTTGCTATAATAGAACCTAGGAGATTTTAGGATTCCGACTAGCCTTAATTAGTCGGTGGCGACTCTACTTTTATCATCTCCCCGGGTAATCTCATTTGCCCGGATTTTTATACGAAATGAGTTATTTTCAAATGAAACCGTAAAACCGAGCCGGGTCGGATAATTTCCGACGTCCGACACATATGTTCCCATCACTAATAAAATAATAAAAAAAATTTTAAATTTTTTTTATGCAGATATGTTCTTGGGAGTTTTGTGCACGACACCATGATGAACTTATACCTCGAAGGCTATTGATGCCTCAGGTAAAATCTAGATAATTGATTTGGTTTTAAGAAGAAAAAAAGACATGTTGCAACTTATCACCAATTCAATAGTTTTGAACCATCCTGACGATGCAAATCTTATTCATGAATGTTAGGTTAATCAACTAAGAACTGCAGCTCATAAATACCAAACAACGGCTCATAATTCATCTCCAACTACGGCGGAATTGCAAAATAACTGTAACATGTATGTTTACTATGGTTTGGTGAAAAAATAAAATAATTCTATGTATTATTTAACACGAGTTTTGTATGTGGTCTATTAGGTTTCTTGCATCTTCTAAGCAATTGTCTAAAGCTCTTGAAGTGCCGCTGGTAAATGATTTAGGATATTCAAAACGATATGTTCGGTGTCAGGTAGCAGATACTATATATACTTTTAGTATCAAATGATGTCTTTATTTTCTTTCTTCGGTAAGTTTTAAGTTTAAGTTTAATTCAATTAATAATGTATATCATGGTTGTTATGTTACAGATATCTGAGGTGGTAAACTCGATGAAAGATTTAATGGATCACACCCGACTTACAGGTGTTGGACCTATAGGTGAGCCACATTTGACATTGTCTCTTACCTTTTGCATATTTAGCTATTGCCATTTCCTTTTCGTAATTTAGTCATTGACTCTTATGTTGTGAGTATCGATTGACCCTATTCAATTTCATATCGTGTGTTTTGTCGGGTGCTTGTTGATATTATGCATGTCATTGTGTTTCTCAAGAAGCTCCTTAATTTTGATAGAGAGAACCGATGTATATATGCTAATCATGCATGCATATCGTGTGAAACAGAATCATGTCATTTTTGTGTTATTTATTGAGAAAGGCCTTAATGTACAATATAGTGGCTTACCATATTAATATCGTGTTATGCTGAGTTCATATTTTACAATAAGTTGAATGGAGCAGTTCCAATCGTCCTTCGTTGGCCTTGTGTCTGCATGCATGCAAGTCGCATGTGGTCCGAATCATGTCGTTTTTGTGTTGCATATATTGAGAAAGGCCTTAATGGACCATATCAAGATCATGCTATGCTGTACTCATGTTTTATAACTATGTTATCGTGGGTTGTATATATCGTTAGTGCTATCGTATCGTGCGAAATATTGACAGCCCTACTACTGCACCGTCATTGTTGTACTTCTATACATATATATATTGATCCATTGATAATTGTATTTTCTTCGGAGAGCTTGGCTAAGTTTCCGCGTATAAATAGTTATCAAAGTCGACAACCCGAGGAGCAACCACAACCACCAACGACCGTGCCCATGCCCCAGAACATGACATCATCCGTTCATGGCAACGGGCCTGCTTCCTCAAGCACTATCTCAGAGTTCATTCATCAAAACTCCATGAACTCGAGACAGCACCAGAGCTCCATCGGCAATGCCCAAACACCATACTCAACTAATTTCCAGTCACCTCCTGCAGAACCCAGTAACCAAGAACGGAGCAGTTCTCAATCATCATCTTCTTCAGCTGTACAGAAGATTCTTCAAGAAATGATGTCGCACCAAGTCAACGGCTCCTCGAGAGGTCAAAGTCAAACGGTGATACCAAACGGGCAAAGTGGGTTCGGGTCAGGACATAGTCAAATGGTGATACAGAACGCTGCTATGAACGGTGGTCGCGGTAGAGGGAGAGGCATGAGTGTTCGGCCGATGCTTATGGGTGGATTCAACCAATGTTGTCAAATGCGAAAGGCGACATGAGGCGACAAGGCCAAATATCGCCTCAAATTTGAGGCGAAAACGAGGCGCTCGCCTCATTGAAAAATGCGACCTACTTAAGATAACTATAACATCTATACAAATACAATATATAATACTTAAGAAAATTAGGGCATTTTTATTTTTTTTATATTTCTTCTTTATTCTAAACTTTTAAGTCCTAAAAACTACTAATATGGGTTACATTATAAATGAAATAGCAAGTTTGAGAACTATTTAAATCACTATTATAAGTCTAGGGACCTTTTTACAATTTTTTAAAACTTTTAAACTAAAAACCCTAAATCTCTCTTATTCCAGCTGGCAGCCACCTTAAACCTAGGGACCTTTTTGCAATTTTTTAAATTTATTATAATAAAAACCCTAGCTGCACTGCTGCAGCCACCATAAAACATGGCCTAGCAGTCGTCACTTTGCTTCTTTCTTCTAACAATGTTCTTCCAACTTCTAAGAGAGTCTACTTCTTCTTCTTCTTCCATGCCATTCTATGGCATCTCTGTCCAAATCCGCCCTTACTGTTCAAATAAACACCTAAAACTCACCAAGGCGACGGCCTCGACGCCTCATGGCTGAAGCGCTATGAGGCGAGCGCCTTAGGGAAGGCAGCCGCCCCAGATAAGTCTGAGGCGGGAAGGCTGGATTTCGCCTCAGGCGAGCGCCTCAGGCGCCGAGGCGCTCGCCTTTGACAACACTGGATTCAACTGTAATATTCAGCATGATTGGAGATCCTCTTAAAAAAGATGATGAAAACTTAACTTTTTTGTAGATCAGTTGGTCAGGTGAAATGGTTATACTTTCTTTATCAAACTCTTATTTATCTGTATCATCGCTTTGAAGATGAACTATCTAATCATCGCTAGAATAGTTTGGAACCCCTCCCCCACAGTGAAGAGTGAACTATCAACTAACTAATCTGGGAGAAAGTTGGGAAAGTTTTTTCCCCCACAGGATAAAACATTAATTTAAACTGATTTGAAGTTGCAACTTATTTTCAGTTTTATATATATATTTTTTGTAAGTTTTATAATTTAATATTTCAGTTTTTTTTTTATTATTTGTAAATTGTTTTTCATTTTATACTTTTTTTTTGCAAATTTTTAAAATAAATAACCAAATTGTATTTGAACTTTGAATAAGTTACAAATTACTATTCGGTTTTTTTAATTGATTATTTGAACTTTTAAATTTTGAGCAAATGAATTTGTTATAAATTTCGAGAAAAAAAATGACAAAAATTAAGAAAATGATGACTACGTAAGGTCTTTTGATATCTATTTAAGGAAAATTAATTAAGAAATAAAAAAGATTGTTATAAAATAAATATATTTAATTGGACTTTCAAATTTTCAATCCAAGTGCATAAAAAAAAAAAATTGTAAAGTGTTGATTATAAATAATATATATACGTCACTTATAAATGAAAATGAATAACATTAATTGTCGCTTTGATTACTCTTGTACAAATCTTATTCATCGGGTCTGGCATTCGTCACTGGGTGGTAGTTGGATTAACCAATGTAAAAGAAAATGTTGGTGTATTCGCGTACATTACTCATTAGTGCAATTATACTAATAATTTTCTTTTATAGATATCACCAATGACGTTTTGCCAACTCCGATCCAATGAATTAGTGTCACAAAAAACATTTGCTAAAACAGCTAGCTGAAAATGTCAATGGTTGTGGTTAATCTGAACCATCCGCAGTTTTTTTCTCTTACCGCTATGATATGAAATGGATGCCCGCTCTATTAAAAAGTGATTTACCTTAATTAACGGGTTCTCTTCTCTCTTCTCCGCTTCAAAATATGAACATATAAATAAGGCAGGAATGGTTACATGGATGATACAAAACAATAATAAGAAATAAATCTTCTTCTAATTTTAAAAACATAAATTACCTGATCTATAATTAAAAAGAAGAAATGGCTCAGGGAAGATGCAGTGCAACCCGGGGGAGGACAATTGGGGTGGCAGTGTTGAGCCTTGTTGTGGTGATGATGGGTGAGGTGGCCATGGCAGCTGAGTACGAGGTCGGCGACAGCCTTGGCTGGACATTCAACGTCCAACATTGGGGCCACGGCAGGCATTTCAGAGCTGGAGATGTTCTCGGTATAAATTAATTAATTATCCTTCCTTCTTTAGAAATACGTAGTTAGTTTAAGAGTTAAAAACTAAAAAAAAATGTTCAAGGTCTACCCGTGTTAAAATAAGTGTCTGAAGTTTGAAATGTTAAAATAGACTATTTCAGATTTCATTTTTGTTAAAATTTGGTGTCTCTGCGCGTCTTTTCATCTCTATTCAATCATTTTCATCAACTCACTCACTCATAATCCATCACTCCTTACTTTTTACAAAATCGTCAAATTTCTCCCAAAAGTTGAACATCCAAAAGAAAATGTTTCTAACAAAGTGGTATGGAGCGATTTCCAACGACAACGGAGCAGGATTTACTTGCGCGGAAGTGTCCAGCTTCTTAGGCGACGATCCCGGCAAAATGACGAGAACGGAGTGTGTGTGGGAGCTCGAATTTGACAGTCGGTTTCGTCGGGAATTGACTTGTCTAAAATCACAACGAGACACCACATTTTAACAAAATTGAAACCTTAGACACTACAGTTTAACATTTGAAACTTCAAACACCTACTTTTAATATAAGGTAAACCTTGGACAGTTTTTTAGATATTAACCCTTAATTTAATTTTATACTTAGAAGATATAATTGATTTACTTTCTTCAGTGTTCAAGTACCCGCTGGGACAACACAATGTGATGCGAGTTAACAGGTTGACGTACGACAGCTGTCTTGCATCGATTTTCGGGCATGCCTACAACTCCGGCGAGGACAGGATCACGCTGGACAAGGGAACAAACTACTTCATCTGTGGTTTCCCCGGCCACTGCTTGATGGGCATGAAGATCGCCATCCACGCTATGTAAACCCCCACACCACACACCTTTAGTTTAATTTCAAACACATCTTCCCTTGTGTCTTAATTACTAATAATAACACACAAGCTAGCTTGCTGCTAGCTAGCTAGCAAGGGAAATATCCAATATATATATGTTTGGTTGGTTGGCATCTCATGTATGTACAACAAGAAGAAACTTATAAACATAATAGTTTTTTTTATCATACTTTTTACGGATTATAATCAAATTGGTACTTGAGATAACACGCCAACAAAAAATGGTACCAAAAATGATTTTTTAACAAATTGGTACATAAGAAGACCCAGATGTTGCACCGTTTGTATTTTTGTTAGTTTGGGATAGAAATGGTCATGTGCGACGCACTTGACTAGTATTGGCTGAACTTTTAAAAACAACTCCACATGAATTGATTAAAATACCCTTCTAATGTAACACGAAGAAACATTTCATCTCTCATTCTCCTTCCCATTATCTACCAATCTCCACAATTCATAACCTTCTCCTCTTCAAGGGCCTTCCTGCCAGACTCCTCCCCGGAAAGTGAGCTCTTACGTCCTCTCCGATGACGGCCGCCTCGACGAGCCATGCCTGACCCGATTCTCGAATCGGGTCTATTACGAGAGGGTGGTCACCGCCAATTCAAAACCGTTCATTTAACCATATGTGACTATATAATTAAGGATGAATTGTTAATTTAACCTAGATTTTCCCTTTCATATGTTATTAGTAAGGGATTAAAATTATTTATGTTTTGAAATATCACAGTCCGAAAAATTAGTATTTAAGATAATTTGTATGACTTTTAAGCACCGTTAATATTTCTGTCTATTTTAGACTGAATGTGATCATGTGTTTGACATTAATCACTTATAGATAAAAATATCCCCTCCTTATCATTGTTCTCTTTCGACAAAACCCTCTCCTCCAACAATTCCGACTACCCTTCCTCCGATGATGACCCTTGTCCGATTACCCCTCCTCCGACATCCCCCCAATTCGGCCATCTTATGAGACCACACTCTGATTTCTAGCATCAAGGACGCCATGCTGGACGTCGTCTACTTGTCTATAAAGTGTTTCGGGTACACTGACATGTCGATATCCATCGGAGAAACGTGGTGGCCGTCGGTTGACGACACGAACCATGAACTTGGAGAATTGTCTTACAATGGCAACCTCGTTAAGCACGCCAATTCCGACATGGGAAAGTCGTTGATGTTTATGATCTTCAAGATAAACAAGACTTTTATCAAAATAAACCTCTCGATTCTTGATCATGACAAGATTTGATCTTGAAATTTGAATACAAAACCCTAACCCTAAGTTTCAACCGAACCTCCTTTAATGTTCAAGGTGAAAATTTTAATTTCTTAGTCCACAAATAACCTAAAGTGTTTGGGGCATAGGAGTGCGGTCTCCAGCGAATGATAAAGATGTCATATGAAGAACTAGGAACAAATAATAATAATAATAATAATAATAATAATAATAATAATAATAATAATAATAAATAAATAAATAAAATAAAATAAAAATCAAACTATAAAGTAAACATTCAATCTACTGGAGGATTGTAAGAATGATTTCTTTTATTTCTCCCTTTTGTTGTATTTTATGTCCTCCCATTTTTAAATCGACTAATCTAACGACTTATAATACCTAGTTCTAGTCTAATCTAAACAACAAATATTGTTGATTTATTTTACTAATAAATACAATATATTCTGAATATTAATATAAATATTCAGAAAATATACTCTGAAATAAATACAGATCACTATCCTAATATTCCCGAGCATTCTTGAAAGCTTTACGAATTGCCATATTCAGACACTTCCTTATTTAGCGTGTCAAATGTCACGTGCGGTCCAAAATTAGGTATTTACGATTAACTTTTAAAATTTAATTAAATATATAAATAAATATTTTTTATATTTTATATATTGAAAAACTAAGGTAAATTAATTTATTTATTTTGTAAATACTATATTAAAAAGTATTTATACATTTACTATATTTTATACATGTATTATATATTTTTGTTACATAAAAGTTTATTTTAATTTAAATAACAATAAATATATGAATTTATTTTTTGGCCGCATTTATAATATTTTTTTTATCAATGCCGAACTTTATTGAAATATGAAACCTAGACTTTTTCATTTTCAATTCCCACATTAATTAATAAGATTGCTTTCCTAACAAGCAAGATAGAGTGAATTTGAAACCCATGAATCCATTTCTTCCCCTATAAAAACGAAAGCCAAAAATGGATTTATTTTTCAAAATAACTCCGAAATCAGTGATTAAATCCTTATCCATATTTGCCCGTACAATTTCTCATTGCAACTTAATATAAGTAGGTGTGCATGAAAATAAACTGTGTAGAGATCACCAAAACATCTAAAGCTTCTCCTTCTGTCACTCTTTTCAATTAGAGATTCTGCCATTTTTGAAGAAGATGTCTCAGGGAAGAGGCGGTGCAATGGTTCTCCCGATCCTTTGCCTCCTGCTGGTGGCCGGGCTTGCCACAGCAACTGAGTACGCCGTTGGTGACGCTGACGGCTGGAGTTTCAGAGTGGTTGACTGGCCCAAGGGCAAGAAATTCAAGGCTGGAGATGTGCTCGGTGAGTTATCTCCGACGACTATAAGAATTCTTAATTATGTGCTGTTTGGTTCGCACATTAATTGCGTATGGATTATTTAATACATTCGTTTCGTTTAGATATGCAGGCTCTCACATTTTAATTATGCATCATGCATCCATTAGTAAATTTTAATACGATTTATATATAGTTAATACATGAATTAGCCAACTGTCGATATAAACATCTTCTTAATGATTGTTTGGTGGTGTTGTTATTGAATGGATGGATGCAGATTTCGAGTATAGCCCGCAGTTCCACAATGTGGTGCAGATCAGTGACGAGGGTGACTACAAACGTTGCAAGGCTCCGCCGGGTTCGAAAGTGTTTCAGACTGGAAGCGACAAGATTAAGCTCGTTAAGGGAAAGAACTTCTTCATCTGTAGCATTCCAGGGCACTGTCAGAATGACATGAAGATTGCTGTTGATGCCGAATAGAACAACTGTTTTTTTAGTGACGCTTATATGCGTTGCTATTGTAGTTGTTGATTCTATGAGAAATAATATATTATTTTAGTAATCTTAATATTAATGAATTCACGTTTGGGGCCTTAAAGTTACTGAAGGAATTTGAAATTTACTCCATCGATATTCGAATTTGATTCTTTAAATTTGAGTTTTTTTCAAATACTGAGTCAGTTACAAATTCATTTATACTTGACTAGAGATGTTCATGAATCTATTTGATTTTTTTTTACATAATTTTATTCGAGTCGAGTTTGAATTTATTCGACATTTATATATAACTATTGGCCCGTATGTTAATATTAAATTTTTTGTGTAAATAATAATATATGTGCATTGTAATATTACATACACACTTGAAATTTATATGTATTATTATACTTTATTTATCATCATCATCTCAATTTCGTACAAATTAGAAAATAAAAAAGAATAAAAAAAAAACTGAAGTCAAGTGTTTAAAATGCATAATTTTTTTTTTACAAACATAACTTTATTGATGAAATACTATTAAGAGAATAGAACTAATATAAAATATTATAAAAATAATTTTTTTAGGAAATTGAATTAACTTATAACTATTACATAAATTATAAAAAGAAAGTAATAAAAATGAAAAAAAGAGACAAAAAAAATGTTAATTTTTAAAATTTAATTTTCAAAATGAGAAAAGTACACATCACAAATTTTTTTAAATAAATTTCATATAATATATACGTTTATTTTTACTAAAAATGCAGACGAAAATAAACTATAATTTTTAATATTGTTTTATTATTAAATTTTAAAATTTAATTAAATATATAAATAATTTTATTTTATATATTACAATACTAAAGTAAATTAATTTTTTTCTTACGACCAGATTAAAAAGTATTTATACATTTGGTCTATTTTATACATATAATATACTGTTACATTATTTTTATTAAAAACTTAAACAACAACAAATATTTAATAATTTGAATGAATTATTTAATACTCCGTGCAAATCGCGGATCATTTCCGATTATTTCTGAGATAATCAATTGTAAACTATTTGGTAAAAAGTGGTAACAAAAATATTTGGTAAAAAGGTTGTTTAATTTGTTTTACAATACGAATTATATTTTTTGGCCGCATTTATAATATGAATTTAACCTAGACCTTTCCTTCCACTTTCCTTTAATTCCCACGTTAATTAATAAAATTGCTTTCCTAACAAGCAAGATAGAGTGAATTTGAAACCCATGAATCAATCCATTTCTAGCTTCCCCTTTAAAAACGAAAGCAAAAATTAATGGATATATTTTTCATCCAACTGGACTATAATGCAATTATTACTCCAAAATCACGCCCCAAAAGTAATTAAATCCTTTTTCCAATTTCTGATTGCAAGTTAATATAAGTAGCTACTGTGTAGATTCTCACCAAAACAGTTCTTCTGTTTAATTTCGACCAGTTAGAGATATTTAGGAAGAATGAAATTGTCCCAGGGAAGAGGAGGTGCAACGATCCTTTGCCTCCTGCTGGTGGCTGGGGTCGCCGCAGCAACCGAGTACACCGTTGGTGACTCTGCCGGCTGGAGTTTAAACGTGGTGGACTGGCCCAACGGCAAGTTTCGATATGGAGAGAATGAAACCCTAGAACAAGAAAGAAATGAAGAGACGCAACATTGGCGGGGATCATCTAATCTGGTTCCTTCAATTGGCAGATTATCCCCCCTTTAATATTAGGGAAACCCTGAAATAAATCAAGGTTTAACCCTATAGTCTGATGAGAAGGAATCTTGTCCACAAACTAATTAAAAGATTACAAACATACCCAAATACAAATAAACTGAACAAACTAAAAAAACCCACGACGAACATAAGCCGGCCCAAGGCCCATAGATGAAGATTTCGGATTGTGCAAGCCCAATCAACTTGCTCTTAGCCCAAAACTCCCCCTCAAGCCGAAATCTTCAAAGACTCCAAACTGCTGTTTTCTTCTTGAACTTTACTTGTCACATAAGGATTCTTCATCTCAAGCTTGTTCACCAAGAACTCATGTTGCTGGATTGACAATGGCTTAGTCAAAATATCTGCAACTTGAAAACCAGTGTTAATATAATCAAAGCAAACAGTACCATCCAACAACTTTTCCCTGGAATAATGACAATCTATATCAATGTGTTTGGTTCGTTCATGGAAAACTGGATTATTTGCGATCTGAATAGCAGCCTTGTTATCACAATGAATAACAGAAGGCTTAGTCTGCTCAAATCCCAACTCACCCAATAATCCTCTAAGCCAAACAATCTCAGCAACAATTTTTCTTATGCTACGATATTCAGACTCAGCAGAGGATAGTGAAACAGTTTTATCCTTTTTAACCTTCCAAGAAATTAAAGCATTTCCTAATTTCACACAATAGCCATACACAGACCTACGAGTCTCAAGGCAAGCTGCCCAGTCTGAATCACAAAATCCTATCAGACTGGGGGTACTACCAGTAGGGAAGAAAAGACCCTTACCAGGCTCACGTTTCACATACCTTACAACTCTTAAGGCAGCATTAAAATGTGATCTTTTTGGGGCCTGCATAAACTGGCTTAAATTTTGAACAGAGTAAGAGATATCTGGTCTAGTGACAGTCAAGTAAAGGAGTTTCCCTATCAAACTTCTGTAAGAGGTTATATCATCTAGGGGTGGGTCATCAAGATTGATTTTTTGATGCTTATCATATTTGATACTGGTCAATTTTAAATCTGACTCCATAGGAGTTCTAAAAACTTTTCCTCCAGCCAGACCAGTTTCAGATATGAGTTCTAAAGCATACTTACGTTGAGATAAAATGATACCCTTTTCAGACCTGATTAATTCAATCCCCAAAAAATACTTGAGGTCACCCAAGTCCTTCATCTTGAAATTGGTTTCTAGGACTGACTTGAGTTCTCCTACAAGTTTCCTGCTATTTCCTGTAATCAGAAGGTCATCAACATATACTAACATGATAACAATGTTAGATCCATCATGCTTAGTAAAAAGGGAATAATCGAATTTAGACTGAACATAACCAGCATGTAAAAGGGACTCAGTGAGCTTTAAATTCCATTGTCTAGATGCCTGTTTTAAACCATAGAGGGACTTTCGTAGTCTGCAAACTAAATTCTCCCCCTGACTATGAAAGCCCTGAGGTAAAGTCATATAAACTTCTTCGTTCAAATCACCCTGAAGGAAAGCATTATAAACATCCATCTGATACAATGGCCAGGAATTAGTTGCTGCTAAGGAAAGAACAGTCCTCACAGTTGTCATTTTGACAACCGGAGAAAAAGTTTCAAAGAAATCAATTCCATATTTTTGTTTGAAGCCTTTAGCAACTAATCTGGCTTTGTACCTCTCTAAACTACCATCAGCATTGTATTTGAGTTTATAAACCCATTTACATCCTATGGCAGATTTACCTGGTGGTAATGGGACTAAGTCCCAAGTACCATTCTGTTCTAGAGCAGAAATCTCATTTTCCATAGCAGAAATCCAACCTTTGTCCTGAATAGCCTGAGAGTAGTTGCTAGGTTCCACTAGCTTAGACATAGAGCTTAGGAAACATTGATAACTATTAGAAACATGAGAATAATCCATGTAGTCAGATATAGGATAAATGGTTGAAGTGGAAGATACATAGTCACTTCTCCAAATGGGAGGCTTAATAATTCGACCAGAAACTCTTGAAATAACAGGGGGATCAACTTCAGAAACAGATCCTGTATCATCATTAGTATCATCATAATAATCTTCAGAGTCCTGGTTATTAACAGGCTCATCATTAGTGTGGGACTCAGAAATCTCTTCAGTCGAATGTAAAGAATCAACATCATTAGAGGGGGTGGCATCCTGTGTTTCAGAGATATCAAGAGGAGTTCCATCATAAACATCAGGGTGTGGTTGCTGTTCACAATCCAGAGATAACAGATCAAATTTGCCCTTTTTAAAAGGAAAAATGTTCTCAAAGAATTTTACATCCCTGCTCACAAAAAAATTCCTTGATTCTAAATTGTAAAGTTTGTAGCCCTTTTGAGTAGAGGAGTAACCAAGGAATACAGCAGGTATGGCTCTAGGGGCAAATTTGTCAGTCACCAGTAACTGTTTTGCAAAACACAAACAACCAAAGACCCTCAAGTGATTAATATCAGGTATCTTACCAGAAAATATCTCCATAGGGGATTTACCAAACAAAATACGAGTGGGAGTGATATTGATAAGATAGCAAGCAGTAAGTATACACTCCCCCCAGAATATGTTGGGTAAAGATGCTTGTATTTTTAAAGCTCGAGCAACCTCCAAGAGATGCCTATGTTTTCTTTCTACCCTACTATTCTGTTGGGGAGTGTAAGAGCAGCTGTGCTGGTGTATGGTACCATTTTTTGTAAAAAGGGAACTTAACTGGTCATTCATAAATTCACCACCATTATCTGTTCTGAAAATTTTGATGGTTTTAGAAAATTGTGTATTAATCATGACCATAAAGTTCCTAATGCAAACAGCTACATCAGATTTGAAATTGAGCAAAAAAATCCAGGTAATCCTGGAGTGGTCATCAACAAGGGTCAAAAAGTATTTTTTATTATCATGTGTAGCTGTGGAGTAAGGTCCCCATACATCAGCATGTATCAAATCAAAAATATTCTCTGCTCTAGAATGAGAAATGGGAAAAGAAGGCCTAACAAGTTTGGCCATGGGGCAAACAATACAAGAAGGGACAGAATGTTTATTTTTGAAACAACCAAGGGAACCAACATTATGCAAGTTCTGAAAAGAAGAGTGACCAAAACGCCTATGCCATAACATGATCTCATCATTGTTGGTAACAGTAAAGGCAACATTCTTGTTTCTGAGGTTCTTTGAGTGGTAAAGATAGAGTCCAGAATGTTCAAGTCCACTCCCCAAGACCTTCCCATTTGAGAGGTCCTGCAGGATAAAAGATTTTGGAGAAAAAATTGCAGAACAATTCATATCTCTGCTTAGTTTAGAAACAGATATGAGATTATATTTGAAATCTGGAAGATAAAGAACATTCTGCAATTTAATATCATCAGAAATAGAAAGATCTCCAATAGCATTAATAGTTGAACTAAAACCATTTGGCAAATGAACTCTAGAACCAGAAACAAGTTTAACATTGTTTAGCCAACTCAGATTATTAGTCATATGATTACTAGCTCCAGTATCAAGTATCCAACAATCATGATCATCATAAGAGGCAGAAAGGCAAAAAAATAGGGGCATACCCTGAGCAGTCATTTCAGACTGAGGAGGATTGATTGCAGTGGCAGCAGTTCCATGCTTAATTCCAACCTTCTGAAGATATCTCTCAAATTGTTCATTGGATAGTAAGATTCCACCTTGCAAGTTATTACCAGCAACAAACTTATTAGTGGATAGGAGACCAGAGGCAAAGTCAGCTGTGTCACCATCCGTGGGAGGGGCAACAGAACTCACAGCAGCAGCTGCTTTTGCCTTCTGCAACTCCTTAAGTTTGAAACAATTATCCTTACAGTGCCCTTTTTTCTTGCAAAACTCACAACCCTTTGCAAAACACCTTTCAATAGTGTGACCTTTCTTGTGGCAAAAGTCACATTCCAGGTTGGGGTTTAAAGGTCTTTTTGGTTTATCAGGATTGGTATTGACAGTGGCACTGATAGGGGTAATTTCAGAGGAAATTGAAGCAGATATATCCCTTTGGCTCTCCTCTTGGCATAACATGCTGTAAGCTTGGTTTAAAGATGGGAGAGGAGTCCAAAGAAGTATGTTGCTTCTAACATGGGAAAAAGTTTCATTAAGGCCCATCAGAAATTGAAAAAGTCTCTGGTTATTTTTGTGCTCTAAATGTCTTTTAAAAGGTTCACCATCAATGTGAGGAAGGGCACAGATTGTATCATATTCAGTCCAGAGGTTCTTCAATTTTGTAAAAAAGATAGTAACAGAATCAAGGCCTTGCCTAGCAGAAACTATTTCTCTATGCAGCTGGTAAATCCTAGAGCCATTGATTTTATTAAAGCTATCATGAAGTTCTTTCCAGGCCAAGTGCGCACTCTCTGAATACATGATTCCATCAGAAATATCGCTTGAAACAGAGTTCATCAACCAACCAGACACAACTGCGTTGCATCTGTCCCAAAGATGTTGAAGTTTAAAATCGAAGGAATCACGCTTGCAAGCACCAGTAATAAATCCGAGTTTATTCTTTCCTAACAAAAAAATCTGCATAGCGCGACTCCATTTGGTGTAGTTTTCAGAACCAGAGAGCTTAACAGAAACTACGCACTGGCCAGGATTCTCAGTTGAATGCAAGAATAAAGGGTGGAACGAATGCACCTCGGATGAGAGATCAAGAATCTGTTGATTCGCGGTTGCGTCAGGGAGGAGATTGTCCTGCTCGCCATCCAGCGAATCATCGGGGTTGGACATACTTCAAAACTGGGATGAATCAGATGAAGGAGTGCTGATCTGGAAGGATCAGTCGAAGGAAGCCTTGGAAATCGAAGTTTTGTTGGTCAGAAACTTCGATCTTGGGGATACAGAAACATGCAAGACGAAGGGACTGAAATCGCCTTATCTTGGAGATGAAAACGTCGCAGCCAAAAAAGGATGAACAAGGCTTCCGGTGTTCAAGATTGCCAGTTGAAGGAGCAATTGTAGTGGAAGCATCAAAAGACGGATCGAATCATCGAGAAAATCCTCGCTCTGATACCATTTCGATATGGAGAGAATGAAACCCTAGAACAAGAAAGAAATGAAGAGACGCAACATTGGCGGGGATCATCTAATCTGGTTCCTTCAATTGGCAGATTATCCCCCCTTTAATATTAGGGAAACCCTGAAATAAATCAAGGTTTAACCCTATAGTCTGATGAGAAGGAATCTTGTCCACAAACTAATTAAAAGATTACAAACATACCCAAATACAAATAAACTGAACAAACTAAAAAAACCCACGACGAACATAAGCCGGCCCAAGGCCCATAGATGAAGATTTCGGATTGTGCAAGCCCAATCAACTTGCTCTTAGCCCAAAAGCAAGACTTTCAAGGTTGCAGATGTGCTCGGTGAGTGAGTAGTTATCTCCGTCTTAGCTAGCTAGGTGCTGTTTGGTTCCACCATTAATTAATTGCCTACATGTGTAATTTCGTTTACTTAATTAGACTCACTGTATGTATGTATACCTTGAATTATTAACTTAATACATGCATGCACGCTAGCTCTCACATTTTTATTATGCATGCATTAGTAAATTTTAGTACGGTTTTTATTTAACTAATACATGTATTAGCGAACAACTGTCGAAATAAACACCTTCTTAATATAATGATTGGTGTTGGATGGATGGATGTAGTGTTCAACTATGACCCGCAGTTCAACAATGTGATTCTGATCAGTGAAGAGGACGAGGGTGACTACGAAAGTTGCTTGTTCCCGTCGTATGCGCCGGTGTTTCAGACAGGCAGCGACAAGATTGAGCTCGTTCTGGGGAAGAACTTATTCCTCTGCAGCTTTCCAGGGCACTGCCACAATAATATGAAGATTTCTGTTGATGCAGAATAGAAGATATGTTTTTAGCGTTGCTATTATTCTAGTTGTTAATTTTGTGAGAAATAATAATATATTATATGCTGATGATTAAATTGGCTTTACACTACACCGACTTTATTTTTCTGTATATATAAAATTGTTTTCGTAATTAAGATTAAAGTCCTCCCTAAGATGGTGATCCTTATGAACACAACTAATTAATCTTGGGTCACTATATAGCGACTAGTAACGGAAAATTACTTATAATTATTGACGGACTGTTGCTACTGTTGAAAATAATGAGGGTAAATATGCAAATTTACAAAGTCCGAAGACAAAAATGCAATATTTTAAAATTCAGTGACTAAAAGGTAATTATTCAACAGTGTCGTCAAATCGTGTTATGCACGAAACACGTTCGACCGAACCGAACTCAACACCTGAATACAATATGATTTTTATTAAGCCGAGGCAACGGCCGATAGTCGTACAACTACGATTGATACAATAACATGTTTGAGTAGATTTGTCAATGCTCGAACTCAAATCATACAGAGGACACAGATAAGAAAAAGACACAATATATATGATATGGTTGAACCGTGGCTCCGGACAAAACAAGATGTAATGGAGGAGATTTTGTATTTTAATCCCTAGTTTACCTTGAATGCACCTTCCCCCGAAAGACCATCCAAGAAAGGAAGTGCATACATATATTTATACTAAGGAATAGACCTCAATAAAGTCAATAATAATTAATAAAGAAATTAATCATCAGTTTCAAAAAAGTAAAACCGAAGATTAATTGGAGAAATAGAAAGACAATAACAGCAACCTCAGTAATTACCATTCACAGTAATTGGGTTGAGCCCATTTTTTCTAACAGCTACGTATTCTTTTATAAGATTGCTTTTGCAATTTTAATAGTTTCGGTTTTTGCTACGAGGTTAAAATCTTTACAAATGTGGCATCTCAACTACTCATAAAATAGTAACTGTAATTCCTTTTACGGTGTGATTCAGTTAATTACAAATATGATTCAGTTAATTACTAATATAGTACCTAGAGAAAAGTGTTAAATTAAATTATTACATGTTAGGACCTATATACCTGATTAAGTTTTTGAAATTTAGCCCTTATTGCCTCTTTTAGGCGACCTAGAACTAGAATAAGCTAATATTGTTTTTCTAAAAAAAAAATTAAAAAATTGACGGATCTGTTAGGTTATGAGATCTAGGTCAACGGGTGGTCGGCTTTGATCTCACTCCTTACTGGGGATGTGTGTGATCCGGTATTTCTGAGTTGCCCTGTCTTAGCCTACGTCTTTCCTTCCTTCCTTCCTTCCTTTGCTTCCTCTCTCCTTCTACCCTGCAGAAGGGGTAGTACCAGACACGGAGGGGGGGTGGTGCCTGGTGAACCCTCTCCGATGCCTAAGTCAGTATTCTTCTTAGAGAGATAAACTAGAGAGATGTCAGAGCAAAATAATCCAAATTGCCAAGATCCTCAAATGAGTTGTGAAGGTGGGGTATTTATAGGCAACGGTGTCATTAAGGTGGTTTAATGACATCGTTAACCTTTAAACACAATTAATTAACCTTTAAGTGTACAATTAAGACCTTAGGATACGGAGAAGGTAGGCGACGTGAACCGGGTGTGGGTGTCCGAAAATGGCGCAGGGGCCCTTTGGGGGGGAGAAATCCGACCCCCAAGGGTAGGGGTTGGGGAGAAATCCGACCCCCTAGGTGAGTTTTCCTTGGCCGGACGGGCGCTTCGGCCCCGTCCGAGCCGTTGATGTTCTCGTGAAGTGTTCGGGTTGAAGTTTCGATTTACAAACGTTAATGGGACGATAAAAATACAACGGTTTGGAAGTCAACGGGTTCAAATTGGGCGTATATCCATCACATGCCCCCGAGTCAACCAATGGCCTAACCCTTGATTGACTCTATTTCAGGATGGTATGATACGCGCAATTTGAAACCGGGGTTTCTACCTTTCATCTGAGTGCCAACTTACCCATGGATGCGTGTCTTCGACTCTGCCCCCTGTCTTATGAGATAGAGGAGTTGTAAACGTTAGAGTAGCACGGACGTATGCCTAAGCATGCGTCCGTCTGAGGCGGGAGCAATAAATCTATCTTTGCTACCGGCGTATACTTAAAAAATGCATACTCTTACAAGGATGCAATACGAATGCAACTAAGTGACTTACGCTTCAAATTCGTGCCGGGATTCTATCTAAGTGAGGAAAAATTTAATTTTGGCTAAAAATTTTCCTAAGTATGGGATGCTCAAAAATAAAACTAACTTGATAGTTTTTCTAAGTATGGAGATATACTTAGCCATAGTTGAAAGGGATAAAAATGATGGTTTTTCCTTGGCCCTTAGATCTCATTTAAAGATAGATGGAGGGTGGTGATTAAAACCCTTTAAAAAACCCTATCATCTTTTCAAAATAGAGGAGAGTTAGAAAAATACCTCAAGGAGTCACCATAGCCACCATCTTCCCTTTCCACTCACCCTTGGAGAGTAAGAAAAGTTTGAGAGCACCCCCAAGGTTAGGGCCGGCCGGAATTTCCACCAAGGGGCAGAAATCCGACCAGCAACTCAGCCGGAACCGGGGACGGGAGGGAGCTTGGCCGGAGGCGACGACACAGCTCCAGGCGGGAAGCAGCCCACGGCGACGCGGAGGCGGCAGGGGGCTTGGCTGACGACGGCGACGCCAGGCTGACTGTCGACGGGGTACGGTGACGACGACGGGACGGTGTGGAGGATCAATTGAGAGCGGCGACATTGGCCGGACATCACCGGCAAGTGACGGCGGAGGAGCGACTGGACTCTGCTCCGGCGACGGCGACGACGGGCCATTCTCGGCGAGGAGCTGATTTCCGGCCACGCTCAAATTCGAATTCCGGACCCGTTTATCACATCGGGTCGGGTTTTCCGAAGGTCCGCTCTTTTCCTTTCCGTTACCGCGTAAAACGTTGATTTTTGAATCGTTGATATTTGATTGCCGATGCTTGATTGCCGATATTTGATTGAATGTGGGATTGCCGTGGATAGCCGTTGATAGTTGTGGATTTGGGGAAAAATGTTTGCCGGTCGTCCGGATATGGTTTCTTGTCCGATCGAGCTATTCCGGTCTTGAATTTGATGTTGTACCTCCGTTGGTGTGTTAATCTTTGCTGGAGGGTATAACGGTAATTTTTTCCAAAACCCGACCTTAGGCTCGGATAAAATATTCAAGTTGGTTGTCGTGGTGTCCTTGGCTCATGTTGACTATCTTTGCTGGGTGTCTTTGGATCTTTGATTGTTGTCGTTGGTCGGGTGTCGGAGTATTTCCGGTTCTTCGGAAATTTTTCTTGTCTTGATATTTGTCGTGTCGTGGCAGGTGTTATATTCCTGGTGGTGTCCGCGCACACAGACTCTACAGAGGCGTCGCGTCCTCCGAAGGATGAGTGAGTTCCTTTTCTCTTCCTTTTTGGTCGTATTATTTCCTTTCCTATTGCTAGCTTAGTGTCGTGACCTTCGTTGGGGTGTTAATCGAAATTTGATCCGTACTTTGGGATTTCCTGCTACCTTTGCCTTAGGTTTCGCTATCTTGTCGGAGAACCATCTCACTAGGTCCGATTACAATGAGCATGTTACCCTAGGAGATATCTGTCCCCTAGATGAGCCTCTGTATCCTTTTCTCCCCTCCTTGGGGAATACTCGCGAGACGGTGACGGAGCCTCCTATAGGGAAGGTCGCCGTGTACCCCTCCCAGATCCGATTTGGGCTGAGGTTGCCTTACTGTGACGAGCTTATAGAGTTGAGCAGGTTCTTCAGGATTTCTCCTGTGAACCTTGCCCCCAGTGCCCTTCGTGTCTGGGTGGGCTTCCGGGTATTGTGCCATTGGTACTCCTGGAAGTACTCCCTCGTTCTATTCCGATGCTTCTACCGGTTCCAGTACCAAACGAAGGTGGGGTTTGCGAGTTTCGTAACTCGCCATCCGACCTTCAAGGATCCCCGATTTATTGATTTCGGGTTGAGTGGGATCGAGTGGGATACCTCCCTCCGTTTCGTGGCCCGGAGTGACAATTCGGCCAGTCACTGGGCTAAGCATTACTTCTTCATTACGGATCGATACGTCACTTGGTCGGTCTTGAATGAGGATCGGTCCGATGGTTGGCCTGCTTTCGGAGAGTTCTCTTTAGTTGATTTAGAGACTATGAAGATCATTCACGAGAGCAACAGGACCCGGTCATACTGCCCCGTGTCCTTAGTGACTGAGACGGATCTTTACGAGGCCGGGATCAGTTTGACTCCTGACTCCGGGGGTTCGGTATGTCACTTGGTCTTTCCATCTTTATTTACCTTCTGCTCTTCCTTTGTAGGTTGGTTTCATGGAAAAACCTATAACGTGCAGGGAGCCCCTGTTGATCTGAGCAAGAGGAATGCTCCTTCTGGTTCTGCTCTGAAGAAATCCCCCCTGCCTGGGAAGAAGGCTGGGGCCTCTGGTATGCTTTCTCCTATTTGCTTCTTTATGGTATAATCTGTATTTTCCTTATCTTGCTTTTCTTATATTGCTAGGGCGCTCCCTCTTGGTGACTGAGAGGGTCGTCTCCGTTGGCAGAGATTCTGGACCTTCCAAGTCCAAGCCGCGGAGATCTGATTCTGAGGCCGGGGCCTCGGCTGCTAAGAGAAAGAAGGCCGTGGATCCTGCTTCGCCTACTGCTCGTCCTCCGACCCTATCTCGTGATAAGGAGATGGTGGTCGAAGAGGTGCCTTCCCTGGCTGACAAAGGGAAGCGACCTGCTGGTGGTGGTTCCCCTGCCCCCCAGCCGAGGGCACGGTCCTCAGGTATGATCTCTACCTTGTTGCTGATCCTTCTATGTTTATATTCTCCTTTGACTTGCTTTGCTTGTGTAGGTGGGCCTCCGACTTTAAGTCGGAAGGATTTCGCCCGTCTTACTGATGAAGATGTTGGGTCTGAGTGGACTCCTTTCGCTGGTCTGAAGGAGTTCCACTTCGATAGCACCTCCTCTTTGCGGACCCCTGAGGTTGGTGTCCGCGTACTCCGCGGCGCCATCCCCCTGGCGATCGTGTTGCTCCACCCAAGTCTCCTGGGGAGACTCGGCGCTTTGTTCAGGGGGTACTTTCTCGTTATGCACCTGTGAGTTGTTCCTTGCTTTCATCTTATTACTTTCATAATGGCTATCTTTCAGTTACTCATCCCTTGTTTGAATTGTTAGGGTATGTCTGACATGGTGAACATGTCCTCGCTCGTGCTCGAGTTATCTGACGAGAGGAAGACCCTTGAGGACAGCCAGGTCTCTCTCAAGGCGGAGGTCGCCACTGCTGCTGAGAAGGCGCGATTATCTGATTTGAGGATGCAGGAGCTCCGGGACCAGGTGTCCTTGCTTGAGACCACTGTGGGCAGTTTGCGTCGGGAAGCTGAGGTTGCAGCGTCGCTCCATTCTGAGGAGTTACGGAAGTTGGAGGCTAAGTGTCGTGCGGAGGAGAGGACTGTCGCGGTGTCTGAGTACAAGGCCTCCTCTGCCTTCACTGCCGATTATAGCGCGCGTCTCACTCAGGAGATGAACCAGTTCGGTGAGTATCTGGTTGATCACATTTTCCGTATTGATCCTCAGTTCCCAGTTGGTGACCTTGGTGACTTCGGGCCATATGCCAGTGGTTACATGGCTGTTCTGAGGGGTCAGGCTGCTGTTGCAGACGAGCCTGCCCCTGCCCAGGTGGATGCTACACCAGTGGAGATTGGTACCTCAGATTCCTCCTCATCATCCATCTCTGCCGGTGGTTCAGCTTCAGGGGGTGAGGGTGATTCCCCCGAAGGTTCTGACTGATGTGTTTATCTCATGCTATCCTTGTACATAACTACACTCCTTCTCCCCTTTAATGGGTTGAGTGTCTTTTGAAATTGTGGTGGTGTTTGTTGTTACTTTCATTTGCCGTATTGTGCTATTGACTACGTGGTTCGCTTGCCTTTACATTAGTGCTTCTCATGCTTTTCTATATATCCCTTTGGTTATGGGCTCTTCTCTTGGTGTGTTTCCTTTACTTGTCTTTCTTTCGTGCTTTCCTTCATGCCATACCTGCCATTTCATAAAGAAAAAACATTACTTGTTCTTCACATTACTTTACTTAGAAATTTCTTTCTCATGGTATCCTTCTGAGCATGGTGTGATGATCTCTTCTGATACCCCTTACACGGTATACGTTGTACTGTTAGACCAAAGATACGCTCTTGGTGGGCGTCGAAAACTGTTCACGAGACAGGCTCTCGGACGGCACTTAACGTTTCACAGGATAGGCTCCCGGAGGGCTCAGGTTAGACCAAAGATACGCTCCTGGTGGGCGTCGAACTGGTAGTTTGAAATCTACCTCAAGATACGCTCTTGGGGGCGTCGAACTGGTAGTGTTTTTTCTACCTCAAGATACGCTCTTGGGGGCGTCGAATCTGGTAGGTTGCAAATCTACCTCAAGATACGCTCCTGGGGGCGTCGAATTCGTAGTTTTTGGAAACCACTCTCAAGATACGCTCTTGGTGCGTCGAATTCGTAGTGTAATAACTACTCTCAAGATACGCTCTTGGGGGCGTCGAAGGTCGTAGTATGAACACTACTCTCAAGATACGCTCCTGGGGGCGTCGAAGTTCGTAGTTTTTGGAAACCACTCTCAAGATACGCTCTTGGTGCGTCGAATTCGTAGTGTAATAACTACTCTCAAGATACGCTCTTGGGGGCGTCGAAGGTCGTAGTATGAACACTACTCTCAAGATACGCTCTTGGGGGCGTCGAATGTCGTAGTATGAAAACTACTCTCAAGATACGCTCTTGGGGGCGTCGAATGTCGTAGTATAAGAACTACTCTCAAGATACGCTCTTGGGGGCGTCGAACCTGTCATTGACTTGAAGTCATATCTGTGTAAGGATAACTTTGTGACTATACCACTACATTCACTGGAAAATACTTTTGAGTAACTACTACTCCCTTAGGAGCATTCATGTTTTTGTACACTTGGGATGCCTTGGTGCACCAAGACATCCTTTGTAGGAATAAAAGATAGTTGTAGAGTTGGAGTAACTTCGTGAGTTCTCCTTCTCAAAAGTTGTTTTTTGAAAAGCTTGTAAAGCTGAAACATGCAAAATGCTAAATATGAAACTAAGGATATGGGGTGGTCACTGTGTCTGTTGCCACGTACTCCTTGAAGTCTCCATTGTAAATTATTTCTTCCACTTCCACCTTCAACACCATGCAGTTGTTGGTTTGTTGCCCCCAGGTCCCATGGTACTCACACCAACCCTGTGCATCTCTTCCTAGGAAGGCCTTGCCTTCCTCCCTGCATGTTGGTAGCTCTTGCTTGAGGTGCTTGTGGAAAATTTCTTCTATGCTGAGTGTGAGGGGTGTGAATGTGAAATTGACACTTCTTCCCAATGTGTCCATTTCTCTTCCTCTCATCGGAACTTCATCCAACTGCTCCGCTTCCTGTGCAAATGCCTTGTCCAGCCTTGCCTTGAGCTCTCTCATTGTGCTCGCCATGACCATCTCATAGAGCCCTCCATAGGTCCCGAATGAGTTTGGATGCATGTTTCTAATGAATGCCCTTACTGCTTCTCCCCTTGTGATGTCCATGTTGGCACCATAATTGAAGAATCTCTGGAAATAGCTTGATATAGACTCCCGCGGCATTTGCTTGATATCATCTATGTAGCGGAAGCCTTTTAGGATGGAGTTCCTTGTTCTGTTCCCTATTATGGTGTCTGGCTGCCAAGGTATGGATGTCACCTTCACAGCCTTGCTCCTGTGTCTCCTTGTAGGCACTGTTTGAAAAAACTGCCTGCTCAGACGGAGTGTCACTCCACTCCTCCTCCTTCCTTGCCTTTGTCTCTCTCCCCTCCTTCTTCTATCCTGGTTGGCTCCTACCATGACCACAGCCACTGTGTCTGTCCCGTGTGATCCACGTCTCATTGAGTTGACGTAGCATTGCCTTGCAGTGCGTTGATCACCCAGGACCTCTCCAACCCCGTTCTCCGTGATGTACTTCAGCTTCTGGTGAACAGTGGATGTCACTATTTCATATGGGTTTATGGTTGTCCTTCCTAGGATCCCATTGTAGGCTCCCAGGCTTTCAACCACCAAGAAATTGACATTTACCTTCAGCTGGGTCCATCCTTGGCCCATGGTTACTGGTAGGGTTATCATTCCCGGGGGTAACTTGTTGCCCCTGAGAAGCCAACTAGAGGGAAGTTGACCGGTTTGATGTCTGCTTTGGTTTTCCCTATCTCCTCTAAAACTCTCAAGCTTAGGAGGTCAGCTGAGCTGCCCCCATCCACCAAAATTCTCTTTACATCAAAATTGTCAATATCTAAAGTAATAACTAGAGCATCGTCATGTGGAAAGACGATGTGGCTTTTGTCCTTCTCCGAGAACTCGATCTTCACTTCTTCCCCTTCTCTTGGCCTTTTTCTCCACCTTGGCACTGAGCTTAGCTTGGATGCATAGACCTCTCTTGCATTAGCAGTTGGGCCACCCGATGCTACTCCTCCATGTATCATATTTATGACTCCTTTTTTGTTGGGTGGAGGGTTGTAGTCTATCTTTCCCTTGCCCTTGTCTTTCTGTGATGGCCCTAGTTGCATACTGTTGCCCCCATGGTCTATGAATTGCTTCAGTTCTCCCCTCTGGACGATGTTGTTTATGCTTAGTTTCAGGCTAAAGCATTCATTTGTGTCGTGACCATAAGCCTCATGGTTGTCACACCATCTATCCTTGTGATTTCCCACCATTGGGGCTCTCCACCTTGCAGGGGGTGACCAAAACTTTTGGTTCCGCATCTCTCTAAGTACGGTGGCTGGAGTGGCGTTCAGTGGGATGAACTTAATGACGTTTATTTCTCTAGCCTTTAAGGGTTCACCCATTTGGTTTCTTTGCTGTGGCGGACGCCATTCCTGCTGCCTTGCATGCTGCGGTGCCTGGGGTGGCCTGCCTTTGTTTGGCTTTTGATTATCCTCCTTGGCTGCCTGGATTTTGGCCTTCTTGCTTGCCATGTGCCTTTCAAGGTCAATATGCGTTTTAACTCTTCCTGTAAGCTCCTCCAAGGTGCTTGCTGGCTTTTTGGCCATCTTTTCAGCCAATGTTGACCCAAAGCGACCTAAGTTTCTGATGAAGGCTCGTATAATCTCCCCTTCGGTGATGTCTCCCTGGATGTCTGCAATATTCTGGTTGAACCTAGTATAGTAGCTGGCCAGAGATTCATCGTATTCTTGTTTGACGTCATCAATGGAGCCTGTTCCCTTGAGGAGTTTCCTCTCCCCTAGGTATCTCTGCAGAAACTTAGCTTTTAGCTGCTCCCATGAGTGGATGCTCTCAGAGGGCAGGCTGAAGAACCAATGTGAGGCCACCCCTGTTAGGGTGTTTGGGAACAAGAGTGCCTTGTACCTTTCATCAGTGGTCCTCCCAAATAAGGAGGCCTCATGCTGTTGGATATGCTCTAGGGGGTCTCCCTTCCCATTGTACTTTGCAATTTGCACTGTGTGCAGGGAGTCTGGCACCCTACTCATCTCCAGTTCCCTTGTGAAAGGGTGGTTCGTCTTGTCACTTAGACAATGCAGGCTGGGTTTCGTCTTGTCACTTAGACAATGCAGGCTGGGTTTCTTTGACTCATTCAATTTCCGGGTTATCATGGCTTCTATCTCCTCCGGGGTGATCATCACCTGCGCCAGAGTATAATCCCTCTGATACCCACTGTAGTTGTAGACTGGGCTTACTGGGTTCCCTTGTCCATGCTGGTATGGACTGTAGGTGTACCCTTGGTACGCCTGCTGGGTGCTTCATAGAAGTCTTGCCTCCTTGGAGGTCTTGCTTGTCTTTCCTCCCCAAGCGGGGTGTAAGCCCTGTTGCTCTGCTGTTGCCTAGGAGGCACGAATTGTTGCCTTCCCTCTGGGGGTGGCTCCTGGTAATATCTTCTTTGCTCCTCTCGCTGCCCTGCTCGAGGGTGCGAGTAGTGCTCTTCTGTTGGGATCTGCTCCTCTTCATGAGCTTCAGTGTAAGTCCCTTGGGTGTATGCCGGCCTTGCATATGCTGTGTGGGCGCGGTTATCATCTCTTTGTGCCGGCATCCCATACGGGTACCTTTGGGGTTGCTCCTCATAATAATATCCCTCAGGGGGTGCCGTGTTGTGGGAAGGCACTCCCTGTTGTTCTCTTTCTCTCTGTGGCCTTCTTGCCCGGGGGTGGAGGCTGTGGAAGACTCAGCCCCAGCTGGGCGTGAAGGTCCTCCCTCCTGGTTGTTCTGTTGTTGAGGAGGCTGTGGTATTTCTTGGGGCTCTGGATGCATTGGTTGCTTCCCAGGGTTAGGCTGCCTCCCTGGGGGTATGGGTTCTCTTCTCCGCCCATTGCCCCCGGGTGGGCGTTGGTGCCTGGACACCCTACTGTTCGTCATAGCTCGTGTAATAGCCAGGCTTTCTGTTCGAAGCCCACTGACGGCGCCAAGTGTTAGGTTATGAGATCTAGGTCAACGGGTGGTCGGCTTTGATCTCACTCCTTACTGGGGATGTGTGTGATCCGGTATTTCTGAGTTGCCCTGTCTTAGCCTACGTCTTTCCTTCCTTCCTTCCTTCCTTTGCTTCCTCTCTCCTTCTACCCTGCAGAAGGGGTAGTACCGGACACGGAGGGGGTGGTGCCTGGTGAACCCTCTCCGATGCCTAAGTCAGTATTCTTCTTAGAGAGATAAACTAGAGAGATGTCAGAGCAAAATAATCCAAATTGCCAAGATCCTCAAATGAGTTGTGAAGGTGGGGTATTTATAGGCAACGGTGTCATTAAGGTGGTTTAATGACATCGTTAACCTTTAAACACAATTAATTAACCTTTAAGTGTACAATTAAGACCTTAGGATACGGAGAAGGTAGGCGACGTGAACCGGGTGTGGGTGTCCGAAAATGGCGCAGGGGCCCTTGGGGGGGGAGAAATCCGACCCCCAAGGGTAGGGGTTGGGTGAGGGCACCCAAACCCCCCTAGGGGGGATGGGGTTGGCCAACCCCATCCCTCCTAGGAGAGATCGGGTTGGCCGACCCGATCTCTCCTAGGAGAGATCGGGTTGGTCCACCCGATCTCCCCTAGGAGAGATCGGGTTGGCTGACCCGATCTCTCCTAGGGGAGGTCGGGTGTGGCCACCCAACCTCACCTAGGTGAGTTTTCCTTGGCCGGACGGGCGCTTCGGCCCCGTCCGAGCCGTTGATGTTCTCGTGAAGTGTTCGGGTTGAAGTTTCGATTTACAAACGTTAATGGGACGATAAAAATACAACGGTTTGGAAGTCAACGGGTTCAAATTGGGCGTATATCCATCAGGATCCATCAAACGGATAGTATCTATACTTAAATACTTAATAAATACCAAATAGCCCTTATGGCATTATTTTTGGGCTCATCAATTGAAGGGCTCAATCCGAACTAAGGAGTCCAGACCCACCCTGACCATGGTTCAAGCAATATAATGTTATTGTGGAGATATAATCCATCCAAAAAAGAAACTTAAAAGTGGGCAATCCTAACTTTGGTTTAAACCTAAGGGAGCAGCAATTCAACAATCTTCTCTAGTTGCTATCTTCAACCAATTTCCTGCTTTAACACCCAACAAACATCTTAACTTAATTCTCAAAGCTCGATTCGATCCAAATGAAAGCAAATTCGTGGCAGCAACAAAACGTCAAGGACATTCCTTGGAGGACACGACTCAACCCCGACCCAACAAAACATCCAACTGATCCGTATTACTACACGACCTAGAACTTTTCCTCAAACTATAGTCTCGTGTTTGCTCTACATGTTCCTTGTCTGAAACATGGTTGAGGTTCAAAAGTGCGACCATAGTCACTGCAACCATCGCGGCATTTCCCATGATTTCACCTATGTGGTCCAATTTAAGGCTGTTTTTCGCATAGTTCAAACTAGAGACGAGAACTCTGACCAGAAAATTGGACTTGATTCCGCCATGGATTCCTGAGTCTTCCGAAGAACTGAAGAGATTTTCAGGAGAAATGAAGCGACCGGCATCCTGTACATCTCCGACAAAAGCAAGGGCTTCCTCAATGACTTTGTGTTTCTTGCCCTGGTGGGTTGATAGCCTCATTGCCAGAACGATTCTGCTCTGCTCCAACCGTGCAATCGCTGCATCTCTCTCAGCCCTTTGCTGTATTTGTACAGTCTGCAGATGAAAATATATGTAAACAGAGATATCCATTCAATATAGCTAAACTTAATTCTATGACATCAGAATGAGGATATCCAAAGCTACTAAATAGATCAACTAAACTAAGCTTTGCATTAAACAGACTTATCATTTCTGGCAGTTGGATGTTAGAAGTGGAAAAGGTAAAAGACTAAGAAAACTGAAATGGCCGGACTAGGATCATTTACAATCAGGAGGCACCAAGAACATTTATTAATACAGGTATCAGTGAATCAGTAAAGCCCCTTACTCAGAATTGCCAGTAGGAAACATGGTTCTCAACCAAAAACAAATATGAACTTACTCCTAGCAGAAACACATATCTTTGTTCTACAATGTCTGTTTTCATAGTCATGATTTACCTTTGAATTTGACAATTCATAAGTTCCACAACTTCAAAATTTTGTAAAGCAATTTATTGCAGGCAATTTCAACTGAAGACTTAAATTGCCTATTCCACAAGCAATTATAAAGTTAGATGACTATCTTTATCTGTGATTTGCCATCTAAACTTACCACAAAACTTGTATTCAGAAACAATGACTATAGACGTCAATAAGCAGTGCTTAAAATGCAGAACCAAGCTAAATCTATCATAGGTCTCTCTTTATAACAAACCAACTAAACTCATAATACATCAGAAAGTTCTATATCCTTCCATCTTCAAAGACTCCAAATGAGGGGAAAAACATGACTAGAGGAAATAGCTTAATATGGGCATAACAGCCAGTAGCACTAACCTAATCCCATGTCTCGTTGCAACCATTCTTCAGAAAAAAAAATGTTAGCTTCATCATTTTTTTCTACATTTCTAGTGAATGTTGCATCATCGATAACGCCTTAAATACTTGAATTTTGGTGAAGAAATATTTGAAATCAAGCAGCCGAAGAAGGACATTCTGAACAAACTCCTGAATGAACAGCAATTGAGACGAAAATCTCTCATATAACCAGACAAAACCACGAACGCAACAGTATTCTTACCTGGAAGAACTCAAGTTGGTCCTCGAGGTTCTCAAGCGCCGTCCGGATCAAATTGAGACTTTTGGCCTCTTGAATTGCCTCATCGTAGATACCAAAATCCTTCACGTACACGTAACCCGATGTCCGGTTGTCTTCTCCGTTGTCGCTGCTAAGCTTCTTATTGCCGTCGGATCGCTTTAGGGTTTTGACGGTGTTGAGGAAGTGAGCTCGCGAAATCGAGTGGATGGCGTCGCTGAGCTTATCGTGCAAGTCCCAGATCTTCTCCAGCACAGCTTCGACTTCTTCGAACTCCATTTCATGGAAAGAGAGGAATTTGGGAGGGAATTTTGGACTTATTAGGGTTGGATTGGATTCTGCGGCACCTGAGGAAAGTCGCATCTATTGTCAAGACTCAAGAGCTGTGACGGCTAAAATGCAGTCGAGTTTATTTAAATTTGATTTTTCAATTGTTAGATCATGAAGATAATCAATCATAATTAAGCAGAGACAAACAGTATTTATTACTCATGTATAATCTGATGGCTAAGAAATCAAGTTAAAATAAACTCGAGTATATTTTAGCCGAATTCAACTTTTTAATATAGAGTTGCAGGTCCTCCAGTTATTAAGAACTTGCATATGATTAGGATAACACGAATATGATTAATTTGAAGTAACTTTCGTGCAGTATTTTTATGTGTCGCAATATGACATCTAGCACAATAAAGTTTGTCAAATTTGTGCATTTTTATGAACCGGTCTTAGAGTCCCTTAAAACTTAAAGTCCTTTAACTTTTAGAGTTTGGGTTTCGCGTATTGCGCGAGGTGACAAATAAATACGTATAAGTAACAAAATTTAGAAGAAATCTATATGTTCATATATAAACAATTTATAACAAAGTCACATATTTTTCATTTTGGTTGCTTATGAGTGTCTTCGTACGTCTTTTCATCGTCTTTCAGTCATTTTCATTGACTCACTCACCAAACAACTAGTAATACATCATTCCTTACTTTTCACAAATAGCCCAATCCCCCCTCCCCCAAACTTGAACTTCCAAAAGTTTCTAACATAGTAATGTGGAGTAATTTCCAGCGATAACGGAACGAGATTTATCGACGGGAACATGGCTAGCTTCTTAAGTGACGGTCCTAGAAAGGCGACGGGGAGGGAGCGTACAGAGGAGTTCGAATTTAACGGTCGATTTTGTCGGGATTGACTTCTCTAAAGTAATCACACCGAGACACCAAAAAACAATCAAAATAAAACATGAGACACCCAAAAGCAATAATTTGATCTGACGCAAGAAAGCAACATGTGGTAAACCTGAGACACTAAATAGGTTCTTAACCCATTTATTTAATATTTAATATGGAATGCGTCTGCAACTTGTACACTTTTGATGCATTTGTTTGTTGACTGTTAGTTAACGCATGTATTGCAAGTGACTTTTCCACTAATTTTTATTTTGTTCAATTTAGTCCCCAAATCTATATAACTTTTTTTTTGAACATTTTAATACATAACCAACCCAATTAGACCCTCAGTCTAAATTGACCTAACCTGGTTAGGTCATTTAACGGGTCGGATAAATTGCAAGTTAAACCTTTTCCTTTTTTTTTACACAAAATGCTAGTTTAACTTCTTTGACTGTGTAAATAGCTAGCTCTATCACGAAATGTCTAAATTTACAGCAATTGCTAACTTAAGTAGGTTTCAAAGTGAACCTGTTAGCTAAAAAATATGCTTCAATGCGTAATCTGAATAAAGTTGAACCATGTAAAATACTTTTTTTTTTGGCTAAATTACCATGTAAAATACTAGTTGAACTTTTTTTGTTATAATATACATTTTGTTAACCAAACTTCAAGAAAGCAACATGTTGAAGATCGTTTCTTTTAGCTCAAGCAACAAGTTGAAGATTGTTTTGGTGAAAACTTTATCTAAGAAAAACACAGAATCATATGACAAACAACAGGTCTATCTTCTTGCACTTAACACACAACACCCCAAAATTCCAAAACTAATTATCTTGTGCAGTCTCACAATTCACAATCTCTGATGTTGATAGAAAAACACACATCATATATATATAGAGGCTGCAGAAGAAGAATCAAAGAGGGGGCAGAGATGGAAAAAAAAAGCCTAACCTTAACCATATTTCAGATCAATCATTGGTTTTCGCCGCTTTAGCTTCCCAGAGTTTCTCATCCCATACCTCCCTTGCACCTATCAATTCAGGGCAATAGCGCTTTGACAGAATATCTACCAATTCCGGAAACCACTTAATGCCCTCCTTATCACCAATCTGGATAACCATTTGGTACCATCGCTTCCTACAAATATCTCCCGATCGGTGCTCAATAAGGTTATCCCAATCCACATCTTCCATAGAGTAACCATCAACAGAGACCAGAGCATCAAGAAGGCGATAGTCATCGGTATCAGACCATATTCCCATAGACACCATCGACGAAGTTAACTGGTTATACCATTTTCTGCAGCAATGGGCATTGTTCCGAGTACTCAGCTTCTCGCTTATCGCTGCCCAAGAAATGTTATCTCTTAGGGTCCTGTACTTGGGGTCAAACACCTCCTCCTCTAGAGACCTCATTCTCAAGTCCATGTTGACTGACTCGAATAAACATTTGTACTCATCTTGCGACCACGACCCTATCTTTTTGTTCTCCACTTTGACTCTACACCATGTGTCCCTTATGTGTAAGGGGTGCCTTCCTAGTGTTAAAGCTAGTGTTGTCCAGTTAGGGCCGTGTTTTTCATGGAAATACGGATGATCTCACACTCTGCACGACTCCAGGGAGTCTTTTCACTTCTTTTTAATATAATCTGAGCACGAAGGTAAACACTCTTGTAGGGCCTTCATGGGATGTAAGACCCGATCACTTTCCAGCAATTCCGAACCTCTACATGTTGTCGGCAGTGCAACACCATGTTAAGACCTTCTTCGCCTAACCCATGGATATCTATGTACTTGAAAACAGCTTCTTTCACAAGTTCATCTTCTTCGGGTGTGAACCGCTTCGAATGTACTATTTCACAGTTTCTTGCAGAATTGTCTCCTTCTTCATCATTGGTGGCAGGAAAAACTTGCACATCTTCTGCAAAGGTTACTCTCTTATCTCTTTTGGAAGGCAAAGTCAAGTTTTTATTCTTACTCCGTTTGTTCTTCTTCACATTCTCAACATTTTCCTTTTTACCAACCTTTCGTTTGTCCTTGTGTTTTTTCTTCTTTCTCTCTTCGATTTGGCCGCTTCTTCGAACATGTTCGTCATCACCCTCTTCCCTATTGGCAGCAAGATTGTCTGTATTCTTCTTCTTCTTCCTTCTATCTTTCTCAGCTTGATCACCATTTTGACCATCCATCTCTTCTTTCTTTTTCTTTCTCTTACGCTCTTCCTCCTTTTTATCATCATCCTTCTTGACCAACACTTCTTCCTGCATTTTCCTCTCTACAACCTCCTGTTGGGCATCTACTATATTGTCATTGTGATTTGCCTTCTTTTTCTTCTTCCTTTCATCATCATCATTCGCCACCAACTTAGCTGCATTTACCACATCAATGCCACTACCCTCTCGTTTCCTTTTAAGCTTCGTATCACCATTCACAGAACTGATCTCCTTCCCTACTTCACTATCAACTTCAGTTATATCACGATCGACCTTATTTGCATCTTTGGAATCGCTGACTTCTTTTATCCTCTTTTTCTTGTGTTTCTTTTCCTCCATTTTACGACTCGTAATAATTCGCTTTTAGCTGCCAATCCGACACAGCTGCAACAAACTTATCTAGTCAGAAACATAGTATTCAGGATAGGAAGCATTGTAAATAACATCATAGATTCAGATCTAAAGTTTTCACAAGCACATCAGAAGTACAGCTTCATATACCGAAACTTCTTAGGGTTTGGGATGAGATATTCAAACAGAAAGATGAACAAATTATCTCCATAAACATCAACGTAGAGAGATTTTTCTTGTTTCTGTTTCAGTTTGACTATCTAATGTAGAATTAATCAAAACGGTAAAAGATTATCTCATCATTAGGCAAAGTCTGACGAGTTCAAGCTTCGATTGAGTGTAAGCTATGAAGGCATCAATTACAAATACAATTATTGAGATCATCGATAAGATTTATACTAATCAGATGAACTCAGTGTATTATCAGAAACAGAATAGAAGAACGGAGCAGGGAATAGAAGAACGTAGCAGAGAGTTGGGATTGGATTACTTACGAGGCTGCAACAATGGAACCGCCCGCTTAAGGAGAAGTGTCTCAGCATTGATACCACATTTATTTTGGGCTGTATTTATATTTAGTATTTTTAGGCCGTACATTCCGTCCATTTTTTGAAATGTACAAGTCATGTGATCCACCCTAAACTTTCAATTTTGTTCAATTTAGTCCCTCTAATACTTTCCTAACCTTTTTTTTGTTCAATTTAGTCCCGAAGTTTCAAAAATTCAATTGGACCTATTGTCCAATTGGGGTCAATTTTGAAACTTCGGGACTAAATTGAACAAAAAAAAATGTTAAGAAAGTATTAGAGGGACTAAATTTAAAGTTTAGAGTGGATCACGTGACTTGAACATGTCAAAAAATGGACGGAATGTAACGGTTAGACCAAAACTAGAAAAAATCTGCAAACATATGGTACCAAAACTAGGTAAAAAAAACATCATTGGCCAAAACCCAAAAGTTGTCAAACATCATGGATCAAAAGACCTGTTAACCCTTATTACTTTGGTGCTGTGTCATAATCCTAAAATGTGCGTTGTTAGGAAGCATGAATTTAGCCGAAAGACATACTTCCTAAGCCTAATAAACATTAGATAGGCGAAAACAGTAAATTATAGCGGTGTGTAACGTGTTTTGGGATATTTGGAATAATTGACAGCAAAGTAGAGTTGGTGGGATTCGATCTATGGACAAGAGTTTGTCCCGCGTCCGTCAAGAGTTTGTTCCGCATCATTGAATGTTTTGCCCGTGTCCATCCCGAGATTGTCCCGTACCAGCGAATAGTTTGTCCCGTACCAGCCTTAGTGTTTGTCCCGTGCTTTGGTGAGTGTCAGCCCCTAGGGATGGCAACGGGGCGGGTCGGGGCGGGATTTTGCAGCCCCAGACCCGCCCCGCGGGTCGGCCTGGCTGACCCGGCCCCGGCCAAATGGCCCTTTCCGGTCGGGTCGGGTCAACATTCCCGCGGGTCGACCTGCGGGGCCCCGACCCGCCCCGCCATGTGAAAACTTTTTTTTTTTTTTTTTTTTTTCACTTTTCAATATTAAATACAATTTTTTTTTGTCAAAATATTACATTATATATAAATTCAAAACATAAATCTAACACCAATCAAATATAAACAATAAACACATGAAATTCATTACAAATTCAAATCCAAACACCAAATTAACAAATCCTAATAATCTAACTATACATCTATTTGTAATTTGGTCCATATCATTTATATATGTACTATATTAACCATATTGTTTAGTAAATGTTAGATCATATTAACATTAAAAAAAAAAAAATTATACATATATGCATTTCGGGGCGGGTCTACGGGGCCCCGGGTCTCTAGACCCGGACCCGCTCCGACCCGAGCCCGACCCGTGACCCGCGGGTCGGCGGGTCAAAACCGGGTCGGGGCCCCGCGGGTCAGCGGGGCCCCGAGACCCGTTGCCATCCCTATCAGCCCCGTGCATAGCAGATGCTCCAGCCGAGCTGCCAGTCAAGTGCCAGCACCTTGCTCAGACCGTGCTCAGTGCATGCCTTGGCCGTGCTTTTTGTGTGCTCATCCCGTGCTCGGCAAGTGCCCAACACAGAAAGACTGAATTGTACCAGAATGGCTGCAACTAGTGTTTGATGGAAAGACAAGCCCATGCTTGCATGAATAAAGGGGAATCCGAGATTTAGGGCTGCCAACTTGTTTCTTAACTACCGAGGAATATCAAATCCGTCCAAGATATGTGCAAATTCTATCTATAACTATATTTAAGGGAACTAGATATATATGTAGGATTTGTAAATTAGTTATATATATATATATATATGTGTTATAAATATATATCATAACTAATGTAGCTATATATAAGGGAACTTAGATATATTTGTGGGTTTCGTAATAGTTATGGATATATATATGTTATAAATATATATCCTAGCTACTAATATAGATATGATTGTATATATATAGATAGAATTCTCCTAGGAGTCTAATGAAATTTCGGATCTATATAAATAAGAGAGTTCCATTGTTGTAATCAGTTTTTGTCACCTAACTAGGTTAAAACTGAGGAGTGATAGTGAGAGTCTAAATTGTGTGGGTGTAATTCAGGCGCGTAGCCTTCATTGAGTAATAAAGGCAAGTGTTACACATCTTTATCTTGTTTGCTTGCCGATTTAATTGGTGCATTACTGCGTTTTTATCATTGTTGTTCAAGATCCTTGTGTGTTTCTGGTCCCGAGTTCGTTTTGGTTTGTTCGTGAACTTCGTCTGCTGCGTTGGATATGTGTTTGACTGGTGCTTTTGAGGAGGGAATCACGCCAGCAAGTGTTATACTTAGTCGAAAATAAGTTCTAATTCAGCCATTGTGACATGTTGGCTAGTCAACTAGTTTTTCAGTAAAATTTTGAGCCGTTGGATCAACTTTGTTGAGATCTGCATCCCTAGTGGGAAAATCTTCCGTCCAGTTCCATTTCTTTTACTGTAACTTGGTGATATTCCCGCGCTACTCGCGAGGCGACCTGCTAAACTATAAATGTTAACATGTATATAATAAATTGAAATTCTATTTTGATATATTTGAGTAGCAATAATATAACATGGTACTGTAAAAGCATTTTTAGAAAATTAAATGTGATCAATTTTAGTTAGATGTTATTCTTAGTTTAGATTATTTGTTGTGTATTGACAAAAAAAAAAAAATTATTTGTTGTGTTGTCATATTGTTTAGCCTAATTTTAAGTAATCAATCAATTTATATGCCCCCTCAATGTTATTATGATCTCTAAAAACATAATTTGCACCTAATTTTATATATAACAAAAATGTTCAACTAAATATAACTGACCGACAATATAAAGAGATTAGAACGATTAAAAAAAACTAACATTTTTTTAGATAAACAGAAACCTCATGCAAAAATTAAGTCCAATTAACCATATGGTTTCTTGGAGAAAAAAAAGTAAAAAATTAACCACATGATTTATACTTTTTGCAGTTTTTGCTGCAAAAGGGAAATGTAATTCCCAAATGCTACCTCAATATGCAATCTTCCCAAAAGAAGAATATATTCGTATTGGTCCTAATGATTTATTTGTTTCGTGTATGTTCAATAGTGTAAGGTATGCTCATTAATTTGCATTTTAAAATTGTAAGCTTAAAATTTGAAAACTTTAGCTCCTCATTCACTTCCTTAATCTCTTCCAGTCTCTCTATATATATAGATAGATAGATAATTGTGAAATCTAATAACATATGTGTTGGATTTGGATCAAGAAGTTACTAGTTCCGCTAAGCTGTGTAGAGGTGAACATTTTGCAAAATGAAATTATTAGTATTTACCTATGATTGCACTCCAACATTTAAGTTAGTTTGTTATTTTGGTAGTGATTATCTTAATTATAAGGGTTAATAACTAAAAAACAGTCCAAGGTTTACCCTATGTTAAAATTAGGTGTCTGAAGTTTAAAATGTTAAAATGGACTGTCCCAAGTTTTATTTTTGTTAAAATTTGGTGTCTCGGTGTGATTACTTTAGAGAAGTCAATTCCGACGTAACTGTCTGTCAAATTCGAGCTCTCATACACACTCCCTGCTCGTCATCTTGTCGGGACCATCACCTAAAAAGTTGGTCACATCCGGGCAAGTAAATCTCGTTCTATTGTCCTTGGAAAATGGCTCCACACCACTCTTTTAGATTTTTTTTTTTTTTAATGTTCAATTTTTAGGTGAAATTTGACGATTTTGTAAAAAGTAAAGAGTGATGGATTATGAGTGGGTTGGTGGGTTGATGGAAATGATTGAATGGAGATGAAAAGACGCACAAAGACACCAAATTTCAACAAAAATGAAACTTGGGACAGTCCATTTTAACATTTCAAACTTCAGACACCTAATTTTAACATAGGGTAAACCTTGGACAGTTTTTTAGTTATTAACCCTAATTATAAACATGTTGAACTTACTATTTATAGAGACTTCTAACTACGGTTTGGTCGATGACTCATTGTTAGTGATTGATGCAAGAAACGACTTTTGGTTTGTCAACGGTAACAAGACACCACCTAGCTTTGATGACAAGTAGAATGTCATATGGTGTTTATGACAAGTAGATAGTCATTTGGTGTTGAGAATAGTTGATATTGACTTTATTATTTACAATAATAGTCGACGCTAACTTTCTTAACTTTTAGAATAGTTCACATCGACTTGCTTATCTTCACAAATTTCTTATATTGACATTGTTTCACTTCTTTGATGTGATATGATCTGACACCCATTTATGAAGGTTTTGGACTTATCATTATGTGACGTCGGCTATTTTAAGTCATCAATTGTTTCAATTATGTCAGAACTGAGTGTTGCTCGAATGATCAAACGTTGATGAAATTGATACCCAACAATATAAATTCATAGTTTTTTCGTAAGAGATATTCATTATTTTGATATTTATTTTAAGATTTTGTTTGTATATAACTAACTTAAGACAACATGATGATTGTCAATATAAAACACAACACAATAATACACAAATGAAAAATTGTGTATATGTTCATGTTGATTAACAGGATACAATAAGCTTATTGTGTGAATGTTTATATTTAACAAGTTGAACACATAAATTTATTAATATAAGTGTAACAAAGCGCAATACAAATATAGTTTGAGACCAAAACCATAACAAATTCCTTACTTTTATTGCGGCATAAATTTATCGATCTGTTTCGGGCCTTTCGGCCAATATTTTCTTTTTGGTCTGTAAATCTATACATAATATATATAATTTTAAGGGCTAAATTAAATCTAGATCAAGTACACGCCTTTTCGTTTCGTAATCTTGGATCATTAGCAAGAGCCTTCTCCTTCCCACATTCCTCTTTCCCTAAGCAGGAGCTCGTAGTGAAATTATTGGATTGCCAAATAGAAAATCATTGGTTGTATCGGCTATTATCACCCATAAATCGCGGTTGCGATCTTGCAAGTGTATTTGTTTCCTTTTTCCAATTGCTGCTGTTTTTCCTTTCGAATTGATCAATTTAGGTTCAAAATCCATGTCTTATGTTTCTTGGTGACTCTTCGTTCAGGATGGACGCTTCGCCGAGTCAGGAATTCGATTACTTGCTGAAGCTGCTGTTGATTGGGGATTCTGGCGTCGGGAAGAGCACTCTCCTCTTGAGTTTCACTTCCAGTACATTCGAGGATCTGTCTCCTACAATTGGTGCGCTATAATGGATCGATCTTTCTCTTTTCTTGAATATTCTCGATCTGTGTCTTTGGATGCGTGTACAATTCCAAAGATTGATTGTTTTTATTCTTTCCTTTGCTTGTAAAATTTCATTCAATTTTTTGTTTTATTTTTGTTGTTTTTGCAGGGGTGGATTTTAAGATAAAGCATGTCACTGTTGGTGGCAAAAAATTGAAACTTGCAATCTGGGACACAGGTTCTGCACTTAGCCTTAGTCATTGTATCCCTCAATCAAAATGCTCAAGACGATTCATATTCTGTATTTAAATTCTGATGATAGAGTTGTTTCTCTCCATGCAGCCGGGCAGGAGAGGTTTAGAACATTGACTAGTTCATACTACAGAGGAGCTCAGGGGGTCGTTATGGGTTAGTTTGTAGCTTAATTTTATTTTGGTCTTACTTTGTTTTTGTGGTGATTTTTCAGTAAACTGCCTCTTTCAGTCATGAATTATGGTTTGTATCAGTTAGAATTACAAATCAGTATTCTAGAAAAAAATTACAACTATTTGATTTATAGAGCTGAAGTTTAGAAAATATTGGCATTGCTTTAGTGTCATTACTAATCCTGGCAAGACATAAATTTCCTTAAAATTTGACTTTGGATATTCTAAAGCAGACTATAATAAGTTTAGAATCTTCAGATGTTCAATGCAGATATTGTTGCATCTCACATTTCTCCGACTGCCCGTAGCATAAAGTTACTTATCCATACATACTTTATGCTCTTCAAATGAGATACTTTATGCTCGTAGCTGCTATTATGTTTTTTCTCCAGCTTTTAGCAATGTGCTTTTCTATATTTGTTTGAACTGTTTCTTCTTACTTTTTAAGCTCTTGAATTTGTAAATGATTAATTTTATTACATATATTGGTGACTTGACAGTGTACGATGTAACACGAAGAGAAACATTCACAAACCTGTCCGAGATATGGGCAAGAGAGATTGACCTCTACTCAACTAACCAAGATTGCATTAAGATGCTTGTTGGAAACAAAGTTGATAAGGTATGCTCCTGAGTTCCAAGGGGCATGAAAGTCATTTTTTCTCAGTATCTTTCAGAACTTCTTTTAGCATCTTATTTGAAATTCTCCTGAAACATTACTTGTTCCTTAAATATATTTGGCAGGAAAGTGCTAGGGCTGTCACAAAGAAAGAAGGAATAGACTTTGCTAGACAGTATGGATGCCTCTTCATTGAGTGCAGTGCTAAAACCCGAGTTAATGTTGAGCAATGCTTTGAGGAGCTTATTCTTAAGGTAAAAGTGTTGTTTCTTCATCTAACATTTTTTATCATTGATTTTGTACTGCTCTTGTTTCTTAAATCGTAGCTATAACTACTGACATATGCAATCGGAATAAAGTGTCAAAATATGAGTAACATCAGAATGGTTTTCTCTCGTATTGCATAGATTTCCAATAACCTATTAGAGCCTAATCAATACGCTTTGAAATACATAAAAAGTGAAGTATCCATGATAAAAAAAACATGTTCTAGTTATTATGTATAAAATTGTTAATAAGATTTGTACAGACACAACTTTGATATCTTCTGTTGGTGATCAACTCTTGTTATAAAAGATGAAAATTGAACTTTGTAAGGGAATGAATGAATACAGGGGAAAAGTGCACATATAATCCCCATTTAATTAGTTCTTTTTCAGTTTCTTGTTTGTGTGATCTATTTCTCACCTGTATAACTGGATCACAGCTCCATCTATATTGTTATGATGTTTTTTGAATTCAATTTCTGAAAACTGATATGATTTGTATTTTGCAGATATTGGAAACGCCGAGTCTTTTGGCAGAGGCATCAATGAGTGTGAAAAAGAACATGGGTTAAGAACACAATAGGGGCCTGAATGTTTGCCCATGTTGCCAAAAGGGGTCTGAATTGAAAAAACGTATTATTAAGGGCCTGAATTTTGAGTTTTGTGTATAATTAAGGTCTCCGTCTATTTTTTCTGTTAAAAGTGACGGAAAGTGGTCACATGCCAAACATGTGACCAAAAATAATTTGAAAACCCGAAAATGCCCTTTGACCAAAGTGTGTCTCTCATATGGTTGACCTAAAATGACGAAAATACCCTTTAAGCCACCACAGCTCCGGCGACCACCACCACCCCGACTCCGGCGACCACCACCGGCGACCACCACCGACCTCCGGCGACCACCACCGGCCTCCGGCGACCACCACCGACCTCCGGCGACCACCACCGGCCTCCGACGACCACCACCGACCTCCGGCGACGACCGAAAAGCTCCGATCGGAGCTAAAAAGCTCCGATCGGAGCTTTGGAGCTCCGGTCGGAGCCTTGGAGCTCCGGTCGGAGCCACAAAGCTCCGATCGGAGCTCTGTGGCTCCCGATCGGAGCCACAGGGCTCCCGATCGGAGCCACAGGGCTCCAGATCGGAGCTCTGTGGCTCCCGATCGGAGCCACAGGGCTCCAGATCGGAGCTCTGTGGCTCCCGATCGAAGCCACAGAGCTCCGATCTGGAGCCCTGTGGCTCCGATCGGGAGCCACAGAGCTCCGATCTGGAGCCCTGTGGCTCCGATCGGGAGCCACAGAGCTCCGATCTGGAGCCCTGTGGCTCCGATCGGGAGCCACAGAGCTCCGATCAGGAGCCCTGTGGCCCCGATCGGAGCCACAGAGCTCCGATCGGAGCTTTGTGGCTCCGACCGGAGCTCTAAAGCTCCGATCGGAGCTTTTTTGGCTCCGATCGGAGCTTCGGAGCTCCAATCGGAGCATTTTTGGCCGGTGGCGGTCGCCGGAGGCCGGTGGTGGTCGCCGGAGCCGGGTGGTGGTCGCCGGGCGGTGACCGGAGCGTGGTGGCCTTAAGGGCATAATTAGTGTGTAGGGGTATTTTAGACATTTCACATTTTATTAATTAAATTGATATATTGTATTTTAATTACAAAAGGGTATTTTTGTCTTTTTACGTGATTCTGTTAGATTTAACAGAAAATTTGGACGGAGACTTGAAAAAACACAAAACTCAAAATTCAGGCCCTTAATAATACGTTTTTTCAATTCAGACCCCTTTTGGCAACATGGGCAAACATTCAGGCCCCTATTGTGTTCTTAACCCAAAGAACATATTCAAACAGAGACCACAAGAATCTGAGGCCACAAGCAGCTGCTGTTAATTTTGAAATCTCACGCTGCCGTCTCACGATTGATCGAAATTCGTTACTTAATCTCCTCCTATTTGATTCTTTCTTGTTTTTTCTTTTGGCTATGGATGGATGGTAATATGATATGAAGTTAGTTTCTGGATACCAGAATCTGCCCCCAGCCCAGTGAATGGGATGAATTGTATCTGTTAATATTCATGTAAGTGACCTAATTGTTCAGGCAGTAGTCAGTTAATATTTTGTTCAGTAATTAGTCGGTTTGTGAATATTTTTTAAGGAAAAACTAGCTAGCGTGTCAAGTCGAAATGCGTAGCCCATTTAATTTGTACTAGTCTAGTGACTCTAGTCTTTATCTTCAGGAGTGATGCTCGGATAGGCTCAATAATAAAGGATAAATTACATTAATCAACCCTAATGTTAATACCAAACACATGAAAGTAAATACTAACTTACATTAATCAACCCTTATACATTAAACGATAATAAAAAAACCCTCATATATAAGTAATATAACCTAAAAATAGTCTCCACTAATTGGTTGATTTTCATGATTTTTAAACATCGCAAAAGCTTAATCCATAGTCAACAAATCTAATATATTTTGGAAAAATGAAAATCAACTAGTTTTTGTTGCTATGTTGGAAATTTAAAAAGTAACAAATCTAATAACTACAGTAACGAATCTTTTAAAAATCTAGTATAACGTAAAAAATAGTTGAGATTGTTTTTATTTCTTAAACCAATATTATATCGGTTGTCTCTCTTGGGCTTCCCTGACTTTATCTCGGGAGGTTACTGTACTACAGTGACTGCATTAATGGTGTCTATCGCTATCCTCCTATCACACCATTTATGATGAGCGTGAGATCATCAAGGGAAGGGACTCTTCCACTTCCTTCCCGCCCTCCCATTTCCCTCTCCCTCCGTTTCATCTATATATATACTCCTGTTTACATTCTCTTCCATGCACAATCGTATTCTCTCCGCGTTAAAACCAGAACTCAAAAAAGCTAATTAATTTCAGACGACCACAATGGGCGGAGGATCAAAGACGACAGCCACCAAAACAACACAGCAGCAGAAGAAGGCCATTACTGTCGTGTCTTCTGAGACAGCTCTGGCGGTCCCACCCTTGGCCAGCATCCCGGCATTGACCAGCTCCTATAATGAAAAAATCCGACCGTTACTCGATGCCGTCGATAAGCTACGAAATTTGATGGTCATGAAGGAAGGGATTCAGCTGCCGACGATTGTGGTGGTCGGAGATCAAAGCTCCGGCAAATCCAGCGTTCTTGAGTCCCTTGCCGGCATCAGCCTGCCACGTGGACAAGGCATATGCACCCGTGTTCCACTCATAATGCGGCTGCAGGACAACAAAAACTCCGAGCCTGAGCTCTACTTGGAGTTTAACGGTAAGATAATGCACACCGATGAAGATACCGTCGCTGATGCCATCTCTATAGCGACGGAAGAGATTGCTGGGAACAAGAAGGGCATTTCTAACACACCTTTGACTTTGGTAGTGAAGAAGGAAGGTGTTCCTGACTTGACCATGGTGGATCTTCCGGGGATCACTAGAGTTCCGGTGCATGGGCAGCCGGAAAACATTTATGAACAGATTTCGGAGATGATAATGGAGTATATTAAGCCTGAGGAGAGCATTATTCTGAATGTGTTATCTGCTACGGTTGATTTTTCTACTTGTGAGTCTATTCGTATGTCGCAGATTGTGGATAAGAGTGGGCAGCGCACGCTCGCTGTCGTTACGAAAGCAGATAGGGCTCCTGAAGGGCTGCTGGAGAAGGTTACTGCTGATGATGTCAATATTGGATTGGGTTATGTTTGTGTGAGGAACAGGATTGGCGATGAGACCTACCAAGAGGCCAGGATTGAAGAAGAAAGGTGATTATCTTCAATTTTGTTTTTCTACATAAATTTAGGGTTTATTGGTAACTAAAAAAATAATGTCATCTTGTTGATTTAGGTTGTTTGAGGATCATCACCTGCTGTCGAAGATTGACAAATCTATTGTTGGAATCCCCGTCTTGTCAGAAAAGCTTATGCAGATCCAGGCAACGATAGTTGCCAAATGCCTTCCGGACATAGTCGGGAAAATCAATGAGAAGTTGAACAACAACATCTTGGAACTCAATAAGATGCCTAAGCATATGTCCACAGTTGCAGAAGCAATGACTGCTTTCATGCAGATCATGGGGTGCGTCAAGGAGTCTTTACGCAAAATACTTATTCGTGGAGAGTACGATGAATATCCCGAAGACCAAGAAATGCACTGTGCTGCGCGTTTTGCAGAGAAGCTTAACCAATATAGTGCTGAGCTGCAGAATGATCGATACATTAACTTGAGGAGCAACTTCTTGAAGGATGAAATTGCTGTTCTTGAAGAATCAAAAGGTATTGGCCTCCCGAATTTCCTTCCCCGTACCGCTTTCCTCACTCTATTGCAGAATAAGGTGAGGGGCATCGCGTTTAAGCCGCAGAAGTTTGTGACGGAGCTTTGGAATTATATAGAAGTTGTGTTCATGAAAGTACTTCTGGACCAGTCTGTGAACTATCCTCAGTTGCAGACTTCTATGAGGAGGGCTGCCCAGAGCCTGATGGCGAAGATGAAGGAGAAGGCTCTCAGTCGGGTAATTGAAGTTGTCGAAATGGAGAAGCTCACTGACTTCACTTGCTTTCCGGAATACATATCGGTATGGAATAATCTTATGTTGCAGCAAAAGAATTTCCTGGATGCTATTGATAATGAGGAGAAGCCTAATACCGTTGTGCTGGATTCGATCGGAGAAGTTGAGCTTTTTAATTTGAGGAATTATAGGCTTCATTTGGAGCAAGCATTTGATCTTCAGATGAGGATTAGTGCTTACTGGAGGGTTGTGTTAAGGAGATTGGTTGATTCCATGGCTCTACATCTGTTGTATGATGTTCAGAACCTTGTGAATAAGGAGATGGAGATGGTGATTGTGAGCGAGCTGGTGGGACCAAATGGAGGAGGGATTCAGCGGATGCTGGAGGAAGCGCCGGCAGTGGCGGCTCGGCGTGAGAAGCTGAAGAGGAGCATTAATCTTCTGAATGTGTCGTCGGATGTTGTTTCAAACATCATGGACCGGATTGCTACTAATGGGGATTTTGAGTATGCTGAGTAGTGGGTGACTGGGTGTTTCTATGTCTTGTCTTTGGGGTCTTGATTTAGTTATGTCGGTGTTATGTTTTATTTTGGTGCAATTGTCTGTCAGTTGTTTAGTTCAAGTACTTTGTGGCCTTTTGGGGTTGGTTTCATAAATGGTAACTATCTTTTGAAGATTTTGCTATATCAGTAATGTTCCTTAATCTTCTAATTGTGAACCAAATATAAACTAGAAACTAACCCGCGCATTTGTTAAAAATGAGAACAATCGTTGAAATAGATTGTCATCTTATAATAATATTTAAAAATGTTCATTTCGAGTGATTGATAATCCTGAGTCTCATCGTGTAGGACTGAAATGTGATTCGCTATCTAATTTCCCCATCTTTACGTTAGAGTTTGGTAATATTTTTGGCAGCAACAATATTCTAAAGCAACATACTGCCTGATTCCCTCTTGCTATTAAAGATAATATTAGTTTGTTGTTGAATAAGTTGACTGCTAGCTAGTTGGCGAATCTGCAGTGAAGGCTTTCCCTAAGGATGACCCAACCAAGCCTTACAGGCTTAGTGCTTTCTTCCAAGTCTAAAATAATCATTTTTCAATTCCTAGGATTTCAGCGGATTTTAATTTAAAGACCTTTAGTTATGGATGAAGTTTTGAAACACCGGACCACATATACAATGTTATAACACATCTATTCTGTTTTGCTAATTTTATTCCACATATAGAATATTCTCTATTCATGCTGGATCAATACCTAATGAATAAAGTGTTGATCATTTCTATGAGTTTTAAACAAACGACCAATGGTGAAATTCCGAAACACTAACCACATTCCACTGTTATACATGGGCATGTCTTCGGTTTTAAGGTTAAATACCAAATAGCTAACTGGATTTTTTGCGTAAGTTGGCTGAAACTTTTATGAAAGTAGTAATTACTAATTAGCTAATTATGTTAATTTTTTAGTTAAAAACTAATATAATTCTCACATAAAGAGCATTTGACCGACTGAAATTGGTGCCGACATATTTTCGTAAGCAAAATACATTCGTCCCTATTTCTTATAGTTGAATGTCACTTTTCTTTTCCGAAGCACTTTAACATTATTTTATCTGAATCAATTCGCTTCCTAAAGACGAATTTATCTGACGAAATTTTGAATAGGCAATTATCTACCGGTCGCCGATAATGAAGGTGTGCGGCTTGTGGTTTTTTTTTTTTGTTATGCACCATCACGTGTTCTTCATAGTTTTTAATCAAAAAATTAACATGGCCATGACTTGCTAATTTTTTTTTTAGAAAAGTTCTATTTGCTCAAAAAAGTTCAACTATAGCTATATGAGAAAAAGTTGAGTTAGCTATTTCGTATTTAACAATTGGTTTACAAACTTTTTCTCGGGAAATTACACAGCAGAGTCTACTAATTAATGGAGTCTATCGGTATTCTAGTATATATATATATATTGATAATTGGGCTTTGCTAGAAAGTGTGAAAAAATTATAGGAAGGAAACAACTGCCACATGGCAATGTATTACATGATTCTCTTTCCAATTTATGTCAAATTGTTAAGTGGCATGTGGCAGTTATTAACTTTCTATAATTTTTTCACTCTTTTATTCACAATTTAAGGAATTACTCTTGATAATTAGAGAGACTCTTCCGCTTCCTTCACGCTGTTCCTATTTCCCTCCCTCCATTACATATCTCGCCTTACATAACTAGTTACATTCTTTCACGTCCATGAATCCACAATCGGATTCATTCTATATCGTCAATACCAGAAATCTCTGAGTCAAAGAAGCTAATTTAATTATAGACGACGACAATGGCAAGATTGACCCATATAATCTATTTTTGGTTTTTCTCATTTATGGCCTTCAAAGGAACAAAGATGATCGCTAGCAAAACAAGTAGCAGGAATAACGACAAGCTCGCTGTCCAGGTCAGTATTCCGCCGCTGATCTCTGCATACGATGAAAAAATCCGACCTATACTCGATGCGGTCGACAAGCTAAGAAATTTGAAGGTCATGAAGGAAGGTATACAGCTGCCGACGATAGTGGTGGTCGGAGATCAGAGTTCCGGCAAGTCCAGCGTCCTGGAGTCCCTCGCCGGAATCAACCTGCCACGTGGACAGGGCATCTGCACCCGAGTTCCACTAATCATGCGGCTGCAGGACCATAAAAACCCTGAGCCAGAGCTCTACTTGGAGTTTAACGGTAAGATCATTCATACTGACGAAAAAACTGTCGCTAAAGCTATTTCCGTAGCTACAGAAGAGATTGCTGGGAATAAAAAGGGCATTTCAAACACTCCTTTGACTTTAGTCGTGAAGGAGGGTGTTCCGGACTTAACTATGGTGGATCTTCCTGGGATCACTAGGGTTCCGGTCCACGGGCAGCCGGAAAACATTTACGAACAGATCTCAGAGATGATAATGGAGTATATCAAGCCTGAGGAGAGCATTATTTTGAATGTGTTATCTGCTACGGTTGATTTTTCGACCTGTGAGTCTATAAGAATGTCTCAGATTGTGGATAAGAGCGGGCAGCGCACACTTGCTGTCGTTACGAAAGCCGATAGGGCTCCAGAAGGGCTGCTCGAGAAGGTTACTGCGGATGACGTAAATATCGGTCTCGGATATGTTTGTGTGAGGAACAGGATAGGTGATGAAACATATGAAGAGGCCAGGATTGAAGAAGAGAGGTGATCATTTTTTTTCTAATTTATATAAATTTGATACATAGAATATTGGGTTTTTAATTTAGAAAGTAGCCTAAAACTAACAGCAATAGCCACAACTCAAGTTTTTATGCATGTTTTTCTAGGCCTTGTGTTAGTAGTATATGATACATATATATATTTAGGGTTTAGTGTTGACTAACAAATAATGTCATCCGGGTGTTTTAGGTTGTTTGAGAATCATCATCTGCTTTCAAAGATAGACAAATCGATTGTTGGAATTCCTGTCTTATCTGAGAAACTGATGCAAATCCAAGCCACCATTGTGTCCAAATGCCTTCCTGATATAGTCCGGAAAATCGAGGAGAAGCTTAATCACAATATCATGGAGCTGAACAAGATGCCCAAGCACATGACAACAGTTGCTGAAGCCATGATTGCATTCATGCAGATGATGGGTTCATTGAAGGAGTCTTTACGCAAAATACTGCTGCGTGGCGAGTATGACGAGTACCCAGAAGACCAACAGATGCACTGTCTAGCCCGATTCGCAGAGATGATACACCATTACAGTGATGAGCTGCAAAAGATTCCAGACCATAATAAATTAATAATAAGACAAACTTCTTGAAGGAGGAAATTGCTGTGTTAGAAGAATCTAAAGGTATCGGACTTCCTTCCCCGGACTGCATTCCTCACTCTTCTGCAGAATAAGGTGAAGGGAATTTCGTTTAAGCCGCATGAGTTTGTCACTGAGCTATGGAATTATATTGAAGTTGTTTTTATGAGAGTACTCGTGGAGAATTCTGTGAACTATCCTCAGTTGCAGACTTCCTTGAGGAGGGCTGCGCAGAGCCTAATGGCGAAGATGAAGGAGAAGGCTCTAACCCGGGTTATGGAAGTCGTCGAAATGGAGAAGATGACAGATTTTACTTGTTTTCCCGAATACAATACGGAATGGAATAAGCTTATGTTGCAGCAGAAGAATTTCTCGGATGCTATTGATGATGAGGAGAAGCCTTATACCGTTACGCTCGATTTTATAGGTGAAGTTGAGCTTTTTAATCTGAGGAACCATAGGCCGCATTTGGAGCAGGCATTTGATCTGCAAATGAGGATCAGTGCTTATTGGAAAGTTGTGCTTAGGAGGTTGGTGGATTCCATGGCTTTGCACTTGTCGTATGATGTGCAGAACCTGGTCAACAAAGAGATGGAGGTAGTGATCGCGAATGACTTGGTGGGACCAAACGGAGGAGGCATTCAGAGGATGCTTGAGGAGGCACCGGCAGTGGCGGCTCGCCGTGAGAAGCTGAAGAGGAGCATTAATCTTTTGAAGGTGTCCTCGGATGTTGTCTCCAACATCATGGACCGGATTGCTACTAATGGGGATTTTGAGTATGCTGAGTACAAGTAGCTAGCTAGTGGGTGCTTTCATCTATATATGTATGTGGTTGTCTTTGGTCTTGTTTTAATTATGTAGGTGTTTTCTTCTGATTTGTTTGGTGCAATTTCGGTAGTGTCAGCAGTCAGTTGTGTTAGTCAGTAATCTGTGGAATTGGTTGCTTCATCAACAATTTTTTGAAGGTTTTAGTAATGTTCCCTTTAATTAATCCTCTAAACTGCAGCATTGCAATTCTCACTAACTGTTCCAACGTGACTGGAAAACACTTTAAAATATAAATGTTTGCGAAAAAAAAAAAAAAATAGCACCAATCCTCCTAAATCTTAAAAGTCAACAAAGTCTCTCCAATTTATGATTTTCCTAAATTACCCTCTCGTGCAGTTTCCCAACCCAAATGTTGCAACTCCAAGACTCCACCAAGTTCCGGCAAGTATATAGTGCATTCCTCTCCAAACATTACACCTCTTTATTTTTTTCCTACCATTGTATCTCTATCTTCGGTTAAGTTATCAAATCCTACTTCCCTTATTCATGTCTTTGTCTACCGGCCGATGCTGCATCTTCATCAGTTTTCCACACTCTATACATAATCACATGTCGACGTCCCCTAATAAGTACGCTCTCTTCTCTTCTTGCTTTTAGTAATTTTTAATTGGACTTTATTAATAGTGTAAGTTGGTAGGCCGAATGTGCACATGCGAGGCTTCACTTTAAATGCTTGCTTATAAGATGTTGATTTCTTTGATATAAATTTTGATTATTTTACAATGTTCGTATCTTTAAATTCCTTACTTTTTTTTGAATATTGTATTTAGTACCTAAAACGTTTTGATGTAGAGTTTTTTTTTTCACTAGATTTTAAATCCTTCAATACTATTAGTATTATCACCGAAAAAAAAAAATTATTTGTATTATTATTAGGAGAACAGATTGATAAAAAAAATCTCTCATGCATTATTTCAATTATATATGGCTGGTTAGTTAAATCATTTTATATTATGGGATTAGAATGCAAAGCAAACAAATTGTCTCATAGTGAAATGGTTCATGAACTAACCAGATGATCTAAAGAGGTTAAACATTTTAATTAGATTCAACAAGCCGCTCGAAGTGGAGGTATATATATACTTATTACTTTTAAATTTTTAAACTAAGTTTTAATTTTTGGTGTTTTCGAATTGAAGGCGTGTGCTCGAAAAGTTGAAATTATGTAAGTCATGCTATTACGACCATCCTAATGTGAATAGATTCACAACCTTCCATAAGAACATTGAATAAATCATCAAGTAAGGTCACAAAGTACTTGAATAATATAAATATATATATCATATTCCTTCCCCATTCCTCTAATAACATGATCTGCCTATCGCCTTAAAATTCATAATTAGAGGGTGAGTATTAGTTAATTTTACCTTGTTTTATCTTTGACTGAATGCACATATCTACTTTATTTTATTTGCGGTAATAAATGCTTTTACAGTTAAACACACTTTTATAAGTTTTAGTTATAAGTTTGGTTGCTTGATCAGGTGTTACTTAACAATCTCTCAGGATCAAACTCATGGAAAAAGAACAAAGTAGTCAATACAGAACAATATTTCTATAACTTAGAATCATTTGCTTAAAATAATTAACATCTTTGTAGAATCCAGTTTTGCTACATGAACTGAAAAATTGTTAGATCAACTTTCATTCTTTCAGATAAGCCTTTTTTTCTTCTAATAAAGTATCATTTCATAGTAAGCCGATTCTCTTAATTTATGATGGTTTGTTTAGTATATTTAAAAAAATTGCACTTCCAACTGTGTCATCCTAGCACTAATCAAGTTTTTAGAGATTTTTTGTTTTTTTTAACCCCTGATTAGTGAGGGTTAGATATTAAGTTTCTACATTTTCAATATCATTACAAAATACCCATATTATACCTTTAATTTAAGGGGTTTTTATATAATTCTTGTTATTATTACCTCTTAAATGCTTCCTTAATATAATCTTCAATTTCATCATTCACACAAAATTATTTGTATTTTGTGAAATTCACACCGAGCATATTCATTTTTCTTGGTGTAGTTGCATGCGCATCGCGCGTGCTAATTTCTCTAGTATGTTTAAAAATGTACAAGTTATTTAAAATGATAATATTGATATATTCATCAATCATCCTTCCAAAATTATCATTTCATACATTTTAATTTTATAAAATTAACATATATATTTTTTTTTCAATTATCACAGTTAAGCCCTAATAACTAATACTACAATTACAATTGAGTCCAGTCAGAGCAAAACCATTTATGGATCAATTAATAGTAAATATACTCATTAATAGCTGATAATATATTTTAATAAAAATATGGGCCAACTAGTTGTCTCCTCAGCCATCATTGTGAACAATTTTTGTAGATTCGTGAAAATAATTGGCGGATCAAATAAATTGAAAATTTGAGATTTATAGTTCAAGAAACGTAAAAGCAAAGAAATTTCTATTGAGTCTAAGACTACTGTGCATTATTGTTATTAAAATATCACTACCTGAAAAATAACTTTTGGAGACATGAAATCCCGTCACTAAAAGTTCGAAATCTTACCGCTAACAATTTCCGCAATAGGATTTTTCTTTTTTCATATTGTTAACTTGTTGCTAAAAGCCTTGTCGCTAATTTAGCAATGGGATATCTGACCTCTCGTTAATATTTTAACGATAGGAAGCACCTGTCGCTAAAAGTTCTTGTGACATACATTTCATCTTCATTTTAATTGCAGTTTAGCGACAGGAAAGTCTGTCACTAATATTCCCAGCTTCAAGGACATGTATCACCCATCTAAATAACTTCTCATAAGGATTTAAGGTGATTGATATTGCCAGCCAAACAAGGAGATCTGTCCAAAAGCAGTGGGAGTTAATCTAAGTCAATTACTAAATTGGCCGAAAAAGTATTTCCTAGCAAGCATGCAGTTAAGATATCTAGAATCTGATATCAATAGTAGGATATTTCAAGACAGTAGAAGTAGCTCCAGTGAATTAGCACCATTAGCATGGAATGAAGAACCATAATCGAGATAGCTCTACAAATAACTTAATCAGTAGAATAGGGAAATGATCACTCTAACCTCAAGGCAATAAAGACGAGTAACTTCATAAATATTGTTTAACTCATAGATAGTAAAGACTTCAGTTTACCTCAATTTGAGTAATTGCCCCAAATTTCAAAATTAGTGTTTCATATCTGACGAGTGGTTTGGACGCGCCAGCTGTTTGAAGCAGCAGCAGCCGACGGACGACGTAGAGTGGCATATCCATGTAAGAGAATGGGATGACAAATGTCACCCCATTCTCGAGTATTTGTAGTAGGGATACTATGTTTATTTCTAAAGGAAAATATACCCGATCCCCATTATTATTGATGTAAAATCCCCATTATTATTAATTATTGGTGCAAGACCCTCAATATTATTGATTATTAGTGCACGACCCCAAACCCCATTATTATTGGTGTAAGACACAATTATTATTGTTTATTAGAGCAAGACCCTCAATATTATTTGTTACTGGTGCAAGACCCCCAACCCCATTGTAAAATGACAAGTAATAGAATTAGAGGTTCTTAAAAAACTGTCAAATAAATGGCATTTGAATTCAAAAATGAAATGAAAAAGAATCTGATTATATTATCGAATCGAGATATTCATTATTGATAAACAGATAATTGAGAAATAGATCCAAATTAGATATCACTATATTAATCGTTATGTTTTATAATATTCATTTAGATTTCATTTATTTGAAATTCTACTTTGACTTTTCTATGAGTATGACTTTTTCATATTAAATAAGTAATACTGATAAAAAAGATCCCAGGATTTTACTAAATTCCTATGCATGTAAAATTTATGCTATTTGAGCCCGCTTAGCTCAGAATCACCAACTATTCCTATTTTCCATGATTCCAATCAATCAAATCTAGTCTAATCTACAAATGATAAATCAACAAAACAAAAAGTAAGTAGACCTAGCCCATAGAATCATGACTATATTCACTATTCTGATATTCAAATTCGATAGAGATGCAATTGGAACGGTGGGCTTTTTTTATTTCCTATTTTTTTTTTACTCTGCAAGAATCTGTCGATATTTCTGATTCCATTTTCTTGTTCCTAGGATATTTTTTCTTACAAAAAATGAAGAAATACTCATGGCAACCATTAGAGCCGACGAAATTAGTAATATTATCCGTGAACGGATTGAGCAATATAATAGAGAAGTAAAGATTGTAAATACTGGTACCGTACTTCAAGTTGGTGACGGCATTGCTCGTATTTATGGTCTTGATGAAGTAATGGCAGGCGAGTTAGTCGAATTTGAAGAGGGTACAATCGGCACTTGTTCAAATAACAATTAAGGTAAAGCAGGGTCAGGAACAACGAATCTCTTTATGATAAACAGATCCATTTTGCAAGTTCGTTATTACGGGTAGTTTCTACAAAAGATCGGACTAATGACGTATACAATACTTGAATTCTCGGTGTAGATGCTACATAGTTGGTTCTCATCCTTCAGAGACTGCGAGTGTAATAGGAGCATCCGTCGACAAAAGGATCACCCTAAGATGATCATCGCGTGGCTATTGAGAACGAATCAAATCAGATGGTTCTATTTCTCAATCTTTCTGACTTGTTCCTACGGAACCAAGGTCGAAAAGATTGAGAAAAAATAGTCATTCACAACCACTGATGAAGGATTCCTCGAAAAGTTAAGGATTAGTAATCCTTTTTAGAAATCGAATGTTATTAGTGTAAGACCCCACTAATACTTGCAAGACTCTCATTATTATTATGTACGAATTATTATGTAAAATCTCATTCATTCTACTATTTTGAAAGAAAAAATAACCTAGTTAACATAATTAAAATTACTATTTGCATCATTTTCGAGTTGAAGTATTTCTAAAGGTGATTGATCAACAACTTCAAGAGCTTAATTAACAACATATTTAATGAGCTAAACACGGAGTTATTTCTTTGCATGACTTGCATGTGTCCTTAGAATTCATTTGCCTATGTATAGGCCGCGGATGGTGGTCGTGGTAGGTTCGAGGATCGGACAAGCAAAAATTGCAACTTTAGAGCAACTGTGTGTGGTGTTGAGAGATTTTGTGGACTAAATGAGCTTGGTGAACTTTCAGTGAAACTTGTTGAGACATGAAATTATAATATATTTGCACAAGTTTATTCATTTATGAAACTAGTTTAGGTTCTTTTAGTGGTGGCAACAAGCGTTTAAAGAGTTTTTTCAGCTTTGATTTACATGAAAACTGTTACTGATGTTATTATCTCTCGATTTCAGAAAATGAAATCTCAAAGAAAATCATTGTAATTTTAGTATTTAGCTTTATTTTGCTAGACTATGAATTATATTTACTCTACTCTAAACAATTAAGTATATGTTAAATCTTCGGAAAATATATATATATAACGTATCCCATTATAAAAATCATGAATACGCCACTTGACGTAGTATAAGTGAACGATGACGAGAGCGGAACATGAGCAGTCAAACGAGCGAGCACCCGAACGAGAGTAGAGGAGCAACAATCGAGCAACCGAGCAGACGGAGAGCAACGTCGACCAGACGAGTGGCGAGCGGTGTGGAGGAGTGAGGTTCTTACGAGAGTAATTTTTTGGCTATGAATGAAGCCTCCAGAGTAATTTCTTTGGGCTTCCAGTTTAATTATTTTGGATTTCTTAATACGATTAGCCTGGGCTCCTGTTAAAATATCAATATAAACTAGTGACGGCTTTACAAGTCTGTCGCTACTGGCAGAAAATACCTGTGACTGACTATATTCTCGTCGCTGATAATTCGTAATTAGTACTTTTTTTAGGGCTGGCAATTCGTGCGAGTCGTGCGTGTTCGTGTCGTGCTAACTTCGTGTCGTGTTCTGGGGGTCAGCCCAAACCCATCCCAACATGAAAAATCAGCATGAAAAACCTAGAATAAATTGAATAAAAAATCAAATATAATTTTTTTTTAAAACTAAAATTTTAAAATTATCGTGCTATATCGTGCTATCGTGTCGTGCCGTGTCATCAATATCAAACCCAAACCCGTAATTTTCGTGTCGTGTTCGTGACGGCCCATCGTGCCGGGCCCAAATTGTCGGCCCTACCTTTTTTTTAGTGTATTGAATTTGAATGATATAAGACTAGGTTTTGAGAGAACTAGAATATCATTTTTAAGATGTGATAGTTTCTACAATCCATATTATGGTGTCATACGACTATTAATATAAGGATCTATTGACTGATTTACTAATTAAAGTCTTACCTTGAAAACAATATGAGAGTCTTCTTCAATATTATGGTACCGTTGATATATTTAAAGATAAGAACAAAGTAAAAGATGAGGGAATGTAGAAGTATTAGAACTTAGAAGTAGTTAATTAATGTATCGTTGATGTCACATTTTACATTGTTAGTTAGTTTATGATTATAGCTACTTACTATGAATACTTTACATTATTTACATTGTAAAATTAACATGATTGATTCATTAATACATGATTCTCATTCATCTCCACTTTCAAACTCAGGCTTGTATAATTGTACAAACTGATGGGGTACGTACTACTATCAGTGGAGCCTTAATTAATTGCTGCAACAGTTGGACTGAGATTTGGCTGTTGAGTTTCTTCTAATGGCTATAAATACCGGATGATTTGGCGGATGAGGTTTTTCTTTTTTTTTGGCCAGCGGCGGATGAGGTTTTTCAATTGCTACAAATGTTGGAGGTGAAGAGTCGTGACTTTTCCTTTTTGAGGCCAGTAAAAACATTTAATACATAGTAATAGTAATTAGTAATAAATAACAGGGCTAGCTAGATGATCCCCCGATTCGTATTCTCGCTATTTATCCAATTCCAATATATATACAAGAAATCTATGAGAACAAAGAATTAGCTTAGTTTTAGACGACGACGATCATGGCAAAATCAAGAGCAAAGAGAAAGACGACCACTAGCGAAACACAACCGAAGCAGAAACAGAAGAAGACTATTAACATCCCGCCGTTAACCTCCTCATACAACGAAAAAATCCGACCTTTACTTGATGCAGTCGACAAGTTAAGAAATTTGATGGTGATGAAGGAAGGGATTCAGCTGCCGACGATTGTGGTGGTCGGCGATCAGTCCTCCGGCAAGTCCAGCGTCCTTGAGTCCCTTGCCGGCATCAGCCTACCACGTGGACAAGGCATCTGCACCCGCGTTCCACTCATCATGCGCCTGCAGGACCACAAAAACCCTGCGCCGGAACTCTACTTGGAGTTCAACGGTAAGACGATTCGTACTGATGAAGAAACTGTCGCTGATGCTATTTCTTTAGCGACAGAAGAGATTGCTGGGAACAAGAAGGGCATTTCCAACACTCCATTAACGTTGGTGGTGAAGAAGGAGGGTGTTCCGGACTTAACTATGGTGGATCTTCCTGGGATCACTAGGGTTCCGGTCCACGGGCAGCCGAAAAACATTTACGAGCAGATATCGGAGATGATAATGGAGTATATCAAACCTGAAGAGAGCATAATTTTGAATGTGTTATCTGCTACGGTCGATTTTTCGACATGTGAGTCTATCAGAATGTCGCAGATTGTGGATAAGAGCGGGCAGCGCACCCTTGCTGTTGTTACGAAAGCGGATAGGGCTCCGGAAGGGCTGCTGGAGAAGGTTACGGCTGATGATGTGAATATTGGTCTCGGTTATGTTTGTGTGAGGAACCGCATTGGTGATGAGACCTATGAGCAGGCAAGGATTGAAGAGTCAAGGTGATCATCTATCTTATCATCTATTTTAATCATTACAACAAATCTAGGTTTATTTGTTTTTTCTACGGATTTAGGGTTTAAGAACCTAAAAACAGTCTTAGTTTACATTTCTCATTACTCTTCTAAATTTAAAATGTTGATGTTTAATTTATTTGTTTTTTTTCCATTGTTTCGTCCGATTTTAGCTTAAAATTGACATTTTAAGCACTACAACGTGTTATTTTCTACTTATCTAAAGTATCATTTTAATGCTTTTGGTTTAGATTTAATTAAGGGAACGGCTATTTTTAAGTCGAGTTGATAATAAATCGAATTTTGAGCCGTCAGATTGAAGGCTGCGAGATCCGTGCAAATTCTGTTCATTCATCACTTCAGCCTGATAATTCCTCTCTCCTCTCTTTCTGATAATTATAGTTCCTCTCTCCTCACTTTATGATAATTATTATTTTAATGCTTTTACCATTCTTTGTAGTTTGTACAGTTTTTCTATTCCCTCATTTATATCTTACTTTTCTTTATTATAATTATATTATTGTTATATATTATTATATTTAATCTTTTGTTTAACATCCTTAAGAAGTCAGATAGATACAATTTTAACCCAAAAAGACAAACACGGATATCTTGTGATTAGTGGTGTATTCTACAACTTGGAGGATTTGAATTCTATAATTTGACGTACGAAGAATTAAATTTTCATTGAGCTTCTTTAGGTACGTGTTGGACAATCTTTCTCATATATGCTACAACTCTATTATTTATGTTGTTTAGAGTTTATTTACAGTGAGATAATTTTATGTATTGGTTAATTTGATTGACAAAATTATTGAGTTAGATTATGTATTTTTATTTAATTTGTAATCTAAATAATGTTGTGGTTTGGGAGTCTTTAGAATTGAAAGTATTCAATGTTTAATATCATGTTTGCGTTTGTTTGATTTTTTTCTTATTATAAAAATTGAAATTGTATTTTCTTATTATATTTTTTCTTAAGTTTGGAAGAAGATGCTGCTAAAGTGTATACACGAGAAATATTTTTTTTTTCCAAGAAGCGTTGATTAGCGGCTTCTCTTATAATCATGAATCGGTTCCACACGACGAGCAAACCTTATAATTTCTGGTGTGGAAGAATAATAGTGATGCATCTCGTGTTGTTGTATATGACCCTGCCATTCAATATGCAAGTTGTTCTTGTAAGCTATTTGAATATGCTCGTTATCCATGTCGTCATATATTGAAGATATTCGTTGTGGTTAATGTTCAAAGATTACCACCTCATTTTATATTGAAGCGGTGGACAAAAGAAGCAAAGTATGGGAATGTGGTATGGATGGGAGGCGAAATCATTCAAGCGGATTGCCATGAACCTATTACATGTCGTTACGGGAATCTCTGTCGTGAAGGTATTAGTATCTCAGCCAAGGCCGCGGTACATCCTAAAGTTTATGAAATAACATTGAGGGGTTTCCACAAAACACTATTATCTAAGTACCTTTTAATTGAATGATATTACAAGTTGGTATTGAGTATATATTATCTAAGTACCTTTTAAGTTCTAATACACTATTGTTTCTATTATGATAGGAAATTTCACCAGGCACTTCAAATTCAAGTCACCATATTGATCTCGAGATGAACAAAACCAAAGATCATTTAATTTAAACTAATAGTTTTGATGGTTAGTTCATGTCAATATACAATCATTTAATAATTTTTTTTTTGTTTTGTTATTATGACTAATTTTTACCTTTATTTTTATGTAGAGTGACTAATCAATTGATCTGAGAGAAATCATATTTACTTGTCCAATGGAATTTTTATGGAGCTTGAAGTCAAATTCGGGAATTCATTTGTTGTGGTACTGGGAAAACTATTAAGTGGTTATTGGTTGAGAGTTTTTTTTTTTTGTTAAACATTTTAGTGATGATCGGTCTCGATACAATGTAATCTTAAGTATTTTCAATTTTTTTTTTATATATTCTTGAATTTTAGTATTTGAACCTACCGTGTTGGTAGTGAAATTGGAAACTATCAAAGAGTTAAGTATTGCAATATATATATTTTGCAATGATTTCCTAATTAAATTGTATTAACTTTTTTCTTCTAAATTAAATTAAAATAAATAAATACCGTATATAATTTTACAAAAGTAGATAATCATCTACCTCTTATTGTAGTTGTTTCTTCTCATTTTACCTTGAAAATAATTTTTACGGAAAAAATATACAATAAAATTGCTAATTTTAACTTTGTTTAAAGTCAAACATGATACTACGGAAGGAAAGCTATATCTATATGAATGAAAGAAAATATAACAATATATAACAATTTATAGGGATCCTAATATATATATTTAATAAAATTAAGAGATTAAATAAAGCTGTCAAGAAAAAGCTGTATAAGGAAAGAGAAAGGAAAGAAAAATATATTAATTAATGTTATCAAATGGAGGAGAGAGGAACGAACGGGCTTGTCACTGTCGGGCTGAAGTGATGAATAAACAGACTTTGCCCAGATCTCGTAGTTTTCAATCCGACGGTTCAAAATTCGAGTTATTATCAACTCGACTTAAAAATAGCCGTTCCCTTTAATTAATGGTTATACAAATATGTTTTTATTACTCTCAATTTTAAGAGAAAAAAAAATAGTAATCAAACAATACGGTAGTTATTTTTTTGCCAAAAAATAATAAGATAGTTGAGATATAACACACCATCATTTTAAATCAGGGACATGGACAACAATTGGTCAAAAAAACCAGCAACAACAATTAGCAGTATGACGTATCATTGATATTGTTTTTTTAATTGTAATGAGGTTTATATTTTTTACAATTTGTAAGGAAAATGAGCATAGTAATTAGGAAACATTGAATATCTCTGCCACAAAATTAGTTGCATTTGTTTTATATTGTATATGAAAAAGAATATTTTAAACTAGTTGCATTCATATTATATTTATATATGATTTTTTTTTATCTATGTTATAGTAAAAGTCTTATGTTGATAGAACATGAGAGTAGGACAGAAGATTGTTCACCCAAAAATAGCTTTCTGAGAATTTTCCAAAGTATTGAATATCCGTTGCAAATATCGCAAACTGAAAGCAGCACATAATGAGTGTTAGGCATTAAGTATGTAAGTGTTAAATCTATGATACAAAGTAACGAACAAATAATGTTTTCTGGGTGTTGTTGAAGGCTATTTGAGACTCATCATCTGCTTTCGAAGATAGACAAATCGATCATCGGAATCCCTGTATTGTCGGAAAAATTGATGCAAATCCAAGCAACCATTGTAGTCAAATGCCTTCCCGACATAGTCCGAAAAATCGAGGAGAAGCTGAATAACAACATCTTAGAGCTGAACAAGATGCCCAAACACATGACAACAGTCCCAGAAGCCATGACTGCACTCATGCAGATCATGGGATCATTAAAGGAGTCTTTACGCAAAATTCTGCTGCGTGGGGAGTACGATGAGTACCCAGAAGACCAACAGATGCACTGTGTTGCCCGATTCGCCGAGATGATACAGCATTACAGTAATGAGCTGCAAAAGATCCCAGACAATAATAATAATAAAACCAACTTCTTGAAGGAGGAAATTGCTGTTTTAGAAGAATCAAAACGAATCGGCCTCCCGGACTTCCTTCCCCGATCCGTGTTCCTCACCCTTTTGCAGAACAAGGTGAAGGCAATCTCGGTTAAGCCGCAGAAATTCGTGACCGAGCTTTGGAATTATATAGAAGTTGTGTTCATGAGAGTGCTTGTGGAGAACTCTGTGAATTATCCTCAGTTACAGACTTCCTTTAAGAGGGCTGCACAGAGCCTGATGGCTAAGATGAAGGAGAAAGCTCTCACTCGGGTTATGGAAGTTGTTGAAATGGAGAAGATCGCGGATTATACTTTCTTTCCGGAATACAAAACCCAATGGAATAAGCTCATGGAGCAGCAAAAGAAGTTCTTGGATGCTATCAACGACAGGGAACAGCCTCGGACTACATTGACGCTCGGGTGTTCTGAGAATCATGTATTAATGAGAAGTTGGCAATCTCGCCGAATTGAGGATCCATAAGGTGCTATTATGCTCTGATATCAAATGTTATGATTCTAACTAATAAACATAAAATAACATGAATTTTGATAAAGTATAAAGATATAATATATTCTAGTTTATCTATAATATTAATCCTGTCATTAATAGTAGATTCTTTGCTATCTAATATATATTTATTCGTAACACAGGTGCATTTGGGGCAAGCATTTGATGTGCGAATGAGGATCAATGCATACTGGAAGGTTGTGGTGAGGAGATTGGTTGATTCAATGGCATTGCACTTGCTTTACGATGTGCAGAATTTAGTGAATAAGGAGATGGAGAGTGTGATTGTGAATGAGTTGGTAGGACCAAACGGAGGAGGGATTCAACGGATGCTCGAGGAGGCACCGGCCGTGGCGGCTCGACGGGAGAAGCTGAAGAGGAGCATTAATATTCTCAAGGTGTCATCGGATGTTGTCTCAAACATTATCATGGATCACACTCCAACAGCTAATGCAGATTTCAAGTATGAAGCTTAGTAATTCTATAGATGTTATCTTAGTCTTGTTTAGTTACGCTGTTCTCTTCTGCTTTATCTATCCATAAATAAATATGGTATTTTACATAGTCTAATATTTCCTTGGCTTATATGAGTTTTCTTGTCTGTTTAACCAACTCCTCATAGACATCTTTTTGTTTGGTTTAGACTCGTTATATCAGATTACGGGGTTGAGATCTCAATTGTTTTCAAGGTCCCAATGGACTCTGATACTATATACAATATATAAATGAACTAATTGACCTTAAGACCAAAAAAAAAAAAAAAAGAACTAATTGACCTGAGTTATTGGGAAAAAAAAAAACAAAAAAAAACTGACCTTCACTTGATGGGTGAAATGCATAATTTAATCTTAATTAGGTAGCCGATTTTTTAGATAATAATTTATAATTTAATTAAAGTTTAGGTAACTATTTGGATATTAGAACATTCACAATGGTGCAAGCCATTTTAGTTCTCATTTTAAGCCACCTCACATTCACATCATTAATTGTAATAATAATATTAATTTAGTTTGAAATGGCTTAACCTCCTACAATGGTATTTTTGTCTCAAATTTGAATAATATATAATATAAACATTAGATACAGAAAATAAAAACTATAGCCAAATATTTTTTTTAATATATTTACATTGATTTCGCAATTTCAGGCAGGAAACGTTAATGTTAAAGCCCTTCCCAATGCGGCATCTCCGACGGGTTTCGACCTCAGGTTGCTCACAGGAATGCAACTCGATTTACCAGTTGGTCCAACTAACCTTGGATAACTAGCAAAATATGAAAGTGTACAAAATGTCCCATGGACAACTTAGATGAAAGAGAATAGGAAATTAGATTGACAATTAGTGGTATAAACAAACTTGGTCAAATCCTCTCACATCCACATAAGCAAATGTCTCGAAAAATTTGCCCATTAGAAGTCCTCTTAAGTCTTAACCCTTAGAGCATCCACAATGGTTTTACATAAATTGTATTCTTTAAAGTTGCCACGTAGACATTTATGTACACTTTAATTAATACGTAAATCTAAGACAGACGTAAAAAATATTTTCACTGCAATCGTATTACTTAAACATATTCCTTAAATATATTTTATTATTAAATTTTCCAACAATCACCAATAAGATTTTAATTAATTATAAAATGAATTAATTTACAATAAAAAATTGGTTACGTAATACATAGTGCATTACTTATATTTAAGGAATGCTTTATGTAAAACATAAATTTACGTGTGGGTCCCATTTTTAAGGAATGATATGTAAAACCACTATAGATAGTTTTTGTTGCTTTATTTGAATAAACATGTAGGACCCTTGTTTACGTAATCTTTATGTAATAACACTGTGGATGCTCTTACATAATTATGAGGTAATAATATATAGAATCGGAATTGATTCCCTTAAATATATTTGTCGATAACTAAATACTTTTTATAGACTACAAATATAAAATTTACTAAGTTACTCTTTAATTCTTTTATTTTTTAAAAAAGATTACATAATTAATTTCGAAATAACTTTTATACAAAAAAACATGGTATATATTTTTAATGAAAATCAAAATAATGATTTTGTTTTTTAAATAAAGAAAAATAAACATTCTTCATTATATTTGTCATTTTTTTAATTTTTTTTTTTCTTAAAATTATTCTGATATTTTTTTATGTAAAAAGTTAAAATTATTACTATTTTTAAATAAAATACATAATATAAGCTAATGATAAAGTTGAGACAATTATAATTTATTATCGAAAACAATTAATAGTCTACAGATATAATCTTATTTTTCCTAAAAACGATACCAAATTGGCAAATTCAATACTTTTCAGGCCATTCAATACTTCTAAAAAAAATTCAAAACAAATATAATTATTGCTTTTTTATGAGCTGGCAGCAAATATAGAATAATAATATAAAGGAGAAAAATAAACTAATCCACGTCGTGCAGAAGCATAGCCTATTCTTCTGAAATCTCAATCATCGTGGTGTTTCTGCAGGTGAGAATACAATTGGGTTTGTTGTTCCCCTGATTTCATTTTTGTTTCAGGAAGTTGGGATCGAAGAATTAGCTAGCTTCTCTGGTGTAAGATCATGACCCAACAATCGCCAATGACTTGGTTGCTGCTATTCGTGAATTTCGTTATGGGCGTGTCATAAATGTGTTATTATATGTGGATTTTGTTCAAGCCCGGTCAAATTATTGTCTTGCTCTGTTAATTTGATGGAGCAGGTCAGGTCTCGATGCCTCATCTTTAGTAGTATCTCAGATATAACTTATTTATAATGGATTTGGTGGACCTAATTTATTGATTTTAGTTCCGAATTCGGTAATCTCTAATCATGTTTTGATTCTTATAGCTGTGTCTTGTTCATTGTTTAAACAGAAGTTTATTGAAGAATATTTTTTTCTTTTTCAGGAGAAAGAAGTTGGCTATATATCCTGAATGAGAAGAAAGCAGTCAATCAATTTGGTTTGAGTTTTTGTGTTCTTGAAGTGACCTGAACTGAGGGGGTGACGACATGGCTAGTGCTGCCATATCCTGCGTGGAGAGGGCAACGAGTGATTTGTTAATCGGCCCTGATTGGGCTGTAAATATTGAACTATGTGATATAATCAATGCTGATCCGGGGTAGAGCTCACATATCTTTTTGTTTATATCTATATTTATGTTACTGTTTTGCTTAGATGTTAAGACATCGAATGATTAGTTATATGGAGCTGGATTAGTTATATGGAGCTGGATTAATGGAATTGTTTTACCTTCTAATTTGGCTGTAAGTTGACTGCATAATTTTGGAAACTAACCAAATAAATTGGAGTCCGAAAGGTTATTCTTCTCTAGGTCCTGCTTTCTTCCCTAAGTATAGATGTTATATCAATGTTGTCTTGGGTTAGCTAGTCAATCTTCTTAGCCGAGTCTACTTATTGAAAGTAAGTTTTATAGAACTAAACTAAATGTATAATTTTGAATTTTCTGTGGCTAAATTCAGTTTTGATGAAAGGATTAAGTGTTTTATTTTTTATATGATATTGCTGTTATCTAAACATAATGGAATGTAGAAACCATGTTACAAGTAATTTGGGTCAACTCTTGAGAAAACCTGTCCAGTTTTTGTTTTGATAATTTTGATATCTGATTGTTAATTTATCGTTCATCATTAAAAATGGTTAAGCACATCTGTGCTTCTGAAAATTTCTTTTTTATCATATCTCCATCTTTGTCAATGAATTGATGTGAAACCATCGGATCCTTGTAGGCAAACAAGGGATGTAATGCAGTCACTCAAGAGGCAACTCAGCAGTAAAATTCCCCAAATACAGATACTGACCCTTGTTGTTAGTTTCTTCCCTTTCTACTGTATACGTACACTTCGCATAATGCATTTAATGTTTTGTCCACTGAACTGTGGGTTTGTCTGATGTGGTTCAAAATTGTGCTTTGAAATCAGGTATTGGAAACCCTGTCTAAAAACTGCGGAGACATTATCTTTCAAGAGATGATTGCGTCTGGCATCTTACCTGAAATGGTTATGATAGTAAAGAAGAAGGTGAATTTTTTACGCATTATCAGCATACCATCTTCTCAACTGATTGAATTTTGACGTTTTTTTGGTTTTTTGGTGTTAAATCTGCAGCCAGATTTACGTGTTCGGGAAAAGATACTAACACTGATAGATACATGGCAAGAAGCTTTTGGAGGATTAAGGGGAAGGTACCCTCAATTCTGTTCGGCATATAATGATTTAAAGGTGACTTTTCTAGTCTCTTATTAGGAAGTGAAAATTCTTTTATTAAATAAGTTTTCATTATTCATATTATGTAGCAAATTGAATTTAATTGTCTAGCATAATGACAGGCTGCTGGCATTGACTTCCCTCCACGAGAGGGAAGTAGTGTAGCTTTGTTCACTGCACCCACAACACAGCAGCGGAACATTACCCGTCCAATTTCGACTTATGAGGGCGCTTCGGTTCAAGTTCCTCAACATTCTGATACCTCTGCACTCAGGTATATGCTTGCCTCCTTTGCAATTTTTCTGAATCAAGAAAAATTTCATGTATTTAGTAAAAGGAAAAGAAAATAATGCTTATTGAAAGAAAATTGTGTAGTTTGTGGCTAATTTGGATTTTTAACAAACAGTGGGGAAGAGATTCAAAATGCACGTGGAGTAGCAGATCTGTTATTGGAAATGCTTGGTGCATTGGAACCAAAGAGCCCCGAGGTGATGTGAACTTGATTGAAGAAATTACAATTTTTTTTCTTTTATGTTGCTTTTTTAAATTGACAAACCCTCCATTGAAATTATGGTTATGAACATATGAGTCTTTATTACTTACTTAAATGCTCATCTGAGTTGTTAAATTGAACTTGTCCATAATGAGAACTTACACTTTAGAGTATTATCCATTTATGGTTCAAACTAAGTATTTCCATGCCAGTGTTAGTATTTGATCATTGGATTGAATTTTGCCAGATCAATAAAGTTAAAATTTTAAATCATAATAGAGTGCTGAAAAGAACCTCTCGCCTGAAAAAGAACCCATCCGTTGTTTACTCCCGAATACGTTTATCTTCCCAGAGGTACTTTGTAACGAAGTTCGCTTCATGAATAGGTTAGCTTCATTTAAAAGGCATAGATAGCTTCAGAAAGATGCGTGTTCTAAAAAATTGACCTTTCTAAAGAATATAGCTTGTATTATTTAACTTCTTAGACAATTAGCTTCCTTAGCTTTGCGTTCTAGAAATACTGATTGGGGGAATAAATGTTAGAAACATCTTACGATTTCACATATATACTGTCTCAGTTGGTTTGACTGGTATTCTCAGGGATATATGAGATCAAGGGTTTCAGAGGTGAATTTTCAAATTTCTAACAGTTAGTTCTTTTTTTTTTTTTTTAAAAATGGCAGGGATTGAAGCAAGAATTGATCGTTGACCTTGTTGAGCAGTGTCGTTCTTATCACAAACGCGTCATGGATCTTGTGAGCTCCACAACGTAAGAGTTACCCCAAAGTTCTGCTCCTTTTATTTATGTGGAGCAAGTAATGGTCTAACCCGGAAATTGCTACTGCAGAAATGAGCAAGTTCTGTGCCGGGGATTGGCCTTGAACGATAATCTACAGCGTGCACTTGCCCTTCATGATGATATTGCTAAAGGAAAAGCACAAGTCACGAAACCCTTGGCTCTTCCCCTTATAACTTTCAACAATGAGGATGAGGAAGAAGATGATTTTGCTCAACTAGCTCGCAGGTGCTATTTCTTTTAATATGCTATTCGGGTTTTAGTTCCGATCCAACATATACTCTCCTTTAGCCGGTGTACTTAGAAGAAACTTATGATGCTTATACTAAATTTAAGGTTAAGAACCGAAAAACAGTCTCAGCTATAAGCCATGTTTCTAATCAATGTCCCAGATTTAAAATGTTGATATTCGGTGTCCCAACTATCATATTTGTTGTTTTCCACTTTTTTGACTGATTTTTACGTTTTAAGCAACAAAAACATGTTTTCCACTTTTCCAAAGTATCATATTTGTTGCTCATAGTTTAACTTATTTGATACTTAAAAAACATGTTTTTGTTACGTTTTAAACATGTATCAAAAAAAAGTGAAAATCAACAAATATGATAGTTGGGACACCGAATGTCAACATTTTAAATCTTTGACAGTGATTAGAAACATGATCTATAGTTGAGACTGTATTTATTCACAAGTATAGTGGCGGATCTAGAACATATGTAATGGGTGTTCACATTAAGATGTGTGGTTAAGCTAATGGACAACGGGTCAGTGTCTTAATAGGATTCAGGTATATTTATTTCAAAAATAAATCTAGTGTCATTGAGTGTAAGTTGATAAATGGTAGAAACCCTAGTAGATGATATATATACCAAACTTTCTTTTTGCTTGACTAACAAGGAAATTGATGGAAACATGGTTTGCATTCAAATTTACTCGGATATATATATGTGCAGGTCATCAAGGAGTACCTTACAGAGCAAGAAACCTGCTGTTACTGCTCAGACCGAACCCTTGAGAGTCACACCCTTTCTTCCACCTCCACCATCAACGAAGAACCCGATCTACAGAACTTCTAGCACAGTGGATTACCTCAGTGGCGACGGCTACAAATTTGAAGGATCTTCCGAACTAAGTTCTCCAAACCCTAACGCATCTTCAATAAGCCCTTCATCACCACCAAAAACAGCCACCGCCACCACTACACTGCCAAGTTTCACCAATCCCTTTTCATTAGATGAACCGAGCCCAATTCCTAAATCTGCCGAAGCGAAGCCACGGAATAATGCTTGGGAGAACCCATTTGCTGTTCCGGATCCACCAGCAAACAATCGAGGCAAGCAGATTCTTGAGCAGCAAGAAACCTTTCACAGCAGCAACTCCAACTCGAATTATGGCTCTGGTTTCTCAAACGACATCTTGGTGAGTCAGACTCGGAATCTTTCGCTTAATAATTCATCGAGTCCTGCTAAACAACCGACGGAGGAAGATAAGCTGTTTAAAGATCTTCTGGATTTCACGAAAACAAAGTCTCCGACGAAACCAAATCGGCCTTTCTGAGTGTTGAAGATGAGGTAATAATATGATTACTCCCCTCCTAGTTTTATTGCATGTCATTTCCCATTGTAGTATTAGTTGGTTGTTGATTTTTGAAAGGAAGAGAGGAGAATAGTTGTTGCTTGTGTGAACTTAAATACAGTAGATGCCCAATTGTGCTCGTCACTGGGTGTTAGAATTTCTTTGTTGAGGTGTGTAAAATATATATATGTATTTAAGTATGCACATGATAGAACATTATTGTAAGACAATTTTCCATATATATTACTTTACTAAATTATACAACCTTATTTTGGCCCCAAAAAAAAAAATTATACAACCTTATTCAAGTAAAAAAAAAAAAAAAAAAGTAGTTATAAAATTTATTTTTAAGTCTTCATTTATGTTGTTTAATTTAATTAATGGATCATACTTAGTTTATAGATTATATGTAAAATTATCGACTTGGCCCAAGTGAAGCTTATTATCAAGTTGGCCCATATTAATGCAACTACTGAATCGGCCCATGGGAGTGGTAATTATTATTCAGCCCAAGTATAGGTTACCCGCGACTTTACGAGAAATTTCGAAAGAGTAACCGTTGGTAACTACTAGACCATCAGTATCGGCAATCTATTTCTATCTATATTTGAGGCTGTCACATTAAAATCACGTTAGAAAAATTAGGTCGATTTTGAACTCACATATCCATAATTTTGGAGGAGTAATCTTTTTGAATATCTGTTTCTATCATCAAAGATAATATATTAATATCGATCTATATTTAAGGCTATATACCACATACGTTAGAAGAAACCATATATATGAAATATTTGACACGCCTCGCTTTCCACGGTTTCCCACAAAATTAATCAGAACCCCGATGAATGGTGTTTTAGGTCCCGTAACGCACGAACTCAGGTACTTTATTGGAGATATTCTATACTTGGCTAACACGTTTCTTTTTCGATCATACACTGAATAATTAACTTGGAGATTCTGTACTTGTCTAACACGTTTCTATAACTCATCCCATCCCTAAATCAAAGTAGAATCATATGGATAATCTCTACAGCTACATATTTCTATCTATTTTTTGTTTAACTATATTTCGTGATAGCATAGCTCTCAATTTGTATCTATATATGTAGTATGTAAACCGTACAAAACTTAAATATGTAAAAACCATTACTCAAGCCATACACACTTGTTTATGCCATTAGAACTCGATAAATCAAATCCCAACAATTAAGCAATTTGATTTATAGTAATATGTTTCATTTGTACCAATTTTCACATAGTTTATAAGTAACTCCGTCAACTTCAGCACTTGTGAAGTGCAACAAGTGAGCCAACACTACATCAGTACTGAAATTGATGGGATTACTTATAAACTCCAATGATTATGTCATTTGAAAATTATAATCGGGGCAGATGAAACATAGTACTATATATCGAACTGGTTAAGGCAGCAAATAGTTTTTTTCTCTAATTGTTACGTCAGCCAAAAAAAAAGTAATGGTCGGATTTTTTTTTGATGCAGTAATATCGAATTTGCTACTATACATTTAATACCCAACCCAAACATTAATATGCATGATTATTTTACTATCTATATACAATCTAACGTCTAGTCGAGAGGGTAAACGACATGATAAACAAATAAAGTTGTCGGCAACTTTTGCGCACGAATGCAGATGCCCAACCAACTTTTGAGGTTAATTGATTAATTGGGGACATAACCGCCGTCCACTTCCTTCCAATTTACAACTATGCATGTCTCGAAATCTATCACTCCTCAAAGACATGATCAAGTCCTCGTGTCTTTGACTTCACCCGAAAGAGAACATATATGGAGAGAGAAAAACGAATCATTTCTCATTCCTAGCTACTATGCATTAATTTATAAAATTATACTAAAATTAAAAAATACAACTAACTATTATAAATTTCAAATTTGTTGGAAGAACGGGTAAAATAAATTGCGATTCTTATATAGGAACCAAATTCAAATTCAAATTTAATATTAAAATTTTATATCCAAAATTGCGGGATGAATGTTAAATAAGTAAAAATTAAGCTTAATGAATTTAGCCAAGAACTTTGATTCATTTGTCTAACATATTTAAATAATAAATAATTTTATTAAGATTTTAAGATTTTTTATTTGCAAAAGTAATTAAAGGTATGATCAATCTAAACATCAATCATTTAACTTTATAGATTACCGGGTTTGTTCCGTAATTTAAGTTCTTACTTGTGTTACGTATATAGACCCTTTTGAATTATAAAGAACTTAGGGTTGTCCTTGAAGTAGGAAGCAAAAAGTGTTGAAGATGCATGCTTTAGAGGTCATTTTTAATATTTTCTATGTCAAGTATGTTGCTTCTTCTAACAACACATTTTAATAAAATAATTAAACTGTGTTGCTTTCCTATGGTTTAGGTTTGCCCTTTCACTCTTAGCTTAGGACACTTTTATTAAACGTGTATTTTCATTAAATAGTTAGTTGAGAGGAGTATAAATACACGATTTCTAAATTCTAAAACTAAGAATTAAGCAGCTTGTTGATGGTGAAAATTAATCGAAATGAAATTTCAGCCAGATCATTATTAACAATTGTATTTTGCATACTACGTTCAGAACAATATATATATATCTTATTGAAAAATTTGCAGAGAGTCAATTTAAGTTATCATATTATAAAGGGATTGAAATTTTGTAGATATCTGAGAAAATGACATTTTTTTTTGTGACTTTTAGTATCTCAGAATTTCAAAATGCATATACGTCAATTTTTTAGTCTATAAAAAATGATCATGCGCTTGGTATGTCATCACTGCCTGAATGGACAAAAATACTAATTCCCCTTTCGAGTGGCTTATCTCTACAAGAAAATTGACAATTTGTGACAACATTTTCTAGAGCAACCAATTATCTCACAAATTATAAGAATTTTTTTAAGAATTTATTAGGTTTTGAGGGATTTTTAAAAGATTTTCTAACCAAGCTTTTTAATAGAAGTCATTCCCTTACAAAAAAAATTGAATATTGTATTTGTAAGGAATTATCACAAATTCCTCATAAATAATTTTATATGTTCCTCACAAACAAATCCCTCACAAATAACTAGATTTTCTTACAATGTATTTGATGACATATTTGATTGTCACCATCAAAGGAAGGATTGTCGAATAAGGTAAAGGAGTTAGAAGAGTCGTCAGAGGAGAAGAAGTCGTTGGAGAAATAGTCGAAGGAGGAAGAAGAGGATGTCGAGAATGAATCTTTAGTGGAGGAAGAAGAAGACGAGTATTTTTGTTTAGGGAAAAGTATGTAAAAAATGCAACATGTTTGAAAAAAATGGTTTTATGGATCAATATGTTTTAAAATGTACAATATGTTTGGAAATGATGGTTTTATGGACCAAGTTTTAAAATGTACAACAAGCTTACAAAAGATGGTAAAATGACATACCGTCCACTTGTTGTCAATAGTCTCGTTAACTGGACATGTGCGGATCACTTTTTTTATTTAAAAAAATATAATTATTATTATTATTTACATCCAACCATTAATAATTATTGTTATGTATAATTTTTTTTAATTATTATTATTATTTTCTAAAAAAACGTGGCCTCACGTGTCTACTTAACGAGACAATCGACAACAAGTGGACGAAATGACATTTTACCATATTTTGTAAACATATTTTACATTTTAAAACATATTGTTCCATAAAGTCATCTTTTTCAAACACGTTGTACATTTTAAAACATATTGGTCCATAAAACCATATTTTTCAAACATATTACATGTTTTACATACTTTCATGTTTGTTTATTTAAGTATCATTAGGGATCATATGCTAAGAATATGATAACTTTCAGTTCGAAATTAAAGTATCGGAAAGTCGCAAACTTTTTTTTTCCTCATAAATCAATTTTTGACATCATATTTTCACAAATATCTAAAAGATTTTCATCATTATCATAAATGGTACGTAAAAAATATGTCAGAAACTCGATCACGGTGGCACAGCTAATCACGTCACAACGTTGTCCAACATACCCCGACAAATGAATAAGATTTTGCATTCAGACGACCTACTAAAATATATAGCTAGAAGATCCAACAAAATATTCTATTTCTTCTTCCAAACCAACGACTAATGAGGGGTCCATAGATTTTAAATAATTAACATTTTGATCCCTGAAAATTCTAACCACTTTATAAATTAACTAAGATTCTGCCTCTATTGAATGAAGAGTTAAATTATTGAAAAATATTCCTTTGTCTGCCAATGAGCTACCTTTCCTCAACAAACCCCGTTGGCAGTTGGCAAAACCTCCACATTATTCTCAAACATGTCTTCTCCCATCTTCTTTAAAGCTCTCCATTTCCATCTCCAACCCATTATATTCATCATCTACGTACTGCATATTACAATTAGACGTTCTTGAATTACATACATATACATAGGAAAGCAACATGTCTGTTTCATGGAGGCACAAGTGTTTTGTTTTTGCTATTCTCATGGGTTTCATTGTTATGTCGGAGTTCGAAGTTGAAGCATCAAGGCTACCGAATAATTTTTGGGCACCAATGTTGCCTAAGAAGCTTCCATCACCTTCATCATCTCCTTCTAAAGGGACCGACTCGGTTTCTTCATCGGCTTCGGTGTTTGTGGAGGTTGATAAAAAGATACCTTCATCGGATGGAAAAGTATAACAAAGAGTAAAGTTTGTCAATATTGAGCTGCGATTTCTATGTATATGTGTATCAAAGAAGCAGGATTTTCGGGTGAAGAACATACATACAATTAAGAGGTGGTCACTTCTTGACGGAAAACGAGTAGAATTTGCTAATGTCAATATAAGAGTGCATAGAGACAATGTAGATATATAGCTAGCTAGCTTGTGTGTTTTTGCATATATTCTACGCTGAAATCAGCCGTAGTAATTTTGGTTCCACATTAATATGCGATAATTACATATGGAAAGTCTTTTCTTGGTTGTTCTTCTTTATATCGAACTTTACCGTCCTGGTAACGTAGTTCGTCAATATTATTCATAAATAAGAAATTTTTAGTTTTACCATTTAGCGAACAATAGAAAGTAAGAAATGATGTTGTACTTTCGCACCACCAATGGGCAGTCAGCTTTTAATATTTAGTTTAGTCAGCTTCCTTCCATCACATTGAAAGTGAAAGGGTTGCGCACTTGGAGTTGGTATTTGGACGTTAACATCTTGGTTTTTTTCAAAATTAATATTTAAAAATAATTTGAATATATTTTATATGCCGCACACTCCAATATTTCAACATCTCTTGACACTGATAGCTCCAATAAAAGTCAACTCACTGATTCTCAAGTTCTCAATCGTAATCATGTACAGAAACAACAGTACAAACTACAAACTGATTCTCCTCTCTATTCAGTATTCAGAGAATTTCCTAGAAAACATCAGCAACTGTAACACTATTAGATTAGGTAGTACATAGCTATAGGAAGCAAATCAATTTGGTCCGAGCCCGCAAACCGGTTATAAGGCAATGCCCAAAGTATGTCATTTTTCAAAACTAATTCTCAAACTGGCTTGATCAAAAACTAATTCTCAAAATAAATTATTTATTTTTTTAATATAAATATATTTATTTAATTTGTATTCTAAAGTTTACATTATGTTACAAATGAACTCTCAATCGAAATATAATACAAGAAAAAAAAATAAGAAGATTAAATGTATGAAAAAGTTATTTGTTGTCAAAATATATATTCTTTTAAATGTTATCCTATTATATATAATATACTCTATTATATATATTAATATAATAACAATAAAGTCACATTACAATGCACATTACAACACATACCAAACACTGTAAACTAACATTGCGATTCACATTACAACACAATCAAACACTGTAATCTGACATTACATTACGTAGCTCACATTATTTATATACATTTAAAATAATCTCACATTACGTCCATCCAAACGCCCCCTTCTTCATAAAAAAATTCATTAGTTTATGTGTATATATGTATGGTCAAATTTTTGAATTATTATTATTATCATCAACTCTTTGATAACCCTAAATAATAATGGATATAATTTATTCCAATGTTGAAAAGTCCTAGGATGTGAACATCTCCAAATTAACATAAGACACGCGTTCTGATCCTGCAAGTCAACCTTCTGATAGCTACAAACAGACTAGTCTTCATCTTTCTTTTATATATATATATATAATGCAACACAAACTATGATATATGATGATCCTCCACTCCTAGATGATCATATTATATCTCCTCCACTACTTCTAGCTACATCATATATATTATATATATCTCCTCTCCTTAATTGCTACACATCATATTAATTATATCTCACACAGGGGCCGGCATGATGCTAGTAATTATAGTAGGCTTGATCGGAATGTGGACATTAGGAGGTACGGAAGGGGTGGGACCGACGAGATCTGACTGCCAAAGGAGCTGCGGCAACCTGAAGATTCCGTACCCATTTGGGATCCAAGGTCAAGAAGGTTGCTATTGGGATGATGGGGCTGCTCCAATGTCGTCCTTTATAGTCTCGTGCGAACAAGTTAATGGACGCCCATCCATGTTCATGTGGAACAGCTCGTATACATTCGAGATGCTCGACATTTCTGTTGAGAATCACGAGATTCGAGCTTTAGGGACTGTAGCCACAGATTGCTATTCCTCTTCCGGGAATAATACAAGTCATGTAGTAGCATCGCTTGGTCTTCCTAGGTTTCCTATATCGAGTTCGAGGAACACGTTGACGGCCGTTGGATGCGACACGTTTCCTATTTCCATAGGAACATCGGGCATCACTAATGGCACGAGTACGAATGATCGGGTTTATGCGATCGGGTGTATTTCGTACTGTGGGACCCTCTCTGGTATCACTAATGGCACGTGCGCGGGCATGGGCTGCTGTCAAACCGATAACATCCCTAAGAACGTCACCAACTACCAAATTAGCGTTTTCAGCTCCTCCAACCATAGTTTAGTGATGAGCTTCAATCCATGCAGCTATGCCTTCATAGCGGAGACGGGTTACTTTAATTTCTCTACTCAGTATCTATACAACATGGCAGAGACCAGGATGCCTATGATTGTTGATTGGTCTATTGGTAACCAGACATGCGATGAAGCTAGGTCGTCGACGACAAGCTACATGTGCACCGACAACACTGACTGTACGGACGCGGATAACGGGAGCGGATACATGTGTCATTGCATGCTGGGTTATCAAGGAAACCCCTACCTCCCAAATGGCTGCCAAGGTACGTACGTATAAGTTAATTATTGGTCGGTAGATATTTTTGTACTTGAAAAATATTGGGCAACCATATTAATTAACGTAACAATATTTGTGTTGGGTTCACAGATACTGATGAGTGCGAGACCATGCGACCATGCAATGCAACGTGCACCAATTTGCCTGGGACATACAAATGTACATGTCCTTTGGGGTACACTGGAGATGGAAGAATGGACGGAACTGGCTGTTCCCCAATTCTACCACGAAACAAGTCTAGACCCAGAGATTATGTACTAGGTAGGTAAATCTTCACTCTTCATCATTTCACTAGCATCCACAATGGTTTTACTAATTTATATATATCTTTTTAAGTTGACATATAAGATATTTTATAAAGTATTACTTAAATTTAAGACACACATAAACAATATTTGCTTTCCAATAATTTTACTTAACTATATTCCTTGTAATGAAATTTTCAAACATTTACTCATAAGCTATTAGCATTAATTATGAAAAAATTAATTTGTATTAAAAAATTAGTTAAGTAATGATATGGCAATATAATACATTCCTTAAATATAAGGAATATGTTATGCAAAAACATGTAAGTTTCACTTTTAATGAAGGGTTAAAGGTACTTTTGGTGCCACATGTTTGACCTGTGTAGGTTTTTGGTGTCATATGTTTCGTTTTGTAGGTTTTTGGTGCCATATGTTTGAGAGGTTGTATGTTTTTGGTATTTCCGTTAGTCAACAGTTAGTTTGACCGTTAAATACTTTTATTTTGTTTAATTTAGTCCTCAAATTTATATTTCTAAAATTTAATATTTACAATTTAGTCCCTATTGTTTGCTCAAGTCACCGTCCAAGGCCGCCGGCCACCACCCACCACCTCCAAGGCCGCCGGCCGCCACGAAACGGGCCGGCCACCACCCCACGGCACCGGCCACCACCGCTTGGGGCCGAAAACCACCCCAATTGGTGGTGGCCGGCCCCAATTGAGGTGGCCACCACCAATTGGAGCCGGCCACCACCAATTGGTGGTGGCTACGGCTCCAATCGGGGCCGGCCACCACCAGTGGTGGTGGCTACAGCCCCAATCGGGGCCGGCCACCACCAGTGGTGGTGGCTACAGCCCCAATCGGGGCCGGCCACCACCAATTGGTGGTGGGTACAGCCCCAATCGGGGCCGGCCACCACCAATTGGGGCCGCCGGTCCCGATTGGGGCCACAGAGGGCTCCAATCGGGGCCGGCGGCCCCAACTGGTGGTGGCCGGCCCCGATTGGGGCTGTACCCACCACCAATTGGTGGTGGCCGGCCCCGATTGGGGCTGTAGCCACCACCACTGGTGGTGGCCGGCCCCGATTGGGGCCGTAGCCACCACCACTGGTGGTGGCCGGCCCCGATTGGAGCTGTAACCACCACCAATTGGTGGTGGCCGGCCCCAATTGAGGTGGCCACCACCAATTGGGGCCGGCCACCACCATTTGGGGTGGTTTTCGGCCCCAAGCGGTGGTGACCGGTGCCGTGGGGTGGTGGCCGGCCCGTTTCGTGGCGGTCGGCGGCCTTGGAGGTGGTCGGCGGCCTTGGACGGTGACTTGAGCAAACAATAAGGACTAAATTGTAAATATTAAATTTTAGAAATATAAATTTGAGGACTTAATTGAACAAAATAAAAGTATTTAACGGTCAAACTAACTGTTTTTGTCCGCTTTATTTAAAAATTATGTTGGGTCAACGTTTAAGTAATATTTAGGTAATATCAATGTGGATACTCTGAGAAGGTAGGATCGTCTACCGATTTCTTTATATAAGATCTTTGAAAGAATTAGACGGTCCGGCTATGACCCTTTTATAGGTTCTACCACACCAACCAGTTTAAATCATAACTTTTTCAATAGTATTCTATTTTGCGAACTAATTTTTCTCAGGTACGAAATAAATATGAATATATTTTAAATGACATATGATTACTATACGTTTATTCCATATGTTCTTGTAACAAATTAATGAAAAATAAGACACATACATTCTTTTAGCATTTTAGTTTAACATTGATGTAACAAAAGTTGCCATTTAAGTAAAACTCTGCGTCTTGGCCAAAAAGAAAAAAAGAGTAAAACTCTGCGTGCTGTAACACGTATGTCAATAATTAGTACATGTTATTTATCAAACTAAAATAACGTTATTTATCAGAGATATGATAATTATCAACATATTCCTTAGTAAAACTAGTTATTAACTCCTTGAATTATTTCTTGTAGGTATTAGCATCGGTTTCTTGATTCTTGTACTGTGTGTTTCCTGGATATATTTGGCATTTCGACAACGATCTGCAATGAAAGAAAGGAAGAGGTTCTTCAAAGAAAATGGAGGACTGATGTTACAGCAACTTCTCTTTGAACATGCAACTTCAGTGGAAACCCTCAAAGTTTTCTCAGAGGAAGAGCTAAAGAAAGCTACCAACAACTATCACGAAAGCCAAATCCTCGGCGAAGGAGGTCAAGGAACTGTTTACAAGGGATCCGTGCTTAACGATCGAGTAGTTGCAATCAAGAAAGCGAAAATGATAGATCGGAGCCAAGTCAAAGAATTCATAAATGAAGTTATTGTCTTGTCTCAAATCAACCACAAGAACGTTGTCAACTTGGTGGGATGTTGTCTAGAGACGGAGTATCCATTACTTGTTTATGAATTTGTGACAAACGGTAATATGAAATTTTAGACTATGAAACTTTTAACATCGAAGCCGCGTGCTTTGATACCATATAAAATTTTAGACAAATCACTTGAACAACTATATGCTAAAAACTTAAAATGATAGTTTATCATGTGGTTTAAGTTTAATGTGTATATACTTCTACTTCAACAGGTACCCTTTTCAGCCATATACACAAGAGCAGCTCCAGTTCAACCTTATCATGGGTTCAACGGTTACGCATTGCAGCCGAAACAGCGGGAGCGCTTTCTTACTTGCACTACGACATGTCACTTCAAATCATCCATAGAGACATCAAGAGTACTAATATTCTCCTTGATGAGAATTATGTCGCGAAGATATCAGACTTTGGAGCCTCTAGACTTGTTCCAGTTGACCAAACTGAGTTAAACACATTAGTGCAAGGTACTCTCGGGTACTTGGACCCTGAGTACTTTCACTCAAGTCAATTAACAGAGAAGAGCGATGTGTACAGTTTCGGAGTAGTTCTAGCTGAACTAATAACTGGATTGAAAGCTCTCTCTTTTGAGAGGGCGGAGAAGGACAGGAATTTATCCTTGTACTTGGTGTCAGCTATAAAAGAGAACCGATTATTAGACATTATCGATAAAGAGATTATGAACGATGAAAATTCGAAAGAAATCATGGAAGTAGGATTAGTAGCAAGTACATGCCTCAGAGTAAGAGGAGAAGACAGACCAGCGATGAAAGAAGTGGCATTGAAACTCGAGGGACTCATCGGGGCGACAAGGAGACATCCTTGGACAAGAGAAGAAGAAGAAGGTGTCGACGACCAGGAAGACTTGTTAGGGGAGCTTAGTGCTAGAGATTATATTGATAGCATCTCGAAGCTGGCGCCTATCGAACTTGACGAGGGTAGATGAATATCTTTTAGAGATTGGCCTCGCTCTACAAAAACTTTGGATATCTAGAGGCCAAACTAAGTTTTGGCACATGTATATATATGTGTATATTGTGTGTGTGAGTTGTAATGTGTATGGAAACTGCAAATTGTAATTGTGTGTGTGGGGTGGAGATCTTTGTGTCCGCAGCTTTTAGACGCGAGAGAGAGGGAGCTCATAAAGAGATGGAGAGAGATTTCTGTGCAAATTATTGTAGGTATGTAGATTGGGTTTGGCAATTATGATTGTAGGTGTGAAAATATGAATAAGAATGTAATTAAGATTTTCCAATCACAAGCTCGAGCTTAGATGACAGATGATTAACACACACTCAATTGAACCCAATTGACTTAGCTTCCGACCATTGGGTCGGAATCGTCAGACCCAGCCAACCCTGATTAAGGGTCGGACCTAGTCCTAGGCTATATCCGGCTAGATCAATTGAGTTCGATTTTGAAGTTTTGGGACTAAATTAAATAAAATAAAAGTTAGGAATATATTTGAGGGACTAAATTGAACAAAATCAAAAGTTTAGGGTCAGTTACGTGACTTGCACATGTCATTTAACTGCCAAAACTAACGGCCAACTAACGGATACCTATTTAGTACCAAAAGTATACAAGACCAAACATCCAGTACTAAACCACATTCGGTCGAACATCTAGTGTGAAAAGTAAAGCCCATATTCAACTCTTGCCAATTAGAGATATATTATTCTTGTTCATAAATAATATCAGTTTAAAAAGGGCAACTTTCCCTTTCTTTAAGTAGAATGTTAAGAACATTTTACTAAAAAATGTTCAAAAGTAATATGCAAGTATTCCAGCAACTAAACACTGACATCCACAACATTTATGAGTAAGCTAACAAATCGTAGTTGACAAGTTTCAACATGTAATTGTCGAATTATTTTGTTTGTTTTAAACGTCTATTTCCATTTCATTCATATCATCAGACGAATACATAATTATCTGTCACATTCTGTTGCGTCAGATCAACTTGTGAGTTTATTACAGCATATTTAGAATGTTATTATTTGGTTAAACTGAAAAGATGTAAGTTGATAGAAAATTTGTAAAAAATAACAAAGTGTCTATTTGCATTTGCCCAAGACCGTACTTCATCAACAAAAGAAGAACTCGCATATATATAACTTTCTTGCTCTAAATATGATATCTTGGAGACTCTTACAACTTGTGGTGGTGGATCTAGTTGTGGCGGTTTCTTGTTTGTTGCTTACAAATGACTCACTCATATTTATACTATCATCGAGAGAACTCTAAACTTAGATATTTCTAGAGCAAGAACTTCCTATAAACTATCTAGAACATCCTACAATTATTATAACCCTAGAATAATCTAGACACAATTATCTAAACTTTAATCTCTAGATATTTCTTCAACTTGGCCCAATCTCTGTTGGCCCAATATCTAGATATTTCTTCAACTTGACCCATGATGGTGAATTAATCTTAGCACATGGTAAGTTCTTCTTGGCCCACGATGACAGGTCAATATTGAATCTTAACACTCCCCCTCAACATTGACTTTCCTTCATGTTTCTTCTCGTCAATGTTGCACTCCTGTCTGTGTCGCTCTTGATTCTCCAGTCGTACTTTTCCGCCTCGAAAATTCTTCTCTTCTTGTCGATTATAGTGAAACTCTTATTCCTCGGTTCAAATTTCCCGCCTCGATAAATCTTCGTACTTTCACATCTTTCTCTTCTCGAGGTCTTCATTCTTCTTACATTTCTCGTTCCACCTTTAGTCGACCAAGAATGGCTTCTTCCGTTGATATCTTCTACTTTTGAAGCTCTTCTTCTAATTTTCCTCGAGGCCATGTCTTTTCCTTTTCTGTCGAATACCAAATTACTAGTCAACGATGAAATACTTTGTCGACGCTCTTCTCCCGGTGTCGGCGATATCACTTTAACTTCCGTTGACATCTCCAAGTCCGACTCTTCCTTATCTTCATCTTTAGAAAGAGATTTATTGCGCACTACCGGACTTGCAAGGAAGCAAGAATAAGCGCAGATGCGGTTTTTATCTTTATCACGAACTGCCTTAGTGATCGGTCTTCCCAATCCTTGCTTCACCACTTGTTTATCATCGGCTTCTCCATGGACTTCTCTGTGAGGATTCAAACTCCCCATTTTTCCATGAACCTTCTTTGAAGAAGTTTCCTTACTTGAAGCCGGTATCACGAATATGTCGTCTACTCGCTCACCGATGAGAACTACATCTGCATTGACCATATCTACATTCCTGAGAAACTTCACATCTTTTGGACCAAATAAAACGTACATACCTGAATTGACAGCATTCATCACTGAAAGGAGATTTATCTTCATTCCGGAACATGATAAACATTATCGAGCTTGATCGATGTCCCACCGCTACTGTTGATCACAACAGTGCCTTCCTTTTCAACACGGTGAACATTATCATCCGCCGTGACTATAACTTCACCTCATTCATGACGACGAAGATTCGTAAATTGCTTCACATCTCCAGTAAGATGATGACCACAACCAGAATCGACAATCCACTCATTTCCCGGGTTTCGAGCTACGAACGTACATGTGGGAGGGGTCTTGGCTAGAAAGCATTTAGCCCATTCTTCATCTTCGGTTGAGGTTTTAGATTCCACCATGTTACTCTCCTTCAGTTTGGTTCGACAATTTCTCTTTAGATGTACAGGCTTCCCACACCGATAACACTTGAAGTATTTCATGTGAGACGACTCCGCATTCTTACCAACCTTTTTCCTGGCGTTCCTTCATCTGAGCCATGAGTGCGCACTGATCTTCCTCCAGCTTTACCCCGGCCATTTGCTTAGCCAGCGACTCCTACGAAACTAGAAGGTTCTCAAACTACTCCAAGGATGGTTTTTGAACCCACCCTTGCATCGACGTAACAAACGATATATACTCAGGACGTAATCCCCGAATAATGGACCGTTTTATCCGCGCTTCCGAAATTGGCTCCTCCGGGTTGAGTAGATTAACTTCCGAACACAAATTCTTCACATTTAGAAAGAATTGTGAAATTGAAGACTCGCCATGTTTCGCATTCGCCAGATCTGTCTCTAACATCTGTAAACGCGCCTCGTTCTTCTTATTATATATCTGGTCTAGCGTTTTCCAGATCGAACTTGCAGAGGTGCATCCTGAGATATTCTCAAACACGATTTCGACCTCTTCAAGGCAAACTCCGCATTGGCATTCCTCCGCTTCCAGCAATTGATCTCTTCACCTTTTCTGGCGGTATCCTCCGAGGCAGTTGTATCACTGCCTCCAACGATATCCCACAAGTCTTCGCTCACGAGGTATGACTCCATGCAGGACTTCCAAATCCGGTAATTGAACGTGTTCAGTAACTCCATACCAAATCCAATCACGCGACCGGCAGCATCCATATTTAGAGTTCTTGAGTTCTTCAATCCCGATCTTGAATCGTTATGCGTTAATGCGAAAGTGGCTCTGATACCATGTAAAAATAACGAAGTGTCGATTTGCACTTGTCCAAGACCGTATCTAGTAGCTATTGAAGAACTCTTATATATACAACTCTCTTACTCTAAATATGATAGGAGAGTCTTACAACTTGTGGTGGTGGATCTAGTTGTGGTGGTTTCTTATTTGTTGTTTACAAATGACTCACTCCTATTTATACTATCATAGAGAGAACTCTAGACTTAGATATTTCTAGAGCAAGAACTTCCTAGAAACTATCTAGAACATTCTACAATTATTATAACCTTAGAATCATCTAGACACATAATCTAAACTTTAATCTCTAGATATTTCTTCAACTTGTCACAATCTCTCTTGGCCTAATATCTAGATATTTCTTCAACTTGACCCATGATGGTGAATTAATCTTAGCCCATGGTAAGTTCTTCTTGACCCATGATGACAAGTCAATGTTGAATCTTAACAAAATTGGAGTCGTGAAGAATAGAAATTAGCCAAACGTGGCATTGTTCATGAATGTTTTTCATCTTCAAGTTCGAGTGATCTGCATTTCCACAACTTGCGCCATTGCCATGACTGGTTCATGACATCAGTTATAAATACGTGAAGTCTTTGGCAAAAAAAAAAAAAAAAAAAAAAAGTTAAATACTAGTCTGATCCTTATGACATAGAAAATGCCATGGTTGCTTATTAATCAATTACTGACTGAGTATTTGGTTGATATTTGGCCACTAATAACTTTTTTTCATAATCTTAGTTGCTAACAACATCGTGGTAGTCGCAGTTCTAATTAAAGTCAACTAGTAATTAGGTAAAGGGGAACATTATAGACTAAGCAATTATATTCCAATCGATTTATGTTAACATAAAAAAGAATGGGTCATCATCCATTTGACAAAAGATAAACAATACCGGAAAAAAAAAAACTACTTAAAAATACTGTTCAATTATCAATTAGGTAATGAGTGATTAATTATTTTTTGGGTGGCAAAGAGAATAGAGATGTTAATTATAATAACTAACGAATATTTACATCTCCGATTAACAGAAACACACGTTCTGATATCCAAAGTCAACCTTTTGGTCACTTACAGTTACAGCACTCTTCACATCTAATTCTTGTATAAAATGCAACACAAATTATATCATCCTCCACTCCTACATCCATCGTATATATATTATATCCGATGGCCGGCAAGATGCTAGCGCTAATACTAGCCTTGATCGGAATGTGGACACTACGAGTATCGGAAGGGGTCGGGCCGACAAGATCCGATTGCCATAGGAGCTGCGGCAACGTGACGATTCCATACCCCTTCGGCCTCCTAGGTCAAGAGGGTTGCTATTGGGTCGATGGGCTCGGTCGAACCGGATCCTCCTATACAGTCTTCTGCGGCCAAGTCGATGGACGTGAAACCCTCTACATGCGCAACATCTCCAGTAATATCGAGATGCTCGACATTTCCGTCGATTCACACGAAATCCGAATGTTAGCGTACGTAGCCAGCGATTGCTACACCTCTTCGGGGGAGAAAGACGCAACTACATCGTTCTCAACATCGCTTAATCTCCGTAGATTTCCGATATCGAGCACAAGGAACACGTTCACATCCATTGGATGCGACACGCTCGGTATTTTCCAAGGTAATATTAAAGAATAAATATATTTTATTATCTTCTGACTAAGTTATATTAGAAATATATATATTTTTAATATATTATCAGATTATGTTTTTCTTTATTATATATATATTTTTTGATTAAATATTTCTTTATTATATTGTTACTAGATTTTAGTATTGTATCTAAACAAGATAATATCCATTATCATTCTTCTGTAGGTAATACATCGTCGAACAAAGAAAGTACGAACGATCAGGTTTACGCGACGGGGTGCGTTTCGTACTGTGAGAGCCTCGGTGGGATCACTAATGGGACATGCTCGGGTATGGGCTGCTGTGAAACCGATAACATTCCAAAGAACGCGACCAACTACCGAATTGGCGTTTCCAGCTTCTATAACCATAGTCTTGTTTATAGCTTCAACCCATGCAGCTACGCGTTCATGGTGGAGACGGGTTACTTTGATTTCTCCACAAAGAATCTATACAACATGAATGAGGAGATGATGCCGTTGATTCTTGATTGGTCCATTGGTAGCCAGACATGCGATGAAGCTAAGACGGACACGACGAGCTACACGTGCACCGAGAACACCGAATGTACTGATGCCGAAAATGGAAGCGGCTACCGATGTCATTGTAAGTCGGGATATCTAGGAAATCCCTACATCCCAAATGGTTGCCAAGGTACGTACGTATAGTATTAACTCTAACTTGTATATAATATACTTTTACAAATATGTTTAGCTACACACCGAAAGCAAACCTAATTAATTAAGTCTATTTGGTGACAAATTCCGGTTTTGGGTTTTCAGATATTGATGAGTGCGAGACAATGCGACCTTGCAATACAACGTGTACGAATTTGCCAGGGACATACAAATGTACATGTCCTTTGAAGTTCACGGGAGATGGAACAAAGGACGGCACTGGTTGTTCCCCAATCCTACGACATAACAAGATTACACCCAGAGATTATGTACTAGGTAAAATCTAATAAACTCATGATATATCTCACTGCTAGCTTGAGAAAGCTGAATCTTTGCCTCAGTGTTATCAGAACCGGACCGGACCGGCGGTCCGACCGCGGTCGGACCGGAACCGGACCCCTCACCGGTCCGGTTTGCTTATTTCCGGAGGATGTAAGCGAACCCGGTTCTGAAGTCCGGTTTTCACCGAACCGGCCGGTTTTGGGCGAACCGGGCGGTTCACCGGTTCGGACTCTTTTCATTAAAAAAAATTATAAAAAAAAATTAAAAATTTTTTAGGGTAAACTTATAGAGAGGCAGGCCCCGATCCGGACTAAAACCTACATAAGGGTGAACTTACAAAGAGGATATGCAAATTTGCATTTTTTTTTACTAAAACCGGTCGGACCCGGTTCGGACCGGGTCCGACCGGCCGAACCGGGAACCGGTGGCCCTGCCGGTTCAGGCCCCGATCCGGTTCTGATAACACTGCTTTGCCTATTTCTTTATATAATTTCAAAAGAGGGAAATTATATTTAAAGAGTCTCAACTATACGTAACTTTTTGAAGTATCCACCATCTTAATTACTTGGTCACTTTGTCTGTCTAGAAGACCATGTTTGAGATGAGTTTGGCCCCGGGCGAGCTCATGACTCACTCTGACCAATCAAAATTCTGAATTATACAAAACTCAGTTGGCTGAGTTAGAGGCTCTTCCCGAATCATACTAAATATGATCTCTTAAACTAGGTGACTATAATTGACACATGTTCGAACCCAAATCTAGATAAATCGAATCCTTATAGTTTAGGTATCAAATAATTTTAAAAAATAATAAATGAGAAGAGTACGATCAAAAATATAATTATCCCTTGAAGGAATTACGAAAATATTAACATATTGCTTATTATAAATCTAGTGATGAACAACTTGGTTTATTTTGTATCCTTGTAGGTTTTAGCATTGGTTTCTTGGTCCTTGTTTTGTGTCTTTCCTGGTTATACTGGGCATATCGACAACGAACTGCTATTAAAGAAAGAAAGAGATTCTTCAAAGAAAATGGAGGATTGATGTTACAGGAGCTTCTAGCCGAACATGGAACTAATGTGGAAACACTTCATGTTTTCAAAGAGGAAGAGCTAAAGAAAGCTACCAACAACTATCACGAAAGCCGGATCCTCGGCGAAGGAGGTCAGGGAACTGTTTACCAAGGATCTGTGCTTAACGATCGAGTTGTTGCAATCAAGAAAGCTAAAATGATAGACCGAAGCCAAGTCAATGAATTCGTTAATGAAGTTGTTCTCCTGTCTCAAATCAATCATAAGAACGTGGTCAAATTGGTGGGATGCTGTCTAGAGACGGAGTTTCCATTACTTGTTTACGAGTTCGTGGCAAATGGTAATGTGAAATTTTACGCTGTAAAACGTTTATCATTATATTGTCCATGTGCGCTCTGATATTAATTTAATTTGTATACTTGTACTTCAACAGGTACCCTTTTCAGCCATATACACAACAGCGGCCCCAATTCGAACTTATCATGGGTGCAACGGTTACGCATTGCAGTCGAAACTGCGGGAGCGCTTTCTTACTTGCACTACGACATGGCGCTTCAAATCATCCATAGAGACATCAAGTGTACTAATATACTCCTTGATGAGAACTATGTGTCGAAGATATCGGATTTTGGAGCGTCCAGACTTGTTCCAGTTGATCAAACGGAATTAAACACTTTAGTGCAAGGTACGCTCGGGTACTTGGACCCTGAGTACTTGCACTCAAGTCAGTTAACAGAAAAGAGCGATGTGTACAGTTTTGGAGTTGTACTTGCTGAACTTATAACGGGATTGAAAGCTATATCTTTTGAGAGGGCGGAGAGGGATAGGAATTTGACGGCGTACATGGTGAGAGCGATAAAAGAGGATCGATTATTAGACATAATCGACAAAGAGATTATGAATGATGGAAATTCAAAGGAAATCGTGGAAGTCGGGTTATTAGCGAGTAGGTGCGTTGGAATAAGAGGAGAGGACAGGCCAAGCATGAAGGAAGTGGCAATGAAACTGGATGGAGTGTTCAGGGGGACAATGAGCACAAAAGAAGGCGTGATCAAAAAGAAAGAAAAGGAAGGGGAGATCAGTGCTGAATATTATGGCTCGACTTCTATCACGGTGAACTCTGGTTATACTGATAGTAGTATTACGCTGCTAGCACCTCTCGGACCTAATGAGGGCAGATGATTGTCTTTCAACTCTTATTATGTGTGAGCATATTTTTTACATTGAGTAATATGGGTAGGTGTGGGATGGAGCTCTTGCTCTTCGGGAATGGAGGTGACTTGTTTTGTTTGTTTTCAACAGCTCTAAGCTTAACTCGAAAATACAGCTAACTAGCTAGTTTGAACCTTTTTTAATTAAATAGTTAGCCAAACTTCTCATGCTTCATGAATGTCTGACTGGTATAAAGAAAATCAGTTAATAGTTATATTTTGGGTAGAGTTTGGTTATTTTATCTTTCATTTATTATAGAATATTTTACCAAAAATTGTTGCAACCTGGAGACTCCACATTGCTTGCATGCAGGGGCGGATCCAGAGTGTACAAAGCGGGTTCCCGGAACACCGCTTGGTCGGGTTTTTTTTTTTAATAATATAGGTATATTTTGAGCAAATACTATCAAGACACTAGTTAATACTTAATACGAGTTTATGTAGCCGAGTTGGTAAGGCGAGCAGTGTGAAAGTTTTAGGACGCAGATTTGACTCCACACAATTACTACTTCAGTCAAAAAAATTTCCTAAGACTTCTTTTTTTTTTTTTTTTCTTTCAGCTTTTAGATTTTTTTTCCATGCCTCCAGCTACTAGTTAAAAAATTCTTTTAATTTAATTTTTTATGATGTTTTTTTCTTTTTCTTAAGGCTATTTTATTCTCTTTTAGTCAATTTTTTTTTTCTTAAAGCTTCTTTTTTTTCATTATTTTTGAGCTTTTAGTTAAAAAAATCTTTTACTTAATTTTTTCCTGAGACTTCTTCGTGAGTCATTTAAAAAAAAACATAAACCATCAACTCTAGGATAATGAAAAGAGATTTTATGTAAATATAGTAATAAAATTAAAATTTTCATTGAAAAAATTATAATAATAATAAAATTCAAGTAACCACCACTACAAGAAAACAGGGCATCACCAACAGAAAATCGGTTGGAAATCTGTTGGTAAAGCCCTACACCAACAGAATTTCCAACAGATCGTCCGTTGGTGATACCCCCGCTGGTAAATTTCCGACGGAAATCTGTTGGACATTTCCAACAGAAATCGGTTGGAAAAACTGATGGAAACGACTAATGAATGGCAGGTCAATTTTCCAACAGAACGTTATCCGTTGGAAAAACTTTAGCGACTTAATTGACTACGTCGCAGAAGGGTCTTCGGCGACGTAACTGATTAGGTCGCCGAAAACCCTTCGGCGACGTAACTGATTACGTCGCCGAAGACCCTTCGGCGACCTAACTGATTACCTCGCTGAAAACCGTTCGGCGACCTAACTGATTACCTCGCCGAAAACCCTTCGGCGACCTTACTGATATGTCGCCGAATACCCTTTGGCGACGAAATTTATATATCGCCGAAGAAGCTTAAAGATATTTTTCACACAATTTTGCCAACGTACTTTTACCAACAAAAATCTCAAAAATCCTTTCGAACTGCCATTTAACAATTTATTCTTTCCACATACCCACCAAACATTTCATATCACATACAGATTGTACACTCAACTATGCATTTACAAAATATTGGTCGAATCCAATGCTTTATCGACTTAACTAATAAAACAAAATCACACGAACTCTAATATCACAACTTGCACTTGAATTCGCGTGAACTTCAGAACATCCACGTAAACATCACAAAATCCTTAATGAGATCAAGTGTACTACTCTACCCTTCTTCACAAGAAATTTAGAAAACAAGATCAAGTTAGAAACATTCATAAAACATGATAGATAAAAAGTTAGATCATATAACAGACGTAGAATTGACAAACTTGAATATAGAAATTGTTGATAAAAATGCAAAACATATACAACCCTTCTTTCGAAACTGTCTTACAAATATAATAAATAAGAATGCATCAAAACTGAAAAATGATATTATAGTACGACACTTAGCATGTTTCTCACAATTTTTAGACGTAGAAACATTATTAAATAGAAAACTCAATTAATATAAAACTTACATGTAGAAGCTACAGAAGACGATTCGGACTTAAGGAGAAAAAAACCACCGACCTGCAGAAGATGGACAATTTGATATTAAGACTTCATTCTTATTAAAAATTATTTTTTTAATACCAATTAAGAACAAATTGCTAAATGCTTATAGATTTCCATATGGAAACCAAACCACATTTCTAAACCTATATAACTCGTCATTAATCTTCAATGAAAGTGAACCACCGATGACAAAAGTAATTTCAAATAGTTGGGAGCTGACCAAGAGCAAGCCAAGAGGTTTGAGAACTTTTGCAATCTGCATAATATACTTTCTATATGAGGATGATAGTAATGCAGCTACTAAAGTACTAATAATTAAAGAAATAAAAGCTAGCTGCAAAGTATTATGCATATAGAGGAAATCTGATAGGTATACACTTAATCTTTATAAGTGATATTTGGTGATATATGGTAAATCTGGATTCATTCCCATCAATGTCATTCAATTTTCAAAAGGCAGAAATGAAATTTACCTTTAAGACATTGTGCATGAAGGTTGGAGTAGTGGAACACTTTTGGACATCAAATTTACCACCACCTGAATTGAAGTAAAGCAGAAACTCAAAATACATCTATATATATAAAATAAAGCCATCTAAAAGAGAATAAGGCAAGCTCTCTCAAGCTGGCCACATCAGCCTCTCCCTCCAATTAGCTCGCTCAACATCAGCATTAAAACATAGCTCAACAATCTATATTGCAAGTAAAATTAAACAGATATTAGCATTCAACCATTAATTACAAAACTGACATAGAATAACTAAATGAGCTCAAAAGCAAAAGGGGCAGACCTCTTTTCTTCAAAATAATCTGTTTCATTCAAGTAATTGAAAATTATGGTTTACAATTTAATGAAGGATCTATAAAAGTACCGAAGCATGAACAAAAATCATAACCCATACCATTTTTCACCCTAAAATTACTGCAATTAAATCAAATTCAGTCAATTAGTCTAAGATCTTTCATGGAGTTAGGACATCCAACCATCCGAAATGTGAGAAGTTTTTACTAGCTTAGACAGAACTACCAATTTCCAGAAAGCTAAAGCATGTGAAGGTTTTAGAAATTAAAAAAAATAGAGAAAAAAAACTGCAGTACCTCATCAACTGAGCCCATCAATAGGATTGTTCTTAGTCTTGGTATCGAAGATATCTTTACTATACTCGTAACTGGAATGACTTCAACATACTCTGAAACCAGAGAGGTTGCAAGAGTGAGAGCAATTGCTGCTGCGACAGACTCATAAGGAATAATGCAGACATCCACGCATGGGTCACCTAATCCAACAATATGTTAAATAAAAAGTCAAACCACATATAACTGCATAATTAAGAATATCCAAGTTAATATCTAAATCTAAATCTTCTAAATCTAGTCTAGTATAATACTAACCCTGATGGTATGGCTAGGAGATTAAATCTTAGCTTGACACATCAGCTTACCTAGCAAATAAGAGATTGACATATCATCAATTCAATTACACAAGAAAAAAAATAACATTCTCTCTCTGTTCAGCATTCAATTAGACCTTTGTGGGAAACTCCACAGTGTTCTGGTTCTCTCTTCCATTATTCAATTAAAAGCTCGCATTATTCACATTATTCTGGTTCTTTTCAATTAAAATGCCACAGCTTTTCAAATTCCTCCACAACCACTGTTCAGAGACTCTTGATTTTCCAGGAACCATACAACATATAAATGATTTTTGCTTTCTGAAGCTGCAGCTGTGTCTGAAGAAAATCTACTATCTAGACAAAATTAGCAAACAAGATTATTTCAGGATTACAGGTCAAAAGAAATGCATGAGAAATACAACAAGACATCCAGAACCAGACATTATTCTTCTTCTTGAAGAACAGTCAATCAAATAATAAAAAATGTGTTACCTTACATCAGAAGCGAGAATACACTAAAGGATGGCTGTGATGCAGACATGAGCGAAAGGGCTTTTGTTTCAGTTTCTGACGTCGTTTTTCAAGACTATCCAAAGGCATCCATGGTACGATACATCTCTCTATCTTTTCTCTTTTATATATAATAATCCTTATGAAGCCAATAATTGCTGGATAGAATCGAGACAGATTAGTTGCCTTTTGTAACGAAAAGCCCCAAATTTTACAAACCCTAACCCTATTCTGAATTTTTTAGACAAATTCTCAAAATCAGAAACATATCGACAAACAAGAACATCTAGAATCACCAAATCGAGACCCAGGAATGCAATAACTAATACATTAAGGCGAAAAATGGCACTATAAAAGGCAAACCAAAAATTAATTACCTGAGACGGAAAGATGCTACCGAAAATCAAAAGTCCGGCACGGGTTTTTGCAGATCTGAGCTACAAACTTCAAATCGACGAGGGTTCTCGGGCATGGAAACGATCAACCAACGGTTGTGGGTGAAACCGGTCCGAATCAAAAGGTGGGGAAGGGAGGATAACAGATCTAAGAAGGATCAGTGGGTTAGGAGGAGGAATCTCGGTGAAATCGGACACGAAAGAAAAAAGGTGAAGAAGACCTACCAACCGGTCCGCCACAAACCTCTCCTCCACCAACAGCCTCAGCCACCAGTCACTACACCATTACCTCAAACCAAAGCCGCTACTACGACCATCACCACAGCAAGCCACATGCAGATGGGACTTGTGAGGTATACTTACTACTTCGCGCCTCTCGGTGAGTTAAGGCTTGAGGGTTGTGAATTTTTTTAGGGTTAGCTATTGAGCATTTGAGCTTCAATATGGGCTGGACTTGGAGATTACGGGCTTCGATTATCGGAGATATGATACATATGGAATTTTACATAGTGTATGCTGAACCGTTTTTTCAATTATGTATATGTGTTGGTCAATTTAAGAGCAGCACCTAATCTAATAAGATGTTTACTTATTGTGCAGATGAGGCTCATTATTATTATTATTAATATAAGGGAATAAAATGATTATAAATTTTTCATTGTATTATAAATAAGTTGAATTGATTTAACTAAATGAATTTTAATATATTAGAAACTTATATGTATTATTTCTAAATGAATGTACCTAGTGGGGGGGGGGGGGGGGGGGGGGCATAGGACCTCCAAAACCACCATGTATGATGTTGCGTCCGGATTGAACAAGGTCGTGAGGATGCGTCTGTGGTTGTGCGGGTTGTAACCCTTCCGTCGGAGGTTGGGCCACTGACGAGTGTTCAGGCTTGCTCCCGTGTGAGGATTGTGTCTCGGATTGGCTGTGACTTGGTAGGGCTGTGACTTGGTACGGTTGTGACTCGGTGCGGATGTGTCCCAAATGTCGGATTCTGCACTAAGGACCAATGCTAGCACGGAGAGGAGGTGGTGCTAGCGGAGCCCTCTCCGATGCTTAAGTCACTTAGTTGCGGGGAAAGGCAGGTCCTCGCGATGGATGGTTTCTCTACCAGTATTTTTTAATTATAATCTCATAAGTATAGTATAACCCATATGTACAATAGTATGAAATTTCGACACTCCTCAGCAGGGGCGTAGCCATCAAGGAGAAATAGGGACCTTTATGTCCTTTTTTTTGTTTAAATACTAAGTATGTAATATAATATTTGGCAAAAAAAAAAAATGTAATATAATAATTATTACATTTAGTGCAATCATTAACTCTAAAATAGTATATTAGTTTTGAGTTTGTTCGTTTTAATTTTATAATGGATTGATTACAAAGTTATTTTTTTTTTTTTTTTTTGATTACAAAGTTATTAGAATTACTAATTTGTGATAGTTAACAGTTTGATGATTATTATTTTTCCAAATAATAGTTTGATGATTAAATAATATAATTTTTACACTAATGTATTAAGAACATTAATATTGTGTCTATTGTCAAATATTTTGTCTTTTATAGAGTCAGAAATACTGATGCTATCGTGGATCAGATACAAAATATGAAAACTCGTTGAGTATAATTGTAAATTTTAATATGTTATTTTTTGTGAAACGGTAATACATTATGTACGTAAATGTTACTTAATTTTATATATATAATAATATGAGTTGATAAATTTTAAATTCAGTTATTTTTTAAGTAAAAATTGGTAAACTCACATTTTTAATTCCTAGCTCCGCCGCTGCCTACGAATGTGTCTCTCTCTATAAAGGACCCAAACCTTTCCCTAATTGATGTGAGAAATGTATCATGTAGTACCATATTTATTAGTTATTACTTATTACATGATTGTGCTGCTGTGTATATAATTAATTATTATTAGTACATAAATGTGTATATAACATGTAGAACGAAGGAAGAATTACAACGAAAATTGTGTACGATACAAGGAAATTAAATTAAACAGTGCACTTACTATAAATTACGACAGCGTCACCTTTTTATAGCACAGAAAAACCAACATTATTTCAACAATAATAGCTAGCATGCAGCAATGTGGATGTATCTGAAAAACTATATGAAGAAGATGACAATCGAATAATTATAAGATGAAGCTAAATGAAAGTAAATGATCTTCCAAACTAGTCATTTTCAATTACATGCATCAAATAAACAAACAATGTAACTATGTAGGTAGTTGTTTTTAACAGAAATATATATTTGAAAAAAATAGAAATAGGTCCCCAACTTTGATAATAATAATAAAACTAAGTTCCTAATATCTTCGCATTCTTCTTCATTCTTTGTGATTTCTTCTTCCTCGTCTTCTGCTTTAAAAAAAAAGTTCTTGACTCCAAATTGTTGCAGCAATTGATTGTTGGAAATATTAAGGGTAAATATACAAATTTACAAAGTTCGAGGACAAAAATATAATATTCTAAAATTCAATGACTAAAATGCAATTAGTCAAATTTCGGTTACTTACAAGTAATTACTCCAATTATCATGCAAGAAACATGCTAATATGAAATTATACGTAAAATCAACACAAAAACAAATAAGTATTTTTTATATTGAGGCCCGTGCGGATCACCGAACTGTGCACGAGGTTTAATCACGGGGCGATCACTTCCCAGGATTCAACAGTGTCATCTAATCGAATCCAGCACGGAATTCGTTCAACCGAAATGAATCAATACATGAACTCAAACAAGGAACATGAAAGGTGACGACAACGACTATAGATAAAAATAACTAGAAAGGTCGAACATGACATGAGTCGATATCAACCTAGGAAGAACTCTGCAACTCGTCAACATGAAGAACAGAGGAGGAGAAAAATATAATTTGGATTCAAAAAAATGGATTCTGAAAATTATTGGATACTCAACCAAAAGAAAGAGATCACATTTTTCTTGTGTAAAAAAGTGAAGGAGGAGACTCCTTTATATATGAGAGAGAAGGGAGGATGATAGGTGAAGCAATCGATGTGGTACAAACATCTTCACCAATTCGATTCACCAAAAATTGGGTTGGGCTTGAGAAAAGAGTTGGGTCAATCTAAAAATTAGGCACAAAAAAGACTTGTCCAAAAAAACTAGCCCAACCATAATTTTTATTAAAATAAAGCCCAATTTTATAACAATCCCCCACATGAATGAAAATTGCAAATCTAACGGTAACTCTAGATACGAAGTTTGAGTTCAACGGTCAATATCTATAAAGGATAGACGTGAGTAACCATTGAATTTATCCATTGTGAGATCATGCATTCTCTACTAACTGGTTGGTAGACGCAATGTCCTTGAACCGACTGTCGTTGGTGTAAATGACTACAAAACTCACACAGGTACCTTCCTAGTACTGCTCAGTTTACACCATGTGATCCCTTGGTCATGGATCACTCGTCTGGTTCTACAAGTATTTCTAAGAATCGCGCCATCAACAATTCCTTTCGAAGCGGCCCAACTTCTCACTCGCATAGGTGATTCTATGTAATAAGAGTATCATTACGACTCTGAGTTCTCCTTACGAATCATTAAAAACTTTGCTTTGCATTTACCATGCTCGGTTTAACCGATACTTGAAGATCAACAAAGGCAAATGCTTAACCTCATCTCCATCACTGCTCGCATCATAAGAATGGGCTCGGGGTTTGACCCCCACAGTGACCACACTTACTCTTGTGATTAGATTGTCTCATTGAACCAAGTTCTTGGGATCTCCAGTCAGTATAGTTGAGTTTTCCTTCTCAAAAGTGTTACCTACACGGGCTTTAGCCACATTGCCTTCGATATTTTACCAAAATAACTCTCAGTTTAACTATTTCGGGTAGCGAATCCGTTATTTATCTATCGACTTTACTACATCGAGCATAATAAATATATTTGAGAGCAATTATCTAACAGAATTATAATGTCTATGACGTATACGTCTAAACTTCCATTAAACAAGTTATACTGTGTTATACAGATTGATTATCGCAACGTTGCATCAATATTCTCAAACCATCATAGTCATCAGACTATCATTTCCTGCAGGAATAATTTTTTGTCAATCCAGCAACTAAATTTAGACTGATTCTTTTGTGGACAACAAGTTCGCGGAGTGTCCCACTTCCCAACCTTTAACAAAGTTTTTTCAGGCCAAATGGGGGTGCACCACTTATTTTTCGCTTTAACCTTGTCTCTTAAACAAAAATTTCAACATTTCATTAGATTGGATTTAATTTGGATTAAACCAAAAACAAACTCATCAATCTCTGCATTAACACGGGTTTTGGCCAATTAGTAAAATCCTCGAGAAAATGTCATAGCTATTCTGCCTCGTCGGCACATTTCTTCAGTGCAATAACCTCAAACTTAATAGTCGATCTGGCTATGATCGTTTGTTTTGTTATCTACGACAATGTTGCACCTCGTAAGGTGAAAACGTAACAACTCATACTCAAGATGGTAGTGTCTATTTTGAGAAAACATTCTCAATTGTTGTTGAACAATTCTTTACTCGTATCCATCAGAGTACTGGTTTTGTTCTTATCAACATTGTTATATTTATCTTATATCTTGTCGATATAGTGAGTTTGACTAAGAATGAGACATTCCGACGATCACGTGATTTTTAATCACTTCGGCAAGACTCATGTCAATCCTCAATTTCCAACGATAAGCATGTCATCAACGTAAATATTTTTTTCATACTTATTTATTTTGAAATATTTCTCCAATAAAACGCTGTCAAATTTATAAAGTCATTGTTTAGGCGCCTATTTTTAATCATACATAAATTTGACTAGCTTACAGACTTTATTTTTCTGCACTCGCGCCGAGAAACCCTCGGTTTGTTACATGTAGATTTCATCCTCTAAATCTCCATTCAAGAAAGTTGTTTTTCACTTCCATTTGATGTACTTCTAGATTTCGCAAAGCTGCAATAACAAGTACCATCCTTATGGAAGTAATTCTGGTTACTGGAGGAGAATATTTATCAAAGTAATCAAGTCCCTTCATTTTGTCTATAATCATTTATGACATGTCGGGCTTAGTAATTATCAATTAATCAATCTTATTTCAATTTACGTTTGAATATCCACTTGTAGCCTAACAGTTTGCTTCCGGGCTGAAGATCCTCTAGCTCCCAATTATGGTTCTGCGAGATGGATTAAATCACTACAAGAAATCTCAGTCTTTTGTGAGGGATTTGTTTGTGAGTGACATATAACCTTATTTGTAAGGGAATTTTAAAAATCCCTTACAAATACAAATTCAATTTTTTTAAGGGAATGACTCCTAACAAAAAGCTTGGCTAGAAATTCCTTGAAAACTTCTTTAAAAATCCCTTAAAAATCTCTCAAAATATAATAAATCCCTAAAAAATTCTTATAATTTGTGAGGGAATTGGTTCCCTTAAAAAAGTGTCGTCACAAATTGCCAATTTTCTTGTAGTGAATTTCACTATTGATTTCCTCTTTTCATAGAGGTCTCCCAGAAGAGTTTACGGTTTCGTGGTAAGTTTGAGGTTCGGCTTCAAGCATATAGGTCAAAAAAATCTGGACCATAAGAATTTTCAATCATCGCCCTTTTACTCATCATGGGCTCGACCTCAGTATCAACATCGGTCTCGACCTCAACATGCTCTCCATGTTCTCGGTCTAGACTATTTTTCCTCTATAGTCTTATATACTTGTCTCGAAGAATTTGTGTCTCCTCTGGACTTGGGCAGAAATACATTTTCCAAAGAAATATGCATTTCTTAATTACATTAACGACATAACGTATATTTGTGTATATCCGACACTTTCAATTCAAACACAATAAACTGATATATTACTATTCTAAGCATACCTTATGAAAATCCAATCAATAGTTTAGGCATGTATGCACCTTTTTCGTAAAGGTATCATAACCTTTAACAAGGCACCCCCCACATTCAAAGGCACAACTGAAACAGAGTTTTCTTTTCATTCCTATGGGGTATCTTATTCAAAAGGTAATTGCTATTTAAAATAACTACTCCATATTAATCACAACTCTAAAACAAACATGGTCTCAACCACATTATTTTAATTTCTTCCATAAAATTTAACGTGTTACAAACACTATTTGGGTATGAAGTTATTACTAACTTTCAACCACATCATCATTGATCATCGGAACATAATTTTATCAATGTAGGTCATCAGACCGTCAAAACATCAACATTTTCCTTAATAAACCAATATCATATCAAATATGGTCATTAGACCGTCGCGTTTCTCAAAACGGTATGTTCCTCAGACCAATAAACGGTCTCAGCCTGTTGCACCTCTAGTGGCAAAACTACCTAAAATTTTAGGAAGGACTGACTGCGGTTGCATTCGATCATTTTTGTATAATACGTACCTAATGATAACCATTTCACCTTCTTAGCCAAAACATTGACCGTCGGCAGCGTTATTTATACTAATTAGTCCAAAACTAAAATTAATCTGTAAAACGTTGCCCGGTGGGATCGAAATTGCGACCCAACTCAATCAAGGTTTTATGCGGTGCAAAACTTCACGGATTAAATCGTGTTTAAGCAAACATTTTCTAAACAGAGAGTCATCGTTGCCGCATATCTTACTGCGAAAACATTTAACTATTTTATTTTGTTGAAACTCTAATTTTGTTAGTAAACCATGATATTTTTTCATGTTTTACATTCATCAAGTATACATAGCAATATTTAATACTATCATCTACGAAAGTAATGGAGTATTTATTTTCTGACTCGTGTTTGGACATATTTTAAGTCGCAAACATTGCTATGTATTAGACCGAGAAGATCGGTAATCCGTCCAACCGAATAAGTTTCATTTCAACGCAAACTTCAGATTTATGTTCTTGATCTATTTTGAATTTAGCAATATGAACCATATTAAATAACCTCCGCAAGGTATCATAATTAACATGTTCTAAATTATCATGCCACAAAAAACATAAGAAGAAACATTCTTATTTCATATTCACTTTAGGCACTACAGCCAATACAAAAATATATTTATTCATGTTTACTTTAGGCACTACGGCCATTACACTTAAAGTAACCCCACTTAATTTATATTGAAGTTGTCGTCTATCTGTATTTAACATTCAACTCTTTTGACGAATTCGAGTGCTCCCAACAGGGACGCTTCCTCTTCACTGTTTTTTTAAATAAAAAAAAAAATCATCTTTTGGCCTCAACTTCTAAAGTTAGTCTCGACGACTTTCCCGGTATTATGGATAGTGTCCTAGACGAGAGTCCAACCCCGGTAAATAATGCTCTAGCATCCGCGACAGCACAACTTGCTAGAATAATCACATATCATAGACAACATCGAGAAGATCGTGGTCCTTCTTAATTTTAGAGTTATCCGCCAAGTGTTACCTACATTCTCATTGAGTAGCGTTCAAACATTGGACCTATGATCAACTCCTTAGATTTTTTTAGAAGTCCGAGTATTTGGTAGAGACGGAGTTTCCATTACTTATTTACGAATTTGTGACAAACGGTAATGTGAAATTTTAAAGAGACTACTTGATCAACTTTTCTAAATCCTTAAAATAATAAGTAAATCTGTAATTTAATCTTTATATACTTCAAAAGGTACCCTTTTCAGCCATATACACGACATCGGCCCCAATTCAAACTTATCATTGATGCAACGGTTACGCATTACAGCCGAAACCGCGGGAGTGCTTTCTTACTTGCACCGCGACATGTCACTTCAAATCATCCATAGAGACATCAAGAGTACTAACATTCTCCTTGATGAGAACTATGTGATGAAGATATCAGATTTTGGAGCGTCTAGACTTGTTCCGGTTGATCAAACCGAATTAAACACGTTAGTGCAAGGCGCTTGGGTACGTACTATGATCCTGAGTACTTTCACTCAAGTCAGCTAACAGTGAAGAGTGATGTGTACAGTTTTGAAGTTGTTCTTGCTGAACTAATAACGGGATTGAAGGCTCTCTCTTTTGAGAGAGCAGAGAAGGATAGGAATCTGTCCATGTACTTGGTCTCAGCAATAAAACAGGACCGGTTATTAGACATCGTCGACAAAAAGATTATGAATGACGAAAACTCGATAGAAATCATGGAAGTCGGGCTACTAGCATGAAAGAAGTAGCGATGGAACTCGATGGGCTCTTCAGGACGACAATGAGCCATCCTTTGATGAAACAAGGAGTCAAGTGGGTTGAGAAGGAAGAATTGTTAGTTGAGTTTAGTACAAGAGAGTATATATAGTTCGACTTCTATCATCACGACCAACTCTTATACTGATAGCATCACGCAGCTATAGCTAGCACCTCCTGGACTTAATGAGGGCAGATGAATATCTTTCCATCATCTCTTATTATAAATGTGTGTATGAGCATATATAATGTTTTGTTTCCGAGATATTCAGAAGTTGTAGCGATTAAATCCTTAGACTCCAAGCAATATTTGGCCTTACCGTGAGAAGGTTGTTTCGGAGTACGTCCCATATTTACTACATGAGATTAGTTTAGATGCAATCGAGTTTATTTAAATTTAACTTTTTAGATATTACATCTTATGAGATGAATCAGATTTCATGAGAGATAAAAAAATATTTCTTGCACATGTGTGTAATTTAACGACTGAAAAATCAAATTGAAAAAAAACTCAGATTTAATTTTAGACAAACCCTAGTTACATTAAATACATGATTATGCTGCATGCTACGTCTAGAACATGAACAAACAACAACACAACAATTACGTGCGACACAAGAAATAACAGTAGACACAGCTCAGGGAAGTACGAGAAAAACCAACAATAATATATATCCAAATGATGAGTCATTAGTCGAGCTTAATTAATTTTCACCTAATGACTTTGATTCTCTTCTAACACCAGCATTGCTTCTGCATCTGTTTTGGTGGAGTTGGAAGAATCAACAGGACGAGCTCTTCTGAAAAGAGAAGCAAGTGAAGTAAGAATGGAGTGCCACACCATTGTCTTCACTAGTTTCCTCTTTCGTGGAATCAGTCCTCCAGCTTCTTTGCGGGTTCCAAACTTCCCCTTCATCTTCAGCTCTAAGTCTAGCTTCTTCTTCTGATCCGCCATGCTTGTTTGATTGATTAGTGTCTCTCCCTCTTCTGCTATGAATGACTATATATATATATATAGAAGAGAACAAACCCCACCTCTGTGTAATGGGGTTTGAAACCTCCATATATAATATATTACGTCGTTATTTTGAATTTTAATATACATTTGTATACTCTACTCTACTGTCTAGTATATATTATTTATTTATAGTGTAAAGATGGACTCTATTAATAGTAGATGAGAAAGTATTTTGTACGACGATTATACCACGTGGAGTGACGAATTAATAAAAATATGATATTTGGAAAAGATTCCACACCAGCAAACTTTTAATTAATGAAAATTAATTGTTAATATACTATTTATCACATGCAACTTTTTAGGAAAAAGATAAATACAAGTTATTAATGCAATTTTTTTCTCTGAGTTTTATTTCTTCAAGAAAAGGTTTTTTCAAGTTTAGATTTTGAATAATTTTATGGTTTAGTTATTTTTAAAATTTGAGTAATTAACGGATTAGGTAGTTTTTTTTTTTTTTCTAAAACCCTATTAGATTGGGTGAACAGTTTGGCTGGGTGAACCCTAGAGGGCTAAAATTGGACGAACCGTTTAGTCGGGTGAACGGCTAAAACTGGGTTCACCCAACCACCAATTTTAGCAATTTAGGGTTCACCCGGCCAAACTGTACGTCCAATTTAGCCCTCTAGAGTTTATACAGCCAAACTGTTCACTCAATCTAATAGTATTTTAGAAAAAAAAAAAACTAAAGCTATTCAATATGATTTGTTAGTAATTAATGTGAATTTTTTAATTAATTGAAAGTTTGATCATTTGAAATTTTTTCCAAATACCACACTTCAATTAATTCATCACTCCACGTGGCACTGATGACGTGGAATAAGCGTCACACAAAATACTTTCTCCTTAGTTAGAGGTGTCGATTTTGGACCTCAGAAATCGCTCATTTTACAACACTTAATTATATGATTTAATCAAACAGGATATATGCCTTTAATTATTTAAATAGCCATTACAAATTTACAATATATAATTTGATAATAATAATTTTTAAAAAAGGAATTAAATGCTATAATTTTTAATAGCTTTTATCTTTTAAAATCGACGTAGTTAGGTTAATTCAAAGTGCAGTGGAGTGGGTCCACAGGTGTCTCAAGTGCAGCTAGGGTCGGGGATTCTTCAACCAGCTGGGTCAGGTTTCGATGTCCTGAATGTAGTGAAGAAAATTATTAGTAAAATCCCCCATCAACATCAACCGAAGACCAACCCTAATTGTGTTGTCAATTAGAAAATATTCCACCACGATCATGCATATCCATTCTAAGATCTCATTCTCATGCACAGCAAATAATTAAAGATCTTGTTTTTATAAAATCATCACTCCTTCAGATTTCGTTGAACAATACAACAACCATTTTAACATGAATCTTTGACAAATATTTTTATTGGGACCGTCCTAGATTCTGAATTAGATTTCGAAAAAAAAGTAAGATTTTCGCGGAATAATAACCAAAATGAAATGCAACAAGCTAGAGAAGCTCCAATACATTTCTGTAGACGAATTAATTTGTATCGGCGAATGGGTTGGGTTGGGTTGGGTATTCGCTGAGTTATGTTTCAGGCTCAGTTTTGTTGAAATATATATATGTTTACGACTGAGTGTGTCCAAGCTCCTCCTCTGTCAGGTTTAGAATATTATCACAGGGTTTTATTTAAAATAGATTATTAAATTTATGAACAATATGTCAATGTATTGTATTGGATTGAATGAGCTTCTAATTTTAAAACATAACTATAAGAAAATTAACAAACTGTAATTTTAAGGCAAAATAATCATCATTTTAATTTGATAAGGATTTATAATAGATTTATTAAGTGCTAAATAATTTTAGAAAGAATTTTAAGGCAAAATAATCAATCACTCAAATATAACCTATAGGAATTTTTGTAAGGAATTTTTCTACCAAATTTGAATATTAATTTTTAGCTAATTTTTTATTATTAGAAGTTTCCTAATAATAATAATATTTTTATTTTTATTGGTTTCCCGCTATACCATAATAATTTATATGGATTAAATATTGAACCGTTATACTAGATTAATAATCTAGTATAACCTTAATAATTGGTTGATTATATATACTGTTTGATATCATGCGGATTCCAGATCCCAAACATATATTATTTTTTTACTTTATATATTTAGTAGACCTTAAAATTCAAAGTTTCAAACAGAGATTCGCCCCTCAAGACAAGTAAAGAAGGTTGGGCCCATTCAAGATAGCAGAAAGAAGACTTGACCCGAAAAGAACTTCCCGATTAAGACAATTGGGTATGTAATATATATATTTTTTCTCTATAGATTCATGTTGGGAATAAGGATGCAATTATAGGAGAAGAAATTACTTTTTTTTAATGTTAGAGAAGAAATGACTTAATTATTAATTATGTATTTACTATGTGCTAAACCCATGCGGTTAAGAAAATTGAACTAAAAAAATTAAATTTAGCGGTAAAAAAAATTTCAAACAAAATCATTAAAATTGAATTTAAGAAATAAAATAATTTATAGAATTTCATAAATATAATATTGAATTTTTTTTTATTTTTTTTAACCATTAATTTTATTTATATAGTTGGTCATATTAAGTGTTTATATTAATTATATATATTTTATATTTATATAGGTTTATAGATTATGATTATTTATACATTATATATATTTATATTATATTTATGTTGTATAGCGGTATCAGAAAACATATCTTGAGGGCGTCCTAAAGCGCTCATGGTATCGTTATGAGTATACAAACCAAAACTATGAAAGCCTAGAAAAATACATACCCGGTTGAGATGTGATATGATTGCATCGCGATGTTTATCGTAATAAGGTTATATTATATGCATATATTTATGTTTTGGCCAAAAAATATGCATATATTTATGTAGGTTTATAAATTGTGATTATATATATATATATATATATATATATATATATAATATAATATATACATATATTTATGTAGTTGGCCGTAGTGAATTTTTATATTATATAAAATATATTCTATATTTATATAATTTAATTACATTTATATATTATTTTATTAAAAATATAAACGCCTCATATATGGCGATCTTAGAGTGCTTCACAATCAAACTTTATAAATTATACTTTTAAATAGAGCATTTTAATTCATTATTTCTATATTTATGTAGAGATTTTCAATATTTTTCTAAAGTCTAAAATATTATATACATTTTCTATAAGTCTTTTTATCTCGATTATAATTTTTTTTTTATAAAAATGCTTGCGAAATATTAAATCGGGAGCATTTAAGATTAAAATAATATTTAATGTGGTGTCTTACTGTCTTTAGTGGGAGGGAGTCAACTTAGTTCACCCCTATAAATACAAATAGTATCAATTTATCTAACCACTATTGATGATATCTCCATATCAAATAGGATTACACGTTATGGGAAGACCATTAGATTAAGAAAATATATTGTGAAGATCCTCATCATTCTACTTCTTCTCAATCTACTACGACACAGACCCTTTATCCAATCATCATCATAGTCTCTCTCTCTTTTTACAAAGTATCCCAATCATAGTCGGTGGTCCTCGTTTTTTAAGCCCACTGAGGTCCTTGTTTTGAGTATGGGCCTCAGCCTCTATTTTAACTAGGCCACTTAATCTTGGCTTCTTGGGCTGACGTTTGGTTTAATGGCTAGAGTCAGGCCCATCAGGTATATACTATTACTAGCTAGGAGGTGCATATATATGTGCACTGATTAGAAACCAAACATCGTGTACATAATAAGCCAATCAGTTTTAAGCTGTGTGCTAATTCCTAGTTTAATATCAATTCACGCTAAATCAGTTTCTAAGAGTAAAATATTTGTCGTTAAGATTTTTTCATATACAGGGTTTCAATTTAAAATTTCTTAAATATTGAACCGCCCGTGCATTTCTAACAATAATTAAATTTTAACATGATGTCACTTGTATAATTGGTGAATGGTGACTGTGTTCACCCATTAAAGTTCTCACAGCCCAATGTGATTTGGAGGCTAAATGCTACAATACAAAACTTATATTAAAGTTTTCAATATTATTGTTATACATATACTTATGAAATATTTGTCAAATTTAATAAATAAATATATATTTGTCAATATTTAGATAATAATAATATATATACATATCATGATATGTTACAGATGGACGGGGAGCACCCTAGATTTTGGGATAGCTAGTACTAAAATATACATTTTAAAACCTTACTTATTCAAGTTCTAAATACCTTATTCAACCATATTGACATTTAAAATTAATCAAAGTAAGAGACAATTTTAATATGTAAGTATGTAATTAAATCGTTTATACAATTAAGTAACAAATTATTTTTTTTTTGAAACTTTGCGCAATTGGAAAAAACAGTCGAACCTTTTTTAATATAAAAAAAAACCATATTGAATTTACAACTGTATAAAAAAGTATAAACTACAATAATTTTTCTATTAGAAAGTGATTGAAATCACATATAATTGTGCAGTTATCATCGCATTTTAACAAAAAAAGGTTCGTTTATTCTAAGCGATACGGTCATGTTTGGAAATAATTTTGATTATTAACCCTTTAAAAAATGTATATTTAAATTAAATCGGTTTCTACTACAAAGACCGTTTATGTATTGAGCTCAATTAGCTAAAATAAAATAAAATTGAATTAAACTAATTTAAATTTAAATTTATTTTTTCATCTGTCAAATTATAAGAAAGACAAACAAACAATTATTATTTATCATTAAACATATATCAATGTTCATGATCTGAATTCTGAAAAATCGACTTAAAATGTTTTTTTTTTGGCCAATACTTAAAATGTAATTCGATTTGATATTTTTTATTCAAACTCCAAACTTCTTATCTAGTCGACTACCTCAAGTGTATATATAACCCGATTTGGAATCAAATGTAATTATTTTACTGAAGCCCTAGCACTATATTATCATCATCATCATCATCATCATCATGGTTTAAAAAGCAAAGCTCTCGAAAATTTATTGAACCCAGAAAACAGAAATATAGATTAAGTACAAAATCCGACACTACGGATGGCACGGTGGGTAAGGAACCACTTGATTCTTCTCTTTCCGGTCACGTGACGCCGTATCTTGAGATGGCGGCAAAGCTACCGGAGACTCCTGCTCCTTGCAACAGCGACGGCGCTCATCGGAGTAGACGGTGCCTCCCGGCAGTGAACCGACTAAGTAATCGAGCATCATGCGTTTCACCAATCTCCTTTTTGCTGGGATTACGCTTCCTTTCTTGGCCTTACTAAAGCTCGCCGCTGCATCTTTTCCACTGCACAGTCCTCCTTCCATGTTGCTCTGCTCTGCAACTGTTCAGGGAGCTTCTCTCTCTAGATTCGGAAAGAAGAGTGGGAAGGAAGATGGATGAGACAGATATTATTTATAAAGGATGGGGAAATTTTGCAGAAAGAAGGGCGTTCAGATTGATGATGTTGATGTATAGGGGTCAAACATCAAAAGACGACGATTAGTTTAGATAGTGACTCTGAAAATGACTTTTGTAATTCGCTAAAATTATTATCATACAATTTATTTGCTAAGTACGCGTTTACTAGAGAAGGTGATATATAACTGATAGTAATCTGTTGATGATGACACGACTGAGGGACAGACGGGCCATGCCAATTGCTTCTTTCAATTTTTTTTAAGTGTTTTGGCCAAAAAAAAAACTTTTATTTAAGTGTATTTTTTATTTTAAAAAATTTAAATAATCTCAATTTTATACTTTTAAACTTTTACATTTCCTCTCTGGATTTTTTTATACTAACTATTTATCTAAAGTTTAAGTCTTGCGTGTGAACTAAATTTTTGTTTTCATTATTGGATATGACCTATATATATATACATAGATAGATATAGAGTATTTTTATTAATTAATTACTCATCCTATTTTTTTATTTGATTGATCGTAAAGAGTTGGGAATTTATGCCGCTCTGAAGCTTATATCCTTAGCTTAGCATACTGCATTTAGATATAGACGGCTTCTTTGAGAATTCTACTGACGGGCAATTGTAATTTCATCCCTAATTATATATCTCTCCGTGAGAAAGAGAAGAATTGTTGATGGAGCTGGATAATAGTCATCACTACTATATATACTATTATAAGTGGGATACGTGAAAAGATATATGGATGCAGGAAGGATAATAGTCATCCTTTAATTGATCAGATCCATATAAGTATGTATGTATGTATATGAATAGTAAGTACGTGGTAATGTGAATCTGACATAACTCTCTCTTTTGGAAGACCACTTTCCTGAACGGGAAAGACCTATATATATATATATGTTGTGATTCAGAGGTTACAGCTAGCATGCATATGATGTCATTCACACCATCAGTTTCAACTATTTGATTGCATCAACATCATTATTAACTATTATATTCTATCCTTAATCTTCTAATTCTATATATAATTTAATTTAATGGATTAGGTATTCTTTTTGTCTCTTGTTTTATGAATATCTATTATGTATAGATATAGACAGACATCATCGACAATTTAACTCACATCTTCCCTTTTAACCCCAATAAAATAAAATTAAAATCGCCTTCTCAAATGAAGACGCCTTTTTTTTATTTTGTAAATTTGGTCGTCGCCTTTTACCCCGCATAGGACGTGTCGCTCCGGACCTACGTACCCAAGTCTTGATCTTCTGGTACTGGGAGTTTTCTTTTGGTATTGGACTTGAGTCCACACTTATCGTGAACTCATATCCAACGTAAAATTAGAAGGGTACGTAATTAATTATTTAATGGACCAGCCAATAAATTAAATATTGTGTTGGAGGCATGACGACGAAAGAAAATACTAAAATAGCACGGTCCCTTAGAAGTTAGATTAGAACACTCGTAAAAAAAATTGGAAATTTTGTGAATACAATACGTATACAATATTTGTATTGTACGTACAGGTGCAATAACATACATACAATCAGTGTTATCAGAACCGGACCGGACCGGCGGCCCGACCGGGTTCGAACTGGAACTGGTACCTTCAACGGTCCGGTTCGAATAATTCCGGAGGATGTAAACGAACCCGGTTTGATAGCCGGTTTTTTGAAGAACCGGACGGTTTTGAGAGAACCGGACGGTTCGCCGATTTGCCGGTTCGGTGCCCATAACAAGGGGAAAGAAAAAAAAAAACAAACAAACTTAAATTATTAAATCCGTTCTTCTTCAAATAGAAACCCTAGGTGCTAAAGAACAGAGCCTCAACTCAAGCCTTGCCGCCGCTACTCCAGATCCATTAGTGAGCCTCAACTCCGGACGATTCCGCTAGCCTCGCCGTCAAGTCCCCCGCCTACCAGGTTCGATTCCGCCTTCGTCAGCATAAATCACGGGCTCCACAACTCTGTCCGACGACGCAAATCCTCACGGCGTCGTTGCTCTGTCCTACTTCAGATCCTTGCTTCGCCGACACGAATCTTCTTCATTTGGCAAGCAAGTGTTCTTTATCGTTGTTGGGTTTCCAAACTCCCATGCACTAAAATCCCTCCATTCTTATCTTCTTTCATTTGTTGGCTTCTTTTTGTTGAAGAAGGGTGGCGCTTGTGTAAGGAAGTTCTAGATTGTGTCAATCTACCATTTACCCGGGATTCTTTGATATAGGCTTTTCTTTTTCTATACATAAACTGAGGGAAAGGGGATAGAAGATTAGGCATTAGAGAATTAGAGGAATAGAGGGAGATGAGGGATTAGAAATAACACTGGATAACATCAGACCCACAACAGTACGAAGAATTAGAGATTAGACTAGAGGGAAGGTGAGTGGCCACTACAGCGGAGGATAGTGTAATAATCAGTAAAACGGTCCGATCGGGTTCGAACCGGGTCAAACCGGCCGAACCGGAAACCGGGACCCTCACCGGTTTAGTGTCCGGTCCGGTTCTGATAACACTGCATACAATAGAGAAACGTGAAGGAATTGTGTGGGGTCCAGCTGAAGTTATTTAAATTGGAAGAGACAGCTGTTCGTGACGTCCCTACTAAAAAGCACATAAAGCCATATGATATGATTCATGCATGTAATTATTAGGTCCCTAATCATTATCATTAGTGGCGCTTAAATATATCTATTAATAATAATAATATGTTAAAAATATTTATGTTTGTTACATAATGCTGTTAGAATAATATATCCTAAATCAAACTCATTAAACGTAAAATATAAAATATTAGTCACGAGTATTTTTTTTTTTATTCTCAAAACTCTTATCATATTACATAACATTATTTACCACTAGTATGAGTTCTAGCTAGCTAATTAAGATCAGTTATTGGGCCTGCGAATCTTCCTCGGAATTCCTCTGTTTGCCACTAAAAACAACAAAAGTTTCATGCCTCGATTTCATCATCCGAACACACGCTTTTGTTTGGTCCGAACTACCTTTGTCTTGTCTTGGACACTATTGGCGCTTCCTTCATAAGATAACACTTCTCGAAGAAGCTCCCTTCTCATTGGCTGCCACTTCCACGTCATTACATTTATTAATATTTTATTCCTCTATATATAAGTAACTCTATTGTATTGGCTGCAGTGTGGTACCAAATAGATAGAGCTAGCTAGAGAGAAATAAGCAATTCCATATTTAAATAAAAAAGAAGAAGATGATGAAGAAGAACAGAGCAATAATGGCGGAATCATGCAACAGTGAAGCAGAGCCACCGCATTTGAAGGGAAAGAAGATGAATGAGGCGACGGTGATTCCGGCAAAGAAGCGGCTTGTGAAACATATGGTGTTGGATCGCATCGTCTCCTCTGTTTCTTCAATTCTCATCACTTCCTCACCACCACCGCCACAGAAGAAGAAGACAGATGAAGAATAATTAAGAATCAATCGAAGCTCAAGAAGAAGAAGAAGAAGAAGCTAGGGTTCATCGTACGTATCTAGGGTTTATAGTAGATGGGATGGTAAATACGTGTTTTCTTTTCATCTGTATTTAATTTGCTGATAGATAGATATTATATGCATGTTTTTCTACTTTCTCAATTTGGAGTTTAAATTTTCGTTATACCAACTCCTCAGCTCAGTGTGTTAATTAATTATCAGCTTTTATTATTCTTTCTTTGCTGAAAATAGAATCTTGACAGTTCAAACATAGATTCAGGCATTCAGCTAATAAAGTCTGAGCGCTGTTGTATTTAATTTTGACGGCGCCTTCTTTGCGGGGTCGGAATCTTGAACGGCGGCCAAGACCGCCGCCAAAACGTCCGCAAACACATGCACGACGACAAAGTGCAAATCCAATTACCAAAGTTAACTTTGGCCAATTTTTTTTTTTAACCAGAGTTAAGGGAATGATTGATATCGGATCGGAGGTTCAAAAATGTAAATTTCAGAAATCCCACCTTATCCGGGTTACAATGAAAGTAAAACCAAATAATTTAGAGGATATGAGGTATACAAACCAAATCTCATTTAAAGTGTCGAGTATCCTAGTTTGTGTAACTATTTGATTTACGACAGACGAACCTCCAATGAATGTCATTAATCATTGGACCAGAATTACATGTATAGTTTAGCTAAAATGCAGTATAATCTATTTCAAATCAACTTTTTCGCCGTTAAATTATACATATCGTGACTTGTGTAAAAAATATGTTATATTTTATAAAATCTAATTTGTTATTTCTTATGATCTACAATTATGATATCAATTTGAAATAAACTGGACTTCATTTAATAATTAGTTTGATCAATCAGATGTTTAACGAAAGAGGTAGTCGGATTAGCTGCTAGTAGGTAGAGTAACTAGAGTAGTAGTTGGACTTGGAGCACCACCGCAAAAAGGACGATGTTGGATTCTTTCTTTCATGGAAAAGGAAAATTCCACGAACTGCTGTCTCTTCAAAGATAAGGTCAGCTGGGCTGGACCCACAATTCCTTCACGTTAGTTTCTTTTTCTTGGAAAATAATTAACTAGAAGCTACTAATGGTTGTTGATATATATATAGCCACAAATTATCACACGATTTGTTTGCTAAATTACTTAAAAGTACGTACGTACGCACGCGTGTTTATATTATTCATTCAATAAATTACGTGCTGTATATGCACGTTTAAAAACGGGCGATTTATTATAGAACGCAGTATTTTAAGTTCAAAAGCAATATATAAATACTTAGCCTATCATTTTCTATGAAATTAAAGGTTTTTCTTGATAGGAGAGTAATTACGTACTTTGGGATCTTGTATATGCGTTCAATTTTAATTATTGGAGAATTAGTAATGATTAATTATCTCTTTAGTATCAAAAGATTTGTGCGTTGTTGAATAATTACCGGGTGTGGCACCAATCACTTATTATGAGTTTTTTTTCATTTTTTTTATAGATAAATTATACAGTAGATTTCTCTTTAAAAAAAAAAATCTCAAGGCAGTCCTTAAAAACTATTTTCAGGACGTTGATATATTTTATATTTCTTCATTCTCATATGTGTTGTATTCATTGACCTTAACAAAATTATTTTTTGACAGTATAGTGAAATCAGTACTTTCAAATGGGAAGTTTTTGTTTTTTATTTTGGAGAAGTGTTACCACGTACGCTATTACAAATGATAGTAAAATTCCATTTGTAACGTACCAAATTGTAATATTACATCGATCCAACGTTGGTATTCTGAGAGTTTCATTTTCGAACTCTTAGTATTATTTCAAATGTAAAATAACGATCATATTTGACGGGGCACTCTAATAGTTAACAGAGAAGCTCAATATTTTCCTAGTTGGAGTGGGGAAACTTCCTCCCATAATACAGAGAAATATATATATATATATATATATATATATATATATATATATATATATATATATATATATATATATATATATATATATATAAAGAAACGACTCAACATTTTGTGTCTGGAAATATAATATATTTTGAATTACTCTAATTAATTAATTTATCTTTAACTCTGTATATTATATTAAATTATTTATTATATAATATATAGATGGGCAATTCCATCTGGGGACCACACCAAATGAATTCGCCGACAAAATTAATTGAGAATTGTATGAGACAAAATGAATTCAGCTTTCAAAACAGATTATTCGTTGAAATACGATGTTAACATGAGATTTTCTCGAGATATGATAAGATTAGTCGTCTAGACGGGTACTATCCCTTTGAACTATTGATAACATCATCACATCCTATTATTATATTTTTGAGGGAATATATCCTATTATTTATTTTGTAAAAACAACGAAGATTTCCACTTGAATTATGAGGTGGCATTTCGCTATTTTATGTATATTTAAATTTGCTGCCAATTATATAATATACATATTCTTGCATGCATCCATTTTTGGCCCCGTTAAATATTCCATTTTATATAAACAGAATTACGATCCACAAACTCTGAAACCTACATCAAAAAGTGATGAAGTTACCTCATCGACATAGATATTTATAAGTATATTTCATCTAACTGAAGTTATATAATTCCATATAACATTAGAAATATTACTATAACATTCAAATTAGACAGAGCTAACAATTTTTCCATCAAAAGTGATGTAATTGGCTAATTGCCCTCATCTACATATTATTCATAAACATTTAGATTATTGGATGATATTCATAAACATTTAGATCATTTAAATTAAACAAGTAAATCCTGGTGTGAGAAACATTTCAAAAATGACATTTCCCTATGGCAATTTCATCAATTTAGGCATATTTTTTAATTTAGTCTGCCACATAACCAATTTCGTCATAGAATACTTGACGGAATTAACGATATGACAGAATAACGATTTGTTCATCAGCAAAATCCTAAACTAACAAACAGAAAAAAAAAAAATAAATAAAAAAAAAAAAATTAACTAATAACTCATTCGAGTGACCAAACTTTATATACAAATTTTGTATAACTTCAAATTGAGAAACATACAAAACGCTACGTTTTTTTTTGGTGGAAAAAATAAAAACTACGTTGGTATACGTAATATTTACGCAACAGAAAGTAAGAACACAACACAGCATGGCACCTTCGGTAAACCCTAACCCTGACCTCCTCCCCGTTCTTAGTCAACCACCGGTCACCGGCGCCCACCCTACCATCCCGCCGGTCAATTGAAGAAGTTCTAAGCACAGAAGGGGACAACCTGCTGAGCCGCCCCCATTGATCCCTTCTTCTTGACCTGAGAATGAGATTCTTCTTCTCGATCTGCTACCGACTTCTGCAGCAGCGGTGCGGGACTGCGAAAAATTGCAGAAACAACGCTGACGATGAAATGGAACATCATCCGCTTCACAAGCCGCTTCTTTGCGGGAATCACCGTCGCCGCCTCCTTGTTTTTTGGCTTCATCTGCGGCTGCTCTGTTCCGCCGTGGCCTGACTCTGCCATGGATGCTCTGTTCTTCGCCTTCTTTTTCTCTAGCTCAACTTCCACACCACCACGGTTTAAGCTATTCTCTGCACCCAGGTTTATTTATTTATAGGCGAGTAGAGAATTGGATAAATTAGTGAGTTGTACAGGTGGCAGCTAATGGGTGTGAAACTTGTTGATCAAGCGTTGCCGTATCGCCCAAGCTCCGATTAAGTTAGTGTTGGGCCCGATACACTTACTTGATGACGACAATAACAATATCAATGCTAATATATATACTAGCAGCTTTACCCGCGCGCCGCGCGGGTTTTTTTTTTTTTTTTTTTTTATATATTTGTTAGATTGGATGGATGGTTTTTTTTTATTAAAAGTAATAAGACTTTGAATTAACAAACGATCATAAAAAAATATTATTATATACATTTAGACCTGGTTATTTACATTTTGTTTTGGCGTTTTTTAAAATTTACCATACTATGTGATTTATTTAGTTAGGAATCATATTTTGTAAAATATCAACTGTATTAATTAAATCATGACTAAATATAAATTCTGAAAAAGAAAAGTGAGCGTGGTTAAATATATTTGTCATAAAATGTATTTCATTTCCTTTTATTATCCTTTTATTTTTTTTTCATAGAATAATATACACTTAACTTTATATTCCTATAAATCAAACTTGACGATATATTTTGTTTCCTTTTACTATAGGAATTAATTAGTTTTCTTTTATTTTTGAATAAATAGTATGCATGTTATATTCCTATAAATCAAACTCGACACCAATTTTAATACATAAACGTTACAATTTACAAATTATAATATTTAATGTGTATATTTACAGTGGAAAATCATTAAATTTCTCTAAAAAATTATATTTATATTAAAAAATAATTTTAATTTGTCTACTAAATTTATTTTTATCAATTGAGTTTAATAAATATTACTTTAAATTGACATTATCTAAATATACAAAATAATCCATATTATGTATCAACTAAATTAATTTATAATTTACCATACTATATGATATTTAATTAGGAATTATATTTTATGGAATTATTAATTCAAAATTTTTCGTACTATGCAATAATTTCCTTAACGAACCATATATTTTGTGACTCCGAATATTCAAATCTTTCATCTCTTGTATATAATAAACACACACCCAAAATATTCTCTTCCATTAACATCTACAAATATATATAACAAACCAAACGTAGTTAATTTTCCTAAATCCTTAATACCCTAGCATCAGCAATCTTACCGATCATCATTTCCATCTCTTCTATATCAACTTCTTCATTATTCCGTCGCTTGTATTTTTCTTTATTATTTAATTTCGCAATAGGTCTTTCTCCTCCCTCTCTCTAGATTGGCATCAGAGTTTAGTGGATGGTGTTGAATGTAGGCAAACGACATCGTAGCAACGGCTGACGACGTCTGACATGCGGAGGATGAACGGCTGACATGCAAAGGATGAACAGATGACATGCTGTGGAGAACGACTGATTAGGATTTCACTCCTCATCGCCGCCACATAATTCAATTTGAAATTGATGTATTATATAGGGATTTATGCAGATTTTTGGTTCCAGATGCTTGCGATGACCAAAGACGGAACAGAACTGCAAGATGATGTGGGTCAAGACTCAAGAAGGCTATATATATTCATAAAAAGATCTGATGCAAACAATCAACTGAAGTTGTGGACTTTAAATACATAGGTTCAGTGAATTTGTGCAATGAATGTTGATACTTCAACGTTTGCCTCCTTCTCTACCATTTTTCTGTCATTGATTGTTATTCATTCATAGCGTAACCGAACCATTTTGATGCTATTGATTGTCATTTATTGTGTAATAATTGGAGGAGAAATTAAGAAAGAAAACTGCTGAAAATTACTAAAACCCTTATGTAAATGATGCTGACGTGGCAGACTGTAGTGAGGCAAAACCAGCCGCTTTAGTAAGATTAGAAGATTAGATTAAGATTGTAACGATCGAGCAACACAATAGAGAGAATGAGAAGTTTTTTTTTTTTTTTTAAGAATGAAATTGTTGATGTGTCACTCACTTATTTGTTGGATGTGCTGATGTGTCAACCTGAGACTAACTCTCCATCAGGATTAGTATATATTTAGATTTAGATTAGATTAGATTTAGATTGTAACGATCGAGCAACACAATAGAGAGAATGAGAAGTTTTTTTTTTTTTTTTTTTTTAAGAATGAAATTGTTGATGTGTCACTCACTTATTTGTTGGATGTGCTGATGTGTCAACCTGAGACTAACTCTCCATCAGGACTAATAGATTTACACCTGATTGGAAGATGATGTTGATGTGGCAGCTCGATGTTAACCCCAACCATCAGGATTAGTATAGAAAAGTTACAGAGAGGAGAATTAATTGGACTAAAATGAGCCTTAATTGCAGACTTAATTGCAGAGAGTATGATAATAATATAGAAATTAATTGATATAGAAATTAATTGATGATGTGGCACCTTCTGATTGGGTGGGTGTGATGAGTTGTCGAACTCACATGAATCCTCCAACCGAGACATTCAGCCTAAGATCTGATGCAAACAATCAACTGAAGTTGTGGACTTTAAATACATAGGTTCAGTGAATTTGTGCAATGAATGTTGATACTTCAACGTTTGCCTCCTTCTCTACCATTTTTCTGTCATTGATTGTTATTCATTCATAGCGTAACCGAACCATTTTGATGCTATTGATTGTCATTTATTGTGTAATAATTGGAGGAGAAATTAAGAAAGAAAACTGCTGAAAATTACTAAAACCCTTATGTAAATGATGCTGACGTGGCAGACTGTAGTGAGGCAAAACCAGCCGCTTTAGTAAGATTAGAAGATTAGATTAAGATTGTAACGATCGAGCAACACAATAGAGAGAATGAGAAGTTTTTTTTTTTTTTTTTTAAGAATGAAATTGTTGATGTGTCACTCACTTATTTGTTGGATGTGCTGATGTGTCAACCTGAGACTAACTCTCCATCAGGATTAGTATATATTTAGATTAGATTAGATTTAGATTGTAACGATCGAGCAACACAATAGAGAGAATGAGAAGTTTTTTTTTTTTTTTTTTTTTTAAGAATGAAATTGTTGATGTGTCACTCACTTATTTGTTGGATGTGCTGATGTGTCAACCTGAGACTAACTCTCCATCAGGACTAATAGATTTACACCTGATTGGAAGATGATGTTGATGTGGCAGCTCGATGTTAACCCCAACCATCAGGATTAGTATAGAAAAGTTACAGAGAGGAGAATTAATTGGACTAAAATGAGCCTTAATTGCAGACTTAATTGCAGAGAGTATGATAATAATATAGAAATTAATTGATATAGAAATTAATTGATGATGTGGCACCTTCTGATTGGGTGGGTGTGATGAGTTGTCGAACTCACATGAATCCTCCAACCGAGACATTCAGCCTTAGTATAATATATAGATACGTAATAGATCTAAGTATTTATTTATTTATTTTAGTTTGCTGACATCATGAATTCATTTCTTTACTCAACTCTTTTCCCGGCAAAAATATGTTTTTTAGGGCCGCCGCGGCGGCGGATACTTTTTGGTTGTGTTACCGGAAATAGGATTTGGCGGCGAGGATGCGTGAATTAATCCCGCCGTCAAATCCAACAAGAAGCTAAATGTGCGCCGTTAAAAATGTTGCTGGAAGCGATGCACAAACATACGGGCGCTTTGGTCATGATGTCTGACAACTTTTGGGTTTTGGTCAATAATGTTTTTTTTTACCTAGTTTTGGTATCATATGTTTGCAGATTTTTTCTAGTTTTGGTCTAACCGTTACATTCCCATCCATTTTTTTATATGTTCAAGTCACGTGATTCTCTCCAAACTTTAAATTTAGTCCCTCTAATACTTTCTTAACCTTTTTTTTTGTTCAATTTAGTCCCGAAGTTTCAAAATTGACCCTAATTGGACAATAGGTCCAATTGAATTTTTGAAACTTCGGGACTAAATTGAACCAAAAAAAGGATAGAAAAGTATTAGAGGGACTAAATTGAACAAAATTGAAAGTTTAGGGTGGATCACGTGACTTGTACATGTCAAAAAATGGACGGAATATAACGGTTAGACCAAAACTAGAAAAATCTGCAAATATATGGTACCAAACTAGGTAAAAAAAAAACATCATTAACCAAAACCCAAAAGTTGTCAAACATCATGGACCAAAAGACCTGTTAACCCTTAATTTTAAGGTCTTGGTATATATAACATGCTTCTTGTATTGTTCATTTTAGTGAATTCTTAAATTAAGTTTCTTTGTCAAACTATGACAAAAACTTGATTTCTTTATAATAAACTAAAAATAAATCATTGTATCCACTATCCACCTTTTTTTTTTATCTAATAATATTTAGTTTATACTTTGCATTCTCTAATATACAAGTTATTTACGAATCTAAAACAAAAAATATAAACGAAAAAAGTTTAAAAAAAAAAAAATTAAATTAAATGTAAAAATATAATAAAAACAAAAACTAATATCTTGGAAAAAATTATTTTTTTTACACTTAAGCTACTTAATTTTCTCTATTTTTATTCAACCTTTTATATTTTATTTTAGATTATTTACAACATCATATAAACATTGGAACAAAGTAAAAAAATGATTAAAAAGTTTAGTTTTATGGATGCGATGTAAACTTTTACATGACTCAGCGGATGCCGTTAGTGCCGACAGCAATAAATACTACTTGATTGATTTTTCACCGCAAACGTTGTTACAAGCAATAAAAACTACTCTGCAGTACTTAGTAGTTAGTAGCATCAGGGGATTTCTCGTGTTCTTTTTCTTCCCCTTCTTAGTACCTGGTCTTCTCATGTCTCTTCTTTCTTCTTTCTTTTGCGATTCTCCGAACCGCCCTCGCAGGCCTGCCTAGCCCGAATCACAGCCCGAATTCCCGACTCACACTTCAAGCAAAACCACTTCTTAGAAGGAACTTCCTCAATCTTGGGTCTCAAGCAATACACGTGATACGAATCATCACAGCCACCACAGACGACGATTCGGTCATCCTCTCGGTTTATAAGGCAGGCCTGACACATGCAGGAAGGGCAATACCAGAGAGGCCCGGGTGACTCTAGTTGCTTGACACTCAAGCAACGCTCATGGTATTGATTGATGCATCCAGAATGGCCACATTCTATCAGCTTCTCATCTTTAAAAAACCCACCGCCGCATATTTTGCAGCAGATGTCCGGATTTTGACTGGGTGTCACAAATTCATCTTCTGGGGCATTGAGTTTTCTGCAAATAGCACAATTCACATGGGCAGAAGATTGAAATCCATTTCCTATGCAGCTGCTGCATTGCCAAATCTGTGGAGGGATATCTTCAATAGGTGGCTGGATGCACGACAGATGGTGCATCCTCTCGCACGAATCGCATACTAGACATTCTCTGCTATCTGCCACCTCACCACATTGCTTACATGTACTGATTCTATGAACGGCGGGTAGCTCCATTTCGGCATCAGTGTGGCCATTCACCTGTTTTACAGTTCCAAAGTATTATAAAGTTCTCGCTGTGATGATAAATGTGCAAGTCGAATTTTCAGAGCTATGTTGCTTATCAAATGGTAGAAAATGCAAATATTCCAAGAACCAGATTTTAAGGGTGTCAACCAGATTAAGGGTCGTCTAAGTCCCGGCATTCAAAATTATGACATTTTTTTAATTTATTTAAGATTGGTTGCTAAATATTGGCACCATTCATCATGGATGTTGTCATGAAAAAGCAGATAAGTTTATCACAATGTACCGTAAAATTTCTGTCTCCAGAGCTATGTGTCGATATTCCAATCTGCAGACGGGGAGAATTGACTTTCAGATTCACATTATAAAGAGGTTTACTGGAAAGATTCTTCTAAAATAAAAATAATCTCATCTTACATGTTCATAGCAAGACGTTTTTGTTACGTCCGAGAGACTCTTAGCAAGGGAAACTAATTCAGTCCCAATTTCTTCAAGCTTTTCCCAAACCTGTAAAACATATCATATCAAGGAAATCTTAGAGACTAGTATCACACAAAACAGATAACAAAACAAGTTTTCCAGCGAAAGAAAAAGGCAGGAAAAGCATTCACTTCATTGGAAGGCAAATGCAGGTCAAAATATCATAGTTTATAATAAATGTTTGCACAAGTGATAACCCAACAATTGGCAAGGGTGACAATTTAAGAACTAGATCTTCAGAAGAGTTATCCACGTGCAAAAAGTTCAATGCGATTCAGGTGGTCCATGCAAATAAAAGGTTACAGTGTATAACCCCAAAATTTCTTCAGCTTACCATTCTTTCTCATTATTGTTGACCAAGTCAGAAACTGGTTCAGTGGCAATACCAAATAAGATTTGACTAAATATAACCCGACGATTCATGGCAAAAAAGTATTAATTTTTTGTTACAATGAGCTTAACAAATTGTACCGTAACTATTTTCTTAATGAGTAAAAAGATACTGCTGGATCCAGTGGCACAAAGAGCTTCAACTAGATGATTAATCAATCAAAACTTCACTAAAGCCAGGAATTGACCAAATAATAGGAATCACCTCTTCAGTATCTGCCATGAAAAGGGAAGGTGAATGTTCATAGATTCCATTTTTCATCCTTGTGTTGATGATACCAAAATTCAATAATCGGTCAAATTTGGTGCCTTCAAAGTTTTCAAGGAGAAGTTTACACAGAAGGGTGAACTTTATGGATCTAAGAACACCAGAAAGAGCATTTTTACACATCTGGTTGATCCCCCACTGATCCGCTCCATCAAAAGAACCCTTAGAAGCACCATCAATTGCATCTTCAAAGTCCTGCTTATTAACACTGTTCATCCCTAACTTCACCACAATAAATATAGGCCATTAAGGAAAACAACTTAATCATTGAAAGGGCCCAAGCAACAGATCACATCACAAATTATGCAGTACAGAAATCACTCGGAAACCTTTGTTTTCATTTTGCCAGTCTTGGTATCCTGGGCAACATTTTGTATGCAACCCCCTACACCGCTATCATCATCACCCAGTGACTGGTAGACCTGGTCCAGTATAACCTGGTGCGATTGCAAGTTTGAACCGTTACAAGAACCATTTGCAGCCGCATCATGGAAAGCATTATTGATTTGCTCAGCCACAGTATCATCCGAAGCTCTATCTAGCAGTTCTTCTTTAGCCTGTTAGAAACCAAGAAGAAAAGGGCAGCAATTGAGCAAGAACCATAAGAATATCATGAAACAAGGCAAATGAAAATTAGACCAGGGCATTTTCAATACTAACTTCTCAACAATTCAGGACAGTACTGCAGACCTCCATTCTATTGAAGTGATAAATTTTATCCACAGCTTCACCTACTAAGGATAGTTGGTCTGCTAGTTCAGATTACTTTCACACATTCAATCACCATTCATCAATAAAGAATTCTCTCCTATAACTTTTACAGAGCTGAAGTGAGGTTCTTCTCAGGCGGATGAACATAAAATTTCGAAAGCAGATCCCTAACAAAAATGATTTTGAAGACTGAAAGCACAGTGCAGACCTGATGTTCCATTGCACCAATTGCTGAAACCTTAGGGCTCGAAATTTCCTGGCAATTTCTGTCAGAACTAAGCTTCTTGCAGCGCTTTTGCCTCTTGTAGACAACACCGCCTGAACTCCCTTTGCAGGAACCTCTATCAGGGGTTACAACGACGCCATTACTATTCGCAAGTACGCAGTTTATGTTTAGAGTAGAACCATTGACCGCAAATTCTTGGGCGAAGTCGCTGCTACTGGGTTCCTCGCCGTCAAGACACCGGTTTCCGTAGTCCCCGGCAGCCATGAAAAACCTAATTTGCAGCTTTCCGCCAAATGATATGAAATTTGAAATGTGTGTAACTAGGGCTGATGAAAAGTGTCCTCGCCTTCCTGGTAAATTTAACATTAACCCTTCGTCAAAAAAAAAAAAAAAAACATTAACCCAATTAGTAACGCAATGCAATGTCGCTCACAAATTCGATTTTATCATAGAGTGTCGTTTTTTTTTCGAACTTAGAGTGTCGGTTGATGTCTACCTATTTTTTTTGGGCCAGTATGTCTACATCTTATTTGCAATACAATTTTCGGTAATCTTATTGATTCGAGCTATCATACATATATATAGTATAAAATCAATTGGTTAATTATCAATTCGCTAGCCCAAGTTCACGAGTCTCAAATTGTTAGTTCAAGTTTTGGTGACCGGTTCTCTAGCTTAAGTTTTACCGATCAGCCGGTTGGTCCTTTTTTCAGTGTTTCGCTAGTCCATGTTTAACCGGTTAGATGCTAACTAGGTTACATTGTCTGTCATCTTTAACGAAAATACGCTTAAAAATATAATAAACCCTTAATAAAATGATTAAAATACCATTAACTCTTTAACTTTTAATATTTCTTCGTTTTGTATCATAAAATTTTGAGTTTTCCATTGTTTCGCCATCTTAAAATGTGCAACAATTGAAATCAAACTTATCAACATTAGTGAATTGTAAAGAGAAACGAGATAGAGAGTGAGTTAGGTTACTTAAAGTATAATTGCACATGATCACACTTGGTGTCACAACGATGCATCACCCTACCTGATTCTGATCTAATTCAAATCTTGATACAAATCAATCAATGCAATGATGGAAAGTAACTAGCAGGTACCGATGGGTTAACACGTGTTGTTTGAGAGTCGTCCAAACAATAAACGACATCATGCTTTCACAGACTTAATTTCAAAGTAGCCAAACACATTTAAGGGAATTTCAGTCATTTCCTTAACCGTTACTTACATATACAAATCTGTCAAATATGACGAGAAATGTAACTTAGCTACCACATTATCCGACAAACTTGGGCTAACAAATAGCTTCTTTTTTTTTTTGTCAAATAGCTAACGAATAGTTCTAGGCTAATAAACTGATAAAAAAAAACTTGAACTAACAAACCATCCGGTCGGTGAAATATGAAATAGTAAATTAGTAATTAACTCTAATCAATTATAGTCGAGCGAGTCAATTTCTAATTCAAGCAAAATCTCTCCAACACAATATAGTTTGTCTACCGAAAATTGAATACCGTAATGAGATAGGCTTAAGATTGAGAGTGAATTCTCAAAATAGGTTCGTTTAGTAAACTTATTCTCAAATTAGGCTTCTTCATAAACTAATTCTTAGATTAGATTTTTTTAATCATTTATATTTTTTAATTTACATCGCAAAGTTTATATTTTATTACAATTGACCCTAAACCGAAATATAATACAAGAAACAGATTTAAAAAAAAAAAAATTAAAAGATAAGGTAATTGTATGTAAAAGTTATAAACAAAAAAATAATACATTAGTAATTGTGAAAAAAAAAATTTTATCTAAAGATATAAATTATAAAAAAACAGTGATATAAAATGTAAATAAAAAAAAACTAAATACTCGTGATTTTTTTAAGTATGAAAATATAAAAATGAAAGCCTACATAAACCCTAAATAAAGCATGTTAAATTTATAAAATATATAAAATTAATGACTGAAAAAATCGATAAATTGAATTAAATTTGAAAAAATAAATATACTAAATTAAAGAATGAAATTTAGTTTGTATTTTTATCATACTCTTGATGAATATTTTTTATATCATTATACAGTTATTGTATATTGCCAAGATAAAGTTGTTTCAAAACTTATTTATTTTTATTTTTAAATTTACTTTTTATCCTTTAATTTCACATATTTTTTAAGAATTAAAATCTACAAAAAAATTGTATGTTTAATTTTTTTAATGTGCATTTTCACCATTTAATTAATTAATTAATTAACTAATTGTTTTTTATTTCCATTTTTTTTTCATACATTTAATCTTCTTAATTTTCAACTTTTTTTTCTTGTATTGTATCGATTGAGGGTTCATTTGTAACATAATGTAAACTTTAGGATGCAAATTTAATAATACATATTATTAAAAAGATAAAGAGAGATCATTTAAAAATTAGTTTCTGACAAATCTAATTTGAAAATTAGTTTCGAAAACTGACATACTTGCACATTCACTCTAAGTTTGAAAAGGTTGAGTCGTGTGGTCCCATATGTCAAAGTTCTTCTTCTTTTTTTTTTTTTAATGAATTTCATATGTCAAAGTTGATCCAGAACTTTTATCATTGTAAGCCGTACGGAAAAGTGGTAAGGTTAGCCAACTTATAAATAAAATCTTAATAAGTCTCAAATGAAAAATTTGTTGGAACGGTTCTATTGCCAAAATTGTTGTTTATCATCATCAGTTTAATAAATGATTGATGTTAAAGTATGAATAATAATATGACCATGGTGTTCATTTATAAGTTTGAAATTATGCGATATTTAGTTAAGATATACATACGTCTTATTCTTGACATGATATTAAAGTGCACAAGTTCAACTCATGATTTAAAAAAAAAATGTTAAGCTAACTTGATTATATAGACACATATAATTATTGACACTAATTATATAGTAATAGCATTTTATAGTCTATGAAGACCGATATCGAGCTAGCTTATATATATATATATATAAATATATTATACTATATTCAGTACTAGTAGACCTAAAATTACAATAATTAAGAAGCATAATTAAAATCAAACCCTAATACTAAGAAGCATCATATCCTTAAACTCCTGGAAATCAAGCCTCCCGTCTCCATTCGTATCATACGCGTTTATCATTCTTCCACAATCCCTCCCACTCCTCTCGCCCAACAACCCTAACCGCGAAAGCACGTCCTGAAGCTCTTCGGTCGAGATATACCCGTCGCCATTAACATCGAAAACCCTAAACGCCTTTGCGAGGTCACTATCACCTTCTTCTTCTGCGGCCTTTTCTTGAGGATATTGGTAGCTGATGATCTCCTGATCAATAGATTCATAGAAGATCAGAAACTCACCGAAGTCAAGGCTCGGTTTGCCGAAATACGACTCGAGTTCAACCGGGTTGGAATTGTGACCGATTATGTCGAGAAGCCACGTTAGCTCTTCGAGGCTTAGCCGACCGTCGCGGTTCTTGTCGAGGTTATCAAAAATAAGCTGAAGATCATCGTTACTTAGGGGAGACATTGTTTTCGCAGGAATTTATGGATGATCTGCAGTTATATATTATATGTGCAGGTGTGAATTATATTGAATCTGCAGTAACGTGAATGGAAGGGGATATATATAATAAGTAGAGAGGTGAATGGTGAGAGTACGCTCCGTACCGTACGTGAGGGACGTTTCGATGAAGTTACATGCAAGAAGCTTCTTGTTGGGTTCAGTTTCGCTGAAAAGGAAAGCTGCTAGCTTGGTTGATTTTTCTTCTGTTATTTTTCTGTGAACCAAAATGATTCTACCCAAGAGAATAATGACATTGTTATATATACATATATATATCATATATTAAACTGGTTCGAACTGATAAAATAATAACTAGTGCGTACTTGACGCGTCGTAAGAGCATCCACAATGGTTTTACATAAATTGTATTCTTTAAAGTTGCCACGTAGTCATTTATGTACACTTTAAGTAATACGTAAATTTAAGACACACGTAAAAAATATTTTCTCTGCAATCGTATTACTTAAACATATTCCTTATATATATTTTATTATTAAATTTTCCAACAACCACCAATAAGATATTAGCATTAATTATAAAATGAATTAATTTATAATAAAAAATTGGTTACGTAATACATAGTGCATTACTTAAATTTAAGGAATGCTTTAGGTAAAAACATAAATTTACGTGTGGGTCCCATATTTAAGTAATGCTATGTAAAACCACTGTAGATAGTTTTTGTTGCTTTACTTAAATAAACATGTAGGACCCACGTTAACGTAATATTTACGTAATACCACTGTGGATGCTCTAAAAAAATGACTTTTTTATACGATGCTTTAAGTAGAAAAATATTATGATATAAATAAAAGTAAATATTAGTTGGCCAAAAAAATAGTAAAATAAAATAAATATTAAATAATAGTAAAATATTTTTTTAATTATGTAATTTTTCCTAATAATTTTTAAGTTTTATTTTTTGCCAAATAATTTTTAGGTTTAAAAAATTAAAACACTATGAAATATATATCTTGTGATTTGGTGTCTTCATCTTTTTTTATTGCGATTTGATGTCCAAAATATTAAATTTGTTGTTTTTCATTTTTTCCTATTAAAATTAGCATAATAAAAATATTTATAAAGTAACAAAGAAGCCTAAATTATAAGCAACAAATTTGATATTTCGGAAAACTAGAAAAAAAAAATTGTAACTTAAAAATACCAATTTTACTTGAGAAATGGAAAACTACAAATCTAATAATTTGAACATCGAATCACAATGAAAAAACCGAGACACCAAATTGTAACATGACTTATACTTTAAACTATTTTAGGTCGCCTGTAGATTTTAGGCCCGACCCGAAATTGACCCAGACTTGGGTCGGGTTCGGGTCCAAACGTTGAGTGTTCGGATCAGTTTCAGGTTGACCTTAATCTAATACGGGAAAAAACTGGTCGGGTTCGGGTCCTGATATTGGACCCAAACCCGACCTGTCTGACCAGGATATAATTAAATTATGATATTAATATGTAACATATAAAATAATAAAATATTAAGAGCAAAAATAAATCAAACAAATAATAAAGTAGAAATCATAGCGGCATCACTTTCTGTCTACTCTCGATTAGTTTTATTCTCATCAGTTTCAAAGGCTCAGTCGACGCTTAGACAAAGTCACAACTCAACTCATCGAATCACAAACTCCACGCACGTGTGCGACTCACAGTAAGCGCAGACATCAAAGAAAAAATCTCAGCCACGTTCGACTCTTAGTCACTCAGAAAGAATCAACGATTATGATTTCTGAATCGCATATTCTAATTCCCGACGCTTGAAACGACAACTCGAAATTGAGATAAGATTCTCCACAACGGGTATAGTACTATTGACAGAGACAATGAGAGATGGAGAAGCAAATAACGAACTAGGAGAATGAGAAGGGTTTGATAACGAATATGGAACAAAGATGGAATGTGAGGAGTAGAAAGCAGCGTCCAGCGACCAAGGAGAAACTGAGGAATTTATGGTCGGGTAACGGGTTTATCCGGTGACCCGCTAGGTCGGGTTCTGAGGCCTGACCCGTTATGAAGTTCGAATTGGGTTTGGGATGACTGCATATATTCCTACAGGTTATGAGTTTCGAGTCACGGATTGATCCGATTTGACAGACCTATTTTTAGGCTTTAAATCCCGACTTTTTTTTAAAAAAAATTACCAATTTAGCACCACCTATCCAAGAGAAATGATAGAGGAGCCGACTTCAGATTTCGAGAGTGAGAATTGTGTCTTAGTGGCATACTGTGTAATTTATTACAACTTATTGGGTAAATAATTCTCCCTCACAGTCTGACTTCACTGGAACCCCAAAATCGAATTCCCTATCAATTTCCCCTATCCAAATTTATGGTTTTGACTTTTGGCAAATAAATTGTTTTGAATTTCACTTTACATAAAAAAAAACATATATGACCCACATTTATGTAATCCCTATGTAATACCACTGTGGAGACCCCGAAAGCCCTAATTGCTCTTCTACGCGCCACACAACCCTAATCCACATGCTTCTAACTTGATTTTTTTCTAAGATAATCAATTGGTAATATAAAAGTTACGATTTCTGAGGTGAATTAGTTTCAAATTTGATTAGAAACGTCTCATTAAATAAGGTTTAATTTAATTTTTAACGCTTCCAATTCAAAATTACATATTAAAATAAAAATACAATATATAGACCGATAATGAAAGAGATGGAAGAAGAGTGAAGATATTCAATCTTTTGAGTTTTGACGAGAAATTTATATGAAAGTTAGCTTTCTGTGTAACACGTGAAATTAGCTAACAGTTTATATACGCAAGAGACGTGACCGAAATCTCTTATTAAATAATTTTATTATTATTATGGTCTGCTCATAATAAGCAATAAATAAATAATGAGAGAATACAAAAAACGCAAACCACCTATATATAGCGGTAAAAGATGGATTGGGTGATCAAACCGCTTTCAATTGATATGCTATGTTCTTTACCCCAAAAAAAAGAAGATGATACGCTATGTTGATTACAGTATCCATAAAGAGTTGTCTCCTAAGATCAAATGACTTAGATGTAAACCGGAATAACGTTTTAAATTAGGCCACCCCACTACTAGTCTAGCTATGTGCTAGAATAGAATAGAACGCCAATAAATTGAGTCTAAGGTGCTATTCCCGTAAGTAAAGTGAAGTGACATTTTTATGTATTTTTTAGGTTAGTAAATAACACTTAATGGGCGTTAGAATTGATATAATGTGGAATGTAATATCACATTACGTCAAATATTATATCAACACTGCGTTGCTTAGTTTACCAAACGACGTAAGGTGTATTGTAATATAATGTTTATTATAATTTGAGATTACGTCCAAACTTCATTCAACGTAATGTGAGATTACATAAAAAAACGGATGTTATGTAAGATTACGTCTAACATTACGGAGTGTTATTATTTTATTATTATTTATTAAATAGATAAAATATTTTGTATTATCTTTATAGTTTGTTATGATAATAATACTGTTATTATTATTAGCTTTTATTTTTTATATACTTTTTTTGTCATTGTTTTTAATATACTTCATACCTCATTATTAGTATAATAAATAATAAGGCACAAGATATTCGTATAAAATGAATAAGTTTTTTTCGTTGCATTTTTTATGAATAATATCTTATAAAATTATAAATAATGTTTTAATTAATAGAATTTTAGTAATTATGCGTACCGAGTTTAAATATTTAGTTTTTAGGGTTCATAAATGACTATAGTATTAGCTACTCACATAATCTTTAAGAAGTTATTTGCTGTCAAAATATATATTCTTTTAAATCTTATCATATTAAGATATAATATACTCTCATATATATTAATATAATAATAACTCACATTACAATGCACATTACAACACATACCAAACACTGTAATCTGACATTACATTCCACATTACAGCACAACCAAACATTGTAATCTAACATTACATTACGTAGCTCACATTGCTTGTAATCTCACATTACGTCCCACGTTACATCCACATTACGTTGTTTGGTTTGCCAAACGACGTAATCTGCATTGTAGTGTAATGTGCATTGTAATCTGAGATTTCGTCCAAACTCCATTTAGCGTAATATGAGATTACATCAAAAAACGGATGTAGTGTGAGATTAGGTCCAACATTACAGAGTGTTATTATTTTATCATTATTTATTTAATAAATAAATACTTTATATTATCTTTATGTATTATGATAATAATAATAATAATAATAATAATAATAATAATACATTTTTATTTTTTTATCTAATTCACAACTCATTATTATAATAAAGAATAATGCATACGATGTTTGTATAAAATGAGCAAATCTTTTTCGTTGCATTTTTTGTAAAAATTATTTTATAAAACTATAGAAAATGTTTTAATTAATAGAATTTTAATAGTTATGGGAATTGAGTTTAAACATTAGTTTTTGAAGTTCATAAATGATTATAGTATTAACCACAAAACATAAATTTTAAAAAGTTAATTGTTGTAAAAAATATATTATTTTAAATCTTATCATATTAATATATAATATACTCTCATATATTAATATAATAATAAAGTCACGTTACAATGCACATTACAATACATACCAAACAATGTAATCTAACATCATACTCCACATTACAGCACAACCAAACAGTGTAATCTGACATTACATTACGTAACTCACATTACTTGTAATCTCATATTTCAAGTAATCTCATATTACGTCCATCCAAACCCCCCCTTAATGTTCATTCTTTGCATACATATGATCAGATCAAAACAATGATCTGAAAATTCAATACTATGTACATAATTTATTTAAATAGTCAAGTGAATAATAAGTGACATTGGTTTTTTTTTTTTTTTAATAAATAAGTGACATTGGTTCGTAGTAGTTGTTTAATTATAGTAATTAATTTCTATGTTTGAATTTTTTACTGGCATTTATAATAAGACGGTCAAATTTTCATTAAATCAATCATTAACTATTTGGTATCACCATTCTTCTTATAATGGTGGCACTGGATTTAGGAAAACTAGTAGATGATTAGGTAAAATTGCGATTATGTATGTAATTTTATGTATATTGAAATTGAAATTAGTTTAGTAAAGACTTGCCATTATCGGAATACAAAAACGCTTAATGGACCGGTCTTAACAGTTAGAAGAAATTGTAAATAAATCATACTGAATGACATTCGTAATAAACAATTTACCCGTTATGATGTTTCCACTTGAATTTGTTTTTGTTATATTCTTCTAAATTGTTCAATTTTCATAATAAGTTACATTATGTACCTTATTTAGTTGTCAAATATTTTGACTATAATAACTAATATAATATTAGTTTGTTTATAGAGCATATAAGCTTTATTCATGTGAGCATTCAAAAGAAGGATTTTTTTTGGGCCAAATTCAAAAGAAGGATTGATCTGGTAATTTTGATAAGAATGAAGGCATTCTCCGTCAATTATCGTAAGCAACTTCTAGAAGCGACGATTAAGTATAGCGGGAAATTTAATTAAGAGACTGCTTCATTTTGGCGGTGTATTTGTCTCTTCGGCACAAAACAATTTTGCCTATAAATAGGCTTATAATCTAGGTTAATAGCATGTTTGGTTCGTCGAATGAGAATAAAGAATAGGGAATGAGGAATAGGAATAGGAATTAGGAATATGTATGATGTTGTTTGGTTGAGATGAGAAATATGGAATGAGGATTCCAAATCCAATGTTTGGTTGATAAAATATTGCAGTAAATGAATGGAATAAGTCATAATTGACATATATACCCTTTTGTTATTTTATTAATTAAATTATGATTATTAAACATGAAAAGGGAAATCATATATTATTAAACGAAAACTGAAAAAAAAAAATTCTTCAAAAACTATTATTTTTTTACAAAAATAATTATTCTTAACAATTCCTTAATAGACTGATATGTTATCTATGACTGAAAAGAATACAAATATTAAAAAATAACAAACCAACTATATTCACAAACAATGTATATGAAAAAAAACAACAACAAGAAACATTTTGCGTGAACAGATTATGTAAAAAATAGATTATATATGTAAACGACGAAACATATTGTAAGACACAGACTATAAAATACTTTAAAAATCATATTAGGTACGTAAACGAAGAAATATATTGTAAGATACATGTGTCAATACTTACAAACGATTCTACTCTACTGATCAATAATAGTAAGTAACAAAAATTGTCACAAACAACATATCGAGACTAATTAGATGATTGTAAACTATTATTTCTCTTATTTTTTCTGTCCAGATTAATAAGTACGAAGAAAACAAGGCAAAGTTACTGTTTTTATTAAGTACGAAGCAGATCGAGCAAAAACACACAAAACAAAAAAGAACGCAGCAAAACTTACTATTTTATATAAGCAGACGCCGACGGGGCGGCAGTACGGCGACGACAGGGCGGTGACAGTCAAGGCCAACCGCAGTCTGAAGTAGACAGTCGCATGCGCATGTAGAGTTGGAGATGTCGTTTTTTTTTTTTTTTTATAATGGAGACACCGATGCAAATTTGCAATATATAATAATAATTTAGGTTTAATTATAATACATATTAACTTATAATAATATTTATAAGTGATTAATTACTGATACTCTAACCCTCCTAAACTATAATCCTACCATATGTCCAAAATTATTTAATATGTATCGTGGTAAAACGAAAGTGGAAACATGAGTGTGGTGGGGAGTGACTTGGATTTCAGTTGTGCGGCGTTGACGGAGCAAAGGGGCGGTGTGTCGGTGGACCAACTGCTTCCGATGCACGCCACGTGTTAGTCCCGCTCAAGCCGTAACTCTCAGATATCTCTCTCCTCACTTTATGTCCGTCCCACCAACACTTTACACACCAACGCAATATAATAATTTTACTAATGTAATGAGCAGTGTTATCAGAACCGGACCGGACACCGAACCGGGAGGTGTCAGGTTCCCGGTTCGTCCAGTTCGAACCGGGTCGAACCCGGTTCGACCGTCATTCCAGAAGCTTCCCCTCCAACCTCTCGTCTTCTTCTCCAACTCCTCTGTCTTCTTCCTCGGAAAGAAGAAGTCTTTTTCTTTAGAGTTTAGAGGCTTCTTCAGATCGTTCCACTGTCTGATTCAAATGGCCGTCGTCTCCTTCAAATATTGGATGCTAATAGGCATTGTCTGAAAGTTAGGAGGTGCACCTGCTAAGCCTTTAAAGTTTGGATACTGTCCGTCTAGGGAATACTGAATTAAAGGGAAGAGGGTACCGAATGGCTGCCGTTTTCCGAATTTTCAGATCCATATCGAGCAAGACGAAACGAATTGGACCAGCTGATTTCTGAATGGATTGTAACTACTAGCTAGTTGTTGTTGTGGAATTCCTCTCCATAATCGTAGATCGCTTAATCAAAGAGAGGATCAGGAATTCATTTCATGATGGAATGCCGAAGGATGATGGAATGCCGAAGGAGTGTTGCTTTGGTTAATTTGAAGCTGATTGCTTCTGTTTTTTCATTTTAGGAAAAAAAAAACAAAAATCATCTTCATAGTGGATAATGATATGTTATCCATGGTGATGATAATGATATGTTTGCTTTTCACTGATGCGGCGGATATCAAGGTTAGTTTAGCGGCTAGGGTTTTTTGTTTTCGGCCGATTCAATTAAAGGTTTTAATTTTTTCCCGAACCGGTGGATCGGTGGACCGGCCGGTCCATAAAAAATCGGCCGGTTCGACGAAAACCGGGGTGTTAAACCGGGTTCACTTACACCCTTCGGATTTCTTCGAACCGGACCGTTGAGGGCTCCGGTTCCGGTTCGAACCCGGTCGAACCGCCGGTCCGGTCCGGTTCTGATAACACTGGTAATGAGTCTGTATTTGGATAATTAAGTTGTTAGTTTATTTTTTTTAATAAATACTTTGTTTATGTTTAAACATCGAATAAATTACTAGTTTAAGTTTTGTTTTTGACAATTTTCAAGCTCATGTGGCAATTTGCTTACTAAATATTTGTCTTGCAAGCGAAAATTGTGCTACAAAATGTAAGATAAGTTAACAAATTGTCTAAAAAATACAACTAACTTGTTTATAGAGCGAAATCTAAGCTAGAAAATTGTTTTAAAAAATTTAATAATTAATCCTAAATTTTAGGTAATATATATAATAATTTATACCCGACTTAGTTACATACTTTAATTTTTTCTAATAAATAAATGGGAAAAAAATACTACTAATCCGCTACTACTTGTCTATTTTTGACCCATTTTCGTTAGATGATGTTCAACTTGTATTTTTTCTAAAATAAAAGTTAACTAAGAAATTAATTAAACGTTTAGAAATTATCGAGTTAATTAAGTGATCATTTGACATTAGTAATGTGAGACTTTAAATATGAAATTATAAATAATGTAAATTAAAAAATAAAATGTTAAATTTCAGTATATAATCGAGATTTTTAAAAGTAATTTCCTTTTTTTTTTTTTTGGTGAAAAATTTCCCATTTTAAATTCTAATATGAATATTTTTTAATTTATTAATTAACTCGCAACATAAATATTATTATATTTTGAATATGATATTGTCCATTCTGGACTATAAAATTTATATAGTGGGCGTTGGCATCTTCCGCTTTCACTTTCCATCTGGAACTTGGAAGAATCATCCTTCCTTGGTTTCCTTTTTCCTCATAATATTCTTCGCCTTTCTATCTAGTTAGATTAGATTCATCATCGTCATAATTGCTAGCTTTCCGCACTCTACTATACTAGAACATCCATCTTCTCCTCCCCAAAACCCCTACTCGATTTTGCTCACCCTACTATATTCCTTCTGGGTAAGTCTCTTCTTTGGATGTTTACCCAATTCGTTTCCTTCAGTACGAATGTTTCGATTTATGGTGATATTGTTATCAATATAGCACCGTGGATTTCACTTTTGGCTGTCTTTTTGTGTCGCATTTGATGGGTGGATGGATAAATCTTAGTTTGATAGTTGATTACCGTGTTTACAGATGATAAGCTTCTGTAGAGCTTGTGTTTCGGTTGCAAAACTGTTTTCGGTTTCTCTTGTGTATTAGATTTGGACTGTCAATCAAATCATATCTGTTGTCTGTTGTGCTGATTCATTACCGTAATAGGCTGAAAATGATTGGGATTGGCTGATGATTGTTTGGTGAAGGGAATCTTGTGATAGTTTGGTTAGGTGCATTCGTCATTTTAAATGTCTGAAATTGAGTTAGGCTAACAAGAATCGCGATGGAAGAAAAATTTGAAAATGAATATTTAATGCAGAATTAGGTGAAAACTTAATCAAGCAGCACAGCTACTTATTATTGTTAATTTGAAAAACTGATACTTGACTATCTGTTATATGGTATTTATTGGCATTGAAAGTAGGTTCTTGGTTTTCTATATACCCAGAAATTGCTTGATCTGCAAATTTCAGATTCCAATAACATCAATCGTATATTCTTTTTGATGGTTTCTTTCTTCTTCTTCTTCTTCTTCTTCTTTTTTTTTTTTTTTTTTTTTTCCAGATTTTATTATTGGCTGAATCAGGAAGATCTAGAAAGAGGATTGCAAGTTTCTCAAATTGGTTTGCTGCTTGAGGAGCTAGTATGCAGCTATATCATCACCCATTTTCCTTAGACAGCCAAAAAGTGAGGTTGGCATTGGAAGAGAAGGGAGTAGACTACACTTCCTACCATATGAACCCAATCACAGGGAAAAACTTAAATCCCTCGTTCTTCCGAATGAACCCAACTGCAAAACTCCCTGTTTTCAAGAACGGATCCCACATAATCTTCGACACCATTGATATCATTCAGTATGTCCTTCATCTTAATTCCTACAGCTTACACATATATATATCATGTACCAAATGTTTTGCTTTTCCTGGACTAGTTAGAACTTAGGGTTTAGAATGAACTTGATACATAATACATATGATCCTACCAAACAATTTGATCAGATTACAGGACTTCATTCATTGATCATGTCCAAGTTTATATCTCCTATGAAATGGCTCTAACACTATGTTCCTGCAGATACATAGAAAGAATTGCAATGGTCTCCTCGTGCGCAGCCACAACCAACATCTCTGATTCCAGTGAAGAAATACTACAGTGGATGAAAAAAATTCAGGGGTGGGACCCAAAGTTCTTCACTCTCTCCTACATCCCCGAAAAGCACCGCCTCCTCGTCTCCAAGTTCAGAAGACAGGTCCTGATTTCCCGAATGGCAGACTCTCCCGACCTAGCGAGCTCCTACCACAGAAAACTCAAAGAAACTTACGAAATAGAGGAGAAGGTTCAAGACCCAGAAGTTACTAACCGGAGCAAAGAAGAGCTTTTAAGAATTCTCGATGAGGCGGAGGAGAGGCTTAGCAAAACACCCTATTTGGGCGGGGAAGAGTTCAGTATGGCTGATGTTGTGTTTATTCCAGTATTGGCTCGAATCGCACTGTTGGGTTTGGAGGATGAGTTGATAAATGGGAAGAGGCTGAATGTGGCAGAGTATTGGGCAGTGGTGAGGGAGAGGCCGAGCTATAAGAAGGTTATTGGGAGGTATTTTAGTGGTTGGAGGAAGTACAGGACAGTGATCAAGACATGGTGTTTTGTTCGGATCAGGACACTGCTTAACAAGTATTGATGTTCTATTGCTTTTTGCTTTGCCCTGCAAGCTATAGTCTTAGGATGCATTCTAGTTGCTTAAGGATTTGAGTTGGTGTCTTTTTGCTTCTGTTTCGCATATGGGATTATGTTGGATTATTGATCAAGATTCCGGAATTTATAAGCTCCGGAAATGTAAAGTTACTGAAAGTTAGTTACTGATGTCTTTTAGGAAACACAAAAGTCAATGTCAATGGGTGATTCATCAGTCTGTACAAAATGGTGCACGTATTCTATTCAGCTTCTAGTGACCAAAATAAAAAGAAAGTATACAATTTCATATTCTTCTTTTCAAGCATCTTTACCTGCATAAAAGAATATATCAATTTAGAGTAATTTTGCAATCTAGAATAAACTAGAAAAGATAATGTAACAGCAGTGAATTGATACTCTCACTAGGTTGAGCAAAATGTAGTCCTTGTCGATTCGATCTTTCTCATACTACTGCGAAGAAATGTTTGCACACAAATTTTTTTAATATGAAACGTATGAAGTTTTGGTCAAGTCCTTGGTAGCAACAATTTTTGCGACATATAATCTTAGCCGGTCGATGACCAAACTCATTACAAACCTTGGGCAATTGAAGTTCATCTTCAATCTCAAATATTCCATAAATAAGTCATCTAATATCTTCATGTTCAATATGTTGAACACCCACCAACCATCCGTCGTTATAAAGAATAACATGATACCCGATTGCATGACTTGATGGAAAAATAAATGGTATGTTTGCAGGGCATGTTTCACGATTTTTTACTTTTGGTGTAACATTTTTTTGTTGTTGTATATTTTGGTGTAATACGTTTGTAATTTGTACACTTTTGGTTCATCCGTTAGTTAACCATTAAGTTTGACTGTTAAATAGTTACGTGACTTGCATGTATGCCTAGCCCTAAATTTCTAATTTGTTCAATTTAGTCCTCAAATTTATTGTCCAAACTTTTTATTTGTATAATTTAGTCATAAACATTTTAAACCCCACCCTAGAGCTCTAGGGCTAAATTGACCTAGCTATATTCCCACCCATGCCTAAGTCGAACAATCGGTAAGGTCACCAAGGTATGGCGACCTAGTCGTTGTCTAACATAGCCATGGGTCAAACTATTGCTACCCCTAGGGTCAAATTGACCAAATTGGACTCTAATGTCAAATTACACTATGAACGAAGTCGACTACACAATTGACATATTCTGTTATGCCATTCTTGGGAGAGAGAGAGCTTAAAAAATTATAAATAAGTTAAATAAATTATTATCATGTAAATAATTTTTTTAAATATTTTTATATTACATACCAACATTGTACGGATGTAAACATTTCTTCAAAAATGCTATCACACCACCTAAATTGTTACTCTTTCTGAAATTATCACGACACATATTCCGCAAATGTAATTTGAACAACATTGTTGCGATTATCTTAATAAACTACTAATTACATTATTAGAAAGACAAAAAAAAGTATGATATAATAATAATATTTGTATATGATATGAGTGAGACATTAGATAACTACTAGAGTTTATTTAAAGGGATTAAGTACCTTTTCATACCACTTCTTGGCACAAAATCCACTTTTGGTACCACTTCTATTTTTTTGTATACTTTTGGTACTAATTCTTTCAAATTTGTATCTTTTTGGTACCACCGTTAACTTTCCGTCAAAATTGGCCGTTAAGTGTCATGTGCCATGCACGTGACCGCCCTAAACTTTTGAATTTGTTTCAATTTAGTCAATATAATACATACCTAACTTTTAATTTGTTTAATTTAGCCCTAAAATTTCAAAATAGAACCCTTAACTAATATTGACTTAGCCGGACCTAGCCTAGGGTTAGGTCCGACCCAAGGTCAGGTTCGCCTAGGTCCGGCGACCCTGGTCGTGGCACTAGGTTTCAAGTTCAATTCACATATGCCAAACTCATTAAAACCTATACCATGTGATGTCGCTCTTGGACATGCAATATTTTATGGTAAACATATTCAAATTGGTGATTGGATCTCAATGTTCGAAACAAAATAAATGTACAAGACTAGATAGTTGGAAGAATTTCACGAATGTACAAGACTAGATAGTTGGAAGAATTTCACGCACAAACATCTAAGATAAGTTCAGGTAGTTATCTAATGTACACCTCATATCATGTCTATTACTATTTCATACATTTATTTGTTTTTGTCTTTCTAATAAAATGTAATTAATTTATTAGGTTAATCACAACAATATTATTCGAATTATGTGGAATATGTGTAATAGCATCCTCAAGAAGAGTAAGAACTTAAGCGGTGGAATAGCATTTTCAAAAAGATGCACGTCTGTACAATGTTTATAAGTAATTTAAAATTATTGAGAATTTTATTTACATAATAGTATAATTAATTTATTTATCATTTTTTTTATGTCCTAACAGAAGATGTCAATGGTGTAGTCGACTTCGTACAGTTTAATTGTTAAGTTTGTTGATCCGCAATCAGTTATGAAATCTTATCGCAAATTTAAAGAAACGTACAACAACGAACGTGTTAGTATTGTGGAATCTTATAGCAAATCTGACCATTAGTATAGTCTATCTACACGTAACCCGGTGCGAGTGGGGATTAGTCTAGGTGTGGAGCAAGCATGTTACGGGTGCTGCCCTCCTGATGAGGGCCCCCTAGGACCACCTCGCGGGAAACCAAAAAAAAAAAATAGTCTATCTATACGTCTTTCCTTTTGTGGTAGTTTTTGACAAAAATTAATATGAATTCTAATTAATGTTTGTTAAATTTGTTGATCTCAATCAGATATGAAATCCTATCGCAAATTTGTAAAAACTTGAACGTGTTAGAGCATCCACAATGGTTTTACATTAATTGTATTTTTTAAAGTTGTCACGTAAACATTATATACACTTTAAGTAATACGTAAATTTAAAACACACGTAAAAAATAGTTTCTATGCAATCGTATTACTTAAACATATTCCTTAAATATATTTTATTATTAATTTTCCAACAACCACCAATAAGATATTAGCATTAATTATAAAATAAATTAATTTATAATAATTAGTTACGTAATACATAGTGCATTACTTATATTTAAGGAATGATTTATGTAAAAAACATAAATTTACGTGTGGGTCACATGTTTAAGGAATGCTATGTAAAACCACTGTAGATAGTTTTTGTTGCTTTACTTAAATAAACATGTAGGCTCACGTTTACGTAATCTTTACGTAATACCACTGTGGATGCTCTTAGTACTGTGTAATCTTATAGGAAATCTGACGATTAGTATAGTCTATCTATATGTCTTTCCTTTTTTTGGTAGTTTTTGGCAAATATTAATATGAATTCTAATTAATGTTTTTTTCTTTCAAATAGGATTGTGCCAAATATTTTCAATATCAAGCCATCATTTTAGAAAGCATACCAATGCATATTTTTTAGGGGCCGACTAATTTGTTATCAAGTTAATTTAAATTTTAATTTCTTACTATTGGATTAACACCTTTAAAACTCTCTTAGCTGAAAAAGAAATGCATGAATTTCAATGTTTTGGTCTAATGGTCATAAATTTAAGTTTAAATAAAATTGACAATAAATTAGTAAACCACTATTTTTTATGAAGAGGTGTTATGAAAAAACGAGTCAATTAATTTTGGGAAGAAGTCGTGGAAAGTTCTTAAACTGTGTCTTAAACTCAAAGTTAATAAATGGGTTAACAGGTCTTTTGGTCCATAATGTTTGACAACGTTTGGGTTTTGGTCAATGGTGTTTTTTTTTCCTAGTTTTGGTACCATGTGTTTGCAGATTTTTTCTAGTTTTGGTCCGACCGTTACATTCCGTCCATTTTTTGACATATAGACGTTACGTGATCCGCCCTAAACTTTCAATTTTGTTCAATTTAGTCCCTCTAATACTTTCCTAACCTTTTTTTTATTCAATTTAGTCCTGAAGTTTCAAAAATTCAATTGGACCGTTACATTCAATTGGGGTCAATTTTAAAATTTCGGGACTAAATTGAACAAAAAAAAAAGGTTAAGAAAGTATTAGAGGGACTAAATTTAAATTAAAGTGGATCACGTGACTTGAACATGTCAAAAAATGGACGGAATATAACAGTTAGACCAAAACTAGAAAAAATTTGCAAACATTTGGTACCAAAACTAGGTTAAAAAAAAAACATCATTGACCAAAACCCAAAAGTTGTCAAACATCATGGACGAAAAGACATATTAACCCTTAGTAAATTCACTTATCAAGTTCTTTACCACAACCAAAAAAAAAAGGGTTAATAACTAAAAAACTGTCCAAGATTTACCCTATGTTAAAATTAGGTGTCTGAAGTTTCAAATGTTAAATTGGACTGTCCCAAGTTTCATTTTTGTTGAAATTTGGTGTCTTTGCGCGTCTTTTCATCTCCATTCAATCATTTTCATCAACCCACCCACTCACTTATAATTCATCACTCTTTACTTTTTACAAAATCGTCAAATTTCACCTGAAAATTGAACATTAAAAAAAAGTTTCTAGAAGAGTGGTGTGGAGCCATTTTCTAAGGACAACATAGCGAGATTTACTTGCGCGGATGTGACCAACTTCTTAGGTGACGCTCCCGGCAAGATGACGAGAAGGGAGTGTGTATGGGAGCTCGAATTTGATTGTCGGTTTCGTCAGAATTGACTTCTCTATAGTAATCTCACCGAGACACCACATTTTAACAAATTTGAAACCTTGGACACTACAGTTTAACATTTGAAACTTCAGACACCTAATTTTAACATAGGGTAAACCTTGGACAGTTTTTTAGTTATTAACCCAAAAAAAAAACCCCCTCGAATGCAAAGCCATTACAAGTCTGAAAATATTTTTCACATCTTCAGATTGTGGCGAATGAATATTCGCATGAGAATATATCAGTCTACTAAATTTAGAGAAAGTGGTAAGCAATGATCAACGACAAATGACGAGATATAATTTTTGGATTAAATATTGCTTTTATATAATTTTCTTTCGTATAAAAGCGAGATACCGAGATTAAAGCAATGATCAACGACAAATGTCCAATTATAAGTGTAGCTGTAGCATATCAAATAGTGACAATCAACCTATTTAATATGGGGCGTAATGACTTTTTCTATATGAAAAACTATTAGTTCAGTTCTTAGCCTATACAAATATCGTTGAGACTAAAAACTAATTGTATAGGAAGGATCAGTGCTACTTAGCCACCAGGCTGTAGAGTTAGTGAAGACAAAGATTATAGATTATATATATATATATATATATACATTTTTGGATTAATTATTATTTATAATTTTCTTTCGTATAAAAGCGAGCTACCGAGATTAAAGCAATGATTAACGACAAATGTCCAATTATAAGTGTAGCATATCAAATAGTGAAAATCAGCCTATTTAATATGGGGGCGTAAATGACTTTTTCTATATGAAAAACTATTAGTTCAGTTCTTAGACTATACAAAATACTAAAGTATTGTTGATACTAACTAATTATTATTCTCTAATTTGTATAAAAAATTATTATTCTTCTATTTGTATAGGAAGGATCAGTGCTACTTAGCCACCAGGTTGTATAAAGTTACTGAAGACAAAGATATACATCGGCCCGCTATAGCGTACATCGGCCCTCTTCGAATTTAGTTATTAACCCCATTGTTTGTTATTATTACTCATTATAATTGATGTACTGAGTAATATTTTATTTCTTATTGCGGAGATGATGAACTTTTTATTTATTATATTATTATTGACTAGGAATCTATTTACATGAGTCGAGATAATTATTACTAACATAAAAATATTCAATGTATGATAATTTTTTCATATAGATAATTAATAAATATGCCCGTCCGTATTTACAAAGAAATGCCTGAGCAACAAAATTTGAACTCAGGTTACAACAGATTCATTTCTTTTGGTTCTTTTAGGTTGGATGTACATATACATATATGTACATATCATCCAGTAAGAGGATATCAATTAGTATTAGACACATAGGCTATTGCTTCGACCCCAAATATTATGCTTGTTGGATCACGGCAGGAGCTCCGGTTACGGTGACGGATTCCTTAGCTCCTCGCAATCCTGCAGAAGGGGAATAGAGGGCAGTGGCCCAGAATCCCTCTCCGATGCTTAACGTAAGTACGGCGGCCACAAAGCAAGCAAGCAATATTTGTGTATGTATATAGCGTAACCCTAATCTGGGATAACTTCCCTCCTTTTATAGAGGAAAGGCTATCCCAGTTACCTGATTCGGCGGTTGGATTGTGATCCATTATCCCACATATCTCGCCGTATATCTTGCCACGTATCTTGTACAGTTATTCGTATCCCACATATCTCGCCCATTATACCACTACTGTGATCATGGCGAGATTTCCGGGATTGTGCTCTTACTGGCGAGTCTCGATCATTATCGGAGGCTCCCAGGTTGCATCGTTGAGGATTCGGTGTCGGGGAGTGGTATCAACTCCCATATCGGGACCGACTACGTCCAGGTCCGATATCTTCGAGGCTCTCCCCTGTCGGAGCCATACTTACTCGGGGCTATTCAATGTCGGGACCTCCTTCCGTCGGAGCCCTTAGCCTTCCAGCAGCCCAGCTCCTAGCCCAACGGGCCTAATCGCCGTTTGCTAATCGTTAAGGGGCCTAACGGCCTTCGCCGGGGCCCATCATTTGCCCCCAAGGTGTGAGGGACTTATAGTGCGTCGCGTCTTTCAGTATCAGACCCTTCTACATCCCAGTCGGGGGGTCTTTGTTTGAGACGTCGGAGGCCGTTGCCTTAACTTTTGTCGGGGGCCTTTGCCTTGGATCTCTTCAAGATCTCTTCAAGATACTTGGATTCGAGGAGTTTTCTTGACCAGACCAGCATTAAATGCTGATAGGAGGTGAAGGAACGTTTCGGGTACCGCATGCCTGCTTTCTGAAAAAGCACTTTTCAACCACCCGGTACGTCATTACTCTTGTCTTATCTGTCCCATGCGTCCTGACGGTTCAAATTGAAACCGTTTCGCCTTCGTCGTATTGGCACGTTTCCCCCTTGGACGCTCATGATCGAATCGTTTTGAATTCTGTGGCTCAGATTGCCCACCTCTTCAGTTTCCTTTTCCTTCTCTTATAAAACCCTAAATCCAGACCATGTTTTACTTTTCCCTTACTTCTTCTTCTCTGCGATCCCAAGAACCCTAATTCTTCTCACTCCAAGGTTTCATCGGCGTTTTCAGCATCCAGATTTTCCGATCACGATCACTCCAAGGTTTCACCGGCGTTTCCAGCTTCCAAATTTTCCGATCACGATCACTTCAAGGTTTCACCGGCGTTTCCAGCTTCCAGATTTTCCGATCACGATCACTTCAACCACCATGTCTGGTAAGGTTCTTCACCTTATTACTCTTTTCCCTTTCATCTTTGGTTTTCTTAGGCTTCAATTTTCCCCTCCTTCCTTCCCTCGACGATTTTCAGCCGAGGGATCTGCTACTGTTGGCCAACCTTTCGTCTTCAAGTATCTCAAGAACACGCTTGCACCTATTAGCTACGATAGGGCTTGTATAGAGTGTGGCATCTTTGAATCCTCCTTCGGAGCCCGCTATCCCTATGAGCAATTCAATTCTCGCGAGGCCCGGATTACGCTCCCCAAAGGGATAGCGGGCCTCGCGAGAATTGAATTCTCGCGAGGCCCGGATTACGCTATCCTTCGTAATCCGGGCCTCGCGAGAATTGAATTGCTCATAGGGATAGCGGGCTCCGAAGGAGGATTCAAAGATGCCACACTCTATACAAGCCCTATCGTAGCTAATAGGTGCAAGCGTGTTCTTGAGATACTTGAAGACGAAAGGTTGGCCAACAGTAGCAGATCCCTCGGCTGAAAATCGTCGAGGGAAGGAAGGAGGGGAAAATTGAAGCCTAAGAAAACCAAAGATGAAAGGGAAAAGAGTAATAAGGTGAAGAACCTTACCAGACATGGTGGTTGAAGTGATCGTGATCGGAAAATCTGGAAGCTGGAAACGCCGGTGAAACCTTGAAGTGATCGTGATCGGAAAATTTGGAAGCTGGAAACGCCGGTGAAACCTTGGAGTGATCGTGATCGGAAAATCTGGATGCTGAAAACGCCGATGAAACCTTGGAGTGAGAAGAATTAGGGTTCTTGGGATCGCAGAGAAGAAGAAGTAAGGGAAAAGTAAAACATGGTCTAGATTTAGGGTTTTATAAGAGAAGGAAAAGGAAACTGAAGAGGTGGGCAATCTGAGCCACAGAATTCAAAACGATTCGATCATGAGCGTCCAAGGGGGAAACGTGCCAATACGACGAAGGCGAAACGGTTTCAATTTGAACCGTCAGGACGCATGGGACAGATAAGACAAGAGTAATGACGTACCGGGTGGTTGAAAAGTGCTTTTTCAGAAAGCAGGCATGCGGAACCCGAAACGTTCCTTCACCTCCTATCAGCATTTAATGCTGGTCTGGTCAAGAAAACTCCTCGAATCCAAGTATCTTGAAGAGATCTTGAAGAGATCCAAGGCAAAGGCCCCCGACAAAAGTTAAGGCAACGGCCTCCGACGTCTCAAACAAAGACCCCCCGACTGGGATGTAGAAGGGTCCGATACTGAAAGACGCGACGCACTATAAGTCCCTCACGCCTTGGGGGCAAATGATGGGCCCCGGCGAAGGCCGTTAGGCCCCTTAACGATTAGCAAACGGCGATTAGGCCCGTTGGGCTAGGAGCTGGGCTGCTGGAAGGCTAAGGGCTCCGACGGAGAAGGTCCCGACATTGAATAGCCCCGAGTAAGTATGGCTCCGACAGGGGAGAGCCTCGAAGATATCGGACCTGGACGTAGTCGGTCCCGATATGGGAGTTGATACCACTCCCCGACACCGAATCCTCAACGATGCAACCTGGGAGTCTCCGATAATGATCGAGACTCGCCAGTAAGAGCACAATCCCGGAAATCTCGCCATGATCACAGTAGTGGTATAATGGGCGAGATATGTGGGATACGAATAACTGTACAAGATACGTGGCAAGATATACGGCGAGATATGTGGGATAATGGATCACAATACAACCGCCGAATCAGGTAACTGGGATAGCCTTTCCTCTATAAAAGGAGGGAAGTTATTCCAGATTAGGGTTACGCTTTATACATACACAAATATTGCTTGTTTGCTTTGTGGCCGCCGTACTTACGTTAAGCATCGGAGAGGGATTCTGGGCCACTGCCCTCTATTCCCCTTCTGCAGGATTGCGAGGAGCTAAGGAATCCGTCACCGTAACCGGAGCTCCTGCCGTAATCCAACAATGCTCACATGAATATTTACTTTTAGCTTCTCATTTATATTTTAAATTAAGTTATGACATAGCTGAAACTTGAATTATATACCTGAAAGATGGATGAAGACGAATTGTATGTAAAAGCGAGGGCAAGTGGCCTTGGTCCTCAACTAGATCCGTGCTGTTTTTCTTCTGAGCAATGCACACTTCATAAGTTTAGCGCATTAACAGTTTAAACCCTAAAAAGCTAGCTGCTATTAGCAAGCAAGGCTACCCAAGAGGAAATTACTGGCTATACCACTCTACAGACTGACAAATCAACGCATAGGATCCTTACCGGTGAGAGCCGAGCTTGAACGGCGTGGAATTGTGGCCGCCGGAAGCTGCCGCTGGTCTGTACCAGGGTGGTTCGCCGCCGCAGGGGTCCGCTGGTCACCGGAATCACCGAGCCTGAGTAAATATGAAGAATAAAATGGGAGGACAAGAAGTGAGGAACCAGAAGGGATGGATGGAGTGATATATAAGCAAGCTGCTGTTTGAGCAGAACGGTCACTGAAAAAGTGAAAAGGGTCCGGCTAATCTTCTAGGCTCGTGAGCATTGGATTAAATATGTGCATTTCCCGCTTGTCACTTAAATCACCCGCGTTACTTTTTGCGGAAAAATTGAAAAGGGTATTGACAACCTCGGAAAGTAGGGTCAGGAAAAACTCCGAATAAAAAACAGTGGTAGGTAAGGTAATTATTATGAACTTTTTGACTTATTTGTACTAAGGTATAGTCGGATTCCTTCCTAACACTACTTTTTTTGGAGGTTTAATCATTTTTTATTTAAAAAAGACGTAACAAGTTTGACTATAATAGTAAAATATATAACCTGTTTCGCGATAGATATAACATGTTTCGCTTTGGTTATGTTAGATGAAATCTGTTAAATATGATCAACGGAAAATAATGTGGCGGATGGAAAGACAACGTGTCAAATAATAATTGTTTTTGTTTTGAAAATGTTAAAAACCTGAAAATAAACATACAATGTAAGGAAAATATTTAAAAATTGAAAAAAAAAAATAATTAACTCAAATTATAACAAATAATTATAATAATATATATAAAAATTTCAAAAAATGATTTATAAAAATTTCAAAAAATGATTTAAAAAAATATAAAAATGAAAAATAAATTCTAAAAATAGTTCAAAAATTATAAATATGCAAATAATATAAAATAAAGGAAAAAAAATATTAGCATAAAAAATTAGTATGAGAAAATTATAAAAATAAATTTTTAAATATTTATAAAAAAATAGAAATAAATTATTAATATCCTAAAATAATTTTTTATTCTTAAAAATGTAATATTTTTTAAAATTAAAAAAATAAAAATGATCCCCTTTATATCTTATTTTAAATAAAATTTAATTTTCGAATTTCATTTAAATTAATTTTTTCACTAACTTTTTTTTTATTTTTTTTTTTATAAGGATTTTTTAAATTTCAGAAAAAATAAAGTATTTTTAATGATATTTTAAACTTTATACTTTAATAAAATATTACAAAATAAATTTCTGATTTTTTTCGTTTTTTAAAGTTTTTTTTTCAATTTTTTAAATAAGGTATTACTTTTTTTCGTTGTGGCCAACTATGTACTAACACGTTAGAAATGTTTGCAATCAACAAAGTTAATGGAAATTTTAACAAAAAATTAGAAGTTTTTCTAAAACCACAATTTTAAAACATGTTATATCTAAAACACACGTTTGGAAATATGTTACATCTAAAAATATTTTGAGCAAACATATGACATTCTTTTAATACTTTTTCCCTACTCTTCTTTTTGTTTCTTGATTTTTTTTCAGAAAAAATAACAAATTATATATGAATATAATTAATACATATTCAACACCATTAATTGAAAAGTTTAAACTGAATTTCTACTTCGGCCTATAAAACGTAATGTTTAGAATTATTTAGCCTCTGCTTTTTTCAAGAAAACGGTGCCCGTTTACAAGTATTTCTCTTAGATTTATTTAACCTATAAATGTCATATTTTTTAAACACAATTTTCTACTCAGAAAAAGGTAAAAAATTCGTGCTAACCTATTCCATTTATTTGAAACGTGCTAATTATTTTGGATAAATATTTTGTAGTTTTAAATTCAACTAATTTAAGTTTCTTGATGCATAATAATAATATATACATAATAGTTTTTTTTATTCTAGCAGGTGTCAGTGAGCCGGCCATAGGTTGCTAAAGAAGATTTCCTAAATGGGTTAGAAAACTAGAGAACTTTCGGAGTGATAGCGAAAGAAAGAAGAAATCACTGTTCATCATTCAATATATATGGTTGTTGAACAAGGCAGAGCTAGCTAGCTATTATCTTTTCAAGTTCAAAATTTGGATTTGCAGTTGTCTCGTTAACGTACTTATGTAACAGTGGGCCAAAGAAGTTTTTGAGAGGTTTTTCTTCGGCCAGTTGTTTTGAATGGTTCGATATGATATTTTACATCAACAAACTTATGCATCGTTTAAGCTTCTTCTTAATTGCCATCATCGTTTTAGCTTCAAACTGCAAGGATATATATATAACAAAACCAAGCAAAAACGTGTTAACTTAGGATGTGCGAGAACCCACATTTTTCTAATAAATTATAAATTTATAAAAAAATAAAATAGCTATTACATGTGTAGCTAGGTAGCTAAGAAGGTAATAATTTATTTAATGAATGAATGAATGGGAATATATATAAGAACAATAAAGGAACCATCGGTCATGAAGCTGCAAAAATAACTTAAATCGTGTTCAGTAATAGAACTAGTCATGTAATATGGTGTGGTGGTTCAACGTCTCATTCCTTAATCGAGCTCAAAAGTTCAATTCCCGATAGTAACTATGGTATTCATGGTCAGCACTCTATTAAGAGTATAAAGGAACAAGAAGAGTTGAAGGGAAGATGCAATGGAGGAAAGTGAAAGATATGTATGTGCTGGCTATATTCCATTTATCTGAAAATGTGCTAATTTCTATAATGCATACTTTGTAAATTTAAGATTCTTTATACATAAGAAATAATATTTTTTTAAAAAAATTCCTGAGATGTCACAACTATAATAATGTACACTCACATTGGATCAGCTCGAAGTGCAATTCATAAACAATACTTACTCGCACCATGTCAGTATGTTAGGACATAGGGGTAAAATATTGTCATAGATATTTTTTTCATTCTTAGGTTTCATTGGTTTGCATTTGACACATTTGATTAATGGATTAAGTGAAAAAAACGCTACACCATATTACTTAGTTACAAGATAATATGGTGTAAAAGTTCAATGTTTGATCCTTTAATTATAAATCATGGATTTAACACTGCTGAAATCCTGAGAATGAAAAATATAATTGGTCAGCACTCTACCTCTTACGGGTAACCCAATATAAATTTGGGAGTATTTGTATATAACCAATACGCTATGTGCTGCGCTTATAATAGAAACCCTAGTACGTACCACCTACGGAAAATAAATACATGGTTTAAGAAATAACGGTTAGTGATCTTTAATTGGTTTGGAAGTCCATGTTCTGGTCAATAACAAACTATAAAAAGAGAGGGGGGTTTAGGGTTATCAAATAAAGGGTAACTAAAGGGTAACTAAAGAACATTCCAAAATGGGTTAGAAGACTAGAGACTTTCGGAGTGAAAGGAAAGAAAGAAGAAACTACTGTTCATCATTCAATATATGGTTGTTGAACAAGGCAGAGCTAGCTAGCTAGCTGCTATTATATATCTTTGCAAGTTCAAAATTTGGATCTACACATCTGTCCCGTTTGCAGCTTCATGACCGATGTGGTTCCTTCATCGGTCTCATATATTCCCATTCATTAATTAATTAATCAAATAAATTGTTATGAATATATTATGTGGATGTTCAATATTATGTGTATATACAATCTTCCTAATTTAGACTTTCCTTGTATTGATTTTACTTCCTCTCCAAGTCTATGTAATCCCTATATAAGGGCCCATATGTGTGATAATAAGATCATCATCAAGTTCTCTCTTCTATTACCTCTCTACTTTCATAACACGTTATCGGCACGAATTATTTAGGGTGTCCTACGTCCGAATTGTTTGTTGCTACGTTCGTATGTTTATCCAATCACGCATCAAGAAACCATCTCCACAGATTCTCACTTCCGAAGCCACGAACAACCATCACTTCATCGAGAAGCCACACACCGCTTCATCGCTTCCAAGCCCTACTCATGCTCTAACAATTAGTCAAGTGCTACCATCGTGAAAAAGGGAAGACATACTATAATACAAATTGATTTCTGTCATAATATTTTTTTTTTATTCAAATATTACATATTCTAACACTTGTTATGTTTATCATTTGGGTTTTTTTTTTTTTCTTTTCTATTTAGAAGGAAGGTTAGACTTGATCTAGACATATAATATGTCTAAAGTTGACATGGTTAATAGTACCATATACATCTGCAATAAACATTGGTATGTCGGGTTTGCTTGATGCGATGGCACACATCACACACAATATTTCAGATCTTGTATTGATATCGCTCCACTCCTTAAAGTGAGTGTGTAGCACAAGAGTTATTAAAAAAAATAATAGTGTTGCTTAGTACATGAGTGCTCAATGAAGATATACTCCACTTCCTGAAGTGAGTGTTGTAACCTGTGATTATATTGATGATATTATAATCCACTCCCTGAAGTGAGTGTTGAAGTCTGTTATTAAATTATGATATCATCTCTACTCCCTGAAGAGAGTATTGCATTGTTTGATTAATGATTAGAATTAAATTATAACACATTCGCATGGAACCTCATCGAGGCCTCTTCCTCATCAAGCTGTTTCGATTGACTTACAAGACGTTAGACAATGAATGGAAGTTCTATAAGGGAGATTGCCCAAGCCGCACCTACCTAAGGGAGATTTCTTTTACTACTTTTATCTTTTCCATTATATGATTATATATCTTTGTTATTAAGGTTTTAATAATTGATATTGTGGTTATATTGTCAATTAAATAATGTGTATTAGATCGCCTACAGTAAACCACTGAAGAAGAAATTAATTTCTCTTAATTTATTCACTTTATTAATTTCTCTGAACATGATGTATATCTTGCAAGAATTATTAAATCTTACATGTGTCAGCAATATGATAAGTTTGCAAGAATTGTTTTTACGAGAAAAAAAAAATTGCATATCAATTTCTGTTAGTAGATTTATTTTGTCGATTGTTTAATATTTTATATTATATAACCAATATTGTTATTTTGGCAGACTCGATTAAGACGACTTGGAGTACAATCTTAAAAGTAATATGTTGGAATTTTCGGAATCGATTTTACGACATACGACATCAAACAATATGTCAAATCTTGTCGGACTCAATTTATGGTACATGAAACCAGGTGATATCAAATATTAAGTATATATACTTATTTATTTACGCTTTATGCATTTTTTATATGCTTTCATATACTTCATATTTATTTATTTTTATTATAAAGAATGTGATTACTCCGCAATCATCGTTGAGATGAAGAAAAAAAAAATGCGGATTGTGTTATCAGGATTATTAAAAAAAAAAATTAGGTAAACCAGAAGTTTACCGCCAATATTGGCATGATTTATTATATATTCGGTAAACCAGAAGTTTACTGATTCATATAGAGGTAAACCAGAAGTTTTACCCATATAATACAATATTTGGTGTGACCGGTTACAGACCATTCCGGCACTTAAGATGCGCAATACACATTATTTGGAAGAACCTGAAGATTCTCCATAAATCATTATGATAATTGCTCTCAAAAGAAAATTCATTATGTGATCATCATCAACTAAGTCCGAGATAAAATCCCATTGTTTGTGGAAATTATAAAGGTGAATATGGGCCCGTTCACCTGCCATGTGGACCGATATATTATTTTGAAAGATGCATCTACAATATGGTCGCATGTGCATTAATTATCATGAATTTGCAATAGCAAAATTTTCAGATTATGTAATAAAGAATGATGATGATATTGAAAGTTGATATTTACTACAAGATTCAGACAACTACATGTCTAGATTTACAGTTTAGCATGAAAGTTACAAAGATCCTCCAATTACATTGCTAAAATGCTACCAATTAGAGCAAATTGAGTACAAATGCATGCTATTATGAAAGCAACAATATAATTGCGCATCAAGCCAATGTTAAATCACAATTCTCCCCATTACAACCAATTATTGGTGAAGAGACAAATTTTCCGTGTATTAATATTATGGTATGCGATATATGTTTAAATTACTCCACCGCAACGCACAAACATGGGTCTGGAATGTTGGGAAAAATATTTTGTCTATAAATCAATTATTTGAGAACAATGACTGATATATATATTTAAAACAAGAGTGTTGATTGTCATTATTGAACAACTTTTCCCAACATTAGGGGGAGAAAAGAAGCAGCTGGCAGAAAAAAGATTGACTGAAAAAAATTTGTTATTATCTCATTTAGATCCTCGCACAATGATAATATGAACCTGAAGTTCAACGAGATAACCATTTTCAGATACTGCCTATTAAGTGACTTTATGAGACCCAGAAAGTCAATTATCGGCTGCAAATGCTCCAATTTAAATGTCCCAATTGGACAATTTATAATGAAAAATAAGTCACGCCTGAAGCGTGCGATAATGGTTCCACGGAAATTTTTGAAAGAAGAATGGAGCATGGAAAGAAAAGAAATATAAATATGGTCTTATTGTGGAGGTGATTTCCCAAAGAATTAAAAACATAACTAAATATGAAACCCCAGAAGTGGTTCAGGTACCTGAAAGTAATTACAATAAAAAAAAATCTCGATGAGTTATGTCGTTAATGGGAAAATGATGGAACCGAGAATATCAAGTTGTCGACAACAGTTTTTTCATGGGTGAATTCATAAAACAAGACGAGGATCTTGAGCTCAATATGTTAAACAAGTATTATGATTGGCCAAAGTTTGAAAAGACGCAAGTATTAACATGAAAAATGCAGAAGGTGGAAGCCAGTGGATACAAAATATTTCCCGCATAAATAAATTGTTTCGTAAGATATATACGCACAACCTGTGGTACAAATGTTATATGCAAAATTCTGGCAATTATTATATGGATCATTTAGTGGAGCAATCACCTTCAAATATATTATTACGTTGGCAGTACATAAAATTTTTTGAATGCGTCCCACATATGAATTATTTATAGCATTTTTGGGTGGCTAATTTGATAGCAAAATTAAAGTGAAAATCCTAGAAGGAATGAAAATGCTAGCATGAAATTTTTTCCAAGAATGTTGGATAATAAATATATTGTACCATTATTTTGTATATATGAAGATAATGCAGGTTATATAGCTCGAGTTGAAGATTGTTATATCAAAGAAGACATACAAAACACATTCGCCTCAAGTTATTCTTCATCCAACGAATTTATTCATATGACTATCTAGCAGATCTTTTCAAAGAGGCTTTATCGACTGCGACATCTGGAATATTGGCGAACATGATTGGATTGCGTCGACTTAATGAAATTACGTGATGTCAACATCAGGGGGAGAATCTACACCGCTGCACTCTTTTTCCCTTAACCAAGGTTTTATCCCATTGGGTTTTCCTGGTAAGGTTTTTAACGAGGCAGCTTACAAAAAGGGATCCATAATTGTGTACTCTTTTTCCTTCACTAGATTTTTATCCCAATGGGTTTTTTCTAGTAAGGTTTTAACGAGGCACAATTCCCTTATGAACATCCAAGGGGGAGTGTTATGAATATATTATGTGGATGTTCAATATTATGTGTATATACAATCTTCCTAATTTAGACTTTCCTTGTATTGATTTTACTTCCTCTCCAAGTCTATGTAATCCCTATATAAGGGCCCCTATGTGTGATAATAAGATCATCATCAAGTTCTATCTTCTATTACCTCTCTACTTTCATAACATAAATCACTATATGTAATAAGCTAGATTATTATATTTGTGGGATCTCGTTCATACTAACTAGACATGGTTTTTGCTTTAATTACGACTTTGTTTTGTTATATATATATATACTGCAAAAGCTTAAACTATGATGACAAATAAAAGAAGCTGAAACGATGCATAAGTTTGTTGATATAAAATAGGGTTAAATAGTTTTTGGTGACATATGTTTGACCACGCTTGGCTTTTGGCGTCATATGTTTGTATTTTGTAGTCTTTTGGTGCATTCGTTAATCAACAGTTAAGTTTGACCGTCAAATATTATTATTTTGTTCAATCTAGTCCTCCAATTTATATATGTATGACTTTTAATTTTTGCAATTTAATCCCTAAACAAATCCAATCGCACTCTAACCCGCAATCGACCAAACCAGGGTCCAACCCAGCCATGGGTCAGACTATAGCTGGGTCAATTTTAGGTTTAGGGTCCAATTGACCAAATTAGACCCTAGCCGAAATTGACCCAACTAGGGTCCGATCCATGGCTGGGTCGCACTGGTCGGGGTCGCCTGACCTGGCCAACCCCGACCAGGGTCTGACCGAGCCATGGGTCAGACCCTGGCTTGGTTAATTGCGGGTTATGGTGCGATTGTGTTTGTTTAGGGACTAAATAGCAAAAAATAAAAGTTAGATATATAAATTGGAGAACTAAATTGAACAAAACAAAATAAAAGTATTTAACGGTCAGACTTAACTATTGACTAACGAACGCACCAAAAACCTACAAAATTCAAACATATTACACTCAAAGCCTAAAAAAAAAATATGACAACAAAGTCAAATATATGCCACCTAACGCAATAAAATATCACATCGAACGACCACACAAAACAAAATCGTTAAGAGTAGTTCTGAAGCATATGAGAATAAATTATTAAAAAGAACAGGTCAGTGATACCAATTTAAGTATTTAAACAAATTATTAATGTCTTCATTTATTCATCATTTATTTATAGGGTTTGTGCCCTAGCTACGTGGGAACACGTGTGTAATTGCTAGTGGTTGAAGATCGTATGGGTCTTGTCGGCTAGGGTTTGAGTGATGGAAGGAAGAACAGAGACAATTCATTAATATAAGATCTAAACGGTCAAATCAAATTGACAAACTGTGAAAATAAAGTAATTACTATTATTTATGTTTTAAGAAAATATCAATAATTAAATACATGTTGGGCAAAGGCAGTCAAGATCAAGTCAAGAAAACAAGGAAGATTGGATACTGAAAAACAATGTTGTGCAGCCGACCGACGAGTGGGAGACACGACAGGATATAAGGAAATAAACCACACAGCCGCCATAACCGTCCATCCAAATTCATTACCCACCAATTAAATTCATGTCCTTTGAAACTCCGAATTAAGCAAACTATGAATTGACAGAAGATTCACCGCTAATTCTTGATGGCGTGCCACGTGTTTTTCCTCACGCGCCACCCTGGCAGCCGCCGTCCAATCCCTGGTCGAGGCGGTTATATAGCCGGGTGGTATTAAGGTTTTCTTCTACTCCTTTATTAATTAGAAGAATACATTACTAGTTCTAGAAGCAAAGGTTTTTCTCATGCATGCATATGTATTAATAAAGTCTACATTTTCTTATTTAAAACTTGAAACACATTATATATCATGACACGAACTTATATATATTGTAAACCATACAAGAGCTAAAGAGCTCTTTTAACACTATATATAGTGTAGCACACAAGCACCTGAATATATAGGTTACACACAACACAGTCAGTGACATAGTGAAGATTATTATCACAAAGTCAAATCTACTAGCGCACACACACACAGACACAGTGATTATGGTGGGCAACAACGAATTAATAGTCTACATTCGCTCTTGTAAGTTTGGATGAAAAGGCTGAACCCGGTACCCAAACGGTGCCTGAGAGTTGAAGTTCAAGTCTCTTAGCCTCTGCTGAATATATGCATTCTCCACTTCCTTCACATTTTGAGCCATAGCCATCTCTCTTTGCTGTACATTCACAATTACCATATACACATTTCAGTCCCATGCATAATTAATTAAGAAATTCTGTTTTCTTAATTATATATATATAATCAATCACTACCTGAGTAAAAGTATTCAACTCCCTATGCTCCTCTTCTAGCATCTTCAGCTGCAGTTATATTAATTCCAAAACGAGTGAAAATGAAATTAATTATTAGAACCTCGGAAACAAATCAATCAATCAACGAAACATGTTTGTTCTCATATATATATATATACTTACGTTCCTTCTGTGAGTCCTGACGACCTCAGCCTGTAAAACAAACCGTCGCATAAAAATAAATTAGTTAGCTGGAGAATAAGAACATGAATACATGATCATATATGTATATGCAGGTGGATTGAAACTAATTATAAGATCACTCATCACCTGCTGCTCTCGAATACAGTCTAGGCCGTTTTGAAGTGCATCTTCCATGTTTTGGAGCTCCGGGTATGGTAGGGATGTAATGTCGTCTCCTTTCAGATGCCTGTAACAGTTAGCAGCAAATATAACCTCTTCTATTGCACAAAAAATATCTTAAAAAGAACCCAGTGACTCAATTATATATATATGAAGGCTCGCCTTTTCTTTCATAATGTTATAACACCTAATTAATTCTTTAAATTTGTGGGAGTTTTAAAAGTTCATATCTCAATTAAAACCCCAGCAAGAGGGTATTAGTGGTAACTCATTTATAAAAGTTAATACATTAGTATTTGTAAATAACGTAGAAATTTATACATATGCAAGATCAAAAATACATAACCTTTTGTTTGTCGGAGCGGAATGTGCCTAATTTTAACTCTTACATACCTGAGCTTGATCTGCAGATTATCGTTCTCTTTCTTCATTCTCTCCACTTCATTGCTGAGACTCTGATAAGAAACAACAATTAAAAAAAAACCCTAGTTAACATATCTATGTGTATAGTATATGAATAATTAATCTCAACTAAGAAACATCAGATCTGTACTCTTTAAGCTCTTGTCTATACTGTCAGGTTAGGTCAAGCCATAGAAATGATAGAAAAAAAACATCAATTCAATGGAACGCAATGTTTAGATGCCAGATCTGTTGATGGATGGAACATTTCATACCGTCTCTAGCATGTTTTCCGACAATATAAAGAGGAATAAGAAACTTGTACCCTCTAAGAGAGAGAACCAACAAAAGAGAAAACAAATCTTTGTAAAACTCCAGATCTGTGCTTCCAAACATGTCATTTATCAAGAAATACATAAAACTCTACATATATATGTATATATTGGATGAAACAGGCTTGAAAATATAGCTAGGGTTTGCAATATGAAGAACACCCACCTCATGCTTAGCATCCCACAGCTTCTTCCCAGACTGCCTCTGGTATTGCTCCAGTATATCAGTCAAACTTCCATTAATAAAAGAAAAAAACAATTGTTTGTCAATTCGATTCCGTTTTAATTTTTGCGGAAATAAATATATAAATATGATTAATTACTTACGAGGATGAGGGGCTGCAGAACTCATGCATCTTGCCTGAGCTAGCAAAGATGATCAAGGAGACTTTGGCGTCGCAGAGTACAGTGATCTCCTTGGCCTTCTTTATGATTCCGTTTCTTCTCTTGGAGTAAGTAACCTGTCGATTGTTCGAGTTCTCAATCCTCTTGATCTCGATCTTGCCTCTACCCATCTCTTCAGCTAAGTTTTCTCTCCTTGCAGCTTCTCTCTCTAAGTTGGAGCAGAAGTGCTACTTTCTCTTTATGTTTCTTGCGTGGAAATAAAGAAGGGAGACGAGTAAAGGAAGAAGAAGAGTTGAGGGGGAAGAGACAGTGGAGAGATAGAGATGCCAAACAAGGAAAGTGAAGTAAAAAAGTGACAACTATGTGCCCTTCCAAATGTTACTAATTAATATGCGGTTAATTATCGGATTGCTTCGTTTGGACACTTGAAGAAATTGATAGTTGACGACACAATTTGTTGGATATAAATATCATGCCACACTTTTCATGTCTCAGATTGTGTCTCACCGTTAAAATCTTGATATATGTCATGTAAATAATTTTATGGTTTTTTTCTTTATAAAACCCTATTGGGATTTGATGAAACCTATAAGTAAAATATTAAATCTAAGTGTCAAGATATTAACGGCGATGCACGATTTGGGACACGAAGTGTAGGAAGGAGATTTGAATCCCAATTTATTAGCTATGGTTTTTTCATGTTGATAAATTGTTTGCTCCGACAAATATTATGTTTAATTTGGACATAATTTAGTCACGTGTCTGAATAGTTATGAAACTGTCCTCACGCAACATGTTATATATTCTTCTCGTGTTTATTAGATGGAACTTTGCAGTTTCAGTTATGTGAATTCTTATAAATTACTATGTGGATGAGGAATAATTCTATAATTTTAGGTCTGTTTTTCATTTTTTAGTGCAACTTTCGTGACCAATTACGTTTAGATTGACGAGATAATTTGATATAACTAGATTTTTTTGTACACAAAGAGAAACCCAAACTAGTAAATTGTAAAAAAAAAAAAAAATCATTTATCAATTTGTCCAGGTATATATAGCAATTTGTTAATTACCTTAATTTAAAGGAAATTGTAGCTTTAATTTATTTCTCTATATAATTAATTTATGCGGAAAAAACTCGGCGATTATTGAGTAATTGTCAGTGTCTTGCAATTTCTAGCGGTGAAATTTGAATTAACCTTAAACTGCTATGTGGTGAATGACATTAATTCGAATGTTAGGACTTTAATTTTAACTCTTACGAGAATTACAATGATTGACATTTTTGTTAGAGGAATTGGAGAATTATGATAGTGAGATTCTCTGGTTATTAATGTTCAACAAAATCATTCATATATGGTATAATGCTTCGTGCTTATCCACTAATTAAAGATGTCGGGGTTCAAAATTTACCAGAGCAAAATATTAATTTTTAGCACCTTATTTTGTACGGTCTGACCCAATAAGAGTGAAAATTATTTTAGATGTGAAGTAAGTATGTTAATGGTACTACCCTCCCCTTCTAATGAGTTATGCTTTACCCCTTATATTGGACTGGCCGATCTAAATGTGAATTATTTAAGGATCTAACACTTAAGACATACATGAAAAAATGAAAATAAAGTGATGTAACAAAAAAATCCACATATTCTTATATTACCTCCTAATCAATATACCTAATTATACCATTGGCAAAAAAAATACTTAATTTTACCTAAACTATTAATTTTCTTAACAAACACATTAGATTATTGTATTTATTATGGCATATATTAGATAAAATGCATGTTGTTTCGATAGAGCTCTTTGCATCTATGCAGCGTGTGTGCATTAAATCTAGAGCTTTACCACTAGTGAAACCCTAAATCCTGAGAGTTAAGTTGGAGAGAGAGAAAAAGAAGGGGGGGGGGTTAATGATTGAGTGAATGACCAAAGTAGGTCAGTTTCCGAAACTAATTCCCAAACTAGACTCGTTCAGAAACTAATTCCCAAAATAGGTCTTTTCATATTTTTAATAATATACATTATTTACTTTACATCTTAAAGTTTACATTATGTTACAAATGAATCCTTAATCAAAATATAATACAAGAAAATTGAAAATTAAGAAAACTAAATATATGAAAAAGTAAAAAATGGGAAAAAAAATTCTAAACTAATTAAATTATGAAAATACACATTAAAAATAATCAATCAAACAATTTTTTAGATTTTAATTTAAATTCTTAAAAAATGTTTAAAATTAAAGGATAAATTTAAAATTTAAAAATAAATAATTTTTTAAACAACTTTATCTTGGAAAAAAAAAAAACAACTATATAACGATAAAATTATTCATCAAGAGTATGAAATTAAAATTTATTCTATTGATTTTTCAAATTTAAATTAGTTTATCTATTTTTTCAGTCACTAGTTTTATACATTTTTATAAATTTAACATGTTTTATTTAGGGTTTATGTACGTTTTCATTTTTATACTTTCATACTTAAAAAATTACGAGTATTTAGTTTATTTACATGTTATATCACTGTTTTTTTTAATATAATTTATATCTTTAGCATAATTTATTTTTAGAATTTTTTACAATTACTAGTTTTTTTTTTTAGTTTATAGCTTTTACATATAATTACTTTATTTTTTCACATTTTTTTTATATTTCTTGTATTATTTATCGGTTTAGGGTCAATTGTAACAAAATATAAACTTTGGGATGTAAAATAAAAAAATATAAATGATTAAAAAAATAGAAAAACCTAATTTGGGAATTAGTTTCAGAAGAAGCCTAGTTTGAGAATAAGTTTGACAATCAGACCCGTTTTGGGAATTCACTCGTTAATGATTAGGGTTAGCAAAAAAGGGTAAGTAAAGAACATTATATTACTTCAAAACGGGATAGAGGACAAGAGACTTTCGGAGTGATGACAGTGAAAGAAAAAAAGAAATTACTATTCATCATTGAATATGCAGTTGAACAAGTCAAGCAACTGCACCAGCACCACCTATTATTTTTTAAAGTACAAATTTTGGATGTAATGCACCCCGCACTTCATATTCGTCTCTATTACATCTTCATAGCCTGTGGTTTTTATCTTTATCATATACATATGTGAGACTCTGCAAATATAAAAATATTTATATCAAAGACTTTTCTTCTCACGTGCTAATTTAGTGCGAGGGGTAGTTAATCTAAACGTTGAACAATTATGTCATCCTAATAATTTCTCTAGACCACCCCACAGCATGTAAATATACACACATTAATTTACTATTGAAATCACTAGCTAGCAAGCTAGACATGTATGTATTAGCCAGATTATTATTTTTCTGTAACTCTTATAACATCACTAGCTACAAAATGATGTTTCTCTTTTTCCATTTTCACATATCTTTGCATTGGTTTTATTCTGAAATATCTTTGCATTGCTAAAAAATGGTTTTATTAATATTCGAGCATAATTAAGTAACCACCTATAATGTAAATTATAGATAAGTAAAAGATGATACAAATATAAGTAACTAAGTACTAAATAGACTACTACCCTAAATAATATTTGTATCTTGCTTTAGCCGTATATTTCCATTCCCCCCCGGAAGAAATGAAGCTAGCTTGATACAAGTTTGAGTGAATAGCTTGTTAACTGGTATCCATCGGTCAAATCTGAGGAAAGAAAACAAGACAATGGTGAACTGCCAAAAGGCAGTCAAGATCAAGTTAAGAAGAAGAAGAAGACTGGGGATCCTGAAGATCAACTATAGCAGTAGAAGGAATTGACAGAAGATTCTCCCATAATTTTATGGTGGCGTGCATTGTTGTTGCTTCACGCGCCACTATGGCAGGCGCCGCCGCGAATCTCCGCTCGAGGCGGTTATAAGGCTTCCTCTCCAGAGGACGAAGAGGTGTTCATCGTATATTCCCAAGTCGGCCGTGTGTTGTGTATGATCCATCTCTGAGGTGGATGCATGCACGTGCTTCACGTGCTCCCATTTTTCCGGGAAAAAAAACTAAGAACAATAATAATTAAGAGGATGTTGGACTTGAAGACTATGCCTAAACGATTTTTTTTTGCAACAAAAGGGATGGACGGGTAGTCTAAGACCCTTTACACTATTTCACTATGTAATGTTCAGATTATTTTATTTACTTTTTTTTTTTAATCAAACAGTTTGAACAACTCGTGCATATAAGCCCCATCAACGATAGAACCATCGACAACATAGTATAGTCAAGATGTCGGTCCATTATGCTCAACCTTCTTTTATGCCTAATAGACTATGTAAGTCAGACGTACGTAACCTAATATTTAAATAACATCATCGCGAAATAACGCGACTATATTGACCATCCGTCTTATTAGGTTATGGATTTCATACCACCAGCAGTGGTGGTCTAGTGGTCAAAAGCGCTTACTTCCATGTGATTAGGCTCCGAGGTCCCAGGTTCGAAATTCCTTAGGGGCATCACCTTGAAGTGACATGATTAAAAAATGTAGGGTTAACAGGTCTTTTGGTCCATGATGTTTGATAATTTTTGGGTTTTGGTCAATGATGTTTTTTTTACCTAGTTTTGGTACCATATGTTTGCAGGTTTTTTTTTATAGTTTTGGTCTAACCGTTACATTCCGTCCATTTTTTGACATGTTCAAGTCACGTGATCAACTCTAAACTTTCAATTTAGTCCCTCTAATACTTTCTTAACCTTTTTTTTGTTCAATATAGTCTGAAGTTTCAAAATTGACCCCAATTGGACAATAGGTCCAATTGAATTTTTGAAACTTCGGGACTAAATTGAACCAAAAAAAGGTTAGGAAAGTATTAGAGGGACTAAACTGAACAAAATTGAAAGTTTAGGGTGGATCACATGACTTGTACATGTCAAAAAATGGACGGAATGTAACGGTTAGACCAAAACTAGAAAAAATCTGCAAACATATGGTACCAAAATTAGGTAAAAAAAAAACATCATTGACCAAAACCCAAAAGTTGTCAAACATCATGGACCAAAAGACCTGTTAACCCAAAAATGTATCTGGCTCACACAAATATTACTTAGTGTCGTCACTACTAGCCAGTAACTTAAAAAAAACAGGTTATGGATTTCATGACTTCAAAATTTATTTGGCAAAACTGCCTTAGGGAAGGTGTGTTGGGCCGTAAAATCACAATTCTCTCTGAGTTTGGGCCTTTAAAAGGCCCACTTTTTTAGACAGATGAAACGCTGCCGTAGGACGCTCTCTCTCTATCTCCTTTGTTTCTCTTCCCCCTCCGTCGACAGAGAGGGGATCAACTCCGAAGCTTGACAGAACTAAGGAGCCGGAGCTGGTTTGAGCTATAAGAATAATCCGCGGTGAAGAACCCGTCGATCTTCAAACCAACGTAATCTCTCTCTCCGTCTCTGTATTATGCTGCATTTCTTTCTAGTTCCTGATCCGATCCCTAAATGTGGGTGGTGATTTGGATTACTCTAAGATCTCAGTGATCGTCGCTCTTGAGACTGATCTCATGATGCGTCGTGTTGATCTTCTCCATGAGCTTCTCTTCTTATGCGTTTAATTTTTATGATGTCGTCGTGAATCGGGAATTGAGACGTCGTTAATTTGATCACGTTCATCTCACAAGTCCCAATTGTGGATGACTGTTCTGCATCTGTTTGAAGAATTGCCTCCCAAATCCCAATTGGGGATGATTGTTCTGCATTCTTACTTTATGCGCTCTATGACAGTAATCAATGGCTGGAACAGGGAGCTCAATGCTCTACTCCTTCCTGCTTTTCATTGTCATTCTTTCGCTTCAAGAGGTGTACCGAGGGAAGTTAGCGTCATCGGAGTGGTTCACCATCCTCGGAGGTTTCACGAGTTCTCTCCTTTTCCTCGTCTCTCTGACTGTGAGTTCTTTAACTGGCTTTGCTCGTTGAGGATGCATTATTGTCATTGCCGTGATGAACTGGTCTAAGTCACTGATCTTCTAGCTAGGATCACCTTCCGAAACGCATAAAACTAGTGGCAGTGGGTTGGTTATCTTAATAAAATCTTGTTTGTGATATTTCCACTAGTCAGCAATGGAAATTAGTGGTAATGCAGTAGCTAGAATACTATTCGTGGTAAATCTTGGCTCTCCACTTTGAGTAGTAATACTGTGATAGTCTTCTTTGTGTTGAGTGATTTAGGTTGGCCTCTGCAAATGTGTGTTTCCTATATTTCAGTTGGACGATATATTTAAATGTTTACTACGAATCATTCAGTTCACCCCAAAAACTTAATCGATCTTTAAAGCTGGAAGTTGACGGACTTTTTGAGTTCTCATGATCGTCCAATAGTAATGGTTTCAATTATTTTTCTTCTTTCAAATAAACGAGTTGAAGACCTATTGATTCGAAGAACTGATTCGGAATCGGACCTTTATTATTTTCTGTCCAGAGAGAAACATATTATAATATTTGTATGTACATCAAGCTATGTGCAACTTTCTATTAGAGGCTATTTTTATGATCTCCCATTCAATGGTCTTCTATCTTTCAGTTCATCGGTAATTTCCAGGAATCAAGTGGCATGAAGACTGGTTGGGGCTCAGGTCAGTAAAAGTATATCAATGCCTCAGGGTTTTGATTTTGCTGTTCTGTGAACACCATTGCATTATAGTTTGAAAATTTAAGATTTTTACTTATGTTCTTCTGTACATATTTTATTGTCTGTTCCTGACTATCATATTTCTCACATCTACATGATAATAATAATTTAGAAAAGGTGGATCATGAGTCGTTTCGTTATCTAGGGCATGTTGTTCAATGACACATGCTATTACACAGTACAGACATAATTTTATATTTAGCAAATTGGTGTAATGCCATGTCCATTGTAACCAGGTACTGTGTGTTTAAGTAGAAGTATGCAACTTTCACCACCTTCATCCTTCAACTCTGCAATGCATGCATTTTTTTTTACCTTTTTAACCATGTTTACACCGAGACGATGCTGGAATATCTTCAATTCGATGCTTTCATGCTTTATATACAAGAGTAGTGCATGCCCGTTGAATATGGATGGATTTATTTACTAGATTAGATTCTCCTGCTGCATTGCAGCTTTTGAGAAGGAAGGACTTCTCATGAGGCATATACTTACTGTGAAAACAAAGTAAATTGCTGTAATATCTCACTTTAAGTCTTTCATGTGCAGTTATAATTGCTGAGGCTATAGCACTCATTGCTGCTAGCACAGTTCATCGAGTCTGCATCACTACATGGTACGGGATACTTCCTATATGATTTTATCTACTTATTAAAGTATGCTCTATCATGGAGCTCATTACTTAAATATCAAAATCCACTGTATTTGTGATTGCAGCTTCCTGTTCTCCGCTGGACTACTGTACGAGGTCAACAAGATATCTGGTTTGACACTTCAAAAAACCGAATCGAAGTCAAAGAGGCACTGAGTATGTTCTCATTTTGTTAGTTAATACACCTAAAACATTAGTTGATAATATGACGTACATCGCCATTAGACTTACTTATAAGACCTTTAATTATCATATATAGAGAGGTATCAGACCTTAGTTGAGCACTTGCACTTTCCAGAGTTCCGAATTCTACTGCTATTTATTGAAGCTTTAGATTTATTGCATCTAGCCTTCTTTAATGATTTAGCATTTCTAAAGACTTGGCTGAAGCTTGATGGTCTTACATTACATTATATAGCAAATTCAACATGCAAAATCTTTGGCTTTGATTCTCATAAAACTTTTCAGCCATTATGAGTCATAATGGCTGAAAAGTCAATTAGTCGCTAGTAGAGAAGGGCTTATACTTCTTCAAGTCATGCATGACTCCAGCAACCGAGCCAGCTGCAGCAACAATGGTAACAATCAGGCAAGCACCGCTCAGAATCTGCAACCCGAGCCACTTGGTGCTCCACTTTGGGATTTTCTTCTGAGCAATGTACATTTCTATGGGGAAGTACACTGTCAGTGGCCAAAACCCTAGGGCACCGAGCAACCCCACCACGTCATTGAAGAAAGGCATGAGCATAGAAATCACTGTAGTGACCACCACAAAGACAGACCTCCAAACCAGTCGGAACAGGTTGAGTTTGTAGGACCGGGACCCTAAAAGAGGGACGCGAATATCCCTAGTGATGAAGTCGCTATCTGGGAAATAGTTAGTTGCGGTTTTCTCGATGAAGGCGAACAGGGGTTGGCAGTAGACCTGGTAAGCGCCGATGAGGTGAACGACTATAGCAGCATTTGCTATGTCAATGAGCCAGAAAGGGTTGTAGAATCCGAAGCCAGTTAGAAGGTTAGATGGCGAATTGTCGCCAAACGCAGCATAGCCAAAGCATCCACAGAGCATGTAGAAGAGCGTAGTTGTTGCGACGCTTACCAATGTGGCCTTCTTCATCGTCTTGGCTTCCGATGGAGGAGATTTCACCGTGTCCTGTTAAGTAATTATGGACAGAAGTTAATGGTAAGTAAGTTGCACCATTTTCCTCAAAATAAATCGAATACTAACTAAAATATAGGTAACCTGGATTTCAATAAGGATCATAGAGTAAGAATAAGCAAAAGCAATATCACCAAGAGCCTGGAAGCTACGCAAGATCTTCTGGGACTGCGTAACTGCACCAATTTGGACCCCGGTTATGCTTCCTCTGACCTTCCCTCGAACTACAACCTCGGCAACCCCGAGACCAAGTCCGACGATGGAGTAGGTAAAGGACATGACTGCAGCCACAATGGAAAGCCACCATAGTTGGTCAAAGTCGGGTATTTGCGACAATAGGATCTCGATTACCCCGAAAGCAATCATGTATGGGTTGCTGCTGCTCCGGCATGGACTATCGTGGCCCTTGTTGTGGTAGCAGTTTGATCTACTAATTGCTCTGTTTAATAATTAAACCAAAAAAGTAAGAAACTTGGGGGGTGTTTGAGAAGAATTATGAAGTTTAGGGTGTATTTTATTGTACTACTACTGACTTCATGCTTATAGAGGATGCAATGGTGTAGCCAATGGCTACTCCAAACAAGTTGAGGTACTGAACAAGTCCACAGAGCTTCACCTTCACTCCACCTGAATAACAAACAAACTACTGATGAATAAATTCAAAATCTTTTAAATTAAAAGAATGGTTATGCATAGTCTATTATCCAAGCGACTGTTTTCACTAGCTCAACTCAGTTGTACTCATTTGTTCTAGTCATTTAATTAGGTCTAGAAAATGAGGAATTACTATATTTTAAGTAGTATATGATTTCCTTATTGTTTATATAAAATTCAAATCACTAAATTGATGTTGAACAAATCGGGGTATTACAGAATCAGACGCGATTTACCGAGATTAGAACGAACTGCATCCATGTAAGTATAATTTCTCTTGCCGGAGACTGAGTCGCCGGAGCGATAGCAGGCGGCGAGAAGTGACGAGGTGTAGTAAGTCACAAAGGAGAAGAGGAACATGACGGCGGGACCCGCTACCCACCCAAGCTGCGCTATGGCCCACGCCAAAGACAGTACGCCCGACCCGATCACGGCTGTGATGATGTGTGCACTCGCGGTCCATACGGTCCCTGTCGAGCAAACCAAACCGTTATATATATAATGTGTGGTTGATCTCTTGTTTGAAAGAGGGTGTGGTTTTTAGTAGATTGGCCGGCACCTGTTCTCTTGAGGCGGCCATCGTCGTCAAGGTTGTCGGAGTTGCTACGGCGAAGGGAGGTCACGGCCGTGTTAACGTGGCCCATCTTCTGAAAATTAACAGGAGAAGATTATTGCTAACGTTGGATGTTTTGTAACAAAAGTGGTTATTGCTTACTTTGGATTATGTTTATATCATTATATGTATGTCCTCTCTCTTATATAGAAATTTATTATATGCCAATGAATTAACAAACAGAACCCAACAACTATAAATTAGATTCTCATATATCCGAACTATATTAATTTGACCATCTATTCCAATTTATCATCTTCAAATTAAAGACTACAGAATTTATTCTCTTATTATCTCATGTTTATATACAAAGAACATTTCTACTAATCACTATCATAGATGGTCAAAGAGACCAAATAGTACTTCCAACTTCAATTTCTTTTCAAACACATAACTCCATTAGGACAAAAAAAATGTTAACAAAAACACACACAAAATGTCAAAAAATAATCAGGCCTAAAAACTTGTTTTATTGACGTTTTATATATTTCGATTGTTAGATGTTTAAACACACAAAAGAAACATATTTCCAACTTCTATTTCATAATTCCATAAGGACAAAAAATGATAAACACTAAAAATGTCAAAATAATCAAGCTCAAAAACTAATTTTTATTGAAGTTTTATTTATTTCAATTGTAAAGTGTTTTAAAACTACAAAATAAATGTTTTGAAAAAATAAAAAATAATCACGCCCAGTGGGACTCGAACCCACAATCGCTTGATTAGAAGTCAAGCGCCTTATCCATTAGGCCATGGGCGCTTTTTGTCAAGTAAAGACAACTTATAATATATATCTAGTTTTTGTAAGCAGATAAGGCAAATGTTTGTAAATTAAGGCCCAACCCAGATGGAGCTGGGTTTTCTGGACTTGCTAGTGATGCTCAGACACTTTAGTACTTTACTCTTTTTATCACTGGGCTAAGTCTTGCTATTGCTATTTTAGAAAACTTCCGGTTTATTTACAATAATCGACAGTACAGTAGTGTAGAAAGAACAATATCACTTGCTTTCTTTTTAATATTTCTGCAGGTAGCTTACCAAAGCTTTTGTTGTTACCGGGACTGCCTCAGAATCTCTTTATGGTGCCTTTGAATCACTGTTTAATTAAGGCTGATATGGTTTGTCACTTAAACTTCTTGTTAGGACAACTGAAACGTAATCTTCCATGTTAAGAGCATCCACAGTGGTATTACGTAAATATTACGTAAATATGGGTCCTACATGTTTATTTAAGTAAAGCAACAAAAATTATCCACAGTGGTTTTACATAGCATTCCTTAAAGATGGGACCCACACGTAAATTTATGTTTTTACATAAAGCATTCCTTAAATTTAAGTAATGCACTATGTATTACGTAACCAATTTTTTATTATAAATTAATTCATTTTATAATTAATGCTAATATCTAATAATAAAATATATTTAAGGAATATGTTTAAGTAATACGATTGCAGAGAAAATATTTTTTACGTGTGTCTTAAATTTACGTATTACTTAAAGTGTACATAAATGTCTACGTGACAACTTTAAAGAATACAATTTATGTAAAACCATTGTGGATGCTCTAAGGCATGTCTCATTAGATGCTTGATATATTTGTGTTACCATACTTGCTCATTGTACCATGTATAAATCAGTTTGTAGACTAAACATATATTCAATACAATTACATTATATTCCATTATCTCTATGGTATCACCGTATTAGAGCCTTATGACACTCTCAATTTCTACCACATTGAATATAGGGTTAAGAACACAATAGGGGCCTGAATGTTTCCTATGTTGCCAAAAGGGGTCTGAATTGAAAAAACGTATTATTAAGGGTCTGAAATTTGAGTTTTGTTGATAATCGAGTTTCCGTCCAAATTTGCTGTTAAATGTAACAGAAATACGTGAAATGACAGAATTACCCTTTTGCAATTATTATACAATTTATCAGTTTAATTAATGAAATGTGAAATGTCTAAAATACCCCTGCACACTAATTATGCCCTCAGGCCACCACGGCCACGACCAATGACCACCACCCCAGCTCCGGCGACCACCACTCCAGCTCCGGCGACCACCACCCCAGCTCCGGCGACCCAAAAAAGCTCCGATCGGAGCGATGTAAACAAGTTGTGGATCTTTAATTATAATAATCCGAAGTAAACAATATTATAGTAAATTAAAAAATGAAGCATATTTTTGCATATATTAAAATTATATTATTTAATGACGTAAAACTAATGTGGCAAACTAGTTGATTTTAGTGCATTTTAAATCTTTACAGATTTGGCCACATAATTTTTTTTTTTCAATCTTAATTAAGTAAAATCAAACATACTTATATTTTATATATATATATATATATATATATATATATATATATATATATATATATATATATATATATATGAATGCTAATTTAGGGTTTTTGAGTTAAGAATAACAAATATAATGTAAATTCATATAAAGTATAATTATTGGGTGAAATTACAAATTAAATTAGTGTGGAAATATAAAATTGTGAAGTATAAAAGTAGAAAATAAAAGTTGCATCACGTGACTTTGTTGGTGTGAATGAAAATTAAAGACAGAAGTGGCAAAGAAAGAAACTCATTTAATATTAATGGAAAAAGATCCATTACTTTTACATGTATGCATTTTAGTACCATCGCATGGCATTCGCACTGTGGAAGTCGCATAGTCTAGCAACGCTCTTAGATTTATTGAATTTGTTATAAACTAGGTTATTAAAGCCTGAAGCACATAAGGTCGCATAGCTTAATGATCTTACAATACATCTTATAGCATATTCAACATGTAAAATATTTAGTGGTGAAAGGATATGCTCAAATATTCTACTTGAGGTTTCCGCACACAAAAGCTGGAAAAATAAAACCAGACATAACATTTTGTGTACAAAGATATCAAATATTGTCATACTCTCCATAAGTTCTCCACACCATTGAGATTTTACATTATACCATTTTAGGTGGAGTTATAAAAATGTTTATATAAGATAAATAAACTGTTTGTACAAACAATCATTAAAAAAACTCAATCAGTAAGTTAAACTCTTTTGTCTTGATATAATATATTGGCATACTATATATAAGTTCTCTACACCTTCAAAATATTACATTATACCATTTTAAGTAGAGCAAATAAATAAACAATTCTTTTAGAAATAAACAAAAACTCAATTAGTATAGTTCTGTCATTATATCAAGATGGTTCTGCAAAAAACTGATAAACTAAAGATTAATGTTCATCACTTTACTCCTTACAGACCGATGATTATAATTATAGAACAAATACGATGCATATGTTCCCATTTGATTACTCCCATAAGAAACCTCGTAGAAAAAAAAAAAACACATATATATCATATTATACTTTATTATTTTACTACAAAAATCTATCAATAGGTATCGATCGTGTTGAGTCTCCAAAACTTGTTAGAAATCTAGTATGACGCGATGGATTACACTAAAATAATTTATAAACAACTCTTTAACTACGTAAATCATAGTCATAAAATATAAGATTTATACATGTAATGAAGTAGATTTTTGTTTGCTTATCGAAGATTAGGTAAGATAATGCGAATCTCGTCATTTCATCTAATGACAAGATTCAATTGTTTATTGCGGTATACTATCCAAAACATATCACATGTGCAACATCGGCATCGCCTAAACTAGGACTAAGTATGACACGAATGAACTCAATTGTTTGTGGCGTAATCTCTTAAGATTTTCCTGCCTTAATAAGGTTCTAAGTTCTTACTAAAGTTATGTTTAATTGTGGTTACATGATTACTTATCGAATTTCAAGTAAAGATAGTGCGAGACTCGTCATTTCATCTAACAACAAGATCCAATCTTTTATTGTGGTATACCGTCCAAAACGTATCACATGTCCAACATCGGCATCACCTAAACTAAGACTCAAGTATGACACGAATGAACTCAATTTTTTATGGCATCATTTCTCGAGATTTTACTTCCTTAATAAGGTTCTTACTACAATTATTATGTTTATTTGTGGTTACATGACTAGCAATTAATACATAAAAAAATGTTATGAAAGCCAGAGACAGTGAATAAAAAAATAAAAAATCTTTCAATATTATTTTTTTAAACTTATAACTATTATATTTGCATCACTGTGCGGATTAAACTTCTAACTTCTAATTAAATGATAAATCGTTGAACCGATACACTAATAATTTTTCTAACGATATGAGATGTGCATATGCCATGCATTTGTTTCCAACATTTGACTTATTTTCATCGGCGGCGGCTTTTTTGACACACGTGCCCAATTTATTATATTTATTCTTTTATTCTTCATAAAAAGACGAAGGTAAAATCAAGTCGACTCCATCGAATCCCAATTCCAAGTGCATGCACCTGCCTTTTACTTTACCCAAGGAGCAACAACCTTTCGCATTGTATTTCATATGAATAATATTGGTAATATTTTTATTAGATGATAATAAATTACTTATTAACGATCAATATTCATTGACATTATCAAACTTCTTTCACAAGTCGCAGCTACGTTTTTTTTGGCCAAACAAGTCGCAGCTACATAATAATTAATTAATTTTCTTATTTGGCCAAAGTACGTAACTATCATTTTTTTTAGGCTAAAAAAATAACATTTAGATATTTTCCTATCAGTTTCCTGATATATTTAGACTTGCTGCCCCACAAAAAGTAGTAAAAATAGAAACAATAATTATCATTTCCCTTTAATTAAATAGCCATCACTATAAGTTTAAAATTTAATATATATATATATATATATATATATATATATATATATATATATAATTATATAATATGATATACAACCTAACAGTTCAGCGTTTCGTCGTTTATTATATCTCAAGTTTAAGACTCTAAGAATAAAAAATATTTATAACTATCGATCACTTTACTGTTTTATGAATGGACCTAATGTAATAATTAAAACTGTAAAGTAACAGTAGATGTGTTGTCTTGTTCTTCTAATAACAACCGTGTAATGTAATGTTACGTGTTGCTAAAGAAAAAAAAATTTAATAATCTATGAAATGTCTCAATTTTCAAAAGTTAATTTAGAATGTTTGAATTTTCAACTTTGTTGAACTTTGGTTTTCCGTCCATTTTTAGGGTTAAATTTAACAGAATTGTGTGAAATGACACTTTTACTCCTTTTAATATTTTTTTATTTAATACCTTATTTGAGAAAATGTGAAATGACAAAATTACCCTGAAGTCAAATTAAGAAAATGCTTTTTTTTTTATTTTTTTATTTAAGGGGCATTTTCATCTTTTAAGGTCAAGCATGTGACGGGCACACTTTGGTCATAGGGCATTTTCGGGATTTAAGTTTATTTTCGGTCACATGCCTAACATGTGACCAAATTCCGTCAGTTTTAACGGCAAAAATTGACGGAGACTTCTTATATCAACAAAGTTGAAAATTCAGACATTTCAAATTAACTTTTGAAAATTCAGACATCTCGGATTAACATGAGTCAAAATTCAGACTTTTCATATGTTATTAACAAAAAAAACATATATATATATATATAGTCTCATTTGAAATTGATTATTGTATTATTATAAACTAAAGTCTTTTTTTTTTTGGTAATCATTATAAACTAAAGTCTACAAATAGTTGTCAATCGTGGTGGGTCTCCTCCAAAATCCTTCGGATAGTTTGGTATGATCCGAATCCGAGCGGAATTCATCAACGGCCTCTATGTAAATTGATCACGGCCACCCTAGCATTCAATGATTCAATCTTAATTATTCTTGGGTTTCATCATTTATTACATAATATTAAGGGTTAAAGAGTTTTTGGTGTCATATATTTGGCCACTATTGCTTTTTGGTGTAATATGTTTATTTTTGTAGGCTTTTGGTGCCACATGTTTGCATTTTGTAGACTTTTGATGCATCCGTTAATCAACAGTTAAGTTTGACCGTTAATTCTTTTATTTTGTTCAATTTAGTCCTCCAATTTATATCATTGACTTTTAATTATTACAATTTAGTCCCCAAAGATTCCAATCGGACCTAATTCTAAATTGACCAAGTCAAGGTCGAACCCAAGGCTGGGTCGGACCCTGACTTGGTTTCCCAGACCAGGGAGACCCTAGCTGGGGTCAGACCTAGGCCTGTCAACGGGTCACAACCCGTGACCCGCGGGTCACGGATGACCCGACCCGTGATTGACCCGGGGGTCATCATGGGTCAGGATTATAAACCCGTACCCGGGACAAGGGTCAACGGGTTGACCCGTTTTGACCCGTGACCCTGGTCAAACATGCAATGCAAATTTAAATAAGTGATGTTTCGAACTCGTTCGAACACACACTACTAATATATGCACCCGAATTTGAGTGGACGTACGAAAGTAATTGGATATCAATTAATTATGAGATCAAATATTAATTAGTAGTTTAATTTGTCGGTATATAGAAAGAAGTCTAAGATTGGAAGGAGTGACTAAGAGTGAGAGGACTAGCGCGCCTAGGGTTAGCAATTTAGCATTTAGATTTTAGCCATTATTTAGGGAAACGAAAAAAAAAAAACTGATTTAAACGGGTCACGGGCCGGGTACGGGTCCTAATCCCAAACCCGTACCCGGCCCGCTCTCAACGGGTCATTTACGGGTCAACCCGTAAATGACCCGTTAGCATATTTAGGGTCACCCGTACCCGACCCGTGAGCGGGTCATTTGCGGGTCACGGGTAAAATTGACAGGCCTAGTCAGACCCGGCCATGGGTTTGACCCAAGCTGGATCAATTTGACCCTAGGTCCGATTTGGGTCAATAGGGCCTAGGGTCAGACCCATGGCCCGGTCTGACCCCAACTAGGGTCTCCCAGATCTGAGGACCCAAGCCAGGGTCCAATACAGCCATGGGTCCGACCTTGACTCGGTCAATTTAGAACTATGTCCGATTTGGAATCATTGGGGGGCTAAATTGTAATAATTAAAAGCTAATGATATAAATTGGAGGACTAAATTGAACAAATAAAAGTATTTAACCGTCAAACTTATCTGTTGACTAACGGATGCACTAAAAGTCTACAAAATGCAAACATATGACACCAAAAGCCTACAAAAATAAACATATGACAAAATATTAACAGTAATCAAACGTACGACACCAAAAGACTTTTTAACCCCTACCCTAATATTAATTAGCTTTAACTCTGTCGTAATTAATTCAAAGTAATAACCATTTTTTTTATCAATTAATTAATAACCAAATCACGGTCGAACGACCGATGCCATCCTGCTTCATTCAACCAATATAGGAGTGCCACGTGTTGGACTGTTCCGAAAGGCACAAACATTGATGTAAGGTTTCATTTCTTTGCTTTGGGTTATGTTTTTTGCTTGGGAAACGTGTCAGACGACTAACACAAGACGTGGCTTATGGTGGCATTTCAAGAAAAAATTATGAAAAATTTATCAGATCGGATGTTTGTTGAAATTAGTAAAGCACACATGCATGGTTACACAATATATTATTTACACCATTATGTTTGTAAAGTAACATTAATTCTAATATTATATATGTTTGCATATTAGTTCCTTTTTATTATCATAAACATCTATAGAACGTGATGACACATCAACCACTTGGCGGCAACTTTAAACAAAAAGGTGCAATTACTAGGACCCCAATTACTAACCGTTTCAAACATTTGAGTAGAAAAAAGCGTGGTTAATCTTAATTTGAAGCATATTCGTGCAGTTTATAAAAGAATATTCGTATCTATATATTTTTTTCGCAAAAATCTATCAAAATCTGATTTTATATTATATACTAGTTAAATTAATATACTAAACATATATAATACTGAATAAAAAAGTTATTTAGTTAATTTCTAGTAGATAATACGTGGCAACAAATAAATTGCAATACTGAAAAAGCAACTTGCGATATATATTGTGTAAGACGATGATCTGGCAATATATATATATTAAAAGGGATGTGTAGCAGGCAGTAATTGATTCCTTATCTCCATTCCAAGAATTATAAAGGCATGGACACGTTGATATGTTCCAAACCGATGTACGAGCTTCAATTGTTTAATAAATGTTTAGCTATATATACGTGTCACCTCCTTGATGTTTTCCACACTCCTAGAAAGATCGATCCATCTCCCTATTTGTACATAAAAATGTTATATATATTACATATATACGGATACAATGTACCTATATTTTCAATGCAAGACTACTTGGAATTAGCCAATTGTATTTCATCTTATTTTCATACTTAAATTAAATGCTTTAAATTACTTATTACTATTATATAGGGAAGTGTTTGTATCATCTTGTAACTAACAGGTGTGTCATTTATACCGTTACATACTATTGAATCGTGTGTGTTAATCTCTGTATCAATACGGTTATTATGCTACAAATCACGATTATAAGGCATGAATACTCACGGTTTGCTTATCGTACATGTCATATGTATTTTTCATGTGTTTTCATATCCTGCTATTTATTGAGTCTTGTTAGGAGCTGTTATTAGGGATGGCAACGGGTCTCGGGGCCCCGCTGACCCGCGGGGCCCCGACCCGGTTTTGACCCGCCGACCCGCCGACCCGCGGGTCACGGGTCGGGTCCGGGTCGGGTCGGACTCGGGTCGGGGCGGGTCCGGGTCTAGAGACCCGGGGCCCCGTAGACCCGCCCCGAAATCCATATATATATAATTTTATTTTTTTTTATTTTTTTTTTTGTTAATATGATCTAACATTTACTAAATAATATGGTTAATATACCTATATAAATAACATGTACCAAATTACAAATATATGTATAATTAGATTATTAGGATTTGTTAATTTGGTGTTTGGATTTGAATTTGTATTTGTAATGAATTTGATGTGTTTGTTGTTTATATTTGATTGGTGTTAGATTTATGTTTTGAATTTATATATAATGTAACATTTTGACAAAAAAAATTGTATTTAAAATTGAAAAGTGAAAAAAAAAAAAAAAAAAAAAAATTGTTCACATGACGGGGCGGGTCGGGGCCCCGCGGGTCGACCCGCGGGATTGCCGACCCGACCCGACCCGACCCGAAAGGTCCAATTGGCCGGGGCCGGGTCAGCCAGGCCGACCCGCGGGGCGGGTCCGGGGCTGCCAAAACCCGCCCCGACCCGCCCCGTTGCCATCCCTAGCTGTTATCAACTATGTATCCTAATGCGAGAGCTTTAGACAAATACCAGAAATATATTGTCAAGTTGTAAATGGTTAAGAATACATACCTAACTCTCGAAACAAAGCAAATATGTTTGTACTTGTAAAAGTTATATGTGAACTTTATGTTAGAATATATTACACTGATACAATTTAATATATAAAATATTATATTTTTTTATGTTAAATGATTCATATGTCTCAAGTCACATATGTTTATTAAGATATCTGGGAACATAAGTTTAAATATTAGGGATGCAAGAATTATAAAATGACTTATAATTACACAGTGTTTTTTAACTTCACCTATAAATAATTGTCACATGTCATTTATTTAGAGATCTCATGTGGTTAGGTAGAAGTCATTATGTCACTAATCTGACACCTCTCTATGTATGATTTTGCTAACCTTCGTTTATCTCTTATTTATCCAATCAAAGCACGAAGTACGATCCTAATTTCTGTTGCATATCGATCTGATACAAATTTGCACTCATTGAAAGTTTTAACCTAGCCACACAATATATTTTATCATGTTATTATACACACCGCACAAATCTATAATACATTAATAGCTATCATATCAAAAATATCTCATGCAATCACTTTTTTCATATATATAATACATATATTTGTATATAAATAATAAAGTATATAAACGCACTTATTAATTTTAGATATTTGCATTCGGATCGTGAAACTATATTATATACGTATATAAAAATTCACAACCCTACACAACTTGTATATCACTTATTCACTCTCCCTCCATTATTTTTAATTTCCCTTGGGATACGATGGATCAAGCGATGAAAAGGTGGTGACACTCATATCCATATGATATAATAAGTAGTAGAGCTTCTGACAGGTGCGCAGAAAAAGATAACTGTCAACTAGCGCATCATCTTTACAGAACAGACCGACATACAATATGATTAATGATTGATTCCAATATTTGTCTCTCTTCTTATCTGCCTGCCTGCCGTTAAACTGTTAGAACGCCACGTCGCTCATTTCCCTTTTATATTATTTTTATTTTATTTTATAATAACAATTAATTCAAAAGGTTGAAACTAACTCCTGCCGACTTCCACGTATTCCCAAGATCGTCCACACCCACGGGATCATCTCTAATCTATGTGACACATATCTGGTGCCGCAACTTTAAGAACATTATTGATTTAGGCATATCAACGTTTATGTTCTGCTTTTTTGGTAAACCCAAAGAAACTATATTGTGTCGGCTATAATTAACTTGTCATGCTATGCTATGCTACGCTATGCAGCTCAAAAAGTTAAAAGGAGACAAATGACGACCCAGAGGTTCTACACCCGTTTTTAAAAATGTACAATGCTATAAATTATTAGTCATTGTACTGTATATTCTACTCATATGATAACAAGATTCACATTTTGCATATTAATTCATTTCTTAAATTACTAATATGTAACATAAAAAAGCATATGTATCGTTTTGGATCCTTTCTTTAGCACCGACGATCATGGATATGGAAAACGAAAGGTCTCATACACTATATCGAAAATTAAGTTAATTGTTGTGCTGTCTATTACAATTATATACATGGATGATGGATTGTATGTCTTAAGAAGTCAAACATTAGAGAAGACGAAAGCCCACTAGACGATTCTATAAATGCAACAAAATATACATGTTATCAGCGGTCACGCATAACTCCCTTCATAATAACACGTTATGGGCATTCTAGATGTATCTAAAGATATAATAATAATAACAATAATAATGATAAAGTGTCAATAACAAAATCACTACTTAGACTTTAACTCAATTATAATTTTTTACCCGAACTTTTAATTTTATAAAATTGGTCACTTGAACTTTAATTTCCGAACAAATTACTACTCCGTTTCAATTTTTGTCAAAATTGAAAAAAAAAAAAAGGTAGAAACACGCTCCTTTTATGTATACTGTGACGGAAATTGTAATGAATGTGGCAATTTATTCAAAAATTAGATATTCCCCAAATTTTAAAGATTAAAATCTGTGTTGAAATTTATAATTGACTCAAAGTTGAGGTAGCGATCTAGTTACTAACCATATAATAAATTATTTCTTGGTAAGATCTGAAAATAATATTCAAGTATGTTAATCATATAATTGAATCATCATTTTAGTCGGCATAGTATTGAAATTGACAATTCCATGATGCTGTTTCCATCAAAATTTCAACTGAGGAAAATGGTATGATAATAATTACTTAAGTGCTTTTAAATGGTTATTATTATTATTATTAGCATATTTAGTCTTTACTTAATTGGCGATAGCAACAGGTAACCTACACACATCCACGAAATTCTATTTTCAAGATTATAACAATTGATAATTAGTATTACGTAATAATAAATGACTATTTTGGGCTTAACATGCGGCTCCATATTAATGTGACACCAAAGTGAGGTCCCCCACCTACCCAACCCAACTTGCCTCCAAAACAGATGACGTAAGCCATGACCGAATTTGTTCCCCCGTGAGCACAGTCGACACGCCCAACCTCACTTCCTTGGCCACCACGTGTCCCCCTGCGGTCATCTCCAAGACGGTCGCCCACGTGTAACTCTAGAACCTACCATCTTTTACCGCCCACGTGTCACTTTTCTTCTCCTATATATGCCTCCACTTCCCTTGTGTTATAAGTTTCAAAATCGCCCTTTCCATCAAAGAGAATAGTATAAGGAGAAGAAAAGCAAGCGAGAATTCAGTTCAACAAAGGAGAGATGGCGGCAGATTTGCAATTACCTCCCGGATTCCGATTCCATCCGACCGACGAAGAGCTCGTGATGCATTACCTCGTTCGGCGGTGCGCATCGCAGCCGATCACTGTCCCGATCGTTGCTGAGATCGACTTATACAAATACAACCCCTGGGAATTGCCAGGTAAATTCGACTTTTTTTTCTATACAAGATTGCTTCTGCAGTTTCAGATGTATAATTCGGTCTCTGTTAGTTCTTAGGATTGCAACTAGCCTTACCGGTAGTTCATATTGAATTTGCAGGGAAAGCACTGTATGGGGAAAAGGAGTGGTACTTCTTTACTCCAAGGGACCGGAAGTACCCGAACGGTTCGAGGCCGAACCGTGCGGCTGGATCCGGTTATTGGAAGGCAACCGGAGCGGATAAACCGATAGGGCACCCGAGACCGGTTGGGATCAAGAAGGCTCTGGTGTTCTACTCAGGAAAGGCACCTAAAGGTGATAAGACCAACTGGATCATGCACGAGTATCGGCTCGCTGACGTGGACCGCTCGGCTCGGAAGAAGAACAGCTTAAGGGTAGGTGCACTGTGGACTAATCTTTAGGCATAACCAGATTACTATAGAAGAAAATAAGGTCCAAGTTTGGTTGCTTAATTAATTATGGTAAATCTTTTTGGAGTATATGGTTTAGTTGTTAGGTTTTGAAATCGATCAAAATTAGTCTTGATAATTGAAAGTAGTGAAAATATATACTTTTTGAATAATTTTTATCTCTTATCTTCCAACTTTTTGACACACATAGTATTTTTTAAATTGATCATTTTAGATTATAAATATAAATGTGATGATTAATTTTGGTGAAAAGAAATTTACTTTTTAGGGTAAATAAACGTTCTTCATGAGGTGCATGCACGCGGTGCTAGTCAACACAACGTGTCTCATGAGGAAAAAATATACCTTATCACCATCTAATTGAATCTAAACCGTCCAGTCTTTGCTGACCATCAGATCATAATCATCAACTTACGGCCTTGATTTCGTTTCGCAGCTTGACGATTGGGTGCTTTGCCGAATATACAACAAGAAGGGCGCGATCGAGAAGCACCGCCCGGCGCCGCCCCAGACGGCGGCCTCGGCGATGGAAGCAGACGATTACGATGAGTACGAGGATACCAAGCCGGAGAACCTACGAGGTTTCACCACGGCGGCGCCGCTTGCTCCTACACCGGCAGCGGGAGGAACGAGCGATTACATGCACTTCGGCCCTGCAGACTCGGTGCCGAGGCTGCACACGGACTCCAGCTGCTCGGAGCAGGTGGTTTCGCCGGAGTTCACGGCGGAGGTCCAGAGCGAGCCCAAATGGAAGACTGAATGGGACAGCGTCTTTGATTTCGGCGGCGGCAGCAGCTACCTTGACGCCGTGGACATCAGAGGGTCGGGCGGCGTGAATCAGCTGTCGCCGTTGCAGGATATGTTCATGTACCTGCAGAAGCCATTTTGAATTGTTGCTCAGATGATGGATGAACTGAAATCTCACCCACATACACGCAGTATCAGGAGACTGGAAGCGAGGGTCCATGATTGAGCTGTGTGGACGCCCGCAGGAGATCGAAGAAGATGGTATCGGTGGATGTTGAGGTTGGATCCGTATGGGATAATATATCGACAGTCAGTACGTCGTATACTGTATAGTGTACGTATGTAGTACATGGTATGTAAGTAAATACGGAACCTCGACATTCCGAAGAACACAATTGTTTTACGAGTTCAATTCAGATATATCTAGACCGGTTGACGACATGATAGCACAATAAGCAAAATACGAGCGAGAAAAATGAATTGAATTTGTGAATTTGATAGTATGACAATGTGAAACACGAACCAAAATACCACGAAGCATAATAATAAGATATGTGGTTTTTCCGTGTATGTTTATTTCATATTATCATAACGTGTTCAGTTAATTAGTCGTATAGTTATTTAGTTAATCAGTTGTATATCATATGCAGGAATATGCAAGAAATGGTACGAATTTATATACAAATCATAAATTTATATAATTGCATTTCACAAGTTTTCAATGAAGGATTAACATAACCAAATAAAATTAAACAGCCGGTTGATTTAAAAGATATCAAACAAAATCCTTTGTAAAAACATATTCAATTCAGACCATCTATAATGGTTTTACTTAAATTGTATTCTTTAAAGTTGTCAAGTAGACATTTATGTATAATTTAAGTAACATGTAAAGTTAAAACACATGTAAATAATATTTGCTATGCAGGCGGATTATTTAAATGTATTCGTTAAATATATTTTATTATTAAATTTTCCAACAACTATCAATAAGATATTTAAATTAATTATAAAATAAATTAATTTATAATTAAAATTTGGTTATGTAATACATAGTTTTTTCATTCCTTAAGTTTAATGAATATGTTACGTAAAAATATGTGAGTTCCACTTCTAATGAATGCTATATAAAACGAATGCAACACATTTTTATTTATTTTACATAAAAAATACGTTAAACTCACATTTAGGTAATACTATGTAATACTATCGTGAATACATGACGACAAAAATCTTTCTTCCAGGGGCAACACCATTCTTCAAACCAGTAAAATTCGCTCAAAGCAAACTCGAAATAAATACAACCAAAGAGCTGTTAACATCAGCAATTAGTGAGCAGTTGGCGATCTGCTTAGTAAGAAACATGAGGAGCAGAAACATGAGGTGACGACATGCTTGCTAGAGTCATTAGAGAAACTCTTATGGTAAAAAATATGAGGCGGTGATTTACTTATCACTAACTGACAAACCACAACTAACTACGAGGCGGTGATTTACTTATCACTAATTGACAAACCACAACTAACTACATCAACCAATAAGAAACCAAGCAGCACCGACACTTTGGAAACCCTCCAAAGGAATGAACTGTCATATAATTGTTAACACCTATAAATAGTAAGATCTACATGTTCATTTATTAAGTTTCCTACTACTTATGTTATTTCATACTAATTTGAGTGTCGGAATGGAACCGTAGAGTATGACCCCACACTTTCCCTCTAATAGGTATTGCTAGCAATAGAGAAGAAATCCAAACTTTAAAATCCAACAACTTTCTCGTGTTAAAGCTTGTATCATATTTTATACCTAAATACAAACACTAAACGGGTATAAATCATGTTCGTACTAATTGTATTATTGTTCTATCATACATTAGCAATAGCATGAACATAATGGTGTTGTATAAGCAATTCTTGTTTCACATTCAGTAGGTCTTTCTCGAAACTCCGAACCACAGTTGAGCCGAATTAATTGAACGCTTGACAATGACAACATACACTGATGCATCGGATAAGGATGATGGCGGAAAGCAGAGTTTCCGTCAACAAAGACTATTCAAAATTGGCATCCGAGAATTTGTTGCCTTCAAGACTTGATATTCTACAGACATCCACTTGCTAACAACAAACACTAAACGGAAAATAAATAAAAATATCTACTTTGCAGCAGCAACTAGTGCAGTCCTAGCATCCGTGAACGAGGAAATAAGTGAACCAAGTTGCAGCTTATCGTTGCATCCGAAAGTCAAGCGGTACCTATATTGAATATCAAATCACAATTTAGGATATGAACATCATGCCAGTAATTATTAGCCGAAAGAACAACATTATGGACATCGAAATGCTGATTAGAAGAAAGACGCTTTCTTGATGGTAACTTAAAGCAACCTTGCTATAACGACGCGCAATTGACAGCATAACAAGACTGGCTAGAACTAGGAGGACCACTAAGCAGGCAAGGACAGAAGCCAAAGGAAGAAAAACTTATCACATGCATGAATGATTCAAGTACCAATAATTCCAACCTAACGTCCTAAAAGTCTTTGTTAATTCAAGCACACAAAAAAAGCAATTTCGGTATTGCAAACACGGTCCAAGCAATTTCGGTACAGTGAAGATGGTCCCAAGAATGTTAAACCGTCCAAGTCCTATCATTTAATGTCCTTGTGTTCAATCACATTCAATAGAACAAAATCATGACATATAACAATCAAGCAAAAAGATAGAGATAAAGGAGAGGAATAACTTACTCTATATCTGCTAGACCATTAATCAATGCGACTCGTACATTGGATGGCATCTTAATTTTGAATACAAACCTATACACGACATTGTGAGGGTGAGAAACGTATATACTGTTAGGAACTGAAAGAGACTGTTTAGGGATCAGCAAGGTATTCACATTGTCACTTCACGTATGATATCAACCAATGCCAGCCCTTTCTTCGTCTTCATCTCTGATATCACTACAGAGAGATAAGAACATGGTGTTAGATAAAAGAACATGGATTGCCAATTTTATTAACTTTATAAGATAGATAAAGGAGTCACTGTTCACATTTATAGCTTGATGAAAAGGATTCATTTAGAAGCCAGTAAGCTATCTGCTCAATATCCTTGGGAAGTGGATTTCCAGTGCAAAGATAGACTGCTTCTTCTGTTATTTGTGGGGAAGCCATATGTGTTGACTGCATATTTAACAAGAGATGTTAATGAAGTCAATTAAGAGTCAACCCAAAAGAACATATCTAAAAGTATGGAGGCACATAAGGCGTCAGGATAAACAAATCCAGCATATATCCCCCATTAACCTTTTAAGAGTTTAAGTGTACCAAATATGATAGCTTACTTCTTAGAGTCAAATACACGGAACTGCAATTCAAAATGAGCGAGGAATATGCTTAGTTTGTTAGAAGAAAACTGAATATGGAAGTTTTGATCCCAAATGGTTTACTAAATATTTACTTAATTGTTATGATATTCCACTAGCAGAGTATGCTATCCATAAAAAAGTTACTAGATGCTAACAGAAGTACGCAGAGCTGAGATGGGATGCATGAGGAACTCAATTTCCTTCACCACAAGTTTTTACACGTAGCCACAAAAGAAATCTATAATTTTAACTAACATAACAAGTATGCCAAAATGTTGCGTCGTTATCCAGAAAACAGAACTTAGAAAATAATATTGTTGCTGGATAGGTAAAGAGCCTCTGAATGTAAGTATTTCAGAGAAACGCAAAGCCACTGCAGTCGGAGAAACTTGGAGGAGCAAAACTATGACTAGTGACTTTTTCCCATAGTCGATCAATTTAGTGTTTCTCTGAAACAATTGCAGACAAATGCTCTTTGCTAAATGCTATTCAGCTAACATATTCTTTCACTTGTTCTACTTAATGAATAGGGGTATTAAGTGACATTCTTCCGTTCTTTCACTGTTAGTTAAATGAAAAATTCCGTTTCTAGCCAGAAAAATGGTCCACAAATGTGACCAAATAGTTTTAGACAGTGTGATGACTTACTCTAACACCTCAAAATCTTCAACTACTGATTAAACAAGTTGTTCAAAATCAAATACACAAAAGTTTAACTGGATCCTGTACAAGTACTTTCAAAATAACACGTGCCAAAATCCAACTGGTATATGATATACTACTCACACACAAGCAATTATCTCAGAGATGAACCTGCAAAATGTTCAAAGCTTTTCGCATGTCACCGTTGCTAAGCCGTACAAGTGCCTCCACGCCACTCTCAGTAACATCAAGCCTGATCAAAGTTAAAGATCATACATGATCACACGTTGTATGGTTCCTTTGCTTGAAAATAGTTTTAATTTATCATTTTGGACTGATATATTCTGAAAGCACAGAAATGCAAGCATCTTTAGGTTATTAAATACTCACTTCCAATAATAATAAAAAACAATCAAAATCTTGTAACAGTAGCAATGTTGCACATACAGCTCCTCAATGCAACTAAGAAAATTTGACTAATTTAAGTACCCAAAATTTTATCGTATTTGATTTGAAAGATCTTGCGTGGGCAGAAGCACCAGCATATAGATATTTGGAAGAATAATTTCAGCTAGGTGGCGTGACTCAAGCAATAGCTAAATTCACATAGAAATCAAGGTGATGAAAACTACAGATGCATATCAGCAAAGACATTTGATTTAAACACTGCCTCAATAAATCTGAAAATTAAATAATGACACACTTACCCCTCAGATGATATGACATGTTTAAGTCGCTCTGTAACATGGGAACGATCAAGCGGAGCAAATCTGAACCGAGTACATCTCGATTGTAAGGCTGGGATAATCTTATTGACATGGTTACAAATAAGAGCGAACCTTGCGTTCTTTGTGTACTTCTCAATTACTACATCAGAAACAAGGATGCCATCAATTGGCCAGACAGAAAATATTGGTAAATAAGTACCATTAAATCTGAAAGTGCTTCAAACCTCTACGCAAAGCAAATTGGGCCTCCTTTGTCATCGCATCAGACTCATCTAGTAAAACCAACTTAACAGCTGACTTGGGACTGCCAAACACCAATTTTTTGGTGAGAAACTGCTAAAAATGGTACTTGGCTATTATTATTAGGAGTTAATGTTTCAATCAACCACGTCTGAAATGACACTACAAAAAATATAGCAGGTGAAGTGAACCCATGTGAAGGGGTTCCCATTATCAGAGTTACAGTTAAGCAGCCTAACTTTGTAAATACTTAAATGCAACAGTGCAGGATTCTAGGTGTGATATTTAGTTTCCGGATGAAAGCAGGGCAAGTGAATAGTAAAACACAACTGAAATTGGTTTCAAAAGACAAGCTAGGATGTAACACCTAGGCCTACATAAGGTAAGCTACATTGCTGTATAGAGAAGAGGAACGCCTTAAATCCCACAATGTAACTCAGCCATAATGCCTGTTTGGGTAAAATATATATGGATGCAATAATTACCCGAAAGAGAAGCTTTGAGTGCTAGCAAAATCTTGGATCTGCTGCCGGACGACGTCAATTCCTCTATCATCAGATGCATTCAACTCCAAAATCATGTTATGATACTGAGCTCCATAAAGCTTACGAGCCACCGCAAGTATGGTTGATGTTTTACCCGTCCCAGGAGGACCATAGAGTAGAAGGTGCGGTAATCTGTTTTCACTTGTGAGCCTATCAACTATTCAATTCCAAAGAAAAAAAAAAATTATAACAGAGAAAAATAAGCTCATTAACCCTACAATTGATCTTGTCCCAAACAATTCATGATTTGACCAACTGGAAAAAAGAAATCCATCGATAACAACTACTGTTTCCCATAATGTGTGACAAGTCAACTTTATCTAGCAATACCAGTCATTTTACATATAATCTCAAACGTATTTTGCTCTACTGATGAGTATAATCTTCTGTAAACGAAGAAAGCATAACATGCAAATTCTCCCTAAGCTCTAGATACAGCGAGGCACCGATTAAGACAACACATCGGAAACTGAAGCTGTAGCTCAAGCTCCGTTACACAACTTGCTACTTGCTAGAGATTCACTAGTTCTTCTTACACATGCGCAACCAAACAATGGAGATAAAGAAGAGAATAATTACTGGTATCAACAATGTCGCGGTGAGCAGCCACATCGGCGAGGGACTGAGGCCGGTACTTCTCGACCCATGGTGTGCCTTTACCATCGGCCGGAGCGCTGACAACGACCACGTTCTTTCCTTTGTCATACTTTAAGGGTTGACTGTTGCCGTTCTCGCCGTCGATGTCCATCATTGAGATCGTCTCATCCATCTTTACCGTCACCGGCGAGGGTTTGACGAGAGTGATTGGGAGGGGAAAGCCCGAAATTGGGGTTTTAGACTTTTCGGATTGGCGCCAAGGCAGCTGAATATTTTCGGATTTAGTATTTATGGACCTGGTTTTAGAGTTGGGCCCAGTAAATTCATTAGGCCCAAAATTGATATATAGTGGTGCCGAGCTTGGGTGGGATGAGCGGAAAATCAATCCCGAAATGTCGAGCTACTTTTTTTGTTTTTTTTTTTAAGTCGAGCTACTTCACTAAGCCTTTTTTTTTGTTTTCTTGCACCATGTCCATCGGTAACTTAAAGACTTAAATTTCTGCAAATAGATATTTTTCAATTTTTAGAACTGAATTTGGAACTTCTTATTGAAGTCTGAAACCCACCCCATATTATATGGTTGTTTTTCATATTCAATTAGTGTTGGTTAAACCAGTATCTTCTCTCTTCAGGGTTATATAATTTTGTGGATCTAAGAGCTCGATTAAATTAAAAAATGACAATTCATTGAAAGTTCTAATGCATAGTAAGGGTCATGAAAGTTCTCATTTTTGCTTACACATAAGACAACATAGAGAATTAAGAGTTAAAGACTGGTATAGTCAAATTACGGTGACCAAATATAACTTGACAATTGTTGTCCGAACTGACGTGGCGCGTGCCTCTTCGAGCACGATAAAGACACAAATTAAACTTATTTATGGAAAATATAAATTAAGTGGGCCACGTCACGGCAAAAGGAGCCATTGCTAAACCTCCACTGGGCTCAATTCAGATCTCTTTAGCTGATCCAAAACAAGAGGAAGAGTATTCTTAGCTTCTTCCTTCTCGAGCTGCAGCTGCTTCATATTGAATGGAACCGACTCTCAAAGCTCCCACTAACTTCGCTATGGCTTCCTTGAGCGGTGCCGCGTCTTCTCGCCTCCTCTCCTCCGCTTCCAGAGTCCGCGTTTCCCTCTCTTCTTCCTCCCCGGCTCTTTCTTCTGTGAAATGCCTTCGATCAGCTCCTCTCGTGTCGCACCTCTTCCTCAATCAGGTTTGAAATGGATAATTCTCACTGCTTGTACCGTTACTGATGTTTTAGACCATTGTTGTATATGAAATTATGGAGAGTTCTTCATTGCTTTTCGCTTCATCATTTCTGGTTCTGATTTTTTGCATTTCGTTTGATTCTTCACTCGATAATTACTTTCTCTTCAACGTGTCTGAGTAGTCATTGCATCGCCATTAATGTTAAGTACTTTGCTCTTGCATTTGGCGAGCTAAACAATTAATTGAATGCACATTGGAGTAATGGTCCTACTTGTTTTTGTAATCTCTGAATAGAATTTTCATAGGAGATCGTAATTTTATCATCGTTTTGGTATTTTTATGATGATGGCTTTGGTTTTGCAGAAAAGACCGTCCACTCATGTATCCAGTGCATCCTACAGTGCGGTTGTATCACCTCAGTGTGCTGCGTCAGATCCTGCGCAGCTGAAGAGCGCGAGGGAAGATATTAAGCAGCTTCTCAACACTACTTTCTGCCATCCTATTCTGGTAATATTTCCTTGACTTTCTTCAGCTGAAGTTTTGGTAGAGTCGGTTTTCTGTAAGCTCTATGTGTACTTTGCTGAGTGCAAACTAGATGCAGTTTTGCAAGATTTAGTATACTTTGCCGATTAATATCATTTTACTTGAAGTTTGAAACCAGATTGCAACCTTCAATGTAAGATAGTTAGTTAATGATATCTGCTTACCGTAGTAGAAATTCTGAGCATGCATCATGTCCAGGCCTTTTTTTTTTCATGATTTGTGTACTAAATATTCTTAACTGGATATTACCTCAAGATTAGCTAAAGTAGATAGTGTGCCCTGTTCTCATGCTAGATATTGTATGTGGCTTCCAGCAAAAGCATGCTTAGAATATGCTGCTCTCTGCCACTTCTTAATAGATAGATAATATGTAAAAATCTGAAATATTAAAAAAGATAGTTGGATAATTAGTTGAGGGCATGATTACATCATTGTCTCATACACTCATACTCGCTTTCCACTTGGAGGGAATCTTTTGATGAAATTCAGGCTTTGTTTTTTACTGTTTCCTGGTACAAGTAATTGAACCTATGCCTTTTGTGGTTTATAAATTTTATATTACAGGTGCGACTGGGATGGCATGATGCCGGTACTTACAACAAGAACATTGAGGATTGGCCACAAAGAGGTGGAGCTAATGGAAGTCTTAGGTTTGAAATTGAACTAAAACATGCAGCCAATGCAGGTTCATTCTGAGCTACCTGCCACTTAGCATTGTTTCCAAAACTTTTATCATTGTCTTGCTTAATATTCTCTGTCCTTTCAGGTCTTGTGAATGCTCTCAAGCTCCTTCAGCCTATCAAGGAAAAGTACTCTGGTTTGACATATGCAGACTTATTCCAGCTTGCTAGTGCTACTGCTATTGAGGTCATCTTGTGTAATAACATCTCTCCTTAATGTAACCTAAACATATCTAAAATAATTTTGTTATCATAATTATGTTTCAGGAAGCTGGTGGACCCAAGATACCTATGAAGTACGGAAGAGTGGATGTTTCAGGACCTCAAGAGTGCCCTGAAGAAGGGAGGCTTCCTGGTATGTAGAACTTACCTGAATGCTACTCCGCTCGTTCCGATTTCCGTAGGAATAAACTAGGCATGCTGCAATAGTGGGGATATACAACTTAGAACTGTCAGTAGTCCAAAATGTTTCATGCTGCATTGTGGGTCTGCTTAGGGAATGCTAGAAAGTATTCTTCATTCACCGCAGCTTGCTTTCATTTTGTTTTGCATATATATAGGAGGCAAGATATGCATATGTAGAGAGATTGACATGATTGATGTACTAAGCAATTGATCACACAACCCTCCAGGTTAAACCTCGCTAAACCCATGCTGAAGTTGACCAAAAAATTATTGTCTTCTACATCATGCATCAAATAATGTCATCCCCTTTGCAACCTGTGCATAGCTAGTTGTACACTCAACCATATTCAGCTCCTTGTTTCTTCGTGAAGAAAGTTAGATTGTCAGCAACTACCTTCAGTGTTCAGTGTATCGATATGTCCACTCATACTCATTTTCATGTCGATTCTTTTTTTAATTTATTTTCTTGGTAAACTCAGATGCTGGTCCTCCTTCTCCTGCTGAACATCTGAAAGAAGTTTTTTACAGAATGGGACTAAATGACAAGGTAACATGAGCTCATATGTACTTCTTTATGGTAGCTCAATAAACTTGATAACCTTTACATTTAGACTATTTCGTGTTTCAGGAAATTGTGGCTTTATCTGGTGCTCATACACTAGGACGATCAAGACCCGAGCGCAGCGGTTGGGGCAAGCCAGAAACTAAGTACACGGTATAGATATTACATTTCCAAACTCCATAAGCTGTAGCACCCTAGTTATTAGAAAATTCTGTAGATTTTACAATGAAATGCTTTCCCTACGATTTCTTGTTTGATTATCTAGGGTGAGATAGCTAGAAATTAACTTCTATCTTGAGATTTATGAAAAGGAAGAATGTTGAATTTTAATGATGTTAAAGCAAAATTATCATAAATTCAAGAATGTAGTCTTAGAGAGCAAAACAAGAATGAGCTGTAAGGATCTTTTTGTGGGGCCTACTGCAGTTTGTGGTGCCAAGGGAGTCCTAGATAGTGCCTTATTGTGCACATACAGCAACTAATGATTAACTATCCTGATGCTGCAATATGCATGGATATATCGCTGAATGAATTGTGGATGTTATTCGTATCAACTATCAACCAAAGATCTAACATTGAATCTCCATTGCAGAAAGATGGACCAGGAGCGCCAGGCGGACAATCATGGACCGCGAAATGGTTGAAGTTTGATAATTCCTACTTCAAGGTTTGCAGCTTAGAATGATCTTATCTGAAGTTCCAATCGAGGAGTATATTTATCTGTCCACAGTATTAATTACTGTCGAATTTTTATTTAGGATATCAAAGAAAAAAGGGATGAAGACCTACTTGTTTTGCCAACTGATGCAGCTCTTTTCGAAGACCCTTCTTTCAAGGTGAAAAATCACATTTACACAATATGCATCGGGAAGAACTTCATCCACTGATAATATTTCCAACAGACTCCCCCTTTCTAATAGATGGCACTTAATTACTACTACCTAATATAGGTGTTTGCTGAGAAGTACGCTGAAGATCAGGAAGCCTTCTTCAAAGATTATGCCGAAGCTCATGCTAATCTCAGCAACCTTGGAGCTAAATTCGACCCACCGGAGGTGAGATAATTATATCATACGACCTTACACTTGGTAGTTAGTTTTATTTTTTCGGCCGGGTAGCTAGATGGCATGTCTTTAGTTCAATGCCTGGTTAAGATGTGGAATAGAAGTATAACTAGCAGCTCTGGGACTATTTTCTGCAGTCTGCTACATAGTATCCTCTCCATCTGCTCTGACATAGTCCAGATTTAATTCTGGGAATCATCACTGGATGAGATTCTGCCACATAATCATCCTTTTCTTTTTATGGAGGAGATATAATAAGCTGTTTTTCAATATTCGAGTGAGATGATAGAATCTAAACCAGTATTCTAGCCAGAATTATATCATGATAGATAAATAAACTGTTTTTTCTCTTGATTGACAGATTTCAGTCACGTTTATAGTTCATTATTTTATGAACAATAAAAAAACTCCTGCTTGAATAATCTGGAATTAAGAAGTAATTGCTGTGCTGTGTTCATTAAAAAAATGTCAGGGTATAGTCATAGAAGATGGCGCCACACAAGCAGCACCAGAGAAGTTTGTGGCAGCCAAGTACTCATCCGGAAAGGTAAGACCCTCCTGATAACTACGCATATGTATAATTGTGTATCGATTCACGTCTTTAAATGCCTGGTGCTTTTCAACAGCAAGTTTACGTATCATTCATCTCTCATTTGCTGCAGGATTAGAAAACTGTCGTGTTTTCAAGTGCGACTGTGCGTGTCGTGTGCTGTGTGTTAAAATAAATAGAAGATGAAGCTATTTTCTTGTCCTAGCCTAGTCCTAGTAGTCTAAAAATGGATTAGGTAAGTCTAAAAATGGAGAAGAAAAGGGAATAAGTTGAGCATTTCATTACAAATGGATGTTGTTGCATGACTTGAATTGCAGAGTGAACTCTCGGAATCCATGAAGCAGAAGATGCGAGCCGAGTACGAAGGGTTCGGTGGAACCCCGAACAAGCCTCTCAAGTCTAACTATTTTCTTAACATCATCATTGTAATTGGTGTCTTGGCTATCTTGACATCTTTGCTTGGCAACTAACTTGGCATTTGCTAGGTTTTACAACTTCTTGCCTGTTAATGATTGAAATTAATGACCTGTGAGTATTGCCTGAGTATATGATCAGTCTTGCCTTCTGCCAATGAATTCACAAAGTTATGATAAAGTTTTTAAATTCTATGAAGGTGCCCAGTAATATGAAAATATTTGTTTACAGTGGGTTTGTTAAGCTTATTACTTATATATAATTTTTTCACCTAAATGACCAGCTTTTAAAATTCAAACACAGATACAACGGCCGATGAGTTTTATTCACCTATATGCCAAAGCACGTTCTACAGAGCACTAGACTTGTCGATTTTAGGGATCAAAGATTTACGGTCAAAAAATTAGTAATTAGGATTTTTAAGTGAACATGCAAATTGGATTTGCCTGACAACATGTTCTTACCGTTCTGATACCACGTTTTTTATACGCTATGATAACGGTAGCACATGAAGGTGACTCGCGTGCTAAGAAAAGGAAACCTTCAGTTTTTAGCTCGGCTGGTTGGACGTTATTAGTCTTATTGCTAAACTAGATGCCTTCAGCTTTTAGCTCAGTCAAGTCTAGTACTAAGTCTCGTGCTAAACCAGCTGAGCTAAAAGTTTGCATATGTGAAGGTTAGCACGCGACTCCTATTCACGTGTTGTTAGAATGGTCAAAACCTGCTGTTAGAGGGCTGTAAGCTTTAACGGGAGCACGCGAATATCTAATTACTGTTAATCCCTAAAAATCGACAAATAGCACGCGGATAGGAGTAGCTTATGTATATATATTTGAGTTCCAAAAACTGGTGAATTGGTGAAAAATACCTTATATATCATTCAATTTTTAGAACGAACGTATAATGTGACTTCATATATACGTCATCTTTGAGTTCGTATTACATAAAGATGCTTTGCACTGGTTCTCTAATTTCTACGCTAGAGTGTTTAACAAATGACGTCATACAATAGAGTTTTTGTTCTGATAAATCGGTGCGTTTTTTCTTTTTTGCAAATCGGTACGGATTTGATATCCCACGGTTCGCTAGTTTTAAGTGTATATAAATTGTTAGATTTCCGTTTGATTTTGGAAAATTGTGAGTAATTTGCCATCAGTTTGTAATTTGTTAATTTATCCAAATATCAAATAGTAATTTATTTTATTGTCCTAAGATCAACTAGCAATTTGATCGATCGATTGTACAAATATCAATTAGCAATTTATCATGAATGTGTCCTATTCTATTCAAATTAGACATATATATTGACCGAGTAACAATTTGTATACATAAAATAAAAAATCTCAACTAGTAAAATGTTTGGGGAATTTTTTCAATTAGTATTTTGTCGAAATCTGACCTTAATTAACCCTAAATACAAAGGTGAAGTATGTGAATGTGAGCATTTTGTATGCCTTAGCATCTGCCCGGTTAGGTCTAAATTATATTTTATTTAATTATAAAAGGATGTTAATTGATGTCTGAGAAATGGTATTATAGTAATACTACTATAATCTTGGATTACAAACTATTAGTTAATTTTGGCCAATTTTTTTTTTTTTTTTTGTTAATTTGATTGCATTCCTTCTTCATATTGATAGTTTGATACCATTTTCATTGTAGTAGCACAATTACTTGCCAAAAACAATTTTCTGGCTACTACAATATTATTTCATTACCATCAATGGGCTCAATTATTTTATTTTTATTATGGTTACAAATCAATAATATCATAATCAATTTTATTTTATGAATCATAAATGGACTTAAATTAATAAACATATTTTCCAACACTTTATACATTTAATGTAATTTATTATTATTATTTTTAGTTTACGTTCGGCTAATAAAAAGTAACTGTTGTACACAACTTTATCGGTATTAGTATAGATATTGTATATATGATAATTAATAAATATCGATCGAGATGATAATAACTCGAAAATAGTCCGCCACTCTGGACGAAACAAAGATCCGAAACAGCATACAACGATGATGTGGCTCCTCCCCATTGGTTGTCTCTACGTACTTTGAAAAAAAAAATCATTTCTAAGAGTAGAGGATGTTATTTACTTGCCAATAAACATCGAAGCAGTTTTTCCTTGTCCTAATGACAAGCTTAAGCCAATGGGATCACACCACGTGGAAATTCGAACCAACCCAGTGGCGCGTATCAACAGATTTCCCTACTCACAGCCTAGTCACGTGTAGTTACCATGTTTGTCCCGTTTCCATTCTACCACGCCACCATGTCCTCCTTTTAAAACCCCCATGGCAAACCCTTTTCTTCGTACACAAAACCTCTGCATCCACTTTCAGATCTCAATCTCCTCTGCTATAATGGCGTTTCGGCCTTTCCTCTTAGCACTCCTCGTCCTTTCTCTGTCGGCGGTTTCCTTCGCCGATGAGGCAGAGAAGGAGTTCGTGCTTACCTTGGATCACTCCAACTTCTCTGAGACTATCAGCAAGCATGACTTCGTTGTCGTCGAATTCTATGCTCCCTGGTAACTTATTGAACTTTCGTTTTGATCCATCATTTGATACAGTCTCGTTGACTGGTGATTGTGCATGATCTGTTTTGGATCCTTCGAGCTTCTGTTTGTTTGGATGTGGATTGTCTTGGTGGATGATGATGCATTGAGAAATGCTGAACGATTTCTTGAATTGTGCATCCTTATTTGATCCGGTATTGGTCTTCGGATTTGAAGCTCAGGGATGCGTATGCATTGCCGGATTTCCTTTAGCTGTCGAGTGTTGACCTCAGTGGTCTAATTGAATCATATAGTTCACTACTTTTATGTGATTTGTCTTGTTGGATGATACAGTGATGAGTGAATACTGCTGAATGATTTGTTAAATTTAGCTTCGCCATTTGATGCAGTGTTGTTTTGCGGATTTGAAGCTCAGAGATGTGCATGCATTGTCAAATTGTGTTTATCTAACAACTTAACAACTGTTGACCTCAAGGATCTAATTGAATCGTGCGATTAATTGCATTGATATGAATTTTGATTATAGGCTTATTATATTGATTATTCTGCATCGAAATGAATGATGATGAATCCATTAGTTGAAATGATAATATCCCTGATGCCGTGTAATCTTTGATAAATCTTTATTCGGGTGGTGAATTGACGATATCATGTTTTATTTTGCTGGTTTATGTATTGGATAATTTTATTCTGTTATGACTTCTGTTAGTCGGTGGATTTCTTTTATTCAAATTTTAAACCATTTTTTGAGAACAGTCCCATCTAATTGTTCGTCATTCAGCCAAAATTGAGTTATTTCTTAGTTCTGGATTCTGATTGCATTTATACTTGATTTACAGGTGCGGCCACTGTAAGAAGCTTGCTCCAGAGGTAAGATGATTTACATGCACTTGAGAATTTCAATCAGTCCTTTATCTGTCTAGAATCTTTTTGTTATTTTATGCTGAAATCGTAAGGTTGGCTTTTTCTTCTTCTTGTAGTATGAGAAAGCTGCATCGATACTAAGTAGCAACAATCCTTCGGTTATTCTTGCCAAAGTTGATGCCAATGAGGATGCGAACAAAGAGCTTGCGAGTGAGCACGATATCAAGGGATTCCCCACTCTTAAAATCTTTAGGAATGGAGGGAAATCTGTTCAAGAATACAAGGGCCCACGTGAGGCTGAGGGCATAGTTGAGTATTTAAAGAAGCAGAGCGGCCCTGCTTCTGCTGAAATTAAATCTGCAGAGGATGCTAGTGGTCTCATCGGGGACAATTCACTAGTCGTTGTGAGTAGTTGATAAAATTATGATTTTAAGTATAATGTCCTTTTAATTTTAACGCATTGTCTGAATCACTGATAACCACTCCTGTGATGCATTGATATAGGTTGGAGTATTTCCAAAGTTCTCAGGTGAAGAATACGACAACTTCATAGCTTTGGCTGAGAAACTGAGGTCAGACTACGAGTTTGCCCATACTCTGGACGCCAAGCTTCTTCCCCGTGGAGATTCATCAGTGTCAGGACCAGTTGTCAGGCTCTTCAAACCATTTGATGAACTCTTTGTTGACTCGAAGGTATTTCAGCCCTCTGATTATGGCTACTATATTTTCAGACCTTTGGTGCACATTCTATATAGTTTGTTTGTCATCATTTCACATCTGTGTTTATTATAGGATTTCAATGTTGAAGCTTTGGAGAAGTTTGTTGAGGAATCTAGTGTGCCCGTATTGACACTCTTCAATAATGACCCTAGCCTTCACCCTTATGTGATCAAGTTCTTCAACAGTGAAAATGCCAAGGTTTAAATCAACCTTCATATTACTATATATTACTAGTGAACCGTTGATAACTAAACTTTTGCAAACAATTTAGGCTATGCTGTTTATGAACTTCACCAACGAGGTAGCTGAATCTATTAAAACAAAGTACCGTGAGGTTGCCGAACAATATAAAGGACAGGGCATTAGCTTTCTGTTGGGAGATCTTGAAGCCAGTCAGGGGGCTTTCCAGGTGATTTTAATTGACATGTATATATTATATATTATAAGCTATTAGTTTCTCATCGACAGATTCACTAATTTGTGGTTTGGATAAACAGTATTTTGGACTTAAGGACGATCAAGTTCCTCTCATTGTCGTACAGACTAATGATGGGAAGAAGTACTTGAAAACAAATCTCGAGGTTGCTGACATTGCACCTTGGGTGAAAGACTACAAGGTGGAACTTCTATCCTCTCTTATGCTAATGAACGTACTCTTAAATTGCCAAAGATTTTCTGGTGGTATCTAGTTCGAAACATTAATTATTCTAACATAATTCAAATTGCAGGATGGTAAGGTGGCACCATTCAAGAAGTCCGAACCCATTCCCCAGGACAACAGTGAGCCTGTGAAAGTAGTTGTTGCTGATAGCATTGACGATGTTGTCTTCAAGTCTGATAAGAATGGTATGTATGAAATTTCTTCAGCTTCCTTTATCCATTTGATGTAATTCGCCTGTGGTTGAGAGCATCCTATAACTCGGAATGTACTCTGCTCAGCAGTTTAATAAACTGAATTCTTATGATCAAAGGCCATGCCTTTAATTTTACCATGAATTAGCCCTACCAGCCACCTGCCAAATCACATAAAAGAATGGTTTAAATGAACGAATAGAAAGGTTATTCAACATAGTTAAATCCATGCTTCACTTAACATGAATAATCTGTTTGTGCGGATATGCTATGCACCCAGTAGAATGCGTAATCCAGTTTTGAGTGGCCTTGGGATTAACTCTAATGTGTGTTTTACTTTACAAACTGCAGTTCTGATTGAGTTTTACGCACCATGGTGTGGACACTGCAAAAAGCTTGCCCCAATCTTGGACGAAGTTGCTATCTCATTTGAAAGCGATCCCAGCATTGTTATCGCAAAGTTTGTGAGTATCACTTTTACTACCCTCCCTTACACATTTCATCATTTCCGGAACATTGTTACTGAAAAAAAAAATCATCAATTCAAGAGAATTCATTTGATGAACGATATGCGTTTGTATGCTGTGAGGTTGTACTTTCCAAGAATATTAAACATCTCCAGATTCTCATCAACACCACCTCATAAGTTTATATTGTGCTACTGCTATTGTGTTTATGACTCTTGCTATATGATTTGTTAACAGGATGCAACTGCCAATGACCTCACAAGTGATGCCTTTGACGTGAAGGGCTACCCTACTCTTTACTTTAAGTCGTCTACTGGTACCATTTTGCCATATGACGGAGATAGAACAAAGGAGGAGATCATCGACTTCATTGAGAAGAACCGTGACAAATCTGCATCAGCCAGCGACTCAACCGCGGATGTGGGAGAGGAGGCAAAGAAGGATGAGCTTTAAGAAAAAGGTACATGGCGAATCCTTGTTCAAAATTCATACATCAAAATCAAACTTGTTGATCACAGTACAGATATTTATGGGGTCCCATATTTATGTTGATGAATGTGATCTGGGTAGTTGATTATAAGAATACTAATGTTGGATACCATGTTATGCAGGAAGTGTTTGCTTATCTTGACTTGAGGTATAGATTGAGTGAGCAACTGGGGAGCTAAATTAGAGAAGGTTAATTTGCGGCGTCGGCTTCCTTCAACTGCTCTCTTATATTTACTGTAATTTTAATTATATTTAGGGGTGTACTAGTAATAAAAATAATGTAATCGAGTTTTTGTTTTTGTAGTAATGGACTCAGTGATCATAGTTGGTTCTTGAAATGTAGTTGACTTGATATTATGTGGTTTCTGCCGTTTCCTTACTTTTCCGATAGTTGCATACATAGTAAGTTGTCTCGCTTGGGTTCAACCCGGGCTTTGGTATAATTTTAGGGTAAGCTTGAGTGGTTACCCTAAAAGGATGGCATGCGGCATGCCATCCTTTTAGGGTAACCACTCAAGCTTACCCTAAAAGGATGGCATGCCGCATGCCCCGTTCTTATTGACTTATTAGTGTATATGTTCAGTTAGTGCAGCGGGGATAACCTTGTCACATTATCAATACTTTGATTAACTTAAAGATAGTAAGATAAACTTTTTAAGATCTTTTAGAAAAATATCAACTTTTGACTTTAAATGAAGAAGGGAAAACAAGTCAGTCTAGCAGCTAGCTCTTGCTCGTACCTATCGGGGCGAACTCCCTACAGGGGTGATGTAATTACTTGGACTCAAGTGAGGGCAAGCTGGGTCAATTGGCTGGGTGGTCTGGCTCGAAAATGAGAGAATTAGAATAGACTTCGACCTCTCACTCTGAGAAGCCACAAAGCTTTAAGAATCTAAAAACAGTCACGGATTCCACTCGGTTAAAATTTGGAGTCTTATGATTATAATGTTAAAACAGATGGTCCCAATTTTCATTTTAGTTGTTTTTTAGTATGTTGATTTGATTACAAGTTAATCCCGATAAATATGCTATAAAATTCGAGCTCCAATGTACGCTCTGTCATCTTGCTAGGACCGTCACCTTAGAAGCTGGCCACATCCGCGTCAGTAAATCTCATTCTCTTTGTTGCTGAAAATCGTTCCACACCACTCTACTTTTTTTTTTTTTGTCAACTCACACCACTCTTCTATAAACCTTTTCTTTTAGATATTCAAGTTTGGAGGGAAATTGACTGATTTTGAGAAAATTAAAGAGTGGTGAATTATGAATTAATGAATGTGTTGATGGAAATGATGGAAACGAGAGGAAAATAACAATAATGAAACTTTCGAGCTGTCCATATTAATATTTAAGGGTTAACTGGTTGGTCTAACATCTTTGACAATTTTGGGTGTTGATCCTACAATTTTTTTGTCTACTTTTGGTATCATATGTTTGACAACTTTTAGTTTTTGGTCCATCTGTTAGTTAACCGTCAGTTTGGCCGTTAAATAGTCATGCGACTTGCACATACCTAGCCCTAAATTTTTATTTTGTTCAGTTTAGTCCTCAAATTTATTGTCCAAACTTTTTATTTTTGCAATTTAGCTCTTAAACATTACCAACCGCACCCTAGGACTAAATTGACCTAGTCATGGTCCGACCCATGACCTGGACGACCCAAGCCATAGTCCGACCTAGCCATGGGTCGGACCATGGCTAGGTCAATTTAGTCTTAAGGTGCGGCTGATAATTTTTAAAAGCTAAATTGCAAAATTAAAAAGTTAGGACAATAATTATGAGGACTAAACTGAACTAAATAGAAATTTGGGGCTAGGCATGTGCAAGTCACGTGACTATTTAACGGTCAAACTGACGGTCAACTAACGGATGGACTAAAAGCCAAAAGTTGTCAAACATATAATACCAAAACTAAAAAAAAAAAAAATATTGGATCAAAACTCAAAAACTGTTAAGGATGTTGGACCAAGAGATCTGTTTAGCCATATTTTAATCCTAAAACACTAAAATTCAACATGAGTAAAACCTGAGACTATTTTTAGGTTCTTAACCTTAGAGCATCAACAATGGTATTACATATCATTATTTAAATGTGGGTTTAACGTATATTTTATGTAAAATGAATAAAAACGTGCTACTTGGATTTTACACAGCATTACTTAAAAGTGAGACCCACCTATTTTTACGTAACATATTACTTAAACTTAAGGAATGCACTATGTATTACGTAACCAAATTTTAATTATAAATTAATTCATTTTATAATTAATGCTAATGTATTATTGGTGATTGTTGAAAAATTTAATAATGAAATATAAAAAATAAATATATTTAAGTAATACGATTGCAGAGCAAATATTATTTACGTGTGTCTTAACTATATATATTACTTAAAGTATACATAAATGTCTACGTGACAACTTTAAAGAGTACGATTTAAGTAAAACTACTGTGGATGCTCTTAATAGACAATAATAGATATATAATGTATAACAACTTCAATAACATTTTTATTTTAGCTCAAATTTCAGAATTTTTTAAAACATTTATTATCAGAATATGAATATCTATCAATTATTTAAATTGGGCAGCCCATTTTTACATAAATATGACACAGCATCATACGTACTAATTTTTAAATTAAAATTAATCAATTACATTAACTAATACTAAATTACTAATAGCTATTGGTCAGGTTCAGCCGTTCAGGTACATCATTTCCGTTTATCAAAAAAAAAAAAAAAAAAAAGTACATCATTTCCAAAGAAGAAGCTGAGTTGGCGCCACGCCGCCTTGGAGGAGATAGGTCCCAACTCCTACGGAACCAATTTCAGTTTTTTGAACCTGCACCAGGTTCAACCAACAACTCAAGACTTACTCGTTGATTTCTCCCGTCTCCTCCGAATTTTATCCGAAGGTTCGAAAAGAGGGAGAAGTAGAAGATTCAATTGCTCAGCGATTCGCTTCTCATGGCCTCAGGTTTGTCGAGTTCTTTATCCTTCGGCTCTGTTTCTTGACCGATTAATTGATCTGATGCGTTTCCTTTACCGATCTCCACCATTTTCCCGCTGCTTGAATTGCATCAATTTCGCCCATTTTAATTCAATGATGATGAACGGTGTTCCATTTGCATCGACGCTCTTTCACGAGTCTGCCGAACAATTGAGTTGAATCCTTGTTTCATTTCGTCCTCTCAATGCAATCCTCTTATCCCGACGGATCATTTGGAGCTACCAGTAATTCTTGGGTTTCGTTTTGAAATTCATTATGATTGGGTGTTATCTTCTGCAGATTTGGCACTGTCGGTTTCGGCTGAGCTCGAGTCAGCTCTGCGGTTGAAGACGGCGCGGTTTCTAGTTACAAAAAGACCCTGGCTTGGTAATTTTTTTTACGTTGTTTGACATGCTTGAGTGGCATTCTTTTTCAGCAGAAAAAATAGACATTGCCTGAATTGAGCTCAAAATGTTCTACAAGTCTTTGCACTGTTTTTTCTTTGTTTTATGCTGTCTCTTATCGCTCCAGGTTTCTCTTTGTAGATCTCTACGGAGTGAATGTAAGACCTGTTGCTCCCATTGGGAGCGTGAGCAGCAAACCATATATCGATCAAGCACTCCTTCATCGTAGTCTGCCTGATGAGTTGCTCCTTGAGGTAATATATTTAAGAACTCGGAAGCTATTAGTATCAAATATGTGATTTTCTTGTAGTTCGTTGTTCTGGATGGATCTTTATAAAGTGTAATCCGAACTTTTTTCAGCTGGAGGAAGTGATGAGATTGTGTGTTTTAACAACCTAGACGGGAATAGTTATCTAAGATCCATTTGATATTAAAAAGCAGGTGTTTACACGGATGACTTCATATGATCTGGGACGGGCTTCTTGTGTCTGTCGAAAGTGGAGGTACACAATCCGTAACCCTGTCTTTTGGCGTAATGCATGCTTGAAGGCTTGGCAGGTCGACTATCTACCTTGGTTCTTATGTTGCCTACCTTTTGTTCTATCATTTTTATGTTGCTTGATTTTTGTATTAGAACCTATTCTTTTTAATGGGTGAATCTTTGTTCCTTTGTGAAGCTTTCTGGGATAGTGGAAAACTACAAGTTATTGCAGTCAAAATATGAAGGTTCCTGGAGAAAAATGTGGATTCTGAGACCAAGGGTCAGGACTGATGGTACATTCAGTCACCATTATAGATATTCATTATTAGCAACTCTTCGAGTATAAAGATTAAGAAAATTGGCTGCTACTTTACTTTATCATGTTTCGTATATTTTGACCTACAGTCCCCAATAGTTGAAAATCTAGGAATCACGTGTATGTGCAGATGAGATTAAAATAATTTAGTTTAACATGCGTGTCTTGTTTGTGTGACAGGTATTTACGTCAGCAGAAACACCTATATTCGGGCTGGAACTGCCGAATGGAAAATTACCAATCCAGTCCATTTAGTAAAGATTTTAAGCCTTTTGCTTTACTATGCACTATGCAGCCAAGTTTCTGCACCGATCTTGTCAGAGCTATTGAATTATGGATTCTGTATTTGTGATTCGCACCATATTTCATCTTTTTGTAGGTCTGCTACTTCCGCTATATAAGATTCTATCCTTCAGGGAAGTTTCTCTATAAGGTAACTGCTGTCCTGTCCTGGCTTTACTAAACTTCCAAAGACTGACCTTTCTTGCTTGGGTAATTCGTCATGCCTCGTCTAATTCCATGTTCAATTCCCAGAATTCTTCCCAAAAGCTCAAGGATGTTGCCAAGTGCATGAACTTGCGTGCAGCTAAAGCAGATTGTATTTTCAGAGGACACTATACCTTGACAGATGACAAGGTATAGTTAGCTTCTAAAGACACGTTGAAGAAAATTCCATCAATAAGACATTTGATTGATTACTTCAATTTTGACCAACCTTTGGTGATTCAAAGATGATCTTTTATATTCCTTAAATTTAGATTTTTTGGCTTCCAGTTACAAATTAGTACAATGATGTCTTTTACAGGTTGAAGCTGCTGTCTTGTATCCTGGATTGCGTCCTACAGTGTTGAGAATTCGATTAAGGTACTTTTTGTGTAGGGTAAAAGTTAAACATAGAAAAACTCTTGCAATAAATTGGATGTTGCGAATTGTGAGTTTAAGGCAGTGTTGGGCATCTTCAGCAAAACTGGAGAACTTATCTTTTCTGCATGCACTGATATTTGGATAATGTTGTAGGTTACGAGGAACAGTAACTGGAGCAAACAACCGAATGGATTTACTTTCTCTCGTGACAAGTGGAGTGAACGGCAACGAGGTCCGTGGCCCTGAGGAAGACATACTTGGGGTGGTTGAAGGATGGGAAGATGATGAAACTCACAATCCCGATATCCCTGCTGTCTCACACAGTAGGGGTCTCACACCTTTCGTCTTTGTTCCTTTCGAAGAGGTAAGTCTTCAAGTGTTGAGCTTCCTGTTGATTGTATGTTTCATGACTTGAAGCAAACCAGAGAAAGTTCAAAAGTTTTAACTTTGAGATAAATCTTCCATAGAGTTTCGTTCATCTAAACTTGTCGTAATTTGGCTTCCGTGTTATGGTTTACGATGTTTTGTTCCTTTTCAATTCAGGTGGAGAACTCGGTTCTGAATCTTCCCGTCGAGAAGATGGATTATTACGTGCCTGGTTAATATCCGAAAACAATAAAAGAATCCCTCTTTAAACTCGTTGTTTTCTTTTATCATATATATGTTCGTTCTTGATGGGCAAAAAAAATGTTTTTTGTTTGTTTTGCTTCTGGTTTTTGTATATAATTGTATTTGTAATGCCATAGTAAGCAAGTGTTGGTTGTAGTTTGCACGGTGGCTCTAGCAATGGCCTGGTGAATGATTCCTCTGTAATGTTTTATTTAGCAAAACTCAATGGAACATCAAAATTGTGAAATAAATAGTTTGATTTTGAGTTCCATTGTACTGTCATGATCAAGTATACACTATTCCAAATAATGTTTTCTTCTTCTCCAAGAAAGAATATCATCTATACATATCACACGAATCTTCCAATTGAAACCTCAGTCCCTTTGTAATCTCACTCCATAAAATGAAACCAAATCCGACCGATTAAACAGCATCTAACCAGCACGAAGAACATCAATTGAACACCAAAGTAAAATCTTCCGGCTTTTATATCTCGAGCTGCACCCCATTTTTGTTTCGCAAGAAGAACTTTGAGAACCCGTTTCGGTTCTTCTCCAAACCACCACCTTGATTGCTGCACGAAACAGCAGATGAAGAAACCTGAAGCTTCTTGCTGTCATTTTTATTCGATGAAGCATCAGAATTCTCACTCGGCACCGTAATACCCGAATCAGTCTTTCTAGGTAAGAACGTGTCGTTCGAATGAAACTTCCATAGTTCACCGTTGGCTCTCGGAACGACAAGCCCTGCAGGTGAGGACTCTGGTGGTATGCTCTTAGTATCGATAAGGAAGTCTTCAAGCGTCGCTAAAGATTCCAGTTGCTTCCTCAAAGAAACTATCGTTTTCTGACATTCCCCGAGCCTCCCGGAAGCAATGGTTAATTCCTCCTGTAAAAAAAAATGCAGATCATAAGAATGATCCTTATCAATTTCGATTTCCATAAAAAGAGAGTTTAAATTTTTTATATATAAGTGATTTTCTAACCTGTTTTATCTTGGGTTGATTGTTTTCTCTCAAGTATCTTAGAGTCTGGATCTCCTTATCCTTGTTTGCCAACTCTTCTTCTAAACTGCGACGCTTTTCCACAGCTGTCGCCTTTTCCTTTTCCACTTCGGCTTCTAAGGCCTCAACCTTCGAAGAAAGCGTCACAGATTCGACATCTACCTCAGCTAGTCGATCCTCCAAAGACTTTTTCGCATCAATGGCTGAATTCAAGTTCCTCTGTAAATCCTCCAACTTAATAACTGCTTCCATCAGTTGAACTTGAGACGCTTCACCTGCATCCCGACTCCTTCTGAGCTCCTTCTGCAACTCAGCTTTCTCCTCCTCGACAGCTTCGATCTTCAGTTCTAACTCAGCCATTCGATCGATCATTGCATCAATCTCTGCCCTCAATTTAGAATTTTCGGTATCATTTTTCTCTTTGGTGGTAAGGCTTTTCGAGTTTTCAGACAAGGATGCCAATTTCTCCATCTCGAGGAAATCATCCATAAAATCAATCTTAACAGAAGCAGACCCCTTGTTGGAGTTTCTTGAATTGCAAGTATCCTTCTCGAATGTGTTGAAGCGGTAATCACCGTCAGAATGGCTGTCTGTCAGAGATTCAACATAAATCGATGAAGCAGCGACGGATCTAGTGTCTGTTACTAAAGAATAAGACTTATTAGCGACAGTTCTGAGCTTCCGGCAGTCAGCTTCGAGCTTGGCCACCTTCTTGATGCTTTCCAAGTACTGCTTGCTAGCCATTTCAGCAGCTCGAGTACTCAAATCTCTCTCTATAGTCCGAACCTGAAGATCCTTGCATCGTCTTTGAAGCTCAAGCTGCACATCCAAATTCTCCTGCTCTAAAAATTCAATTTTTTGATGAAGATCAACCTGTGAAAAAGAATCAATTCTTGAAATTTCATCGTTTTTGTTCTTGAGCTCAAGAATTTTGTTCTCAAGTTCAGATTTGGTCGATTCCCATTGCTGGGTGGTCTTAGCCAACGCTTCCTGAAGCCGTTGTTCATGCTCGTCTCTAGCTTGCCTCAGCTGCCTAACACATTCCTTCAAGGCTGCATCAACATGGCCCACACGATCCTCTAGGGTTGAGTTTTGCTTTTTAGTGGATTCGAGCTGTTCTTTAAGAACTGCTAATTCTGTTTCAGCTTTCTCCCAACCTAGATATCATTTGAATCATCATTCAGACATTAGAAAGAACACATAAAGGAGTTCCCAACTTCTTGGAAACGCGAAATTTGTGTTCAAGAACATAGAACATACCTGCTACAGCTTCTTCAGCTACTTTAGAATGCTGATTTACCAAATCCTCTTTGTCACTGACATTTACAAGAGCAGCAGATAATTTCTCTGTCAAGTTCCTGACGGTTTCACTAAGATCATCCCCGTTTGAGACGGTTTTCATAGTAATTTCGGGGGATGGAGTGCTGTGACTCGGAGATGTCTTACATTCATCCTGCACAATACATTGCTACATAACCACTCAAAATTCATATAATTCCTATAAATACTAGTTAATCAGTAATTCCCAGAAATAACTCAAAGAAATTTATTATTAGAAAATGGTACTATTGTAGATCATGATACAATAGAACATTTATTGAGGAATCGATTCGGCAATTCAGTCATGATAATAATTACAACAAAGCATTAAGCTTGCATCAAGAAAGGTAACCCTAAATCACCTGATTGTAAGCCTCTTTCTCAGAAGGGGAGGACATTGATTCCGAGCTGTCGCTTCTTTCACCGGGACTCTTCTCAGAAGATCTCCTCTTCCACAACCATTTCCTCTTTTCCATATCAAATCACCAAATTGTACAAAACCTGCACCAAATTAATTTTTTTTTAAAGAAAAGTTGCTTAAAAAGACACCCTTTTTCAAACCAACATCATAGGTGCTATTACTTTATAAGGCAGAAAGCAGTATTTTTCTTAGTTCTCAACAAACCCTAGACCTAACCAGCTGAGTGATGCCTTCCTTAGCTTCTGGTTTTATCAGCTTAGCTTCAAATGCACCCCTTTAACATATCCGAAACCCAACCACAACCGAAAATACTAAGCAATCCCAAAATAAAAACGCTTTGAGCTTCTAACTAACTGTATGTACAATCCTTGCAATTACCCATTAAATCTAAAGTTGAAAAAATGAAGAATGTACTAACCTTCAACTTACTGGAAACCGATTTCTTGAATGAAGAACTGGGTTTAACGCCCCTGATCGATCCGATCAAAAATGCTGAATACCCAATTCAAGGAATTGGAGAAGCATTACTATATGACCTCCAATTTGATAAATTTGGTAAAGAAACAATTAGAAACTGAAAATGAAAATGAAGAATCTTTGACTGGGATCAGAAGCAAGCAAGGGATAGAAGATGCAGATTTAATAATTGAGGGTGAGAGGAGACGTGAGATATAAGAATGCAGAGTGCTCCAATAATGTAATGTAATGCTCTCTCTGCAGATGATGATCTGGAATGTCAGTTGATATAGGAAGCAACAAGAAAGTCTTCTAACTAAACAGATAATTGCTTTCTTTCTGCCCTTTTCTTGATTTCGAATGTTGAATTAATAAAAGGGGGGAGGACTGTCTGAGGAGCGCCATGTGATCGTGGTGGTCTACAAAGGAAGAAAGAAAGAGATGGATCCAATCCAAATCTGAAACCAAAAGATGTCCTTTTTCAGCTTTTCTGTCTACTCTGTTTGTTTGCCACAATATACTATTTTCAAAATAAATAAATACTTCGTTTTTTTTCTCTTTTAATTTTTTTGAATTAATTTCCCGCCTCGAATGTATTACGACTCTGGCAGACCAGCAACAATAGTCAATAATCGACTAATGGGAAGATAATGGAAAGAACAATAATATATTATATATAAAAAATAAGGTTAAGGTACTTTTGGTACTACATATTTACACAAAATCTACTGTTTATACCATATGTTTTTGTTGTTGTACCGATTTGGTACCAACGGTTTCCATTTTGTACCGTTTTCATAACACCTTTAGTGTTCCGTAAAAAATGGTCGCTAAATGGCATGTGTCATGCACCTGTGCAGCCCAAAACTTTCAGTGGATTTTGTGTAAACATATGGTACCAAGTACCCTTAATCCTAAAAAATAACGTGACATACAAAAAAAAAAAAAGCTTTACTTAAAAAAAAAGTGATCTTAAATTTTATTTTATGAACAGTTTGCTAAAAAAAGTCTAACTCAAGTCAATTTCTCAACTATTTAATAAATATATCTTTTTTTTTAAAATAAATATAATAATTTGTTTGTTTGTGTACTGATTTGACAGTTGAAAATTCGATTTTATTTTAGTCGAACTCTTTTTAAATATTGAAAGCAACTTTCAAACCGGATTGCACATCAGACCGGTAAGGTGACCGATTCTGAATTCAATCGGTTCGACCAGTTCAATCAAAAAATTAGGTCTAATCCAAATCAATTTATTAATTGAATTGGTACCGATTCGGTTCAACCCGATTTAAATCTTTTTTTTTTATCGGTGCAACCCAGTTTATTCTGCATTATACTATTTTACTAGAATCGTTTGTATGTCGACCTGGTATGTTTTTCAAAACAATAGTGAAGTTTCTTTAACATTTTTTGTTAGAAGTGTATATCATTTTTTTTTCAAAAAAATGTCATGCAAGATTCTATAGGATTGATTTTTTTTTTTTTTTTTTTGCCATTTGAATTCTTTTGTTGAATTAATAATCTTATTTTTCTTAACCCGAACAAGCTACATACTTTGTTTTGCACTTAAACTATTTACTTCTTAATATATTTTTTAATTTAATTAATTATTTAGCTATGCTCTAATTTCTAGCTATTAGCACATTTTCCTAGCGTAAGAACATTCGACTATTCACATCCAAAACTTCATCTATTTATATAATCAGACATCTCAATAGAGTCTAGGTATATAGTTTTTTTAAAACAAATTCAGTATATAAAAATAACCACAAATTGTATAACCAGAAACTAAACACTATGCTAAACAATTTAACTTTAAACCTTTCTCATCTGCTAACAACTAGAAGCGACTACTTTCTCGATATGCATCAACTTTATACTCCATTGGCATCAAATCAAATGCTCTTCGAGCTTCGTCTGCAAATCCAGCCCGATCGCATATATCTAGCACAACATTGAAGGTGAATCTACTTGGAGAAAAACCCTGCAAAATCATTTGATCAAATTCACCTATTGCATCTCTATACATGCAACAACTCCCATAAGCTTCTATCATTGCAGTCCAAATCAAGGAACCCTTGCCCAAAACCGACTCGTATACCCACTTCGCCCTCCCGATATCCCTACAACTCCCATACATCTTTATGATTCCTGCACAAACAAAAGGGACTTGCTCGAGTTTCTTCTTCACAACATACCCATGAATCTCCTTACCGAGCTTTAAATCTTTCAGTTCAGAACAAATGCTTAGGGCTCGTGCCACTGTGACAGAGTCGGGGCGGTGCTTTGACAGCTGCATTGACCGAAACAACATTAGGGCTTCATCAAGGAACCCGTTCTCAGCATATGCATCGATCAAAGCAGTCCATGACTTGACATTTCTTGCCGGGGATTGCTCAAATAGTTTCCAAGAGTAATTAAGTACTCCACATTTCGAGTACATCACCATTAAGGAAGTAGCCAAGGACACATTTGGAAATAAATTGTTCTTCACTGCATAAGCATGTATCTCTTTCCCGTGTTTCAAGTCCTTTAGCTCTGAACAAACTGGAAGAATGGTGGCAATGGTGACAACATCGGGTCTGTAACCTTCCTGCTGCATCCAAACAATAGACCTTAAAGCTTGTTCGAGCCTCCCATTCGAGATATACCCAGAAATCAGAGCTGTCCAAGAAATAGCATTTCTCTCCATTGAAGCATAAAAGACCTGTCTTCCATAAACCATGTCATGACACTTGCAGTACATATCAATCAGAGAAGTTTGAATAAAGAGTTGTTTTGAGTAACTCTTGGTTTTTATCACATAAGCATGAAGTTCCTGCCCTAATTTCTTTGCATTCAGCATTCCAATAACAGGAAGTATACTTGTCAATATAACGGAATTTGGATAAACTCCTTCAGTTATCATCCTCCTGATAAACACCAAAGCTTCCCTGTATAACCTATTGTGTGCAAAACCAGCAATCATTGCCCCCCACACCACAATATCCTTCTCCTCAATCTCCTCAAACACTAGATAGGCGAGCTTCACCTTTCCACATTTGAAGTACATGTCAATTAAGCTTGTCCTCAGCACAATACTGTCGACAAAACCGTTTTTTATCATTAGGGCATGTGTCTTTAAGCCTTGTCTGAGAGAAGATGCACCAGCAAAGCTCTTTATCATGCAAGAGAATGTATATTCATTGCATTCAACCCCCGACTCACGCATCTCAGAGAAAGTAGAGATTGCATCAAGATAACGCCGCCCTCCAGAAATCACAGTGCCCCTAATCATAGCATTATATGGATACACAGACTTGATAGGACACACACTGAAGATTTCTTTAGCATCTTCAATGGCTCCACAAGCCATGTACATGTTCACCAGTTTTGTGTTCAGAAATTCGTTGTTTTCAAACCCGTTTATTCTGATATGTGTGTGAATCACCTTTCCTTCGGCTAAGGACTTGGTCCGAACACATGCAGCAATAAGTGAGGAAAAAGTGGTAATGTTGATAGGAATCCCTTTTTGGTTCATGTAATCCAGAATGGTGAGACCTTCTTTGAGCTTGTTCTGTCTAGCGAACCTTTCAATGTCATTGTAAATGGCATGAGGGTTTCTATTGTGGAGAGGTAAAGAAGACGGAAATGCATCTTCTTCCGAGAAAGGCTTCTTCTTTTTTCTTGGTTTACTACGGGTGGGGAAGTATATACGTGGTGATTTTCCAGGGTTGGGAACATGCTGATGCTTCTTTTTCTTAACATTTGATCCGGAAGGATGGAATTGTAAAGTGAGGGACGACAGCACTAGCATGGCAATGTGCAAGATACACCTCCAATTCAACTACTAAACAAGCAAAACCGCATTTTTCGAAGTTTTGGCGTCACTCTCTTTCATCTGGAGAAATAACGAAGCGATAAGAATTGTGAACTACTGAAGGACATAAATTGGTACAACCAAATAGGAAAATTGCAGAACAGATTGACATAAAGGCAGCGATGTATTTCAGACTCGTACCGAGCTAGGAATTTCAGAAGACTAGCTACCGAAAGTCAATTTACTGTAAAATGATTCAGATACAGAGGATTCCGATTGTTTACCTGGAAGATAGATGAAGACGATGGTATAACTGTTGCCTAGTCCAGTAATGGAAGTTGTTGGCGCTGCTAATGGGAAGTGTTTTAGCGGAGATTAAGGTTGAATGGAGCTTACGAAGCTTCAATTAAGCTTCCGAAGGACTGAAGAACTGTAGGGGAAGGGAAGAACAGTGCAGGACCGAAGGAGACTGAAGATTGAAGAGCAGAACGGATATGGGAATGAAGATGCTGCTACCTAACTGCGAGGATGAATGAAGATGAGAAGAAGAAAGGAAACACAGAAGCTCATTGGGCCGAATAATTGGGCCCATTAAACCTTGGGCTTCCGGTAATAGTAAAAGAATGTTGACTTAATCTTTAGTCCTCAAAAGTCAAAACTTCAGCTCGGCTCAGAAATCTCGTATCTATTCTTTTGTATAAGTAACCTGTTCGTCCTGAATGGACATTTTTCTTTTCTTACAGAATATTAAATCAAGGCTACTCAAATTGTATTTTTTTAAAATTGACTAACTGGAATTTTAATTTTCTAGTAAATTGTTATATTTGTTATAATTTCTAATTGGATAAACACGAAGCATATGTTAGCCATTTGAGATTTTTGATACATAGTGAAGATGAATTTGCAAAAAAAATCTGAAGGATTGCTATAAAGTATATTTAATTAGACGTTTAATTGAAAGACAATAAAAATTGTGTGGAGATTTAATTGAACGTACAAGTGAATGTATTGTATTGCAATACTTTCAATCAATTTTAGAATTCATCTTGAGTATATATAAAAAAAAATTCATGTAACCGGAACATACCATTTTATATACAATCTTACAGATATTGTAAGTTGTAACATTGCATAAATTATTAGTTTAAATAGCTATTTAAAAAAAATAGATAGCAATTTGCAATCAGTTCCCTAAAAGCATCAAATATTTGAAAGGAGATGAACAAAACTATGCAGAAATGTAAAATTCACCCTTAAAGGGCTTATAGTAAGTTGGGGAATAGTGAAAAAGAGAGTACCCTAACTAGAAAAAAAAAAAAATGCAATTTAAGCAACTCAATGGTTAACTACCAAGGGGGCGTTTGGATGGACGTAATGTGAGATTACTTAAAATGTGAGATTACATACTTGTGAGCTACGTAATGTAATGAATAATGTGGAATGTAATGCTAGATTACAGTGTTTAGTATGTGTTGTAATGTGCATTGTAATGTGACTTTATTGTTATTATATTAATATATGAGAATATATTATATATTAATATGATAAGATTTAAAAGAATATATATTTTGACAACAATTAACTTTTTAAACTTTATATTTTGTGGTTAATACTATAATCATTTATGAACTAAAAAAACTAAATATTTAAACTCAATACGCATAACTATTAAAATTCTATTAATTAAAACATTTTCTATAGTTCTATTATAAAAAAATGCAACGAAAACAATTTACTCACTTTATACAAAAATCATATGCATTATTCTTTATAATAATAAAGTTATGAATTATATAAAAAGTGAAAATTTGTTTTTATTATTATTATTATCATAATATATAAAGATAATAAAAAAGTATTTATTTTATTTAATAAATAATAATAAAATAATAACACTCCGTAATGTTGGTAATCTCACATTACATCCGGTTTTAGATATAATCTAATATTACGTTGAATTGAATTTGGACGTAATCTCATATTACAATGCACATTACGTCGTTTGGTTGATTTGAACAACGCAATGTGGATGTAATGTGAGATTACATCCATATAAACATGAAAAAAGCTTGAACTTCTCAGACAACAAAAAGTTGTATGGAAAGTAACTCTCATAGTCATAAACAAAAACTTTTACTGAAAATACCTGAACTGAGTATCCAAACACAAAGTGCAATAGATCCCAAAAAACAACAATGATAGATCCCAAAAACACAGAATTGTAAGTCTACTTGTCTGCCTTAGAAGCACTAGCAGCAGCTTGTCCCCTAAGGCGACCGGTTCTTCGGGCAGCAATGAGACCAACCTTCTGGCCGGGAGGAGCATCACGCCTGACGGTGCTAGCATGTCCAATATGCTGGTGGTTACCTCCTCCGTGGGGATGCTCAACTGGGTTCATAGCCACACCACGAACCTTAGGCCAGCAGTTCCTCTTCACTCTGAACTTGTGGTATGCATTTCCTGCCTTTAGCATCGGCTTCTCTGTCCTTCCTCCTCCTGCAACTTGACCAATCATGGCTCTGCATCCACTTGGGATAATCTTCTTTGAACCAGAAGGAAGCTTCACTCTGCCACACCACACCACAAAACAAATTAATGTATGTATCATCAGGATGCACCATATATATGAAGATGTTCACAGTGAATGTTCATGAATTAAAACACTTCATTTCATTGATTGCTCCACTAGCATCGTCATTCAATGACAAAAAGAATCATTTTCTCTTGCTCAGCATCAGCTATTTTTTCTTGATTCTTTTCAACCATGTTAAAGCAAATCAATGTCAAATGTAATGCCACTAATTAATGGCTAATGCATTTTAGCCACCGTCACATTTAGTTATTTTTTACAGAGCTATCACATCACATTCAATACATAGCTAGAGTCCTATCCAGATTACAACTATAAACTGCATCAGCATTACTTAATTAACAGTCAGTGGGCTAAAGATGAAAATTTTCAGCTAATAAGAAGAGCAAGCAACACAATATCTGCAATAGGATCAATTTCAACAGTAGCAAAACACAGATTAACTGATTCCAGCAGAGACAAACGAGCAAATCAATGAAGTGTTAACAGTGGTCACCTAGTGGTGTCGTTATCAGGATTGTGACTGATAACAATCGCGTAATCACCGGAAGCTCTAGCAAACACACCACGGTCACCGACGTGGTGCTCAACATTGCATACAACACCTCCTTCAGGAATAGATCTGACTGGCAACACGTTACCAACCATAAGGTTGGCTTTCTTGCCGCAGTACACGAATTGGCCAGTGTACATCCCCTCAGCGGCGACGAACAGCTCCTTCTGCTTCTTGTAGCGGAAAGGGTGGCGGAAAGCTACCCTGGCGAGCGGCGCGCCACGGCCGGGATCGTGGATGATCTCGGTGACGACACCCTTGAGGTAGCCATTTCGCTCGCCGAAGTCGAGACTCCGGAACCTGGCGGGACCCTTGCGGTGGTGGGTGTGGGACTTGAAGATAGATCCAGCACCCTTACGCTGAGCCCTAATTACACGACCCATGGCGGTCTCTCTGCTGCGGTGGAGGTGGAGATGAAGAAGACTGAGGAATGTAGGGTTAGGGTTTGTGGAGGTTTATATAGGGATACCCATTTAGTGTTCTGCGGAAATGGCCCAAAGGGCCGAACCATTGTTATTAGACCGAACCTTTTTTTTTTTGTTTAAAAATTGAGTAATTCCTTAAAGTGTGAAAAAAAGAGTGAAAAAACCATAAAAAGTTAACAACTGCAACATGTCAGTTAACAATTTGACATAATTTGGAAAGAGAATCATGTAATGCATTGTCATGTGGCAGTTGTTAACTTTCTATGTTTTTTTCACACTTTCTAGCAAAGCCCTTAAAAATTAGACCGAACTAGACTGTGATTAATTTAAGAGTGTCACCGGTGACTGGTAGTCTGGTACCCTCAACTCGCAGGTATCACCCCTAATTTCGACCCGCCGACCTGTAATATATAAGACTGGTCCTTTTTGTGGTCGTGGAGCCATATCGAATTATCGATCCCGATCCGCCCCGGTGAAAATCGAACCGGTACGGACTGAAAAAACGAATATGAAATATTCGATTTGGTTTTTGGTTAAATATTTTACTCTAGTTTGATTTTTCTGCCCAAATTGGGTTTTGAGATTTGAGACCGAATCGAACGTTATGCTTATTAAATATATACAATATATATTATATTAGTTGATATTAATTAATTAATTAGATTAATATAAATTGTAAAAAGAGACATTTATAAATATTATTTTTTCTACTTTTATTTTATTATTTATTTAATTATATTAATGGACGTTCTTGTGATTTCGATTTGATATAGTTCATGAATTTGACCAGAACTTTAAATGATAATTGCTAATTTTGGATTTTTGGTTTACACCGAAAAAATATACTACCTATGAACGTTTTATTTTTTTTCAAACGGTTTTTAATTGAGTTTTTTAAGGAAAAAAAAACGGATCGAAAATATAGGTACTCGATGAAACAAACAAAAAACCGGTACGACCGATTCGATTTCATCCCAACACATAGTCAAAATATAAGACTTTTAATGAATTTGGTAATTTGCATTTAGATTTGGCGATAAATTTGTAATTTGTTATTTGAATTAGATATGGTGAATATAGAATATAGATTTTAGAGTTTATGGAGCACCTAACAACGTGTCTTCACATACCAAGAACTACGAGATCGACCATTTTATTATGGGGTGACAGAGGGATCGTATCATTCAAATTAACCTTTTTCTTTTATGTATTTCCGAAGGTCCAGAGAAAGCTGCAATCAATAGGATTTTCTTAATCCTCCCTTCCTGAAAGAACGAGGCGACCCGCCCTGCAGGATATATGGGATGAGTACGAGTCGAACATATCGGCCTGCAGGGTATGTCTAGGGCAGGTGATATTCGCCCCGTGCCATTGACACCCCTAATTGTGAAAACCGGTAGGGTGCCAGTCCCAATTGGTCCGTTCGAACTGCGTTTTTGAGGTTATATGTCATACCAGCGTAAGGAATTATTGGCCGACGGCCTTAGATGGTGGCCGACGGCCTTGGGTGGTGACTGGAGTAAACCGTAGGGACTAATTGTAAAATTAATCTTAGGAATATAAATTCGATAACTAAATTAAACAAAATAAAAGTATTTAACGGTCAAACTAACGGAAAACAAAAAACATACAACTTTCCAAACATATAGCATAAAAGCCTAAAAAAAAACTTATGGCATCAAAAGCCAACAATAACTAAACAACATAAGGCACCAAAAGAACATTTTAAGTTAACCAATAATAAAAACCGGTGAAGTATGATGATTTAAACTCGGAGTACATATATATAATTAATGGGTTTAAAAACTGATCTGATTAAGTAAAACACCAGCTGCTCCTAGCATCTGCAGTTTGCACAGAATGTCACCCCCATGATGTTTGTAAATTGTAAAAGACAAGAAACTGATCACCATATTTCATAAATCGACCGCACTAAAACCAATCCATGGTACCCTAAACGGTCTCTGCAGCTGCAACCAAATACACTTACCCCAAAACCGGAAAGAATCAACTAAATAAGGAACAAAACAAGTAAACAATCCGGAGATCATAAGGCATGAAAGCTCTACCATTCATTACTTTCATCAAGCGGAATACAAGTTTGCAAGATCTTTGGCGAAAGCTTTCTTGATAATATCTCTTTTGAGTTTCAGAGCAGCCGTCACGAGACCCGATTCAGGGGTCCATGCATTTGGTAGCAACTTCACCTTTGTCGGGATTTCAAATCTCTCTAGCCGACCCGCCTTTGCTGCCTGTCAGTTTTTTAGATTCAAATACAATCAACAGTGGGATGGTATTCATAATAGATTAGGACTTAATCATCAATACATGACAACACTCTATTCTACCTCCTCGCGTTTAGAACAAAATACTAAAAAGGCAAAAGATCATAATTAAATCCTAACCGTGAATTAGACTAAGTCGGTTCCAGATTAAGTAGAAATAGTCATTTGGTAAACTTTTGACTCCCCTACACTAAACTGCTTTCGCATTTTTAGTTAGAAGAAGGGACTTACCTTGACAATAGAAGAGAGGACTTCTTTCAAAGCCTCAGGTTTCTCGCACAACTCAGCAAAATCATCATAAGAAATTCCGCTTTTCGAGGCCCATTCTTCAAGGGCAGGGTGTGCAACTACGACTAGGGCAACGCAGTAGCTATAGAAAGGGTCTGCATGGACCATGATGTTGTCAACATAAGGGCTCACCGAAAGGGCAGCCTCCACCTGTAGAAGAATAGAAATGGATAATTAAAATAACAACAATAATAGTAATAATTAAGCTGCAAAAAGCATAGTACAAACCTTCCCTAAGGACACATATTCTCCATGCTGAAGTTTGACTATGTCCTTTTTGCGGTCAATAATCTCAAGGCAGCCGTCGTGATGGAACTGTCCGATGTCCCCTGTGTAGAACCACCTCATTCCTCTTTCATCGACCTTTTAGAAGCAAAGTTCATTCATTTGTAAGTTGCGTTTTAGTATGAGATTCTCTGGAAGGTAATTTTGATTTAAACAAAAACAAATACACACACAAAACTGCTCTAGGAAATTAATATATGCGGAAAAGTTACCTTGTAGACTTCTTGTGTCTTCCCTTCATTCTTAAAGTATCCAGGTGTAACATTTGGACCACCGATTACTATTTCTCCACGAGGCATGGGAGCATCGCTTGTTAAATATCCACCTTCAGGCCAATCTATCAACTGAAATATGAAGAATGTGTTGTCACGATCATAAAGTGTATCAATTCAATGAGGATTCCGAGCAGAAACAACAAAATTTTAGGTTCCATAGAGAAGATCTTATATACGGCGGACATGGAGCAACCGAAACCATTTGATATATATAACAAGGGGGTAATTTTCATGAATTAACCTGATTCAAAATACTCAGAAACTTAAGATTTGCTTTACCTTGACAAATGAGCAAGGAAGTGGAGCACCCACACGACCAACTGATGAATCATCAAATTCGGAAAATGTCCCGCCAGCACAAGTCTCAGTCAAGGCATACCCTTGACCAATTGGAGCACTGCAAATCATCATCACATTAAAAAGTTCGGTGATAGGAAGGAAACTTTTCAAGCATTAGAGAGATTAAGGATTGAGCTCTGAAAATATAAAAGCGCGATTGATTAAACCAGCTTTAGTTATTGGATGATTTGTGTATTGATCAAACACAAGAAAAACTAAGAAAGTTCTTCATACAGCGCAGTGGAGATGATATAATCTGATACGCGTCGCAAAGTTAATCACACAAAACATGTTTCACTTCTCACTAGAACAAAATAAAGGTGCATTGGCTAAAACCTTAGAAACAACACTCAGTTAGATACTAAATGAAATTGTGAAAAGCAATGACCAAATTCGTTGCAGTTCTTATAGCTTTGAGAACTAACATAGGTTAGCTGCTGAGAGTCTTTTATCTTGTTAAACGAAATATCTGTCTATTGTTGCATCTTGTAAGTAAGAGCCAATAGAAGACTTAAAATGAATATAACCCAACACAAGCAATCAAAAGGCATCGCCACAGGTTAAGTAGCAGACCTGAGCGTGTGTACTAATTTTGGAAGGAAGAAATAACAAAAAACTGGACTAATGTTCAGAGGAAAAAGACGGTTCTAGATTACCTTCAAACTACCATGTATTTCCTTCCCCAAAATAGACACTCAAATTAAAGACTACTTATCTTAGTGTGTGTAGGGCAGAAAATATGGTTTAATCAAGTTTCAAAACATGAAGGCACTCTACAAAAAGTGAATTAAGAGGACAGCTAGTGAAGGATAGACAAGGTACTAACCCAAGACAGATGTTGATAAATCTTTGGGTATCTGCAGAGAGAGGAGCACCACCAGATAGAATAAATCGTATACGGCCTCCCAATATAGCCTGGATCTTCTTAAACACGAGAATATTCCAAAAGATCTTCTCAATACCCCATGCTCCAAACCAACTTCCATTTATTGCTGACAAGCGACGACCATATGCTAAATCAAACAATTGTTTAGACAGTCCTCCTTTCGCATCCACCTTGAAGAAAAATTCAAGCACGGAATTTAAGCAACAAGTTCAACCACGGCAAGAACTTAACTGCATAAACATGTCTGAAACTGAAAGATATGGCCAGAGGAGTCGAACCTTTTTCCGTACACCATCTCTAACACGATCAAGAATTGCTGGGACAGCTGTCATGAGAGTTGGAGACAATGCTGAAGCATCGCCCTTAGTTCCCTTCTTTATTTTGTTTGATGTGTCAGTGAGAGTCAATGGGGTACCGTACCCTATAGCACTCCCTACAGCAGCTATAACATTCTGTGGCATGGATTTCGCAAGTCAAATTTCTATAGACGAGATATAATAACCTATTTGCTTAGATGATGTATGCTTATAAAAGAGATCTACTCATGAAACTTTAACAATCTAATAGACGGCATACCTCAGAAGCCAATTCCAAGATGTGAGCCAGGGGTAGGTAGGCAAGATATACATCTTTGTCAGCTAGTCCAGGAACAATCGTCATTACAGCGGAAACAGTGGATAAGACATTAGCATGTGTCATCATCACACCCTACAGTCATATAAACAAAGATATAAAAATCAGACTTCGCCAATTTAAAACCATAGAACTTGAGCATGCAACAACATTTTGAATCACCTTAGGCAAACCAGTACTCCCACTTGTGTACATTATGACTGCAACATCTGAAGAAACTGGTAAATCTGCTTCAACTGAGTTTTCTCGACCAAGCTTCTCCACATCAGACATAGATATAATAGTCCAAATGCTGCTTCTTTCACCCAAAGACAGATTGGATGGTATCTCATCATCCATACATATGATTCGCTCCACTGATTCAAGCTGTCCACTGATATCAACAAGTTTCTTCAATTCTTTGGACCCGCAAATAACAGTTGTTGCCTCTGTCTACACGACAACCAAAATCTATTAAGAGAAGTGATACTACTCATGGATGACAGAGTTTGCTTGAGCAAGTAAGAAATCTTCTAGACAGAAAAGAAAAGAGAATACCTCATTTAAGGAGTGAAGCAAAGCCTCCTCGCCTAGAGACGCATATATGGTAACAACGGTAGCATTCCTTCTAAAGCAACCCTAACAAGAGCAACAATAAATCAAGTTACATTAAAAACACTTACAGAGACTTCACCAATCCTATTGCCATGGCATAAACTAACCCAGAAACCGTATCAACAATAAGCTTGGCAACATCACAATGGTGATGAAGGCGGCCAAAAAGTACCATTCAACGATTCTTCAAAATAAGCAGAACAAACGGACAATAAATTAGCATTTTGAAAGTAAACCCCTGTATTATACTATTTTCAACTGAAAACTCAAACTAAAACCTGCATATTCAATAATATAATGAATTTTAAGAGGAAATACGAAAAGCACCTGCAATGCTATAAACCATTCTTCTCTTGTATCAGCAAAGATAGCAACACGTTCTCCCCTTTTGTGCCCCAAGTGTACCAACCCAGAGGAAAAATTACACACTGCTTCAAAGGTTTTCCTGTAGGTCATCCACTCATAATCTCCCAAATGGAGCTTCTCGAATGACTTCCCATCTGCAGTTGTCTCAATCTCTTTAGATATCAATTTCCGAGTACCAAGCAGAGGCCTGTCGGGATGCAGCTTGCATGCCTGCTCGAAGAGTTCTGCAAGTGTTGAGATTCCTTCCCAGGCTGTCGTAACCGGTTCCGTGAACCTGCGGTTTCTAATTGCATGTCCAGGTTCACCACCAACATCGACAGGTAATCCCCTTTTCTTTTCTTTCATGGAATTCCGGAAGATGACAGTAAATACAATAGGGACAAGAGCACCAACAATATATGCACTCATGTTCAGATGGCTACGCAGATCTGCAATTCAAACCCAGAACAAGGACAACATCAATGGTCAGGAGGTTCCTATTCAGACTTGACAGTAAGACTATAAGGAGGTTATACCATCAATAGAAAAAGAAAATAATAATATACATACAGAAATAAGAAGAAGGGACGAATCAAACTTTGGCTTCACAAGAAGTAAAAATACTGAATTTCAATAAAGAAGATCGTCATGCTAAATTTAACTCTACTTGGGAGACTATAATTGGATACATGAACGAAAAATCTTCTAGGGATATTAGGAGCAAGAACAAGGTTATCCAACGCCAGAGCTATATGGGACGTTAAAACCTAAGAATAACCAGAGACTCAGTGAGCAATTAGCCACTTGATAACAGCTTTACCCCTTAATATCCCAACAAAAGAAATATATAGGGAGAAAAATGCTGTCAACTCCCTATCATGCTTATCAATAGCTACATACTTCAGAGTATAAGAGCACTATGTTAAGGCCAATTACTTCTTCTGTATCTACCTCTAAACTCAACTTACTTTTGGCTATCTTGGTCATGGAGATGGAGGACACACCACGCTCTTAGTTTTTGCTTGATAATAGAAAGCATAAGTAGATAAAGCGATATCAACGAAACTTAAACGTTATACTAAAAAATGTTGAACCACCAACTATAAATTATAAAGTAGATAAGCAACAGCTATTAATTGTTTGCCCCCTCTCCATTTAATCGTAAGCCTGACCTGTGTATCTACTTTGGCAACTTCTTCGTCATTCATTATATATATTATGGTCCACTATGTCAAGGCGACATGGTAATTAACCTTTCTTTTCATATGCTCAAAAAGACGATCAGTACAGTATCCAGAACCAAAACAAACAGTATCCATGTGTAGCAACGCCTAGATATTCAAAAGGTTAGGTTCTCTTGCCTGAGAACTAACACAATTGCATACAAAATAATCGACCATCAATTTACAACCCTACGTGTATTGGACACTAGACACCAAATAAAATGTTATTGAATCGGGATCACTGGAAGATCTAAATCATGCAGCGACTTGATCCTCAACTTTGTAATATCGTAGCAAGGACCTCAAACACACTATCAAAGCGCAATGCAACCGCTTCAGCAATAATGTCAGCAGAGATAAAAACGGCGCCGCCAAGAAATTCCAGCCAGAGTTCACGGAAATGATTAACAAGGAATTAGTACCTCAAGTCGCGAAAAAAAAACTTTGACACCTCGGAAGTTACCAAATTCAGTTCATCAACATCATTGCAGAATTGACTGCACCTCTGAGCGGCTTTAAAGCTGCGTGATCTCCAATGAAGCAGAGCAGACAGCTGCAATCGAGTCTAGGGTCGGTTAAGTAGAGGAGAGAAATGGCGGAGAGATCGAGAGTTGAGCAATTGATTGGAGCTTCGAAAGAGTTTGACTTCGAGTGGAGCGAGGTTTCCGTTGCTGTTTTGTGATCTTTCCTTTCGAGAATATGGCTTTCCTTTCCTTCTTATATATGTCTAGAAAACAATTACTACTTCTCCCCTGTTGTTTGGGTCCTTTTGAATAATCTCCTTAAAATTAACTTTTCAGTTTTCATAGACAATGAATGTTCGTTTCGTGTTCGAGAAATGAAAAAAAAAAATCTTTATAATCAGATTTTTATTCATTTTTTTGGCCGGAAGATTTTTATTCATTTCGAAATTAGAACATAGTGAGAGCATTAATGCATACTTAATCGGTTTTGCCTTCAGTTTAAATTTGGAAAAATGGTAATTGGGTATCTCTCAAACTATTCATTTGTAAAAAAAAACATTTGAGTGAGAGCGTCAAACTTAAAGTTACATTTTTCATCTAGTATAATGTTAAAACTCTTTTTTAATAAGCCGTCATTGGATTCGAACTTAATTTTTTTATGAGAGATCTTTCTATCATGCTTTGAGAGTGCCATGCTTTGGGTACGTTTTTTTATATTTTTTTATTGCCATAAAGGTGAACCCTAGAGAGAAATTGATATTATTAATAGTATGATGAAAATATTATGTGTGGTTAAAAAATTTCATATTTTTTCATACTTTTAAAGTTTTACATATGCTACAATTAAGTCTATCCTATTAATAAAAAAACCAAAAGCATGATGCTCTTAAAGCATGGTAGAAAAATCCTGAGAATCGTTTTCAGTTGATCAAAACAATTTTAGGTTGCCTTACTCTGGGTTTATCAATCATCTGACCTCGAATTTTGTTTATTGACAATTGGGGTTTATCTATGCCACTTTTAGGATGTTTCGGGTCTAAAGAATTCAAAAAACATAAATCTGAGAAGAGAGTTTTTAATCAAAATAGACTCAAATAAACAACCAAATACCAATATACGCCACATAAAAAAAATTACAAATCTAAGCCTGGCCGGGTTGGGGCAACCCGGTCAACTGAATTTATTTTTTTTTAACCGCTGGCCGAAAAAAAAAAATGATTAGCCGAATTGCCCCAACCCGGCCTAGTGTTTTTTTTTTAATAGAAGTTGTACAAATAATTTAAAACTAATGGTTTTGTAATTTTTTTTTCTAAAAACATATTGGACAGGGTGAACCCTTGATGGCAAATTGACACATTTGTCTTGTTCACCATGTCCAATCGGTTTTTAGAAAGAAAAAAAAAATTATTCTGCAAAATGTCAATTTTTTCTCTAGGTTCACCGTGTTTAATAGATTTTTAGACAAAAAAAAAAAATTTAGTAGTTTTGTAATTTTTTTACGAAAACTGGTAAACGGCAAATGTCTGTCAATTTACCCTAGGGTTCACCATGTCCAATAGGTTTTTTGGTTGGAACTCGGCCAAGCCTAATTTGTAAAAAAAAAATATGTGGCCTATATTTGTATTTGGTTGTTTATTTGGGTCTATTTTGGTCAAAGACATCATTTTTCCCACGAAATGAAATTAGGCTACCCGAAAACAAACGAGAGAGCGAGGTGGCTGCCTTGAGGCCACATGAGTCGGGACCTCGCTTCGGTCACGCTTTCCGTAAATAGTAAGGCCAGAAAGCGGTTATATGTGTCTTAAATTAGGACCTTTCTACCATGCTCTTGGAGCACCATGCTTTTGCCACTAATTTTTTTTATTTTCTATTGCCCTAAAGGTGAACCTCATAGGGAAATTGATATTATTAATAGTATGATACACATCTTAGGTGTAGTTAAAAAAAATCATACTTTTTCATACTTTTAAAGTTTTACTTATGTTACAACTAAGTCCACCATAGTATTAAAAAAACCAAAAGCATGGTGCTCCAAGAGCATGGTAGAAAAATCGCTTAAATTAATAAAATTAAATAAAAATGTATAATTACTTATTCTACAGGTTGCAGATTTTTTATATATTTTTTTTCACTTTTAACTTCAAATGTTCATAACTTTCGTTTTATAACACCAAATTATTCACGATCAATTGTGTTGCATTCATTATTTTACGAGTTTCGATTCAAGACCCATATTGATATATGTATTGTAATGTATTCAGCTCACAACTGTCTAACAAGTCACACATGCCTAAGTTCTATTTTTTTTTTTTAAATGTACATGCTTAAATTATGTTCTTAACGCTAGGGCTGTAAACGAGTCGAGCCGAGTATCTGACAAGCTCGACTCGACTCGACTCATTTTACTCGAGCTCGAACTCGACCGAGCCTTAATATTTTGAGCTCGAGCTCGACTCGGTGCCATACTCGACGAGTTCGAGCTCGACTCGATAAAGTTTTAAAGAAAAAACAATTAATTAATAAATGTTGTATTTTAGCTCGAACTCGACTCGATTAGGCTTTTGACTCGAGCTCGAAGTCGACTTGAACTCAACATATACAGTATAATATTTATTATTTAAAAATCGAAAACTTGAGCTCGAACTCGACTTGAATAGGAAAAAGAAAAAAACTCGATTAGGCTCGCGAGCCTCTCGAGTCGAGTACCAATGAACTCGAACTCAACTCAGCTTTAGAAAATGCTCGACTAAACTCGGAATTTAGCGAGTCGAATTCGAATATCGACTGAGCCGATCTCGAGCAGCTCACGAGTAGCTTGACTCGTTTACAACCCATACTTAACGCATTCAAATTTTACAACTCAATTAAAATCGAGTGTTAACACATTAATCAATGTAACGTGTAGGGCTGTAAACGAGTCGAGTCGGGCTGAGTATCTGGCAAGCTCGACTCGACTAGACTCGTTGTACTCGAGCTCGACCTCGAACTCGACCGAACATAAATTTTTCAAACTCGAGCTTGACTAGGTGTCATACTCGACGAGCTCATTCTCGGCTCGAATCAACTCGCCAACTTTAAATTGTTCAATTAAATCATAAAATTGTGTATCTTAGATCGAGCTCGAACTCAGTTTGAATTGAATATATACATTATGCTAGTTAGATATATTATGTTATATATAAACTTTTGTTAAGTTGTATATATTATAAAGACTCTATATAAATATTTTGTCAAAGTAATGTAAATATAATATCAAATTAGAATTTTAATATAAATATTCTCACAAATATAATAACTATATGCAAATGTAATTTTGTATTAATTAGTTATGGTTTGATTTAAAAAATTAATATATGTAGTAATATTATTTATAATATAAACTCGGGTGTAGTTTATAATTTTGCGAAAACTAACATGTGTAATATAACTTATAATATAAAAAATAATGTAATTTATATATTTTTTTTTAAAAACTAAATATAATTTTTATTTTTTAAGATATTTTATTATTTTGTCTTAAATAACCTTCTTGATAGGTTACAAGTTTAAATAATTAAATTATTTTCTAAGTTATTATAACAAACTTTCCTTTTTTATTTTAAATTACTATTTTTAGTAGGCATGACCATTCCGCAGCGGGATATAAGAATTTTCTACATGAGTGGTGATTTGAGTTATGGATTAGTGGACCTAGCAACTCAAATTTGGGGGAAATTCTTTGGTAAGCTTGTGTTTATACAAAATTAATATTATAATGACAAGTGTCTTTGCTTTCACTATTTTAGAGTTCATTTTTAGGGTTTTAAAAAACAACCAATAAAAGTAAGACACTCGTCATTATAATATTGGCTTGGCGTAAACACAAGGCCTACACAAGAATTCCCCCAAATTTGGATTGGTACTTGCGGCCCATGTGAAAAAAAGAATGTGATGACTAGGGCTGAGCAGGAAAACCCGAAAGCCCCAAAAATCCGTCCCGATTTCGTCCCGAAAAGCCCGGTCCCGAATAGACCCGAGCCCGAGCGGGCGGGACTTTTATTTTCAATTCGGGCTCGGGCTTTTGTGCCAAAATCCCGAAAAGCCCGAGCCCGTCCCGAATTTTTTTTTAATACCATATAAATATATATAATTATATATATCTCCATTATTTGGTTTCTACGCCTCCCTTTCTCGGTTTCTTCTTTTCCTCACGATTTGTATTCCTCTCAAGCTCCTAAAATGACGATGCGCCTCCCTCTCCAAATTTCAGCACTTCATCTTCCTCCATGTTTGATTTTTTTTTTTTTTTTCAGATTTTTTTTGTTAAAATTCGGGCTAGCCCGAGCCCAAGTCCCGAAGTCCCGGCTCGGGCGGGTCATTTTCCTCATTTTCGGGCTCGGGCTAAAAATTAGTGTCCCGAAATTCGGGCTCGGGCTCTGGCTTAGGTAAAAGCCCGCCTATTCCGGCCCGAGCTCACCCCTAGTGATGACTGATGAGGTGTTTCACATGGCGGGTTGAAATCTTCGGCCTTAAACGGGCCGAACTCAAGTTGCCAATGTAATAATATCTATCTATATATAATAAAAATCTATGGATTGTCCATATTTTTGACAAGTACTAAAACGCACTGCTTACATGTCAAAATGAATATATTCAATTGGTCCACATAAACGTACATTCTCTCATCGATGATGTGTAATGCCACATAGACCAATCTAAGTGCTTAGATTTCCTTCAAGCACTCTCATTTCATCTTGACAGTCGTTACATATATTGATCAGTTTTTTTCCTTTTCCAATTAATAATAGTTAATTTGATTAACAAGAATCCACTTTTTTTATAATAAAATAATTACTTTTAATTCACTTTTTTATAATATTATATTAATATTAGGATTGGGATTATCAAATTCATATTCATACTTACTTTATTGTTATGTTATTCATATAAATTTCATAATAAAAAAATCTAATTAAATGTTCTAATATATCCATTTTGTAAGAGGTTGAAAATTTTTTACATCTATATAAAAATGTGAGAAAAAAAATGTATTATGTTGGTCGATTCTTGGTAGTTGGTAGGAATCTTTGGGGCATGCCTTGTTGAGATCTCAAAATTATACACACATCCTTCATTTTCCGTTGGATTTTCTTACCAAGACGGGATTAGCCACCCATGTTTGAAATCTTATTTCCTTGACAAAACCGGCGTCGACCAACTTTCCCACCTCCTGGCGTATTGTCGCATTTTTCTCTACTCCCATGGATCTTCTTCATTGAGCTATAGGCTTTATGGCTGGGTTTATTTTGAGCTCGTGGGAAACGACGTCGGGACTTATCCCAGGAATGTCACTAGGCTCCCAGGCAAATAATTTTCTATACTCTTTGAGGAGAGAAACTATCCTTTATGCCAGCTTTGGGGGTAAAGCGGACCCGATGTTGACTCTCTTGTTGTCACCCTCGATGGCGACCTCCATTAGTTCCTCCAATGGGGCTGGTCGTCCACCTTCTTCCCTAGGGTCCTCATTCTTGACGGTGGATAGAGCTTCATTTTGATTACGTCTTCTGAGGAGATTGACGTAACATTGTTGAGACGCCTTTTGGTCACCCCATACCTCTCACATTCCGTGATGAGTAGGGAATCCCATTGTTGGAACCTGGATTTACCAAGATGATTTTCGCGGTGTTTCCGAGCTCCTTAGTCTTCAAATTCCGGGCACGCACCTTCAAAAAAGGACAATTCCAGGGCGAACCCCGGCGATCCCTCTCCGACGGTCAAATTAGTTGCCGTTCATACAAAAGAGAGAGATCATTATTTTGTATATAATTATCATATATCTCCAATGTTAATCAGAAGATTCTTTATATATAATAACATAATAAATATTATGGTATATAGTCATTTATTGACGATGACCGTTATGGTAACAGAATATTTAGGCAATTACTGTTATGGTAGTTGAATATTAATAGCTGAATGACCGTTATGGCATCAGACTATTTATAGTTAATACATATTATGGTATCAAATAAATATGTTTATATCAATATCCATCACCCATGGCCTGATGGGCGGTAGAGGGAACGATGTAGTTGGAATTGAGGGTCGTTCTTCCCAATATGGCGTTGTAGGCGTTTATTTTATCGACAACTACGAAACGCACTTTCAAGCACAAGGCTTTCCATCATTGTCCTAGGATTACAAGGAGTTGGATTACTCATAGGGGGTAAGTCGTTCTCCCTGCAAATCCTACTAGGGGGAATTCATTTCCTAGAGGTCTTTCTTTTGGTATCCCATTGTGGCGACCACCTCGAAGGTAACGTCAGTTGAACTCCCTCCGTCGACAAGTACTCTTTTTACCTCGAAATCATTTATCCAAGTTGTGATTACCAGGGCATCCTCATGAGGTTGTGTCGCCTCGGTCAAGTCATCTGTGGAAAATGTGACTGTCAATGACTCTAACTCCCTTGGTTTCTTGCGAGTGACTGGCGAGGAGGCGCCTTGGGCCGCATAAATGTCCCGAGCAGCGCTTAATTCTCCTCCCGCCGCAAATCATCCTGACAGGACATTAATATTATTGTCTGGAGTGGTCCTCCATCTTCTTCGTTCACGACGACGATGGTGGCGTTGGATTTTTTCTTGCATAAACTCAAGCTCCCTCAGAGCAAGGGGGCAGCTTTCTGTGTCATGCCTCTCTGTTTGATGGTATTCACAACATATGAGGGGTTGACGACTTTCTTCTGTAAGCTTGAGTCTTTCCAACCTTTTGTTGGGTTTTTCGGAACTCTTTTTCCTGGGAAGAAGATGATCCTCGCCCGAATGAGATCCCACATTGACTCTGGAGGACTTCTTGTCGAGTCAAACGACCAGCTCGAGCCTGTTCAACTTTGACATGGAGGGCTGCTCTTTGGATCAGATCTTCCCATCCTCTCACTGGCTCAGTATACTGAGTAATGACTAAAGACTGTGATTGTGGTCCCCAATCCTCTGAAGAATACCCAAATGGCCTCCATTTCAGAGAGTTCGCCTCCGCTGTAGGCTCCCTGGAAGCGACAGAGATAGTTCTCCAAGGTTTCTGTCGATCCCTGGAGTATGTCATCCATGATTCTAAACATTTTCATGTGTATGGTTTCGTCTTGAGTGACTCCTTGGCGGTGCCATGACTTCTTGATCGTTTTCCCACAGACGACGCCAAATGTTGGGATCAAGTTGACGTGGCCCGTAACTTCTGGTAGTGGACTTCGAGACCTCGCATTTGGTTAACTCTTTTAGGTAATCTATCTCGACCTCACCGAGTACTTAGTTTCCTTTTGAGTTTTTTGTAGGCGGTAACCTGAAAAAGGGGTGGGGATTTGCCGCTAATTCCACTCCGAAACTTAAGTCAGTAATGGAATAAGAGAAAATACTGTAAAAAATATATGATAGCATGTAAAATAATGAGTATTTATAGGCATGGATTATACCGACTTTAAGTGGCGGCAGCTATGCTCTGATTGGCTGTTCAGTGACGGTGGTCGCCTTTCTCTGATTGGTTAAGGGAGGCGATGATGTGTCAGTAGGTGACAAGCAGGTCGCCACCTCATCATTTCTTAACGTCAAAGGTTTCTTTAACCAGGTGACAAGTAGGTTGTCACATCAGTTTTACCTTAAGAGGGAGGTTTCCTTAGGTCAGAAGGCGGCATGCAAGTTGCCAGCCGGTACCTCTTCTTTAAAGGGAAATGTTTCCTTCTATGGTTTTGTCGTCGACTCGCCTTATACCTGGGAATAGATTTTTATAGATGGTTGGCACTTTTTCTTGTATTGTCGGCCTCAGTATCATCACCTTAAGGAAGGTATGTCGACACTTCGCATTTGTTCCATTGATGCGGACTTAAATGGTTGTCGACTTTATGACTTAACGTCCCGACTTTTGAATGTTCTCGACCCATTACTAGGTTTAGGAAGTTAATTTTATTATCACTTGGTTAGTTGACTAAAAAGGTTAAACAAAAAATGGAACTTGAAAATTTTATTTATTGTTTTATTTTATTTGTTACAAAAGTTGAATGAATTAATAGTAGCGATTTTAAATTCATTCCATTTAAAATTAAATTAAGAGCTCAACTAAGCTCTATTTAATTGGAAAAAAAATATATAAAAACACTTTGAAGATGATGCACAATACAAGCAATGACGAAACAAGCCCAAGGGTAGTAAATGTCCCACCTGAATTTCTGATGATGTTAAACTTTTCTCAATTTTGCCTTTTTAAACCTTAAATTGCCCCTTAAACTTTTTTTACATTAATTAATTGCCCAAAATTCAATTTTTTTCCCTCCAAATAAAATATATAATTTCAGTCCTAAACACATTATTATATTTAAAATAATATATATTTTGCACACATTTTTTTTTCTTGCATAGGCTTTCTATAACATTATTATTCATACAACAAAAATTGGAAAGTTAATGAAAACGACCAATTAATAACATCTTAATATTTTGTCTTTGCGTAAGTATAACAAAAAAAAACTTGTCTCAAGCATAACATGAAACGAAAATGATAATACTGTGATAATACTGTAGCAATTATGTCATTACAAAAGATATTTGCAAACTCGATAGTGACCGATCATAAATCCATTTTTTACTTCACACTCATGGCTAGCTAGCTCCTCGTGATGCTCTAACATAAATCCAATAACTTCCATCGGAAAATGAAAACACAGTAGACCGACACATGCAACACAGAGAGCGCAACTTCCAACTATTGGTACGAGACGTTACATATTTAATATTATTATTAGGGCGGACATTAGAGCACTTTTAATGGACAATTTTGCTAAGACATTGAAGTGAGATTATGACAAAATTGTTTTCCCAGTTTTCTCTTTCTTAAGGATATTTGTGTATTCAAGATATTTTGATTAATTTTTTTATTTTTAACAAAAATAAAAAACTTACAAAAACATATTTTTATTTATTTATATTATATAAAAATCATATATATTCCAAATGATTTGTCTAACGTGTTCAAAATAGTTTTTGGCCATTATAAGTATTTTAGACAAATTACATTTTTTTCTATATTTTATGACACATAGCTATGACACATAGCTTCTATAACGCTGATATAGCTGGAAATGTACATAAAAATGTCTTTAGCCATTGTGAGTGCTCTTATACTCCATAGAATAATACATGATTAAATATGTCTCATTATGGCATTTATTTGAAGGTCTAATTAAGCTAAGAGCCAGAAGTTTTTCTGCCATCGGGTGGTGATTAGGTAGCCTCCCATGCCTCTGCTTTGCTTCCTCACACCGATCGTCAGACAATCTGCACCGTCGATGCATTGTTCCACCAACTCGTCCGACACACTCATCCCGCAAAGGCTACCAACATAATACATAAACCATGCAATCAATAATTAATATCATACATATATATATATATATACTGTGATTTTCAACCACTAATTAATGTCTCATATATTATATATATATAATGTAATTTTTTTAACTATAAACAACCTAAAATCTATACATATATTTTGATAAATCACTATTGAACACATAACAATATTGTTTTTTTTAATAAAATATCTACATAGGTTTGTTTAATATTGTTCATAAGATGGAAATCTTAACAACCATGCATTTTTTAATTAACAAAGTTTTTAAACTCACAACTGACCATTTGTACTACAATAATCGGCATTTAAAGTTAGAACTTTTTCTACCAAAAAAAAAGAGTCAGAACTTTAGAATATATTGGAATATTGATTATATATATATATAAACATTGATATCGATTTATTTGATATGGTTCATAATTAAATCAAGATCATTAACCATGCTTATTTAAAAAACTCATAATTAAAAATTATACAACATGATTATATGTCAAAAAACTCTATCGACTATAAGGGACTTGTTACCACACTTTCAAATTGCGAATTTCGCGTAATCACACCCTCAACTTTCGTAATATATTTGTTTAGGTAAGAAGAATTAATACCAGGTGAGGAAAGTAGTGGATGGCTTCTTTTGACCAAGAACAAGCACAGAGACCTCAAGCTTCTTTACTTGGCTTGTCACCGTGGCCAATTTCGGCCCTTGAATCACCAGTATTTCTACCTCCACCTGATCACACACTCAAACTTTGAAACATACCAATTCCAACCCCAAAATTTACACATTGTTTCGATATAGTCCTTCCATTCATACCTCAGGTCGAGAGAGCTTGCAGAGTGAACCAAGAGAGCTGGCGAGACACGGCGAGAAGAAATTAGGAGACGACTCTTGGTAGGGAGGGATGACGTGGAGCAGCGTCAGCAAATCGCCCTTGTTCGCCACGTGCGTCAGCGCCCATATCATGGCGTGCCTCGCACGCGCCGACTCATCCACCACTACCATCACCCTCTTCTTCTTCATCATCCAGGCGGCCGCCGCGCCTGCAAGTCCGCCGCCGTTGATGTGGAGACCACCTTCCATCTCCGCCGCCTCCAAACGTCGATTTGTGAGCTTCTTTTCCGGCAAGGTGTGGGAGGATCTGAAAATTGAAGAGTTTCTGTGATGCGGAAAGCTGGTTTAGCTACGTGATCAGATTGAACAGATGTATGAAGAAGAAGACAGAGAGAGAAATGGAAAGTTGATGAATGATATTTGAAAGTGGAGAAATGGAGCGGAGTGAAGAAGGGACGACACGGAAGTCGATGAGACATGCACAGCAATAAAACAAAACTAATTAAGTGATATTTTGACTTTCATATATTTCGCCGTTAAGCATTTAATTATTCTTTTTTCTTATATTAAATTGCTTTCCTAATTTTAAAATGTTAACGATAAAATTAAAGTTCTTTTTTTTTCTTTGGCCAAAATTAAAATTCTTCTTGAATTTAGTTCGTTTTTAGGACCCAACTTGATTTATCAGTTAATCTAACTAATTTGAGTTAATTATTCTATTTAATAATCCAACATTGTGTTTATATGGATAATTTGTTATTTTATTTATTAAAAAAATTGTTAGCTAATTTTAAGTAAAATCGAGATTTGCTATATCTGTCTAATTAAGTAACTGTTGAAGGTTGATACATGTAGATATGTGTCAGTCATGTGTCATCAAAATTCTATTAAAAAGTTGTAAATTTCTCAAGTTTAATTAGTAAATTAAAGATTCTAACAATGTTAAGTTAACAAATTGTAAATTTTCAAAAGTTCGGCTAGGAATTATACACATAACATAGCAAGACAACTTGGCACAACATACAAGTTTATATCATCATTTAACCGTAAACTGACATTGCTATTATGTTGTAGTTTTGTATGAATTTAACTAACAATTTCTTTAAAAAAATAATTCAAAAGCAAGTCGTCCAAGTCCCAACATTTAGATAGTAATTAAATTGCTAATTTACCCCGATAAATTATAGTTTGACCCATTGGTAATTGAATTTAAATTTTTAAACGAAGTAAAATAATATTATTTTAAGGAGAATTACCATAATTTATGGACGTTTTTATTTATGTTAATTAACAACAAAGAGATAATGAAGTGGTATTCCCGAAAAATATAATATGCAAAGTTCCAAATTTGTTTAATGAGTGATATACATGATGATTGGTGATGCGAAGGCAGCGAAGCCAAGAAGTAGTTTCACTTTCATGATTTTGCAGTTGAGAAAGTTTCACGGGAATCACTGTGTATTTCTGTCTGCTCTGCTCTATGTAATCTTCATGATTGGATATGGATGGATACTCGCTTACAAAAAAATTAATAATATATGGATACTATTTTTTATTTCTGTTTAAATTGATAAACAATAATGTGATTAAGGATACATTTTTATCATTTTATTTTATTTTATTTTATTTTTAGCCGTCTATGATTATATTATCAACAGTTTTCTTAAAAATAAATATATCTTTGCACAAATTAAATATGACGATATCACATAGGAGTAATAATATTTATTATCTAGTTGAAGTGTGAGCTTATGAGTATTCCGCAGATTAGTAGATCTAACTATCTATAATAGTAGAGAATGGGTCGACCTGTGACCCGAAACCCGTGGGTCAATATGTAGTCAATCCGAACCCGAGCCGAATTTTATAACGGGTCAGGACTCAGAATCCGAACCCGACTTAGCCAGTTACCGGGTCAACCCGTAACCCATCCATAAATCCATATGCTTCTCTTTGGTCGCTGACCGCCGCTTGCTGCTCCTCCCATTCCATCTTCGTTGTCAAACTCTTCTCTTCTCCGAGCTCGTTTTATGCTACTCCAACCTATAAGAACTCAATCTACATGTCTCTGTTAATAATTCTATCATCGTCATATAAAATCCAATCGTCAATTTCGAGTTATCAGTTAAGGCGTCAGGAATTCTTTCTAAGTGACTAAGAGTCGAACGCGGCTTAGATTTTTGCTTTTCTTTCTTTCTTTCTCCGCTTACTGTGATTCGTGCCCATGCGTGAGATCTGTGATTCGATTAGTTGAGTTGTGACTATGTCTAAGCGCTGACCGAGCCTTTGATATTTATGAGAAGAAGACTAGTTGACAAAAAACAAAAAGTGATGATGTTATGGTTCCCACATTTTTGTTTGTTTGATTTTACTTTTTCTTTTAATATATATATATATTAATTAATATCTAAATTTAATTATATACGGGTCAGACGGGTCAGGTAGGGTCCAATATCAGAACCCGAAACCGACCAGTTTTTTCCCGAGTCAGATTCGGATCAACCCGAATCTGACCCGAACACTTAAAGTTGGGATTCGAACCCGACCCGAGCCCGGGTTAATTTCGAGTTCATTTCGGGTTGGGTCCAAAATTGACAGGCCTATATAATTGTTTGGATCAAAATGACGTGGCTCTAGAACTTCGGGTAACTGACTTCGAGATCTCGCTGGGAGCTAGCTCACTCGGGTATGTTTCTTGACATCGTGGGTACTTAGTTTCCTTTGGTGGCTTTGTGCTGGGCGAGGACCTGAAAAGAGGTGGGGAGGGCCCCTGATTCCACTCTGAAGCTTAAGTCAGTAATGTATATCAAGAGAATATTGTAAAGTATATGATAGAACTTAGCCCTTAAATAATGAAAGTGGACTCCTATTTATAGGGAGATATTTACCGACTTTCTCAAGAAGGCGGCTACTATGCCTTGATTGGCTGAGAAAAACGGTGCGAAATCAGTAGGTGACGAGCAGGTCGCTAGCTGGTGCCACTTTCTTCAGAGGAAGGTTTTCGTGGCATAGAGGGCGGCAAGCAGGTCGCCAGCTGGTGCCTCTTCCTTCAGAGGGAAGTCTTCCCAGAGGCGGCGAGCAGGTCTCCACCTGTCCTTTCTTAAGAGGGAAGGTTTCCTCCAAGTATCTGATGTTCGACTGAACGTGACTTGCACTTTAGTAAGGAAGCTTTAATTGTCGACTTAACTTATAATTCAAAAAAGGGGAGTCTTGAATGAGTTTCTCGCCTTGTCCTTTGTTGTCTGGTAGGTCGACTTCTGTTTGTAGGGTAGTCGACCATTCATCTTTGTCTCCTTATTCCGGACTTGAATGGTCGATCATACGTTCTACTGAGAACTCGACTTTTACTCTGTCGACTCGTACTAGGCTGCCTTGAACCAAATCCAACAATAATAGTGTTTAGATCTATATTAGTAGACACTTTTGCCCATTTTAATATTTTATTTTATTTAATACCTTATTTGAGAAAATGTGAAATGACAAAATTACCCCTAAAGTCAAATTAAGAATTGAGTCCCTATTTTTTATTTTGTTCAATTTAGTCCTCAAATTTATATTCTTAAGTTTTGATTTTTACAATTGAGTCCCTATTGTTTTCTCCGTCACCGCACAAGTCCACCGGCCACCACCCGAGACCGCTGATTACCACCCAAGATCGACGACGACCACCAATCGGGCCGACCACCACCAAATCGTAGCCGGCCAGCCCCAATTGAGGCTGCTGACTACGATTCGGGTCACAGTGGGCTCCGACCGAGCCCTCTGTGGCCAGCAGCCCCAATTGGGGCTGCTGGCCCCGATTGGGGTGGCGGTCACCATCAATCGAGGTCGGCCACCACCAATTGGAGTGGTGGTCGGCCCAAATCGGTGGCTGCCAGCCCCGACTGCGGCTGGCCGGCCACGATTTGTGGTGGTCGGCCCGATTGGCGGTCTTCGTCGGCCTTGGGTGGTGGTGGTCGTCATCCTTGGGTGGTCGGCGGCCGCGGGTGGTAGTCGGCGACAGCGGGTGGTGGGCGGCCACAATTTGAGCATTTTCGTCTTTTCATTCAAGCGTGTGCGAGGGGGGCATTTTCGGCTTTTCATTTCAAGCATGTTAGGGGCACACTCTGATAGAATGACATTTTTTGGATTTAATTTTATTTCCGGTCACATGCCAAGCAAGTGACCAACTTCCGTCAGTTTTAACGGAAAAAATTAACAGAGACCTTTTATATCAACAAAGTTGAACCTTCAAACCTTCCATATTAACTTTTGAAACTTCAGACATCTCCAATTAACATGGGTCAAACTTCAGACATTTCGTAAATTATTAACCATATTATATATATATACCCGAAGGTAAACTTTTAGGTGTCTGCATGCCGAAGACAACAAAAATGACCCAATACGTTTGTTTGTGACCATTAATTAAAGTACATACAATTGTTAGTCGCTCATTTCGATTTAATCTGCATTCTAAATAATTAGCGTTTTACAAATTTACCCTTCTGCTAATCTTCTCTTTGCGGATGGTTGCTATATCTCTAAAAACCATTAATTAAATATTATTATCTACAATTATGCTATAATAATCATCCCATAAGATAGATATAGTATGAAATTCACCTAGCTAGCTGTGTATATAAATATAACCGTGATTAATCACGTAATGAACGACATCAATGAGTCAATCAACAAAAAGAAGCACAATGGCGATTTCAAAATCCATGATTTGTGTTGCTCTCTTGCTCTTAATCAGCTCCTTGCATGGAGAATGTTCATCCGTACAAAAGAAGGTTAATTTCTCTCCTTTTCTATCTTAACAATATCTAAATGTTGCATTATCTAAATGATGCTCTATTATATTGTTTAATTTTGTGGAGAAGGCGTATATTGTGTATCTCGGATCACATTCTCATGGTCGTGATGCTGCCCCGGAGGTGTATGCCGCAGTCGAGAACTCACATTACGAGTTTCTCAGTAAATATCTTGGCAGGTACGTAATATTATAGCAAATTCATACAAAAATAAATGAATAATTCACTAGCGGATCCATATTTTTTTAAATAAGCGTTGATTATTAAGAAATTTCATACACTTGAAATTGGAGTCGCCCCTTATATAGATTATATGATTGGGCTGATGCAGTTATGAAAAGGCCCAAGATGCCATATTTTACTCTTATCAGAAGCACATTAATGGCTTTGCAGCAATTCTAACTGAAGATGAAGCTGCTGAAATTAAAAGTAAGACTTCACATATAATATAATATAATACAATACATATTATATATATTTATTTATTTATTTTTTTGTGTTAAATTAGGTCGTATATTAATTTCCAATGGTTGAATGCAGAGCATCCAGATGTGGTTTCAGTTTTCTTGAACAAGATGAATCAGATGCAAACCACTAACTCATGGAATTTCATGGGGTTAGAGCATAAAAGTGGCGCAGTTCCACACAATTCTTTATGGAGAAAGGCCAATTATGGTGAAGGCGTTATTATTGGACACCTCGATTCTGGTTTGTATTTGTATTTGAATTTCTCTAGTTATTAGTTATTAACGAATTCTTTCCAAATTAACAATTTTTATAAAATCTATACTTTTATGGACTAATATAACCAATTGCTAACTGAATTTAGACTTAATTATAAACCAAGTTTTAAAATTAGCTACCTAAACTTTGTTACTTTTACAATTTACTTTACTCGAAATGAATTCGTTAAGAAATTAAAAAGATTTCACTGAAATATCTCACATACACTTAAAAAAATGAAGTAAATTACTCAGAAATTAGAAATTCATGTATTCATTCAATTTTTAAAAAGTGAAGTCCGGGTATGAATTTATAATAGATTTAAATTATGAAATAGCGATCCGGTTATCAACCCTAATTTTATATATGTTGATTGATTAATAACGGTTCCAATACACATAACAGGTGTTTGGCCGGAATCAAAATCCTTTAATGACCAAGGATATGGACCGGTTCCATCCCGTTGGAGAGGGGTCTGCCAGAACAATACCCCTCCTGTATTTTCATGCAACAGGTAATTGCTGCTTTAATTACTTTTAAAAGACAGACCACCATAACATTTTGCATTATTTAGTAATTTGAAGTCTTATAGTTTTTACGTTGCAGAAAGATAATAGGAGCAAGGTACTTCGCTAAAGGAATACCGACCATTTATCTCAATCAATCCCAGATGTCTCCCCGTGACTTCCAAGGTCACGGCAGCCACACGTTCTCTACATCCGGCGGCAACTTTGTCTCACCCGTCGATTTCCTTGGTCTTGCCCATGGCACGGCCAAGGGTGGGGCCCCTCGAGCACGCCTCGCTGCATATAAGGCCTGCTGGGCACTAGGTATTATGGAATAAATATATTTTATTATATTCTAATTAAGTTGTAAAATAATATATTTTTCTAATATATTTATTTCTTAATAATACTAGGTTGTTCGGACGCTGATGTTCTTGCAGCGTTCGACGCTGCAATCCACGACGGTGTCGATGTGATCTCCATATCGCTGGGTCCCGGCCCGACTGACTCTATTAGGCCTTACTTTCATGATAGCATCCCGATCGGTTCGTTCCATGCCATGAAACACGGCGTGACGGTGGTAGCTTCTGCTGGAAACTCCGGCCCCGAAAATAAGACTCTCGGGAACATGGCTCCGTGGCTGCTTAGCGTGGCTGCGAGCACACAGAATCGTGAAATCCGTAATTTCGTTAAGGTACAGACCGAGAAGGAAGGTGAGTATAAGTGGTTCAAGGGTGAGAGCTTTTCCGAGCCTTTTCCCGACAACGGCACTTTATATCCGATGATCACCGGTGAGCAAGCAGCGATGGATAAGAGTAGCTGGGAAGCGTAAGTTTAATTAATTTTTTAAACCCTAAAACATGAACTAACCCTAAACCCTAAATTAACCCTAAACTTAACGTGTGCACGCATGCAGACCGATGTGTATACCCGGGTCAATGAATCCTGAGATGGCGAAAGGCAAAATTTTGGTTTGTATGCTTAGCGGTGCAGATGCTGTGGGTCAATATGCTGCCGAGATAGGTGCGGCCGGAGTTATTTTCTACAACTCTCGATACTACGCCGATCAGCTTTATCCGCAACCGTATCTCCTCCCCGCGATCACCATCAATTACGACCAAGGCGTTCAACTCCTTAACCTCATGAACACCACCAAGTAATCATAATTATTTAATTTTCAATCTAATTACAACTCGTAATTAGTAAAGTGCTGACCGTAAATATTTATGCGCTCCCACTAATTTTTTTGAGCAGTGTTACTCTCGGTTCAATCACCGTGCCGTCCACTATATATAATGTGAGACCGGCACCGGTCATAGCACCGTTCTCCTCTCGCGGACCGAACGTAAATAGTCCGACTGTTCTGAAGCCTGATATTACTGCACCTGGAGTTGATATCCTAGCCGCCTACTCCGAGGCTGCTCGTCTAAGTAGTAACAGCCCGCGGTCAGATGACCGGAGAGTAGCTAACATTTTGATGTCGGGCACATCTATGTCCGCTCCTCATGTCTCCGGAATCGTAGCCCTTCTCAAGGCGATTCACCCCGATTGGAGTCCCGCCGCTCTCCGATCAGCTATTATGACTACAGGTAACCTAAACCCTAAACCTTTTAAACCTAGGACACCTAAAAGTAACATAGTGCAAACTTGATACTGTGATTAAATTCTTAACTTTATAATTTTTTCTTAAAATGAAATTAACAGCTATGACGACCGACAACCGACGCAAGCCGATGCTCGATCACGATGGTGAAGAAGCAACTCCGTTCGCTTACGGTTCTGGCCACGTCAGCCCTAACAAGGCCGACGACCCCGGTCTAGTCTACGACTTGTCCACAAAGGATTACCTATTATTCCTCTGTGCAGAGAACTACACTACGGAACAGCTAAAGACTTACTTCCTAGAACAAGGTGATGAAGACTTCAAGTGCCCTAACTCGACCGCCGGGGTAGTGGACCTCAACTATCCCGCCATTATCGTTCCGAGTCTCAACAAGACGGTCACTTTGCCCCGCAGGGTGAAGAACGTAGGGTTGCCCGGGATTTATAGGGCGCTCGTACGTGCGCCGAAGGGTGTGAGCGTGACGGTTAAGCCGAGCGTCCTAACGTTTGAGGAACTTGGGGAAGAGAAGGAATTCACGGTGACTATTAGCAATGTTAGGACCAATGTGGATCAGTTAGTTGCTGAGTATTATTTTGGAGAAATGGTGTGGTCGGATGGGAAGCATTTTGTCAAGAGTCCAATTGGAGTTGCTTTTAGTTAGGTAGCTTAAATGTTTTATTAGCTGTTAATGCAAACTTTTAGGCTTTAGTTTGTGAATTGTGATTATGCTTTAGTGCTCTGTTTAAAAATAAAATAAGGTTAGATTGTTAGAGGTAGATATTTTAATTAAAATATGTTATTCTATCATGATATCATTGTTGGATTGATAAATAATATTTGGTATATTATATATATATATTAATATAGGGTTAAGAACACAATAGGGGCCTGAATGTTTGCCCATGTTGCCAAAAGGGGTCTGAATTAAAAAAACGTATTATTTAGGGCCTGAATTTTGAGTTTTGTGTATAAGTGAGGTCTCCGTCTATTTTTTCTGTTAAAATTGACGGAAAGTGGTCACATGCCAAGCATGTGACCAAAAATAATTTGAAAACCCGAAAATGTCCTTTGACCAAAGTGTGTCTCTCATATGTTTGACCTAAAATGACGAAAATACCCTTTAAGCCACCAAAGCTCCGGCGACCACCACCACCCCGACTCCGGCGACCACCACCGGCCTCCGGCGACTACCATCGACCTCCGGCGACGACCGAAAAGCTCCGGTCGGAGCCACAGGGCTCCAGATCGGAGCTCCAAAGCTCCGACCGGACCTCCGAAGCTCCGATCGGAGCCAAAAAAGCTCCGATCGGAGCTTCGGAGGTCCAATCGGAGCCTTTTTGGCTCCGATCGGAGGCCGGTGGCGGTCGCCGGAGGCCGGTGGCGGTTGCCGGAGGCCGGTGGTGGTCACCGTAGCCGGGTGGTGGTGGCCGGAGCGTGGTGGCCTTAATTGCATAATTAGTTTGTAGGGGTATTTTAGACATTTCACATTTTATTAATTAAATTAATAAATTGTATAATAATTACAAAATGGTATTTTTGTCTTTTCACGTGATTCTGTTAGATTTAACAGAAAATTTGGACGGAGACTTGAAAAAACACAAAACTCAAAATTCAGGCCCTTAATAATACGCTTTTTCAATTCAGACCCCTTTTGGCAACATGGACAAACATTCAGGCCCCTATTGCGTTCTTAACCCATTAATATATATACACACAAGTTATATCTAAATTACAAAAATGGAGGTAAGTTGTCCCCGCTTTTTATATAATGGATCCACCTAGATATGAAGTCAGGAATCAGGATATAGAAGAAAAGAATTGAATTATAATTAAAGTATAATTAGGTGTATTTTCCGCGCATTGTGCGGGGTGACTTATCAAATATGTATAATTAACAAACTAATATTCGATGAAATTTATACTTACTATTTGTAATATGTCAGTATACAATTCATAAATATCAGTCTAAAATTTGAAGAAAAAAAAAAGTAAACTAAAAATTGAAAATTTTGAACCTAAAATACTATTGCGCAAATTCACAAATAAATTTTAGATGCCCGTACCACATGCTACCTTTGGTCGTCGGATCCCGTGTAAAGCGTCTGTTCTTCAACATATATGGCTTCGATGACCACCGATGATATCTCGCCGGAGATAGAGATGGCTCTGTCATTGAGACTGTCAGTTGCCCGTACCGCCTAATATCTTCGTTCGCCGGCTACGTGTCAAGCGTCTGTTAAAAATCAGCGAAATTTTAATTTTGATTTATTACATACATTGAATTTTGAACGGTCCGAAATTTTAATTGCGATTAATTGCATACATTGAAATTTGAACGGTAATCAGGAAAATTTTAATTGCGAATAATTGCATACATTGAACTGAACCGTCCGAAATTTTAATTGCGATTAATTATATACATTGAATCTTGAACGGTTCGAAATCAACAGAATTTTAATTGCGATATGATTAATTGCAACTTAAAAACTCTCAGCTCCCTAGTGCAATCAATGCTATGAAGTTAATGACTAAAAACTCTTAGTTCAATTGTTATAAATGCATCGATTACCGTAAAAAACAAATTATTTAGCTCCACATTCACTCTTATTATTTCTCATTCAGAATTTATAATATATATAGATTTATAATATTTATAGATTATCTTAGAGAGATAATATAGGATTTTAAGGAACAAAATTAAAATAATTACATTTTAAGGCTAAAATTTGAGAGAATAAATTGGCCCGACACCTGATATGGTTTTCGCCACTGGATCCACCCATTATATATAATTATAAAGTATCATGACACGACCGAGTTGATGTATGAGAAAGACAAAGATACCATATTCTACTCATTTCCCGAAGCACATCAAAAGCTTTATAGCAATGCTAAGTGACGATGGAACAACCCAAATTAGAAGTGTTTCCCTATAATATAATACACGAGGATGCTAAACTTTAGTTTGTGATTATGCTTTATGTAAACACCTGATTTTGGACAAGGTTTGAGAATATCGTGACACGTGGAACTGAAGATCGAGTAAAGTCACGAGACAAGGCATGCACGAATCATTTGTGGACCCGACATGTCCGAAATGAATATTTTCAATATGGGTCTTAAAACGAAGCTTGAAAAATCACGAACACAATGCAACTGACCGTGAATCGATCGGACATCGTGATAAGAAGTTATGAGAAGAAAATGAAAAGTGAAAAAATGAGATTCATACATGCATATTTATATGTATAGGTGTTATCATTTAGCAGGAGATGAGATTTGAAAAGATGTCTCCTGGCCCACCATGGTGAAAAGTCTCCATATTCTGTGAAATTTCTCTGCACACGCCAAGACGTTCCATGCTATCTGCTTCAATTATCGCTCCCAGTGGTATAATTACTGTCAGACAAGCGATGAAATTTCACTATAAATAGAGGCCATTCGACAGCGATAAATGGACACCAACATTTGAGAAGGAGAGAAAAATTGAGAGAGTAATAGTTAACTTTGTGAGGGCAATAGTGAGTGTAGTATAATTTTCGGTCTGAGTTCTGCGCGTCACGGTATTTTACCCGGAAGCAACTTAGGTAAATCTCTTTTATTCGAAGTTGTAATTATGTTCCGAACTTGAATAAAATTTACTTGTACTTGCATGATTTATATGTCATTTTAATATATATATATATATATATATATATATATATTTGCATGTTAGTAAATACAAAAATAACACGTGTATATATCATGTAGTAATATGTAGGTTCAACATACTAACTTTTTTTAATCTATTAGTTGTATGAAAAATTGTATATGTGTATATAAGTTTCATTTATTAGCTTATATCTATTATTGGTTGTTTTGTCTTATATAAATTTTCATATATGCGCGTTGTATTAATGCTTACGTGCTTATATATATATATATATATATATATATATATATATATATATATATATATATATATATATATATATATATATATATATATATATGTATGTGTATGTGATTATTAGTGTACTATTTATATTTATGCAAAAATATATTTTTTACGTAAACATGAACTACATAATATTCTAGGATAGTTAATACCTAAGGTTACATCACTAGTTTATTTTTGTATGAAACATTTTTATACGCATTTTGCATGAATATTCGGTTTAAAAAAAAAAGAATTAGAACATGAAAGATTATTGGGTGGATTTGATTAAAAAAATAAAATATAATATGGACAAGACAAACCAAAGTACCGAAAGGGCGGATTTTTAGCTTGCGAGCTTTTAAAACGTAACCAAACCCCCGAACTCAAACATCTGGACGCAGACCATTCAAAGCCCTAGGATTTTAGTATCATGTACCCTAGGCAATTTTAGGATCCCGATTAGCCTTTAATTAATCGGTGGCGACTCTTTTTATTTTCCCCGATTCGGTTGATATTTCCATATTCGACCGGACCCTTCACTCGCCGATCCCAACAAATAACATTTTTCAAAACCGCTCTTTTCGAGGGCGTGGTCAGATCCGACGTCTGACAATTTAGTCACTTTAAGAAACGAAATATGTTTATAGTTAGTTAATGTAAGATTGTTTCTTATAGCTAGATATTAGATGATTTTTTGTCTTGCATTTCATATATTTTTTTTTTCTGTTATTTAGTTCGACATTATATTTAATTACAATTACTCGTTTATCTTCCCACTCTTTCCCCTGTCATAATAAAATTTCACATTTTTTGTTTACTAATATATGTATAAATATAAATAATTAATAAAACCTTCCATACATATTTCTATATATTTTTACTAAGAAGACGATTATAGTTACGTTTTGATTCGTTTTCATAAGATATAAACGTACGTTTTTAGAACATGGAAATATATTTTTGATTGCTTAGAATGAAGGTGATCAAGATGAACTCCTATTTTGATGTTTTATAAAATGTCACTCCCACTTAATTTAAATAAGACTTTTACTCGGGACGAGCACAAATAGTGCCACACTAGTACATTCATTCTGTAAAATATATATATATATATATATATATATATATATATATATATATATATATATATATATATACTATTAAGAGTAACTGGATGGAAGGTAACATTAACAAAAGAAAAGAGATGTATACAATAATGTAGTAACTAACAATACGTGGAATTTTTGTACTAATTAATTTTAAGCCGACACCAAATTAAGTTAACATAGCTAATAAGAGTGCAATTAAATTAAACGGAATTGAAATCCATAAACTACATTTAGCTTTGGGCCATGTAGTTGGATGATATTACTTGTCCGCCATTTGTGGAGTAACAACTTTCGCCGTGACGGGCAGCTCCAGCTTCTGTGCTACATTATCCTTAACACCGTTTGGTGTTCCGGTGGTGCCGCTGCCGTTGTAGTCTTTGCCTTTACCCCACACCACCGAGTATAACCCGACCGCGATGATAACGCCACCGATTATGCTGATCACCAAATTGATCCATTAGGACTAGGTTGATATATTGATGTAAATTAAATAAATCCCTGCTAATCACCTTTTTACTTATACTTGTCACTATTATTATTTTTGTTTAACTTGTATTGTTTGATTTTTACTACATTGATTGATAGTGGTAGGTGGAACAACTGTTCTACAATTGGTTCGGTCTGAATCTATATAATAGTTGTTCTGGTTCTACTTAATAACTATGTTGGGCTCCAGATGAACCCAAACAACTCGTTTGGGCCCAACTTGAACCCAAAACACTGTTTTGAGTTCAGACTTTTTTTTTTTTTTAAAGAAAATAATTTGAAGAGAAGAATACGGTGAAATTGAAAATGTAAATAGCCAAATATTTATATAGTAGTTTGTTAAAGAAAAAGGGTACCTGCCGAGGAAAAGCTTTTCGGCTAAGATAAGGGTGCCCAAGGCAGCAACTATAACCATGCAGAGAGGGTTGAAAGCGGTGACGAAGACTGGACCCCTTGTTTTCAGCACTAAGCCTTGCACATAGTACGTTATTCCTGAGCTAACCACGCCCTGAAATACATATATAAATTCAATCATTACAAATTATATTATTCTCCCAACTATCGACCCCATAACTTAAACCCTACTAAACTAACTATTAATATTAATTAATTAAATTATTTGTCTAATCTACCTCCTAATTAAACAATTCCTTCGCTACAGCACTATATATAGTATACTCAGCCTAAATTACTGCCTCAACTTTTTCTTTAGTTCAATTTTAGACCTAAAATATGTAATCATCTTCAATTTAGCCCTTTAAAATTTGTATATTTGCACCATAAAATTTTTATACTTTAATTATTTGCCCGTACTCTAATTTCTGCTACCAGTAACATAGATTCCCGACTTCATCTACTTACGGTATAAACAGGAGCAAGCAGGCGAGAATCCCAACCGACAGCCCACGCAGATGCGTGGCGCTCCACCACGAGTGCAACTGCCGAGCTTTGCAAGGTTCCCAACAGACATATCAACGCCGAAAGTGACAAATCGGCGGGATATCTCCTCACAGTTATCGACTATACACGAACACAATTAACGACGTTATTATTTATGAGTTTACAACTACCGTATCATCAATTAATATACAACGGAAGAATAATAATATGTAAGAAAAGCGGAACCCACTTGGAGTATATAAAAGGCTGACCACGCGCAACAGCCAATGAGGATAAAGAAAGTTCCGGCGATCCAGTGTTTATGGGAGTTGCCGCCACCCGAACCACCGGCCTCCGCGTGGTGGCCCGACCATAGGTTTATGATAGGTCCCTTGTAGACCGTCATTAGGATTGCCCCACCAAAAGTCACAACAGTCCCCACAATTTTCGCTATTCCTCGTACCTCCTTCACTTTTACTTTCTCCATCCTACATAGTAAAAAAAACGACCACGAGTGTTAATTAAGGAAATATACATGAATATCTTGTCTTTCCATATAATTTTGGAAAAATAATTAGTTATGATTTATAATTTTACCTAAAAATAACGGCCATGAGGAAGGTGATGGACGGAACCGCATTCATGATAGCGGACGTGAACGATGCTGAAGTATAAGTCAGCCCCAGGTATGCGAAGTTTTGATCTATCACTGGTCTGCATGTATGCGAATTTCGAGTTATATTTTTGCGACATCGAATAAATTATAACCAGAAAAAATACGATATCTACGCGTTCTGTATATTATGATCGACCATTCCTAAGTTAATATGATCACGATATTTTTTGGTAAGTACTTACTCGAGAAACCCGAGAACCATGATCTGTAAGAAGGTTCCCAACGTCATCTTCGGCCTTGTTTTCCTGCGAAAATAGAAGTTAGATTATACACAACATGATGATGTGACATGATGATTCGTAGTTCGTACGACTATTAAAACCGTTAATTAACTATGAACATAATCATATATATTTGAAAAAAATAACCTTTCAATAACAAGAGCGAAAGGAGCGAGGACGAGGAAGGCAATGGCGTTTCGATACACGATAAGCACGTATCGGCTCATGCCATGGTTCAGAGACACGGTGCTTATTATGTACATTCCGGCCGAGCCGAACTGTAAGGCCACCATGAATAGATAGGGTTTCACCATAGTGAAAATCTGGGACATGGATTTTCCGGCCATTATGGATATTACGTGCTCTCTAAGTCACTCTTGTTCTTCTATATGATGATTGATGAGAAAATGAGCACGTACGTACATATAACAGAGTGTAGTGCTTCCTTTATAAAGGAATCGTGAAAGGGGTGATAATACTTATGTGGAAAGTATGGTCAAGATTCATGATATTTATGGTCTTATCATTTTTTAGTAGTATAGAAGTGGTTGCTGACGTCATCGTCATCTTCAATAATAATAGATTCATATATATATCCCTCTATGTGTGTGTTTAGTGATTCTACTTTTAAAGAATGGACTGCAGAAAAAAAAAGGTTCGGTATTGGTGGATGCATTATTGGACCAATCTATATGGAGTATGAAGATGCATGGGGATTCTTCTTTACAATGATGGAGATGGAGTATGAAGATGCATGGGGGTTCTTCTTTCCAATAGTAGACGTGGCCGACGTTTATATAATTTTTTATTTAAAAAATAATAATAATATTTTTTTAATGTCCGGTAAATTCTGTTGTTGTGAAGATAGGCCGACTGGTAAGACGTTTTCTATATAGGGCAAATATAGGGCCGACCTTTTTTTTAAGTTTTGAATAATTAAATTCGGATTTTCTAGTGAATATATTTAAAAATTATATTAAAAAAAAAAACTATATTCACCCATTTTCGGCAATAATAATAATTACTAGATGAAAAGACATTAAAAAATGTGATAAAATTAAACTAAATAAAAAAGTATGTTTATATGGAATATGAAGATGATTTAGTAAGCCGGAAATATCGTGATAACCGATTAACTAGATCCATCACGGTTCAAAGTTTTCTTAGAAGAAAAATTTTAATCGATCAATTGTTAGTAATCTCCAAATTATAAGTTTGAGGCTAGTATATAATTTTGACATTGAAATAAGGGTTAACACATAAAATTCTTACGTTTAACCGTTTGGTTCAAACATATACTTTTTAGTTACATACGTTTTCAAATATGACCGTTTAGTTACATTTTAACGAAATATCCAAAATACTCTTTTTATATTATTTCTTCTTCATCTTCATCATCAAGTTCTTCATGTTCTTCATATTCTTCATACAAAAATATTTATCTTTTCAATTATTATTTTTTAAATCGAGACGTAGGGTTCAGATTTGAAGCCAACAGCAGCTCTGCTGTGTTTGATTGGAACCCAGCACTGCTGTTGGGTTCGAATCCGAACCCTAACATGATTTGGATTCGATTAAAAAAAATAAAATTAAATGGATGAAGAACACTATGAATATGATGAAGAACACAACGAAGAACACTTCAATTTATTAATAATAAGGGTACAATCATAATTTTATAACCATTTAATCACATTATGTAAAGCATAAGTGACTAAAATAATTATAGTTTAATTAATTGAACAATTTAATCACATTCTGAAACTTATATAACCAAACTATCACGTAAAAAAATAAAATAACAATTTCATCGTATAAGTACGAGTAACTAACCGGTGTATATTAACCATTGAAATAAACTAAGAAATAATAATATATAAATATGAAGTATGAAAGTTGGTAACATAATTAAATTACCGTTAGTATATGTTAGTAGATAGATATTTGGTTTGTAATTTTATTGTTGTAATTATTACTAATTAAATTTGTATTAATTACCTAGATATAATTAGGTTGTTGATTCGTGGTAATTAATTCTATTTAAATTAAACTTAGAGAAGCTTGTCAATTTTTTTTTTTTTTTTTTTTTATAAATATCAAAATTTAATAAGGAAATTGTCACGACAGTTTGGAATACTTTTAGTTAGTCTTTTTGTTAGAAGTTAGTTATTTGAAAGAAAAAAATGGAACACGATATTTGCAAACAACGTTCAGTAATCAGTATTATTTTTTATAAATAAATCTCTAGCGGTACCAAAATAGTTGTTGATTGCGTATTTTATGTTTTTTACACAAAATTACATTTGCAAATTGGAGCGACAAATATTAGTCGGTCACTCCAACATAACTTTGAAAACCGCAACTCACTTTACAAATTAAATTACCTTAAATACACCCTATGGTATGTAAATGACATCAAACTTTGCCAGTCTTTTTCCTCTTCTCTTTCTGGATCGTGATGTTTTTTCGTTTGGTGATGATGATTGTGGGATTAAATTAGGTGGGAGAATATTAGTAGGCAGCTGTCCATTTCCTATATACTCCACTTCATGCACGTACGTCGATATATATATATATTCTCATGTAGAAATTAACTAATTTCTAAAACTTAATTTCTTCTATTTTGATTTACCACAAAAAAACGGCAGTGTTATCTGTTTCAAGAGTGGCAGACATTAAATACTCAAATGGTAGTCGACTCGGTGCACACTTAATAATAAATAAATAAATATAAATATATATAACGACTCTACCAAAAACAAAAACAAATTTGCTATAGTATTATCATATCTAAACCCGATAAATAATTTGTGCTATAAAGTTTGTTTCTTTTAGAAATTAAGTGATTGGTCGGTCGTCATACCATTGGGCCGGCCATCATGCACTTCTAATAACTTATTTATCTTATTTATTCAGATAATAAACTTTTTAAAGCTTTAATTATGATCAAATTGTTATTATGATAATTGGATCAAATGCTCGACTATATAACATAATAAAGGGTTTATTACAAAGATATATATTTCATATAAAAATATATTAAATAAATGAAAATATAAGTATTATTACATGTAAGAAGATCATCAATATTTAATATTAATTATCCTTATACTAATTGTAATATAGTAACGATACAGTAAAAAAAAATTGGCCGGTTAATAGTACATTGATAAAAATTAGATAAAAGTGTCTAAATAATGTAAGAGTTTAATGGTTGCTGAATGAAGTCTACTGCTGTTGCTGCGTTTTGATCAATTTTATTTGAAGTCTGGTCGGACCGCCTTCATCAAGCCGGTTCATTTAAATTAGACCGGTTCAGCCTCATACTTATCCAGTTCGTTATTTCTTCTGCACGTCTTTTATTTTACTGCGGATTTGTCGAAATTTTGTGCTAATTTATAGCCCCATTAGCGGTTAGTTGGTAGTGGCAATTACTTAGATGGTTTCTGTTATGTATTTAAATTGTAGTCTTGCACTCATAATGAATAAGAATCGCACCCCTTTTTTCTTTACTCTGTTTTTAGTGTCCTTTATATTACATTAGTTCTTGCCGTGAGTTTGCTTGATTACCAGTCCCAAAACTTTACAATTGGTATCAGAGCCTAAGGTTCAAGGTCCAACCTCGATTAATCATGTCTGAGCCTGTTTTCACTGGGTTAGCAATACCCAAATACGAAGGCAATTACGATTACTGGAGCTTGGTGATGGAAAATCTGCTCAGAGCAAAGGAGTACTGGGACATGGTGGAGAATGGTATTGGAGAAGAAGGGCCATATGCAGCAGCATACAAGGCCAGGAAACTCACAGACATGAAGGCGAAGAACATAATATTTCAGTCAATTGATTGGGTAACTTTGGAAGGAATTCTTTGCAAAGACTCCTCCAAAAATATATGAGACTCAATGAAGAAGAAGAGAACCGAAACTGCACGAGTGAAGAAGGCTCACCTACAGGCTCTCAGGAAAGAGTTTGAGCTGGAGTTTGAGCTACTCCATATGAAGGAAGGAGATAAGGTATCAACTTACTGCTCTAAAGTGTTAGAAATTTGCAATAAAATGAGGTTTTATGGTAAGCCCATGTCTGACACTGAAATAGTTGAAAAAATCCTGAGATCTCTGAGTTATAGATTTGAGTATATTGTATGTGCTATTAAAGAATCAAAGGACATAGATACACTGACCTTTGACGAGCTACAAAGCTCTCTGATTGTTCATGAGCAGAAAATGCACAACAGTGCAAATAGAGAAGAACGGGCTCTCAAATCAGTGCAGAGTTTTGAAGGATCAAATTTCAGAGGAAGGAATCACTTTCGTGGCAACAAAAGTCATGGAAGAGGTTATGGAAGAGGAACCCACAGAGGCACTGCTGAAGATGACCACAAAGAAAGAGGGAGCAGCAGCTCTCATGCAAGAGGTGGTGGTTATCAACGAGGCAGAGGAAGAAGAAGCTTCAACAATGCTGAAGTTGAGTGTTTCAGATGCCACAAGTTTGGGCACTATAAGGCAGATTGCTGGGCAAAATTACCAGAAGATAGACAAGATAAGTTTAATTATGCAGAGATTGCTGAAGGTAAAGTTCTCTACATGGCCATCGAGAAGAATCAAAATCAAACATCAGCAGATGTTTGGTTTCTTGATACTGGCTACAGCAACCACATGTGTGGAACCAAGGAGACATTTGCACGACTTGATGAGAGCTACAAGACAAGTGTAGCTTTCGGAGACAACTCCTCAACTCAAGTCAAAGAAAGGGGAGACATTAGATTGAAATCATTAAATGGTTTTGTTGAGACCATATCTAATGTTTTGTTTGTTCCAAATTTAAAAACTAATCTTCTGAGTGTAGGTCAGCTCATGCAGAATAGTTACTCAATTATGTTTGGGAAAGACAAGTGCCGGATCCATGAAGAAAAGAAGGGATCGATCCTTGAGATTCAAATGAACCAGAATAGACTATTCCCTTTAGAAATCAAATCTCTTGAGTTTAGTCTAGCAGCCGAGGAGAAGAGAGACGAAGAGGCAAAGCTGTGACATTTGAGATATGGTCATCTGAACTACAAGGGACTCAACACTCTCCACAAGATAAGAATGGTGGAAGGGCTTCCTCAAATCAAGATTCAACATGAGCTATGTGAAGGATGTGTTCTTGGGAAGCATAAGAAGAGTGAATTTCCAAAAGACAAAGCTTGGAGGGCCACAAAACCACTGCAGTTGGTTCATTCAGATTTATGTGGACCTATCTTTCCAGCTTCAAATAGGGGTAAGAAATATTTTATCACATTTATTGATGATTTTACTAGAAAAGGATGGGTTTCAATTCTGAGTGAAAAATCTGAAGCATTTAGAATCTTTAGAGTTTTTAAAGCTGCTGTAGAGAAAAGCTCAGGATATCAAATCAAGTGTCCCAGGACTGACAGAGGGGGAGAGTTTTGCTCAAACGAGTTTGAAGATTATCTCAAAGACAATGGAATTGAGATTCAGAGGACAGCCCCATTCACTCCTCAGCAAAACGGAGTTGCTGAAAGAAAGAACAAGACTGTCATGAATATGGTTCGGAGCATTCTTAATACACGCAGTGTACCTAAGAAGTTCTGGCCCGAGGCAGTAATTTGGAGCTTTCATGTGCTCAATAGGTGCCCAACATTTGCTGTTCGAGATGTGACTCCCCAAGAAGCTTGGACAGGTTTGAAACCCTCAGTAAGTCATTTAAAGGTATTTGGTTGTATAGCTTATGCTAAGATACCTGAAGAGAATAGGAGAAAAATAGAAGATAAATATCTCAAATGTGTGTTTTTAGGGCTTAGTGATGTTTCAAAAGCATATAATTAAGCTCTATAACCCCATCTCTAGAAAAGTCATTATAAGCAGGAATGTCAAGTTTGCAGAAGACAAGTCATGGATTGAGGAGGGGTCACAGGTAGAAGAGAGCCCCTAATTGTTGAAGGAGAAGAAGTTGGAAGAGAAGATGATCTCACAGTTGATCCGATGAAGAAGGAGATGAAGAAAATGCAGGGGGAGGAAACCAGCTTCAGATAGAAGATGAGCAGCAAGCTCAAGAAGACCACCAGCAAGAAGAATAAGAAGAGCTGGTAGACTATGAGGGTTCGCCAACAGCAGTTGGTAATGACCCTGAACCTGAAGAGGAATGGCACAGCAATCCCAGACCAATCAAGAAGCCCAGATACTTCGATGATTATGAAGTTAGTGGTGTTGAACTTAGAAGAAATGATCCTGATTTTATAGCTAATTTATGTCTATTTTCTGATTGTGATTCCCTTACTTATGAGTCAACTAGTAAAAATGATAAATGGAGAAGAGCTATGCAAGTAGAAATTGACTCAATAGAAAGAAATCAAACCTGGAAATTAGTTAGTCTACCTAAGGGTCATGAAACCATAGGTGTCAAGTGGGTTTTAAGACAAAACTAAAAGAAAATGGAGAAGTAGATAAGTATAAAGCTAGGTTAGTAGCTAAAGGCAATAAACAAGCTTATGGGATAGATTATACTGAAGTATTTGCCCCAGTAGCAAGGTTAGATACAATTAGGATTATTCTAGCCTTAGCAGCTCAGCATGGTTGGGTACTCTATCAGTTAGATGTTAAATCTGCTTTTCTCCATGGTAAGTTAGAAGAAGAGGTATTTGTAGATCAACCACCAGGTTTTGAGATCAAAGGGAAAGAAAATCTAGTTTATAAACTGAATAAAGCCCTTTATGGATTAAAACAAGCCCCTAGAGCTTGGTACAGTAGGTTAGAATCTTATCTACTGAGAGAAAGTTTTGAAAAGAGCCCTTATGAACACACATTGTTTATAAAAACTAGAAACAACAGTTTCTTAGTTGTTTGTGTGTATGTTGATGACCTTATTTACACAGGTAACTGTCCTAAAATGCATTTAGAATTCAAAGAACTGATGATGAAGGAATTTGAAATGTCAGATTTAGGTAAGTTACACTATTTCTTATGGCTTGAAATCAAACAGGGGGCTAGTGGGGTTATTGTGTGTCAGAAGAAGTATGTTAGGGATGTGCTTAAGAGATTTAAGCTTCAGAATTGCAATTCTGTAAGCACACCTGTTGAAGTAGGACTTAAGCTCACCAAAGAAGGAGCAGGTAAAGAGGTTGATAAAACCATCTATAAACAACTCATAGGTAGTCTGATGTATTTGACAGCTACAAGGCCAGATATTCAATTTGCAGTTAGCCTGGTGTCTAGGTTTATGGAGAAACCAACTGAAGCTCATCTCCATGCTGTCAAAAGAGTAATGAGATACCTGCAAGGAACTAAAGATTATGGTCTCTTGTACAAGAAGAGTTCTAATTTTGGGTTAGTTGGTTATACTGACAGTGATTTTGCAGGAGATCCTAATGATCGAAGGAGCACCTCTGGGTTTGCTCTAATGATGAGTAAAGCTGTAGTGTCATGGTCCTCGAAGAAGCAACCCATCGTGACACTTTCCAGCACTGAGGCAGAGTTTGTGGCAGCCACTTCATGTGCTTGTCAAACTCTATGGGTGAGAAGAATCCTAGAAGATTTGAAGGAGAAGCAAAAAGAAGGAACAAGAATATGGTGTGACAATGATTCAACAATCAAGTTGTCAAGAAATCCGGTCTTTTATGGGCGCAGCAAACATATTGATGTGAAGTATTTCTTCTTAAGAGATTTGGTGAAGAATGGAGAAGTGGAGCTTGATTTCTGCAAGATTGAAGAGCAGATTGCAGATATTCTCACTAAAGGATTGAAAACTTCGTCTTTTGAGTATCTTCGTGAAAGATTAGGCGTTTGCGACATACTTTAATCTAACACTAGCAAGTGTATAGATTAAGGGAGGGATTGTAAGAGTTTAATTGCTGTTGAATGAAGTCTACTGCTATTGCTGCGTTTTGATCAAGTTTATTTGAAGTCTGGTCGGACCGCCTTCATCAAGCCGGTTCATTTAAACTAGACCGGTTCAGCCTCATACTTATCCAGTTCGTTATTTCTTCTGCATGTCTTTTATTTTACTGCAGATTTGTCCATATTTTTTGCTAATTTATAGCCCCATTAGCTATTAATTGGTAGTGACAATTACTTAGATGCTTTCTGTTATGTATTTAAACTGTAGTCTTGCACTCATAATGAATAAAAATCGCAGCCCTTTTTTCTTTATTCTGTTTTTAGTGTTCTTTATATTACATTAGTTCTTGCCGTGAGTTTGCTTGATTACCAGTCCCAAAACTTTACAAATAATTGGAGGGTCACGGTGGATAGGATACTAGAGTAGACTACTCACACTTTTGGTGACGTGCGTTATAATATCCATCCCACGTACGTACTACTAAAAGTATAATCTGCATTTTTTTTTTGGACAAAAACAAAAGAATGGTCAAAATAAAATTTATCTACAGTCATCTTGGAAGAAGAAAAGAAAAATATATGGAATAGAGCTAGTATAGTAGGTGTCGTAACCCCTTTTCTCGTGTTCTATTATTATTATTTTTTTTTTTTTCCAGAAGCAAGGCTTTATTATATAATAATAATTAAAATCAGTCTGGGTTAAAATCTAAAATTAAGATAGAAAGTAGAGGAGAAAGGGTACAATAAACCAATTGGCCGGACACATCTCCTTTCTGGAATGGATAGCCACCCAGTTTGCACTTCGATTAGTGCATCTTCGAATAATTTTCCAACTAACAGACTGAATCAAGCTTGCAAAGTGACGAATGGAGCAAATAATGTTGTCGAACCTCTATTATTCAATGGAAAAGTTTTTCCAATAAAATGAGAATAAATCATTATTAAATAAAATAGCTCTAATTATATATTTATTCATATGAATTACAGAACTGGTGCATTGTCTAGTCGTCAAGGCACTGGTCGTGGACCAAAATATTTATCACTGTCGATCCATATTTTACCAATAGGCTTAATTATGACGTATCTCAGTTTAATTACTACACATATAAATTATGTTCACTTCTCAGCTTGGATCGATGGTGACGGGTGAGTTGTGATAGATGTAATTCTACAAATACATTTTTTTATCCTCTGCATGTACTTTTTTTTTTTTTTTTTTCCCGATGTGAAATATGTGTGTATATATGTGATATGCGAGTTTTAGTTATCATTTCTCATAATTTATTTGCTGTCGGACGATTTTTCGGCTAATTAAATGTTCTGAGATACTGGTGTCCATAAAACATATATTGAGAAGTGATAGACATTCCGATGTCGGAACTTCTCAATATTCCGACAGTCCATTAATAGCTTGCCACATGTCCACTGAAAAGTTTTTCTTTTCTCTTTCCACGTTATTCTTTATTTGGACATAAACACCCTTGTCTAGTACCAAAGTGAAATCAGGTAGTAATTATTCTGAATCCTCTCTCTTACTTTTTCTTTTGTCATGTCTCCATCTCTCTTATTTATTCACATCAAACATATTTTCATATTCACATTCCCCATGTTTAATATTTAGTTAATATTATTGTTATAATTTATAATAATTTGTATAGAACAATAGATAAGAATCTAATATATTTTTTTTGCCGAGAGATGTAAAAATAATTAATTTTGCACATTTTTAAAAGGAACCAGCAATAATTAAATAAATTGAAGTATTCATTACAAGCTTAATGTTTCATGCTTATATTTTTCACATGTTATTTTACGTGTCACATATGCTATCGGTTGGATTATTATATTTTGCGATGTCTTCAAATGTATCACTATGTTAATTCAATAATAAAATGTCTTATATTAAAGAAAAGTTATGGTAAAAGATATGAAAATGTCAAATAAAAGTTACGTAATGTTAAATGGTAATAAAAATACATTATGAACTAAAATAAAAATTGGTGGCAAAATAAATAACAATAGAATTAGTTTAAAATTATTTTAATTGATAGTTTTTAAAACATGTAAAAAACTGGTTTGAATTTAATAAAATGAGTTTTGCATTTTTTTTTTGTTACTTTTTGTTATTTTAAATAACTAATTGTGCCTTTTAAAATTTATTGTAAAACATTTTTTTAATGTAATAGTATTTTAATATTTATTTTTTTTTGGTAAGAAATATCATTCATTCATAAACCAAACACCCAAAATACAAACAAACAACTTCCTTAAAAGTCAACTACTACGCCCAAACTACTAACTGGGGAAATCAGAGGGAGCCCATAAACTTGCCGGAATGGATGAAGAATCCCAAGTTCCGGACAATCTATGGAGAACCCCCTTTTTACAAAAGCGATGGGCTGGGTGGACTACCATACGACTAACATGATTGAAAGAAAAGGTGGGATAGTAAAGCCAGAAAGCGGAATCGTCCCGCTTCGGTCACGCAGCGGAATCGTCCCGCTTTCCGTAAATAGTAAAGCCAGAAAGCGGTTATATATGTATTAAATTATTAAAAATAAATAAAAATGTATAATTACCTGCTTAACAGGTTGCGGGTTTTTTATTCTATTTTTTTTTTTCACTTTTAGCTTCAATTGATAATAACTTTCGTTTTATAAGACCAAATGATTCACGGTCAGTTGTGTTGCATTCGTTATTTTACGAGCTTCGATTCAAGACCCATATTGATATATTTCTCTGTAATGTATTCAGCTCACAACTGTCTTACAAATCACACGTGCCAATTTCAATTATTTTCCCAAAAATATACATGCTTGAATTATGTTCCTAACGCTAGGGCTGTAAACGAATCGAGTCGAGCCGAGTATCTGACAATCTCGACTCGACTCATTTTACTCGAGCTCGAACTCGACCGAGCCTTAATTTTTTCGAGTTCGAGCTCGACTAAGTGCCATACTCGACGAGTTCGAGCTCGACTCGATAAAATTAAAAAAAAATCAATTAATTAATTAATAAAAAGTGCGCCTTAGCTCGAGTTCAAACTCAACTCGATTAGGTTTTTGACTCGAGCTCGAACTCGACTTGAACTCAATATATACTTACATAAAATTATTATTTAAAAATAAAAAAACTCGAACTTGACTCGAATAGGAAAAAGAAAAAATCTCGATTAGGCTCGCGAGCCTCTCGAGTCGAGTACCAGTGAACTCAAAATCGAATAGGCTTTAGAAAAAAGCTCGACTCGAAATTTAGTGAGTCGAATTCAAATATTGACCAAGCCGATCTTGAGCAGCTCACGAGTATCTTGACTCGTTTACACCCCCTACTTAACGCATTCGAAATTTACAACTCAATTAAAAATCGAATGTTAACACTATGTAGAGCTATAAACGAGCCGAGTCGATCCGAGTATCTCGCAAACTCGACTCGACTCATTGTATTCGAGCTCAAGCTCGAACACGACTGAACCTAAATTTGTCAAACTCAAGGTTGACTCGGTGCCATACTCGACGAGCTCATTCTCGGCTCGACTCGACTCGAATTGCAAATTTTAAATTGTTCAACTAAATTATGAAATTGTGTATCTTAGACCGAGCTCGAACTCGGTTTGAATTGAATATATATATTATGCTAGCTAGGTATATTATGTTATATATAAACTTTTGTTAAGTTATATCTATTATAAAGACTGTTGCATATAAATATTTTGTCAAAGTAATGTATAAAATATTAATATAAATATTCTCCAAAATTTATTAATTATATGCAAATGTAATTTTGTATTAACTAGTCATGGTTTGATTTAAAAAATTAATAAAAAAAATTAATATATGTAGTATTATTATTTATAATATAAACTCGGGTGTAGTTTCTAATTTTTTAAAACTAATATGTGTAATAATTAAATGAAATTTATATTTTTTTTCAAAAAAAAAAAGTTGATTTTTATTTTTTAGAACAATTTATTATTTTGTCTTAAAGAACCTTCTTAATAGGTTACAAGTTTAAATAATTAAATTATTTCCTAAAATATTATAACAAACTTTCCTTTTTTATTTTAGATTACTATTTTTAGCAGGCGTGACCATTCCGCAGCGGGATATAAGAATTTTCCGAGGGAGCCCATAAACTTGCCGGAATGGATGAAGAATCCCAAGTTCCGGACAATCTATGGAGAACCCCCTTTTTACAAAAGCGATGGGCTGGGTGGACTACCATACGACTAACATGATGTAAAGAAAAGGTGGGATTTTGCCTAAACAAATATTTAACATCATCCAAAATACCCACAAGAGACAAAGGACTGCATAAATAAGACTCCAGAGCTTTGGTCAGCAGGAGGGAATCCGTCAGAATTCGGAGACGTTGAATTCCTGAGGAATATCGTGTGGCCAAAAGAAGTCCTGTTCTGCAAGCCAAAGTTTCAGCCAAAAGTGGATCCGATCCGCTACAAAGTGAAATAGAACCTGCCAAAAAGATGGAAGATGACAACCATAGGATGGCCCCTCCAAAAACATTTCCTGAATGCTTACAGACAGCGCCGTCAATAAGCATAAAAGGCCCCCCTGTAGGAACTGCAAGTGCAAGGGAAGTCACTCATCCCGGTTCTGTCCCGAGTGTGCGTTATGGTCCTGTGATCAAAGTCAAGGCAATCATATTATCAGTCAAAGTGTGAGCATAAGTATCCAGTATAGACTTTGGAGTAGGTTGTCTGGATTGGAAGACAAGTGCATTCCGCTCCAACCAAATACTCCACATGAGAAAGCATTTAGATTTCAGTATGTCTGTAGCAATTGACTGGGTCTGAGTGCTCGGGTAGAAATCGGTTAGCAACCAATCAAACACTGTAGTACAAGGAAAAAGATCTGTTCTGATTCCAAAAGTAGATGCGAACCAAATTCTAGATGTGAAAGGGCAGGACCACATCAAGTGGTCCCAAGTTTCTGGGTCGATTCTACAAAAGGGGCAAGTGGGATCCACTGCCGGGATTCGCCTGTGAAGGGGTTGACCCAGCGGGAGACCGTTGTGGCAACCTTTCCAAATAAACATCTTCACTTTTGGTAGAAGTTTAAGTTTCCAAAACTTTGCCCAGAAAGACGGAGAAGAATCACGTGATTGGGAAGATGTACAGCCGAATTTGGCTTCCTGATCCATAGCATGAAGGAGATGATATCCAGACTTGACCGTATAGGATCCTGATTTGTGGAAAGTCCAAAGGAGCCTATCACGCGATGGAAATATCGGTAACTGAATCTCGGAAATGGTGCTGACCAAATGAGGCGGCAACAAGGATTGTAGAGTTGGAATATCCCATTGTTGTATCTCAGGGAGGATAAAGTTTGAGACTGTCAGATCAAGGAGAGGGGATGGTAGGACAGAGCCCCACGAGATTAGGGTCCCCGAGTTTGGAACCCAAGGTTCTGTCCAAAAATTTATTTTAGTTCCTGAACTAACGTGCCAGCGAGCACCCAACAACATAAATGGTCGTAGGCGGAGTAATCCCTTCCAAACAGATGAGTGGAAGGTCTTAGGACTAACCTCCCAGAAATTCTTTGAACGAAGGTATTTTTGGCGCATGCAGTTGACCCAGACAGAAGAAGAGGATGTAAGAACCCGCCAAACCTGTTTAAGAAGAAGGGCTTGGTTGAAAATATGTGTATCACGGAATCCCAAACCACCAGCTGCCTTGCTTCGTGTTATTTTATCCCAAGCAATCCAACAGATTCCCGCTCTATCTGTGGAGTTCTTCCACCAGAAGGTCCTGAAAATACGATCAATCTGATTTGTAGTTACCTTTGGTAGGCAGATAGCAGACATTGTGTAGGTAGCCAGAGAGGCAGCCGTGGATTTAAGTAAAGTTTCCTTCCCTGCTGGAGATAAAAGTTTACCCATCCAACCTTGGATGCGGGATGCCACCCGATCAATGAGCCTCGAGGAACACAGCGCATGTTGTTTACTCCAATCCATGGGTAAGCCAAGATAAGTCTCCCGATCTCCCATTTCCCGGACGCCCATTATTGAACAAAGTAATTGACGTCGTTCTGACTGGACATTAGGGCTAAAGAACATACTAGACTTGGAAAAATTAATCGATTGTCCCGATTCTCTCTCATAAACGGAGAGCAGATTTTTCACATTTGTAAGGTTGACCTGACTAGCCTCTAGAAAAAGAAGGCTATCATCAGCAAAGAACAGGTGGGACACTGGCGGGCAGTTTCTCCCAGGTCTAATACCTTTGATTGAAAGGTTCTGCTGGGACAGTGATAGGTGATGGGATAAGAGTTGGGAGCAAAGAATGAACAGGTAAGGTGACAACGGATCTCCTTGACGCAGTCCTCTAGATGGAAATAGAGGGCAAGTTTTCCTCCCATTTATGAGGACAGACATTCGAACAGTTGAGACACATTGCATTATCCAGGACACATATCTTGAGGGCAGTCCCATCCAAACCATTGCTCGTTGTAGAAAAGGCCATTCAATTCTATCGTATGCTTTACTCATATCCAGCTTCAAGGCGAGAAAGCCGGTGGACCCAGTACGACGATTCTTGATAACATGCCATAATTCTTGGGCCAAGAAGGTATTGTCTGTTATTAAGCGACCCGGAACGAAAGCACTCTGAAAGGGGGAAATCAGTCCCGACAGACAAGGTCGAAGACGATTCGCCAGTATTTTTGCAATGAGTTTATAAGAAGTATTACAGAGACTAATAGGTCGCCAGTCTAAAAGAATAAATTGAAAAAAAAAGTAGAATGGCTCGTATAAAGGAAGAAAGATAAGTAAAAGTAAGAGAGAGTGTGAAAAGTATTTTATTGATTACCTCGGTATTTTCAATTCATATTGATAAGAGTAGTTGTGTCTAAACAAAGAAGAGGCCGGAGAGAGAAGAGTAAAAAAAATTGTCACCACGTGGCAAATTATCCATGGATCGTCGGAATGCAATAGAGGGTCCGATATCGGACTCTCTATCATTTCTCAACATATATTATAATATTTTTTAGGTTTACGGGTCTTTTGGTACTAACATGTTTGACCACTTTTGATTTTTCCGATCCCTGACCAAATTTTCCGATCCCTGCCCAAATATTCCGTACCAAATTTTGAAAATATTTAATTTAATTTTTGAATTTTGGAATTATATATTTAACTTATATATATTTTTTTGTATATAACTATCGGTCTAAAATTTTATTCCAGGTGTATATTTTCTTTTATATGAAAGTTGAGGTTATTTTAGATCATGGTAGAACTTTATGGTACTTTCAGTAATTTTAGAAAATATATTCAATTCATAATTAACAGAAAAATTGAATGAATTAGCAAATTTGCACATTAGCAAAAGTGTGACCAGTAATTTGTCACAAAATAAGTCTGGCTAGCAAATTGCACTTTCACCTAAAATTCAGCTAGCAATTTGATAATTAACCCAAAAAGTTAAAATACATTAACTCTATTTTTTTTTATATTTATAGTATCACATTTTTTTTAGAAAGTATATATATATATATTAACTTTTTAAAAAAGTATTATATTTAGGTACGGCATTCTATATATTTCTTCAGTACCGCACCCTAAAAGGAACTCATTTTATATTAATGCTGGCAAGGAAGTGGCTCCTTTATGAATTGAATGAATAACTATAAAGACAACATAACCATCCGTAGACGTATGATATTCTTTATTGAATATTGTACTGTGGCACTCTCAACTTTGGCCTAGATAGGGATATTTGCATCCTGATCTACATGTATCGATATCATTACAAAATTATTTGAGCAGGTTGATAAAAGATAAACCGGCAAGGAAGACTAAAAACTAAAAAGTTTAAAATAAATAAATTATTTAGTATAGCTTATAAGTTGTCTTTCGTTCACATTAATTGGAATGAGTTACTGAATTATAATATATGCATTTTCCGCGCACCACGCATGGTGACTTATCAAATATGTATAATTAATAAATTAATATTCGATGAAATTTATACTAACTATTTGTAATATATTGAAACACTATTTTTAAACAAAATATCAGTCTAAAATTTGAAAAAGTAAACGAAAGACTGAAATTTTGAACCATAAAATACCATTGCGCAAATTCACAAATAAATTTTAGATGCCCGTACCGCATGCTACCTTTGGTCGTCGGATCCGTATCAAGCATCTGTTCTTCAACAGATATGACTTCGATGACCACCGACGATATCTCGCCGGAGATAGAGATGGCTCTGCCACTGAGACTGTCAGCCGCTCGTACCGCTTGGTATCTCCATTCGCCGGCTCCGTGTCAAGCGTCTGTTAAAAATTAACGAAATTTTAATTTTGATGAATTACAAACATTGAATCTTGAACGGTTTGAAATTTTAATTGCGATTAATTGCATACATTGAATCTTGAATGGTTCGAAATCAGGAAAATCTTAATTGCGATTAACTGTATACATTGAATCTTGAACGGTCTGAAATTTTAATTGCGATTAATTGTATATATTGAATCTTGAACGGTTCGAAATCAGTGAAATTTTAATTGCGATTAATTGCAACTTAAAAACCCTCAGTTCCCTAGTGCAATCAATGTTATAGAGTTAATGACTACAAAATCATTAGCATACCATTGCGCAAATTCACAAATAAATTTTAGATGCCCGTACCGCATGCTACCTTTGGTCGTCGGATCCGTATCAAGCATCTGTTCTTCAACAGATATGACTTCGATGACCACCGACGATATCTCGCCGGAGATAGAGATGGCTCTGCCACTGAGACTGTCAGCCGCTCGTACCGCTTGGTATCTTCATTCGCCGGCTCCGTGTCAAGCGTCTGTTAAAAATTAACGAAGTTTTAATTTTGATGAATTACAAACATTGAATCTTGAACGGTTTAAAATTTTAATTGCGATTAATTGCATACATTGAATCTTGAATGGTTCGAAATCAGGAAAATCTTAATTGCGATTAACTGTATACATTGAATCTTGAACGGTCTGAAATTTTAATTGCGATTAATTGTATATATTGAATCTTGAACGGTTCGAAATCAGCGAAATTTTAATTGCGATTAATTGCAACTTAAAAACCCTCAGTTCCTTAGTGCAATCAATGTTATAGAGTTAATGACTACAAAATCATTAGCTTAATTGTCATAAATGCATCGATTAATGTAAAAAAAACAAAATCTTCAGTTTCACATTCACTCTGTTATTATTTTTTATTCAGAATTTATAATATATATAAAATATAGATATAAATATTTCCTAAATTTAGTTATTAGAATTTATTGATAGGGAGAGCATTTATGGGGTGTCCTATAAATTTAAAAATTTTCAAACACTTTCCTAGAATTTTCAAACACTTTCCTAATTTTTGTGCTCGAATCATAGCTACTGAGTTAGTGATAGAACGAACTGAAACCTACTCAGAACTTGTTAATACCAACAAGTTCTGCATATGTTGGAAAAAAAAAAAGTTCTGCATACCTCTGGCAATAAGACAATGTTTTTTTTTTATATAATAATCTAAAATGACTACTAAAACTACTAACAATTTTATTTTATTATCAATTTAAATATAATAAAAGTGAAACATACAAGTGTATCATGCGAATAAAAAAAATAGAATTTTACTTATAGCATAATAATCATGTAACAATTGAGTTTTGTCTATGTTATATTAATATTCGTTCATTTAATTACGATTCAAAGTTGGTATTATATTACTAGAATTAGAACTAATTTTACAAACCTAATTTATTGTTTTGTACTTATTTGTGTGTGATTCCAGTATTTCATTTTTTGTATATATACGATATAGAATGTAATGTGAATATTTTGATTATACTAAATTCGCAAATATGATATTTTCTCAAAACTGTTTTTTAAAACGTAAGTTTTTTTTTTTTTTTTTTGGTAAAAAGGTTTTTGTACTTAAGAGAACTTTGTTTTTTAGGTTTTAAAAATAACATAATTCTTGTGTGATCATCAATTACCATTAGAATTCGTGGTTGGGTCCAAATAAATTGTGACCCAACCCATTTCTGGTATAACCCATTTAAGAAGGCCCAACAGCAAATTAGAGCTTGGAAGGGAGACATGACATGTGTGGGACCCGCTCTACTTCTCTCTAATTCTTTTCGGAAGTGATATTCGGCCGACCTGGCTTAAACCCTAGACCCTTCCGCCACTTCTTTCATATTTCAACCGCACCTCTATTTCTTCAGAGCCACCCCTCCTCACCTTCTTCTCCTACTCCGTATACTTTCCTAAATCCTATAGCATCTCCCGCTGTCGGCACCTAACCGTGAGTCTCCTTCATTCTTCCATATCACTAGCTGTTTGCTTATTTACTTGTCTTTCCTCTTGAGCTTCTTTGTCAGATGTTTCTCCAGTTTTTACGTTTTCTTTCTTCATAATCGTTGCCGAATACTATTAATAAGGAAAGATGCAGTATAAAGCTCGCCTTTTTTTTTTGTCGGTTTGGCTTTCAGCTGCTGTATATTTTGTATTAGGTTTAGTCAATTGTTTAGTGTTGTAACCTTGTGCCTCTTGATGGCTTGTTTCTGCTGGAAAGTTTATAGTTGGAGCATTTTATGAGGATTTATTGCTGAAATTGCCTTAATTTTCGTCTTTCTATTCAGGTGATAAAAAGTTAAGGCGTAAGAATGCTCGTTTTATTCGAGACTCCAGCGGGGTTTGCCCTTTTTAAAGTTTTGGATGAGGGGAAGCTCTCCAAAGTTGAGGTGAGCAATAGTTACTTTTTTCGCGTAATTTTCTTCTTTGTATACATTGCTCTAAAATATGGACATTATTTGAGTTTTGAAATGTAAGAAATTTGTAATCTGTCTTCAAATTGTCTGTTTTGCTTATTGTTGCCCATTTTAGTTAGTCTTGATATCTTCTGCTACTGAAATGAGTGGTACTTTTCGTGTTGTATTTCATATTTTCAAGGTAATATAAGCCTCACCGGTTGAAAATTTCTGCTTGCAGGACTTGTGGAAGGATTTCAACTCTGCTGACTCTGCTAGAAAGGTCTAGTACATTCTCTCACATGATGTTTTAAGTATTAAGTGCAAATCTTTAGTATGTTGGTTGCCATACTCTAATCCTTCCATCTGATTTGCTTAGTGGATGGTATATGAATATCACCTCTGAACCTGTTTTATTCCTGACTCTTCTGTTGTTTTGTGCATGCTATCAATCTATAGGTTGTGAAACTAAAAGCATTCTCAAAGTTTGAGAACACTGCAGAAGCTCTATCAGCAGCTACTTGTTTGATTGAAAGTAAACCATACAAAGGGTTGCGCAAGTTCTTGCGTACTCATTGTGATGGTGAGACACTTGGTGTGGCTGATTCAAAATTGGGAAATGCAATCAAGGAGAAATTGGTATTACAGTCTGTCTATCTACTTTCAATTGTTGTTGATACACCACCTTAGTTGACAAGCGTGCATACTGACTGAATTTTCTTTTTGTTGCAGCAAATTGAATGTGTGCACAACAACACTGTTATGGAATTGATGCGTGGTGTTAGAAGCCAGCTGACTGAGCTCATATCTGGTCTAGCTGTTCAGGATTTGGCTCCAATGAGCCTTGGTTTATCTCATAGCTTGTCTAGGTACAAGCTGAAATTCAGCGCTGACAAGGTATTATTATCATTTCGTACTTGATCTTATTTGGGCATTAGTAATATTTAGTGTTTATCAATCATTGAATAAAGACAAATTATTTTTTTGGGAATGATTATACATACAAGTATATATGAAAACAGACGTTGATTAGTCACTCATAAGGCCATGCAATTGTTTTATCCAGATTAATAAAATTGGCAGAGCCACCATATTCATACGTCAACTCTGTTCTTTTTCCGATGAACTAATTCATTGTGATTATTCTTTTTTTCTCTCTTTTTCTGTAGGTGGACACTATGATCATTCAAGCTATTGGTTTGCTTGATGATCTTGACAAAGAAGTCAACACCTATGCAATGAGAGCCCGTGAGTGGTATGGATGGCATTTTCCGGAACTTGCTAGGATCTTGAGCGATAACATTCTTTATGCCAAGTCTGTAAAGTTGATGGGTGACCGTGTCAATGCTGCAAAGATCGACTTTTCTGAAGTATGCTGAATTGCAGTTATTCTTGGATAAAATAATTAACCATCATCCCGAGTATTTATATTCTGCTATATCATATGTACTTGACAGATATTGTCAGAAGAGTTGGAGGCAGAGTTGAAGGAAGCAGCGATGATCTCAATGGGAACTGAAGTCAGTGACCTTGACTTGATGAATATTATTGAGTTGTGTGACCAGGTGTTATCTTTGTCGGATTACAGAGCTCGACTCTATGATTACTTGAAGAGTCGAATGAACACAATTGCACCGAACTTGACAGCCATGGTTGGAGAGCTTGTTGGTGCCCGCCTAATTGCACATGGAGGCAGCTTAGTTAACCTTGCCAAGCAGCCAGGCAGCACAATCCAGATCCTTGGTGCAGAAAAGGCACTCTTCAGAGCACTAAAGACAAAGCACGCCACCCCTAAATACGGACTCATTTACCATGCGTCCTTGATTGGTCAGGCTGCCCCAAAGACCAAAGGAAAGATGTCCCGATCTCTTGCTGCCAAAACTGCATTGGCTATCCGGTATGATGCCCTTGGAGACGACCCAGATAACACAATGGGGCTGGAGAATCGTGCCAAGGTTTGTAAAAATTGTATTTTTTTTTTTAACTTGTGCAAATATGTTGGTTCTTTCTGTCAATACCCTTGATGGGTTATTATGATTTTTATTCCCTGACTTATTATGTCGTTATAAACAGCTTGAAGCAAGGTTGAGGAACCTTGAGGGCAGAGAGTTGGGCAAGTCTGCCGGATCTGCTAAGGGCAAACCTAAGATTGAAGTGTATGACAAGGACCGTAAGGGGTCTGCCGGTGGACTAATTACTCCAGCCAAGGTTTGTACTTTGTGGAATATATACATATATTGTTTTATGTATCTGGGTTTTGTTAAATGAATCAAGTAGTGATGGCTATCTGTTTGGTTTGTCTGTATAGACATATAATCCTGCTGCTGATTCAACCCTGGGGCAAGCATTAGATGCTGCTGCTACGGGAAATGAGGAGGAAACAGTGACCAAGAAGAAGGATAAGGAGAAGAAGAAAAAGAAAGCCGACGAAGCTGCCATGGCGGTTGATGAAGGAGAGACTGCAAAGAAGGAAAAGAAGAAGAAGAAGAAAGACAAAGAAGAAAAGGTTGTTGAAGATGGTGAGAAAAGCAAGAAGAAGAAGAGAAAGCATGAAGATGTTGAAGAAGAGCAAACACCGCCTAGCAAGAAGAAAGACAAGAAGAAAAAGAAGAAGAGCGAGGAGTGAAGAAGGAGAGGGTATTTGGACTAACAGTTTTGGTGGCAGCCTCAGTTGTAAAATTGGTTGTTGTCTCGGGAAAAAAAAACTCTCTTGTTTTAGGTATGGGTGTTTTATTTTTTTGTGTAAGTTTTGTCTTATGGATTTGGGTGTTGCAGTTACTAGTTGTTAGTGGATTTTTAATATCATCTATATCGTAAGTAATATGCACTTCTATTAGATTAGCATTTTGAATTTTGAAGTTGTGTGCAGCTCCTGCTAGTGCTACTAACCATTTCGATTGTACCGGCCGGCCTATATCCGACCGGATCTTGGAGCTGATCGGTGGTGGTTTAGAAATATTATGAAACTATAATAAATCTTAATTTTAATTGTTGGCAGCTAATAATTTTGTTCAAACTTTTTTTTTTAGAATATTGAATATTATTCGATGGAAAAAACTCTATTAACCTAAATGCAATATTATGAAATTGTAATAAATCTTAATTTTAATTGTTGGCGGCTAATAATTTTGTTCAATTTTTTTTTTTTATATAGAATATTGTATATTATTTGGTGGAAAAAAACTCTATTTAGTTACTATATTTATATTCTTAAATATATATACAATAATAAATGATAATGAATAAAATAAAATAAAACAAAAGACTGTGGAGAGATAAAAAGTTGCATGTAGGTGTAGTAAATAACTATAATGGAATAAAACGAAACGACGGGATACATAACTAGGGCTGGCAATTTGTGACACAACACGATAGCACGACACGAACACGCACGAAAAAAATCGTGTTCGTGCTAGCATATGACAGTACGATAACACGATAGCACGAACACGACTAACACGATATAACTTCCGTGCTGTGTTTGTGTTTGAGTATCCTAACACGACACGCACGATAACACGATAAAGTTGTGCTAATAAGACTAAATTTTAAGTATTTTTTGAGCAAATCTTATCTATTACCTCCAATTAGTGGTTTATTATTTAGTGTTTTTAAATTATATAATACTAACTTATGAATAGTGACATATTAATTAATGGTTTTTTAAATATGAAGTTAATTATTTTGATTTTTGCTCAAAGATCTCGTATATATATATATATATATATATACAACCGAATATCCTTCACAACACGATAGCACGACACGAACACGCACGAAAATATCCGTGCCGTGTTCGTGTTTGTAAAATGTGGCACGATAAGCTTATCGTGCGTGTTCGTGTTCAGTAAGTTTAACACGACACGATCACTGATGCGCACGATAGCACGAATTGCCACCCATATACATAACAGCGAGAAAAAAAGCTAACTGAAAGAAAACTATTTGCTTGCCACGTGGCAATCAGTGATTGGGGCGGTGTAACACTGCCCCTAGTCCCTACACAAGAATTTTCCCATTTATAGTCACCCACGTAACTAAAATTTTAAAGTTCCATCATTTACTGCCCCTACACAAAAAATTTCCCATTTATAGTCACCCACGTAAGAGCATCCACAATGTAAGATAAAAATGAAGGACAACTCCTCCATGTGGCAAGATGGGTTGTCCATTTGCATTGGAGATGGACAAATTTTTTTTTCCAATCCCTCCAAGGAGGGATTCACTCTCTCACATCCCATCATTAATATTGTGAGAGAGTATAATAGAAAAAAGTGTTAATTTTATTATTATTTAAAAGAATATGTAGGTCCAAGTTGGTAGACACCATTGAAGTAGTAATAGACAACTTCAAGACACTTTTTTATTTTATTATATATTGATTATGTGGCACTAATGTGGCATAAAGTGGGATAGAAGTTAGGGTTGTGCATTGTGGATGCTCTAACTAAAATTTTAAAGTTCCATCATTTTATGTTACTTTCTAGGGTTTTCTTTAATTACTTGTAGCCGTATGACCAATTCAGTCCAAATTAAACGGAATATCTAACGGATTTATCCACAAGAAAAATCATAAACTATTTGTGCAAAAAAACTTCTAATAGTAACTTGTACAGTGACCAAACATCACCTAACAGTTTGGTAATTATTAAACCTAAAATGGAATAAAACAACTAAGCCAACTTTTTTTTTTGGTAAACAAAGACAACAAGAAAAAACTACTAGTACAACTACAAACTAGACCACCACTCTTCGATCCTGAGTAGTTCCTAGTACATCATATAATAACAAAGATGTAAATCCATAAGGCGGGGCAGGCAAAGAGACAAAATAGTCATCCATCTTCACAGCATCTTTTGCAAGCTGATCAGCAACCTTGTTAGCTTCCCTAAAAGCATGCCGCAACTTGTATCTACCAAATGTTTGGAGTAGAATCCTGCAATCCAAAATTAAAGGCATTAGTGGTCGATCTTCAATGGACTCCTCAGAGATAAGGTTTAAAGCTTCCTTGGCATCCATCTCAACATAGATTGAATCTACATTTAACGTTTTTGCCAATGTTAAACCATCTCTTAGAGCCCATAGTTCCGCTACCAAGCTATTAATGTAGCCAATCTTTCTTTTGAATCCATGTAACCAAGTTCCAAATTCGTTTCTCAGGACCCCACCCCCTCCAGCTAGTCCAGGGTTACCGAACGCCGACCCATCAGTATTCAGTTTAATCCAGCTACTCGGGGGTGGGTTCCATTTCACCTGCATTGTAGAATATGAGCACATAGAAACAGGTGTCACCAAATTCATTGAAACTTCCTTTGCAAAAGTAAGGATCAAGTTTGAGAGATTTGGAGAGGCTACCGAATTCCTAAATAATAAGGAATTCCTATTCTTCCAAAACCACCAAATCGCAGAGGTGAAAACAATATTCCAATCAAGCCCCAGATAATGAGCAGTAGTAGTTCTACAATTATGCCAAATCCATGGATAGAGTTCGGGACTCTCAACTCATGCCAAACTTTCTTTGCAATTCTACAATCTCTCAAGATATGCATAATATCCTCATCTGCCTGGTTGCAAATTTTGCATATAGGATCCACATTAATCCCTCTCCTATGAAGAAGTTGGGACGTAAATACTCTCTCATGGTTACAAAGCCAGAGAAAGTGCCTGATTCTAGGAGTAGTCTTGCAAGACCAAATCCAATCCCATTCTCCTTTAGGAGTAGGGTTAGATGTGGTCCTTTGAGATATAATCATTTAGGGTTCTAGAAAATAATCAAGAACTAGTTTTTTTTGTTCTCTGTAGTTAATTATATAGGGTTAATTTAATTGTCCATATAGTACGTTTCTATATTCTTTTGGTTATGTTATCATTTTTAACATGTTGGAAATGTCATAAATAAGACAGAAACATGACATGGCGATGATAAAAAAAAAATGCAGTTTGCTAGCAATTTTTTTTAATAGTAAATTTCTAGTCAAATTTATATTAATATATATTATTAACTTCGTCAATCTTTATCTTAATAATCATAGATAAAACATACTTTTAAAAATTAAAAAAATACCTAAATTTCTATTCGAATTCAAAATAATCTCAACTTTTATATAAACAATTTTTTATATAAAATTTAGAATAGTATGGGTTAGATTTGTTTTTTTATATTATATATAATATTTCTTAGCATGTATAATTTGAAAATTTAAATTTATATAAAATATTATATTATTTTATTAATTTGTAGGATATTTTTAGTAATTTTTTAAATTTTTTTTCCGTTTAATTTTATCAAAAGTGTTGAATTTAGCTATATACATACACAATATATATATATATAAAGTTCAAGTATTATTTTTCCAAAAAGAAAAGTTCAGGTGAAGTTCCGGCAACATATCCTTCTCTTCTCCGTACCTCTATATCATCTATCTCTATATATATATTGCGTAGAGAAATTCTCTCCCTACGGCGAGGGTTTTTTCTTACCCAGCGAAAAAAGAAAAAGTGGGGATCATCGGGTCTAGGGTTAGAGAATCAGGGTTTACAGAATTACTATTCTAATGGACCCTCGTTGCTCGAAACTTTCTTCAAAGAAGGTATGTTCTTTCCACCGTACTAATGTGTTCAAAAACAATCGAATGATCAAGATCCTGACATTAGTGATAAAGTATCTAGACGACTGCTATCAAAGCCTGAGTATTGATCTTGACGATTCTTTCTTGTTATGTTCAACTGGTATAGATTTTGCCGATTGATTAATTGACAGATTCACTGGTTGAACAAATTCGTTTACATGGGATGGTTTCATGAATTGTTTAATCATTTCTGGATAAATGCGCTTTCCAACGAATTGATAGTGGAATTTAATAAATCGTATACTTGGCTGTGTTGGTTTTATCTGTGGAATTGAAAAATCTTTCCGGTTTATAGGTTAATTAAGTATTATAGTGCTTAATTTAGGTGAATAGAATAATGAGAATATCTGAAGATGTAATTAACATATCTATGGGTTTAATCTGCACATGAAATTGTTGAATTCGTCTTCCTGGAATCGTTTGATTACATCTTGGGCTTCTAATCAGCTTTCAAGTATTTGTCTGTTGTTAAGACTTAATCAGTCTTATTATGTTATTTTTATGTTCATCAGTGATCTGATGATGTGGAGATATCTAGCTAGCCCTGTTATGATAGTATATTATGGGGGTTTATATAATAATAGAATAGTTTGGGGGTCATATTGATATTACTGATGTATGAGGAGATAGAATTATGCTTGCATGATGAATTGATATGTTAACACAAGTCTCAGCTCTTCTCTATATCTTCTTCTCCGATCTTCACCTATCCCACTTCTCCGTCCCTAATCTGCTCATCTTCTACTATCGATTAATCGGATCGTATTACCCAATTTATCTGTCAACTCTGTTCTTTTCCTAATAATGTAAGTAAATCGTTGTGTTTGTTTCCCTTGTGTAATTTCATGTCAAAGAATTTCGACTGTGCTTATCTTAAAAGCAGCGGTAATAGACAGATAGATGCCTCCTAAATTGTGCTTCTATATGTATAGGGCGAAACAATGATCATTCAGGCCATTGATTTGATTGACAATCTTGACAAAGAAGCCAACACCTATGCAGAGAGAGCCCGTAAACGGTATGGATTGCATTTTCCCGAACTTGCTAGGATCTTACATAAGGATAACATTCTGTATGCCAAGTCTGTAAAGCTGATGGGGGATCGTGTTAATGCTGCAAAGATGGACTTTTCTCAAGTATGTGATCTTGTGTTATCTTTATAATTAACAATTAATCTTCTCGATTATAATTCATGTTTATATATATCTATATGTACTTGACAGATATTGTCAGTCAAGGTGGAGGCAGAGTTGAAGGAAGCGGCAATGATGTCAACGGGAACCGAAGTCAGTGAAGTTGACTTGATGAATATTATGGAGCTGTGTGAGCAGGTGTTGTCTTTGTCAGAACTCAGAGCTCAACTCCATGATTACTTGAAGAGTCAAATGAAGACAGTTGCACCCAACTTGACAACCATGGTGGGGGGGCTTGTTGGTGCCCGTCTAATTGCACATGCAGGAAGCTTAGTGAACCTTGCCAAGCTGCCAGGGAGCACAATCCAGATGATTGGTGCAGAAAAGGCCCTCTCCAGAGCACTAAAGTCAAAGAAGCACGCTACTCCTAAACACGGCCTCATTTATCACGCTTCTTTGATAGCTCAGGTTAATTCGGGAAAGATCAAAGGAAAGATGTCTCGATCTCTTGCTGCCAAAACTGCATTGGCTATTCGGTATGATGCCTTTGTAGACAGACCAAATAACACCATGGGGCTCAAGATTCGAGCTACGGTTTGTATATTATTGTTTTTCCAAATTGTGCAATATTTTGCTTCTTTATGTTAATGCCTTGATGTGTTGTTATGAATTTTGTTACTGAACAATTATGTGATTATACACAGCTCGAAGCAAGGTTGAGAGAGCTTGAGGACAGAGAAGCAAGGTTGAGAGAGCTTGAGGACAGCGAGTTGAGCAAGTCTACTGGATCTACTATGGACAAACTGAAGATTGAAGTTTATGACAATGACCGTAAGGGGTCTGCTGCCGAGGGACTAATTACTCCAGCGAAGGTAGGTTTCTACTTTACACATATTGTTTTATGTTTCCTGGGTTTTGTTAAGTGAATGAAATAGTGATGGCTATATATCTGTTTTGCTTTGTTGTGTAGACATTAGATGCTGCTGCTACTGAAAATGAAGAGGAAACCATGACTAAGAAGAAGAAGAGCTCGGAAATGGAGGAGCAGACTCCTGCAGTGGTAAAGTTGACTAACAGTTTCGGTGGTGTGCTGTTACGGTGGCTTTAGTCGTAAAATCGGTTGAAGTTTCAAGAAAGAAAAAAAAAAAAAAACTTGGGCATTTTAGATTAGATGATGGTGGTTTTAACTGTTTTTATAGTAGTAGGGGAAGAAGGATTTGATGGTTGGTTTATATTTGGGGCTTAGTCTAATTGTTTGTATCAGGCTATCAGCATTTCGATTGGACCTGTGGTTTAGAAGTTTATGTTCAGTTTAGTCTGGGCTATGGTATACCCTGTGTGGGAAGGCAAAAGCCCAAATTACTAGCCGCAATTTTTTTGGCACCATAAATCCACAAATTGCGAAACTCGTTTTACTGCTTCAAATGCACAAGAGTAAGATTTCCAGAGAAAGCACCTAGCTAGATCATGTTCCAAATCTCTTAATCCCCAGAATATGAGCTGGAAGCTCGATGAAATCAAATCCCTTCTAAGTAGATAACATACAAATTTGCAGAAGTTTTGGTTTATATTTTGTGTAAGTTTTGATTTATGGACTGGGCATGTTGCAATTACTAGTTCTAGTTAATTAGTGAAGTAATTTGTGTTCTGTTGGAAATTGAGTTTCATATTTATTTATTTTATTTCGTAATCTGAGACTGCTAATAATCTTTTTGCAGAATTTCAGACCATTCAAAATAGTTTTGCTCTTACACTTCAATTGGAAATAAAAAACGTATTGAAACTAATGTTTTAGTTGCTCAAAAATTCATTTCTAATACTTATAATCTCAACTTAAAATCCATGGATATTATTATTTCAGATTCATAAACAAAAGAATTACTTGGCCACTAACCAATGGATTAGCTCGAAGTTATGAAGAAAATGTAGGTAGGTAGTATAATTTTAAGATTAAAGCATAAATTAAGAAATATGCACCAACTCTGTCACACACACTTTCTCTGCAGCTTCGTTCTACTTCCAGCTGAGCTAGCTAGCTAGCTGCATTATGATATCTAATCTTCCATTGATGTGTTCCTTCAAATCTTTGATTCGTGTCCCTACTTCCCATAACACAACACAGTACCAATAATAATAAACTCTAGTCAGCGTATACGTATAATATTTATGTCTGTTGTTATGGTACGTACGGATACTACTTATTCATTGCACGTAAATGTTTAATTTTTATAATAAATAATAATCTACAGTATGGTAGTAGTGCTGAAACATGCATGCATCTTCATTAATGTTTTATTAGTCAATTAATGTGTCAGAGAGAGAGAGATGACAGCTCAGGTTGTCCGTATTTTATTTACGTACATAATTCCGTACTGGAAGGAAATTAGATGGATTGATTGATAACTGAGAGGGCAACACCCGTATGATACTTGCTCTAACTTTAGAGTAATTCCATTCGCACTAAGGCGCTGGCTTCAAGCGTAAACTAATTCTCACTCGCACCGGGGTCAGCCCGTAAGAGATAAGGCGCTGGCTATAAATATTTTTTCGTTCTCATAGTCACTGGGCAGATGATTGAACTCATGACATCTGATTAACAAATGAAACACTTGGACCACCACACCATATCACATGAATTTGATGTGAGTTAATCAGGTTGATACTTGTCGGGAGATAAGGTTGTGTTCTGGCATAACATGTAACGTTTCGAATCAACCATGTAATATATATATATCGTAGCGGCGGCTACTTCCGACCTTAATTAGAGATATCGAGTTCGAGCTCAATGGATAAAAAACATTTGACCCCTACAAACGGATCTGATGCGAATGATTATTATTGTAATTGTGGAGTATGTATGCAAATGATGTTATCCTTCTGACAGAGCTCCATAAAACATCCCACGAAAAAAAAAATCTAATGTTTTGTGAACAAGATTAAATTTTGCCTTACATATTTACCAAAAACAATTCCCTACAAGGACTTGTTTTGATAGATTTTATCATTTATTTTAACAATCTCCACTTTAGAACCGAATTATCTTAACTTTGAGAACGTATTTGGATTAGCTAATATACGTGTAAATTATTACATATATGCATTAATTATCACTAAATCCTGTTTTATGTTATGTATTAGTTTAATAGGTCATCCACCTTGACATTGGAATAACTTATAACATACATTGGTATATATTAGTTTCCAGATATTGATCGACCCTTAACTTATGATGTTTAATATATTGAGGGATCTACACCACAATTTGTATTGTAATATGAGATTACGTAATAATTGTATTGTTATATCAGAATAATTCTCACTAATCACATTAAGTTATCCCGTAAGAGGTAAAACATTGACCAGCATAAATGTTTTTTCATTTCTATAATCTGGCAGGTTAAAATCTGAAATCTCAAACTTTATGAATGAACTGTAACTGCTATATCATATTGTATGGTTATAATTAATAATTATAGCATCAATTGATCTCATTCATCTGTTTCAAACTTCAGCAGAAATGGAAGGGAAGATTGTTATTAACTATGGGCGGGAGGCATGCCACTGAGATCGAAGGATATGTGAACACAGATGATAACTATTCTGTTCACACGAACGGAGAGTTGTACGGATTTGCAACGCTATTCCTTTTTACACCTATATATATATATATATATATATATATATATATATATATATTATGACAAAGTTGTACGGATTCCTCTCAGTTCACTCCCCACATGCAGATGCAATGCAAGAGTAGTTTAAGTTAGGATTTCTTTTGTATTTTCTCAGAGTTCGGAAAAATCATGTGTATATACATATACTTCTCTAAATAAATGTTTAATACAATATAATAACACCATACGAGTGACAATTTTGTAGTTATGCATATATCTCTGATAGAAACGGAGTACGAACACAATAATATACGAAAATATTTTTTTGCATTCGTTTTTATGAATCGCAACAAACAAGAAAACACAATAACCTTGTCTTGATGAGTTTGATATTTGATTACTTCTTTGAAAAATAATATTGCTTATTATAAGTTATAACAACTTGATTAGCTGCTTAATTTTGAGCATTTATTAATTCTACATCTCGAATTTTTGGAATATGATATATATTATTTCATACTCATGTGGATGTAAGTTTGATTAATTTAACATTATAGTGATGAACACAAGAAAAATTTGTTTTTATTTGTGAGCATGCAAATATAAACTTATTGCTGCATATTATTTGTGTAATAAATTTAATACGAAAAATTACTTGTTGAGACTCAGGTTGCCGCGTCTAGGAGCAACACGTCAATATTGAGTTAAATTTAAAACGGTGAATTTATTGAGAGAGACAGAGTCATGTCGTCGCGTCTAAGTAGAAGCACATCAAAATTGAGTCGCATTTGAGAGTTTGTAGCTAATAAGAAGAGAAATATGTCAATTTTGATAAATAATGCACTTCATATGAACTCATGACTCCATAAATGTACGTACGTACATGGATCCAATTAAAGCTATTATTGTTTATTTCTTTAACGTCTATAGGGACCCAATATAATCGTGTGGCTTTGAATTATCCAAAATTCTGTTTAGGTACTTGCAGATTAAACAACTATTTATGTCTTATATATTTAGCCTGGTTGTCAAAATCAAATCATGATGGGAAGTGATTCGATCCTAACGTACCAAAGACTCTTTGTTGTTAAATTATTGTTTGGACGTATTTAATGTTTTATCTATCAAACAGATATTTTAGAGCATCCACAGTGGTATTACGTAAAGAATACGTAAACGTGGGTCCTACATGTTTATTTAAGTAAAGCAACAAAAACTATCTACAGTGGTTTTACATAGCATTTCTTAAAGATGGGACCCATACGTAAATTTATGTTTTTACATAAAGCATTCCTTAAATTTAAGTAATGCACTACGTATTACGTAACCAATTTTTTATTATAAATTAATTCATTTTATAATTAATGCTAATATCTTATTGGTGGTTGTTGGAAAATTTAATAATAAAATATATTTAAGGAATATGTTTAAGTAATACGATTGCAGAGAAAATATTTTTTACGTGTGTCTTAAATTTACGTATTACTTAAAGTGTACATAAATGTCTAGGTGGCAACTTTAAAGAATACATTTTAGGTAAAACCATTGTGGATGCTCTTAAGTTTAAACTTAATTAATTAAGTTGTGAGAATAAAAAATAACTACATAACTAATATATTTATTCATTTCCAGTTAAGCTGGTGCGAGTAAAGGTTATTTTAAATGTAAATATATACCAAAAAAAAATATTGTTCTGACAGAACCCAATTGACAATCCCTTGAAAAAAAAAAAAAAGCAAAAAAAAGGCCCCTCCCACCATCATTATACATGAATGCTACAAACAGTTTTTCCTAGATAAAGTTTTGATACATATCGATCGAATAAGTGAATCCTCCATATATGATGCGGAATGGAAAAGTAGTGATCAGATGCTTGAAAAACTTTATTAGTTAGTATATGACTTATGATATATATACTGATTGAAAGGTAATTTATGGGAGATAAAACATTTTCAATTTATTTTTCCTATTTTAATTATACATAGATCTAATCCAAAGAAATATAATTCTGGTTTTTTTTTGGCCAAATATAATTCTGGTTGATTAAACCATATAATAACATATGGCAAAAGCGACAATTTTGAAGTTTAAAATTAATTATAGAGCTCCTGTGATCCTTATATGCGTAGCATATATTGTGTCATGTAGTATAATCGACAATTCTGATAACACTAGAAAATTTATATCATAAAATAATATTATATAAGTAGACTATTTATAAATATAGTTTTTTCTTTAATTTATTAAAATATTAATTATTTCTTAATATCGTAATCAAATAGTTATAACTTTTTATATGGTACTCTGATTTGCGAACGATTTTTTTTATGTGAAATTATAGGTGAATACATTTTGAATGACATATAATCATATATATTTCTAATTTAAGTACGCTGCTGATAAATTAATCAACAATAATATGCATAATTTATTTTAATATAATAATTTTGAAACTAAATTTCCATAGTATATACAAGTTAGTGATATTGCAGAATAAATTGGTGTAGAATTCCGCACAATCAAAGCGCGGGTAGATAATTAGTTTTTTTTTAGCTCTACGAGATTTATTTTCACTTTGTGTAACTGTAAATGCTTTATATAGTAAAATAATGAAATATTAGAACATTCTCGATCATAACATATGTATGTAGTCCGGAAAAATCAACAAAATGATAATAAGATGTCTTGTAGTTTCGAATTTTTTACCTAAATGGGGATCTAATAGGTTAAAAAAACCAAAATGTGAAACATTTTGGTGTAATTACAAGAATGGGGTTCGGGGCACTTTGAAAGTGCCCCGAACACTGTGCTCCGCTCTTTGAGAGAGCGGAGCAGCAGGGGACAGTGTTCACAGGGAACGCTGTCCCCTGCCACGTCGCTCCGCTCTTTCAAAGAGCGGAGCGGCGTGACTGCTGAGGGAAAGATTCCCTCAGCAGTCAAGTCACTGCGCTCTTTGAAAGGGCGCAGTGATTTGACTGCTGAGGGAAACTTTCCCTCAGCAGTCACAGGCGTGAGCAGATTAAATTTTTTTTTTTTTTTTTTTTTTTTTTTTACACTTACACTGAGTAAGCAGGTTTGCTTGCTATATAAATGGCTCCTATATAGCAAGCAAGCCAAGCTATATTTTAACTCTCTCCTTTGATATTGAAAATTTTCATTCTACATCAAGTCTTGCTCATTTTCGATGGAAAGCGGTGAAGGTAGTGCACGTAGAGGTCGTGGCGGTAGAAGAAGATCCGGAAAAGAGCCAATAAATCCTGTACTGCTTTTTGATCAAGCACGTCATAGGTCCCAGGATGCTGCCAAAGATACGGTAATGTTTAAATGTACATGTTATTTATATATAGATTGTCAAATTGCTAAATCTATAATGTATTACGTTTTTTATAATGTAATTATCTATATCTAATATAATCTTGAAATGTGTTATAATTTTTTGACAAGTAATAAAATATATAGGTTACATGTCAAAATGGAGTAATTATATTAGTCCATATCAACTTTAATTTCGCATAAATGATGTGTCATTTACATGTAGATAAATGTAAGTAGTTAGAAATTATCCAAACACTCACATTGCATATTGAAGATCGTTTTATTTTTTTTGTCCGTTTTTTTCTTTCACATAATAAAAGCTAATATTTATTATATCTATAAATACTACATAGTTGATTGCATTTACTTATTTTTATAATATTATTTCAACTCGCACCACCACTATAATAACAATATACCTTTGTATAATAAAATAAGTTGAAGAGCATTAACAAACATCATACTCATGTATAAAATTTTCGTTACAAAAAAAAAATGTATGCAATTATAAGTAGGCATATTTATTTTTAATATATATATATATTGATTAAAATTATAAGTGGGCATATTTACATTTTTTATTTTATAATTATTAACAAATAACCTTTTTTTTATAGCGAATGAAATATTTATACAATGGATTATATAAAAACAATTACACTATGCTCATGCCACTATTTTTTTAAATTTAGTTAAAAAAACGAACAATAGGTTTATTGCAATTTATATATTAACTAGTTTTTAATTAATATATAAAATTTTAAAATTGTAGATTGGTTATTTATTGTTAAAATGTAGGGGGTGTGAATTACGTTGTTATACTGTTAATTACATATACAATACATTTTTATATATTACAGTGTTAAATACTGTTTTTATGCAAAAAAATCATTTATGTGAATTTTTATGTTGCTAGGTAAACAATCCAAGCTCCAAGGACATGAAAATGAGAAATGGAAACATGTATGATATTGACCGGAGAACCAAACGCTACGTCGCCCTGGCTGGTTTTTTGAATGCCGGAGAGACATCCCGTGTTGAGGTAGATTTACGCCTCATGCATGCTTTAGTAGAGCGTTGGCGGCCTGAGACTCACACATTTCACCTTCCCCAAGGTGAAATGACTATCACTCTTAAAGATGTCGCGATGATTCTGGGATTACCCGTCGATGGTAAGCCCGTAACCGATTACTACCGGAGTGAGATTCCTTTTGACCAGTTAAAGACGAATAAGTATACCATATTTAGGGACCTATTAGGTATAGAATTAACAAACACATTTGGGAGGGTAGGGGGAACTGAGATAAAACTACTCCCGTTGAAGACGCACTTTAAGAAATCAGAGGATGACGAGGATTGGCTACCTGATGACTTGGAGGCTCAGCGAAGAGCTATAGCGTATATATTGATCCTCCTAGGCCAGTGTCTGTTCTCCAACACCAGTGGAGGGGTTGTCCCATTAGAGTACTTATACTTACTACGTGATTTTGAAGAAATACCTCAATTCAGCTGGGGTTCGGCTGTCTTGAGCTACTTGTTTAGGGGGCTCTGCAGGTGGGCTAGTAAAAAAAGCATGACGAGAGTACAAGGATGTGGTGTGCTTCTACAGGTAAAAAAAATTTGTTTAAGATTTTAGTTTATTTTTTGCCTTATGCACTGTAAATTGCCCTACGTACTGTATTGTTTATTATTTTAGTTTTTTGTTATGGTAGGTGTGGTGCTGGGAGCATATCGGGATTGGAAGACCAGAGCGGTTGCAGCTTCGCACACATGGCAAATCAGTCGGCTTCCATTGGAGATCTTCGAAGACCGGTAGAGTGGCAGTTGTCGCTCACAATCATTACTATTACCGGGATGCACTAAAGCCAATGAGAGATACAGCAGTAAAAAATAATTACTATTTTTTTGTCTGGATATTTATTGTTGTTACTTTATTTAGTGTCATAATATTATTTTTCAGATTACCTGGGACTCGTGGACACAAGATTTGCAGGCCATTGTGCCACCAATTTGCTTGAACGGTTGGGATTTGGCAAAAATTCGTCTACCCCTTATCCATTTCAACTGCGTGGAGTATCAACTTCCCGAGAGGGTGTATAGACAATTTGGGCTACCACAGCCAATCCCCCCAGAACAATTGCAAGACGTCAATGAATGGAGTGCTCTCCACAGGTGCGATGAATGGAAGAAGGACCCTACCATCCCTTGGTACGTTGAGCACAATGTACACATCCAGAAGTGGAACAACCGCCACAATCATTTGCTGCAGCATGTGCCCATTGGGGTGTCTGATTGGGACTACTTGAGATGGTATGCTCAACGTACTGTCACGATGGTTGGATATAATAATTCTGGAGACTCTGAAGCGGAAGAGGAAGAAGAAGAGGCAGCACCACATGCCTATTTTCAAGCTAGTGGAAACAACGAAGTTCTGATGGTAAGTATTTGTTACATGACGTTTATTAGTATATTTGAGATGTAATTATAAGTTAGTCATTCAAGCATTCTAAGTATGATTATGTTGTCAGTTGCGTGGTCTGGATACAATATTGATGAAGTCAAGGAAATTAGAGCCTGTAGTGCCACCCCATATGAAAAAACATATTGAGTGCATAACAGACGAAATCCGTAGCCTGTACATACAGACTGGTGACGATACCCGGTTTGAACGACTAATGAGTGCGGAGCTGTCACCTGACGATGACGAGCCTCAACAACAACAACCGCCCATTAGCCAGCATGTAGGGGTGTCGTCTTATGCACCTCCATCTTATGGACATCCACAGGGACCTCCGTCGTATGGACCTCCGTCGTATGGACCTCCGTCGTATGGACATCCGTCGTATGGACATCCGTCGTATGGACCTCCATCGTATGGCATGGGTGGTCCTCTGCCGATGTATGGATCAAGCAGTAATCAACCGTCGTATGAACAGGGTTTTCATCAATCGTCGTATAGACCGGGTGGTCAGGCTCCACCTCATGACATACTGACCCAGACTTCGTTGCCAGAACACGTAACTCAGCCTCCACCGTTCACTCAACATACTCAACAGTCGTTTTACGACAATGTTGACTGGTCTAGAAACGTGCGAGGGAGCGGGAGAGGTTAACCGTTGTTGTTTGCTGTTTTATTTTTTTGTTTGACATGTAGTTGGTTGATGTTGAAGTTTAATTGAAACTTGCTTATATTTACTTGCGTATTTACATTTGCATTTAAGTAACTTGCGTATTTTTACTTGCGTGTAAAAATCGATATTTCGTCTAAGGGGTCGTAGCCCATTCGGTGTTAAAAAACCCTAAATTTCGAAATTCTCCAAAAAATTTGAAAAATTTACAGATTCTTATTAAAGTAACAAAAGAAATATGTTTTAAGTTTCATTGTATTTGGAGTTGTAGATAAACGACAATCTTCCGAGAAAGTTCGGACATTAATGGTCGTTTTGACGTACGTATGAATGATTCATATATATTCTACAAGACTCCAAATTTGTCACCGTTTGCGGCAATGGATTTCCCTAATAAGTAAGAAGTCATAGTAAATTTTTCAGATTTTTATGAATTTCATGTAAAAATCGATATTTGGTCTAAAAACTTCGTTTTAGGGGGGTCGTAGCCCATTCGGTGTTGAAAAGCCCTAAATTTCGAAATTCTCCAAAAAATTTGAAAAATTTACAGATTCTTATTTAAGTAACAAAAGAAATATGTTTTAAGTTTCATTGTATTTGGAGTTGTAGATAAACGACAATCTTCCGAGAAAGTTCGGACATTAATGGTCGTTTTGACGTACGTATGAATGATTCATATATATTCTACAAGACTCCAAATTTGTCACCGTTTGCGGCAATGGATTTCCCTAATAAGTAAGAAGTCATAGTAAATTTTTCAGATTTTTATGAATTTCATGTAAAAATCGATATTTGGTCTAAAAACTTCGTTTTAGGGGGGTCGTAGCCCATTCGGTGTTGAAAAGCCCTAAATTTCGAAATTCTCCAAAAAATTTGAAAAATTTACAGATTCTTATTTAAGTAACAAAAGAAATATGTTTTAAGTTTCATTGTATTTGGAGTTGTAGATAAACGACAATCTTCCGAGAAAGTTCGGACATTAATGGTCGTTTTGACGTACGTATGAATGATTCATATATATTCTACAAGACTCCAAATTTGTCACCGTTTGCGGCAATGGATTTCCCTAATAAGTAAGAAGTCATAGTAAATTTTTCAGATTTTTTTGAATTTCATGTAAAAATCGATATTTGGTCTAAAAACTTCGTTTTAGGGGGGTCGTAGCCCATTCGGTGTTGAAAAGCCCTAAATTTCGAAATTCTCCAAAAAATTTGAAAAATTTACAGATTCTTATTTAAGTAACAAAAGAAATATGTTTTAAGTTTCATTGTATTTGGAGTTGTAGATAAACGACAATCTTCCGAGAAAGTTCGGACATTAATGGTCATTTTGACGTACGTATGAATGATTCATATATATTCTACAAGACTCCAAATTTGTCACCGTTTGCGGCAATGGATTTCCCTAATAAGTAAGAAGTCATAGTAAATTTTTCAGATTTTTATGAATTTCATGTAAAAATCGATATTTGGTCTAAAAACTTCGTTTTAGGGGGGTCGTAGCCCATTCGGTGTTGAAAAGCCCTAAATTTCGAAATTCTCCAAAAAATTTGAAAAATTTACAGATTCTTATTTAAGTAACAAAAGAAATATGTTTTAAGTTTCATTGTATTTGGAGTTGTAGATAAACGACAATCTTCCGAGAAAGTTCGGACATTAATGGTCGTTTTGACGTACGTATGAATGATTCATATATATTCTACAAGACTCCAAATTTGTCACCGTTTGCGGCAATGGATTTCCCTAATAAGTAAGAAGTCATAGTAAATTTTTCAGATTTTTATGAATTTCATGTAAAAATCGATATTTGGTCTAAAAACTTCGTTTTAGGGGGGTCGTAGCCCATTCGGTGTTGAAAAGCCCTAAATTTCGAAATTCTCCAAAAAATTTGAAAAATTTACAGATTCTTATTTAAGTAACAAAAGAAATATGTTTTAAGTTTCATTGTATTTGGAGTTGTAGATAAACGACAATCTTCCGAGAAAGTTCGGACATTAATGGTCGTTTTGACGTACGTATGAATGATTCATATATATTCTACAAGACTCCAAATTTGTCACCGTTTGCGGCAATGGATTTCCCTAATAAGTAAGAAGTCATAGTAAATTTTTCAGATTTTTTTGAATTTCATGTAAAAATCGATATTTGGTCTAAAAACTTCGTTTTAGGGGGGTCGTAGCCCATTCGGTGTTGAAAAGCCCTAAATTTCGAAATTCTCCAAAAAATTTGAAAAATTTACAGATTCTTATTTAAGTAACAAAAGAAATATGTTTTAAGTTTCATTGTATTTGGAGTTGTAGATAAACGACAATCTTCCGAGAAAGTTCGGACATTAATGGTCGTTTTGACGTCCGACAATGTAGATAACTGTCAATACATTAACCCAACAATATCGAAATACATTAAAGAAAAACAAACAAACAAAATACAGGTACATCATAATGAAATTATTAAATATCAACTAGTGGATTTGCAACTTCTTCTGTTATGACCTTCCTGACCACATTTACCGCATCTATTCACCTTGGACGGTTGGCGAGACGGTTGGCTAGTGTCCATCTCGTTGGTAATTCTCACCTTTTTTCTCCCCCTTGGTGAAATAAGCATATGAGGATGAACAATCACGGTTGGACCGTCCCACACTGGCCAATTATGCTCTTGACGTAAAGGTTCAAATGCATGTTCATACGCCTTAATAATGTTTTCTATCTTGAATTGACTGTCAACGTATGAAAAGACGCTTGCATGAACCTGTGTAATTGCACATATGGCGTTTTTGTATGGGCTTCCGTACAACCTCCACTCGCCGCATTCACACTCCTTATCATCAAGGTTTACCACATATGGGTGACCGTCACGAGTCCCAACGCGAAAAACTACGCCGTGACCAAACCGTATAGCAGTAAAGAACCTTGATTCTTCGATTGCTTTACTTAACCTAGCCCTAATTTTCTCAGGAAATATGTGGCCTTCGGTTAACTCACGTCTGGCTTCTACCGTATGATCAATCCAATATTTATTCATTCTCATGAATGTACCTTCAATCAACGCTGTAACCGGCAATGACCTAGCGCCCTTGAGGACTTTGTTAAAAACCTCAGAATGATTCGTTGTCATATTACCGAATCGAAGACCTCCATCATGAGACAGCGACCACGTGCTGATGTCTCCCATTCTTTCAATGAAACCCTTGTATTTGCCATCATCCGCTTGTAGCCACTTTTGAAGTTCAGTAAGACACTTATGCTTGTTTGAAGTCCAAAGCATCTCTTGAAAAACCTCCTTCAACTTCTTATTTTTGAAGTGAGTGTTGAAGTTGCTAGCAACATGACGAGCACAATACCTGTGGAATCCATGTGGTTGGGGAAAGATATCATCCAAAGCGCGTATTATACCCTTATGACGATCTGATATAATGCAAACTGGTCGTGCATCCTTCGTCACGTGATCGCGCAGACGCCTTAAAAACCATGTCCATGTTTCTGTGCTCTCATTGTCACACAATGTGAACGCCAATGGAAAAATGTGATTGTTTGCATCATACGCCACAGCTACAAGAAGCTTTCCTCTGTACTTTCCATATAGATGTGTGCCGTCAATGCTGATCAATGGGCGACAATGTGGAAACCCGATTATTGAAGGTGCGTATGCCCAAAAACATTTACTGAAGGTAGCCACCTGCCCATTTTGGGAACGCCAGTCGAAGTCGAACACTGTGCCTGGATTGTAATGCGCTATAGCTGTCAACAATTGTGGAAGTCTATTGAAGGCACTCTCGTGAGTTCCATAGATCCGCTCAATGACGTTGAATTTGGCGTACCACACCTTGCGGTACGATGGCCTCTCTGAGTATTTGTCAAACATAACTTGTTGTAAGAAGCTGATCGAAACGCCGGCATTTTCCCACACGTAAGGATATATATGATTGGCAATTAATTGACAATCAATTTGTCGATGCCGCTTGATCGGCTCAGCATTCACACACGAGTGTGGAGGCCCTAACACCGTGATGTACCATGATCCAAATTGCCCCACTGATGCGCGAAGGTACCAAGAACATGATTTGTCTATGCATTCAAAGACAACTGACTTTTTGTTGGATTCAGGGGTGCAGCACTGTCGTGCATTGTTAATGTGCCATTCTTTGACGGCCACTTTAACAGCATTCTTATCTGCATAGCTATCCCCCTTTGCTAATTCCACCGCATGAGAAGATGAGGAAGCATGCCGATCCCAATCATTGCTCTCAAACCCCTTTTCCCAATCACCTGAGGTAAATTCAGGCGGGTACTGGTAATACTCTTCGTTTGACTCGTTTGCTTCTTCACGGGCCTCGTTGACTTCGTCGATAGGCTCTTCCTCGGTGTCGACCTCCTCTGGCTCAACTTCAGTTATTTGCACTTCTACTAGGTCGGTGTTAGCTGCTTCACTGTACGCCTCGACGTTGCTGCATTCTCCTTCGTAATCAGGATTTCCCCCACGTAACCTTAAATTCGACATATGGCTTGTCAGGTGATTCAGTTCATCTAGCTCTGATTCGTCTACGTCATAATCACCTTGGACTCCATAACTGGTACCCTGATCCCACATTGGGATGACAGTGAGAAAGACATTTTCAACACATATTTCCATAATCCTCCGCCAAAAATAGTCATCGGAAACATCATAATCTTCGCCATTCAACCTCCACATCAATTCCACTCGTGGAGCTCCACATCGCGAAATGCTCATGGCCTCCATTTTCACTTCGTCCAGTGTAATGCTCTGATGAACTTGTATGACATACATCTCACCTCCGTTGAACTCAAAATATATTTTCACCATTTTTCTAATAAATAGTTAAGATATAATTATCACATACAAAATCTAAAATAACTAAATTAAGAAAATGATGACTGACCAACTACGTTTATCTTGCGAATCTATCAACGGTCGAATTAATATGCTACTATTTTAAAAACTATAATATATTTCTTTTTGCAATGTCTTATATATAATAAAATTTTCATCCAATTAATATATGATTGTTACATTTCTAGTACAATGGATAAATAATAAATTATTATCACAATAGTTAATATACTTTAGTTGTATTTGACGAAAAATATACTTTAGTTGAAAATCTCAAATAGCCGGAGTGGTGAAATTTTCTCATTCAAAAAACTTGATTATTAAATATTTAAGACTTTAAGTATTAGAATACGGTACAATTAGCAAAAATATTTAAATGAAGATAAAATAAAATAATACCTTTAAAAAAATTACGTGAGTTTATAATTTGGAATTGTTATTATAATGTATTAAAGTTTTCATTGTTTAAATTATTAACAGTAAATATTTGAACTTATTATCCATATAACAACGGAGTTAATATTTGAATTTATCTTTAGTAATCAATTCAACTTTAGAATAAATGTATTATGCATTGTCAACCACTTTAGTTTACACACGCTTAAAAAATGACATTGTTAATTAAAATGCTTTAGTGCAACCAAAATTCAAATTTTTAATAAATCAGTCGAGAAATCTTACCAATTTTAGTGTCCCATAGAAAATTTTCAACTCTGCTACTTACGACCCGAGCATCTACAACAATGATTTTGATGACTCCAACCCCTAACATAAAAACCCACAATAGTTAGATTCTATAAGGAACAATTTACGTTCAAAGTTATTTTTTATTTTAGACATAAAATAATAAAAATAAAAATTAACATGCATGAACATATGGAATCACTTATCGACTGAAATGAGATTATTGTTTAGTTGGTTAATTTTTCTACGACATTATGATTCCAAATATTTTATCATCTATAAAAGTACAACAAATGAAGTAACGTGTACAGAGTTTTGTTACGTAAATAATTTACATATTTTCTATGATAATTACTAAATTTAAAATCCAAGCTAGCTATATTCTAATTAACCGTTTGAAACATTTGCTGCTTCATAAGAATATACTAATTTATAAACCCCATAAATTAGTATATATATTTTTTTTTTGTTGCAAAGACCATAAATATAGTGTTTATTTATTCAAATAGTTTCTACCATTTTAAAATATGTACATAAGCAGCGTATAATTATGTAAGTACCTTAACTGTAGAGGCCAATAAGACTTTTAAAGTGTTCCAAATGTAGCCGGAAGTGAAATGTAAACGTTGAATCCGAATAAAAATGAGATCTTCAAAGTTCAAATACTCTGATTGATTCGTTTTTTTTTAACAAATTTTAAGAGGTAAAAATGGGATTGGGCAAGGCTTGTTTAAATAGCAAGCTTGCCCTTGGGAACTCCGGACGCTGCTCAGGGACTCAGAGAAGTGCTGAGGGACACATCGCAGTGAAAAAAAAAAAAAAAAAAAAAAAATTTAATCTGCTCACGCCTGTGACTGCTGAGGGAAAGTTTCCCTCAGCAGTCAAATCACTGCGCCCTTTCAAAGAGCGCAGTGACTTGACTGCTGAGGGAATCTTTCCCTCAGCAGTCACGCCGCTCCGCTCTTTGAAAGAGCGGAGCGACGTGGCAGGGGACAGCGTTCCCTGTGAACACTGTCCCCTGCTGCTCCGCTCTCTCAAAGAGCGGAGCACAGTGTTCGGGGCACTTTCAAAGTGCCCCGAACCCCATTCTTGTAATTACACCAAAATGTTTCACATTTTGGTTTTTTTAACCTATTAGATCCCCATTTAGGTAAAAAATTCTGTAGTTTCGTTCAAAATTGATGCTATTTTGTTTAGCCTCTCTTATTTGGACTTATATTTATTTGAATTTCAAATTTTCATTCACTTTCAAAAATAGTGGGGAAAAACTTATCAGAAAAAAATAATATATATATATCCACTGCCAGATAATTTGGTATACTTTTGTTTAAATTCAATATCTTTTCCGGAAGGCAAATCTGTTATAGAGGAGGAACCGGTTAAATTGTGATCAATTTTGCAATTAGATCATAATTTGATTAAATTCATCTCTTTTAAAATCTAATTTATTTAATTTTCTAATAAAGCGGCCGAAAATTCGACTGTATTTTCAGATCACTCCTATTAATAAATATGGATAAAAAAGTTAAAATGAAATATATATATATATATATATAACAATTAATTCAGAAGAACAAACCACTGTAGCATGAAAAGATGCAGTTGCACTACTAACTTATCGAGTGATGGAAGCATATATGAGTGCATGCATATTTCATTAACGCGGTTTAGATAGAGGTGCAAGACAGGGCATGCAAAGCTGTGTTTATTGCATCAGCTTTCTAAGTGTGAAATAAATGTTGATATATTATATTATTACTACTTATTATTTAATAATTTTATTTATAATAATAGTCCTTATCAGATCGATAGATGTATAGGTAAGATAGATAGTTCCGGCAGTACTAGCATAGCGCGTTTCTTGATTATTGTTTTGTTGTATAAATTAATATTATAAGCCTCTCTCCAAATTAATTACTACTTAATTAATTAAATATAGAAATGTAGTAATCTAATTGATATATTTTGTGAAGAACAGCAAACCAAAAGCTCTTAAGCATAATAACTGCAGAGATATCCTGGAAATTTCGGTTTAGTTTACTACTCAATGTTATATTTTACATCTTAAATTATGTGTAAAATATACTTCAATTATATAAATTCACACCTAGTAAATAATTATAAACATTTTGCATTCATGAATTTGAGTCTTGTATTGAGATTTCATTACTATCACTTTTTATTTCATTTATTTCAGTGCTATATAGTATATATGATCATATGTTCAACAAATAGTTTTTTTACGAGATTACTTTCTAATTTTGAAACCTGAATATTTAAAGTTAATGTCATAATTCTTGCATACACAAATAGTAATAATGAGCATATATAATATATAATCAAGCAAATTAGTTATTGTAATATAAGGAATGTGTCAACTTTAGTACGTAGGGAAATGATGACTTGGTTGATGAAGTCACTTGAATAATGGAGCTTTAAAGTTCGTAGAACTTAACTTATGGTCAAGAATCCTTATATTTCAAAGAACAGCTTTTATTTTGCTAGCTATCACAATAACATGGTGGGATTGGTTCATATATATATATATATATATATATATATATAAGATTGATTGATTTAGTTAGTTAGTTAGTTATAATATACATATTTACTAGAGACTTAATTTGAGGTATACACAACATTAATTATAATCACTATGTCATACAGCTATTATATGCTTGTTGACTGATCCTACCCGAAAATACTTATGTGGTGACATTAATTTGCTATAAAGCACTACCGTTAATGTTCTCATTATGTGACACGGCTTAATAAATAAGATAGCGTGAGACTTAATCTAGACATGCAAATTTAAACCTATACATAGATATATTAAACATATAATACCAATATCAGGGATTGTTCGTTCTAGCTTTTTTTGGCCAAAATTGTTCATACTAGCTTGCTAACATTATAAAACCCTATTCAAATGACATAGAAATTTGCTCTCTTCTTCTACCACTACTATGCATGTGCTTATGGGGACGTCTTCAAAAAATTCTTTAATGCCACCCTGTGTTTTCTCCAAAAATTAAATATCTACTTTCACATTACCCTTAAACTTAAATTAATTAGAATATTCAACGATCGGAGCAGAAAACGCAATTAGATGAGTTCCCAAATCACTCGATATATATATCTAATTTTATTATGTTATTAAGTATAATATCTATGATTATTGGTTTGATGGGACTTATTATTATTATTTATTATAATTTATATTTACCGTATAATAAAACAGTGTCGAGAGTATTCCATCATTAATATACTCTATACATCATTAATATACTCTATAGATGTATAACTAATACCATCAGCAATGGTAATTTAGTGGTAAAAAATATTTACTTCCACTTCACAATAAACTGTTTAAAATATATCAGGTTTATTGTCCACACACCGCTTCAGGTATGTAAGGACTGATGAGGTAAGTAGAATTGGGCACGAGCCAACCTCTAAATTATACTAGGATGTTGGTGGAGCTACAAATTATAATTAATAATATTCATTATCTTATATAAGTTATAATTAATAGCAAAACAAATGTACATAATATAAATCATTTTATTAAGTGAGGAGTAGTCTAAAGGAAGCTGCCTACTAACTTCATATATCATATATGTTATCAACCAACAATATCTATATATATTCTCCTCAATTGCTTCATTTCACTTCAATCACTTTCAAACTCAACATACATACAATATTTAGTAGAAGAACACACTCCTTACTCTAATTCCAACCATATTCTTCTTCTTCATCTATCCATCCAAGTCATTCTCCTGCAAAAATCGACCTCGTCGGAGCAAATGGTGAAGTCTGAGCAGCGGACATCAGAGCTACCTAAGCTTCTGCAGCCCACCACTTCATCTTCTTCATCCGCCGCCGCAAAGAACAGCAAGAAGAAGCTCAAAGGCGTAAGGATGAGGACCTGGGGCTCCTGGGTGTCGGAAATCAGAGCGCCCAATCAGAAGGCGCGGATATGGCTCGGCTCCTACTCCACGCCGGAAGCCGCCGCTCGAGCCTACGACGCCGCCCTTCTCTGCATCAAAGGCCCGGCCGCCGCCGCCTCAAGCCTTAACTTTCCCATCTCCTCCTCCCAGTACCGCCACATTCCGGACAGCACCACTCCCATGATGTCCCCGAAATCCATCCAGCGCATCGCCGCCGCCGCGGCCGCCGCAGCTGACCTACCAGTACAACCCCCGCCGCCGCAGGCTCCGTCGCCTCCTTCTGTGGCTTCATCGCCTTCACTGTCGTATTCCTCGCCGTCGGAGGATGACTTCTCCAATATTCCGTTCGCCGAGTTTTTGAACGAACCGATTAATGGCGGTATCGACACGTGGTACAACTTTGAATCGGCGAAGTATATCGATTTAATGATGGTCAACGGGATGGAGTTTGACTTCGCTCCTTCCGCCACGGTGGACGATTTCCTCTACGACGACGGCGATATTCGGCTTTGGGACTTCTGCTAATATATATTTTTACTTTTATAATAATAATATATTCTTTATTCAATTTACTGACAGATTATGAAGAAAAATGTGTATGTTATGAATTTGATTTATTGTTTTAGGAGAGGATATCACATGGAGTTTGACATTTTCTGGACTCTGTCATGTGAATTCTAGAAACGTATGTACCTTATATATTTTTTTTTGTAATCATATGTACCTTATATATTTCAATTATATATATATATATATATATATATATAAAATAAATTTTAAAAATAATTATACTTATTAATCGCAATAGAAATTGTTGTGACTCTCATATGATGTGTAATATATCCAAATATTTAAAAGAAAATATAGCCTTTGGTTTTAACGTTTTTTTACCGTATGCTATAAAGAACTCATGATATTATTTTGAACACGAGAATGCCACGAATAAAAGCTATTTTGGTTTGGCAATAATTAAGTGCATATATATGTAATAATTTCTCAGCTATATTGAGATTTAAGATTTCGATATAGCAACAAATTACAATTTTTGCTTTTCGATCTTGTAATGTTAACTTAATTTGTTGTTATTAATAAATGTCTCAATTTAGCAAAAAAAAAAAAAAAACTTAATTTGGTTAATAAAAGAATTGTATTAAGAGGATCCAAATTTATTTGTCCCACTCTTTTTGTCACAGATTGTGCATCGCCGTTAAAATCTTGATATATTTTTGGTATAATTAATTTTATGTTTTTTTTTTTTCTAAAAAAACTATAAAGATTTGTGAACCCTTGATATTAAATTTAATAACATGTGTCAGGATCTTAACGATAAAGCATAATTTGAGACAAATAAGTTATATGAATCTACGTTAAAATGCTCTAACTTTTATGTCTCAAGTTAGATTTCATTTAGAAATTAGTCCTAACTATTTGAAAGCTACGAAAATTTAAAACAACAAACAAAATTATGAAAATGCAATAGGGTTCTATAAGTACAAACTCAAACAAAATAATAAGCTATAGAAGCCAGAAGGATTCGGATAAACATAATACAATTTGGAATAGGTGAGGAGAATGTTCTAAAAAATAGCACAACGATAGTAAACTGTGATTCGGTACCATAGCTTGAACAATAATTACATCTCAAGCTAGCTTTTAAAGCGAACTATATATGTCCAAATCTATATTTATCACGTGTGAAACTCTTCATCGAGAAATTAAAGCCGATATCTTATTGAGTTTTTGGCTCAACTCTATATGTTTGGTATAAAAATAATAATAGTAATAATGTGTAAGTTGTAAATAATAACCAGGATTCGTTGAATCGAGAAGTAGGCCCTTGAAGACTTTCTCTATGGACCTCCCTAAGATACGGGTCCCTCCCGAATCTCTCTATTCTTGTACAACCTTCGCAAGTACCCAAAAAAAAAACCTAATGGCAATTGGCATCCTATATAAATTATCACGTCGTGTGATTTCTATCTTTCTTCGCTAGAGTTGATGTACTATATAATTAGCAGGTGGGGTGTCCTATCGTTTGTCTTAATTTATGAATTATGAATTTAATAATTAATTAATAGTTTGGCTTGTATAAATAAAGATCACTACGAGCATTTTTGCCTAAAATCATGCGAATCTAGCTATTGTCATTCTTTGTTTCTATATGCGTCAAAATGGAGACCAAGGAAAATGGTTTATAAATAGTTAAATAATAGTTTCCCTTTGAAAATTAAAGATCTGCTTCGTCTACTAGTTAAAATAAATTTTAGAGAACGGGGGATAATGTTGAAATATTTAACTTGCAATTAATTCACAAATAGTTATACTCACTCGCGTGTTATGAGAAATTCTGTTTAACTAAATGTTGTGTTATTTTATTATTTGTTAATCTACACGGTTTTTTTAGATTAATATTTTAAACTAAATTATGCATAGAGTTCTTAATTACTTTGATACAAATTTAAAATAAATGATATTTTTTGAATAAAATGAAAATCATCTGCCAGATAAAAGAAATGCATCAACCATAATGGAAATTGTTAGACTATTTGATTACAAACAAAATTGAAAAATAGAAAAGAATCTACTATATATTATATTAATTCGGTATCGGAAGCCCTCTGGCTGACACGTGGACAGTTTGTCCAGTCAGCGTTGCCTAATTTAATCGGAATTTAATAAGGGTTCTCTAAATTTAGATACATAATATTGATTGATTCAAAATTAAGAAGTATTTTTATCTCCTATTTTGGTCTCTACGCAATTTAAAGAAACAAATTAATTAAAAGTTTCATTTTAAATAGCAAATCTATACAGTTTGGTTCCGGAAGACTATAGGCCGTCACGTAAACAATAATTAATAACTGAATAGGAATGAAAATAAATATATATTAAGAAACTATAAACGGCACCAACATATATTATACTAGGGTTAATAACTAAAAAACTGTCCAAGGTTTATCCTATGTTAAAATTAGGTGTCTGAAGTTTGAAATGTTAAAATAGACTGTCCCAAATTTCATTTTTGTTGAAATTTGGTGTCTTTGTGCGTCTTTTCAACCTCATTCCATCATTTTCATCAACCCACCAACCCACTCATAATTCATCACTCTTTACTTTTCACAAAATCATCAAATTTCACCTAAAAATTGAACATTAAAAAAAAAGTTTCTAGAAGAGTGGTGGAGAGCCATTTTCCAAGAATAATAGAGCGAGATTCACTTGCCCGGATGTGACCAACTTTTTAGGTGACGGTCCCGGCAAGATGACGAGAAGGGAGTGTGTATGAGAGCTTGAATTTGACAGACGGTTTCGTCGGAATTGACTTCTCTAAAGTAATCACACCGAGACACCAAATTTCAACAAAAATGAAACTTGGGACAGTCCATTTTAACATTTCAAACTTCAGACACCTAATTTTAACACAGGGTAAACCTTGGACAGTTTTTTAGTTATTATTATATTATCTATTAAGAAAATATATAATGAGAAATATAAATAATAATTTAAAAAAAAAACACAATCGTATCTCTCAATTGGTTTAATCCTAGACGTTTATTCTAGGGTTTCTACTAATATATAGGTGCATCAAACTCTACATCTAAACACAATGACAACCTTAAACCCTATTCTAATGTCGTGCGGCATAATTCTCCTTCCTCTACCCTAAACTCTATGGTCCCTATCAAACTGCACTTTCATTACCAACATTTCTATGGAAGTGGATAAGGCCAACAGGTAAGACAAACACCTCGGTGGCGTGTGGGTGAGTGTGAGGAGGGCATGATACCGTATTTTACACGAACCAATGAGATACCGAGGGTGTTAAACCCGGGAAATCGGACCACAGTCACCGGGGAGAAAGTTGGTTTCGGTAACGGTTTTAGAATCCTTGCATGCAAATCCATTCACCATGTCGGGACTCGCCGGGTCGGCAACGCAGAAATCTTGAATCGGGATCGTTTGGGTATGAACTTCAGTAGCAATGACGAAGAATAATGTAAAGAGAAGGATTGAAAAGTGAACTATTTTGGGTTATGATGTCCGAAGGGATTTAGGGTTTAGGCTTTGAAGTAAAACTTTACGGGGTTGTTATTTATAATGGGTGGTTAGGATTAGGGAAAACAAAACAAGACCAGGTCTCCTCCCTTCCGTCTTTAAATTTGAAACAAGTCAAGGAATAGATAGTCTCCTACCGTCGAGTCTCTCTTAGCCGAATCACATAATATGAGTTTTATTATCATTTTATAGGCATGTATTCTTGGTATCATCATTTTATCTGTCTTTATTCTTTTACAGGTTGATTTTGGTTGTGGTTCCGAAAATTTACTGAATTCTTTATTGGACTATGCTTCATCTCTTGAAACAATAGTTGGGATTGACATTTCACACAAAGTCTAGCTCGTGCAGTAAATGTTTGAACAATTATTTCTCTTTATGTCGAGAGCAATAATGCACAGTGAACTATATAGTATTATTATTTGTACAATTGTAAAAAAATGTGACGAATTATGGAAGTATGCTTCGATTTCTTCTTTCAGAATAGAGAGGTTGTTACTTCAAGTCATGAAGGTGCTCCATTCAAGGTTACGAAGGACTTCGACACAAAAGAACCATGTCGCGTCAATACAATGAGTACTTATATAACCTCCCTTAACCAATTATAATTTTTGTTTGCATTGTTCTTTTCGTGGAAACAACAATTTGCTTTGCTAATTAGATATTTTTAACAAGTAACAATTGATCGACAATAGAATATGTAATGAGGTAAAGCTTAAAAAAAATAAGAAGATGAATAATATTTATAGAATTACCTCATAAATATATTAAAATTTATATAAAAATTGTTAATAATTTATTTATAAAAAAATAAGAATAAAGTATTTTAACTCATATTTATCTCATTTTTTTTATATAATATGCACTCCGTAAGTATTCACTTATATTCATCTAAATCTTTTTTACTCTAGACACTGAGAATGTTTTTATTTAAATATATACATACATTTAGAGATATATGAGATTTTTTCTTCCACTACTAGAATACAGGGTCAATAGGCACGAGGCAGATCGTTTCAAACTCATGTATAATCGTGTTTGCAACGGGTTAGGCACGGGGTCACCTCGTTATTAGTAATCGAGTGTGTGATTTTTTTTGACACGAGGAGGTCGTTTCTAATTCTGTTCATCGTGTATAACTCGTTGCTAATACGTTTTGGGAGACCTCGTGCCTAATTCAAGCCAAACTTGTGTAATGGTTGTTGACGCCTGTACACGCCTATTTCATACGGGTCTATATGATTCAAGTGCTCACTTATAGAATCAGACTGCTAATTTTAAAAAGAGCATTGTAGAAACGAAACATTTACCACAATTATAACTTAATAGGGTCAATGTTTACAATTCTGTATATATTTTGTTGAATGACATTGGGTAATTACGTTATTCACTTTTATAGTTAGATATGTAAAGTAATTCGATTCTAAAGCATTTTTCAGAATCAAATGTTTTCTTACGGTAAATACTTATAAGGTCAAGTATTTTGAATTATAAAACATTTAATTATTATTAAAACAACAAATGACAATTATTCGGAAACTGATTTTTTATTGATAATAATACATATCAGACTAACACATATCAATCCAACAATACTACAAACTACACATTGTCATAATCACTATCACTGCAACTATTTCAAACTAACAATTACAACTACATAATGTACAAATTACTACTGTCCACATAAGCCGACCCCACCATCTTCTTCACTCATTATCTTTAGAGATGCAACTGAAAATGATTGATACCTAAACCCGAGCTGCAAAAAATTAAAGAGCTAACTAAATATACAGTTAACTTAAATATAGTAACATCAGATTAAGGTATTAGGCTATTGGCAAACAAATTGATAATCAAAGAGGTCATGGAGAATTAGAAGCAAAGATCTTACACATCCGCTCTCACAAAAGCTGCCCTAACATATATGTAATTAACTTCAAAGGGTTAAAAATCGCATACCTCAACCCTTCATTTCTTCGTGGCTGTAAGATTTGTGATCTTGGCTTCATATGAGTCCTTCTCAACGCTCTTAATAACACCAATAAATATAGATAAATCAAAATGTAAGGTGTAAGAACAAACAGTTAACTATATTGTTCTTCGAAGTAAATAGTCAAGGAAAATAGACTTACTCGACATTTTGGCTGACTCCAGCTTTCGATAAACTCTACAATCTCAACTTGCTTAATTGCCAATGCTGAAATTACCGATTACATTAGAAATGTCATAAAATAGGTGCAATCTAAAAACCATAAGCAAGTTACCCACTTTCTTCGTTTTGTCAGGTTATCCATTGACTTGATCCTCTCTAGAGAATCTCTAAGTAATTAATCTTTTGCCAATGGTATCCGAGCATGCTTTTTCTCAAGATCCTTAAGCATTTTCTCAAGCTTTTGCAGTCGTTCCAAGCATGGCTCGAGACAATCTTTACAGCTTACTTCAAGATCCGTGACATTTGATGAGTCCATGACACTAGAAAAAAATTAACAATGTAAAGAGATGAGTTTGTTAAATTATGAGATTATTTGCAGAGAGAAAAAGTGACAGTAAAACAGGATACCTTATTTGCAAGATTCAATAAATTCAATAGTATCTCGTGTAGTGATATGCTCTGTATCTATCTTCAACTGCAGGAGCCTTTCAACAATTAGCGGGGTGCTTAACCTCTTAACACCAGCCTATCCAATCAAAATATACAAATTAATATATAAACAAACTATTGCAACTACACTCTAATCCACAGATTGTCCATAAAAAAATTCTTCAAAATACTAATTTCTCAAGTACCTTTTGATACAATTTCAACCACACTACTGAGTACTGACTTTGAGAAGAAACCCAACTTCCATCAGCTAAATATATACTTGAGTCAATCCATTTTACTTGAACCAATTTACAGGCTGTTCATCAACCTAATTCAACTCAATTAACTCAAGTCAAGTGGTCCAATTCAAGTCAATTCATCTTCACATAAGCTAATGTCATCAATTTGATCAAGTCTCTGCAGATCAACATAATCCAGCTCTAATTAGCAGATTATTGGACAAAAAATTGAGTTCTCTATCAAATCAAAATTTGTCCAACTTAGAGATATAGCCAATTTAACTTCTCCAATCTACATACCAAACTGATTGATGATCTTTCCTTCAATTGGCACAAGAACAAACTATCCAAACTAACCTGGGCTCAACCCACATAACAACTACTGACGGATGGCGTGGTCAAAGGCACCTACCAAACCCAGACGTGGCTGGGGCAGAGTACGATTCATCCCGATTGACTAATCTTCTACTCTCTCTCACTATATTTTCTCAGGCTCACTATATTTTCTCAGGCTCATTGTTGATAATAAGAGATCTTATCTATGTTTGTCTATCGTAAAAAACAATAGTTGAAATGGATGAAGATAATGATAACTAATTTTATTAAATTCATTTTCTTTTCCAAGCTTCCTTATGAAGCGGTTGCTTATTATTGCTGCAAAATAAAAGACCAAGATATAAAAAAGTCTAATTCCTATGTATAAGTAAGCTCTTTCAGCTTAGTGTTCAAATTTCTTATTAAATTAAGGGACAAGATATAAGTCTTGGCTAGAACTTAGAAGTTATTTTCTCAAAATCATAACAATTAACAACCAACAATCTTACTGAAACACTTAAACTTCATAGTCAGATCTTATGAAATAAAGGTAGAAATCGATAAATCGAATGTTTAGGGTCGGATCTTGCACATATTTACAGGGTAGAGGTCGTCAAAGTAATAACACACACATATCTGTGATGTAGATAGTGGTATAAAGGATTAACCTGGTCGGATATGCCTCGATCCGCCACTCCTCCCTGCCTGCTTCTAGTGCATTTCGCGACTCCTCTGCTGGCTGGGGCTCCACGAATCCGCGACCTCGACTCCGTCCCGTGTAAGTTGTGAGTCCGACTCCATAAAGTGCACGCCGTCGACCCTAACACTAGAGAAGAAGAAGGAGCGAACCGAGCTAACACATCGAGGAAGTCAGGTTCTCTATAGGAAGAAGTTTAAGACTTAGATTTGTGAGGTGATGATTTGCGGCTAGACTGTTTGGTGTAAAATAAGATCAAATACATTAGGGTTTGAGGATTTACATTAGGCCTAGATAGTTTAGTTTTTTGGGCCGAGAGACAAGTTAGGATTTTTTGGACCGAATGAGTTTTAGGTTAGTTATAATTAAGATTATATATATTATTTAAATATAAATTTGATTATATATTATATATTTAGTATTTATTTATATATAGAGGAAAAAATGTATCATCATAGTTACTAAACTTATACAATGCTGATTTAGAAAAAGAAATAATATTGAAAAAATTGTTAAAAAAATTAATCAAAATAATTGGTCAAAATAAAGAATAATAAGTTAATTAAAAAATAAATATGAGTTAATGTTTATGTTTATGTATTCACTACTACATACCTTAAATTACTTAGTAGTTAAGTCATTCTACCTTAAATCATTAGTGTATGCCTTAAAGTAGTCTTATATACCTTAAATCACATATTACCTTAAATCACTACTACATACCTTAAATTACTTAGTAGTTAAGTCACTCTACATTAAATCATTAGTGTATGCATTAATGTAGTCCTATACACCTTAAATCACATATTCAACTAATTCACTACTACATACCTTAAATTACTTAGTAGTTAAGTCATTCTACCTTAAATCATTAGTGTATGCCTTAATGTAGTCATATACACCTTAAATCACATATTCAACTAATTCACTACTACATACCTTAAATTACTTAGTAGTTAAGTCATTATACCTTAAATCATTAGTGTATGCCTTAATGTAGTCATATACACCTTAAATCACATATTCAACTAATTCACTACTACATACCTTAAATTACTTAGTAGTTAAGTCATTCTACCTTAAATCATTAGTGTATGCCTTAATGTAGTCATATACACCTTAAATCACATATTCAACTAATTCACTACTACATACCTTAAATTATTTAGTAGTTAAGTCATTCTACCTTAAATCATTAGTGTACGCCTTAAAGTAGTCATATATACCTTAATCACATATTACCTTAAATCATTAGTGTATGCCGTAATGTAGTCATATACACCTTAAATCACATATTCAACTAATTCACTACTACATACCTTAAATTACTTGGTAGTTAAGTCATTCTACCTTAAATCATTAGTGTATGACTTAAAGTAGTCTTATATACCTTAAATTACTTAGTAGTTAAGTCATTCTACCTTAAATCATTAGTGTATGCCTTAAAGTAGTCTTATATACCTTAAATCACATATTACCTTAAATCACTACTACATACCTTAAATTACTTAGTAGTTAAGTCACTCTACATTAAATCATTAGTGTATGCATTAATGTAGTCCTATACACCTTAAATCACATATTCAACTAATTCACTACTACATACCTTAAATTACTTAGTAGTTAAGTCATTATACCTTAAATCATTAGTGTATGCCTTAAGTAGTCCTATATACCTTAAATCACATATTCAACTAATTCATGTACACACACCTTAAATCAATAACATTTAGCTCATTATACCTTAAATTATTACTATATACCTTAAATCATTGTTAGATACCTTACATCAATAACATTTAAAACATTATACATTGAATTATTAGTGCATACCTTAAATCATTCTAGATACCTTAAGTCATTACTTTCTACCTTAAATCATTCTAGATACCTTAAGTCATTACTTTCTACCTTAAATCATTAGTATATAACTTAATTCACATATTAAACTAATTCGTATATATATACCGTAAATTATTAACAATGAATTGATTATTTCTTAAATAATTAGTAAATACCTTAAATTATTACTTCATACCTTAACTGATTAGTAGATACCTTAAATCCGCCAAAATTAAATGAATGAATCCACTTAGCCTAGTGGTAACACACTCACACTCTAACATGCATCTGCTGGTTGCTGGTTCGAAACTTTGCAACACCTCCATATTTCTTTTAGTAGCACAAATATTGGGGTCGTGTATAATTCGTATCAGGGTCGTCTCAGTTATTCTTTCATCAACGAATTGTGCACGACCTAACCCTATGTCAGATTCCTCGTGTCAAATTCGTCCCAACAGTCGTCTACATTTGAAACGAGGTAACACCCCGTGTCAGTACACGTGCTAAACTCTACCTCGTGCCTAATTCGACTCAAACACGTTCCAATTTAAAACGACTAAACACCCCGTGTCAAAGTTCGTTTTATTTGAGGGTGTTTTCTTGTAGTGTTCCACTAACCATAATAATTGATCATGTTGTGTTTTTGTAAGTGAAACTCAAAGCTGCTTCCATTAAAGGGCCGAGTGGAGAAAAAAGATTCAACTTATGAGTATTTATGTATTCTTTGAAATAGATTAGTTATGCATTATATTTATTTATCTTGGTTAAATTTCAGTATTTGGTTTGTAATATAAAATATAATGTTAGATTATAATGTTTCATATGTATTTGTAATATTACATTGTAATGTATATTTATTATAATAAAATAATTTTCAAAATCTCCTAAGTATGTGTATAACATGATATTTATATCATAATGATTTTAGTTGTTACATAAATTTGTAAGTGGTATAATTTTCAAAGTCTTTATTATTCATATGGCTGAAGATCATATTTACAGCTTAACTATCAAATCTTATATTTTCTTATAATAATCATTTTGATAATAACTATCTTATACACAAGCGTTATTAACAATTTCTTCATACACTTACTCTTAGTTAACAAACTAGGATAAAATCAATCTATTAATTTTAATTTCCCTGCGCGGGGCGCAGGGTTAGCCTCTAGTATAATAATAATAAAATATAATCTACTATATTATATTAATTCGGCACCGGAAGCCCTCTGACTGACACGTGGACAGTCCACGCAGTCAACGTTTCCTAATTTAATAGGGGTTCTCTAAATTTAGATACATAATATTGATTGATTGAAAATTATGAAATATTTTTATCTCCTATTTTGGTCTCTACGCAATTTAAAGAAACAAATTAATTAAAAGTTTCCTTTTAAATAGTAAATCTATACAGTTTGGTTCAGGAAGACCATAGTCCGCCACATAAGCGATGTATATATAGAAAAGTCATTATTATTATATGTACCTAATATGAAAAAATTCGGCACTAATGAAAATTATTGTATATATTAGAAACGTTTTATAGAAATTCCACCGCTACATGATCCAAAATATGCCAAACTTAATCCTAAAGTATATTATGTTATTATTATTGTGTAAACGGGTCAAATATAATCTGAAATTCATGGTTTATACATTTTCGTCCTTTTTTGTTTAATTTTTATTGTAATATATCATAATCCATACATATAAGAATAATAATAACTAAAAAAAATAGTTTCTGTTTAAATAGTTTCATCATTTTTATTTAGAACATATTATATCACAAAATTAAGCAACCTGAGTTTGCCGACTATATAAAATATTCGGTTAAATAAACTGCATAAAATATATTAATATATATTAAGTACAATATATTAATACATATTAACTACAAAAATGCATATTTGGCTCATATGGAATATTCGATCAAATAAACTATATATATATATTATGTATAGACACAATATGTTAATATTATATTACATATTACAAAAATATACATATTTGGCCATATATTGATAACTTCTTAAATCGCTATAGATTCACAGACCTTAAACCTCTATATATAAGCTATCTAGCATGTCTGCCTTTATTATATCTCTAAAATATTGGTTTCTTCGTAATATCGATGTATATCTCCATACTATTATTGTCTGCTTATAGCTTAGATTATGCCTACATAGAACGAACAACATCCGCCCTTTGTTGGTTAATTAAATTACAAGATTCGATGTTGGTGATTCACTCTCTTGGATATTCTCATAAAAAAAGTGTGTTTTTATTTGAATATGTGGATTGAAACTATTTAATCGTAGTTGTATTACATCATGATATGCAGGAAATTCTAAGTGGGGATCATTTTCACATAAAGTTCGTTGTCCCGAAGGACTTCGAAGACCTGCTTCAAGTGTGTTGTCGATGTCATGTATGTGAGCGTAGAAGGTTGAAGGATGCAAGAAACAATCCAATATTCGAGCATGTATATATGTGATGAATGCGAAAATAAATGTAAGTCGATCGGCTGATTATCTACCCAATAATTAACATCGAAAAGCGATATTTTTTTTGTTACATGGATACACCTAAAAAACAAGACACATATTAGATGAACAACCTTGGTATTGCACCAAACGATGCCATGAGGTAGAATGATATCATTGAGTTAGTTTGTTGACTGAAGTAACGTGATATAATGTACACTTCAATTGTTTTTGCAGATAGCTATCTGGGAAACAAGTTCAAGTGGGTGACGTCAAAGGTAACACGTTGACATGGATATTGTTGCTCAAGTAGATAATAAAGAAGCTTACTAAAACAGTAGCTAATATGGAGTTTTCAACAGATATCGTTGACATCAGTTTGATTGTTACAGTTTACATTATGCATAAATGTTTCGAGCCTCTAAAAAATATCCATTAGCTTAACCCAACAAAGGTATTAACCAAGATGTTATTTTAAATACTAATTATGTCATATTATCTCACATCAATTAACATGAACTAGATAACGGAGTGCCGACTTGACATTCAAGGATTCTACACCATGTCATATATTAAAAAATAAGTTGGTCAAACCCTTCTTATCTTATGTTTGATCGTGCTATGCACATAATTAATTGAAAAAAATTTATGTTTGTTCTATGATATATGGTGGTTTGTTTGATTGTATGTGTGTAATTTTGAGGTCGTTCAACATAATTTTCTACCTTAAAAAGATTGTTAAGAAGCCCAAATATAAGGCTAGATTTTGATATTTATCTAATTGATCAATTAAGATATTCATGTATTGATAATTGTATCAGTTATTTTTAAATTTTTTTGGAAAGATCAAATTATTGTGTTGAAAGATGACATCAATGTACGACAAGATACGTTTGTGCCCGATGAGAAACAATAGCATAAGTTGCTTAATTTAAGGTTTTATATATATATTATTTGGTTATTTTTTATATTATTTAATATTTATTATTTTAAAATGAATAATATGTATCATTATTACTTTGTATAGAATGGTAATATTTTATTCATTAAGAAAAATAATAGGATTATTTTTAAACTTTTGATATTTCTCTTTATTGGCATTTTTTACCTTTTTTTTCTTCTTTAATATGTGCTTCTGACTCATTGCGAAACTTGACTTCTATTTTTATATTTGGTTACAAATAATTGAATCAGTTATTGAGAATATTATAATATTTGAATAAATTAGGCGTGGAACAAGCATGCTATTAGGCGTGGAACAAGCATGATACGGAGGCTGCCCTTCTGATGTGGTCATGCGGAAAACAAAAAAAAAACTATTTACAAAAGAACAAACCGTAGTTCACGTAATACATGTATTTTCCTTTATTTTTAATCTATACATATAAATATTAAAAAAATATTTATATTTCTATAATAAATATAAATTCATATATATATATATATATATATATATATATATATATATATAAATGAAATATAAATATATCTAGAATATTTTTTTTATAGTGTTTATAATTTGGCAAAAAAATAAAGGAAAATTTTGATGGTAATAATAATAGACACTTATCAAATTTTTATACATTTTTGGAACAAGAGAAATTTTCGTCATAAAGCTATAAAAAAATATAAAAATGAATAATCTAAAAAAATATATTAACTTTATAAAATGTGTGTTGACACTTTTTTTTTAAAAATCAGCATAAATTATTTCAATAAATTTACCCGCGCGGTGCGCGGGGTTAGTAGCTAGTACTAGTATATTTTAGACAACTCCATCTCCATTCCTTCGATAACGGACGGGCTCCATTTGGGTTTGGGCTAAATGTTATTGGGACTCTGTCCATGTCCTAATTATAGTGGTAGGCCCAGTTTGTTGAACTTACGGACTCCATTTCCTAATACTGCTGGCAGACCCAATTTGTTTACTAATACATATGGTCGCGTCGCGTACATGGACTAAATTAGAGTTCTTTTTCAAAAACTATCACCGACCAATTTTATATATAGTTTGGAAAATTTTAATTGGGCCTTCATCTATTATGTTCGAAAATTTAAATTTATCTGACTCGGACTTTTGGGTTTTCCTTTGACATCTTTTAGGGCTCTTAACCCTTTCATAATTTCACTACACAGCCCGATAGTTGGGCTGAATCTCATGGCCGATTGTGAGAGAAGTAAGCTTTTTATTTTTGTGAACAAGTCAAGTATCATATAACAGAGTTTTTGACCGATATAAGCCTTTATGGACAACCAAATACAAATATAGACTGCATGAAAAAATAATTACAAATCTAAGGCAAACCGAGATTTCACATCTCGGTTTGGATTTTTCTCATCCAAACCGAGATGTGAAATCTCGGTTAGGATTTTTTTTTTTTTTTTTTTTAGGGTTTAGGGTTTTTTAGTGCCCTAAACCCTAAAAAAAAAAAAAAAAATTCAAACCGAGATTTCACATATTGGTTTGGATGAAAAAATCCAAACCGAGATGTGAAATCTCGGTTTGCCTTAGATTTGTAATTTTTTTTTCATGCAGTCTATATTTGTATTTGGTTGTTCATGAAGGTTTATATCGGTAAAAAACTCCATATAACATCGGCCGGAAAATAACACTCGTAATATGTATAGAATAATTTACTTGCTCCTAGTTATTTTTGTAAGGGTTAAAAAGTGTGAGCTACGATTTTTTTGGTATTCCAAGTGCTCGTGATGTTTGAACACGATACATCCGATTAAAGAATGATGCACTAGATCGATACGCGTATTACATTATTACATAAGGTCTGGCTTAATTAAAAACTATAATTTATTTCTTTATATTTTCATTTCAACTATATTTATTTTCAAAAATGTAACTTCAGTTTTTGTCACTTTTTTTTTACTTGTGACAGCAGTGTCACTCACTATTAGACCGTTGTACAAATTAATAACATTTTAATACTGATTACACTATTTAGTAAAGTTCTAACAAAAATTATTTATACTAAAAAAGACTCACATAATGCACTATTCATATAGTACTGATTATATAACCCTAAAATTGGAACCATGACAATATATATGATAAGAGAATTTATAAGATCACGATGATGCTAATGAGAATCACTTTTATTACATTATTATTATTATTAGGGTTAAAGGTCCTTTTGGTACCACATGTTTGCAAAAATTACACTGTTCATACCACTAGTATTTTTTCGTGCCGAATTGGTACCATATGTTTCCAAACCTTACTGTTTTGGTACCTCCGTTAGGGTTCCGTCAAAAACGGCCGTTAAATGGCATGTGCCAGTACTTTGAATTCAAGGAATAATTGAATGATGAAATTCAAACTCTATGTAGGAAAAATCACTAAACTACCCACATTTTAGAACTCAAACACAAAAACAAGGGAAAACGAGTTTCCGGAACCATAATCACCACTAGCGCATCTCGGAAATGCGCCAGAAACATGGCACATCTGCCAAATGCGCCACATTTAATACATGGCGCATTTCCCAGATGCGCCACAATTAATAAGCATTAATTACCCGTTTTTCAAATTAATTCACTAAAATAGTGCTACAAACTAGAATCGAACCCAGGCCACCTAGGTGATAGACATGAATACTGACCACTACACTACAATGTCTTTTGTTGAAAACTTATTAAACTTTTTATATTTAATGTTAGTTTAACGACCAAAATATCGTCACTGAGAATTTAACACTAGTCACCCGCATGATAGGCAAAAATTCTTACCACTACACTACAATGACTTTTGTTGATAATTAATTAAAATTAGTATATTTATTTGTCTATGTAGTTTTATTTATTGTTTTGTGATAATACATTGTTTAGTTACATACAATTGCACCATGTGACTGAATGATTAATTTTTTGAAGTGATTAATGGTTACATACATTTCAGAATATGAGAGAATCGTTCAAACTTATTTTATTTATTAATTTATATTTAATCAAATGTGATTGAATTTTACAAAATAACTAAACATAGGTAGGGGTTGAATTTTACTAAAATCGTTATTTAACTAAAATTCAATCACATCTGATTAAACATAAATTATTAAATAAAATAAGTTTAAACGATTATGTCATATTCTAAAATGTATGTAACCATTAATCACTTTAAAAAAGTAATCATTCGGTCACATGGTGCAAATGTAGGCAACTAAACAATGTATTAACACAAAAAAATAAATAAAATTACATAGACAAATAAATATACAAAGTTTAATTAATTATCAACAAAAATCATTGTAGTGTAGTGGTAAGAATTTTTGCCTATCATGCGGGTGACTAGTGTTAAATTCTCAGTGACGATATTTTGGTCGTTAAACTAACATTAAATATAAAAAGTTTAATAAGTTCTCAACAAAAGACATTGTAGTGTAGTGGTCAGTATTCATGTTTATCACCTAGGTGGCCTGGGTTCGATTCTAGTTTGTAGCACTATTTTAGTGAATTAATTTGAAAAACGGGTAATTAATGCTTATTAATTGTGGCGCATCTGGGAAATGCGCCATGTATTAAATGTGGCGCATTTGGCAGATGTGCCATGTTTCTGGCGCATTTCCGAAATGCGCTAGTAGTGATTATGGTTCCGGGAACTCGTTTTCCCTTGTTTTTGTGTTTGAGTTCTAAAATGTGGGTAGTTTAGTGATTTTTCCCTCTATGTTCAAGGGAAACTCAAACTTGCATGCGTGCACTGAAATTCAGCATGAAGTTAATAGCTTTCTCTTCTTTATTTCTTTCTTTCTTTCTTTCTTTCTCTCTTAATAACTAATTTATTTTTTCAGATATTATATGCAAGATCAAATTAAGCTAAATATAGACAGGACTTGCGCTGCTTCTGGAACAACCTATCGATTAAGACTTAAGAGACGATTCATCACTTTTTATAGAGAGACAAAAAATGTAAAATTTGCAAATATATCTTATCTCTTTCTTTTTTTTTTTTTAAATACAAAATTGAAAATTCGAGTTAGGAATGTTAATTTTAAAATTCTTCTCGCAAGACATTGTCTTCATTCAGATTTGAATTTGATTCACACATAGAAACGTCGTAACTCATTTTACCGGTTGATCTAAATAATGTTTCTCTTTCATTGACTAGTTCTTCTTATCTTTATGATTTTCAACAAAAGATTTATCTTCTAGATTTTGTTTTAACATAAATACATCAACTTTGGAGATGGTTTAAAGTTTGTGAAGTTGGTGAAGTTTTAAATGAGGTTTTGAAATTGAGATCCAATCTATGAATATATAGGGGAGAAGCAAAAGTCAAAGTAGTCGACTCGATTAGGTGACTAACTCCATCTGTAATGTATCCGCTAATTACTTGGATCCAAAGCGATTGTAAAAAAGGTACGTTGATAATTATGAAGTGTATCTATCGCTCTTAAATGAAAATCTTTCTAATTCAAATGAGAGTATTAGCTTTTCTGGTCACTGATTTATGTAACGTGATAATTTTTAGGTTCACTGGCATCATTAATATATTGGCACTGAAAAAATAAACCATTTCATTAGTAACAACATTTCATGTTATTTTCATGCAAGTAGTTAATCCATGTGTTTTACAGAAGTATTTTACTCTTGGCCAAAAAAAAAAAGAAGTATTTTACTCCAGCAAAAGATTAAAAAAAATTAATAAAAAAATCGACCACTTTGTTGAATCTAATTTGGTTATATGTATGAACTTTCATGGTATAAACATGAACAAACGATTGTATATATACAATGCTAAAACCAAGTTTATATGCTCATGGAAATAAAACTAAATACTAATAATGATCTACTACTATAGATCTTTATTTGAAAATTTTGACCTATGCATGAACAAATAGTTATAATGTTTTGTTTTACTTTTATTTAATTATTATTATTATTTCTCTAGCTAGGTAACAACGGTACGTTCAGGGTAAAATGTCCCTAATTTTTGATAATTTAGACATTTTTTATATTTTGTACGTGTACTACACATAATTATATGGTTTATAAAATATAAAATCTGGGCCACATTTTTTTATAACAAAAACTATATCTTTATTTATTTGATTTCTATGTATAATTTTTTAGTGATGAGAACGCATTCGAAAATTTATGCATTCGTTATTGCATAAATTGTAATATTTATGCATGATTAATTTGAACGAATAGTGACCTTGCCCAATGAGAAAGAGCTTTTTTTTTTCTTTTAAATCCACTGACAGAAGATCTCATGCGAATCTCTTAATATCAACTAATTAAATGTAATCTAACAACCTGTACACTTCTGTTCCAAGTTGCATTTTCACTAACGTAATGTTATAACTTATATAAAGATATTTAAAAACTAGTTCAATTATCCAAATTTTTTTTTGTTAAATTATGATGACTTATGCCGTGTTATGCGCGAGTATTCAGTGGATAATAACACCCACAAACAAGGCAATATAGATGTAATCATTTCATGGAATGTTATTTATGCATAAGCTATTTCATGCTTCAAACCAAATAATTAACTTCAATTAAATAGGTTTTATAATGCTATCAATTGTCGCAATCATTTTCCGGACATAAAATGTATAATATATACATCCCTAATAATTCTACTCCACGGATATGAATTAATGATTATATTATGTGGAAGACGTGATAATTTAAGTATATTTAGATATATAATATTATTGATCTAGTTCAACTTTCATGATCAATACTAGTAAACTGCAAAATTACACTTTCAACAAATTTGTAAAATATTAATAACCATTCATCCGTACGTAGCGCCGCGTGATTAATTTAAAGTATTTTAATATTCAGAAATCAATTATGATATGCAAATGCAATACAACAATACATATCTATGGTTGAAAGCTATATAATTAATTTTAAACTTTAAAAATACCAATTTTACCATCCATCATTATCTAATTTATTCAAATCACAATTATATTCTTTTACTTTATTAAATTAAAACATATTACACTTAATAGACAAATTACAATTGTGAGGATTTTACCACGTTTATAGTAGAATTCGAATAGATTTAGGATAACACTAGAGCAATTTTTTGATTGGTTTCTCTCAGGTGTTGTTATCAGAATAGAGTCATTTGTATCTAACTCCTAAGGGTGGGTGATTTGTTAACCCAAAAACATCTGATCATTTGGGGTATCTGATTAGAAAGGAATGCGGTTATTTTTAGAGAAAAATCTCATTGCGCGTCTTTTTAATAGGTTCTATTAATCTTGCTTTTACTGATAATCTTAATTCTTTTAAATTTGAACAAGTACCAGGCATCAGGGCCCCGCCCCTCCCGAGACCCTTGCAACCCCATCACACGTTCGGTCCACCTCGGTGTGCGATGGGGCTGTTCGCGACTATAATAATATCTCCTACGGAGCTGCAATTTTACTAGACGAGAGTGAGATTATCTCGGCGGTCTCCATTACTTCGGCTTTAGGTGATGCCCTCTTTTGGCTGAAGGATTAGCATGTCGGGCAGGTTTGCTGTTGGCTAGGTCATTAAGACGGGATTCTCATATCGTGTTCACTGATTCGACCTCTTTGCGGGAACAAATATATTCCTCCTCCACTAACTGCATCCCTTCACTCTTTGGGATTATCCAGAATATTAAATTTTTATTAATTGTTGCTGCTGCTGTCATTATGTTTGTATTTAGAACACGTGTCGTCTAGCTCATGACGTTGTTTATTTTGTAGCTACGATTGATGTAACAGTATGTTGGTTTTCTCCTAATCTTCCTCAGTTCACGTGGAGGTCGTAGGGAACCTTTATTGCTTTCATTTACGCACTTATAATATATGACATGTTTAATGATAAAAAATATTTATTTGAACGAATAGTGCCCACTGAGAATTTTTTTTTTAAATCCACTGAGAAAAGATCTCATGTATACTTCTGTTCCAAGTTGCATTTTCAGTAAGGTAATGTTATATAAATATATTTAAAAACTAGTTCAATTATTGGCCAAAAAATTAGTTAAATTATGATGACTTATGCGCGGGTATTCAGTGGATAATAACACCCACAAACAAGGCAACATAGATGTAATCATATCATGGAATGTTATTTAAGGATAAGCTATTTCATGCTTCAAACCAAATAATTGACAACTTCAATTAAATAGGTTTTATAATGCTATCCATTGTAGCAATCATTGATTCTGTTCCGGACACAAAATGGATGATATATACACACATCCCTAATAATTCTACACCATGGATATGAATTAATAGTTATATTATGTGGAAGACGTGATAATTTAAGTATATATCTAGATATATAATATTATTGATCTAATTCAACTTTCATGAATAATACTAGTAAACTGCACTGCAAATGACACTTTCCACAAATTTGTCAATAACCATTTATCCATGTACATCGTGTGATTAATTTAATGTAGTTTAAAATTTAGAATTACCAATTGTGTGTTATGCAATACAATAATACTAATACATATTTATGACTAAAAGTTATAATTGATTTTAAATTTCAAAATTAACAATTTTACTATCATTATCTAATTTAATCCATCACACGTTTATATTCTTTTATTATATTGAATTTAAATATATTACACTTAATTAGTAGACAAATTACAGTTGTGAAGATTTTACCACGTATATAGTAGAATTCAAATAGATTTTAGCATAACACTAGAGCAAATTTGTTATTAGTTTCTTTTGATGTTCTTATTAAAATGACAACATTCGTAGTATGTTTATTTATTTTTTTACGTAAAATAATTTAAACTCGTACCGGTTAACCATAATAATGAGTAAAAGTGTTCATGAATATATTTTTTCATTTAAGGGGCTCGACGAGACTAGAGCTGAAATATGTAATTAAAGAATGAAGTACTGGATCGATACCTTAATTTATATATATTACATAGTTAGGGGGTGTTTGGATGAATGTAATGTGGGATGTAATCCCACATTACGTCCCACATTACATCAACATTACGTTGTTTGGTTCGCCAAACGACGTAATATGCATTGTAATGTAATGTCCATTGTAATCTCAGATTACGTCCAAACTCCATTCAACGTAATGTGAGATTACATCCAAAAACGGATGTAATGTGAGATTACGTCCAACATTACGGAGTGTTATTATTTTATTAATATATATTAAATAGACAAAATACTATCATTATAGCTTATTATGATAATAATTTAATATTGTTAGTAGTTTTTTTTTTTATCTACTTCATAACTCATTATTATAATAAATAATAATGCACATGATTTTCGTATAAAATGAGTAAAGTCTTTTCAATGCAATTTTTATGAAAATTATCTTATAAAACTACATATAATGTTTTAACTATTAGACATATTTTATTTTTAGAATTCACAAATGACTATAGTATTAACCACAAAACATAAACTTTAAGAAGTTAGTTGTTGTCAAAATATATTTTATTTTTTTAAATCTTATCATATTAAGATATAATATACTCTTTATAAATTAATATAATAATAATAAAGTCACATTACAATGCACGTTACAACACATACCAAACACTGTAATCTAACATTACACTCCACTTTACAGCACAACCAAACACTGTAATCTAACATTTCAAGTAATCTCACATTACAACTCACATTACTTGTAATCTCATATTTCAAGTAATTTCACATTGCGTCCATCCAAACGTCCCGTTAGTGTCATTTTTTCAATCCATCATATAAAGTTGTATTTACACATGACCTAATAAAGTGTTTGGTAATGAATGTGAGTGGATGCTTTTGGCACTTTTGTACCAAAGTACCACTAAAAAGTGTCATTTTGCATATTTAAGAAAGACTTTTTTTATACAAATAAACACAACTCCTAAAAAGGGCAATTGGAGCCTTACGTTTTTGTAGACTGATATTTAATCACGTAACTAAACTAAGAGAGGAGAACATGTCACATTTGTTGTTACCTTTAAGAGTGCAACTCCACTTGCAAATTGTATATCTTAAAAAAGTTACTATGACTAACGTAAAGATCCAACAAAGTTTTACTGTTTTGTTGAATTTACTATATGAAGCTTCAGTTATGAAGCAGCAAAGTGCCAAAAATTTACTAATGTAAATATCTGTTTAACTTAATTAAATTGTCTCAAAAACTATTACATTATTAATTACTATTCCGATACTTTGATCGTATCTAATAAAGCAAATTATTAAAAGAAGACATCTCTAAATTCTCTCTTTTATTACCTCTCTAATTTCATAACACGTTATCAGCACGATTTTGCTCTTATATTTTTTTATCTACGTCTGAACTCATCGTCCTACTTTTCTACTCAAGGCCTCTGATCCAATTGCTTATTCATCATTAGTGTATTGCAATACTATGTCAAGATCACTGCCATCTCCAACCTAAGAAGACACGGAGATCATTCATCACTTCATATATAATACTCATATATTTTAAGAATTTAATTTAATAATATGTCAAGCTCAGATAGTTATATACTTATATTAATTGTTTGTCTTCTTTAGGATGTTCACTGATATACGGCCTGGATGACAATTCTCAATTTGTCAACGATTCATTCCATTTTGACTTTGATATTGACGGTCGAATTATGTGGAGGAAGCTGACATAATTAATCAATTGGTTTCCCCGAGAGAAGATGAACATCACACCGATCTAGACGTCCGGGACTGCTCCACACAGATCCACTTCACCATCACAGATCATGGCTAGAACGGAAGACGAATACGATTACCTCTTCAAATAAAACAGATGAGTATACCTATTATTACTAAATTGATATATGAGTTAAACTGAATAATTTATTTCGGTTCTTAAAAAAAAAATATTTGTCGCGAATGATTAACTAACATAGCTATTTATACGAAGTTATTTATTTATGCTTTATACATTTTTTATTATTGTTATTTATATCTTACATATACAGTATATATTATTATAAAGAATTGATTACTCCGCAATCATCATAATGATGACGATGAATAAAATAACAATATGCGGATTATGTTACAAGAGATACATGACATATCTCCTATGGAAATACGAAAGATATACATATCAGTTAAACCTGAAGTTTACTGATGCATTGAGGTAAACCAGAAGTTTTACCCATATAATATGATATTTGGCGTGACCGGTTACAGACCATTCAAGATCACTTAAGATGCGTAGTACATTATATGGAAGAACCTGAAGATTCTCCATAAATCATTATGATAATTGCTCTCAAAGGAAAATTCATTATGTGATCATCATCAACTAAGTTCGGGATAAAATTCCATTATTTATGGAAATAATAAAAGGTGAATATGGGCCCGTTCACCTGCCATGTGGACCAATATATTATTTTGAAAGATGCATCTACAATATGGTCGCATGTGCATTTAATTATCACGAATTTGCAATAGCAAAATTTCCAGATTATGCAATAAAGAATGATGATGATATTGGAAGTTGATAATTATTATAAGAATTAGACAATTCATTGTCAATATTTGCAGTTTAGCATGAATGTTACAACGAACCTCCGGTTATATAGTTAACATGCTATCAATGAGAGCAAATTGTGTACAAATGCATGCTATTATGAAAGCAGCAATATAATTGCGCACCAAACAAATGTTAAATCACAGTTCTCCCTATTACAACCAATTTTTGGTGAAGAGACAAATTTTTCATATATTAATATTATGGTGTGCGATATATGTTTGAACTGCTCCACCGCAACGCACAAATATGGGTCTAGAATGTTGGGAAAAATATGTTGTCTAAATCAATTATTTGGGAATAATGACTGATATATATTAAAGCAAGAGTTGCTGATTATTATTGATGAACAAATTTTCCCAACATTAGGGGGAGAAAAGAAGCAGCTGGCAGAAAATAGATTGACTTAACAAAAATTGTTATTATCTCATTTAGATCCTCGCACAATGATAATATGAACCTGAAGTTCAAAGAGATAACCATTTTCACATACTGCCTATTAAGTGACTTTATGAGACCCAGAAAGTCATAAGTTAATTACCGGCTGCAAATGCTCCAATTTGAAATGTCCCGGTTGGACAAACTATAATGAAAAATAATTCACGCTTGAAGTGTGTGATATTGGTTCCAAATATTTTTAACAAGAATGGAGCACGGAAAGAAAATAGATAAATATGGTCTTATTACGGAGGCGGTTTCCCAAAAAGGAAAAGAGACATAACTAAATATGAAACCCCATAAGTGGTTCAGGTACCTGAAAATAATTGTAATAAAGAGATCTCGATGAGTTATGTCGTTAATGGGAAATGATGGAACCGAGAATATCAAGTTGTCGACAACAGTTTTGAATATTATTCATGAGTGAAATCATAAAACAAGACGAGGATCTTGAGCTCAATATGTTAAACAAATATTATGATTGACCAAAGTTTGAAAATACGTAAGTATTAACATGAAAAATGCAGAAGGTGGAAGCCAGTGGATACAAATTATTTCCCGCATAAATAAATTGTGTCGTAAGATATATACGCACAACATGTGGTACAAATGTTATATGCAAAATCCTGGCAATTATTATATGGATCATTTAGTGGAGCAATCACCATCAAATATATTATTACGTTGGCAATACATAAAAAGTTTTGAATGCGTCCCACATATGAATTATTTATAGCATTTTTGGGTGGCTAATTTGATAGCAAAAATTAAAGTGAAAATCCATGAAGGATTGAAAATGCTAGCATGAAATTTTTTCCAAGAATGTGGATAATAAATATATTGTACCATTATTTTGTATATATGAAGATAATGCAGGTTATATAGCTCGAATTGAAGATCGTTATATCAAAGGAGACATACAAAACACATTCGCCTCAAGTTATTCTTCATCCAACGAATTTGTTCATATGACTATCTAGCGGATCTTTTCAAGGAGGCTTTATCGACTGCGACATCTGGAATATTGGCGAACATGGTTGGATTGCGTCGACTTAATAAAATTACGCGATGTCAACATCAGGGGGAGAATCTACACCGCTGCACTCTTTTTCCCTTAACCAAGGTTTTATCCCATCGGGTTTTCCTGGTAAGGTTTTTAACGAGACAGCTTACAAAAAGGGATCCATAATTGTGTACTCTTTTTCCTTCACTAGATTTTTATCCCAATGGGTTTTTTCTAGTAAGGTTTTAACGAGGCACAATTCCCTTATGAACATCCAAGGGGGAGTGTTATGAATATATTTAGTGGATGTTCAATATTACGTGTATATACCATCTTCCTTGTTTAGACTTTCCTAGTATTAAATTTACTTCCTCCACAAGTATATGTAAACCCTATATAAGGGCTCCTTATGTGTGATAATAAGACATCTCTAAATTCTCTCTTTTATTACCTCTCTAATTTCATAACAAAGAAGTTATTTTTAAAATATTCGTCCTCGATTTTAGTTTTTGACCAGATCAAGGGTAAACACCATTAAAAAATCCCAAATAATATAAGACCAAATGGAGCTGAAGCGTACCTAAATTATTACTTTTTTTTTTGTTTGCAATAAACCCTCCCGATTAATAGCAACCAAAATTATCAATTGTAATAGTAAGATCATTCATTTATAGGATAAATTAAAAATTTCTAGTTGAATTTATACTATGTGTGAATGCTAGCTAAACATTTTTTTAGAAAATTGATAGCTGAACTTTTAAATTTAAGCAATTTTTTTGCCAAAATATAAGCAATTCATAAGCTTTGTTAACTTGTTTTATTAAAATTAACGGAAATATTTTTAAAAAACGGTAAAAAGATCTAGCTAGACCATTTTTTCAATCAATCTATTTCGATTAAGAGACTCTAATTTTTTTCTTTAATGATGATGATTAAATGATTTCAAAATTTATATAAATTAAATAAAATTATTTTATTTTAAAATTAAATTTAAATACAACACATAATATAACTATAAGAACAAAAATGAATCTTCCCAGTTTTTTATTTTTTATTTATAAATATAATAAGTTTGTTAAAGTTGATATCTCACTTGGTTAATTCTCTCACAATCACACACTCACAATTGGAATCTGATTTTGACGAAAAATTGGAATGAACAAATGAATAAATACCTGAATAAATACAGATAACTTACTGTCAAAGAAGAAAATGAACTCTATTGCTTAGCCTTTAGGTAAACTGATTACATGGCATTATAGCCTTAAACATAACGGAAACAAAACAGAAAACAGAGATAATGTCTTCATTAACATGTGCACTAACTAAACCTAGAGAAATCCGCTAACAAAAATGAAAATTTCTCTCCAAACGCCGCAATCTTCAATCATGTAATTTCTTAAGCTGTAACGAATTTGATGATACTGAACCGGCCTGACTGAACTGTTTTCATTTGACCGGTTCTGAAACAAACTAATTTAACTGATTTTTAAATTTCTTCAACATTACCTCCCCTAAACTAAACTTGGATGCAAGTTAAACTTAGAAAACTCCAAGCTTCGATCTCAGAGACTGAAGGCTCCTCTGCTTAGACCTTTGGTTAGTACATCTGCTGCTTGTTCTTGACTACTGCAATGCTCAACTTTGATCACTCATTATTTGCATAAATTTCCAAGGAATAAAACTTTGACATCAATGTGTTTGGTTCTTCCATACAATACTGGGTTCTTCGAAAGCTTGATTGTTGAACTATTAACACAGTATAGCATTGTGGGCTTCTCCTGCTTGTGCTTCAATAATTTAAAGATCCTTCTCGTCCATACTATATGACAGCCTGCCATAGATGCTGCTACATACTCTGCTTCAGTGGTGGATATGGTTACAATAGGTTGCTTTCTTAAACACCAGAAGATAGCTGCACCTGTCATCATAATCTGCAATGTCACTGTCAGCATATGCAATAAAATCTCTATCTTTAGTGACTATATAATGCAACCCAAGCTCCTTTGTTCCTTGGAGATATCTGAGAACTCTTTTGACTGCTAAAAGATGCATCTCAGTTGGCTCCTCCATGTATCTACTGACCAATCTCACTACATATTGAATTTATGGACGAGTTGCAGTTAAGTGCATCAGACACTCAATTAGTCGTCTATACAAAGTCGTATCTACTTTCTCTCCAGCCCCTTCTTTAGTTAATTCATTCTCTAATTCAATTGGTGTAGACACTGAGTTGCGATCTTCCATTTTAAATTTCTTTAGCACATCAGTTGCATATTTCTTTTGACTAAGGAAGTCTCCCTTCTGACTCTCCGCTTCACTTCTAAGCCAAGAAAATAATGCAGTAACCCTAAGTCACTCATCTCAAACTCCTTAGTCATATTACTCATCACACAACCTCTGACAACTTCCAGTGTAGATTAGATCATCCACATACACACATACTATCAAGATTTCTTGTTTATTCCTTGTTCTAATGAAAATAGTATGCTCATATGGACATTTTTTGAAGCCCGCCTTCAATACATAAGCTTCTAGTCTACTGTACCATGCTCTAGGAGCATGCTTTAACCTATATGGTGCCTTCCTAAGCTGTAGACATAATTCTCCTTTCCTTTAACTTCAAATCCAGGTGGCTGCTCTACATAGACCTATTCTTCTACGACACCATGTAAGAACGCTGACTTTACATCTAATTGATAAAGTGACCACTTGTTTTGAGTAGCTAAAGCAATCACTAATCTGATCGTGTCAAGTCTAGCTACTGGTGCAAACACTTCAGTGTAGTCAATTCCATAAGCTTGCCGCCTTTTGCTATTAACCTGGCTTTGTGTTTACCAATTTCACTATTTTCATTCAATTTAGTCTTGAAAACCCATTTGACTCCTATTTCATTTTGACATTTAGGTAACCTGACTAGATCTCATGTTTTGTTCTTCTCTATAGACTCAATCTCTAACTGCACATAACTCTCTTCCATTTCTCACTTAAACTTGTAGTATAAAAGTCTAGTGGGTGACAGTCCCTAAATAAGCAATAGTAGGATATATGATCAATGTCAGTTCTACTAAACTCAATGCTAGTTACCTCATAATATTGGTGTCAAACTTGTCTTTTGATGCCTCTTTTCTCTCTGATTATGGCTCTTGAGTCCAAATGTCTCTCCACGTATCTGCTGGTGTCTGGAAGACCTTCCTCTGCTTCCTCATATTCCTCATCTTCATTTGATAAATTCTCAGTAGCTTGATTTGTATAGAGTTTTGCTTCTGCAAGTGCATGATCACCTACACTTGCTCCTCTTCATCCTCATAGTCTAAAATGGTTAACTTTCAATCATTTCTTGAGCCTCCCTATCTCTAGTAAGCTGATTCATCAAAGACCATATTTCTACTTATTACTATTTTCTTGGTAATTGGGTTGTATAGCTTGTATGCCTTAGATTCTTCACTGATGCCCATAAATATGCATTTCTGAATTTTGTCATTAAGCTTCTTCTTTGCTCCTGTAATTAAGGAATAAGCAATACACTCAAAGATTCTGAAGCTCTCTATTGAGGGTTTCTTTCCTGAACATGCTTCTTGAGGAGTTACATTCTTCAGGGCTTGAGTTGGACACTTATTTAGCACTAGGAAGCTCCAGATTACTGCTTCTGGCAAAAAAGACTTGAGTATTTTCTTGGTCTTCATGATACATCTAACCATGTTGATCACAGTTCTATTTTTCTCTATGCTACATCATTTTGCTCAGGTGTATGTGGAGCTGTCTTATGTCTCCTGATTCCTCTGTGCTTGCAATACAGCTCAAACTTAGTTGAGCAGTATTTTCCTCCTCGATCTGATCTCAGGCACTGAATCTTCTTCCATGTGTGTCCTTCTACATCTTCTTTCAAAGCTCTGAAAGTTTCTAGTGCATCTGACTTTTCTCCAATAATGTAAACCCAATATTTTCTTGAGAAATCATCGATAAAGGTTATGAAATACATGTTTTCCTCAATTAAATACTGGGGTTAGTGGTCCACAAATGTCTGTATGCACCATTTGTAGAATCTCTGAGGCTCTCCATGCTTGATCTTGTAGAAAGGAATCTCTGTTTTGCTTCCCAAACACACAACATTCACACACTTCTGACTTAACTTCAATTTTTGGAAGCCCAAGCACCATGTTTGACTGACTCAGTTGCCTTAAACCACTAAAACCAAGGTGTCCATCCTCTTGTGCCATAACCAAGATGGATCTTGAGTTCCACTCCCTTCTTCAATTGCGAGGCAATTGTAAGTTATCTCTAGCTTAACTGAAAAGAGTCTCACTGCAGTCATTCTTGAGGAGAATACACAGCTATGCTTATCATTGTAAACGTCAAAGCATCCATCGTCAATGACCATCACGTATCCATTGCAATTGTCTAATGCTAATCAAGTTTGTTATCAACTAATGCACATATAATACGTCATACATTACCTCAATCTCCCCATCGTAAGTCTTAACCTTGACAACTCATCTTCCTTCAACATGGACCCCCGAGCTATTCCCAAAGACAACTTTTGACTTGTAGCTTTCATCCAAAGAGTCAAAATATTCACTTTTTCCTGTCATATGGTTGCTGCAGCCTGACTCCAAGAACCATATGTCCTTGTTAGTGAGATTTTCTTCACTTACTGCCATGAGGAGAACTTCCTTGTCTTCTGCAGAGAAATTTGAGTGCTCATTTTGCTTGTCTTCAGGGAGTCTGACATAGCACTCAGACTTATTGTGTCCAAGTCTATGACACCTATAACACTCTACATTTGATTTACTTCATCTGCCTCGTCCTCTTCCTCTTTGATTTGAGCTATTGCTCCATTTTCCATGATGGTTCTCTTCTTCTTCTTCTTCTTCTTCTTCTTCTTCTTCTTCTTCTTCTTCTTCTTCTTCTTCTTCTTCTTCTTCTTCTTCTTCTTCTTTGTTTGTAATTGCCTCTTCCAGCTCCCCTTTTTCCTTTCCCTCGAAATTAGCCTCTCCCCTTTGTGAAATGAGCTTCATCAGTTGTCTTTAGGGCCTGCTCTTCACTTCTTGAACTCCTGTTCAACTTCTGTCATGGAGAATAAGAGAGCTTTGCAACTCATCTAGGGACAATGTATCAATGTCCTTAGATTCTTCTATGGCAACTACAGCAAAGTCGAATTTATGTGAGAGTGATCTTAGAATATTCTCCACAATATGCTTGTCGGTGAGAGTTTCTCCACTGATTCTCATCTTACTTCACAGCTCCATGATCCTAGTGCAATAGTCTAAGATATTCTCTCCTTCCTTTATTTGCATGATCTCGAATTCTTTCCTCAGAGCCAGCAATTGAGCTATTTGAATCCTGACTGAGCTTGACCTCTCTTTCTTTAGAGAATTTCAGATCTCTTTTGAGGTTTTCTTGTACAAAATAGTTGACAAGGTAGCTTTATCAATGGCTTGTACAAAATGTTATTTGCTTTCAAATCGATCAGCTTTCTCTTCTTGTATTCTTCACCTTTTGTGCTTCAGATTCCATCTTCTACAACCTCCTAATACTCATTTGCTCGTATGAGGTTCTCCATGATTGTACTCCAGTAACCACAGTCACCCTCATACTTGGGTATAACCAGACCAACAAAATTCTCACCCATTATGCAAGAATCCTTATAAATTTTCGATTTTTAAAATTTTGGACTCTTATACTAATTGTTAAAGTTGATCTCTTACTTGGTTAACTCTGTCACACGCTCACAGTTGGAATCTGGTTTTGACGAAAAATTGGAATGAACATATGAACAAATACATATAACTTGCTGTCAAAGAAAGAAAGTGAACTATATTGCTTAGCATTTAGGTAAACTGATTACAATAGCATTTATAACCTTAAACATAACAGAAATTACAAAACAGAAAACAAGATAATGTCTCAACTAATATGTGCAGTAATTAAACCTAGAAAAATTACCTAATAAAAACGAGAAAAAAAAAAATCTCTCCAAATCTGCCGCAATCTTCAATCCTGCAATTTCTTGAGCTGAACCGGATTTAATGATACTGAACTAATTTTCAAATTTCATTGCACTGAAAATTATCAATTTTAATAATGCGGTCATTCATTTATTGATTGTTATAGTGATGATAATTATAATTATTATATTTAACATAAAGTAATTAAGAAAAGTGCATTCTTCCGTAACATAATTATGGTGCTTCCATGCTACACGACACCATAAAGCTTAAATAATAATGGGGATACAAGTTTTTTTTTTTTTTTTTGGGTAAAAAATGGGGATACAAGTTTTGTAGACACAGATCCAACAATTATGTTTACCAAAAAAAAAAAAAATCCAACAATTATGCCATATGTATTTATTTGCTTTTGGCTATCGATACAGGAAAATACCCCGCGACCGCGAGAAACAATACCTCCATTTGTAGATCGATGTATCTTAGACAATCTCATTACTTATTATATTATTGTTGGGTTATATCTCAACAAACTCAAATTTTCTGGACTTCGGCAAATTCTAAGAGTTTGGATGGACATAACGTGAGATGATTTGAAATGTGCGATTATAAGTAATGTGAGCTACATAATGTGATGTTAGATTGTAGTGTTTGGTTGTGTTGTAATATGAAATGTAATATTAGATTATAGTGTTTGATATGTGTTATAATGTGTATTGTTATGTGACTTTATTATTATTATTATATTAATCGATATAAGAATATATTATATTTTAATATGATAAGATTTAAAATAGTATATATTTTAACAACAACTTACTTCTTAAAAATTACGTTTGTGGTTAATACTATAGTCATTTACGAATTCTGAAGACTAAATATTTAAACTCAATACGCACAACTAATAAAATTCTATTAAAACATTATATATACTATATAGCTTTATAAGATAAATTTCATAAAAAAATGCAACGAAAAAGACTTAATTATTTTATACGAATATCATGTGCGCTATTATTTATTATAATAATGAGTTATGAAGTATATAAAAAATGAAAAGCTAATGATAATATTATTATCATAATATACAAAATATTTTATCTATTTAAGAAATAATAATAAAATAATAACACTCCGTAATGTTGGACGTAATCTCACATTACATCCGTTTTTTGATGTAATCTCACAATACATTGAATGGAGTATGGATGTAATCTCATATTATAACGGACATTACATTACAATACACATTACGTCGTTTGACAAACCAAACAACATAATGTGAATGTAATGTGGGCACGAGTACACCGACATGAAAGGAGTTCCCCGCTGAGCTTTTTTTCTTTCGTCCGAGAGAGACGTAATGTGAGATTACATCCATCCAAACACCTCCTAAAATGTCATATTTTTAATATTCCCCAAACTTCAATCTAAATTAGAAAGCAATGCTTGTAGTTGCATTAAATTGTAGCTCTTTGAATACAATGTGGAGTATACACATTTTTTTTGTGTGGTAGACTTGAATGAAGTAATAATTTGTAGGTGTTTTGTAGGTAAACCACTAATAACTTATTCAACACAAATCAGCTAACAATATAGTTATACCCAAAACTCCTACAAAAAGGTTACTACTTAACCATATTGTCACTCATTTCTTAATTATAAATGAGTGTATGTATTACATATTATGATTTAGTTGAAGATGAAGTTGCATGTGGAGTGGTTGGGGATAATCTCAGAAAATAGAGATTTGGATCTGATGCAACCAACAAGCAAGGATGGACAAAAGATCTCAATAACTAAATCTATCTACACAAAGAAAAGAGGTTCTATCTTTTCCTTGTATTGGATATTAATATTTATATATGTATACGGCTCATACTTTTAGAAAGCATTTTTTCCTTTTCAAAGCTTATGAAACATCATTTTCCAAAAATGAGAAAATGTTAGGTCATACACACATTCCCTTCACGACATACTTAATGTGTCAAATATGCAATATAAAGACATTTTTCCAAACATAGAAATAGAAGTTGGTTCCACTGAACACACTTTTATCAATCGGATCGGAACATAATTATTGTCAAACGTCATGTGCATATATAATTCCATTTCTAAATAATAATAATAATAATAATAATGGAAAAGAGGGGGAAGAAAAAAGATTCAAGCTTATCCTACACTACTACTACAACATGATATGAATGATGGAAGACGAAAGCTCTCACATGTTTGTTTTTTTGTCGAAAGCTCTCACATGGCTACTACAATAACCGATGCTAATTATTCGTTATCTATTGGATTTCTTTATTAAAATGTTTTTTAAGTAGACTATTATTAAATTGTTCACGTCTTTGTTCTTTTTATTTATGTATATTTGCATAAACTAGATTAATGAATGAAGTATTAAAAATGGAAGGAATTAGTATTAAAATAAGTAAATTTAATCATATTTGAGCTGACCCTAAATGCAAATAATTAACTTTCTTTTTACACCAACTTTTTCTTTCGAATCTCTTATCCATCTTAGAGGCGCGTAAGTGATTTTGAATATCCTTTAGTTTAAGGTAGAAGCGAAACCTACTATATAAAACTTGGTTTTGATTAATATATTATTATTTGACTAAAATAATAATAAGATATTATTAGAGACCTCTGATATTTATATCAAATAAATTATTTGGCCCCTAAAATTCACCATAATTAGTTAGTGAGTAAAAAGTTTGGTAACTATATAATTTACAAATAAATTATTATTATAATATAAAACAACACTTGCCTGTTGTCCGCACTAGGTTGGGAAAAATAAAAAATAAATAAATGGAGGGGTTGGGGCACGGCAACATCGACGGACATAATAATTGAAGCATAATTATAATATTAATATTTCAGGAAAGAAAACACATATGGTGCGTCTTTTATTTTTGTTGGACTAGGATGGCGCCAAGATGCGTCTCGCGTTCATGTTTGTTAATATCGCCTTCTTAATTGTATGTAGTAAGTAGATCGACCCATGAAGAAGAGTATCCTTCGATCCACATCATACGAGTTATCTTGATACATAATTACCCCATAAACAAGTCGTTATAGATACATAAGCACGCCTCATGTCATATTTGTCACGGTGTTATAATCATCATTATTCGGTAAACTATGAATATTAAATGTAGCGAAGATCTTGAATCACATCACAAGTTTAAACTCATAGATAAGTGAGAGTGAGAGATGAAAAGTCATAAATTGTAGGTAACTTGATTGTTGATTCCATTCAAATTAAAATTGCTCTAAAGAACACGCAATTTTTGAAGACTTAAAACGGAAACTTCAAGATATTATACAAGATCTTATGTCAGTCTAGGAACTCCAACCTTGTCTATTGGATCCTTCTTAACCCGATTTATTTTCACTTAAAAATTTAATTTGACAACTTTGGGTTTTTTTTTCCAAACTTTTGTTTATTTGTTTGTTTTTTTTTTATATATTTTTAGTACCATATATTTGAAAAGTTTATACTTTTTGTCAGACCAGTAACATTTTGTATATTTTCCTGTTAGGAAAACATGCAAGCGGCATGTGACCAAAAAAGTTTTTTAAAAAAAAAGAAAAGAAAAAAATTGTAAGTTGAAAAAAATTATATGAAAAAAAAACATATTACACGAAAAAATATATTTTAGTTTTCTTTTGTTGATTATTGCTGAATCCATTCATTTAACACCAAAAAAAAAAAAAAAAACAGTGACATCATAGAGAAGCAAAGGAAAAGAATTTCCTTCATTCCATTTTCATTGCTTGACAATTGAGCTAGCTATATATATATGTACAAGTTACAGGTTAGCTGCTCTGCCACCGCAAATTAGAGACTCCCGACCTCTGATGAGCCCCTTTTGGCTCACTAGGGCAACATCCCCCGATTAGACACTATTAGTACATCTAATTTACACTTCTTAAATTAAACCTCTAAGTCGCAAAATTTCCCATCCATCCGGTTCTGAACCGCCTTCACAGCCGCAACTCTAGCCGCAGTAGCCGCCCTATTTGCTGCCGTAACTGCCTTATTCACCTCCTCATCCACCCTACGAATACGAATCGCGCTCTCTGCTGCGTTTCTTGCCGCCTAAGAAAACTCACTGTTAGAATACCAAAAGTGACCCACAAAATTGCTACAACCCAAACAAGTGTAATAAGTTTCTCACTTTCTCTTACCTGAACTGCCTTGAGGATGGAATCAGTGAGAAGTGGAATCGGGTTCCTGAGCAACCCGGAATCCCATTCCCCGCACCGCTTATCGCCGTTACGAAATGTATACATTCCCATTCCTTGCTCACGGCCCTCGTGCCATGCACCCTCGTAGCAATGCCCGTTCGCAAAGTGGTATATTCCAAACCCGTGTATCTTGTCACCAAAGTATTCCCCTGCATATCTATCTCCATTCCTGGTTCACAAATCAAACAACTTAATATCAGTATTCACCAATTAAACGGATTGATTCGCAAAGTTACGTGTTTGGATATTGAAAATTGACCATATGATGAATCATGTCTGAATTTGGCCATACTTAACACGATCCGTGTTCCATTGACACGAATTGACACCCCTAAAATTTGAATCAAACACAAACTATAACCCTAATTCGAACGCATGGTGAAGATTTTCGACATGCTCTTGATCATATTTCGAACATTCAGAGAATAACTACAGCAAAACCAAACATCATTCAATGAAACAGTGAATTAAGGAACACGTACCTAAAATGGTAGCAACCAAGGCCATGTTTGACCCCACACTTGAACTCCCCAACATAGCAACTCCCATCCCCACAGTTCTGAACTCCAACTCCATGGCTCTGTCCATTCCACCACTCGCCGGCGTAAGAGTCACCTGTATAGAAACGATAAACCCCGAATCCGTTTCTCAACCCGATCCGATACTGCCCACGGTACCGGCTCCCACGCGCCCAGCTCTCAATCCCGAACCCATCGTACTTCCCGTCCACCCAATCCCCTTCATACCTCCCCTTCACGAAGTAATTGTAAACCCCACTCCCATTGCACCTCCCTTTATGGAACTCGCCTTCGTAAAAATCTCCATTGCTGTAGAACTCCACACCTTCGCGGATGACGTCAGCAGCAGCGGCTATGGATTGGGTTTTTGGGTCTTCTTCGGAATCGCCGATGAACCACCGGATTTTGGTGTCGCTGCGTTTCGAAGATCCGACGCCGAACCTCTTCGTGTTGAATTCCCAGAACTGGTTCTTGATTACGAGGAAGTTTCGCCGGATCACGCGCTTGTTCCTCGACGTGAAGTAGAGCGTGATCGCCACGAAGATTAGAGCGAGTAGCAGGTTCTCCGAAGTCGGCGCGTCGTCTCTGCGGCAGTAGAACAGGAACACGACGGCGGCGGTGGAGAGCGACACGGCCAGAAACGGGCCGGTTCGGGTCGGCCCTGCCCGGAAACCTGCGCATGGGTATGGGTCTTTACTCTTCTTTTCCTCCGCCGCCTCGGCGACGGAGGAGAGGCTGTGGACGGAGGAGGATCGGAAGGTCGGTGAGGATCTGAGAAGCGAGGATTGGGTCCTTGTCAGCTGGGTCTTCTTGCCGGCGTCCATTCTCCGGTCGGGTGGGGGCTAGTGTTCAGTTTCGCTCCGGTGGGGTGGTGATTAGGAGCGGAATGGGTAGCGTCGACGGCGGTGGTGACATGGTGCAGCTCGTAGGAGAGGCGGCGGTTGGGGTTGGCGCAGGTTAGCAGAGAGCAGTAACAAGGTTCAAACTGAAGCGTGAAGATAGCTACTATCTCGAGGAGTACGGTTCTGGTGTACAAAACAAAGAGAGAGAAAAGCAGAGAGACGGAGCAAACGCTGCGGTACTTATTTATGGCAGCGTGGGGAAGAAGAAAGAGTTCAATCTCAACCGTACGATGAAGATCTAAAGGTGAGATCTAGATCTGAGTTTTTATCCGTTGGATATATATACATATATAAACTATCTATTTGATGATAGGGTTAATCATCATTAAAATTAAAAAAGTTAAGAATCTGTTTTTAACCACTTACTTGCACTATATATTAACAAAAATATATAATATTTTAATTATATTCATATATAATTTTGTTAGGTTTATCATTTTTTTTTACAAATAATTATTTACATTTCATAACATTATTAAATGGTTAGTCCGTAAAATTCCATTCAGTCTTACACTAAATTTTGATGTCATAGTGCCTACAAGCAAAAGAAAAAAAAAGTATACGTTGATAAAAATATATATTATTTTAATTATATTCATATATTTTTTTATGTAACTTTATTAAGTTCATCGGTTTAATTACAATCTACTATTTTTTTATTTTTCAAAATCGGACAAAACAGAGCTAGTGTTGCATTTAATGAACTCGATGAAGGTTAAAAAAATTATGAATTTTATGAAAATAAGAACATATGTCATGGCACTATTTCATGTGTCCCATCAAATTTTCTATCAACCAAGTCAATATAATTAAAAGTAACATTGACATAAGAGCACTCCAATGGTGAATGCATAGTAAATCCATATCGATTGTTACATCATTGTCAGCTCATCGTAATCACTCTGTTATAGTAACTTCTATAATCAAATTGGAACGCTCTTTAAAGATGGATACCAAATTCCACTTCTATATTCGGGACCAACAATATTATTATTTTTAAGTATTATATATAATTTAAATATAATTTAAATATGCATATTAAAAAAAATATACAAAATCATAAAAAAAGTAATTGATTTTTAATGAAATTTTATATTTTTACGAATTCGTAAAAGTTGGTCAATTTTAGATTAAATATTTGGATTCAAACTTTGACCAACGTGTATTGTTATCTCGAAATTCAAAACTCGACGTCGTTAGGGTAATAGTTCAATTATTTATGTACTATGATTTTTTTTAAATGATTCTTTTGGTATTTAAAAAATTATACTAAAATTTACGAATATAATATATAAATGAGCACCTAATTTTTTAAATAATGATTACAATAATTTAAAAATTATAGTACAAAAAATATACAAATAATACATTAAAATTGCCAACTAAATTGCCAAAGATGTTCGACTAAATCCTCTTGTAATTTTTTATGTTTCTCTTTATCCCGTAATTGATATTATTTTCGATATACATTTTATACAAGATCTGTTATACGATGATTGACATATCTTGATTCATTACCGTCAGTCGATTCATGTTTATGCACATCCATCAGATCATATTACTAAATCAATATATATATATTAATAATTTATTTTTACTATTGATTTTCAATATTCGTAAATCATAAACATATTATATATCATCCTAAAGGTATAAATTTTATAACAATTTATCATAAAAAAAATTTCTTTCATATAATAATATAAGTAATTAGATAGAAATATATATGCATTAAAATAATATTTTTTGTTAATATTATTTTCATATTTAATAATATGAAATTTTATACTATTTCAAAATTTAGAATTGACGGTTGTTCAACATGGTAAAATATAAACAAATTAGATCTGGAAATTCTGAAATTGATTCGAAATTAAAAAGTAGCAATTTTGGTTTGTGCGATTATTTAACTTACTTAATATTTAAATGACCGATTACGACTCATGTCATTTTCTAACTTAGTGTAACATGATATATAGGGTTAATAACTAAAAAACTGTCCAAGGTTTACCCTATGTTAAAATTAGGTGTCTGAAGTTTGAAATGTTAAAATGGACTGTCCCAAGTTTCATTTTTGTTAAAATTTGGTGTCTTTGTGCGTCTTTTCATCTTTATTCCATCATTTTCATCAACCCACCAACCCACTCATAATCCATCACTCTTTACTTTTCACAAAATCGTCAAATTTTACCTAAAAATTGAACATTAAAAAAAAAGTTTCTAGAAGAGTGGTGTAGAGCCATTTTCCAAGGACAATAGAGCGAGATTTACTTGCCCGGATGTGACCAAATTTTTAGGTGACAGTCCCGGCAAGATGACGAGAAGGGAGTGTGTATGAGAGCTCGAATTTGACAGACGGTTTCGTCGGAATTGACTTCTCTAAAGTAATCACACCGAGACACCAAATTTCAACAAAAATGAAACTTGGGACAGTCCATTTTAACATTTCAAACTTCAGACACCTAATTTTAACATAGAGTAAACCTTGGACAGTTTTTTAGTTATTAACCATAATATATATATATACAATCAAAGAGAGAAGCAAAACAATTAAATAAAATAATATTAAAAAGTTGGCACCAACATGAACAGTAACGTGGGAGTTTCTAGTAGTAGGCACTGTCCCACTTCAATATATTCACTCGATAATAGCAAAACAGTAATATTAGTAATCTTAGTTACGCCTAGTGGCGCCTAATCAGCGTCCAGTGGCAAAAATTGGAATTAGGAACTCCCATTTTGGAACAAGACACTCCTATCGGAAAGACAAGTTCCTATATAATCATTATCAGTAGGGACCTACAGTAAATGACACTAAACACTACAAATTCTCTACAATGATACAATTAAAAAAAAAAAATGAACTAGGCACTATTATGAAAGTCCTCTGATAACTTGAGGTGATAAATCCATTATGTATAGAGCACATATTATATTGTAATATGGAACTTTTCTTTAACAGGTGATTTGACAATTAAAGGCCTACAATTATAATAGTTGTCATATGTTGGGCACAATCGTGTTAACAAACGGATTAACAAGTATAAATAAAATATATTTCCTTATAAATAAATAAATATCAGATGTTGCATTGCTGAAAAAAAAAAAAAAACAGTCTACTTAACGAGAGGCTTCATCAGCCTTTCACGTAATAAATTTTGAATGTCATGTTAAACCTATGTCTCTAACAGAGAGTTTATTCACCAAGTAATTTCCTAAGTATATCTAAATATAATGCTTAACGAAATATCATATCCTATATTACGCAATTAAACAGAACGCTTAAGTTAGATCATCTTTTTGGGTTAATGAGCAACTCGTTATTCGTTACCTGAATTGTGAACTTTATCCATTTTTTTTTTTTTTTCAGAAACTGTATCAAATTGTTAACTGAGCTTTTTTTTTATAAATAAATTACTAATTGAATTTTTATAAAATTACGACATACTCTGTCTAATTTACTGTTATATAGTAACTGAAATTTGCATATTATTTATTATATTACTCTGTTCGTTGTGTAAATTGTTACTTAAACTTTTCAAAATATTTATAATTTATTAACTGAATTTTCAAAAATTACAATTTTAGCTAAATTTCGATAACACCTGACATAAATATGCATGCGTATTAATTAGAAAAGTATAACTTTACATAAATTCATGTAAGTAATTAATTGACCCTTCTATACTATATTTGGAAGTTGGAATTATTACTTTTGAGATATATATTTTTTACAAAGAATAGTTTGGACATAGTTATTATCGTGTGTGTGGGGGAAAGGCCTACAATATCCAATAATAATAGAGTCGCAAGACATAATAATGAACATTTATTTTGTCGATCTAGGAGTTTCGGCTTTTAGAATATTTTGCACCGTCCTTCTCCATCCACTTGCTCTTTCAACCCAAAACAAATATGTAATGACAAAATGGTATTGCCGTCTGTCTGTCTATTAACAAGTCTAAGGATTTATTACGCCGTTGAAATCAACCGCCTTCAATGATATTGACACTAATCAAGCTTGGAACCCTTGTTAGAGTGCATTCCCCGCAAGTGCAAGGTGATATACTAAGTATTATAAGTTTTAAAATAATTATTATTACAATCGAAATATTTTCGTAACTGGAACGAAGTGAGCAAGATAACGAATGATAGTTAAAATAGATGTGAACGAACAAACGATTTAGTAAAAAATGTATATAGTAATATTAACTTTGAAGTTGTTTTTTATAACATGAAGAACACTGTTTAACAACGACAACATATAGTAAGATCGAACATCCTGATTGAAATGAATACATATGATGAAACAAAAGAAGACCAATTTTGTAGGTTGGACAAATGGTGTACCTGCGTCAGTTCGTGAAAATGAAATATTAGGACTATTACATGGTATAAGTATATAGACGGATAAGTTGAAAAAGTATAAGTGATAAATTGTTAGTTGTAAATGTTACATTAAATAATTTCTTTATATACTATGTTGTTAAACGTATCACGAGATGGAGCATCAGAATCCGCATTCAGTATTTTTAATCATTGTCTTTGAGTAATACGTGATAATAGCTACGTAAAGTCGTCCATGTGTAAAGACATGTTCGATGAGGTGTTATTAGCATGTTGCGTTGTATATGTGTATTTGATTAAGGTGTAATGGAAGAAAAATATGTACCTGTTTTGGAAGATAGAATCCAAAAGAAGAAAGGGATTGACCTTGACTTTTTTTACGGTCATCGCAAAACATACAGTCAACGGGTATTGTCGTCTTTTTAGTGTAAATTGCCATTTTTTGTCTGGACTAATTAGACAAATTTGCGGCAGAATGACTTTTTCGCAATTTTTTTTCTATTGACCATTCGAAAAGTCTAGTGACAATTAACCTTGTTCCATTGCAAAGACCCAAGCTTTGGTTTAAATTGCGTAGTAGCATCACTTGAATTCCAACTTTCAAACAGAGACGATGGTTTTGTGTTTCTAGTATATAGAGAGTTCAAAAATTCAACGGTGTACATAAGATCACTTTCCTCTTTCTGGTAGTCATTCGTGGCAACTAAATCTGCCGAAAGGTAAACATGCTCTTCTCCGGGAAGATATGTCACAATGTAAGAGTTGATTTCCTCAACTGTCTCATTGTATAGAGTAAGAATGGTCATTTCCATCAAATAATTCATATTGGACAAATTTGATGTTAGGTACCAACTATATATTCAAAGATGCCTTCCTACATAAAGATGATAAGTTACCAAAATAATCTAAACATATATAATTACATACATGTTTAAAATCTTTTTTTTTTGCCAACGTTCAAAATCTTATTCAAATGTATATTTTTTGTACATATAAAGATCATACTTATTTGCAACCTATGTTGCTACACATTTTGTAGTAAATAGATTATTATTTTTTAAAGAAAAAAACAACTTACCCTGTTATAGTTTTTATTTTTTTACTTCGGTTATTTCTTCAACTGTAGCACTTTTTTTTAAACTGAAAATCAAGACACTATTTTTAAACAATTTGTGTAAATAGTTAATTAAAATAATATATATAAATAAATAATACATATGAGTTCTGTATTGAGATGGCTAGTATGCAGATCTCTTATATCAACATTTTGAGAAAAACTAATCATTTAATCGTATTAATTCGTAGAAACGGAAGTGGGTGTCTTTACAAATGACCTCAATAAACCACCTCAATTGAATATGATCTCACCCATTAATATGTACTTTAGTTCAAACATTTTGTCTCCTAAAATTCATAAAGAGACTTATCTAACAATAAATTATCCATATAAAATACATCACTTTAGGATTTAACTATAAATATGTAGAATGATTTCCCAAAAAAAGTACACTTTCTATTGTAAAAATACAATCTTCTCTCATCAACCTGAAAATATGACCTTATCCTTCGTTGACTTCCAGAAGATTTGATAGCATTTATTTTACGAAAATTAGTGGGACAGATACCGGTCAGTCGGCACTCTAATTGTGATTATGGTAATGCTGCATTTCACTTTCAAACAAACAATTATTCATATTTATTATTCTAACCAATGTTTTTTTTAACGTACAATTGTATACAATTTCGCAAACTCATTGACGAAAAATATGTGATTGGAAAAGCTGCCATATGGACTCTGTACCCAAAAGTACCCTACCTAGACATGTCAGCATCCTAATTCTTACAGAAATTTCACAAAAATGGTGTTGTGGATGCAACTTTCATGCTCGAAATTTATGATATGTTCATATTGAAGAAACCTCTCCATGGACTCAAATGGCTATGCATATTTACATACAAATATGCTCATAGCGGCATGTGCATAAGCAATAGCTCTTCGCTCTCAAATAGTAGGAGATCTTAACAAATCTTCACCGGTCAATTTTTCACGGTTGATGACCGTATTAACAAAACAATTCCTTGCAGTAAAGTCGTCTCATCAATAATGTCGCGTAAACGTCATTATGAAAAATATGACATGATTTTGCAATGAAAAAGGTAAATACCATTAATCCAAATATTACCTGGAGATCCGTGAAGACAAAGAAGCATACATCTCATGCTCATCTTGTGCGTTGGATATAGAAGTATTCAAACTTGCTTCTCATTTAAAGTAACAAGTCGAGCATGAGATGTCTGCTTCTATGTCTTCTACAGAAATCCATGTAATATTTGGACTAATAGTATATACATTTTTCATAGCAAAACCATGTTATATTTTTCATAATTCGACAACGTTTATGCGACATCATTAATGATACAACTTTTTTGCAATGAATGATTTTGCTCATACAGTCATCGACCGTGAAAAATTGACTTGAAAAGATTTGTTCAGATCTCCTGCTCTTTTGAGAGGGAAGAGTTATTGCGTACGCATATTCCGCTATGAACATATTTGTACGTAATTATGTATCTCGCGACTATTTGAGTCCTTGTATAGGCTTCTTCAATAAGAACATATCATAAATTCTACGCATGGCAGTTGCATCCACAACACCATTTCTGTGCAATATCTGTAAGAATTAGCATGCTGCCATGTCTAGGTATAGTACTTTTTGGATAGAGTCATTATGACAGCTTTTTCAGTCACATATTTGTGAAATTGTCAACAACCGTACGTTAAATAAAGATTGGTTAGAATAATATATATGAATAACTGTTTGTTTGAAAGTTAAATGTAGCATTACCATAGTCGCAATTGGAGTGCCGACTGGATCGGAATCTGTCCCACTAATTTTCGTAAAATAAATGCTATTAAATTTTCTGGAAGTTCGGTAAGGGATATATTCATATTAAGGAATATATTCATATTTTCAGGTTGATAAGAGGAAATTGTATTTTTGTGATTGAAAGTGTATTTTTTTGGGAAATCATTCTACATATTTATAGTGAAACCCTAAATTCCGAAAACATGGCCAAAAAAAAATCCTGAAACAATGTATTTATATTGATAATTTATTGTTAGATTAGTCTGTTTATGTATTTTAGGAAACAAAATGCATGAATGAAAGTACATATTATTGTAGTGAAATTATATTTGATTGGTGTAGTTAATTGAGGTCATTTGTAAAGACATCCACTTCGGTTTCTACAACACGTTTGAAGGGTTAGTCTTTCTTAAAACGTGTTAATATAAGAGATCTGCATAATAGTCATCTCAATATAGAACCAATATGTATTGTTTATTTATTCATATTATTTTTAATTAATTATTTACACAAATTGTTTAAAAATATTGTCTTGATTTTCTCTTAAACCCAAAAAAAATGCTACGATTGGAGAAACAACCGAAGTTTTTTTAAAAAAAAATATAAAAGGGAGCTGTTTTTTTCGTTAAAAAATTGTAATCTATTTACTACAAAAAGTGTAGCAATATAGGTAGCAAATAAGTATGATCTTTATTAATTTTTTTAAAAAAAATATACAATTGAATAAGTTTTTTAAACAAGTATGTAATTATATATGTTTAGACTTCGATAAGTTTGTACAAATATACGTTTCGGCGACTGTACTTTACATTACAGTTTTAATATTCTTTTTCATCTTTATGTAGGAAGTCATCTTTGACTGTATAGTTAGTACAATGATTTGAAAATAAAATTTTCCATCCGTTCTCCTTCATTTAGTTTATATTTATTTTTTTATGAAGTACAAATTGTAAAACTGAGACGTTTTTGTTCTCATGATTGTTACGTAACATTTATTTTAGCCGATGTGAAATTGGGATTCCAAATTTATTGAGGGTTTTCATTGTTTTCTTTTCATATCTACTTTTTTGTATATATATATATATATATATACTAGAGAGATTGACACGCGCGTTGCACGTGTGATCAATTTAAAAAAATGTAAAGGAACAAATTAAAAATATGTAATTATCTTATTATATATACAGTATACTTGTTTTCTTCCCTCCCTTATCCATTCACAGCATACCAAGTTAGCACATTTAGCTGTAGAAAGCAATAATCCTACAATTCATTCAACTAAGTTTCAGTAACAATGCAGTCTCCGTATCTTATTGCCATTGAACACATTAATCTAAATAATAATCACCGTACCTAATTTACTAAATCTTGCATCTTTGCTGCTTTTAAAGGAGCAGAGACTACTTAAAACCTATCATATACATTTAATCAAACTAGATATCGATGCGTGCGTTGCACGCTCGTCGATCATTTATACTTTATCAATGATATGAAATTATCGATATTTGAATTTGATGTAATATTAAATAGGAAATAATTGTAGAATAGATGCTTCCACAAACTTAAAATGGAAACCGTAATATAAAAACATTAAGCTAAGTGAAAGTACAAGATGAGAATGATACAAAAGTAAAAAAATAACATAGAAATAATTTTTTTTATTTAAAAAATATTTTTCCTTATTTTCCTTAAATAAGGTTTGGTAAACTGAAATGATCTTAACACATTCAGGGCAACATCTATTTTACAAAACAAATAAAAAAATTCCTAACAATAATATAATAAGTTTAAACAACTAAACAAGATCACTAAATTTAATTTACCTGATAGCATAAAGAGCCAGCATAGAACAAGATGTAACAACATTATGGCCACAAGAGATATTGTATAGACAATGCTTATAAGCACGAACATGAACATCAGCTGCCATGTGTGGCAGACACACATGTTTATGAAACACGCTACAATCCTATGCACGTCAGCGAGATCCCGTGCGAATTTATTAATTACTCGCCCAATATGATTAGTGTGGACAAAAAGTATCGTACTATGGTGTTCAACTTTGAATCATGCAATCTTTTGAAAGCACAAAGAGTTGAAAGAATCAACCAAAAGGAGTTTGTGAAATTCATGAATACCTTAATACATAAAATTAAATAAGTATTAATTTATCTTCAAGAAATTGGAAAATGATAGGACAATTAAATGAAGTTTAAGAAAATTTAAGTTAACTCAACAAGGGTTAGTTTTTTACTATAATAAAATAGCAAAGGTAAAAAATGAATTTGAGATGGATAAATAGACATAATGATAATTTAGTTAAATTCAAACTCACATGAACAAATGGAAGAAGCGCAGAAACCATAATGTAGAACCTAAGTCTATAATTATCAGATGTGCTTTGATCTATTCTGAAGCTCAACCACACGTACTCAAAATTTGAAAAACTTCTTTTAAGATGTAGTCTAGAAAAGGCAATATCACAATTCAAAAGCCCTTGATCAAATTGTTAGGCTATCAACAATAAATGGCATCTGATTTATTTAAATGTCTTCCCCTTTATGAAATTTTTGCAGGAGAAATAGTGATTTTTTTTTTTAATAAGACCTAGGAGTTCTACCTCGGAAAGCTATCGAAACAAATAGAGTGTGAATGTTTCCAAAAGTTACCATCATAAACATCTGGTTTGGATACAAGTTTATCTTAATTTTAAGCATAATGAAATAAATGAGATAAAATATAGAACTAAATCAAGACTAAAACCAACAAATATTCAATATCTAGATCTACATAACTTGAATCCAATTATTTCTCCACCTCATCCAACAATCAAAAACACAAACTCAAAACTAAATCGTTATCTGAGCACAACAGAAAACCCTCATGTAGATTGTTAGACCAGAAAATCACATAAGGCAACACACATAACACTATTCTTAACACAGGGATGGAAAATTAAGGTAGCTATAAGATCATCAATGAATAACCACTCTTGAAACGTTAAGTCACATGAGCATTTTGTCAAGCAGTTGGAGTGCATGAATGCACTCAAACGTAGCACTATTTTTAGAGAAATGAAACCTTAATGTTAGGGTATTTCAGGGATGAAGGGAACCTACCTGAACAAAGTGAGTTAACCACTGGCTATTAAGGTGTGACCCTATACTGGTGGCTACTTGTCGTTATGGGGAGCACAGTTGAGTGTAGTACAGATTGAAGTTCCACACTGCATACAAAGATGTACCAAATTGCAAGTAGAACCGATCTTATTTACCGTAAAAAATGTAGTCTTCATTGATGAAAATGCACGTGACAGAACTAATGGTAATTGTGGTGCCAATGTATGAAGATGTTGAAGTAAAGAACCATATCTACCTCTTTGTAATATATATCGGCTAAAAGAAACTATTTGTTAAAAATTCGGTGATTCTCCTCCCATCAGTGTAAACATCCGATAGAGATAACAAAATTCAACAAATTATCGTGATCAAGACGGTATGAAATGATTAATTCATTTGTTAAAATTATAATAAAATTGATGATTCATGAAAGAGAGACATATATGATACTCATACATATTATTTTTACTATTTAGCCTTTAAATATTATCAACTAAATTGACATAGCCATTGAAAACATAGTCATGTAAATTTAGCCCTAGGACAATTGGGTCAATTGCAGCGTAGTCATGTCCGACCCAGCCAACAATACCTAACTATCGAAAAACCTGAATTGGTCAAATGTAAGCTGAAATGTGAAATTCAAAACTTTCAATTGCATGTCTCATCCTTCACCACTTAGTTCTCCTTAACTATGCAAATCAAGCAACAATTTCCACATCATTTTTTTATCAATCAAATTCATCTCTAAAATATAAATAAGGATATACTCACAGTGGAATACTCCACTCTGAATGAATCAAACCCCGGCACATCAGTTATCCTCACCGGTCTATCATCCCCAGATCTTTTGGGCAGCGATGACTGCATACCATTCTCCGATGCTCGATAACCAGTCATCTTACTACTCTCCCTCATTCTCCTCATTGGCAAACTTATTCAAAGTGCCCCTTTTACGACAAGCCCGACATGTCCTCAACCATTGTCCGTATGTATGTCCACAGTTAGAACACACCCAAGAAATCCTTTCACTTTCTCCTTACTCCCCCAAACCCTAAATTCTGTTAGTCCATTAACCTGTGAGGTACACCGCGCCCACCCTCTCTCTCGATCAGCAGTGCTCGACCCCTGTCTGGACTCTTGTCGGCCATCTTCCGTCGCCTTCCTCTGCGTAACTTTCCTTCCACTAACTGCATCGAACACATAACTGCTGAAGGAGAAAAACAGAAGCTTTGGCGCCGAAAAGTGGAGCTTGTCACCGAATTTATGGTCCAGAGGGATTTGAAGGAAAGACTGGAAAGTATGTTAGAGTACAGGGTCCTCAGCGCCTTCATTTCTGACACTCGCATTTCATGTTCCTGTAAATAACTGTTCGTCTTATTTTGGTTGGTGAATGGGTGAGTGTACCAAATGTGAAATGAAGCGGCACGGGAATAATAACTGTTCGTCTTCTTTCGTTGGTGAATGGGTGAGTGTACCAAAATGTACCTTTTCATAGTAGATGGCACCTTTTCAAAGTGAGGACAGCAGCAACATTTATAATAGTCATAGATCATAGATAGATAGATTATTTGATATCTGCAAGCTGTCTCTTGGTAATTAGTAATGCACAAACAAACACTTTTTTTTTTTTTTTTTTTTTTGTTTGTTTTTCTATTTTATTTATTTATTTATTATTTTTTTTTTTGCGTCAAAGCTTTTACTTCATGAAGTAATAATAACTAAGCAAGTAAAATGCCTAAAATATCAGCTTTACTGATCTCTGGGTCCTGGGGGCTTCTTCTCTACTCCATGCATATTGTTCAAGTTGTTGCTTCTTTTTGTATCTTATTATCCATGTGAATTTTCCTAATAAGATAAAGAGATAAGTTAAATAATATAATAACAAAGTAAATTACACTTGAACTCTCATTTTCTTTTTCACTAACCTTAAGAGAAGAAGTTCATAGTCCACCCAAACATTTAACCTGTATTTGAAGATAAAAAGTTCATGAGTTCTATAGACCAGATTGTAAAAGCCAGATTGAGCAGTCTTAACGTGTCTTCATTAAATTATTTTTGAAATAAATACAGTCCATACACTGCATTCTTTTAGGTCACAAACTGAAACTAATAGATGATTAACCATTCCAATTAACTCGAGTAATCGTGTGTCACTATATATACAAAATACATAAATACCAATTTCTCAGCCAAACTAACATGAGTCATACAAGAACTATCACGGTAATTCTCTAGTTTACCTATCTATATGAGCCTTGAATTCAACACTTGCTAGCATCATGTAGAAAACATTCTCTTAGAAGTAATTATGACATTTCCCAATGTCCATCTAATGAACCTGATTCGAAAACTTGAACTTTTTTTGCTTGAGCTTCTATGATTCATTCCAAGAGATCTCATTAACAAATGATAAAGTGGAAAGTAGCAAGTGCGAGTTTCACTTTTCATACCTATCCGTTGAAGACCTTTAATTTTTTTTTTTCCAATTATTGGGTTCGTTTCTCTGTCAACTAGAAATATTCGATAAAAAAATTAGCACATCAAAGAGCATTTTATTAATATATTTATTAGCAAGATTAAAAAAAAATTGATCAAGCGTTTTTTAAAAATATTACGTCCTGGAAAAAGTAAATGACAAATCTTGTTGGTTTAATTGATAACCCTAAACCCTTTTCAATACAATAATAATGTGATATATATCAAAATGTACCTTAAATAGAAGCATTATAAAACATATAGTATGAAGGCAAAATACTGTAGGTATACACATAATGGAGATTATGATGGTCCAAAACGTTCAAATTGGACAAATAAGTGTAGATCTCTCAAATGCATCATGATAAGAGACCTTAAAAGTTCAAATACTATAAATTTCCCTCTTTAATAGAATGTGCTCCATATCCTTCAAGTGGGATCAATTGAACATAAAACCAATGATTATCATTCTATCCATTGAACTCTTCTTTTCCATAGCCAACAAATGTCTATAAATCATGTAAGCAAGTTACTTTAACAAACAATACCTACATTATATGTTATGCATTTTGTGTAACATCCAAAGGATATCTGAAAGGTCAACAACTTGCGAAAGTTGGGAGTACCGCTGGGGAGAATAATATCAACAACTCATGATTCATGAACATAGTCTAAATGAATAATGAGAATCAGCAAAGTTGGTAATACGTAATAGTAACCGGAATTTTCAATTTGGTTAGATAGAATTATCCTAAACTGTTTGCTTATTCCATTAATAATATCTAGTCCATGCCTCAACTGATGATGTCTTCCGCTCAACATCAACTCATGCTCCACAACAATAAAAGAAGTAAAGGGCAGAGAAATTAAAAGAATCATTAAATGGGAAGATAACGCATCAGCTTTACGACCGTACTAATACAAATACGTAATAACCAAAAGACTCACTGAAGGACCATTCTATGGGGCATTTCATCGAACATGTCATAGACAGTGAAACAAAATGGCAAAATAATGCACCCAAATTAAAACATCATGATCATCAACATATAAGAAAGATGGATACATTTGAAGATGAGGAAATGGAAATAGAGATTGAAATTAAGGAGGTAGATTTAAGGATTAAGTAGTGCGAAGACATATAATTGAATTGATTAAAGATTTACTTACAATTATCTGTTGGTCTCAGCAAATTACACAACTTCATCCCAGAGAGATCGGCAGTCATCAGCATTAGATGTGTGTGGTGGAGATCAATGTGGGGCTTCCGGACAGAATACTGGAAGATGTGTCGGACGGTTACGCTCGAGCTGTACGGTGCTTGGTAGAGATCTGCTGGTTCTAGGATGATGAAAGCGAGGGGATGGCGATAAAACAATAAAGGAGTGACGTTCCAACTTCTAACCGTAGGAGAGCGTAGTAGCGAGAATTAGAAGAGGTTGAAAACTGGAGAGATTATGTAGGGGCGGTATTTACACCGCCCCAATCACAGATTGCCACGTTGGCAAGCAAATAATAACTTCACATTAAGTTAAATTTCTCTCACCATTATTTCCCGTTATTTACTGCACCCACGTGCAGCAATTTACTAAGTTTAGATTTTATCTTTCTACAGCTTTTTTTGGGTAGAAATCTCTCTACAATCTTCTGTTTTAATGATTTTATTACTTATTATCATTTAATATTTATTATATATACTTGTGAATATAAATATATAATAACTAAATAGAGTTTTTTCCACCAAATAATATTAAAAATAGTATAAAAAAGGTTGAACAGAATTATCAGATACCAACAATTAAGATTTATTACACTTTCGTAAGATGTTGAATTTAATATTTAATAAAAAAAATTATATTCTTGATAAGCAAATCATAAACTTCTATGTACAAAAAAAAAAAAAAAGCCAATATTTGTTGTATTGACAATCGGACCCGGATTGATAGATTCCATTGTTTGCATGTACTAATCACCAATGTTTACGTCATGCCTTTGTTGATCATATGCCGACGATGATCTAGCTCTTTATTGGTTCAATATACCCACATTATTTCAAACTATAATTTCCAGAGTCTAAATTAAACTAATTTCAAACTATATAAAAAAAAATTGGCTATATAAATCCAACACCACTTTCTTTTTACTTAGATGGTGTTGATTGTTTTTTAGCCCAACCCGCTTGAAAATAAAAATAGAAAATAAAATTACTAAGAAGATCATCACTTATATATATATATATATATATATATATATATACCAATATATAATTTGTGTTGGGTCCTCACCCCCAATAGTCACCTTTAGTGTCTTTTCATTTTATTTAAAAACAAATTATATTTAGTTCCTATAATTTTATAAAATTAATGATTTAGTCATTACTATATTTGAGACACATTTATTTATTTTTAAATCAGTATTATTAAATAATTCATTTATTTAAATTTCATTGTTTTTTAAGATCACTTAATCGGCATATCATAATAATTATAATTAGCTTCTGAATCTAACATTCCTATCAATTTAAGTCGGCCCTAACATATGGTTTGTACTCAATTCGTTCAAATGTTGGTTACATGCACTCACTAAATTATAGAAATCGGGGGATATATGTTCTGCATGTTAAATTTTTTATACCAGATAGATCAGTCACTTGCCAAATCATATAACAAGTCAAATTATGGGTCAAACATGGTTCTTGAAGTTTGATCTGTTACAGAAAACATGTTACTCATCCTCCAATATTTATGGACTCAAACTATTAATTTAGTTATTTTATTTGTCAATTTAAATTGTGTACATCTTAATTATTTGTTAAATAAACAAATTATTGTAATTTCAAGTATACATTTTAAATTTTTCTTTAACGTTAAATCAAATTTTTTGCCAATATATAATTTGTGTTGGGTCCTCACCCCCAATAGTCACCTTTAGTGTCTTTTCATTTTATTTAAAAACAAATTATATTTAGTTCCTATAATTTTATAAAATTAATGATTTAGTCATTACTATATTTGAGACACATTTATTTATTTTTAATCAGTATTATTAAATAATTCATTTATTTAAATTTCATTGTTTTTTAAGATCACTTAATCGGCATATCATAATAATTATAATTAGCTTCTGAATCTAACATTCCTATCAATTTAAGTCGGCCCTAACATATGGTTTGTACTCAATTCGTTCAAATGTTGGTTACATGCACTCACTAAATTATAGAAATCGGGGGATATATGTTCTGCATGTTAAATTTTTTATACCAGATAGATCAGTCACTTGCCAAATCATATAACAAGTCAAATTATGGGTCAAACATGGTTCTTGAAGTTTGATCTGTTACAGAAAACATGTTACTCATCCTCCAATATTTATGGACTCAAACTATTAATTCAGTTATTTTATTTGTCAATTCAAATTGTGTACATCTTAATTATTTGTTAAATAAACAAATTATTGTAATTTCAAGTATACATTTTAAATTTTTCTTTAACGTTAAATCAAATTTTTTGGTATCAATGTAAAATATTGCATAAAAAGTGTATAGTTACGTTTGTATTTGTCAAACTTATCCACCGATGCCTCTAAGTGTTTAAGTACATGTTCACATTTTTTACTCCTCAAATTTATGAGTTAAATACAATTGAGACGTCAATGAATCACGTAATGCTTGACTCAACTCATTGACACATCTAACTGTAAACATATATATATACGACTAACTTAGTACTATAAATGAAGACGGTAGTTAATTTTATACTTAATTATATTATCTTCTATTCGCCCGTTTTGAATTACGTTGTGTTGTTCTTCTCTATCACATGAATTTGTTTCTCACAACGTATCATACTAGAAAACTTAAGATACCTTATATATATATATAGGAGTATTGGGCTTCAGATGATTGGGCCTTTTTTTAAAAAAAAACTATGTTGTTATCTAGCTTTTAAGTTTTAGCCCACTCTTAAAAGACCACATGAGCACACATTTATGAGAATGCTGAGGTGACACGTTCAGAATAGGCCTTACTGCTTAGATGGCACGCTCATGATAAGCTACTCTATTTCCTCTTACTTCTATATTTACATAGACTAGTTGGCTTACCCCGCGTGCTGCGATTTATGTATTATACTTATAAATTGTTCAGTTATTGTAAAAAAGAATTTTAAGACTCGAAAATTCGAATTTAATACTTTTTTAAAGAAAAAGACCGTCCGGAATAACACAAGCTCAGCCCTACCCAAAATGATGGGCCTCGGTCCATAAAACAAATATATAATACCAAGAAGAAGGCAAGAAATGTAATGGTTATTAGGCCCAACTGAATATTTGGATAATGAATTGAGGCCCATGTGTAAGCCTGTCTAGCTTTTTTCTGCCGATAAGCCAGCCTGTCTAAGAAGCTAGAAGTGCCTAGAACCTGTATATCACATTATCATCTTTTAGGTGGTCCGTCCATTTTGGCCAACATTATATGGAATGTAGAAATTTTGTTTGCAATTAAAAGTTCATCATCAATTTTTGTTTTTGTTTTTTTTTAAGTTGGGTTGTGAATCATAAGTTAATAAAAGTCCATGATTTGATTATTAACATTTATAATATATATATAATATAAAATTTTAACATTTTAAAACAAGGGATTTTTTTGGGTTGAATAAAACAAGGTTCACTGTTAACAAAAATTATATATAAAAAAAATAAATACTTTTTCTTGTTATATGTGTGTTCAAACACGATACTTGGCTAAAAGATCGTTAACAAGTATCACATATTATAATAATACATATATATGAGGTTAAGTTATAAAATTGACTTTTCACTTTAAAATTATTACCATCGTGCATTAATTAATATTATCTAATAAGTGAATATAATTATAAAAAATGATTATATTTCTTCTAATTAACTATATACATACAAAATATGTTTAAATTTAAACAAATAAGGATCCATATTATTCATTTATGTTGATTTAATCGATAAATTACCAGTAGCCATCACACATGTATATATGTAATTTTAAATGAGAATGGGGGGGTAGCTACAGGGCTAGATTCTCTACCTCCTGTTTTTAGTGAGAAAAAAAAAAGTATACTGAATCGATGAATATTCAGACGTTATGCGTCTAGCAGAGTATCTACAAACCCGTTAATCAATAAACCTAGACCTGACAACTTCAGACATCAACTAAAAATAACCTGGAAAGAGATAAGAAGTATATTATATGAAATGCAGACCGATAGTAATCTTTTTCGTGTGTTTATGTGTGTTAGTAATGTTGTTGAATACGAATATACAAGATCAATATATCATGTTATATTTATAAATATGAACACGTGACAATTTTTTTATGGGTTCATTGCTTTTTTGTTACAATATGTTTGATCAAAATTAATTTTCGATACAACATTTTTTTTTAAACTTTTGGTGTAATGCATTTGGAGTTTGCAGACTTTTGGTGCATCTGTTAGTTGGCTGTTAGTGTTGACTATTAAGTGTCACATTTCTTGAACGTAACTAACCCTCTAATTTTTATTTTGCTTAGTTTGGTCTCGAATTTTTATTCTTAATTACAAATTAGTATCTAAACAATTTCAATTGTACCTGAAACCCGATTGATCTAGCCAAGATTCGGACCTAGGGACCCTAACCAAGCTCTGACCAAGCCAGATCGGACCCTGAGGCTGACTAAGTCAATTATACCTAGAGTCAGATTGAAATTCTTTAGGAACTAATTTATAAATTAAGAATAAAAATTGGAGAACTAAATTGAAAAATTAGAAATTCTAGCACATGACACTTATCAGTCAATTAACATGCATAAAAAGTCTAAAAATTGTAAACATATTGTATTAAAAATCTAATAAAAAATGTACCAAAAATTAATTTTAATTAAACATATTGTACCATAATATCATTTAATCCTATTTTCATACGTGTTCGGTTCGTGTTATTTTATTGTTCCTTCCGCACTTCAGTCGGAACAATGTAGACAAAAAAAATGTGATTTCAATCATATATATATTATTTGCCAATAATGATATTATATTATATTATATTATATTATATTATATTATATTATATTATATAGAGCCAATATTTAGAGTCTATCAACAAGATCAATGTGCACGTTATATTAAAACGATACATTGGAGTTTGGGCACGTTTATATATGTTTGTGTTCTGGGTGCTACATTATTAACACTACTTTATGTTTTTTTATTATATATATATCAAGGAAAGAGGTCGGTTGCCTTCTAATGATACCAAAATTATGTATTACAGAAAACTAATATTTAATTTATAATATGGGGGAAATTAAACAAATACAACTATGAGTTTAGTCATGTTATCCCATGGAGGCTCCACCAACTTTCATATATATTATCTTCGAACTTATAATATTATCAGTTTTAAAATGCCACATGTAAAATAATATTCGATTGTTTGTGGTCTCACATGGAACAAGATAGAGTCCACCAAGAAATAAGTACACTTTTCATTGTTATTACTATTATATTATTAGATGTAGCAGTTAAAATCATATCATACCCTAAAAAAAATAGCAGCTCCTATAACTGTGTATTTACAATAGAGATTATGTTTATTTTGAAAGAAAAATATACATATTGAATAAAATTCAACACAAAATACTTAATTGTTGTCTTCTAAACATAAACTATCTCATTATTATAAATAAATGTTTTAAATCCGCAACTAACAATAACAATCAATATACATCTAGAAATCTGAAATTCACAACTTGGAATCATTGGAAGAACAAGTCCAAACGGAAGCAGAGAGCAACCGCCGCAATTTCCAGCTCAACACTAACCGATTATCCGACAACTTCTTCTCCACCCTAAAACCATCATTGAACAACCCTAACAAAAGCTTCGCTTGGCAATTATTAGAAAAACTTATTTTTACCGGTTCAAACCCGATCGAATGTAACCGCTCCGCCCACGACCCTTCACCAGTTCGGTAAATCCGATTCAATGTCCCCGCTATCTTGGGCCCCAAGAAAACCCTTTCAACTAAAGCTCGCGCTTCCTCGTGTATCGGAAACCCGCCCTCTAATGAATCGTAGATCGCCGAGTAGTGGTGTAACGACTCCATGAACCGCTCTACGAAGCTCCCATTCTTAGGGCTGCACCCTACCTCCTCTTCAACCATCGTGATTAATTGCGGGTTCAGAGTTTTTGCCCCGGATAATACCGACCCGATCGAGGTTGCGGTTCTGGACGTGAAATGGGATACATGTAGCATGCAGTTGAATATCAGTGCTTCACCGTTGACTAGTTTAAGACTTGATGGAGAGAGTGTTTCATCAGAATCCAGTCTGCAGTGATGAAACGAAAATGACAGACCGGTAGCTTTAGCAAAAGAGGTAAGACGGCGACCGGTCTCATGTACGGTGCTCCCGATGGACCGTAACCCCGTCCCACCTCTAGATAGGGCGGTGATTCGAAGGTGGGGCGGTGGGGCTGACGTGGCGTCCTGGCGGGACACCAGGGCTTGCATCAAAGCGGGCCATTGGATACCCTCCATGATCTCATAGTCCACCACGTGGACCCGGTTGTAACCGATAGCAGCTTCCAGAATAGCCTGATTGGCCGTGAAGTGACCAAATTTGACGTACGGAGACATGTCCTGCGTCAGCTGTAAAGCGGCGATAACGTCCATGGGGTGGTGGGGCTGCGCCGTGGCACCGGCCGCCGCCCCACGACGGCGGCCATCGAGAAGGCCTTGCAAGGCCTCCGTGAAGTGCGCCGCCAATCGCTCCATGTTGGTGGTTATGGAATCTGATGAAAGAATCTCGTTGAGCCGAGTCAATATCACGCGAGCCAGCGCGTGGCTTTGGGTTTCGCCGGAGAGTGCCTCGGCGGCGGCAGTCAGAAGATGGATCAGCCTTAGCCCTTTGGAATCGCCGCCGTGAACGTCAGACTCGTCGGTGGTCATCATCATCGTCCCGTCAGTGGACGCCGAGTTGCAGTATCTCTCCTGATCCACGTTGTCGGCCGCCATGAGTGACGGAATCAGCTGCTGAAAGTCATCGCGGCCGCCTGAAATATCCTCCATGTCCAACACCGGCGACCAATCGCTCCAACTAAGGCCGTCCGGGGAGGTGGCGGCGTAGGCGGAAAAGTTGAAATCGAGGGTGTCATCAATGGCCATTGCCAAAGCCATAGTCATTGGTGAAGTGTGTTAGTGGAACAAACAAGTATTAATTTGTAGAGGAAACAGATGTATATAAATTAACTGTAGATGATGTTGGCCATCTAAAAATCTTGCGGATGTATCTCTCATACTTTAATTTTTAAATTAAAATTAATAATAAATTGGACACGTTTCACATCTATTTATCTAATTTTTTTGGTGAGAACATCTATTTATTTAATCTGATGTTAAAATATTAAATGTAATATTTTTTATTCATCTATTAATTGTAATAGATAAATCATACACAGTTTGATATATAAATAAATTACCAACATATTACTACCTCAACTTTGGCTACTTTTAAAAAATTATATAATTGTCTTTTTATTTTAAAGAGTAATATAATTTTTGAGCTTTTCCCCCTATTTTTTAAGAAGTTTACATATTTCTGTTCAACTTTTTCAGTTAATCACTAAATGATTATAATTTTATAAGAAAATATACATAATTTAACTTTTAAGAGTACAACTCCATGAATTAGTCAAAAATCAATACTTGTTCGGTTGACTCCGTACGGTGTATGATTCCATATATTTAGGAAATTTAAGAATACATCATATATACTTTTGAAACAATATTAGTCAACAATCAGTTAACTAGTTAAGTATATAATAGACAGGCAATATGCCTCATATAATTAATTACCCTATGAAAAAAAATGGCCTCAAACTTTGCTATTTATTTCTATTTCAGTCTTTAATATATTTTTTTTAAGTACTTAAACCCATATTTGGCACACTCAAAAATTGAACCCATTAAATTCATTTTGTTTTAATTATAATTTTAATTTATGATGTTAGTTGTGTTATTTGGGCCAAAATATAATAACACTGGAAGAGCAGAGTATGACGTTGTTGCGAATAAAATAGAATCATCTAATTAACAAGAATGTTCCACTTATTTATTTACTGCAATATCATATTCCCATGGCGAATTGAGTTCAATTACTATTGGAGACTCTACATATACATGATAGTTTTAGCTTTAACGCCCGTTTGGAATTACAGAAGGAAAATTATAAAATGATTTTAAAAAATGATTATTTTTTTTACCCATAAAAAGAGACGAGCTAAAGAGGTTATCACTCATCTTGTATTTAAGTTCTCTTACTCACGGTCTAAGAGTTTTTCCAACTAGACGCAATAATCAATTAACACATGCCTCACTAGCAGCACGGTCTAAGAGTTTTTTTCGACAAAACTTAATAATCAATTAGCATATGCCTCACTACACTATAGCAGTTTAATATAGTCAATAAAACGCACTATGTATAAATTATTGAGTAATCTAAATTTACTCTAAACAATGATCACATTTAAAATTAGCTTTACAACTTTGAGTCAAGACTCCCATATTTTCCCTCGTGGCAAACGATGAAATTATTATATTAATTTGTTTAATTCTATTTACTATAACATTTTGCATTCATTTTGTTACTTTGATCTAAAAATTTACTTATTTATGTACAAATTTGTCGATGAGTTTTCTAATGAGATTATATATTTGATTTAATTATTTAAGACAATAATAACGTGTGAAAGCAGGGTTGATTAATAACTATTTTATGTTTTTTTTTACCACTACTTAGAATAAAATTTTAATCAACGCGCATGTAGGCTTAATTATATATAAATCATTTATTAACTAGATTGTCTATGCATTACGCGTACGTGCATGGCTGCATGCAATGCAACAGAGAGGATGACACATGGTATATATTATGTATATGTGGTTTAGAAGAATTATAATTAAGACAGCAAAATTTATCTTCTTTATCACAAAATGTGGTTAATTATTGAAAGGAAGTGTTAAAGCTTCATTTACGTGTACTAGTCATTTACCTGCACACTATAGACGATTTTACTTAAATTTAAATTATATATTATAATGTTATTGAATCAGATTTTGTATGAAAATACATCTAAAAAATTAAATTAAAAGAATATTTGTAGTGCATTATCGATTAATTTGTAACACTATTATACATTAGTTACAAATATATGATACTATGCATATATCATTCGAAATGTGTAAGCATCTACTTTCATATATATACAAAAAAAATTGTTAACTATAATACCATATAAAATATTATAACTGGTACACAAAAAAACGCCCGGTTCACTATAAATTGGGACGTTGGATTGGACTCACTTACATCCTAGACTTTTGAACAAGTCGAATTGTATAAGGTGCCGGTGCCGGTTCCGGTCCGAATCCGGTCGGACTACTGGTTCGGTCGGATTCTGATAATATTGTATATATGAAGACGCATGTATAATTAGGATATGATATATACAGATCAAATGTACCACTATTTCTATTATAGGTCGTGCTCTACCAATGTTATCTTAACATGTATTCTTAATTTTATTATTTTTCTTTTAGGGTTCACAAATTTCGATATATTTTTAGAAAAAAAAAACGAAAAAATTAGTTACTATATGATATACGTCAAAATCACAACGATGTGGTATGATATGGTGTAGGAGTGAAGCAAATGATCTTAATCTGTATAATCATATAATATGATGAAATAAATTAGTATTTTATCAATTAATTAATTTAACGAAAAGTATCAAATTTAAACTCTAGAAATAAAAAAAAAAAAAAAAAATTGTAGGAGTATTTTACTTTTACATTTTAATTTAAATTGATCTAACGAGAGTAAAAAAATATTTTTCACACTAACCATTTAAGTTGCACATTAAAAATACTGACATGTGGTATAATTAACTAGAGCTGTCCAAATTTGACTAAAATCAATTGGAATAATTAGGATCGAGACATAGCTCATTAAATGTATATTCAACTATTTAATACTTTCTCCATGTGCTATATCGGGGGTTTCCATAAGATAAGCCTCGAACTAATTACATTTAAACATTTGTGGCAAAAAATAATAAATTAAATAAAAACATTTTTTGGGTAAATAATTTAAACATTTTACCCAACCACAGGTGTGCTTTTTGAGGGGATAATATATATTTTGTTTGAGCATACCATGCAATGACACACGTCTTCCTACAACTTAATAATGAATAAATAAATTTTATAGTTTCTAGAATATAAATCCTTGTTTCTATTACAATTACACTAATAACTTATACAAATGTTACAATGAGTCAGATCAAACCATAACAGTTCGAGGATCAACTGAATCTCAATTGAATCGGGACGCTTTTGTAACATACTATAAACTATTAGGTCTTGATTATGATATTTAGAAAGGTATTTGGTTAATTTTCTAACTTTAAAAAGTATTTAACAACAATTTTAGACGGGTGATTGAAGAAAGTACCAATTACCACTACTTTGAAACATGGTGTACGTTTTAAAATGTTTTATTACCAAAAATTATTTTTAAACATATTGTATATTTTCGCAAAAAAAAAATTGTATGGTTTACATTTGCCCTATTAATTGGACTTGTTGTAGGACATTAAATTAAAATAACTAATTCTTAGTTTAGTAAAAGAGATGGAAATAATAAAATTTACAACTGTCATTTTCAAGTCAAATGCTCAAAACAATATCGAGAGTCGTACAAAATAATAATTAGTCTTAATATATTACACAAAATAATGAGGGTCTTGCTCTAAAGAAATGGGTTCAATATATATTTTCATTCAATAGGGGTGAAACTGAACCAGTCAATGATATAAACCATAGAGGTGAAACTGAACCGGTCAGACCAGTTTTTTGCTTGTTTAGTTTGAATATCTATATTTCCGGTCCGGTTTTCTTCTTTAAAAAAACCCAACCAAAATCGTGTGAGAAAAAATAAACCGTCAATTGGTAGATGGTTTTTTCGGTTTAAACCGAAAATCTAAAATTAGCAATTACCATTTAAAATTCTTGTCATTTTAATGAATATATCAAACCGAAATGAAAAATAAGAATAACGTCCATTAATATAGTTAAATAAATTATTAAATAAAAGTAGAAAAAACTATTTTCATAAGTCCTCTTTTACAATTTATATTAACCTAATTAATAAATTATATTAATAAATATCAACTACTATAATATATTTTTTATACTTAATTAGCATAACGCTCGCTTCGGTCCCCACAGTTCTCGAAGCTAAAAATCCGAACCAAACCGAAAAATCGAACTAGTGTTAAAAAAAATCTGACCAAAAACTGAACAAAATATTTCAGATTCGGTTTTTCGGTCCGGACCGGTTCGATTTTTTTTGTCAGAACTAGTTCGGTTTTCACTGATTTTTTCGGACCAACCAGGGTTGCACCTAGGGATGGCAACGGGTCTCGGGGCCCCGCTGACCCGCGGGGCCCCGACCCGGTTTTGACCCGAGGACCCGCCGACCCGCGGGTCACGGGTCGGGTTCGGGGCGGGCCCGGGTCGGGTCCGGGTCTAGGGACACGGGGCCCCGTTGACCCGCCCCGAAATGCCTATATATATACTTTTTTTTTTTTTTTTTTTTTAATGTTAGTATAATGTAACATTTACTAAACAATATGGTTAATATAGTACCTATATAAATAATATGAACAAAATTATAAATAGATGTATATTTAGATTATTAGGATTTGTTAATTTGGATTTGGTGTTCGGATTTGAATTTGTATTTGGTGATGAATTTGATGTGTTTGTATTTGATTGATGTTAGATTTATGGTTTGAAGTTATGTATAATGTAATATTTTGGCAAAAAAAAAAATTGTATTTAATATTGAGAAGTGAAAAAAAAAAAAAAAAAAATTGTTCACGGCGGGTCGGGTCGGGGCCCCGCGGGTCGACCCGTGGGATTTTTGACCCGCCCCGACCCGCCCCGTTGCCATCCCTAGTTGCACTCCTAACTATCCATGACACGTGTCCTAAGTGTAATTAATTTTATAATTTTTTTCTAAAACTCTTTTGAGATTTGTGAACCCTAGAAGAAAAATATTAAATCCAAAGACACTTCTCAAGATCTTAACGGTGGAGCATGAAGAGTGAGGCAGGTGATCTAAATCCGTTATGTACTACCGGTTTTTTTTTTGGTAAAATGTACTACCGATTAGGAGTCTTCCAACTCAAAATTTTAACATTAATTTAGTACTATAGGAAATTGCACTTATGACGAAACTCAATCCTAATTGTCAAACACATGAAACATGTAAAAATTAGTCAGTGTTACGCTGTTACTGATGCTGAGATTTATATAATTAGTATATATAGTAATAGTATTTATTAATATTATTATATAACATTATTTATTTTGAGTAATATCGATATTAACTAAAACTATAAATAAAATATATTTATCTGCATATTAATATATTATAATTATTATAATAACAAAAAGTTAAAACGTGTTCAGTAAATTATGCATGTCTATATGTTCTTAGATAGTAACAATTTTTTTAAAAAAAGATACGTACAGAAAAGGCCCAGCAACAGGGGGAAAAATACTTCGGCTCGAGTTTCATGGGCTACTAAAGTGGGCTAAGGCCCAATAAGAGGCCCGCTAACAAAGTCCAAGCGATCAAAGCTTGTATATGTAACACAACAGAAGTGTTCTACCAGTAAAGGGGCAATCAACTACATTTCCTATTCTAAGCTGTTGCATAACTATCATATATATATATATATATATAATATATGTAAGAGCCAAGAGGGTAGGTCAAATTTAGTACGGTTCGAGCTCTGATCCAATGATATAAGCAACCAACTAAATGAAGGTACTCGGAGTTTCGGTATTGGAGCTACCTTCTGCATTTGATAAGGAGATGTTGATGGATTTAGCAGCTGCAACAGCCGAGTCTCCCCTCCGAACGACTTTCTCAAGGTCTCCCACCTTCTCCAGCAACAGTTTGGAATTTGAATTTGTTGTCTGGACCAACTTATTAGCCATGTCAAGAGAACTGCATAGCTGGAATTTTCATAAACAAATAACTCAGCAATTTTCAAAGTTTGTACTTAACAGGAATAATAGCAGTGGAAAAGAAAGTCATATTGGGCACTTCAAGTATCAGAACCATAAACCACTTGGTTTCAAATGTCTTGGAAAAAATATCACAATCGAGGCTCCTAAGTGTAATTGGTATCCATAGTTCAGAAATGGTTGAGTGTGGTTTAGACTTTAGGGAATAATATGGGTAACTCCTTTAGCAATTGTTGCTTCAACTTCCAAAAAGTGATGCAGCTTAAGAAAAATTCAGGATAGATTAAATCAGTGTCTAGCACCAAATAAAGGCAAGCTAGGAAAGAAATGAAGACGGAGATGGGGAGGTGTGAATCAGGGTTCAAGAGGTGAGCAACATATTCTTCAACATCAATTATAAAATCTTATGTAGCCTAGATGATGCGGAATGCTTAAACGATGGTAGTTACTTATGATGGAGGACAAAGAATTTACCTTTAAAGTTAGAGTAGTCCACGAATTGTCTCCGCGAGCAATTGCCTTGTTCAACTGCTCATAGTTTTCCTGATAACAAAATGAAAATTGAGTTACCATTCATCAGTATAGTTTTTGAATGAGTAGAATCCCAGATAATTTTTTTACCAAAAAAGTGCGAGATAATTGTTCTCTGGAGATTTCAGTGGGACTTTCAAGATTCATATGATTCTGAATACTTTCAGACCAAGAACTTCCTTTAATAGTGCAAACCAGGTCAAATGGTCAATGCATATTCATAAGAGTTAAGACACACTGGTACCCCATCAATAATCATCCATAATTGAGGTGAGAAATGAACAAAATTCACCTCTTGGATTGGATCATAAAAAAGCAAGCTCACAGCAATAGCAACAACAATTGACTGGTGGTTCATAATATGTTAGATGGCAGAGTCAATCTGTAACTAAGTCTCCTGCACATTCCTCTGGACCTCAGCGAGATATAACACATGAAAACCATAATAAAGCACTGATCATAAGAAAAAAATGGAAGTTCACAATTACTTCTCTGTCTCCTCGCAGGATCTATTTACAATTTCTAAAAACAAAAATGGCAGCAACATTTAGGGTTTTGATCAGTATAAGGACGGGCACGCTTGAATAAACAACAAGAGCAAAACCTTGCTCGAGAATCTGGACCTTCAAGCACCACGACCACGATTCTCCTTCGACAGTATTTCGCGCCTTAATGCATAGTGATGGACAGTGGAGAACAAACCTGAAAGAGCTTGGGGAGGTCTGCAGCTTGAGATCGAGAGGCGGCAATCGGAGAAGAGAATGAAGGAGATGGAGATAGAGCGGGTGAAATGGATTCAAGTGGCGTGGCATCTTCTTCTCCGACATCGCATAGCAGATCGCCAATGCACAGTAACGGCCCTCCGACTCCTCTCATTGTCTCTCCCTCTCTCCGATGGACGACGGTTTAATTTCAGTTAACCAGGTAAGTAATTCATTTCTGAAATTACCCGACCCGATCCTAATAGGAATGGATCGGATTACTCAAATTTATAGAAAGCAAATGGGCCCTGGTTGGTGGCTCTGAGAGTTTTTTTTTAAAGGGTTAATTAATTAATTATTAATAAATAATTACCAAATTTTTAGCTGGCATTTGAACACAATCTCTTTCTTTTTCTCCAGCTTCCAAAATGAAGAGAGAAAATATATTGTTTACCACAATCTTACTATAATAAAATGTGATCTGAATAGTTCAAAAGAAAAAAATCATACATTATGAACATAATAGTCCGAATATTAGGAATGAATCTAAGTGGAAACAAAAAATAGTCCGAATATTATCACTACCTGCACATTCCTTTTAAGTGGAAACAAAAAATAGTTTCTAAATTGTTATGCACTTGTGTTATTTACAACTCTGTGCATTTGCATTGCACCCCTTATGGAATGTGGTAGAAGAAGTGATTGTTGTTCTAAGTTACTCAAAATATTACATGGATTCTTTTTTGGCAAATATATGATTAATATATACATTTATTCAGATATATTTTTTTCGTTATCAGATAATATTTATACCATTATAGACTGTTGTAGTATGGAAGGATGGGACAAAGTAAGTGTCCTCCATTTTTTTAGAAAGTAATGTCTATATTAGTTTATATACATACAAAAAGAACTCTCAGTTATTTACGAATTTACTACTACATATATAATTCAAAATATCTTTATAGTTTGCAAGGAGATCAATGATGGATAAATGTCCAATTCGGGTTCGTATCTATGCTTCGGGCCTTGCAAACGCGTCAAAAATTACATCTCGTCTCGAAAAACGTCTCCCAAGGGTCAAAACGGTCCGGAAACGCATTTACGCGTGACCGGACCGGACCTCCGGATTGCTTGCAATCCGGAGGTCCGGATTGCAGCAATCCGGTCCGGATTGCATGCAATCCGGACCTCCGGGTTGCGCAATCCGGAGGTCCGGATCGCACGGCAACCCGGACCTCGCCGAATTGCCCAATTTCGACGAGGTCCGGGTTCCGTCACGGGTATTGCGCGATTGTCATATCCACGATTACCGTATCCGCGATCGCCGTTACGCGTAGAGAAGTCAAGTTCATGCATTACCAATGTGGACGACGGTTCCCGTTTGTCTCCTTGAACCGTCGTCGAACCGCTCTAAAACCGGGTCCGGTCTCAAGGAAGCCTATAAATAGGAGGCCTTGGCCACCCATTTTCACTCACTCCCTCATTTGCCCAACTTTGGTATTTTGAGCTCTGACTTCTCTCTAGAACTTTCTCTCTCTAGAAATTACCCTTTTGCCACTATAGTAACTTAGGCATCGGAGAGGGCTCCGCTAGCACCACCCCCCCCTCTCCGTGCTAGCATTGGTCCTTTGTGCAGGATCCGACGCACGAGACACAGATTTGCCGGGTCGCAACCTCGCCGGGTCACAGCCTTGCCGGGTCACAACCTTGCCGGGTCACAACCTCCGACAGAAGGGTCCTAACCCGCACAACCTCAGACGCGTCCTCGTGACCTCAGTCGTCCCGGACGCAACATTGGCGCCGTCTCCGCGATTCGAACAAAAAGCTACAGTACCACAAAAACAATGGCAAGTGATCACAACCCTCCCGAGGAGGTGAAAAACCCAAGGAAAGGGCCCGGCCATCCCAGAAACTCCCCGACGAACAAAAGAGCAAGATACCAAGCCCCAGCTGGGAGCCAGTCAGGACCCTCCCGCACCCCAAGAGCTACTTCTGTAGCCTCATCCATACCAATTGACAATGTGCCCGGCGCACAGCGCAAGGAGTCAAAAAACAAACATCACGCACCTCCACCTAATTTCAAACCAGAAGTTGAATCCCAGGCAGAAATGCTGCAGGGCAAACAAAGAACGAGGGTAAACTCGACACCCACCATTACTCCAGCAATGATGGCGGCACTAGAAGAGTTTCTCGCATTCAGCGAATCTCTAGAGAACCAAAGATGTGCAACTCACCCACCTCCATCCAACCAAAAAGCCTTCCAGTACAAAGGCGTCACCCTGTCACCTCCTTTGCCTCCAGTCAACAAACAAGCTGAGATGATAGGAACAATGTCTCGAGTCATAAGTCATCAAGACATACTGCACCAAAGAAAAAAGGGGCAATGCATGAAAGATACCTTCCAGTACAAGCAGCCGAAACGACCTTTTCAAAGAGGTTTCGAGAAACCAAACGAAGTAAACATCGCCGACCACATCCCTTTGAATGCCCCACCATTTGTAATTTTGAGGGAAATGAAGAACTCAAATATGTGGAAGGAGCCACACAACTTCGGGAAAGGCCAAATGGGAAGAGACAAAGACAAGTGGTGCGACAACCACGAGGTCTTCGGTCACGAAACAGACCATTGCGTCAGCTTACGCAACCGCATTAACAACCTCATCCTCAAAGGCAAATTAAAGCAATTCATTGATCAAGGCGACAACCCTCCAAAGAAGACTCAAGCAGAGTCATCAAAAATACACAAGAAGGGTCCTTCTACAAGGATAAGCCAAGACGACGACATACCGATCACAGGATTGACAACAAGAACCCTAAAGGCAATAATTGAAAAAGAGATACATGTCTCCTGGGAAAAGAGGCAACCGCGACAGAAGAGGCCATTCCAGTCAAGTGCCCAAAGGAACAAAGAGTCCAATATCACCAAATGGGTTCCATTAAACACATCGTTATCTATCATCCTGAAGGAAATAAAAGAAACCAAGCTATGGAAGAAACCCTCCAAATTCCGCAAGGGACCATTGGGAGAAGATGAAAGCAAATGGTGTGAAAATCATGAAGTGTACGGCCACGAAACCGAAAGATGTGTTGGGCTAAGATTTCAAATAAACAATTTGATCTTAGAAGGAAAAATGAAAAAGTATATCGACCATGGCAATAGGCATCAAATGAGTCCTCGCGTCGAGTCTTCAGGAAAGGGCAAAATGATGGACGATAATCCACCTATCGCCAAACGCCAGAAAAACAACGTCTCTTATGGAACCAATTGTGGCGACCTGTACAATCTTTGGAATATGGATGCACTTCCAGAAAACAAACCTCACCGCCCACTTGATCCAACAACTGCCTTCCTTGACAAAGATGTTGAAGAACAACACAATCAAAGTAAAACTTGGAGGAATGACATCAACTTTTGTCCATCCCCAAAAGAGGAGATTGAAGAGCTCAACACGCTAGATGCATTGAGAAACTATGTGGCACGTGGCAGAATCAACTAGCCAACAAATCACCTACGGGGACATCAAACACATCACCAATCCCTTTATCTTCCTTATCTCCTTTTCGCATATCTATGTTAAATCTTTTAAAGATTAAGTACAACTCATGCTTATTAGATTCAGTAATTTTCAAAAAAGTGATCACTAGACACTTTCTTGTAATCTGTCGTATGAACTCTAAATATCTAATAAAGGATAAATCTACTTTCGTAGGTACATTATTATGACGCATATTACCTTGGAATAACGCCAAGTAACAACTACACACATATTCCTCGCGTCAACAACACAAAGTCTCAAGCACTTTATACGCGCAAGACTAAAAATCATGTCGCAATAATAAACAAGCCGGGGGCATTACACAAGGACAGGTCATGCACTATTAGAAGTCAAAACAATATAAACAATCAGGAAACAGCGATACAACCGCCAAGCAACTTGGGGAGCACCAAGCTGACAAGTGCTCGGCAATTCTACCTAACATATGCTTACCATAATCTACACTCATCGTATCCGCCATCAGGGAAGTTTCCTATACAAACAAGGAATCCTCGTATCAAATTCCTTTACTTCATTTATTATATGCATGACTAAAAAGAAAATTTCATGACTTCATACTTTTGCAAACTTATAAAAATTGCGACTATCTAACAAAAACAACTCTACTCGTAGGTACATGTTACACTACGATTACTACTCAGGAATGATGACAAGTAGTAACCTATGCACAAAAATCTACTTCAACAATACAAGCTAAGCATTGTGTGCAAGGAGGGATTTATGGTATACAACACCAACATATCTGCTATCTACACCAACAAGGAGTTTATTTCTCCATTCATAACATAGGCGTCTATCTCTAGAAGATGCCGACAACACAAAGCCATTAAGCTATGTGCACAATCAACTTATATACCGCAATGACAACCTACGGATTTATTATCAAAGCGACGACTATTCAGGGCGTCAGCTACAAGCAGTGTCTCGGATTAACACCAAGACCTATTATCAAAGCGACGACTATTCAGGGCGTCAGCTACAAGCAGTGTCTCGGATTAACACCAAGACCTATTATCAAAGCAACAGCTATTCAGGGCGTCAGCTACAAGCAGTGTCTCGGATTAACACCAAGACCTATTATCAAAACGGCGACTATTCAGGACGTCAGATACAAGCAATACCTTGGAATAACGCCAAGGCCTACCATCAAAATAGCATGTCAAGAACAGGATGGGCATATGGGGCTGATCACCCCTTAAGTGACGGAAGTTCTCTGTTTAGACAACGACCTCACTCTATAACAAGTGCGTATATCCGGTTCAGGGTGCACTCTATATGGCGAATGTCCTCTATCTAGTCGGCATTCCCATATTACGAACGCCATCAGGGTTCGTTTAATACGGCGGAAGTTCTCTGTTTAGACAACGACCCCGCTCTATAACAAGTGCGTATATCCGGTTCAGGGTGCACTCTATATGGCGAATGTCCTCTGTCTAGTCGGCATTCCCATATTACGAACGCCATCAGGGTTCGTTTTATACGGAAAAAGTCCTCTGGTTAAGATGACAATTCCGTACTACAGGTTTTCAAGCCGTGTTGCATGGTTCCTGGACGCAGAAAGCATGCATCACAATTCATATTCTCAAAAAGTGTTACATGGTCCCTGGACGCAGGAATCATGTATCACAAATATTTTTTCAAACATGTTATCAAAAATTTTGCCAAAATTTTTATCAAAAATTTTATGTATCAAACACCTTTCCAAAATTTTTTACCAACATGATTTTTTGGATGTTTCACATTCAATGCCAAAATATTTTCTCAAATATTTTATCAACAAGCCTTTTAGGGTTCACAAAATGCTTCTTCAAAAACAAAAATGTTTTTACGTATGCTTCCCCAACGCGGGTTGATACACGCTGGCAGGTGCGCTCCCTGTTTAAAACTCATAAAATTTACAAGTCGAGTCTTGTACAACGTCGCCTTAGAGTGGAACTAAGAGACGGTATAAACTAGTATCTTGCTTAGTCAAGGTAACATCTCTCAAAATATGTTTACGTATGCTTCCCCAACGCGGGTTGATACATGCTGGAAGTTTGCAACACATATAGCGGCAAGCTATTCAAGAAAAAAGGGCAAGATGCATAAGGCATCAGGCAGGCAATCAGGAGGACATCTCAACTTGTCAATCAGGAAGTGGCTATCGGTCACGACCGCAGGAACTATGTCTGCGTTACGAGTCATCCGCATTCAATAAACATATTTAAAGCGGACAAGTCGGAAGCAACAACTAAGGAACAAATGCAACAAGTCTTCAAGCATGGAAGCCGGGGGGCAAACAGACTCAGAAATGAGTTCAACATATCCAAAAGACGGCAAAGATTAAAAAATGCCATTATCTCTAACAAGACTCGACGGGACAAGCAGAAGTTGCCGCCGTTTTCTCCAAGCAAAATCTACAATGCGCAGGTCACAACATCCTATGCTCTACTCATGCCATGCCTTGGAGTCTAGCCAAGAGGGGCAATCACAGTACTTAACAATGTCCAGGTGACGAAATGTCATGCAAGCAAAAGCATGAACAAAGAATTATCAACAAACACTTACCTCAGTAGGAGTAACGCTCCTCCTTGGACCGGTCCCTCGACCGGGGGGCAGAAGACGCCACTACACAACCCTCAACTCTATTTCTCTTATCACAAGAAAGAGTTAGCACGGTCATGCTCAGCATAAAGAACCAAGAATCGCTCGAGGAACACGCCCCTGCGTCGGATCTTTTGAGAATTATGCTAAGGACAGAAACTGCAGCTGGCAATAACTGGGAAAATCAACAAGATCTAATATCTTGGAAAGTGCTATCAACAATACAGTCAGTGCGCAAGCGCACACCAACACTTATTCAAGCACTCATGCGACAGACTCTCCGTGTGAAAACAACCACAAACTTACAAGACTTATTAAGCCTTCGTGCAGCAAGTAACCAACATCGCGCAAGGGGGGCAACCTCTTCAACATATCAACATCAATGCGCGTATCAGTGTTAACGCGTGTATCATCTTTACATGTCGACAAGGTTGCTCGTCGACAAGGAGAAAATATTTTCTAAGTGTTTCCATGTACGTACATACATGTCGACAAGGTTGCTCGTCGACAAGGAGAAAATATTTTCTAAGTGTTTCCACGTACGTACATACATGTCGACAAGGTTGCTCGTCGACAAGGAGAAAATATTTTCTAAGTGTTTCCATGTACGTACATACATGTCGACAAGGTTGCTCGTCGACAAGGAGAAAATATTTTCTAAGTGTTTCCACGTACGTACATACATGTCGACAAGGTTGCTCGTCGACAAGGAGAAAATATTTTCTAAGTGTTTCCATGTACGTACATACATGTCGACAAGGTTGCTCGTCGACAAGGAGAAAATATTTTCTAAGTGTTTCCATGTACGTACATACATGTCGACAAGGTTGCTCGTCGACAAGGAGAAAATATTTTCTAAGTGTTTCCATGTACGTACATACATGTCGACAAGGTTGCTCGTCGACAAGGAGAAAATATTTTCTAAGTGTTTCCATGTACGTACATACATGTCGACAAGGTTGCTCGTCGACAAGGAGAAAATATTTTCTAAGTGTTTCCATGTACGTACATACATGTCGACAAGGTTGCTCGTCGACAAGGGGAAAATATTTTCTAAGTGTTTCCATGTACGTACATACATGTCGACAAGGTTGCTCGTCGACAAGGAGAAAATATTTCCTAAGTGTTTCCATGTACGTACATACATGTCGACAAGGTTGCTCGTCGACAAGGAGAAAATATTTTCTAAGTGTGTCCATGTACGTACATACATGTCGACAAGGTTGCTCGTCGACAAGGAGAAAATATTTTCTAAGTGTTTCCATGTACGTACATACATGTCGACAAGGTTGCTCGTCGACAAGGAGAAAATATTTTCTAAGTGTTTCCATGTACATACATACATGTCGACAAGGTTGCTCGTCGACAAGGAGAAAATATTTTCTAAGTGTTTCCACGTACGTACATACATGTCGACAAGGTTGCTCGTCGACAAGGAGAAAATATTTTCTAAGTGTTTCCACGTACGTACATACATGTCGACAAGGTTGCTCGTCGACAAGGAGAAAATATTTCCTAAGTGTTTCCACGTACGTACATACATGTCGACAAGGTTGCTCGTCGACAAGGAGAAAATATTTCCTAAGTGTTTCCATGTACGTACATACATGTCGACAAGGTTGCTCGTCGACAAGGATAAAATATTTCCTAAGTGTTTCCATGTACGTACATACATGTCGACAAGGTTGCTCGTCGACAAGGAGAAAATATTTCCTAAGTGTTTCCATGTACGTACATACATGTCGACAAGGTTGCTCGTCGACAAGGAGAAAATATTTTCTAAGTGTTTCCATGTACGTACATACATGTCGACAAGGTTGCTCGTCGACAAGGAGAAAATATTTACTAAGTGTTTCCATGTACGTACGTACACGTCGACAAGGTTGCGCGTCAACAAGGGGAAAATATTTTCTAAGTGTTTCCATGTACGTACGTACACGTCGACAAGGTTGCGCGTCAACAAGGGGAAAATATTTTCTAAGTGTTTTCATGAACACACACATACATGTTAACAAAAATGGATTGCATACAACGAGTAGCTATGCCCCTTAGGCACACCTACGACGCTTATCGACAAAGCTCATACGACGACATCTATGGTAACAAGCTTTAGATATCGTTTAAATATTTTCTAAGTGTTTTAGCATACTTGCAGGCAATAACCAACAGTTTATACCTGACGCTCAACATCAACGCGCGTATCAACATCAACGCACGTGACCAAGTTCCACGCACATAGTAAAATTGGTACGTACCAAGGAAGGGACTAACGTCTTAAGGAGCTATCATGCAAACGATGGAATTAACGCGACAAACCGTAAAGATCGAACGTGGCAACGCTTAAGGGAAATTTTTCTCTAAGGCGTCAAGACGACTAGTGACTATGCCTAAAGTTATTGGGCAATCCCCGTCAACCATCAAACCCGCCAAGAAGGAAAAGCATGCATACCGACCAAAAACTCCTACACAAGGACACGGGGGCACTATGTCCGAACGAAGAATTCTACCTCAACTACCTACGGGAGTGAAAATCGTCTAAGTTATGAACTAACGGCGATAGTAACGGCTATCAATCAGCAATTATTCAATATACAAGCATCAACAAGCAGTTCCATACATCAACAACGAAAAATGGCCCAAACGAACAACAATCCGGTGACATTGTCATTCAAGTCGAAGCAATCTGTTAAAATTGGGTTTCCAAACTACCTCAAAACGTGACGAAAAGTATCCCAATGGATTCCCCTCGTCGAGACGATTCCGGGAAGGTGTGGACCGAAACGAGGCGAGCCCGGGAAGGCGGCGCGTGGGCCACACGCTCCGGCGAAGCCACTCCACTCGCGGCGGCGCGTGAGGGCGCGTGGGAGGTCTTCTGGCGGCTCCGAAGGCGGCGCTGGAATCCTTGCGACGAGCCGAGTCGAATGATGGTGTCAACTTCCAAAAACAAGCCAAAAATCAGACTCGAAACTGTCAAAACGTATCTAAGCTCCCCGACGGCGAAGGAACTTTGAACATAAAAGCAATTTCGGGAAAGGGTGAGTGAATTACCTGCAAAGGAGATGGAATGATGAACTCCTAGGGTGCTGGAAGAATAAATGGGGATGTGTGTATTTACTAATCCCAAAGAGATGCTTTGTGGATAAGGATCAAAGAATTAGTTTACCTACACTCAAGACTAAACCCCTACGGTACACTCTATCCTCTCTTTTTAAAACTATCCACTCCTATGCATATCTTGACGTCGCACGTATCAAACTCATCATTATGTGCGTATGTTGCAATTGCATGATCCATGATTCGGTAATCACTTAGTCATTTTAGAAACATACAATTTCTATTATCTTGCATTACATATTTACGATCTTGCCACGTCCATTATTCGTGCATACATGTTGATAGACGCATTCTCGCATAAGTGCATTACTGTTTACTCGCGTCCCCGACGATGATCATGTTCGCACATATACATTTCCTATTGCACTAACCATGATAACAGGAAATAAAAACATTTGGCCGAAAAGCCAAACGACGGACGAAATCAAGATTCCTACGTCCGACCGACAATCAAAATTGAAAGGTTAGCGTCAAACTCAAATTGGACAAATATCCTAGCTTAAAATAGAGTCAAGAAAGGTTCTAAACCGTTACTTGACTCGGGGGCAAGTGATGGATAAATGTCCAATTCGGGTTCGTATCTATGCTTCGGGCCTTGCAAACGCGTCAAAAATTACATCTCGTCTCGAAAAACGTCTCCCAAGGGTCAAAACGGTCCGGAAACGCATTTACGCGTGACCGGACCGGACCTCCGGATTGCTTGCAATCCGGAGGTCCGGATTGCAGCAATCCGGTCCGGATTGCATGCAATCCGGACCTCCGGGTTGCGCAATCCGGAGGTCCGGATCGCACGGCAACCCGGACCTCGCCGAATTGCCCAATTTCGACGAGGTCCGGGTTCCGTCACGGGTATTGCGCGATTGTCATATCCACGATTACCGTATCCGCGATCGCCGTTACGCGTAGAGAAGTCAAGTTCATGCATTACCAATGTGGACGACGGTTCCCGTTTGTCTCCTTGAACCGTCGTCGAACCGCTCTAAAACCGGGTCCGGTCTCAAGGAAGCCTATAAATAGGAGGCCTTGGCCACCCATTTTCACTCACTCCCTCATTTGCCCAACTTTGGTATTTTGAGCTCTGACTTCTCTCTAGAACTTTCTCTCTCTAGAAATTACCCTTTTGCCACTATAGTAACTTAGGCATCGGAGAGGGCTCCGCTAGCACCACCCCCCCTCTCCGTGCTAGCATTGGTCCTTTGTGCAGGATCCGACGCACGAGACACAGATTTGCCGGGTCGCAACCTCGCCGGGTCACAGCCTTGCCGGGTCACAACCTTGCCGGGTCACAACCTCCGACAGAAGGGTCCTAACCCGCACAACCTCAGACGCGTCCTCGTGACCTCAGTCGTCCCGGACGCAACAATCAACATAACAAAATACAAGTTTTGTAATACCCCATAAATTCGTACCACATCGGTTGGATTAAAAAGATTCGGAACCTTAATAAACAACCGTGTACTACTTAAGTTCAACAGGAATTCCTCCTTTTCTAGGACCAAGTGAGGACAATAGGTTTATTTATGCTGGGTTCCCCTAAGTGGGGACAGTCGCTCAGTCTTGGGGCGTGGCAAAATGGTATCAGAGACGACATGGGGCCGTGATCGGGCTTGCGGACCAAGGGCTATTAACCCCGAGTTTCGATCACCTACCACTCCTTAATAAGTTAGAGGGGTACTAAGTTCAACATAAATTGGAAATAAGAAATCAGACCCCTTTATAAGTTAGAGGGGTACTAAGTTCAACATGAATTCCTCATAGAAATTCCTTATTTTCAGAGTCGTTCAACATGAATTCCTCATAGGAATTCCTTATTTTCAGAGTCTAAGTGAGGACACCATGCTATGTTAGGTTGGGTTAGGCTTAGTGGGGACAGTCGCTCGGGTTTAGGGGCGTGACAGGAGCAATGACTATTGACCAATAGAGTTCCGATCACCTACCGGGGGTAAACAATTCTGGCGCATTAAGGGGGTAGATTGTAATACCTCATAAATTTGTACCACATCAGTTGGAATAAGAAGACTTAGAGCCTTAATAAGCAAGAGTGATACTACTCAAGTCCAACAAGAATTTCTCATTTGCTAGGCCCAAGTGAGGACAACGGGCTTACTTAGACTGGGTTGTGCTAAGTGGGGACAGTCGCTCGGGTTTGGAGGCGTGACATAATAGTATCAGAGTCGACCTGGGATCGTGATCGGGCTTACGAACCAATGACTATAGACCCCCGTAGTTCCGATAACCTAGCAAACAATTCTAATATGGGCAGCGTCGGCGATTCAATAGGAATTCCTCATTTTCAGGCCTTGAGGACAACGGGCTCTATTTGATGGATATACGCCCAATTTGAACCCGTTGACTTCCGAATCGTTATATTTTTATCACCCCGTTAATGATTGTAAATCGAAACTTCAACCCGAACACTTCGCGAGAACACCAACGGCTCGGACGAGGCCGAAGCGCTCGTCCGGCCGAGTCAAACTCACCTAGGTGAGGTTGGGTGGCCACACCCGACCTCCCCTAGGGGAGATCGGGTCAGCCAACCCGATCTCCCCTAGGGGAGATCGGGTGGACCAACCCGATCTCTCCTAGGAGAGATCGGGTCAGCCAACCCGATCTCCCCTAGGGGGGATGGGGTTGGCCAACCCCATCCTCCCTAGGAGGGGTTGGGTGCCCTCACCCAACCCCTACCCTTGGGGGTCGGATTTCCCTCCCCCCAAGGGCCCCGGCACCACCATTGGACTCCCACACTCGGTTTATTCCGCCTACCTTCTCCATATCCTAAGGTCCTAATTATGCGTTTAAAGGTTAATTAACTGTGTTTAAAGGTTAACGATGTCATTAAGTCACCTTAATGACACCGTTGCCTATAAATACCCCACCTCCACTATTCATTTGATCATCTTGGCAAGTTGCATAATTTTGCTCTGACATCTCTCTAACTTTATCTCTCTAAAACCGTACTGACTTAGGCATCGGAGAGGGTTCATCAGGCACCACCCCCTCTGTGCCTGGTATTGCCCCTCTTGCAGGGTGGCAAGGAGAAGAGAGCCAAGGAAGCAGAAGAGCATAGAGCAGAAGGACAAGCCCCAGGGGGTCAGAAGGAGAGAAGGAAAGGAGGTCAGAAGGAGAGAAGGAGAGGAGGTCAGAAGGAGAGAAGAGAAGAACATATATCAGAACGACTACCCCAAGGGAGTAGAAGGGCATGGATCAGAACGACTAGGCTTAGGAACACTGAACCCGACATTTCATTAGTGGGAGATAAATTCTAGATTGACGACCCGTTGACCTAGACTTTATAACCTAACACTTGGCGCCGTCCGTGGGCTTCGAACAGAAAGCCTGGCAATCACAAGAGCGATGACGAATAGCTTAGCATCTAGGCATAACCGCCCACCTGGGGGCAGTAGGCGAGGGAGACAGCCTATACCTCCAGCAAGGCAGCCTAACCCAGAGAAACAGCCTGCACACCCAGAGCCTCAGGTAGCCCCACAGGCACCCCAACCTAACAAGCAGGCAGGAGGACCTTCACGCCCAGCTGGCTAGGAGGCTTCCACAGCTTCAACTCCATTGACTAGGAAACCAGAGGGACAGGGGGGCAATAAGGAGTGCCATCCCAATACACGGCACCTCCACAGGGGTACTACTATGAGGCACAACCTCAAGGGTGTCCATATGGAATACTGACTCAAAGGAACGACAACCGTGCCCACACAACCAACATAAGGCCCGCATACTCGCAAGGAGCACAGACAGTGACTCCGAGGTTGATGAACGCATTGGATGAGCTGCTAGCCTATAGAGATACCCTGAGGAACAGGCAGAGAAGGCAACACCAGCATGAAGAAGAACACCACTTGCACCCTCGAACAGGGCAGTGAGAAGAACAAAGGAGAGACAACCAAATGCCACCCCCAGAGGGAAGGCAGCAGTCTGTGCCTCCAAGGCAGCAACAGACACAGCAGGATGCCAGGGCATACACACCTCTGGGGGCAGATAGACAGGCAAGACCTCCAAGGAGGCATGGATTCAACCAAGTACCCCAACAGGGACATACACCGCACTAAAGGAGGACATACATGCCAGACCAACAAGGATATAGGAGTTCCAACATCCACCCTGGCAATGTACACATACAGTCCGTATCACTACAGACATGACTAAGGGACATATCAAGGAAAGCTAAAAGGGAGGAACATAGTCCCAACAACACAACAAGGCAACCACCTACCCATGATACAGCACGACAGATCCAAACCTCTTGTGCATGACAACCCTTGGCACACATCCCCCTAGGACAGGGAAGAAGTTGAAAAGACAAGGATTTGAACAGGGGACTCATAGAGTACCACACTACGTTAGCACATAGCTACTACAATGGGAAGTCTCATGGAGAGACGTAGTAGAGTAAGATCGCACATAGCATACATGAAGGATACATCTCCACCTAGTCCGCCTTGCAAAGATGCGACCTTATATTCCTCAAGTGGAAGGAATACACACAGACTAATGGAGGAAAACAGTTACATTACCAAAGAAGCAGGGGATATCAACACCCCCACACTCATATCCTTCCCATATCCTCTTATTTAATTTAACTGCATAACAAGTCAACTCCCTAAAAGGGGTAGATTTTGATACTTGATATCAACATGTTTTCCAAGAATGACCATACCGGACGCCTTCGGGCTCCGTGATATATATATACACAGGTGGACCACTAGAAGAATCCGTAAAAGGCCGTCGCCAATCAAGAGATGCACAAGCAACAGATTCATCAATCCCAAAGAACACCTATAAGGTCAAGTTTCTGAGAAAAGTCACAAGATGGAAGGCTCACTTACAAAAATAAGTTGAGCACTCCCAACATCCTATAGAGGAACTACCATGAAGGTCACAAAGGATTACCCCTACTATAACCTTCCACTAAGCATCCTAGGGCCAAATCCGTCAAAGGATCCCATTGGGCATTGGTATGCAAGGGGGGCACCAGTCACAACATGCCCTCCCCACAAACGCCCATTAGCATGAGAGGGAGTAGCCGCGAACACATCCCTCCAAAAATGGAGGAAACCATATCACATGGGCAACACCCACCATTAGAGAAAAACACCTCCAGCGGATCTTTATGATTTCACCTAGTAAGCTCATCCCAGGTAATGGAATACACTTCCATCAAAAACTCTCAAGGACACCAAACCTAGCAAAGGAAGAATGGCGACACCATCATCAAGCTTTTAAAAAGGGACATGGAAAACATAGTATTTCCACACAATGATATATTAGTCATAAGAGAGGGAATCACCAACTTTGACATGAAGAGAACCATAGTGCATGAAGGGAGTCCGTCAGACATCTCCCATGACCAACCATTGATGATACTAGAGAAGAGTCAGGCATACCTAATACCAAAGGACCCCCTACTAGTAAAGGTGGTCAGAACATCAACACACCCATTAGGGACACGGCACTGCAAATGAACCAGGAATAAGGATGGAACACATATCCTTACAAGTATCCTTACAAGTATCCTTACAAGTATCCTTGCATTTATCCTTGCAAAAATAAACTCAGTATATAAAGAGGTTATCTAATAGATGACTATGTGATCGATTATATATGATCCTAACCCGGAGATCCTTGGACTCCGTACTATATATGCAATGAATAACATGTTCATCAAAGATAGGTACACGAAGATTCAAGACAGCGCCATAAAGATTAGGCGCATACATCTACCAAGTACGACACATTGGAGTGTTCATAAACACTCCTTCGCCATCTCACAAGAAAGGAAGGCAACCAAGGATACAAGTCCTAATAGAATAAACATCAGTAGAAAATCCTGTCATTGAAGTCATGCACCAAAAGAGAAACTCTAAAGATGCAAGATTAGCAAAAGAGATAGTGCAACAACTAGAGTATGAAAAAGGAGATACATCTCCTATCAAGAGCCTTAGGGCAGGATAATAGTTCTACAAGATCAACCAAAGAAGAGCTCAAAAGCTTGGGGAGTAAGGTTTCAAGATCGACCCTCACACTAGACGCACATCCCGATCAACCACCTTGTCTGCAAATGATAAGACATTTGACTCGGGCATCCCATCAAGAGGAGAACCCCGATAAAAGGGGCAATAGAAAAATATCCCGCCTTTAAGACCATACGCCAAATACATGATGAATGAAGGTTGTGACAAAACAAAAAAGGAGGGACTTGTCAGCTCAACACACCTCAAACACGTACACGTACGCAATACAAATGCAGCCTCTAATGAAGTTATCCAACAAGGAATAGACAATACGGGGGCAAACCCGTGGAAAATCATGGAGCATCACCTGCAAACCTAAAGGAAAACGCCCTTTTTAGATTCAAGTCCTAATTCAAAGGAAGTCTATAATCAACATTCAAGGTGGGAGGAGCATGACCAATGTGACACCCCCTAAAGGCATTGAAGAATACTCCAATATGAAGGAAAAGGCAAAGCACACTAAGTGCCACAACACTCCAGGAAGATTATCACAGCCCAGTCAGACCCCCCCCCCCCCCATGCACGAGAAAAGAGCATGGATTAGATTGACTAGTCTGAAACACACCTACAATTTAACAACTCAAGACACCATTCTATGAGAGAGCTTTTCAACATAAAACACAAAGAAAGGGGGGAAAGAATTTACAAGCACCCCTAGGATACAAACACTGCCGCATCCCGGTTATCAAGAGAATGAAAATCACCCCCACCCACCCAAAGCAAAAGCTCTCCACCCAACCTCTAAAGATACATCCGACAAAGGCATTATCCAAACTATGCCTATGACTGAAACAAGCAAGCATGAGAAAGAGTAAATCATACAAAGGACACTCATCGCATTCAACCAAGCAGACAAGGGAGCCCCAAGCATAAGGGGTACCCAACCAAGAAAATGAACGAGGGGCATTCAACGGCCAAATATGAAAGGCGGTATGACCACCAAGCAATTTGGGGGGCACCAAACGAATAAGTGCTTGGTAGTCCACCTAAGTGCAGAAGAAGAGATTAGAGGCAGAAGATCACAAGAACATGCAATACCACTTCTCCTAGAAGAGGTCACATAAGAGGAAAACATCCTCAACTCCCTATACGGACTCGTCCTAAGTTGGCAACACACAAACATCGCCCTCGAAAGGGGATCTCCCACATTGAAGAAAAAACGTGGTAACAGGCAATATCATGGAAAGAAACTCAAGTAAAGATCTAAAAGGCGTATCAAAAACGCACCCTACACGAGAAGGAACACAAGGTAAAGTAATATTCTGAGCCCTCCGGGAGCCAATCCCGCGAACACATTCGACGCCCCCAAGAGCGTATCTTGAGAGTAGTTCTAAAACTACGAACCTTGTGCCCTCCGGGAGCCTATCCCGCGAACAGATTCGACGCACCAAGAGCGTATCTTGAGAGTAGTGTTCATACTACGACCTTCGACGCCCCCAATAGCGTATCTTGAGAGTAGTTTCTATACTACGACCTTCGACGCACCAAGAGCGTATCTTGAGAGTGGTTTCCAAAAACTACGAATTTCGACGCCCCCAAGAGCGTATCTTGAGAGTAGTTTTTATACTACGACCTTCGACGCCCCCAAGAGCGTATCTTGAGAGTAGTGTTCATACTACGACCTTCGACGCCCCCAAGAGCGTATCTTGAGAGTAGTTTCTATACTACGACCTTCGACGCACCAAGAGCGTATCTTGAGAGTGGTTTCCAAAAACTACGAATTTCGACGCCCCAGGAGCGTATCTTGAGGTAGATTTGCAACCTACCAGATTCGACGCCCCCAAGAGCGTATCTTGAGGTAGAAAAAACACTACCAGATTCGACGCCCCCAAGAGCGTATCTTGAGGTAGATTCCAAACTACCAGTTTCGACGCCAACCAGGAGCGTATCTTTGGTCTAACTTGTGCCCTCCGGGAGCCTATCCTGTGAAACGTTAAGTGCCCTCCGAGAGCCTGTCTCGTGAACAGATTTCGACGCCCACCAGGAGCATATCTTTGGTCTAACCTGTGCCCTCCGGGAGCCTATCCTGTGAAACGTTAAGTGCCCTCCGAGAGCCAGTCTCGTGAACAGATTTCGACGCCCACCAGGAGCGTATCTTTGGTCTAACCTGTGCCCTCCGGGAGCCTATCCTGTGCAACGTTAAGTGCCCTCCGAGAGCCTGTCTCGTGAACAGATTCGACGCCCACCAAGAGCGTATCTTTGGTCTAACAGTACCATATATACCATTTAAAGGGTATCAGAAGAGATCATCGCACCATACTGAGAAGGATTCCATGAAAAAGTAATTTCAAAGTAAAGTTGTATAAAGAACACATAATGTTTTTTCTTGATGAGATAGCAGGTATGATGTGAAGAAAAGCACAAAAGAAAGATAAGGAAAGGAAAGCATATACAAAAGAGAAGTCCATGACCAAAGGATCATACACAGAAGCACAAGAGGTTATCATGAAAAGTAGCGAGTTATCCTACCATCCATAGCACAAGTCAAGAGAAGTATCTCAAAGGAACCCAACACCACCAAGGAGGATAGCAAAGACATGAAATCCAAAGTTCAAGGCTCTCAAAATAAACTCGACCCATCAAAAAGAGAATTGCCTTACAGGTCGCACAAATCAACCTCCGACAAACGTTATTGTCTTGCATGTCGCCCTCACGCGACCTATGCTCGTATCAGACTTGAACATCGTCAAGCACAACTCATGAAGGAGACATCTAAAGAGCATAAATGATACAACATCCGACAAGACGAGACATCGGGACCTAACCCAACAAACATAGCCTAAACAAAAGGCAACTATAGCAAAGAAGGCTCTCCAATGAGAAAGGAATACTAAAGCACAACTCCATACATCGTGATGTGGCTATCATGTCCACATACACTGAAGTGGCTATCATGTCCACATATCTTGAAGTGGCTATCACGTCCACATACCTTGAAGTGGCTATCATGTCCACATACCCTGAAGTGGCTATCATGTCCACACACTACAAAAGGGCTATCACTCCCACACATCATGAAGTGGCTATCATGTCCACATACCTCGAAGTGATTATCATGGCAGCACATCATAAAACATCTGTCAAAGACATGCATTGTAAAGACACCATCCCGACCACGAACATCAAAAGGCTACGCCTAGCCTTAGGAGGAGGTTCAAGAAAAAGGAAAAACAACACCCTTCGTACGCTCATCAAAAGTAGGCACTTATATTTCAACCCACTGGGTAATACCAGGAAGGAGACGTCCTTATTATGAAGACAACCTCCATATCTCACGAAATCAATCATGAAGCAAAAAAATCACGACAAGCACTATTGAGAACATATAACAAATCGATCCCCACAACGATCACAACTACGATACTAGCAGAGGCTAACTCAAGAGCAGTCTCCACCAAACTCCAAAGCAAGAATTCGCTATCTTAATCAGAGCCATGGCAAGAAAGGAACCTCACCGAAAGGCGATGATCACACCCATCACCAAAAGAAAAATTTTCAACGCAGGGGTTAATAACATAACCCATAGGAAAGCCAAAGACACCTTCGAAAGTCGTCAAATATACATGAAGATGAAATGAACCTGAGTCTCGGTCCCTCGGCTGGGGGGCAGAGGATAAAGAAGAGACATCAAGACCTATGATCACCCCATCGCCAGCCACAGGTTGTTTCCCTTTGTCAAGCAAAGAGGGCGCCTCTTCAACCACTACCTCCTTATCATGAGAGGGAGTCAGCAAGGGGGCACTGGAAGGAGAGCCTCTCGCGGTTTCCTTCTCCTTGGCAGCCGAGGGCCCGACCTCAGAGTCAGGTTTTCACGCCTTGGATTTAGATTGACTTGAACTCTCGCCCACTGCAAGAACCATTCGGTAACCAGGGAAGAACGCTCTAACAACAAGAAGGAAGCAACATGAGAACAACCATAAGTATATCACAAAGAAAAGAGAATGGAATGAGAACATACTGGAAGCATTAGCAGCCTTCCCTGACTTAGAAAATTTCTTGGCCTGATAAGCAGAACTAGAGGTTTTTCTCTCTCATCCGATTCAACGGTCTCCCTGTCTGAAGAAGAAAGCTTCCCAAAAGTGAGTCATCTATACGGGCAACCAACGCAAAGATCGACCCTTACTCATGGAGGGGCGAGATCCGCCTACTACAGGGGCAACCTTAACACCAAGGGAAGAGGGCGAACTTTTAGTTTCCCCAAATGGAGCAACGCTCCAACACATCCGAAGGAAGGGTCAACCCTTAACACATGTCAATAGACCCCTTCGCTCGCGGCGGTAAGAAGAAAGCTTGTAAGCATTTTCACCCTCACTTTTATGGGGAACAAACTACAGAGCAAAGGTCAAGAGCTATACACACGCTCCAACGAATGAAGGAAAAATGTTACACATGCCAAAGGTCAAGAACTATACACACGCTCCAACGAATGAAGGAAAAATGTTACACATGCCGAAGGACGAGGTTAATGGACAATGCCCGCGCTAATACGAGGGAGGCGGAACGTTGTGTCCCATTGAGTGGCAGAGTTCTCACCCTCAGGTAAAGGAGAGGTCTATACTCTCACCTTTGCACTTATGCTCATATTCATGATTAACATCTACAGGTACATCAATGTCATCACTCATGCTTATACTCACAACCCGTCCATACATACACACATGTTCATGCTTGCACTCATATGCATGCCCACGTACACACTCCCATGCGTTCAAACATTTAGACATCCATGCACATGGCCGCCATATATTTATGCATACATTCATGACTACAATCGCAGCATGTCTATACTCACTCCCATCCTTATGTTCCTACTTGCATGTAGGCTAGTACACATCCTCATGTTCATGATATGTCCATGTTCACTCCTAGTTAACATCCTATAGGCATATTTTCTAGTATCCCATACTTAGAAAAATTTCGGACCAAAATTGAAATTTTTCTCCACTTAGGCAAATCACGGCATGAAATTGAAGCATAAGTCACTTAGTTGCATTCGTATTGCATCCCTACGCAAGCATGTATTTTTAGAAATATACGTCTGTAGCAAGGAAAGCTTTATTATTCCCACTTCAGACGGACGCGTGCTTAGGCACATGTCCGTACTGCTCTGACGTTTACACTTCCTCTATCTTATAAGACAGGGGGCAGAGTCAGAGGCACGCATCCATGGGTAAGTAAGCATTCAGATAAAAGGTAAAACCCCGGTTTCAAATTGCGTGTGTCATACCATCCTAAAATAGAGTCAATCAAGGGTTAGGCCATTGGTTGACTCGGGGGCATGTGATGGATATACGCCCAATTTGAACCCGTTGACTTCCGAATCGTTATATTTTTATCACCCCGTTAATGATTGTAAATCGAAACTTCAACCCGAACACTTCGCGAGAACACCAACGGCTCGGACGAGGCCGAAGCGCTCGTCCGGCCGAGTCAAACTCACCTAGGTGAGGTTGGGTGGCCACACGACCTCCCCTAGGGGAGATCGGGTCAGCCAACCCGATCTCCCCTAGGGGGGATGGGGTCAGCCAACCCGATCTCCCCTAGGGGGGATGGGGTTGGCCAACCCCATCCTCCCTAGGAGGGGTTGGGTGCCCTCACCCAACCCCTACCCTTGGGGGTCGGATTTCCCTCCCCCCAAGGGCCCCGGCACCACCCTTGGACTCCCACACTCGGTTTATTCCGCCTACCTTCTCCGTATCCTAAGGTCCTAATTATGCGTTTAAAGGTTAATTAACTGTGTTTAAAGGTTAACGATGTCATTAAGTCACCTTAATGACACCGTTGCCTATAAATACCCCACCTCCACTATTCATTTGATCATCTTGGCAAGTTGCATAATTTTGCTCTGACATCTCTCTAACTTTATCTCTCTAAAATCGTACTGACTTAGGCATCGGAGAGGGTTCATCAGGCACCCCCCCCCCTCTGTGCCTGGTATTGCCCCTCTTGCAGGGTGGCAAGGAGAAGAGAGCCAAGGAAGCGGAAGAGCATAGAGCAGAAGGACAAGCCCCAGGGGGTCAGAAGGAGAGAAGGAAAGGAGGTCAGAAGGAGAGAAGGAGAGGAGGTCAGAAGGAGAGAAGAGAATGACATATATCAGAACGACTACCCCAAGGGAGTAGAAGGGCATGGATCAGAACGACTAGCCTTAGGAACACTGAACCCGACATTTCATTAGTGGGAGATAAATTCTAGATTGACGACCCGTTGACCTAGACTTTATAACCTAACACTATTAGGCTGGGTTGGGCTTAGTGGGAACAGACGCTTGGATTTTGGGGCGTGACAGAATGGTATCAGAGCCGACCCGAGACCGTGAACGGGCTCGCGGAGCAGGGGCTATTGACCCCCGGAGTTTAGATCACTTAACAGACTTAGTTAGGCTGAATTAGACTAAGTGGGGACAGTCGCTCGAATTTGGGGACGTTGTATGGTATCTTTCTGGTAATTGTTTTGTTGTTAAAAAAATATACAAACTACTAAAATATATAGTTTACGTGATAGTATATTTATATTTAAATTAGGTTTACGAAGAAAAAAAAATAGTAACCCATTATTCAAACCTGTATATACTAATAATTTATAGGGTCGATTAAAATAAACTCAAGTTTATTTCAAATTGAGTTCTCAGTCATCAGATTATGCATGTGTAAGAAACACTTTTTATTTCTCCTCAATTATGATTATTCTCTCTCATGATATAACGGCTGAGAAATCAAATTTAAATAAACTCGATTGCATTTTAGTCAGCCCTAATTTATACTACATATTTATTTGCATAATTTCTCTTTTTGCCGAATAACTTAAGCTCATACATAGGACCATAATGAAGTACCTATAGTTTCTATAAAACTGTATTTAAATTTAATAGAGAAATCTACTATTATGTGTTGACTGTTGTACTTGTTTCTACTTAACAGACTTATTTCTAGTACTAATCTGTGAACATTTTTTTTTTTTTGCTAAGGCGTGGATGTGAACTTGGTGTTATAATTTTTAAATTATTTTAGTTCTAACACTTAACTCAATCTGCATGAATATTTAAAATTTAGAATATAAATTATTATTTTTTAATTTTCACGAGTTAACTTTAGTGTCATTTATTAAGAGAACAACACTCATAAAATATTTGTATCACATCTAAACTATTTTATGCTCGCATCAAATTATCTTTTAAGAGATAAATTACTATATATATAAATTTGTTTCATTCCCAAAACACCGATAGAATTTAAACCAAGATATTTGGTAAATGGCTCAACCGTTAAACCATATTCCATGACTAAAATTAGAAGCTATTGAGATTTTAAAGCATAATTTCGAATAAAATAAAGTTGTAAAATATGGAGTTTTTGACCGATATATACCCATATAAACTATTAAATACAAATATAGACTACATAAATAATGAATTACAAATCTAATGCTGACCGAGATACGAAATCTCGGTTAAGTTTTTGAATTACTAAAACCGAGATTTCACATCTCGGTAATATTCAAATTCACAACTGGTAGCATTCTGACCAATAGTTTTGTGGCACGCGTCCCTTCTCTCTCTGGGTTGTTGATTGAATTGAACAACTCTCTCTCTCTCATACTTTTCTCGGTGCCTAAGTCTCATCACATCACACCACACAGACAAGAGATGATGAATTGTTTGGTTTTTTTTTTTTACATCAGTAAATTGTTTAGCCTTTGGCTAAAAAATAAAAGTAACTTGTTTAGTCATTAATGATTTTTTTTTCTTCTTCTTCGGTAGTTCAAGCATTCGAGCTATTCTCTCCCACTAAATAGCCTTAACTACGAAGAAGACGAAAGCTTTATTTATATTTTTTTAAATTGCTTCTTCAATTTATACAAAATTAACTTAATTAGTAGAAAGAGTTCGGAATGGTCGGATTCCTACTTAGGTAGGCATGCTACACCGAGATTGAAGCAAGCACGACACTGTTTCATAAAAATAAAAAAACAATTATATTTGAAGAAATTAAAATTTTCATATAAGATGGTAAATAAATTTGGCTCTTCCAATTTTTAGGTTTTTAATTTTTATTTTTAATTTTATAAAATGATATTATATTATGTGAATGGTTTATCCGGGTTAATCTAAATGATAAAATTATTTGAATACTTTTATTATTTATGGTTGATCTTTGGTTAAAAAAAAATCTATGATTAATCATATCAAACCGTTCACCTAACACAATAGGGTTTTAAATTTTATGTTGTATGCATTTTATATTTTAGTAGTTTTTTAATTAGTAGTTTATGGTTTATATAATTTTATGATTTTTTTAAACATTATTTGGTTTGGTGAATAGTTTGACTGAGTTAACCTTAGATGATAAAACTGTATCATTAATTATTAATTTAAAAAACATAAAAAATAAAATTTAAATAAAAAAATTCAGAATAAAATGATGCAATTAAAACAAAATTATTCATTTTTAATTTATGACACTGTTTATTTTTTTAATTTAGTTTATTCAAGCTATTAAAATGATCATAAAGCTTTCGTTGGAGAGAATAGCTTGAACAGACCAAATGAAAAAAAAAGGGATCAATTAAGGTCATTAATTTGGCCCAAAAAATTTAAGGTCATTAATGACCAAACAATTTACTGATGAAAAAAAAAGCTAAATAATTTACAATCTCCTATTCTGTTTGAAGAGACTGAGATAGAGAAAGAGAGTGAGAAAAAGACGAGAGAGAGAGAGCTGTTTAATTCATAGAGGGAAGGGACACGTGGCACAAAATTAGTCAGAGATCTACAACTCAAATGCACGTGGTTGTCTTGGCCGATATTTACTGTCTCGGTTAAGTAATCTGAAAACTAAACCGAGATTTCACCTCTCGGTTGGACCTAAATTTGTAATTTATTATTTAGGCAGATTATATGTGTATCTAGTTGTTCACATAAATCTATATCGGTCAAAAACTCTAAAATATGCGTTTTCCTTATTAGCATTGACCAAGTTTTACCAAAAAAGGGTTTTGGACCATAGTGTGGATGTGGACCCAAACGTTATCCAATTCCACTATTTACTGTCGAAAACCTTCTGTGGCAGCTGCCATTCAGCACTTGCCACTTGGCACAAATCCAGCCCACCAAGAAGATAAATAACCAATCAATTAATTCTGCCTCTTAAATTAATCCAACAGGATAATCCTCAATATATCTCCACCGTCTATCTCACAAATGTAGGCCCATCTTTGCCGTTAAATCCGGAAACTAACGAATCTTCGAAAAAGAAAGCCACTTTCAGTAAGTGAGACATCCACCACGGAACCTTCTTCTTCTTCTTCGACAATGCAAACTCTGCTACAACCCTAGAATCCACAGAGAAACTATCCATCTAAAACTTCTAGAAGCTTCTGAAGATGGCTGAAGTACAGAGATCCAACGGGACGGTGAGGTGGTTCAGCGCGCAGAAAGGCTTCGGGTTCATCGGGCCGGAAGACGGCGGCGAGGACCTCTTCGTCCACCAGACCTCGATCCGATCAGACGGATTCCGGTCACTGTACGAGGGCCAGGAGGTTTCCTTCACCATCGAGTCCGGCGAGGATCAGCGCACGAGGGCCGTCGACGTGTCCGTCATCGACAGATCCCGCGCCCCCGGCGGTGGTCGCGGCGGCGGGAGAGGCCGTGGCCGTGGAGGAGGCCGAAGGGGTGGCGGATTCATCGGAGGGAGAGGAGGAGGAGGAGGTTACGGTGGTGGCGACGGCGGATACGGAGGCGGAGGTGCTGGTGCGTGCTACAACTGTGGACGGATGGGGCATTTGGCGAGGGACTGTTACCATAGATCTGGCGGCGATCGCGGGGGAAGAGGCGGAGGAGGGCGGAGATACGGCGGCGGTGGTGGTGGTAGGGGATGCTTCAACTGTGGAGAAGAAGGGCACATAGCAAGGGAATGCTCTCATGATCAGAAATGAAGTGAAAATCGACCGACGCCTCGACCGAATCCACCTTCCGACAAATCACGTGGTTCCTTGTATGTTGTTTATTCTGTTATGGTTCCATTTTTGGTTCTTGAAGATTGCTTGAGGAAAGCGTTGGCAGAGAAGGAGAAGAAGTCTGTTTCTCTGCCAAATTCTTTCTTCTTGGCGTGTTCTTGTAATTAATTGTTAATTAATCCTTCTTATGTCTGTGTTTGAACTGAAATCACATATATTACCCTCTCTTTATTAAATTAATCTGCTTTATTTATGTTTTTTTACGAGTGTACCTGTGGTAGTGAAATGAGTAGCATGGTTATTTAAATAGCTAATGATACATTATCCAAAAAAAAACTCTTAAACTTGATGAATTTTATTTGATTTTATATAAAGTTTGAAATTATTTTTTATCATAGCAAAACTTTTAGGCATTATATGATATTGTTTTAGGAGGATAAATTGGGCAAGTTAGCACACACTACATAATTTTTTTAGAAAGATTTGAAATTAATATGTCTATTAACCTTGTTTTAGAAAGATTCTACTTGCTCTCTTTATTAAATAAAATAAATTTAATATATTTATGTTTCTGTATCAGTGTGCCTCTAGTGCTAGTGAAGTGTGTAGCATGGTTATTGAAATAGCTAATGATACATTATTATTTTTTTTTAAAAAACCCTCTTAAACTTGATGGACTTTATATAAAGTTTGAAGTTATTTTTTATCATAGCAAAACTTTTAGGCATTATATGATTGTTCTAGAGGATAAATTTGGCGAGTTAGATAATTTTTTTTAGTAAGATTCGATATTAAAATCATTAAGTAATAGTATGGGTAATTCTTATTTAATGTTTTAACTTTTAAACCCTCTTTTAGTAGATGTATATGATATGGTACTATTTACTCACAAATGGACTTTAACATTCTACATTTCGCATGTGAGTTTGAGGATCGAACAACTACGTCATGACCCGAATCATATCTTCGGTGCAATCTCATATATGTAGGAGGGGAAATTGGGGGAGTTCGAGGGTCGGTAGTCTATGTCATGCCTTAAGTCATATCCCCATGCTCATATATATATATACTAGTTATTAACGCGTGCAATGCACGCGCTCGATCATTTAAATTTCAAGATATATAATCTATCTTAAGTTTACTAATATTTATAATTAATCAAAGTAAAATATGGGCAAGTTGATTCATTGTGAGAAACGAATCTTTGTGATAGAGAATAGCGACATAACGTAATTCAATATATGAGAAAGAGAAGAGGATAATTAAGTAAAAAATTAACTAATATATTCAGTTACGGTACTAAGTTAGCCTTATAGTTAGATATATAAATGAGTTGGGTCGAGCATTACGTTGGTCATTAATGGCTCAATTGTATCTAACTCATCAACTTGAGGTGTCAAGAATGTAAATTTGTTCTTAACTACTTAGAGTCATCAATGGACAAATTTGACATATACAAACGTAATTATATACAATATCACAATTACAACGAAATTTGATTTAACAATAAAGATAAAATTAAATAACAAAAATATAAAGTTTAGACTTGAATTTACAAAAATATTTAGTTAACATTAATTAGGTTGTACACAATGTGATTGGATTAACAAATAGAAGAACTAAATTAATAGTTTGAGTCCATAAATATTGGATGATGAGTAAAATGTTATTTGTACGAGGTCAAACTTCAAGAATCACATTTCACATTTCACCCACATTTCACCCATAATTTGGTAAGTGGCTGATCTATGTGATAGAAAAATCTCTACAGGCGGAACATATATCACTCGATCTATATTCGTTGAATAATTTTTTTTTACATGTATTCGAAATTTGAACGGAATGAGTATGATAAGGCTAATATAAATTGATATGAATATTGGATTGTATGTTAATTATATTTACTATGACATGCCGACTAAGCGACCTTAAAAAAATAACAAAATTTAAATAATGATTTAGTAATAATATTAAAGATAAAATATAGTAATGACTAAATTATTAATTTTATAAAATATAGAAATTAAATATAATATATTTTTTGTTAATAAAATGAAAAGGTGTGCAATGCTCATATATATATATACTAGTTATTAACGCGTGCAATGCACGCGCATCGATCATTTAAATTTCAAGATATATAATCTATCTTAAGTTTACTAATATTTATAATTAATCAAAGTAAAATATGGGCAAGTTGATTCATTGTGAGAAACGAATCTATGTGATAGAGAATAGCGACATAACGTAATTCAAAATATGAGAAAGAGAAGAGGATAATTAAGTAAAAAATTAACTAATATATTCAGTTACGGTACTAAGTTAGCCTTATAGTTAGATATATAAATGAGTTGGGTCGAGCATTACGTTGGTCATTAATGGCTCAATTGTATCTAACTCATCAACTTGAGGTGTCAAGAATGTAAATTTGTTCTTAACTACTTAGAGTCATCAATGGACAAATTTGACATATACAAACGTAATTATATACAATATCACAATTACAACGAAATTTGATTTAACAATAAAGATAAAATTAAATAACAAAAATATAAATTTTAGACTTGAATTTACAAAAATATTTAGTTAACATTAATTAGGTTGTACACAATGTGATTGGATTAACAAATAGAAGAACTAAATTAATAGTTTGAGTCCATAAATATTGGATGATGAGTAAAATGTTATTTGTACGAGGTCAAACTTCAAGAATCACATTTCACATTTCATCCACATTTCACCCATAATTTGGTAAGTGGCTGATCTATGTGATAGAAAAATCTCTACAGGCGGAACATATATCACTCAATCTATATTCGTTGAATAAATTTTTTTTACATGTATTCGAAATTTGAACGGAATGAGTATGATAGGGCTAATATAAATTGATATGAATATTGGATTGTAAGTTAATTATATTTACTATGACATGCCGACTAAGCGGCCTTAAAAAAATAACAAAATTTAAATAATGATTTAGTAATAATATTAAAGATAAAATATAGTTATGACTAAATTATTAATTTTATAAAATATAGAAATTAAATATAATATATTTTTTGTTAATAAAATAAAAATGTGTCAAAGATGTCTATTGGGGGTGAGGACCCAACACAAATAATATATTGGTATATAGATATGTAGAGGGTAAATTCAGGAAAGTAAACACATGTCCATGGCATAATTCAAGTGAAGTTTCATATTAAAATTAATAAGTATAAGTCATTAGCCTTAGTTACAATTCTTTTAATTTATTTGATGTGATAATATTTAATCACACGTAGATGGAAACAAATTTGAATTTAATAACGGAGAAAAGTATTTTCATTAAAAAAAAAAAGTACTAAAAGTTTATTCATTTTTCATCTGCTAAAAAGTTAATCAAATTTACATAATTTATCATTATTAAACACTTACCATTTAATAATTCAAGTTTTATTTGACTTCTCATATTATAATATCCATTTCCATTATTGGAGAATTGGAAGAAGATGACATTATTGGCCTCTTTATTAAAGCCTCATTCATCTCTTGTCAAAGTCCACATTTCATGGACATATAGCTACTTTCCTTCGTAATGCTGCTTTTGGGAAATATCGGAAGTATTGGGTTCGTAAGATCTTTCATTTTGAGAATATATTTTTTTACAAGTAGCTTTTACAAACTAAACATGTAACTTGGATAATATATTCATTTTAAAAATGATGTTGGACCCAACTTACTATTTTTAAGTAGTCACTTACCTTCTTGAATATTAGATATCTTACATGAACCTTATTTTTTAATTAACTTCAAATATGTTTGATTTAACTATTTATCTTTTAATTAATTAGAAGACTTGTATTCAAATCTTGTTAAACCTTATGAATTGATTTTTTTTTTTTAATGATCATAACTTACCCCTTAATAATTAATCTCACACGAATTTAAATTATTTTAAATGTGAAATAAAAATATGTTACAAAGTGTTGTCATTCTAAATAAAGAACATAACCCCGTAGAAAATACAGAGCTAGTATTTTCATTTTCCCGATTCTGAGTACAATCCTCACGCGTAGATGATGTTGTTATTCTAAATGTGATTTCTAATTCCATTAGAAGGAATCTTCTTTTTTTACTAAAATAATTCATAAACCATGTGAAGAGGTACCATATCTTATACTTGACATATCAAGCAATGTATATCTTATATCAAATCCACTAACTTGAGTGGGTATTTTTAGATTTGTAGCTTGATTAGTAGTCAAGTTTAAACGGTCAAATCATGATTATATATATATATATATTTCTTTTTTGGCCAAAAAATCAAGATTATATTTATGTCAAACAAAAATATATAAATCTTATAATAACCATGGCCCAAAACAGAAGTTAACTGGTTATAGGTCTGAGAAGATTTTGCATTTTAGGGTTATTTTATTGGGCTTTATCACAGATATCATGTTTCGATTATATTTCATATTATATAGCATATTAGTATATTACAATATAAACAGTTGAGTCAAACCATTTTAAATTAATCACATTACGATACCTTAATGATGAAAAAAAAAACACTGCCTTAATGTGTTGAACCTAGCATGATTCAAACATTGTAATCAACCGACTAATCTCGATGATCAATACATATGTTAACACATCCGACCAACTAAACTATGTAATCTTGAATTCGTTAATCTCCAAACAAACTAGATTACTAATAAATCTTTGGTATTCGATAAATGTTACCACTGAAAATGTGTATAATTTGGAATTTCTACCAAATATCTCACAAAAAATATCCCAAACTACTATTAGCATATACAACATCAAATTTTAACTCGATTTTTCACAACAGTATAATCCACGTCAAATTCTACAATCTACAACGTCATATATATATTTTTTTTTAATGTTTCTGGAAATTGCAACTCATAACAAGCAATATATATGGTAGGTAGGGGTAGGCGTAATGTTAAATTACTTGAAATGTGATATTACAAATAATGTGAGTTATGTAATGTAATGTTAGATTACATTGTTTGATTGTGGTGTAATGTGGAATGTAATGTCAGATTACAGTGTTTGGTATGTATTGTAATGTGCATTGTAATGTGACTTTGCTATTATTATATTAATATATATGATAGTATATTATATCTTAATATGATAAAATTTAAAAGAATATATATTTTGATAACAAATAACATCTTAAAGATTATGTGTGGGGTTAATACTATAGTCATTTATGAATTCTAAAGACTAAATATTTAAACTCAGTACGCACAACTACTAAATTTTTATTAATTAAAACATTATATATAATTTTATAAAAAAATGCAACAAAAAGACTTACACATTTTATATGAATATTTTGTGCATTATTATTTATTATAATAATAAATTATTAAGTAAATTAAAAATAATGGCAAACAAAGTATATAAAAATAAAAGCTAATAATAATAACAATATTATTATCATAATAAACTATAAAGATAATACAAAATATTTTATCTATTTAATAAATAATAATAAAATAATAACACTCCGTAATGTTGAACGTAATTTTACATTACATCGATTTTTTGATGTAATCTCACATTACATTGAATGGAGTTTGGACATAATCTCAGATTACAATGTACCATTACAATACACATTTCGTAATTTAACATTACAATATAATGTGGATGTAATATAATGTGGATGTAATGTGGAACGAGATGTATCTCACACTACATCCATCCAAACACCTCCTAACTGAACAGAAAGAAAGTACAGTAGCAGCAGCAGCATAGCACAGTACAGGAGGATTTCATGAAGTGCCGGCCAGTCCTTGTTGTCGGTGTTTTATTACGACCAGACCAGATAGAGAGACAAACTACTGTAATTTTGCTGTCCATATCTTTGTCGTCACCTCACCCGACACGTCCCCAATTCACTTCATACTGAATCCAAATCCCAACCTCCTTTTCCCCACGTCACCCTCCATTTGACCATTATTACCATAATACATTGTATAATAATCATTGTTCATCTTCATATACCCGGCCGGAACGCCGTTCCGTGAATCCGTTATATAAACGGTCTGATGCTAGTAAAATAATATAATGCACAATGAAATGGATTTAATTAATAGAAATCGAATTGGACCAACATTGGTTAGCCAGTGCACTGGAAATCGACCACTTTGTCAATTTAATCCGGTTTTCAAAATAAAATAATGTGTATAATAGTTATATTATTATATATCTTATAGGAATGTATCATGTGTTGCACTAATAATGGATCCAACTACTCATACTTGCCAACTCATAGTATTTTAATTGAATTTAGTTGGTGGGTGGGTGGGATGGATGATGGATATTGCTAGCAATGGAAAGGTTGCAAGCCAGAACTATTGTAACTTTACATTGAGATTCTCTGTAAGATGTTACGGTCTTGAAAAATCTATTTATAAAGACGGAGATTGGAAAAATGATAATACAAAATCATGCTATTTAATTTAATTTTTTTTCTTCCAATTCATGGTATTGTAATTCAATGATCTAGTCCTATTAGAAAATATAAGTGATGATAGACTGGCTAATCTAATCTAGTGAATCGAAAAAGACCGAACATGAGAAAATGATATAAATAGTCATTTCAGCAGGATAAAAATATTTTACATTATTTTCTTATCTACACTTTTCGATTCATTTGTAGCATTTATTTCAGTTACCAGGAAAAAGTATCCATTTCACATATCATTTTCACATTAAAGACAAATAAAGCCTACAAAGTATAAACCCTTGTGCTTTGTCTCTACTTGAAAATATCTTCATAAGAATATATATAATTTTTCAATTACGAACTTAAGTAAGACGTATTAGTTCCGACTTCATAAAACATCATACTAATCTATATGATGAATCAAGTAAAATATAAGGTTTTTAATTAATAGAGTATAAATAACCTTGACAATTTTTTTTAATAGAGTATAAACCAATGCTAATTAACATTTTGGATCAAAATAACTGAACTTATCATACACATTGGACCCACAATGTCAATTGACTTACCCATTTATTATTATTATTATTATTATTATTATTATTATTCCACCGTCTCTCTGCAATTGCTAATTGCTATGTAACATTTCATTTATTTTTTATTACCAAAACAATTAATAATTATTAGAGTAAAAGTAAGTCAATTGTGGCTAATGTCTAATTCTTGTATAATCACGCGAACCAAAAATGTCAGGTTGTACGCACATTCTTTCACCCTATATAACCTTATAAATAATAAACAAATATTATCTTACACATTAATCCTTATATTTTATACGAAAGTTTAACTCTTTATCCCTTATTTAGATGTCAAATGCTCAATCTGATTAGTGATAATTAATCAATTGGTTAAAAAGAATAAATACTTATCATATAGAATCAACCGATTACTTTCATAGCTAGTCTAATTGTTGTTATCTTTTAAAAATACAGTTGAGATTAGAATCACAGTGGCGCCACCGCCCCACTCCCGCCGGAATATTCCTGCCCCTCCATCTGAATCTACCGTTTCCGTGTATGTAGCAGCGACTTCTCCTCCGATTAAAGTAAACTGACCGATCAATCGCCACGCATTTCTCTCTCTCCATTCATTCTCCAATTCCTTTTCACGTATATTATAAATTCTTCCATCTGCACAAATCTCGCTCAACGACCGTTTCAGTCTCGATTCCGGTATGCCGCCGTGATCTCTGCTCCCAATTTCTCAATGCATCCTTTCTGCTGCATCTCTACGGTTTCCGAGCAAGCGGCAACCCCTCCTCGCTTCACCATGTCCACTAGATCCGATCCGGTGGGCCGCCTCTCCAGTTGTCTCAGTATCAGCGATCCTCACCGCCTGAGCCAGCGGTCAACTGCGTCGTCAGGTCCCGTTACTGCGCGGCAGTCGTCGGTGCGGGAGCAGCATTTGGTGGACGTGAAATTGAACGAGATTGTGTTGAATGGGATATCGGGTATATTGTATAAGTGGGTGAATTATGGAAGAGGATGGAAAGCGAGGTGGTTTGTCCTTCAGGACGGCGTATTGTCGTATTATAAGTTACACGGACCTGACAAGATCGTCCTTAATCAAGAGACGATGAAAGGATCCAAGGTGATCGGGGAAGAATCCATGAGGAGGGTCTCCAGGTCCTCCAATGGCCGTTCCCAGTCCCGGCTACATCCCGTTGGTGAAATCCATCTCAAGGTATTGATGAGATTCTTCCTCTTCTGGGGATGCCAGTTATGAATTCAAAGAATCATATAGCTTTATTTAGCTAGTAGGTTCATATTCAATGAAAATGCTGATAATCACCTACAGCAAATCCCTTCTGAACAGGAAATTTGTTTAAGCATTCATTTTCTGGAACTCCTGGTCTAATTTTGAATAATGGTCTTCTTCTATCTTCATATTAAGTTGTTTGTATATCCCAGGTTATTGCAAATTTTAGTTTCATTGTGTTGATGCAGGTCTCATCAATCCGTGAAAGCAAGTCGGATGATAAGAGATTTTCAATTTATACTGGTATGAAGAGGCTGCATTTAAGAGCAGAGACTCGAGATGATCGGGTGACGTGGATGGAAGCCTTAAAGGCTATCAAGGACATGTTTCCTAGAATATCTAACAGTGAGCTTATGGCTCCAATTGACAACATAGCTGCCTCTGCTGAAAAGTTGCGTCAGCGCCTTGAGCAAGAGGGATTACGAGAAGAAGCCATCAACGACTGTGAACAGATATTGAGGACCGAGTTTGCAGCACTGCAGCAGCAGCTGTTTCACCATAAGGAGAAGCAAATGGTACTTATTGACACACTGCGGCAGTTAGAGGTATATATTATCAAAATTAGAAAACAGAAAGGCCTTCGGAATTCTTCGGTCTGCAACTTCTCTGCACGATTCTGTAGTTACAATGATCTTTAATCATGCCACGTGAAAGGTGGAATATCTAGCTTTGTTTTCCTTGCACTACTGGTGTATTTGTAATGGTATCTTTTTGTATAGGACACGAGGTAGCACATATTCTCCAGACACTCATGTATTTTTCCACCCTTATATGACTTATTCAAGTGCTTATTTCATAGTACATTTCGTATTTTCCAGTAGCAACAATCTGACTGTTTAGGGCTTAGGAGTGAGTTAGGTTAAGCCTTGCATCATCCTCACAGTCTAACTTGCTCACCTACACTCTCACCTATCAAAGTAGGTTATTGATATGTTACAAGCTTTAGATAACTGGAAAGGGATACTCCTATCTTTTTGAGTCTCTTCATCCTAAATCTATTGTCTTTTGATATACATAGCTTACTGGTTTTTACTGGTGATCTTGGGGTTTTCGGTCAATGGAAAAGGATGGTGCTGATAAGATGAAGATGACTTGGTAGACCTTCTATCTTTTACAGATTTTATCGTCTTCGATTCTGTTTCATCTAAGTTGATAGCTGCTCATAAATAAACCTTCCTAGTTCCTAGAGTTGTGAAAACCTTCCGACGTATGCTATATTCTCTGCTAGCAAACTCTGCTTTTGTTTTGGAAATAAAAATCTGCTTCTGCATTTATGCTGTAAGGTTTAGGTAGCTTTAAGCTTCTCCATTAATTAGTCTTTTCTAATTGAAAGGAGAATGATGAAGAAGACTGGTGATTTGGGGTCTGAGAAGGTTGTACTTTGGTTTGGGAAATTCTGGTGCTGCAAGTTTATAGGGCTTGTGTTGATTCAGTTTAAATAATTTGCATTGCTGAATCTTCCATTATCAAACTTTTTACCGGTGGATCATCACCTTTTATTTTCTGTAACTAGAGTTGTAATTTTTCTGCAAACTACAATTTCTACACTTCTGAATAAGTTAGAGCTTTTGGCTTTTGTTGAAGGTTGGGTTCCTTACCTTTATTATCAAGCTAAGAATGCAGCATTTTGTATCTGTAGGCAGAAAAGGTGGATTTGGAGAATACAGTTGTTGACGAGAGCCAGAGACAGCAGAATGACCAAGGGAACTCTTCAATGCGGCATGACAAATCTAGTGGTATGGTACCAGTATTTATTATATTCGAAAATTTTGAAAATTTAAGCCTATATAGCAAGGATTCTTAAATCGCTTCAATAATCATTTTCTTTGATGAAATGCTTCAAATGGACCAGTCACCAGTCATTACCTAGTTATATGAAATATCTCAAATTAAATGAGTTTTTTGTTTGCTGACTCGATCTTCTCTTTTCTCAAATTTTGCTTCATTTAAGTGAGACTAAAATTTTATATTGCTCATACTGAAATGTAGAAGCAAGTGCAAGTGGGTCTGATGATGAAAATGGAAGAGTAGATGTGGCCGAAGGAGAATCAGATGATGATGATAATGCATATTTCGACACTCATGACATGTTATCTTCGGGTTCTTTCAAAAGTAATGGGTCCGAGTACGGGATGTCTTTTTCAACTGACGATGACTTTAATGGTGCTGAGTCTGATGAGGATATCGACCCATCGATCAGATCTGTTGGAAGGGATTTTCCACATGTGAAGAGACGCAAGAAACTACCCGAACCTATTGAAAAGGAAAAGAGTGTTAGTTTATGGTCGATGATAAAAGATAACATCGGGAAGGACCTCTCTAAAGTCTGTCTCCCTGTTTACTTCAACGAGCCTCTTTCCTCTTTACAGAAATGCTTCGAGGATTTGGAATATTCGTATCTCCTCGATCGTGCAAATGAATGGGGGAAGAAGGTATCTCTTCCATTCTTCTGTTTGAAAGAATTAAATCTGAGTACCCATATTTTCAGATTATATTCTTGAAAATCATTCGGCCAGATAATATTATATCTGAAAAGAAAATAAGATCTCTAAACTATTTTCAGGGTAATGAGCTGATGAGGATTCTTAATGTGGCTGCTTTTGCTGTATCTGGATATTCTTCCACCGAGGGAAGAAGTTGCAAGCCATTCAATCCGCTCTTAGGGGAGACATATGAAGCTGACTTTCCAGATAAAGGTCTACGGTTCTTCTCCGAGAAGGTAATATTTTATATATATGGGGAATTATTATTTCATTATTTTAGGAAAATAATTCCATGTTTTCTCCCATTATAGATGCCTAAGAAAGTTCAATTTTGTATGTTTCATGTTCTTTAGTATTTTCTTAAACAAAAAGTTTAAATTTCTTGACATCTGATAAACATCTAAACATGCTCTTTATTATTACATTTTTCTTCATTTATAGGTCAGTCATCATCCTATGATTGTTGCATGTCACTGTGACGGTAGAGGATGGAAATTCTGGGGTGATAGCAATTTAAAGAGCAAATTCTGGGGCCGTTCTATCCAAATCGATCCAGTTGGAACTTTGAGCGTTGAATTTGGCGATGGAGAAGTGTTCCAATGGAGTAAGGTACATTTTTTATTTCACTGTTTGTGGTTGCCGTCTTTCTATAGTTGTTTTTGTGACTAGATCTCTTTTTTTTTTTTTTTTGCCATTAGGTTACAACATCTATATACAACCTTATATTGGGAAAACTCTACTGTGATCATTATGGGACAATGCGTATACAAGGAAGTCATGACTACTCCTGTAAACTGAAGTTCAAAGAACAGTCGATTATAGACCGAAATCCCCATCAGGTACTTTCTCTACAGTATTGGGATTTGGGAATATGGATGTTGTGGAAGTCAAAACTAAAATGCTATTTTTTTTAATAATGATTATAGGTACAAGGTGTAGTTCAAGATAAGAATGGGAAGACAGTGGCGACTGTATTTGGAAAATGGGATGAAAGCATGTACTATGTGATAGGAGATTCTTCATCAGGGAAGGGGAAAGAAGCTGAAACTCCACATCTTCTGTGGAAGAAGAGCAAGCCCCGTAAATGTCCCACAAGATACAACCTTACACGCTTTGCCATTACTCTTAATGAGCTAACTCCAGGCCTCAAGGTAATCGATTCATCTTCAGCTCATTTTCTCAACTATTATACGTCCATTTGGAAATTATCAATCAAAGGCATTGACATTTAAAAAATAAATAAATTGTAATTTCAATGTGGAAACAGGAAAAATTGCCGCCAACTGACTCGAGACTTAGACCTGATCAAAGGTATTTGGAGAATGGAGAATACGATATGGCAAATTCTGAGAAATTGAGGATTGAGCAGCGGCAGAGACAGGTAAAAAACTATTACAAGTCCTTATCCGTTGTATAAAATGAACCCCTAAACCACCCTGAATTGGGATATGTGGCATGCTTGGATCGTAGTAATGTGCCTCTTTAGGTTTCTACGGATCACATATTCTTTCAAGGGAATGTTTTCTGCTAGTCTGGGTGTTTTCTTGCACTGCAAGTCTCTCCTTCACCCATCTTCGTAGGGTTTTCGAATAAAAACACAATAATATGAGACATGGTACATTTTGCTTGGTACACAAGAATCGTTAAATCGCCCCTGTTGGGTTTTGCTCAGATTCTTTAAACCAAATTCTGCAGAAAAGTACTGCAGCAGCAATGAACATGTTTAATTAATCAAATACTGTTTGTGGCTAATCAATGTGTATGGATTTATCTTTTATCTTGTCAGGCAAGAAAGATGCAAGAGAGGGGGTGGAAGCCACAGTGGTTTGCGAAGGAGAAAGGAAGTGATACATTCCGGTACATCGGTGGATACTGGGAAGCTCGAGAAAAAGGCAAATGGGAATCATGCCCCGATGTCTTCGGTCAATTCTCTTCCGAATAAGCTGCAACTAATTAAAGTTCGGCTCATCGAACCATTTTTTTCCTCGACAAAATTTTCCTTTCCGGCCTTATGAGTAGAGTTGTTAGTTGGGGGTACAAAGAAAAAAAAAGCATTATACAGATTTTTTGTGTTCGTTTTGATGTCTCGAGCTGCCATTGCTTCTTGGGGGATCTTATGTGGTATAATATGATTATGTAAGTAGCATTTCTTTAGGAAAGAAATCTAAAATTCTTTCATGTGTTGTATAGATATAGACATATCATATTCATGATATATTATTATTGCAGCTAACAAAAAAATTATTTATTAATTATAATAATATCTTGTCTCACAAGTTTGTTGGTAGATCTTCCAAACTGCACTACTTGATCTTAGCTTAGGGTTGAGATTCTTCAACACGTGAAATTCTTAGAATAGAATAGAAGAGTCCAAATTGAGAATGTATGTGATGATGCAAATGCAAATGCAAATGCAAATGCAATCCCGTCTTCAAAGTTGGGTAAATGGGTCGGTGCTCCCACATGCCAAATGTGCTAAAAATATTAAAGTGTTGGATTGCCTGCGAATCGTGAAAGAAATTTCATTCAACATAAGACCCCATGAAAATTCATCATACCAAGATACACGTGTTTCATAATTCATAGCCTAATACGTGTTCTGCAGCCCAACCATTATTGATATTTGTTGCTTTTTGTTATTTGTTATTTTGGGCCAATATTATATTTGCCTTTTTCTTTAATTAAAGTAGTTCATACTTTTATTCCCTCCCTTCCCTTCTCTATTATTTATTATTGTTATTATTATTATTTACTTTAATTTTAAGTTCATTATTACTATTATTTATTCTACAAACAATGACCGTAATGGGTATGTGGTGATATAGTGCAAAAACGTGTAAAACATCCTCATAATTATCAAATTACTGGCTCATCTTTGACAATGAATTTTTTTTTTAGAATATTTTGGTAGCTCAAGTTTATATGTGTATAAATTGCTAGTTTTATTATAATTTTTTTTATTATCTCTCTTGGATTAAATACTCTCCCGTTAGACACGAAATGAAAAAAATAGCTTACAATTTATTTATACGTTAAACATCAGTTAGTAATTTGTTCGACTATCAAAATATCAACTAACAATTTGTTGTGTTTTTTTTCTTTATTACATGATGAGCATGTAACACATTCCGTTCAAATTAGACGAAAATCATAATAAAACTAACAATTTATATACATGTAAAACTTTAATTAACAATTCGTTTGACTACCGAAACCTCAACGAGTAATATAATATAATAATAAAATATTGACTGAAATTAAGATACATATTTCGTTCATATGTAATTTGTTCAGTATGATCCGGCCGAATCCGTTCGATTATTATAATTTTTTTCTTTTTAAAAATGAGTTTGATGAGTGAGAGAGGGAACCATATAACATGATGTACTGTTTAAATAATTCATCTTTTAGGCTAAATTTAAGGTTTAGAATCAGTTGGATTATTACAAATTAAAATATTTATATTTAATACATTACCTTTATAAACTAAAAATAACGGTGGGAGGAGTATTGTAAATATGAAACACATATATTATGAATAAAGAGAGAGAGAGAGACAGGGGACCAGTATTTGGGCCACATATAATAGACAGGAAAGATGAAGGTGACAACAACTGAACAATAAAAGTGTGTGGAGAGTATATTTGGAAATTTCACTTTTGTTGTGAGGCGAGGCGAGGCGACTCAAGCCATGTTCAACTTAAATGGCTCATCTCCATATATATTTTGGGATGATATATTATTAGATAAGTATCTAGCTAATTAATTAGATGTATATCCATTAGGTTTTGATATTGTCTATTACTATCACTAGCTGTTATGATTACAGTTGGGTTATATATGTCTGCCAATAAGGCTACCTACAATAATGGACATTCGATTGTATTTTCAGATAACTTAGGAGCATTCAGCTATAATTTATAATCATATCATCCTAAAAGAATGACTTAATTATCAAATTGCTACATCTTATTTGTTCCTCAAATAAATTTATTGTTGATTTTTTTTTTATCAACTCAAATTTTACATGTGTACAAATTGTAATTATTTCTATTAGAATTTCATTCTTTCTTGGATGGAATAGCTAAAAATAGACAGAAATTCAAATAAAGCTAGCAAAGTGTATATCTATCCCTAGCTAGCAAAATATTCAAAAAAAAAAAAATCAACTAGAAATTTATTCAAGTATCCAGTCATCAATTAACAATTTCATAAGTAATTTAAAATAATAGATTATCATTTTCAGAATGATAAATGCAAATAGACACAGAGCAATTAAAATTACTAATTTTTTATGGTTTTGGGTAAGCGGTCTCGAACATAGTCAAGTTGTCTAACTTTTTTGGATAATTTAAGATTATGTTAAAAGATTATGTAATTATGTATTATTTTATAGTAAACATTAGTGTTCGTACTTGCGATTTGAGTGTATTGACCGCATTGCTGAATATTCCCTAAAGACACCACTATCGGGTCTGTGAGAAAATATTTAATTAATTTCACATTCTTTAAAATTTTAAATTTCATATTGGCATTCTTATTTTAGAGAAGAAGTATTTTACGGAAGTGATATCAAAGTTTGTTGAATAATCTAAAGGAATACTATAAATAAATAAACTATATATAAAGAGAAGTATTTCATATGATGACTTAACCCAAAACCTATGTAATGGCCTAACTTATCTGTCTTTAACGAAGAATGTGTGCACGTCACCGTTTATATCCAATTGGATTGATCCACGTAACATAGGGACTAAACAAAACAATCAGAATCTTTTGTGACGTAGTAATTTAGCACTTCGTAAATTTTAAATTTAAACTCATTTTAGGAGTGTAACCAACAAACACATTTATAAGCTGACTCGGTACTGTTGTCGGAATAACCCCTAAATTACACTATGCATATGAGAAAAAACAAAGCAATGTGGGCATATTTGTCATAATAATTATGATCACCATCAAATTGAATTAATAATCTAATAATCTAATAAATACAAGAGTTGAGCTGAACATATATGTTCTGTATATCTTGGGTTGTGGTGTGGTTCTCCTAAGCGAAAGTCTGTTTTAGTCTTATAGGGTGTAGTCGAATTCACTCGACCCGATTATCTGGCAAACTCGATTCGATTCAGTTTAGTTGTGCTCAAATTCGAATTTGACATAACTTAAAATTTTCAATTTCGAGCTCGACTCGGTGCAATATTCAACGAGTTCGAGCTCGACTCTGTGCAATATTCGACGAGTTCGAGCTCGGTCAATTTAGTTGTTCAAATATATTATAGATAGTGCACCTTAGATTGAGCTCGAACTGACTCGATTAGGTTTTTGACTCGAGCTTGAACTCGAACTAGAGTTGAGTTTATATATATATATATATATATATAATATTATGTAAAGTTTGAATAAACTCGAACACGACTCAATCATAGCCACTTGCATATCTGCTACGATTCCAAGTTTTAAAATGCACTAGAAAAATACATATCATTAAATAATATTATATTATAATTTTTTATATATAAAATGCATTCATTTCTTTAATTTATTATAATATTATTTATATAATAATCTTATTTTATGATACTATTAGGATTAACACTATAATTTACTAGTATATTTTTAATGTGTGTTGGATCACGGTCGAAGCTCCGTTACGTTCTTTGACGGAAAACCTAAACTCCTGGGCTCCGCGTAATCCTGCAAAAGGGGATGACCTGTGTGGTGACCCAGAATCCCTCTCCGATGCTAAAATGAGAGTTTGAACGACGGGGTGGATAGCAATAATCTAAGTTCGTATTAGAGAATGCGTGTTCTGTGGTAACTTCCTCCTTTATATAGGGGGAAGTTACCTCAGTTACCTGTAACTGCGCCTGGCGGTTAGCCCACGTTCCGTATATCTCGTTCAAGATTCCGTGTATCTCGCCCCACGCTCCGCGTATCTCGCCCACGCTCCGCGTATCTCGGGCACGCCCTGCGTATCTCGGGGGAGTTTATCTATATTTTAACCGTTTCCCCACTACTCTATCTAGTAGGCGGGTTTCTTGGTCTTATCCTCTGATCACAAGTCCCGATCCATATCGGGGACTCCAGAGTTGTCTCATTCTAGGTCACCACCCAGGACCCCTCGTCCCACGGGACAGGGTCAGCATTCTCGGGACCTTCTCAAAGGCATATCGAGGCCTACTCAGAGGTTTATCGGGGCCTACTCAGAGGCTTCTCGTCGGGAGCATTCAGTTCATATATCGGGACCGATCTCGTCGGGACCCTTCATACTGGGCTTCTGGACCTTCCAGGCTTTTCACGAGGCCCACTAGGCTTACCCGCCGTTTATTGACCGTTAAAGGGGCTAACGATTACATCGGAACCCATCAATGTGAAAATATAAGTGAATACATTATAAATAATATATATATATAAGATTTGATATGATACATTTTTAATTTTATGTATATAATAATAAAATGTACATATTCTATTAATATAATTGTTAATCTAAAAATGATCGCACACAAACAAAGCGTGAATTACAAATATTATAATATATAAATTTTTAAGAGAATAAAATCTTCCACAAAATGCAGCTTGCTTAATAATAATTATTTAAAATATAAATTTAAGATGACGTAATAATACTAACACGTAAATTCAAATCAAATCAAATCAACCAATCAATCAATTGTTTAATAAATCAATCAATAGAATAAGTACGTATATCGTGGCAAAAAAATGGTAATTGGTATGTACGTAATTACGTATATATATATTCTTTCTCCTGTCTCGTTTCTCTCTCACCCGTCTGTCCACTGTAGACTGTAGTGTCGAGTCATCATCCCTCTGCGGAGTTTCTTGTAGCTCGTAGGATTCCTTTCCTTGGCTTTCCAACTATTTCTTTGTACGCATTTCGTCGAACACAAAACAAGCATACCAAAGAGAGAGAAAAAGCAAAAGCTTATTGCGACTTCCCAGATTCAATTCATCCAAGTGCAGCTCCTCCACTGAAGCAGAACCTCATCCCAATCCCAATGGCGTCTCCGTCTCCTCACCGACAGCAACTCCGACAGCAACCAAATCATTGATCCGACCGACATTTCTAGGTATCGCGTTTGTTTTATGATCTCAAAATGCGCGAAGACATCTTCTTTCTCGACCCAATCGACATCGTCTCCCCTTCCTTCAGCATGAAGAGGAAGAAGACCATCACACCGCCGCCGCCGGCAGTTGCAGTTGCTGGCCGAACCAGATCCGCAGCAAGTAACCGGCGCGTGAGTCCAACGAATGCCTGCGCTGCAGGATCAAAGCACACGCTGAACGGGGATCTATATGCGGGAGGCTTATCCAGCCACGCGCCGAACGGATGTGGCAAGTACCTGTGGTCAGACGGTTGTATGTACGAGGGCGAGTGGCGGCGCGGGAAGCCCTCCGGTTACGGCAAGTTCTCGTGGCCGTCAGGTGCCGTCTACGAGGGGGACTTCAAGTCCGGCCGGATCGAGGGGTATGGCACTTTTGTCGGACCCTACGGCGACACTTACCGAGGTTGTTGGGTCGCCGACCGGAAACACGGACACGGCCAGAAGCATTACGCGAACGGGGACTTCTACGAGGGCCAATGGAAGCGGAACGTCCAGGACGGACAAGGGCGGTATTTGTGGAGGAACGGCAACGAGTACGTTGGGGAGTGGAAGAACGGTGTCATCGCCGGCAGGGGAGTCCTCGTCTGCGCCAATGGGTCCCTCTTCGAAGGAACATTTGAGAACGGATTTCCGAAGAAGATGAACAGATCAGCTCCTCCTACTTCTCGACAGTCTTTGTCGTCAATCCAGAAGATCTGTATTTGGGAATCTGACGGCGAGGCTGGGGACATTACCTGCGACATTATCGACTCTGTCGAACCCTCTATTTTCCAGCGAGGGTGTTTCAGTGCGGAGGCGAAGAAGCCAGGACTGACCATATCCAAGGGCCATAAAAGTTACGACTTGATGCTGAATCTGCAACTGGGTATTCGGTAAATTCAACAAAACCCAAGATTTGATCCTGTAATTCGATGAAAACCATGATTTTGATCTTGTCATTTAATAATTCTTTTGCTGTTTCTTTTTTAAGGTACTCTGTCGGAAAACATGACCTGATTCAGAGCGAGTTGAAGACCAGTGATTTTGACCCAAATGAGAAATTCTGGACAAGGTTCCCTTCTGAAGGATCAAGAACAACACCACCTCATCAGTCGCCGGAGTTCCGCTGGAAAGACTACTGCCCTGCAGTTTTCCGGTAATTACAATGGCAGCAGCTTGAGATTTACGTCACAACATGAACATCACGCTAAAATATGATTCGTCCTATGAATTAACCACAAAATTTGACATGGTTTTAGGGAGGAACACTGCACATGTTTAGGATTTTGGTAGCTCTAGAATGCAAACAATGCTAGCAATTTCTAGTGCCTGTGCTGATAGAGTGATTATACTTTGTGTTAATTGAATTGCAGTCACCTGAGGGACTTGTTTCGGTTAGATACTGCGGATTATATGCTTGCTATATGTGGAAACAATGCTCTTCGAGAATTTTCATCCCCGGGCAAGAGTGGAAGCTTCTTCTACCTTACTCATGATGATAGATTCATGGTTAAAACAGTGAAGAAATCAGAGGCCAAGGTTAGTCGTCATCTTCATAAAACATACATTATTATGTATATTTTTCAACTGTTGTTTTTTATATGACATTTGGGCGTCAATTTTGGTCAGGTCCTCATTCGGATGCTACCGAGCTATTACAAACACGTTTCTAAGTACGAGAATACGCTCCTAACAAAATTCTTCGGGGTTCATTGTGTCAAACCAATTGGCGGCCAGAAGGTTCGTACATTAGTTCATCTGATGAATAGTAATGATTTGATTCTGGGTTGATGCCATTGTCTGATATTTTGTTTTAAAAAATCATTTCTCAATCTTAAACAGACGCGGTTCATTGTGATGGGTAACTTGTTTTGCTCCGATAACCAAATACATCGGCGGTTTGATCTAAAAGGATCATCGCACGGCCGAACAACCTACAAGCTTGAGAGTGAGATTGATGAAACCACAACCCTCAAGGACCTTGATCTTAACTTTGCCTTTCGGCTGCAGAGAAATTGGTTTCAAGAACTCACAAAGTAAGTTTTGCAATATTATTTAGAACTAATCTCCAGTTTCCTTTTTTTAAAAAATAAAATCCTCTTATCGTCTGATCTTCATTCTCAGGCAAATTAATCGAGATTGCGAGTTCTTAGAAGCAGAGAGAATAATGGACTACAGCCTTCTTGTTGGTGTTCATTTCTGTGACGATACCAATTATGACAAAATTGGATCATCTCCATTTGTTTTTCGATCGGGTAAAGAATCTTCTTCGTAAATGAACCCATCTTATAGATCATTCATATTGATTAATCTAATCCAATATCATTCATTTCACAGGCACAAAAGACTCATTTCAAGGCGATAAGTTCATCCAAGGCTGTCGCTTCCTTGAATCAGAGCTTCAAAATACGGATCAAGTCCTATCTGGCAGGTATGTTTTTCACCGTCTCAATTGAGAAAGCTTGTTTTAGCTCAATTGATTTCATGAATAGTTACTACATGTTACATATGGATGGTCCCTATTAGAGAATACAACAATTAATTAGACCATTATCGTAGAGTATTGCCAACTAACTGAAAGCATAGCCCTTTACTTTGTTGTAATGAAGAAGATGCAACTTGCAACTTTCTTCATTAAGTTGCAATAAATATCGTTGCAAGGAAATTTAAGCACTATATATCTCAATTTGTCATAGTTTTTATCAGATTGAAAAAAGTATATATTAATTGGACATTCAATTATGGTTTTGGTTGAACTGATTTCATAACTAGGCAATTTCCTTTTTTTTTTCCTCAGGAAACCATTGATAAGATTGGGTGCGAACATGCCAGCTAGAGCGGAGAGAACGGCTCGGAGGAGCGACTTCAATCGGTCCACTCTTGGTGAAATTACGCATTACACCCCCTCGAGAAACACCGAGACTTACGAAGTTGTTCTTTACTTTGGCATTATCGACATTTTACAAGACTACGACATAACCAAGAAGCTGGAGCACGCCTACAAATCCCTACAAGCCGACCCGACCTCGATATCAGCTGTTGATCCGAAGCTCTACTCGAAGAGGTTCAGAGACTTCATTGGAAGAGTATTTAAAGAAGAAGAATAGCAAATGGTGAGCTAGTTCAGTTACCAATTTAGCTCTCCTTGAGCTTTTTTTTTTGTGGGGGTGTAAATGAATGTTGGTTTTTGTTTCTATATTAGTTGATGGTGTTGGTTAGATTTTTTGTGTCAACTAATTGTGAAGGGTAGGTTTTTAAGATAGGAGTAGAGGAGGGTTTAGAGTATATAGAAGAAGTATGGGGTGGGGGATTAGAGATTGAGGAAATGGAGAAAGGGAAATAAGAAATTTGTATAGCTTCTATCTATTACTGAAGACAGATTTAATTTAAATCAAAAGTTGGAATTTACTATGAGTTATTTTTTTAATTATCTAAATTCTTTTCTTTTTTTGGTAAACTGTCAAAATTCTAAATTGTATTAATTAAGGAAACTTTAGTGTCATTGTCTTACTAAGTGGAAATGAGGTACCACTGGATCTAGCTAGCATGAAAATCCTTTGAACTTTGAACATGGTCTCTCTATTTTATTTTATTTTAAATTAAATTTAATTGATGATTAATTTAGTAAAAGTAGTAATAATAATCTATGAAAAGAAAATGAATGGGGTCACTAAACTTTGCTTTTTCTGTGAAAGAGAGGTCATACTCCACTCCACTGGAGAGGGAAACTAAAGACATAAAAAGAAGAGAAAGGAAGAGGTAGACTCTTTCTTTGTTTTACTATTTCTTCTTATCACTTTTTAACTATTACTATTATTACAATGCAGTAAAATATTTGTTTTTAATTAATATTTTATTTAAAGATGCGCTGTGGCTTGGGCAACACTAGGCCAAGTTTTGGGATAAACTCTATCATATGAATATGATAATAAATTAATAATGAAGTCAATGGGGAGCATCATTTGGTTTGGCAGATACAAGAATAGAGTTAATCAAATAAATTTGGGAGCATCAATATAAATATTTAGTAAAAAAAATGACTAAGCTTTGACGCATATGCAGAGTTTATACATCCTAGGAGCTTTAAGTTTTGGCATAAATTACCAACAACAAAAAAATGGCATAAAGTTTATCATAAGATATGAAGTCACTACAAAACACGAATAACCAGACAAAATAATATGTCTTTTATTTATTTGTAGATGAGATTTATGAAGATAATAGCACGTTGTTCCAAGTCATCACTTGATCATCAAGTAAATAAAATAACTTCATTATCAGTTAGAAACATTGAATTGGGTTGGTATTAATTAGAGAATGATTAATTAGTTGGTGAATAACAAACAAATATATCCAAAATGGAACCTTATGTAATTCTTTGTATGACATACGATGTAACATACTTGAGGAGTTATTATTTATATTTGATAAATTTTGTATATGTGTTCAACTTTATGTTCGGCCAAAAAAAAAAGTTCAACTTTATGGATAGCAGATTTAGATGGGAAAATAAATGATACGAGATTGGATAGTTTTAACGTGGTTATTTGCATCAATTAATTTTAACAGACCATTTTATTCCCAATCCTAAGGCAACTGAACAATAAGCTTCAGTTCAGATCGATTGTCTATTCAACATCATAATCTACGTATTGATTATTATTTTTTTAAATTATGTCCGATTGAAAGTAATGCAAGTTATATTAAAGCAAATTCCTAATCTCTGTTTTTCTTTAATAGTTTCTTTTAATTCTATAAATATATTTTGTTATTAAATAATTGTTGTTTTCCAATTAAAAATGAAATAGTATTTTAATAACTATTTAACGGATTCAGAAAAAATGAATCGGTGTAGAATTTTATTCCGTCAATATTGTAAATCAAAATTTCATATTTTAACGGTGTTTAGACTTTAGATACATTGTATAATGTTATTATTGTAAATGTATAAATACCGAATATATATTTTAGATGTACATAATATATTCTGTCTATATTCAGTGTGTATCAATACGTCCATTATAAATAGAGATTGCATCCTCTCAGAAAAAAAATTCAGAAAATTCTCTCTGTAGTCCGAAATACAAGATATATCTTAGCTTGTCAGTTTCCTCATATTGAATTCGTGACTACAATCTGCTCTTTGTTATAATTTCGTGATTAAATTCATCTGATTATTGTTTTCCAATCTCACATTCTTGTTTGAATTCAGGTATTAGTTCGGTTCGGTTGAACAAATTATATGCATAATTCATATCAACAACAATGTTGTATCCTAAGAGGTGATCGTCCCTATTATAACCTCGTTGCATAACCTGATGGTGAGCTGATGCGAAATTGCATTAAGCAGACTGTGATCCGCATAGGTCTCAATTAAAATACCGTCTTTTACATTCGTTTTGCGTGTCGTAATTTCAATTTTCGAAAACATTTTTTTACTTGTTATAAATGTATGTTGATTATTGAATAAAATTTGTTTGAACTTTTTGTCAAATATATTTCAAAATATTGCAATTTAACTTATGTCTACCAACAGAATATAATTAAAATTATAAAATTTGAGCTGTGATAAATAATAAATAAAAGTTGTAATGCACTTTTGGTCAAGTGGCTACTCCACTATAAGTAGTAGTATCTATACAATATATCTAGTAGTGTACCGCCAGAGTCAGAGAGGTCAAACCTGGCGTGTGTGGAGAGAGTTGAGAATTTCTATGGTAAAAAAATTGGGATTATATGTGAATACAGTAAGAAAAAAAACTAAAAAAACGTCGAAATGAGGGAGACAGGAGGAGCGTACGGAGATTATAATTTCTGGATATAGATTTACTGCGCCTCTTGTCTCTTGCTTTTCTTTTCTGTTGGTGCTAATAATAATTGCTATTATTATTGGAATTTGTGAAAATAAAACCAAACCTAATCAAAAAGTCAAATAATTTATTTATTTAGGGTTAAAATATAAAATAATAATAATTAATTGACATTTTACCTCATATTTATGCACATTTTATCTCACATTAAAGAATGAAAGTCTAGCACAAATAATTAACACCATTATTAGGTTTTATACATAATAATAATATATTACTTCTTGCTGGATGACTTTGCTTTATCAAATCAAATAGTTAAACGAAAAGGTATCCAGGTTGGAAGTCTACCTTATCCATAAGACCAATGACTAAGCGGGAAAAACAAATTATAATTTATTTTCTTGTAAGATGATTTTTTTTTTGGTATATACACACACGTATGATCAATATATATAAGAGTCTAAGATAAAATATATATATATATATATATATATATATATATATATATATATATAAGAGCGTCGAATTAGGAATGCAGCTTAAGGTTCAGTCATTGCATGAATATATAAATTATGATTTTATGTATAAATTAATTAGAATTTGTAAATGCTAGTTGAAATGAAAGGAGAACTCTCTATAGTATGGTAGTAATTAAAAATGGATGAGATGATACAATAAACTAAGGTGGAATCTGAAAAGCTAGCTTTGTAGGCGTGAAGGAAAATAACCAACTACTAAAAATACTAATGCAGCAGCCTTTTAGTTTTAGAGAAGAAGCCGACCCATGTGTTAGCACTTTAGTATATTCCAACTAATTAAATTAAGCTCCCCCCATATATATAATTAAGGCATCGCCAAAACCCTAGCTACATTTTTTTTTTTTTAATTTAAATTTCTCAACCCCATCATACTGCAAAATTCCATGAAATTAATATTCAATTTTACATAGAACAAGTCCATATCATAAACACGGTAAATTTATTGACATACTTAATAGTTAATAGCATCGTATGGTTTGACACCCCGTGTTTTAAGCCAATAAGCTGAAGTCACGAGAGCTTCTATAATTTACCTAAAACCTACACAAATCTACCATCATTAATGAGAAATTATTTGTCCTCCATTTTTTTAATTAACTAAATATAGACATATAATTCTAACTTATTTTCAAATGATTCCGTATTTTTTTTTATTATATACAGCTTTATTGTTTAAGTAAATAGAAGTAATAGCAGACCATATTTATTCATAAGAAAAAATTTACCAACCAATATTTTGAAAACCAAATCTTTCAACCGGCTTAAACCGATATAAAAAATAGCTGAATCCAATCTATATCTCTAAACTTTTAGGCCCAGCCCAGCCCAATTTGTTTTTTTATAACACTCAAAACAAACTAACCAGCCCAAATGTTTTTGTCATGTGCTCGAAATCAGTTTATGGTTCCATATACTACTCATCATCAGAAGCAACACACCCAAAAGAATGCAACGCAAAAATTCCAACAAAACCACAATTTATACAATATTTATTTACAAGGACCTTATCCAATACAAGCACTCTTTACGCTCCTTTTCTTTTTTCTTCTTTTCCCTAATAATAATAATCATCAAAACTACCTTACATACACAAATTAATCGAAATAAAGTTACCGAATCATTCATTAGTAACTCTTCCCAATATCTAAGGACACTAATTCTACTACGTTCAATCTCACAAACTAATAAAGTAAAATCAATAGACAACAAATTTGTGATGCCCAAATCAAACAATGTTGAAAAAAAACAGTGGGAGTTGTTCATAAAGCTCTCCTGCTGATATAGTGAGGAGATGGTGAAGCAGAAGGGGTTGTCAATGGCCTCTTCACGAATGGATGGTGCAGAAGCCGAGCTGCCGTGGGACGATCGTTAGGGTTAACCTGAAGGCACTTCATTATGAAATCTTGTGCCTCTGCAGGTAGACTATCCGGAATAGTCGGTAGCTCACCTCTTCCGATACGGAATATTGCTTGCATCTATCATTGGATTCATACAAAATATACATTATTAGCAGATCAACAAATAAGTAAACTTAATTTATCAGTTGATGAAAAGGCCACCTACTGGTTCCAATTCGCTGTACGGAATTTTCTGGGTTAACATTTCCAGAACGGTGCAACCGAGACTCCATATATCCGCCGGTAGCCCGTAACCTTTGTCCTTGGACTTTTTAATAACCTGCATAGTATACAGAGATATATCTCAACAAAAGGAGTTGACACCCGAAAAACACTAAAAATACCAGACTTTATGAATTATCAAATAATTTTAGGGTGTCCTTTGCTCGCTGTTTTACCAAGTTTTCTGTTTTCTATTGCAAGCAATTGAACTCCAATTTGTATTTTCAAAAATTGTGTGAACAGGAAATTTTAGCAGCACAGGACCTGAATCATTATTCGATAATTTAATTGCCGCTGGTAGCTAACAACCTAAAATCATGCTGAGTTTTCATATAGTTGAACGATATGAAAATTAAAGAATGGAGGATAAACCTCAGGAGCCATCCAACATGCAGTTCCCTTGCAAGACTTTACATCATTTAGTTTAGTTGCCTGGAGAAATACAAAAAAAAAGTCATGTCAAGAAATGGAATAACAAACCCAATTTTACAAAGAAAAGGCGAAAGTAAGAACCTTTGCAAGTCCAAAATCTGCGAGTTTCACAGATCCACTAGCGTCTACTAGTATATTTGCACATTTGATGTCCCTTGAGTATCAAAAGACAGAGTCAGCTAGTCATTGTAAATCAATAAAGCAGCAAAGCAATTGGCAGAGGAAATTCTTTAAGCGATTTGGCTAAATATTCAACCTGTGAACAACATCACGTTCATGAAGATACTTCAGACCATGCAATATCTGTCTTGTGTATGCAGAAACTGTTGATTCCCGAAGATGATACTGGTGATAGAGGCTTTGGAGAGAACCTTTAGTGACCAGCTCTAAAAAAATGTAGAGATTTGATTCGTCCTGTCAAAACCACATACAAACTCAATTTTGGGAAGAAAATAGATGGTGGTTTGACAATAATAGACACTCAGTGATCACAGAACATGATTTTTGAACTTTGTCATATGGATTTGACATTTTGTAATCACAGGTTAGTCAATTTGCTACCAAGGTCACACCATGTTTTTACGGATTTAAGGTTAAGAAACATGAAAGATTTGAGACTGCAGGGAAAAAAATATTCCTATAAGCACCTTCATATTTACCAATGTAAAATTATTCTTAGTAAGAAGCACTCCCAGTAGAGGTCAAATTTAAATGGAAAGAGATGTTTAATAATCAGACAAGATCAATGACTTGTAGAAGACCATGGACATCTTCTACATAAGCTAATAAATGAATCAGAAATAGTACCTTATCTGTTCCATAGTATTGAACTATGTTCTCGTGTTCAAACTGACTCAACAAAGCAATCTCCTGGAAAAAAAGAAAGACGAAAGGAAGATAAGATGATGAGAGAAAAGAAAATCGAGGGTTTAAATTTAACTAACATGAAGAGCTATTGATGAAGAAGTACATTAGACAAATTTCATACCTGCTCAAGTTGCATGATACTTTGTCTCCCCTGGGCGCCTTGATCTAGGAGTGAAACCTCTTTAATAGCAAAGAAGAATCCACCCCTACATGATATAGTAATAGTAAGGATCATAGAACCAATAATTTGTCGATGGACTACATATCAATCGACTCCAGTAAATGGCATATATATAGTATAAATGTGTGTCGTGAACAGCATAGAGAACTTACAAAACATAATTCATAAGTGACTGCCAGAAAGGAACATATTCATAAAGTGCAGAAAAGAAAGAAGCTTATCATTTGTAAAAATTCTACAAGGGTGAAACTTAGTGGGAAAATGAAAAGGTTGCCTTTTGTAGGAATGAAGTGTTTCAATAAGACAATCAACAGTTCTCTAAAATGGAGAAGATACGATTTTTTCACTTAATTTCACTTTAAATTTCACCCTAGGCTGAGCATTATGCTATTGTACCTTATGTCATCTTCTATGCAGTGTAGTGCACCCCTAATTCCAAACCCCAGTTATATAATGCCTACTACAGCAGGAGAAGTTCAACAAGGCACATTATTAGTACTTACCCAGCAATTCCTTCATAAACAGACCCAAATGATCCACGACCAAGAAGATTCCCTTTCTCCCAATCCGTGATAACCCTTCTGTATCTTAAATTAGGGGAAATGCTAGTCCTCTCTGTCGATGAGCTCGAAGCATCATCGTTCGAGGTCGTGAATAAGCCCGATTCCTCCTCCACTTCTGCAGGTTTTTCATCAATGATATCCCTTTTCTCTTCTTCATCCTCAGAAGAGACGAACTCTTCACCTTCCCTTCCACCATCAGGCGCAAAAGTTTTTAACAAATCCCAAGTTGAACACGCATTATCCATCACCGGAAGTCTCATCAATGGCGGTGGTTTCAGTGTTGGAGGCCGTATCCCGTTAAGTCCACCAAGTTCTCTCGCAGCAGCAGGGAACTGAGTTGGCTCGATTAACACGGCTGGAGCAGGACTCGGTCGAGCTAACTCAGCCACCTCTCTGGCTACGCGATTGTCTCTGTCCCTATCTCTACCCCTAACCCTAGCTTTTGCAGGTTCTATGGCGTCGTTATTCACAGCGTGTCCAATTAGTTTCAGCTCAGCTGGAGCACTTTCACAGTTCTGCTCCCTCGGAGAATTCAACGGATTCAATCTAGACCTAGGCGTGAGATCCGAAGAAGAACGCATCTTCCTGGCCTCCCAAGCAGCTGCCGGGATATCGAAATCTTCGATTCCCCTTAACCCTAAACTACGGAAAATTTCTTCCATCTCTCCATCATTACCCTGAACTCGGAAGCTGGTGCGATCACCAATTTCCAGTGAGCGTGTGCGTTGAGAGGAAGAAACGGATGATGAATCTTCCGCGGATGACGAAACGGAGGCGTCGTAGTCAAAGTTCTTGGCCGCGTTCCGCCGCTCAAGCCGCGGCTTCCTCCGGCCGGTGCTGGGATCCATCTGCTTGTCCCTACGGAAGGAGAATCGAGGCATCCGGAGCAGAGAGAGCACGACCCATGAAAGCAGAAGCAGCGGCGGTGGCGGCTAAACAACGGAACAATGAATATTGCCGTACAGTACGGTCGTCTATTCCTGTGTTGACTTTAGCTACAAGCGGCAGAAGAAACAGAGAGTTGTCTTGTGCAAGAGAATGGGTGGGGCTTCACCGGTAGGTATTATGCGGCAATGGCGGGCGCCAGAGGAGGATAGTTGTTGTGGTGGCCTGGTGGGGGGTGGAGGAGGAGCAAGGCTTAATTTTGACTGGAAAAGAGAGCAAGGAGACTGACGGAGACTCTCGTGGAGGAAGAGGAGAAGAAAGAAGCGTATGAACGCGGTGCCACGTGGAGGGAAGACAGAGATGAGATGGGATTAATACGTAATTAAATTGTTTTTCTTTTTGCCAAAATAATCAAATTGTTTTTTTTTTTTTTTTTTTAGTAAATAAGAGAAAAATAACTACAATAGTCAGCTGATCTTAGGACTGGGCATAAAAACCGGTTCGGGCGAATCGAACCAGAATCGAATCAATACGAATCGGTTCTGACTGAATTGGTTCTTAAATGGTTCGTTTTGATAAAGAATATATGGAGCGGTTTTTGATTGGTTCAAAATAGGTTCCGAACCGGTTCTGAACCGGTTTTTCCGAATCACTTTTGTTACATAAAGCCTAAATTGTTAGATAGTAATGCACTCTTACATCCTTTTTTTGGGTAGAATAAAGGGCTATAAACAAGCCGAGTATCCGGCAAGCTCGATTCAGTTTACTCGAGCTCGAACTCGACCGAACCTTAATTTTTCAAGCTCGGGTTTCGGTTCGGTGCCATACTTGCCATGTTCGAGTTCGGCTCGACTCGGCTCGATAAGGTTAAAAAATTCAATTAAATTATAAATAGTGCACCTTAGCTCGAGGTCGAACTCGACTCGATTAGGCTTTTGGCTCGAGCTCGAACTCTTCCTCGACTCAATATTTACATATATAATATTATTACGTAAAGCTCGAAAAATTCAAACTCGAACTCGACTCGAATAGGCAAAACAAAAAAGCTTGATTAGGCTCACGAGCCTCTCGAGGCGAGTACAAGTGAACTCAAACTCGACTCGATATCAAAAAAAGCTCGACTCGACTCGAGTGAGTCGAATTTGAATATTGACCATGCCGATCTCGAGAAGCTCACGAGTAGCTTGACTCGTTTACACTCATAGGGCAGATCCTTCACTATTTGAGTTTGATTTATATTGGATATATAGGTGGTCGTAGCAGGTTTGTTTACTTATATATAATTATTATATATTATGTTAGCCCATATCAGTTCTACAAACAATTGAGTTCAGTTTTGCACTCGAAACTTAACTCATAAATAGTTCTATATTTTAGCTGAGATGATAGATTAACTAGCTTAATATACAAATTTGCAACCAGAGATTTGCTGCATTTTTGAAGTTTGAGCTACGCCTCTTGACGTCGTTTAAAGTCTCGATATTTATATTTTAAATATTTGACTTTTTTATAATTTTAGATTGTTTCTAATTTAGACTTTGATACTCTCTGCTATGAAGCGATCAATTGTCTTTATAGTTTGTATTTTGCAAATTTGTGGATTGCTTATGGATTATCAACTTGAGTGTGTATTTTGAATTTTAGAAAGAACAAAAATGACAAAAAAAGGTTCAAAACCGGTTCGAACCGGTTCATAACCTGTTCTGCTATGGTTCGGTTCTAGGACCTAAAATCTGGTTCGGTTCTTACATGGTACAGGAAACCAACTGAACCTAAAATCTGGTTCAGGTTCGGTTTTGAACCATGTCCAGCCCTAGCTGATCTAGTCTGCAATCACACGTGATTCTGTTTGTCCTTGACAATCGAACAACAATGGAAGAAATACAAAATATGGAGGCCTGGAGTGCACAATAAACACACTATCCATCTTCCCCGCATTATTTGCGGGTACATCAGCTACTTTGTTAGCTTCCCGAAAAATGTGTCTAAACTTGCATCCTCTGAATGATTCAATGAGAGTCCTGCAATCATAAATTAAAGGCATTAAAAGTCTATCATCATTGGACTCATGTAGGATTAAGTTTATGGCTTCTTTCGCATCTGATTCGACATTGATGAAATCTATATCCAAATATTTGCTAATGTCAAGCCATCTCTGAGAGCCCAAAGCTCGGCAACAAGACTGTTTGTTATCCCCACCCTCCTTTGAAAGCCGCTAATCCAGCCTCCCCATTCATTTCTTAGAACACCCCCAGTTCCAGCAGGACCTGGATTTCCTATGAAAGAACCATCTGTATTAAGCTTGGTCCAACCATGAGGTGGGGGAGTCCAACACACATTAATAGCTGTTGTTGTTCTCAATATATTGGGCTTTTCAAGGAGGGTGGACATATCTCTAGATTGAGAAACAATAAGTTGAGGCAAATTTTGACAAAAAGCAGTATTTTTGAAGAGAAGACTGTTTCTATTCTTCTAAATCAGCCAGATAGCTGTAGTAAAAATGCAACTCCAGTTTAACCCCAAAGGGTGTTGAGAGATGTTCCTGCAATTTGAGTAAAGTCAGTCATATATACTTTCCGAAAAGAAATTATGAGTAGTATGATGAAACTCAAGACCAAACCAAACGTTTTTGGCGACACGACAATCCCGAAGGACATGAATGACATCCTCCTCCTCTCAGTTACACTGAGAGCATTGAGGAGAAACATTAATGCCTCTTATGTTCAGGTGTTGAGCTGTAAAGATCCTTCCATGGATACAAAGCCATATGAAGGATTTAATCATTGGAATAGTTTTGCAACTCCAAATCCAATTACAACCTCTTTGGTCAACATTCTCATACACAAGGTTTATCTCTTTTAGAAATTTGTGGACCGAGGCAATAGTAGAATTTTCATTAGAGGAACCAATCTAAACTCTTTTATCAATCCTCTGAGAGCAATTGTTGATAGGAACAACATAAATTATTTCCTTAATGAAATCAGGAAGCTGAAAAGAAACAACAGACATATCCCAGATCCCTAAAGGGCTAAGAATGTCTTTAACCTTTAAGGAAATCTCAATTTCAATGAGGGGATCATGAATAAGACTTCTCAAAGATGAGCCATTAATCCATTTGTCGTCCCATAAGCTTACTTGATTCTCATTCCCAATAATCCAGCCTAACTCTTCTTCAAGGGTTTTCTCACATTCCTTAATCGCTTGCCATGTGCAGATGGTTTGACCCCTTGGAGGGTTTTAGTATTTAGCTTTAAGAACAGAGGCCCATAAAAATTTCGACTTTTCTGTCCTTGTATCCCAAGTAATTAAGTTTTGTAAAAATAAACACAAAGTAATTAAGTTTTTAATGAAATACGATTAAATTAGATATATGTATTTAACGAAATTGTTTTGGATATATATGACGATACACTACTAGAAAAAGATTTTTCATTATAGTCATTTATTTAAATGGCGCAAACATTTTCATAATAATTAAATTTATTTAATTTCGGTGAAGCTTCATAATAGTGTCGCTTTTTCTAATATTATTTTGACGATTTTAAAGCATCGTTAAGTTTTGATTTAGGTAACACATATTTCAAGAATTTTTTTTATAATGAGGCTTAGCTGCATTGTCACTTGCATCAAGCAAAAGTTTGCAGCAAGCGTCGCAGTTTTTTTCGCAACGGTGATCAGAAATGACAAATGTATTTACGTCGGCAAAGTCTCTGTAGTTTCATCAGAGGAGGAAAATGAGCAAGATGGTGAAAGATTTAAAAGAGAACAAGTTTGAGAAGACATTAGAAGATTCGTTTAATGAGCATAATGAGGAATTAGAAGGTAGTGATATTTTTGTCTCTTTTAAGAGTGATTAATGTTCACATGCCTATTATATGATCACTTTCCATTCATGTTAGACGGAAAAAAAAAATCGGCACTATACATTTCTAAAGTACTTAAAAGTAAAAAAAATAAAAATAAAAAATAGAAATGTAAGCATCAATTAATTTATCAGTGTGTAAATACATACATGTGTATATATATATATTATAGCGGGTCGGTCCAAAGCGCTGTAAGCGATAACCGACCCGATTTTATTGTCAAAATATCTCCAGTAATTTCATAACCTTCCAGAAACTATCACCGGTTTCACCACACCGGGGAAGGATGGGTTCGATCGATCCACCAAAGAGCGAACATAACGGTACGGCCAAAACCTCCGGCGACGGCGGCGGCAAAGTATCACTCTCTCCTGAAGCTATGCCTCCACCTTCGGCGGACCAATCGAACGGAACCCTACCGGAGTATGATTCATCGAAGAAGAGGAGGTCGAACATGCTCCCACTTGAGGTCGGCACACGTGTGCTGTGCCGATGGAGGGACTCAAAATATCATCCTGTGAAGGTGATTGAACGACGCAAGCTGAGCCCCAATAACGATTACGAATACTATGTGCACTACACTGAATGTAAGAATCCCTAATTGGCGGTTTCTTTCTTGATTTCAATATTTGGGGAATTTTAGTTGGGGGACTTCGTTTTGAAGCTGCGTGGCGGGAAATCTTTGTAGGAAGAAGCAGATCTAGGGTTTAATCGGTATTGCTGATGGATTAGGCGTTTTAGGGTTGGGAGAATCTATAGCAGTCACTGATGTTTAGAATATTGAAATTGTTTAGTAGAAGCTCATTATCTTGAGCTGAAATGAAGTTCTGCGATTGGATGCACTAACTTTACTGGTATAGCTTTACATTTTGGAGGCATTTTGATCTTATTATTATACATTTGGCAGTCAATAGGAGGCTTGACGAATGGGTGAAGCTTGATCAGCTTGACCTTGAGTCTGTGGAGACTGTTGTTGATGAGAAAGTGGAAGACAAGGTACGAACTATTATTCGTATGGAAAGCTTTCTGTAAGAATTTTACCAGTTAATATAATATGGTTTTTGGCTATGCCTGATTTGTAGGTCACTGGACTGAAAATGACGCGCCATCAGAAGCGTAAGATTGATGAGACCCATGTTGAGGGCCATGAGGAGCTTGATGCTGCGAGTTTGCGCGAACATGAAGAATTTACGAAAGTGAAAAATATCGCCACCATAGAACTTGGAAGATATGAAATTGAGACATGGTACTTCTCTCCTTTCCCACCGGAGTACAATGACTGCTCCAAGCTGTACTTTTGTGAGTTTTGCCTCAATTTCATGAAGCGTAAGGAACAGCTGCAAAGGCATATGAAGAAGTGTGATCTGAAACACCCCCCTGGTGATGAGATCTACCGATGTGGTACATTATCGATGTTTGAGGTGTGTACTAATTGAGTAGTTGCTATCTTTATTTCCTGAGATGATGCGCCTTTTATGTATCTCTTGTTGAATCATGTCTACTTACTTGTAGGTTGATGGTAAAAAGAACAAGGTGTATGGACAGAATCTTTGCTATTTGGCAAAGTTATTTCTTGATCACAAGACTCTTTACTATGATGTTGATCTTTTCCTGTTCTACATCTTGTGTGAATGCGATGATCGCGGGTGTCATATGGTTGGATATTTTTCGAAGGTAAGAATCTGTCTCTGGTTAGCATGATTGTGGAACTCGAAACAATACACTGTCAGTTTAGTGGTTGTGTGTCTTCTTGGACCAGTTAGGGTTACTTGAGTAGCTTTAGCGACTAGAAGCTATGCAGAGTTGTAGACAACTAATTAAATACATATTCTTGTAGGTCATCTTTCACGTGCTTTTTGTTTCGGTTGTTTTTGTGTGATCTTCATTGTGTTTCCAGTTTTAGCTCTTGATGTTCTTGACCCTGCATGGCCCCAACTTTCTGCAAGCCATGTATGAATGTCTTGCAGTGACATTAACATATCAGGATCAGCTAAGATGATTTCTATCCCTGCAGGAAAAACATTCTGAGGAATCCTTCAATCTTGCCTGTATACTAACACTTCCACCGTATCAAAGGAAAGGCTACGGAAAATTCTTAATAGCCTTCTGTAAGCTTTCTGGACTTTTGTCTAATTTTGCTTTATAATCATTCTCTGCATCCCTTATTTTTTTATGTTCGGTGGGTGTCTTTTCATTCAACTCCCTACCAAGAACACAACTTACCAATTTCCAAAGAGTATTTCTTTGATCACTCCTTTCAAGTGAAGATGATCTTTTCATTAGATAATTTTGCTAATGCAGCCAGCTAGCGACATCAAGAAGCACTTGTCTATATCTGTTTGTGTTTGATTTTCTGTTTAAGTACTGATAGATGAAATTTGTGATTTGTAACGAACAGCATATGAACTTTCCAAGAAAGAAGGCAAGGTCGGGACACCAGAAAGGCCCCTTTCTGACCTTGGGCTGCTGAGCTACAAAGGTTATTGGACTAGAGTTCTTCTAGACATACTGAAAAAGCACAAGGGCAATATATCCATCAAGGTATTTCACTTTAGCATCAATCAATCTCAGAATACAACGGTTTTGAAGCTGAAAAACTCGAGGTGGTAAATGTTTAATTATGGTTGCAGGAACTAAGCGACATGACAGCTATAAAAGCGGATGATATATTGAACACCCTTCAGAGTCTGGAGCTGATTCAGTACAGAAAAGGGCAGCATGTGATCTGTGCAGACCCGAAAGTGTTGGATCGACATTTGAAGGCTGCGGGTCGTGGTGGTCTTGAGGTGGATGTCAGCAAATTGATTTGGACACCGTACAGGGAGCAAGGTTGAGTTATAACTTGATGGATGGATGGATCGATCAAGCCCTTTAGATGTTTGTCATGTGAATTTCATTCAGTTTGTAACAAAATTGACTAAGTAGGAGAAGCAAGAGATGGTGTTGTAGATGAACAGAGCGGAGCACAAGTGTTGCAGATGTGTTCTGGACTGGTTGGATCATTTGTGTACAGTATTATTGTATTTGATTCAACTTATCGCATTTACTGGCTAGATTTTTTGGTGTGTACAGAGATGGCGTTGGGATGAAACTACATGCTATGGCGATTTCTGAAACTATTGGTTCGAAACTTATGAGTTATGACTACAGTTTACGTCCGACTACCATTCGAGTCCTACCATGGCTTTAGCCCGGCCAGACCACTTCGGTCATTTTACAGAATTCGAAATTTGACTCATTTATAAACCGATAACCGAACTTTATTCTTAGGGTTAAGAACCTATAAACTGTCCAAGGTTTCCCAATGTTAAAATTTGGTGTCTGAAGTTTAAAATGTTAAAATGTAGTGTCCCGAGTTTAATTTTTGATGAAATTTGGCGTCTCTACGCGTTTTTTTCTCTCCCTTCAATCATTTTTATCAATCCACTTTCTCACTCATAATCCATCACTATTTACTTTTTAGAAAATCGCCAAATTTCCCCAAAAAAACTTAAACTTTCAAAAGAAAACGTTTCCAGCAAAGTGGTGTGGAGCACTTTCCAACGACAACGAAGTTGGATTTACTTGCGCGGATGTGGTCAACTTCTTAGGTGACGGTCCCGAAAAGGTGAGGAGAATGGAACGTGCATGAGTGATCGAATTTGACAACCAGTTTCGTCGGGATTGGGTTCTCTAAAGTAATCACACCGATACACCAAATTTCAACAAAAATGAAACCCGGGACACTCCATTTTAACATTTTAAACTTCAGACACTAAATTTTTAACATTGGGCAAACCTTGGACAGTTTATAGATTCTTAACCCTTTTTATATAAATTGGCTACTCAAACTTTTAATTTTTTGAGTAAATTGCTATCTCTATTATAATTTACGTTAAATTTGACAAAAAAAGAATATTTTCGGTAACGAGGGGCCTTTTGATGCATAAGATAAGTTAGAGAGTAATTGAAAGAATTGTAGTGAAATTCCTTCAATTAGACATTCAACCTAACTTCCCCTAATTCCAGTTGTGTGTATAACGTCCTATTGAATGAATTTCGTTGCCGAATTTTCAATTTCCTAGCTAATCCATATTGGATAACCATCAAAATACCTGATGTGGTCGGAACATGCTTATTTTCTATTCAATTTGATGTAAATTGTAACATATGTAATAATTTGCTCTAAAATTTAAAGTTTATGTAGTTAATTTAAAAAAAAAAAATTGGGTAGCAATTTATAATCGAGTCAAAGTTTAGGCAGTGATTTGGTTATTAACCATAACTTAAAATGTAGGTCTTTTGTCAAAATAATTTCGTAAATTCAAAATGTTAAGAATATAGTTTTAAGTTTTAACCATATTTCGACGCCCACTAACATATCTTTCGTGAAAGCAAACTTTTAATTTTGTTCAATTTAGTCCCTCAAATATATTCCTAACTTTTATTTTGTTTAACTTAGTCATAACACTTCAAAATCGAACTCAATTAAACCAATCGAGTTCAATTGACATAGCCCCATTTGGGTCAAATTTACCCAATTGGGGATATGTCCCAATTGGGTTCGATTTTGAAGCTTTAGTATTAAATTAAACAAAATAAAAGTTATGAATATATTTGAGGGACTAAATTGAACAAAATTAAAAGTTTAGAGTCGATCACGTAACTTCCACATGTCATTTAACGGCCAAAACTAACGGTCAACTAACAGATGTACCAAAAGCCACATTTTTCACCAAAAGTATACAAAACTAAACATCCAGTACTAAAAGCCGCATTCGGTCAAACATGTAGTATAAAAAATACATTTAACCCTTATTGTTTTCTTTGTTTATTTATACATGAAGATAATATGTTTGGTTAGTATATTTTGTTATCATATATAGTGATTGCTTGATGGATAAGTTAGCTGCTGTTTTTATCTGATTAATTTAAAAATGGATACTCTTATTTATTTTTTAATATACAAGCGAATGGATAAGAGTTTATGATAATGTATGTATATTTTATTATATTAAAAAAAAAATCCAAATAATGAGTAAGTATTAGTGAGTACTAACTAAATCACATTGTGACTTTGAAGTCAAATCACATGAAAGTTAGCGTTCTTATAACTAGATTAACACTGCTAGTCACATTATATTTGATTGTATACATGATTAACATAAAATCTAATTAAAAACATTTAATTTTTAAATATTTTATCGATTATTATCAAGTTATATTAGTAACATTTAATTTTTAAATATTTTATCGATTATTATTAGGTTATATTTGCCGGTCTGGTCCGATTATGATAACACTTTTTTTTGGTGAGAGATTATGATAACACTGGGTTCAATTGATCATAATTTTTGTTTTATAAGACCAAATGATTCACGGCCAGTTGTATAATTGTATTGCATTCGTTATTTTACGAGTTTCGATTCAATACCCATATTGATATATTTCTTTGTAATGTATTCAGGTCACAACTTTCTTACAAGTCACACATGTCAAGTTCTATTATTTTTCCAAAAATATACATGCTTGAATTATGTTCTTAACGCTAGGGCTGTAAACGAGTCGAGTCGAGCCGAGTATCTGACAAGCTCGACTCGACTCATTTTACTCGAGCTCGAACTCGAACTCGACCGAGCTTTAGTTTTTCGAGCTCGAGCTCGACTCAGTGCCATACTCGACGAGTTTGAGCTCGTCTCGGCTCGATAAGGTTAAAAAAATTCAATTAATTAATAAATTGTGTGCCTTAGCTCGAACTCGACTTGATTAGGCTTTTGGCTTGAGCTCGAACTCAACTTGAACTCAATATATACATATATAAAATTTTTATTTAAAGATATAAAAACTCGAGCTCGAACTTGAACTCGACTCTAATAGGAAAAAGAAAAAAAAAACTCGATTTGGCTCGCGAGCCTCTCGAGTCGAGTACCAGTGAACTCGAACTCGACTTTAGAAAAAGCTCGACTCGAGCTCGACTGGACTCGAAATTTAGCGAGTCGAATTCGATTATCGACCGAGCCGATCTCGAGCAGCTCACGAGTAGCTTGACTCGTTTAGACCCCCTACTTAACGCATTCGAATTTTACAACTCAATTAAAAATCGAGTGTTAACGCTACCAATCAATATAACGCGTAGGGCTTTAAACGAGCCGAGTCGAGCCGAGTATCTGGCAAGCTCGACTCATTCTACTCGAGCTCGAGCTCGACCGAACCTAAAATTTTTCAAACTCGAGCTTCACTCGGTGTCATACTCGACAAGCTCATTCTCGGCCTGACTCGACAACTATAAATTGTTCAATTAAATCATGAAATTGTGTATCTTAGATCAAGCTCGAACTGGGCTTGAATTGAATATATGGATTGTGCTAGCTATTTATAAACTTTCGTTAAGTTATATATATATTATAAAGACTCTTGTATATAAATATTTTGTCAAAGTAATGTATATATAATATCAAATTAAAATATAAATATTCTCACAAATATATTAATTATATGCATATGTGTAATTTCGTACTAATTAATCATGGTTTGATTTAAAAAACGAATAAAAAAAATTAATATATGTAGTAATAATATTTATAATATAAACTCGGGTATATTTTCTAATTTTGCAAAAAGTAATATGTATAATATAATTTATAATATAAAAAATGATTGTAATTTCTATTAAAAAAAAAATTAAATATGTTTTTTTTTAACATTTTATTATTTAACCTTCTTGATAGGTTACAAGTTTAAATAAATAAATTATTTTCTAAACTATTATAACAAACTTTCCTTTTTTATTTTAGATTACTATTTTTAGTAGGTGTGACCATTCCGCATCGGGATATAAGAATTTTCCCTCCATCTCTATATGAATTTCCGAACGAAAAAAGTCGGTAAAATATGCAATACATTTAAAAAAAAGATTTTATAGACCAATATATTTTAAAAGAGTTAAGGTCCATTTCATATCATATTTTTACAGGAAATTCAATGTTTATACCATATTTTTTTTTACCAATTTGATACCAAATATTTCCATTTTGTACCGTTTTCATACATCCGTTACCGTTCCGTCTGATTTCACCGTTTCACGTGCACGGCACGTGAGTGATCCTAAACTTTTTATTTTGTTCAAATTATTTTCCTAATACATTTATAACTTTTAATTTGTTCAATTTATTCCTAAAATTTTAATATCAAATTCTTGACCAAAATTAGCCCAAAACAAGCACCACCGTAGTTTTTTTTTTTCCTTGTTAAGCATTACCGTAGTTGTTAATGTATGAATTATTATTAAAACTAAAATTACATCACTAAATTAGTTAAGGCGGTAATTAGACAATTTTTTCCCTAATAAATATGACTAATGTTTGAAGATTGGAACATATCTTATCTATGTTTTTTATGTAACTTTCAATTAATTAATTATTATTACATATTAAACGACTCGTCTAAATTTGATCGATTATGACAATAAGCTATTACAATGGATTAGTCCTTTGATTCTTTACTACTATTTTATGTTGCTGCTTTTATCTAAATTAATACAACATATACTTATTTAAAATCAAAATGAATGGCACATTATTTACAAAGTGAAATTAAAAAAAAAAAAAAAAAAACCACCAATGACCTTAGGACAACTTAGAGGAAAGAGAAAATGTTTATATAAGGACAATTAGTGAGAGCACTTTCAATGGGCAAATATGTTAGGACATTTTGCCTATGTGGAAGAGAGAGTGAAGGACATTTTATGTCTTTACCACTAATTGTCCTTATATAAACATTTTCTCCTTCCTCTAAGTTGTCCTAATGACATTTGTGTTTCCAAGATAAAAAATTTATTTATTTATTTTTAATAACAATAAAAAATAACTTACAAATTTAATAATAAAAATGATGGTAACATTTGTAATATTAAATTGTTATATATTATATACCTAGTGGCCTCTTTACCTTGGAGCATGCATTGCAAGGCTTGCCATGCAAATGCACCGTGGATTATGCATGGCAGGAGCATGCAATGATGTGGAGGTGAGGTGAGGAGCATGCATTGATGCGGGGCGGGTCGGGACGGGTTTCCGCAGCCCCGGACCCGCCCCGCGGGTCGGCCTAGCTGACCCGGACCCAGGAAATTGTTCCTCTCGGGGCGGGGCGGGGCAAAAATCCCGCGGGGCCCCGACCCGCCCCGCCCCGCCGTGTGAATATATATATATATATATATATATATATATATATATATATATATATATATTTTTTTTTTTTTTTCATTTATCAATATTAAATACAATTTTTTCCCAAAATATTACATTGTATATAAATTCAAACCATAAATCTAACATCAATCAAATACAAACAACAAACACATCAAATTAATCACAAAATACAAATTCAAATCCAAACACCAATTCCAAATTAACTAATCCTAATAATCTAAATATACATCTATCTATAATTTAGTCCATGTTATTTGTATAGGTACTACTTGTCATGGTATCTTGAAATATGCATTGAGCATGCAATGGCGTTGTACGTGGTCTCGCACGTTTCTTTGAAACAAAGAAACTTGAGAATATAATGAGAGTATGCATCATATTGCATAACATGATTGTTGAGGATGAGAGAACATGTTACATTGGGAACTTTGCAGAGCTACCCGCATATGATGATGTTGAATGTGGTATATCACTTCCCGAGTTAAGTGGAGAGTTTTTGCCTGCAGAGCTACCCGCATATGATGATGTTGAATGTGGTATATCACTTCCCGAGTTAAGTGGGGAGTTTTTGCCTGCCTATGAGAGGTATATCAAAAATAATATCAAACTTCGTGATAGACAGACATATCGACAACTATAAGAAGACTTGATCGAACATATTTGCCAATTTCATAATACTCGTGCAAATTACGTTGAAGTCTACTTTGAGTAATTAATTATGTAACTTTATTATTTAGTATGAAATTTAATGCAATAAAATTTTCTATTTTATAATATTATTAATGATTTAAATTATGTATTTTTTTAAATATTTCATAGATAATTACTTGAATAAAACATTGATTTGTATGTATGATAGTATAATTAGTTAATTAAAAAAATTATAAGCAAATATATTTTATTTATTTATATCATATAAAAATCATATAAATTCAAAATGACTTATCTAATATGTCCAAAATGACTTTTGCCCATTGTGAATACTTTGGCCAAATTCCATTATTCTCTTTCTTCAATGACATGACGATAACGTGGCGATAAATGTCCTTCAAAATTTCTTTTGTCATTGGAAGTGCTCTGATAAGACATAAAATGTCCTTCACTCTCTTCCACATAGGTAAAATGTCCTAACATTTTGCTTATTAAAAGTGCTCTAAGAATAACAACCGCGGTAAAAATTATCAGGGAACGTGACACCAAACAAACCGCCAGAGAATGTAGTTCACGCGCTTCGTCTGAACCGATAATCACTAAAACTAACCAGGGATGAGCAAGTGTATATAACGCGCTCTAGACGTCAGTGGTGGTGCGTCTTGAATTCATTTCTGGTAGTGGCAAATCCGTAATTCTGACTTAACTAAGGGTGAGGAAGTCCAAATACAAAATATTCTACTATTTCGCCACTTTCTTCTTCAATTCCGAGACGTCTCTTTCTCTCTATCTCTATCTCTAAAAACAGAGAACTACGATCAGACACTCGATTTTAGAGTGCGAGGGAAATTGGAGGGACAACAACTTCTTGAACATTCTCTGCCATGTCAATGACGAAGCATTCCACACCAGTTATGCCGTCATCGTCCTCCGCTGCGCCGCCGGACCCCCGCCGTATCGACCCTCGCATTTGGCAGGCCTGCGCCGGCTCCACCGTGTGGGTCCCAACCGTTAACTCAAGAGTCTATTACTTCCCTCAGGGGCACTTGGAGCAGTCCTCCTCGGCCTCCGCTCCTATGCTCTCTTCGCTGATCATCGGCAAGCCTTGCATCGGCTGCGTGATTACCGCCGTCAGCTTCCACGCCGATGTAGCGACCGATGAAGTCTTCGCCAGAATCATGCTCCGTCCTGTCAAGGCTTTGGATAGCTTCTCCCCGGCAGACGGCCGATTTGACGGCGACATTTCGGAGGAGGAGGAGAAGATAACGTCGTACGCTAAGATTCTGACTACTTCCGATGCTAACAACGGTGGCGGTTTCACGGTTCCTAGGTCCTGCGCCGACTTGATTTTCCCGCCGCTGGACTTCCACGACGATTCGCCCGTGCAGACGCTTGTGGTGAGTGACATCCACGGCGTTTCGTGGAGTTTCAGGCATGTCTATGGAGGCGCGCCGCGGCGGCATTTGCTGACGACTGGTTGGAGCAAGTTTGTCAACAGCAAGAAGCTCGTCGCCGGCGATACTTTATTGTTCATGAAGAACTCGTATGGAAACATGTTTGTAGGGCTTCGCAGGGTGTCCAAGACTGATTCTGGAGATTACAGTAATTGGAGAATGCAGATTGATGCTGCCAATGCGAAAGTAGATGGGGACTCCACCGAGAAAGATGGATTCACCAGGAACGGAAGAGGTAGAGTTCCTCTTGAATCAATCGTCAATTCCATGGAGATGGCAGCTCGAGGCTTCCCCTTCGAGGTGATTTTCTACCCGAGAGTTGGTTGGCCGGACTTTGTGGTTAAGGCTGATCTCGTCGAAGCTGCAACGAGGATATACTGGACTCCTGGGCTTCGTGTCAAGATGGCAGTGGAGACGGACGATTCGTCGAAGGTGACTTGGTTTCAGGGAACGGTATCTTCCGCCTCAGATAAGGGGTCATGGCAGGGATCTCCATGGCGCTCGATTCAGGTATCAAATTCACCATTCTTAATTGAATTTTGTCCATCTTCTGGTTGGCGCCATTTTTCAGTGTGGATTTTTATAGACGGAATCTATCTTGCTAATAAAATCAATTAATCTTGATTTTAGGACTGAAATATGTTTATAGAAATTAGACTGATTCAATTCAAAATAGAAACTGTAATTGATGCCGATGGAGTAGCTCAGCATCATATTTCTTGAGCATTGTTTTGCTGTTGAATATGATATCTGCTCTGCATAATCTTCTGGTCCCTGTATGTAGTGTTCTTGCAAGTACCTGGTATTCTCTAGATTGTTCAAAGCATACACAATATTACTCAATTTCTCCACCTGTTTGTTATAGGAACAGATACTTCCAATTTGGGTTAATTTACTTTTCTTTGGATTGATAGTGATGTTGTTACAACTCATATTTCCTTTCAAGTCATATATAGTAGTTCTGTGGTAAATACTGATAGCTGTGACTATCACTTGTCTACTCTGTTAAAACTTAATCTAATAAGAATGGCATCTTAGTTTTGCAGGCTTGAGTAACTTTCCATGTTAGATTCTGAGTCTCAGTTTGCTGTATTGATTAGTATTAATATGTGAGTTCCTTTTGAAATTCTTAAAATAATATTATGGCATGTTACATTCTCAGTTGGTAGGTATAATCAACTTAGGAAAGCTCGATATCCACTTTATTTATCAGCAGATGGTTGTTTTTCAAGACTTAGATGAAGTCATATATTATACATGCACTTGCTGCCCAATGCAACAATTCATTCCTATTATGTGCTTTCTGCAATATCATCTCCTATATATACGTCTGATGGATTCAACTGGTTAATTACTAATTCATCTGCTACAGATCACATGGGATGAACCCGAAGTTATGTGGAATGCATGCTATATGAACCCTTGGCAAGTTGAACCTGCAACAAATTCACCGCCTTTCCAATCCATGTTTCTTCCCACAAGGAGGCCAAGATCAGCTTCAGGCCATACAGATCCTCCTCGATTCATAAGTGGCAGTGAACCACCCATATCCCACTTTTCAATTACAGGATATAACAACACTTCTTCTCCTGCTAGCATGCAGGGAGCCAGGCAAGATGCTTATGTGGCATCTAATTTCTCCCAGTTCTTTGATGTATACACCCCACCCAGTGTGTTGAAAACTCAGTCCACTGGATTCAACAATGGCAGTTCCTCTGAGAACTTACCCTCACCTGATAGCATGATTAGTGGACTTTCCTCTGCTATAGAAGTTGGTCGGAACCAGGAACCTGATGCGCCCAAAGTTTTAAGTACCTCGATTAAGCTGTTTGGTGAGACCATATATTTGCATAACTCAATTGATAGTGCTTCAGATGAGACCGGCTGTGGAGAGGATGATGATGGCAGTAGGTAGATGGATCTTACATTAGCCGGGTCTTATGGAGAGCTGTTTCAGAAAGCATAGCTGAATATGTACAATTGCCTGCAGATAAAAAGCATGTATAGGTATTTATTCCGACATCCCCTACTTGTTTGTTTATTTAATTTTGCAATGCTATGCTAGATTAGGAAATTATGACTACATATTCCGGTAATTGATTGATTGATGTGGTGGATGAATCAATCAATCGGTATGGCCGGTGAGAAGCTATTCTTTAACATAGCTGTAATCATCTTTTGCAGGTGATAAACCGCGGTGAATCTCACCACTCCTTACTATTTCAAGCCTTTTGAGAGAGTCTCTTCACTGCATTTCAGTCTTTTGTAACTGAAAAGAACTGGAGAATATGTTTTCCTTCTTTTTATGTAATGGAGTTTGGAAACCGAATATTGTTTGTTGTTTCTATAAGATGAAGAATATATGGACAAATGATGATGGAGACTTTCATTGAGTGGATTGGTTAATTAGGAGATGACTTGTCTCATTGTGAATGTGTATGTATTTGAAAAGCTCCGTCGACAAGTCATTACTTTTTATGCTCATCGTATTCAGTCTAAATTCTAATTTCCGAATTTTTACGGCTCATCTTATACAATTTGTTATGGCTAACTTCATGTCACAAAAGAGAAGAATTTTAAAATTTTCGATTTCCAAATCTCTTATGGCTCATCGGCCAACTTCCTGTCAAAAAAAAGAAAGAAACCAATTTTATAATTATGGGTCATTGTATTAAATCTTCAGGCTAAAAGAAATTTAATAAAACGAAAATATATGTATACAAATAAATTTAAAAACAAACAAAATATATATATGCAATTATGGCTCATTGTATTCGATCTCTTACGGACAAAATAAAATAATTTTAAAAATAAAAATAATACACATCCTAAGAAGAGAATTTTAAAAAATATACGACCGCTCATTGTATTTAATTTTTTACGGACAAAATTATAAAAAATGTGCACGCCCCTTACATCTCATCGTATTCAATCTCTTACGGAAAAAAGAAAAGAAGAAATATGCACGACCAATCGTATTCAATCTCTTACGGACAAACGAAAATAATTTAAAATATATATATACGCGCCCTTACAACTCATATTCAATCTCTTACATATATATAAAAGAAAATAATTAAAAAATATACATGCTCTTACGAGTTACGACTCATTGTATTTAATCTCTTACAGACAAAATAAATAAAAACTAAAAAATATGCACGGTCAATCGTATTCAATTTCTTACAGATACAAGAAAAAAAACCTTACGCCTCATCGTATTCAATCTCTTACAGACAAAAGAAAAAGAAACTAAAAAATATGCACAACAATTTGTATTCAATCTCTTACCGATAAACAAAAAAAATTTAAAACTAGAAAATGTGAAAAATATATATATACGCGCCCTTACAACTCGTATTCAATTTCTTACAAACAAAAGCGAAAAAAAAACTTACGGCTTATCGTATTCTATTTCTTACGGATAAATGGAAAAAATATATTAAAAACTAGAAAATATGCATCGTCAATCGTATTCAATCTCTTACGGACAATAAATGAAACTAAAAGAAAAGAATTTAAAAATTAAAAAAAATATATACGCTTTTACGACATTGTATTCAATCTCTAACAGACAAAAGAAATAAATACTAGAAAATAAGCACGGTCAGTCGTATTCAATTTCTTATAGACACAAGAAAAAACATTATGTCTCATTGTATTAAATCTCTTACAGAAAAAAATAAAAAATATGCACAACCAATCGTATTCAATCTCTTACGAACGAACTAAAAAAAACTAGAAAATGTACACAGTTAATCATATTCAATTTCTTAAAAAAATTAAAAATTAGAAAATATGCATTATCAATCGTATTCAATCTCTTAAGGACAAGAAATAAAATTAACAAACTAAAAAATATGCACGGTCAATCATATTCAATCTGTTACGAATTACGGCTTATCGTATTCTATTTCTTACGGATAAAAGGAAAAAAATATTAAAAACTAGAAAATATGCATCGTCAATCGTATTCAATCTCTTACGGACAATAAATGAAACTAAAAGAAAAGAATTTAAAAAGTTAAAAAATATACACGCTCTTACGACATTGTATTCAATCTCTAACAGACAAAAGAAATAAAAACTAGAAAATATGCACGGTCAGTCGTATTCAATCTCTACGAACGAAAGAAAAAAATTAAAACTAGAAAATGTGCACAGTTAATCATATTCAATTTCTTAAAAAATTAAAAATTAGAAAATATTCATTATCAATCGTATTCAATCTCTTAAGGACAAGAAATAAAATTAACAAACTAAAAAATATGCACGGTCAATCATATTCAATCTGTTACGATTTACGGCTTATCGTATTCTATTTCTTACGGATAAAAGGAAAAAATATATTAAAAACTAGAAAATATGCATCGTCAATCATATTCAATCTCTTACGGACAATAAATGAAACTAAAAGAAAAGAATTTAAAAAGTTAAAAAATATACACACTCTTACGACATTGTATTCAATCTCTAACAGACAAAATAAATAAAAACTAGAAAATATGCACGGTCAGTCGTATTCAATTTCTTATAGACACAAGAAAAAACATTACGTCTCATTGTATCAATCTCTTACAGAAAAAAAACTAAAAAATATGCCCAACTAATCGTATTCAATCTCTTACGAACGAACGAAAAAAAATTAAAACTAGAAAATGATATTCAATTTCTTAAAAATATTAAAAATTAGAAAATATGCACGGCCAATCATATTCAATCTGTTACAATTTTTTTTTAAAGAAAATATACACACCCAGTGGGACTCGAACCCACAATCGCTTGATTAGAAGTCAAGCGCCTTATCCATTAGGCCATGGGTGCTCTTATTATTAAATTTTATAATAAAATTTAACACCTGTAAAACAAAATTTCAAAATAATGAAGATATCTTTTTAATAAACAATCTTACATTGATAATACTGAATTAATAATTTTTTAGTACAAATAATATTGAAGTTAAACACTGACCCTTTTTTTTTTTGGTTAAACCTACTTTTTTTTTTAGTATAGAGAATAAATATGATGTATATATTAGAGCATAAAGAATATACAATAATTTAATAATGTGGACTATTTTATTTTATAATTTATATCCATTAATTGTTGAATTTTATTAAAAAAATTAGAATTCATTTTAAACCTCCACAATTGCATGATGTTATTATCCGTCTTTAATGTTTAAATAGTTACTTTTTTTTATGTATTTATCATTTGTGATATTATGTTGTGCTACTTTTTTCTAGTAGTCATTTATACACAGTAGAACTTTATTAAGATGAAAATTTATATTAAAATGTTATTGATTCGTACAAAAAAAAATTATTTTTAAATTATAATATTAAAAAAACATATGTATTTTTTTTATTAACTTATTACAATATTATGCGTAAGTTATAAATTCATGATATCATACATCATTGGAAAATCTTCACTTTTAGTTAAAAAAACATGTTTATAAATTAGAGTGTCGTATAAAAAGTTATGATTTTTTAATTATGTTATTCAAGTGTAAATAGTATTATAGTAAATAAAAGTAAACAAATATATTTATAGACATTATTGAAGTTTACTAAGGTGACAACTAAGATAATATCCACACTAACTCTAGTGCCATTTTAGGAGGCATTTTGATGGACGTAATGTGAGATTACTTGAAATGTGAGATTACAAATAATGCGAGCTACGTAATGTAATGTTCGATTGCTATGTTTGGTTGTGCTGTAATGTGGAATGTAATATTAGATTACACTGTTTGGTATGTGTTGTAATGTGCATTGTAATATGACTTTATTATTATTATATTAATCTATATGAGAGTATATTATATCTTAATATGATAGATTTAAAAGAATATATATTTTGACAACAATTAACTTCTTAAATATTATGTGTATGGTTAATACTATACTCATTTCATACGAACATCACGTGCTATTATTTATTATAATAATGAGTTATGAAGTATATAAAAATAAAAAAGCTAATAACAACAACAATATTATTATCATAATAAATTACAAAGATAATACAAATATTTTATATATTTAATAAATAATAATAAAATAATAACACTCCGTAATCTCATATTACATCAGTTTTTGGATGTATTCTCATGTTGCGTTGAATGGAGTTTGGACGTAATTTCATATTACAATGAACATTACATTACAATGCACATTACGTTGTTTGACAAACCAAATAACCTAATGTGAATGTAATGTGAGACGTAATATGATATTACATCCCACATTACATCCATCATAAGTCATAATAACTACATTTTGGGTACATAGATTCTAAAATTGAATCACATATTTTGACAGTATATATTTTCTCGTATACTATTGTGGAATCACATTTCTTTATATATATATAAGTGAAACCAATATTTTAAAAACTGGACCGAGCCTTAAACGGCAAAGGTGATTGGTTTCCATCTAATTGGTTCGAACCAGCTCTAATCCAATTTCGGTAGAAATTTTAATTCAATCTTCCTTTCTAAATCTTCAAGTACTGTTAACTCCTTTTTTTTTTTTCATTTAAACTGTTAAAATAACATAGATTTATCTTATCCAACTTGATTTTCACTCGCTAAACCAAATTTAATGTGTATTCTGATTTTTTAGTAGAATCAGACAAGACAACCTGTCACAGGGGTCAAAATACTCCTATATTTTTCGTCTAAGTATAGCTCCATACTGGCGTGATTGCACCTCCAACCACTAGCCCAAACAGAATACGGACGCGGCTAGTAACGCTTCCAACGGCTAATCACGAACAACAACTCCACAAAGATTGCAGCGAACACAATAATATCGAAGGGACAAAGGAGAAAGACCAGAAAACACAATAGAACTCCTAGAAACACTTGCCTTTATTGATAGAAAAATGTTGAGACGTCCGGTTTACAAAGACGACTCTCACAATCACTCTCGCAGCTTTGCGATATCACATTCACTCACAGATTTGCACTCCCTAGTCACTCACCCAATTCTCATGAATTTATCACTCAGTATAGGGTCTCCTAACAATCTCTAAAACGCAGGGAGAGCAGCTCCTTTTATAGCCTAAGGGCTGCCACAAATCCTTCCTAGATATAGATATATATCTAGACCCAAATCCTATCAAGTAAATATATATATTCAGACATCTTTTTGCCTATATCTATTCTCCCATAAATATAGCTACATTTAGCTTATGATATATATTTATAACATGTATATATATCCTTAGCATACAATTTAACCAAACATATATATCTATATCACAATATATACCTCTTGAAGATATATTTTCAGCATAGGACTCGATCTGCATATCTTGGGCTATCTTGGGCGGATTTGATCTTGCTTGGGGGCTAAGACTTCAGATTAGGACGGCTAAGGAGAGTAACTTGGCGTCCAAGAAAGATTCTAAGCCGGTTTGGGGCGGATTCCCTCCAATTGGACCTCAAATGACACATACCCTTAGTCACTAGGCTCTTCTTTTGGCTTGGGGCAGCTTGTGCTTGCATAAGGACAATGGCATACCTTGGGGCAGCCATCAAGAACGTTTCTTGCACTCCAAGATTGCTTCTTGATCACTCAAACACGAACTCCAAACCCTTGGGCCAACATCATTCCTCATTCCCTTAACTATGCACACTAGACAAGACACTTGGCGGGACACTGCTGCTTCACTATGGACGCACTTTCTTTGGCACTTTACAGCAGCACTTGTTTGAGCACGAACTAAGGCATCACGACCACACTTCCATCATTGGGACATCCATTTTTGAAACATCAAACCCCATTCATTGTCTTCACCCCTAGGTTAACACAAATCCTTCACAAAAACACATGTATGTTGCTACGATTCCATCTTTTCGTCCGCCAATCGCTTGTTGGACTTGGGAAGCACATCTATAATAGCCAAATCAGTGCTTCCCAATATGTTAGACCTTTAGGGGTCTAACACAACCCGTGTATCCAGTTCACATCCTACCCAGAATGATATTAGGTCCCATTTTCAAAACATTGAGTATAAATAGAAAATCAATTAATAACACAATAATAATATATAAATAAATAAAAGGTTAATAGGTCTTTTGGTACTACATGCTTGACAATTTTTTACTTTTGGTCAAATATGTTTTTCTGTCTATTTTTGGTACCATCTGTTTACCAACTTTTGGTTTTTGGTCCATCCGTTAGTTAACCGTCAGTTTGGCCGTTAAATACTCACGTGACTTGCACATGCATAACACCAAATTTTTATTTTGTGCAGTTTAGCTATGTCAATTTAGCTCTAAGAATGCGGTTGATAATGTTTAATGGCTAAAATGCAAAGAAAAAAAAAAGTTAGGACAATCAACTTGAGAACTAAACTGAACAAAATAAATATTTGGGGCTAGGCATGTGCAAATCACGCGAGTATTTAACGGAAAACTAACAAATTGATCAAAAGCCAAAATTTGTCAAACATTTGTTACTAGAAATAGACAAAAAAAAAAAAAATATTGAATCAAAAGTTAAAAATTGTCAAACATGTAATACAAAAAGACTTTTATTAGAGCATCCACAGTGGTATTACGTAAGAATTACGTAAACGTGGGTCCTACGTGTTTATTTATGTAAAGTGAAAAAAACTTAGCAGTCCTTAAAAATGGGACTCACACGCAAATTTATATTTTTACATAAAGTATTCCTTAAATTCAAGAAATACTTCATGTTGACAGCCATAACATAAAATTAATTATCCTTTTTTTTTTTTTTTTTTTTTTTTTCAAAATCCACTTTTTTGGTTTTTTTTTTTTGTTTTGTTTTGTTTTTTTTTTCATTCCTTTCGCCCATATTTTTATTTTAGTCGTTTGTTTCCCCAAACCCACTTTTTACTTCCACTGCTCTTCCTAATTTCCTCTAGCGACTGCGATACAATTCCCGTCTCAGCCACAACCAGAGAGCAGTAGCGAATCAGCAAGCCACCCAGAGAGTATATTTATTTTGGCCAACATATTAAGCAACGTTGTATATATATGTAGATAACTTAAGCGACACAATTATTAAGCTTGAAATTATTAAGTACTTTTTAAATCAGTAGTTAAAATTTAATAATAAAAAATGTTTAAGTAAAATGGTTAAGTAAAACTATTGTGTACCTACTATTTTTAGGCATTATATAAATTTATATATTCCTTAAAATCACACATTAAGTTCTAAGAGCATCCACGTTGGTATTACGTAAAGATTACGTAAACGTGAGTCCTACATATTTATTTAAGTAAAGCAAAAAAACTTTCTACGGTGGTTTTACATAGCATTCCTTAAAGATGGGACCCACACGTAAATTTATGTTTTTACGTAAAGCATTCCTTAAATATAAGGAATGCACTATGTATTACGTAAACAATTTTTAAATATAAATTAATTCATTTTATAATTAATGATAATATCTTATTGGTGGTTGTTGAAAAATTTAATAATAAAATATATTTAAGGAATATGTTTAAGTAATACGATTGCAGAACAAATATTTTTTACGTGTGTCTTAACTTTACGTATTACTTAAAGCGTACATAAATGTCTACGTGACAACTTTAAAAAATACAATTTATGTAAAACGATTGTGGATGCTCTAAGTCACACTTTTAAGAGAAACAATTTAAATAATAACATTATAACTGATAAATAAATAATAAATAAATAAGATGTTATGCCACTGTCCAGTGACCGAATAATGATTGAATTTCATTCATCCCTTCCCACCCACGGACATCGCGCCTCTCCCAAGCCAATTGTGTGATTGTGTTCTTCCATGGTCGGTCTCTGTCTCTCACATTTTCCATCTCTATGGTTTCCGACTTCGACCTTCAACCCCCTCTCCCCTTCCTCTTCTCCGGTGTCCTTCCCTCCTAGCTCATTCACTCACGCAGAGATTCCATACAATCAAAAACATCCTGCTATCACGGTACCTTTGACTGCCCACTAATTGTAATTCTCTCCTTTCCATCTTCCGATACCGATCTCTGTGATTTGTAATGTTTGATGCTGCTTTCGTGTTCATTGTAGCTGGAAAGTTCCTTTCTCGATGCTTTTTGTAAACACGTTCCATTGGATTTTGATCATGCACCACCTTTTCAATACATTGAATTTTGACAAGATTTAGGTTTGAACGTCAATCCACCCCGAATCTCCTTGAATTATCATTTCTTCAGTGAATGGTGTTATGATGGTCTACTGTTGTCGCATATTCATCTATTTTGCTGCTGTCTCTTTTTAATTGTTGCTGTATTTTCACTATCCAGCTGCGTGTATTTTCTTTCAATTTCCTGGAAGAATTTTATGTTCTATGAAATTTTGTTGATAGTGAATCTGCAGAGCTTGCAACTTTCACTTAGTTGAGTATTTACTCAACAAAATCATTTTGAAGCTGTTGCAATTTCGATTAACTAACCATGCCTGATGACTTTGTAGGAATCCGGGCTTGGGAGTCAGTTTTAAAAAGATACCAAGCAAGATACAAATTCTGGAGAAGTTATCAAAGAAAGATGACTCTTCTAAGGAATGTTATTATACCAAGACAGATGCAACTTCTCTGAATATTGACATTGGCAAGGCTAATCCCACAGAAACCGATGATGAAGAAGCTCATTTGTGAGTAAGGATGAATGAGCAAATGGATATGAAAGTAAAATTAAAAGATGATGTATGTGGCAAGGAAGTTATTGATGATGACAGTGGATCGGAAGAAGGAAATGAACATCCAAGTGAGGAAACTGAACCCGAGCCTGTTTTTGATGGAACCGAAATTCTGGGCATGGAAGCTTGGAGGAGCATGTCATCTCATTCTATGTATCTTGATTCAGCACGACGGACCAATATGTGGCCCAATAAGTCTGCTGTTCTTAAGAACTTTGTGCGGAACAAGAGCATGGGTGCGGTTTCCACCTTGATGCGCCACCTTTCTAGAAAAGGATTTGAAATCGAGGAAAGATTGCTCCATAATGAAAACAAGGATAGTCTATATGATGGAAAAGAAGAAGAAGAACAAGAAGAAACTTCTTCTGAGAATTCTGAGAAATCCGGTTGGAACCCTCTTGGCTATTTTGGATTTTTTGACAATAATAAAGTTGAGCAGCAAGAAATTGTAAATGAGTTAGCACAACCAATGGTCACAAAAGGGAGAGTTATTCTTTATACATCATTAGGTTGCCAGGCTTGTAAGAAAGCTAGGAAGTTCTTATATATGAAAAGACTCAGATATGTGGAGATTAACATTGATGTTTACCCGGGCAGAAAAAAGGAGCTGGAGAGATTTAGTGGGTCTTGTAAAGTTCCTAAGATCTTCTTTAATGAAGTTCTTATTGGAGGCTTAGATGAAATAAAGAGATTGGAAGCAACTGGGAAGCTGAAAGACAAGTTAGATTATGTTATCACTGAGAAGCCTTCGCCCGAGGCTCCATTGCCACCACTCTCTGGAGAGGACGATGTTTCATGCAGTGGACAAGTCGATGAATTGGCTGTTATTGTTAAGAAAATGAAACAGGCCATTGTTGTCAAAGACCGATTTTACAAAATGCGGTTGTTTGTCAACTGTTTTGTTGGCTCGGAAGCTGTAGACTTTTTATCACAGAATCAATATCTGGAGAGGGAAGCGGTCAGTTTCTTTACTACAAAACAAGCTAAAATTAAGATTTATATTCTTATGTGATTAAGCTGTTGATTGTGACTATGATCAAATGTATTTTGGTTTATCAATTATTCACAGTATACATTTTGGATTAAAGTTCTTCATCTCTTACAATGTGGCAGGCTGTTGAATTTGGGCGAAAACTTGTCAAGGAAAAGTTTTTTCAGCATATTCTTGAGTAAGTATCTCTTTACTTTTTAACTAGTTCACTTTGCCTTAGATTCTGCAACTTTTTTTAATATTTATTTTGTATTATTCTTGACCCATGTTATGATGAATGATATAGGGAGAATGTATTCGAGGATGGAAATCATTTCTATCGGTTTTTGGAACACCACCCTGCTGTGGCCACCCAATGCTACAACATTCCAAGAGGTATCCTAGAGGTGAAGACGAAACCCTTAAGAGAAATAGCATCAAGATTGAGATTTTTATCAAATGCCATCTTTGAAGCTTACACATCAGAAGATCGGAGGCATGTCGATTACAGAAGCATTCATGGCAGTGAGGAGTTTGCAAGGTCTGATTTTTAAATTTGGATTTCATTGAAAATCTAAAAAAGAAAACTGAGTTAAGTATTTGTTTTTTGTTCTGTTTTAGGTACTTGAGAATCATTGAGGAACTGCAAAGAGTTGAACTGATGAAAATATCGAGGGAGGAAAAGCTGGCCTTCTTCATTAACCTTTACAACATGATGGCCATCCACGCGATACTCTCATTGGGATATCCTACTGGAGCACTGGAGAGAAGGAAGATGTTTGGAGATTTCAAATATGTTATTGGTGGCTATACTTACTCACTTTCTGCCATTCAGAATGGCATTTTGCGGTGTAACCAGAGGCCACCTTATGCATTGATGAAACCCTTTGGTGCCAAAGACAAAAGGTCCAAGGTAAGTAGTAATTCCTTATGTATTTGCTACCTGTACCAAAATTCTAGCAAACTGTGAAATATACAGTAAAACCTACACCGATTGTGAAAAGGTTCGTTTTCAAGGAATAAATGATTGAGTAAGATGGCCAATCGTCTCTTGAAACGGAAATTCCATATAAAAAACTTATTTTTTTGGGTTGATTTTGATATAGAAAGATCATTTGTTTTGATTTTGGCTTTTCTAATATTGTCAGGTTGCTCTTCCATATCCAGAGCCCCTGATACACTTTGCCCTTGTCTGTGGAAGTCGTTCAGGGCCAACTCTGAGAACCTATTCTCGAGCGAATGTTGACAAAGAGTTGGCGGAGTCCGCTCATGATTTCCTAACTAGTGGCGGTGGTCTATATTTGGATGTCCAAAATCGAGTCATCTACGCCAGTAAGATCCTCAAATGGTAAATCCTAATGAAAACTCATTAAGTAGATATAGTTTTAACTTTGAATAGGAACTAGTTAGTGATTTGGCCTCACTTAATGTGCTTTACAAATCATATTCATTGATTGTTATCACATTCCCTTATATGCAAAATTGGTTTTGTAGCTGTGGACGTACTTGGATCCCCTGCATTTGGTTTTAAATTGGACTAACTATCCATTTCACAGCCACAATTTTATCCTAAGATTTTTTTTTTCCTAATCTGAAGAATTTGGTAAAATCCCAATGATCAAAGTCATGTCTTTAACATGGATTTAGTCCAACAGAAACCCAAATGGAAATGATGGAAATCCTAGAGCTATTTTGTTGTTGATACTGCCAGTGTTTTGCCATTTTCAATGTTTGTTTTTGGGTTTCCCACGGGTGTGTTAGGTGCCATTTTCTTCTAAGTTGGGTGAATTGTGTCTTTGTTGGTTGGGAGGTAGGTACAGTGTAGATTTTGGTAGGAGCGAGGTAGAGGTGTTGAAACACGCGAGCAACTACTTGGACAAGGAGGACGCAGAAGTGCTGTTAGAGTTGGTGTCAAGTACTCAGGTGAAGGTGGTCTATCAACCCTATGACTGGGGATTGAATTGCTAGTCCCATACAACATTTTTTTTTTTTACTTCATTGTAATCTGTAAAAGTAAAACCATCATCATATATACAGAAGAAGATGAGCTTCCAACTTGTTGTCAAAACTTGTACGTGGAAGAAGGAAAGGTAGAGTAGGTTGATAATTCATTCATTTTTATATAACAGTAAAATAATGAGAGTTAGATTTTGTGGTTGCTTTCAATTAAATAGACGCAATTCCTAGTAGCGGGAGGGGCATTTTGATTAATAACTTTATTTATTTGGGGCCTTTCGGAAATTTTTCATGTTAATACACATATAACGTGACGTAGTAACTAGTATCATCCGATTCCGTTTTCCTGTTCTTGATCATCAGTGACGCAATCAAAATCATGGAATAATAATAATGAAAGCAACATTTTTTCCTCAGTAACAATTAGGGTAATTAGGGTTAAGAACCTATGAAAGGTCTGAACTATCACTCATGTTAACGGGAGAGGTCTGAAATTTAAAAAGTTAATAACAGATGCCTGAAATTTCAATATTGTTAATTTGAGGTTTTCGTCCATTTTTAGGGTTAAATTTAACAGAATTGTGTGAAATAACATTTTTACTCATTTAATATTTTGTTTTATTTAATATCTTATTTAAGGAAATATGAAATGACAATTTTACCCCTAAAGTCAAATTAAAACCACCCAACTCCTGCCACCGCCACCCGACTCCGGCCACCACCACCTCGGCTCCGGCGACCACCACCTCGACTCCGACGACCACCACCTCGGCTCCGGCGACCCAACTCCGGCCACCACCTCAGCAAAAAAGCTCCGATCGGAGCCTAATCGGGGCCGGTGGCTCCGATTTGGGTCCAATCGGAGCCTTGGTGGTGGTCGCCGAAGTACGGTGGTGGTCGCCGGAGTACCGTGGTGGCTTCAAGGGCATTTTGGTCTTTTCACTCCAAGCATGTGATGGGCACACTTGATAGAAGGGCATTTTTGGAAATTTATTTTATTTCCGGTCACATGCTAAGCATGTGACCAACTTCCGCATGTGACCAACTTCCGTTAGTTTTAACGGAAAAAACTAACGGAGACCGCTGTTATCAACAAAACTGAAATTTCAGACCTCCGATATTAACTTTTTAAATTTCAGACCTCTCCCGATAACATGGGTGATAGTTCAGACTTTTCACATTAACCCTAATATAGAATCAGAATCATGATGAGATACAAAAGGAAGACCTGAACTGATAACAACATACCATTTATAGAAAGCTAGAACGATCAAGCACGCCTCTTGCTGAGCCTCCATGAATTAGGCTCATGGTACCTATCGTACAGAGGTTCAATCCGCTCCTGCCGTTTCCTCTTACTCATCTTCGTCGGATCCGCCGCTTTAAAGAACCGAGGCGCCAACTCCACAAGCCACTTCGGGTCCACCACCGCCACTTCCCTCATATACTCCTTAGTAGTCATCACCAGCTCATGGTAGATAACCCAATCCGGCTGCCTCTGAAACAGAGCACTGCTCGGATGAATATACACCGGCTGATTCTCCACCAATGTTCGATATCCTTCCTGCGGGTCCTTTCTTGCTGCATGGAAGAAGAACCCTGCCGTGATTGCTTTCCTTATCTTCGAAAAATTCTTCCCAGCACTCACAACATCGAGTTTATACTTATCCATGATTGATAGCAACTGCTTCCTTACGTCCTGGGCCCTTCTCAGAGACCGGGACTGCACAAAGTTCTCGAAACACCAAGGCCCGGAGAAATTCTTCGCCTTCCATGACTCGTATACAGCAAGCAGCGTTAAATGATCCCCTTCCGGCTGGAAAAATCTAGCTCTTTTCTGATCTGCATGAGCTTGCTTCTCTCTAGGCCGATAGAATATGTTACCCGTTTGAATCATTGCGATTATCGTCAGTATCTCATCACTGCATCCCAAGTCTACACTAGCTAGAAGCATTTTCGACAGAGGTGGCTCCAGAGGAAACTCAGCCATCTTTCTACCTAACTTAGTTAGTAGCCCTTCTTCATCCAGTGCTCCTAGGCTGAATAGCTGCTCCATTGCTGAAATTAGAGCTTGGGGGGATGGTGGGTCCATGAAGTCGAAAGATAGAAGCTCGTTTATACCCATGGCTTTCATTGTAAGAGTGGTCAGACCGAGATTGATCCTCTGGATTTCCGGGATAGAGGTTGGAGACATTTCGTTCTGATATGCACTCTCAGTGTATAGACGGTAGCACTTTCCGGGTCCTGTTCGCCCAGCACGTCCAGCTCTTTGCTTGGCAGATGCTTGTGAAATCGGAGTTATCACTAGTGAATCAAGCCCTAGCTTTGGATTATAAACATTCTGTTTAGCAAACCCAGGATCCACCACATAGAATATACCGTCGATTGTCAAAGAGGCTTCAGCGATATTCGTAGCAACAACCACTTTCCTCTTCCCAGGAGGTGGAGGGTCGAAGATTCTGGACTGCATCTCACTAGGGAGAGCACTATATACAGGTAGCACAATAAGTTCAGGAACATTTTGGCCTAAACCTTTCATCCTTTCATATAGAGACTGGCAAGCAAAATCAATTTCTTCCTGACCAGTTAAAAAGAGAAGGACGTCACCTTCAGGCTCGGTCAAGTGAATTTGTAGTACCGTAATAAGAGCAGCATCCAAGTAGTCGCTTTCAGGATTCTTTGTGTAATAGATCTCAACAGGAAATGTTCTTCCCGGAATTGTGAAGATGTTGCAGTTGAAGAAGTACCCAGAGAACTTTTCTGCATCCAGTGTTGCAGATGTCACTATAAGTCTAAGATCAGGCCTCCTTTCAATGAGCTTCTTAAGGAGTCCAAATAGAACATCGGTATGGATTGTCCTCTCATGAGCCTCGTCAAGCATGATAACAGAGTACTGCGACAGAGTCTCATCGATAAGAATTTCCCTGAGAAGCATACCATCAGTCATATACTTAATGACAGTGTCTGGTCCTGTGCAGTCTTCAAACCTGATAGCGTATCCTACTTCTTCCCCTAACCGACATCCGAATTCTTCGGCAACCCTCTTTGCAACAGACATGGCAGCTACTCTACGCGGCTGGGTACACCCGATCTTGCCCCTGGTAGTGTATCCAGCTTCAGCAAGATACTGAGTAACCTGAGTTGTCTTTCCGGAACCAGTCTCTCCAATGACAACTAGAACCTGATTGTCATGCACAGCTTGGACAAGCTCTTTCTTTAGTTTGTAGATAGGCAAGCTTTGCCTTTGCTCCTGAATGGAAAGCTTCGAACGCTGCCCAAAAGTCATAGTTTTTCCAAAAGCATCCTTCTTCCACTCAGGCATGTCATAAGCTGATAACCCAACACCTCTAAGCTCTTGAGCAAGATGCCTCTCTCCTGTCTCGGGCATTGGATCTTCCCAAGGACGATTTAGATCCTTCGGAATAGAGTCAAGCATGGTTCTTTGTTGTTGTTCTCGAACTTCTCTGCGCTCCTTGATGAGAGCAGATTGTAATGCAGCAGCACGACTCAAGGAGCCTTCAGGATTCTTAAATATCTTCACAGGCGACATATCCACAGAGTATCGAGTTTGCCCGTTCAGAAAAGCAGGTTCATCCTCATTAAGCTCAATCTCGAGCTCTTCCTCACCTCCCTCTTCCTTGTACATCATTCCATCTCCTTCATCATCAAACATGGGATATTCACCAACAGATAGCACACCTGAAGCTATCAATTGCTTTGCTTCCCACCTCTCTGGGGAGCTCATCCGCTTCAATGGTCGCCTAGACGGCGCCACATCTTCCTCCTCCACGATCCTAATCCCTGAAAGACCTGTCCGTGCAGCAGGCCCTTCCCTCGATCCGGACACCGGGTTTGCCCTGAAACTATCATCATTCTCAGTCTTCTTCAATGGAAGCAAATCCTTCCCAGTATGTTGATCCACATCCCTCATTGAAAGACTCAACTTTTGACCAGAAATCGAAATCACCTTCACATAGACTTCCTGATCTCGCTTCACAACATCCTTAGCATTATTAATCCTCCTGGTGGCCATCTGCGAAACATGCACCAATCCTTCCTTTCCTCTAAAATCATTGAACTGCACAAAACAGCCAGTATCCATTACCCTAGAAACCCGACCTTTATATACATGGTAAAGTTCAGGCTCAGTGGATATGTTCTTAGTAGCTCTGCTCCTGCGATCATCAGCAGGACTGCAATTACCACCATCATTATCCTCATAATCATCCCTACCACCTCTCTCCGATCGATGTCCTCCTCTTCTATCACCATCATCATCTCCATAACCCCTATCTCGATTTCTATCTCTTTCTCTATGCCTATGGCTGTCTCGATCTCTATCCTTCTCCCTATCTCTCCGCCCCCTTTCACTTCTCCTTTCATGTCTATCCCCGTGTCGATCTCTACTGTCTCTATCCCGATCACCATTGGCTCTATCCAAGTCTCTACCATCCCCATGGCTTGCCCTGCGTCGTTCTTCTGCCTCTAATTCAATCTCCCTCTCGAGCTCCTTCACCCTCTCCCTACTATCACCAATAGCCAAAGCTTTGAACTTACCTCCCTCACTATCGCCGTCTTTCTTCGAGAGCTTGTCTGACTTGGGCTTCGCAGGCAAGATCGCGCGGATAATGGTAAATAGAGTCCGGACAAAGTAATCTGCCAAGTTGAACTCTTTGAGGAGCACATTGAATTCTTCCACCGTCTCGCAGTCTTCGCCGAGGTGAATGATGTACTCGGCGAGAACTTTGTCCGGCACCCCTAAATGACTCTCGAGCTCGGTGCAAACCTTGGAGATCAGAGAAAGCTTCTCCAGTTTCTTCAATTCATTGTCGCTGTGGGTCGGCATGGTTGAGATCTGATGGGAGCGAACCAACCAGAGCTAGGTTGTTTTGGATTGAATTACTTGCAAGTTCCTCCTTCCTTGTAGAGAGATTGAAAACCCTAATTCGATTTGATACAGTATTTTTTAAAAAAAAATTGAAAACCATAATATATATATATATATGTTCATCATCATCCATATATAATTTGTGTTGGTCATCACCCCCAATAGACACATTTTGCAAGTTTTAATTTTATTAAGAAAAAAAATTATATTTAATTCCTATATTTTTATAAAATTAATAATCTTGTCCTTACTATATTTGAGACACATTTTACTAAATCATTATTTAAAATTTATTATTATTTCAAGGCCGCTTAGTCGGCAGGTCATAGTAATTATAATTAAATTCTCAATTCAACATTCCTATCAATTTAAGTTAAAATCATCATACTCAATCCGTTCAAATTTCGGATACATGTATTTTTGTTAATTCAACGAATTATAGAGATCGGAGGATATATATTCCGCATGTTGAGATTTTTCTATCAAATAGATCAGCCACTTACCAAATCATATATATATAACAAGTCAAATTATTGGTCAAATGTGGTTCTTGAAGTTTGACCTCTTACAGATAACATGTTACTCATCGTCCAATATATATGGACTCAAACTATATTAATTTAGTTCTTCTATTTGTCAATTCAACCACATCGTGTACCTAATTAGTAGTTAAATAAATAATTGTTGTAATAATAAGTATAAACTTTATATTTTTTTTATTTAAATTTTTCTTTAATGTTATAAAATTTTGTTGATATTATGGTATAAAATCGCATGAAAGTGTATAATTACGTTTGTACAGGTCAAACTTGCTTATCGATGACTCTAAGTGGTTAATTACAAGTATACATTCTTGACACCTCAAGTTAATGAGTTAGATACAACTGAGCCGTCAATGACCCACGTAATGCTCGACCCAACTCATTCATAGATCTAACTGTAAGGCTAACTTAGTACCATAACTGAATACGGTAGTTAATTTTGTACTTACTTATCCTATTATTTCTCACGCTTTGAATTATGTTGTGTCGTTCTTCTCCATCACATGGATTCGTTTCTCACAACGAATCAATTAAGCCTATATTGTGTTTTGATTAATTATAAATATTAATAAATTATGTATTTTGTAATTTAGATGATCGATGTGCGTGCAACGCACGCGTTAATAACTAGTATATATATATATATATACACGAGCTAACATCCCAAAACGAATTGGTACATCCACTAAATTTTGTTGTGTACCCGAGTTAACCTGAGTGTTGCACGTTAGAAATGCTGGCTAAAACTGACAGAATCGGTCACGTGACCATTTTTTTTTACTAAATTCAAATTAGTCGGACATAGAAAATGACACCCTCAATTGATTTAACAAAGAAAACTTTGGACTTCTCTTCATCAGTCACTTCAGTTTGTCACCTTCTTCTTCCCCGGCTCCAAACCCTTGTTCTTTCCCAGCCCAGGCAGAGCTCTCTCTTTCCCTTCTCGGCGCCACGATCGTTAGGGTTTGATCTCGTTCGTGGTTTTCCGGCGATTTCGCGTTTCTTCCGGCCAGAATCGTCTATCCGCGTCGTTGGAAGTATAACGCTGTCTTGTTCAACCATTTTCGCCCAAACTTGTGAAACTTCACAATGAGTCCGAGCAGGTTGTTATTTAGTTTTCTTGCTTATCTCTGTCAATGTTGGTAATCGATCGTTGAATTAAGACCAGTTCAAGATGGATTTGTTATGGGTTTGTCCTATCAAGATGTTTTGTTGTTAAAAATTACATTTTTTTTTTGAGTATTTGACTACATGCGTGGGTATGAACTGGTCTACTCAGCTCCAAACTGAACTTAGGGTTTCATTTTGGAGTTTGATTTTCAAAGACACATTAATGCATGGAAGAATCTGAACTCGAACCCAAATTGAACTTAGGGTTTCGTTTCGTTTTGGTCTAAGTGTATTTGACCAACACCAGCACCAGTCTGCACATACTGAAGCTCCTGCACAGTCTGAAGCTTCTGCACAGATTGGGTGTACACGGATTGAACCATCACAGTCCTCACAGGTTGAACCTTCACCATCTGCAACTCCAAGGAAGTTGATGTTCAAGCGAAAAGCTAATAGGAAATGGGGTTCACGAGGAGGACAAAAAATGAGAATGACACCAAACACCACCACCGGTTTCAAGTGATGCTGCCAGGAAGATACTGTGAGAGTGGTAGGCTAGGCAGTCGGTTTTTGGTAAGGCACAATTGCTTTACGGTTAAATGTTGACAGTTGGAACTTTTTTTTTTTGTTATGTAATCATGAGTCTGTCTTACATGTGAAAATAAACCGTTGAATAGTTATGTATGTAAGGATATGCTATGAAACTGTTTTCGGTGTATTGTGTGAATGTTTACAAGTGTACAACAGTTTTATATTTAACTCAGGTACCAATTTGCAACACTTAGACCAACCATTATACTTATTACGAACATTTATATTAAATTAGATACAAAGTTACAACACTTAGAACAACACATATATTTAAAGATAACATATGAGTTTTGTCATACACCAAAATGACACTATTACAACAACGACATCAAATGACAGAAAATTATATTCAAACATACCTAGAAACTATAAGCAGAAATGAAAAACAACAGAACCAGTATGACAACAACAAGTTTATAACTCTTTAATTTCTCTTCATACATATGCAATTTGTGCTTATAAAGCATCTATTTTTCATGAAAAAAAAAAATTCACCATTTCATGATGAATCTTCTCCTTTTGTTGAAAAAACTTCTCATTTTGTTGATACTTCTCAAATTTTTCATCTGCAGCAGCCATCATCTTCTTTACCTTGGCAGAAACTCTCTTAGAATGAGGACACATTGACATCGTACTATTCGAAATACAGACAACCTGCTTCTTTTGTAATCGGCTAACCCGAGACACGAAATTAGCAATTGGGGATAAAAATAACAACAAATTGTTTACAATTGAACTAACAAACACTTACATTCCATATAGGGCACGTGTAGAACCTCATTGCGAAATTTTTTCCGTGCCCTACGTTTTTATCACGGCAACCAGTCCACACTGGCATTTTTTTGAGAGGGTGTGGCCATTAAAGAACTAGAAGCCATTGAAGACATAAATTTGAGCTGGGGTCTTCAATGTCACAGCAATCATGTCTTCAATTTCTGAGCAATCCCTAACTCCAAGCCCTAATTGTAATGAAGAAGGAGAAGAGGGCTTCTTGTATTAGTATTTGTAATAATGTCATTATAGTCTTTTCATGTTCTTTTTTGTTTTCCTGTCTTTGGCGCCAACAATGGTCACATGCCCCGCACTTGACCGATTATGTCGATTTTAACCAGCATTTCTAACGGTGCAACACCCAGGTTAACTCGGTAACAAAAAAAGCAACAAAATTTAGTGGATGTACCAAATTGATTTAAATCCCTATATGATATCTACATCTATATCATTGAGCAACTTGTTTTTGTAACAATTGACACAAATACTCTACTACTTAATTAAATTAATTTATGTTTTCAAATAATTTATTCCTTTTGAGAATTCATAATGATTTCAGATCAATTATATTCTTTAAAGTTGTCACATCTAGATATTTATGTACAATTTAAATAATATGTAAAGTTAAAATACACAAATAGTGTTTGCTCTCCAATAGTTTAACTTGACTAGATTCCTTAAATATATTTTATTATTAAATTTTTTAACAACCACTAATGAGTATTATCATTAATTGTAATTAAAAATTAATTATGTAATGCATAATGCGTTGATTACATTAATTTAACCTTAGCATCAGCTCTGAACGAAAATCAAGTATCTGCCTCAGCATGGACGTCCGGGAAATGACATCCCAGGAACTTTACATCGGGCTCCCTCTAAAAATAAAGCTTGCATTGCGAATACACTTGTGGACCGGGCCACCTCTCGCATTCAATGATGAATACACGTCCTTCTCAAGTCCTTTGCCATGGCAATGCCCGCCCTAAAACTCCCTCCTCATTTTCTTGTTGAATTTAAGAGCAGAACAGTCGCGTAAAAATCAATCAACTATAGTTGAAACTTGAAAGTATTTTTCTATATTACACTAGAATAAAAGGTCTTCTGCTGCCATCTACGGCCTATTGTTATATTTTCAAAGTATATTTTAGAATTAACTTTGCTAGTTGGACTGATCATCTCTTTCTGATTAAGTGCCTTTACTTGATGCTATATATCCCAAGTTGAAAGAAAGAAGAATCTCTATACAATCAAAGTATATCCATTTCATTGTGATGCTACTGAATATATTGCTTTTCCATTCTAACCACCTTTAAAAGGTCTCAACTTTTTAATACACACAATTATATGACTTAAATTAATTATTTTGGAAGTACTTGACTATATTGATCTTGAGATATTTATTTTTCCCAAAGAAAAGAAATGAGCTATATTAGTACGTAAGCTGATCTCAATTAGCTCCACCAGCAGCCTAGTATAGTTAGGAGATCGGTCTGTTAATCCTAATTCTATTTGCATCATCATATGTCTAATATAGTATGTAAACCAGGTGGAGCCTGATATTTTAATTAGATTACTGCGAAGTGATGCCTCTATGAGATTTAAAATTTAAAATTTTGAAACTAATCACATAAGAATATATATATAATCCTAATTTTTATTTTAGTTTAGATAATTTAAGTCCATGGGACCAGATCTCTACTAGTTAGTTCCTTGTTTATTACTTTAAATTTTGAGTTCTACTCTACCAACCGATTATCGAGTTCCGATCTCCGGTTGTAGGGCTGAGCATTATAAGGGAATAAAATATATTAGAGATAAATATATATTATTATATTTAGATAAATCTAGATTATGAATAGATATATTTTTAGTATATTATTAGATTATGATTTCCTTATTATTAATATCGTTATAAATTTAGTATTTGTTATAGATATAGACGTGTATCTATATATATATATATATATATAGGTACTTGTACTCAACAAGATCAATAATACAATTCTAATTTTCTATATGGTATCAGAGCCTTTCTAACTCCAAGGAGTATAACTTACAAGTCGCCTAACTCCAACGAGTATAACTTACAAGTCGCCGCCCACCATTGCCCCTGTCCAGGTGCGGTTGGCACCGCTGTCAGCTATGCAGATGTCATGCCGGCCGCCTCCTGCCCAATTCTGATTTCAGTTTTTTTTTTTTTTTTCCTTTTCTAATAAGACAATAAATCTCTGCTTCCGTGTTGACGACTTTTGCGCCGATCATCTGATTTAGCGCCAACTGACAAAGCCACCACACCAACCAAGTTGGGTTGTCAGTTAGATTTCCTCTGAACACGCAACAAGCTGTCCAGAGTTACGGTTAGCGGTACTCCGTACAAAGAGTAGGAATAGTAGCCATCGACCTAGTTAGTTGTTCAGAGCGAACCTGAGGAGATTGTTGGACTAGTATTCTATAAAAGATATAAATAACCTGGTTTAAGATATATACATATATAATATTCAGGCTCATAAGAAGACTTTCAAGTTGACCTTTCCTGCTGTTGCCGGCAACGGAATCGGAATTAGGTAAGAAGGAACGGGGCTATATGAAATGAATTGTATTTGAATATGGATTCTTTTTTTCTTCGAGATTGGTTCGAGATTGGCTTGGTGTTCAATGTGCCTTAGTACAAGATCGAAAATGGTCCCTACTATTGTCATGTCTATATCAATTCTTCTCCGTTGATGCCGACTGGATCTCTCCAGGCTTCCGCCAATGCCGACTGGATCTCTCCGGGCTTCCGCCATTGCCGACTGGACCTCCGGGCTACCGTCGTGCTGACTGGATGGATATCTCCGGGCTACCACCGTGCCGCTGGACATCTCCGGGCTTTCGCCATTGCCGACTGGACATCCCCGGGCTTCTGCCGTTGCCGACTGGACCTCTCCGGGCATCTTTCGATGACAACTGCACTATTCAAGCTAGGGGTGTAAACGAGTCAAGCTACTCGTGAGCTACTTGAGATCGGTTCGGTCAATATTCGAAATCGACTCGCAAAAATTCGAGCCGAGTCGAGCTCGAGTTGAGCTTTTTCTGAAGTCGAGTCGAGTACGAGTTCAATGGTACTCGACTCGAGAGGCTCGCGAGTCTAATCGAGCTTTTTCGTTCCACCTATTCGAGTCGAGTTCGAACTCGAGTTTATTCGAGCTTTACATAATATTATATATATGTATATTCAATTCAAGTCGAGTCGATCGAGTTCGAGTTCGAGCTCGAGCCATAAGACTAATCGAGTCGAGTTCGAGCTCAAACTAAGGTGAACCATTTATGACTTAATTGAATTTTAAACTTATCGAGCCGAGCTCGAACTCGTCGAGTATCGAATCGAGTCGAGTTCGAGCTTGAAAATTTGAAGCTCGGCCGAGTTCGAGCTCAAGCTCGAGCTCGAGTAAAGTGAGTCGAGTCGAGTCGAGCTTGCCAGATACTCAGCTCGACTCGGCTCGTTTACACCCCTAATTCAGGCATTCATCAATATTATTCATATTAAGATCAGCCTTCTTGTCAGAACGTCTGTCTTGCGGGGGAGTATAAGGGAATAAGATATATTAGATATAAATATATATTATTATATTTAGATAAATCTAGATTATGAATAGATATATTTTTAGTATATTATTAGATTATGCTTTCCTTATTATTTCGTTATAAATTTAGTATTTGTTATAGATATAGTCGTGTATCTATATATATAGGTACTTGTACTCAACAAGATCAATAATACAATTCTAATTCTTCTATAAGCATAAGGCCCGAGAAGTCGAAAATCCCGACGATCCTGACCCGAGCCCGGTCGGACGAGACTTTTCTTCTAAAGTCGGGCTCAGGCTCGGGCATTTTAGACAAAATCCCTAAAAGTCCAAGTCCGTCACTATATATCTAACTATAGTAAAAAAAAAAAAGTGAAAACCTACATCTAGTACTAGTAGTCTACTCTAGTCCTAATTAATTACTAGCTGCTGAGCTAGTCCTTAATTTCAATGTTCAAATTTTATAGGGATTTAAATCAAATTGGTACCTGGGTTAACAGCCCAAAACGAATTGGTACCTCCACTAAATTTTGTGACAAATTGGTACCCGAGTTAACCTGGGTGTTGCACCGTTAGAATTTCTGGTTAAAACTAACGGAATCTTATTTTTGGCGCATGAAAAGACTAAAATACCCTTATTGCATAATAGCTACGTAATAGCAATTCAAAACTTTAGAACCCAATATCTCACTCATTTCTTCATCTTTTTGGACAATTTTTTTTTTGAAACCGCATAACTTTTCGAGATCTATGCAAGCCAAATAGCCTTAAAGTGATTTGACCATTTTTTTTCAATAAACACCGGTTTCCATGTTAATTCGTTCTTTTTTGTATAAAGCTCCACCGCATTCTAACACTTATCAACTTTGATCACCAAATTTTTTTACTAATTGGATTCCAATACTACAATCAAACCGTTGCTCTTGGATTCCAACACTTCTGTTTAAGAACCAAATTGATATTATACCTTTCATCCAAAAGAAAACAAAAAGCGAAAATCTGTCGAATTAATTATTATGCAATCCATAACTTACTAGAATTTTTCTTTATGTCTCCAGTAAACTATATTGGTGTGTCTCTAAATCAATAAACGTCACTACAAGAGAATATATGGATCTTAGCATGATAAGCTACCAATTTTTTTGTTTATATATTTTTTGGACATGCTGAAAAATTGACCAGTTCTGCAGGTCTTCGATTTTAAAAGCTTGACATGGTCCAACATAAAATTGCAAATGGAACAGTTTTGGCAATATCTCGAAAGAAAATTTATTGTTTGTCTCTAGCCACATAGTGGTAAAATTATTTGTGTGGTTCTTTTAATGCAAGTTCATCTTATTTTCTCACATTACGGTCATCCCTCAGGATACTGAGAGTATCAATTTCCACATGTAGATTAAATGAGAAAATAAACTATTTCTTCTTGGTGTCCATTCTAAAAGTTCTTCCAATACCCTTAAAAGTACTTTTCATATTGTTCTATTTCAAGTATGAAACATATTTATCTATCTAAGATCCATATGTTCTCTTGCAGTGACGTTTATTGATTTAGAGACACACCAGTATAGTTTATTGGAGACATCAAGAAAAATTCCAGTAAGTTATAGATTGCATAACAATTAATTCGACAAACTTTCATTTTTGTTTTCTTTTTGATGAAAGGTATAACATCAATTTGTTTTTAAACAGAAGTGTTGGAATCCAAAGCAACGGTTTGATTGTAGTATTGGAATCCAATTAGTAAAAAAAATTGGGTGATCAAGGGTGATAAGTGTTAGAATGCGGTGGAGTTTGATACAAAAAAGAATGAATTAACATGGAAAACGATATTTATTGAAAAAAAAATGGGAAAATCACTTTACGGCTATTTGGGTTGCATAGATCTCGAAAAATTATGTGGTTTCAAAAAAAAAAATCGTCTTAAAAGATGAAGAAATGAGTGAGATATTAGGTTTCAAAGTTTTGAATTGCTATTACGTAGCTATTCAGCAATAAGGGTATTTTAGTCTTTTCATGCGCCAAAAATGAGATTCCGTTAGTTTTAACCAGAAATTCTAACGGTGCAACACCCAGGTTAACTCGGGTACCAATTTGTCACAAAATTTAGTGGAGGTACCAATTCGTTTTGGGCTGTTAACCCAGGTACCAATTTGATTTAAATTGCGGGCTAGGCCGAGCCCGTCCCGTCTTTGTTCAGGCCCGCTTCGGGTGGGATTTTTTTCACTGTGATTGACCTCGGGCTCGGGCTTGGGACAATAAATAAGAAGCCCGAAATTTTCGGGCTCGGGATTTTTTTCCACAAAAGCCCACCCGGCCCGTCCGAGCTCAGCCCTATCCGGTTGCAACCGGCAAAAAAATATTCAAATTGTGAGTAAGAGAAAAAACTTAGACCGTAAGTAGAAGAGTTCGAACATTCAATTATTTATTAAGTATGGTTGGAAAAAATTCAAACGATAAGCAGTAGAGTCTGAATATTACGTAACGCGATGAGTCTAAATTCGCTATTAGCTACTAGCTTATTCCTTTAATGGGTAAAAAAACAATATCCTATCAAAACCGAAGATATCACCTTAATGAATGGTTTTTAACATTTTAGCGCACCCGGTCCGGAGTTACTAAAGTATAAACTGTGCTCTGCAATGTGTTACAAAATATTTATATCTTGGATTAGCTAGCTAGGTCGGGTTCCTTAGACAAGAAGGCAAGCAATTCATTTACGCATCACCGGCCCACTTGATAAAATAAAGAAAATATTCCATGGAATGGAAGCCCCCATTTTGTTCTCTTTTTGTAGATACTCCAAAAGTTGCAATATATATATTCTTTCTTTTGTCAATCCAATCCAATCCAATGTGACATTCAGTGATGATTAAGCTTATTAAGATCATGGTTTTTTTTTGTTAAACTAGCTAGATAGGGTTTCTTCATATAGTTAATTTGCGATTCCAAATATTAATTTATATATGCCATTACATTTCAGAATCATCGGTTGCTCCGCCGGCGCCAACTCGGTTTAGGGTTTAGGGTTTCAGAATCATCGGTTGCCGCCAAGTCGCTATTTATCATAACCTTAATCATACAATTCATGTGATCTTTTAGTGTATCGCGTACATAGTAGAGTGGTAACATAACATGTAGATCATACTCTAAACTCTGAACTTTAAGAAAGAAAGCTCCAGCAGCTTCTATCTAGCTAGAGATCAGAAGGACCACCATAAAGATGCTCTTCATAAATTTTTTTTTTAAAAAAAAAAAAAAACCTAGTTTTGAAGTAATGAGAGTAATGTTAATAATTGCTATAAATAGAGACACAAGGGCAATATGCAAAACTTGAAGTTGATCAGCAGCTAGCTCGTTTTTTGGTAAAGGCGATCGATATCCTGGGTTATACGTAGAGAGAGAGAGAGAAAATGGGTGGGGGAGTGGATGGAACGATGGAGTATATGTCGGATTTAATGAGGAAGTTGAAAGGGAAGAGGAAGAAGAAGCAAATCTATACCACAGCTCTCAAGGTTAGAATGGACTGCGAGGGTTGTGAGAAGAAGATGAAGAACGTCCTCTCTTATGTTAAAGGTACGTACGTATATAATCATGCATATAACCCCCATACATATATATTTTAGGGTACAATAAACAACTTAATGCAAATTTATGTCACCATTTAGGGGTTAAACAAATCGAGACGAACTGGAAGGAGCAAAGGGTGACAGTGACGGGGTACATGGATGCGAAGAAGCTGCTGGAAGCGGCCAAGACGACGAAGAAGAAGTGCGAGCCGTGGCCGTACATTCCGATCGGTATATCCGCGCATCCATACATATCCGCCGCGTATGATAAGAAGGCGCCTCCCAACTTTGTTCGAGGCGTCGGTGATACTTCGGGTATTAAAGAGACCATGTTGGATCATCACCTCACCACCATGTTTAGTGACGATGATCCTAACAATGCCTGTTCAATCATGTAATTAATTAATAATAATCCCACAATATTTATAAAAACAAGTATTAACAATAATATCTACCAATAATATGTTATATTTACCCCGCTTCAACAACTTGTGGATCTATCTATACTCTCAGAGTTGAACTCAATAAAGAGAGACCTGCATATATCGAATAATAATAAAAAAATTCTTAAGGATTCAGGTTTACTCATTATTAGAGTAGAGTTAGTATGATTTCTCCTATTATATTATAATAGAGACGTTTATTGATTGTTAATTTATAAAATTAATTGCTACTTCACCATATATTTTTTTCAAGGGAAACAATCCCTAAAAAGTTATAAATTTTTTAAGAGATTTATAAAATTTCGAATGGACTTTATTATAAAATTCAAAATTTTGTAAAAGATTTTCATCACAAATTTATAGACAGGTTTTTTTAGGAGCTTAGAAATTTTTCAAACATTATACATTTGCAATGAATTTTCAATAATACTTTACAAATATGTTTATATATACATCACAAATAAATCTATCCGCACAACTAAATTTCTTATAATAATTTCCAATTGTAATCCATTTGTTCGACTGAAAACTCTCAATTCAGTGTCACATTTTCCAACATACCGGTATTTTTCTAACGGAAATGATCAAACATCCAAAACTCATGTTCCGAAAGATTTCGACCGTTAGTGGGTGGGAATTTACTCCAAAAAGTTGATAAATTTATATTATTTGTCAAAGTTGATAAATTTATATTATTTGTCATCCCCTCATAATCAGACTGTGTCGGAAACACCAGGGTTGGATTGTGTATCACCGCTTTTTTTTAAATCTATATAACAAATATTCTATTCAAACCACGTGTCTCTTCAATAGTATACAAATAAAAATAATTATATTTTGCTTAATTAAGTAAAAAAATAACAAGTGACAAAATCAGCAAATTTAAACTTTATTTAAAACACAACAAATCAACGGTGGAGTGGAATCAAATCAGTTTTCAATTATTTATTAAAAAAACATTTTCAAGTACCAATTTGTGTCTAACACCATATTTTTCAGTGATTTTAAATTTTAATCCCAAATTATAAAACTAATATATCTTGTTCCTGGGACGGCAGTTCATAAGCCGGCAGAGAATATAGACAAGGACGAAGCTTCTTAAGTGTAACCGGTCGTTTATTAGTTGATGATCAAATTAACCCAAACTCCATGATCTCCGTTTATAAGAATACCAGAATCTGAAGGATATTTGAAGAATGTGTTTCATAATCATCAAAGAAGTGACGAAAGAGGAAGTTAAAGAGAGAGGAAGAAGAACCTGGTTGCGGAAATGGAGAAGCAACAAACCTGCAGCAGTCTATCACATACGGACTGGTGTAGATAAGACAAGGAAACAAGATCATGAAGAAGAAGATCAAAGGAGAGCAGTAGAGAAGTTGAAGAGGAAACAAGAAAAACAAAGGAACAAACTTGCACAAGAAGAAGAACAACTCAGGATGAAAAACAAGAATAAGAAGAAAGCAGCAAATAGCTTGATCAACATCACCAATAACAAGAAGAAAAAATCAACAATTCTTTGGGCGTTCAATAAAAAGTAGCTAGACTAGACCTTATAATTCATCTACCAATAAACCACCAAGTTTGTTTAAGATTAATTAGATTTTTTTTTAATATATATTCACATATATCTGCCCGAATAATCTCCATTGATCATATCAGATTAACTTATAAGAAGATACGTTTTGGTTTTTAATTTTTTTTCATTTACGAAGCTTGAATCAAAAATCTATTTTTAAAATCTTTATGTTAAACCACTATGACATTTAACAATGCTTAAGGTAAATATTTTAATTATATATAGTAAAGCCAAATGCATATTTTATGAGATAAAAATAAAGCTACACAAATCTTATCATTAATTTACCCTTAATTTAGTCGTTCCCACTATTAAACCCTTTAAATTTCTCCAAAATTCTGTTCTTTCAAAATATCATATTATACTAGAGTTATGGATATACGTACAGACAACCTCACTAAGACTCGACTTGGTCGCCCCGTCGATCCCAAACATGGTAAGTGACCGAGACCCGAAGATTACGCGCTAGTCCTCCCGAAAACCCCGTCCAGACTAGTCTGGTCGTGACGGGGCCGACACGTCCCGCGCTCGGCCCCCGACGTCCAGGTGATTGACACCCGGTTACGCACACGACACATCCCGTATAAAATATTACGCGGACCCCACCCGATAATGTGGGCCCCTCCGACGTCAATATCACAATCCATATAAATAAGGTCTCATATCTCTTATTTACAACTTGAATGCTCTCACCTTTCTCTAGAACTTTATCTCTCTAAAACCGAACTCTCATTTTAGTGATCTCGACTCGACAAAAGACTGCCAAGATCGAAACCTCAACGAGCGTGATCCATCGAGAGTCTAGATAACTCCACTTATGAAAATATATGTTTTCTATAGAATTTTTTTATCTTATTACTACATCAATTATCAATTATTAACTTTTTAGCAGATCAATTTTTACTTTTAAATATTTTTATTATTTAAAGTGTTATTATTCAATAATGTATAGCATGATTGACCTAGTATGAGGAACTATGTCTAATACGAGCTTAAGTCAAGTTGAGGCCCCTAACTCACCTTAAACAATAAAAACTCTAGATCGGTCATGACTCAATTAGCCGAGCTCGTGCTATACATGGTCTCCCAGACTTAGTGATCAAGTCTAGTATGAGATCGGGTCAAGACAAACACCAAAAACAGGTGAATCAAGTTATATGTCATTGAATAATCACATGTCACCCTTTTTTTGCCACTCACTTCTGATAGTTAAAACACTTCAAAGATTAAAAAAATTGAGTTAATAAAAATTCAATAGCTAATATTTACTAGGCCTGTCAATTTGACCCGTAAATGACCTGTAAATGACCCGGTCACGGATCGGGTCCGGGTACACATATTTTAGAAACAGGTCATTTACGGGTTGACCCGCAAATGACCCGTTAAAATCATGCCGGGTACGGGTTTAGCTATATGACCCGTGACCCGGCCCGTGACCCGTTCCGTGGAACTTCCGCATGCTAACTTTTTTTTTCCCTTAGTTTATTTACTCTCTGTAAGTGAAGCAAAGTTCCTAAACTAATGTAGTCTCTCTAAGATCAGCTCAGTTTGTTCTTTACTCTCCCAACCTTTAGTTTGAGGAGTTGTTTTGTAGTCACTTAACCAAATATTCTATCATTCATATCCAGTTCTAGCGTTGGGTCGTTTTGTCTTCTCAACCTTCAATAACAACTGTGTTGGTCGAGACTCGAGATGACGCAAATAACCTATTTAGTTCAATGTGCAAAGTTTGTAAGTGAGGGCACAAGAGTACTTACTTCCTTTATATTTCTTTGTATCTCGTTCCCTGGTGCTAATTTCTAAAACCCCAAATTTGCTGTTCCCTGGTGCTAATTGCTAAAACCCCAAATTTGCTGCTTAATTAGAGTGTTGCTTCCTAATATGCTTGATTGATTTCCCCTTGAAACTTTTGTACTCTCAGGTGCCTTTTTTTTTGGTCTGACGGCGATTGAAATTTGATAGTTTAGCCAATTGTGTAATTCACTTGATCTTGAGAAGAACAAAAAGTCGTCCGCGAAGAGCATTAGTGATCAGTCCGAACCAACATTGCCTAGCGATAGCTCCTCATTGCTTTCCTTTTTTTTCTTTTACATGAGTTGACCCGGGTCACGGGTTAGACCCGGGTCAACCCGTGACCCGGGATCCCGGGTCTCTGACTCTGACCCGTAGTGACCCCCGGGTCAATCACGGGTCGGGTGGTTGGTGACCCGCGGGTCACGGGTTGACCCGTTTTGACAGGCCTAATATTTACCGTTTTTGATATAATGTAATATTCCTTTTTGTTTTCCTGATATATAAAAATGTACGATTAGAACCATACTAGATACTAACCCCGCGCACCGCGCGGGTAAAATATCGAGAAAAAAATTAAGCATTTTTATAAATAAAAAAATGTAAACTTTATTTATTTATACATTATATATATATATATTTTTACTTAGAGACTAAAATATGAGTTAAATATATTACACAAACGCAATACTTTGCATTTTACTTTATAGAGTTACAATTAAATTAGAAAACAATCACCGGAAAAAGTGCACGTGTCACCCAAATAATGTTTGTTAGGCGAATCCTTAATGTTTTGTTTAATAACCAACTTACTCAAATAAACTTATTCTAATTTTTATATAAGCATATACACGTTACACCCCACACAACAAAACACGGTAATGTTGGAAAACAAAGCTAATATTACTACATGTGCTTTATATATTATCACAAACAATAATAATAAGAAAAAAAAATAAAAATTGCATAAATGCACACGACAACAATTTACAAACTATAACATTAACATGAATTAACTGTGATTTTTTTTTTTATTAAAAATATTTTTTCCATATTTTTTTGAATAAGTAAGTACATTATTTTTTCAGTAAATTATTTTTTTTAAAAGATAAAATTATTTGAAAATAAAAATATTTAGAAATATTTTAAGGGCGAAATTTGATGCGAAACCAAAGTTGACAATGAAGTAGGAAAATGGTATTTTTCTTTATTTTTCTTACATTGAATGAGAGTTTAATTTCATAGATTATTTTAATGCTAATATTGGTTTTTTTTTATCATATATATAATATTTAATTTTATCACCTAAATACAATATTTGTTCCAATTGGGTAAAAATCCACATTCATTTGATTTACTAAATTTTTTCTTAATACTATAGATTTTTTTTTCTACACGGTTAAAATTAGAATTTAATAGAGTTTTCTTTGTTTTTTTTTTTGGCCATGAGAGTTTTTTTGTTCATAAATAACTTTTTAGATCAGATATTTCTAGCGTGGTTTTTTAACACCTAGGGTTTTTAAGTTGTTTTTAGCATATATACCTTTCATTTTTTTCGTATTGTCACCTTGAGGATCCATCTGCAGCCAGACCAAGAGATTTGCATCTAATTATTTTATCAACCCGACGGGTCCTCAGAATTGTTTGTTGGCTTTGCATCTAAAAGCTCTGCGAATGAAATTTATCCATTGTCAATAACATCAAATTCCTCTCTAGATGATCATCAAAGTCATTAACTCATATAGTGAAGTCAAGTACAATACTTATCTATCTTGGAGCTCTTGGCAAGTAAATACTTACCTTGATGTTATTATGAACAAGTTTAACTTCTCTCATTGATCTATTTGTCATCAGGATCACTACCATGCTGATGATATTAAGAAATACACTTTAAAATGTACTAAATTTTAACGTCATAATTACTCTAAATAGCCAATATATATAATAATTTTTCATGTCGATATATATATATATATATATATATATATATATATATATATATATATATATATATATATATATATATATATATATATCTCTATATATCTGATCACCGAAAAAATCAATCATCAACACGACCCGATGATGCTCGGATATGAATTTTTTGAGTCCAAAGTTGATGAACATGTTATAATATTTATAATTATACGTACAACATTCCTCTAACAAAATTATAACTTATTATAATTCATAGAATGTTAGCTAGCTACTTGACTATTTAAGAGAATACATGCAAGTAGTCAATGGCGAAAACTTATGGTCGTCGTTGTCGAAGAAGTCCTCTAACATCCATTGTTTAAGTTGTTTTCATTCCCATAACCTAAAAAAACAAAAAAAACAAAAATTAGATAAGAAATATATCATGAAGCATGTATATGAGAAAACGATCCAAGAAAATCGTAATATCACTAAGTAGTCAATATATATTGAGGAGTATGGATGGTCGATGGACCTCTTTGTATACAATACAGTAGGTGATGGAGAAAAAATGATTTGATAATGAAGAATTCACTTATAACATGCTTGTAAGTATCGTAGGCAAGTCGTGTAGACACAATCATCGCGAAGTAAAAAAATTATTGTTCAATATAGAGTCCAACTCGATCAGTAACCTACACCACTTTGATGAACACGATTAAAGCAAGAAAGGGAACCTGTTGAAATTTCGCTTGAAACGATCAAAAGTAAGGAAAATAAAATGGAGAAAAATAGAGAATTGTAATTAACTTGATGGAATGGTGATCTTAGAGTGAGACCCACCCAATGCAGTCCAAATTGACAAAGAGAGCATTATGTGCTAATTCGCGAGGGCGGCTAGGGCTTTGGAGGAATTTCTTCTGCCCTAAATCATATATATTGATGAGATTAATTAGCTATTTTGGCCAAGAAAATATTATACAGCTATTTAATAAAAGAAACTATATATATATAGAAGATCTTTTATCGTAAATTTTGTAGAGTTGATCCGATAGATTCTAAATTAAATAATATATACTAATATTACGTGGTTTAATAAGGGTTTAGGAACGTGGCTTTTATATATTTTCTATATATATAATATTTAATTGTTAAAAAATAAAATGTCTACGTGGCGAGCTATGATCTTCCGGAGCCAAACTGTATAGATTTACTATTTAAAAGGAAACTTTTAATTAATTTGTTTCTTTAAATTGCGTAGAGACTAAAAAAGGAGATAAAAATACTTCTTAATTTTCAATCAATCAATATTATGTATCTAAATTTAGAGAACTCCATTTAAATTAGGTAGCAGTGACTGCGTGGACAGTCCACGTGTCAGTCGGAGGGCTTCCGGTGCTGAATTAATATAATACTAGCCACTGATCCCGCGCACCGCGCGGGAAAACATCATGAATAAAAAATAAATTAAAAAATTAAGTTGTCTTAATTTGTTGAACATGCAAACATATTAAATAAAATTAAAAATTTTAAATATTTTTTTGGATAGAAAATTAATTATCAACATTGCATTAATTTAATTAAAGTTTTTAACACTAATTATTATTTAAAATATTTTATAATAGTGAAATAATCAACATTATATATCAATTTTTATAAAATGTTTAATTAATATAAAACTTACAATTTTAACATTTACTCTTTTTTGTTGATATTTGTTGAGTAATTTTAAGTTTGTTCTTTTTTAAATTAGTTAATATACGACACCTGATCGAGATTGAACCACCAAGTGAACCCCAACCTAACTACCCTAAACTGATTAGAGAAGGTGTTCGAGCTCCCATTATGCTACATTAATTGGCCAATATGCCATGCATAAATTTAATCATACAATACAATTTTTTTAAATACTTTTCTTCTAATTTTCTTTTATTTGATCATGAAAATAAATTATGATTATTAAACGGGTCGATGAACACGGAATAAATTAAATAAATCAAACCAATTAATTTAAATTATAGTTCGAAACTGGATGGAAATATTAAAATCAAATAGCACGAACTTGCAATCAATCCACCAGAGTTTGTAGTTCTTGGAATAGAAAGATGATCATTCGATTGTGATAAAGTCTGGAATCGAAGATGTCGAAAGAATCCGAAAAGGCTTTCTCATGGAGGTATGAAACCCTAGTTTTCACGATGAAGAACACGGTAACGGAAAGGATAAAACATTTCCAGACTTCTTAGAAGAGGTTCCTTCACTTGGAACTTCTCCACCTGAACCCATACTATAAATAGTGTGGGAAAAGTCTGAAATTACAAAATAACAACAACCAAAAAAGGAACAGTCAAAAAGACCCAAAGAAATAAAAGAACAACAATATGTTAATAACAATAAAGGCCAACCGTCTTCAAGATTGACAAATAAACCCTCAAAAGATTCTAGACAAACTTTAATCAATTTCATTGAACTTACAAAATAAAAAATTACATAAATAAATAAATACAATTCATGTCTCATTTATTTGATCATATAATAAAAAAAACACACATATATATATATATATATATATATATATATATATATATATATATATATATATGATTACTTTACCTTGTGATAATCTCCTTAAATGTGAGAGTCCGAACCATTGCTTTCGAAATAGAGTAACCTCGAGCATTTTATCGTGCATATGCATTGGCTCTTGAAGTCATCATCATGCTCATATTCGTTTGGTCAAATATCTACTCCTCCCATATAGTTTAATATATATGTTGATCACGATTAATTAAACCCCTTTATCCTGTGGAAGAAATAAAACGCTTGGTTTCAAAGAGATCAAGTGCCGTGAAATACATATATGTTTGAACTTTTAGTATCTAAACTTACATAAGTCAATGACATAATAATCTATAATATGATTGATGATCAATATATTTCGGGTAATTAATACATTCGTATTTTTGGTAATAATCTTCAAGGTCGAAGAATGTAAAGCCTCGTTACCATTAATTAGAGTCGATTTTTACTAATCATATATTGAATGTCGTCTCTCTTGTAGAAGGCTTATCTGACATCTAATGACTGGATTACCGCCGCAAGTTCTTCCATCATGATAAACCCTAAATCAAACTTCATCTCTATCAATATTGCTAACAGATAAGGCAACAAATAAATAAAAGTAACCTGTAAATGGTTGTATGCATACATCTTTGTCGATGAAATATGAGGAAGTTCTATGGTTCTCCTATTCTCAGACCTTGAAATTCTGTCAAAATTGTAAATACAATTTTTATATATATTGCTGAGTTTCCACCGTAATATATATTGTGCACAATATATATCTTAATTTAAGAGGAGCTTAAAATATAATATATATATATATTTTTCTTCTAAAATTGCAATTATTTAATATTTACATCTAAATTTATAAAAGTGTAATTAAATTAGGAAACAATGAATGTAGAAAAAGGTACACGTGTGGAAAGACAAACGAATGAAAAATAAGAAATTTAAACTTGTATTTAAAGAAGCTCGAACAAATAATACAATACTATCTAGTTTTAACAAATTAATTTACCTAGCTAGTTGTGGTGATTTAATGCACCGCTATTGTCCAAACCTATGCCATAAAGAACAACACGTGAGAGAATGGAGATGTATTTTTTTTTTTTGCCAAAGAATGGAGATGTATTTCAAATCAAAACGCAATGGAAAGGTAAAAATTTAAATAAAATTACACATAGAGAGGAGAAAAAAAAAAACAGAAACATCTTTTTGGAGTGGTGAAGGCATTCGAGGTAGTCTTTGCGGAGCCATCTGTCTTTGTTGCGGTCCTCTACCATAAATGATTATATCAGACTCAACATGAAATAAAGAGAAGAATGAGATTCATATAAAATATGTAATTTATTAAAAAAATTACTCTTAACAAATTATACGAACTTAAAATTTATATGAACAAAAATTAACTTACGTATCAATCGCAAAGTTGAGGGTTAGCTCCTTAGTTCACCTACAAAACAATTCAAAATCAAGATAAATAAGTCAGAAATATGTGCAATAAAATTTCAAAACAATACAAAATTAAATAAGAAGTTCGGATATAACATTTTCTTCTTACCACTTTTAATATAATTAATTTTATATTTTTCACACCTCGACAGAGATGGTGTCGAGGTTGAGCTCCTTACTATAACTATTTAAAAAAATTGAAATAAATAAGTAAAAAACATGTACAAAGAACTATTAAAACAATAGTAGTGGTTATTCTAATTATTAAGTGGTAGTACTGATTAGTACTAAGCATGCCATTATTCCCTGCATGTTAACAAACATGGCGCCGTGACAAAAAAACTACGATGTTGCTAGTCAGGTGGTGGCTGCCTCGACCGAAGTCAAGAATACAGAGCTTAATTATATGATGTAATTATATTATAAAGGCGATATGTAATATTTTTTTTGCAAAAAATAGGATATGCAATATTCAGTATATTGTTTCTCATATATTATCACAAAATTAATAGCTATATCTTGCCTTTTATACGTGTACTTTTTTTTGGTAAAAATAAATACACCTAAATGTTATTATTATAATTTTTTTATTGATTTATCATATATTATTATTATATTGGCAAAAAAAAAATATTATTATTATTATAGCTCCGTTTGAAAGCAATTTTATTTTACTTTATTATATATGATTTTTTGTTGAAATAATAAATTTTTTAAACACCGTCATAATGGTAGAAGTTAAATATGTATTATTGATTAATATAATAGTATATTTGAGAGTTTTAAAAAACTACGTTTTATATAGGCTTTATAATAATAATATTTGATAGTTTCCATTGAAAGCAAAACATTTTGACTTTATTATATATAATAATTTTTTTTTCTAGTAATATAATTTTTAACACTATAATAATGGTCGATGCTATGTATATAGATATTATTAATGTATAATAGTATATTTAATAGTTTAAAAAAGTATTATAGACGATTTTCCTTTATTCATTAAAATTGGTCAAAAGCTTAATCCTATTTTTGCACATTATAGAAGAATATAAACCCAACTGTATCTATATATAATTTAAATTCACGTTCAATCTTTTCTATACTTACGTGGCAGTCTACGGTCTTCCGGAGCCAAACTGTATAGATAATGAATTTAAAAGGAAACTTTTAATTAATTTGTTTCTTTAAATTGCGTAGAGACCAAAATAGGAGATAAAATTACTTCTTAATTTTCAACCAATCAATATTATTTATCTAAATTTAAAGAACCCCTATTAAATTCCGATTAGATTAGGAAACATTGACTGCGTGGACTGTCCACGTGTCGACCAGAGGGCTTCCGATACCGAATTAATATAATATAGTAGATAGTAAACATCACACCACCGATGGTTATGCTATAGTGGTTGAGAGTATTTACTCGTATACTGTTTGACTCCGGAGTTACGAATTCAAATCTATGTGGTGACTTAAAATCATTTTTTCTGGGAAATGAGCACTGATTCCTAAATGGGCCATGGCACCATTGACCCATACAACACAAGCAGCTTGCGAGCCCTGCATGGGTCCGCCTCACGTGCAGCTCAATGGTTCCACCAACTAATAATGCTCGGCTCGGACCTCCCAAACTACAAAACCTCTGAAAAATAAACTCATTACTCAAAAGAACATAAATTAACAATGGTACAACAAGATGTTCCAACTATCCTTCTAAAACCCATCCATCAGGGTTCAGATCTCATACCATACATACAATTTAAGACGCAGACCATACTTACCCGTGCCTTTCGCCTTATACGATAACCAAACCCTCCCACCAAAACCAAGTCCAAATCAACTTCCTAACTCCATCCGTCAAACTACTACTACTACGAAGATCACGGTTAAACGTGAAACTTCAAATCGTTTGCCATCCACAGCATAGTAAGTTACATACCTTCAATTCTATTTCTCCTGATGTACAATGCCATTGCTTTTACTGGTTAGTTTCTCCTCCTTTTCCACCACATCATCGATTTCTCCTGACTCTGTCTCGCTGAGGGTAGGGTCTGCCTTCTCATTTTCAGATGAATCCGACTCTGATTCTAAAGCTATGGAATCGAGTGCAGCGACAACATCGGGAACAGGAATAGTGTCTGGGATTGGGGTACCAAGATTGTCTCTTGTCCACAAAGAAGGAATCTTCTTGTCATCTTCCTTCATCCGCTCAGCATACTTACCAATATCGAATCCTGAAGTGTCTCTGCCACCGAAAGCTGAGTCAAGCTTGTCCATGTCGAAGAGATCCTCCATTATTTTCTTTGAGTTGGGGTCGTCTGAGTATACAAATTGCACTTTCTTGACAGTCTTTGGTTCTAGGAAGGGTTTTACTACCTGCAGATCAGGGAAAATAAAAGTGAAAAATACATTGATGATTGCCAAAATTGCTTACGCTAAAGATATCTAAGTTTCTTCTCTATCCATGATGATCTTGGAAATTTGAAATTGAAGGATAATCTTTTTTTTTTTTTTAACTATTTTTCAAAGTTTTGTATAATGTGCCCAAAGTTTCATCCACCGGTTGAACCCAGAATTAGATATTGACGCTGACTGCAAATTAGAGGATCCAAATTATCAATTCCTCTCTACAATATAAGCAAATTGCATTGAGATAAACTATTATCAGTAAAGATCTTTCAATGGATAAATTCGACTACATTTTTTTGAATAGTAAAGCTAAATCATATAATATGCTTATAAATGCAACTTTGGATGCATAGCAAATAGGGAGTTGCTTCTCCTTTGCAAATTCATGGTATTGAAGGTACTGCTTTCCAGAATAAAGCAAACGAAAATACAAACATAAGGTCTCGATCATGTAAGGTGGAGTGGTTGTCCGATTGGATTTGAAAAAAGACCCACCGAGAATGAATAAAAAATAAAACAAAGATGATTTTTTTTTCATATCCAACGGTCTGTAACAGCCTTATTTTAGCATTCCCCTAGAGCAATATCATAAAGTGGTTGAAATGTATGCTTTCGTCTACAGAATGAGTAATGAATGGTGTGTACCGTCCAAAATGGTTCGAAGAACTTCGGGGGGTTGTAGAGAATTGCAAGACCTAAACGCTCAGGATAATGATTCTGCAAAACATTGGCAGTCTCCCGAGTGACCTTAACCGAGATGTGTGATAAGTTAAAGCCCTCGAAATCAATCAGCCACACCATCTGCTCCTGCTCTGATGGCAAATTCAAAATTGCATTCTCCATGCAATAAACCAAGTACTTAATTTGCCCTTTCGTGGACTTTGAATTCTGCAAAGTCAAGATTAAGTTAACCAAGGAAATTAGATTTGAAGAAATGCCCAGTAATCAATTAAATTAGCAGCTGAAGGTCTAAACTGGTCGGTGTTACTAAATTGGATCTTCTTGTTAATATTGTTTACATACAACTATAGCCATTATTATCCGCTTTTGCATGCTTATAGCATATTGCAAAATGAAAATTCTACAAAGTGTGAAACCTACAGGAAACTTAGCGAGAGTGATCAGATAAGATGAGCAATAGTTTTTTGAGGTGGAGAAGATTCCATTTTCACACTAAATTTCCAGCTTGGTCTCAAACTTTGTAGGGCTGCTCTATTGCAAAAATGATACCCATTTGAACACTTTAGATGGTAAAAAATTCTTCCAGATAACTTTTGGTAATAACAGTTACAACTACTCAAAGCAGCCATGAACACGGAGAAGAGTCTTTCATAAGTAACCTGTTTACTTGGCCTCATAATCAGAACTGTCCTTCCATGTTTGTCAACATACTCTGATCGATAGATTTTACCCGTTTCAGCTTCAGTAGCTATATCACCCTGTGCATCATACAAGACATTGAAATATGAAGTCAATTTACGGAGACTTTCAGCTGAAAGCATTAGAAGTGTAAATTGAATAAATGGTATATACCCAACGGATCTCTTCTGGCTTATAGGAAGTTCTCCATTTGAGTGAATCTTTCAGCATCTTAGCTGATTTCTTTACATGCCAATTGCGTGCTCTCAAATATCTTGCAACCGCTGCATCAGAGCAGAAAATGGACAACTTCTCTGGCAATTGCCCACCAATCAACTTCTTTATTTCATTTATCTACAGATATAGAGATAAACCATAAGCCAGAGAATCTTTATCCTTAATTTAGAAAGTACAGATAGCAGTGTTTTAAGGGTAGTAAATTCCTATATACCTTTGCCTGCTGCTCTTCATTTGTTACAATCATCTCATTGTCAGCTGAGGATGATTTCTTTGAAAGTGAGTTCATTATTTCAAACTACGTACCCTGTACATCAATTGCCAATTATTAGAACTGCCAAACCATCATGTCAAACTTATCCCTGCGAGGCAGTTCTTACTAGGATTGCTTAGGATTGCTCAATTTGTCTCTATAGCATACAGTCTCAACAAAGTTCACCAAACATGGCATTTTGTAGAGAGTTTGCAATTCAGTGCAATAGCACCATGACAACAGCTTCAGAGTTCCACGTTATTTATTTCAAGATTATTACTTTGGTGCTCTTGTAATGGTATTCACACTGCTTCTCATTTTACAAGCTAGCCTTAATAAATAAAAATGGCACATTATTTGTTAAGAGTTAAATTCCGATGATAATGTGACCGATTTCGAATAATTAATAGGTTGGTCTACATCTCTTTGCACTACAACAACATTAAGGATTTCGAATTGAAATAAGACGTCAGAGCTACAATCTTTACTGACATATAATAATAAAAAATAGTGAAAGTGACAGATAATGATCCGTCAGCAATTCAAATCTGCCATGATTTTCTGAATCTCATTCTTCTGTTAGATTAAATCAGCTCATCATCAAATTTGTACAAGTGCTACAACAATGGTCCACTCAGTTCCCTGGAGGGCTATAAGATCCAACAGACAATCAAAACCTCACACCAACAACGAATTCGAATCAGAAAAAGCAACACATCCGATTCGGAATCAATAGCCATATCACCAAATCCAATCATCACACGCCAAAAGTAATGACATGAAACAGCGAAAATTACGAAGCTAAATCGAGAGGGGGAGAGCTTACCGGTTAGATGATGAACTGCGGAGCCGCAGAATCCGCAATTCCCGATGAGGCGGGAGCGAATGGACAGAGTCAATTGCAGAGAGAGGATGATGAGGGGTTCCGTACAGATGGAAGGTCTGTGAGAACGGAGGGGGATTAGTAAGTCTTATGGATGAATGAAAGTCTTGATTGTGGTTCAAGGAAGAAGATGTGGGGATCTGTTGTTACGCAAGCCAATACATACGCGACTCGAACCAAAAGCAACATATGCCGCCTTATGTCATTTCCTTTGTTTTTGTCGTCCATATAAAAAAATATAATGGTAAAATAATTTAATTAATTATCCATAATAATAATTTGGTTGGGAAATAATTATATATTATTATGAAAAATATAGAAAGTGGAACACCTCTCTAGACTTAGTTGTTCTCTCGTTTGGCAAGTGGAACCCTATTCTTAGATCTAAATTATGTAAGATTCTTTTTTAAAAAATATATATTTATATAGAATCTTAGAATTTTTATTTTGGCCAAATCTTAGAATATATTGAATTGTTAAAATTTGTAAAATTTGTAAAATTTATAACAAATCCCCTTTTTAGACCATTTTGATTATGCTTAAGTTATTCAAATCAATTTTTATATTTTACTAGGCGCATTTCTCGCACATCGCGCGGGGTGACTTACCAAATATGTGTAATTAACAAACTAATATTCGATGAAATTTATACTGATTATTTGTAATATGTTGAAACAATATTTTAAAATAAAATAGCAATCTAAAATTTGAAAAAAGGTAAACGAAAGACTGAAAATTTTGAACTAAAATATTATTGCGCAAATTCACAAATAAATTTTAGATGCCCGTACCGCATGCTACCTTTGGTCGTCGGATCTGTGTCACGCGTCTGTTCTTCAACATATATGGCTTCGATGACCGCCGGAGATAGAGATGGCTCTGCCACTGAGACTGTCAGCCGCCCGTACCGCCTGATATTTTCGTTCGCCGGCTCCGCGTCTGTTAAAAATCAGTGAAATTTTAATTTCGATTAATTATATACAATGAATCTTGAAAGGTCCGAAATTTTAATTGCGATTAGTTGCACACATTGAATCTTGAACGTTTCAAAATCAGGGGAATTTTAATTTCGATTAATTGCATACATTGAATCTTGAACGGTTCGAAATTTTAATTGCGATTAATTGTGTACATTGAATCTTGAACGGTTCGAAATCAGCGAAATTTTAATTGCGATTAATTGCAACTTAAAAACCCTCAACTCCCTATTGCAATAAATACTATGTAGTTAATGACTACAAAACTCTTAGCTCAATTGTTATAAATGTATCGATTAATGTAAAAAACAAAATTATCAGCTCAACATTCACTATTTATTATTTTTCATTCAGAATTTATAATATATATAAATATTTATAGGAAGTTAACACGATATTGATTGTTGAAAAAAAAAATAAACGATATTGATTTGCCATATTATGGTCGGTGTATTTCATAACATGTGTATCTAGGGTGAACATTTTCACTACCTTATTAATTATCTAGAGGGATGAAGCTATTTTAGAGTGATATGGTAAGTATTCTCTTCGATTTTTGGCAATGTTTACTTTTTATTGTGAGAAGTATATTAGTTTTCAATTAACCATTTAAAATTGTATAATTTCCTGAATATTTTTTATTATTATTTAGTTATAGTTAAATTATTATCCTAAATTTATCTGTGTCTAGAGGTAGGTAATGCTCCAAGTTCCGAACCAGATTGAAGATTCGACCGTGGAATTCGGACTAAACCGGGAAACAACATTGCGGCTTGATCATGTCATATCTAGGTTTGTTAATACGGCAGATCGGTTTGGAAGCTGACAATACCATATCCACTCTACATAACTTATTGTGTTTACTATATTTGTCTCAAAACCGTATTGGGATGTAAGTTTTTGGTAGATTTGTCATGTGGTAATATCCGCGAGGCATTGCCCACCACGCCACTAATTTTTTAAAATAAAATTATTTTAAATTTTCTTCTAGTGAACTTTACTTAAAAGTTTTTTTTTTTCATAAAAGTGATATATAGGTAAATAAATTTATAGTTAAAATACAACTACTAAATCATACCTAAACGAAACAAAAATATTATCTCATCTAACTTCTCATTTCAATAACTTATTTGTTCACTAATTTTTTATTATTAGATAATAAACCTTACAATTTTCTAAAATTACATAAATAACTATGGGGTGAAAGTTGGAGATGAACAACCACATTTACCACATATTGTATTATCAGACGGTTGTTTATACGGAATTTACCACGTAAACCACAATAACAACTTTCGTGAAACATTGTGTGAAGAGTGCACCGCGTGATTCGGCAAATTCGTACCATTGACACTTATCATATGTAATAAAATTCGGTTATAGGAATCGTTAGTTTGAATGAATGAATGGGGTTGGTCAAATACACACTAATGTTATTTATGAGTGTAGGTAGTTAGATATAGGAGGAGGAGGAGGAGGATCTCTTACCTAACATGTTTCACGTGACGACGTATTTCACATGGGATGGGATGGGATGATGATTTGGATTTGGATTTGGATTCCCACATGTCCTCACCTCACGGTGAAAGTCAGAAGATGTTTCCAAATTTCTACATTGACCGACCGACCGACATATTTCTAGAAAACTTATATAGATTCTGACTGACGGAACCAATCACAACACTTTCCATATTTTCCATCATTTTAACAAGTCGGCCCATCTATTTCTGTGTCGGTAGCTAATATAGTCAACACGCCCTATTATGGCTTCTTTTTAGGCCGGCCTAATCTTAAGCTTTGTTGGGCCTAAACCACATACGTTTTTCCAATTTCTTCAGAACCCAACTGTACGTGCCTGGTAGTATATGATTAAGTAGGTGTAATATTTTCGCAGTAAATATTAAACTTAATTTATTTATGAATTTATTCATAGTTTTTATATGTTCATAATAAATGGTGTTAAACTGGTCTAAAATATTTAATAAGTGAATATACACTGTGGTAGAAAAATAAATAAATTAGTTTTTTGTATTATTAAACGTATATATTATTATCTACATAAAGTAAAGAATAATATAGTTGGATTGGGAACGTTTTCCTCTTTGAAAATTGTTTGATTTGAATTAACAAAATCAAGTATTCATTTGGCAAGAAAAAAAACTTAATTTTTATGAATAAGTAAATATTAATTATGTTGATTAAAATATGATCATATAAGAAGAATATTTACTTAAAGATTCATACCAATATTATTATTTTGGTTTATACGATACTTTCTATGCAGTGACGAATCCAGGACCCAGGGGTTAGTGGGTGCACAATAAATTCTTTATACACTAAAAAGAATATGTCGGATCAAATACTAATTCGGGTCGAGTTAACAATTTTTTTTCTCAACAAAATTGTTAAAGGACAATTATATATATACTCATAATGAATAAAAATTTCAAAAATCAATAATATTTCATACAAATATAAAGAACATAAGAAAAATTTACAATTGTTCATAATCAATTAAAGAAAGATCAGTTGGCCAAAAAAAATTAAAGAACCTTGGCAAAAAAAAAAATCAATCAGAATGAGATAAATATAAATTAATATTTTTTAAGTTATAAAATTGTAACACAGATTTGTCAATGATGCATGAAGAGAAAAAACGAGATATAAATGAAAATAAGAGCTTGAAGAGAAGAAATGACATTTAAGAAATAATAAAAAAAACATATATCAAACCTAGTTTAATAAGCGTGGATGGTGAGACTTGAACCATGGATGTGACAATTAATATAAACGTGCAAAGCCAATTAGACTACTAAGTATCATCTATAAATAAATTCTTTTTACAATTATTATATGGGGTCCTTTTAAATTTTTATACGGGGATCTGGTCAGTAATTACTAATTTTTATTATAGCTCGGTCAAGTCAAGCGATGTCCAGTGACCCCGTATTTTATTATGTAGATTCGTCCCTGTTTCTATGGACATGATTATAATTAGATACATGATAATAATCATATTATATTTGTAACAATTTTGTTGTTCTTATTACTATTTGACAAATAGCGATTAGTAGGTGCATGATGATAACATCAAACTGTATCTTCATTTAAATTTTATGTAATATTTTTAATATACATTTAACATTTTTTATACTTAATTATACTTGTAATATATTAATATAAGAATTTTAACATGTATACAAACTCGCTGTTTTATAAAATATAATATTATTGATATATTATATATAGATTGTAAAGTTGTACGCATATATATACCGATTAGATATAACCTAAAAATTACCAATTAGGTATACCTATAATAGGGTCTAGGGTTAGAGTGATTGCATAAAGTAAGGCATACATGTATAAAAAAAATCTCTTAACTTAACTTGAATTTTAGATAATTCTTCAATAAGACGATGCGTGTAATATTTCTCAATGATTATACCCCCAAGGACACTAAAATATGATGAACACCAATCAAATTCAAGCAATGCTTAAACCTGATATTAGTAGGTGAGGTTTAAGCATTGCTTAAATTTGATTGGTCGGAATGCTTAAAATTGAAATATGATTGGTCAAGATGTTAGTTAGCATATACATTAGTCAAGATGTTAGTTAAATACAGTTGTGTAAAGCGTGGTTATTAACCTTCTTAATTATTATCATAACTAAATACAATAAATTAAATTAAAATAGGTAAGATAAGATAATAATTTCATTATTATTATTATTATTATTATACCTTCGAGATGCTATGTATAGATTTGTCAATCGCATACACAACGTTTATATAGTTTTCATGGTTGTTGACAGTTTTTGTGATTTAGCTAATAAACGTACTCGTACATGTCACCTTTGGAAATATATAATTTTTAAAAATTAATTAATAATTGTTTATAAAATGGGCAAATGGCTGCCTTTTGTTGACGGAATGTCTCCCGCAATTATCACATTTTCTCTGTTCTTTGTCCAATCATTCCGACCATTTCCGACACACTTCTCTTCTCTTCTAATCTCATTCCAAACCAAGCGATCGAACAACCACCGCCACTGACACTGCTCCGATCGATGGCAGGTTTTATCATCTTCACCACCCACCTCCTCCTCCCCCTCTTACTACTCCTTCCATCGGAGCTCGTCTCGTCATCACCTACAACAGAAGCTCAGGCCCTTCTCCACTGGAAACTCTCACTACCATCTCCGCCGCCTTCTCTCTCCTCGTGGGCCGCCTCCAACCTCCTCCGCCTCTGTAACTGGACCTCCGTCACCTGCGACGCCGGCGGCTCTGTCTCCGAGATCGACCTCTCCAAATCCAACCTCAACGGCACGCTCGAATCTTTCAACTTCACGGCTTTTCCCAGTCTCACCCGCTTCTCCGTCACCGAAAATGATCTCACCGGCGAGATTCCGATCATCATCGCCGACCTCGAAAACCTCGAGTTCTTGGATTTGTCTGATAATTTGCTAAACGGCGCTGTTCCGTACCGGTTGAGCCGTCTCCGGAGGCTAACCTATCTCGACCTCGGATCAAATTACTTGGAGTCACCTGATTGGTCGGAATTCTCCCCCATGCCGTTGCTGACTCACTTGGGTCTCTTCGATAATGAGCTCTCGTCGGCTTTTCCCGACTTCATCGGACAATGTCGGAACTTGACTTATCTCGACTTGTCCGGAAACCATCTCGTCGGGAACATCCCCGACACAGTCTTCACCAACCTCGGAAACCTCCGCTTCCTAAACCTCACTCAGAATAATTTCACCGGAACCCTAACGAAAATTACTAAGCTCACTAAACTCGAAGAGCTTCGCCTCGGAATGAACCGATTCATTGGAAAGATTCCGGCCGATATCGGCGCGATTACCGGTCTTCAGTTGGTGCAACTTCATGAGAATTCTCTGGAAGGTCAAATTCCTTCCTCTGTCGGTCAACTCCTGAAACTCGAGTACCTTGACCTGAGATTGAATTCATTGAACTCTACGATTCCTTCTGAGCTAGGGTTTTGCAACAATCTCTGGTTTCTAGCCCTAGCGGAGAACTCCATTGATGGAGAGCTCCCACCTTCACTGTCGAATCTAAACCGGTTAAAGGATTTCGGTGCTTCGAAGAATCGCTTATTCGGAGAGCTCAAACCCTACTTTTTCACCAATTGGACTCAACTCGAATCGTTGCAGCTTCAAGATAACTCCTTCTCGGGGTCGGTTCCGGCCGAATTAGGGTTCTTGACTAAGCTCAAGTATCTGTTCCTTTTCAACAACGCTTTCTCGGGTTAGTGACGAATTTAGAATTTTTTTTTTTTCAAATGATGTTTACTTTTTAAAAACCATAGATTGAAATAAAACAAATTTTAAGATAGAGATTCAAACTTCATATTTTAAATTATATTTTAATATATTTATGTCTAATATACATACAATATAGATTAATAACTAAATTGCTACGTAAATTTTGACTAATTTATAAATCGATACTTGAATTTTAATATTTTTAATATTGGTTACTCAAACTTTTAATTTTTGATAAAATTGGTACATCCGTTTCAATTCCTATCAATTTGAAGATAAAATGAGCATGTTTTCGACATGTGTGGTATTTTCATGTGTACACAAGATGTATTCATACATAAATTGAAAGTATTACAACGAAATATTTACAATTGGATGTTGAATTGAACTTCAGAACTATTCGAATAATGTATTTCAATTGATCATCCAATAAAATGTATTTTATTGTAATTCTTTAAATTTATATATGCCATTTTGGGTACACATGAAAAGATCATGTTTGGCGGATATGCTCAGTTTCTGTCCAATTTGACGAAAATTAAAACAGATGTAGTAATTTACTTGAAAATTAAAAATTCGGATGTCAATTTAAAAAATTAAAGTTTTTGTAGTTATTTGTAAATTAGTTAAAGTTTTGGTATTAATTTGGTTATTAACCTACAATATACGTCTAAGTTGTAAAAGATGTCCGCCGTTAAACTTAATAGATCCGCCCGTGTCTCAGGTCCGATCCCGTCGGAGATCGGGAATCTGGAAAGCTTGCTGCAATTCGAGCTTTCGAGGAACCAATTCTCCGGTTCCATCCCCTCAACTATAGGGAACTTAAAATACCTGAAAACCCTAAGTCTCTTCATCAACAACCTCACCGGAGAATTCCCACCGGAGATCGGAAACCTCACGTCTCTGACAGTTCTCGACATCAGTACGAACCGATTATATGGAACAGTTCCTGACACCATCTCCGACCTTCAGAACTTACAAAGGCTGTCTTTTTTCGGCAACAACTTCTCCGGCACCATTCCGGCTGATCTCGGCAAATACGGTAACCTCGTTCATGTTAGCTTTTCAGACAATGGATTCTCGGGAGAGCTACCGAAGAATCTTTGCAGCGGATTCGCGCTCCAAAACCTTACTGTAAATGGAAACAAATTCACTGGGTCGGTTCCTGAATGCCTGAGGAGTTGTCCGAACCTAATTAGGGTTCGGTTCGACGATAATAACTTCACCGGGAACATTACCGATGCCTTCGGTGCTCATCCTATCCTCGATCTCGTCTATATCAACAATAACCGATTCGTTGGAGAAATTTCGCCGAAATGGGGAGAATGCGGTAACCTCACCCATCTATGGATGGACGGGAACAGAATCTCGGGAAAGATTCCGTCTGAGCTCGGTAAGCTATCGAAGCTGGGGGAACTAAACTTGGCGCGCAATCAACTGACCGGAACGGTTCCGATTGAATTGGGGAATCTTACGCATTTGTTTGAGTTTGATTTAAGCGAAAATCGTTTGGCGGGTGAGATTCCTCGAGAATTCGGCAACTTGTTGAATCTGAAAAAACTCGATTTGTCGAAAAACAGATTTAGTGGGAAAATTCCGCCGGAACTCGGTGGTTGCAGCAACTTACAGATGTTGGATTTAAGTAACAATGATCTCTCCGGCGAGTTACCGCCACAGCTCGGGAACTTGATGAGTCTTCAGATCATGTTGAACCTCAGCAGCAATCGATTTTCAGGATTGATTCCGTCGAATTTGAACAAACTCGTGAATTTGGAAAGTTTTAATGTCTCGAGTAACAATTTTTCCGGTAAGATTCCGCCGTCGCTTTCCGCCATGATTAGTCTAAGATCAATAGACTTCTCCCGAAATTCTCTGACCGGTCCGATTCCGACTGACGGGATCTTCAAACAACCACCGGCCGATGCCTTTCTTGGAAACTCTGGATTATGCGGAAACGCCACCGGATTGCATCCTTGTATTAATCCTCCGAGGAGTAACTGCAAGAAGAAGAACGGGAAAGTACTTTTGGTTTCCGTCTTGGTTCCTATATCCTGCTTAATAATCCTCGCCTTAACCCTAGCCGCCGCCAGGTTTATGAAAAACAAGCTCCGCCGTGACCAGATAACCAGACCTCGCCAGAACTCAGAATCCTTCGAATCGCTGATATGGCAGATCGAAAGGAAATTCAGTTTCGAAGAGATCGTCAAGGCGACAGAAGACTTCAGCGAAGATTACTGCATCGGAAAAGGAGGATTCGGAACCGTTTACAAAGCCGAGCTCTTATCAGGCAAAATTGTCGCCGTAAAAAAGATGAACGCGGCAGATAGCGCTGACGTGGTCAACCGGAATAGCTTCGAAACCGAGATCCGGACACTAACCGAGATTCGGCACCGGAACATAGTGAAGCTCTACGGTTTCTGCGAGAGGAGAGGGAGCATGTTCCTGGTGTATGAGTATATCGAACGGGGGAGTTTGGCGAAGGTGTTGTACGGAGAGGAAGGGGTGAAAATTCTGGACTGGGATGCGAGAGTAAAAATTGTTCAGGGATTGGCTCATGCGGTGGCGTATCTGCATCACGACTGCTCACCGCCGATCGTGCACCGGGATATTTCGGTGAATAATGTACTGATCGATTCCAATTATGAGCCGTGCTTGTCGGATTTCGGCACTGCCAAGCTATTGAGCCCCGATACTTCGAATTGGACCGCGGCCGTTGGATCTTATGGCTACATGGCTCCAGGTAACTAGATAAACACCGGGCAGTAATATGCGTTCCACGTGTATCGATTATCTCAATTTCGTAATTCGTAATTTATAGTATAGGTAGAGTTTATAATTGTGTGTTATGTTCTAATTTGCAGAACTGGCACTTACTATGAGAGTTACGGATAAATGTGACGTGTACAGTTTTGGAGTGGTATTGTTAGAGGTTATGATGGGGAGGCACCCAGCAGATATCCTTACTGTTATGTCCACACCGGCGTCGTCATTTTCGAAGAACCCGAGTTTATATATTAAGGATTTGCTGGACCATCGACTTCCCCTACCGGAAGGACTCACGGCTGATGAAGTCGTGTTTGTGGTCTCAGTAGGGTTGGCGTGCACAAGGAGCAGTCCGGGTTCGAGACCTACCATGAGCTTTGTAGCAAAAGAATTGTCCGGTCGAACCCAGGAGAGCCTATCCGAGCCATTAACCACCCTCACCATAAGCAAGCTAGCCAGCTTCTAGATGTAGAGAATAATTAAGTCAATTATTAGGTTAGGTAGTATTAGAAAGATGTAGATATTGTATAGATTTTGTTTTTATTCCAAAAATGGACCCAGAGAAAGGAATATTCTCATATGTGCGTGATTGATTTGTCTCAAAGCATGCATGATTAATATTGTGAAAGTTGTTGTCTAAATGTACGTCTGCTAGTGTTTTTTTAATCAGTGTCTGGTAGTTGCTACTGCTAGCTTGTCTAGTTTTCTTGTTTTTTAGTATGGTTTTATATTCTCTCTAAGCTTTTGCATATAAAGAGAATCTTTGGTCATTCATAATATATTGCAAATAATAGAGTTAAGTCCTCCTTTGGTACTCAAACTTGTACCGTTTTCATATTTGGTCCTTGAGCTTTGATTTTACATGATTGAGTCATTGAACTCACATTTTACATTTGATTTTGTCATTTTATATGAAGATAAAAAACTATCATAACTTCCCAAATTCGGTTTAATAAATTAAAGTATGATAAAACCACAAAACCATAGAGGGTCTAACCACATCCACATACACCTCTAAGTTCGAGCGGTTGCCCACCTTCTTGACGGATTTAAAAAGCCAAATTAACAAATCAAAATTGAAATGCAGTCATGTCAAGAAAAAATCGAAATGCAGCGGCAGAGGGGATTCTGGGTTCAAATATAGTAATTGCTACAAAGAACTGCAGCAGAAAAGAACAAGAAGAAGATGAAGATGGTGATGAAATGCAAAAAAAAAAAAGGATGTCGATGAAGAAGTAGGAAGAAGAAAGCCCAAGAAGAAGGTCTACGCTTTGAAGAAGAAGAAGAAGACCCAGGGATTACAATTTTTTGTTCTCTGTTGCAGCATCATTATTATAATGGAACCCAGAATCTCTGTTGCAGTTGTACTTCCATTTTGTTTTGTTGTTTCAGCTTTAAATTCATGGAGAATGAGGGCGGCAGCTTAAACACAGAGGCGGAGATGGTCAGTCCATTATGGTTTTATGCTATAATTTAGTTCGATCATACTTCAATTATTAAACGGGGATTTAGTACATAGTAATCTACAATGATTTCAGATTGTTTTCGTTGTAGAAGAATGTGATATTCAGTGACAAGGTATACATAAGTGTGAGCTTCTTAACATGGTTATGCAAATGAGCACCATCATTTTTTTTTTACTTGCATAGATCAAAAGTTACAAGAGTCGTGGAGATGTTTGGTTATACTCGTATCACTAGTTGCTAAAGAAAATTTGCCCATTTATAACCTCTATATATATATAATACCAAATGATGATACTTGTAAAACGTGTTACTACAACAAAGAGGGAAAGAACATGAAAAATGAGTTGAGTTTGTAACCATATCTCTAACTCTAATTGTTCGAGTTGTAACATATAAATAGACACGTAAAAAATAGATCTAGCAACAGATTTTTTTTTTCTTTTCTACTATGGTGTAGAATTTTGAGAAACCCCATGAACAACACAAGCAATTGTAGATTATCAAAACAGGTTTCTTCAACTGGCTCTCTTTCATCTAAAAGTATATGCTCAAAGAGTTGGAAAAACAAAAGAAAAAACTCAAACACAAAAGAGAAGCGACCTAGCTTTGAGAGCCCAAATCTGCTCCCCTGAAACAAAACATGTGCAAATATGTTCTGTAAGCATATGGTGATGGGCGCCGTAATTAGTAGCTCATAATATGTATAGTTTACCTAAGGAAATTAGGTACATGTCACATTAGAGTAATTGGGCTAGACCCAAATCCCAATTGACATGAGAGACCCAAAATTGGGCCTCCCTATGCATAGTGGCCGGCCGAAATATTGGAGTCGGCAAAGTGGACTTTTGTCCACTTTGCTCCTCCTATAAATACATGGTGTTAGGGGATTTTTAGAGTTAATCACTATTTACTCATTAGAGTGTTTTATAGAGAAAACCCTCCACCCCACACAAGGGTTTCGGCCGAACCACTCTCTACCAAAGGGTGTGCCAATTTGCTTTCTAGCAAACACTCTAGAGATCTGTCCCCTGCCAAGAATCGATTAGAGGCATTGTTGTAGAGAACATACCACGTAGGGCTTCCTTAACCAGAACATCTACGGGTGCCGACCGGAGGATCGTGAACTCCATGCAGGAAGGATCTTGGGACTACGGACATCGTTTGAGGTATGTGCGAATCTTCCGCTGCGTAATTTCGATCGATTACTAGCATGTACCATGATTTAGTATCTGTAGTGATTACTCCATGTAATCTAACAATGGTATCCGAGCTCGTGTTAGGAGTTCATGATTTTGATAAATTGATGTTCTTGAAAATTTAAAATTTTCGGACCGAAATTTTTAAAAGGGAATTTTAAAATTTCGAATTTTTATGTTTATGATGGTCCGAAATTTTAATGATGTTCTTGGTTAATTTGATGTTCATGGTCTTCAAGAAAAATGTGATATTTATCAAAATCAAACATTGGATTGTAGATATTATTAAAATTTGATATTGAAATTTGACCACTTGTTCCCAATTTGGTGTTTGTGCCGAAATTTTAATGAATTTACAAGGGATTTTTTTTTAATTTCTTGGTCTCCAAGCAAACAAATTTCGGCAAATATTATTAAATTATATTGTTTACCATATTTTAATTTTTAATCAAGGTAATAATATATCTGTAATTGGGAACATTAAGATAGATTCACATTATTATATACAAATATATATAACTATCAATATATCTAAATATTTAAATAGGTTAAAGATATTATTGATAAATTTTAGTTACCTAAAAGATTGAGAAAATATATTGTTAATATATGTTTCCCTATTTAAGATATTGACAATAAATAATATATATATATATATATATATATTTATATATATGTGCCGATTTTTACATATATATATATTGTTGATTGATTTGATCTTAAAGATAGAATCTTGGCAATAAATATATGTATATGTTTTAATTAAGGTCCGAAATTTATATATATATATATATATATATATATAATATGTTGGAAATTATTTTATATTGGAAATTATTTTATATACTTAATGTTTCTATGTGGCTAAGTTAAATATTTTAATGGACTTTAAAACCCTACTTGGGCCACAAGTAAACATTTCGGCCAAACATTTCATATTTTAATTATTGGGCCGGTCCAATGTGTCAAACCGGGACGACTTAAAAACCGAACCGGATTTTCTCAATCGGTTCGACCTAGTCGGGTCGGGTCAGACATGGGTAACTAAGTGGATCTAACCGAACCGATTTTGCGTGTTGAACCGAACCCTATTTTTAATTGGAACGGTTCGGACCGAACCAGAGTTTAAAATTAAAACCGGACTGAAGCGAACCAGATTTTTACCGGACAGAACCGAACCGGATTTTCCGGACCGGACCCGAACCGAATTTCCTGGACTAAACCGAACTGGGCCAAGCCGGACTGAAAATTGACTGAACCGAACCGCATTTTCAAAACCGAATTCAAGTAAATTAAAATAAGGAGGTCAAGTTTTAAAATCCAAATGTTTCAAACCGAAAATGGCCTACACGGTGCTCAAGGGTTTAATGTTATTTATATAATGGTAAAACCTTTACGCCTTGTTTCGATTATGGGGATGGATCTCGGAGATACATGTTTTTAGGACTGGTATAATTAGTGGGTTGAATTGCTATTGTTTATTATTCATATGGAATGCACACTAGGATAGACATGCTGTGATTGTTGAAAATGCCTAGGATTCATGTCTAGAATGTTGCGTAATTGAATATAAGCATGAATTGCAAATCAGCCCCTAATGTTTAAAATTATTTTAAAATCGAAAATAGTCGCCAAATATGCATGATTGCTGTGGAATTTTTCATGTTTGACACTTATACTAGAATGTTGAGGATGTAGTTGCATTTGATAATTTACTTGGAAGTATAATTATGTATGCAAGCATGAGTTCCTCGGAACATTAGACGCATGACGCGTAAGCATGAATGTAGTTTGTATGATGAATGTTGCTTGCGTATGATAATTTACATGGATAGTAGAATTATATATTCATGAGTGAATTCATTGGAATGTTTTTCCAAAATAAAAAGAGCCTTGGGAAAGCCAAGATCGGGTATGCTTGTTTAAAATTCATGTTCCGGTAATTTGCGATTAAAATCGTTTTAAAAGACTGATCTATTGGATTGAAACAACGGTAATATGAACTCTTTCACAGCCATCTTCCATTGGTTTACTGGTGGTCTGTTGGTTTAGATGACTGAAGAATCGTTATTTGTCGAATTCAATCTTAAAAGATATCTGTTGTATGCAATTCTTTCTGTTATTGTCTCCCTGGTTTTTCTTGCATAATCATCGATATGTTAGTCATGATTGCGATCAACAATGTAATCTCCCAAATGAATAAGGGAGTGAGATTGAACAGCAACAATTATAAGATCTGGAATAAGTGCGCGAGGATGGTAATTACTGAAATGAGAGGTTTTGAGCATTTGACTTCAAAAAAAGTCAGACCGGAGGGAGACCTCACGGACGAACTGAAGAAATTCCATGATGAATGGGATGCAAAAGGATCAAGAATTTCGTTCTGCCTTGTTGTCACTGCTTGTGGATGACATACTCTATGGATATGATCACTATGAGTCTGCCATGGACCTATGGGACGGTCTTAAGGCAGGGTTCGGTGTTTACACCACAGCCCAGAAGCAGTCGTTAAACATCGATTTAGACTCATACAAGATGAATCCAAAGCACACAATGAAAGAGCACATTAGACATATGTCTAATATGCTTGCTGAACTCAAGGAGGCAGGAGAAATCCTGACCGACGAACAGAATGTCCAATGCGTGGTCTGATCCTTGCCTGACTCTTGGAACAGCATGAAAATGCACCTTCCCCATGCCACTCAACTCGATGACCTCGAGAAAGTACGAGTCCACCTCGAGCTGGAAGAGGATCGTCTCAAGGCTGAAAAGCCGAGAGCGAAATGCATCTTGCATCCTCGCATCCAGCTGAGTAAAAGTGTAAGCGCAAGAGAAAAGGCAAGGTACTTCAGTTTAAGGCTAATAAGCCATTAGCTCCAAAACTTCAGAAGAAGTTCAAGCGAAAGAAATTCGGAGGCAAGAAAAGGCAAGCAAAACTGACACGTAAAGAGGAAGATTGAACGTGTTTTAGGTGTGGCATGAAAGGACACCTTGCTATTGCCTGTACCAATCCTCCCAAGGTACGTGCTGAAGAATAATGATAACCTTATAAGTTCTTCTAGGACTCCTCATACTCGAGAGTAATTCAATTTGTCTTTATGGATTACAGAACCGAGAAGGAGAAACAAGCACATACCTGAGGAACTTGCCCCGAAGATATAAAGATTGAATGAAAGACTTTATCTTTATTTTCTTTGAAAATGAACATCTTCTTGATTTTCAGTATAAGATACATGATAATAATAATGTTCCTTGAAATATAGGAAACATTTTATTTTGAGCACGTAACAAATGTTCGGTCATAGTATTGATTACCATTCCCCAAGCTATTCGATCCTCTTAATTAGTTGTTTGATGCATTGCTTATATATTGTTTGTATATTTCTTTGTTAATATTTCATTGAATGAAATAAACTGTAATGGTAATCATGTTTGAAAACGGTTGGATTAAATTGAATTAAATTCAGAAATGAAACGATTTAACCAAGGGTTAAAACTTCGGTAAAATTGCGCTACGCGCAAGTGGAACTCGAAAAAGGAACACATCGTTCCAAAGTATGAGTTTAATAATGATGTGCTGAATTTTTCGTCTGCATTCCTTCAGAAATAACTTATTGATAACGTTTACATCGATAAGAAGTAGGCTTCGGAAAGCTACCACGACCTTGTAAAAGTATCGACTGATGCATAAGGTGAAAACCTGAAATGCTCAGTTCGGAGATGGGATAAAATCTCTGAGATAAGTTTGCAAACGAAGAATGATGAAGTCGGTTAAACAATTTTCCTTCCTTACGCCTTGAACGACAAGTCGGGCTTGGCATTCAAATCAAATCACACACTTCTGGAAGCATAGTTTATAAACATAATGTTAGAGTCACTTAATCAGTTGCTCCCTAAGGGATGATGAGAAGTGATTCACATTCATGTAAAACTGTGTTCCACTGAAATCGGTATAACACGCCACCATAAAAGCTGAAGATAATGAGTTAAATCATATCACCATGCGACATTAATTTGCACATTAAACACGTATTTAGGACAATAGTATGTTAACTACTCTTTGAAAGTATATGTTTACAGCTTAAAGACATGGTACCGTGGGTGAACATGTGACATTACATACTTGATGACGAATTTTCCGATGCATTGACAGTTCCAGAATAATGAGTCTTGATCAAATCAGGAGCAAGATATTACGATATCAGGTCCCACTTAATTCGAGTGGGAGAGATTTGAACCAGCAACTTGAGGTAATGACATGGTAAATGATAATGGGAACGTTTTCATAATAAATCCAGTGGGACGGATAAACACCTACCACATGTAATCACTGTTGGTGTTTGGACGAATTAAGTTGAACCTGATAATCGTAATGCTGAACCAAGATTGCCACAACTACCTATACAATCCATTGTTCCCAGTGGGAGTGATCCGACTAACTTGGTTCCAGATTCTAGTGATCAAGAAATTCATCTTGGAAGTAAAGCTCCGAGACCGAGAAGTCGTTCAAGGAAAGTTATTGGTTATGGTTCAAGCACTGCTCTTGTACCCAATAGAAGTAATGCTCTGATAAGAAGCGTTATTTCGAGTGGGAGAATTAATCCCAATTGGAAGAAATGCTCCGATAATAGGAATCATTCTGAGTGGGAGAGACGATAAGACTAAAAGACGGGATAAAGAAGCCTAGACGAAAGTCAAAGGCATCGAACTTCTTCAAAGAAGTATCCCATCTAGAAGGGTGATGACCTCACTCTAACAACTGTTGGCTTGCATTGGAAAGACCTCAAGTGAAGAAATGGAGGAAAATAATAAATGAGAGAGATCGCCTAAATGAAATTCATTATAGTCAATAGTTGATTTACCTGCTAACCACAGGGGCTTAAGGATACGGTGAGTCCTGAAAGAAGGCTCACCACTGATGGAAAAGGTCGAGGGATACAAAGCTCAACTTATTGCGAAAGGCTGTACCCAAATTCACGGAGTGGACTTTGACGAAACATACTCACCAACTGTGACTAAAACCACGGTAAGGGTCATTCATGCTCCTGGTTAGCAGGTCTCGATTTCGAACCGCACCAAATGAGTATTAAGACCACATTCCTCCTCGAAAACCTAGAGGAAGAGATCTACATGGAGCAACCAGAGGGTTTCATTACTCATGGTAACGAACGTAAAGTTTGTAAACTCCAAAGGTCCATTTACGGTCTTAAACAGTCGTCTCGGCAATGGTACCGCAGATTCCACGAGGAAATCGTAGGAAAATGATTTGTGAATCTTCACGAGGATCCGTGCTTGTATTATAAGACATCTGGGTCTAAGTATGTCATCTTAACATTATACATGGACGACATACTCATTGCCGCAAACGACGTGAGTTTTATGAACAAGTCAAAGTCATGGTTGGCATTTGTATTTGAGATGAAAGACATGGGAGAGGCCACGTATATCTTAGGCATTAAAATTGCTAGAGATCGAGCTACCCGGAAATTGTGTCTATCTCAAGAAGCTTATATCAACAAACTGTTGAAAAGATTCAGATTACAGGATTCCAAACTTGTGGATACGCCAGTGGTGTTTGGGTGCGCACTGTCAAAACGTGACGGCCCAAAGAACCTGACAAAGCATGAACAGATGAAGGGTGCGGAGTATTTAAGCATGGTCAGTAGTTTGATGTACGCCATGCAATGCACCCATCCGGATATCTGTTACGTCGTGGGCCTAGTAGCAGGTTTCCAGTCAGATCCTGGCTATCAATGTTTAAAGGCTATAAAACGAATAATTCGTTATCCGAATGGTACTGCCGACTACGCACTATTCTATGGGGGCAAGAAGTTAGAATTGACCGGTTACAGTGACGCCGACCATGGTGGCGATCCGGATGATCGTAAGTCCACCACAGGGGGAGTGTTCCTCCTTGCTAATGCCGCCATTTCATGGGCGAGCAAGAAGCAAACCTTTGTCGCGCTGTCCACGATGGAATCGGAATTCGTAGCTCTCTCTATGAATGCACAAGAAGCGGTCTGGTTCAAAAGGCTTCTAACTGCACTGCTTGATGGCGATGTCGAGAATAAACCTGTGAATGTCTTCTCTGACAGTCAAGCAGCAATTGCGGCAGTTAAGAATCCCAAGTACCATAGTAGAACCAAACACATTGATGTGGAATATTTCTATGATAAATCTATGGTAGAAGACAATATAATCACTATGGAATACTTGTCCACTGATAATATGATGGCAGACCCATTAACTAAACCACTACGCAGGGAGATATTCGAAAAACACGTAAAACTGATTGGATTGCGTAGGGTTTAGAAATGGCATGTATCTGTGATAACATTTCAATATTAGAAAGTTACATTTTGTAAGCGAAAGAATTGCAACTGAGTTTATGATCAATCGACGTCATAATGTTTTGATTACATCAAATTTACAGTCTATAAACTAAGTCGTAGGAGGACGCAGTCCTCTGCCAAACTATGTCGAATGTGGACATTACCTCGTCACACATGTACGGTTGTCTTGCGGTGGAGGGAGTCCTCTACCAGGCAAGACTGACTAAGAATCAGGGGGATAAATCTGATTAAGCAAAACGATTATCTAGTTTCGAAGTAACTCGACACGATCCTCGTTTTGCCTATCGCCGTGATGAAATTTGTTCGTCATTAAACCACATTTTGGGCCATATGAGAATCTGTGATAGTATGATTGACATATCCATTTCTTGTCAACCCAAAATGTTCAGGTATGCTATCAACGCGTGCTTCATACTACGCGTGCCACTAGGAGTGAGCAAAAAGTCCATAAAGTCCAAGTCCAGTCCGGGACCGGTCCAGGACCGAACCGAAAAGTCCAGGACCGTTTGAGTCCAGGTCCAATGGACCTACCATTTCGGTCTTTAACGGTCCTGGACTTAATTTCGGTCTAGGACCGTTTGGACCGTGGAGTCCAAATCCGGACCGTTTGGACCGTTAAGACAATAACTATCAAGTTGGCAAGGTGTAGCCAGGACTCAGGAGCTGCTTGCTGTACTTTTTGTATAGCAGTAGCAGTGCTTGCCTATATATATATATATATATATATATATATATATATATATATATATATAATCTTAAATTTTATAACTATTTTGTACTATTATATTTTCCTTATTTGTAAAAAAAAATCTCATTTCTTAGAATTTTATTTTAGTTATTTAATAAAAACTATTACGAATAAAAAAATTAGGATTTGTTTTTAGATTTTTTCTATGAAATAATTGGATTCTAAGAATTTTTTTTTTCAAAACCGGGAATGAAAATATCAGAATTGCTTAAACAGTCTTAACAATCCTGAACCGATCTTGAAGAATATATATTTCACGTTACGTTCAGATTTAGCTAAAAAAATCAGTTTTAATATATTAATATTTAAAAAATATCATGTATTAAAAAAAATCAGATTTAATATATTAACATTTAAAAAATATCATATAATAAAAAATTCGAAGTTAATATAATAATATTTACAAAATATAATATATTAACAAATTCATATTTAATATCTAAAAAAAATTCAGATAAAAAAACTTGAATTAAAAAAAAAAAAAGTCTGGACCTAACGGTCCTAACGGACCTGGACCGAAACCAGGACCGTTAAGACCGAGACCGTTTCAAACGGTCCTAACGGTCCTGGACCGGTCTAGGACCGAAATGGGAAAGTCCATTCTAAATGGACTTAAACGGTCCTGGACCGGTCCTGGTCCAGGACCGGTCCATGCTCACCCCTACGTGCCACGTTCGACCACGGGGTCACAACTCGGTTGTGCTAGGAAGGAATCATCGTGATTCTGGAGGGCGCAACCTTCTTCACCTCGAGCGTGTGAAGAAGTTTCTCTGTAATTTTCCATTTGCAAATTTGAAATCTCCTATCCCACTTGCATGAGAAGTAAAAACCATTTGGTCATTGAACTTTGGTGCTAGAAACAGTTCTAAAATTGGTTAACCAATTTAAATTATTGGTCATATGATTGCTTGCATGTGTGTCCAATATCTAATGTTTTTCTTTATCATATTGTGAAGAAAATTTATACCTTCAACAGTGACAGTACTGTCATCTGAGGTGATTGCAGTGGCTGCAGAAGCTCCACCACCTCCATACCTCTTCATCAGCTTGTCAATTTGCTTAAATATAAGGGGTGATGGCTCCTTGGGAAACTCATTTCAGATGACACATTTGCAGACCCACCTTCTCCTCCATCACTGACTGCAACAGAAACAGCCTTCGAAATGGTCATTTTTCCCTTCACCGAGTCTCTATAAATGAAACAATTGTCTTTACAGTGGCTATTTTTCTTGCAGAAATCAAATCCCTTCTAGTAGTATCTAACTGACGTGTGTCCAATCTTCTTACAGAAGTCACATTCCAGATTAGGATTGCCAACTTCATTTGCTTCTCATCATTGCCAACAGATGAGACATTTAAACCAACATTGGTTCCTTCAGCAGAGATAGAAGCACTGATGTCTCTCTGACTTTCTTCTTGAATCAAGATTTCATATGCTTGATTGAGAGATGGCAATGGAGTCCATAGAAGCAAATTGCTTCTGATGTTAGAGTAACTTTTACTGAGCCACATAAGAAATTGAAACAATCGTTGATTGTGTTTATGTTTTAAGTACTGCTTGAACTGATGATCATCGATATGTGGGAGAGCATAAGAGGTGTCATACTCAATCCAAAGGCTCTTCAGTATGGTGAAGAATATAAAAATGGTGTCTGTTTTCTGACGGCAAAGAGTAATCTCTCTATGAAGTTGATATATCCAAGAGTCATTCTTCTTGTCAAAACGCTCACGCAAATATTTCCAGACAAGTAAAGCGCTTTCATAATACATGATGCCATCAGAAATCTCATTAGAAACAGAGGTGATGATCCAACCAAAACAACAACATTGTCCCTATCCTAGAGATCATGTAATTTGACCTCATAGGAATCACTTACGTGAGCCAGTAATAAAACCTAACTTATTATTTCCTTGCAAAATAATCTGCATGTCACGACTCCATTTCTTATAATTCTTTTGGCCATACAATTTAAGAATTAACAAGTTTTGTCCAGGATGATTATTGCTAGGATGCAAGAAGAGAGGGTAGTACGAGTAAACCTCAAAAGTAAGATCAAGATTGCTGCAATCAATGGTTGTCGTAAGTTGATCCTAAGAGCCAAATAGGTCCTTAATAAACCAACTGAACCCAAAATCAACAGAACAGCCGATAAGCCAACTGGGATAAGTCCATAATCGAACCAATAACGACAAGCCCACAATCGAACCAACAACAATAGATCATCTGGACACATAACAAACCTAGATTGATCAAAACCGAACACCCGTGTAATAAGACACTGCTAAAATAAAAAGCCCTCCCTTTTTATGGCGTGACTAGGGGTGTCAATGGGGCAGATCGGGGCAGATTCTGATAATACCATCCCCACCCCACGATCTTATTTCATCTACCATAATTGCCCCAAAACCGTCGTGGGGCGGAAGTACTTAATAGTTATGCCCCGCGGGGATATCCACGGTGCATTGCCCCGCCCCACCTACTTTGTTAATTAAAAATAATTTCTAAATTTGTATTAATAATATTTACTTAAATTTACATAAAAGAAGCAAAGTAAAATTGTAAAAGTTGCAAATAGGTATATACGTCTCTAATCCAACATAAAAACTAAAACATGTAAAAATTGAGCAAAATTATTTTTTTTTTTTTTCCGATCAAAATTATTATTTCATGTAACTTATTATTTTAGATAACAAAATAGTTTACTAAGTTTCATCAACCACTAAAGAAATGTAAAAACAAAACTCCACAACGATATTATAATTAATTTTTTGTTACGACATCTTCTAAGACGCTATATATTTTTACTTGGCTGTTAATGGAAAAAACTTCTATTATTATATAATGACCACATAATATTTCTAGTATTACACAATAACTCCTGAAGTTTTATAAAATTATATATACACCCCGGGGCGGAAGTTCGGAGCAAAAAATCACATTTACCACCTATTGCCTTGCCCCGCGATTTTTTCTACCAAATTTGCCTCATAATCCACGGTAGCAACTACCGCGGGGCATTTTTCGGTTGGTGCACCGCGGGGTTCGGATAATCCATGCCCCATTGACACCCCTAGGCGTGACATACAAAGAGAAGCAAATGCAAATACAGTACAAGTTAAATGATGTTCAATAATATTGACACAATACAACTGCTAAATGCAAATCCAACCAGTGATCAAGCAGACAAAAACCTAGCTGATCATGGCTCGGATCTTCTACACCAGAAAATAAAAGAAACGACTCTACTCCTTCCACGGCGGCTCAGCCCCACTGCAACTCATTAAAACTCCATTGCAGGTGGCCACGCGCCGCCCGGTTCTGCCCTACAATTACACCTGATATCCTTCCTAACGACCAACATTAGACACAACATCCGATTTTACTTTCTTCAAGAATAAATCGAAGCCCAATCAATCTCCGACGGATACTTCTTCAGAGTCTCTGCGCTGTCGGACACCGGAACGCATCCCCACGGCGGGTCAACAAAGTCATCGAAGGTCAGATCCGACAAAGGCGATGATTCCGCGGAAACATCGCTCCCTACCGGAGAAAAACACTCCGATTTGCACTCAGCGGCGGCACCGTCATTTTCCTCCGGAGCCTTGACCTCGGGAGCCACAGCGGCAGCCTGCTGAGCTTTGGATCCACGCGCGCGTCGGCGGGACTCCGGTGGTCGCTCAGCGAGGCTCTGGCATATGGCTTCGAGCTTGGCGTCGACGGAGGAGTGCAGAAGCTTGCCGCCGGGGAGGTCGGAGCCGTACTGCTTGAAGTTGGGGAAGTTGAGCCGCGCGCCGTCGCCTCTGAGCTTGTAAGCGGCTCTGTCGTAGGCTAGAGCTGCTTCCTCCGCCGTGTCGAAGGTGCCCAACCATAGCCGGGTCCGGTCCTTCGGTAGTCGGATCTCCGCCACCCATTTGCCCCAGTGGCGTTGCCTCACGCCGCGGAAGAGCTTGTTTGGCCTCGCCGCTGCGCCGGACTGCTTCATCTGAACGGGTTTCGGGCCGAGAAATCCGAGGTGGTGGTTCTGGAGCTGGATCTGGGCCTGGATCTGGTGGATCTGGGCCTGAGTTAGGTGGTTCAGCGCGACGGAGCTCGGTTGCTGCATCCCGTACCCGCCGGAAAACATCTGAGGCACGGAAGAGGAACCGTCGAAGGAAGAGCTCCACATCGGCTGTTCCGACGAGGCCAGAGGGTAGTGTGAGAAGTCGTATGATATAGAAGATGAGGTAGAAGGAGAAGATGAGTAAAGAAAGGCGTTCTGTGAAGAAGAGGAGGGGCTCTTCATAAAAGGGCCGAGCGCCTCCATCAATTCATCACCACCGCCGTACAGCTCCGCCGCGGACGGCGGCTGTCTGTTGTAAAAATCCATCGTCGCCGCCATTTTCGCCGGAAAAGCAAAAAAACAAACTTGACTAAAATCGCAACCTCGAGGGACTAAAAATTCGCCCTTTGAGCTGCTGCAAACTTTAGAAACAAAAGAACTTTTCAACGGAAAATCTTGAAAAAAGGGAAGATTTCCTGGATCTCAATTCTGAAAACACCTGGGTTTCGTCAAGCCCTTGCTGTTCTTCAAAAAGTTCGAATTTTTTCTGGAAAAACGAAACCTTTTTCGAAATCGGAAGCTTTTGAAATACAGATGATTAACAGAAAGGGATTCAAGAAGAGGGGAGATTCAGAGGGGGGAAGTAGGAGATGATTATGAATTACAAGAAGGAACTCGAATCTTTTTTTCGCTCTCAATATATTTTCTTTGTTGGTGGTGGTGGGTGTATTTCTCTCGTCCTCACCTTTGAGTGCGATAATCTTTCAGTAGACGGAGACATTATATAAGGGGATAAGGCGTAGATTAATCTTATGCTAATCACATGGTTAGTCGTGGATCAACACAAAGTTTTTGTCTTTTTCTTTGTCAGTTTTGTTTGCTGGGTAGTGTCACGTGACGTTGGATCCCTCACAGTACTGCTCTCCAGCCAATTAAATAGTGACGCGTGTCCTAGTGTTCTGTTTATTGATGGCATCTGCCCGTAAATGGAGGGACAGCTGTCGGTTTTACTGGACCAGGAGAAGAAGCTTATCTATTCATTTCACACACTGTGATGATCCACGCGGTTCCATGCAATACCCAAAACCAGCCGGAAATGATAGACCATATGGGTAAATCAGTAATTTCGTGGGTCCACTAACTTGCGTACTCTCTATTCTAAGGAGATTTTTTTTCGCAAGAGATTTGTTTTTTTTAAAAAAAAAAATGAAATGAATTGACTAGTAGTATTACAATTTTATGTCAATAGAATACTGCTGTATAATTATGCTCTTCTTTTTATTTACGAAATATTATACATTTGAAAATATAATTAATATATATATATATATGTTAATATTTAATTATAATTATTATTTTATATTTTTAGAAAGATGTAAATGTGAATTTTTATCTTAAATTAATAGAAAATATTTTCTATATTCAGCCTTAAAAATATAAATTTATGAACTAAATTAAAGAACAACATGCCTCACACAATTGACAACGATAGAGTTTTCATATTAATCATATATTTTATAAACTTATTTTTTTGGCCAAATTTATCTTAAATATTTATGACTAATTATTGATCAGTATTTTGTGTAGTATTTTACTTAAATGTGATTGATTCAAGAAGTTTCATATGTTTAGAGTTTGGACACCTATTAAAAAAAATTCTTGAAGACCTATCAAGATCATTAAATGTATATTATGAATTTATTTTTAGACAATTCGTTAAGACAAAGTCTCATCTAGTTTAACCACTTTCATGGCTTAAACCATTTTTATCGTTTAAAAATAACTTAATAATGTGCTTGTCAATTGTCACATGTAAGGAATATGTTTATAATGATCAAAAGTTGAAAGAATATTATTATTATTAAAAAAAATCGAAAGAATCTAGTTCTCTCTCCTTCGAAGGACTTCTACTAACGGTACGTGGTCATATTAGAAATGTTGTAATGGGTGTGTAGTGGTGTTAAAGTATATTCGAGCTATACTTAATATTTTTATAATAATTTAATTTTATTTATTGCATTTCCCATTAATAGTTCATTGCTATTATAATTTTTTAAGTGGAATTTTAATATGGATAATTATCTAATTTACCGCTGAAGTTGATGTAATTGGGTAATTAAACAAATTGTCAAATAGATTTTTTTTAATAAAAAAGCTTGGATATGTTTTGTTCGTGGATAAATTATTAATTATGTTAAATATTATGTATAATCTGAACAAGTTTAGTCACATGTTTTATACGTGATTAAAGAAAGTCGAGAATTTGACCTAAAACGATATGTTATTCTTAGAATACTTTCATATATATATTTCATATTAATTAGGATGAAATTTTTTAATATAAATTATGTAGAATTTTTATAAATGATATGGAATATGAATAATTCCAAATGTCAATTTTCTAACTTTTCTCTAATTGCATGCAATTTATATGATATAAATTCCGTCAGATTAGATTAGTACAGATTTGAAGGAGTTAATGGTTCATCTATGCGTAAAATCTGAGCTAATAAACTATATTGAAAAACATCAAACAGTAATTGGGTTTTCCAACCCCCGCCCTTTCTTTTATTGTTGCTTAATAATGATCGGATTTTTATCCCGCCTTGATGTACTGAATTTGACATGGTTTGTTTGAATGAATTCCTTTTTTGGAAAAAAAAAAAAAAAAAAAAAAAAAAAAACATCAAACAGTAATCTATTTATCTGAGTGTATATCTCAACTGCAACTAGCAATTTGAATCATTAATCTTCTTAATATGATTAAAAAAAATTGTTGCCAAGTCTTAATATGATAATTGAATCCATCGTATGTACAATTATACACCTGCACGTATTAATTAGCTAGATGAATATTATAATGTGAGGTTTACGAAAGTCAACTATTTTGGTAACTGAATTATGATGAATTGAATGATCACCCACCTCATGATATCATGGTGTTGACTAATAAATAATTGCACCCACTAAGACGCTATAAACAGGGGAGATGATGAAACTTAATTGGCTCAGTTTATGATAATTGACCCTTCGCTGTATATAATACTAATACCATATTATTATATGTTAATGTTATTATATATGCAAAAAATAGACATGGAACAATTTAGACCGTTTGAGGGTGCTATTTTATTTCGCATATGTCAATTTAGACTTTTATAGCAGATAAGCATTGACATTATTTATGAAGGTTATAACTTATCCCCTAAACGAATAAATTCAAAGTAACGATATACATTTATTCCGCTATGTAACCGTTTGAATTCTTCTACCAATTAAAGTTTGTATTTTTTTTTTTAATTATATTTAATGAATAATCAATTCATATACTAATCACGTCAACATAACCTGTTACTTTGTATACCTTCTCATTTAACAGATGAAAAATGATAAGATTACCACTTGCTAGTGAAAATTTGTATACCTTCTCATTGTTTAGTCACCTTCTCATGGTGGGAGGCGACTCGTTGTTTGGTGCATATAAAAAAACTAATAAAAATAGAACTAAGTCAAAATATATGCGGTCTAATTAACTGTTGTTAGATCTAGCTAGATAGAGAACGAATCTTAATGTACATTATTTAAAATTGTAAATTCAACTGTATTTTAGCCACACATCAAAATATACAAAATGTTATTATTTTGTTTAATAAAATCATAAAAACATTAAAAGTGAACCCTAAAAGCTGAATAAAAAGTAAAAGATTTTTATCAATTTTTAATTAATGTATAAATATCTCCTTGTACAATAATTTTCCGAACGGTCAAACTTAAACAATTCCTCCATTTTTTAGAAAAACAAAACAAAATTTAGTAATCATCCTTTCTAAACAACTTGTGATCTTCAAAGGATGTACTATCCAATTGGGGTGTTTTTTTCTACCGAGTGTATTAACAATCATATCCTAAAATAATATTCTCGCACTAGGTCACCTACCTGTAAGGGCAAAGTATTACTCATTAATATCTTTTTATATCCAAAATTCAGATACTTTTTTCAAAACATTTAATTATAAGTAGGGACGAAGCCATATTTTTATTTTGGTGGATAAGAATTGAGCTATGGCAACTAACTAGCATAACAAAATCCATGGGAAATGTAAGATTTTACTGAGTCAGTATGATAATAATTATAAATCTTAATTAAAGTACAAAATTGCACTTTACAAAAAGTTAAAAAGGCAATTCCCCATCATTTTATACTAAATCCCGTCCCTATTATAATTAAGTGGTGAATTGTTCGAGCGCTATAATATATATTACATGAATACTATACTATCATTTCAATGTAATGTAATTTATAAAAGTTTATATGTGCAGTAAGTTTGGTGAAAAAGAAAAGCATTTAGTCAAACCGTGGATGTGAACTGGATCTCAAAAGCACTAACATTTTGCAATAATACAAGCGTGATGATGAATTGCGTGCAATTCTTGAAGTCCAAACTCAAAAGCAACGTGTAACTGAGCGGATTTTGATTGAAAATGACGTCCACGGGTACTCCACAATATACTTTAACCACTTTTTATATATATCGAACTTAACAAATTTTAATTACGGTACACATAACTATCAATTACATACGTATTTTTTAAGTAAAACTTAGCTAGATCCAGCGTGTCAGACTACGTACTATTTAATATACCTATTTTTAATAATCTATATTTAATATACTTGATGATCTTAATTTAATAATGTATGCATATAGTACGTACGTCGTTCAACTATATTAGATCTATCTAGTGAAGGTGTAACCTCAAAAAAGAAGGTAACCCGACGTAAGCTAATATGATATAGCCTAGAGAATTTAAATAAAAGCGTACAAATTAGGGTTTTAATTAGAGATGAGTTACTATTTGATTTGGCGCGACTGTTGAAAATTTTACAGTAGAATAATCATGTTAACATGGGTAAATTTCTCATAATAAAAGTCATTTAGAATATCGGTGGAAACAAAAATAATAATAATATAATAAATAAAAGGAAAATGACTATTTCAGTTGAATAATATTTGTATTTTTTGAATATTTGTTTATATAAGTTTTTTTTTTTTACAAAAAAAGAAAAATCTCAACTGTAGTGATCTGTATAAAAAAAACATTTGTTCTTTTTTACAACAAAGGAAAACAACGTGGCTTGAATGGAATACGTGATTTTTTTAGTAATAGCTAGCTTTTAGATATTATTCATACATATATAGCCTTTATTTTTTTATTTTTGGCCAAATTCATATAGGCCTTAATCTAATGGGAATGTTTTTTCTATCTTATCGTCGTCCACTCACTTATACATTGTGCCAAAGACGATTCAAGTCCACGTCAAAACCTAACCCCTAAACCCTAATAAATTAGGTTAATTATTCCCCTGAAATTGGCACGATGATGCCATTCCTATGGAACTGCCGCCACAAATGGCCAACTTTGGGTAAATTTAAAACAATATCTTCGTTCAATTGGTAACGAATCATCTCTATCAATAGAAATAAACAAACTATTAGATGGATGCAACATACGTACATATAGTTTGGCTTTTTCCTTTGAGGAATCATTGATCAACGTATGTTGTTTGTTTAATAATTACTCTTGGTTTGTAGTAAGATGATTGTTAACGTATTGTATCTAATTAAGCTAATGACTTCAACTTTTTAATCAAGTGGTTCATATAAAATTTATGGGAAAGTTTAGTTTAATCATATACCTAAATACTCTAGTTGGATGAACTTATGTCTCATGTGTTGTGGTTGCTTTCCTTCCAAAGATCATATACTTATTTTATTGATGAAATACTGATTTGTCTAATTTAACACTTCAACGTTTTATCCGTTAATTATATGTTTTGAGTTCGAGCTCGAGAATGAATAAATATTTAATACTGGCATTTTACCCCAAATGGTGTAATTAAGTGGAGATTATTTTAGAGGCGAATATATATCTAGTATATTTTAGAAAATAAAAAACTATAAGAAAATCAAGGAAAAATTGTTATGATATATAAATAGTAAGGTCTTTGTTAGTCAATTATATAGTTAAGGGTTAATATGCAATTATGAGAATTGCTATATAAATACCTAAGCTGCCTGTAATCGATGTAAGCAACTAATGAATAAACAGAATGTTAATGGTGTTCTTCTCGGCGTCTCTCTTTCTCTCAATTCCCTAAACCTCTTCTTCTCCGATCGATCTCGATCTTCTCCGATTTAGCACGCATCAAAAATAGACTTAGCGCTCACATTAATTAACAAGTAAATATCAAAGACAGGATAATGTTGTTAAACTGAATCATCTAAACATGTCTCATTTTTGGATTAAATTAGTAGTAATTCTTCATATAGGACATCTATTTAGTTATCGCCAAACAAATTAAGACCATCTCATCTCCTTAGAAGGCAGTGGTGAGTTAATTACGTGTAATAAAAATGTGAAGTACTAAAAAAGTAAATCCTCTCCATCATTCTAGCTAGCAACGTTTACTAGTTCCATAATAATTTCTTTTTTGTAACTTCTTTCGTTTGTACTAAATTTGAATTTAAATTTCAAACTTTCAATTTACATTATTTTATATATAGTTAGAAAGAGAAGAAGCATATAATCTCGATCTTGAAACTGGACGGCCAGGTCATGGTTCAGTGGTCCTGAAGAGTTGGGACAGTGGACATTATTGCACGTGGTCGGACCAATCAATTGCGGCGCCGGTACTGATCGAGTCATACTTTTGACCACGCGCGAAAATCGCCGAACCATCTGGGAGAATCTTATTGGCTCAGTTTCAGGGCCTAATTTAGTTGGGCTCCTCACTCCTCATTAGATGGAAGAAGATTTAAGCCGAAATAAAGATTTCAATTACACCCAAGGTTGGTTGGACCAACTGGTAAAGCGAGTTGTGTTCCCCGTGGGCGACCCGAGGTCGAAACCCGCCGGAGACGCCGCCTTGGGGAGGACTTTAACCTTAACGCTCCCGGTCCGGACTTGCGAAAGCAATGTAAATATATCAAAAAAAAAAAAAAAAAAAAAGATTTCAATTACAAGGAGCGGAAAAAGTTATATATATTTATTATTACTCCTTCCTAGGGCTGGGCATGGTTCGGTTCTAGGCCGAACCGGTTCAGAACCGAACCGGTTCAGAACCGAACCGGTTCAGAACCGAACCGGAATCGGATTTAAGGTTCAGCCGGTTTTCTATACCTGGCATGAACCAAACCGGTTTCACGGCTCCAGAACCAAACCATGACAGAACCGGTTCTGAACCTTTTTTTTTTTGCTTCAAATCTTTTTTTATTTAAAGTTCTAATTACGCACCAAATTTGATAATAGACGAACAATTCATAAACTTTCAAAATATAAAGATAACCAATCACTTCAACATAGATAGTATCGAAATCTAAATTTCAAACAATCTGATAATATAAGTTGAAATATTTAAAGCATAAATCTTGAGACTTCCACCGGTTCTCGAGAGGCGACATGCGTAGCTCAAACGTCAATAGTGCAACAAATCTATGAATTAAAAATAAATAAAAAGAGTTAGTATATGAAGTAAGTTAATCATGAAGTAAGTTAATCTGTTGAACTGAACTGAGCCGTCGACGAACCCAAAATAAAAAATTCATCAAAAAATCGTTGTTGGTGATCCGAGCGAGGAAGGCATTATTAAATTGTATCAGTTGAAAGAAACATATCGATTCAAACTCATTTAACGAAATCCTACAAAAACAATAAACGCTATAGGAAGTTAGAAAATTTAGGAACTCACCGTATCAAATTGGACTGGGCAAAACTCGCCGGCGATGTGGTGGACGAAGGATGGAGGTCCGGCGGGAGTGGCAGCGGCAGTTCTTCAGGAGCGGCGGGAGCGGCGATGCAATTTTTTTTTTTACTGGACTGAGGAACGGCTGTAGTTAAGAGCGGCATAGGGTTAATAATTTTTTTTTTTTTTTTTTTACAACCGGTTCAAAACCGGTTCTGAACCTGTTCTGAACCAGCTGAGAACCGCTCCTAATATATATATATTAAAAACCAAACCATATACAAACCGGTTCGGCCAGAACCGGTTCTAGCCGGTTCGGTTCCGGTTCGGTTCAACCAAACCGGTTTTTTTGCCCAACCCTACTCCTTCCGAATCAAACTAGACATAATTTAGCTGGATTTGATGTTGATGGTAACTTCATTATACACTATAATAATTTAAGCATTTCTCATGCTTACATAAATGGAGCTATACCCAGTACGTGTAAATTTCGATTGACTTATATAATAATTATTTAGTGCAAAATAATAATAACGATAAACTCGTGTTGATGCTTCCGAGTATTTCGAACCGAGTATTATCAAGATCAAACTCTACGCAGTAGACCAAAAAGTTAAACTCGAGTTTGACTTTGAATTTTTTCTAGTCGTATTCAAGTTTTGACAAAGTCTAGCTCACGAATAGTTAGAGTCACTTACTTAATACTAGGCTGTAAATGAGCCGAGTCGAGCCGAGTATCTGGCAAGCTCGACTCGACTCAGTTTACTCGAGCTCGAGCTCGAACTCGACCGAGCCTTAATTTTTCAAGTTTGAGCTCGACTCGATTCAATACTCGGTGAGTTCGAGCTCGGCTCGGTAATGTTAAAATAATTCAATTAAATTATAAATGGTGCACTTTAGCTTGAGCTCGAACTCGACTCGATTAGGTCTTTGACTCGAGCTCGAACTCGACTTGAACTCAATATATACATATATAATATTATTATGTAAAGCTCGAAAAACTCGAAATCGAACTCGACTCGAATAGGCAAAACAAAAAAGCTCAATTAGTCTCGCGAGCCTCTCAAGTCGAGTAACAGTGGACTTGAACTCGACTCGGTATCAGAAAAAGCTTGACTCGAGCTCGACTTGACTCGAAATTTAGCGAGTCGAATTCTAGTATTGACCGAGCCGATTTCGAGTAGCTCACGAGTAGTTCGACTCACGAGTAGCTCACAAGTAGTTCGACTCATTTATACTACTTAAAGTTGATTGGGGGGATACATGAATTCTTCGAGCCCCACAATGCACCGCCCCGCATAATACCACCCTATGAAAATAGTTATCACATTTTTATGTAGTATATATATTGGGAACACAATAGGGGCCTGAATGTTTGCCCATGTTGCCAACAGGGGTCTGAATTGAAAAAACGTATTATTAAGGGCCTGAATTTTGAGTTTTGTGTATAAGTGAGGTCTCTGTCTATTTTTTCTGTTAAAAGTGACGGAAAGTGGAAGCATGTGACCGAAAATAATTTGAAAACCCGAAAATGCCCTTTGACCAAAGTGTGTCTCTCACATGTTTGACCTAAAAAGACGAAAATACCCTTTAAGCCACCACAGCTCCGGCGACCACCCGGTTCCGACGACCACCACCCATCTCCGGCGACCACCACCCTAGCTCTGACGACCACCACCTCCTCCGGCGACCCAAAAAAACTCCGATCGGAGCCAAAGAGCTCCGATCGGAGCCAAAGAGCTCCGATCGGAGCTCTGTGGTCCCGAATCGGAGCTCTGTGGTCCCGAATCGGAGCTCTGTGGCCCCGAATCGGAGTCACAGAGCTCCGATCGGAGCTTTTTTGGTCGCCGGAGGGGGGTTTTGGTCGCCGGAGCTGGGGTGGTGGTCGCCGGAGCTGGAGTGGTGGTCGCCGGAGCTGGAGTGGTGGTCGCCAGAGCTAGGGTGGTCGGTGGCGGCCCTAAGTGCATATTAGTGTGCATAGGTATTTTAGACATTTCACATTTCATTAATTAAACAGATAAATTGTATAATAATTGCAAAAGGGTAATTCTGTCATTTCACGTGGTTCCGTTACATTTAACAGCAAATTTGGACGGAAACTCGATTATCAACAAAACTCAAAATTCAGGCCCTTAATAATACGTTTTTTCAATTCAGACTCATTTTGGCAACATGGGCAAACATTCAGGCCCTTATTGTGTTCTTAACCCTATATATTGTGGTAGGAATAACGTTAGGCAGAGTATATGTTGTAAATTTGTTATTTTGACCCAAATTTCCATCCCAAAATTATATATATATATATATATATATACATATAACTTCATAAAATTTTAGAGGTTGTTATGCAATAATAAATAAAAGTATTATATGGGTAAGGAGATTATAATTAAATTGGTATTTGAGATAAAACACCAATACAAAATGGTACCCGAGACGATTTTTGTGGCAAATTGGTACCTAAAAATGTCAGGTATTGCACCGTCTACAAAATCGTTAGTTTAGGATGGAAAAAGTCTCGTGCGTCGCACGTGACCACTTTTGACGAAAATTCAAAATATATCACCACTTTTGAAATGCCTAAAATACCCTCCGATGAAATAACATACTGAGAAAAAAGATCTACAGAAAACTGAAAAATTATGGTACAAACTTCGCAGTTCGCACCACGTTTCATACTTTGTAAAGAACGCGCAAAAGACCTTCTCATCTCTGCAGATTGTGATGTTGATGACTGTAAATGGTGGATTGGTCAATTGTATGCAATTTTACTTCATTAATTATTATTATTCATCCCATCTTCTTCTGTGGAAGGCGCCCCATTTAAGACGATACAGAGAGGAGGAGGATGAGAATTCTTCTGCTTGGGCTCGTCATAGCTGGAACCCTGCAATTTCCCGATCTAGCATATGCTCGGGACGGAGTTTCGAAGATGGAGTCCAGAGACGCTAGCAATGGTGCATCAGTAGAGGAGGAGAAGACATTTGAAGAGGGCAGTGAGGTTGAGACGAGCAAGATTGGCAGCTCTGGTCGAGAGAGATGATCCCTTTGCTGAGGTTTTGCTTTACTCTCTAACTTACTATGAATTTCTTCGTTACTGAAATTGCTGGACATTCGTGTGATTTTAGTGTTCGAAAATGCCTCATGCAAATTAGTTTTGTCGCTACTAGAAAGGTCTGATTTTAAATTAGTCAAGAACTGGAGAATGTGAGTTCAGTGTAAAAAATCTGATTGCAAGATCAGATAGAAATTCTGATTCGAGTGGAGTTGAAATTCGATAATTAGGAGACTATATATATAATCGAAATGTAGAATCAATGAGATGGATAAAATTGCTATCTTGATTAATTTTGGTAGAGAATCTTGTGAAAGAGCTCTTTCACTTTACATATTTGTGTGTTCTCAACATGATGTGGATGATTTTATGAGAAGAAGGTTCCTTCGAGCCCGTGATCTCGACACTGAGAATGCTTCAAACATGTTCCTCAAATATATGAGCTGGAAACGATCGTTTATCCCCAATGACTCCATATCTACATCTGAGATTCCAAATGAACCTGCACATAACAAATTATTCATGCAAGGTGTGTAGATAAACATGGACGGCCTATAGTAGTCGTATATGGCAACCGACACAAACCCTCTAAATCGACTTTAATTAGAGGAGTTCAAACGTAAGAAATGTTGTAACTTCCTCATTCATATTTGAACCAAATAGAGTGCTTCATTGTAAAATTGATCCATTTTCTGTTTGTTTTTTTATATACATTATGGTGATTAACGTATGTTGTGTACCAGATTAAAGAGTTTAATATGGTATTATGGTGAGTATGTATGATGTGTACCAGAATGGGGTGTACCAGATTAAAATGGTTAAACATATATTCCGTGTACTGCTTTGCAACAATTATACAAAACATAGGTAACACATTGCGATACTCGTACAACTGACATATCCCCAATAAAACAGTTTCATGAAGTTCATATACCACATTGTAACAGCTTAACAAAGGTATATACCAAACTGAAACAATCACTTTCCAGCATTCGACACAAACACTCGTAGAACCCAAAAACAGAAATCAAGAACAATTCAAGTAATATAACAACAACAATTTTTATAAGTCTACCATTTCTGTTGATACATATTATCCACACGAAATTATTGGCAGGTAAGAAATTGGAGAGTTCTTTATAGTAAAAATTCAACTTTGGGCTCCATAACCAAAAATCTCATCAGGAACCACTAACCAAAGTTGTAGATACCAATAAACCGAACAGTACTCCATTCATAAATTGACTAAAACAATCTCCATTCACATTTTACTGCAAGCTCCAAAACTGATTTATGGTCCTTCAACAAATCATAAGCAAACCCACTTACAGTTTCAAAACTCAATTTCTTGCACTTATCAATTTCCGGGCTGAACACTCTCTAATCCGAACCAAAGTCGAGAACGGATCCATGATGAACATAAAAGAGGCATATATGCACCTCAAATTGATGTCTTCGATATATTCTAGTAGTTAGAAACCCTAATTGGAAAGAAAAATGAATGAGGAAGAATTAAAGAGAATTGTTATATTTGTTTACTGTAGAATGACATTTTAGTCAGTGTAGGTCATTAAATTTCTTAATTTGCCCCAAGAGTGGTCGCTCATGAACATTTCTATCAAAAACTAACGATTTTGTAGACGGTGCAATGCCTGGATTTTCTCCGGTACCAACTTGTCACAAAAAATCGTCTTGTGTACTATGTCGTATTAGCGTGTTATCTCATATACCAGTTTGATTATAATAAGACCCAACCCAACCCTAAGTGCCGCAACCTCAAGCTCTCTGATTTTAATCGGGTAAGAAGAAGAAGATGCCATTTTTTTTATCGGCAACCTCAAGCTCTCTGAGTGTGGGAGAGAGTTGAGTAGGGGTGAGCAAATATCCCGAGAGGCTCAAAATCCCGCCCGTCCCGCCCTAGCCCGTCCAAAAAATGTGCCCAAGCCCTAATGGGCGGGACTTTTCTTCTCAACTAGGGCTCGGGCTAGGGCTAGGGTTTTTTTACGAAGTCCCAAAAGACCCGTCCCGTCCCATTTTGCTAACTCATCAGCTATAAATTATAGTTAGTTAAGTTAACTTTAGTGATGGCTCGGGTTGAAGTTCGATTGGATCTGGATTTGTATTTATAACTTGTTATATCTGAATTGTTGGTGACTTTGTGTTAGAGTCTTGGTAAAACTTAGTTTTGGAGTCATTGGTGAACTATTTTGGAGAACCAAGTTATGTGTTGAACTTGGTGTTCTTACAAGTGACAAAATGTTTGAGTGATTTTGGTGTTTTATGGTGAACTTTGTGGTGAACTTTGTTGCTGTTCTGTGTTTGGTTATGGTTTAAGTAAATTGAGTATGATTTTTTTTTTTTGAACTTGGATGGGAATTTGGGTTTGTCCCATTTGTCCCTAGTCCCTGTAGGCCCGTGGCGGGCGGGCCTTTTCCTACGAGCTAGGGCTCGGGATAGGGCTCGGGACAGCCATTAAGCGGCCCTAGTTTTAGGGCTTGGGCCATTTTTTAGAAAAGCCCGCCCATCCGTCCCATGCTCACAGCTCTAGATTATATCAACCAAGCGAGGGAGGTCCGAAGTAAGCGATACCCGCCCGTCCAGTGACACCCTAGGGAGGTCCGGAGTAAGCGATACCCGCCCGCCCAGTGACACCCTATCCCCGAGTTCTAACGCTACTATTGCATATAGTTCGGCATTTTCACCAAAAGAAAAAAGAAAAAAAGAAAATCGGAACGAGGCTATTAGCCCAATAACATATCTGAAGGCATTTCCCCACCCTGTGGACTGTGGAGGTATGTATTATTGACTATGTGCCTATGTGCAGATATGAGAAGAGGCCCATATTCATTAATACCTTCACATCGATGTAAATAGGCCGGTTTTTTTTAGATTATTATAATATAATTGGCTTTGCGTCCCAGCCCCAGGACGATTAACTCGACTAATTATATTTTATTATATAACTTTATGCAAAAACCACTAATTAAATTATATTAGATCACTTTATTAAAAATATCCAAAAATATAAAGAAAGTAAATTTTTTTTAACCAAAATGTTATTTTCATTTCTGTAAATAAATATATATACTGGGCACACAAAAATTTCTGTAAATATATGTGGTTAAATGATACAAATTAAATGCATCAAGTTTTTTTTTTAATAAGGAAACTCCTCATATATACACAAACATTATAGAGCCACCTGCATGCATGTTTTATCCTACATCCGTTCCGATTCGCCACAACAAGTGTGGGTTGCATTCTTCTACTGATGAGAACCATTACTTTCCTATATACATTATTATGCTGCTACCCAAATTAATTTAGAGATGAGTAAGAATTAAAAAAAAATTGCCACTAATTATATAGGAATTTAGGATATATATATATTAAATGAAGAGGAGAACAAGCCATTCATTATTGCCACTAATTATATAGGAATTTAGGATATATATATATATTAAATAAAGAGGAGAACAAGCCATTCATAATAATGATATTCAAAAAAAGCAACTTGGGACGACTATAGTAACCTATATAAAAGAGGTTAAAGGTACTTTTTCATACCACATGTTTGGCCGAATGTGATTTTTAGTACCGGATGTTTGGTTTTGTATACTTTTGGTACCAAACGTTTGAAAAAATGTGGTTTTTGGTACATCTGTTAGTTGACCGTTATTTTTTTCCGTTAAATGACATGTGCAAGTCACGTGACCGACCCTAAACTTTCGATTTTATTCAATTTAGTCCCTCAAATATATTTCTAACTTTTAATTTGTTTAATTTAGTCCAAAAACTTCAAAATCAATTCCAATTTAACCATTGAACCCAATTGACCTAGCCGGACCTAGCCTAGGGCTAGGTCCGACCATGGTTCAGGGTCGCTGGACCCAACCAACCCTGACCCAGGGTCGGACCTAGCCCTAAGCTAGGTCCGGCTAGGTCAATTGGGACCTAGCCCAATTTGGGTCGAATTTGGGCTAGGTCCCAATTGACCTAGCCGGACCTAGCCTAGGCTAGGTTCGACCCTGGGTCAGGGTCGGCTGGGTCCGGCGACCCCAACCCAGGTTCGCACCTAGCCCTAGGCTAAGTCCGGCTAGGTCAATTGGGTTCGATGATTCAATTGGAATTGATTTTGAAGTTTTGAGACTAAATTAAACAAATTAAAAGTTATGAATATATTTGAGGGACTAAATTGAACAAAATCAAAAGTTTAGGGTCGGTCACGTGACTTGCACATGTCACTTAACGGAAAAAACTAACGGCCAACTAACGGATGTACCAAAAGCCACATTTTTTCAAACGTTTGGTACCAAAAGTATACGAAACCAAACATTCGGTACTAAAAGCCACATTCGGCCAAACATGTGGTATGAAAATTACCTTTAACCCTATACAAAATTACTCAATTTTGGTCGGATTAACAGATAAAGCGAGTTGCGATTTTTAAAGGCAAACTAAATTCAGATTTCAATGGAGATATCACATTTGAGAGAGTTTTATTTTTAACACTCTCATCCGAAATCGTGGAAGCAATGTTGCATATAAAAAAAAGTATATACATTACGATCACCAAACTGAAAAAAATAAATAAAAAAAAAACCCTCACACACACCAATCACTTCTCCTTCTCGTATATCAATAATACCACGCTCAAACCACAAGATCATACAGAATTACTGCCATATATAATCAACATGCATGTAAATTTAATGGGCATCATAAAATGGACTAAATATAAATATATTTACCACAATCAATCAACCAACCCATCACGAAATTTTCCGTTTGGAATCGCATTGCTGAGAAACTACTCGAGCCTTCCCTTTCGCCGTTGCCAACGAGTCGACATTGAAGCTACACGAAACCGTAAATCTGATGATCCGACTGTTACTTATCCCGACTTTCATCCTCGTATTTACCTCCATATTCATCGTAAAACTCACCCCAACCTTCGATTTACCGCTCTTCATGCTCTTATGTATATCCTTCGGTAAATTACCGATCAACCCCTTGAAAACCAACTTAACACTTCCCTTATCGTCTCCTCGCCCGAGCTCTAAACCCGGAAACTTCGCATTGGCGACATTATCCATCTTCGAAGAGAGCGCCACGTCAGCATCGTCCTCGTACAGTATCCCGACCGCAGGGTTCTTGTTTTCGACCATCAGTTTCACGTCGAATTCGAAGTGGGTTTTTGAGTTCTTGACGGAAGACGAGTTTTTGACCAAGAATCTGTCGACGGTGAAAACGGGGTCGTTTGGCATGATGAGGAGAGAGGGTATCGAAGGGACGAGACACAGTACGAGGATGACGACGAAGAGAAGGATGAGCGATACGAATGCGCAGATGCCGAGAGCGGATTTGAAGCAGCAGCAGCACGGCGGGTCCCGCCGTCGCTTTTCGGGTTTCCGGTGGCGTTCGACGATCAAGGCGTTTTCCGGCGGCGGAACGCGGTAGATTTGGTCTTTTGGGATTTGGATGACAAGGACGTCATGGTCTTGCTGCCGTACACGTTTAGTCCAATTAGGGTTTGGGTCGGTGTCTTGGTCGGAGCTTTTAACGTTAGATTGTCGGGCCGGCTCCTCCATGCGGTGGCAGAATGAGAGGAGCGGCGGAGAGGTGATAGGTTAAGGGGTGGTTTAGGGTTGCTACCGGAGAATGTGATGAGTCCCCTGCATGAATGGGGGAATAGATTAGAGAGAGAGAAGAAGTTTTGGGGGGAGGAGGGAGAAAGAAAGGGGAAAAGGGAAAGAGATAACAGAAGTGGTTGAATAAAGGTGGAATTTATTTGCCAAAGACTATTATTAGGAAGATAACTTAATTAGTCACTAACCAAAAAAATACAGTTTTGTATGTGCATCTAATAATTGTCAACTATTCAATTGAATCGAATCTTAGATTAATGTGCGTGTCAATTTGTCATCTGAAATTTAGACAGTGTTTTGAGAGAAATTATTGTATGGTTTAGTTGTACCACGTGTCAGTGATGTGGTACAACATGTCTTGGAAATTGCAACTGGGAAAGTAAAAAAATACACATGGCACGTATTCATTGGAAAATGTGTACTATGTCATTACTAGGGATGGCAACGGGGCGGGTCGGGGCGGGTTTTTGCAGCCCCGGACCCGCCCCGCGGGTCGGCCTGGCTGACCCGGCCCCGGCCAAATGGGCCTTTCGGGTCGGGTCGGGTCGGGTCAACAATCCCGCGGGTCGACCCGCGGGGCCCCGACCCGCCCCGTCATATGAACTTTTTTTTTTTTTTTTTTTTTTTTAACTTTTCAATATTAAATACAATTTTTTTTGTCAAAATATTACATTATATATAAATTCAAAACATAAATCTAACATCAATCAAATATAAACAACAAACACATCAAATTCATTACAAATACAAATTTAAATCCAAACACCAAATTAACAAATCCTAATAATCTAAATATAAATCTATTTGGTCCATGTTATTTATATAGGTACTATATTAACCATATTTTTTTATTAAATGTTAGATCATATTAACATAAAAAAATTAAAAAAAAAAAAAATTATATACATATGGATTTCGGGGCGGGTCTACGGGGCCCCGGGTCTCTAGACCCGGACCCGCCCCGACCCGAGCCCGACCCGACCCGGACCCGACCCGTGACCCGCGGGTCGGCGGGTCGGCGGGTCGGCGGGTCAAAACCGGGTCGGGGCCCCGCGGGTCAGCGGGGCCCCGAGACCCGTTGCCATCCCTAGTCATTACTATATGGTACATCTGAGTCATACAATAATTTATCATGTTGTGAAACTCTAACTAGACGTTAAATTGTTAAAATGACCGGTTTTTTATCGACCGATTCAGTTCGGTTCAACCATGTTCAACCGATATCAGCAAATAAATAGGCTAATTTTTTTTTTTGGCCAAAAAATAAATAGGCTAATTCAATTCTTTATTTATAAACATATAAATCCGGTCTAATTCATTTTTTTTATTTGAACCGATATCGATTGTTTTTCTACCAGATTTTTATCACTCGAACTGAGTTCATTGTACATTCTACTACTTACTAGAACCAAACCGTTTGCGTGAGCGCCGGTTCACCGATGGACTATGAACAACTTAAGCATGCATATTTTATCAGTGAAGATTGCCGGTTCAATCAGGTTTTCAAAACACTAGTTTTAGATGTACATAATCTCTTCGTTGAGCTTTTCTGTTACATACTACAGTTAAAATTAATATAAAGTTGCACTTCAATAGCTCGGAACCCAATTCTTGTTAAATAATGACGGATACGTATACTTTCACTTACACATCATATCATATATTACTCGAATTCGCACTCACCACAAAAAAATGCGTGTATACACACGAACTAGTTGGTGTGCAACTGGTGTGTACACATGAAAACACTCTGCTTTCACACCAGAAAAAATGTGTGGCTTCTAGAGGTGGTAATCCGTGTGTAGATTGCACACTAAAATTTTAGTGTGTAAAGATATTGCACACTGAAAATATAGTGTGTATATTGTACGAACATATTCGGTGTGTAATGTTCACACGGTGTTTCTTGTGTGTACTATGTAAGCAAGCACGCTCCAATTACACACCGACTCGTATGGAATCCGTGTGCGATGTCAACATGAAGGATGTTGCGTTCACACTCTCTAGGAATGATCTTGTCGTTGCTAATGCTCTCTTATTGGATCAACTTCTCCATTACTAATGCTCTCTTATGGAATTGATCATATTTTATACAATTTATCCCCTTTAGATACCAAACTTTTGATTCAAATGTAAGTCTTTGGTATTACATTTGTAGTTCCAAATACGAGTGATTTAGTAACTAACAATTTAAAAGTCTATTTAAACATTTAGTATTGCACTTTTAGTTTAAAAAAGAGACAATTAGTAACTAACATTTAGTATTGCATTTGTTGTTTCAAAAAAGTCGGATTTAGTTTAAAATCTATGTTGCACATTTAGTGTTGTATAATTTGATTTGTAAACGTTCATTTAGACTTTTAACAATTTGAACTACTTCAGATACAATGTTTTAGAAACTCATTCAATAGAAGAAAATTAATCATAAAAAATGTTTATTAATAAACTTGTTCAATTTTAATTCAAAATGTTAAGGTCAATTTTCACAATGTATATATTAAAACTTAAACAACTATATTAATTCTATGGAATATATCATTTGTTCAAGCTGTTATTATTTTTAGGGATGGCAACGGGGCGGGTCGGGGCGAGTTTTGGCAGCCCCGGACCCGCCCCGCGGGTCGGCCTGGCTGACCCGGCCCCGGCCAATTGGACCTTCCGGGTCGGGGCGGGTCGGGTCAGCAATCCCGCGGGTCGACCCGCGGGGCCCCGACCCGCCCCGTCATGTGAACAATTTTTTTTTTTTTTTTTTTTTTTTTTTTCACTTTTCAATATTAAATACAAATTTTTTTTGTCAAAATATTACATTATATATAAATTCAAAACATAAATCTAACACCAATCAAATATAAATAACAAACACATCAAATTCATTACAAATACAAATTCAAATCCAAACACCAAATTAACAAATCCTAATAATCTAAATATACATATATTTGTAATTTGGTACATGTTATTTATATATGTATATTAACCATATTATTTAGTAAATGTTAGATCATATTAACATAAAAAAAATAAATAAAAAAACTTATATATATATGCATTTCGGGGCGGGTCTACGGGGCGGGTCTCTAGACCCGGACCCGCCCCGATCCGAGCCCGCCCCGACCCGACCCGTGACCCGCGGGTCGGCGGGTCAAAACCGGGTCGGGGCCCCGCGGGTCAGCGGGGCCCCGAGACCCGTTGCCATCCCTAATTATTTTACTAGTTTCAGTTAAACTTAAACCATTTGTATTAAATGGAATTTACTAATGTCAAATTAAGAGATAATTATCTAAAGGAAAAAGATAGGTGTTCCGATTTCCGTAATCCGAGATGTTCCGACTGTCTGGTAACATGAAAAAGTCATCAAAATTTGCTTTAATTACAGTGATGCCATTGTGAGACAAAAATAGAATTCCAACATTTCGATTTCGAAATGTGTATCAACGCTCTTATCTAAAATACATCCACTAAAAGTTTTGAATAGTTGATGATGTGTAGTGTTAGAGCACTTCCAATAGTAGTGCCTAGTGCCTAGTTCCATGTTGTAAATTTATTATTGTAGAGAGTACCTAGTGCCTAGTGCCATTTACTATTGGTCCCTACTGGTAATGATTAAATAGGCACTTGCATTTTCAATAGGAGTGTCTTGTTCCAAAATGGGAGTGCCTAGTTCCAATTTTCGCTACTGGACGTGACTAGGCGCCACTAGGCGTGACTAGGATTACTAATATTACTGTTTTGCCATTATTGAGTGAATAGTGAAGTGAGACAGTGCCTACTAGTAGGAACTCCCAAGTTACTGTTCATGTCGGTGCCAACTTTTTAATATTATTTTATTCGATTGTGTTGCTCATCTCTTTGATTGTATATATATTCGGTTACGCTAAGTCAGATAGACAAGAGCCGTAATCAGTCATTTTGAATATTATGTAACATAAATAACTACACGAACCAAAATTACTACTTTTTAACCTTGAATCAATTTCGAAATTTCCATATCTAATTTGTTTATATGTTACCATGTTGAATAACCGTTAATTCTAAATTTTGAAATAGTATAACATTTCAAATTATTAAATATGGAAAATAATTGCTACAAAATATTATATTATTTTAATGCATATATATTTTTATATATTTTACGTATTGTATTATATTATATTATATTATATTATATTATATTATATTATATTATATTATATTATATTATATTATATTATATTATATTATTATATGAAAGAAATATATCTTTTACGATAAATTATTATAAAAATTATACTTTTAGAATGATGTATATATAATATATTTCTAATTTACATATATTTGAAATCATATATAAAAACACATGATTAATGCAATAATCGATTTACTAATATGATCATGGATGTACATAAATGTGAATATGTTGATGATGTTGAATTAAGATATGTCAATCAACATATAACAGATATACACTGATTATGGTGAAATAATAGATTCAATGAATTTGATTGATCAATGTTATTATATCAACAATTATACTTATCAATCATTCTGCATGCCGCATGGGGACTGCACCTAATAGTAATTTTACCTTGGTCAAGTAACGTATAATTATTGCAATGAATTGACAATAGAGAACTATGGATATGCACGAACCGGTCGGGCCCGAATATGTTCCGAACTGGATTGGTACTAATTAAAACAGTATGGTCCGGTCTGGACTGAATTTGAAATTAGCACTAAAAATTCTGGACCGATTTTGGACTGGAACTGTAAAAAAAGTCTGGTTCGGTTCAAAACTGGTCCGACCCATTTTCCTATACAAATTTACCCATCTGCATAATATAATTGTTGAGGATGAAAGAGACACATATGCTGGAAATTTTGAAGATGTGTTCAATTATGATGATATTGTTGAAGGCATATCTTTGCCAAAAGTGAGCACGAGGCCTCAGGTCTCGTATCAAATGTATATCGAAAATAATATCCAGTTACGCGATAAAGAGAAACATAAAAAATTACAACAGGACTTGGTCGAACATCTCTGGCAATTTAGTAATGTTTGTGACAATTCTATGTAATCTCAAATATATATAATTATTTATTTATTTTAGTTGACAACTTTAATTTATTATTTTTATATTTATTGTAATGTAACTTTTAAATTATTGCAATCATTATTTAAAAAAATAATGTGCTCATTTTTATGTTATATTCAGAATGTTTTTATCATTTTTAATTACAAAAGAAACTTAATTTTTTAAAAATAAATAAATTATAGTACGTAAATAATAGAACTATTACCCTAAAGACGTCGATTTTCAAATTTCAGAATAACAACATACGTCGGTCAAAAGTGGAATCCAGATATTTGATTCACAATTGATAATTTTTGACTAACTCAAAAAAATGTAAATTTTTATTAAAATATTCAATTACATTTTTATAATTTTGTATATATTTTCCTTATTTTTTTTTAATTAAAACATCTAATACTTGAATCTCATTATTTATTCATGTCCGTATTTGTAAAAAAATATGAATATATAATTTATATATAATGATATATAATTTATATATAATGCAAAAATTATATTTGAATTATGAAATTATGTGGGTCCCAATGTAGAAGTTGAACTTGGCCTCCACTACTGGAGAGAGCGCCAATTTTACAGTGTCATTTACTGTAGCAAATACTGTAGCAGTGTCACTTTGATGAATTGGCAGTGACGTGGCTGTTGATGTGGAGGCACTAGGCACTTGCTATTGGAAGTACTCTTATTGGAAGTGCTCTTATTGGTCTCTGTTTTGAATTCAAAAAAGGGGCCCGTACTATTTCTATGTTATTGGTCTCTGTTTTGAACTCAAAAAAGGGGCCCGTTTCTGTTTCTATTTTTGATGATGTGTAATGATGTATGTTATTGGTCTCTGTTTTGAATAAGTATTATTCTTTTTTATTTCTTTGTGTTCAAGTTTTGTTTTACATGCTATATCTGACCAAACGTCACACGTTAACATAAAATATGAATGTCACATATCAACAATATTATTAGCCACATAACCTCGCAAAAAAATGAAATTGACTTGGAAGGATGAATTACCCGAAGGGCACAAAATATATATCGTAGTTGTTTAAATTAGATGATTAAAGAAAGTTTCACATTATTATATTATAAGACATAGGGGTTGGTTTTTTATTTGAAACCTCCAATTCTTGTGTATTTTAATTTTGAAAAAAAAAACTATTGATTTTTACGTAATAATTATGTTTTTTTTTTGGGTTAACAGGTCTTTTGGTCCATGATCTTTGACAACTTTTGGGTTTTGGTCAATGATGTTTTTTTTTTACCTAGTTTTGGTACCATATGTTTGCAGATTTTTTCTAGTTTTGGTCTAACCGTTACATTCCGTCCATTTTTTGACATGTTCAAGTCACGTGATCCACTCTAAACTTTAAATTTAGTCCCTCTAATACTTTCTTAACCTTTTTTTTGTTCAATTTAGTCCCGAAGTTTCAAAATTGACCATAATTGGAAAATAGGTCCAATTGAATTTTTGAAACTTCGGGACTAAATTGAACCAAAAAAAGGTTAGGAAAGTATTAGATGGACTAAATTGAACAAAATTGAAAGTTTAGGGTGAATCACGTGACTTGTACATGTCAAAAAATGGACGGAATGTAACGGTTAGACCAAAACTAGAAAAAATCTGCAAACATATGGTACCAAAACTAGGTAAAAAAAAACATCATTGACCAAAACCCAAAAGTTGTCAAACATCATGGACCAAAAGACCTATTAACCCTTTTTTTTTTAATTTAAATATATTGAATCTACCTCCTATTACGTTTTTCCGTTTATTTAGAGCATCCACGATGATTTTATATAATTTGTATTCCTTATAATTGTCACATTTACATGTATGTACACTTTAAGTAATATCTAAAATTAAAATACACATAAATAATATTTACTCTCCAATAGTTTTACTCAATTATATTTCTTAAATATATATTATTATTTATTTTTTCAACAACCACCAATAATCTATTAACATTAATTATGAAATGAATTAATTTAGGATTAAAAAATTAGATGTGCATGATGTGTCAACATAGTGCATTTATTAAATTTAAGGAATACTCATTGTAGCAATATCAAAAAATACTTCAATCCATCCTGATGGATATACACATAATTCGGGCTCGACTTTAATTATTCGGACCTCATACACGCGCGAGACCCTTTACGAAGCCCGATTTCGAGCTAACCGGGGGAAACCGGGCAAGTCGCGAACTTGCCCGGCATCCCCGGGGGACTTACTCGGAAAATTCCGGGTAAGCTCAACACCCGGGGGGTGTCGCGCACACCCCCCATTTCGTCCCGAATGTATAGGAGACCCGATTTTTAACTAACTCCTATGTGTCCGAGACCTATGTCTCAAAGGCGCGCGCGTCCCGCTCGTGACAGCCGCCTGAGACGCGCGTCAGAGTCCTTTTCCCAAAGCTCTCCCCTGCATCCCGGTTCACATTTCCACATTGAACCGGGTCAAAACCGGTTACGGTCCAAGGTCGCCTATAAATAGCCACCTTGGGGGTAAACATTTTCAAGGCACTTTCGGGGTGAGAATCAAGAAAAGCTCTGACCTCTCTCTAAAAACTCTCTTTCTCTCTCTAGAAACCATCTGATGTTGATCGTCGGAGCGAGCGCACCAAGCACCCCCCCTCTCCACGGGTGTTGCTTGGTAATGCTCCTCTCACAGGTGCAGAAGGACGGTGTTTTAGAGAGCCCAAAGGACTTACCGCTGTTCTGAAGACGAAGTTAAGGCCCGTACCCGACTCTAGAGAACGGACTTGGCTCACACCTACCCCGAAGACTTCGACGAGTTATCCAGCGGGCAACCCGCAGTAACTTGGTCGAAACACTTGGCACCGTCTGCGGATCACCCACAGGACCAAGAGCATGGCAAGCAACGAGCAGCCACCGCCGACTAAGACGAAGAAAAGAGGACCAGGACGTCCAAGGAAAACTCCGGCCCCGGAGTCAAGCATGAGATCTCCCCCGCAGAGAGACCCCCCGCAGAGCCAAGGCGAGGCCTCAGTCGCCTCGTCTATGCCAACAAGAAGCGTACACTCTCGGAGTAACGCACAAGGAGGCACACAGCAAACAAACGCTCCTCCAGGCTTCGCCCATCAAACCTTCAACACGCAGGAGCAACCATACGGAATGCCAAACGCTGGAGCATACAACCAGGCACCAGGGGCACAGGCTGCGCCTGCAGTCACCCCGGAAATGATGGCAGCACTCGAACAGCTGCTTCATCTGAGAGAGGCATTGCGCAACCAAGGATACGGGGCGTCACCACCCCCTCCCGCACAACAAACAAATATGCCCCCGCCACCAAGGCAGGCGCCTCCAATGAATGCACCTCAGCAGAGAGGCCCTACAATCTCAAAAACCCCGACCTTTCACGGGAATGCACAGCAAAGCAGGCAGTTCCCCCAACAAGGGACAAGACAGGAGCTCTCACACTCCCAAACACCCTACCAAGCAGGGCCATTCAATGAAGGAGCCTGGAGGCAGCCGTCTCAAACATTCCAGGGATATCAAGGTGGATATTCTCAGTACAACCCGACGCAGGCGCAATTTCCCCAACAAGGCGCAAGCATGGGACAAGAAGCATACCCCCCAAATCAGGGTAACCCAGTCACCGGGTTGACGGATGAGATGCTTGAAAAGCTGATCGAAAAGAAGATAAAGCAAAGGAAAATGAGAGGAATGAACACATTGGTGGACACCACATCCCACCCTTTCACTGACGAGCTGGTGTACAGTCGCGTCCCAGACGCACTGTATAATCTAAGACCGGAAAAGTACCGAGGCAAGGGAGACCCGATAGAGCATGTGCAGCAGCATGAAGTAATGCTTTTGGGAAGGACAGACAACCCTCACCACATAGCCATGACGTTCCCCCAAACGTTAGGCGGACCAGCCGCACACTGGCTCTTCTCCCTGCCAAAGAAAAGCATAGACTCGTGGCAATCCCTCAAAGAAAAGTTCATCCAACGTTACATGGGAGAACGTTCGATTATCAAAGGATCAAATGCCTTGGATGGCGTCAAGCAAGAGTGGAATGAGTCCCTCGCAAGCTACTACATCCGATTTAATCAAAACATCTCGGAAATCCAAACGAACATCGCAGAGATAGAAATCATCCACGCCTTTGTCAGAAACCTGGGTAGGCACGGGTACGACTTAGGCCAAAAGCTCTCTACAAGACCGGCGGAAACAATGGAAGAGCTCGTGGCAAGAGTAAAAGAGTACATTGATGCTGAGCATTACAAGATGACAGCACGGGACAAGTGGGTTAAGCCCGGCAACAAGAAAGATGAAAGTAAGCCAGGCCCCCTGAAGCAGAACCAAACCCCCCAACAAAAACAGTGGACTCCGCCCCAGAAGAGAACATTCAACATTGAAGAAGACAAGAATCCAGACGTCAACACCATTGAACTAATCCCATTGAACGCTCCCCTAAGTGTCATACTGAAAGAAATGAAAGAGCAAAACCTCTGGAAAGAGCCATTCGGTTTCAGAAAGGGCCAGCTAGGGAAGGAGCAAGACAAGTGGTGTGAAAGCCACGAAGTCAACGGCCATGAAACTGACGACTGTAGAAGCCTCAAGTTCCAAATCAATCGAATCATACAAGAAGGCGGACTTAAGCACTACGTCGACCAAGGGGGAAAGATTGAGAAGGTGAAAAGAAAATTCACGCCAAAGGAGAAAGGAAAAGAGAAGACCAATGACAACCCCCTCCTAAAAAGAGGGGAGTTATTAATGTCATTCATGGTGGTCCAGCTGCAGGAGGACAAGTCTCCAACACAAGAGACGTATACGCTGCGCAGGCAAGCACACTCCCCAAGTATGGGAAAAGAAAGAAACCGGAAGAGGAGGACCCCGTGATAGGATTCTCGAGAAAAGACATGGCACACATCGTCTACCCGCATGATGACGCGTTAGTAATAACGATGGAAATCAACGGGTTCGACGTCAAAAGAATTCTAGTCGACGGCGGAAGCTCGTCAGACATCCTCCATATCAATGTCCTTGAACAGCTTGGAATGAAGAGAGAGGACCTGAAGCCGGGAAATTTCCCGTTAGTAAGCTTTGCTGGAGCTGCTACATACCCACTGGGGATGATCACCCTTCCCACTGTGATAGGAGAAGGATGGAACGCAATGAAAGTCGACATCACTTTCGTGATCGTCGAGAGCCTTGGCGCTTACAACGGAATTCTCGGAAGAACAACGATAAATCCCTACGAGATGGTGCCTTCAACGGCACATCAAAAGCTGAAATACCGCTTAAGGGGAGGAATTGGTGAAGTCTTGGGCGATCAGACGACAGCACGAAAATGCTATGTCAACGCCCTAAGATGCAAGAACCGCCTGGACATAGCAGTCATTGAAAGGGGACAATGTTCCAAGTCTGAGGTTGAAATGCGATTTGACGAAATGATGAGCAAAGGAGAAAGACCCCCAGCATTTCAAACCCCAATGCTCCCACGCATATGGGACATCAAACAAGGGGAGTCGGAATCCATCCAAAGTTACTTCAAGCGATTCGCCATAAACGCAACTTCAAGTTTGGCAGAGAAGTCAGCCGTGATCAATGCCTTTTTCCTGAACATGAACTCACCTACATTCCTCCTATTTGGACGAACACAAGGGTGGAGAACAACCAAATCTATGGCTGACTTGAAAGAGAAGATGGAGACAGCAGTCGAGGTAGCAAACGAGCTGGGGTGGTTCATCCCACTCGCAGAACAAGAGGAGACACACGAACACAAGCGTGCAAGACAAGACTTGAACAACAACCAAGATGATGAATATACACCTCTGAACATAGAGGTGGAGGAGTTGTTCAGGACCATCCTGAAGGATGTTTTACCTCCTCCAAGCGAGATCCGGATCGCCTTCCTCGGGAAGAATCCAGAAATGTGGTGCCACTACCACAACAAATGGGGTCACAGCACGAATGGGTGCCCCTCTCTTCGCAACAGAATCGAGGAACTGATCAAACAAGGAGCTCTACGCTCCTACATTGCATGCAGGAAGCCAGCTTTATCAAACAGTCACTAAGGGAATAATCCTTCCCCCATGACATGAACATACTCTATCTTTACTTTTCAAGTACTAAGTAGAACATTTAGGATGGGAGATCAGATGACTCCATCCATGCACACCCTTTGTAAATAAACAAGAAGACTAATGAAGTTCACTCCTTGCGTAGGAAAAATCACTATGTAATGGCAAGCTACCCCGGTCCAAAACCAGGAACAAGCCACATACATCATCAACAAAGGCCCTAGCTCTACACGCAGAAAGGGCAAAAAACAAGAAAAGCCATCAAAAAGATATCAAAGCAAGACTAAGCAAAGCTCATGCCGGTATACAAAACAAAGGGAGCGCGACGCATGCAAGGAGACAAAATAATTTCATCAAGGATGTGAACGTACTAATCTATTCACATCCTTGCAAAAGTCAGGGGACAAGCGGATCATTAGGAATCCTCCCTCGCAAACAAATACAAGTGTCGGACGTACTAATCTATCCACACTTCGCCACAATACAAGGATGTGAACGTACTAATCTATTCACATCCTTGCAAAAAGTCGGGGGACAAGCGGATCATTAGGAATCCTCCCTCGCAAACAAATACAAGTGTCAGACGTACTAATCTATCCACACTTCGCCACATCAAGGATGTGAACGTACTAATTTATTCACATCCTTGCAAAAAGTCGGGGGACAAGCGGATCATTAGGAATCCTCCCTCGCAAACAAATGCAAGTGTCGGACGTACTAATCTATCCACACTTCGCCACATCAAGGATGTGAACGTACTAATTTATTCACATCCTTGCAAAAAGTCGGGGGACAAGCGGATCATTAGGAATCCTCCCTCGCAAACAAATGCAAGTGTCGGACGTACTAATCTATCCACAATTCGCCACAATACAAGGATGTGAATGTACTAATCTATTCACATCCTTGCAAAAAGTCGGGGGACAAGCGGATCATTAGGAATCCTCCCTCGCAAACAAATACAAGTGTCGGACGTACTAATCTATCCACACTTCGCCACAATACAAGGATGTGAACGTACTAATCTATTCACATCCTTGCAAAAAGTCGGGGGACAAGTGGATCATTAGGAATCCTCCCTCGCAAACAAATACAAGTGTCGGACGTACTAATCTATCCACACTTCGCCGCAGCATCAAGTATGTGAACATACTAGTCCATTCACATCCTTGTAAAGGAAGACAAGCAGTTCAACAAGGATCATCCTCCTTACAAAGCCACAGGTGACGGTAATACTAACTCATCCGCACCCCGCACCAACAGAGATGCAATTTCCTAAGGAAAACCATCGGATTAAGGAAATCGACCTGTCAACAGAGCAACACTCTTCCGAAAAGAGAACAAGTTAAAGAGACAGCAATAAAGGAAGATGCAAAATAATACTAAGTATTATATCTTTCTAACATCTCATGTCAGGCATATATATATATAATATAGCAGGACTAAAAAGTAAAGACATCCAGCCAGCATAAAAAGTCAAGCCCAAGACGCACCCCGTCAAAATCTCACCCATGCAAGGGGAGCAACCATATATACACAAGAAAAAACAAAGAAAGATCAACCTGACCCAACGTCAGGAGCACCAGAACCAAAGGCATCAGCCATAAAAACATCATGCGCAGGGCTTTTAAAAGCACCATGGCGATCATCACCAACAGGGACGGACACCTGTCCCGTCAAACCACTCGTTCCGCCAACACCGCCCGCTCGGATCCCCGCAATAGCCCCGAGGGCATAGCCAGCATATGGACCAGTACTCTGGAAAGGAAAATCGGGGGCAAGAGAGTGTATCCTCCTGAAGTAATCCACAGAGAAGGACTCCATGCGATCATCACGTGCCTTCTCGAGAAGTTTTGGGTAATCAGCTGTAGTAGGAAACTCAATCATCCCAAGCTGATCACCCAGGGCAACGTGAGACTCCTTAGTCTCCTTCAGCGCCACAGCATATGCCTCCTCATCAACCTTCTCCTGGCGCAGTAGGGCAAACAGCTCCGCCTCCAGCTGAGACGCACAATCCTGACTTCCCTTGAGATCAGCGGAAGCCTTGGAAGAAGCATCTGAATGTGCGCGCGCCTTCTCCCTCAACACAACGACATCCTGAGACAAGTGCTCATGACGATCCTGCAGACCCCTCGTCTCCTCAACAAGCTCAACAACAAAGGAGGAAAGGTTGGTCATCACGGCATTCACCTGCAACAACAACACAAGCACATCACACACAAAGAAGCCAGACAAACATGATAGATCCAACGTAAAAGGAAAACAACATACAGGAGCAAAGCGCGCGAGCGACTCCTCAACACATTTCAAAGCAACCTCAGGGTCCCGGGGACACGTCCTGCGATCAGCCGGCGGAACAGACCGCTGAACCACGCGCACACCAACAGCAGGTGTGCTCAAGGAAACATCCTTGGGAAAGCGAACAACAGACTGAGAATACGGAGTCCACTCGTTCCCGGACACATCCCGATCAAGCCGGCAAATCAGATCAGACTTGCGAAGAGCCGGAGGAGTAGGAACAACTACACATCAAAAGCAAACACATTAGGAGAAGGCAAACCATACCAATACAACAAGAAGTCAACCGCAGTCACCTGCCAAGGGAGGCACCTCCACTGAACGCCCGCTCCCCGACCGGGGGACAGGCATGGTCGAATCTGCATACATTGGCCCTTTCCCTTTGTCGCTGGAAGGAGCAAGAGGCATGCCGGCAGACGTCAACCTCCTAGGATCGCTCGGGGAACGAACGTCAGCATCATGCTCCCCGACAGGTGCAACTCCCCCCGCCGTCGGGAATTCCAAGCCTGCAAAGACGACCACAAAAAGACCATTAGCATGTTAGCATGGGAAAAATCTCAACGAAACCTTTAAAAGGCACAAGTCCCATACCCGGGCCAACAGGAAGAGTATCGTCTAGGCCGGGAACAATCTGAGAAGACCCGCCTGCAACTCCACCCTGTAAACAGGGGCGTCTGTTAAGAAACCAACCTACAAGGAAACAGGAACAAATGTTACAAAACTTCAAAACATACCAACTCCTCCCCCGAAGGTCGTACATGAATGCCCGCCGCGAGCAGCTCGGCGTCAGAAGCACGATAAAGGGGGCTGTACTCCCCCGCCCTATTCGCCGCGTGAATCTTCTTCAAAGCGACCTTGTCTCTATCGGAGAACTCCTGAAAGCGTGGAACGGGATCGACATCCAATATGTGAGAAGTCGTACAAGTCGTGCCCGCATCCTTTTATAAAAAAGTACTGACACTTCCATTTATTCTGGGAAGTGTCCGACCTTTCGCAGAACCGCGCTTCAGTATTCCACCCCGCCCTGCGCAAGCCAAGGGAGGAGAATCCCTTTTCGGTCATATGAGGCCAACGTAAGCTGAAGGTGCACATCCCAGACTCGTCCGCCTTACCCAGGCGGTAGAAGGCTCGAAAAAGCACTATCGAGTAGTCCCAGGAGTTTAGATGACATTGCACCCGAAAACACGTCCAAGCTCTAAACGCTGGTGGAGTGATAGAGACGGGAGAAATCCTATAATATCGACAAAGGCGGACCAGATCCTGACAGTAGGGAAACCGCAGCCCTTCTCGAAACTGTGAAAGGTAGACTGCCTCGTATTCAGCCGGAGGAACGGTGGGCCGACCAAATTCGACCCCCTTTACAACGTCCCAAGGATACAAGACCTCTAGGCCGGGACACCAGCCCCGGGTCGAGACATAGAGGTCAAACTTGGAGCGTGGAAGCTTGTTGGGAAAAAATATCTGAGTCTTCTCCAGTATCACGCGGTCACCCGACGGTCCCAAAAGTACACCGCTTCGAGACCCAGAATCGGAATCCATGGTGCCCTCATCAACCTCTCCCTCAAAGTTATCCGAAACAAAGGGATGAGACTTACTCATTGCGCGGAGAAGCAGAAACCGTTTCCTGTCAGGAACACTCTAAGTATCAAAGTCGCGCGCCTGCAAGCCCGTCAACCAAGCCCTACAAAAACCATACACAACTCAATCAAAAACCAAGGCAACACGTCAATCACATTCATCAAGTCCTTTGCAAGGACATCCAACCCAACGGACCGACTGTCCGCGAGCGAACAGCTAGGGACTCTCCCGCTCGGGAATCAAAAATCCCTACGCTCATCAAAGGCCTAGGCCACCTACTAATCAAATTCTCATATATTTGTTCAATGTGACACAGGTATTCAAGCACTCTACAAAGCGATAAGTTCAAGAGCTAAAGAAATCAAAGACATGCAAAGTTGGTTATAATTACCAAAATGCCATCCAACCACATTTCGATCAAATTTTATCCCCAAAACGGCTCAAGGCTCCGGGGGCACATAAAAGCAGCTCAAATGCACTTAAGCATGCCCATTACATGTCACGGGGAGACTTACCTCTCACCGAACAATCCGAAGAGCACTCGGGTCAAATAAGCCACCGATAAACGCGAACTACCAAGCGATCACCTAAACGCCGGGGGCATGGCTATCCACTCACAAACAATCAAGGGGCCATTATCACAATGGGGGGCAACATATCAAGCCACCCATATCAAGATACAAAGGGTCGAACTTTTCGCGCGAATAAGTCCGATTTTGAACCTCCACGATTCCCCCTCGGTTGATCGGAACCTAAGGACCTCTTCACAAAGGGAGTTCACTATCCTTAACTCTATCTATCTACATTTAGAGTTTGGCCAAAAACAAATTTTGAAAAATCAAGCCAAAATTTCACTTAGGCATTTCATCAAACACCTACCATGCACCTTATTGAAATTCAAAATGTGCAGCCCTAAAGGTCCAATTAACATCAAGAAAAGGAAGGGGAGGACGTTACCAATCGATACCCGACAAGAAGGACTCAAAAACGGGTCGAATTGAGCCCGAAATCGACCCGCGAATGGTGCAGCCGCCGCCCGCTGCCGCCGCCGCTCCCGCCGCTGTCGCCGCCGCCTCGCCGCTGCTGGGCCGCCGTGACCTCGCCGGTGGTACTCCTGTTGGTGGCCGGCCGAAACGGGGTCTCACTAGCACCCTAAAGTGAATTCCTAAAATCACTACCTTAGCCCCTCCAAAACTCTCACAACAACCAATTCAAATGTTGATAGTTTTATAAACTATCATAAAGGAGGTGGACTACACAACCTAGTAAGTACCATACATCCAAGAGGTACACTCACATCCACCCTTCATTTTTTAAAGTTGTTGATAACTTGGGTTTTCACCATCAAATGACTTAGCTAAATTTAACTAAGTCATTTCACATGGTCTCAACTATTTAAAAACGTTACATCCATGACTTTTCATACCAAGTCCATTACATGTGATTTTCCAAACCCGGCATTATTTCATTCACTAAAACCGTCGTCTCGCCGTCAAGACGGCCGTCTCGGACGACGGGCTCCCGGAAACCATCATACTGCATGAAAAACGTTTTGTCAAAACTTTCATGATTTATTATCATTTTGATACAATTAGTCGTAGCATGAACGTTCCATATTTATTTGATCATCTTACAAACCCGAAAGATTTCATGTGCGCTCACGTCTTACTTCTTCTAAAAATCACATTTATCATATTATTCGTAGTCCGTTGTGCTACTAACCCTTTGTGCAGTTATCAAGCATGACCATCTCAAAAAACTAAGGCAAGGAACTCGTCTGAGCCGCGCGTATCCACCCTTGGTAGGTCAAAACTCAAGGTGAGCAGACGACCCGAATCACGCGTATACCCTATCTTAGAATAGAGTTAAACAAAGGTCAAGCCATTATTTAACTCGGGGGCAAGTGATGGATATACGCATAATTCGGGCTCGACTTTAATTATTCGGACCTCATACACGCGCGAGACCCTTTACGAAGCCCGATTTCGAGCTAACCGGGGGAAACCGGGCAAGTCGCGAACTTGCCCGGCATCCCCGGGGGACTTACCCGGAATTCCGGGTAAGCTCAACACCCGGGGGGTGTCGCGCACACCCCCCATTTCGTCCCGAATGTATAGGAGACCCGATTTTTAACTAACTCCTATGTGTCCGAGACCTATGTCTCAAAGGCGCGCGCGTCCCGCTCGTGACAGCCGCCTGAGACGCGCGTCAGAGTCCTTTTCCCAAAGCTCTCCCCTGCATCCCGGTTCACATTTCCACATTGAACCGGGTCAAAACCGGTTTACGGTCCAAGGTCGCCTATAAATAGCCACCTTGGGGGTAAACATTTTCAAGGCACTTTCGGGGTGAGAATCAAGAAAAGCTCTGACCTCTCTCTAAAAACTCTCTTTCTCTCTCTAGAAACCATCTGATGTTGATCGTCGGAGCGAGCGCACCAAGCACCCCCCCTCTCCACGGGTGTTGCTTGGTAATGCTCCTCTCACAGGTGCAGAAGGACGGTGTTTTAGAGAGTCCGAAGGACTTACCGCTGTTCTGAAGACGAAGTTAAGGCCCGTACCCGACTCTAGAGAACGGACTTGGCTCACACCTACCCCGAAGACTTCGACGAGTTATCCAGCGGGCAACCCGCAGTAACTTGGTCGAAACACATCCTTTTGATTACGAAAAATGTAAAAATATGTATACCCCAATTTTAAGAAATATTATGTAAAACTATAATATTACATTTTTTTCATACATTTTATAAAAAAAATGATAGACATATACTTAGGTACTATTATGTACAATTGCGAAAGATCTTACAACTTTTTAGCAAAATCGTATTGCTTTTGTCATCAAATCAATAATTTATGGATGATTCCCCAATATCTAGATTTCAATGTAGTGGAGGTCAAAAATCTAGATAAAATGGGGCACAAAGATTGAAATCGTTAGACATATGTGATCTCTAACTTGTAACAACCCACTTTGCGTATTTATTTGCATTCCGTTTGATGAAATTCTAAGTAATTGAATAAATTTGTGTTGCATTCTGGTTCGTTCCATTATTCACTACTATTTCCTTTTCACTTTCTTTTTAATGCATAATATTTTTTTTTAAATTTCTTTAGAAGAAAAAACCTCCCCAACATATTCTTATTCTTAGCTTTAAAAAGAAGGAAGTGTAGCTTCTAGTTGCTACTCTTACTCTAACTCGGCCCCTATCAGCCACATCACATTCACACAACTCAACCTCCATTATCTTTCAGCCAAAAAAAGAAAACCTCATCCTCCACAAGCAAACCGAACAAATAAAGCAGCACTCAGTTAAAATACAGTTAATTAAGTGTAAATATATACGAATTTGCGGTTGTTGGATTAAAAGTTTCGAAACCTAAAATTTTACATAAATTAGATAGATAATGATGAATATATTTATATAAAATTAAAAGTGGATTGGCCAAAAAAATAATAATTTAAAACTGGATCCATAAATCTCGTGACTTAAAATTTAACGTTCATAAATTTGAAATTATTTACATTGGATTGCATTTTAACCGAATCCAAAATAAATAAATAGAATCTGTTTTAGCAAAGGTCATTATCGTCCTTCAGTTTCCACTACTCCCCAGTATATATATATAAAAATACACCTATACATACATGGTACTATGACTATCTAGCTATCTCTGCAACTAAACTGTGTCACTTTCCTTTCCATCCACATTATCTCTTTTCGCTGATTTCTTTGCTTTCAGCTCACCTACGTCCTAGCTTTCATTGATTAGGCAATGGAGAGGAGCACTCCGGTAAGGAAACCCCACACTTCCACCGCAGATCTGCTCACCTGGTCGGAAACTCCGCCGCCGGAGGTACCTGTGACCGGCTCTGCTTTTTCCCGCTCCAACCCACGTCCCCATCAGGTACCTTTTTTTTAAGAACATGAATTGAAAGAGTCTGAAGTGTTGTTTTGAGATTCGAAGCTCATTTAGCTCGTTGATGGTGGAAATGGCAGCCTTCTGGTGTAAGTAAGGTCGTCTTCGGAGGTCAGGTCACTGAAGAGGAAGCTGAGAGCTTGAACAAAAGGTGAGATCTGTTACCTTTCTAGACTCTTCTTGAAATGCTTGATCTGCTATGTTCTGGAATTCCAATTTCCAATCCGAAGTCTGTACTTCATTTCTAATTTTTGCCCTAGAAGACAATTTATGAGGATTGTTTATACCATCGATCTTCAATGATTTTACCGAAATTTTTCTGGTTCTGTCAACTTGATTGATGAAACTGAACTTGATTTTGTTGGGATGGGTATGTCAAAATCTAATCTTTTTGTGGGGATTAGACAAATCCATTGATCTGATCTATATGCTATGAACATCTCAGTGTTGCTCAATTTATTTGCATGAAGTCTCTTTCTAGCTCGATGTATTCGAGTACACGTTGATCTTGGTACTTCTCCTATTGGTGTTTCAATTGAAGGATAAGACCCCACTACCTTAATCAGAAAGTTGCTTTACAATTCCCAAATTTGTTTATTACTTACTGTGATGAATGATGTGCCATTCGTGATTTCCTTTGAAATATTTAGATGAAGTATTTTAGTCCTTTAAATGGTTTTACTTGTATTTTTAGCTTCTAAGGAAAGAATCATAATATACTAGGAGATTATCTCAACAACTCGGTTCCTTAAATGATATTTCTGTATATGCTTTTGTCAATTCAATGTTTTCTTCATATTATTTGTTTGAAAGGGAGTTTGGTAACAGAGGCCAAAGTCCCAAAAAGCAACATCTTTAATAAGATTTTTTTTCACATTGTGCTTAATTCAACTTGATACAATCAAATAGTTTATTATGCTTAATTTCACTGCTCTAGTGCTTGATAGATATATACATTGAATTTCTCATTATTATTGTATCTTGTGTTCTCTAGGAAGCCATGCTCAGGTTATAAATTGAAAGAGATTACTGGGAGTGGCATCTTCACTGGGAACACCGAGGATGATGGTGCAGAGCATGCAGGGTCTAATAACAGGACAGGCATGCGGATGTACCAGGTATATTTTCTTGCTTCATGAACATAACATATTCACTTACTTGGAAACTCTTGACAGAAAAAACAGGACTCACATTACTATTATATCTTATGTTTATATGTTAACTCAGCTTATATCAAACGCTTGTTTTAAGGATTTGGTTCGAGATTTTGATAGTCATTCTTTTCCGTATTACTAGCAAACGCTTGCTGGAGTCAGCCACATCTCATTTGGAGAGGAAGAGATCATAACTCCGAAAAAACCTACTACTATCCCCGAGGTAGCGAAGCAGCGGGAACTGAGTGGGACATTAGCCGAGTCCGATGTGAAGTTGCAGAAGCAGATTTCTGATGCTAAATCTAGGGAGCTCAGTGGCCACAACATATTTGCTCCTGCTCCTGAAATTGTGGCTCGACCTGTACCTTCTCGAACACTAGACATGAGCCAGGAAGAGCCTGCACCACGTCAGATTCGCACTTCCGTCAAAGTCTCCAATGTAAGTTAAATCGCGCTAATTTGATAAATGCCTTGAATTCCAAGCTATATGTGTTCCACTTGGTCTGATATCAACTTATTTCATTGTTCAGTCTGGATTTAATTCTGGGTTTGATCAATTCTGAAGTTTTGGATGATTTGGAAGAATCTCATTATTTGATCAAAACCCATGATTCAATCCAGACCGTCCATATGGATAGAGGATCCTAAAATCAATGGTGAAGGGTTGTCCTATTTGTTAGATTTGCATCTTCTTTAATTCAGATTTCGGTATTTGGTGTTTTTCTTACTTAGCCTTCTGGAGGCAAGAGCAGTATCCTCTTCAATGAAGAGCCGTCGGCAAAGACAGCAAAGAAGATCTATGACAAGAAATTTACGGAGCTCTCGGGAAACAACATCTTTAAGGAAGACAGTTCTGCCACGTCAGCAGAGAAATCGCTGAGCTCAGCCAAGTTGAGGGAGATTAGTGGCAATGACATCTTCGCGGATGGAAAGGTCGAGAATCGGGACTACTTTGGAGGGGTCCGCAAACCCCCGGGCGGAGAAAGCAGCATTGCTCTGGTTTGAAGGAGTTTGTGTGTTAGATGATCTAACTGTATTGCTGAGTTATGTTTTGGTGATGGTTTTGGTTTCAGAGTTTGCATGGATGGGGCAGTGTGTTTTATTAGGGTGTCAACTTATTGGTTATTATTGAATTGACTGATCTGAGGAGGGTGTTATGAACATCCACTGTAGTCTTTGTTTTGTTGATGAGAGTGTCTTTTTATGATTGGGAAATGACTGATTATAGCTTTACTACCGGGAACTAGCTACTTAAATTATTATTATTATTTTTTTCAGAAGTGTATATAGCTAGTTGTGCTTCTTTTTGGAGCAAATTAACTAGCTGAAAATTATGACAGAAAATTATAAACGTTGAACACCCGCATTGTCGTAGCTAGTAGAGAACTGCTCATTCGAGGTTTTCGTAGATGAATCTACCTCTAGGAAACGAATCGATTTAGAGAAAATAATATTGAAGTGTTTCGAGAAAAAAATGGACACTCAACCAAAAAAAGAGGAATAGGTGTATTTTGATTACGACAATATGTTGACACCAATTTCAGTCCACTATTTGCTCTTTAATAATGGGCTCAGCTCATATTCGGTCCAATGACCAAACAAGCTAATATGACCCCCTTTTTAGACTTATTATTATTTGAGCCAATTTTCCAACATATTACTCAATTTAACTTGCGGCACACTTGGCCCAACAAAAAAAAAACTTGCGGCACACGGAAATTTACTTTAATGGAAAATTTGCAACTATTTCCTAGTAAATTGGGAGACCAGGGCCATTCCTAATTATATAGTTTCCAATATTTTAAACAAATAAGCTTAACTGAACTAGAAAAGAAGGAAAAAGTAGATAAAGAAGAAGTAATCGACTATTTTATCCTCCATCTTGTGAGAATAAAAATTATAAAATTAGTTTGTAATGAATAAAAAAGTAGAATTGTTAAAAAGAAATAGATAAGTATATATATGATAATATTAATAACAAATATAAGGATAAACTTTTATGTTACTGACGATTAGTAAGATGCTATAAAATTGATTATTTTCCTGATTATTAGAGTTTGCATTATTGATTGAAATATATGATTTTTTTTTTTCATATTCCATTATGCGGCTAGAAAGTTCTAACTTCACAAAATGAAATGAAGATAAATATCTAAAGAATTATAAATAAGTTTTGTTAAACTAGATAATAAATTGTGACGAAATTGATAATATTATAACGTTTAGAATTAACTTTAAAGTTTGTGACTCTAAATATATATTATTGTGTCACGTGTTACAATCAACAATTTTGAATTTTAATCGTATTAGAAAAATACACGTTATTAAATAATTTTAACGTCAATAAACCTATTTGTTTACTTAAATTTTCTATAATATATATTTTAATATCATCATAAAAATGTATAACTTTTTTACGATACTTTAATTTATAAAAAAGTAATTTTGCATTTTAAATGAAAGATGATATCATATACATATTTATAATTTACATACCTAATTATAATAAATTAATAAATAAGATGTATATGTATATATTATATATTAACTTTTGGCCACTTTTTAAATGTTAATTTTTTTTGGCCAATTTTTAAATGTTAATTAAAAATACATTTTTCACACAAAACCTGAAGCATTGAGTAAAAATGGTTAATTAGTGATTAGTATTTAAAATTTAAATAAATAGAAAGGAGTCAAAGACAAAGGGAACGGGTTACACTGGGATCAACCTCGAGAAGAGAGATATTTAGTTGATTTGTTAGATTCAAAAAAACGGAAAAAGATAAATAAATACATCAAATATTGGAAAATATCATAAAAACCAGGGCTAAAGATTCCTCCTTTCCTTAGTCGTTTCATCGCGTTTCCTGTGAGACCAAATGCTATCTGCAGTAGCCTCTCTCTGCGACTGTCTTTCAGAGGCGGCTACCTCTCCCCTTCCATTCCTCGTCTCCTTCCCTTCCAGAAGATGGTAATCTGATCGAATCGTAAATAACGTACACTAAAAATCCAGACTTTGTTGATTTCCGTTTGTCGTTCCTTAAAATCGGTCGCTGTCTGTTGACTGTTGTGCTGTGTCGAGTCTGATCTTGTTTTTTTGCTCGGTGACGATTTCTTGTCTCTTCTGTGCCGTTTGAGCGAAAGATTTCAGAAATGGAAGGATACGGTGCTTCTGAAGCGTCTTTCTCAAATGGGTTTGGTTTGCCGTCTTCATCCTACCAGCACATACGGCGGAACCGCCATTGCTCCACCGGAGCTGTCGGATTTGTCTCTGAGTCAACGCAGCCCCACCCAAGAGATCACTCATACGAGGGTTTCTTGACGGAGCTGGATTTGTACAACAAGATGTGTAACATGTCTGTAAGAGATGATTTTCCTGTCGGAGGCCGTTCTTTAGGTGGTAGTAGCAGTAGTTCATCTAAAGGTGGCAACTTTCCTGGCTTTATCAATGCTGGATCCTTTTCTGATGATTATCTGATGTGTAATAGACTGCTTGAGTTGAGAACAAGCGGTGAAATCGATGATTCGGTGAGGCCGCTGCTTTTCGGTCAATATCCATCGATTAACGCTTACACTGCATTTGGTCCTTATGTGAATGAATCTGGGATTTGCTCCGTGAGTTCTAGTAATAACATGTTATCCAGTCATTACACTGATTTGTTAAAGATGAGAGAAGCTCAAGAAATGCAGAGGATGAGTGGTTCGATTGAATCATCGGTTTTCTGCAATTTTCCAGCATCTATAGCTGAGACTCAAGGCTATATATTAGCAATGGCTGTGGATCAGGACCAGTGTCGGTTCTTGCAGAAAGCGGTTGAAGAGGGGAGTAGGCGCGATGTGCAGATAATATTCGACGAGATTATTGGTAACATTGTGGAGCTCATGAGGAACCTGTTTGCAAATTACCTTATTCAGAAGTTGCTTGATGTGTGTAGTGAAGAGCAGAGGATGAAAATTCTGCTGAGTTTGATTAGAAACCCGGATCGGATGGTTAGGACTTGTTTCGACTCACACGGGTAAATTTCTTCACTCAATAGACTCGAAACACATTGGAATTTACTTTTTGGAATCGAGTTCTTACATTGATTGTTATTAAAGGACTCGGGTGGTGCAGAAACTAATTACGACGCTGAGAACCAAAGAGCAGATTGCATCAATAGTAGATGCTCTTCAGCCCGTGTTTCTTGAACTTGTCAATGATATGAACGGCAATCACGTGATTAAACGTTGCGTGGAACGCTTCAGCATTGACGATAACAAGGTCTTGACTTTACATCCAATCTCTTGTACTAATGCATTGTTCTTGCTGTTTATTGGTACTTCACAGATGGTAAATGGAAGCAAGAAAAGCTACTCTTGAGGCATTGATATATTATTCTCCTTTAGATATGATTCAAAGGCCAATGTTTGTTACTTGCATGGCAAGCAAATAATTTTACATTGGTTTCTGAAAATAAACAGCTTACATTTGATTGCTTCCGAAAGATTTGGAATTCCATTGCTCGATTATAACAAAAACTGCTCCAGGAATTCAGTTTTTTCATAGTTGCATCTGGTTTATGCAAATTGTGACATAAATGATTAACTTGATGGCCAAGTTATATGCAACCTATTTTCTCCTTTCTAAAATTCCCATCATTTTGCAGTTCATCTTTGACGGTGCTTCCAAGTACTGTCTCCAGATCGCGACAGAACAGCACGGCTGTTGCGTTCTGCAACACTGCATCGCAAATTCCTCAGGAAAACAGAGAGAAAGGCTCATTGCTGAAATCACATTTCATGCACTTCACCTCGCTCAAGACCCTTTCGGGTAAAATCAATCTTTTTTTACGTTCAGCATTAATTTTTTTAAAATTCTATACAAATTTTAAAACTTGATTGTGCTATATGGTTACTGCAGAAACTATGTAATACAGTACATAATAGACATGAAGAGTCCCTATGCTATATCCAGCTTGATGGCTCGTTTTGAAGGGAATTACGCGTACTTATCGTTGCAGAAGTTTAGCAGTCACGTTGTGGAGAAGTGTATCAAGGATTTAGAAGAGAGCCGCCCCGTTATAGTTCGCGAAATTCTGTCGGTGCCACGGTTCAGCCAACTGCTACAGGACCCTTATGCTAACTATGTCATTCTCAGCGCCTTAACTCACACCAAGGTAAGTTATCTAAGCTTCCCGAACAATCTGATTTCTACACATACATCCTTAAACTATTCCTGAATTGGTGTGACCCTCGAACTTTTGAGAATGTTGCGATTTGACCCGATTTGGATTCGGTTGATGCAAATAGGGACAAATTTGTGCGGCGCTGGTTAGTACGATCATGCGGCACGGGTTCTTGAGGACTAGTCCGTATTGCAAGAAGATATTTTCGCATAAGCTGTTGAGGAACGCTAACTGATGAGACAAATGAAGAATTTTATAGCTTCGACGTAGTCTCTGCTTGTTATTATATAGTATATCAGTAGTAGTAATATAGACCAAGAACTTGAAGGTAGTGTTAGGTTGCTTTAGTGGTCTTGTTTGTTGTTTGGGACTGACAAATTCTGTTGTTGGTAATCTCTGTTGTCTTGTCTTCTTGTTAGCTGAACAATTCGCCTCATCACTTTAGTCCTATCAACCAATGTTGTCAAATGCGAAAGGCGACATGAGGCGACGAGGCCAAATATCGCCTCAAGTTTGAGGCGAAAACGAGGCGCTCGCCTCATTGAAAAAGGCGACCTACTTAAGGCACTTTTATATTTTTATATGTTTGTTATTTAACCTGAATTTTTAACCCTTAAAACTAATAGCTTAGGCCCATAATAGGTGAAAGAGCAAGTTTGGGGACTATTTTAACCACTACTATAAACTTAGGGGCCTTTAAACAATATTTTAAAACTTCTAACCCTAGATATTTAACCTAGCCGTCAGTTTCTAAAACTACTTTTCCACTGTAAGTTACGCTTCTTCTTCTTCAAAGCCTATTTGCCTTCTTCTTCCTTCATGGCTGCCCCTGCTCTGCAATTTTCTGGTAAATTTCATTCTTTCAACTTCAAGAATCTAGTTCATCTCTCTCAGTCCTTCAAGGCGAGCGCCTCATCGCCTTGTCGCCTCAAGGAAAGGGGAGTCGAGGCGCGCGCCTCCTCAAAGGTAGCCGCCCCAGACAGGTCTGGGGCGGGATACCCCAAAATCGCCTCAGGCGAGCGCCTCAGGCGAGCGCCTCAGGCGACGAGGCGCTCGCCTTTGACAACACTGCTATCAACTCTAATAAAGTATCACTTTGCCCCCATATATTGAGTATTTTTCAGAAGAGTGATGATAAAGATAAACAATCCGACGAATTGAATCCGACTAATTCTGACCTGTCACAATGGCATCTAGGTAATTTTAAACAATTCTTGGGGCATTTTTATATTAACTCAGAATCGGAACTTGTCGGCTCTTTCCATTCGGAATTTACATCATTTCTGTTTTCAGAAATTCCGTTATATGTTTGCTTTTTTTTTTTCAGATTGACCCCTTCTTGTTTATGTGATTTTGCAAGTTACCTTATTCCTCCATTCGAGATTTTGCAAGTTACATTTTATTCCATTAAAAAGCTAACGATCTAATTTGTGGAACTCAATTGCGACGCTCTAAAAGGAATTTTTTTTTTAATGAACTAATTTGTCGATATGGAAATTGAGATTCTTAAGGACTTTTAAAAGTGCTGTAATGAGCTAGAATGATTAAGTTCAATTAGTTAGTTTTAGACGGACTGGACTCTTAGAGCACCATGTTTTTTGTTTTTTTAATACTATGACGGACTTAATTGTAACATAAGTAAAACTATAAAAGTATGAATTTTTTTTTTTTAACTACACCTAAGATGTGTATCATACTATTAATAATATCAATTTCCCTACGGGGTTTACCTTTAGAGCAATAGAAAAATAAAAAAAATTAGTGATAAAAACATGGTGCTCCAAGAGCATTGTAAAACATTGTAACATTACAAAACATGGCAACCTAAATAAATGTAAACCTCTCTAAACTTTAAGGGGGCATTTGGATGGACGTAATGTGAGATTACTTGAAATGTGAGATTACACTGTTTGGTTGTGCTGTAATGTGGAGTGTAGTGTTAGATTACAATGTTTGGTATGTGTTGTAATGTGCATTGTAATGTGACTTTATTATTATTATATTAATTTATAGAGATTATATTATATCTTAATATGATAAAATTACAAAAAAAAAAACTTGACAACAACTAACTTCTTAAAGTTTATGTTTTGTGGTTAATACTATATTTATTTATGAATTCTAAAAACAAAATATGTAAACTCAATATGTATAACTATTAAAATTCTAATAGTTAAAACATTATATGTAGTTTTATAAGGTAATTTTCATAAAAAATACATTGAAAAGACTTTACTCATTTTATACGAACATCACGTACATTATTATTTATTACAATAATGAGTTATGAGATAGATAAAAAAAACTACTAATAATAACAAAATTATTATCATAATAATCTATAATGATAATACAAAGTATTTTGTCTATTTAATAAATATTAATAAAATAATAACACTCCGTAATGTTTGACGTAATCTCACATTACATCTGATTTTGGAAGTAGTTTCACATTACATCTGATTTTAGATGTAATCCCACATTACGTTGAATGAAATTTGGACGTAATCTAAGATTACAATGGACATTACATTACAACGCACATGACGTCGTTTGACAAACCAAACAACGTAATGTTGATGTAATATGGGACGTGATCTCATCCATCCAAACACCCCCTAAGGGGCAAATGACATTTTACCCTAACGCACATATGTATTGTCCATTTATAAGGTAGCCTTTGTGACCAATGTTCCAATTGTAACGGTCCAAAAAGTCAGGAATGATCTTGTGTATAAATGGACTTGTTGTAAAATATTACCTGATCATGTGCTACTGTCCCTATGTGGCTATGTCTGCACATTTTATGATGAGTCAGAACTCAGAACCGCTATCACTGCTCGGCAAGGAAAATGCAAAGAACATTTGGAACGTTCGGAACAAGTTAGGCCGCTGTTCAAGAAAGGCATTCGGCATAACAAACGCAATTTATTTCCAACTCTGATGAAGAAATCCACACTAGTCACCTCTCTTCAGTTCAGCAAGATGCCTAAAGAACATAAGGCAAGATGCTCATACAGAGAACCACAACTAGAAGAGAAGGAACAAAGACACAACGGGATAGAATATAAATATCGTTATATTATTGAGAATCTACGATGGAGATTCGACGATAATGCATTCAAGCCTCGGTCACACCGATCAAAGCAAGAAGCATCTTCTCATAGTCCCCGCCAGTGTCCTTAGCAATGGCCTTTTCGAGAGGCACACTGGTCCTCCTCTGATACTCCTCCTTGATGATCTTCAAGTCCACCTCAGCCCTGGTGGCAATGACTCTTGTAAGAAGCCCTTCATCAGTTCCGTGTCCTTCGATCGACAGTCGAAGATTCTTGGCAAAGTATTTCTCGGGTCGCACCAAGCACTTGATAGTGCTCCTCAGCAGCAAAAGGTACTCATCTTTTGAGTCCTCTTTCAAGTCCTGACATATGCAAAGAGATTCCAGATTTTGATCCAACATGTAATCATTTTTCATTTCTAATTTTTAGTGTGTAATGTTTCTTTACCTTGTTGATATCGTTCCCGAACTCATTTTTGTAGTGGTTGATGGTAGCTGCAATCTGGGCTCTGCTCCTTGTGGCCAAAATACGAATGAGATCATCATCAGCATAGTGCTTGCCGTGGATCTTCTCGTGCAGTGTCTTAGCCTCGGTCTTAGCAAGGTGCATGTTCACTTCGTCGCCATCGTAACGATACACACTCACAAAAGGCAGCAGCAGCTAAAGAGAAGCAAGGTAATGAATGCATCAAAATGGATATATGCTTAAAGCAATGATCAATTAACAAAACACTTCATTATTCATTCGACGCGTTTTTACCTTGCGGAAGTTCTCAGTTGTGTGCTGAGCAACATCCTCTTCAAGGGACTTCTTGTACTTAGCATGGTAGGCTTCCTTAACATAGAGCAATTGCTTAGGAGTCCTAGTGCAGGCAATTTCCAAGAGCACTTGGTGCCTTGAGGCTTTCTTAGTTGACTCATTAGCAAGAAGGGCATCACGCTCAGCCGGATCCAGTGTCCAAAGCAAAACAATTCTCTACAATAACAAATCAAACTCAATTCAGAATTTCAGACTATTGATTTTCATTCTGTTTCTAAGCTAAGAGCAATGTATCCTGAATTCCTAGTGAGCCTTTGTTTGAATTTTTTTGGTATGAATAGTAATTTCTTACCTCAAAATCACGGGTGAGTTCTCCGTCCAAGACTTTGAGAAGATCCTCACCATAAGCTTCCGAATAACATTTCCGGATTGCGTTTCTCTGCGCGGCAGTCCTATGGGCCAATATGTCGATGATCAGGTCCTCATTCGTACCCCATCCTTCATTAACATCAATCAACCAATTTAGATCCAAGGAAATACCAAGAAATGCAGTAAGAAATCAGCAGACATGTCAGATAACAGTGGCATTTTATTAAGCTCGAAGCCTTGAACAATAATCACGGTGAGAGAGTTCATAATATCCTAGATCTGCACGATCCATGTACGTAGGATTTCTTTTCTGCAAAATTATATGTATCGTGTACAATTCAATTTGGATAAGGTTATGATATCAGGTGATTTCTTCCAAATGTAGCATAATTTATATAGTAATCATCGAAACGAAAAAATCAATCACCGATCGTGATCTTTCAACAACTGATCAGTATCTGCAGCCAGTCAAATCCAAAAAACTGACCAAACTCAAGCCAGTTAGCACTGCGAATTTCACAGATCTAATAATCTATGTATCGTTATCTTTAAACGACGATATTACTGTAGAAAAAGTGGCGATGGACTGAAATGTTTTGATTGGAGATGAAAATTGAGAGAGAGGAGAGACCTTCGAAGGCTTTCCTGAGCTGCTCGCTGTCTTCGGAGACAGAGGGGACCGATCCAGGGACTGTAAGGGTCGCCATTGCTTGGATATTATTATTCTCGCGGAGAATCGAAAACGACAGAAGATCAGGAGAAGATGAGGAGAAGATGAGGAGAAGATGGATACAACGTAGAGAAGCTCAGTGGCTTTATAAGGGTGAGGACGATAGACACGTTTATACCACCACGCGTTTGGCGACTTTTCGGGATCTACATGATGATACGGAACTGAATATGCACCCGGTGTATGCTCCCCCGACATCAATGGATAAAAAGGAGAGTCATGGACAAAAAGTTGCTAATTGCTATAATAAAATATATTTTTTTTCCCAAAGTGTTTGTAATAAAATAAATAAATCCGAAAATAAGAAGTTAGAAAAAAAAACTATGATGCAAGATGAATTAAAAAAAATGCGAATATTTATGGATTATGACATCATAAGCGCTAGCATCCACAATGTATTATGTAATGTGAATTTAACGTATTTTTTATGTAAAATAAATAAAAACGTACTCAAATTAAAAGTGGAAACATCTATTATTATATAACCTATTGGTCATATTCATAAATTTAAGAAATGCACTATGTAATATATTATGTAACCAATTTAATTATGTATTAATTTATTTTATAATTAATTATAACTTATTGGTAATTTTTAAAAAATTTAATAATAAAATATATTTAAGAAATATATTTAAATAATATGACTTCAGAACAAATATTCTTTACAAGTGGTAACTTTAAAAAATACAATTTAAGTAAAATCATTATAAATGATCTAAATGATAGGTTATATTTTTGTGTGTGTGGAGATTGGGTGTTTATGTTATGTATAGTGTAAACTATAACGTGTGACATTTGTAGCATTTAAAAAAATTAAAAGAAATTGTCCAATACTAGAGGTATTTGGCAGTTGATGAGGTGTAAACAGCACACATATCCAAGATGATTCCATTTTTTTGGTAGGAAATATTCTTAGATTATTATCTTACCTTAAAATATTGATAGTGAAACCACTTATAATATTGTAGGAAGAAGAAAATAATAATGTAGCCGCTTTTTCTTTTTGGCTGGAAATAATGGAGCCACTTATATATAGGCAAAAAAAACTTATATATATAGCAAGTGAATAATGAAGCGAATAATTATATATGGTAAGTATTAAAATCCAAGAATAGTAGCTGCATATTGCAATGTAAAATGAAAGGGCTATAAGTTTAGGATTGGTCCTCAAACTCAGAACAATCTTTATTTCATCCTTAAACTATTTACTTCCGTTTGCATTTTGTCCTTCTGCCAATTTTGTTGAATTAGAGTGATAATCCTAGCTTTAACAGTAGATTATAATATGTATCCTACTTACAGCCTAAGCAATTTGACAATTATGTATCCTACTTACAGCCTAAGCAATCTGCTCTTTATCTTTCATATTAAAAGTGATATTTTTCCGATCATAAATATAATTAAAATAATGATGGTCAGCTATCATTAATATACAGTTACAATTAAATTTTGGCATGAAGTTAATTAATTATTAAATCCCAATGAATGGTAAGTAATATTTATTATGGAGAAAACCCGTGTTACATTGTTAGTTTACACCTGACATGTGACATCAGATAATTTTTGGCGCCATCCCCATTCCCCGAGCATAGGTCCATTCATTCTTCTTGGAATAATCCACGGATCTACTTCATGCCCAAACTCCAAAGTCCAAACTATCCCCTTGGCCAATAAAGAAGAAATATATATAATTAAAATTTAAATACATTTTTTTAAACTAAATAAATCGCAAATTTAATCTTATCTCACTACCTTTTATATATTTAGTATACTGATGTATGTAGTTAAAAACTCGTTTCTAGGTCGTAAAAACGCACGTTTTTACGTATTTACCATAAAAAACGAGTTAAAACGTATCAGAATCGCTTTCTTAGTAGAAACGGGTAGAAACACGAGTAGAGTCGTAAAAACGGGTAGAAACGGTAAAAACGTAAGTTTCTACCCGTTTCTAGAATTTTTACCTTAATTTGCTAAAAATTGCTCAAATCTAATAAATTATGTAAATCCCACAAAATTTATCAACCAAACCTACGAGAGTTTTTTTCATGGATCGTAATTTGTGGGTCAAGTCATATTTTATTAATTCAAAACTTATTCTTATTCTATTCAAGTTCAGTATCCATTAAATATTTAATAATATGCAAGAGTCTTAGACTCCATAAATATATTTTTCTCTTTTAAGTTTTTAAAATAATAAATATCAATTGAGACACTGGCCCACACTACAATTGACCCGTCAATTATTCTCACGATTCCACAACAATTGCTCACTGTGACGACTGAGATGACTACTGGTGGGGCCATATCTTTTATTAAAAAAATGTTACAGGCTATTAATGAGTATATTGAATATTTTCGTATCTCTTTCGCATAATTACATATATGTACATTTATACATTTTATTACTAATGTAATTTTAGCATTGGTAGAAACTTACGTTTTTACGTTCCGTCTTTACGACTCGACTTTACCTACCCTTTTCCGTCTCTACTTAGAAACTCGTTTTTGACTGCATAGCTATACATTTCAATAGTTATTGCATGCAAATGCACTAGTTCCGTCACATACTAACATTAGCAGCTTAGCACCAATCATCCTTTTTAATCAGAAAATGATTTTAATTAACCCGCCTAGGGGATGCGAACACGTGACTTGGGGTTTTTCAACGGGTCACGGGGCATGCCCCAATTTTACCCTCAAACACGCATCCCGCAGGATATAGGGCAGGTATGGGTTTACATTCTCATGGAATAATATACTAATTAATACATAGTGAAAAATACTAAGTCAAATGAGAAATTATTAAGTACAGCGGTCCTAGCACGTGGCGTCTACGTGGTGAACCGCCAACCAATCATATAATGACACGTGGCTAATTTATGGCACATGTCAGCTCCTGATTGGTTGGCGGTTCACCACGTAGACGCCACGTGTTAGGACCGCTGTACCTAATAATTTCTCTAAGTCACATATGTTTGCTTTAGGATTTATTCCTGTGAGGCGGGGCTCGGTTGGCCAAACCCGTCTCATCCCAATGAAACCCGTGATGATAGGAATTTTTTTTAAATCAAATCACCTGGGTGATTTAAACACGTGACTCCGAAGCCAAACCGTATAAGAATGATTGCTCCATATTAGTGAACTACATAGTATGAACTAGCTTGTGATAAATATAAATACATATGTACTCTGTTTATAACGAAAATAACACGAACAAATTAAAAAAAATAGAATTCTAAAATATAATATCAAATAATTAATAACACGAAGTCACGAACAGTCTTATGAAACCAAGCCTAAATCAATAATTTCTCTGAGTTTTGCCTCAGCCGTTGCCGTATTCTTCTTAATTGTTCTTCGACCAGCTGAGAATGCTTGGGAAACTTGTTTCATGCTTGGTCGAGACTCTGGTTGATAGCTCAAGCACGAGAATGCCACCTGTAGCATCGAGATCACTGCAGTTGCAAGTCCTTCATCAGTAGGAAACGGAATGCGTTGGTCCAACAACTCTTTTACCGTTAAGTTAGTTATTGTCGTTGCTCCAACTGATGGTGATGTGGCGGCGGTTATGAGATTTGCAGGATGGCTTCCCATTAGCACTTCTAGAGCTACTACTCCGAAACTGTACACGTCGCATTTCTCATTCAGTTTCGTTGTGTATGCTAACTCTGCACCGTACAATATAACGAACACAATTTAGGTAAGGTTTTAATTTAATAAATAGAAATTTAAACTAGGACTACTTTCCAATTTATTGCTGTAATGAAACCTTCAAATTATAATTTAACAATCAATTCAAGTTGATCTAGCTACGTGCCTGGAGCTGCATATCCAAATGTACCGGCAAATGAAGTCCAGTTAGATGAATTAGGTTTCAGAAACCTAGCCGTGCCGAAATCCGAGACTCGAGCCTCAAATTCCTCATCGAGCAGAACATTATTGGTCGATATGTCGCGGTGAATGATAGGAGGAGAGCAATCATGGTGCATATAAGACAACGCATACGCGATCCCTTTTGCGACGTTCACTCTTTCAGGCCACCGGAATCTCGCTGCTAAGGCGTCATCACTCAGTAATCCCTTTAAACTCCCTGATTCCAAGTATTCATACACCAACAAAGAATGCTGAGGAGTTGAACAGAATCCATGTAGTTTTACGATATTCCGATGCCGGGTTTCCGTCAAAGCCCGAATTTCGCTATCAAAATCCTTCGGACGAGACACCTGTTCGATCAGCTTTTTAACGGCGACAACTTGACCCGTAGAGAGAATTGCTTTGTAAACATTTCCGTATGCTCCGAATCCGATGCGGTGTTTCGGATCGAAATCCTCGGTTGCTTCGATAATGTTCTCATAAACCATTCTCCCATCATAGCTCCATATTTCGAACAAATTATTCCTATTATTGTTCGTCACATTAGCAGGCTCTATGATCTCGTCGCTTTTCCTTCTCCGAAGAACATACAGAATCCCAACCACTAAAACGACACTAAGAAGCAATAAACTTGATAGTGTTGGAAGCAGAACCACCAACAATATTCTTCTATTGTCATTTTTCTTCTCAATCTTTGTATGGCACGGTTGGAGACTCACGAATGCGTCGCTACACAAGGCGCTATTATTCGCCACAATGTCATTGGAAACGTTGCGAAATGCTGAAATATTCGGTACTGGACCGTCGAAGTGATTGTAGGACACATCTGCTGATATCAAAGAAGGTAGACCCGAAAGAACCGAGATCGTTCCAGAGAGCTCGTTATTTGAGACATTAAGCATCTCTAATAGCTGCAGCTGCTTGATTTGGTCGGGTATGCTTCCCAAAAGCGAATTCGAACTGAGATCAAGACTTCGCAAAGAGCGGAAATTGGATATCTCAATCGGGAAATCGCCAGTTAGGTTATTGCTGCTCATGTTCAAGAACAACAATTTCAAATATGTCCCTGTTAATAGAGAAAAGCTATCTTAGGAGATATATTTCTCAGTACACTTTTTTGGTACAGAAATGAAACTAAACAAGAGAAGTGTAAAAACACTTAAAAAAAATAACTAACTCTTAGGGAATAAGACGTACGCCTTAACCAATCAATACATAAATTTGAACTTGTGAATTAAGACATCCATTATACATTTATATTCTTTTAGGTACACTTCAACACACGGTTACAGTAAATGCTTTAATGAGTGTGTACCTTAACATGTCTTTAGACATCCTAGTTCGAGCGTCTCTAGACGGGGTTTGATAAACAACAAAATCATAATGAAGTTGTAGACCCAAAATCATCGCCAAAGCATCCGCAACAACGTTTGCTTCCCGATATTTGCTCATTATATTTTACATATACAAATATGTAGTTAAGTAAAACAATACTAACATTGATCAATCCTCATTGTCTTAGACGTACCTGTCTCATTCAGAATCAAACCGTTGAGGTTATTGTTTGCGAGATCAAGCCGCTCCAGAGTGGGAATCCGCCCGACTTCCCTAGTGATGGGCCCTGGCGAAGGCCGTTAGGCCCCTTAACGATTGGCTAACGGCGACTAGGCCTAGTGGGCTAGGAGCTGGGCTGCTGGAAGGCTAAGGGCTCCGACGGAAGGAGGCCCCGATATTGAATGGCCACGAGCAAGTATGGCTCCGACAGGGAAGAGCCCCGAAGATATCGGACCTGGACGTAGTCGGTCCCGATATGGGAGTTGACACCACTCCCCGACACCGAATCCTCAAACGATATAACTTGGGAGTCTCCGATAACGATCGAGACTCGCCAGTAAGAGCACAATCCCGGAAATCTCGCCACGATTATAGTAGTGGTATAATGGGCGAGATATGCGGGATACGAATAAACTGTACGAGATACAGGGCAGAATATATGGCGAGATACGTGGGATAGCGGATCACAATCCAACCGCCCAATCAGGTAACTGGGATAACCTTTCCTCTATAAAAGGAGGGAAGTTATTCCAGATTAGGGTTACGTTTTACACACACTCACATTGCTTGCCTATTCTGTTGATCGCCATACTTACGTTAAGCATCGGAGAGGGATTCTGGGCCACTGCCCTCTATCCCCTTCTGCAGGATTGCGAGGAGCTAAGGAATCCGTCACCGTAACCGGAGTTCCCGCCGTGATCCAACATTGACGCCGTCTGTGGGAAACGCAACAAAAAGCCAAAAAGTAAGTTTGCTTTCCTTTGATTCCTTATCATGGCTGGCAACAGACCGCAGCGTTCAGGCAAGCAGGTGCCGGCCGCCAGCAATCCTCCTGAGGAGGCTGCCCAGCATCAGGATCTGAGAGATGAGGGCGACAGCACTCGCCGGAACGAAGCACCTTCCCCGAATCCGGAGTTGGCCAGGGTAGTGGCAGAGGCCATGCCCCTATTCATGGAGGCCATGGAGGCCCTCCTAGACCGAAGAGAAGCTGCCAGAAGGCAGGCTGATCTACCACCGCTCCCTCCGCGGCGAGACAATCCCAGAAGGCAGGGGGACGACAACTTGCCTCCACCTCCTCCATTAAGGGAACAGCCTATTCCCCCTAATCCAGCACCGGCGGAGAATTTTGTGGTCGATGGACCGGGGCCAGTGCAGCAAAGGACCATTCCCCTGAATGGTCCCCTCACTGCCGATCAGGTGGTGAGAATTGTAGGTATCTGTATGGGAGATCAGAAGCCCATGATGTCGGAGCTGGGGAGTCAGGAAACCCATCCCTTCGTGCCCAGGCTGATTCATACCTTGGCCCCTCCAGGCTTGGGTATCCCGAAGATAGACGAGTACGACGGGGACGCAGACCCGGTCCGCCACGTACAGAAGCACCTGACAGCATGCATGGGCAGGACCCCAGATGAGGATGTTATCTGTGCCCTGTTCCCAAGCACCCTCGGGGAGAAGGCGATGACTTGGTTCTACAGTCTGCCCACTGGATGTATCACCTGCTGGAAGGATATGCATCAGCGATTTATCGCCCAGTATCAAGGACGTCGGCGACTTCTAAAAAGTGTTCGGACCCTGCATGAGGTGGTCCAGAGGCCCGACGAGTCGTTGGCCCAATATTACCAGCGTTATACAGCTGGCATGACTGAGCTGGATGAGGAAATATCGGAGGGCGAGGCCATCCGTACCTTCCTGAAGAACCTTAAACCCCCTTACGGTTCCGACTTACTGCACAGCATCGCGGCCAAAAATGTCTGGAACATGGAGGCGCTCCAGGCAAGGGTGAAACAGCAAATCGACGTCCAGGAGTCGAAGATTGCCGCCGGAGAACTGGCTCCTCCCAAGGGGCATGAAGGAAAACACTTGTTCAAACCATTGGACAGTCGGCACAAGAAGGATAACTCCGAGGGTAGTCGGAGTCGAGGACGTTCTGATCGGAGGGAGGATAAGCGTCCGAGCAGGAGGGACAGTCAGAAGGAAGAGTTTACCCCTCTCAACAGGCCTTTGAAAGAGGTCTTAGCAGTGATGGAGAAGCAAGGCCTCGCTCGTTTCCCCAAGAAGAAGGAAGGAGAAAAATTGGGCTCCCGCACCGACCGTTACTGCCGATTTCATCGGGCCTCCGGTCACGACACTGACCAATGTCGAGAATTGAAGAAGGAAATAGAGAAGCTTATCCAGAGGGGTAAGTTGAAGGAGTTCGTGGGGGACTCACGCTGCAAGCCCCGCTCACGATCTCGGTCGCGGTCCAAATCTCGGTCGAGGTCCCCCAGGAAGAGAAGGTCCGACGTAGAGCCTTCGGAGGGCCCATCCGGGTCCCGACAGAAGAGGATTATTAATGTGATCCACGGAGGGTTCGCTGCAGGAGGAGACACATCATCCTCTCGGGAGCGTTATGCCAACCAAGTACCAGTCGCAGTGGTTTTGGGAAAAAGATCGCGGTCGTGGACCCCGAAGGAAGAAATGGAGATCACCTTCTCGGCGAAGGATCTGGAGGGAGTAGAAACCCCCCACGAGGATGCCCTAGTAGTAACCCTGGATGTAGGAGGATTCGAAGTGAAAAGGATCCTCATTGATGGAGGGAGCTCCTCCGACATCCTCTTCTCCGACGCCCTGGAGCAGATGGGGAAGAAGAAGAAAGATTTGCGGGAGGTTAACTTCCCGATGGTAGGATTTTGTGGCACAACCTCTTATCCGTTAGGGGTTATCACACTGCCCGTGTGGTTCGGTAGTGGCTGGAAAATGGAGAAGCGAGATGTGGAGTTCGTGGTGGTCGAATCCACAGGAACGTACAATGCAATCATTGGAAGAACCACCATCAACCCTCTGATGGCGGTAGCCTCGACCGTCCACCAAAAACTGAAGTTCCCAACCGAGAATGGGGTAGGCGAGGTGAAAGGCGACCAGGTGGCGTCGAGACGGTGCTATGTCAACGCCACCAGGAGATCAAGGAAGGAGGCTATGTCAGTGCTCCAGACAGACACTGACCCTCGAGAGGAGTTTGGGCGTCCCGCCCCCATGGAGGACCTAAAGGAAGTCGAGATAGATGGGCCCGAGAGAAAGGTAAAAATCGGATCTGCCTTATCCGACGAAAGGGCCCAGGAGTTGATTGCGCTCTTGCAAGAATTTAAGGAGCTGTTTGCCTGGTCCCCGAGTGATATGCCAGGAATCAGCCGGGACGTGATCGAGCACGAACTGAATATCGACCCTGTGATCAAGCCGATCGCGCAGAAGAGACGTCCGATGGGGGCAGACAAGAGGATTGCAATCCAGCAGGAGGTTGGCAGGTTGCTCGACGCTGGATTCATTAGGGAGATCCGATTCCAGACGTGGGTAGCCAACCCAGTGCTGGTAAGAAAGAGCAACGGGAAGTGGCGGATGTGTGTCGACTTCCGCGACCTGAACAAGGCCTGTCCGAAGGACTGTTATCCGCTCCCGCGGATCGATCAGCTAGTGGATGCTACATCGGGGCATGAATTGCTGAGCTTTATGGATGCTTATTCTGGTTATAACCAGATAAAAATGGCGAAGAAGGATGCCCAACACACCGCCTTCTACGCTGACAGCGAAGTCTTCCAGTACGATGTCATGCCCTTCGGCCTGGTAAATGCGGGGGCGACCTACCAGAGAATGGTGAACAAACTGTTCGGGGATATGATCGGAGACACCATGGAAGCTTATGTAGATGACATGTTGGTGAAATCTCGACGAGCATCGGACCATGTCGGTAATTTGGCTATGGCCTTCGAGAGGATGAAGCTCCACCAGGTCCGTCTGAATCCAGCTAAATGCGCTTTCGGAGTCCATTCTGGGAAGTTCTTAGGCTTCATGGTGAGCCAGAGGGGGATCGAGGTGAATCCCGAGAAACTGAGGGCGATAGAAGAGATGCAGTCCCCGACCAACCATAGGGAGGTGCAAGTGTTGAACGGTCGACTGGCTTCCATGAATCGCTTCTTATCCAAGGCCAGTGACCGATCGATGCCATTTTTCAAGGTGTTAAGGGCCAACCGACAGTTCGAATGGACTACTGAATGTGAGAAGGCGTTCCAAGCGCTCAAACAACATCTCCGCGACCTCCCGCCACTGGCGAAGCCAACTCCAGGCGAGCCGCTCTATCTTTATTTGGCCATTTCTGCATTTGCAATAAGCTCTGTTCTAGTTAAAGCTGTCAAAGACAATCAGATTCCTGTCTATTATGTAAGCAAGGCGTTTGCCAAGAGTGAAATGAATTATCCTCCGATTGAGAAGTATCTCTTTGCGTTGATTATTACTGCTCGAAAGTTACGGCCCTACTTCCATGCGCATGAAATTACGGTGTTGACTGATCAGCCATTGAAACACTTCTTGAACCGACCCGACGCGTCGGGGAGACTATTAAAATGGGCCGTGGAACTTAGCGAGTTTCGAATTCATTTCGCTCCAAGAACAGCTATCAAAGGGCAGGCATTGGCCGACTTTATAGTTGAATCTACTATTCCCGATCCTGAAGCAACGGAAACAGTAGAGGGGGCAACCACCGGGAAGACTGACGAGATCCCGATAGAAAGACAGTTGGAACAGCCGAATAAGAAGAACACCTGGGAGTTATACACAGATGGCTCCTCAAGCTCAGACGGATCGGGTGCAGGGTTCGTATTGATTCCACCAGGTGGGGCGGAGCCGCTTCGATATGCATTGGCCCTGACATTTAAAGCCACCAATAACGAGGCAGAGTATGAAGCTCTTATAACAGGGTTGAAGATCGCTAGGGGCACTGGAATCGAACATTTGAGGGTGAAGTGTGATGCAAGCCTGATTGTAAACCAGATTCGGGGACAGTATGGAGCAAAGAATCCAATCATGAAGAAATATCTTCAGGAGGCTCAAACATTAAAGGAGAGCTTCAAAAGCTTTGATATAGAGGCAATCCCAAGAGAAAAGAATGTGGAGGCCGATGCCTTGAGCAAATTTGCCTTGGGGGCACCTTTGGAGGAGACTCGGAGGGTACACTTCTTGGAAAGGGTGATTCTGTCGACGACCGATCCATCGGAAGTATGCGCTATCGGGACAGGGTCAGAAGAGGAGCCCACGTGGATGACCCCGATAATTGTGTACCTAACTACGGGGGCACTACCTGAAGACAAAGTGGCAGCAGAACGACTGCGACGAATGTCAATTAACTACGCGATGGTGGATAACCAGTTGTACAAGAAGGGTTTACTCTCGACACCTTTCCTGAAATGCGTAGCAGAACCTGACACGACCCGAATTCTGAGAGAACTGCATGAAGGAGTCGCAGCCTGTCACGAAGGCGCCCGATCCATCCTAAGAAAGGCGTTGAACTTGGGATACTATTGGCCTACGATGAATAAGGAAGCAACGGCGCTTGTTCGATCCTGTGACGCGTGTCAGAGATACGCCTCGAATATCACAGCCCCCGCTGCTGATTTGACGCCCATTGGGAGTGCTTGGCCCTTCGCACAGTGGGGCATTGACCTGGTGGGACCCCTTCCGAAAGCAAAGAGCCAGTGCACACATCTGCTGGTCGCGATTGATTACTTCTCGAAGTGGATCGAGGCTAAGCCCTTAGCCAAGACAACAGCGGGACATATCATTAAGTTCCTCCAAACCCGAATTTTGTCAAGATATGGGGTGCCGAAGGTGATCATCAGTGACAACGGTCCTCCGTTTAACGGGGCCCAGTTGGAGAGGTTCCTAGATGAGTTCAATATCGAGCATCGGACAGCATCCGTTCGTCACGCCCAGACCAATGGGCAGGTGGAGGCTGCCAACAAAATCGTGATGGAGGGTTTGAAGAAGAGGGTCTACGCTTTGGACGGAAAATGGCTAGACGAGCTGGAGAACGTGTTATGGGCGGTCCGAACGACACCCAAGCGGTCAACAGGTGAAACCCCGTTTGCACTTGTTTATGGGACGGAGGCGGTCGCTCCTGTGGAAATCGCTGTGGCTTCCCATCGAACCAGAAGCTATGAGCCCTCGACGAGTCCAGGAAAAGCCAAGATAGGACCTTTGACGAATGACGAAACCAGGCGCCTGGAGTTATCCTTGTTAGAGGAAAAACGGCTAGAGGCCGACATAACGCAAGCTCGGATGCGCCTGGCGACGGCCAGGTACTATAACCGGAAGGTCAGGTCGCGACAGTTCTATGCGGGGGAGCTGGTCCTACGTCGGAATGAGTTCGCTCTCCAGGATCGGATCAACAAGCTGTCTCCGAAATGGGAAGGGCCTTACAAGATCGTAGGCATGCCGGCCTCAAATGCTTACAAGTTAGAAGACCTCGACGGCAAAGTATTACGAAACACCTTTAGTGGCGAACATCTGAAGAAATGTCATGTTTGACAAATAAGTCGTCCGTAGAGGCGCAACGATGTAATCAAGTCGCCCTGAGTGGTGCATGTCATGTTAAAGACATCAATCAATAAAGAGGTTACTTCTGATCAAAGTGTTCCTAAGTTATCCTTAAAGTTTTTAGGGTTCGATTAAAAAGCGTCATTGGACGTCCGAAAAATCCTTAAGTTATTAAGGTTCGATTTAAAAGCGTCATTGGACGTCCGAAAAATCCTTAAGTTATTAAGGTTCGATTTAAAAGCGTCATTGGACGTCCGAAAAATCCTTAAGTTATTAAGGTTCGATTTAAAAGCGTCATTGGACGTCCGAAAAATCCTTAAGTTATTAAGGTTCGATTTAAAAGCGTCATTGGACGTCCGAAAAATCCTTAAGTTTTTAGGGTTCGATTAAAAAGCGTCATTGGACGTCCGAAAAATCCTTAAGTTATTAAGGTTCGATTAAAAAGCGTCATTGGACGTCCGAAGTGTCCTTAAGCCTTTAAGGTTCGCTTTTAAAGCGTCGTAGGACAACCGAAAGCCTTAGGATCCGATAGAAGAGTTACGAGGAGCATAACCGAAGAAGAAAACATTCTTAGAAGGCTCGAAGGCCCAAAAGGTTCGGTACAAAAAGGATAATAAAAAAGTACAAGGACTTAAGATTTTAAACACCAGGGGCTGAATCTTCGGAAGGCTTTGGAGGGGCAGACTCATCGGCGTCTTCGGAGGAACTTTCGGAAGGAAGGTTGAGATACGTTTCTGCGGCTGGGCCGAGAGTCTTGGACTTTCTCAAGTCGATGGAGTCCCCATAAGTCTCATTAAGCTCTTCAACAATATCGAGGATGGCGTTCTGTAAGTCTTCTTGACAATATTTCGCCGCATCCTCCTTGAAGTCCTCCGAGCTTCGGTACTCCTCGCGACCTTGGACCTTCGCGTTTGTTAATTGGGCGGAGTGATCCGCCCTCGCCTCTTCTAGCTCCGCCCTCGCCTCTTCTAGCTCCGCGACGGCCCTCTGCTTCTCGAGCTTCAGCCGCTCCGCAGTCTCCTGCAACGCCGCCTTCTCGAAAGCAAACTGGCCCCGATCCGCCATGGCCGCCTGCTGCTCCCGCTTGAGCGAGCTCTCAAGACTTAGAATCTGCCGCTGTTGGGATTGAGCCTCTTGAGTGAGCTTGGCTCGGAGTTCCTCAGCCCGCCTTTCGCCCTCCTCCGCTCGGAGCCTTGACGCCTCGGAGGCAGCTAGGTCCTCCTGGAGCTTGGTCAGGCTCTCGAGGTTGGAGTTGGCCCGCTCTCGCTCCAAAGCCTCCCGCAAAGACAGGATGTAGCCGAAGCAACGATCCTGGTCCGCGATTTCCTGAAAAGAAAATGTAGCTTAGTACTCAAAAATCGGAACGCCCCCAGATGAACAAAAGAAAGATTCACTTACCTCTATCCGACGGATAGCCATCTGCCGGATGTCAGCATCGATGTCTTCCCCTTCCAGAGAAAGGGGACGCCTCAAAGAGGGCGGGACCGAGCCCGACACCAAATGCAAGGCCAGGTTCTTCTCCTGGCACCCCCGATGCAGAGGGATTCCCTGAAGGGACTCCACCGGTCTCCAAGGCTCGGAGCCCTGGTCCGAAGAGAAGGCCCGATAGTAGTCCCCGTCCAAGGGGAACGGAGGTACTACCAGGCGAGGCTCCTCAGCTTCCTCACTCACTCGAGCTTCGGGGGTCACTCCCCTAACTGGCGAGGATGGTGGAGCAGAAGATGATGGCGGCGTGGTAGGAAGTGGAGATGCCTTCCCACCAGATGACTTCACGGGAGTCAACCTTGATTTCCCTCGGAGGATGAGGCCTTCCTCCTCAGCTCGATCATCGGAAGGGGAGTCCTCCAAGCTGGTCACCCGACCGAATTCGCCCCGGTCTTCCGTCGGGGCATCCTCCACCACCGGCTCCGCCGCAGGCGCAGAGTCCGAGCCAGCTGCAGCAGGGGCGGCGTCCGCAGGACCTGCAGCGGGGCGAATAAGTCGAGGGATTAATTTGGTATCAGTGTGCCAGATTAAACAACGCTCCATAAATCTTTCTTTGCCGAAAAAGTCATAATAGCCCGCCTCGAGAACATGTGGAATTTCCCCTCGAAGGATATTCCCGACATCCCTAATTCGTCCTTCCATATCGGAGGCTTGAAGATCCTGAGGTACTAACTCCCTATATCTTTTAATAGCACGAAAGACTTCCTTACCTTCCTTTTCGGAGCGGACATTGAAGGCGGACCGGACAACATCCACATTAGTCCGCCCCTCGGAGGTGGGGGCCTCAGAGGTCTTTGCCTTCTTCTTGGACGGCCCCGAAGGGGCAGAAGTCTTTCGGTGGGAAGGCTTCTTCTTGCGCTTCAGAGAGTGGGAGGCATCGGTATCCTCCTGAAACAGACGGACGGTCAGCGATGTTCGAGGGGCTGTAAGCAGTGAAAAAGAAACAATTAGAAGATTACCCAGAGAATTACATTGGAAACACCGTCACGAACTTTTCCCCCGGCCATGGGATCGATCAGCATAATCCCAATCTTGACCCGCTGTTGGTCAGTGACAGAAGTGGCCTCGAAGGGCTGGTAACCCTTCTCCCAGCGACGAGCCTGGATAAGCATCAAGGCTCTCCGGGTCTGTTCTGACCACGAACGGAAAGACACGGGAGGATCAGCCTCCACGATGGTCCTCGGCCACTCAATGGGACCAGGCTGGATGAAGAAATATTGCTCCTTCCAATTAGCATTATCGTTCCCTTTGTCGGAGATGATGGCCCGCTCCTTGCAGATCTTCCAGGACACCCTCCTGTCCCAACCCATCTCCTTGTACTGCTCGTCGGTCCCCTCAGGTTGACGGGGAGAAAAGGAGCAGATCCCATCCTTGTTGCAAGTCATCTTATAGAGGACCCGCCAAAGCTCCAGGCTATAACTCCAGTCTTCTGCGTTGATGTCGCACCACACCTGGAAGGCAATCCACGTACGAATCGCATGGGGGGAGAAGGTCGTGGGGTAGGTTTTGTAGTGATTGCACAACTCTACCCAGCTTGGACAAAAAGGGAGTCGAATCCCCGCACGAATTTGCCCCGGAGAAATGAACACTTCGTCTCCTTTGGGGAGCGTAACTTGAGTGTTGCGAGAATTGAACTGGGATTCCTCGTAGGGATAACGAGCCCCAAAGGAAGACTCAAAGATGCCACATTCGTTACAAGCCCTCTCATAATTAATAGGCGCGAGGGAGTTCTTCAAGTACTTGAAGACGAAGGGTGGTCCAGCAGTAGCAGATCCCTCGGCTGAAAATCGTCGAGGGAGGAGGAAGGGGAAAACTGAAACCTAGGAAGATCGAAGATGAAAAGGAAAGGAACAATAAGGAGAAGAATCTTACCAGACATAGTGACTGAGTCCTGATCGGAGAAGTCTGAAGTGCCTGAAACACTGGTAAAAACTCGAATCGCCGGTGAAAACTTGAAATCTGGAGAATCACAGCTCTTGGGATCGCAAAGAGGAGGAAGTAAAAGAAAGGTAAAACAGTGCTTGGGGCTAGGGTTTTATAAGAGAAAAGGAAACTGAAGGGGTGGAAAATCTGAGCCACAGAATTCGAAACGATTCAATCACGATCGTCCAAGGGGAAACGTGCCAATTCGGAGAATAGGAACGGTTTTAATCTGAACCGTCAGAACACATGAGACAGATAAGACAAAAGTAATGACGCATTGAAACGGCTGAAAAGTGCTTTTTCAACAGGCAGGCGTGCAGAGCCCAAAACGTTCCCTCACCTCCTATCAGCATTTAATGCTGATCTTTTCAAAAAACCCCTTCGAATCCAAACAGGATCCCAGAAGATCTTGAAAAGATCCAAGGCAAAGGCCTCCGACGGAGACGCGGAAGAGTCCGATATTGGAAGACGCGATGCACTATAAGTCCCTCACGTCTTGGGGGCAAATGATGGGCCCTGGCGAAGGCCGTTAGGCCCCTTAACGATTGGCTAACGGCGACTAGGCCTAGTGGGCTAGGAGCTGGGCTGCTGGAAGGCTAAGGGCTCCGACGGAAGGAGGCCCCGATATTGAATGGCCACGAGCAAGTATGGCTCCGACAGGGAAGAGCCCCGAAGATATCGGACCTGGACGTAGTCGGTCCCGATATGGGAGTTGACACCACTCCCCGACACCGAATCCTCAAACGATATAACTTGGGAGTCTCCGATAACGATCGAGACTCGCCAGTAAGAGCACAATCCCGGAAATCTCGCCACGATTATAGTAGTGGTATAATGGGCGAGATATGCGGGATACGAATAAACTGTACGAGATACAGGGCAGAATATATGGCGAGATACGTGGGATAGCGGATCACAATCCAACCGCCCAATCAGGTAACTGGGATAACCTTTCCTCTATAAAAGGAGGGAAGTTATTCCAGATTAGGGTTACGTTTTACACACACTCACATTGCTTGCCTATTCTGTTGATCGCCATACTTACGTTAAGCATCGGAGAGGGATTCTGGGCCACTGCCCTCTATCCCCTTCTGCAGGATTGCGAGGAGCTAAGGAATCCGTCACCGTAACCGGAGTTCCCGCCGTGATCCAACACCTAGGAACATACCCCGAAAGCTTGTTACCGTTCAACCGGAGATCAACAAGCGAGCTCAGTTTTCCAAGGGCTTCAGGAATCTCTCCGGTGAGAGTATTTGCAGAGATATCGATGCGTCCTAGCTGAGTCGCGTCTACTATTTCAGGGGGTAACACTCCTGAGAAATTGTTGTTGGAAATCGATAATCCTATCAAACTACGAAAGTTCGAATAGTCCAGGGTCGACAAGTGACCATGAAACTTGTTGTAGCTCAAACCAACACGTCTCAAATTCGGGTGAACGTCGAGAATGTCTGATATACTCCCCGTGAACTGATTCCCTGCGAGCGACACAATAAGTAACCTCGTACAGTTTTTCAGCGAGACCGGACCACTGAGGAGGTTATAACCTGTACTGAAGTATTCAAGCCGTGGACTGCCATTACACGGGTTTATAAACGGCAAATGACCAGTGAAGTAGTTTTTCGCTAGCTGTAGGCTTCTTAGCTCGGGGAGGTTGCGAAATACCTCTGGTGGAATAGATCCGGAGAGTTTATTCATGTTAAGATTCAGAAACATTAACTTGCTGCCCAAGTTTCCCACAGAGGAGGGAATTGTACCCGAAAACTGATTCTGGCTGAGGACAAGAGATTCTAAGTTGGTCAAGTTTCCTATCCAAGTCGGGATTGAACCCGAAAATCGGTTCATATGGATATTAAGGATGCTTAATTTGGTTAGGTTTCTTATTGAAGAAGGGATAAAACCCGAAAGGTGGTTTTCTTGGAGGACAAGACTTCTTAAGTTGGTCAGGCTCCCCAATGAAGCAGGGATCGGACCCGAAAGACGGTTCTCAGGAAGGAGAAGAGTGATTAAATTGGTTAAGCTTCCGAATGAAGCGGGGATTGAGCCGGTGAGTTCGTTGTCAACTAAATGTAAGTTTATCAAAGAGGTTAAATTTCCAAATTCTTGTGGTATATAGCCAGATAACTTGTTACTCCTCAAGTAAAGGTACAATAAACGACTCATATTTCCTACACTGCCGGGAATCGGTCCGGTGAGAAAATTGTTAGACAAGCTGAGTTCGGTTAAGTAACTTAGTTTCCCGATTTCATGCGGAATCTGCCCGGTGAGTAGATTCTCATGTAGGATTAAGTTTTGCAGAGAGCTCAAGTTCACAATTGACGGAGGAATGGAGCCGGTGAATCGGTTGATGTGGAGGATTAGGTGTTTGAGAGATTTTAAGGTTCCGATTTCAGAAGGAATGGTTCCAAACATGGAGTTGTTGGAAAGGTCGAGCGTAATTAAGTCGGGAAACAACGAGAAGTCGAGGTTGTAAAGCGTACCGTTTATACTTGAACTCGACAGGTTGAAGCCGATGATGATGTTATTAATCCCGGTAGTATGAGTATCGCAGTCGATTCCGATCCAATGGCATGGCGTGATGCTTTTGTTCCATGAGGATAGATGGATGCGGTTTCGGATATCGAGGCTCGATTTCCATTTAATGAGAGGTTCGGTTTCGAGGGCGGCTTTTACGTGGAGTTGGGACGGAGCTAGAGAGGATGGTCCATGCCACAGTACAAGAACAAGGAGAGCAGTTTGGAGAATAAAGATATCATATGCGAAACACATAAAACATTTTGTTCAAATTAATCAGAGATCGTACTATATCTAACAATTTTTACATATGTAAATTTTAGCTAGCAATTTATTTGACTTACCAAATATTAGCTAATAATTTGATAGTTAAATATGATAGTTATTATTATTTTAATTAATTTACAAGAATTAGTTCAACACGCATTATGCACTTTTTTTGGGTGAAAGCGCTTTATTAAACAGATATAATATGTGTTGGGTTGGGACTAAAAAGATGTCTTCACTCACAAAGAGGGTATAGTTAATCTAATTCTAATCTAAAAAAGAAACATGCATGCGATTTCCACAAGTGAATAAAGTAATCCAATTGAAGTCGGAATCCCCGACTTTAGGATGCCTTCTATTCTATCCGGTGGTTTTTGCCATGTCACCGGTATCCTAAATCGTTGTGTCTTGACCCTATACCCTACAAGCAGTGAGGGGCAGCTCTATCATCAATTATATATATCTACTATAGATATGTATAATAATAATGTAAATAATAGTGAATAACTGAACTTTGACCCATCATTTAAATATATATGAAAATAATGCAACATAATTAAGAGTGGCTTTGCACGATCACTCTTGCCCCCTGGTTCTTGAATCCTGAGTCCACCACTATCTATTTGCTAAGTTATCTTAGTGTTAATTGTGAGGCCCCCTGGCTTCGCTTGTCAATAGAATGCTCTGTCACAGATTGTCTACTGTATAACTTACGTATTGATATATATAATGATTCCATTCGATTTTAGAACCTGTTGGATCACGGCGGAACTCCGGTTACGGTGACGGATTCCTTAGCTCCTCGCAATCCTGCAGAAGGGGATAGAGGGCAGTGGCCCAGAATCCCTCTCCGATGCTTAACGTAAGTATGGTGGCCAACAGCGCAAGTAAGCAATAAATGTGTGTGTAAAAACGTAACCCTAATCTGGGATAACTTCCCTCCTTTTATAGAGGAAAGGTTACCCCAGTTACCTGGTTAGGCCGTTGGATCGTGATCCGTTATCCCACATATTTCGCCGTGTATCTGGCCATGTATCTCGTACAGTTATTCGTATCCCACATATCTCGCCCATTATACCACTACTGTGATCATGGCGAGATTTCCGGGATTGTGCTCTTACTGGCGAGTCTCGATCATTATCGGAGACTCCCAGGTTGCATCGTTGAGGATTCGGTGTCGGGGAGTGGTATCAACTCCCATATCGGGACCGACTACGTCCAGGTCCGATATCTTCGGGGCTCTCCCCTGTCGGAGCCATACTTGCTCGGGGTCTCATGATGTCGGAGCCTCCTTCTGTCGGAGCCCTTAGCCTTCCAGCTCCTAGCCCAACGGGCCTAAATGCCGTTTGTCAATCGTTAAGGGGCCTAACGGCCTCCGCCGGGGCCCATCATCTGCCCCCAAGACGTGAGGGACTTTTAGTGCGTCGCGTCTTCCAACATCGGGCTTTTCGTATTTTTATCGGAGGCCTTTGTGTGGAATGTCGGAGGCCATTGCCTTGATCTTTTCGAGATCTTCTGGGATCTTGTTTGTACTCAAAAGGATTTCTTGATCAGACCAGCATTTAATGCTGATGGGAGATGAGGGAACGTTTCGGGCTCTGCACGCTTATCTGCTGGAAAAGCACTTTTCGACCGTTCCAATACGTCATTATTTCTTGTCTTATTCGTCCTATGCGTCCTGACGGTTCAGATTAAAACCGTTCCCATTTTCTGAATTCGCACGTTTTACCTTGGATGGTCATGATTGAGTCGTTTTGGATTCTGTGGCCCAGATTGTCCGTCCCTTCAGCTCCCTTCTCTTATAAAATCCTGAACCCAACTGCTGTTCCACTTTCTCACTTTCTCCTTCTTTGCGATCCTAAGAACCCTAATTCTCCAGCCCTTCAAGGTTTTTCCAGCGCTCCAAGCACCTCAAGACCTCTGTCACTATGTCTGGTAAGATTCTTCAACCTATTACTTTTTTTTTCTTTTTTATCTTTGACCTCCTTAGGTTTCAACTTTCCCCTTCCTCCTCCCCCGACGATTTTCAGCCGAGGGATCTGCTGTTGTTGGGCCACCCTTCGTCTTCAAATACCTCAAGAACTCCCTCGCGCCCATTAACTATGAGAGGGCTTGCAACGAGTGTGGTATCTTTGAGTCTTCCTTCGGGGCTCGTTATCCCTACGAAGAAACCCAGTTCAATTCTCGTGATACTCAGATTACCCTCCCAAAGGGGGACGAAGTGTTCATCTCTCCCGGGCAAATTCGTGCAGGGATTCGACTCCCTTTCTGCCCAAGCTGGGTAGAGTTGTGTAATCACTACAAAACCTACCCCACGACCTTCTCCCCCCATGCGATTCGTACTTGGATCGCCTTCCAAGTGTGGTGCGACATCAATGCCGAAGACTGGAGCTATAGCCTGGAACTCTGGCGGGTCCTCTATAAGATGACCTGCAACAAGGATGGGGTCTGTTCCTTTTCCCCTCGTCAACCTGAGGGGACCGACGATCAATACAAAGAGATGGGTTGGGACAGGAAGGTGTCCTGGAAGATCTGCAAGGAGCGGGCCCTCATCCACGATAAGGGACACGATAATGCCAACTGGAAGGAGCAGTACTTCTTCATCAAGCCTGGTCCCATTGAGTGGCCAAAGACTGTCGTAGAGGCTGATCCCCCTGTGTCCTTTCGTTCATGGTCGGAGCAGACAAAGAGGGCCTTGATGCTTATTCAGGCCCGTCGCTGGGAGGAGGGTTATCAGCCTTTCGAAGCCACCTCTGTCACTGATCAGCAGAGGGTCAAAATCGGGATTATGCTGATCGATCCCCTGGCCGGGGGAAAAGTGCACGATGGTGTTTCCAATGTAATTCTCTGGGTAATCTTCTGATTATTTCCTTTTCATTGCTTACAGCCCCTCGAACATCGCTGACCGCCCGTCTATTTCAGGAGGACACTGATGCCTCCCACTCATTGAAGCGTAAGAAGAAATCTTCTCATCGAAAGGTTTCTGCCTCGTCGGGGCCATCCAAGAAGAGGGCGAGGACCTCGGAGGCTCCCGAGTCTGCCCCCACCTCCGAGGGGCGGACTAATGCAGACGTGGTCAGGACCGCCTTCGGCGTTCGCTCCGAAAAAGAAGGTAAGGCAGTTTTTCGTGCTATAAAGAGATATAGGGAGTTAGTACCTCCGGATCTTCAGGCCTCCGATATGGAAGGACGAGTTAGGGATGTCAAGAATATCCTTCGAGGGGAGACTCCGCATGTCCTCGAAGCGGGCTATTATGATTTTTTCGGCAAGGAGAGATATATGGAGCGTCGTCTAATCTGGCACACCGATATCAAACTAATCCCTCGATTTATTCGCCCCGCTGCAGGTCCTGCGGACGTCACCCCTGCTATGCCTGCCTCAGACTCCGCGCCTGCAGTGGAGCCGGTGGTAGAAGATACCCCGACGGAAGCTCGGGGTGAGTTTGGTCGGGTGACCAGTCTGGAGGACTCCCCTTTTGATGACCGAGCTGAGGAGGAAGGTCTCACCCTCCAAGGGAAGTCGAGGATGACTCCCGTGAAGTCATCTGGTGGGAAGGCTTCTCCACTTCCTACCACGCCAGCGTCGTCCTCCGCCCCGCCATCTTCGCCACCACCATCTTCGCCAGCTAGGGGTGCAACCCCCGAAGCTCAAGTGAGTGAGGAGGCTGAAGAGCCTCGCCTGGTAGTACCCCCGTTCCCTTTGGACGGGGACTACTATCGGGCCTTCTCTTCGGACCAGGGCTCCGAGCCTTGGAGACCAGTGGAGTCCCTCCAGGGGGTCCCTCTACATCGGGGGTGCCAGGAGAAGAACCTGGCCTTGCACTTGGTGTCGGGTTCGGTTCCGCCCTCTTTGAGGCGTCCCCTTTCTCTGGAAGGGGACGACATCGATGCTGATATTCGGGCGATGGCTGTTCGTCGGGTAGAGGTAAATGAATTTTTCTTTTGTTCATCTGGGGGCGTTCCGATTTATGAGTACTAAGCTACTTTTTCTTTTCAGGAAATCGCGGACCAGGATCGTTGCTTCGGCTACATCCTGTCTTTGCGAGAGGCTTTGGAGCGAGAGCGGGTCCACTCCAACCTCGAGAGCCTGACCAAGCTCCAGGAGGACCTAGCTGCCTCCGAGGCGTCAAGGCTCAAGGCGGAAGAGGAGAAAAGGCGGGTCGAAGAGAGTTGGCAGCGGGCCAGAGAGGTTGGTCAGCAGGCCGAGGAGGGCAGGATTAAGCTTGCTGGAGAGGTTCAATCTCAGCAGAGACAGATTCTAAGTCTTGAGAGTTCGCTCAAGCGGGAGCAGGAGGCGGCCATGGCGGATCGGGGCCAGTTTGCTTTCGAGAAGGCAGCATTGCAGGAAACTGCGGAGCGGCTGAAGCTCGAGAAGCAGAGGGCCATCGCGGAACTAGAAGAGGCAAGGGCGGATCACTCCGCCCAATTAACAAACGCGAAGGTCCAAGGCCGCGAGGAGTACCGAAGCTCGGAGGACTTCAAGGAGGATGCGGCGAAGCATTGTCAAGAAGACCTACAGAACGCCATCCTCGATATTGTTGAAGAGCTTAATGAGACTTATGGGGACTCCATCGACTTGAGAAAGTCCAAGACTCTTGGCCCAGCCGCAGAAGCGTATTTCAACCTTCCTTCCGAAAGCTCCTCCGAAGACGCCGATGAGTCTGCCCCTCCAAAGCCTTCCGAAGATTCAGCCCCTGGTGTTTAAAATTTAAGTCCTTGTGCTTCTTTTTTATTATCCTTTTTGTACCGAACCTTTTGGGCCTTCGAGCCTTCTAAGAATGTTTTCTTTTTCGGTTATGCTCCCCGTGACTCTCTTATCGGATCCTAAGGCCTTCGGTTGTCTCACGACGCTTTTAAAAGCGATCCTTAAAGGCTTAAGGACATTTCGGACGTCCAATGACGCTTTTTTAATCGAACCTTAATAACTTGGGATTTTTCGGACGTCCAATGACGCTTTTTAATCGGACCTTAATAACTTAAGGATTTTTCGGACGTCCAATGACGCTTTTTAATCGGACCTTAAAGACTTAAGGATTTTCGGACGTCCAATGACGCTTTTTAATCGGACCTTAAAGACTTAAGGATTTTCGGACGTCCAATGACGCTTTTTAATCGGACCTTAAAGACTTAAGGATTTTCGGACGTCCAATGACGCTTTTTAATCGGACCTTAAAGACTTAAGGATTTTCGGACGTCCAATGACGCTTTTAAATCGGACCTTAAAAACTTAAGGATTTTTCGGACGTCCAATGACGCTTTTTAATCGAACCTTAAAAACTTAAGGATTTTTCGGACGTCCAATGACGCTTTTTAATCGGACCTTAAAGACTTAAGGATTTTTCGGACGTCCAATGACGCTTTTTAATCGGATCTTAAAGACTTAAGGATTTTCGGACGTCCAATGACGCTTTTTAATCGGACCTTAAAGACTTAAGGATTTTCGGACGTCCAATGACGCTTTTTAATGTATCGAGAACAACTCAGGAACACTTTGATCAGAAGTAACCTCTTTATTGATTGATGTCTTTAACATAGCATGCACCACTCAGGGCGACTTAATTACATCTTCGCGCCTCTACGGGCGACTTAGTTGTCAAACATGGCATTTCTTCGATAGGGCGATTAATTCCTCAGCTTGATCCTCGGATAGGGCGGATCCGATCTTTACCCTCCTCTCGGGTCCATCTATCTTGACTTCTTTTAGGTCCTCCATGGAGGCGGGACGCCCAAACTCCTCTCGAGGATCAGTGTCTGTTTGGAGAACCGACATGGCCTCCTTTCTTGATCTTCTCGTAGCGTTAACGTAGCATCGTCTCGACGCCACCTGGTCGCCTTTCACTTCGCCGACCCCATTCTCAGTCGGGAACTTCAGTTTCTGATGGACAGTCGAGGCCACTGCCATCAGTGGGTTGATAGTGGTTCTTCCAATGATCGCATTGTACGTCCCTGTGGATTCGACCACCACGAACTCCACATCTTTCTTCTCCATCTTCCAGCCACTGCCAAACCACACGGGTAGCGTAATAACCCCCAATGGATAAGAGGTTGTGCCGCAAAATCCTACCATCGGGAAGTTAACCTCCCGCAAATCTTTCTTCTTCTTCCCCATCTGCTCCAGGGCGTCGGAGAAGAGGATGTCGGAGGAGCTTCCTCCATCAATGAGGATCCTCTTCACTTCGAATCCTCCTACATCCAGTGTTACTACCAGGGCATCCTCGTGGGGGGTCTCTACTCCCTCCAGATCCTTCGCCGAGAAGGTGATCTCCATCTCCTCCTTCGGGGTCCACGACCGAGATCTTTTTCCCAAAACCACTGCGACTGGCACTTGGTTGGCATAACGCTCCCGAGAAGACGATGTGTCTCCCCCTGCGGCGAACCCTCCGTGGATTACATTGATGACCCTCTTCTGTCGGAGTCCTGGTGGGCCTTCCGAAGGCTCGGCGTCGGACCTCCTCTTCCTTGGGGACCTCGATCGAGACTTGGACCTTGACCGAGATCGGGAACGGGGCTTGCAGCGCGAGTCTCCCACGAACTCCTTCAGCTTACCCCTCTGGATAAGTTTCTCTATTTCCTTCTTCAGCTCCCGACATTGGTCAGTGTCGTGACCAGAGGCCCGATGGAATCGGCAGTAACAGTCGGCGCGGGAGCCCAACTTTTCTCCGTCCTTCTTCTTGGGGAAACGAGCGAGGCCTTGCTTCTCCATCACTGCTAAGACCTCCTTCAAAGGTCTGTTGAGAGGGGTAAACTCTTCCTTCTGACTGTCCCTCCTGCTCGGACGCTTATCCTCCCTCCGATCAGAACGTCCTCGACTCCGACTACCCTCGGAGTTATCCTTCTTGTGCCGGTTGTCCAATGGTTCGAACAGCTGCTTTCCTTCGCGCCCCTTGGGAGGAGCTAATTCTCCGGCAGCGATCTTCGACTCTTGGACGTCGATTTGCTGTTTTACTCTCGCCTGGAGCGCCTCCATGTTCCAGACATTTTTGGCCGCGATGCTGTGCAGTAAGTCGGAACCGTAAGGGGGTTTAAGGTTCTTCAGGAAGGTACGGATGGCCTCGCCCTCCGATATTTCCTCATCCAGCTCAGTCATGCCAGCTGTATAACGTTGATAATATTGTGCCAACGACTCGTCAGGCCTCTGAATCACCTCATGCAGGGTCCGAACGCTTTTTAACAGCCGTCGACGCCCTTGGTACTGGGCGATGAATCGCTGATGCATATCCTTCCAGCAGGTGATACATCCAGTGGGCAGACTGTAGAACCACGTCATCGCCTTCTCCCCGAGTGTGCTTGGGAACAGGGCACAGATAACATCCTCATCTGGGGTCCTGCCCATGCATGCTGTCAGGTGCTTCTGTACGTGGCGAACCGGGTCCGCGTCCCCGTCGTACTCGTCTATCTTCGGGATACCCAAACCTGGAGGGGCCAGGGTATGAATCAGCCTGGGCACGAAGGGATGGGTTTCCTGACTTCCCAGCTCCGACATCATGGGCTTCTGGTCTCCCATGCAGATACCCACAATTCTCACCACCTGGTCGGCAGTGAGGGGACCATTCAGGGGAATGGTCCTTTGTTGCACTGGCCCCGGTCCATCGACCACAAAATTCTCCGCCGGTGCTGGATGAGGGGGAATGGGTTGTTCCCTCAACGGAGGGGGTGGCGGCAGGTTGTCGTCCATCTGCCTTCTGGGGGCGTCTCGCCGCGGAGGGAGCGGCGGGAGATCTGCCTGCCTTCTAGCAGCTTCTCTTCGGTCTAGGAGGGCCTCCATGGCCTCCATGAATAGGGGCATGGCCTCTGCCACTACCCTGGCTAGCTCCGGATTCTGGGAAGGTGCTTCATTCCGGCGAGTGCTGTCACCCTCATCTCCCAGATCCTGATGCTGGGCAGCATCCTCGGGGGGATTGCTGGTGGCCGGTACTTGCTTGCCTGAACGTTGCGATCTGTTGCCAGCCATGGAATGAAATCAGAGGGAAGCAAACTTACTTTTTGGCTTTTTGTTGCGATTCCCACAGACGGCGCCAATGTTGGATCACGGCGGAACTCCGGTTACGGTGACGGATTCCTTAGCTCCTCGCAATCCTGCAGAAGGGGATAGAGGGCAGTGGCCCAGAATCCCTCTCCGATGCTTAACGTAAGTATGGTGGCCAACAGCGCAAGTAAGCAATAAATGTGTGTGTAAAAACGTAACCCTAATCTGGGATAACTTCCCTCCTTTTATAGAGGAAAGGTTACCCCAGTTACCTGGTTAGGCCGTTGGATCGTGATCCGTTATCCCACATATTTCGCCGTGTATCTGGCCATGTATCTCGTACAGTTATTCGTATCCCACATATCTCGCCCATTATACCACTACTGTGATCATGGCGAGATTTCCGGGATTGTGCTCTTACTGGCGAGTCTCGATCATTATCGGAGACTCCCAGGTTGCATCGTTGAGGATTCGGTGTCGGGGAGTGGTATCAACTCCCATATCGGGACCGACTACGTCCAGGTCCGATATCTTCGGGGCTCTCCCCTGTCGGAGCCATACTTGCTCGGGGTCTCATGATGTCGGAGCCTCCTTCTGTCGGAGCCCTTAGCCTTCCAGCTCCTAGCCCAACGGGCCTAAATGCCGTTTGTCAATCGTTAAGGGGCCTAACGGCCTCCGCCGGGGCCCATCAGAACCTATATCAACATTCATCTGATCTTGTTTGGTATGCTTGTTTTCTTGCAGAAACTGTAACTTTCATCATCTATTTTGTTTGAAATTTACTCAACAAGATTGAATTGATTTGTAGACCGGGACCAATGGTCTTGACTTCTTGGTCTTTCCCAGTACACCATACGAATCATCGGTTTTTCCATGTGTCTTATATAACTTAATCCAACAGAATTATATTTTTTAGATAAGCCCTTTATTTATAACGAAATATAATGAAAATAAAAATAAAATTCTAAAAGGTAATTATCACATAGCTAGTTAACACGAACAATCTCATGAAACCAAGCCTCTGAAGTCAATAATTTCTCCGAGTTTCGCCTCAGCGGTTGCTGCATTCGGAGAAGTTGATCTTCGAGCAGCTGAGAATACTTGCGAAACTTGCTTCATACTTGGTCGAGACTCTGGTTGATAGCTCAAGCACGAGAATGCCACCTGTAGCATGGAGATCACAGCAGCTGCAAGTCCTTCATCAGTAGGAAACGGAATGCGTTGGTCCAACAACTCTTTTACCGGTAAGTTAGTTATTGTCGTTGCTCCAACTATTGATGATGTGGCGGCAGTAATGACAAAGTTCAAAATGATTTACCTTTTCCAGTTTGACTAATAAAATGCACACTAAAACAAAGTTCAACTACTAATTGCATAGCCCAACTTTTGTTTTTTTGGCCATTTTAGCCCAACTTTATTCAACTAGCAAAATGAACAATAAAACATACTTTAGCTAGCAATATGCAGACACAACAACTTTAGTCTGCCATAAGAATATCATAAACTAAGATCAATAAGGGTATCATTAGCATTTATTTTTTATGTTCCATCAGATATGCGAACCCATTCAAAACAAACAGATAATGTTGCAGAGCTAACTATTTGCACTGTCAGACAAGTTAAACTAGCAATTTGTTAAAAAGAAAAGTTTAGCTAGCAATTTGTCCGAGAGAGGAAACATCATTCTTGTAATGAAACCTTCAAACTATGATTTAACAATCAATTCAAGTTGATCTAGCTACGTACCTGGAGCTGCATATCCAAATGTGCCGGCAAATGAAGTCCAGTTTGACGAATTAGGTTTCAGAAACCTAGCAGTGCCGAAATCCGAGACTCGAGCCTCAAATTCCTCATCAAGGAGAACATTCTTGCTCGATATGTCACGGTGAATGATAAGAGGAGAGCAATCATGGTGCATATAAGACAATCCATACGCGACCCCTTTTGCGACGTTCAATCTCTCGGGCCACCGGAATCCTGCTGCTAAGGCATCATTACTCAGTAATCCTTTTAAACTCCCTGATTCCAAGTATTCATACACCAACAAAGAATGCTGAGGAGTTGAACAGAACCCATGTAGTTTTACGATATTCCGATGCCGGGTTTCTGTCAAAGCCCGAATTTCGCTATCAAAATCCTTCGGACGAGACACTTGTTCGATCAGCTTTTTTACAGCGACAACTTGACCCGTAGAGAGATTTGCTTTGTAAACATTTCCGGATGCTCCAAATCCGATGCGGTGTTTCGGATCGAAATCCTCAGTTGCTTCGACGATGTTCTTGTAAACGATTCTCCCGTCGTATCCCCATATTTCGAACAAATTACCGTTCATGTTATTCAGTACCTGACCAGGCTCTATAATCTCCACACTTTTCCTTCTCCGTAGAACATACAGAATCCCAGTTGCAACTAAAACGCTAACAAGCAACAAACTTGACAGTGTTGGAAGCAGAATCACCAATAGTAATCTATTCTCACTTTTCTTATCCTGCGAAGGGCAAGGTTGTAGAGCCGCCGCAAATGCGCCATCGCTACACAAGGCGCTGTTATTCACCACGGCGTCTATCGAAACGTTTCGAAACGCTGGAATATTTGGTACCGGACCCTCGAATTGGTTATAGGACACATATGCTGATATCAAAGACGGTAGATCCGCGAGAATGGAGATCCATCCAGAGAAATCATTATGCGAGAGATTAAGCATCTCTAGCAGTTGCAGCTGCTTGATGCGTTCGGGTATGATTCCCGAAAGCGAATTCCGACTGAGATCAAGACTTCGCAAAGAGCGGAAATTGGAAATCTCGATTGGGAAATCGCCTGTCAGATTATTGCTGCTCAAATTCAAGAACAGCAATTTGTTCAGGTATGTCCCTGTTTTGTAATTCAGAATCAAATTATTGTTTCCGAGATCGAGCCGCTCCAGAGTTGGAATCCAAGGAACATAACCTGAAAGCTTGTTGCCGTTTAACCGGAGATCAACGAGTGAGCGCAATTTCCCTAGGGTTTCAGGAATCTCTCCGGTGAGAGTATTGGCGGAGAAATCAATGCGTCCTAGCTGTGTTGCGTCTCCTATTCCAGCAGGTATCACCCCTGAGATATTGTTGTTGGAAATCGATATTCCTAACAAACTGCGAAATTTTGAAAAATCCAGGCCGGACAACTGACCGTGGAACTTGTTGTAGCTCAAACCAAGACGTTGCAAGTTTGGATGTACATCGAGAATGTCTGATATACTCCCTGTAAACTGGTTTCTTCCGAGGGAGACGATAACTAATTTCGTGCAGTTCTTCAGCGAGATTGAACCAGTGAAGAGGTTATGTCCAGCACTGAAGGCTTTAAGCTTTGGAACGCTACTACACAGGTTTAGCGGCAAATGACCAGTGAAGTTGTTTAGCTCTAGCTGCAGGCTTGTTAGCTCGGTTAGCCGGTTGGTAAATATCTCCGGCGGAATAGACCCGGAGAGTTCATTCATGAAAAGACTCAGAAACTTTAATTTGCTCAAGTTTCCCACAGAGGAGGGAATTGGACCTGAAAACTGGTTCTGATGAAGGACAAGATATTCTAAGTTGGTCAAGTTTCCTATCCAAGAGGGGATTGAACCCGAAAGGCGGTTTCCTCGAACGTCAAGGTAGATCAATTTGGTTAGGTTTCTTATTGAAGAAGGTATCACACCCGAAAGCCAGTTATCTGTGAGGAAAAGGCTTCTTAATTTGGTCAATCTCCCGACTGAAACAGGTATCGAACCCGAAAGACGGTTCTTTTGAAGGCGGAGTTTGATTAAGTTGGTTAAGCTTCCCAATGAAGCAGGGACTGAAGCAGTGAGTTGGTTTCCAGCCAAATCCAAGACTATCAGAGAGGTTAAGTTTCCAACTTGTTGTGGTATAGAGCCAGATAAGTTGTTACTCCTCAAGTAAAGGTAGAATAAACGACTCATATTACCTACACTACTGGGAATCGTTCCGGTGAGAAAGTTGTTAGACAATCTGAGATCGGTTAAATGACTAAGTTTCCCGATTTCATGCGGGATCTGCCCGGTGAGTAGGTTCTGGTGAATAGTTAAGTTTTGCAGAGAGCTTAAGTTCACAACTGAAGGAGGAATGAAGCCGGTGAACCGGTTGATGTGGAGGATGAGGTGTTTGAGAGATTTTAAGGCTGCTATTTCAGAAGGAATTGTTCCAAACATGGAGTTGTTGGAAAGGTCGAGCGTAGTTAAGTTGGGAAACGAAGAGAAGTCAAGGTTGTGAAGCGTACCGTTTATACTTGAACTTGACAAGTTGAGGCCGATGATGATGTTATTCCCAGAATTAGTACTATCACATTCGATTCCGATCCAATGGCATGGTGCGGTGCTTCTGTTCCATGAGGACAAATGGACGCGGTTTCGGATATCGAGGCTCGATTTCCATTTCATGAGTGGTTCGGTTTCTATAGCGGCTTGAGCTAGAGAGGATGGTTCATGCCACAGTAGAAGAACAATGAGAGCGGTTTGGAGAATAAAGGTAGCTAGGGCCATGATGAGTTCTTGTGGTTAGGGAGAGTTCAAAAAACTTAGTTGATATATTCATATAACTTATAAGCACCTTTTATATTCCATTATTCCTACTAATTATATTGTCGAGATCCACGCGTTCCTGATTTGCACTATTTGGTAGATTCATTAGTATATAGAGCATTCACATTTACGTATGTACACTAGATATATTATGATAATTGCATGCTCTGCATATTTATCATAAAAAAATATGATATGTTTATTTATTTATCGTTCCTGATGTGTTGTTAGATAAAAAGGTCTAACTAACGGGCTTTGCTAGAAAGTGTGAAAAAAAAGTGTGAAAAAACTATAGAAAGTTAACAATTGACACATGACAATGCATTTCATGATTCTCTTTCCAATTTATGTCAAACTGTTAACTGACATGTGACAGTTGTTAACTTTCTATGGTTTTTTAACTCTTTTTTTCACACTTTAAAGAATTACTCCTAACTAAAACATGTATAAAAGTGAAGTCGAGCTGTCAATTAAATGTATAATAAATTCTTATAAATGAATAATATATATATGTTAATTTGGCTCATTCAAGCTAACTGTCCTTGTTGAGTTATTTGTGTGTTTGGGCTCAGTTTTGTTTTAGCCCACTGTTGTTTGTTTGGTCGATAGGTATATTTTTTATTTAGGGTTGTTCAGGGGGCTCGTTCCTTTATTTGTTAGTATTGGGCCTTCTGTGTTGCTATTGAAAGCTTATACCCTATATATGCTTAGATATTAGAGTTGGAGATATTATACCAAATGAAGAAACTCTTTTCGAAGAACTCTTAAGTCTTTCCTTCCATTTTTTCCTTTTGACCTTTCAGTTTTAGTGTTAAAATTTAAAAGGTTTATCAAAATTCACATAATATCAGAGTCACGTGAATGATGTTCGTCCACAAATTTTCTTTGATCCTAAGTTGTTCGCTGCGATTTTCTCTTTGATTTTAGTCGCAATTCTCAATTCGCATTCTTAAAACTCTTCATTTTTTCCCCTTTTTGAAATTTTGAATCATCTCATATTCGATTTGTAGTTTCTTGCAACTGATTCGGTTATTGACGAGTTTTCTCTAGAACTCCTCTTCCTCTTGGAACTTTAAAAGATCTTATATTCTGAGCGACGACGGCATTGAATCTTAAGCGACGACGAAGAGCGTTGAACATCCTTCTGATTCGAAGAAGGCATATGAACATGCAATCGAAGGGGTGTGCTATCTCTCAAACTTCAAATAAAAGTATAAGGTTAATAGTATAGATTTAAATTATGTGAAACTTTATTATATTACTTACTGACTCATACTTTCACGACATCATACTCAAATAAAAATTTATGCTATAATATTGTTAACTCGTTTTTTACCTAAAAAGTTGCTTTAAATTAATATATCAAAATAATATACGCATATTATTACTGATTAATTTGTTCAATAGTGTATAAAAATTAAAATACATGATAACAAATTTCATTAAAAAACATTATTTATTTCTATTTTCGTAAAAAAAAAAAAAATTGTTTGAAAATCAGAATTTATGATTATTTTATTGCAATACTTAAAAGTAGATGAAGTAAATAAAAATGTTTGTACAGACAAATATGTAAAAAAAATAAAAATTATAGTAAATATAAAATTATAGCTTTATTATTTATTTGTTATTTTACCTTATTCTCGTTATACCAGGACTTAGGGCTGAGCATGGGACGGATGGGTGGACTTTTTCTAAAAATGGCCCAAGCCCTAAAATTAGGGCTACTTAATGGCTGTCCCGAGCCCTGTCCCGAGCCCTAGCTAGTAGGAAAAGGCCCGCCCGCCACGGGCCTACAGGGACTAGGGACAAATTGGACAAACCCAAATTCCCATCCAAGTTAAAAAAAAAAAAAAATCATACTTAATTTACAAACCTTCACGAACAATCGTCGTTTTTTGATGGTTTTTTCGCTTCTCACAGCTGCTCTTTCCACACCTCCGGATATCTGGTGCCAAATCGTCGTCCGTTTCCTTATTTCTTTGATAATAGAGTTGGCTATCTTTGTGGCATCGATTGTACAAGTTCAGGAAATAAGAACGGAGAACACAGCATTCACTGAAAAAGCTGGGACACCCTTAGAAAGGCAAAGTCGATGCTCAGTGGAACTCAAAAAAAATAGTTTGAGCTCTTTTGGCTTACTTTTAGCTAAAACATAACCAAACACAGAACAACAACAAAGTTCAACACATACCACAAAGTTCACAATAAAATACCAAAATCACTCAAACATTTTGTCACTTGTAAGAACACCAAGTTCAACACATAACTTGGTTCTACAAAATAGTTCATCAATGACTCCAAAACTAAGTTTTACCAAGACACTAACACAAAGTTACCAACAATTCTGATATAACAAGTTATAAATACAAACTCAGATCAATGGAACTTCAACCTGAGCCATCACTAAAGTTAACTTAACTAACTATAGTTTATAGCTGATTAGTTAGCAAAAATGGACGAGACGGGTCTTTTAGGACTTCGTAAAAAAGCCCTAGCCCTAGTTGAGAAGAAAAATCCCGCCCATTAGGGCTTGGGCACATTTTTGGGACGGGCTAGGGCGGGACGGGCGGGATTTTGAGCCTCTCGGGATATTTGCTCACCCCTACCAGGACTAAGTAATAAATACATCTAGTTTCAAAGTGATAAAATGGGGATTGTGATTTATGATCGTTGCGGAAGTAGCAACTTTCATTATTTTTTAGGGTTAAAGGGTTTTTGGTGGCATTTGTTTGATCAATGTTGATTTTTAGTGTCATATGTTTTTTTTAGACTTTTAGTGACATATGTTTGCATTTTGTAGACTTTGGTGCATCCGTTAGTTGACCGTTAAGTTTGACAGTTGAATACTTTTATTTTGTTTAGTTTAGTCATCCAATTTATATTCATAAGTTTTAATTTTTACAATTTAATCCCTATTGTTTTTTCTGGTCGACGCCCCAAGTCCGCGGCCACCACCCAAGGCCGTCGACCAGCACATTAGGCCACCGACCACCACCCAAGGCGGCCAATCACCACGAATCGGAGCCGGCAACCACGAATAGGGACCAACAACCACGAATCAGAGCCGGCCATCACCAAATTGAGGCCGACCACCACCAATTGGGCCGGTCACCACCCCAATTGGTGGTGGCTAGCCCCAATTGATGGCCACCACCCCAATCGTGGCCGGCCACCAGCAATTGCTGTCAGCCGGCTTCGATTTGAGCCACAAAGAGCTTAATCGAAGCCCTATGTGGCCCAAATAGGGGCTGCATGCGCCGATTTAGGTGGTTTCCAGCCCCAATTGGTGGGGGACGGTCTCTATTTGGTGGTTGTTGGTGTCGATTGAGGCTGGTCGGCCTTGATTTGGTGGTGGTTGGCCCCGATTTGTGGTGGCCGGTCTTGGTTCGTGGTTGCCGGTTCTGATCCGTGATTGTTAGCGGTCTTGGGTGGTGGCCGGCGGTCTTGGGTTGTGGCCGACGGACTTGTGCGGTGACCATAGAAAACAACAGGCATTAAATTCTAAAAATTAAAACTTAGAAATATAAATTGGAGTACTAAACTGAACAAAATAAAAAAAATTAACTGTCAAACTTAAGTCAACTAACGAATGCACTAAAAGTCTGCCAAATGTAAACATATGACACAAAAAATCTATAAAAAAAATTTATAATAAAAGTCAATCACTTGTCAAATATAAAGATCTTTTAACATTTTTTTTTAGCAATTGCACATGCTATAGCAATGCCCTAAGTATATTTATATTTTTTTTTTTTTGCCTCAAGTATATTTATACATTACACGGCCAAGATTAAGTTTTTATATATACGTAAATTCACAGCTCGACTTCATTTCTTTATAATTATAATAATAAATAATATAATATATGCGTAGCCGAGCTGTTCATTAATTATACCTCTAGATAGATATATTTAACACAAAGAACAAGAAAGATAAATAAAATATACCATAATTCATGATGAGTAGAGCATATTATTATTATATATATATATATATTATATATATATATATATATATATCCAGTAAAGAGGCGGGCGGGCGTATTATTGAGAAAATGAGCAAAATATCTTCCATTTTATAATATATATATATATATATATATATATATATATATATATATATTCTGTATGTATATATTATATACATATAAATATAACAAAATTATAGTATATTATATAAACTTTGAATTCATTTTAATTTGTGTTATTCAAATTTAAGGCTTGTTTATCTAAAAAATATATGACTTTTCAATAAACTCATTAACAATGAAAATAACGAATCTATAATGTCGAAATTGGAACTATTCTTTAGTTACTGGTGACGATTGACTTGCTATTTTGAAAATAGTGAATAGCCAACATCTTTAGCATGTGATTTAGCAAGCTTTTCGGTTGATGTAGCGACACCTAAAAATTATGAATCCACTTGTATACGTTAATATGGACGCTTTATATGCTAATGAAAATGTACGAAATAGTGCAAATTTGGAACGCGTGGATCTCGACGATATATTTAGTAGAATAATTGGAATATAAAAAAGGTGGTTGGTTATATGAATACTTATATATGATTTATTTTTATTTTTTTACCAAAGAATACTTATATATGATCAACTAAGTTTTTTGAACTCTTTCCGGAAATTAGAAGAACCCCATGGCTCTAGCTACCTTTATTTTCCAGTCTGCTCTCCTTGTTCTTCTTCTACTGTGGCATGAACCATCCTCTCTAGCTCCATTCCAACTCAACGTTGAAGCCGCCATCGAAACCGAACCACTCATGAAATGGAAATCGAGCCTTGATATCCTAAACCGCGTTCATTTGTCGTCGTGGAACAAAAGCACAGCGCCATGCCATTGGATCGGAATCGAATGCGATACTACTTCCGGGAAAAACATCATCATCGGCCTCAACTTGTCGAGTTCGAGTATAAACGGTACGCTTCACAATCTCGACTTCTCGTCGTTACCCGACTTAACTACGCTCGACCTTTCCAACAACTCCATGTTTGGAACAATTCCTTCAGAAATCGGAACCTTAAAATCTCTCAAACACCTCATCCTCCACATCAACCGATTCACCGGGCAGATCCCACCGGAAATAGGAAAACTAAGTAATTTAACCGAACTCGGTTTGTCCGGTAACTTTCTCACCGGACCGATCCCAAGTAGTATTGGTAATATGAGTCGTTTGTTGGAACTTTACTTGTGGGGTAATACCTTATCTGGCTCTATACCACACCAACTTGGAAACTTAACGTCTCTGATGCACTTGGATTTGTCTGAAAACGAACTCACTGCTTCCATCCCGGCTTCATTGGGAAGCTTAGCCAACTTAAAAACACTTCTCCTTCAAAATAACCGTCTTTCGGGTCCGATCCCGGCTTCATTGGGGAGAATGACCAAATTAAGAGCACTTGTCCTAAGAGAAAACAACCTTTCTGGTTTGATCCCCTTTTCAATAAGAAACCTAACCAAATTAACCAACTTCGATCTCCATATCAACCGACTTTCGGGTAATATCCCCTCTTGGATGGGAAACTTGACCATCTTAGTATATCTTGCCCTTAGCCAGAATCAGTTTTCGGGTCCAATTCCCTCATCTATGGGAAACTTGAGCAGCAAGTTAATGTTTCTGAATCTTTTTAGTAATAACCTGTCGGGATCTATTCCGCCGGAGATATTTACCAACCAGCACACCGAGCTAAAAAGCGTACAGCTAGAGCAAAACAACTTCACCGGTCATTTGCCGCTAAACCTGTGTAGTGGCATTCCAAAGCTTAAAGCCTTCAGTGCAGGACATAACCTCCTCACTGGTCCGGTCTCGCTAAAAAACTGCACGAGATTAGTTATCGTGTCGCTCTCGAGAAACCAGTTTACGGGGACTATATCAGACATTCTCGGCGTGCACCCAAAGTTGCAACGTCTTGGATTGAGCTACAACAAGTTTCATGGTCAGTTGTCCGGCTTGGATTTTTCGAAATTCCGCAGTTTGTTAGGAATATCTATTTCCAACAACAATATTTCGGGGGAGATACCGCCTGAACTAGGAGATGCGAGAAAGCTTGGACGCATCGATATCTCCGGGAATGATCTCACCGGAGAGATCCCTGAAGCCCTAGGAAAATTGAGCTCACTTGTTGAGCTTCGGTTGAATGGTAACAAGCTTTCGGGGTATGTTCCTAAGGCGATCGGGCGGATTCCCACTCTGCAGCGGCTTCACCTCGCAAACAATAACATCAACGGTTTGATTCTGAATGAGACAGGTACATAAGAAAATGATGAACTATATGTTGTAGGGTTAAGAAGTCTGATGGTACAGCATGTTTATGTGATTAACTGTCACAATTTATAGTAGCAAGTATAATGAGAAATATATTTCTAACATGGCTTTTCCCTAATAACAGGGACATACATGAAATTGCTGTTCTTGAACTTGAGCAGCAATAAGCTGACAGGCGATTTCCCGATCGAGATGGCCAACTTCCGGTCCTTGCAGAATCTTGATCTTAGTCAGAATTCGCTTACGGGAAGCATACCTGACCGAATCAAGCAGTTGCAACTATTAGAGATGTTTAATGTTTCACATAATGAGCTCTCTGGATCAATCTCGGTTCTTGCGGATCTACCGTCTTTGATGTCTGCAGATGTGTCCTACAACCATTTCGAGGGTCCGGTTCCAAATATTCCAGCTTTTCGCAACGTTTCCATTGACATTGTGGCGAATAATAGCGCCTTGTGTAGCGACACATTCGTAGGTCTCCAACTGTGCCATTCGCAGATTGAGAAAAAGAAAAGAGACAATAGAAGATTATTGTTGGTGGTTCTGCTTCCAACATTGTCAAGTTTGTTGCTTCTTACTGTTATTTTAGTTGTTGGGATTCTGTATGTTCTTCGGAGAAGGAAAAGGAACGAGATCACAGAGCTTGGTCCGGCAACGAGCAATATGAATGATAATTTGTTCGAAATATGGAGCTATGATGGGAGAATGGTTTACGAGAACATCGTCGAAGCAACCGAGGATTTCGATCCGAAACACTGCATCGGATTTGGAGCATCCGCAAATGTTTACAAAGCAAACCTATATACGGGTCAAGTTGTTGCCGTTAAAAAGCTGATCGAAGAAGCGTCTCGTCCGAAGGATTTTGATAGTGAAATTCGTGCTCTGATGGAAACCCGGCATCGGAATATCGTCAAACTTTATGGGTTTTGTTCAACCCCGCGACACTCGTTGTTGGTCTACGAGTACTTGGAATCGGGAAGCCTGCAAAGGTTACTTAGCGATGATGAGTTATCAGCGTGTTTCGGGTGGCTCGAGCGAGTGAAAGTCATCAAAGGTGTTGCGGATGCCTTGTCATATATGCACCATGATTGTTCGCCTCCCATAATTCACCGCGACATATCAAGCAAGAACATTCTGCTCGATGGAGAATACGAGGCTCGTGTGTCGGATTTCGGCACTGCTAGGTTTTTAAAGCCCGACTCGTCGAATTGGACTTTATTTGCCGGCACATTTGGATATGCAGCTCCAGGTAGTAGATTCACCCCAATCTCTTTTAATTTTCTTTTCAAAAAAACATTGTGTTTGGAGTTCTTATTGTAAAAAACATTGTGTTTGTGTTTATAACTTTGTTCATGTAGAGCTAGCCTACACAACTATACTGAGTGAGAAGAGTGACGTGTACAGTTTCGGAGTGGTAGCGCTAGAGGTACTTACAGGAAAACATCCTTCAGCGATACTGTCATCATTATTGGTCGACGCAACAACGGTAGTCGATGTTCCAATAAAAGATGTCTTGGACCAACGTGTTCAGAGTCCCAAAAAAGAGGATGAGATCGTCGCAGCAGGGGTGATTTTCGTGCTAAAGATGGCATTCTCATGCTTGAGTTATCGACCAGAATCTCGACCGAGCATGAAACAGGTCTCGGAAGGAATAATATCATCAAGTCGAAGATTCATAATTTCTAGCACGTCAACAGAAACAAAACTTGGAGATATAATTGATTTTAGAGGCTTGTATTCATGAGATATATTGTTCATCATTTAAATGTTTGTTATTGTTATTATACAGAAACAGTGTTGTTAAAATATTACAAGTACGTTCAATTTGTGATTTGTAGATCGCTCGTGGTGCGCGGTGTTAAATTTCCATAGATCCATGTTAATACTTCGCTAACACTACATAAAATATGCAGTATATGCAGTTTAATATTGTGGTGACCCTAACCTCTCCTTTAGCTACATAATCCGAAACAAGTAACACATATATTATGTGGCTCTGTCAATATTATCCTATTAGTACCTTAATATAGATAAGAACGTGTTACATTAGCAAGACGTGACCTGGTATTTTATAAATCAAGTTACATAAAGATTCTCGCTAAACAATTGAGTTAGCATCTTAATCATTAAACCACTGTGTGGTTAGTGTTGATTATCATGTTAGATTTTCCACATTGAAAAACGAAAAAAAAAAATTGGCCAAAAATGAACATTTATAATGACGAAATTTTGGCATTTTCACCACAAGAAATCAGACGATTTAATACAGTCGAAATTGGTATAAATCTGCATTAAATGGCCTATTAATACCAAAATCTGACGAATATGGTATGTAGTTAATAGACGGGTCGTTATTCTGTATTAAACTTGCTTACCGAAAAAATATGTCATGAATTATTCCTTACCGACCAAACTGGTCAGGAAGCGGTATTTACATAAAATCGGTATTAAATGTTCTGGCTAATTTCTTACTTGCGTATGGCTGTCTGGATGACCTGGGAGGATGTATTGCCGACGTGTAGACTTCAAAGGTCCGATGCTAAAGGTCCTTGTCAGATTTGTTAACCGGCGGATACAAATGCATTGTGTTTAGAACATAAGTTTTAGTTTTTAGAATTGTCTTGAGAATACCATATTTAGCAAGCGATAATTATGCAGTTTTAGTCATGAATTTGGGTAGTGCAGAAAGCTTGCTTTCTTTACGACAAGGTCATTGATATTTGTCATTTTTAGAAATACATAATAGTCATTATTTGTTGACAACATTTAGCATCGCAGCAACCGATGCCAAAGGTCATCTTGGGAGTCGGTAATAGTTAAATACAAATTGTTTGGTTTAGAACTGTCTTGTATGATTACAATGTAAGGCTTTGGTCTTGGGCAGTTGGAAACAGATTGATGGTTTGAGTATTTGAAAACGCACTGCTAAATAATGTATTCACTAATATTTATTTCAATGTTTAATGTTTAATTTAGCTTTGCAAGTACCAATTGCTAATAACAACTTGCTGAGACAACATACACTGTTTCGACATGGCACATTTAGACTCGCGTCAATTCAATTCCATCAGATGGGATTTGCGTGTGAATACCAGTTGTTATATGTTAAACATCAGTTGGAATTGTACATAAACTTGTTTGGACTGCAGTTAACAATGAAGAATTCAAATATATTCATTTTTTTGGAATGAATTAAACCAAATTACAAAGATGACACATTTATTACAAAGCACTGTATGTCGACATATATCACGTCGCAAACCTACAAAGCTTCGGGGAAAGAAGATATGCATCTTGCATGAATGAAGTGAAATTGTCTAATGTGTTGGTTGTCTTGAAATCCGTTTATAAGCATGATGTAGCCACCACTTAGGAATGTCAGTTAGTTCCCTTCCTCCCAATTATATTTGCATCGATGATATGTGCAACTACAAATAATAATGAACATGATACTGTTAGTAGCAATAAAGTTAAAACCTTCAATGAAAGTAGGTGTGAACTGAAAACAATACGCAAGAGAAGATTTCATTACCTGGAACAGAATAACATTCAAACTGTAACAACTTTCATATTGTATATCCAGATACTCTCCAGCAATGTCTGCCCATGTAGATGCTCTCAAGTATATCTACACAATGTATGTACGTCCATGCTGCAGTTGACACGACGCCAAGTGCTCAAGTTATTCAAACATGGGTACACACGCATCAGCAAAGTAGGCAGAATAAAATGATGAGTAGCGGTCATGGTTGCAATTTCACCCGACTTTGTCGAAGCACCGCTATCTTGATGCTACTCTAGCACTAGACATGGACACCATGGTGAGTGCTGGTGAAGATTTTGCATGTATGTTAAAAATTCGAAAACCAAAAAATTGCCCTAAATTATTTTGAATCCCCCCCCCCCCCCCCCAATTTGATTACCACTCTTGTCTCCCTCCTTTTTGGCCAAGTTTTCTCCTACATTTAGATAACCATGTTGATTAAATACTTCCACCAATTTGAAGACGATCATATCTCCATCTGTTAGGCAAATATCGTGTGCAAACTGTGTTCAACCGTCGTTGAAGCAGCAATGGGTGATCTGATTGTGGGAGTCTCGTTTTCGTTCCAATTTCACTACCAAAATAGAACCACAGTGAAAACCTCCCACCCCATACTCCAAACGCAGTTTCTATCGATCATGTCTAACCATCCAGTTTACATCTCTTGACAATATCTATAATTAAATTGGACGTTTTTTATGGTCGTGTATCCCAAATAGATTTTTTACAATGTATAACTATTTTAATAAACAACAAAGTAAAATCGTGAAGTACTTACGAAATTCTGAATGTAGTCATATGCAATGAACGGGGAAAACTGTATGGCCATTTCCCTGTAACCGGGTTGTTGACAATAGTTGGTTGAAAAGGTCAGCGACTCCGTTTTGACGGTTTTGTGCAAGGTTGTCAATGAAGAAATGTGAGGGAAGGTTTTACTGGATGGTGTTTTCGGGTTTGAAGAAGGCATCGGCTATTTGCTTTAGGCTCTTGCACGTCGTTTAGGTTATGCTGAATCCTGAATAAACAAAAATTCGTAATTGTTGTCTTTCTTTTACTTTTGTTATGCAGACAAACGTGCTAGATGTGTCAGCAATAGCACTAATAAACATACACACACTGAACAATGAAGTGTCTGATGTGTAAAATATTCAGTATGGAAGACGTTTCGAATTGAGATTCTCTGACCGGCCTCGATACGTCAACTTTCGGTCAGTCATTATCAAATCATACACATACCGCTTCATGACCGGCACTTCTGGTAAGAAAATTCGGTCAACAATAGGCATTGAAACATATATTTTTTTTCTTCATCAAATCGAACTTATATTGGCTAGAAGGGGATATTAAATTTATGGCCGATGCATCAGTCAGTAACCTTGCTGTAGGTATACTGGCATCTTTTCTTGTAGTGTTTTTTTTCTTTTTTTTTGGCAACGACTATATTTTTAATAGTGTGCATCGCTTGAAATGTCAGAGAGGCTTGACTACTCTTCACATCAATAACACTTTTTTTTTAGTGGAAAAAGTGTAACATCTTCTCATATGAAACGTGAAATGTTTACCTTCCAATACGCAGCTATTCCGACTCTTGTAGTATAGATAGTAGTTAGTTGATACAGAGGAGAAGAGAGTGAGTTGAGCTAACTAACTTTTACACGCAATACATTATAGTGTAACAATATATTTACTTTAGTACTTCTACATATATATCGTTGACAATAGCAGTTCCCTCTTGCTTCTTCTTTTATCTAACGGAACAACAAAATCTATCTTTGGTATGTTTAGAGATATAGGAATACAAAAGTTATAAATGATCACTACTTTTTTACAAGAGTTTAAAAAATCGAATTATTTTTTAATCAAGAAAAAGTTCAATATATTTTTTTACGCCAAATACTCAAAGTTCGGTTTTTTTTTTTTTTTCCGCAGTCCCCTAACATGTAATACCATGACAATAAATATGTCCATGTACCAATTTGAATTACATATATACATGTGAGCGCTTTATATATGTACGGGCTTTGCTAAAATCAAGTCTATGTAAATATAGTTGAATTAACATTTGCAATTGTTAGTTCAAGAGAGATAAAAAATCAAATTTTATTAAAGAAAATTTTAATCAAATCTTAGTTGTCGCAGAGATCTCAATATGTGTCCAATAACTGCTGCAATTTTTGCAGTCGAATGCAATTTAGTTAAATCATGTATGTACCTATTTTACTGATATATAAATGTTATATTCTTCGGGGGATAGAATTTTCAAATTCAACAGGGAGCAGTCACTGTCAACAAAACGAAAGAGAAATCAAGCAAGCAAAGAAAATCGTATAGCCATCTTCTTTCTCTTCAGATCACCTATATATATATAAAGCACCCAACCATGGATCCACCAAAATTAGTAACACAGAGCCCAGAGGGAGGAGTAAAGAGATAAGCGAGAAATTAAACAATAATAATATAATGGGAAGGTCTCCTTGTTGCGACGAGAACGGCCTGAAGAAAGGTCCTTGGACTCCTGAGGAAGACGAGAAGCTCAGGACATACATACACAATCACGGCCATGGAAGCTGGAGAGCTCTCCCTAAATCTGCAGGTTTTGATTTATTCCTCTTTATGTATAAGAATTTGTATCTGAAGCGGCCATACACAGTAACACTTTCAGAATTTTTCAAAACGATTTTCACTCCTAAGAAAAATCATACATTATTATATTTATTTATCTATGTATAATTTGCATAAAAATACATTTAAGCTAAAAAAATGTCTCTCATTATATATTTTTGCATCCTCCTTTGCATGCATGCAGCAAATACGTTCGTCGCGTTCTGTTTAATTCCTTCTCATAACGTATGGGTGTCAAGTTTGTCCCAAAGGGGCTGAAACCCTAAATCATGTAATTGTGTCCTTCATGTAGGGCTTAATAGATGTGGGAAGAGCTGCAGATTGAGATGGACTAACTACTTGAGGCCTGACATTAAGAGGGGCAATTTTTCCGAGGAAGAGGAACGGACGATATTGCATTGGCACTCCATCCTTGGAAACAAGTAATTACGTTAACTAATCTCTCAACAACTTTAGCTAGCTACTTTAGTTTTTTTAATGAATCAAGATTATATTACAATGGCGGATTGACATTGTGCACAAAATGCCCCCATTTTCATTATATGGTTATATATATAATATACAATAAAATTTTACATAAACCACTATAGGGACGAAGTCATAAATTTTTAATTACAAAATTTAGGGTAAAAATAGCAAATAACAGAAAGTTGAGATGGTAATTGCCCTATTCCTTCATTCCTGGCCTAAAAACTCAAGCTTTTAGAACGGTTGCTCAACGGATAAAAAATATTATTATACATCAGAGTATCTAAGTTCAAGTATACGCATACAAGCTGCAACACCAAATTAAATCTCATTTTAATTGAAAAGTTTCCCATCATAATTCATAAGTTTTTTTAATGTGTCACTAAAATAAATTGCAATTTCACACCAGAATTTCGGTATGTAGTACACAGATTACACACCGAATGCATACATATTAATTGAAAATTGTGGGTTATACGAGTGTAAGACTAATAAATATTAAACTTCACCTATATATATCAACTTGTTTCTTTTAGAACGACAGTTCATAATCAATTGATTGCCTAAATTTTCACATAAACATAACTCTCGACTAATTTTTCTTTTACAAATTACGCTATATATATAAGTACGTAATCTGTTTTCATGTATTAAATGATAGATGGTCTTCAATCGCATCGCACATGTCGGGTCGGACCGACAACGAGATCAAGAACTTCTGGAACACGCACTTAAAAAAGAAGTTGATCCAAATGGGTATCGACCCGACGACCCACCAGCCAAGGACCGACATCTTCTCGACCCTTCCACAGCTCATTGCCCTAGCCAACAACCTCAGCAACCACCTTCTCCTCGACGACCATGCAATTAGGTTACAAGCTGAGGCCATGCACATGCAGTTCCTCCGGTCCAACACCACCGCAGCTCCAGCGATCTCCGTAAACCCCTACGGCCCGAGCTTCGGCGCAGCTGTTGACTTGTTCTGCACGGCACCGCCTCCTATCAAAGAAAACCTAGGACTAGAATATTCTCAACCACTCCTTCAACTGCAACCAAACCAAAGTCAAATGTTGTCTCAACTGTCTGTGGGCCCACATCAAGTACAAGATCAAGCTGTCGCTTTCAGCTCAAATAATAATCCAACGCCACCTCAGCTGATGTACAGTGATAGTACCTCATTGGCGGGCTCTTCAGGCGGATTGTTTGCCCCGAACCCGCCGGTAGTGGCGGAGGTCATTGGTAGCACCACCACGAGTTGTGGCGGAGGCTCACCGTCTTCCACACCGGATTGGTTGGCTGATTATAATTTTTGATTTGTATAAATAATTATGGGAATGGTTTTAGGGTTTTCTTTGAAAATGTTTTAGTTTAATTCTAGTTTGTATCGGCATGCGGCTTCATTTTTATGCATTACTTGATAATTTGATATACATGTGTACAGTGAATTATCATATATACATAATACATGTGAGTTATTGAAATTACTTTTCTCCATTATTTTTAATTTTTTCAGAGGATTTCAATATATAAATCGCATTAGTCTTATTAATTACATGAATGAAAGATTATTTCTTTTTTTTTTTTTATTAAAAATAACGACTTTCACTTATTATAGCTCTGATATTAATTTGAATAAAATAAAAAATAATTAAATAAAGGGGAGAAAGAAAAATGAAAATATAATATTTGATTCAATCACGCATCCGGCGGAATTTTTTTCATCCCAAAAAATTGGTTGGTGTATATTCAAGAGTCCGGTTAAGAATATACCTTAGATATTAGGAGATGTAATCTTATAATACATACTAGGGTGCTTTCCCCGCGCGGCGCGCGGGGTTAGTTGTTAAATCGTAAGTCCTAACTTTTATTTGTAAAAATGAAAGTAAAAAAAAAAACATAGTAAAATAATTGAAAATATTTTTTGAATTTGATAAAAATAATATACTTCTTTAAGTTTAAATTTTTGAAGAAGTATTCGTTTTTGTGTAGATAGTCAATTCATAGACTGGTGGTGATGCAAAAGACTATTTACGGATGAAGTTTTTATAAATTTGTTTGAATTGAACGAAATAATCATTTGTGTTTCACTTTCACTTTGTTTTTCTTTTTAATTCAAAATTTTCTAAAGAGGTAACATATTTGAAAAAATGTCAAATAGTATTATGCAAACAAATAATTAAATTCAAAACATACACGTATTAAATAAAATTATATACACTTAATTATACTATTCAGCCCAAACATATTAAGCCCAAGCATATTTAGCCCAGCCCAACCCTAAATCCAACATCTTGCTGACGTGGCGAGCTCTGATTATCCCTTTAGTCTGACGTGGCGAGCTCTAGCTAGAGCTCTATCTCTCCTCCTCCCTTATCTACTATATTATATTAATTCGGTATCGGAAGCCCTCTGGCCGACACGTGGACAGTCCACGCAGTCACCGTTTCCTAATTTAATCGAAATTTAATAGGGGTTCTCTAAATTTAGATACATAATATTGACTGATTGAAAATTAAGAAGTATTTTTATCTCCTATTTTGGTCTCTATGCAATTTAAAGAAACAAATTAATTAAAAGTTTCCTTTTAAATAGTAAATCTATACAGTTAGGTTTCGGAAGATCATATGCCGCCATGTAAGCATAAAATAAAAGCAAGTTTTTTAGATATAATAAATAAAAAATCAACGCAATTAAGTCAATTCTTTTAGATTGTATGTATAAAGAAACAAATAATGGACACATAAGCGAATAAAAAATAATAAGTAAAACCTAATACAAAATATCACGGCCAAATCCTACATGATGGAAAAATCACACACAATTAAATAACTTCCAATTATATTATAAAATATTTGGCCAAAAAATAATAGAATAATAAATAATAGGTAAGTTATATATATATATAATAGTTAATACAACAATTAATAGAAAATGTTATATAAACCAAAATATTAAAAAAAATTAACCTATGCGTGTAACAACATGTGTTTATATATATAGTATAAATATTATTATGTATATATTTTATATAATCAGAGATTAATTTTATCATCAAATTTTTAGCAAGTGTAGTGTACTTTTTATATATATATATATATGCTTTATTTGAGATCCTAATAACATATGAGAATTGGAAAAAAAAAAATATCTGATATATAGAATATTAAGATTATAATAAAATTCCATTCATTATTATTATTAATACATATATGTGTATAAGACTTTCTAAATCATTCACAATATATATTTATTATTATTATTATTATATATTAAAAGTGTAGCTTACATACTAATTACTAACCCAAACCCTAAGACGTCACAATATATATGTACCATTAAAAATATTACCTACCTACTATTTTCCTTCCAAGCACCGTGAATTAAGCCTCGACCGGTGGTGAGGACGATTCCATCGACTGTTACGTTGATTGACCCAGCTTGAGTTTCTAGATGAGGTTGAAAAAGAAAAGGCGTCACTATAAGGGCGTGAGATTCTACACAGCTTGCTGGGTTTCAAACAACCTTTTAAGGTACGTACTTTGCAACGGCACCTTCGTGCATAACAATGTCGTCCATTGGATTGCCTCCCTGATGAAGCCCTAATCAATATCCTCGGTTCACCAGTCAAGATCCTCACTGCCAGGTTATAATCGCTATTCTTCTCTCTTGATTTCATTTGCAATTATTGTTCTAGAAAACCGTTTAGGATTCTTTTAATCTCTTCGATATTACGCTTTAACTTTTCTCAGTATCTGTTGTATGCATCTGAATCAGTAACAATATGTGTTCTTCTCATCAGTACTTTTCTCCATTCCAGCGATCAATTATCAGATATCATTTTAATTGCAATTTCTTGCGATTATCATTTGACAAAATTAATTAACTTTAATTTCATAATTAATCTAATTCTATCAAATTCATGCATACTGTGTGAAATTTTGATTCTATTAGCGAAAATATTTGTTTCGGTTTTTAAATGACTGCAGGATGTGATCATACATTGCGATGTCATTGTAAGTACATGTCATTACCCTTTTAATTAGCGATGAATTTTAATTAGGTGCTTTCATTAGTTATGTGGTTGCAACAGTTATGCGTGTGTGTAAACATGAAATAATTCTTTTCTCACATCAATTTGATCGGGCATGCGTCAACAACAAAGGTAAGTGTTATTTTCGTCATATACATACACTATATAAAATTTCAAATTTCATTTATCTATGCCCGTTTAATTCTATTTATAATAAACATATTTGGTTTTTGTTGATTTTCTACTATTTTATTGATAATAGCTTAATCAATTATTCTTATCAACCATACATAGAACGTTGCATCTCTATATATCTAAAATGATTTCATAGTTGCTACAAGTAAGTACAAATAATTACCCCTTTTATTTGCGATGAATTCCAATTAAGCGTTTTTCATTGGCTATGTGATAGTAACATTTATCGTGTGCAGACATGTAAGAATTTTTTTTCACATCACTTTAATTGAGCATGCATCAACCATGAAGGTAATTCTTATTTTCATAAGATACACTATTTAAACTTTTACATTTAATTTGTTTATGCGCGTTTAAAACTATTTTTAAACATATTTAGGGTTTTGTTTATTTTCATTAATTTTTATGGTAATAACTTTAGCATATCTCTTTGGCAAAAAAAAAAAAACTTTAGCCTATCTCATAGTTAATCTAAGAATTCTTCTGAATATAATGAGTTAATTCTATCATTCTAATTATTAGGATAAAAATGTCTAACGACTAAAATTAAGTGTTATTTAAATTTTCGAGAATGAAAATTTTAAGTTAGCTCATTTTCTCAATATATACCTAAGGAAAAGTTGATTTAGTATGTTCTATATTTAAAAGATAAATATATTATAGGCTGTTATATTTTTTTTACTAGATATTATTATATTTTATATGTTAATATATATATATATACATGATTAATATATATTACTTCACCAAAAATATTATTATTAGATTATCCACAATTTTGACACGCTCCCTTATTTTCCAAATTTTATTATTGCTATAGTTACTGAATCTCTCTTTCTCTACACTGAAAAGTAAAGATATAATTTTTATGGATTTTTTTTTACAGATTATGGTTGATTGAGGAAATAAAGAATGATAGGCTCCTACATTTTTTTAGGACTAGCTTGATATACTTACGTAGTATTTAACTCTTTTAACAACACACGATTTCAATGAAAAATGAAGCAGATATGTATGTTTATATATATATTATTTATCTATTTTCTGTTTAGTTTGAAATAATATATTATAAATGATTTTTGTTATGATGTTAAATTAATATATGAGTTAATTAGCCAAATGCACCACTATGTTGCTAAAAAAAATTATGTTAGTAGCATGTGATCGTCGTCATTTTTTTTTTTACATAATATTCAACGGTAGACTAACATAATAGTGCATTTGATAACATTACAAACTATAATGGTGCATCTGACAACATGGTCAAAACATAGTGATGCATTTGGTTAGTTAACCCTTAATATATTTTCTACATTTTTTTTATCAAAATATACTTACGAGTTATTACATTAGTTGTTATTCTATCACACACATTAAAATATATTTTTCTATCTATTTTCTTTCCTGCGCTTTTGTAGTTTTCGTTATGAGTGGTGATACAAACTGTGAAATATGGTGTGAAATTTCTATAGAAAGTGGTTTAGGGGCCCACCAATGACCAATACATTTGTTCCATTATATTCTCTTTCATACTTTCTCTTGAAATTTCACTGAAAATTTCACAGGTAGAAAATTTACTCTTTCGTTATATTCACTTTAATTAGGAGTGAAATCGTCATTTGTAGTATAGTGGTATTGAAAAAGGAAAAAAAAAAAATCAGTAGTGAAATCTTGGTTTGTTTTCAACGCTAATTTAAGTTTTTTTTTCTTCAGTATTCATCACAACGAATGTGATGTCTTACCATAAAAAGTTAAGTCGCTCAAACTCTAATAAATTTACTGAGATTAAGTTTTCTTTGTGGAGGGCAAACATCTAAACACAATTTTATTACTTTGATATTTTGTTTATTACTTATAGTCTTATAAAAATTATATATAATATTAATTATTTCATTACTATGAATATTTAAAATAATAATTAGTATTAAATACTTTAATTTTAATTAAGTATGCATTACTGTTAATTAATTTCTATTAAAAAAATTAAATTTTCAAATAATATTGCATATTCAATAAATTATGTTATTTTTATTTTAATTTTTTTTGGAATTTCTCCCCGCGCGGTGCGCGGGGTTAGTGGCTAGTTATATATATAGATTTGTATCAGCATGCGGCTTCATTTTTATGCATTACTTGATAATTTGATATACATGTGTACAGTGAATTATCATATATACATAATACATGTGAGTTATTGAAATTACTTTTCTCCATTATTTTTAATTTTTTCAGAGGATTTCAATATATAAATCGCATTAGTCTTATTAATTACATGAATGAAAGATTATTTCTTTTTTTTTTTATTAAAAATAACGACTTTCACTTATTATAGCTCTGATATTAATTTGAATAAAATAAAAAATAATTAAATAAAGGGGAGAGTGAAAAATGAAAATATAATATTTGATTCAATCACGCATCCGGCGGAATTTTTTTCATCCCAAAAAATTGGTTGGTGTATATTCAAGAGTCCGGTTAAGAATATACCTTAGATATTAGGAGATGTAATCTTATAATACATACTAGGGTGCTTTCCCCGCGCGGCGCGCGGGGTTAGTTGTTAAATCGTAAGTCCTAACTTTTATTTGTAAAAATGAAAGTAAAAAAAAAAACATAGTAAAATAATTGAAAATATTTTTTGAATTTGATAAAAATAATATACTTCTTTAAGTTTAAATTTTTGAAGAAGTATTCGTTTTTGTGTAGATAGTCAATTCTTAGACTGGTGGTGATGCAAAAGACTATTTACGGATGAAGTTTTTATAAATTTGTTTGAATTGAACGAAATAATCATTTGTGTTTCACTTTCACTTTGTTTTTCTTTTTAATTCAAAATTTTCTAAAGAGGTAACATATTTGAAAAAATGTCAAATAGTATTATGCAAACAAATAATTAAATTCAAAACATACACGTATTAAATAAAATTATATACACTTAATTATACTATTCAGCCCAAACATATTAAGCCCAAGCATATTTAGCCCAGCCCAACCCTAAATCCAACATCTTGCTGACGTGGCGAGCTCTGATTATCCCTTTAGTCTGACGTGGCGAGCTCTAGTTAGAGTTCTATCTCTCCTCCTCCCTTATTATATATATGTTTGTATCGGCATGCGGCTTCATTTTTATGCATTACTTGATAATTTGATATACATGTGTACAGTGAATTATCATATATACATAATACATGTGAGTTATTGAAATTACTTTTCTCCATTATTTTTAATTTTTTCAGAGGATTTCAATATATAAATCGCATTAGTCTTATTAATTACATGAATGAAAGATTATTTCTTTTTTTTTTATTAAAAATAACGACTTTCACTTATTATAGCTCTGATATTAATTTGAATAAAATAAAAAATAATTAAATAAAGGGGAGAGTGAAAAATGAAAATATAATATTTGATTCAATCACGCATCCGGCGGAATTTTTTTCATCCCAAAAAATTGGTTGGTGTATATTCAAGAGTCCGGTTAAGAATATACCTTAGATATTAGGAGATGTAATCTTATAATACATACTAGGGTGCTTTCCCCGCGCGGCGCGCGGGGTTAGTTGTTAAATCGTAAGTCCTAACTTTTATTTGTAAAAATGAAAGTAAAAAATAAACATAGTAAAATAATTGAAAATATTTTTTGAATTTGATAAAAATAATATACTTCTTTAAGTTTAAATTTTTGAAGAAGTATTCGTTTTTGTGTAGATAGTCAATTCATAGACTGGTGGTGATGCAAAAGACTATTTACGGATGAAGTTTTTATAAATTTGTTTGAATTGAACGAAATAATCATTTGTGTTTCACTTTCACTTTGTTTTTCTTTTTAATTCAAAATTTTCTAAAGAGGTAACATATTTGAAAAAATGTCAAATAGTATTATGCAAACAAATAATTAAATTCAAAACATACACGTATTAAATAAAATTATATACACTTAATTATACTATTCAGCCCAAACATATTAAGCCCAAGCATATTTAGCCCAGCCCAACCCTAAATCCAACATCTTGCTGACGTGGCGAGCTCTGATTATTCCTTTAGTCTGACGTGGCGAGCTCTAGTTAGAGCTCTATCTCTCCTCCTCACTTATTATATATATAGATAGATATTTAGTATCTCTATTTACACTATTTATATCTCCAATAATCTCTACTTGTAATCAATTATATGAATATACATTCTCGATTACATTATACGGCCTAGGCCTATCTAAACGGATAGACAATAGAGATTGATGATATTGGCACTTGGCAGGGCGGACCTTCAACGCCGGTGGTGACCGGTAACGGCATATATCGACGAGACCTTGGATTTTTAGAAAATTCAATAATTAATAGAGATAATAATGTAAATGAAATTTCTCTCCAAAAATACGAAAAACAATAACTTGCACACCACTTAAATGACGTATACGATAAACATCTAGGTGAGGGTGCTTTGAATGTTTTCAAAGAACCGTTAACATTGGTCTTCTTTAATTAATTATAGTATACATTTATATATAGGAAGTATATGTAAATAACACACGTAATTATATATATTATTGCTTGTCCTTTTCAAGTATTAGCTTTAACATATCGACCGTCTTCATTCAATCAACTATATAAAAAGCGAGGAGTTGTTGGCTACGATATATGGAAATAGTAGCAATTGAGTGGCCACGTCAAGTAAGAAACAACCTGTTTTAATTATATGCGACTGCAATCCATAATTTACTATATATATAAACATATATATAGTAATTACTAATTAGACGATATTGCTTGCAACTTGGTAGTGGAAATGAGGTTAATAAGTTCTCCTTTTATATTAGATACTAAATGGTATATGAGAGAAGATGTAGGTGCTAGAGAAGATTGATTTAACATATTTAAGAATGGTAGTTAATTCGGTATAATATTGGTTGGTAATTACTCCTACACATTATATATATATTATAGAAGTATTGAGGATTAATTTTGTTGTTATTATACTATAAGGACCACATTGCAAATACTTAAGAGTTAGTTAGTTAGATATAAAAAGATGCTTCTGTAACTAACTGAGTTCGTTGATTTGATGAATGAGAATTCTTGATTGATTCTCTCAATTTTATCTTCAATTCAAGATTTTACATGGTATCAGAGCCAATTCGGCGTTTTCTGGACTGATTGATCGGCAGATTTCTTCGATTTCTTGCTCAATTTTATCATCATCTTCGACTTGATCTTAGGACTGACGGGGAAGCTTGAATTTCAAGGCGGTACCGTCGCTACGATCTTCGTCGACATTGATTGATCATTCAGTATGGCTACTCCTCCTCCTCAAGGAAATGCGAATGCGACATGGCCTCGCCTCGGGAATCAATTACCTGAACTTTCATCTGAAGATCGTCTTTATCTTCATCCAGGTGATACGCCTGGAACCACTATTGTTGGATATGTGTTAACTGGAAATGATAATTACCAAATCTGGATTCGAGATATTACGGATGCTTTGATTGCTAAGAATAAGCTTTGTTTTGTGGATGGAACATGTTCTCGTGAATCTATACCTTTCAATTAGCAATTTAGATGGGATAGATGTAATGCAATAGTCAAAGGATGGCTTCGGAATTCTGTGTCCAAGGAATTGTCTCGCAGTCTTGTTTATAATCCTACTGCTGCAAGCATTTGGAATGACTTGAAAGAGAGGTTTAACAAGATTGATGGTACTCGTATTTTCCATTTGAGCAGAGAGATTTACCATGCTAGACAAGGTAGTTTGAGTATCTCAGAATTTTTTGGAAGAATGAAGAATTTATGGGATGAATTAGCTGCTCTTGAGGATAATGCACTATGTGCAGCTTGTGTTTCTGCTCCTGGTGTTGTAGCTAACAGAGACAAGCAAAAATTTGTTCAATTCTTAATTGGATTGAATGAAAGTTTTAGTAATGTCAGAACCAACCTGCTAATGATAAGTCCTTTACCAACATTGAACTTTGCATACTCAGTATTGGTTCAGGAAGAAAGTCAAATGGCAGTTGTAGGGGCTAGTGATGATTTGCCTGAGAATCATGCTGTGTTATATGCTGGTGGATCTGATGAAGTTAATGGTTTTTACTCTAATTCAAGCACGAATTTAGGTCAAAAGGGCAGTTTCAATGGTAATAAAGCTGGATACAAGCCTAGAAAGGAGTTTCATTGTACTTACTGTGGTAAAAAGGGACACACAGAAGATAGGTGTTGGCAGAAGAAGGGTTATCCTGAGCATATCAAGCAACGTTGGGTTGCTGCTTCTTCTCCTTCAAGTGGAAACAATGCTTATGCTAACAATGTCTTAGAGGAGTCTTCTATTATTTCCACTCATTTGCATCATGATGATAACTCTCAGCCTTTGCAATTGGGATCCAGCAGTTTACCTCAAGTTAGTACTACTCAGCTGAATCATATGATCCAATTGTACCTTGATCAGCAGAAGAAAGAATCAATGAAAAGTCCTCAAGTGAATATGGCAGGTATGCTTTTTTGTGGATCAGTAAATGCAGCTTCACACGTTTGGATTGTTGATAGTGGGGCTTCTCATCATATGACATGTAACAAACACTGGCTTTCTTCTTTAAGAGTCGATGATACACCAAACATGTTGGTTAACCTACCAGATGGACATGCCTCTCCAGTAACTCATGTTGGATCTTGCAAAATCTCAAACTCCTTAACTCTTGAGGGAGTGTTATATGCACCTGCATTTCATTTTAATCTCATATCTGTTGCTCAACTTTGCAAAGATTTTGGTTTGAATGCTATTTTTAGGCCTAATGAGGTGGTCTTTCAGGACCACTCAAGTGGGAAGATAATGGGGACTGGAAAGCTGCTTAATGGCTTGTACCTGTTTCAGGCATCTGAGGTCAAAGTGAATGTGGTGGCTTCAGTTGAAGGGAAACTCAAGGAAGATTGCAGCTCTAATGATTTGGGAATCTGGCACAAGAGATTAGGACATATGTCTGTTAATAATCTTGAGATGTTTTTCAAATTTAGTTCATCGGCCAAGCATAGTGTGCAGAGTTGTACTATCTGTCCACTTACTAAACAAGTCAGATTACCCTTTCCAATAAGTACCACTCTGACAAAGGGTCTTTTGATTTGGTTCATTTAGATACTTGGGGACCTTATAGAACTGCAACATATGATGGTTTTCGACATTTCTTAACTGTGGTTGATGACTTCACTAGATCGACTTGGGTTTTCTTGTTAAGAAGTAAGGAGGAGGTGATTATGCACATCAGGAATTTTATCAAGTTTGTTCAGACTCAATATTCCAAGACGATCAAATGTATTCGTAGTGATAATGGATGAGAGTTTTGCAGTTCTGTCATGAAGGATCTTTTCTGTCAGAATGGGATACTGCATCAAACCAGCTGTGCTAGAACTCCCCAACAGAATGGGGTCGTTGAGAGGAAACATAGGCATCTCCTTGAAGTTGCTCGAGCCTTAAAACTTCAAGCATCCATTCCAGATAAGTACTGGGGTCATTGTATCCTAGCTTCATGTTATCTAATCAATATGATGCCATCTAGTGTACTTCTTGGGAAGATACCCTTTGAATTATTAACTGGGTCACCTGTGAACTTGAAGCATTTAAGAACCTTTGGGTGTTTGTGTTTTGCTAAGGATTTGAGAAGCCATGGGAAGTTCAATTCCAGATAAATAGTAGCTGTGTTCATGGGGTATTCTCCATCTCAAAAAGGGTACAAGTTGTTGAATTTGGCCAATGGAGAATTTTTTGTTAATCGAGATGTTATGTTTAGGAAAAATGTGTTTCCTTTCTCTTTATCAAGGGATCAACACAGAGTTTTATTTCCTCAAATTCCCTCAAACATTGATCTTTACACACCAGGGGATAATACTGTTTTTACTGAAGGAATTGATGTTCAAGAGTTGCAGCAAGAATTTGAATCTGCTGAGGACCCAGGGGATGCATCAGATCAAAAACCTGATGATGATGCACCAGAGGATGTTGCACCACTGGATGTACCAGAGGATGCATATGAGGCACCAGAGGATGTGTTGGAAATGCATGATGAAGTCACTTCTTTGCCAAGGAGGTCCTCCAGAAGCCATAAGCATCCCACTTATCTCTCTGATTATGTGCTACAATGCTCCACTATTTCTTATCAGCAGCTCACAGATTCATATAGCTGTTATCTATCTTCCATTGACAAAATCTCTGAACCTCACTCGTTCTCAGAGGCTTCAAAGGACATCAAATGGATATCAGCAATGAAAGAAGAAATCTCAGCCCTTGAAGACAACAAGACTTGGACCATTGTTCCTCTACCAGAAGGGAAGCACCCCATAGGATGTAAATGGGTTTACAGAGTCAAATATCAACCAAATGGGTCTGTGGAGCGTTACAAAGCACGGCTAGTAGCTAAAGGATATACACAAAGAGAGGGTATAGATTTTAAAGAAACATTTTCACCGGTAGTTAAAATGGTTACAGTAAGAACTATGCTCACCATTGCTGCTACAAAGGGCTGGCCAATCTATCAACTTGATGTGAAAAATGCATTTCTCCAAGGAGATTTGCTTGAGGAAGTCTACATGGAAATTCCAGCAGGTTTTTCTAAGTCTTCTCAGTCTTTTGAAGGAAGAAATGTGTGTAAGCTCTTGAAGTCACTATATGGTTTGAAACAAGCATCACGCCAATGGAATCTCAAGTTAACTCAGTCATTACTGGATTGTGGATATTCTCAAAGCAAATTTGGTTATTCACTTTTTAGTAAATTCGAAAGAGGAAAACAGGTGCACTTGCTTGTGTATGTGGATGATATTTTGATCACTGGTTCAGATGAGGACATGATTTCCAAGTTAAAAACTGAATTGCAGACAAGCTTCAAGCTAAAGGATCTTGGTTTGCTCAAGTATTTTCTTGGCTTAGAAGTTGCTCGATCAAAGGCAGGTATTGTCTTGAACCAGCACAGATATGCCTTAGAATTGATAGGAGATGCTGGCTTGATCAATGCTAAGACAGCAGACACTCCATTGGAGCAGAATCTAAAGCACACCAGCAGTTGTTACTTTCATTTGGACTAAAAAATCTGTTCAAGGATGAAGGAATGAAGAAGGAAGAAGAAGAATGATGAAGGGAGAAGAAATGGAGGCGAATATAGAAGTATTGAGGATTAATTTTGTTGTTATTATACTATAAGGACCACATTGCAAATACTTAAGAGTTAGTTAGTTAGATATAAAAAGATGCTTCTGTAACTAACTGAGTTCGTTGATTTGATGAATGAGAATTCTTGATTGATTCTCTCAATTTTACTTCAATTCAAGATTTTACATATATATATATAGTTCGGTCAAATATTTAGTCGCATCTGTTTTAGCTAAATCCATGCTTAAATGGATGAAATTGGTTTTTCTTTACTTCATATCAATTTATGTAATGATCGATGCTAGTAAATTCACTTCTTAGGAAAACTATAGTAGAATTATCTGGTCCACAATTTATTTTACCTTTATATGAAGATCAAAGTCATGATGACTGTTTACCATTTTTAATTTCATAATTAATTATTTTGTATATATGTGTCATAATATTGCTAGCTAGTTATCAATCAAGCGAGAATTGCTGCATGCCAGTCTTGTGTTTTCACTTTAAGTCGTTTAGTTCACTTGGTTACATTGGTGGAGTACTAAACAAGTCCAGTTATGCATGCTAATCTAGTGTTTTAAAAGGAAGGGTAACTCAATTATCGATGCATGATCTCCGTCTATAAATGGAATAGCTATCTAGTTTGCGATTCATCCGTGCTTGTTTGTGTGGACCGCCAACTAACCTCAGGAGTTTGACTTGCAAGTTGAGAGATTTACAATTCCAATACATTTGAAGAAACTGTTGGCTGATTTAATTTGCTTATAATCACACTAAGTGTTATGCTTTTAAAGATTCTAATGCAAATTACTTCTGCTTGGTTGAGAGGGTGTGTGGTCATTTCAAAATGTGGAGGTTCCGTTTGAAGCTTTGAGGAAAGAAAAGCATCCTCTTAAAAACTACCCAAACTTGTGTGATTTCATGGAAAATGATTTATTCAACATCAATGCTATCAAGAACACTCATTTATTAAAGCACTACTCTTGTATACCCCCACCTATAACTATGATGGTCAGATACTTGAAGTATAATAATGCACTAAACTCGTTGTTGCATGGAGTTATATCCAATTCGACTTACATAGCTTGTTTGGTTGGGACTCAGAAGAGCACATGAGAAATTACAACTCAATGTAAAAGCACACTAGCTAGGTTTATACCCTTCACCTGCATGATGAACTTTTTAGTTATTCACTAACAAATAAACTCTTTATCTAATATTTCTAGATGGAGATGTAGGATTATTTCAAAGGTGTGCAACTATTAACTAAAGCTAGAGTAGATTGCACTAGACTCATTGTTTGAATGAGATAATATTGAATCCAACTTGCATAACTTGTGTAGTGGGGAATAGCATCAACACATGAGCAATCAAAACCTATTGAAAAAGCACACGGAATATCAAATACACCCGCACGAGGAATTTTTTGGTTCACAAATAAATAAACTATTTATCTAAGATTTCTAGATGTATACATACTCTAGTGAAAATAATAATTCAAAAATCTAGATAATGTGTTCTGAATCTATATGATTTTTTTGGAAAGAAGTGATTCAGCGTCATAGAGAAGTTTATTGTTAAGAAATGGATGGTTTATCACGTCATTCGAACATTCCCCATCTGCATTTATTAGAAATTTCACATGCTCTTCAATTCCTCTTGAATCATCTTGAATAACTTCACTGAAAACACCCGAGATTCGCGACTCATTTTCTTGATCGCAACCATGAGTGTTACTTCTCCCATATGTCTTTAGGGACGATGCAATATCAATATTTGCATTATCAACCGAACATTGTCGATTCCATAAGCTGCCAAACCCTTTGATCTCTCGACTCACCTTGCGCGCTTTTGCACGCTCCTCTTGAGTAAAATGTTCATCTTCAAGAAAATTCAGTACTCTCTCAGATAATTGCTGAACTCTCAAACCCCAATTGAACCTGAAGAACCAAAAACACACAACAAATAGATGAAGTTTCCAATTAGTGTTTAAGTGATCTGAACAAACCGTGATAACTAAAAGTAATTTCCGGTTATACCCTTTAGCATCAACGAACTGAAAGTATTTCATCTCTCGAATGACGTCCTTGTCCTCTTGAAACTCATCAATGGTACTCTTAGGGCCGTGAGTTAGAAGGTGGTCCAAAAGTATGATAGTGTTATACGACATTCTCCAGTTCCTTTCATCAAACCTCATCAATCTGTTCATATTGATACTCAAAAGCTTAATTAATTAGTCCATTTTTAGTTCACATATATGTATATAGCACTTAGAGTTATAAAAAGCGATAGACGAAATTTGAACAATCAAATTATCAAAGAACCTCTTGTGTAGAATATCGGTGATCCTCCAAAAGTCGTCGACTTCAAAGGCAGCGTGCGATATTATGGACATAGTTCGAGCATCGGGCGACCATGGATTTCCATTTGTAACTTCCTCTGTCAGTCTTTTAGGAGTATAATAAGAAAAACAAGATTTTTTTCTATTATGTGTTAGTAAACTGCTAAGCATACAGTATACAAATTGAACAATAAAAAAAAAAAAAAACAAAAAAGCAGCATATATTGCTTAGGTCCAAACATATATATATATACGCACTAATACCATATATGTAAAATTTAGGAAATATAATACCATATATGAGCTTGTAGTTTAAAACTTAATTACTACTTCATCAACAATATAAAATGTGTATACTAAAACATAGAACATGAAGAAACCAATTAGAGGTGTTTATGGGCAAAACCATTTTCAAATGGGTTATGGGTTTATCGATGTCAATAATAATAAGACAGACGCCTAAACCAACTGTTTTATAAGCTCGACAATCAACACGCTCGTATTTATACTTTAACAATCGAATCCACTAATTATTGATTCTTAATGTTAGGGATTGTATCTCTAAGCTATAAAATTAAGTAATTGAAGATGAGAATGAAAGAAATAACTTACAGTTGGGCATGAGTAACATCGGTGAGAGTTAAGCGAGCAGTGTTGATCTTGTCTCGGAGGAAGAAAGAAGCTTGTTTCTTGAACTCGTTCATCAATGATCTTCCCATGCTGTTGTTCTTGCTCAACAACATCGACATCTTGTTGTTGTTTTTCTCTCTGATCTATAAAACCTGTAGCTATCACCTTTTCGAAGAACTCTCAACCACTCCACGATCCTTTAAAACCCAACTAATCTTTTCTCAAACGAAAATGATGGTGTGTGTGATTGCAGATAAGTTGACACGACCCTTGCTTGCGTCCGTCTCTCTATATATATAAGTTCGTTAATTCTTCTTCTTTTTCTGTTTTTCTATTTTCTGTTTTTTAACTTCTTTTTTCTCCTTTTTCTAGATTCAACGATATATAATATCTGTTGGTGAGTTGGGGAGAGTGGTAATACACCCGAAAACAATAAGTCAAATTAATGGTTTGAATTCATTTGCATCCAAGATTTTAATTTAATTTTTTTTATTAGTCAACGTAGGGGGGATCAAATTTGAAAGTAATGAAAGATTAACTGAATGTAATGAAAATTAGAAACCATTTACAGAAATAAATACATTACAAAAGTTAACAGCCGATACCATTCAGTCCAAATCTTATTTTGAGAAGTGTGTTGTTGTACGAATGATTAAAATGAGGAAAAAGAAAGAGGCCTTATCTGTAATTTGCAAAAGAAAGAAGGAATATTATTAAATTAGAAGATTAGATAGGTGGTGTTTTTTTGCCTTCTTTTTTGCCAAACGCTTGTCGGCTCTCCGACTGACTTGACCATGATCTCATTATAAATTCCCTCACCTTTTTTTAAAATCAATAATAATGAGAACATTTAACATCTGACAAATTAATAATTGGTTAGTGTTTTTTTCCCATATTCTTTTCAGGCATATCTGTTAAATGGTCGCGAAATGTTAAACCGGTAAGTCATATTACAATAATAAATAATTGCTTAACATTAAGCTTTAATTAGGGTTTAGGTTGAGCTTCACATGGTGGATGTTAGAATTAAATCTAATATATTATAATATTAGTAATTTAAAAAAATGGGGATGAAGTTTCAAATTCAATATAATCTATTTCGAAAAAAGAATAGTTCTTAGGAGCTGACATCTCGTAGATAGTTCAAGAGGGAATGCAATGAAGTTATCAAATAATTCAAGGAAAATTAACAACTTAACCTAATTTAGTTCATTCAGCCTAAAAAACTTGAATATAGGCGAAACAATAATTATCTAGGAAGAGATTTTGCATTCTTAACCAAAAAAAAGTGGACTTTGGAAGTAATTAGTAAACTATGCCCAAATTGATCATTACATCTGCCAGAACGATAATTACGTATTAACAAGCAATACGCACCTGAACTAGATAAAAGTTTAAGGAGAATACTGAAAATGGCCTAAACTTTAGGGGCGAAAACGATCCGGTTCACATTTCCACTGTCTAGATCAAAGAATCCATCTATCCAGAATCTCCAAACAAACTGTCAACTGGAGAATCAAATCAACTATGTTTTTTTTCCTTACTCAACCTACTACTACTATTTTCCAACACCATCCACTGTTTTACATTGCTGTAAATCACTAACGACACGAACTGAGCAAAGCACAAGCTCATCATCATCGCTTCGTATAGAAAAGGATACTTCTCAGGCGGCTGCACGGTTAAGTAGATAACATGGAGCACAAAGGAGCATACTAGAGAGAATGTTGCCAAGTACCCGAATGTAGAAGAAGATACTCCATCACTTGGGATATGCCTTCGTCGGGGTGCACTGTGCAGAAGAATGTAGAGACCATAAATGGCTATGTATGGTAGAACCAGTCCGTCACGATGCAGAAGTGGGAACATAGAGAGAAGGGCATAATGGGTTAACCACTTGTAGAGAAAAGGCTCCTCCATCGCCAATAAACTTGCCGGTAGAAGTGGCAACAGTATTGATTTCTCGTGAACTGAGTATATAAAGCATCAAAAAGAAGCGTGTTACTGAAATGAGAAGCACTGAAAAATTAGAAACTTAGCAGGAAATTTTCTGAGGAAGAATCATCTTTATACTATTTCAGTACCCTGTTGATTATTTCAACCTGCAACTTTTTTTTTCACGAAAAGGTTTCCTTTCTCAGAGTTCCACAATTTTGTAAGATTTCCTACTATGTATGGCACATAAACATAATTCACGAAAAAAATCTGAGAAAGTAGAATTATTTACAACCAATCTTTTTTTTCCTGAAAATGTAAGTTCTTCATTTTCTCGAAAGTTTCTCACCGCTTTTCTCATGTTATACATTTTCCTACCAAATTTGTATAATTTTACTATTTCAGTAAACTCTTAATAAGCATCTCAACCAAACATTTTTCCCAGAAAATGCAAGTTTTCCGTTACTCACGAAGTCTCACACCTTGTGGGAATTTTATACTGAAATTGAAGGGCACACAATAATGAAAGAGCGGTTAAAGCAAAATAATGGACGGTTTACCTTGGAAAGAGAACAAGTAGAAAGAGAAGGAACTGTTCAACATCGCGTAAAGAAAACCTCTACTGCTTGGAGCACGTATTTGTTGAACCATAGAAGGTAGGAAAGTCGATACAGTCGTTACCAAGCTGATTAGCTTCAGTGATGGAGTGGTGAAGAGTCTTTTCCACTTTATGACAATTGAGGTGGTGCACCAAAAATTGGCCACATAGTCCTCGTATATTCCTCTCTCGAAAGGAGCCAAACGAGACAGAACCTGCAGAAATTAGCGTTTTTAATTCAAGCAGTCATTAAATAGACAATGAGTAATTCCTGTTCCTGACACTTTTGTACTGCAACGATGAATACTTGAAAGGCAGCTTACCCGTAAAATAGCTTCTGATGAGTGGAGATAAGGATACCAGAGAACAGCGAATGTTGCCATCACCACAAGACCTAACTTCAAAACCTCAAGAAGTGGTCTTCTACGTTTAAGGCATTTTCCAAGTAGATAGCTGAAAAAGGCAGGAGCATAATATGCACTCATCTGCACCCCAACAAAAGAAAATATCAGAAAGAACAGAATAATATTTCAGGACATGAAATGAATCCCTTCAGAAAAAAAAAAAAAATGAACAGCAAGCTATAGAGATAACAAGAAATTAATCTTTAATGATTTTTAACTAGTTTCTCAAGAACCGTGGTTATTGTTCAACAGTGAACACCGCCGGAAATGCATACGGGCAGATTAGCTGATAAGAAATCCATTTAGAAATTGAGCACAGGATAAATCAGGAGAACAGATGCTAAATTATTTATTTGGTTCTTATAATGGGAAGAGGTGTGATCCTAAGACAAGAATGGTGGAAATTTTAGCACATTCACGTCCAGGTTCCACCGGACCAACCACTTCTCTTAGATTGGATCAACATGAAAGGTCTCTTGCTAGAATATATATATATATATGCGATAGCCTATGAATATTAAGTTCCGTCAAAGAAGCTAAAAGAAAATTGATGATGTTTCACCTGCTTATGATTAAGGGCGAGACAGAATAACACAGAAGCCACAAGGTCCTTCTGAGAGAGGATAGAAGCAACAGCTCCAACAGTAAATCCCAAGCTAATACAGTTATACTGAAACCAAAATATATACAGTTAAAACTTGACTCATCAAAAGTGCATGGTAAGAGGATAAATAGTGAGCGAAAAAAACATAATTGGTGGCTCAAATCACCTGAAAGTGGCCATGATCAATTAATATCAGACAAGGATTGATCAGAAGCAAAGCAGTGTGCCATGCTATGTCACAACCATGTTTGCTTCTCTGTCCCGTGTAATAAGCCACCAAAAAGTACAGTACTGCTGGAAAGAACACCAGAGCATCAGAACCCAAAACAGTCCACCTCATCAGCAATTTCCTGCATGAAAGAAAATTGACCTGAAATCAAGCTCCCCAAAACAACCCAGATAACTGACATAAGAAATAACAGAAGAACGAGAAAAGGCTCTAGCATCACTAACCCAAGATAAGTTTCATATCCCCTGGAGGTGAAAAGAGCAACTGAATCTGAATCGAAGAATCTAAGGAAAAGACCATGAAAGTAGCTCTGGTAAGCTGTGAGGGGAGGGTAGTCCAATCCCCAGTAAGTAAGGTCATTTACAGTGCTGTTAGTATACCAATCTTTTGGAGGTAAATTAAGAGTGATTTCCATCCAATGTCTTTGTGCCTCAAAGTCACCATATTTCGGTGGATTACCAGCGCCCGAGTACGAATGGAGTGAAACAGCTACTCGAACTAAGAGCCCGAAAAGACTTATGCACAAAAAGGTAGAAAGGATTCCCTTGTGTGTCAACCAAAACCAGTCAACATCTTTAACTGCGTCCTGAGTTTCAATCACCTTTCTCTCCTTTCTTTTCTTCTCCATATGATTAAAAGTTTAAACAAGCAAGTAGTCTTCTTCCTTGAACTCACAAAACCTCAACCATAATCCTGCATCAAAAAGATGATCCTCATGCTCAGTATAACCTATTAGGGAATAAAATATATTAGCAAATCGAGGAAACGGAAAATTTATGTTGAGGTTAAAAATTTACATAACATGAAATCGTGAACAACAGAAAAATTGATGAATCAAAAGATGATTATCTTCAGGGTTTAACCGAAAAAGCTGCCCGATAAGCTCAAGACATTACAAGAACTGCTAAAATACAAGCGATACAGATCAACTCAAACGCAAAAGAACGTAATCCAATGGCACAGGACGGCACTAATTAACAAAGCTAAGAGCTTAATGCAGAAATCAAGTCATTCGACTTCAAAATCAGCAACTGCTAAGTGAGAAATAAGAACAGAATTGTAATAGGAGCTTCGATTTGAATAACATCCAACAAAACGGATCCAGAAAGCACGAGCGACTAAGGTTTCGAATCAATCAATTTAGTCAAATTCAAGGAGGGGGATTAGCCATGACAGCTCACCAGTCATTGGCGAAGACAGAGCTGGAGAAGGACCTCACCAAACAGATGAAGAAGCTAATGAAGGCAGTAAATGTTGCAAGAAGAACCGGATTAAGCGATCAACAGAGACATAACTGAAACTAATAATTGTTTTTGGGCTGGGCTTTCACATTTTATATGGGTTGGATTGGTCTCATTTTATTTTGGATTTCGGGCTGGACTCACTATTATTTTCCCAATTGTGTAATAGATCTTTTCCAAAAAAAATTCTCATGAAATTGCCTCTAAAACCTAAAAAAAATATAGAAATGCCCCTTACAATTTTGCTTTTATAAAAAACGTCCTTAGCTTGCAGTGTTATTGCCGGCACACTTTTCCTTTTTTGATTTTTTATTAATATATTATTATTTCCGATAAATGTTTTTTTTAGAAAAAAAAAATATATATATTTCATTAAAAAAAAATGTAAGCTTTAACCATAATGAATCACGTAAACAAGTATTCAAAAAATATAATCTTGTAGGTATTGACTTTAGATTGATTCGAATGACAAATGAGAATGGACAAGTGATACGGGTCATTAGTAATTGAGGAAGCTTCCTCGAAGGCAGCTCTACGTTTTGTAGTAGTTGTTGCCTTGTTATGTTGGTCATGTATATCTTTGTATTAATTATTAAATTACTAATTCAACGTTGGACAAATTATAAATTAAAGTTTTATTTTGCACAATTTACTAGATTGAGCTTTAATTATGGATAAATTTCTAGTTCGATAAATATTATATGTAATTTAACGTGGTTTGTATGTAATTAAAAAAAGGGAAAAGTATGTAAAACATGCAACATGTTTGAAAAATATGGTTTTATGTACCAATATGTTTTAATGTTTTAAAATGTACATGTTTGAAAAAATGGTTTTATGGACCAGTATGTTTTAAAATGTAAAATATATTTACAAAATATGGTATAATGTCATTCGTCCGCTTGTTGTCAATTGTCTCGTTAAGTAGACACATGGGGCCGCGTTTTTTAGAAAATAATAATAATAATAAAAAAGAAATTAATTCATACATAGCAATAATTATTAATGGGTGGATGTACATAATGATAATTTTTAATTTTTAAATAAAAAAAACGTGATCCGCATATGTCTACTTAACGAGACTATTAACAAGTGGAAGGTGTGTCATTTTACCATCTTTTGTAAGCTTGTTGCACATTTTAAAACATATTGATCCATAAAACCATCGGTTCCAAACATATTGTACATTTTAAAACATATTTTGGTCCATAAAAACATATTTTTCAAACATTTTGCATGTTTTACATACTTTTCCCTTAAAAAAATCAAGAAACATAATTAAAAAGTTAAAATGGTGAAACTCTGTATAATAGAAAAAGACAATTATTTGAATGATTTTCCGATTATAATAGAACTCTATATCCGTAATTTTAGGTTAGTTTTTTTTCTTTAATCACGTAATATTTACATAATCAATTTCGTGTTTATCTTTTAAGAAATATTTAACAAAAAGATTAAAAAAAAAAAATCATTCACGAATAAAAGTTAAACTAGCAAATTATTTTAAAAAAAATCAACTAGTAATTTATAAACGAGATAATATGCTGGTAATTTGATAATTAATCATCTATCTATACATATTTATAGTCTTATTATTATAAATGGTTAAATGGTCTTTTGGTGTTATATGTTTAAGAAATATTAACTTTTGGTACTATAAGTTTTTTTTTTTTTTTTGGCTTTTGGTGCCATATGTTTGGAAGATTGAATGTTTTTTGTGTTTTCGTTAGTCAACAATTAGTTTGACTATTAAATACTTTTACTTTTTTCAATTTAATCCTCAAATATATATTCCTAAAATTTAATTTTTACAATTTAGGCCCTATTGTTTGCTACAGTCACCGCTCAAGGCCGCCGGCCACCACCAACCGCCAACCAATGCTACCGACCACCACGGATCCAATTGGGGTAGACCACCACCGATTGGTGGTGGCTACATCCCTAATCGGGGTCGGCCACCACTACTTGGGGTCGCCGTCCCCGATTAGGGTTATAGAGGGCTCTGACTGAGCCTTATGTGGCTCAACCGGAGCCAGATGTCTTCAGTTCGGGGCCCCCTGGCTCCGATTGAGCCACATGGGGATCAGTCGGAGCCCTCCGTGGCTCTGTTCGAGGCTCTATGTCTCCGACCGGAGCCACAAAGGGCTCTGAATAAGTCCTACGTGGCTCAATCGGAGTCAGAGGCCCCCGAACTAGAGCCCTCTGGCTCTGATTGAGCCACATAAGGCTTAATCGGAGCCCCTGCCTTAAAATGGGCTGGTGGCCGGCTCCGATTAGGGTTGTAGCCACCACCAATTGGGGCTGGCCACCACCAATTGGGGTGGTGGCCGGTCCCATTTGGCGGTGGCCGATCCCGATATGCGGTGGTCGATCCGTTTCGTGGTTTTGGGCTCCAATTCGTGGTGGTCGGCGATCTTGGATGGTGATGGTTGGTGGCCAGCGGCTTAGGCGGTTACTGGAGCAACCAATAGAGACTAAATTATAAAAATTAAATCTTAGGAATATAAATTCAAGAACTAAACTGAACAAAATAAAAGTATCTAACGGTCAAACTAACTATTGACTAACAAAAAGACCAAAAAATACAACTTCCAAACATATGACACCAAAAAAATAATAATAATAAAAATTAGGGTTAATAACTAAAAAACTGTCCAAGGTTTACTCTATGTTAAAATTAGGTGTCTGAAGTTTCAAATGTTAAATTTTAGTGTCCAATGTTTCAATTTTGTTAAAATGTGGTGTCTTGGTGTGATTACTTTAGAGAAGTCAATTCCGACGAAACCGTATGTCAAATTCGAGCTCCCATACACACTCCTTCTCGTCATCTTGCCGGGATGTCACCTAAGAAGTTGGCAACATCCACGCAAGTACATCTGGCTCTGTTGTCCTTGGAAAATGACTCAACACCACTCTTCTAGAAATTTTTTTTTAATGTTCAATTTTTTAATGAAATTTGACGATTTTACGAAAAGTAAAGAGTGATGGACTATGAGTGCGTGAGTGGGTTGATGAAAATGATAGAATGGAGATGAAAATACGTATAAAGACACCAAATTTCAACATAAATGAAACTTGGGATAGTTCATTTTAACATTTGATATTTCAGACACTTAATTTTAACATAGGGTAAACTTTGGACAGTTTTTTAGTTATTAACCCTAAAAATTATAACACCAAAAAAGCATTAGTGATTAGACATATAATACCAAAAATCATTTAACCTATTATAAATGGAGTGAAATTACACATATGTGAACTATACAAAATGTCAAAAACCACTTCCTAAGCACATAATCCATTACCCAAGTGAATTTTGCTCCCAAGTACTCCTCAGCATCAACCATGTTTACTGCTTACGGTGTGTATGTGTTTTTTTATTTCGGGAACTATGATATGTCTTGATAAGAATATATTCCTCACTAAAAACAGTTTTTCATGAGAGAAATAAATAATGCATGATATGGTATGTGAGAGTATTTTAGTATGTATAAAAATATAGATTAAATAGAAGACTTTGAAATTCACAATAAAGTTGTGAATAAAGGATTATTTATAACAATTAATTAAAAAAAGGCAAAAAAAAAATACTTTTTATGTGGACAAATTACTTTTTATTCAAGAATTTATTTTGCTTATAAAATCAAATTTTGTTGCAATTTTCTTAATAGATAGATTTTAACTACTACTCCTCTTAGAAAATAACTAGGTGCATTTCCCGCGCATCGCACGGAGTGATTAACCAAATATGTATAATTAATAAACTAATATTCGATAAAATTTATACTGACTATTTGTAATATGTTGAAACACTATTTTTAAATAAAATATCAGTCTAAAATTTGAAAAAGTAAACGAAAGACTGAAAATTTTGAACCATAAAATACAATTGCGCAAATTCACAAATAAATTGTAGATGCCCGTACCGCATGCTACATTAGGTCGTCGGATCCGTGTCAAGCGTCTGTTCTTCAACAGTTATGGCTTCGATGACCATCGGCGATATCTCGCCGGAGATAGAGATGGCTCTGCCACTGAGACTGTCAGTCGCCCGTACCACCTGGTATCTTCGTTCGCCGGCTTCGCGTCAAGCGTCTGTTAAAAATCAGCGAAATTTTAATTTCGATTAATTACATACATTAAATATTGAACGGTCTGAAATATTAATTGCGATTAATTGCATACATTGAATATTGAATGGTTCGAAATCAGCGAAATTCTAATTGCGATTATTTGCATACATTGAATCTTGAACAGTCTGAAATTTTAATTACGATTAATTGTATACATTAAATCTTGAACGGTTCGAAATCAACAAAATTTTAATTGCGATTAATTGTAACATAAAATCTCTCAGTTCCCTAGTGCAATCAATGTTATGGAGTTAATGACTACAAAACCCTTAGTTCAATTGTCATAAATGCATCGATTAACGTAAAAATTAAAATTCTCAGCTCCACATTCATTCTGTTATTATCTTTCATTCAGAATTTATAAGATATATAGATAATAATAAAATAAAAAACCTTTGGAGATATAAACAATTAAAAAGAGGGAGAAAAATTCTTTAAGCAAATATAATAAGAAGAAAAAAAATCAGCCAAAAAAAAAATTGACTTTTATCTTGATAAACATTGGTTCGCTAAGATAAATTTTCAGTTTATTTTTTTCGTTAAGACAATGTATTGACAAAATATAAATTTCATTCATAGAGCAAGTTGGTTTGAGTCAATAATTATGTCAAATTAGCACTCTGGGGCGATGTAATGTAAGATGTAATCCCACATTACGTCCCATAATACATCAACATTACGTTGTTTGGTTTGTCAAACGACGTAATGTGCATTGTAATGTAATGTCCATTGTAATTTCAGATTACGTCTAAATTTCATTCAACCTAATGTGAGATTGCATCAAAAAAACAGATGTAATGTGAGATTACGTCCAACATTACAGAGTGTTATTATTTTATTAATGTTTATTAAATAGACAAAATACTTTGTAGTACCATTATAGCTTATTATGATAATAATTTTGTTATTATTAGTAGTTTTTTTTTTTTATCTACTTCATAACTCATTATTATAATAAATAATAATGCACATGATATTCGTATAAAATGAGTGAAGTCTTTTCAATGCATTTTTTATGAAAATTATATTATAAAACTACCAATAATGTTTAACTATTAGAATTTTAATAGTTGTGCATATTGAGTTTACATATTTTATTTTTAGAATTCATAAATGACTATTAACCACAAAACATAAACTTTAAGAAGTTATTTGTTGTCAAAATATATATTTTTTTTTAAATCTTATAATATTTAGATGTAATATACTCTCTATAAATTAATATAATAATAATAAAGTCATATTAAGATGCACGTTACAACACATACCAAACACTGTAATCTAACATTACACTTCATATTACAGCACAACCAAACACTGTAATCTAACATTTCAAGTAATTTCACGTTACAACTCACATTACGTATAATTTCACATTTTAAGTAATCTCACATCACGTCCATCCAAACGTCCTAGTAGGCCGTAGGGTACATCCAACTATAATAATAATAATAATAATAATAAATAAAAATCGGTATATCTCTTCTCCCGCCAAAACAATGTATTGAGTTTTGACAATACAAAATTTGGATCGAAAATATAATAATAGAAAAAAAAAACGCCCAGAATACAAAAAAAGGAAAATATATAAAGAAAGAAAGAAATGGAAAAGTTCAATAGAACTTTAATTTAAGAAAACAAAATATTGATTATTGTTCTTTGACTTGAGGAAACCAACCAAGTCAACGGAAACTGGCAGGAGGGTAGCTTTTTCCCCTTTTGCCCGAAGACTTGGAAAGCATAATCAATGTTAAATCATCATCACACCCTAAAACTGAAACTTTTTACCTCCCTCGCCATCATCGATCCATTGCTTTGCTTCCTTCCTTCCACTTAAGAAGGAATGAATATTTATCTTCTTTAGTTCATATTGGTGACTATTTATTTTTCTTTCCTGGTGTACTTTGGAAAAGGTCTTAGCTTTGTTGTTCACTCTCCTTTCCCTTTCCTTATCATCCTTCGCTTGTTCAAACTCAAGAGAAGACCAACAACAGAGAAATACGCCATTTTTAGCTTCTGATGTACGGTAAGAGACTATACTGTCAAATTACTCACGAAAAATCGTTCCTTTTTAGCTGAATTCTTGGATGAATTTTAGAATTAGGGTTTGATAATTCCTCTCTGATTTTCGATTAGAGATACTTTCTGAGCACCGGCTGGATTTCACGATGCGGGCTTGATTAGAAAATTGAGGTTCAGTTAAGAGTTGTTGGAGACTTTCATGGACTCTTTACTGGAGAAGCTGTGCTTTTTTAGTTCTTCTAATAATCAGGTACATAGTAACGTAGATGCTCCTTCAATTTGTTGTTTTTCGTGATTGATCCATTTTTTGGTTGGAAATTTATCAGTTAAATATGTATTGTTCTGATATTCTATGTCTGGTGATATTGGAAAGAGTGAGTTTGCTAAAATTGAGCATCTGAGTTTCTCCTATATTAAGTTTTTGACTTGATGAAGAAACATAACATTTTTTTAATCCCAAAAGATTCTAACAAAGTTAGTATTTTGAACTTCTGATTCATTGTCATTACATTTGGTGGGTGTTTTTTTAGAATGCTTCCCATATGTCTTGGTCCATTCAAGTTCGACATTTGCAGCTTAAATATGGCTTGTGATAGCTTGTCTACTAAGAATCTGCAGTACAAGGCTACATTTTTTTTTTTTTTGTTTCTTTTGGACATTTTTTTAACTAAAGGTTAAAAATTGCATATTGCTTCATATTGGGAAATGATAACTTACTTTTTCATGATTCTTCAAAACTAGACGGCCAGAGGAAGATGTTCATCAATTGGCAAAGGGAAAAACGTTCAAGGTACTATCAAGTATGGATTCAGCCTAGTGAAAGGGAAAGCTAATCATCCCATGGAGGATTATCATGTTGCTAAGTTTTTGCAAAAGCGGGGCCTTGAGTTCGGGTTGTTTGCTATTTACGATGGTCATCTTGGAGATAGCGTACCATCCTACCTACAGCAACACCTGTTTTCCAATATCTTGAATGAGGTAAGATTGTAAAGAGAAAAATGTTTCATCTTATTTGAACATTGTTTAGAGTTATGTAACTTATCTTTTTCGATCGATGTAGGAAAACTTTTTGGTCAACCCTCTTGTTTCCATTTCTAAAGCTTACGAGGAGACGGACCAAACAATTCTATCCAGTTCCGGCTTGGGTCCGGGAGGATCTACTGCTGTAACTGCAATATTGGTAAATGGTCGTAACTTATGGGTTGCTAATGTTGGTGATTCACGAGCGGTACTTTCAAGAAATGGACAAGCAATACAAATGAGCATAGATCACGAGCCTAGTACCGAGCGTGGAAGCATTGAAAGCAAGGGCGGATTTGTATCGAATATGCCAGGTTCTTTCTAGAAATATTCACTTTCTCTTAATGATTTTCTTGCATGCATTAGCATTTTATGCTTTGTGATTTGAAGCTACTAGATGTCTAGAACCCTTGCTATTATGCAACAGAAATTGCAATGTAAGTGCAGCAGAAAAGGACTTGTTTCAATTAAAAACAAAAAGGGAATTTCCTCACTTAATCGATGTAAAGGGAGTTCCAGAACGAACAATATTGCTAGTCATGGAAGAATAGCAATACACTTACACGGCTATATATAATCAGTATGAGCGACGAGGTAATAGATATGTAGTGTACACTATGGGATTGGTATAAAGCAGCTAATTCATGGAAATCTCGAAATAAGTCATTGTGATAGCAACGGATGACTGATCAAACTTATTGTCTGCCGTTTCGTTTCATTTCAGAGATATAATCGTCAATCGATAGACATAGATCCTCTTCTTGAAAACCTTTTCCTCATGGTTCACAATATAGACAACATATTTTTTCTACTCTTTTTCTAAATATCACTCATTTGATCTAACTGACATTGTTTTTTTTTTCTTTTTCCTAGGCGACGTACCAAGAGTTAATGGGCAACTAGCTGTTTCTCGTGCTTTTGGAGATAAGGGACTCAAAATACATTTACGCTCTGATCCAGACATTCAATGTGCTGATATAGAGTCCAATGTCGATATATTAATCCTTGCAAGTGATGGTATTTGGAAGGTAAAGCCACCTACAATATCTGCTTTTGCATGTGGCCAGAGAAATGTTTATACTTAATTCTTGCTATTTCTATTTTATGTTAGGTGATGGATAACCAAGATGCAATTGACATTGCAAGAAGGATCAAGGACCCACAAATGGCTGCAAAGCAATTAACAGCCGAAGCTCTGAAAAGAGATAGTAAAGACGACATTTCCTGCATTGTTGTAAGATTCCGAGTATGAACGCATTTCCGAGTAAGTATTTATTTTTCAGCATATATATATATAAATACATATGAGAGTAAAGACTGTGTTTCATCGGCACAATTGGTGGATAACTGGCTGCTGCAAGAACTGAGCATGCACGAGCACGACCCAGTGAATGGCAGCTTGAGTATGAGATTGCTGAGTGAACGAGGGATGAAGGTTTCTTCACTGTAAATTTTTCCCTTTTTCCTTTTTCCTCTCTTCTTTTTCAGTTAAATATGACAAAGCTGGTGTGCTTGATCTGAGTTAATGTCCATATGGGTAGTGATATCTTGAAGTTGCTGGTAATTGGATATAGTATTGCTTTGTATATGGTTTGATTTGTATTTGGCTGTAATTGGAGGAAATCACTGGGATTGTTAGTCATCTTTGTGACTACAGTGATGGGTTTGTTTGTCAATTTGCTTTGGTAATGTCTCATTGATGAATCTTGTTTGGATTTGTTACATTCAAAATTTTAAGAACAATCTCACCCACCACCCTATGAGGGAAACTTCATGACGAGCACTTTATATCTTACGGGTTGATTCAGTATCGGTGGATTATTATAAGTGTGTGCAATGAGTGTTACTCTTCTGATGAGACTCCCTAGAAACTGCACAGATTTGATTTTAAACTTACAAACCCTGGAAACTTCATAAACCTGCCAAATAACCAAAGAAAATAGGGTGATCTTCACTTTGTGCATAACCTTAATAAGACATGCATTCAAAGTTAACTGCAATCTTGTTACAAGCCGATAGCGGTTAGTAAAACAGTACAGAGACAACCACTAGCATTCTTCGCCTCTACACCAAACCTAAAACTGAATCAACTCACTAATCTTATGTTTACAACAAGACGCTCCAAAGCAGAGTAATTACATCTACATCACAACACATTGTGCAGCCTAAAAGAAGTTGATTTGTCCAGAGAGCTTTGCCTTGCAGCTGAAACACATGTATCCAACCGAACCAGCTTCTGCAGTGAAACCTGCTTCTGGAGTAAACTGGTTTCCACACCAAACACACGGTGTAGTCGTTACCTGGTGCCTGTTGCTGTTATTAGCACTACTGCTGTTACCGCTTCCCATCTCGAGCCAATTGGGGTTGTAACTCGTCTGCATTTGTTGATTCAATGGTGTGATTTTGGAGCCGCTCGAATGGTTGGTTGATTGGGCAGGTAGAAAATTGTACTCCATGTACTCCCCGCCACCCATTCGGATCCCTTCTACTGATGCTGTATTCCCGAGCTTCTGATTCGTTTGGTAGAATTCGTTCTGAACCTGCTCCACATGAATTGTAAGATAAGAATCTTCTATAAAGATGTCCTGCAAAGTTGCTAACTGCATATCGGGCAAAAAAATCCACTTTTTTGACAAAACATTTTATCACTATACATAATTAACCTGGACTTCTAACACTAATAACCTACATGGTTACCATTTACAATACAAGTACATATGCCAAGCCCAAATGCCAATATTTGCATGCTTTTCTTCATTCTTGTTTCCCAGAATATAGATTAACTAATATTAGAACAGTTTAAACATTAGACAGCACGTCATGAAACGTCCTACAGGTGATGTATATATACATCAGATTAAACAAAAGGTTTACTATTTGATGAAGTTAGAGGGCAAAAAGATTCAACAACAGAGGTACTTTTTCCAGAAGAAAACTTATGAATGCAACTGCCTGATCTAATGCTCTGAAAAATATCAAAGTGCAGAATAGACGAAACAACATGATCAACTTTAAGGTCAACACACTTACATGGTTTTCCATCAATATTAATAATACTAAATAAACTCATATATATATATATATAAAGAGAGAGAGAGAGAGAGAGAGAGAGAGTATGATTACCTTATTATTTGGAACCATATTGAAGGACTGGAAGCAGTTCGATTGCTGTTGCATTGAAGGGGATACGTAACTCAAACCATTATGCACGATGTTTTCCTCAGTCCTCCACATTGGCTGCTGAGTCACTTCTTCACGGGGTTTGGGTTGATTGAAGAAGCCGGTCATTAACTCATTAGTTCGTGTAGGTCCCACTCCCACATTTCCCACTCGACAGTCACTCTGCATGGTTCCCGGGTAAAACATGTCCATGTTGTAGCTTAATGTCTGCTGATCAACATTTGGAGAGAATAAACCAAATAAAGGCTCAGGCTCTTTATTCCGTCTTTGTTCCTCAACATGCCCACCATACACAACAGTTCCACGCTGATTTGGAGCAACGGTTTCCGTGTTTCTGGTGAAAAGATGGGAACTTGCATCCGCACTTCTTTGTTCCTCCACATGCCCACCGTACACAACAGTTCCACGCTGATTTGGAGCAACGGTTTCCGTGTTTCTGGTGAAAAGATGGGAACTTGCATCCGCACTTCTTTGTTCCTCCACATGCCCACCGTACACAACAGCTCCACGCTGATTTGGAGCAACGGTTTCCGTGTTTCTGGTGAAAAGATGGGAACTTGCATCCGCACTTCTTTCCTGTACAAAGCCCATGGAAGCATTGCCATCATGCAGAGGAAAATGACTGTCAAAAGTAAAAGAACTCGTACTATTCCAAGTGCTCGTTGTTTCATCAGGCTTTTGCTTCTCCACAACATTAAATGATGTAACATTGTTATCATAGTCTTCATAACCAGCATTAAGACCCTTGAAACTCATGTTTTCCTTCGGCTCCTCTCTAGCACTAACATGTGGTTGATTGTTAACACTGAGAAAGCTTTGTTCATGTGGAGTGCCAAAAGGAAAACCTACTGGAGAACTTCTTCGTGTCTCATCATGGCTCGCAATAGATGAATCTGGTCTTGAATCATGATTCACCTTAAAAGGCTCTACCACACCAGGAGAAACATTCATGATGTTACTATCCAGATCTGAGGTTTTCAGAGGTGCAGACAAAGAATTAGCATCAAAGACCTTCTGCTGCCACGGGTTTTGTACCTCAACAGTTTGCTCAAGCTGATTAAGGGATGGAATTACAGGACAGCTTATGCTAATCCCATGCTCTTCAGAAGAATTCTTCTTACGGTGAATATTAAGATCCATTGCATTCACAGATGCAAATAAAGAGCTACTTTTCGCGACCTTCGCTTGCCACAGTTTATTTACCTCAGATGCTGGATGCTCACCATCATTCTGTTTAAGATCTGATTTTTCCGAAGGTGCAGATAAAGAAGTACTCTCAAGGACCTCTCGTTGCCACAGGTACTCTTCTTTGGAAATGGAATTCCCAACTCCAGTCTCTTCAATGTCACATGCATTATGATCAAGTGATTGAGGATCAGGATGGTTCATTCCACCTTCTTGCTCACTGCTTTTGGCAACATCATTTGACGGTGTGGCAGTTTCTCCATCAAAGTTGATCGTTTTTCCACTATCCCAGAAGTTATAAGGTCTATCCTGCTCAACCGTGCTACCAGTAACTCCATCCCTGGTACTGTTAGGAAGAATTGTCTGCTGGTCAGACGGCAAGGACAAACAGCTCTGAGAAACTGTTTCATTCTCGGAGCCCGCAAAATTGGATGTTTGAGTTTCAACAACATTATCAGTAGTAGGTTTTTCCTCATCTACATTCTGTACAATTATACCTTCAGCACTTTCTTGTTGCTTGTTATTATAATTAAGAACATCCGCCTCCAGCCCAAAGCAACCATCCCCTATTTCAGAGATTAGCACACTATTCCCCACTTCATCCCCATCATCAAGTTCCATTTCCTCCATTGAACTATCAAAAAGACTGCTCACAAGATTTTCATTATTCATGACACTGTGTTTCTCATCTGGAACCGCTACCTCACTCTTGGGACCAATCTGTTCTGTCTGTTCATCCTTTGAATCAACAAAATCCATGTTTTCTTTGTTCTCACTTTTAAGGACACTAGTTTCAGGATTACCGTCATTTTGATCAGAAGGCTTGACTTCTTCAGCTCTTTTGGACATATCAAGTTCAAAAGCAACTCTACTGGTCTCACCCAGCACTTCTACTGCATCATTAGGTAAGTCAGAAGTCATTCCCTGTTTCTCCAAATCATCACAGACATGTTCATCAGGTCTTGCTACCACTGTAAGGGAAGGAAGGCTACTATGATCACTATTTGATATCTCAGGGGTTTCAGGTAAGTCATCCAATCTCATTGTAGCATGTGAAAACCCAATATCGCGTTCACTATGGATCTTAGTATTGCATGGTACAGAAGAAGAAACTTTGTCACTTCCAATTGATTCCTGCAACTTCGATATGCTCTTTCTTCCACGAGTAGTTTCTGCAGAACCTTCAACCCTCCTAACATAGTCCTTAATATGGTTCCCAAAATGGCTACTGAAACGATTCTTCTCCTCAAAAAGTCTCTGACACAGTTGACACTCATACTTCCCATCTTTCATAATCACGGTTTCTGGGTTGGGCATGCCATTTCTAGCAGTAGCTCTTGTTTTCTTGTGGGACGATAGCAGATGAAGCAATAAATTGTCCTTCTCATCAAATATCATAGTACATTTGTGGCAACTGAAACTTCGCTTCATCTGATGGTTCTCTGGACTGCCAATTATGGATAAAGGCTCTGGCATCTGATGATCAACTGAAGCAGAGGAACTTGGAATGGCTGAAAAGGTACAATCTCTTGATGACCCTCGTCCACTGGAAGGGAAGGTTCTGCAGACTGCAAAGAGAACTTTGTAAATACATTTTTAACAAGCCAAGACGGAAAAGCACCACCTTTTCTTTTGCTAATTATTATTATTGATTAAAAGAAACAGTTACTGACATTTCCAGAACTGATTTTGCTGAGTAGCTGATTACTGTCATCAGCCAGACCAGAATGGCTTACATCTTTGTGAACCAGCGAGAGCAGATGTCTAGACACGTCATGGCAGGATTCAAACTGTTGTCCATCAGGGCTGTAAATAAATAAGAAGGTTAATCATGTCATGACAATTGATTAAATATACCCTCACAAAATTACAGCACAAGATTTGCTGAAGAGCAAACATTCAGAACTTTTACTCCATAAATGCTAATGAAATGGGAGAATTATGAAGCCCAGTGTAATTAGCCAATAAAAATTTCTCACGTGCAAAGAGATACAATCAAAATGCTATACAAAATCTGATGCTTCCAATAGAAATAAAAGCTGTTCACTAAAATACGAGGTCAGCAAAGGCACAGAAAGCACCAAGCTAATGAGAATGAGCAACCACAGCATCATAGGAACTAAATGCTGATAACATCACTGAGCTGCAACTTCAGAAATTGATGATAAGGCATCGCAACCTATACCCGGGGGGAAAAGGAGTGAACTTTTTAAATGCTATTATATAACAACGTTGGAGCAACTCAAATTTCAAATACCTTATGTAGCGGCTACATCCAAGCCAAATTTGGTTTCCATCATTCTTGATGCTAAGAAGCAGCTTCCATCCTTTGGGGAGTACGTCTCCCAAGCTGTTGGCCTCGACGATTCGTCTCTTCTTTTTCCTGCTTCCCCACTCTCCATTCAACCCACTTAAGAACCCTGACAGCTCATCCTCCGTCCTTAGACCCTCTGTTCTCTTCCTAAGCTCCTCCTCGAACCGATCCAAATCAACCAGATTCAACCTCTTCTCCACCCCATTCTCCTCCTTTTGCTTCCCTCTGTTGGGAATCGGATTCACAACCACAATTTGCTTAACTCCATAACTGCTCACTGAAGCTTTATCATGCTTCCTTGGCCGCCCTCGCTTCCTCTTCTTAAACACCGGAGACTCAGCATCCTTAAAAACCGGTTCATCTGTAACCTCCATTGGGACAGTATGGAACACGGAGATGGAGGGCTCATGAGCGCAGTGCTGGACAGGAATTTGGTTACTCCTATCATTGTGGGGAACCAGAGCTGGATCGGCGATCAAAGGTTCGTTGGCAGCATGAGGCGCAAAAAGGCCCTTTATGAAGGAAATGATGCGAGAATTCTCCTCGGCGAGGGGCTCCGAGGGATTTTGGCGGGCAATGGGGGAGGAGTTGCGAGGAGCGAGGCGGAGGCGGGAGTAAGTCTGCTTGTGGCTACCGGCGGACTCATTGAAGACAGAGCGATCAATTTTGGGGAACGAGACGACGAAACCGTCGTGTGAAGAGGGGACGGGGGCGGAGGAAGAAAGAGAGAGTGCGTAGAGCTCGGATTGGGTGAAGAGGCGGAGATCAATTACAGGTAGTGCTTCGAGGCGGAGGTGCTGTGCGTGGCTACTTCCGGCAGCAGCAGTGGCGATGGAGGCGGACTCCACGGTGGCGGATGCCATTTTCACATTTGCCGGAGAGAGATGACTGGTTTGGGGAAAATGAAGGTAGTTCAAAAGTTAATTTGGAATTAGGGATTGGATAGTACTTACAAGTTACACAGATACACTAACTATACAAGGGAGGTTTTAGGGGGTGTTTGGATGTATATAATATGGAATGGATCACATTAAGTTCTATATAATATGGTTGGACCAACTGGTAAAGCGAGTTGTGTTCCCCGTGGGCGATCCGATGTCGAAATCCGCCGGAGACGCCTCATTGGGGAGGACTTTAACTTTAACGCTCCCTGTCCGAACTTGCGAAAGCAATGTAAATATATATATAAAAAAAAAGTTGTATATTATAATTTATATTGTTTAGGAAATTAAATAATGCAATGTGTAATATGAAATTTAATTTAATTTGGGAGTTCGTCCAAACTCCGTTATATTACATTTAAGATCTAATGTGATATTATATTCAAAATTACATAATGGTTATTATTTTATCATGATTTATTAAATAGATAATGTACTTTATATAATCTATAGTTTATTCTATCGTTGTTATTACTATTATTATTGTTATATTTTTCTTTTTTATCCACTTTAAGATTTATTATTATAATAAATATAATACAAATATTCGTACAAAATTAGTAAAGTCTTTTTTTTTTTTGGCAATTTTGATGTAAATTTCATATAAAAACTATAAGAAATTTCAATTAATAGAATTTTAATAGATACGCGGATTTAGTTTTAACATTTTGTGTTGATAATTCAGATTAGACTATATGTATTAAGCACGGAATTTTAAAAATAAATTAGTTGTTCTCAAAATAAATATTCGTTTAAATCTTATCATATTAAGATATAGTATAATCGCGTATAGATTAATATAATAATAATAAGGATAAAGTCGTGTGTTACAATGCACGTTACAAAGCATACCAAACACTGTAATCTAACATTACAATCCACATTACAGCACTACCAAACACTAATCAAACATTACATTACATAGCTTATATTACTTATAATCTCACATTTCAAATAATCTCACATTACATCCCTCCAAACTTCCCCTTATAATTTACGGTTCGAAATATTATTATTATTATTATATTGTGGTTATTATCTTATATCTAGGTGAACATTATTATCATCAATAATAAACCTACTAACTATATAAGATGGTGTAATGATTCATCGTTTCATCATTAATCAGAAGTTAGTGTTTCAGACTACTGGCTTACCCACATAATATGATGGGGTGACGTGTCACCCCATTATTAAGTATTTTTAGTAAGATGTTAGATTTTTTTCTTGCATAGACGTTACGTTCATTTCTAAAGGAAAATATACGTTATTAGTGTAAGATCTCATTATTGTTATTGCAAGAGCCACATTATTATTGTGTCTACTTTATTATGCAATATCTCATTATTATTGTGGAAATAATCAAATTATTTGGTATAGACATCACTCACGTAGCAACATTTATGTTCTCTCAAATATAATAATTAATTAAACAAAATATAATTATAACAATTTAATAAGAAAAAAACTTTAGTAAAGAGGTTTATATTTAATTAAAATTTATATTTGCATCATTTTCAAGTTGAAGTATTTTTCTAAAAGTGACTGATCAACAACTTTAAGAGCTTAATAACATGTATAACATATTTACGACGTAAACACAGTTGTTTTATTTGCATGGCTTGATTGTGAGTAGATATCAAGTTTAAATTCGAGCTTATAGTTTTTAGCCGAGTTAAAGTTTAACTCAACTCGTTTAAATATTACGACTTAAATTCAGGATAGCTCAGAGAGACAAAAGCTATTAGACCTACGCGTTCATGACATGTATGATATCTAACACTTTTTACAAGTGAGAACTTACGGCATCTTGATTCATTGTATTGTGAAATGGACAAATTCATATATCTTACGTATCTGCTGCACGTCGTCGTTGTAAGAGAACAAGAACAAGAAATTCCTCCATGATTCTATATAATTATTATTATATATCCTTATTAATATATAATTATTTATTTCGCACCACAATTATATTATATAAAACGACGATTTCTAAGTCATAAAGTTTGTAAGATAAGATCAGCTTACTTGATAATTTTAGTGAATCATGAATGAGTACACTACATTCTACTCTTTCTTCATAGCAGGATTAAATTCGGTCCGCTGAATTTGTTCATAAAATTATTATGTTAGTGATCATACGGTAAATCAAAATCAATGAGCAGCCACGACACTGTCCTCAATGCATATCTAATAACCTAAATACTTAATATAATACTGAAAATATAAAGAAGACCAATGAACGTATACATGGAATAGGTTCCGAAGAACAAATGAATATATATTAAGAATCATGATCAGAAACAAAGTTGACTCGTATCTTCTTCATTTGTATTAAAAAAAACAGTACCCACTAATTACCACACCGGCGGTAATAATAGTCTAGTAGTTTAAAAACTTGCTTTTATGTGGTTTCTCTTTGAAATCGTACCTTCGAAATCATTGGAAAGTAACTTCGCATTCATCTGATTAAAATATTTGATCTCGTCTAACTAACATAATGTCTCTTTGGCATAAGAAGACATAAATATAATTGAGCTTAACTGGTCAGCTTCTTAATATACTAAATTGTTGGCTAGACTACTTATACGATGGCAGGTTAGTGCATACACTAGTTATTTATTACGACTGGTCGGAAAAAATAAATTACTAAAAAAACCCGAACTTTTTATAGTGGAATGAACATTTGTTGCCACTACTAGCCCGTTTATTATAGGGTTTTTCTAACATGCTCCAAAAGCTCCATAATTTTGGTACATTTTTTGGTATTTTTCTATTGTCCTAAAAATGAACCCTAAATGAAGATTGATATTATTAATAGTATGATGCAAATATTAGATATGGTTAAAAAAAAGTATCCCACTTCTGGAACTCTCTGTTTATTTCCTTTTAATTGAATTTATCCTATAAAGTGTCTATATAGAAAGTAAAAAGCCTAACACCTCTTTATTCACCATAAATATAATTTGAAATTTAATTAAAAACATCTATGTTCATGAATTTGTCTAGTTAATAAAATGCTGGATATTTTTGTTCAAAACCTACGGGAATAAATTATCTGAATGGAATCGGATTTTACCCGGAATTGGTCAATATATGGTAGATTCTGGATAATATAATTCACTACCATAAGTAAATTAAATTCGGTTTTGTAATTGTTGCAGTAAGAAACTGAAACCGGATTTAGAACCGATTATGTTTAAATTTTAATACTAATTTCTAATATAGCCTCATATTATATTGTGCGAGAATATACCTTACCACGTTATTTGTTTATGTATAATCTTTTAACATTGTAGTGCTACATACGTTTTGTATTTACATACATATCTCTCATCCGCCGCCGTGGAGTCACCTTCCTCAGTCCACCACTGCACCCTGTTTATGATTACAGGTTTCAAAGAACAAGTCTTGTAGTTGTCGTCTTCTACTTCTTCTCTCCAACATGTCCGCCACTCCTTCTCCCTTTACTTCTGTAAACATATATATACCTGGATTTCCTCCAATCATCATCACTCAACTTCTTCTCCGACATCGTCTTCTCTCTCTATGGCTTCCTCTTCGCACAATGTCGTCGCTCTCATTTTCGTCTTCTCTTGTCTATGTTACGCTAACCTAACCTCCGCCACCGGAGTCGCCCGAATGCTCTCTCTCGTCCCACAGGTCCCACTCATCCTCAACTACCACAACGGCGCAGTTCTCTCCGGCGACATCACCGTCAACATCGTCTGGTACGGGAACTTCTCCCCCAACCAGCGATCCATCATCACCACCTTCTTCTCATCGCTGAGCAAGCCCGTGGCTGCGCCATCCGTCTCCTCGTGGTGGGCCACCACCGCCGCGTACAAGGGCGGCGTCAAAAGGATCCTCCTCGGAGAGCAGATCTTTGACGCCAAGTACTCCCTCGGGAAGTCCCTCAAGGACAAGGACCTCGAAACCCTAGCCGCCAGAGCCTGTAAGAAGGTCAACGAGGTCAACTTCGTCCTCACCGCCTCCGATGTCGCCGTCGAGGATTTCTGCATGAACAGGTGCGCATGACCGGTAAACGAGTCAAGATATTTATGAACTACCCCAAAATAGGCTCATGTCAGTTAGTTCTTTTATGGTTCAACCTAACATTCCCCAGTTGTCCGATTATTGCTGAGCAGTTTTTGGATATCAATCGAACTCTTGTTCAATTCAAAAAGAAAAAAAAAATCGTGTCAAGTTTTTTGCTTGATGAAGTCTAGTTCGAGTTTAGGTATACTCGGTTTGAAATTGCTCATGAACTTATCAAATTTTCCCATATATATTAATATATGTTGAGAGTTAGTCCATAACCGAGTTTCTTATAGATTAATTTTTAAAGGAGCCCAAAATACATATCAAATTTAGGGTAGTACCCTTATTTTAGCTTTATCAAGATGAGCTCCAGCTCTGCCGAATTTGAGTTCGATTATGAAAATTCAAATTCAATTGAGTTTGAATTTGAATTTGAACACTACTTATTTAAGTCAGGTTTGAGCACTCTAATATCTGAAGGTAATTAATTGACACCTCAACTTTTTGTATTATGCAATTTTAAACTTAAAATATTTTATATTTTGCCTTAATTATCTACCTCTATTACTATAGTTTATATATGTGATACTCACATAAATATGTTTGTTGCTACAAACTGTGAAATTTCCTGTGAAATTTTTATAGAAAGTGATATAGGGTCCCACCAAGCACCAATACCAGTGTTATCAGAACCGGACCGGGCATCGAACCGGCAAGACCACCGGTTCGCGGTTCGACCGGTTCGAACCCGGTCCGGCTGTTTTCTCCCTTCTCTACTCTATTTCCCTTTCCTTCCCACTCATCTATTTCCCTTCCATTCCACGCTGACCCATTTTCTTTCCCTCTTTCCCTTCCTCTCTCTCTACACTTCCACCCTCCTTCCCAATTCTCCCTCTCGTATCAAAGATTAAGTTCGGATCCACTATAATCAGCTAGGTTCTCCCAAATTCTTTCCCATTTTCTGGATACATTGCAGGCAATCTAGCTCTAACGCATCTAGGAATTTGATTCATCTTTTCTTGCTGGTAGTGGAGAAGCTGTTTGATCGCTCTGGGTCGCCGAACTGTTCAATCCATAATTGCTGAGCTTCGGAGGTCCACCAATGGCGGGTTTTGGCACATCCACGGGAGGTGACGACGCTAGGTGGAGAAAGCAACAGATTCGATGAATGGAGTCTTTCTGAAACGACCATTGGTGGACCTCTGAAGAATTGGATTCGATGAAGATCAATTAATCTGATGAATTGGATTCGATGGAGCGTGGACGCGAAGGTGGGGCTGGATGATTCATTTAGGGCGGCGCTGCTCTCCCTCTACCTCTCTGTTCTGTTATTGCATTTAGGGTTTCATAAAGTGATTTTTTTTTTTTGGTTTTGGTCTATGAACCGGCGAACCGCCCGGTCTGCCCAAAACCGGACGGTTCGCCAAAAAACCGGCTATCGGACCGGTTTCGCTTACATCCTCCGGATTTTCTCGAACCAGACCGCTGAAGGCACCGGTTCCGGTTCGAACCCGGTCGAACCGCCGGTCCGGTCTGGTTCTGATAACACCGACCAATACATTTGTTCATTTACTTTCTCTTTCTTACTCCATAAATATATGACTTCGTCCCTGCAGGTGCGGGTCCCATGGGAAGATCACCGGACGCAAACCTGACACAGCATACGCATGGGTCGGGAACTCCGTCAGGCAGTGTCTAGAGCAGTGTGCATGGCCGTTCCACAAACCTGCATTCGGTCCCCAGATTCCGCCGCTAGTGGCCCCCAACGGCGACGTCGGTGTCGATGGGATGATCATCAGCATTGCCACGGTGCTAGCGGGTGCAGTCACGAACCCGTTTGACGGAGGGTACTATCAGGGCCCGGCAACCGCTCCTCTGGAGGCTGTCAGCGCGTGCACTGGGATGTTTGGAACAGGCGCGTTCCCAGGTTACCCTGGAGTCGTCTTGGTGGATAAGAAAAGCGGTGCTAGCTACAATGTCAGGGGGCTGAGCGGGAGGGCGTATCTGTTGCCGGCGATGTGGGACCCTAAAACAAAGTCGTGCAAGACGCTAGTGTAAAGCGACGGATAATAGAACGGCCGGTGAACGTGGGGTTCACGATGATATATATATATATATATATATATATATATAAATATAAACTTTGATTTGTTTGAAAGTTGATATTCTTTCCCTTCTTATTGATATTTGATTAGATTTGGTTGGCGGCATCATATAATTGCCCCTATATTTTTAATGTTTGATTGATTGATTGGTGTTACTAATAAGGGGAAAATTTATACATTCATTTTATTGCTACAATATGTTAAGGTTCATATGACTTGTTTGTCATGCTTTTATATTTATTGATAATAAGGACTTACGATATTATTAAAATATAGAGGTACTATAGAGGTACAAGCGCATTAGACTTACAGAAAAGTAGCTATAACAGTCTTGTCCGTCGAGATAATAGGGAGTAACCAACTTCTTGAGACAAGTGAGTAGGAGTGAGCAAATATCCCGAGAGGCTCAAAATCCCGCCCGTCCCGCCCTAGCCCGTCCCAAAAAGCCCGTCCTAAAAATGTGCCCAAACCCTAATGGGCGGGACTTTTCTTCTCAACTAGGGCTCGGGCTAGGGCTAGGGCTTTTTTACGAAGTCCCAAAAGACCCGTCCCGTCCCTTTTTGCTAACTAATCAACTATAAATTATAGTTAGTTAAGTTAACTTTAGTGATGGCTCGGGTTGAAGTTCGATTTGATCTGGATTTGTATTTATAACTTGTTATATCAGAATTGTTGGTGACTTTGTGTTAGAGTCTTGGTAAAACTTAGTTTTGGAGTCTTGGTAAAACTTAGTTTTGGAGTCATTGGTGAACTATTTTGGAGAACCAAGTTATGTGTTGAACTTGGTGTTCTTACAAGTGACAAAATATTTGAGTGATTTTGGTGTTTTATGGTGAACTTTGTGGTGAACTTTGTTGTTGTTCTGTGTTAGGTTATGGTTTAAGTAAATTGAGTATGATTTTTTTTTTTTTTGAATTTGGATGGAAATTTGGGTTTGTCCCATTTGTCCCTAGTCCCTGTAGGCCCGTGGCGGGCGGGCCTTTTCCTACTAGTTAGGGCTCGGGATAGGGCTCGGGACAGCCATTAAGCGGCCCTAGTTTTAGGGCTTGGGCCATTTTTTAGAAAAAGCCCTCCCATCCGTCCCATGCTCAGCCCTACAAGTGAGTATGCTTATGAGCAATGTTATACACAAAAGCAGAAAATACATGAAAAGTAAAATACTAAAATTCTAAAGTTCTAAAAACACAATCTTTATACAACTTTTTTTACTAGGCAATATGCGATCTTATTAGCTTTCTTAAAAATGCATCTTTACATGAACCCGATTAAATGTCAAGAGCAACTTCCTCCATTTCATCAGTGGTTCATCCCCAAATAAATATGATGTTAATTGAAGACATTCCAGTACAATTTTTTTAATTTATTTTTTTATTATATATTAGGTATACACGAAAAGACCACGCGTATCCGGAACATATGTATTTTATGTCATTTACTGAAACTAAAACATAGATAGCAAATTTTTAAATTATTGAAAGTTCTGGTAGTCAAATTTAGAAAATTAAAGAGATCAAAGTGTTTAGGTAGCAAATTGGTAATTAACTCTTATTTTATTTTTGCAAATGGACTGGTTTTTAGGGGTGGCAACGGGTCACGGGTAATCAGTGACCCGCGGGGCCCCGCCCCGATTTTGATCCGTTGACCCGCGATCCGTGACCCGTGGGGCGGGTACGGTTTTGGGGTCGTCCCGCCCCGTTGACCCGCCCCGCCCCGTATGTGGATAATTTATATATATATTACACATATTTATATAAAACTATATAGGTAATATAATACATAGTTAAAATAATTAGGATTTGTGACTTGTATTTGGATTTGAAGTTAAATTTATTATTTGTGATTTAAATTTTAAATTGAATTTGTATATAGTAAATATATAATTTAGGGTTTAAATTGCTAATAATATATTATATACCACTAATAGGTGACCCGCGGGTCGACCCGCCCCGCCCCGCGAACTGTGTGGGGCGGGTACGGGTCAACCATCTCGACCCGCGGGGCGGGTACGGGGCAAGCGATACCCGCCCCGACCCGCCCCGTTGACATCCCTACTGGTTTTTAGAGATGGGCCGAGCGATCCAATTAAGCACACTTCTTAGTTCTTATGAAGATTCATCAGATCGGTGCAAGAGGATCTGACGGCTTAGAATCGCAGACCTTCTAACAGCCGTTGATGTCACTGTCTTTCTTTCCCTCGGTATACTCCATTTGCTTTCTTCAACCTTCCCTCCTTGCAGAGGAGCTCTCTCTCTCATTCCTTCAAATTCAGACATTATCGAAAGCTTTTCCATCCCTCCTTCAATGGAGCCTCAGAATCTTCCTCAGTCTCCTAAATCGCCTCGCTCCCCAACCTCCAGTACCGAAGACGCCTGCTCCGCTGCGGATCACAGCGCCACGTGTGCCAAATGCGGCGGCCCCACAGCCTTCCCCGGCCCACCACCGCCTTTCTCCAGCTCCTCACCGCCGATTTACCGTCCCGTTCGCGCCCCAGCGATCCACCTATCTCCGGATTCTCTCCATAACCAGCAACAAGCCATCATGCTCGCCCCTGTCCCTCAGGCCCAGAGCGTATCAACGATTTCTCCTCCCTACAGTTTCCAAGTCCCTACCAAAAGAATCCACACACCTGAAGACATTAAACAGTTCCACGCTTCCGATTCCGCGAAGAACTTCCTCGGCTTCATTGTCGCACTCTCTGATTCAATCCGCGGCCACAAGATCTCCGATCCTTGCCACATGTCTGCTGCGGTCACCTCGATCGTCTCCGTCATTGAAACCCTGACTCACTGGGTCGATCAGATCCCTCCGGCTCCACAGTCCGCCCGATACGGCAACGTCGCGTACCGGACTTGGCACGAAAGGTTGATCGAACAGAGTGAGTCCTTAATGCTAACATTTCTGCCCGAGGATCTCAAATCATCCACCATTGAAATAATCCCTTACTTTCTGGATAGTTTTGGAAACTCGAGCCGAATCGATTATGGTACTGGGCATGAGACCAATTTTGCTGCCTGGTTGTACTGCTTAGCTAGGATGGGAATCATCAAGGAAGAAGACTACCCTGGTATAGTAGCTAGGGTTTTCGTGAAGTACTTAGAATTGATGAGGAAATTGCAGTTGGTTTACAGCTTGGAGCCAGCAGGGTCTCATGGAGTATGGGGTCTTGATGATTATCATTTCTTTCCATTCATTTTTGGGTCATCACAGTTGGTCGATCATAAGTATATGAAGCCGAAATCAATTCACAATGAGGATATACTGGAGAACTTCTCCAATGAGTACATGTATTTCTCTTGCATTGCATTCGTGAAGAAGGTGAAGAAGGGGTTGTTTGCCGAGCATTCACCACTGTTAGATGATATCAGTGGAGTCCCGAATTGGAAGAAGGTCAATAGTGGGTTATTGAAGATGTATAGAGCTGAAGTATTGGAGAAGGTTCCCATTATGCAACACTTCCTGTTTGGGTGGCTCATTAAATGGTAACCTCCTACTCCTCATATGATTAGTCAATTCAACATTTTGTGTGCAAGTTTTGATTTTTGTTTTGTTGTGCGAAGCTGAACTTGTAGTTAATAACTTATGACTCTGTACATTGTTTGGGATCTTATAGTAGAGCTTGGTAGCTGATAAACTCTGCAAGTCCTCATCATCAATCTTTTAAATAAACCTTCTGTGAGCAAATCTGTCTATAAGCTACTACCGATTGATGAAGCTTCTGAAATCTAGTGGCCCGAGTGTTTATTAGTTCTACTCCATATATGGATAAAGCATATGGTTTCATGGTGCTCTATATAAACACCAATGTAAGTTTTAGTTGATATTAATACATGAAGCAGATGTTTTCTGGTAGTGGGTTCGATAGAGTTTAAAGGTAACCTGTTAGACAATCATCAATGGTAGAAGTAAGATCTGTGAATTTTTCTTCTGAAAGGTAGAAGGCTGATACTATCTGTGTAAGACTACTTCTAACTTGTCTGCATTTGGTTTCATCTCAGGGAGTAGAAAGTTGCCAGAAATTTAGTCATTTTACTTCCTCAAGCATTGCGTATGCATCAGCTTAGCCCCAGACCCGACAATTATGTTGAAGGTGCAATAGCAGTATTGAACGTTTTCGAGATGAAGTGTTTAGTACTTATTGCTTGATTGATTGTTCAAGCAGATGATAATATACACTCGGTTGGTCACTTGTTAGTTTTATGTGACATCCCATGAAAATTCTAAGATTTAGTAGATGAGGATAGTACTATGTTATGTATAGCATAGCAGTAGTAACTTCTTGATTAGTTTAGCTGTCGAAGTTGTTGAAATCTCACTTGGTTTCTTTTAGTGATCTTCTTCCAATGAACTTTTCGAGAAGTTTGATATTTGTATTTTCACCAATGATTAATGGCACAATAATTTTCACGAAATATCTCGTCAAACCCCACTTTTCGTCGCATGGTACATTGTATTAGTAGTGTGAACAAATTTGGTCGCATGGAAAATTGTACTAGTGTAGAAAACTAAAACCGTTAGGAGAGGAAAATTGGGATTAATAATAGTGTCATTAACCTGGGAGAGGTCTAAAGATTGGTCATTGTGAATTTGAGAGGTCTGAAAATTAAAATGGTGATAATGAGATCTGAAGTTTGGACTTTGTGACTTTAAGGTTTTCCGTCCAAATTTTCTGTCAAATTTAATAGAACCGCATGAAATGTCAAAAATACCCTTTTGTAATATTTGAATTAATAACAAGTTTAATTAATATAAAGATGAAATGACAAAAATACCCCTGTCCATAATTTAAATCTAACCCAACTCCGGCCACCACCACGGCTCCGGCCGGCCACCACCCAACTCCGGCGACCACCACTCACAACTCCGACGACCGCCACCCAACTCCGACGACCGCCACCACGGCCCCAATTGGGCCCAAATCGGAGCTCTGTGTCTCCGATCTGGGCCCAATCGGGACCGCGGTTGTGGTCGCCGGAGTTGGGTGATGGTCGTTGGAGTCGGGCTGTGGTCGCCGGAGTTGGGTGGCGGTCGCCGGAGCTGTGAGTGGTGGTCGCCGGAGTTGGGTGGTGGCCTTAAGGGCATTTTCGTCTTTTCATTCAAACATGTGAGATGCAAGAAGGGTATTTTTGGAATTTTATTTCTGGTCACATGCCATGTACATGACCAATTTCCGTCAGTTTTAACGGAAAAAACTAACGGAGACCTCTATTATCTACAAGTCGAAACTTCAGACCTCTGTTATCACCATTTCAATCTTCAGACCTCTCAAATTCATAATGGCCAATCTTCAGACATCTCTCAGATTATTGACCCATTTTACCCTTAATAATATACTGTATATATGCTATGTTAACACATAATTTGATGTTTCAGATTCTTTTTTATGTTTGATGTGTCAGATTTTTTGCTTGGATTAAAAGATATTTGGTGCAACATTTTTTGTCACTTTTGATTTTTGGTGCAACATCTTTATTTTTATATATTTTTGGTGCAATACATTTGCAACTTTTACACTTTTGGTTCATCCGTTAGTTGATCGTTAGTGTTGACCGTTAAATAGTCACGTGACTTGCACATGAGCAACCCCAAATTTTTATTTTGTTCAGTTTAGTCATCAAATCTATTGCCCTAACTTTTAATTTTTACAATTTAGTCCCTAAACATTTTCAAATACACCATATGGCTAAACTGACCTAGCCATGGTTCGACCGATGACTGGGTCGGATCCTGGCTAGGGTCGGCGACCCCAACTGGGGTCCGAACCAGTCATGGGTCGGACCATAGCTATGTCAATTTAACAATAGGGTCCAATTGAACCTTAGGGCTAAATTAACCTAGCCATGGTTCGACCCATGCCTAGGGTCGCCCAAATTCAAGGACGTTAGCCATGGATTCCATTCGTCTGATCTGCAAAATAGTCAGCTGGTTGAATCTAATTTCTGAAATAGAATGTTGATAAGAACGAGCCTCTTATGATTCTATGTATTTAGAGCATTATTACTTGAACATTCCTTTAAAAAAAATGTATCCGATAATCTTCTTGTGTGCCATTCAAGATTTGATTTTTCAGAGAACAGAACTAATGAAAACAGTAAGTTTGATGAATCAGTTTTTCTTTCTCAAATGGTTACTCTTATTTTACCGTCTCTTTAGGTGAATACATGTAGGTATGCATGATTTTGTTTTGTGTCAACTATCCTAACTATATAGGCTATATATAGGGATTACAATTATACTAAAAACATATTCTAAATGACTTCTCCCGCTTCTCCCGGGTCCAAAATATGTAAGATAATTTTCGATGTAAAATGCATTTTTTTATCCAAGGTTTAAGTATACAAAATTGAGTGTTCAAGTCTGACATAATTTCCACTTCTAGTTTGTTAGAGATGTAATTATCAATAATATATTAGAATATATTATTAGTATGATTAATATTAATGATACTGTTAGATCTATTATTAATGATAAGATTAGATATTATATTCCGTATTGTTATCTATTAGAATATCATATCTATTTAGATTTTACTTGTCTAATACTATATAAGGGACGCAATTATTGAATAAGAAATCAAGCAGAAAGTTATTTCAATTATCATGTTATTTCATCTAGTTCTTAGGTAGATTAGTTGTTAGGGTTATCAAGACTTATAACTAAAGACGTCCAGACTTTGTTGCAGCTGCAAAATCTACTTATTCGAATTTCGACTAGTTCTCATTCGTCTCTTCCATTTACTGCACTCACGTCTCATGTTCCTGGTACTCTCTAAATGATTTATGCAATTCTAGTAATGTGTTGTTATTTGATTTGTTGTCGTTGGTTTGGTCAGGTTGATTTCTTGTTGAGCTAATTCTGGTGCTCAAGTTCCGAGTTGTTTGGTGCTGAATATTTCTGTTGTTGGGTTAGTGCGCCTATATCATGTTTGATGAAATGCAAAAGATAAAATTATGCTATTTTGGGTGATTAATGTTGCACTCTTTAGTTAAATATTATATTTTTCTAAATCTTCAATGATGACCATTATCTTGTCCACTCGAGATAAGTTCAACTTAATCGACGAAAAAGTCGACCACATTATCAGTATGATCATGTTAGATTCCAGGGAGTAATCACTACGGATACTGTAAACATGGTACATACTAGTAATCAATATTACGCAGCGGAAGTTTCGCACACACCTCAGACGTAATCCGTAGTCCCAAGATCCTGCAGCAGGGAGTTCATGGTCCTCCGGTCGGCACCCGTAGAGGTTCTTGTAAAGGAAGCCCTACGCGGTATATTCTCCACAGCAAAGCCTCTGATCGATTCTTGGCAGGGACGGATCCCCAGAGTGTTTGCTTGAAGGCAAATTGGCATACCCTTAGGTGGTGGTGAGGTTCGGCCGATGTGGTGTTATAGGGAAGATAATTTGTCTCTCTAAAACACTCTAAGGGGGATTAAAGATTAACCTAATAAAATCTCTAACACCTCTTATTTATAGGAGGAGTAAAGTGGACAAAAGTCCACTTTACCCCTACTAATAAGTTCGGCCTACCACATGTATAAGGAGGCTCAATTTTGGGCCTCTCATGTCAATTTGTATTTGGGTCTAGCCCAATGTTCTAATGTGACATTTACTCAATTGTCTCAGGTAACATATGCATATAATGGGCTTCTATTTACGGCTCTCATCACCATATGCTTATAACTCCCACTCGCCGGAATGAGAGGGTGCCTGTTACTGTATTGTCGCCCAAATCAACATTTCACTCATTTGATCTCCCCCTTGCTTCCGAATAGTTCATACGAGGTTTGCCGTGTGACCGACAAACACGACGGGCATCGTGCTACTCATCTGTTAGGAGTGTTGTAGCGCCCGCGGAACGTTGATTCCCCTTATTCAATCAACCTGTTATAAACAATATAGTGTCGCGTTGTATCCTATGTCAACTGTTAATTCTCCATTTTCCTAATCTCCGCATATGAGCACTTCTCCAAGGCATCCATACAAGTATTCACAACCTCAATTAATATCCGGTTGGTGGCCACCTAGTGAATACAAGATTCGATGAATTACAGGTGAACTTGACCATCCACATCGCTCATATCCTTAGTCAAACCCAACCAGTTTCCAAAGACGTGGTCACCAGGCCTTTTTGTTCAGCACTACGCTCGTACGCCGGGAAGCGAACATTGAGACTGACCTTAGATACGAGTTCTGAGTCCGTAAAGATACTTCAGGTGCCTCTTCATAAGGCTCCCGGGATCAATCACACGCTCGAGGTAAAGAAGTTTGCGCCCGTTAAAATCACGAGGATTCGTATCTAGCACAACCGAGTTGTGACCCAGTGGTCGAACATGGCACGCGTAGTTTGAAGCACGCATCGATAGCATACATGAACTTTTAAGTTGACACGAATGAGATATGTCAACCATGATATCGCATATTTTCATCTGGCCCAGAATGTGGTTTAATGACGAACGGAGTTTATCACGACGATTTGCAAAACGAAGATCATGTCGAGTTACTTCGAAACTAGATAACCGTCTTGCGTAATCAGATGTATCCCCCTGATTCTTAGCCATTATTGCTTAGTAGAGGCCTCCCTACACCGCAAGATGATCGAACCTGTGTGACTAGGTAAGGCCCACATTCGACATAGTTTGGTAGATGATTGCGTCTTCCTACGACTTAGTTTATAGACCGTAAATCTGATGTATTCAAACATTATGACGTCGATGGATCATAAACTCGATTGCAATTCTCTCGCTTATTAAAAATGTAAATTTTAATTATCAAAATGTTATCACATATACATGCCACATTTAAACCCTACGCAGTCCAAGCATTTTTATGCTTTTCGAATATCTCCACGCGTAGTGGTTTAGTTAATGGGTCCGCTACCACGTTATCCGTGGACAAGTATTCCAAAGTGATTGTATCGTCTTCTACCATAAATTTAGCATAAAAATATTTCACATCAATGTGTTTAGTCCTACTATGGTACTTTGGATTCTTAACTGCCGCAATAGCTGCCTGACTGTCAGAGTGTACCACGACGGGTTTACTCACGTCATTGACACCAAGCAGTGCAGTAAGAAGCCTTTTTCAGCAAGACCGCTTCCTGTGTGTTTTTGGAGAGAGCAACAAATTCTGATTCCATTGTAGACAGCGCGACACATGTTTGCTTCTTGCTCGTCCATGAATTGGCGGCATTAGAAAGGAGAAAGACTCCTCTTGTGGTGGACTTACGATCATCAGGATCGCCACCATGATCGGCGTCACTGTAACCGGTCAATTCTAACGTCCTGCCCTCATAGCACAATGCGTAGTCGGCAGTACCTTTCAGATAACGAATAATTCGTTTTACAGCCTTTAAATGTTGATAGCCAGGATCTGATTGGAATTGTGCTATTAGGCCCACAGCATAACAGATGTCCGGACGGGTGCATTTCATGGCGTACATGAGACTACCGACCATGCTTAAATATTATGCACCCTTAATCTGTTCACGCTCTGCCAGGTTCTTGGGGCCATCAGGTTTTGACAGTGCGTACCCAAATACTACCGGCGTATCCACGGGTTTGGCATCTTGTAATTTGAACATTTTCAACAATTTGTTGATATAAGCTTCTTGAGAAATAATTTTCGGGTAGCGCGATCTCTAGCAATTTTAATGCCTAAGATGTATGTGGCCTCTCCCATGTTTTTCATCTCGAATACAGACGCCAATCAGGACTTTGACTTGTTCATAAAACTCACGTTGTTTGCGGCAATGAGTATGCCGTCCACGTATAAGGTAAAGATGACATACTTAGACCCCGGAGGTCTTATAATACACGCACGGATCCTCGTGAAGTTTCACGAATCCGTTTCCAACGATTTCCTCGTGTAATCCGCGGTACCATTGAATTGCGAAATTTTAATTGCGATTAATTGTATACATTGAATCTTGAACGATTCGAAATAAGTGGAATTTTAATTACGATTAATTGCAACTTAAAAACCATCAGCTCCCTAGTGCAATCAATGCTATGAAGTTAATGACTACAAAACCCTTAGCTCAATTGTCATAAATGCGTCGATTAACGTAAAAAACAAAATCTCTAACTCCACATTCACCCTGTTATTATATTTCATTTAGAATTTATATATATATATATATATATATATATATATATTTATATATAAATTTATTTATTTTATAAGAATAAGTAATGTTATTTGTTAAGTTTTATAAATAAAAAAGTAAATTTTTATTTAAGGGTAGTTTGATTTTTATAAAATGCTTTTAAGGGCAAAATTGAAATATAAAAACATGGCAAAAATGCTTTTCCAGAAATTGTCTTTTAGAAAGTAGCACCCCAGCTGCTTTGAAAAAAATGACTTCCAAAAAGCAGTGCTTTGAAAAAAAAAAAATGTTGAAAGTGTGTTACCAAACGCTCCCGCTTTGATCAAAGTGTTTTTAAGTGCAAAAACATTTTGGGAATGCACTCCTAAACGTACCCTAAGACTTTTACTATCTCCGTCTTTAATGTTCTCTTTAATGAGTTTTGGTTTACCTTAGAATCATCTTTTCCTTTATGGTTGTATTTAACAACCAGTCATGCCTATATTCTTGTTGCAGAATTTGGTTTTATCCACTTACCTTCCCATTATAACAGTTGTAATTTCAGACCTTATCGTGATTTCATCGTTATTAATGAAATCACTATTACAAGAAAAAAGGAATTGGTGTTTTTATTATAGTTTCACTTTATACTTTATAGATAGAAGATTGTAATTTTGGTTTGTATATTTGGATAAATCATAGAGTATTTTTGTAGAAAAAAAATAAATAAATAAGCGTAGGATTCAAAAAAAATAATATGAAAAATGCAATTAATAGTAAAACCCAAACATAGACCGTGATTACCAAAAAAAAAAAAACATAGACCGTAGAGAGGGTAAAGGTCCAAAAGGTCCAAAAGGCCCAAAAGGCCGTTCACATTCATCAGGATCTCAACTCAAACCTTTAAAGCCCAACAGAATTTTGGTCCGACCGCCATTATATCCGAGCCCCGCTATATCAACCCTAACAGAAGAAGGCATCGTTCTCTTTTTCTCGACTTTCAGCTGCGCCGTCTCTGCTCTCACTCTGTGAGCAAACATGAAGGTTCGTTTTTCCACTATTGTTCCCCGGTGAGAACGTTCACCGGTGAGAACGTTCACCAGTGAGAACGTTACTCGGTTTGAAGGACGTAGCTCTCGATTTGGTTTTGACATTCTTCATTTGAATTTTTGCAGTTCAACATCGCAAATCCGACGACCGGGTGCCAGAAGAAGCTCGAGATCGATGATGACCTCAAGCTGTTAGTATCTCGACTTGTCTCTGCTTCTTTCTATAATGACTGCAATTTACTTCTTGCGTTACCAATATTATATTTTCGAATTTGTTAAATTCTATTTCGCTGCACTTTTGTGCTATTTGCGTGAAAACTGTGTTGTTCTCCTATCGAGCTTAGCTGCTGCCTAATTACATTCGTTTGATGCGCGCGGAATAGTCAGCTTGGTAAAACTCATTTCTGAGAAAGAATGTTGTTAAGTTAGAGGCCCTTCTGATTGGGTGTATTCAGAGCATTATTGCTTGAAACATTTTGTGGCATTCAAGATTTGATGATATGGGAGCATAGAACTAATGTTTACATTAAGTTTGTTCAATCAGTTATTCTTTTAGAGAGGATATTATCCTCATGTAGAATATTAGAGTCTTAATGTCCACTATCTTAGCAGTCCTCTTAAGTTTACTCTTTTTTGATCAGCTCTTTAGGTGCATAGTGGATATGCTAGACTTTGATTCGTGTTATTTATCTTTTATGAAAACGTTTTTGAGGTTGTCAACGTTCCTCAAACTCATGTTTATACTCCTTTTTTTCAGGATATGTCATGTGACAGAAAAAGTGATATTATGTTAGTGGAATTCTTTTTTTTTCCCTGAATGGTTTTCCTTCTTCTATAATTCTGCCACATCTGAATATTTACCAACTGCTGGGCATTTCTTGTCTTCAAGATGATAACTTCTTGATGCAAATTAACAATTCCTAATCCTTTTCATGCAGCCGTGCCTTTTATGACAAAAGGATCTCACAGGAGGTCAGCGGCGATGCTCTTGGAGAGGTATTTGTGATTCATTTGCTATTGCTTTTTGCCAATGTAAAGTATTCGTGCAGTTCTCTGATATGGGCTTCATCTGTTTGTAGGAATTTAAAGGTTATGTTTTCAAGATAAAGGGTGGCTGTGACAAACAAGGATTTCCCATGAAGCAGGGAGTGTTGACCCCTGGGCGTGTCCGTCTGTTGCTTCACAGAGGTTTGTCATATTTTTCACTGCCTTGCCTCTTACTTCAGTATCAACTTTCACAAGGTGGAAAGTCTACTACGCAGGTATCTAATATAAGGTTAAGTTTTTCACTATTCATTATGTTTAGAGATTTTGCTTAATTAAAGGAAAATGTTCACATTGGGTTGAACCCGCATAGAATTGCACTTTCTAGCTTTTTGAACAAATATATTAGGAGATCTGTATACTCATTCTAACCAATATATTTCCGAGCATATGTAAGCTTAACCTTGGTTTTAGCAGTTTCCTTGTAATTACAACCTCATATTATGCGGAGTTCACAGTAGACTCGCTTCATTGCTTCAGAAGCTGCATGCACTTGTTCTCATTTGACATTTTCATGTAGTTTAATCATCTGCATCTCTTTTTATATTTCCTGTTTTATTATATTTTTTAGGGACACCTTGCTTCCGTGGATATGGAAGGCGTACTGGTGAGAGAAGAAGAAAGTCGGTGCGTGGGTGCATTGTGAGCCAAGATCTTTCAGTTCTGAACTTGGTTATTGTGAAGAAGGGAGACAATGACCTTCCAGGGTTGACCGACACTGAGAAGCCAAGGATGCGTGGTCCCAAGAGAGCTTCCAAGATTCGCAAGCTCTTCAACCTCTCAAAGGATGATGATGTCCGCAAGTATGTTAACACATACAGGAGGACATTCACTACAAAAGCAGGTATGTCTCATTTCTATCAAATCTTGTCTGTTATTTTCATGTGAATATCATGCTTGTCAAAGCTCCCTTGATCATAGACCTATCATTTCTTGTCCTGCCTAATTTGTGTCCATTATTATCATGTTTTGTCAATGTTGTTTATATCATGCTGCAGAATTGTGTTAGAAATTGCATCCGGATCATATTCTATACTTGGATTAGTAAGCTGGGAACTACCTTGTGATATGCAGGAAAGAAGGTGAGCAAAGCTCCCAAGATTCAAAGGTTGGTGACTCCATTGACACTGCAGAGGAAGAGAGCAAGAATTGCTGACAAGAAGAAGAGGATCGTGAAGGCCAAGTCCGAGGCTGCTGAATACCAGAAGCTTCTAGCCACCCGCCTCAAGGAGCAGAGGGAGCGCCGCAGTGAGAGCTTAGCCAAGAAAAGGTCCCGCCTTTCCGCTGCTTCCAAGCCTTCCATCGCGGCTTAGGCTTCATTCTTTATCTTGTCTCTGTTATTTTCTGTTACAGAGCTTATGGTTAAGGATCTTGGTTACATGAGGATCAAGTTTTTGTGGCTGTTTTTCTTTTGAAATGCACTTTGATGGACTTAGTTTTTGCTGATTTTTAGTTATTTTTCATGGTATTTAAAGAATCAGAGTCCATAATAATTTGGTCAAAAATCCCATCAACGTTTCGAAATTTCACAAAATGTACTCCCTTCTTGTTTGGGGTACCCTAGTGCAGTCAATTAAGTGTACAGCACTTGTTAGGATAGGTCTCAGGTGCACCTGTTCAATAAGTAAGTTTTGATGTATTGGCAATGAATATTCTTTTATTCCGATGCTTGGATTGTATTTAAGATTTTTAATTAAAAATGTAAGTTTCAAATTGTTTCATCATAGTTCAGTGTTTCAAAACAAACCCATTAGATTCTCTCTATACTCCTGGCATACGACAGCTCATACTCATCAATCGTCGTTGGATAAAAAGATATCAACGACTCTGGGTGTGTACAAGATGCTTGGAATACATACAAAGATTATTTTAGGTCCATCCAACGGCTGAGATTCAATTCTCCGAATCAAACTACATAATTTTTTTTGGCCAATTCACACTACGAAATTATCGTTACCACACCAGCAGTTCTTTACTTACATTCTCCATTTTTGATCCCCTCTTCGTCTTCACAAATCTCTCCTTTCTCTCTCAGTTTGAAAACCTAATCGACCATCACCCTGCTGCAACAATGGCCGCTGCTCCGTCTCAGCGCGACGAGTTCGTCTACATGGCCAAACTAGCCGAGCAGGCCGAGCGGTACGAGGAGATGGTCGAGTTCATGGAGAAGGTCTCCGCGGCCGCTAACTCCGAGGAGCTTACCGTCGAGGAGCGTAACCTCCTCTCTGTTGCCTACAAGAACGTCATCGGTGCTCGCCGTGCCTCCTGGAGGATCATTTCCTCCATCGAGCAGAAGGAGGAGAGCCGGGGAAACGAGGATCATGTCTCCTCGATCCGCGACTACCGCGCTAAAATCGAGACTGAGCTCTCCAAAATCTGTGACGGCATCCTCAACCTCCTCGACTCCCGCCTCATTCCCTCCGCTGCTGCCGGCGACTCCAAGGTCTTTTACCTCAAGATGAAGGGCGATTACCACCGGTACCTTGCTGAGTTCAAAACCGGAGCCGAGCGGAAGGAAGCTGCTGAAAGCACTCTAACTGCCTACAAAGATGCTCAGGTTTGTTTCTCTTCTGGACGTGTAACTCTTCCAAGCCCGTTGCTCGTGTAATTCTCACAGATCTTCCATTTCTGCTAGTAATTAGCAGATCTGAAGCTGCTCTTCACTGATTTTGTGCTATATAATGCTTGATCGCAATTTTCACCTGGTCGAAATTCCTTATGATCATCTATTCGTGCTGGAAATTATCCCTTAATTGGAGTCCAATGTGTTCTCTTAATTGGTGTTTACAGGACATCGCAAATGCTGAACTGGCCCCAACTCACCCAATTCGTCTTGGACTGGCCCTCAACTTCTCTGTTTTCTATTACGAGATACTGAATTCACCAGATCGTGCTTGCAGTCTGGCCAAACAGGTTAGATATCATCTTATTAGCATGTTGATCATTCCCCTAAAAATCGATCAACTGAAATATTGATAGTCTTTTGATTGATTCGAGTTTACAGGCTTTCGATGAAGCAATTGCGGAGCTGGACACTCTGGGGGAAGAGTCCTACAAAGACAGCACATTGATCATGCAGCTTCTCAGGGATAACCTGACTCTCTGGACCAGCGACATGCCGGTAATGTTTTCGAACTTCATTACTTGAAAATAAAGTAATGCTTCATGTTGATAACATCCAATCTGATAAACACGATTGTTCAATTTGGCTTATCAGGATGATGGACAGGACGAAATCAAGGAATCTTCCAAGCCCGACGAATAGTAGTATGTATGGTCCCTGCTCCTCTCTACATGTTTTTAACCTTAGAAAACGGTGCTTGCTATTGATTCCTCCGTAATATATTGTGTTCCGGCCAAAGTCATCCTCTCTGTAATCGGAACTCGAACTCGGGTTTAGCTTTATCTTTAAAAGCAGGGTGTCTCTGATGTTGAATTCGAATCAAATCTTGTGTGGTGTTCATGTCATATGCTTCATTCCCTCGGCTCCTCATCTCTAGGAGCTATTCTTTTTCATTGGAAATGAACATTTGTTTTTCTAACATAATAGTTGGTTGGTTCAGTTAGGGTAGTATCATAGTGGCCGTACATAGTAGAGAATATATATATATATACATCTTTGAAACAAAATCTTGGTGTTCGAAAGGATTCTGTTAATTGCTGTAGTCTCGTGCTTGAATTTTAAGCTGAATTAATTTAGCTTTAATTAATTGGTTATTAGTTGTAACCAACAAGCTTTAATTTGTGCGTAGATATGAATTATGATCGAGCTGATCTTCTGTGCTTTGGTCCAATTGGGAATCCAAGAACTAATTCGTAGTGCTGACACAGTCCTAGATGTCGTTTTCTCTGTTTTTCCTTTGTTTTTTTTTGGTAAACCTCTTTTTCCTTTGTTGCTTCTCTTTTGAAAATTTATTACAACAATAGCTATCATTTTATGTGCTTATTCTAAGAAAAAATAATAATTACTAATTAATATATATATATTTAAAACTAAAAGAAAGAAAAAAAGCAGTACACGTACGGCAGCCGTGTCAGTTGTCGATATTCAGAGATAAGGTTAGGAAAACAAAAGCTAGTGAATGCACAAAGTAGGCTTTATTGCCAAACTTATTCTCAAACTAGGTTTCTTCAGAAACTAATTCCCAAAATAGGTTTTTTCATTTTTTTTAATCATTTATATTTTATATGTTACCCCCAAAGTTTATATTTTGTTACAATTGATCCTAAACCTAAATATCATACAAGAAATATATAAAAAAAAATTGAAAATTAAGATAATTAAATGTAGAAGTTAAAAACATAAAATAAATTAGTAATTTTGAAAAAAAATTCTAAAAATAAAATATGCCAAAATATATAAATTATAAAAAAACATTGATATAAAACGTAAAGAAGCTAAATACTCATGATTTTTTTAAGTATAAAAATATAAACCCTAAATAAAATATGTTAAATTTATAAAAATATATAAAATTAACGAATGAAAAAATAACGGATAAACTAATTTAAATTTAAAAAATCAAAAGAATAAATTTAAGAATGGATTTTAGTTATTTTTTTTTTTTTTTGCATACTCTTAATGAATATAATTTGTATATCATTATATATATATTTTTTCAATATTTATTTATTTTTAAATTTTTTTCTTTTAATTTCACATATTTTTTTAGAATTAAAATCTACAAAATTTGTTTGCTTGATTATTTTTTAATGTGCATTTTTAACATTTAATTAATTATTTTTTATTTCCATTTTTTATTTTTCATACATTTAGTTTCTTAAATTTCATTTTTTTAATTATAGTTTTCTTTAGGGTTCATTTGTAACATATTGTAAACTTTAGGATTTAAATTAAATAATATACATTACAAAAAAAAGGGTTAAAGGTCATTTTGGTACCACATGTTTGCAAAAATTTCACTGTTCATACCACTAGTATTTTTTCGTACCGAATTGGTACCATATGTTTCCAAACCTTACTGTTTTTGTACCTCCGTTAGGGTTCTGTCAAAAACAGCCGTTAAATGGCATGTGCCATGCACGTGACCAGCCCAAAAATTTCAATTTTGTTACAATTTAGTCCATCTAATACATCCCTAACTTTTATTTTGTTCAATTTAGTCCTAAAACTTCAAAACCAAACCATTTTCCCAAATTGACCTAGCCGGACTTAGCCTAGGGCTAGGTCCGACCCTGGGTCATGGTCGCCGGACCCAGGCGACCCCGACCCAGGGTCGGACCTAGCCCTAGGCTAGGTCCGGCTAGGTCAACTGGGACCTAGCCCCAATTGAGTTAAATTGGGGCTAGGTCCAATTGACCTAGCCGGACCTAGCTTAGGGCTAGGTCTGACCCTGGGTCAGGGTCCCCTGGGTCCGGTGACCCCGACCCAGGGTCAGACCTAGCCCATGGCTAGGTCCGGCTAGGTCAATTTGGGGAAATGGTTTGATTTTGAAGTTTTAGGACTAAATTGAACAAAATAAAAGTTAGGGATGTATTAGATGGACTAAATTGTAACAAAATTGAAAGTTTTGGGCTGGTCACGTGCATGGCACATGCCATTTAACGGCTGTTTTTGACGGAACCCTAACGGAGGTACCAAAACAGTAAGGTTTGGAAACATATGGTACCAATTCGGTACGAAAAAATACTAGTGGTATGAACAGTGTAATTTTTGCAAACATGTGGTACCAAAAGGACCTTTAACCCCAAAAAAAATGAAAAGACCTATTTTGGGAATTAGTTTCTAAAAGAGCCTAGTTTGGGAAATAGTTTGGTGGAAGAACCTACTTTGAGAATTCACTCATGAAAGCTCGATCTTTATATGTTTGATACTTGGCAGTATTATGAATAGAGTGTAAACGAGTCAATCATACTTAATCCACTCGTCAGCAAAATTTCCAGTTGAGTTTTTCTATGGTTTACTGGAAAAATCACTAAACTACCCACATTTTAGAACTCAAAGACAAAAACAAGGGAAAACGAGTTTCCGGAACAATAATCACTATTAGCGCACCTCCGAAATGCGCCAGAAACATGGCACATCTGCCAAATGCGCCACATTTAATACATGGCGCATTTCCCAGATGCGCCACAATTAATTGGCATTAATTATCCATTTTTCAAATTAATTCACTAAAATACTGCTACAAGCTAGAATCGAACCCAGGTCACCTAGGTGATAGGCTTGAATACAAACCACCACACTACAATGTCTTTTGTTGAAAGTTTACTAAACTTTTTATATTTAATGTTAGTTTAACGACCAAAATATCGTCACTAAGAATTTAACACTAGTCACCCGCATGATAGGCAAAAATTCTTACCACTACACTACAATGACTTTTGTTGATAATTAATTAAAATTAGTATATTTATTTGTCTATGTAGTTTTATTTATTGTTTTGTGATAATACATTGTTTAGTTACCTACGTTTGCACCATGTGACCGAATGATTAATTTTTTGAAGTGATTAATGGTTACATACATTTCAGAATATGAGAGAATCATTCAAACTTATTTTATTTAATAATTTATATTTAATCAAATGTGATTGAATTTTACAAAATAACTAAACATAGGTAGGGGTTGAATTTTACTAAAATCGTTATTTAACTAAAATTCAATCGCGTTTGATTAAATATAAATTATTAAATAAAATAAGTTTAAACGATTCTCTCATATTCTGAAATTTATGTAACCATTAATCACTTCAAAAAAATAATCATTCGGTCACATGGTGCAAACGTAGGTAACTAAACAATGTATTATCACAAAACAATAAATAAAACTACATAGACAAATAAATATAATTTTAATTAATTATCAACAAAAGTCATTGTAGTGTAGTGGTAAGAATTTTTGTCTATCATGCGGGTGACTAGTGTTAAATTCTTAGTGACGATATTTTGGTCGTTAAACTAACATTAAATATAAAAAGTTTAGTAAACTTTCAACAAAAGATATTGTAGTGTGGTGGTTAGTATTCAAGCCTATCACCTAGGTGACCTGGGTTCGATTCTAGCTTGTAGTAGTATTTTAGTGAATTAATTTGAAAAATGGATAATTAATGCCAATTAATTGTGGCGCATCTGGGAAATGCGCCATGTATTAATTGTGGCGCATCTGGGAAATGTGCCATGTTTCTGGCGCATTTCGGAGGTGCGCTAATAGTGATTATCGTTCCGGGAACTCGTTTTCCCTTGTTTTTGTGTTTGAGTTCTAAAATGTGGGTAGTTTAGTGATTTTTCCTGGTTTACTGGTATTTGATTTCGAGAGGTTTGCAATCACATCCGAATTAATTTTTGTTTATTTGAGTCGAGTTAGAGCTTAAGTTCATTCGGATTTTACATAATTCTATACATATGTTTAATTCAAATCGAGTTCGAGCTCATGTCAAAAGCCTTATCGAGTTCGAGCTCATGTCAAAAGTCTTATCGAGTCGAGTTTGAATTCATGCCTAAAATCTTATCTAGTCGAGTTTGAATTCAAGCTCGAACTAAAGTGCACCATAACATTTATAATTGAGTTGAACGATTTTAAATTATGTGAATCGAGCCGAGCCTGAACTTGTCGAGTATAGCACCGAATCAAGTTCGAACTCGTCGTGTATGTATAACACTGAGTTGAATTCGAGCTTGGAAAATTTAGGCTCGTTCAAGCTCAAATTCAAGTAAAATCAGTCGAATCAAGATTGCTAGATACTCTAACTCGCTCAATTACACTAAAAAAGTATGCTTTTACGGTTTTACTACAGGATCGATCTCATATAATTCTTGTCTCCGTGGCCTTTTAAGTTTTAACTCTATCCATAAACCTAAGGTTTTTTGGGCCGGTCTATTATTAGTGTTTAGGCGGACGGCCCGACCAATTAGGCCCACTTTATCAGCGCAACACTTGAAAGATGAATTTATATATATATATATATATATAAAAAGAAAGAGCAGTGTTATAGCCTGAGAAACTCTCCGTGAATTCTTCACCGAAAGTAGGTGGCCTCCACTTAGAAATCAGCAAATCTCTTTTCTGCTTTTCATTTATATTTTATTCCACAAATACCCTTTTAGACTTTTTCTCCCTCACTAGTTAATTCTCACTATCACATATATAACAACATTACGTCCAATTCAACTTTCACAAACTTCTAGCAAATTTATTAACGTTGGTTTCATTCCTTATTGCAATTTATTTATTATTATTATTTATTAAGTAGATAAGATAAAATAACTAGCTTGATTAAATCTTTTACAGAAAATAAAAAATAGGTAACTTGTTAATTAAGAAAATCTTTGAAATATAACTATAAAACAAGGAATATTGAATTTCTCATTGATTTTTCGCGGGTGGTCCTAGAAAGGTCTCATCAGGAGGACAACACTCATAACATGCAAGGAATATTGAAATTCGTAGTTACATTTCAGAGATTATAAAGCTACAATTAATTAAATTATTAATCACAAATAAAATTTAGTTTGCGTTGTGAACACCTAATTTTTTTACCACGCTAGACAATTGTTCACATTTTTAGAGACAAAGATAGCCACTCAATTCTTGAATAAATCCACTTCTTCTCACTTCTGAGTTTTGAGTCTCTCTAACCAACTAACCGGATTTCGATCTTCTCCACTCTTACTATTTTTGTCTCAGATCATGTCTCACTGTTAAAATATCAATATGTAGTTTTTAGGTGTAATAATTAATTTTGTAATCTTTTTTCTAAAACTCTATAATAATTAGTGAAACTAGAAGAAAAAAAATATTAAATCTAAGGAAACATGTCAAAAACTTAACGGTAATGCACGATCTGAAATAAAAAGAGTGGGACATGAGATCTGAATCTAACTTAACCTTGTTGGATACAGTCAATTTGAGATTGTGTTTGGTCATTATAATTATTATTATTATTATTTTAAGTTCATGTAAATATAAAGGGTTTTTCAAACCATATATCCATTTATGTATCACTCCAATTTAAATTTTTTCATTCTCTCCAAAGATCGATTTAGATGTTAAAATACAAAGTCTCTACGAAAAAAAACACGCATCCACTAAGCTTGATTTCTACACACATTGCATTCGATTGCAAATATAGACAAATTTTCGACTCTAATATAAGAAACACCAAGATCTATATAACCGATTGCTTAAGTTTCTCTTTAAAAAAAAAATTTGATTCCCTACATTTTACAAAACTTTCCACACAAAATATATATATATATATATATATTCTCCAAAGAGAAGAGATAGACATGACATCGGTCCACTCAACTGTAATCCAACTCAACAACATTCATGTTTCATCATCTCCAACACTCTATTCTATTTCTAATAATCCAATATAATTCCTCTATAATCTATATAGTTGATTAGAGGGCAAAATAACATAATCTAACATATTAATTTATCTTCTGTTAAGCATCCATTTACAGACTAGATAGGGTGCGATTGAAAATCTATTATGTAATAAAAAAAATTATGGATATAAATAGGGGCCTAAAGTGAATTAAATTAAATTTTGGGATAGACACGTGCAAGACACGTGGGTTTTTAAAGGCGAAAAATAACGATTCACTAACAGATGCACAGAAAATTATACAAGTTCCAAACCTATTGCACCGAAAGTATGCCAAAAAAAATGTTGAACTAAATGGCCAAAAGTTAACATTTGTCCAACTTGTACGAACATATGTATTTTATAAATGAATAACTTGTTACAATATAAATTAGAAAATAAGATAGCATGTCATTCTGAAGATTTTCAACTCTACATTTACATGAAAAACATAATTCGTAAATTGGAATACTGTTGAAAAATGTATACATTTTTTATTACAATAATCTATATCAAATATAATTATCATGAATTAAAAAATATATGAAAATTAAATTATATTGTATCCATGATATTAATTTGTCTGCTCTATTTTAAATCTCAGAAATACTAATTGTACTACATAGTGCAATATTATATTTTTGAAGTAAAAAACTCAAGAATTGATTTTTAATTTCAAAATCATCAATTTTGCCAAGTGTTATTATTATTATTATTATTATTATTATGTGTGTTTTTTTTAATTAGATTCGGAAGGTAAAGGGTGAGGAAAGTGATGATATAATTTTCTTTCTTGTGCTGTTTAGTTCGTTGTATTCAGTCCGAGTGTAGTTAACAAAATGTATCTTAATAGAGTTTCTCTTCCTATAAGCGATACTTTCTTCGTGTACCTCACTCATGGTTAATTATTAGAGTCTAAATTACAAACACGTGGAGAAAATATTTGAATTCTTAATTAATTAGAACCAGCTAGACGAAAATAAAGCTGTTGTGGATCGTGTCGTGTTGGCCTACAGATTTGAGATCTCAAGGAAATTTCTTGGAGAATACCCTTCCCTGACTGCCAGTATATATGCACTTGTTCCCTCATTACCTCATTTATTAATAATAATTAATTAGCTGTTTTCTGAACACATTTTTAATACAATACTAACTCATGAGGATAATATTAATGAACATTACATTATCATTTCCTTCCATACACTCCAATAAATTGTTACCCGCTGTATTTTTTTATTACTTTATTTAATGTTAAGTTAATTCAGAATTTCGTGTAGAGAATAATTGTACCGGAGATGATATTTTGTAATGGCAAATATCAATAACAACCCCACTTATATAGTTACTAAGTTACGGACTCATGCAACCATTTTGCAGTAAGTAATTTATTAGTATATTATGAAAATTCAAACTTGATATTATAATTATTTTTTGTTATATATAATAATATATTCAGTGCCGACCCAAGAGAGACTGATGCTTAAAGCTAAAATTAAATTCGGGGCCTTCACTTTTTTTCTAGTAGATATATTTTTTAAAAGAGCTATCGATATAGAAAAAAAAGAACATGATCAAGCATAAAAAATAATAGAAATTCATTTTTTTTCTTTCATGAACTGAACATTTTTTGACAAATACTTAAGTAAACTTAGCTATATAATAATATATATGAGGATTACTTATTTGGGGGCCTAAAGCCCTAGCTTTGTTGGCCTTACCCTTAGGTCGGCCCTGAATATATTCAAGACAAGTGAAATACAACACACACTTAATGTGTTTATATATAAGTTTATAGAATTTATTCTTTAACTTGTGTTTATGTATATGGTATTATGATTTTCAGATATACCTATTACAAACTAAATAAATATATAATAAACGAAATAAATACTTACTAAATAATATTTAATTGTTGTATCTAATAGTTTTTTTTTTATGTCGTATACACATTTAATAGTAATTTATATATTTAATTGATAATTAAATTTTTAATTACTCAAGTAATAATGATAAATATAATTTCTGTGTTTAATTTCATATTTATATTGTAGACTCTTCATTTGAAGTTGGTGATCCTTCTATTTGAAATGTTATTGAATCCATTTGATCTAATCTGAAATATTGCACTTTATCGATCGACCTAATACAATGTATCTTCTAATATTGCACTTTATGTTGATTAAGATATCTCTAAGGTTTAAAAACTATTCTATAACATAAAGTGCAATAATGTTTTAGTTAATGATAATATTTTTTAACGTTAATATCATACACTTAAATATTTTAAGTATAGTATGAAAATTATGTGATATACATGTATATCTCAATTTAATGATTGATCTCTTCTCTTGTTATAGCTCGAAAATTTTGTTTCAGAACAATGGAACTACAAAATTATTTAAATCTAACTCTAGATCTATTGAATTTTCTCATTCAGAAAGATCAACATTTGATCAGGAATCAAATTAAAAAAACTGAAGCAAAAAAATTAAAAACTCATCTCTGTAAATAAATAAAATAGAAGTACATGGAATTTACAAGAAAAAAACAGCTGGTTCAGCTATGAATCTTGTTGCGTTTCCATGAAAACTTGAAACCCAAGTCATCACCCAGCTCTATCATCGACTGTCTTTCCGACTCCCCGGCATCAACCTCGACCAAAACCCCGACGACCCATTACTCTCATTATTCCCGACCACCACCGCCCTCCTCTTCGACCGGCTCTTCCCGATCACGTCGATCCCATCGAATCGGTACCGGTGAACCGGAGAAGCCGCGGATGAACCAGAAGATGAAGAACAGTCCGGCGACAAGCTCGACGACGACGAAGAAGAATACCGGTTGACTCCCGACGAGAACGACGACGATGAAGAAGAAGATGACGTGGCGGTTCCGATGGAGATCTGCGAGAGCTTCTCTCTGAGACAGAGAGAGCAAACTCCCGGCGACTGGTGGTGCTTCGGGTGGCGCTTGCAGGCGGCGGTTGAGGATGAAGATGAGTCGGGTTTCTTGCCACGCGCCGCCGTGGATAGTCTTCTGAGAGAGAGAGCCATGGTGATTTTATCATTAATGAAGGAGTAGGTGGTGGTGGTGGAGAGATTTATATATAAGGAAAGAATTAAAAAAGGCTGCTGCATGGTTAGGGTTGTCGTGTTCCTTGATACTTCTCCTCCATGGGAGTTTCTTTGGTACTTCCCAGGAAGCTGCTTTTTTGACCGGATCTGGATCAGATCATATCAATGGTTGTGGTTGAGTGGGACCCGAATAGGTGGTGAGGTGGGTGGCTGTGATTCGTTGGCCGTTGGTTTAAGTGTTGGAGAAGTGGGAACTTTCTGTGTGTTATTAAAAATGGCGGCGTAGAAAAATTGGAGACGGAGGGTACGATATTGTATTGAAATATAGTATTATAAACTATAAAGTCTAATTTCTAAATAATTAACATTTTACCATTTCTGGATTAATAGTTAATCTTAATACTATGCGATCGGATCTGACACTTGGACACATTGTGGGAAAAAAAAATACAAAATATTGCATTTCTTTTATTATAATTTTTTTCGATTTTTTGCAAAGTGTCTAAACAATCCAAAGCCATCAGGAAAGTAATGTACGTAGTATTCATAATATTTATTAGTTGTTTCACATCCAAAACAATTTTATATTTATACAAAATAATAAATTCAAAAAATAAAATATTAATTATAAATATTTTTTCATCTCTAAACTCGAGACATTTTTTATTAGACAGCGGAATTGGGAACACTGCATTTTTTTTTTATATAGTAAGGGAACACTGCATTTCATTTGAAAGCGGTGGTGATTTATATATTATATAATATGATATTTTTATTTATTACATGCAACTTTGGAAAAAATATGTAAAACATGCAACATGTTTGAAAAAGATGGTTTATGAACCAATATGTTTTAAAATATATATAACATGTTTGAAAAATATGGTTTTATGGACTAATATGCATTAAAATGTATAACAAGCTTACAAAAGATGTTAAAATGACATACCGTCCACTTGTTATCAATAGTCTCATTAAGTGGACACGTGCAGAACACATTTTTAGAAAAAAAAAAGTAATAATTAAAACAACAAATTAATTTATGTACAGCAGTAATTATTGATGGCTCGATGTAGATAATAATAATAATTATTATTATTTTTAAAACACAATCCGCACGCGTCCACTTAATGTGACTAGTGACAACAAATGAACGAACGATACGTCATTTTACCATCTTTTTTAAACATGTTGCATGTTTTACATACTTTTCCGTACCACAACTTTTTAGAGGAATGTACATTCTACAGGCAGGCCTTCAGTTTTTGTTTCCTTTTAACCAATACATATATTATATTCCGACCAAAAACAATTAATATCTTTGTGAAAAAAAAAAAAAATCCATATACTTAGCGTAAAAGTCCATGAAACTATTTACTTTTTTCTCTCTTTAGTTCTCGTATTATTTATATATATATAGCTACATGAAAAAGAATGAAATTAGTACGATTAAATATGCATTAAAAAATAACTGTTTAAGTTACTCTAATTATTTTACTCAGAGAAAACTTATCAATCAAACTACTCCAATAAGGACTGCAATGACAAGGAGGTACGGTCATATATATATTAACAAAATTAGTACGAACCTTTATGGCATGATGAATAGGAAGTAACTAAGAAGCCCACTACAAGACTCTTAAATAATTGAATAATATTATCTTCATAAAAAACATCCATAAAACCCTCACCAAAGTTATACAAGTGATGATGATGATGGACTAAGCTTTTTAGTTACAAAACTACCAACCACTTTATGGCATGTACACGTCATTTATGGATCTTTTATATCTTAGACTTAATAAAGAATCCACAAATTGCACTAAGGTGTTAATGTTGCAAGAAAAAAATCATGTAGCAACAAATTAGGCCAAAAGTTCAATAAGCAATTAATGATATAAATTCCAACTCAGATGGTTTGACAAATTCCGAACGTGGGAGTATCAAATTTGTCACATTAGTTGAGATAAGTTACAAGTACTGTCATTGTGGGTGGATTTGAGGTTTAACAAAACAGCTCCCTCAGTATGTATATAATCTCTCATATATATTGGAAAGATCATTAGTGTTGCAATCTTATAATCGAGTGAATAAGAAATAATTGAGGTTTTTGATACATTTGGTTGGTGTCATTCATATTTCGTCCAAATTCAATAAGTCTGACAAATTAATGACATCTAATAATTTCGTTTATAATATTATTAATACATTCTGAAAATGCACCAAGGCTAAAATTAAGAAAATGTTCATGGGCTTTCAAGGTGGCCAGTGTTGTGGAGCCTGGAGCATTACCTAGTTTGAGCCATAGGCTTCTCCTGACGGGCCTGTCAAAAGTCCAAGCCCAGACGAGTTGACCGTATCAAAAGGGGCATGAACAATATTAGTAACACAATGCTGAGATCGCGCCTTTTAATGGGCCCATAATAACGAGATTATGGGCCTAATTGCCTTCTAATCGGCCCAGGTTATTAGATTTAGGCTTGGGCCTGATGGTGCCGTTTGGTCTATCACCAACTTGAGGCTGTTCAGGAAGAGATATCAAGCAAGTTTCATCTAGGACTGGCAATTCGTGCGGACCATGCGGGTTCGTGTCGTGCCAAGTTCGTGTCGTGTTCAAGAGGTCAGACCAAATACGGCCCAATCCGGCCCAACATGAAAAATTGACACAAAAAATCTATAGTAAATTGAATAAAAAAATTAATATTTAACCGTTTTAATTAAAACATCGTGTATATCGTGTTATCGTGTCGTGTCGTGTCACTAATATCAAACCCAAACCCGTAATTTTCGTGTCGTGTTCGTATCGGCTCATCGTGTCGAACCCGAATTGCCGGCGGTTTCATCCCAATCTCATTGTGCAATTTAAGGTATTTTGGAGCCATCTTTTCAATTTATTCGTAAATTATTTTAGTACACATTAAAATACCTAATGTGGCTACTGACAAAACATTTTTCTCAATAATTAAACGTTTATGTAAACCAATTTTAAAAATAAAGGTCCACTAATGATTTATAATTTGATCAAATTTTATGTAACTACTTATTTATTCGATATGAATTTTTTGGGTAAAAATATGGCGGCTTATTACTTTGACGCCCCCACGTCGATCATGTACAAACAATATGGAAAAGTGACCCAAGGTTAGTTGGACCAACTGGTAAAGCGAGTTGTGTTCCCCGTGGGCGACCCGAGGTCGAAACCCGCCGGAGACGCCGCCTTGGGGAGGACTTTAACCTTAACGCTCCCGGTCCGAACTTGCGAAAGCAATGTAAATATATCAAAAAAAAAAATATGGAAAAGTGCTCATACTCAGATACTTTTTTTTCGGTAGTATTAATTTTTTTTATACCTAAACTAACCCCTTATTGTACCGGGTCAGCCTATAAGGGTAAAGTGCTGACCATAAATATTTTTACATTCTTATAATCACTAGTATGTATTGAACACCTAACATTTGGCTAATGGATAAGACGGTGAACCACCACACTATATTATATAGTCGGTAATATCAGTATCATATACTTTACTTCTATTCTATGATTAAGCTTATAAAAAATATTGCTAGTGCGTGTTGGGCCAGTACTGGGACAACTAAGAAACCAATAAGCTCATGCCATCCATGTCTACTCTATGCTGAGTTGTTAGCCAATAATTGGATATGACGGTTCTAAATAAACTATTTTTATCGACAGCTCTATTCTCTGACAATTACAATTATATTTCATTTTCCCAAAAGGTTTTAATTTAAGTGATTGTAACAGATAATTATACCGGTATAAATTGGTTAACTACGAAAATGTTTGTTTTTTTTCGATTTTACTGACAAAATAATTAAGGGTTAGTTATCAAATTACTAATTGACATTTGAGGTCGGTAAAAAATAATGATATTTAACCAATAAGTAAATTGATAGATCGAGTTATGTTTAGAATATTTCGATAGCTTAAGTTTTATATGTGTATAAATTGTTAATTCGGGTAGAATTTTCTGTTAATTGAGATGGAATTGAACATGACAAATTGGTAGTTGAATAAATTGTTAGCTAATATTAAACTACTGACAGACAAATTATAGAGAATTGTGATAAAATATAACTCGTATATTTTACGTAAAATGTATTTTATATCTATATTATGTATAAATAAATAAATTATAGTATAAAATAGAGAATTGGAGCCATTTTTTCTAAAAAAATTATTCAAACTTTTAGTTTTTCGTATTAGTTAATATTCATTCATCTATAAAATCTTAAACTTGTCCCAATTTGAGCAGTCTAACATCTATTAACCATTTTTCTCATGTATGCCTCGCCATATTCCGTCCATCTAGATGGAGATATTAACGGAATTACCGATTTTTACACAAGTAATATTTTACAAAGTATTAAAAAAAACTTTAATTAGCAATTTGTACACATATAATTTTTAAATTTCGAAAATATTTTAAAAAATATTCAACTAACTATTTGTACGACCGTCCAAAACACCGATTTTGATAATTAACTCTATAAGACTAACTAAAGTATAGGGACTAGTTTACAGTTAATGAAAGACCAGCGTTAGGTTTAGGTACCATACCATGTGCCCTTTTTGAGTTGTTCTCCACCACTCCACATGGCGAGGAACATATAATTTGACGCGGCAATTAATTCGGACAAACAAGATTAAATGAAATAATGTTTCTTATTTTTTTAAATAAATAGTTTAGACAATTTGGTGGATCTTAAATGGCAAGGTATGATTGGAAAAATAAGAATCATTTTCATTATTTATTTAATTAAATCAGATATTCAGAATTACAACTGTACTGTACCCTCTATATATAAAACCCACTCCGTCTCTCTCACTTCACTGTTCGCTAACCATCTTCAGCATTCTCCACTTCAGAGACGTTCTATTTCCCCATCAACAATGGCCACCTCCAGATTCCTCTGCTTGGCTCTCTTCGCCTTGATCGCCGCCTCAGCAATGGCTCAGGCTCCGGCACCGGCTCCGACATCCACCACGCCCACCGCTACCCCTCCCGCAACTCCGGTTCCAGCGGCGTCTCCTCCCGCTCAAACTCCCGCTCCCACCGCCACCCCGCCGAGCTCAGCTCCTGCTCCGGCCGCCGCAACGCCGTCGTCCTCTCCCGCCGCATCTCCACCTTCTCCTCCGACTTCCCCCGCAGGAGCCCCTGCCACCAGCACTCTCACTCCAGCTTCACCGCCGGCTGAGACTCCAAGCGGCGCGGCCTTGAACAGATTCACCTTCGGCGGATCCGTCGCCGTGGTAGCCGCCGCAGCTGCTCTACTGCTGTAGATCTGGACATTGCTTTAGTGAGGGTGATTTCTTTTGTTTTTGTTCGTATTGATTCTTCGATCTATTCTTCTTCGTTTATCACCATTATTGTGATTTCATTCCACTGCTGTTTCGATGTAGGAACTTGGTAGATTACTCTATTTTTATGATTATTGTTGTGATTCGATTATTCTTCATGATGTTCCGTTCATTCTTTTTCCTTGGAATTGAATTGCTGCACATCAAAATCGGCCAGCCTATTTGATTTCTGTTATTATTATTTAGAGATCTGCAGTTTTCCTTGAGATTCAAACTATTACTTTGCCATTAGTACTAATTATTTAACCTAAGAAACTGATTATGCACGGTCATAGAGCTAGTAATGAGATTGCAAATATAGGAACAAGAACGTAATAGCAACATCAAAGAGGCGAGGTGACAACTTCCTTGCATGTTCCATTATTTGTCTTTTTCTTGCTCTTGTTTTAAATAAATAATTAGTATTACTGAATGATTAATAAATGAATAAAAATGTCTGTCTGTCTGTCTGTTATAATGTTATTCTATAAAAAGGAATGGGGCTCAATAATTAGCGGGGTGTGTGGTGGTTTCACGTGCAGCTTAGCTGTTTAACAGGCGCAACTTCCGACAACCCCATGTGTTGGAAAATAAGATGTCATCTTTTTTCCCTTTTAACTTTATTATATCAAAAATAATTACGCAGAAATGGACTGCTTCCAATATTAATCAAAGACTAATAAAAAAATAATGAGCCATATTTGTAGAAAACTTGTATAATTAGTAGAAAATGTTTTTTTAAGCGATATTGAATAGCTCGAAGGTGGCAAAATCAGGGTAATTAGGATTTTCATTAAATATTTTATAATATTGATTGGATGATTTCGAATGTCATAATTAAACTTTAATATTAGAATTAAGTAATTCGATTAAGACTTGATCGAGACTTAACACAAAATCTCCACTCTTTTAGTCCAGAGTGGCGAGTTCGAATCCAAACTGATTGGGGATCGAATTGAGCTTAATTGTAAGCTTTGAAAAAGTATGGCATTTAAACGAAGGTAATGACAGATGAGCGAAAGTTCCAATAACAATCGTTTGTCAACGAGTACAATTTTAGTCAAATATATTGCATCAGTTTCAGTCAGAATAAAACAAAGCTCTATCACAAAATTGAAGGCATTCAAGATCAGAAGTATCACACCAACTATACCTCACATATAGAGCTGCACGCAACAATGAAACTATCACAGTAATCGTATTATGGATTCTGATGATGCTAAGTATTCCCGTTCTTTATCTGTATATATAACATAACATATGAAATTCATTCACTAACCAATAAGGCAAGAATCATCATCATACCTGGACAAGAGAGTACTAAACCTCCATGCTTAGGCAAGCTTTCATCTTTTAACTAGTACCAACAGTTGCTTCTTCTTCTACATCCGCCGTTGCTTCTTCTTCAACTTCACTTGCAGTGTCTTTCTTCTGCAGACTCTCTTTATCCTTAACTTTCACGAATTGCTTACTCTTTGCAATTCTTATCGGCCGACCCATGAACTCCTGCAAATTTGAAAAGTTATCAGAAACGTTGTAATTTGATACATAATAGTGAGTCGCACCGGAAATTACATACCTTTGCTTGAAATGCCGTAACTGCAGCCTCGGCTTCTTTCCTGGATTTGAAGGCAACAAATCCATATCCCGACGATTTTCTTGGCTTCTCGTGGACATGGAATACTATTTCTGTAGCAGCAACACTGCTATACTCTGATCCGAAAAACGCCTTGAGATCTTTGTCTCTTGCTTGATATGGCAGATTCGCCACAAATAGGTTGAATGTGGTAAATGTATTGGGTTTCGGAGGAGGAAGCGGCTTCTCCTTTGGTATCTTGGCATAGTTTACCCTCAATGTTCTGCCTTCATATTCCTACATATCATATCATATGATGAAGTATGAACATTCCAAAATATAAACATAATTTTTCCTAAGAAGCAACTACTCAATAGGGTAGTAAAAACTATTTTTAAGATATCATGAGGTTTTCTTTTAAGGCTACAATAAGAACATATACGGATTAACAACAATGTGTACATAATTAACTATATCATTTACCATGGCATTGTTAACCCCCACACATATAGAGGGGGCTGCAGTTTGGGTTTAGGGTTTAACGGAAATGATAGCATTTTGAATTGAATGTTCCAATTGAGTCCGTAGTGTGCGTGCAATATAAATGACACAAAAGTAGTTAAAAAGTACAGTTAGACTCAATCTGAACAAAGCGGAGTGTTTGAATTGGAGTTTGAATCATCGCTTTCAGGGTTTAATTGTGCCTCTGTGGTAGGATATATTTTTTCTGTACAGATTTTCAAATAGTTTAAGCTAAGGCTACAACATATTGTCGCAGACAATTAGCAGAGACTATTAACACAGTTGTAAATTAAGCATCTACGAAGCAAATGCTTACAGATAACTCAAGATTTTTGAGAGCCTCAGCAGCTTCCTCAGGTGAACCCATCTCCACAAACGCCAATCCTCTGTTCTTCGTTTTATTATACATAGAAAGCTGCGGCACCATAAATATACATTACATTCAAAATCATCAAGAACCAGGCATTTCACAGAATCAATCATCAAAAGCTATTCTCAATTAGCTTCAAAATCAAATTCATCCAAAACCTAGAATCTATCTACAGCAGGTCGATGAGTAATTAGTAGAATTCATATCGGGACTGAGTCAATTACCTCAGCTTCCACTACAGTTCCGTATTTCTGAAACAGAGAACGAACATCTTCGGCCGTACACGTCCAGGGGAGGTTCTGCGCAATCAATCGAGTCGTGGAGAATTCTTCTACGGGTTGTTCTGCAGCATCCTGTGCTGGAACTGAGTCGAGTTGAGGCGTTTCGACGGCGGGACTGGAGAAGGCGAGAAAGGAATTAGCCTGCTTTCTGGTCCTGCTGTGTATTCTGTGGGATAGGGAAGAGAATGAGGGTGAAGAAGAAGAAAGTGGGAGAGACAGAAGAGATACGGAGTTAGAGCTTCTGTGAGTTGAAGAGAATGGTTCCGGTGATAACGCCGGCGTCGAAGGGAGGCATAGATGGCGGAGCATTGTTGCCATTTTGCAAGCGGATAATATTTCTCCCGCTAATCGTTATGGAGGAAGAGGAGCAACTTGCAGTGTGATTTTTTTCCTGAAGAAGAAGAAGAAACAGTTTTGGATAAGTGATGGTGAAATATCTTTTGAACTTCCAAAACGACGTCGTTTAAATCACATTGATTAATGTACTTCGATCTGTTAAGTATAATAATCAAGGGTTAAAGGTCATTTGGTGCCACATGTTTGTAAAAATTACACTGTTCATACCATTAGTATTTTTTCGTACTGAATTGGTACCATATGTTTCCAAACCTTACTGTTTTGGTATCTCCGTTAGGGTTCCGTAAAAAACGGCCGTTAAATGGCATGTGCCATGCACGTGACCAGCCCAAAACTTTCAATTTTGTTACAATTTAGTCCATCTAATACATCCCTAACTTTTATTTTGTTCAATTTAGTCCTAAAACTTCAAAATCAAATCATTTCCCCAAATTGACCTAGCCCCAATTTAACTCAATTGGGGCTAGGTCCCAATAGGTCCGACCCTGGGTCATGGTCGCCGGACCCAGGCGACCCCGACCCAGGGTCGGACCTAGCCCTAGGCTAAATCCGGCTAGGTCAATTTGGGAAAATGGTTTGGTTTTGAAGTTTTAGGATTAAATTGAACAAAATAAAAGTTAGGGATGTATTAGATGGACTAAATTGTAACAAAATTGAAAGTTTTGGGCTGGTCACGTGCATGGTACATGCCATTTAACGGCTGTTTTTGACAGAACCCTAACGGAGGTACCAAAACAGTAAAGTTTGGAAACATATGGTACCAATTCGGTACGAAAAAATACTAGTGGTATGAACAGTGTATTTTTTGCAAACATGTGGTACCAAAAGGACCTTTAACCCAATAATCAAACTTTATCCGATGACATTTTTTTAACCAATTAGCTAATTAGAATTCCATAAATAAATAATTAGGTATTTTAGTCTAATTTAACTTAAAATTTAACAAATTGTGTTCCATACGGGATCAATTGGATAGGTCATATAAATTGATTAATTAAATATTGATGGATTTAATTGTAGATCAGATGTTTGAATTTCATAAAAAATCAGAATTCTGGATGTCATCCTTTCTCCTGGTACTATCCGGAGATTTCTTCCATAATTAAGAAGCTCAACCAGCTCAAGCCGAGCTCAGTATGATCGGATTCGGCTCAGAATCTATCAAATCAATTCAACCTAATCGATCATGAATCGTCAACGAAAATCTCTGTTCATTTAAATGTGTCAATGTATCATCATACAGTAATAATAATACAAGAAAACTCAACAATCATTTCACTAAGGAAAAATTGCCACTGGGTCGAGTAACAACAACACAATGTACCTTCTGACTGAAGTTTGTGAAGAACGTTAGCTGCAGGATCGACTACTATTTTCATTCAGACATTCTCTTCACTGTTCGAGACTCGACACGGTTACACTCCAAAGGTGAGAAAGGCGCTCTTGTGGAATCCATGTCGTCAAAGTTAAGTCTCTTCTCAACAACTGGGCTACTCGTCCTCAGACTTGATTTCCACTTGTTCGACTGCAAGAAAATGCACAATAATGTTCAAGAAAAATCTTTCTGCTTACAAAATGAAGAGAATCAAATAAACAACAGGTATCATGTTGCTGAAATCATTTGGAAGATATTGTTAATGTTTCGCAGAAGCAACCGAGTCGTTTTAGGGCATCATAGAAACCAAATTAGCACTGGCTCTCTTTTCTCAACGCCGTCAAGCACCATAGCAGAAAACCCACATCACCGAAAATTTAGAGCTGTGCTGAGAAACAAAAAAAACTGGGGTGGCATTCTACTATTAAGGTTTGTAGTTGTTATCTCACCTTAGCAGAAGTAGTTCCAGCACTTTTCCCACAAGAACTCGCAATTTTCCTACTTAGCCTCCGCAACCTCTTGTTTTCCTCTGCCAAAATCTTGACCTACAAATACATGATACATTACGAATCTTGTTATTGCCCATGGGGAATGTTGAATTCAAAGCAAGGAAGTCTTTTTGGATCTAACTCCTACTCACCTCTTCTTCAGCATTGTCGAGATTGATTCTAAGATTCTCCTTATCTTTCTCTAGTGTATCAACATAACCGACCAGAGACAAGACTTTCCTGGTTGTTGGCTTCAAGCTGGGGAAAACAAGTAGAATCAACAGTGAGGCACAAATAGGCAAGAGTACATAAACAATGTAAAGATTCAGCAAAGGCGCGAACATAAAGCAGTAAAGATCGCAAAATATAAAAGAAATTGCTTACCTGCTCCACATCTTTATCAATGCTTGACATGGTTCGTTATCACTATGTGCCTCCAGGAATGAACGAGCATATGAAATCCCATCATTAGTAGCCAACATCTCTAAGATAGACGCTATTGATTTATCCTCCTCCATGATTTTTCTATCAGCATTAGTTGTATTATCCTTTAAGATGGAAAAGGAAAATAGTAGATTAGTTAGTTAGAGTCTTACAAAGTCAGTCAGATCATGAAAACGAAGGCTTGGATTGAAACCGGGATCAAACTACAAGGGCAGATTACTCTTCGCCCTATATTTTCACGTCACATCGTCCATCAATATTCAAAGGCATACAAATTTGCTAAAAAGCTAACGTACCTGATCCAACGATGGATGTGTTATTGAAGCTAAAGGATTTGGTAACAGAGTTGGTCTAGCTATCTAGCTACTGATGCTTATTTGGTTTGACTCTAATGCTTCTTTTCTTTCTATCACGGCACAACTTTTTTTAATCTCCTAGTAGATATTCTCCGGTAGGGTGATATGTTTTAATGAAGGAAATCTCTTGCTCACCAAGTATCAACATAAAGTTAGGACACTAACTGAAATAACTAGCAAGAATATAAATTATTCAGCAATGTTCATCATACAACATGAGTGGCTTGTTTCCTACTTAGCAAGTCTCTACTTGAAAGGAAATTTTGATCCGAAAAGGGTGAGAAAAGTTCTACCTTATAATTAGCCAACTTCTGCTTATAGAACAGCAACTCATCTTTTAGTTGCTGAACCTCCTCTTCCAAATCTTGAACCCTGGCCTCAGCCATGTTGGCCCTCTCGTGAGCTTCATTTCCAAATTCCATCAACGCCTCCCTGTCTTTCTCATAAAGAGAACACTCTTTCTCCCATTTTGTGCAATCAGCCAACAGATTTGTGCACTCTGACGCCAATTTTTGGTTCTCCTCCACAAATTTCTTCAAAGCTTGAGCATTCATTGTCGCCTCTCCCTATAAACCCCGATGGAAAAAGTTAAAAAAGATTCCAATACAATAACTTCAATTCAAAGGTAGCAGCATTTGTTTGCTAAAATTATATACTTTTGGGAGCACAATCCAACTCACCTTATGCTGAAACAATTCGAAGACAGACAATATTATGACTCACTAAGTGAAACATGCGACTGAACAACAATCAAATCAAGAAAACGACGGATTTGGATGAATCGAAGTTGAATTTTACCCTAGCGAGCTCAAGAAGGCAGTCCTTCTCCTTCAATTTGGCTTCCAGATGCGAACACTGGTTTTGAAGTCTCCGTTGAGCCTCTTCAGAGGAGAGGAGCTTTAACGACAAAGTCTGTTCCGATACAGGAAGGCCCAGAGAATGATCTATGGATTCCTTGATATAATCCTCAATTGGGGACGGAAGAGCCATGGATTCAAATCTCTGCAATCCGACAATAAATCCCCGCGCTGTAGATAGGAAACCCTAGAATCGTATACTTCCAGCGGCGAGGTGGATTCGCGGAGGAGACTAGAGATGGTTTATCGGGTTTTGATCGAGAGCCGGGAATCGAATGGAGGGAGCTTTTCTTGTCGGAATTAGGGCTCCGAAATTCAAATTTGGGGGCAGCCGTTGGGTTATTTAAATAATCGGAAAGGTGCAATCTGCGCCTCTAACTTGACCGGTATGTCCAAACTGAACCTTGATATTCTGTTAATGTGTATTTACACCTCAAGACTTTCTGATCGTTCTGCTAAATTCAGACAAGAAAAGCTCCATCCATCCGTGGTCATCGTTCTTTGGGAGACTGCTAGACCATTGCTTGCATCTGGAAGCCAAATTGAAGGAGGATGGACTCTGCCTAGCACGTAAAACCTTGTAACACCAGGGAACAAGAAATTGTGTATTTTATATGAACTCAACATATATGATGGCATACCAGAGTTTTTCTATATATATATATATAAAAAAAAAATTTATACCTTATTCTATGTTGGTTATAAAAAAAATATCTAAAAGGAGATTAAGTGTAAACCGAATGCCTTCTCTCACAAGTTCGAGCTTATGGCTGATTGGTTAAGGCGTACGTGTTATTTCCTAACAAATGGTATCAGCGCCGAGGTTCGATTCCCAGGAGCGACATTAAAAATGAAAAAAATAAATGAAGAAGTTGAATGGGGAGTAAATGTGGAAACCTCCCATAAAAAAATGAGGAAAAAAAGGACCAGTGTGGGCCGGGTTGAAGTCATAGGTACGGCTATTTCTAGCTACTTCCCTCTAGTCGTTAACGCTTCATCAGATCATATGTCGATCTATGCTATCCAAAGCACTTGTGAATATTTTCTTCTTAGCAGTCGAGGGCCCGACCTCAAAATCAAGCTGGGCGAACGCTCTAACGACAAGAAGAAAGCAACATGATAACTGTAGGTCGACCCTTACTCATGGAAGGACGAGATACGCCTATTACGGGGGCAACCTCAACATCAAGTTACGGAAGCAAAACCGCCACCCAAGAGATCCGACCATCAAAATGCGAGGTACACCAATCAAAATGCGAGGTACACCAACCAAGGGAACAAACCCCTGAGCCTCACAAAGAGGGCGAACTTTTAGCTTCCCCAAAAAGAGCAACGCTTCGACACATCCGAAAGAAGGGTCAACCCTTAACATATGTCGATAAACCCCTGCGCACGCGGCGGGTAAGAAGAAAGCTTGTAAGCATTTTCACCCTCACTTTTATGTGGAACGAATTGCAGGGCAAGGGTCAGGAGATATACACACGCTCCAGCGAATAAAGGAAAAGGCCACACATGTCGAAGGTCGAGGTTAAAGGACAATGCCCACGCTAGTACAAGGGAGGCAGAACGTTGTGTCCCATCAAGTGACAGAGCTCGCACCCTCGGATAAAAGGGGTCCATACTCTCAAGTCTCACCCTTGCACTTACGTTCAAATTTATGATTTACACATACAAGTGCACCAATGTCATCACCCACGCTTATGCTCACGACCCGTCCATGCATACGTACATGTTTATGCTTACGATCGCATGCATGCCAACATACACACTCATATGCTTTCAACATTTAGACATCCATGTACATGGTTGCCACATATTCCTGCATACATTCATGTCCACGACTGCAGCATGTCCACACCCACTTCCATACTTGTGTTTTTACTTACATGTATGCTAGTACACACCTTCATGCTCATGATATATCTGTGTTCACTCAAGTTAGCATTTTTATATGCATATATTTTACATTCCCATACTTAGAAATTTTTAGGCTCGGTCTAAGCATTTCTCCACAGACAGCGTTCACCCCACATGTGCACGTATTGATTATGAAGGTGTAAAATGAAGTTACCTTAGTCCATATCCATGATTGCATTGCATCTCCCTGAATGTACATATTTTTTAAATGCATATAAGAGATGATCGGATTTTTATATCCACATTATTCGGACATGTGTCTAGGCGCGTGCACGTTTTCTTTAACGTTTATATTTTCTCTATTTTGAGAAACTGAGGATAAGGCCCGGAAAAGGCGCTTACGGACAAGCAAATGATTCGTCAAGAGGTAACAACACGGTTTCAAATTGTGTGTGTCATCCCATCATAAAATAAAGTCAATCAAGGGTTAAGCCATTGGTTGACTAGGGGGCGTGTGATGGATATACGCCCAATTTAAACTCGTTTCTATTCGGATTGTCTTATTTTGACCACCCCACTTACGATTATAATTTGAAATTTTGATCCGAGCACTTCACCCGCAACACGAACGGTCCGGACGAGCCAAAATACTCGCCCAGACCTGTCCGCCGGTCTCACCTAGGTGGGATTGGGCCGGCTGGCCCGATCCCTCCTAGAAGAGATCGGGTGGACTGACCCGACCCATCCTAGGAGAGATCAAGTCAGCTGACCCAGCCTCTCCCAAGAAGGGGTCGGGCAAGCTGACCCGATTCTAAGCCTTAGGGGTTGGGGAAGCTGACCCGATTCTAAGCCTTAGGGGTCGAATTTTCCGTCCGACCCCAAGGGTCCCGACATCCCTTTTACCCGGCTCATACTTAGACATTTTCACCCACCTCTCAATGCTTTTAAGGGTTTAATCCTGCCGTTATGCATTAATTAAGTACGTTTAGGGATTAACGGTGTCATTAAGCCACCTTAATCCCCCCGTAGCCTATATATATTTCTCAAGTTCTATTCATTTGAACAAGTTTATATCTTTGCATGTTTTAGCTCTGCCTTCTCTGTAGAATTTTCTCTCTGTAAAGAGCCTGAACTTACTTAGGCATCGGAGAAGGTTCACTGAGCACCACCCCCCTCCGTGCTCGGTACTGTCCATTGTGCAGGTTTGCGAGGAGCAGAGTAACGGATCACGTCGACGAGCTAAGCGGATCAAAAAGAAGACCAGACTACCCGTGAGAGGTGTTACTCGGATCAGAGAGCCATCAATCCGAGGCACACCTCATAAAGATACATTATTATAATAAATAACAATTAAGAAAATTATAATATGATGTTTATATTATTTTATTTTAGTATATTAATTTAAATAAATCTGTAAAAAGAATAATTAGTTAATAACCTACTATATTACATAAAATTATAAGGACGCTAAGATTAAAAACTAGTAACAACTTAATTTCAAGACCCACGAAGGGAGACCAAATAGGATAAGAGGAATCGATAGCTATGGATATTTTTGTTCGTTCGCTGATGGACTTTTCACCCACTTGATGTTTATTTCGTCAGAAAAAAAGAGAATATGGTGTCATTTATATGATTCACCGTTCTAAGACAATTATTATCATTTTTTTTTTAACTATTTCAATAACCACTACAAAATAAATACACTCTCACCATTATAAAAGAAAGAAATATAGAAAAATATTTTGAAGAGTAGCCAAACACCCAGTGGAACTTAATTAATAAGAACTTACTTTATTAATTAAGAGAGTTTATAACGAGTATTAATAAAAGTTCATTATTATATACAAGTTAATATATATCGATCATCGCCATTTTACGTACATATAATGCAATTTTTTTTTTAAAAAAACACGGGACGTGGTTTACTTATGTGCCTCTCACTACTAACTTCATAAATAAATTAAAAGACACCTACATTTGTACTAATCTTCATATTTACCGTTGTGTGTCAAGATCGTGTTAAGTGTACATATGAGTAAAATGTACTACATCAGATAGATTGAAGAGTTGGAACACTATATAAGTTTGGTGAGCTACTCCTACTATTACTGATTGGTTTTAGTATGGAATCTCACTAAGCTTATGTAGTGGGTTTAGACTCGCTCCCAATTTTAATCTCCTATCAGATCACAGTGCTGATACATACAAATTTGGATATTAAAAAAGAGAGTGAGATATGTAATTTTGGATGCTGTGATCATATGTATATATATGGTACAAATTAATCATTAATTTGCACACGTTTGTAAATAAAATACGAAAATTTGATCGTATTTTGTAGACTCGATGTATATATTTAACCAGTAAAATTAAGTTGTTTTTTTCTTAGATCCTCTTTAGTTTTCTTTATAGGTAGTAATAATTAACCAAGTTGTTATATCTTCTCTATATATATTCTAACTAATCGCCATATATATAATATGATAATGAAAAGAAATGGAAGGGATATATATGGTCCTTAATTTCGGAAGAAGACAGGGTTTAGGTGAGTCGAGTGACGTTTGTATATAAAATTAAGTACTATTAAGGAAAAACAATGATCGAATAACTTTTTGGCGCCAGTTATAGCACTATATATAATATATATGGCTAGCTAGCTAGCTGCCTTTTTTTTCTTTATTATTATTGTGGCGATGGAGCCGCCCCGCCGCCGTAGAAGACATTTATCTGTTTAATCTCCGACAAAACCCAATTTCTAGTAAAATAAAGTAGCTATTACCAAGGTTGTTAGGATCGAGATCCTAACTAGAATCGTTTTAGTGAAGGATCGACTGTTCGTAGGATCGGATCGTGGATCGTTTGATCTATAAGAATTATAAATTAATATATAATTATATTATAAATTAACCTATAATAATTTTCTATGATATGGTATACTATATAGATTATATAGATTAATGTATATAACTTACTATTTAGTAAGTAAATAAACAACAAAAACAAAAGAGTTCTTTAATACACATATATCGATTTATTAAAATCATATTTGATATAATATATTAAATAGTGTTATTCGATTTCTTGATCCGTATCTTCAGCTTTTGGAAACTTCTCAAATATAAAAATATCTTAAATTGTGTAATAACGTAATAAAATTAATTATAATATGCTACTCTAATTCACTTTTTTTTTATTTTCTTTCAAATTATATAAATATAGAAGAAATAGGAGATTAACTTTTAAAATACCTTTAAGATCATTTTTAAAGTTGAGAAAATTCAATTTTGCCACCCTAAGTTAATACTTATATAATAAAAAAGTTAATTTACTTAATCCGTGTGACTCTATCATTACTATTGATGATTTTATATTTACTTTAATCGTAGAATCGTTTTATTTAACCGGGTCGTAAAATCGTAAGATTCTAAGATCAGGATAATGATCCTCTAAGATCCTACAGAGGATTAAGATCGTTTTACTTCACTAGAATCGTAAAATCGTAAGATCCCAAGATCCAGATCCTAAAAACCTGGCTATTACTTCAAATTTCCTTCTAATCACGTTCGGCGTGCATATAGACTTTCAGCAATATTGAGAGAACCTAATTAAGGTTAGCTAGGGTTTCACTTGCTGATACGTAATTTGGTTTACAAAGAAATAGTAAATAATGAATGGAAAATATTAATTATATTAGTTGGCCCAGTGAAAATACGACATATATATTAAAAAAAATAAGGAATAAATAAAATGAATATTACATCGATAAAAACAGTTTTTTTTTGTTTTTTTATTTTAAAAAAGGGGTGTGTTATGAATATATTATATGGATGTTCAATATTATGTGTATATATCATCTTCCTTATTTAGACATTCCTTATATTGATTTTACTTATTCTCCAAGTCTATGTAATCCCTATATAAGGGCCCCTTATTTGTGATAATAAAACATTCTCAAGTTTTCCAATTCTATTATCTCTCTACTTTCGTAACAGTGTGACCATTTTACCATAAGTCGTGGAGACGCTGATTTTACTTAGCCTTTTACGAACGCAACTCATTAGTCCATCAGTATATATAATATATACCATGCCACTTTTATGAAATCAGTAAAAAGTCACAACTGCAAAAAGTCGATTTGCCGAAGCGTAATTATATTATTAGAAACAAAATATCAGAATCGAACGTGTTAGTACGTGAATAAGATTCATAGCATATATAGTTGAATTAATTAGAAAAACCAATTAATTAACTAAACTAATATTTACTTGAGCATGTAGCATACACATGTGCTTGATTTAAACAGGGTAAATTAAGAGAATACATCATTGACTTTTGTCATTGCGCGGCTGGCCGGGGTTATCTAGCTTATAGAAGAAGATATATATATACAATAATAGTGTGGCAATTTGGATAAGAAATAATTAATTTGACTAACAGATGGATAACCAAATATACTGAATATTGTACATGTGATGTGTGTATACATATATATGTCCAAATGTAAACACACTAATTACTAATTAGTGTACTTGTATTGATTAACTGATCTGTAAACATATATTAATTATATGGAAGACAACTCAATAATAAATAAATAAATAAGTAAACATGCTTTAATAAATTTAGAGCTAGCTTCGCTAGCAGCAGCCCTTGTTTGAAAAGTAGCTAAGGGTTGGACTAATTAAGAAGAGGAATATATGCATAAATAGCTAGGTGCATGCCTCTTGTCTTTCACTTCATCACTCACCTTCTCCCTAACCCTAGCAAATTAAGGAAGGGTTCAATAGGAACCTAGCTTAGCTATCAAGAAAACAAAAATGGGATATCCATACTACTCTCCCCCACCGCCAGCCCCAAAGCCGGAATGTCCACCGCCTCCACCTCCGCCACCACCACCAAAACCCGAATGTCCACCACCTTCACCGCCTACCCACCCTCACAAGCCGCCACATCACGGCCACCACCACCATCACCACCACAAGAAGCCGCCTCCAACCCCACCTACTCCCCACCACGGCTACTCAAGCCCACCACCACCACCAAAGACACCTCACCATGGCTACTCAAGCCCACCGCCGCCCCCACCACCACCAAAGACGCCTCACCATGGCTACTCAAGCCCACCGCCGCCTCCTCCTCCCCCAAAGACACCTCACTATGGCTATTCAAGCCCACCGCCGCCTCCTCCATCACCTACACCTCACCACGGCTACTCAAGCCCACCACCACCTCCTTCGACCCACCACCACTACCCCACATTGCCTCCTCCACCACCAACTCACCACCATGACTATCCAAAGTCGCCGCCACCACCACCTCCTACCCATGTATACCCTAAACCACCACCACCTCCACCGCCAACCGGCGGCTATGTTTATCCACCAACCCCATCTAAGGGCTCCCCGCCATCACCCGCACCAGCTCCGGTCCCACCGCCAGGCTCATACCCTCCGGGAGGACATCACGGACCAGCCGCACCACCAAAACCCTCTAAACCCCCAACCTCACCACCACAATACCCTCCCAAACCATCAAAGGGTCCAAGCGCACCACCAAAACCCTCAAAGGGTCCGAGCGCGCCACCGAAACCCTCAAAAGGTCCAAGCGCACCACCGAAACCCTCAAAAGGTCCAAGCGCACCACCGAAACCCTCAAAGGGACCGAGCGCACCACCGAAACCCTCAAAGGGTCCAAGCGCACCACCGAAACCCTCAAAAGGTCCAAGTGCGCCACCAAAGGCGTCACCTCCATCTCCGACCATCTACACACCGCCCACGTCATACCAAGTTCCACCGGCACTTCCTCCATCCGGTGATATCCTCGCCCCACCAGGAGGAGGTGGCGGCGGCCATAACCATACAACTATAATTGCAGTATGTGTATCACTAGGTGGTCTCTTCTTCCTAGCTTTCCTTGCTGTTGGTCTCTTCTGTCTTGCCAAGAAGAAGAAGAAGCCAGTCTTGATTCCAGCTGCAGTACCGGTTTGCGATGACGACAGTTCCCACGGCCAGGCGGCAGCTGTAGCCACTGGACCCGAAGGTGGCGGAGCCGGTATTGTGGCAGCTGGGGCGGCGGCGCCAGATTGTTCACCTCCACGGCGCCCTCATGATTGATGATCCATATATTTATCTTCGTGTGTTAATATTTGCGAATCCAGGCTCCATTCGTTATTGTTGATAATTTCATGCTTGCGTGTTTATTGTTAATTTTTTATGCAATAAGTTCCGATTAAATCGATTTTCATGTATGGAAACTTGTTGGTCTTAAGAGTGTCAATTACCGGGGTTTCTTTATGGAATTTTGTTATGAAATATAAAGTAAATTTTTACTTCAGTACTATGAGCTGCCTGCTATGTTTCTTCAACTTTCTCTTTATGTATTTATTTATAAATTAATTAATATCAATACATAGAAAGATTGGACATTATGTATATTGCTTTACTTAAATAATTGGGCAGGTAAAGTCCATGTGATACCTCTTCAGTGTTCCATCATGCCAAAACATTGTTAATGTTAGGTAAGAACAACTTGATTATTAAAAGTGAATGAATATAATTAATTATACCCTAAGGTGTGGTGCAATAATGTTACATCTTTTGATACTTAATATTTTCACACTACTTGAATACAATAATACAATTTAAGCATTTTTTTTTTTAAAGACAACTCTTTTATCTAACAAGCTTTCTTGTTTCATTGCACTATAGTAGAACTAATTTCCTTATCCAACTCCACCCCAGATGAGGTTTACTGTCCCACATCCCATTATATCACTATTTCATATTTTTAACGTTATATCACTACTTTTTCTATTAATAATTTTTTAGCTTAATATTTGTTGACAATAACATGTAGCGCAAATGTTGGGTTAAAAAGCGTAGAAATCATTAGAGTACTGATAGATAAATATAAACACTATTTTTTTTATAATACGGTGATTAATTAATATTTATGTAGCAGCAAGTGAAATAAGAGTTAGGGATATGGATTGTAAATATGCTTACATACCCATGTTTTAATGTATAATAATGTAATCATATATATTAGTAATGACTCGCGCTCACGCATTATTTCTTTAGGTGATGAGAATGTATATTATATATAATACTTACTACTAGTAACTTACTAACTCATAAAATGTTTGGAGATTTAATTTTAAATTAATGTCGTACTAAAATACTTTATATATCTATTATTCATGATTAATTATTATAATAATGTATGTAAATTATACTATTGAATATTGATAAAATAGTTCATCGAAAATTCATATACTTTTTTTTTTTCTAAATTTCACAAAAAAAAAAAAAAAATGGTTCACGTACAAATCAAAATATCAAAGTAAAAAATTATTAGTATTCTTTCCAATAAAATAAGATATTAGTATAAACATACTTAAACAAATTGAACCAATGTTATTTTTACTGAAAAATATATTGCTAAGCTAGCCTTTTTTTTTTCTTCCAGGAAAGACGTACGTAGAGGTTAGAAAATGAAGATTTTGGTTAATGAGAGGATCTAATCACATGATCCTCTATATTGGCAACTTTATCCTCTTCTTCTTTTTCCTTTATTTTTTTGAGAAAGCCATATATGGGAAGGTGGTATTTTTTTCAGTTTTGCTAAAGAATGGGCTTATAATAATAATAATAATAATTATAATTAATAATTGAACACATGCTTATGAGTCTTCAACCTAAATGGGTGCGGTTTGGGTCCTTCCTTATAGCGACAATTAATTATTCTAAATAAGTACTCATATCTTTTACTAGGGGTTTAAAATCGTTCGTAAGGAAATTTCAACTTGTGTCCTTAATCTTCAACATTTAATTTAATGTAATTTATTTTTTATAAGGTAACTCGGTGGGAAAAGAACTTAATCTAAATAAGTAAAGTATATTACAGATACTATCCTTTAATTTGAACTCTTAGAAGAACCACCCTGCAAAAGAAAAAATAATAACTTAATTAAAGCAATTTAGTCTTTAAGAACTCATATAGAGAAAAAATAATACTATATATACTCTAATCTCATCTGCAAAATCATACTTAATTTTTATAAAACCAAAATCTTTAATATTTGCTTTTTTTTTTCGGTAAATCTTACTATTTGCTAGTAATAAAAATTAAAATGAAAAACATGAAATGCATGATTCATAATTTAATTATCGTCGAGCATTGACTTCAAATAATGCGCATTATCGTGCTACATCTATTATATAATGCATATGCTATATTAGTGATGAATGAAATTTATGAAGCACGTTACACAATAGAAAAAAATGATTAGCTCATAAAAATAATTTAGCATATGATTAAATTGTTTTTTAGGTGACAACGGAAGGCCAACCACTACCAGAGCGATGCGGATTAGTATTTGCTGTGCTGTCCAAAAACATTTTCCACAAGTGGTATATATTTTAAGTTAAAAAGGGCCTGAAAACATTTTCCACTATGAGGAAAAATGGAAAATTATTAAAAAAAAAAAAAAATCTCTTTTCTGACGTATATAAATAATTATGAAAGTATAATCATTGACAAACTGTAAATGGACCAACCGCGTTTTAAATAGCTATTTTCTCTGTCTACAACTTCACAGCAAAAATGGAGGTGATCACTAGCACGTTAATACAGTTAATATTAGGTTTGATTAAAAATAGAATACTGAATTTCAGGAGATTAGATAGAGATGCAAAAATAATGATGTCGACCAACAAAACGTTTTTTTTCTTCTAATATGTAAGTAAGATAATATTGGGTTACAGTCTAAAAGAATCATGAACCTGCCAAGAAATTTAAAAAAAAAAAAGTTTTTCCCCTAATATTTATCATAGAAAATAGATACAACTTGTGATTTTAATTTCAAGTATAAAATTGGTTTAGTGTTTCGAAAACCACAAGACTTTTTAGTTTTGTGGGGAAATATATAGTGTAGTAAAAACAACAGAGAGTCGTGCCCGGAGTTTTCGTAGTCCGAGTGTAAGATTACTCGAGTTATTATCCACTAAGTAAGGATAAGAGTAGTTTGCATTATCCACTATGTATTAGTTAATATCATAGTTTAGATAATACTTAGCTAATATATGAATTATTATATAAATGAGTATTAATTTTTTCTAACAAATGTGCAATTCAAACACATTATTAAGTAATATATGAAATATGATATTTTAATACATCAAACCAAACACGCCCTTAATTACTGACTCACATTTTAGACGAGTTGATTTGAGAAAGACCCAAACCAAAACTTACTGAATTAAAGCTCGAATCCTACTGAGAGGGGTCGAGGTCCACTGTGGACCATAAATTGTTGAACAAAGAATAAGATTTTTCTTTTGTCCATATATTTGTGCAACACCATCCATCTCTATTAGGATCCGATTTTGTCAGCATAATAAGATGGATAGGGCATACCACAATGTCTCAATTAACCGTACAGTAAGATTCAATTAGCAATATATCAGTTGTCTTCACGTAATGCACGTATCTACAGTTAGAATGTGGTGTTGCACAAATGTTTCACCTTCTAGACATTTTGGACCACGTATACACAACAAAGAAGCAAAACAAGGCAAATGCGATAACTTGGACAACATTGTTAGAACCATACTGCACGATGCTTTTGTTCAGTCTCCGCACGTTGTTCTTCACCCCTGCTTGAGCTTTGATTACAGTCATTTGCTGCCAACAATACACAAATTAAACCTTATTCACTCTTAATGTTCTTGTATTGTCAACTCACCATTTTGACAGCAACATTTTAACTAAAGAGGCTCAAGGAAAACACAAAATATAATGCATCTAACAAAATATAAGCCCCAAAACTGCTAATGAAGCATATACAATAGTAAAAATCGCAACTTTTTGTTCCCCTGATAGTTTTTAAGGTCTAAATTTATCAAAAAGGTTGTCAGCATGTTTATTATTAGACTCCGTCTTGCTCATGTTAAATGAGATAATTTCGATCAAGAAAACTAGGAACAATAACAACAAACTCACAGAATGGAAGAAAAGAGTAACATACCAGCTGATTGAGCAAATCATTTTGGAACTGTGCTTCCGAGTGTATATCTTGTGCTACCTGCATCATGATTATGCAACTGACAAAATAAGTAGATGAAACGGGATGTCTTAACAGAAATCGAAATTGCAAAATTCAGCATTATGTGACTTAATATAATAAAATTATAAATGTGTGAAAATGAAACATCTATCTCCATGTCATTAACTTGAGTTAAACATTCATACTATCAAATTGTTTCTTTCCTCATAAACACCAGGAAACTGAAAATCTTATAAACAATCTGCATTAAATAAAGAGTTTAGCCGAACTTACTATGGTGGTAATCGAAATCACACTGAAGATACTACTTATTATAAGGCACAACTTAAATGATTTTTATTGTTGATAAGTGATATCCCAATCAACACCATTGCACATAATTGATAATTTGAATAGAGAGCTACCTCAGATAAGTGTACATAGTTTATAGTTTTCTTTTGTTGATTACTTTCTTTCATAGGCAGTAGTCTAAGGTAATTTCAAAAAGAGCAATGACCAATGTAAGAAGTCTACATAAATTGAATGAGTGATAAAAAGGGAGGAAGTATCAATTGCAATCAAGGAAGAAATGGCAAAAAAATCATCAACAGGATTCCTACTTGTTTCCATTAAATCGTGTTCGAAAACCTTGAAATGTCTCCATCCCATCTATGCCTTCAATTTCACCGAGACAAGGTTAAAAGAAGTTCCAGTTAATAACAAGACCTATAGATACTAAACAAATAACCCTATCTGTCACAAACACTATCTTTAATTTCAATTCTGCTGATGTAATATAATAACATAAAACCTTAAAAAATACGATTAACAACAATACTTAATAAGACTGGGGTTAATTAGTCTTACGTTTCTCAATCGTTGAACTTGGCTGCGTAGACCAGTTATCTCATCATCCAAGTCTCCATGCATCGGATCAATTCGGAGCTGGATTTCCTCTGATCCGCTAGTAGGTCTCGTGCTGAGTCCCTCACTACAACACAATCAATTTATCAACAATTTGCAGTATAAAAAATAAAACCTACTGTAAACCAAATTAGCACAGCAGAATTAATCGAGAAAAAGAAGCGGATGTATAACTGTGATCTGTACGGAACAGCGCCGCCGTGCAGAGTCCCACCGCGATTATACCCGCTGGCCATCGATTGATCTCTTGATGAAAAGCGAGGCTTTTGTGCTGCCGGAGTTGCAAGAAAAATATCCGCAGACGACGGAAGATTTATTATAATATGTCTTCTGGTATGAGCTGGCGGGAACGATGAGGCAAGTCTGTCTGACTTGGCGAACGTCTATTGGAGGAGATACCCCATTAACGCGCTCTTTCCAGAGCAGTTTTTATTTACAAATACAGTACATAATGACTTTGTTAGTTGTAGTAATATGAAAAGAGAAGAGTAAAATGGGTCAATCCTATTTTAGTCATTCCCTAAATAATTATAAGTCTTTTATACAGATATGAATAAATTGTTTTGGAGGATCGGATCCCATGCCACACCCAAAAATAAAATAATGATCAATTCTCACAAATTTGTAAACACAGAATATAATTTTGTAAGTTTTTTAAAATGTAGTCCACTCAACAGTTCTATTTAGAATTTTGACCGGTTTTTCACAGGGTATGGATGGGCCAGAAACTAGACCCATTTTAAGAATAAATCTTAGAAGCTTGTTAAAGATGGGCCTCCATACGGCCCTTGGAAATGGAATGGTGGAACCTGCAATAGTTTCACATAATCCTAATTATAATTTTTTACGTGATCAATAATTAAAACAGTCTAAGATTTGGATTGAGATCACATATATCACTCTTTATATTTAAAATTGTGTATCACTATTACGATTTTAGTAAGTGTTTTTAGGTTTAATATTTTCATTATATGATTCAACAATCCCATTAGTTTTTTTTTTAAACTACAAAATTAATTACACTCAAAACGTATGTTTTGGTCACATAAGATATTTTGATGGTATCTGAGATGGATTACCTAAGAAATTGAAAAGACTACAGCGAAATATACTCAATTGAACATTAAATTGAAAACAGTTTATGATGGTGATTATGATCTTGACACTGTTTATCTACTTGAGTCATTATTATATTCAGAGTCACTGGTTGTCTTCCGCTACAAGGATATATATCTCCCAGACCCAGTAGGCTAACCATCAGATTCAAAATCTTAACTTTGCCTAGTAGTGGTAATGATAAAGAGTTATCGAGAAGACTTAGAATTTGACTGAGAATGAGGATGAGGCTAATCATCTAGGAATGACGCAGCATCATCATAACTCGAGTGTTTTGAATTGGACTGAGATCAAAACCCTAGATAATGATGTCATCTTCTTGGGTGACAAAGCTAATTCAATATGTTTTTAACTTGCTGCTACAGGTTTCAAGCTGCAGCACCAGGCTGCAGAATCTATCTACTTCCAGATGAATACTATTCTGGAGGAATTGTTAGGTAGGCTATTTGAAGGAATGAGTAACTCGAATACAAATTGTTTTCAACTTTATATTATTTTTAGCGCATTGTTTAAACTTCTAGTATGAGACTTCTCGTGCTAATACTAAGATGTTCAAGTTTACAGGTAGTGTGGATTTTGCGGAGAGCTTCCATTTCCATCACTCTTTTCACAGACAGCTCAAGTAGTTTTTTTTTTTGCCAAACACTCAAGTAGTTGGATTTTCCCTTGTTTTGTCAGCTTCAAGAAAGCATGTTCCATGGTGTATTCTTCTTCTTGAGTTGGAGGAATCCTAGTACAGTGGTTTTTCCTTTTGAATTCAACAATATAATTACTTACTGTCACTACTATATATAAACTGTATATATATAGCTGAAGTCTATGATTTCTGCCACGGTGGTCCTTTTGCATCCTCCAAAGAAATCCCATGTTTTTGCAAATAAATAAAGGTAAATATTACTTGTGATATTTAGTATTTTCTTCACGTTTCAAATGTTATTTAAGATATTAAAAATTGTTATTATTTTCCTAAATCGCGGAGTTCCAAAATACGCTGAATATGTCTAAGGTGTGTGTCATCATGTATAATTTTTACAAACTTTTTGGTATGGCTCGGTTCTGAGGCGAAAAGGTTTAGAACCGAACTAGAACCGGATTTTAGGTTTAGTTGATTCCCTGTACCATGTAAAAACCAAACCGTATTTTAGGTCCTAAAACCAAACCATAGCAGAATCGGTTTTTAATTTTTTTTTTTTATTATTTTTACTAAAATTCGAAATACACACCCAAGTTGATAATCCATAAACAATTCACAAATTTGCAAAATACAAATTATAAAGACAACCGATCGCTTCAAAGTAGAGAGTATCAAAGTCTAAATTCCAAACAATCTAATAATTTAAAAAAGTTGAAATATTTAAAACGTAAATCTCGAGACTTAAACGACGTCAAGAGGCGTAACTCAAACTTCAAAAGTGCACCATATGTGGTTGAAAAAAAATACAATTTTTTGTATATTAAGTGAGTTAATCTATCATATCAGTTAAAATATAGAACTACTTCTGAGTTAAGTTTCGAGTTCAAAACTCAATTTATTGTAGAACTGATATAGACTAACATAATATATAATAACTATATATAAGTAAACAAACCACATATATATCCAATATGAACCAAAACCTAATAGTGGAGGGTCTACCCTAGGTGTGTAAACGAGTCGATCTACTCGTGAGCTACTCGAGATCGGCTCGGCCGATATTCGAATTCAACTCGCTAAATTTGAGTTGAGTCGAGCTCGAGTCGAGCTTTTTCCGATACCGAGTCGAGTTCGAGTTCACTGGTACTCGACTTGAGAGGCTCGCGAGCCTAATCAAGCTTTTTTGTTTTGCCTATTTGAGTCGAGTTCGAGTTTTTCGAGCTTTACGTAATAATATTATATATGTATATATTGAGTTCAAGACGAGTTCGAGCCAAAAGCCTAATCGAGTCGAGTTCGAGCTAAGGTGCACCATTTATAATTTAATTGAATTTTTTTTAACATTATCGAGCCGAGTCGAGTCGAGCCGAACTCGAACACGTCGAGTATGACACCGAGCCGAGCTTGAAAAAGGCTCGGTTGAGTTCGAGCTCGAGCTCGAGTAAACTGAGTCGAGTCGAGACGAGTTTTCCAGATACTCAGCTCGACTCGGCTCGTTTACATCCCTTTATTCTACCCAAAAAAATGATGCAAGTAGGGGTGTAAATGAGACGAGCTACTTGTGAGCTACTCGGGATCGACTCGGTAAAAACTCGAATTCGACTCGAAAAATTTCAAGCCGAGCCGAGCTCGAGTCGAGCTTATGGGTTTACCGAGTCGAGCTCGAACTTGATAATACTCTGCTCGAATGACTCGCGAGCCTAAATGAGTTTCGAGTTCGAGTTTATAAGTCGAGTCGAATCGAACTTGATTCTTATTATTATTCTTAATTAATACTAATTAATTATTGCATAGATAAATCGAGTTCGAGTATAGTCGAGTCGAGCTCGATTTTTTTAATTATAAGAAATGCTAATTTGTTGTAATGTATAATTTGCTGTCGAGCTCAGTTATGTCGAGCTTGGAGTCGAGTTCGAGTTCAAGTTTCAAAATTAGAGCTTGGTCGAGTCGAGCTTGACATATACTCGGCTCGACCCGGCTCATTTACACCCCTAGATGCAATGGTGTATTACTAACTAACAATTTAGGGTTTATGTAACAAATGTGGTTCTGAAAAATCGATTCAGAACCTGTTTTAAACCGGTAAAAAACCGCTCCATATATTTCTTATCAAAACTGAACTATTTAAGAAGTAGCGTAATCAGAACCGGTTCGTATTGGTTCGGTTCGCCCAAACCGATTGTTATGCCCATCCCTACTTTTTGGATATTTATATAACTTTTTACGGTCAAAACATTTCGGATATTAAATTCGAACTTTATTCTTAACCATTTCTCAATAACTAACGACATGTTTGGTTCGTGGAATAGGGAATATAGAATAAGTAATAGAGAATAGAAATATGGAATAAGGAATAGGTAATAGGTAATAGGTAATATTAATATGATATTATTTGGTTGACACGAGGAATAAAGAATGAGGATTCCAAATCCAATGTTTGGTTCATAGAATGTTATGGGTAAATGAATGGAATAAGCCAAACTGACAGTTATACCCTTTTACCATATATATTAATCAAATTAACAATATTAAACATTAAATAACCAAATCATAAATGAAATAATTGAGATATCATAGTGAGCGAGTGGCGGTGGCGAATGAACGACAGTGGTTGGCAGGCATCGTCGGGCTAGCGGTGGTAGCGGTTGGCGAGCAGCGGCGGTGGCGGGCGGGCGGGCGGTTGGCGAGCAGCGGTCAGCCGGTTGGCGGGATGCGACGGGAGGCGGCTGTCGGCAAGGCGTGCGGCGACGGCGGCGGGCGGTTGGCGAGCAGCGGTCGCCCATTTGGCGGGCAGTGGCGGCAGGCGGTGGTCAGCAAGGCGTGCAGCGATGACGGTGACGAGAGGACGGTTAGCGGGTGACGATGGGCGAGCGGTTGGTGGGCAGCGGCAGGCAGATGGCGAGTTGTAAAGTAAAAATGATTATTTAAAAATAGAAGTATTGTAAAGTAAAAATAATATATTAATTAAATTAAAATATAATCACTTTTAATTAAAGTTATTATATAATAAATTATATAATATATATAATACACAAATTAGATAAATGTTAAAATTGTATTTTTTTTTTCTCAATTTCATCAAATTTGGAATACTTAATCATAGAAGTTAGGCTAGGATTAGTCATTCCATTAAAATTAGGATCAAGAAATCTTTATTCTACCCAATAAATAAACCAAACACAACCATAGTAATTATTATTCATTATTCCAATTCCAATTCAATAAACAAAACGTGTCGGAATAGTTTTTTTTTTTTTTTAACCTTCAATAACTAATATTTGTTGCATCTTTTTAGTTTCCAAATGTATATAATTATGATTAGTTATTTAATGAACTGCAATGCATTAAATGTACTCACAACTCTCTTACCGTACACGTGGCCCGCTTGATTCCTATCAACCAATTATCTGGGCCCCACAATATTCAATGATTAGGGTATGAGTATGACCCCATCCATGTAGTAGTCACCAATCACTAGTACTGCTCATCCTAAAAGGCAAAAGGATTTTGTAAGTACTTCATTTTCCATTTTGAAAAAAGATACATATAAATTAAATAAAACTGCCCCCGCCAGGTGCATGTACGCCCAAAACTGAATCTGGGAATACGGTTCCTAGATGGTGATACTCCGGGTATATGCATATGTCGGTGCATTTTTTTTTCTTTTTATCTTAATCTCATTGCATTTTTTTTTTTATCTTAATCTCAGTGCATTTCAGTCAACCATACCATGGAAAAATCGTGAGTTTGCATGTCACCATTCTTATTCAATCTATATTAGACTCATATATATAAATAAATATAATTCCACTTAATTAAATTAAGCACAGACAACTATGAAATTAAATAAATTATAGAGTTTCTTATTTTATATATATATATATATATATATATATATATAAATATATATAAAGTCACGTATTACAACCAACAATTCTTAAACTTTAAAATGTATTATTTTAATCAACATCATTAAATAATATTTTATATAATTTCAATGTCTTAAAAAAACTATTTACTATAATATTATCTATTTTTTAATGGGTCAATAACCTATAAAATGTCTGAAATTTCAACTTTGTATATTTTATGTTTTCCATTCATTTTTAGGGTTAAATTTAACATAATTGTGTAAAATGACATTCTTGCCCCTTTTAATATTTTGTTTTATTTAATATATTATTTGAGGAAATGTGAAATGACAAAATTACCCCTGAAGTCAAACTAAAACAACCACGGCTCCGACCACCACCACCCGACTCCAGCAACCACCACCCAACTCCGGCGACCGCCACAAATCGGAGGTACCGGCCCCGATTGGGCCCAAATCGGAGCCTCAAAGCTCCCGATCTGGAGCTAGGTGGCTCTGGTTGGAGCTCTGTGGCTCAGGTCGGGGCCACGGAGCTCCGACCAGAGCCATAGAGCCTTCCGAGTGGATTTCGCCACTTAGGTGTTTATGGGCCTACACCATGGGCCTCGGGTGTCCGTTTTCTAAGTTTTGAAATATAATCGATCATGGCCCATTTATCGGGTCCAATTTATAATAGCTTGGGCGTATATCCAACAATGTGTATTTTTGTATGTCTGATTTGTTCGTGTACCCAGGTTTGAATACCTTACTTTGGCTACTGAAGGCCGGGTCTACATCACCATTAGCTTACAAACAGCGTGTACATCTACATAAGAGCATCTACATGGGCAGACCTTCTCGGAGAGACTGTTCAATTTTATTGGCTTGCAGGTGTTGGCATTTGGATTTTGGGCCGCCGTAATTAGGAGCCTATTAATATGAGTAAGTTACCCAATAAAATTAAGTAATGTCACATTAGGGATTTTGGGTTGGGCCTAAAATCCCAATTGACATGAGATCCCCAAAATTGGGCCTCCCTTACTTTATGGCCATCCGAAATTACTAGGAGGGCAAAGTGGACTTTTTTCCACTTTTCTCCTCTTATAAATAGGGAGTGTTAGGTTTTAACTAAAGGTTAATCACTTTTGTGGTGAGACAAAACTATTCCCTCCTCCCTAAGGAAGTTTCGGCTGAACCCCCTATTGCCTTAAAGGTGTCAAATTGTTTCGAGCAAATTACTCTGGAGATCCATCCCTGTAGAGGAATCGACAAGAGGCTTTGTTGTGGAGACAAATCCGCGTAGGGCTTCATTAACCAGAACCCTTACGGGAACCGTCCGACGGATCGTGAACTCCCCTAGAAGATCTTGGGACTACGGAAAGCATTGTAGGTATGTGCGACTTATTCCGTTGCGTAATGTGTTTACCGAGCATGTATCTTGTTTATGTTTCCGTAGTATTTACCCCTATAATCCTACAGTGGTATCAGAGCATGTGTTAGGGAGTTCATAAATTTTGATAAATTGGTGTTCTTGAAAATACACACATCAGCCGAAATTTTAAAAAAATTCAATTTTTTAATCACGGTGGCCGAAAATTTCATGATGTTCATAATAAAATTTGATGTTCATGATCTTCAAGAAAAGTTGAACTTTTATAATTTTTTTTGGCCAATTGAACTTTTATTAAAATTAAACATTGGATTTATTGATCTTAGTAAAATTTGATCTTAAAATTTGACCACTAACTCTAATTACATGTTTTGGCCGAACCTATAGGGTTGTACAAAGTGAAATCTTAATTTCTTAGTCCCAAGTAATTGTCCATTTCAACCGAATATATTGTTACTATTTTTAATTAAATTTTCCGGTAACAATACTGCATTTATTTGGTCACAATTAGGGCTACATTCACAAGATAATTGTGATAGAATCTATCAATAAATTCTAGCATGATTTTAGGAAACTAGATAATATTGAAAGATATTTTAGTTGCCTAACATTGAGAAAATATATTGTATATAGATTTTATCATAATGTAGAATCTTAACAATAAATAATATATATATATATAACTGAATTTCGGCCATATATATGTGTGTAAATATTGTAAATTATTTTATAATTAATTATTACTTGGTGGCTAAGTTAAGTTTTTAGTGGATTTTAAAACCCTACTTAGCCCACAAGTAGTAATTTCGGCCCAACCCTATTGGGTTAATGGGCCGGTCCAATTTTGCACGTTTGGGTCGGGTCGACCGACACGGAGGACCAAGGGAACTCGAACCGGGTCAACTGAACCGAACTGGGTTGGGTTCCACGGGTCAAGACCGGAGCGAGTCAACCAACCGTGTTTTCTCAATCGGGCGACCCATCTGGGTCGGGTCGGACCGGGCAACTAAAATGGCTCGAACCGACCTGGTTTGTGTGAAGAACCGAACTGAATTTCTATTTTGAACCGAACCGTTTTCAAAACCAAACTAAATTTGACTGAACCGGACCTATGAGCCGGACCGACTCGAGTCAACTGAAAATAAGAAGGTCAAATTTTAAAATTCAAATATTTTCGAACTATAAAATTACCTACACAGTGCTCATAGGTTTAACCTTTTAATTAAACCTAATGCATAGTTTGATTTTGAGGGTGGATCTCGGAAATGCATGATTTTGGGACTGAGTCATTTAGAGGGCTGGATTGCGATTGCTATTTAATTGACAATATTGCATGATTAGAACTGTCGGCTTGACTATGTCAAGCTAGCTGGATTATACATGTTGTGGGTATAGCCTTGAATTTCAATTAATGAATTGCGCACTAGGATAGACATGCTGTGATGGTTGCAAATGCCTAGGATTCATGTCTAGAAGTACGCATGTTTGATTGATAGCATGAATTGCAAGTCAGCCCCAAATGGTTTAAAACCGAAAAGCAGTCGCCAAATATGCATGTTTGATGTGGTGTGATCACGCATGTGATAATTTACTTAAGTAGTAGAATTATATATGCAAGCATGAGTTCCTCAGAACATTTGACGCATGACGCGTATGCATGATGAGTGGTTTGTTTCATGGATGTGGCATGCGTATGATGATACTTGTGTGGTAAAATTATGTATGCATGCATGAAATCCTCTAAACGTTTTAAAAAAAGGGTCTTGGGAAAGTCAAGAGCGGGTGTATGTAAAAACTCCATGTTCCGGTAAAAGAGATCAAACATTTTTAAAAGACTGATCTATTAGAAAGAAGACGACGGTAATGTGAACTCTTTCACGACCTCCTTCCCTCGGTTTACGAACGATCGGTTTGGTTAGATGTCTGAGGAATCATTACTAGTCGTCTTCTATCTCATAGATATTCGATATATGCAATTCTTTTTCCAAATGTTATTGTCTCCCTGCTTATGCATGATTATCAATGTGTTAGTATCGAATAACAGCACTGATGGATTCATCATGTGTTGATGAGCTTTTGAATGAGGCAAACTACGACTCGTGGTGCAAACGCATCAATGATCTGTTGGATGATAAGGGTCTTCTAGACCACATTCGGAAGACGATGAGTTGTCCAGATGCCGGCCTGACCAAAGGGCTAGCATATACCCACTTCAAGTGGGAGTAGGATGACAAGAGAGCCAATGAGATTTTGCTGTCTGAAATGTCTCTGGACTTTAAGGAAGAGTATAAGGATATTTGTGCACAAAGAATATCTGGGATGCATTGTTCCAGAAATACGGAAACGGCATTGCAGTTGTATTGCGCCCTCTTATACCATATATGGATGAATGTCTAAAGAGCAACATCATCAGTATACTTGAAAAGGTATGTCAACTCCTCAGCATGATCAAACCGCTTGAAGAAGAAAGTCAGATGGCTGAATGAGACAAAATTCAGGCCATAATCGGGATCCCCCCGAAGTCCTTGAGAACAACCAGGACACTGCTGACTATCAGCGGTTCAACGCTGGATCTTGCATCGGTCCAGAAATTAATCGAGATGGAAGAAACTCGGTTGGCATTGGTAACGAAAGAAACCAAGTTGTCAGGACAACCTGCTGGGCACAAGAGGAAATGGAGGAATAAGGGGAAGAAACAACAGGCTGTCGACAATAAAACATCGACAGATTCTAAACAAGGCAATCTTCAGTTAAAATCAGAGATAGTTTGCATGGATTTTAGCCCTCGTCGTACAAGTGATGAAGCTGGATCCAGCAAATCGCATGCTGCCAAGGTATGCGACATTAGATATGTTATGGAAGCGTTAGTTTCCACTTCTGTCATGTTAACTGACTCAAATCCTTATTGGATTATTGAGTCAGGTGCGACGGACCACATAACCAATGACAAGGGATTGTTTGTCATGTTCAGACGTATGGCGAAGTATTCAAATAGGATATACATAGGTGACAACTCTCATGTTGAAGTCGAAGGAATAGGGAACTGCAAATTGTTTTTACGCAATGACAGGACCCTACTCCTTGAAAATGTCATTTTTGCTCCTAGAATTCGAAGGAATGTTGTTTATGTTACCTCTCTTATGAATAATGGATTTACTTTATCATTTGAGAACTCCCTTGTCCGATTAAATAAATGCTATGTCTTTTATGGGCATGCATTTTCCTCTCAAGTTCTCATTGTCATGGATTTGGATGGTAATGCGAATTCGAATAGAATGTATTCAATATCATCCAGGGAAGCAGAAACTGATGCGGCTGGATGGCACGCAAGGTTAGGACATATAGGCTATGATAGAGTTCGGTCTCTAGCTCGAAGTTTTGTGGTGAGACAAAACTATTCCCTCCTCCCTAAGGAAGTTTCACCCGAACCCAATATTTCCTTAGAGGTGCCAAATTGCTTAGAGCAAATTACTATGGAGATCCATCCCTGTAGAGGAATCGACAAGAGGCTTTGCTGTCGAGATAAATCCGCGTAGGGCTTTCTTAACCAGAACCCTTACGGGAACCGTCCGGCGGACCAAGAACTCCCCTAGAAGATCTTGGGATTACGGAAAGCATTGTAGGTATGTGCGACTTATTCCGCTGCGTAATCTGTTTACCGAGCATGTATCTTGTTTATGTTTCCGTAGTATTTACCCATATAATCCTACAACAGGCTGTGAACTTTGTAGTCTCTATTTTTTCAGTAACCAACGTCTTTCAGTTGAAGAAATAAATGTATTATAACTAACGGTTGTCTCTTCGTTCTGTTCTGTTTTTGTAGCGAAGCACATCACCAAGCCAAGTTTAAACCTGACAACTGATATAACAAGTATAAAACGATGTGAAGAAACAAATGTATTATACCTATAAAAGTATGAAAATATGTTATGTCAACATATGCTTGAACTGAAAAGTTGTTGTTCAGTAATTTATTGTAAAGACAATTTGTAAAATGTATGTACGGATAAATTATTTGTTTACATATGATTTTGTCCAACATATCGGAACTTGCACATAGTACATAATTCCATCAATTTGACTTGAACCCATCCGATTCTAAATGTGTTGTGTCGAAACAGTATTTGGCATGTCAACAAGTGGCAATTAGAAATGGAACGTGCGGTGGTAAAGTTAACTTTCAGGATTGACCGAAAATACGGTGAAGGCAATATATAGCATATGATTTCTACACGCATAAACCGTCTATTTAATCTGAACTAATCAACACCAAAGCCTAACATTGGAATCACATACGGCTGTGCTGAACAACACAATTTGAATTCACCTAACACCGACTCGCCAGACTACATTTGGCATCGGGTGCAGGGTTGTTGAATGTCGACAACGAATACTCGTAAATGTCCCTCGTAGTAGTATTTCGGGTCAAAGTCGGAACAACTGAAGACGACATACTAAAACGAGGTTATGCAACTGCAATGGAAGGTTTCAGTAATAACAGAATGGATGACTAAATGTGCGTAATTAAAGTTTACCTAATGGTAGTCTAAAGACTTTCATCGAATACCAAAACCCAGCTAATAAAGACTCATATTCAGTAGCACCAGGCTGCAACTCCCTAGAACACCTTTAGCACCAGCTAGTTGGAGTTGAGAGGGCGGCAGCGCAGCCTCCCAGGCCCCTGCTGCCAAACTAACAACGGTAGGACATCGGTCAGAAACTTTAATGATGGATCAATGTACCGTCCTTTTCCTGACGGACATTTCACCTCAGTAAACATTCCCGACCGATTTTACTCGTCAGAAACGTTTCCGACCGAGTTCCTGCTATCGTTTTAACGAGATGCCGTATCTGACGGAAAACTACCGGAACAATCCATCTCCGTTTGAATTCCGACCGATTCGGCTTGTAGGTAAAACTGTTGTTTTTTTGTTGGTAGTGTGATATGGATTTCGATTTGGGGTTAACAACATACGAAGAAAGCGCATCTTAGAAGATGTATCGACCATATTTAGTATAAGGATTGTGATGATATGTATCAAGTAGGTGAGAGTAAGACAGCTCCATCGGATTCCAATGGTCGAGATCGATGCATCCCAATCCAACCCCCTTTTATGTCTAGTCTTTATCAATCTTCTTTTTTCTCAATTTTTTTGACTAAATTTTCTACAGAAAGTATGAAAGAGAATGTAATGGAACAAATGTATTGGTCATTGATGGGGCCCTGAACCACTTTCTATAGAAATTTCACACCATATTTTACAGTTTGTATCACCACTCTTTTTTTTTCTATACTTCATCCATGCTCCAATATCATGTTTTTTCTAATTTTTAATAAATACATACAAAAGTGAAAAATGAGAATGAGACCCGTTTTTTTTAGTAACCCGACCTAAATCCAATATAAGAGCATTCTACTTGATATTTATCTTATGGTTGAATCAATTAATAAACTGAATTGTTTTTTTACGAGTATACCGAATTTGAATTCAATTGAAATCTGCCTTACGAACTTTTGAAGTTTCAGAACTGAAATTGCGAAAACAATTATTTAAAAAAATTAAATAATAATAATTGGGAATGGGATACATCATCCATCCCCACAAAGGAAAATGAAAGAAGGGGCCTCCTCCATGTACTTGTACTATTATACATCATTAATGGAGGAAGTCTCTCTCAACATCAGCAGAAGCAAAAGGACAGCCATGCAATACTTGGCATTTATTACCCCCATTCACATTGAAAACAGTTGGCAATAAACAAGTTCATACATTTAGAACAAACACCAAACAAAAACATAAACAACATCTAATCTGCCATCAGTTTCTTTCTTCTACAGCTGATCGAAGCTAATATTACTAGAACTAGATGGTATTGCTTCTCTAATGGTGATGGCAGTGGCAGCGGTTGGAGGAGATAAAAAAAGATCTCCTTAGCTTCGGGGGGGGTTTCGACCGTTTCAGCTCAAAAACCATCTCTTCCTCTTTCCACACCCATCTTCTACATCGAATGAATCATGAATATACCAAATAAGAAAATTCGAAAGGTGGTGTATCTATGCAATTCTTGTCTGCAACTGTCCTACAAATTTCTTCTCGCAGTGCATCCCAAAGAAAATGTGGCATTTTACGGATGGTGGGTACCTGGTATTGATGCCACAAAAATTTGATCTTTTGAGCATCGGTTAATCGTACTTGCCCTAGAGAATTGTCACAAAGTCGGGGGCATCGTTCCTCGGCCCATCAAGAGACCTATACATATATAGCACATCGACACTGTTGTCTTCCTTGTCCTCCATTGTTTCGTTACCTTCATATCTAATCAACTCCACCACAAGGCGCGGCATTGCTCGGGCAACTTCCATGCAACCTTGTTTAGACAAACTACAAGAAGACATCCAAAGGAACCTCATATTGTAGTACTGATGCAAACCTGATAGCAACCCCGCGTCACCGAAAGGGCTGTCCCTAATCTCAAGCTTCTGCAATTTAGGGCAGCCCTCTAGGACATACCTTAGGCCTTGATCACTGTCTCCTGCAAAACCCACCGACAATGTCCTGACCAGTTTCCCGTATTTCCCGATGTAAAAGAAGGCTCGGTCGGTTAAAAGGCCCGAAATGGCGAGCCGTGTGAGCTTCTTGCAGTTCTTGACAATGGCGCCAAACCCTTTATCCATGGGCTCTCCGGTTAGGTGGTCAGGGCGTAGCCTACCCATTATGCACAGCCTGAATACTTTGAGTTCCAAGCAGTTCTCTGACATGGCGATGACAGCAGCATTCGTCATTCTCTGACAGAAGTACAAGATCGACTCTAGTTTCCGACAGCCCTCAGAGATTGCCTGGAGACCGATTTCCGAAACGGGTCCTTCAATGTCTTCCTGAGCATCGAGGGGGAAAACCCGGAGCTCCCTCAGATCTTTGCATGTGGAGGCCACAGCTTGGAGCCCCTCATCAGTTACCGAATCAAGAACCTGCAAAATAGAAGTAATTATAGATGGAAACTCGTCAGTCTGATGAGTTCATCTTTATAAAGCGAATCGAAACAATAAATGTCTGAATCAGCACTTACCCACAAGACCTGCAGCTTGCTACAACGGGATATGACCGACTTGAACTGCTCCACATCAATACTCGCATAGCTCAAATTCAATGAGGTGAGGTTTGAACAAACTGGGTAGATATAAGGCAAATATTCAGGCACAATCTCTCTGAACCCAGAGAGACAAACAAGTGATTTGCAGGCTGAAAATGCTGCAGTGTAATCCAATTCTCGATCTTCAGGTGCCTGAGGTTCCGAGAAAATTCCAGTTCCGAGATGTGTAAGCTGAGGAGCTCTAGTTAACAAGTTGTATAGCTGCCCTAGAGAGACATTAGGGTTCAACCTTAGCTTCTTCAGTGAAGGAGACCTCACCACAAGGCTCTCCAATGCAGAAAAGTTAACTGGGCATTCAACACAGTCGAAGATAAGAGACTCGAGATGGGTTTCGCCTTCAGGGAAACAAGATATCCAATCCACACCATCGTATGTAACCTCGGTATCAGTCAGATCAAGAACCCTAAGTTGTCTGCACGTGAAAGGAACAATTCAAATGAAACCTAGCTGATTCAGATGGTTTACAGTGTTTAAGATCATCAACATCAATCGCAAATTCATCAGCATTCAAATCAATTACTAACCGAAACTAGTAGTAATATAATTCTTCGTCAATTGTATCGAAAAATATGGAGAAATGCCATTCAATTAGTTTCTGACAGTAAAGTTGTTGGAAGCAGCATTGAATTCGAACTTGAATATACCTGCATTTGCTAGCTACAGCGGCAAGTCCGCTTGTCCCAAACCCCTCGCAGCAGACAAGAACCAAATCCTTAAAACCAGCGAAAGAGTCCGCGAGGAGGATGAGATCATCGTCGGTGAGCGACATGCGCTTCAGATAGATGCTCTCGAGCCATGGGTAAGCCTTGGCCATGGCGGCCACCCAGGAGCGGAAATGCGCCCCCCAGTTCTGCGGCATGAGGTTGAAGTCAGCGAATCGCGGACGGCCCTTGATGGAGACGGACTTGATACGCGGGAACCGCGCGGTGACCCGGTTCGGCGAGACGGAGTAGCAGTTGCCGATGAAGAGCTCTGACCGCGTCAACGCCTCCGAGCGGTACCACGACTTGCAGACAAGGGAGGCGGCGTTGCGGTCGGAGCGGGTAGTGAGAAACTGGAGCACGTTCTCGAGGACGATCTCGAGGACCTGGTCTGAGTACGGACTGGGGTGGACGGCGGCACAGTTGCGGGTCTTCTTGGATCCAAGATCCGGCGGCGGAGGGTGGCCTTCGTCCTCGGACATTAGTTCGATGGCGGCGGGGGTGTGGTGGTGGTTGTTGTCTGGCATTTGGGAGAGGGGAAGAGAAGAGTGGTGATTGGTGGAGGAGAGTGGAAACAGCTAATCTTGTACTCTCAGATTTGGATCTTGATTCGGATCAGAGAGAGGAAGAAGAAGATTAGTTTAATTAATTGGTGATGCTATCATATGCTACAGAGCAGAGCAGAGGAGAGGAGGGTGTTGTCTGCATCTTCTTCATTCTGGTGCTGCGGTGGTCATTGGGATGCTTCACTTTCTTCCTGCCATGCTTCTTTCTCTCTCCTCTTACAACTGTGTCCGAAGCTCAATAATATATTATCTACATATAATATATGGTGTGTAGTAGTTCAACTTCAACTCATAATCCCTTACCCAAACATGAACGGCTATTCATGTGTCCACTAACTCATTTAAAAAACACTACTATATAAAAAGTTCATTACCAAATATCTAACCGATATTTGGATACTCAAATAAATTGCATGTCGTAATTTTTTATTAAATACTTTGTTAATTCAAGTTTTACATACGCAAAGTATACAAACTCTGTCAGAAGTTTAAACTTTTCTCGACGATGTCATAATAAAATAAAATAGCTAACAATTTGTTAAACTACTTAAACATCAAGTAGATTTTTTTACGATCGTCCAAACATTAGTTACTGATTTGCCGTATTTTTACAAATAACGTTTATGACACGTGGAGATTTGCCCAAATAATGACGAAAATCGTGATGAGCTAGCAAGCTATATAAATGTGAAATTTTAGCTATTAAAATATTCGAAACAATTTCGGTTAACAATTTATTTATGTGTTCAAAATATCAATTATTAATTGGATAATTAACTTAAATTTAAAATGGTATACCTAGCGCATAATATTAATTGTATGATTTTATATGACAATGATAATTCATTTTTCTTGAGTGGTTAATTTTAATATCAAAGTAAATTATTATTTTAAAAAATATTAGTTGACTAATAGATAAAATGAGTTAAAAAATTATGGGCAAATTTAAGTATAAAATTACATAAACAAGTTTGAAAAAAAAAAAACGTACATAAGAAAGTAAATCACTAAGGGGGTGTTTGGATATCTCACATTGCGTTCCACATTACATCAACATTACATTTTTTTTGTTTCCCAAACGACGTAATGTGCATTGTAATGCAATATTCACTGTAATCTGAGATTATGTCCAAACTACATTCAACGTAATGTGATATTACATCTAAAAAAGAATGTAATGTGAGATTACGTCCAACATTACAGAGTGTTATTATTTTATTATTATTATTTATTAAATTATTAAAATATTTTGTATTATCTTTATAGTTTATTATGATAATAATATTGTTATTATTATTAGTTATTTATTTTTTATATACTTTATAACTCATTATTATAATTAATAATAATACACACGATGTTCATATAATTTTTTTTTTGCCAATAATGTTCGTATAAAATGAGTAAGTTTTTTCGTTGCGTTTCTTTTTTTATGAAAAGTATCTTACAAAACTATATATAATGTTTTAATTAATAAAATTTTAATAGTTCTGCGTATTGAGTTTATATAGAATTCATAAATGACTCTAACATTAACCATACATAATTTTTAAGAAGTTAGTTGTTGTCAAATAATATATATTCTTTTAAATCTTATCATATTAAAATTTAATATACTCTCTTATGGATTAATATAATAATAATAAAGTCACATTACGATGCACATTACAACACATATCAAACATTGTAATCTAACATTACATTCTACATTACAGCACAACCAAACACTGCAATATAAGATTACATTATGTAGCTCACATTACTTGTAATATCACATTCCAAGTAATTTCATATTACGTCCATCCAAACGCCCCCTAACAATCTAGTACTCAATCAGAACAATACAAGTAACATGTACAACCCTTTGGGTGTTTATTTGTGTAGATTTTAAGAATTAATCAAATTGTGTGTACATTTTAAGAATTAATCAACTACTCAACTACAGGTCATTGTAATTTATCTTTTTATGAAAAAATAGTTGGTCTTCACCACTTCCTTCATTTCCTATCTGACTAATCTCATATACTGCTTCTCTAAACTCTCATTGCATTATTGTCCCCTCCCCCTTTCTTACTCAGAGTAAATAAAATACTTTACTGATTTGTGGACTGTAAAGACTATTTGTCTTAAACAGTGAAAAAATGTAACAACATATAGTATTTCATTAATTAAAACTCTCAAAAATTTTAAAAATTAAAAAAAAAAAAAAAAATTATGACTAGAACTTTATCTCTTATTAGTTAACCATGTGTAAGTATGAATTATTTTAATTATGAAACAAACATGTTAATATCTTTCTAATGAAGACCCTCGTAACATTTGCATAAAAAAAATACATGAGAAGATAATTATCAAGTTGAATATTAAACCATTTTTTTTTGGCTTAAGGATATATAATTATATATAAGGCTTAAATAAAAAGTAATATTAATAAGGTGTGGCCGTTATGGTAAGATACTATCATTGTAATATGATGTAACAATTTAACATTTTATTTGTTAGAGATTTCATGTTCAAACCCATTAGAAGTCTTGTAAATGAAAAATATTTATAGACATCACTTTACCTATTACAATCTGACCTGATTCGACCGATTATTATTCTAATGCATGACACCTAAATTACCATGTGAAATTACTGAAATGTGATATTACACAAATAATGTTAGTCACGTAATGTAATGTTAGATTAGTTTTTTTTTTTTTTTTATTGTGAATAATATGGAGTATAATATTATATTATAATGTTTGGTGTGCACTGTAATGTTTCTCTATTATTATTATATTGATATATATATATATATATATATATATATATATATGAGAGTATATTATATCTTAATATGCTAAGATTTAAACGGATATTTATTTCGAGAAACAACTAATCTACTTATTAAAATTTATACTTTGTGTTTAATACATATATAGTATATTTATTAACTAAAAAAACTAAATAGTAAAATATTAAAACTAAATTCGCCTAGCTACTAAAATTCTACTAGTTGAAACATTTTTTTTAATAATTTTATAATAAGATGTTTTTCAATAATAAAAATGTCACACAAAAAATATTCATTTTGTACGAACGTCATGTGCATTATTCTTTATTATAATAATAAATCATGAAGTATATATAAAAAATAATAGTAGAAAAATAAACTATAAAAATTATATAAGTACATTATTATTAAATAAATAATAAAAAATAATATACACTTTGTAATCTTGAATGTAATATCACATTACATCCATTTTTGTATGTAATCTCACGTCATATATAGTGATTGGAGTTTGGACGTAATTTCAGGTTACAATGGATTTCACATTACAATTTGGGCTGGCCATGGTGAGGATACCACTAATACCATAACATACCATATTTTTTTTACTCATACTATAACCATAACCATAACCGTTGCAGTTATGATTCTTCGTACCATAACCATAACTATGGTTTTTCACAGCGGTTAAACCATTTAACCATAAACATTAAAACTAATACAACAATACAACACCATTTGTTTTCATACACGCAATCCAAATTAAACATACATTCATTGTTTCATACATGAAGTCCAAATTAAACATAAGTTATTGTTTTGCTTAATTAAAGAACATTTTTTCAATTGCCTGCCTATCACTTGAGATCCTCAACGGGCATCACTTCTGATAGTCGTAACCTATAATAAATAGAAATATAGACATAATGATTAGGCATATTTATGTAATTGAATTACTCTCAATTTTTAAAATAACTAATTACCTCAACTATTGTTGATTCATCATCTTCCTCTACATCATCAATTGACTTAAATTTTTCTAACTTTATCAATGCATCTATAACAATGAAAAAAAAAATATATATGAATTAGTACAAATTGATAAAATGGTATGAAAAAATTCATAAATGGAGCAATTTTATAATATAGTTGAAGTTTGCATGTGCAACGTTATAAGTCACTTTAGAAGGAAAATAATGTCTGGAGAAATATAAGTTATAATTAGAACTATATACCTTTTTGAGTGTTCATCCATATCCAATATTGGGCACACAATGATCAAGATACCGAATGAATTAATGGTGGGGTCTCTGGCCACAAAGAAAAGAATGGTGGTAATTGAGATATGTGATAATTGGATTAATACATTTTTTGTTACAAGGCTGATTAATACTTATATAGTATAATAATGTATATGTATAAAAATTAGTAATATATTTATAGCGCGGTGATGGTTATAACCATGGTTTTGGACTTAATACCATAACCAACCATAACCATTGTGGGTACAAAACTCATCACCATAACCGCTAATCACTATAATTGTGCGGTTAACCATTGCGGTAAATAGTGCGAATAAGAATAACCATGGTTATTTAAATTTCATCGCACCATTGCCGACCCTAACTACAATGCACATTACATTGTTTGATTTGTCAAACGACGTAATGTAAATGAGATTACATCCTAAGTATATTCATCCAAACACCCGCTAACCGGAGTTCACATCACATTCATGGTGAAAAACGGATGTTCTTTAGAAAAAAAAAAAAAAACAACAAAATAGTTAATACTTGATATATTTCCATTAATTTAATGTAAATACTGAGTATACACAGGAATTAGTAGCCTAAACATAGACAGGGAGGAAAGGGAAATGGAAAGTGAGTGAGTGATTGGGCTTAATCAATCAATCAAAATGGTAAAGAGCAAGAAAACAATGGTATTGGAGGTTCTATCTATCTAGATAAGGGAAGGTAGCTTTCGTACATGAACTTTTGGTCCAAAATAATTGAAGAGATCAAGGCTTGCTTGTGGAGGATGGATGGATGGAGGTGGGAGCCTTGTCGTCCTTTCAACCAATTATTGGCCTTTGCCAACCAATTAATATTAACCAATCATATATTTTTCATGCCATTTTTTTTTAATAATCTAATAAACTTTTTGTTTCATTTTCATGTTAATGTTCTTACTCTTTCTTTGACCAAAAAAAAAAAATTCTTACTCTTTCGATTTAAAAAAAAGTCCTAATCTATTATTATGATATATATTAACTATTACACAATCATATAATACGGTATAACTGTTTAGTGTTTCATTCATTAACTAAATGTTTCGGATTTAAACTTTGTCGAGTCTTGAGAATGAACAAATATTTATGATCAACATTTTACCATTTACTGAGTGAGCCAGTACGAGCAGATATTATTATATATGTTGATCAAGTATGCTACAAGCACTGCCTCCTAAAACATTTTCATGAAACATAATTACTAATTTCGTTATACATCATTATTTGACTTAATTACATATTTTATTTATTTATATATTTATTTTACAATATGAGTTATTTTGTTTTGTTTTGGCAAAACATGATATTTTGTAGTCATATTTGTTAGCAGGGAATATTATATTTTTAGTAGATTAATTATCGACCATTAATTTTAGTACTTCGAGTTTTTTTTTTTTTTTTTTTTGTCTTTTATGAGTCACAACTATCTGAACTGTAATTATTTAATAACACATGACTCGATTCACTAAGTTAGGGGTGACTTTTCTTGATCGAAGCTCATGCTAGACATGATCACCTAGTCTGGGAGACCATGTTTAGTACAAGCTCAGACCAAGGCATACCGTTTAATTCGACCAATTGAGTCAAGAAAAATCTAGAGTTCTGATTGGTTAATGTGAGCTAGGGGGCTCGACCTGGCTCGTGCTAGACATGGTCTTCCATATTATTATTAGGTAACCCTAGGTTGGTTGGACTAACTGGTAAAGCGAGTTGTGTTCCCCGTGGGCGACCCGAGGTCGAAACCCGCCGGAGACGCCGACTTGGGGAGGACTTTAACCTTAACGCTCCCGGTCCGAACTTGCGAAAGCAATGTAAATATATAACAATAAAATAAAAAATTATTATTAGGTGATCATGTCTTATATAAACTCGGGATAATGGGAATCCCAACTAGATAAATCGAGTTGTGATCATTAAATAATTACACTTCAAATAGTTAAAACACCTAAAATTAAATAAAAAAAAGTTAAAATACTAAAACTTCAATAACATATAGTTTATGTATAAAAAAAATCCATTTATTACTATTACACGTTTCATACTTTTAATAATTATTATATATATATATATATATTAAAGAAAAATAAAATACTACCAAGTACCACCGACGATGATGCTTCTGAGCAGTAGATATCCTCGAGTGATGGATGAGTATTATTTTTTTTTTGGCCGAAGATGGATGAGTATTATTAATTTCTTATTGTAACCTTCTATTATCTCTTTTTCTAGTCACAATTTCTCTTCTTGAACTAATCAAAACTGGTCAGAATTTTAAAGAACCCCATACACATACACATTGTTACATCACATTGTTAGCCATAGCCGATCCCAAGCTAGGTGTGTAGGTAAGCAGATTTATTTCGTATAATAATTTAAATTTATTATACAGACTACTAACAAAATTAATAAATTAAAAGGTTTTAATTAAAAAAAAGTTATATGGGTGGAGTTAGAGCACCAGCACCTTATGCAGGAGTTGAAAAGCATGGTTAAGACTTGTTTCACTTATAAATATGAACTTATACAAAGTTTACTAAACTATATATTTTATTTCACATTAATTTTATTTAGCGTGCATGTTTGAATGTGAGATTACGAGAAACCGATGTAAGATGAAGAAGTATTTATTAAAAGAAATCATTCTAGTTCCAAAACAAGGTTTCAAGTTGTTCCGAGTGTTTCTAAATGGCATGTAAAGTAATTTTTAACAACTTTAAGGGTTGATTACTGACACTCACATTTCGGAACAACTCGGAGTGTTTATGTCGAAACGCCCATCAATTCCCTTTATTAAATTACGTTATTTGATTGTGCAACAATATTTTATGATTTATTCTAGCATGCTTCACAAGCACCGTATTTATGCTAATTTTATTAATAATATTAACTTAATTGTAATATAAAGATAACTTTAAATTTTTTTTTTTAATTACACTAGTATTTGCATCATAACATTAATAACGTCAAATTCTCTATCAATTCACATTTAGGATAATAGGAAAATATAAAAAAGTTTAACGCTACTTGTAAAATATAGTAGAAATGTTAGATGATAAATATTGTATTACAATGTTTAGTATGTGGAATAATATATGATATAAAATAATACTTTTTATTCTATGAAATTAAAAAGTAATCTATATCTAATATCTATATATATTATAAATTCTGAAGAAAAGATAATAATCGAGTGAATGTGGAGCTGAAGAATTTTTCAGAGATGTAATCGATGCATTAAATTTAATAAGGAGCTGCAGGAGCTGAATGGTACAGCGAAGGTTACAGCAAGACCTTCAATTTAAGAATTACACAAATACAAGAAATTAAACTACAAAATATTAAAAAATTGAATTTATAGTATTAAGATATTCAATGATTCTAGATCAGCTTGCTTTGGAAGATGAATCATCACCTCGGCAAAAGGGTCACATTCAAAGTTTGAAAAAGAACAGTGCAATTTTCCACGACACAATTTTTCATAGCAATATGCATGCATGTATCGATAAATTTTCTCAAAGTCCACTTCTATAAGAAGGGATAAGAGATGTTTGAACTGAACAGATCTGGAAGGCGGAAGATGACTCTCTATATACGGTCACAGTTGGAAAGTATCTGTCGGGCTGAGGAGGATCGACCGACGGATGGTGTACTCAAGGATGCTGAAGTGAACGCTCCTCGATGGTTGAGGAATATCGGACCGGAAAAGGATGGAGTCAGTGTTTTGTGGTTCAGCGACGAAGTGGTTGAGATCGACGCCGGATCTGGTAGGAGATGATGATGAAGAATCAAAGAGACAAATACTATATAAGACTATTGAACAGAACTCCAGTATTACCAGTTTAAACTGATGTCTTCCTATTATTACCAATGTTTTCCTTAACAATTAAATATGTATGCGATCGTGGAGGCGACGTCACCACAGATCCGATGTAAAATCCGGCCACAGACGGATCAGGTACGGCAGCGCGGTTGACATGCATGGCTACGGACCAGGTCCGGATCGGGACTCAGACGACTTGTGGTGCTGAGACATACCGAAATCGGGACCGGCTTCGAGATCACCTCGGCGTGCTTTAGGATCTTAACCTGACGATGACGAGGTCGGGTGCGACGGGTGATTCTTGCAGAAGACGAACAACCGTCTGTGAAGGTCCTCTCCCTCTCTCTCTAAGCTTGTTATGTGGCTGCGCTTCATTCTAACCGTAATCTCTAATAGCAATACTTTCCCTTCATAACTACTTAATCGTGCTAGACTAATCTTTTTCAGGTCCAAAACTAACTGATTTCCAAGAGCCTAATTCAACTCATTTTTTTTCTCCTGGCCCAATTTTAACTCAATTTGGGTATATATTAAATATGTTGATAAAAATACATTAGAATACAAAAACAATAATACCCACTATATATATTTGATAAAATCCCAAGTATTTTTTTTAATGATGTTTAATAATATTCAAAGTAGTCTACCTATCAGTTGGTCTACACAAAGATATGATACATAGTTCAGTCGTGGCAATTTGATTATGTACTATAGTTTGTTTTTACTTTCATTGTTATTATAAATAAATAATTACGATTTAAAAATCAACCCCGCGCTGCTGCGCGGGTATGCACCCTACTATTATATAAATTCTGAAGGAAAGATAATAACAGAGTGATGAGGAGTTGAGGGTTTTTCCAGTGTTATAATCGATGCATTGAGCTCACAATTACAAAATGTAAATTAATAACCTGAAAGGAAACAATAAGAAGATCTTTAACGGAGAAAAAAAGTATGCAAATTAATCTTCGACTCTATCTTGAAACAAAATCCAAATTCAATGAACTAAGCAAATTATCACACTAAAATCATGAAAGGAGAATAACAAACATCATAAATTTAAATTTATAAAATTAAGTTTACAGCATTTAAACGCACAAGTCTGATTTAATGTTCGGAAGACCGTTCGATTTCCAAGGCGAAAACTTCGGCAACATTCAATGGAAGTCTCTTCATTTCTTCATGATTCAATGTATGTCTCTTCATTTTTTAAATTTCCCTTCTAATAGAGGGGATGTATCATCGAAGGTTTATGAATCTGCACACAATCGAATTCCATCATTTTCCTTTTATTTCGATTCAGAAACACCTAAACATAAATACTCAAACCATGATTTGTAAAAAATTATATTTTATAAATTAGTTTTTATTTTTTTATTCGCTCGCGCGATGCGCGGGTTATGCACCCTAGTAGTTTCATTATTTGAGTATAGTATAAATTATAGTTTAATAAAATAATTTTATCTTTGGAAAATTGTATCCCTTTTTTTCATAAAGAAAAATCCCTAAAGTTTTCATAAAAATAAATAAACTAAAAGAACAAAAAAAAGTAAGGACGAAAAAGGGAAAGGTTCCTTGTTTAAGGACGTAATAAGAATTAACATTTTACCACCATTTTTTTTTTACCATGAATGATACTTTTTTACTATGAAAAAAACGATAGTAAGTTCAACCCGGATTACAATCAAATAATAAAATCGACAAAAGAGGAGATGGGGTAAATCAACCCAATTGGCCGGACACATCTCATTTTTGGATTATATGACAACCCAGTTTGCACATCTGTAAGCACTATGATGAATGACTTTCCACTACACATCTGAACTTGGCTTGCTAATTGGCACATCGTGCTACCTATTGTCAAACCTCCAATTCGTGTCGGTCGTCGATGAAAAGATTTGGTTTACTTTGTATTCCGCATCCGACTCGATGACGACACTTTTCCATTAATGTTGGATTGCTAACTCAAGGCCTTGTAGTATTGCACGGGCTTCAACCATAATATCTCCAACGTCCATGCTCCTTGTGCTTCTCCCTCCGATGCTTTAGAGTTTCGAGCCACCACACCTGTTACTCTCCTTCCTGTCGACACTTCCCATGAGTCGTCGTAGCAAATAGAGATTGTGTCATTACTTGGTGGTTGTCATGTTGTGATCGAGATGTTCTGTTGCTTGAGTGAAGGTTGGAAAACATGATACCGACTCTCCGTCATTTAGATTTTGGAGCTAAACGTTTGCACTCTTTCCAACACAACTCGCGGATTCGACTTGTCCCTTTGATACGTAGTTTTGCACATCTCTTTACACACCTCCCATGCTGTAATAATCAACTTCAAATACAAGAAAGAAGTCGTTTCTCCCTCTCTCGCTTGTCTCTCAAACTTAAGTTCTAGCCAGTCGACCCAGTTCAAAGTATTATCATGATCCCATCTCATACCCGTTCCTCCGAACAAATCAGCATGATCCACGTACAATTCATCAGAGCATGGTCTATGATCTCCACACAATCGCAGAAAGGGCACTTTGGTTCCACCTCAATTCCCCTCTGATTTAATTCGTCGGAAGTCGGTAATGCACGAGCACAACACCGAATGAAATGTTTAACTTTTGGTGGTGCTTTACATTTCCAAATCCCTCTCCATACAACTTTAGGCACACCTCTGGATGTGGAGGGACTAAAGGACCGGATCGGCTGAGCTTTGTCAAGAAGGCATCGGTAAATTAGTTTTAGGACAGCTGCTCCGAACTTCGATGATGGCCACACGAGCTTATCTGGTGTAGTTATATCTCTTCAGACGTGATTACCGGTAATAGCGCGACGTTCTTCCTCGGTGGTCGCTGGTTGTACTAGACCCAAGCTCCTCACCATTTCTGGTGGCCTAAGTAGTTTAGCAACTCTTAAACTACCATTGACCCCAACACAGTTCAAATACGATGACCATCTACATTAGGGATCCATGCATCGTGAAAACCCCGAATTGTTTCGTCATTCCCGATACGCCAAATACCTTCTTAGCTTAGAATATTACGTCCCTTAACAATACTAGACCAAGCCCAAGAATCCCTTCCGCCTTTCGTAGCTTCCCTAATATCGGTCTAAGGGAAGTATATGCCTTTCAATAATACTCTAACCCAAAATGCGCCGGGATTGTTTTGAACACGTCATGCGGTTTTTGTAAGCATAGCCCAATTATAAGTGTGCATATCCCGAAATCCCATACCCCCTTCCTCCTTAGGCAATGCCATGCGGTCCCATCTATTCCAATGTAGCCTCCCTTCATCCCATTTTTGGCCCCACCAAAAGCGCGCTACCATTATGTTGATGTCATCACACCACACGTTCGGAAAGGAGAAAAGCGCCATAGCATAAGTAAGTACGACGTGATTACCGCCTTGATGAGCACCTCTTTCCCAGCATTATTGAAAAAAATGTTCTTTCACCCTTGAATTTTATTGGCCACCCGGTCTTTTAGAAATCCAAGAGCCTCACGTTTTGATCGTCCCCACACAGTCGGTAAGCCCAAGTATTTCCCTGAATTCTCAACCGGTCGAATGCCCATCACGTTAGCTACCATGACTTACGTTTCCTCATCAACATTGGATCCAAGAAAGATCTTTGACTTGGCTAAGTTGATGCTTTGTCCCGACGCTCAACTATACATGCTTAATATACTCTTTAAAGACCTCACATTTCGCTCATCGGTCGTAATAAAGAATAATGAATCATCTGCAAAGAAAAGATTGTGCAGAAGCGGGCAAACTCGCCTTATACTTACCCCCGTCAGGATACGTCGTTTCGCCGCATACATGATTTGTCTAGACAAACCGCCAGTAACCAATATAAAAAGATAAGGAGATAGCAGGTCCCCTTGCCTTATGTCTCTTGACGGTTGAAAACACCTCGTCTTCTTCCCATTTACGACCACACTATATTGAACCCTCGAAAAAAAATTGTCGTATCAAAGAAATTCACCTCTCACCAAAGCCAAATGAAAGAAGAACCTTAAAAAGAAACTTATATTTGACACGATAGCCTTGTTCATATCAACCTTAATCGTCGCTTCTTTTCTTACCCTTCCGTCTTTCATTCACAAGTGGTGGAACACTTCATGAGCAATAATGATATTATCGTGTATAAACCTGCCAGAAACGAATGCAGTTTAGAAAAGAGATATGACATTAAGTAGTAGTGATTTCACCCGATTTGCAAAAACCTTAGAGATAATTTTGTAGCTGAAATTACAAAGGCTAATTGGCCTAAATTGGGTAGTATTCACGGGGTTAGGCACTTTAGGAATTAATACAATATAAGTAAGGCAAAGGGAAGGGTCAATGTTACATGTTTCAAAGAAACACCCGACCTTTTGGATAAATCACAGTCAATCACGTCCCAAAACTTCTGATATAACAAACCAGGAAGCCGTCGGGTCCAGAAGCTTTAAAGCAGTCAAGTTGAAACATTGCTACCTTCACTTCCTCATCACTCACCCGCTTGAGTAAACCATGATCTATCTCCTCCGTAATGAGGTGAGGGACACACCCGAGAACCCGGTCCCACTCTGCCGTATCCTCCGAAGTAAAAAGGTAACAATAGTAGTCACATCATTCAATCATTAAAACATACTCTTGTTCAATCCAACTACCATCACCTCTTTGGAGATTTAAAATTTTATCCCTCTTACGTTGGGCTAGAGTGATTTGATGTAAAACTTTGAGTTACGGTCCCCATCTCCTAACCACTGGATTCCCGACCCCTGTCTCCAATAAACCTCTTCAAGTTGACAAAACTCGGCTAACTCTGCCTTATTCCTCATATCTGCCATGTTCATCATTAGACAAACTTTGAATCGTTGTGATCTTTTCTTGAAGTTCAGCAATTTTCACTTTGTTATTAGTGAACTTGCTTTTACTCCACCTTATGAGATCACTACGACATCTCCTCAGCCTGGAAGTGAGGTCGAAACATGCCAATGGCCCCCCAAGACGGATTCACAATATCCGTGCATCCCTCCTCCAATAACCACATTGCCTCAAACTTGAAAGTTCGCCTTCCTCTCCCATCACGATAATTAATAAAAAAAAGAAATAATAGAAAATGATCTGACCTCGTCGCCGGTTTATAAAAAACTGTTGTCTTTGGAATGACCTCAATCCACGCCTAGTTAACAAGTCCCCGGTCAATCCTTTCTCGCACCATATCCATACCACTCCTATTGTTGCACCATGTAATTGTTGTCCTTTGAATCCCACATCTGCCACATCTGCAAGTCTGGTATCAATCATCATCGCATTAAATACATCTTTATACCTCGGGCTCTTCAAGTTCCATCCATCTTTTTTAAAGTTGAAACAAATGTCATTGAAATCACCAATGTAAAGTCACAGACCACATCGTATAGCTAAAATCCGACGAAGTAAATCCAAAGTTTTAACACGTTCATCGCACTTTGGGTGGGCGTAAACCCATGTTATGAAGATTTCTCCCCCAACATGGTCATGCTGAATTTCCATATCAATGACATTCAAACTCTTGAAAATCACTTAGAGATCCACATCTTAATGCCACCACAAAGCCAAACCCCCCGATCTCCTACGTGGATTCACATAATACGATCTCTCCATTTTGAGTACCCTTCTTGCCCTTTCACACACTTCCTTTTTGTTTTTAGTCTCTATTAGAAACACCATTTTCGGTTGATGCTTCTTCTTAGATCGGATAAAGTAGGAACTGTCAGTTCCGATCTCAAACCCTAACAGTTCCATGAAATTAGACTCATGGAGACCGTGTGATTGTATTAGGACAGCCACCAAAACCCTTTGATTGTTGATTCAAAACTCCACTAACATTTCTTATTCCTCTGCGTCTCACCGTGCCACTTCTAACATTGAACAAAATATTATGTTTGCCTATAGTGTTTGAAACACTAGAGAATGGCGCTCCACCCTCTATAACCTCATCGTCAAATATCATCTTCTTTTGTCTACTAGATTCACTTTCTCGTTGCACTTCACCCATCCTCATAAGAGTTCTTCCTTTTGAAAGAGAGTTTGTCCATGATAGGGTTAAGGCCAGTCTATGGAGGAGGCCTTTCCGGCCCTCTTATTGGTGACTCATTATCCGGGGGGAAGCTCCACAATATAAGATTCATGGGAGGGCAAGCTTGGGAGTTGCACATTTAATTAGTTATTAATAGGTTGCGCTACTCTAAGTTGCGCGACAATCTAACAGTTACATTTATGACTGTTAAATAGTAACTTCGTAGCGTTACTCGGAGTAGCATTATACATATTGCGCCATTATTATATTATATTAACTCCACGACGAGACGGTTATAGCACTATTATTATTAATTATTGCACAATTCTTCATCAACCGTCATTTCACGAGCAATTAATTATTTGCTGCTCTATTAATTATATTTAAGTATGAAGATTGCAATTAATTGATTTTAGGCATGCTTCATATTTTTTTGCCAAAAGGCATGTTCCATAGGTTACCACTTTCAAAACAAATGGTTTCATCATTTCACGAGCGATTAGTTATTAGCTGCTCCATTAATAATATTGAAAATGAAGACATCAATTAATTGATTACCACTTCCAGATAGATGGTTTTTATCTTCAAATTTTATTTCTTTACTACAATTAATTAGTACATAATAATATTTAATAATTATCTCTATTCAATTAATTTATAATTATCTATAATAATCGTGATAATCGTCTTAATGTCGGACTATTATCTCTAACATAATAATTAATTATCTCTGACAACTGTGTTAATATAATAATAATAATGCAATATATGTAGCGCTACTTCGAATAGCGCCACAAAGTTAATGACGTGTCTGACAACATGGTTGTCAAATATGGAATTTAACGGTCATAAATGTGATTGTTAAATAACATATATATTAACTAACTAATGTTAATTTCTCGATAAACTTTCTAACTCTGACAATAAGATTACGGAGTGCTATCCTGAGTTGCGCAATAAGGTATATTGGCGAACCAAATTCATCTGTGTTGTATGTATAATTGAGTTGCAAAAAGTATGTATTTTGAGTATAAAAAAATTCGCAAATTTGCCTAATTATACACATTTGTTAGCCGAGCCCCAGCTGGATGTGTCGGTATGCAAATCTGAGGACCAAAAAAAGGAAAGGTTCCTAGTAGGAGGATGTAATCAGAATTAACCTTTTCCCCAACGGCAGAAACTGTAACGGATACAACTGCAATTTCATTTTCTGCTTTCCACTCCAATCTCCTCGAAAAAAATTCTGGATCCTCGAAGAAATCGAAATCCAGGCGCGTCCGATCCTATCCACCATGAGCGAGAAGCAATCGTCGGATTCTGACTCTGCCAAGCTCGGAAATGCTCACTCCTCCGACTACTCTCCTTACCCCAAGCTCGATCCCAATGACGTCGCTCCACCGCCTGAGAATTTGGCTAACCTCCCCGCCGCGGATCGCGCTCCGATCTCCGGAAACGCCGCCACCACCATGCCCCCTGAGTCCAACCCCTACGTCACTCCTTCTCCTGCCCCACCGTCCTCCGTCAAGAGTAAGCTATAGATTTGATAGATACCTCACGATCTCCATTTCCTCGAGTGACGATCCTTATTTGTTGGAATTCAAGGATATTGCTGATGTAGAATTTGTTAACTGTTGTTGAAGAATGATTATTAGATGATATGGAAGCACAAATTGAATTCGTCTCAGTATTTTAAGTGCTTTAGCATTATGTATGTCGAGAATAGTTGTTCGTTATGTTCCCGATTTTGAGTAGTGTCTGATAACAAAACCTGCTAAATTAGTAAATCTGGTGTTCTGAATCTTGCGACTGTTGGCAGATAAAAAGGATGCAATGAAGGATGTTCTTGGTAAATGGGGAAAGAAGGCAGCTGAAAAGGCGAAAAAAACCGAGGACCTTGCCGGAAATATGTGGCAGCACTGTATGTTACATTTTTACTGCTCTTTCTTACTTACCTCTAGTTTTAGGTCTTGCTTATTTGATACTTATAAGAAGTGCTGCATTGCATTGCCTTTTGAACTAACAAAAATGTCTGTTTCAAACTTCAATATCTGATACGGTTAAAATCTTCAATTCTTTCCTGTAGCACTCATCCATAAATTCATAACATTGATGATATCTTAATTGATTGGATCTGGACAGGCTTTATATAGCAGAAGCCATTTTCTTTTACTAGATTCTGCATTTGATCTTACTAGTAACTGTGTTCAATGGCCCAACTTAACTTGATTACTTCTATTTCTGTGAAATTAGATGAATAATGTGTATTGTTACAAACAGTGAAAACAGGACCCAGTGTGGCTGATACTGCTGTTAGTAGACTTGCTCAAAGGACAAAGGTTTTGGCAGAAGGTGGTTATGAGAAGGTTTTCAGACAGAGTTTTGACACTACTCCTGAAGAACAGCTTCTCAAGTCATTTGCATGTTACTTATCCACGTCTTCCGGTCCGGTGATGGGGACGCTCTACTTGTCCACCGTAAAGATTGCATTTTCCAGTGACCATCCCCTTCAGTATAAAGTTGGTGACAAAACCGAATGGAGTTACTACAAGGTTTGCACTACTAACTAATTCACTTGATTTGCTTTTTTTCACCTTGGTAATTTCTTTGGTGATATGTTTTTTACTTCAGGTGGTTATTCCGCGTCAGAATTTGAAGGCCGTGACACCTTCGTCTAGCCGAACCAATAAAGGGGAGAAGTACATCCAAATTGTATCCATTGACAACCACGAGTTCTGGTTCATGGGGTTTGTTCACTATGACAACGCCGTCAAGTATCTTCAAGAAGCTGTTATACGATCATAATCTAAGCTCATTCCTTCTAAGCCCTGTTATCAAGTGGGGATTTTGAATGGAGATGGTAGAAAATCGAAATACTAAGATGAAGATATGCATATACATAGGAGATTGATTATCATTTACTATTTGGTTGGAGATGATTGTAAAAATTTCATATGTTATTCATTTCGATTCAAATAGCTTTCAGTAGAAGGAAAATCACCATAATGTAGCTGCAGATTGTTGTTCATTGTTAATAAGATTGGTCGATTGAGTTTCTACGTCTTTTTGCTCAGACCGTGAAAGAATCGATGCTTCTTCCTCCTGGAATGCCTCTTCCCGGAGTTATTCTTTGACACGACATAGGCCACAAAACTAACCTGGGAATTATTACGAATACCGAAATCCTGAAGCAGAGCATTGTCATCAAGAAGCTTCTGGTTATGGCTTGACAAGCAGAAATTCGCCCACACATGCTTCCTGAAGAATAAAATACACGCTTATCAGAATCTCAGACGGACGAGAGATGATTATTATGAAATAAGCGGCTCAATTAGGGCAAATTGTTGTTGAGATTAAGATTAACAACATACCAGGATATTTGGCGGTGACCGATCATCTTAGATTGCTCCATATCCTTCACTTTCTGCTTGATCGCGAATTTCAGGTCCTTCACCGTAGACGAGTTCATGACAACCAGCTCTTCATCGTCATCATCAAATCAAATTAGGCTTCATCAAGAAATTGCACGCAAAGTGCTCGGCGAAATTTCTAGCCGAGGACAAAGACGGGAGAAAAGTACGTACCGAAAGCGGTGCCGTCCAGTCGGAGAACGGAAAGACGCATGGCGCTGCCGAGCTCGAGGCTGATGAGCGTGTCGACGTCCGACAGAGTGGGCTTCTTAGGGACGTCGGCGAGGATGGGATCGTTCAGCAGCGCCGTCAGCGTTGAGTTGAGCTTCGCTCGCTTTACATCACCATCGTTGTACGCTCCTACTTCCACTGCTTCATCACTGCCTGTTATTGAACTGCTCTCCATTACTCTCTCTCAATCTCGAGCTTCACAACTCTGAACAAATCGGACCTGGCTTTCAAGGTAGTGCAATACTGAACTTTGAGTTCTCTTTTGCAATTGGTTCATGAATGACCGGTTTGATTTCGACCGGTATCCGCCCGCCCGCTGGTCCGAGCCGTATCTGCTGTACAGTTTCTTCTTCGACTATCCGCGCTCTTCAGCACACAGGTTCTTCTCTTCTCTCTGTTACTTCTCAATTCTCTGTGACGCAAGCTAGGGATTCGTTTTCGTCATCAATTCTCTTTGATGTAGCTGGAATCTGTGCTTGTATGCAATTTCTGAGGATCAAGTCTGTTGCATCTTCTTCGGAACCCTAGCTTCGAGCTGCCATTGGATTTCAGATCCAATTGTCTATTCGCGCAAGGTTCAGAATCTGTCAAATATTCTCCTTTCATACTTAAATACATTTTCTTTCATGGATTTAGGTTGATAAGATCAGGTTTTGGAGGTGAATTATCTCCCGGTGATCTTCAATCGAAGCATTAAGTTGTTAATCCCTCCTCCCTCCCGAGCTGAGCCGAGCTGCTTCCCAGACGCCTGCCTGTGTTGTTTGCTCATGATTGAAATAATGTTATTTCGAACTGTAATTATGTTAATTTTGAATTAGGACTCAAATGGTGTAATACTTCTTACCACTTTCAGCTGCTTGACTCTTGAATCAGTCAAGGTGTGAAGTGATGACATAATGCCATTGTTCTTGTTTGTAGGAAGGAAGAATCTGCGATGGTTCAGTCCTTGAGTTTGCAGGATTTTCTTCTTCGTGCTAGGGTTTTGAAGTTATATAGACATGCTCTTAGGATTGCCCGAAGGGCACCTGATCCTGCTGGAGGTGAACTCTTCTCTCTCTTAGTTATTTGCTTCGTCCATAGAATACGCCTACATTCGCATTTAGCCGTGCATATGGTTCTGCCTAAAAATGGATACCATCAGTATTGTATTTTATCTCTTGGCTATTCCCTCTTCATATACAATGATCTTAATGCACTATGATATGCGTGCAGCTGAGTTGAAGCAAACGATAAGGCAAGAGATCGAGAATAACAGGAACTGCAATGATAGACAGAGAATCCGCTTCTTGCTTAGTGATGGAGTGGAGAGGGTGAAGAATCTTGATGAGATGCTTGACATGCAAGGTCACTGATGATGATGATGATGCATGTCTTCAAAGTAGTAGAGGGAATAATGGTTCAATCAAATGCTGCATCAACGGTTGAGAAGAAGCTGATTATTTCATGTCCAAGGTTTATACTCCGTATTATCTTTGAAATTTTTTGTGCAGATACGCATTGCAAAGATTAGACACGGTTCAAATGATTAGGCAAAGCTTGTTGCCTTGTTCTTAGATTGGACTTCATCTGCATAGCGAAAGCCATGGTGACCGACCCCAATGTTACTTACTGAACTGGTTGTTGATCAGGTCATCAATTAAAATGTTGTGCCTGCTTCTTTAACTGTGACTTTAAATGCTCTGTGTATCTATCTAATCCAATGGGTGTGAAACTCTGTGACCATTATTAAAGGAGATATCTCAAAGTTTCACTCTTTTATGTCAAAAGACACAACCGATACCTCAATTACGTATCCTGTCCTGCCTGACTCTGGCTTAGGCTATACCATAGGACAACACAAGAATACCTACACTAGTTATAAGGAAAACCCAAATCATATTTACATTTTTTTACATTTGCTGCCTTCAACAGAAGGGGGTCCCCCAAAAGAGAAGTCTTTTGTGAATGCTGATGAACGAAGGAACAATTGGTTCAAGTGCGTGAAAACCTGAACCTTATGAAATCAATCGAAACTGGACAGTGGACGAAAATAGAAGAATCAAGAACCTACTGGTTGTTGGTATTGCAATGAAGAGAGCCCGCAGAAACTGTTGTAATTTTTTTAACATCGTGGCCCAGATCGGTTGGAGCTCTGTGGCCCCGAATCGGAGCTCTGTGGCTCCGATCAGAGCTATTGCTCCGATCATAGCTATTTTAGGTCGCCGAAGGGGGGTTAGGGTCGCCGGAGCTGGGGTGGTGGTCGTCGGAGCCGGGTGGTGGTTGCCGGAGCTGTGGTGGTTTAAAGGGCATTTTCGTCTTTTTAGGTCAAACATGTGATGTGAGGGACACTCAAAGACATTTTCGGATTTTCAGTTTATTTTCGGTCACATGCCAAGCATGTGACCAATTTCCGTCACTTTTAACAGAAAAAATATACGGAGACCTCTCATATAAATATAACTCAAAATTCAGGCCCTTAATAATATCATTTTTCAATTCAGACCCCAATTGGCAATATGGGCAAACATTCAGGCCCCTATTGTGTTCTTAACCTTTTTTTTTTAACAGAAGGTTTAGGAACATCGTCCTCGTTATCATATCTGGTTCTGGTTGTATTTTGATAACTTGACCCTTTCCAATGGTTCCAACATCGACATGCACTGCCCCCAAGCTTCATCTCCTAGAAGCTGCAAGTTAAATGTAAACTGGCTAAGTCGTTCTTTTAGTAGTTAAGTAATGTATAACAACACCTTCAAGATAAAGAAATGAGAACTAGTGATTAGCTAATCACATTTAGTAACAACTCTTGTTGTTAGCTAATCACATTCTCTAAACATGGTGATCTTTACTAAACAGGCTCTAAGACTAGCAGAAAATTACTCCATAGTTGTGCAGCATCACATTCATACATCCTTAGACGCATGATAAGTACACGACCTTTTCAAGATTGCAAAGATTAGTTGTTATAAAAGGTCAACGGAGAGAACCTGTTTGTATGCGAGGAACACCTGAGAAATTTCGTTGTGCAGGTCCCGACTCCTTATTATCTACATTAATAGCAAAAAAACGAAACTTGTTTTGATAACAAACCCCAAGTAGGCCTCTACGTTCTGATTCAATTTTTAGAACGTTTATTTATTTATTTGGCAGATCAGATCATACCTGCCAGCTCGCTATACATTTGCACATGTGCACGAGCGAAGTCAAAGCTCCTGGAGGGTTTAAGCGAGTCTGCAAAAAGTCGACGTGTTGTTAAGCATTCTTCTTGTGCGGGCTCATTTAGTAATCCATTAGCAGTTATGATCGATACTTCAATCATGTTTCCAACAAGCAAATAATAATTTTGTTCATACCAATGCACAAAGACCGCGATATGCTTCTTCCTTTACAATGTCATCTTGAATCCTGCCAAAGATGTATGAAGGTCAATATGTCCTTTTTTCTTGCTTCAAATGGATTACTAATTACATCCATTTCACCGTTGGTTTCATCAAAATGGATGGAGCTTCCTCTGCTACCTCATTCATTAATAGAGGACATGAGCCCATAAAGAGAATCGAGAAAGAGACTTACATGGAAAGTGATACACACCAGGGTTTCATAAAATGCTCCATATGGGGTGCAACCATCTCCGGACAGACCCAAGCAAGCCTCCCAAGGGTAATAGCACTATTCTCCACAAGGGACCTATTGAGACTCTTGAGCAATAAGAATAGTCACTTCAGTGAATTAGAAAGAGAACAAGATTCATCATCCGCAGCACGTAGAACGAGTTTAATGTTATACTAACATTTGCATATTGAAGAATTGGGACAAGGTAAGAGACAATGGTCCCAACAATCGGAGATATTTCTTGACGAACCTGACAATAAAACAGATTAAGCTGAATCATCATTTCCTAGAAAGAAGTCAGACTTTAACCATGCCCCCAGACAGTACCTTAACAATGTTTTTAAATGATTTTTTTTTTTTGTGAGGCCAAAATCTTAAATAATTTACATCAATGTACCTTTACTGCAAGTTCCCCAATTGCCCAACATGCATTAGTTGCCACCCAAATATTTTCAGCCAACTGTGATGTTTCCTGCAATAAACCACACACCTTTTGTTGCAGCAAAACAAGCATTGGTTTCACTTTTGCTAAATAGAACCACTGAAAAATCAAGTTCTCACCAACTGTTTTGCCGCTATATTAACAAAATCAGATAAACAAGGATGCAAATATGCTGAAGAGACCTGGTTTGTTATAAAGACCAAAAAGAAGAATTAAGACATGGAGTAAATGAAAAGGAATGGTGAAATCTTTGGAAGAAATGAATTTCAAGCAGAGAGATAAGATACAGTATGGTACCACTCTTGCAAGGTCACCGAGGAGTCCAAAAGCACTTTGTCGGACATTAGAAGCATCCTCCATGCAACATTTCATGAGAAGATCTCTCAAATGGCTTTGCGCAACCTAAGCAAATTGATTTTCAGTAGGGCGCGTCGATTAAATATCACCTATAATAATAGTTATGACGCATGACAGACCTATAATTACCAGTTCAACTCGTACAAAAACACCAATTCTATGAAAAATTGAAAAAAGAAACTAATCTATGGAATACAACTTGGAGACTATTTGCAGTAACAATTGAATTGAGCATATAATAAGATCAGATGAGGCGAAGTTGCAAAACTGTAAGTAGAGCAAAAAAAAAACAAATATATATTACTATTTGCCATGTAAGGAAGAGAATATCTTACTCAGAAAGTATACAAGGATTAAAAAGAAAACACTTGTGAAGACATATATTCTAAGATGGGATATACCAGGCTCTCAAACGTGCTATCAAGTCCCTCTGCAAGTGCTGAAAGCAAGTCCAGAGCAGAAACAATGAACTCCATATCAACATACTGTACTCGAGCTGCTGCTGGATTGACCTACAAAAAAGAAAATCAGCACAAGTACAAGGAATCTGGTATAATGCAATATGCGTGGACCTATTTGCATCACCCATGCACGAATGATAATTACTTACTAAGCCGTGCCTGTCAATATTACTTCATCATTAAATAACCACAGGCTACATAGCAAGGCGAGACTGTATCAAACCCATGACTTGCATTGATAAGATGGTGGAACCTGACTTATAATATATGTACATAGATCTTTCTCATGATCTAAATTCTAATATAGCCGCCACCACTAGTGTTAAAAAATGGTCTTAACCATGAAGTAGACTTTATCCCGACCTTTATACTGAGTAATGTCTTCCGAGTGGACTATAAAACTAGCTTGTTTTAGGTAATGTCAAGAAAGCTACACAGACCGAATTCCTGTTTATGAAGAAATCAGAATAATCTTCCAGGTACTTTATCTTTGGGAGTACAATACAACCAGGTCGTAGGTTTACTCTTTGCAGATATAGGTATATCACAATGACAGTGTTTTGTCTTGTTCCCAAGTAGAGAGCAACAAAAATTGCACACTCTCCTCTTAGAGCATGTCAAACTGGATTTTGAACATGTACTAGTTACGGCACTCCCAACAATCAACAAACCGCAGTTTGGAAACAGCAATTTCCAAGCCTACCTACAGATCTCTATCGCACATCAAATAAGCAAAAGCTCAAGCCTCAAGCCTCAAGCACAAAAATAAATAAATAGATAGAGGAAACTAAAGTGAACCTTGGCAAGCAATTGTGAATGGATGATAATCATGCACTTCTGGAAAACCGGTGGAGCAAATTGTGAAAAGCCAGGTCCGAGGGCCTGCAACAATAGACGTGCTATGATTAAGTGAATATAAAGTTTGCAGATTCAACAGAAATAGTTACAGTTAAGCTAATCAAACAAGATTTTTAAAGAAATTGCACTGACAGAACAGACACACCTGTACTTTCACATAATATAAGAAGAAAAAAGCCAAGATAATCAATGTCAATAATATAGCATACCTTCACAATCAATGCAAAGCACTCAAGCAACGGAAAAAGATTTTCGTCCCTGTCTGAGAGTTGTTGCCATTTAGAAATTAACGGTGGCATTAAAATGTCAAGGTACCTGGTCTGTATAGATGTATGTTGTTCTCACTATTAATAACGACATAAATTCTTTGGTCAGGTACAGAGAAGACAAGCAAAACAAGCAAATGCAACATACCTGATTGAGTTCTGCACCAACAGCATCAGCTAGCATACCGATTGCATCGTAGACTAGGAGTTGATTTTGTCTCTGTTAAAAACAAAAATGTAGAACAGCAGCATAGCATGTTGTTATAACTCTACCAGTCCATCGCTATATCAACTGACAGCATACAAGTATTAGAACCTGATATCTTCCAAAAGCGCACAAAAGATGCTGGAGAATAGTTTCTAAATGTGGCACCAACTCTTCAGCAGCTTCCTGGAAATAATAAGAAACGACAAACTCAAATTAGTTCTTAGCTACAATCAAGAAAGAATTGACAGGGTTTTGGCAGACCTCTCCCAAAGTACTAAATGATGAACACGCAGCTTCCTGGACCCGCTTATTAGTGTCTAAAATCCTCCGCATAAGACCCACAACAACTTTGTTGAATTGTTCACGGCCTTTTCGATTTCCAATATCCTGAAGAGAATCAATGTAAGATAGTCTAGCACATAATGCATTGCTAATACAGGAAGAAAATATTTATTCGCACGGAAAGTTTACAAACTCACAAAATTATAACCAGCTTAAAGTATGCAAATTGGACAAGTTGAATACCTGAACAATAAATTTGCTGAAGCGAGAAAGTGTCCAACAGGTTATGCTTCGAATTAGAGGGAACTTATCATCCAGCAGAGGAATGAGAAATTCTACAATCTGCAATCAAAGCAACATACACAACAAGAGTAGATCCTATTACCTTAGCATTACAGAGAGCGCATAACTCAACAATTTGGACTTCAAACGCTTAAGATTACCTGATCTTGTGTATGAGAATGTTCTAAATCAAAGTATGCTCACAGGGTATTACTAAACCTTAGTTTCGGAGTGTTGGTGATGAAAATATGAATGAAACTACTGAAATAAAAAAATTGTTTCTCATAGAATGGTAAGATGTGAGTTCTTTGGTATAGTTCTACTTAAATTACTCGAATGATTTGTTTATTTAACTATGATATAAAAGCATAAAAATGTAATAGACTATTTACAGAATGTAGTTGTTGAAGTAAACTGTGGAAGTATTACTATAGAGGAAGTGCTTTTAATATCACTGATTTTTAGAAGCATTTCCTAAAATGTGCCAAGACAAAATACTAGTGCTTATTTTAACTTCCGTGACATCTTATTTGACATCTAACTGAAATGCAAAGCATACCCAACCGAGAAGACAATCACAAAAATTCAAGTTTCAACCTTAAGCAGCAAGCTTATATGATGATAACTCCTAAATAGATATCAATTACATTAGAGGATCATGCAGTCAAAATGATAAAAATGATGTTGCCAGATCCATTAGACGCATCTACTTCAGTAAACCGACATCACTTGGGGATTAAAAAATAACAAAAGGTATAAGAAAGTCCAGCAATGAGAAAAAAAAACATGAAATGTTGCAATTATATTCCACTTGCCAAGAACAATGGAATAATGAAATAGTACCTCTGACAGAAGGGGATAAAGACCTTTAATGCAACCCTCAGAGATAGCACCAAGTGCCAGAACTGCAGCTTCTCTTTCTTTCCAGCTTTCATCAGCACAGGAAAACAGCTTAGCCTGGATCAAGCAAAATATTGAAGTTTTTTAGAATGTACTGAGAAGCTCTTTTCTGTATATTGAATCTGTTTTTTAGAGTGCATTAGACAGTATATTTCAGGATCTGAATCCCTGAAGTCAATCAAACAGGTAAGAGACAACAATACGAGTCATAAAAGCCATACATGTGGGAAAGTAGCACAGAAGTAAACTAGAGCCAGCAATCACAGTTATTTTACTTGTATTATAGTGTATAAAAGAGCTAAATAATTAAGACAATAACTACTCAAAGTACCAACTTGGAGGATAAAAAGTAGAATAATATTGTTGGAATTAAATAATTTACCTGAATCAGTGGCATAAGGATCGGAAGAATATCATCTCCGAAATAGTTTGCAATAGTATCAATACTTGCTGCACCACATTTCCTCAAATTCCAGATATTGAAACTATCATCATCCTATGAACCCAACACAAAAATGAAGGGGTTAGTGTATTAAACATCTGATTCACTTTCCGATTTGGCATGAATAAGAGGTTTATTAACAACGAATAAAAATACAAGAAGATGCTACAATGCTCAAAATTTGGTAAAGGACACCCAAAAGAAATAGGCAAGAGTAGGAAACAGATACTAAAATCTAATGCCTTACATCATCCGTATCTTCCTCTGATCCATGAAGTCTTGATGAATGAAAACGAGGCTTCAGATCCTGCACATGGAAAGTTCACTAAATAAGATGCAAAGAATGCTAAAAGGAAAAAGACTAAAATAATAAAAGTAGAAAACAGAACCTGGTCTCTATCCGGAAGAAAGTCATCCTCCTGAAATTAGAAGGCTGAAAGATAAAGTTGTGGATGAAACCAAAATAAAAAAATCAAAAGGTGAAGATGAGAAGAACTCAAAGACAATGGAAGATCACCTCTGCCTCAACAAGGATCTCATCATCATCTGCATAGACCATATTTGTCAAGAGCACCTGAGACAATGATGAGCCAATATAGATATCATTTTGTCACGTGATTTTATATATTGCTAATACACATTGATGAAATGTACGCGATGAACCATACTTGTATTAAATGAGGCAAAAACTCCTTTAAAAGATCAAGATTCGCCTGAGACTCACAGAATGAGGACCTTACAACAGAAAGAAACTTCATTGAAGCGGTAAGTATACACACACACATATACATATATGTAAGATAAATTTAAGATTGATGTGTTGGACACAGTGACTGGACGCTTATAACAAGTTGATATGTTGAATACTGGGTTGTTTTTTTTAAGTTGGTATCAAGGAAAAAAACTAGGATACTTGTTTTCGACTAAGCAAGGAGAAGCGAATCGAAACAAGCATGCCGCATCAATAAGTCCTGATTAAGTTAAATGTGAACAATCAGCTTTCTGTGATAATAATCAGAAGCAGTTTCATATTCAGAAAGATGCCACAAAGTAATGGAACAAAACACAATATGAAGTATAAACTGAAAGTAATCCTTAGAAAGATCCACCAACTAAGCATGACTTAAGGAATTAAGCATATAAACTTCAAAATAGCCAGATAAATAATGATGGAAGTAGTACCAGAATTCACATGCCTCAAGGGCCACTTCGTCATTGCTATCCCTGCTAGCTTGCAGCATAAATCCAATTATGCCTTTCAAGTGAGGCTTTCATGACATCAAAAAGTACAATTAAAAGCATGAAATTTTTTCTTAACAGATGGGATAGCATATGGTCTGAACTGAGATATATAGTAGACGCAACAGAATGACATTTGTAGAGAAACCACAAGAAAAGATCTCAATGTTTACCTTCAATGTGTCTATTTGGACATCAACAAGCTCAACAAAAGCTGCACAGACCTGTTCCAGTTAAGTATTATATTAACTTACACCGAAGACCATTGCATGTGGTGGCCATCGTTGGGAAGAATCATCCCAAACTGGAAAAGAGAACTGGATTTTTTTTTCATCAATGGGAAATGTTACCCCAGGACAATATCTCGTGTGAGGTGGTTTGAGAAATATTATGACACATTTTGCAAAAGAGAAATAGTCAGCTTTGATTTATAAGATGAAGACCACTTTGGCCAATGAAGACCACCAATTGGCTTAAATGTTTAGCATCATGTAAGCCAATGAGTATTTCACAATAATAAATAGCTTAAAAATTCTTCACTAAGCCAGAAATTTAGTTTTATAATAAATAATAATTAGACAACAAGAGGAACTGGCTTGATAAAAGTACTCACCAGTTTTCGAACCTCTCCAGCGGGATCATTGGATAGAACAAATAGGCTTTGAAGAAATCGATCCATTGACAGATGTAGTGCCTAGCTATGACATAATAAATGAGCATTTCCAGCAAGGAGATAATAAAAATGTACCAGACGCATCAGATGGATGTACTGTACTTACCATAGGCATCTGCATGATGAACTGATTTATTGAGCATAAAGAGAGCTTCCTCAAAGTGGCATGTGGTGACTCAAAAAGCTAGTTCAAACAGAAGTAATCCCTAGTTAGTGCGGGAAAAAAATCAAATATAACTAAGTAAGCAGGCATAAGAAAGGAAATACTCTACGCAAGATTATCTAAAGGAGCTGAAACGTTTACCTGAAATAATCTGGGCAAAAGAACATTAATGGGACGCTCCCCAAGTCCTGGTACATCTGAATCAAGAGCTTGTGGAGTATCTTCACAAATCTAGCAGCAGGATAAGAAAAATATATCATGACATGAAGGAATACTTGACCAAAAATCTAACTATGACATAAAGCTTTGTTAGGCAAGGGAGAGACAGGGACAACTCCGCCGAATGCAGGATGATAAGATATATGCTAAGTTATAGTCTAGGAAGAGATTTGCACCCCCGGGATTAAATAGGCAACAAGAAGTCAATCAAATTTTAGCTTCTGAGCCAGCTCAATTAAGAAGGTAATGCTCTACGTTCATGTTAGCATAAGCTCTTCTTAATTACTTTAGAGCTTTTTTTCCTTCCTCCAGGGAAGAGTTGGTTTAGTTTATTAGATTTCTCCGCATACGTTTCTCTCATTGAATCCCATGATTCATATGCATGTCCAATGTTTTTTTTTGAGTTTTGTCATGATATATATGGGTCTGGTAATCTTAATAAGTAATATTCATTTTATGATAAATCATATCCAGCAACTTATTGCTACTTTGCTTGTGTATTCTTTATCGAAATTTTTTTCCAGTTAATTCAAATGATCTCCTGATAATACTAAAGATGATATCCTCAAAAGTTTCTTCAAGGCCAGAAAAGACATGGCTATGTACATAATTATAGATTATAAGTGGTGATTGGATGTGGTTACTAGCCCTTACAGAATGCATACCTTTGAAATGGCGTCCATGGCACCCTGCATTTGGTCGAGATTGTTGCTGTCCAAGCACTGCACTAGAGCGTGCAATAACTCTGGCCAGCCAACAATCAGCTCTTGTTGAACTACAACACTAATGACAGTTCCAACTGTAGATCTTATGTTTCTATCAGCTGCTCCTAGGCATGGTAACAGCTCTGCTTTTATGAACTTCTGATATGCAGGATCCAAGGATCTGAATGAAGTCTTTAGATTATTTTTAAGAAGTAGACCAGCTGCTTGCCGAATTTCAACTAGTTCTCCCTGTTCATGAACTAAAATCAATCAACAAAATGATGACAGAACAATCAAAAATCAATTGCCAGGTCTTACAAGGAATTCATCAGTAATTGAGGAGATTATTTCTCTGTGACCAGTAAGTATGATAGTTAGACATTCTACATCAAACGCTATTGACAACGTGCCTGTCAGCCTGCAGTAGCTCATGAAGATTGGAAGTTCAGTTGCTAGTTTCACTATTATTATCAAAATCTGTAACCATATGGATATTCATACCAATTTACTAGTTGATTTGAAGATAAATAATCCTAAAGTCCTGCCTACACATTTTCAGAAACCAAATATGCTCGCCAACTCCACAGGTCTGAATATGAATTTAACATTTGATAATTCTCTCTTCTCTACTGCACAGAACTTAAATAACAAAAAAACTGAATGCTAAGCTTCAAATCATAAATCAACTGAGCTTGCATAGGAAGAACATGAAATGACGTAGTGATGACGTGATCATGTGAACTAGACTTGGAAATAGCATGCTAAGCTGATCTTGACACATATTACTGTCAGCAATCCACTTATTGATGTCCATGAAGGAAAGATAAACTTCAACAAAAAGACAGAAGATAGAAATTTACTTCGGCACGGGCAAAGATGAAAGCAAGATAGTTGTTGAAATCTGGGAATTGGCTGTAGTGTTGAAGCTGATGCATAATGAGCGACTTATCGGAAGTAGGAGAAATGTGCTGCTGAAGTAAACAGCATATCTCCTGCAGGCCCTCCTTTCTCGGTTGCCACAAACCTTGAGTCGCCATTGAAGTATCAGACAGAAGAGCAGTACTAGAAACTTCGACGCAGAGCGAATATGATGAAGTAGCAGGAATCGGTTTTGGCGCGGAGGTGTACACGAGGTTGTTGCGAGGAGTAGCAAGGCGAAGACCAAGACCAAGACTAAGACGACGATGATCAAATCTTGATCGAACGCCCCTAGTGCGGTTTCCTACAATCATATAAAAGCAGCTATACTTTCAGGGCTGGGACCCACCAAAAAAGAGAGAGACAGACACAACATCTCAATTTTCGGAGGGACCTGAGAGCAAATAGTGAGTTTTGTTAATTTCGGATTTCAATTCTCGGTAGACATTTAATCCGCTAAAAAAACCGTTACAATCCGAAAATTAACGGTGTTAACTTTTTGTTGAACAGAAGTTAGCAGCGTTAGGTCAAGAAGTTGGATTTGAAGACTGCTCGTCTCATCCAGAACTAAGGTGTCCAAGGCAGCGAATGGGGGAATAATTAATTGAAGATTGGCAGAACGAACAACAGGCACCAGCTTATGATTCTGATCCATCCGCCTCCAAATCGAAACAGAAAAAGCGGCTAATTAAGAAGAGTGGAGATGGAAGTAATAAGGGTGGAGGGTTTCGTGATTTTGATGATGCTGATAAGGGTTTTGCGAGGGGCGGGTCTGATGATAGGAAGATGAAGAGGAAGAAAGTACATGAGGGAGTGGGAAGAATGACAAGAGACAGAAGAGTGGGTTCATGACGGTGAGGTTAAAGAGACGCGGGACACCATTGCTGGTGGTGAATCAGAGGTATTCTGTAAACAGCTTGACATCTGTGTTTCTGCAATCCGATTATATCCATGGCCATATTTACTAAAGCACCTAACAGTTTCAGTTATGGCTTAGCATATGAAATTCTAATCTTGACAACATTTTTTTGTTCATATGTTGAATTGATGACTCCAACATTGTAGTTTATCTTGCTTTAGAGGTTAGATGTTAAAGAAGTAATATTGCTTATTGTAGTGTTGATGTAGTTTGTCAAGCTAGGGACTGGGTTCGGCATTTAAAAATTGATTCTCTTTCATGAACGTTTCTCTAAACATGGGTCAAAAGGAGATGATTTGGTAGCAAGTGATTTGATATCTTTACTGATCATTAACCTTCTGTTTGCTTGGAACGTGATGATCAAGGACTCAAGACATTTGATGATGACAACTTCATATATGATACTGCTGTTGATCTTGCTGATCGTTATGATGAGCCAAATTCTAATCAAAATGAAGGCACTAATTAAAGTTCATTATGCAATATTAAGTGCATTATTAAGCGAAGTTTTATTATGCAATAATGTAATGAACATTATGGAAACTTAACACACCTTGCTAGAAGAGTATCATCAGGCATTGTGACCAGACAATGACCAGATTAATGGGTGTCCAAAGACCACTATGGCAGGAGCTCGGTCCACCAGTTTTTGACAAAATGGAAGCTTTGATGGCATATGCTTTGCTTCCTTTGGCCACGTCCAAGGATTTTTCTGATTGGTAGTGGATTTGCAGGTATAAACAAAAAACTCTTGCTATCAAGTATGTATTGTGGACCTTCTTTTCAGTTCTTTGTTGGTGTGAATTGACATTATTTTTTCATCTCAACTTCTTTTCAGGTACTAAACTAACTGGGAGTCAGCATAATGATGAATTTATGCATTGTACAAAAACGAATCTAAATGTGGAGCAAGTTTTCTTTTCCATAGCAAGAGATATAAAGCAGAGGGTTGCAGAGGCAGGTGGAGGTGAAGAGGCTTAAGAAGAATCAGCCTGCTGCGGTTAAGAAAGAGGATGGATCATCAGTTGCAATTGCAGTTGTAATTGGAGGTTGAATGGGGAGGGAGGTGGAGTTGAGTGGATATTAGATAGAGTCTACTTAATTTGGGAGGGTGATATATGGGTGTAATTTAGGGTTGGGTTAAATGTACTTTTCATACCACATGTTTAACCGAATGTGGCTTTTAGTACTGGATGTTTAGTTTTGTATACTTTTGGTACCAAACGTTTGAAAAAATGTGGCTTTTGGTACATCCGTTAGTTGGACGTTAGTTTTGGTCGTTAAATGACATGTGCAAGTCACGTGATCGACTCTAAACTTTTAATTTTGTTCAATTCAGTCCCTCAAATATATTCATAACTTTTATTTTGTTTAATTTTGTCCTAAAGCTTCAAAATCGAACCTAATTGGGACCTATCCCAATTGGGTAAATTTGACCCAAATGGGGCTATGTCAATTGAATTCGATTGGTTTAATTGGGTCCGATTTTGAAGTGTTATGACTAAGTTAAACAAAATAAATGTTAGGAATATATTTGAGGGACTAAATTGAACAAAATTAAAAGTTTAGAGTCGATCACGTGACTTGCACATGTCATTTAACGACCAAAACTAACGGCCAACTAACAGATGTACCAAAAGCCACATTTTTTCAAACGTTTGGTACAAAAAGTATACAAAACTAAACATTCAGTACTAAAAGCCACATTCGGTCAAACATGTGGTATGAAAAGTACCTTTAACCCTTTAGGGTTTCTATTAGCATATTCTTCAATATTGTTGTAAATGAACTAATTGTTGTAAAGTGACAGCATTGCTGTAAAATGACAGCATTGCTGTAAAATGACAGAACCCTATTCCAAGAAAATGATATAAGGTTAAGTTTGAATAAAATCAACCATTTCTTAAAAATGGGTCAGACATGCTCTATCTAATTGGTGGTTAGAAATATTTTAAACATTACAGAGTAGCCTAATTATTAAGACATTACTAGTTAGCAATCATCCCACCATACATATACCAAAGGATGTCAAGTTCCACGATAGAGTTTATGTTAACATAATTTATGCGAAATCTATGTTAAAAAAAATATATATTTTTTTCTCTCCTAAAATCTGATTGATTCTATTCCACAATCAAATGATTGAAAATCGTATGAAAATAAATTTACCTCATTTTAGTCAACAAGTCCTAAAACTTGAGCATTGATTCACCTTGAAAATCAACAGATTTACATGTTTGTTAATGATGATGGATGAACATACAGTAGATCAGATGATTCTATAAACCATCCGATTCTGCATCATTCCATTTACAGAGCCCTAAAACAATGAGTAAAATCTACACACCGAAGTCCACCAAAACTGCACTAAAAAGATAAGTAGCGATTCCCAAAAGTCATTCTTCTACCTAATGTCGAATGGCTTTTATCAGGATGGTCCCTGATGGGCCCCGGCTAAGGCCGTTAGGCCCCTTAACGATTGACAAACGGCGACTAGGCCCGTTGGGCTAGGAGCTGGGTTGCTGGAAGGCTAAGGGCTCCGACGGACGGAGGCCCCGACATGGAATAGCCCCGAGTGAGTATAGCCTCGATAGGGGAAAGCCTCGAAGATATCGGACCTGGACGTGGTCGGTCCCGATATGGGAGTTGACACCACTCCCCGACAGCGAATCCTCAATGATGCAACTTGGGAGTCTCCGACAATGATCGAGACTCGCCAATAAGAGCACAATCCCGGAAATCTCGCTATGATTACAGTAGTGATATAATGGGCGAGATATGTGGGATACGTATAACTGTACAGATACGTGGCAAGATACACGGCGAGATATGTGGGATAGTGGATCACAATCCAACCGCCTAATCAGGTAACTGGGATAGCCTTCCCCCTATAAAAGGAAGGAAGTTATCCCAGGTTAAGGTTACGTTTTTACACACATACACATACTGCTTGCTTGCCCTGTTGATCACCGTACTTACGTTAAGCATCGGAGAGGGATTCTGGGCCACCGCCCTCTATTCCCCTTCTGCAGGATTGCGAGGAGCTAAGGAATCCGTCACCGTAACCGGAGTTCCTGCCGTGATCCAACATTGGCGCCGTCTGTGGGAAACGCAACAAAAAGCCAAAGTAAGTTTGCTTCCCTTTGACTCCATACCATGGCTGGCAACGGGCCGCAGCGATCAGGCAAGCAGGTGCAGACCACCAGCAATCCCCCTGAGGATGATACACAGCATCAGGATCTGAGAGACGATGGTGACAGCACTCACCGAGATGACACCACCAGGGAGGTTGTTCCTCCGCGAAGAGAAACCAGGTCGATGACCAGGAACGAGCTCCCTGGTGGATCCAGGAACGAGGCGCCTTCCCAGAGCCCAGAGCTGGCCAGGGTAGTGGCAGAGGCCATGCCCCTATTCATGGAGGCCATGGAGGCCCTCTTAGACCGAAGAGAGGCTGCCAGAAGGCAGGCCGTAGATCTACCGCCGCTCCCTCCGCGGCGAGATGCTTCCAGAAGGCAGGTGGACGACAATCTGTCGCCACCTCCCCCGTTGAGGGAACAGCCCGTTCCCCCCAGGCATCCGAATCCAGCACCGGCGGAGAATTTTGTGGTCGATGGACCAGGGCCAGTACAGCAAAGGACTATTCCCCTGAATGGTCCCCTCACTGCTGATCAGGTGGTGAAGATTGTGGGTATTTGCATGGGAGATCAGAAGCCCATGATGTCGGAGTTGAGGAGTCGGGAGACCCATCCCTTCGTTCCCAGGCTGATCAATACCCTGGCCCCTCCAGGCTTGGGTATCCCGAAGATAGAGGAGTACGACGGGGACGCGGACCCGGTCCGCCACGTACAGAAGCACCTGACAGCGTGCATGGGCAGGACCCCAGATGAGGATGTTATCTGCGCGTTGTTCCCGAGTACCTTGGGAGAGAAGGCTTTGACATGGTTCTACAGTCTGCCCACCGGATGCATAACCTGTTGGGAGGATATGCATCAGCGATTCATCGCCCAGTACCAAGGGCGTCGACGGCTGCTGAAGAGTGTTCGGACCCTGCATGAGGTGGTCCAGAGGCCCGACGAATCGCTGGCCCAATACTACCAGCGTTACACGGCTGGCATGACCGAGCTGGATGAGGAGATATCGGAGGGCGAGGCCATCCGTACCTTCTTGAAAAACCTCAATCCCCCCTACGGCTCCGACTTACTGCACAGCGTCGCGGCCAAAAACGTCTGGAGCATGGAGGCGCTTCAGGCGAGGGTGAAACAGCAAATCGACGTCCAAGAGTCGAAGATCGCTGCCGGAGAGTTGGCTCCTCCCAAGGGGCGCGGAGGAAAGCAGTTGTTCAAACCATTGGACAACCAAAACAAGAAGGATAGCTCCGAGAGTAGTCGGAGTCGTGGACGCCCTGATCGAAGGGAGGATAGGCGTCCGACAAAGAAAGACAGTCAGAGGGAGGAGTTTACCCCCCTCAACAGGCCTTTGAGAGAGGTCTTGGCCGTAATGGAGAGGCAAGGCCTCGCTCGTTTCCCCAAAAAGAAGGAAGGCGAAAAGTTGGGCTCCCGCACCGACCGTTACTGCCGATTCCATCGGGCCACTGGTCACGACACTGACCAGTGTCGGGAGCTGAAGAAGGAAGTAGAGAAGCTTATCCAGAGGGGTAAGCTGAAGGAGTTCGTGGGGGATTCGCGCTGCAAGCCCCATTCCCGATCTCGGTCGAGATCCAAATCTCGATCGAGGTCCCCAAGGAAGAGAAGGTCCGAAGCGGAGCCTTCGGAGGGCCCATCAGGGTCCCGACAGAAGAGGGTCATTAATGTGATCCATGGAGGGTTCGCTGCGGCAGGAGACACATCGTCTTCTCGGGAGCGTTACGCCAACCAGGTGCCCGTAGCAGTGGCCTTGGGAAAAAGGTCCCGGTCATGGACCTCGAAGGAGGAAATGGAGATTACCTTCTCGGCGAAGGATCTGGAGGGAGTAGAGACCCCCCACGAGGATGCCCTAGTCGTGACACTGGATGTAGGTGGATTCGAAATGAAGAGGATCCTCATTGATGGAGGAAGCTCCTCCGACATCCTCTTCTCCGACGCCCTGGAGCAGATGGGGAAGAAGAAGAAAGACCTACGGGAGGTTAACTTCCCGATGGTAGGATTTTGCGGCACAACCTCTTATCCGTTGGGGGTTATTACGCTGCCTGTGTGGTTCGGCAGTGGCTGGAAAATGGAGAAGAGAGATGTGGAATTCGTGGTGGTCGAATCCACAGGGACGTACAATGCGATTATTGGGAGAACCACCATCAACCCGCTGATGGCAGTGGCCTCGACTGTCCATCAGAAAATGAAGTTCCCGACTGAGAATGGGGTCGGTGAAGTAAAAGGCGACCAGGTGGCGTCGAGACGGTGTTATGTCAACGCCACAAGGAGATCGAGGAGGGAGGCTATGTCGGTTCTCCAGACAGACACTGATCCTCGAGAGGAGTTTGGGCGCCCCGCCCCCATGGAGGACCTAAAAGAAGTCGAGATAGATGGGCCCGAGAGGAGGGTAAAGATCGGATCCGCCCTAACCGAGGAAAGGGCTCAGGAGTTGATCGCGCTCTTGAAAGAATTCAAGGAGTTGTTTGCCTGGTCCCCGAGCGATATGCCAGGAATCAGCCGTGACGTGATCGAGCATGAACTGAATATCGACCCTACGATCAAGCCGATCGCGCAGAAGAGACGTCCGATGGGGACAGACAAGAGGATCGCAATCCAGCAGGAGGTTGGCAGGTTGCTCGACGCTGGGTTCATTAGGGAGATCCGATTCCAGACTTGGGTAGCCAACCCAGTGCTGGTGAGGAAAAGCAACGGGAAGTGGCGGATGTGTGTCGACTTCCGCGACCTGAATAAGGCTTGCCCGAAGGACTGTTATCCGCTCCCGCGGATCGACCAATTGGTGGATGCTACATCGGGGCATGAGCTGCTAAGCTTTATGGATGCTTATTCTGGTTATAACCAGATAAAGATGGCGAAAAAGGATGCCCCACACACCGCCTTCTACGCTGACAGTGAAGTCTTCCAGTACGATGTCATGCCTTTCGGACTGGTGAATGCGGGGGCGACCTATCAGAGAATGGTGAACAAGCTGTTCGGGGATATGCTTGGAAGTACCATGGAAGCCTATGTAGATGACATGCTGGTGAAGTCCCGGCGAGCATCGGACCACGTTGGCAACTTGGCAATGGCCTTCGAGAGGATGAGGCTCCACCAAGTCCGCCTGAATCCAGCCAAATGTGCCTTCGGAGTACATTCAGGGAAGTTCTTAGGCTTCATGGTGAGCCAGAGGGGGATCGAGGTGAATCCCGAAAAACTAAGGGCGATAGAGGAGATGCAGTCCCCGACAAACCATAGGGAGGTGCAAGTGCTGAACGGTCGACTGGCTTCGATGAATCGCTTCCTATCCAAGGCAAGCGACCGGGCGATGCCCTTTTTCAATGTGCTGAGGGCCAACCGACAGTTCGAATGGACCGCCGAATGTGAGGAGGCGTTCCAAGCGCTCAAACAACATCTCCGCACCCTCCCACCACTAGCAACGCCAGCTCCAGGCGAGCCACTCTATCTTTACTTGGCTGTTTCTTCGTTTGCAATAAGCTCTGTTTTGGTTAAAGCTGTCGAGGGCAATCAAATCCCCGTCTATTATGTAAGCAAGGCGTTTGCCAAGAGTGAAATGAATTACCCTCCGATTGAGAAGTACCTCTTTGCGTTGATTATTACCGCTAGAAAGTTACGGCCTTACTTCCATGCGCATGAAATTACGGTGTTGACTGATCAGCCATTGAAACACTTCTTGAACCAGCCTGATGCGTCGGGGAGACTAGTAAAGTGGGCCGTGGAACTTAGCGAGTTTCGGATTCATTTCGCTCCGAGAACAGCTATCAAAGGGCAGGCATTGGCCGACTTTATAGTTGAATCTACTGTTCCCGATCCTGAAGCAACGGAAACAGTAGAGGGGGCAACCGGGAATACTGAAGAGGTCCCGACGGCGGAGCAGTCGGAACAGCCAAATAAGGAGAACACCTGGGAGTTGTACACGGATGGCTCCTCAAGCTCGGATGGATCCGGTGCGGGGTTCGTATTGATTCCGCCAGGCGGGGCGGAGCCACTTCGATATGCATTGGCCCTAACATTTAGAGCCACCAATAACGAGGCGGAGTATGAGGCTCTTATAACGGGGCTGAAAATCGCAAAGGGCACTGGAATTGAACATTTGAAGGTGAAGTGTGATGCTAGCCTGATTGTAAATCAGGTCCGGGGGCAGTATGGAGCAAAGAACCCGATCATGAAGAAGTACCTTCAGGAGGCTCGGACCTTGAAGGAGAGCTTCAAAAGCTTTGATATCGAGGCAATTCCGAGGGGAGAGAATGTAGAGGCTGATGCCTTGAGCAAATTTGCCTTGGGGGCACCTTTGGAAGAGAATCGGAAGGTACACTTCTTGGAGAAGGTGATTCTATCGACCACCGATCCGTCGGAGGTATGCGCCATCGGAACGGGATCGAAGGAAGAACCCACTTGGATGACCCCGATAATCGCGTACTTAACTACGGGGGCACTCCCTGAAGATAAAGTGGCAGCGGAGCGACTGCGACGAATGTCAATTAATTACGCGATGGTGGATAACCAGTTGTACAAGAAGGGTCTGCTTTCGACTCCTTTCTTGAAATGCGTGGCCGAACCCGATACGACTCGGATTCTGAGGGAGTTGCATGAAGGAGTCGCGGCATGTCACGAAGGCGCTCGGTCTATCCTGAGGAAGGCGCTGAACTTGGGATATTATTGGCCCACGATGAATAAGGAAGCAACGGCGCTTGTCCGATCCTGTGACGCGTGTCAGAGATATGCTCCGAATATCACAGCCCCCGCTGCCGATTTGATGCCCATTGGGAGTGCTTGGCCCTTCGCGCAGTGGGGCATTGACCTGGTGGGACCCCTTCCGAAAGCAAAAGGCCAGTGCACACATTTGCTTGTCGCGATTGACTACTTCTCGAAGTGGATCGAGGCTAAGCCGTTAGCCAAGACAACAGCGGGACATATTATCAAGTTCCTTCAGACCCGAATTTTGTCGAGATATGGGGTGCCGAAGGTGATAATCAGCGACAATGGTCCTCCGTTTAATGGGGCCCAGGTGGAGAAGTTCCTGGACGAGTTTGGTATCGAGCATCGGACAGCATCCGTCCATCACGCTCAGACCAATGGGCAGGTGGAGGCTGCCAACAAAATCGTGATGGAGGGTTTGAAGAAGAGGGTCTATGCTTTGGACGGAAAATGGCTGGACGAACTGGAGAACGTGTTGTGGGCGGTCCGAACGACACCCAAGCGGTCAACAGGTGAAACCCCGTTTGCACTTGTTTATGGGACGGAGGCGGTCGCTCCCGTGGAAATCGCTGTGGCGTCCCATCGGACCAGAAGCTATGAGCCCTCGACAAGTCCAGAAAGAGCCAGGATAGGACCTTTGACGAATGACGAAACAAGGCGCCTGGAGTTATCCTTGCTAGAGGAAAAACGGCTGGAGGCCGACATAGTGCAAGCTCGGATGCGCTTGGCGACGGCCAGGTACTATAATCGGAAGGTCAAGTCGCGACAGTTCTACGCGGGAGAACTGGTCCTGCGTCGGAATGAGTTCGCCCTACAAGATCGGATCAACAAGATGTCCCCGAAATGGGAAGGGCCTTACAAGATCGTAGGCATGCCGGCCTCGAATGCTTATAAGTTAGAAGACCTCGATGGCAATGTATTAAGAAACACCTTTAGTGGTGAACATCTGAAGAAATGTCATGTTTGACAAATAAGTCGTCCGTAGAGGCGCAAAGATGTAATTAAGTCGCCCTGAGTGGTGCATGCTATGTAAAAGACATCGATCAATAAAGAGGTTACTTCTGATCAAAGTATTCCTAAGTTGTTCTCGATACATAAAAAGCGTCATAGGACGTCCGAAAAATCCTTAAGTTTTTAAGGTTCGGTTAAAAAGCGTCATTGGACGTCCGAAAAATCCTTAAGTTTTTAAGGTTCGATTAAAAAGCGTCATAGGACGTCCGAAAAATCCTTAAGTTTTTAAGGTTCGGTTAAAAAGCGTTATTGGACGTCCGAAAAATCCTTAAGTTTTTAAGGTTCGATTAAAAAGCGTCATAGGACGTCCGAAAAATCCTTAAGTTTTTAAGGTTCGATTAAAAAGCGTCTTAGGACGACGGAAAGCCTTAAGGTTCTTAGGGTCCGATAAAAGCGTTATGAAGAACATAATGTAATCGGAAATGATATTAATAAAAGGCTCGAAGGCCTAAGAGGTTCAATACAAGAGAGATAATGATGAAGGACTACAAGGACTTAAGTTATAAAATATTAAGCTCGGTCCTCGGATGCCTTAGGGTCGGATGCTGGATTTTCAGAGGGCTTCGGAGAGGTAGGATCGGAGGGATCTGCAGGGGGGTCGTCGGCATCTTCGGAGGAACTCTCCGACGGGAGGCTAAAGTACCTTTCTGCGGCTCGGCCGAGAATCTTGGACTTCCTCAGGTCGATGGAGTCCCCGTAAGTTTCGTTAAGCTCTTCGACAATGTCAAGGAAGGCATTCTGCAAGTCTTCCTGACAATGCTTCGCCGCATCCGCTTTGAAGTCCTCCGAGCTCCGATATTCTTCGCGGCCCTGGACCTTCGCGTTTGCTATTTGGGCGGAACGGTCCGCCTTTTCCTCCTCCAGCTCCGCGATAGCCCTTTGCTTCTCAAGCTTCAGCCGATCAGCAGTTTCCTTCAATTCCGCTTTATCAAAGGCGGCCTGATTCCGATCGGCTAGGGCCGTTTGCTGCTCCCGCCTAAGCGAGCTCTCAAGGCTTTGAATCCGCCTTTGCTGGGATTGAGCCTCTTGAACAAGCTTGGCCTTACCCTCCTCAGCCTGCTGCCTACCTTCTTCGGCTTGCCTTCTGCCCTCTTCCGCTCGGAGTCTTGACGCCTCGGAGGTGGCCAGGTCCTCCTGGAGCTTAGTCAAGCTCTCGATGTTGGAGTTGGCCCGTTCCTGCTCCAAAGCCTCCCGCAGGGACAGGATGTAGCCGAAGCAGCGATCCTGGTCCGCCATTTCCTGAGGACAAATATAGCTTAGTATTTGATAGTCGGAATACTTTCAGATGAGTAAAAGCAAAGTATAACCTACCTCTATCCGACGGACGGCCATTTGACGGATGTCCGCCTTGATGTCCTCCTCTTCCAGTGAAAGGGGACGCCTCAGTGATGGCGGGATCGAGCCTGACATCAAGTGCAAGGCCAAGTTCTCCTCCTGGCACCCCCGATGTAGAGAAATCTCCTGCAGAGACTCCACCGGTTTCCAAGGCTCCGCACTCTGGTCCGAGGAGAAGGCCTGGTAATAGTCTCCATCCAAGGGGAATGGAGGTACTACCAGACGGGCTCCCCCATCTTCACTTGTCCGAGCTTCGGGGGTCGCGCTCCTAACAGGTGCCGATGTTAGCGCGAGGGGGAGTGGGGACGTCTCCTTAACAGGTGACTCAGCAGGAGTCGGCCTCGGTTTTCGTCGGAGGACTAGGCCTTCCTCCTCAGCTTGGTCCTCGGAGAGGGAGTCCTCCAAGTTGACCACCCGACTGAATTGGCCACGGACTTCTGTCGGGGCATCATCTACCCCCGGCTCCGCTGCAGGCACGGGGTCTGAGGCAGATGCAGTAGGTGCGACGTCCGTATGACCTGCAGCGGGACGAACGGGGTGAGGAAGATTATTGATATCGGTATACCAAAATAGACAACGCTCCACATATTCCTCGCAGCCGAAAAAGTTGTAATAACCCGCTCCGAGGACGTGTGGAGTTTCCCCTCGAAGGACGAGCTTGACGTCCCTGATCCGCCCTTCCATGTCGGGGGCCTGAAGGTCCTGAGGAACCAACTGTCTATATCTTTTTATAGCACGAAAAACTTCCTTACCTTCCTTTTCGGAGCGGACGCCGAAGGCGGCCCTAACCACGTCCGCATTAGTCTGCTCCTCGGGTGTGGGGGCAGACCTCGATGCCTCGGAGGTCTTCTTCTTCTTCTGAGACGGCTCCGACGCCTCGGAGGAATTTCTCCTGGACGATGACTTCTTCTTACGTTTCAGCGAGTGGGAGGCATCGGTATCCTCCTGAAACAGATGGGCGGTCAGCGATGATCGATGGGCTGTAAGCAATGAAAACAAGAAATAATTAGAAGATTACCCAGAGAATTACATTGGAACAGCCATCACGAATTTTTCCCCCGGCTCGGGGATCAATCAGCATGATGGAAATTTTTATCCGTTGTTGGTCAGTAACAGAAGTGGCCTCGAAGGGCTGATAACCCTCCTCCCAGCGACGGGCTTGGATGAGCATCAAAGCCCTCTTAGTCTGTTCCGACCATTTACGGAAGGGCACAGGAGGGTCAGCTTCTACGGCGGTCTTCGGCCATTCGATGGGACCAGGCTTGATGAAAAAGTACTGTTCTTTCCAGTTGGCATTGTCATGCCCCTTGTCGTGGATGATGGCCCGTTCCTTGCAAATCCTCCAGGACACCTTCCTATCCCAACCCATCTCCTTATATTGCTCGTCGGTCCCCTCGGGTTGGCGGGGGTAAAGGAGCAGATCCCATCTTTGTTGCAGGTCATCTTATAGAGGACCCGCCAGAGCTCCAGAGTATAGCTCCAGTCCTCTTTGTTAAGATCACACCACACTTGAAAGGCAATCCATGTGCGGATTGCGTGTGGAGAGAAGGTCGTGGGGTAAGTCTTGTAGTGGTTACATAGCTCCACCCAACTCGGACAAAACGGGAGTCGGATTCCCGCACGGATCTGCCCTGGGGAGATGAACACCTCGCCTTCATTAGGGAGTGTAACCCGGGTTTCGCGAGGATTGAATTTGAATTGCTCATAGGGATAGCGAGCCCCGAAGGAGGATTCGAGGATACCACCTTCTCGGCAAGCCCTATCGTAGTTAATAGGTGCAAGCGAGTTCTTGAGATACTTGAAGACAAAAGGTGGTCCATCATGGGAAGACCCGCTGTTGGTGGCAGATCCCTCGGCTGAAAATCGTCGATGGAAGGAAGGAGGGGAAATTGAAACCTAAGAAGATCAAAAATGGAGGAAAAAATGGTAATAAGGTGAAAAATCTTACCAGACATGGTGACTGAAGTCTTGATCGGAAAAGCTTGAGTGCTTGAAGCGCCGGTGAAAACTTGAAGTATGGAGGATCAAGGCTTTTGGGATCGCAGAGAAGAAGGAGTAGAGGAAAAGTGAAACAATGTCTGGGTTTAGGGTTTTATAAGAGAAGGAAGAGAGAACTGAAGGGGCGGGCAATCTGAGCCATAGAATTCAAAACGATTCAATCGAAATCGTCCAAAGTGAAACGTGCTAATCTGAAGAAGGCGAAACGATTTTGATTTGAACCGTCGGGACGCATGGAAGACAGATAAGACAGGAATGATGACGTACCGTGGTGGTTGAAAAGTGCTTTTTCAGAAAGCAGGCGTGCAGAACCCGAGGCGTTCCTTCACCTTCTATCAGCATTTAATGCTGGTCTGATCGAGAAATCCTCTCGAATCCAAGTAGGATCCCAAAAGATCTTGAAGAGATCCGAGGCAAAGGCCCCCGACAAAAGTAGGGCAAAGGCCTCCGATGTTTTAAATAAAGACCCCCGACAGGGATGTTGAAGGGTCCGATATTGGAAGACGCGACGCACTATAAGTCCCTCACGTCTTGGGGGCAAATGATGGGCCCCGGCTAAGGCCGTTAGGCCCCTTAACGATTGACAAACGGCGACTAGGCCCGTTGGGCTAGGAGCTGGGTTGCTGGAAGGCTAAGGGCTCCGACGGACGGAGGCCCCGACATGGAATAGCCCCGAGTGAGTATAGCCTCGATAGGGGAAAGCCCCGAAGATATCGGACCTGGACGTTGTCGGTCCCGATATGGGAGTTGACACCACTCCCCGACAGCGAATCCTCAATGATGCAACTTGGGAGTCTCCGACAATGATCGAGACTCGCCAGTAAGAGCACAATCCCGGAAATCTCGCTATGATTACAGTAGTGATATAATGAGCGAGATATGTGGGATACGTATAACTGTACAGATACGTGGCAAGATACACGGCGAGATATGTGGGATAGTGGATCACAATCCAACCGCCTAATCAGGTAACTGGGATAGCCTTCCCCCTATAAAAGGAAGGAAGTTATCCCAGGTTAAGGTTACGTTTTTACACACATACACATACTGCTTGCTTGCCCTGTTGATCACCGTACTTACGTTAAGCATCGGAGAGGGATTCTGGGCCACCGCCCTCTATTCCCCTTCTGCAGGATTGCGAGGAGCTAAGGAATCCGTCACCGTAACCGGAGTTCCTGCTGTGATCCAACAGTCCCCATAGTCCTCTTCTGTACATTCACGGTTTATGTCGACTGCTTAAGCCTGGCCAACTCACTGAGTGCACCTTTCAGGGGTTCCATAAGTTTGCTTTTCTTGGGCTAAATCAACAACAACCCCACATCACTATCATCTTCTCCATCCATAGAATTGATTATTGAATCAAAATCAAATCTTTTGACTAGCAGGTTTGAGAAAGATACCTTCAAAGACGGGACCAGAGCAAATACTTCATTCACGTTCTCTGGACAGACATTGTTGATGACACATATCTGAGGTTTAAAAACTGTCAGTATTATGATATTAGTTTAACCTTTTACAAGATGAATTTTTTTCACAACATAAAGAACGATGCCTCGCATTCAGTGACACCAAATTTTTTGAGTTCCCTAGAAAATTTCATGAGCGTAAAAGTATTTTATCAAAAAATGAACTTGAAGTCTTGAACCAATTCATTTTATATGTAAGAGAATGAGAAAGAAAGAAGAGAAAAATGATACCCGAGAACGCGTTTCCCAAATTCTTTATCTGAATAGGTGGGGCAAGTTTTGGCGTACTGCAAACCCCGGTCATGCGACCGGAAGGAATGCGAACCCTGTGTCGGAAGGCGGAAAGCGACTGGAAGGAACGCGAGCAGCGGCGGGAAGACGACCGGAAGAAGGAACGTGAGCAGCGGCGGAAGGCGATCGGAGGAAGGCTCCCAGCGGATAAAGGAAGAAGAGCGGGACGATATCTTATTTGGCGCTTGCAAAACTATTTAGACTTGTACGGTACAGACTTGACAAACTTTAACTATGGTGCTTCACTTACCTGGTAAATACTTAACGCGCGACTGTTATGTATGTTGAATAATAATATCGGATTGACAAATGGTGGAAAACCTTTTATTTTACACCGAACCGACTTTATTTTTTTATTTTGGTTTTTTGTAAAAGCGTGCCTGCTTTTAAATGATTATAGCAAGTCCCGCTTCATAATCATTTATGAGTTGTCAAAACAGGACGTTAATTTGTCACCTGCTACCAAAAAAATAGAGCTCATAATGTGTGCACGACACTATGGGCTAATATGATCGCAATTCACAACACACAGGAATACAAGTTTTGGTTAGGCATGTCAACTTTTTAGCCCAATGAGAATGTGGAGAGATCATTTAATCCCAACACGTGACATCTATGTGTTACACCTTCATCTACTCTTTAACTGATATGTGGCACTCGATACGTATTATTTTTCCATGTGGCAATTTCTAATTGAATGAAGGTAGCATATGAGTACCACATGTTGGGATCGATGTATTTAATAATTTCTCCAGAATGTAATCTAGAACCGGACCAAGTTTAGGTCATTTTCTTGTTATATGAAAATGACACCGAAAAATATCGGTCAGTTTTGGATTGTGAAACTGGACTCAAAGTTGATCGGTGACTTGTGATATTAATATAATCAAAATATAAAATTATTATTGAGTAGGTCATTATATATATTTGATGATTGTTGATAGAACTATTAAGGTTGATGTTAGTCTAATTTGAAAGGAATATTATATTACTATATAAACAGATTCAAGATGTTTTTTAACGGTTGGGTTCATGTTTTGACTATTGGCCCGATCTAGCCTTCAGGTCGGGCTCAAGTTAGTTTCATAGTAACCCGACCCGGTGATGAGTGATGATCTCGGATTGACCCTAATTGACATGCTTAGTTTTGGTCAATCATGTTGTGTCCGACAAAAAATGATAGTCGTGTTAAAACTTTTGGTATCTTGTTCGTGGTTAATATCGATGACATGGTCCGGAACGATAGTTATATATACACATTAAATAATTATTAGATTTTATTTGCACTTAAATGTTTTAATATTTTTTTTATTTACACTCAAATGTTTTAATATTTTTTTTGTTTTGTAATGGTAAAGTTTGAATTGAATGGTCTTTAAATTAAGTTTTTTTTTTGTTATGTATGCATTTATTGTTCAATTTTATCATGCTTGTCATGCTAATTTTTTTAGATAGTGTCATGCTTTTTACATATAGTGTTCGGGCCAAACTAAATTGACACGATGTATCGGGACGTATTTAGACATATTCACCAAAACACGACACGAACCGGACACTGCTCGACCGTACGAATTATCATCCCTACTTAAAATGTAGTTTTAAAAAAAAATATATAAATGGCCAAATAGCACAATGAAAAAATAAATAATAACATCAACATAACTGATTAAACCCAAGTTGAACCAAATCCAATTTCAAACGGAATTTCTTAAAAATTTACTATTACAGTCCCTAAAATAAATTGTTGAAATTCGAAAAGATACAATACGAAAAATTACCTTAATTAAATAGCTACATTAGTGACCTAATTTGTTGCTACTAGAAACAAATGTACCACTAGAATCCTCATGGTAACATACATATATGCACACCAATTGAGATTTTTAAAGTTGTAGCTCCCTCCTCCAGTGACGAAGAGAAATCTCACTTTGAATATGGCTGACGATCCGAACTGGCTTAAAGAAAGGAAGAGACCAATCATCAATAATCTGAAACTCCGATCCGATCGAGTTGCACAAAACAAGCTCCCCCTCCATTAATATTATCATCTTGTCTTGCCATCACCTAATTAATACATCCAATGGCTTCCTAATTTCCATCATCGGACACCACCGCCGTTTTGACCACGATGCAGCGCCCCTCGCACCGTCCTTCGTAAACCTTGCATACTATTAACCAGAGTGAATAACCCGACAACCAAGTGTCAGATTTGTGGAAGAATGAATATTCGCATCGGGCGGCATCGATATCTCGGACAACTTCTCCTTCCTCGTATTGAACGCGAAGATGAAGAATCGTGGTTCCATATCGTCTTCTACCTCCTTGGAACAACCCAATGGAGAGATCCGTTAACAAATGCTCGGGATACTGACGTGGAGGTGCAAGTCATTAATAATAGGTTTGTTAACCTATAAACTGTCTCAAGTTTCTGTGAGATTTTGGTGTTTTAAATTGTTAATATTGACTATCTAAAGTTTCAACTATGTTGAAATTGGGTGTCTCTGTCCAAATTTGTTATTAACATTGACAGAACTTGGTCATGGGATTGTCACATGACCCAATAAAAGCCCCTAGTGGGGTGGTGGCCGGCCAGAGCCCAGAGTGGGGTGGTGTTCGGCCGAAGTTGGGCGGTGGCCGGCCGGAGTAGACATAAAAGTATCGGGGAATTTCGACTTTCCACACCATTCTGTCAAATTTAACAGAAAAAATGGACGAAAAACCAAATTTCAACAAAATTGAAAATTCAGACATCCTATATCAACAATTTATACTTCGGACAACAAAATCTCACATAGCAAACCTCAGATAGTTTATAAGTTCTTAACCTTTAATAATATGATGATCATTAGGGTTTGCAATGGTTTTCCAACTTTGAGCACGCAAATAATACATTTCGATCTTGTGAAACTCGTTTTCATCAAAGTGTGGGTTACGATCCTCAAGACTTGATAGTCAGTCTTCTAAAGCTGGATGGAATGCAAAACCATATGCTGGTTCTGACGGCTGCCGGAATTGTCTCTTCCGACCGAGGTAGTGGTAAACAGTAGTATAAGAAGAGATGCTTTGGTGAAGAGAGGGAAGCAGTGGACGGAGATGGGAACCCAGAGCTGTTCTCTATCATAACTTGTTGGTTTGTTTCTTCATCTTGCAATTCCATAAAAATCACATTTCATGTGTTCTGACCTCGAATGTGCACGACTTCTTGCAGTCCAAGGAAGAATGTGAGCACTTAATCAGTATTGCAAAATCCAATTTGGTTAAATCAACGGTCGTCAACAGCAACAATGGGCAATGCTGTTCTGTTCTGGAGCACCAAGCCAGACGGCTCCGTGGATCCCGCAAGTTTGCATGGGAGCTGCCCAGTTATTAAGGGGGATAAGTGGTCAGCCCCTAAATGGATGCATCTCCGCGAATACAAACTTTAACTAGCACCCATCAATGCCAACCCCATTGCAGGAAATTGTATATTATCAGTTCTGAAGATTGATTGCTGATCACATTAGGGTTTACTAAAAAAGAGAATGAGTATTAGGGCGTTTGGTTCCTCTTACCTGTAGAGTAGCACCAGATAGTTCATTATTGTTGATGTGCATCTATAGAGAAACACTCCAAAAAGTATCAATTTTCTTGTAGTATTGTCTATTCAAAAATTTTATTCATCTTCAAAACATAATCGGGCACTATAATTGTCTAGGCATACGTTAAGTTACAATAAATACCGACCAAATCGCTAATCATCAAATCAAATTATACAAGTACCAAAGGCCTCCTGCGTCTCTCTCTACAATTTAGGGTTTAAACACAATGCTCCACAAATTCGTCACAAGTTATTTCCTCGAAGCAGGTGCAGGCTGCAAAGTGAAGAGAGGAAAATAAGTAGCACTTCTGAGAATCATCAGAGACACTAGAAATTTGCCATCATAAGATAAAGAGTTAAAAGAGTGGAGACTTGAGTATATTCGGTTCTTAAAATAGCTGTATAAACCTAAATCATTTGGGCACCATGCTCTTGTATTGATATGATGCTGAACTGAAGACTAACTACACCTCATCATAAGGCTGAAGAAAAAGAAAAGGAAACAAAATATTGCCAGTCTGTATCACGTCGTAGCTCTAGCTCTAGACATGTTGCCGAAAGATAATGCATTCTAGGCAATTGGATGAATAAATGGACATATGCATTTTCATAAGAATTAAGATTTCATAGTCTTTTAGATGGTTTTCTATGGCTACCGCTTTACTAACACCGTGAGGCAATTAACAAGCTCAATAACCAGCATTTATACATAGGATGAGCAGGAAACAGTTCACGGCTATCGTGAATTAATTCAAGGGATAAATCTAAAAATAATTATATGATCACTGTGAGAGAGTCAGTCGCTAAGGAATTATACCTTCTCGGATCCAAGATGACGAAGCTGAGTTAGCACCACAGCAAAATCTTCAGGAGGTTGGCAAGAGAAGTGTATGTCCTTCCCTGTATGTGGATGTTCAAACCTAGCAAATGAGCAGGATGGAGTTAGTTTTACCCGATTAGAGAGACCAAAGTAAAATGAGATTTCAGGTAAGAGTGATGCCTAACGTCAGACTCACCCTAAAGCCATAGCATGGAGGCAAGGTCTTTCCAATCTGGAAACCAGTTGAGAAAACTGGCTCTGGTAGCTTGATGGGAATTTACGCAGAAGCAGTGACTGGATCAAGCCTGCAGTTCCTCCATAAACTTCATCCCCAAGTAATGGAATTCCGATGTACTTTGCATGTGCACGGATCTGTGTGATGACAACAATGGCGTAAAAGATGTGAAACATTCACAACTGACATATACACACTAATATCCATGTTGAGAAGGGAGAAATTTATGTTTGTGTGCAGCTACTCATGGATCAAGAGGACAGAAAGGCATCTGATAATGGGCGATTTTAGGTGCGCAAAAGAAATAACTAATGTATGGACAACAAGATGAGAAACTTGTCATTTGCCTAAAACAACAGCCTACAAATTGGATCAAGAAATACCAGTTTCTGCCAGCTAATCCAATAGAGCTACTAGCCAATTGTATGCTAAGTGAATAGTGTGATTATATTTCCAAAAATGCCAAGCCAACATAATGATATGTGCATAAAGGTAGCTTGACAATATTGAGGATAGATAAAAGTTTATGCCACCAGAACAACTTTTAGTTTACCAAATAACCAGATGAAGGTCCTAATTCTTTAATGTACCTGATGTGTACGCCCAGTTTCCAGTCTCCACTCTACCAAAGCTGAACTACCACCAGCAAGTATTTCAATTACTTTGTACCTGAAAAAAACAATAACAAAGCACGTACAGTTGCTTAGTTGCTCTAGAAGTGTTTTGGTTGGATACTTTTTATAAAAAAAAGGGTCACTTTCTGGAGTATAATCTTTTCCACGACTCCAAAACGATGACGAGATTTATTCTTACCAAGTAGAGCCACTAAGAGAAACCACCAACATGTTAACCAATCTCTGGCTATCATTATACATTAAAAGGTGAAACTCTTTTTCTTCTCTTTTTTTTTTTGGCGGTACTCTTTCATGCACTTGAGTTTGCTTGTAAATACAGACATTACTTTTAGCTAGCCAAGGGGCTACAAAGAGAAACAAATTACTGTCTATGCTTTTCCAGATGTGGTATTAGAGCCAAGGGACTCAAGAACACTTGAATTATACGTTTCTACTCAAAGCTTTCATTCCATACCCTCTTCTTTCATATATAGGCAAAATCTGTTCAGGATGAGCTTACAAATTGTCACATATGTGAAGACATTGGAGTGATGTGATTTGGAAGTAATAATTTTCAGTGGATTCTTTTAGTTCAACAACAATAGCAAATAGTAAAATTTAAGAAATCAAGATGGCCACAATATTAAAAATAAGAATGCCCATATGAATCACCTACTAGCAGCATAACGAACTAGCCCACCATTGGCTGATCCAGGGATAGCAGCCATGCGGATCCGGTTATTCACATCACGACCTATTGGGACTTCAACGCGTCCAGATAAAGGGGAAGGAACTCCACATGTAAGACTAACATACACTCTTTGTATTGTATGCAGCTTGAACTGGTCTGATAAATGGGCATGAGCATACTCATTCTGCCATAATAATTTGATAGACTTAGCAGGGCTTATACACATGTAAATGAAATCAGATGCGTTGAAAATAGAAGGTATCTTACCTTAGCAACAACAAGCAACCCGCTTGTTCCTTTGTCTAATCTGTGCACAATTCCAGGCCGGACAGATGCTTGACACGAATTAGAGATAGGCTGTCCATTAAAAATTGGGTATGCCAAAGAACCACTGGCCTCATCATCAGATGCATCATCTGCCTCAGAAAGCATCTCTTTTTCTGGAAAGGCAACTGTAGGAAGACTGCAATGGTGAAGAATTGCATTTACAAGGGTTCCAGTAGCATTCCCAGGTGCTGGATGAACAACCTGGATTAGAACAAAAGGAATTGGAAAATGGAAACATACAAAATATCAACTTAAAAATCTGCCAACTATATCTTTAGTTATGAAACATTCAAATCATACACGGTTTGGGAAGAAAGAGTTCGGCCAGAGTTCCGTACAAACAGAACATGGTGACTTTAAGAAGGAATCTTTGTCAGAGTAAGAACTGTCAACAGGCACAGATTCATGTGATTACCATATGTGCAGGTTTGTTAACTACAAGTACATGCCCATCTTCAAAGACTATGTTCAAGGGTATATCCTCTGCTTCAGCTCTCAGAGGTTGCAACTCAGCTATTGTACAGTTAACCTTGTCCCCAGACCGTACACTGTGTGAGACCTGCAAACTCAACCATTCAGATAAGTCATCCAAACATAGACATCACAGATACAATAAGCACTACAAGTGGAAATAACACCATGAGTGGTTAGGCAATTCAAGCAATCCTACAACCTTTTGTCAGCAATTCACTGAAAAGGCTAAGCATTTACAATGAGTATGTATAGCTGTTGAAAACTACTAGCACCAAGTAAAATTTCTACCAATAAGAAACTCACCAAACTCCGGAAAATTTCTATACCTTATCAATGATGCGGCCATTGACGGTGACCAGGCCGGACTTAATACTGGACTGCACGCGAGCTCTGCTAATGCCCTGTATTCTCGACGAGACCCAAGCATCGAGCCGCAGCTTCCCAGTGGTCATAGTCACCGTCTCTTCGAGGTTGAAGCCGGCGTAACTGCTTAGCGATTCAGGTACAGGTTGACGGCCTTCGGCGGCGTCGGTCGCGGTCGAGCACCGCGCGAATGTGGATCGAACTCGTAAGGCTGTGAAATTCTTAGAGGGGAGGCGAATCCTAGGTTTCGGGAAGGTGGATGAGAAGATGAACTGCAGGGATCGAAATTCAGTGCAGTGAGATAGCATCTTCTCTACTATCTTCTTCTTGAGAAGATTGATCTTCTTCCTGCTACTACTACTGATTGCTTGAGCTACTCTGTATGTAAAATAGACGGAACTCCTCTGTATGTAAAATAAATAATTTAATTGTATGTTCTACACTGTCATCAAGATCCATTGTCGTCCAGCGGTTAGGATATCTGGCTTTCACCCAGGAGACCCGGGTTCGATTCCCGGCAATGGAAACTTTTTCTCACTGTCGATCGAAATGAGTTTTTTATTCCCTACATTTTATTATATATATATATATTATTATATAAGTAAAAAATCTATATATAAAATAGAACTGCTATGTATATAATTTTTTGTCATACTATAGAACTATATGTAATTTAAAACACTTACTGATTATATAATAGTTTTAATTTATTAAAATGAATTATGTAAACATAGCATGTGTAGACATTAGATATCTTTATTAGGGCTGAAAGTAAAATCCGGCGAGACCGAAAAACCGCAAAAAACCGAACCGGACCGGTCCGAAAAAAACCGGACCGTATATAGACCGTTTGTTATGTGGCCGGATTTTTTTGGTATCATTCGGTTTTTCGGTTCGGTTCGGTCCTCATGTCTTAAAAACCGTGGAGACCGAACTAGACCGAAGTTATTCAATGATATAATATAATATGATATATATTATATATCATATTAAGATAACTTAAAATTTTTCTTAAGGAAATCAAATATCTTCTCTTTTTATTAATTTTGGAACTTTTAGTATATTCTATAAGTATTAGTTGTATGAAATTTTGTATAGTATTTTACATAACTTTTGTTTAGTATTCTAAAATTGGAGAAATTTTAAATATTGATTATTACGTTCGGATTTTCGGTTAAAACCGAAAACCGAACCGAAAAAACCGTACTAAACATGGACGGATTATTTTTTTTCATATGGATTTTTGGTCGGATTTTTTTGTTGAAAAAATCCGGTCCGAATAAATCGGACTCCGACCGAAATAGCTAAAAAACCGGTCCGACCGAACCGGTTTCACCCCTAATCTTTATTTAGATTTTTAGAATGAAAAATCATGTAGAGTCCAAATTGGTTGAGAACTGATGAAGTATTACAATTATTATGACATGTTTGGCATATTGGAATGGAGAATATGGAATATGGAATGACCATGGAATGATAATCTTTTGAGAGTGTTAAGAATGATAATTCGTTGTATGAATGAAACTGAGAATTCCACTGCAAACTTTATTTAGGGTTTAGGGTACCTTGCGTGAGCATAACTGGACGGGGAGATGATATGTTACTTAAAATTCCAACAAGAGCAAGCATAATACACAATCTTATGAACCCCAAATCCGACTGACATCATAGTTGACACAAATACACAAAAGACTCAAACGATTGAGCTGCGAATACTAAATACTGATTCAGTTTGCATCCAGTACAGTTTCTTGCATTATGCCAACATTTAGATAATAACAGATTTTCACAGAGACAGCAATCCTAAGGCAACCCATAAGCAGTGGACCAGGTTTCTCTGTAGAGTTGGCTCACTCAAATGCCCACTGGTTTTCACGACGCACCTCCTCTTCTTCCTCAGGGGTGAAGTCGTTCTTGATGTTGAAAGTCTTGCGTATCTCCTCGGGGGTTTTCCCTTTTATCATGTCTGCCACGGTTTGGCAAGTCAGATCCAGCAAGCTTTTGATATTCAGGTAGTTCGCAGCCTACAAAATCATCAAAGACGAAACATTATTAAACTGAGAGTCTGAGACGCGATCCTACTTCAGTCACAAAAGCATTAACTAGTATGCAATGAGTACTTCAGATGAAATTCAAAAGAAAATAGTAAAATACTCAGGCTGATGTTTACTCTCAGGGCCACTCAGTTCTTAGGGCGGAGATTGGTTCAATGATATCTGAGACTGCATTATAACCCCATTTGTCAAAGTAAACAATGTCAAGTTGAATCTAAGGCCAGACAACCAAATACTACCCCACCATAATGCTACATCATTATCATATACCAAAAGTAAGAATCTAACAGCACAAACCAGGTCAAAATATACACACAAATCTCACTTCGTTGCTATCGAGACACCAGTTATTTATTGTGATTAAAGAAGATGAACCAACATTCCCAGTACCGACATATGAAACTAACTCTCTGTAAAAGTAGGGAGTTTACCTCATAAATCCAGGAAAACATCTGCTTTCCATCATTATTCATTAGGCATGTTCATCATTATTACTTTATTAGGGTACCCTAATTTATTATGAAGTAGTTTTTCATGTATGCATAATGCAAGCAAATAAAGAAGCACTACTTCCAACACCTAGTAACTTATGATTTAAGACTTCTCGGTTCCTACATATGCAACTAGTCTGCAAAGCAGGAAGCAACATTATAACTTGGCAAAATATCTGCTCTTATCATCAGGTCCATTCATCAGCTATACATATAATGATATAATCAAAGAAGTAATAATTCCCAGCCCTCTCGAATAGTTTCATAAAAAGCATATTTTGATCAAAATCATGTATACTCCGTGCCAGAAATCGAACGAATCAGCAGCACCTTAACACGTATCTAACTGCCAATTCGATTCTGAACTTTCACCAACGACGAACCCATAAAATCAGGAGACCAGATCGAAAAGCTCACAACCACAAAATTAAACTACGAATCAAAAAGCTAGTTAACACAGGAAAGTAACGTATCGAATACAGACAAATCACTGGTTACGAAAATTAAAAAATCAGATCAGGAAGAACGACTGACCAGAATTAGGTCAAAAAGCGTGGCCTGGTCGACTTTGACAAAATCAGCGTCCCAGGCCTTGAGATCTTCCTCGGGAGTGCGGTCATCGGAGGACTTGGCCTGGGAGACATCTACGTGCTTCTTGCAGTACTCAACGACCTTGGAGAGGATCTTGCTGGTGACGTTAGGTAAAGGGATGCCGTTGTCGGCGCAGTCGTCCTCGATCATGTGGCGGATGGTCTGTGACTCCAGCGCAACCGCCTCATCGACTTCGAAGCTCTCGCCGTCGGAGCTCTTCAGGATTATCTTGCGGTCGGAAGACATCGTAATCTGAGATTTGACGAAGAGAGAGATGCTTTTTTTTTTGGGACAAATTGAGAGAATTGGCTTTGCCTTTTATATATAGAGAAGAGAAACCCACTAGACCGGAACTAGCTTTTCGACCTAACCAGTGAACCAGGATTTATTTTTTGGTAAACCGTAATCGAATCCGGATTTCACTATAGATTTGTGGATTAACGGGTCTTTTAGTGTCATATGTTTGACAATGTTGGCTTTTGGTGTCATATATTTTATTTTTTAAGCTTTTGGTACTTTATGTTTGCATTTTGTAGACTTTTGGTGCACCCGTTAGTGAACGGTTAAGTTTGATCGTTAAATAGTTTATTTTGTTCAATTTAGTCCTCAAATTTATACTTCTAAGTTTTGAATTTTACAATTTAATTCCTATTGTTTTCTCCGATTGGTGGTGGCATTCACCCAAACCGGGGTCATCAGCTCCAATTGGGGCTGCTGGCCCCGATTTGGGTGGTGGCCACCACCAATCGGTGCCGGCCACCACCAGTTGGGGTGGTGGCCGACCCCAAATGGCGGTAGCCGGCCCAAATGGGTGGTTGCAAGTCCGATTGGGGCTAACCGACTCCGATTTGGTGGTGGCTGACCCCGATTTGTGGTGGCCGACCCGATTTGTGGAGGTAGCTGGCCTTAGGTGGTGGTCGCCGACTTTGGATGTTGCATGGACGGTGACCGGAGAAAACAATAGGGATTAAATTTTAAAATTCAAAATTTAGAAATATAAATTTGAGGGCTAAATTGAACTAAATAAAAGTATTTAACTGTCAAACTTAACATTTGTTAGTTTAATAGTTTTTATAATTGGTTAGCTTAGATTTCACTTGTAAACATATTGTTAGCTCTGTCAAATATTTTTTGAATTTGAAAATAATTTGGTCACGTGAATTGCACATTATTAAAACAACACTAAAATATAACATAGAATTACGAAATTAACATCATCAGCATAGTCATTTATAAGCATCTAGATAATCGAAATTATAAAAATTATCCTAACACGAGAAGGATCCTAAGAATTGTCTTTTCCGTGGAGCAATTTTATCATTTTTTACTTTTTCTATATTTTTTCTTTAATTAAGAGGCAAACACGTGAAAAAAATCGTCCAAATTAGACATAATATTTTATAGTTATCAATTTGTTCACAAACAAAACATGAATTAACATATTTTAATAGTTAGCAATTTGGTAAAGACTTTTATTATTGGATATAGTATTGTGTGTTGTTTATGTACTTAGTAAACAAAACGATGTTAATATGATGTAGTTGTTCAACTTTTTGTCACTTAAACAGAGTTCGGAGGTTTAAATCCTACTAAAACCTTGGGAATAAAAAATATTCCTGTTTAACATTTTGCCCCTTATGGGTTGATCCGATGCGAATGCATATTAGTATATATCCCTTACGAGCTGATCCGATACGAGTGATAATTAGTTTGTGGAACAAACATGCTACAAACGTTGTCATTCTAACGAGGATGCATATTCCTTTCACATGTTCCGGCCTCTGTTGACCACAACCGCCAATCATTTATTTCATCTTTAGCTTCATCATTCACCATCAATCGGATCTTGACTCAATTCATACCATATACCAGACATTGTAAAATTATTCTCCTCAAGAGAAGCAGATATTTCCTTCGGTACCTCTACTTGCGCTAATCTCCAGTCTCCTTACTGCTGCCACTGCACCAGCTGCCCACATATCAATCGATAAACTCGCGGTCTTCTTCAATTCGTCCTCGTAATGTAGTAAAATTCTTCTACTCATAGAGAAGGATTTCCCCTTCGATACCCCCTACTCGCGCTAATCATTCCTCAAAGAAATCGCTACCTACTTCGATTCCCTCATCCGAATGTCAATGAAGAACCATTGCACACAAAAGAAGCGCATCAACTCAATAAAACTAATCCCCAGTCTCGACCGCACCAGTCGGTCAGTTTATACAAATACGGTACACTAACTGAAGGTTTTGAAAAAACACTCTAATGTGCAAATAAGGTGATTGTCCCATTAAATGTTAAAGCAGTAGCATATATCCATCAGAAAACACCGTAACACTCCAGCCCCACCAACAATACATTGCTTCTTTCCAAACGAAAACACAAATATTTCACAATAAACCCTCCCTATATGCGACGGGGAAGATACAGAAGGGGTGCGAATAAGAGGGGTGGCCACATAAAAGAATGGGAAGATCAAATCAATTAGCACTCACAAGGAAGGGATGCTGACACACCCCACATTCTATAGTCTCTGAACCTGAAGCTGGAACCTGGACCTGCAATTTTTTTTTTAAGGAAATCAGTTTTCAAGAGTAGTAAGAAGAAGAAGTTATGCAAAGTCTTTATATGTGAGAACCTGCAAGTGCACGGTACATATCGGGCAGGCCACTTCCCGCATCCGCTTTCCCGATCCATCTGACCGAGAAGAACCTGCAATAGAAGATACAGTTTGGTAAGGTAAGGCCCAGTGCTTTTTCAAGAAGAAGCCAATGTGCTTTTAGCCTCCGAAATTCAATAACTTAGCTGCATAGAGCATCATCAAAGGCAAGAAAAGACTACCTGAGGCACTTCGTCGGTTCTTTTCCATCTCCTCCTGCACATAGAAGATGGAACCCATCATCAAATACAATAATTATAATTATAATAATGTTCAAAAGTGCGAGAAGGCTGTTAATCTATGCACGGTCTAAGCAATCTAGTCCTACAAGGAAGATAAGGTCAAATAAATCTACTTTAGATTCAATAAACAAACCCCACCAACCTGAAGCTTTCTAGCAAGATCCTCGTGACTCTGTACTGCTGGCTTGTTTGCTGCTTCCTTTGCATTGCTCAGCCTCTGTGTCACCTCGGCCTACCAAAAAACCAATATCCGTTCATTCAATTATTAACCTTATGTTAACATAGCCATCATGGCTGAGTAAGGAATCAGCCAATGATTCTAAAGCTATATTATCACCCATAATAAAGGATGAAATGAATGGAAAACACGGTACAAGCGACATTTCCAGGATTCCTAAAAATCTACCAGCACCAAAATAATCCAATACTGACAAAGAAACAGGATGCATGTGCAGACGTAACTTATATTAAACACCATCATAACTGTTAAAAAGAAATGGACTCATACCAGACAACGATCACACACTCTAACTGGTGGAGCATTTTCCTCAGCTGTCAAAGCAATTCTACCATGAGTACACTTGTCACAGAAAATATCTCCACAGTTCCTGCAGTGATGCTGAACAGAAGAAACAAATATCTAAGAAACAAAAGAATGGGATACGAGAATCTAAATAATGATTAGTAAATCGTATACTGCGTACATATCACTAAAATAATACCATACCTTGCGGGTAAAGGCATTAAAGTCGGAGCCACAAGATGTACATTTTGTAACTGCATCATCGGGGACCTAATCAAGTGAAATGGGAAATATAGAAATAAAAACTGAGATGCTCAATTCACACTACAATATATATAGTAGACAAGAAACAGAGGAAGTAACTTGTAATCTAACTCTCCACTCAAGGGGCATACTCTCTTTTCACATGAAATGCCAATTTTGAAATTGCCGATACTCATGGAAGTGACACAAACAATTCACTTCTTCCAACTTAATATATTCTAACAAATTGCTATCTCCTTACCAGCGCATAGATCCTCCTTAAAACTGAGTGGAACAGCCATGGCATGTAAAGTAGATATGTTATTTAGTTCTCTAGATTGTCCCCACTCTCTGTTCTCAGTATGTAGGTTATTTGTTAGAGAAACTATCCTAAAGATCTCTCCAGCTTGTTGAGATAAGAGGCAAAAATGGCTTTAGATTTCTTGAACACACTGGTCAAATTTTAGTGAAAAGTAAAAGATAAACAGTTAAAACTACCACTACTTTTCTATGAAACTATACAGCTACATGGGACAGTGATATTCCTCTTATACACGTCATCTGATGTAAGAACAAGGAACACGCAGGTTGAACATGATTTGCAGCCATAACAAAACTATTCACCACGATATAAAATTATTTGAAAAATATACAAAATTCTATATTACCCAATGATCTTTTTCTTCATTGCCAGGCTTTATTATATTCATCCAGTCACCAAAGCCCTTCTTTTTCTCTCCTGGTTGTTCGTTCATCTTTGAAGTGTCCTGTGGCCTGATTTGTCCACCCATCTCCTTGACCTGAAATACAAAAAAGAGAGAGTTTACACATGAACAGGAAAATCAACAGCAGCAAGGAAAACATCCTCTTTAAAGAGAATATAAACTGAAAATGCCGATTGTGAATGACGCACACCAGCTGCATTTTTTTATTATCTATATGCAACATTAAACAAGTTCCACAATGACCAAACTGATAGACCCTTGAGCACTAAAAAGTTATATCTCTAGACACCATTCCAAAAATTTATGCATCTAGCATGCCACTAATGCAATGTAGAAACTAGAAATAAGAACATGGTTTTGATTATATCTACAGAACCAAACAGAGATAGGCACGTCTATTTTATTTAGGCGATCTCAAAGGTCAAGGTGAAGCACGCAAAAGGATCAATACCAACATTATCAGACGAAGACATGCAATGCAGCTACTCAACTCTACATTGTGGGTGATTTGAAGAATGAAAAGATTAGGAACTTTAGCAGTCATCTCCAACTTCTTTTAAGACTTGAGGCAGAAAAAGTTACAGAACCGTTTAAATCTCTTTACAGATGGTCGACTGACAAAATTATAGACTAACACATACTAAACAAGACAACAAGTACCTGTACAGTAGCAGCTGTCACTATGCCCAGAAGGGTATTGGTGATATAAGTATAACTACTGGACTGACAAAATTATAGACAAACACATACTAAACAAGACAACAAGTACCTGTACAGTAGCAGCTGTCACTATGTACAAGTACAGATGGTCGACTGACAAGATTATAGACTAACACATACTAAACAAGACAACAAGTACCTGTACAGTAGCAGCTGTCACTATGTCCAGAAGGGTATTGGTGGTATAACTACTGGACTGCAACCTAATTCTTCTTGGTTCGATGTCCACCGGGCTCTTCGACCAAAATGACAAGGTTGATGAGTCCGTCACCTAAATCAAATAGATGACAACAATCACAGATGTCCACACGTAAAATTAAAACCTAAAAGCGCATCAATCAATCAACTAACCTCACAGCGTGTGACATTTTCAAGGGGATAAATCCTTAATGTTCGACCAGTAGAAGGATCTAGCATCTTAATGCCATCCAAACCAATCTGAGACAAATAGGATTAAATGAACTTGTGTCAAAGAAAAATGGGGTAGCCAAAGTTATGCAGTAAACGCAGTAACAAAGAAATGAAGTTAAAGCTTGATTAGGTCATCAATAAACTGTCACAATTACAGGCCCGAAACCTTCGACCCTTCTTTTTAAATGGGAGTATTGCTTGGTTGTACATGATATTCTTGATATGAAAATAAAATGTCCTGATCTCCCAATATCTCTCTCAATTCAAAAACACAGAATTTGAATTGATTCTCTATTACTATGATTTACCATGTAGAACGCCTTATAATAATAGAAAAAAATAGTAAGCAAAGGCTACAACTAAATTATAAAATTCAAAAGATATAATCGAGTCTTGCAAAAGTCCTTTCAGCTTATAATCTCAAAAGAAAATCTGAGAACAAAATAAAAAGCACATTGGAAGGATGGTTTTGGAGCTGATTAAACATAGACAAACCTGGCAAATGACGTCCATTGTTCCTTGAGAACCGCTCTCAGACAAGAGCTTGACCCTGAACTTCTGGACTCCACTCTTGACGTCTTGCTGCGTGTCTGCCTTGGGTACTGCTCTAACAATCTTCGGGGAGCTAACAGAAGATGACTCCTTCACTGAATTAAGACTTATTGACCTCCCATAGTCATCAAACGCAGAACCAGACCATGTTGAAGACTTCGGTGCAGTGCCACGGGAACCATATGGCTCTACTTTTCCTCCCCGATAGGCATAAACACCATCTCCATAGGAATCATCTCGTCCAGTATCACCATATAATGAGACACCTGACTGCTTCCCATACACGTCCGAACTCACGCTGGCTCGTCCAGTATCACCATATAACGAGACACCTGACTGCTTCCCATACACGTCAGAATCCACGCTGGATTGGCTCCGACCATAGCTCCCATACTTATCATCGAAGAAACCATTGCCTGCTTGATCGTATTTAGTGGAATTGTTATACGGAGACTCGTATGACGGAGGATTGTACGGGGCCGATGAGGTGTAAGTAGAAGAATAAGGCGGATTAGTGCCGGGGCCATGGACCGTGTTTGGATTCAAATTGGATGAAACCGAGATTGGAGCAGAGTATGCGGGTGACTGATCATACGATGCCGGAGGAGCTGAATAGGCGGGAGGCACCTGCGGTGGCTGATCATACGATGTCGGAGGAGCAGAGTAGTACGGCTGCGACTGCTGCTGGACCGGAGGCTGATATGCCGTGTGTGAATCATAGGGCGGTAAGGAAGACGGAGGAAGAGGTTGCTGAATTGTCGGATTGTATGTTGGTGGTGGAAGATTAGGGCTAGGGTTGGGCGGAGCCGAGTAGGAAGGAGCGGTCGGTGCAGGATCGGAATTCTGCGGATACGGCGGGTAGCTGGAGTAGGAAGCGGAGTAATCGGAGGGAGTGTAGCCGGTGGTGGAGTACGGCGGCGCCGATGCGTAAGGAGCTGGCGATTGATCGGGAGGGTGGGGGGTAGCGTTGGAGGTAGGGAAAGTTGGGTAGTGGTAGTACGGGGTGTAATCTCCCTGTTGCATGGCTACTGCGGTCGTGGTAGAGGTGGCGATCGGAGAAAAAGAGAAATCAGATGCTTTTTGGACCGGGAGATGGGGAGGAGACGAGGAAGAAGATGGCAGAAAGAAAGACGCAGATTCGAAGCAAAGAGGAGGTGAGATCGTGTGCAGTCAGGAACACGGAAGCTCCTTCGGTAAGGCTTCGTCGATTCGATGATTGGTCAGACACGTGCACTTTCTGGTCGAATTGGTAAAGGCGCGTACCGACGACAACCGAGATGGGCTGAAGGAAAAAACACCGCGCCAAAATTCACTATTTATAATAATTTGTGTGCTAAATTTTGTCTTTGGATCGAACTCTAATCTATCTTAATCTTAACGATTGGCAAAAAGAAAATCTCAATCTTAACGATCTATCTATATATATAATAAAGTAAAATGAAAGAGAGTGGGAGGACCTAGAGTTGCCACGTCAGCATTTGGAGTTCATCTAAAAGTGCCACATCATACCCATTGTTGACCAATTATACAACTCCACCTAGGCAAACAATTAAAAAAAAAAATCAATTTTAATCTATTTATTTCTCTTAAAAAATAGAGGTTTCAAAATATTTATATTAATTAAGGTGAAGGGGGGAGAGGAAGAGATTATGAAAGGGAATAATTAACGGGTAAAGAAGTGAATGACAGTAATTGTGGAGTGAAGAAATCTATATATTAATTAAGGTGAAGGGGGGGAGAGGAAGAGATTATGAGAGGGGATAATTAACGGGCAAAGAAGTGAATGATAGTAATTGTGGAGTGAAGAAACGGGCGAAGAAAGCTGCGCGTAGAAGATAATTGCGAGTGGATTAAATTTATGACGTGTTAGCACAAAATTCTTTCTAGATGCTAACGTGTCGTGTTAAAAATGGATATTTGTCTCTCCTATTGCTTTATTATATATATATAGATAGGTATTATTATAATTTGTTATATAAAAATATTAATTTTTCATATTAAAGTCACATTTCGCACATTTTATTTTTTATTTTATAAGTTCGTTTTAATTTTCACCTCACCCGCGCGATGCGCGGGTTCGGCACCTAGTATTATTATAACTAAACTATTACCTGAACTTTAACCAATTTATGATTTAAATTTACTATTTTTTTTATAAATGGCTATTTGAATTTCCAATTTTAAGTCAAATTGATAATTTTGTTTTAATTCTCGTCAAATTAGATAGAAAATGAGTACATTCTCGCCATATGATCTTTTTTATGTAGATAAATTCAAACATGTAAATTAAAAGTATTACAACGAAATACTTCAGTTAGATACTTAATTGGACTTCTGTCTAATTCGAATATTGATTTAATTTAAGGTATTTTGTTACAATTACTTCAAATATATATGAATCAAAAGAGAATACACACTAAGAGCATCCACAATGGTATTCCTTAAGCATGTGTTTTACATATTTTTTACGTAAAATGTATAAAAACGTGCTACAATGGTTTTACATAGCATTTCTTAAAAGTGGGACTCATCTACTTTTATGTAACATATTCCTTAAATTTAAGGAATGCACTATGTATTACGTAACAATATTTAATTTTAAATCAATTCATTTTATAATTAATGTTAATATCTTATTGGTGGTTGTTGGAAAATTTAATAATAAAATATATTTAAGTAATACGATTGCAAAACAAATCTTGTTTACATTTGTCTTAACTTTACGCATTACTTAAAGTCTACATAAATGTATACGTGGCAGCTTTAAAGAATACAATTTATGTAAAATCATTGTGGATGCTCTAAAAGACCTCACGAGGCGAAAACATACTTAGTTTATATCCAATTTAACGAAAATTAAAACAGAGATAGCAATTTATGCAAAAATTGAAATTTTAGGCATCCAATTAAAAAAAATATATTTAAAGTCTAGGTATTAATTAGTAAATTAATCAAAGTTTAGACAACAAATTTAATTTTTAACCATATTGTTATAAACAAAAGTATCTTTGATTGATAAATATTATCTATTATTGTGTAAAAAAAATATATCATCTATCACCGTTAATATACAAAACAGACTATTTCTTTCTTTCGTTTGTATGTCTATATATGTTCATCATGTTTGGCTCTAATATTGTATCTATTCGTCTATTTTTATAGAGAGGGATAATAAAAGAAAGAAAACATCAAATTCCCAAAAAAATATATGTTCTTCAGTTAACCAGAACAGAAGGTACCTCCTAACAATATTAGAGATGTATTTAGAGACTCTAGTGGCACTGCGATGCCAAGAATATGCTGTGGCCAGAATGTAATAGGACGTTATTTTTAGTAGTATTACTCTTTTTCACAAAAAAAAGAAGAACAGAGGTACCTCAGAGTCTCAGACACATTGGCCACCTTTGATGTCCTCATCAGAGGCGCATATCTAAACAACCTCCATGCCTATCATTATTATTCACAGCTAAAGTTCATAGTTTTTCCTAGGCCATTATTCTAGCAGAATCACCAACAGATCTTTCCATTCGACTGTACCAATCACCAATCCGAGTATTCCCCACCACGTCCTTCCCCGATTGAAGGTGTCTGATCGGCCTCAGAACCCCAAACACTGCTAGATCAGCTAGATTCGGCTTTACGTCCCCTGTTCAACACAGCAGCCGACCAAAGTCACTAAACAGTAAACACAATATTATCTTCTTCTTGATTTACATAATCTTGATTTTTTTTTTTCATTCATGTAGTCTTGATTTGTACTAACCGCAGTATGGACGGTTCTTTAGATTACCGACCCAAGTTCCTGCAGCATCATACAAGGCTTTTCGCTCGTCTGTTATGCTGTGCCTCTTCTTCAGTTTCTTAGAGACAAAATACATGGCGGCAGCTCCAGTGTATTTTGCAACTAACCTCTCCATGAAGCTGAAATTGCCGAGTGAAGTAAGTTCAGGGCAACTCAGTCAAAAATCAGCAGCAGTAAACAACCAAATGGTTATGATATGACTGCATTTCTACATTGCAAAAACAAACAAAACTAACAGACTGCATAATATACATGTATTAAGTATTAACCCACTACGTCACTGCAGACCTGCAACTACTAACCGGGCATTAACCAAAATCCAGTATAGCTTGAGTAATTGTTTTGCAACTTCAGTTCTTTCAGATGCATTTTGGTTTTGGATACCTCTAGACTATCAAAAATGGGAAGCAATTACAGGGCTATATTAATAGTAAGCCCAAAAAGAAAAGGTTACTAAGTCTTCGGAACTATCATATCATAACAATTTTAATTTTTAACCACTTCTATCCTTCTTAATAACTGCTGAGATAAAGTTATATCAGAGTTCAGACTGCTTTCACCGACGCAGAATATTGTTCAACAAAAAACCCCGTAAAGAAAGAAACATAATTCATCCACTGAGGCATGTTTATGTGATACACTTACCATGAGTGGTGATGTAATCGAATGATTCAAGTGCCTCTTTAGGACTTCTATATATGTTAGGTGACAAGACATGGACCAAATGATTATCCACCCACCTGCAGTTGGTTCATGGTTCATGGTTCATGTCAACAGCTAACTAGCCTCTAAAAAATAACAACTAATAAATTATGGTTCACAAGTTAAGCATTCACTCTAGCGATCTTATAGTTAGTCAAATAACAAGTAGCCATACCCAAGCCATTTCTTTTCTTCTTCATCTTCTCCAACTTTTTCTGGATGAATTTTATGAAACAGCTGATCGATTATAGCTGCACATAGTAAATATCATAACGATGATATGCACTGGTGTAATGAGTCAGAAAGTATGTTACCAGAGTACTAATTACTAATAAATTATGTCATGGCTTGATGAATGAAGACCTGTAGTAACAAATAAGCGATATTACATGAATAACCTGAAGAATCAACCATCTGCTCTCCATCAACCTTCAAGATAGGCACCTTCTTATACTCGGACCATTTTATCTCCTTCTTGTTGATTGGGTCGACCTCCACAACTTTATATGAGATCTTATAGTAATCCAAGAATGCTATAAGAATGAAAATGAAGAAATTAGCAATTAAATAGATCTCAAATAAACTGAGAAGCAGGAAACAGCCAACAGTGGAGTTCTTCCACCAAAACTAATAGATAAAAACAATCAAGCTAGGCTTCACCTTAAATTGACAAAACAGGTGCATATATATACTACTCCGAATGATTGTGCAAACACTTTTCAACTAGAAATAATAAATCTCTCTCAAAAGGCAAGTTCTCCATTTGTTCTTTAAGAGAGGAATTTCCCAAGCAAGGCATAAGAAGCTTAATTTTCCTGATCCTGTCAACCCCCCTTTTCCAATCCTTCAACTAACTGCATGGTCATTGGTCACAAAGCACTAAATGGATTTCAAAGAAAATGTATCAACACTAGAGATGTACTTCGACTTAAATATAACATCTCATAGTAGAATTTTCAGCAACACAATTCTCGAATCAATTGGAACTCCGGATTTGGTAAACAGCTACTTTAAAGAGAACTAAGCAGCCTGCACTGGATAGTCACTAGTTGTTCGTGAAAAAAAGCTACAGAACAACAACTAAACTAAGGTAGGCTGGAGTTACCTTTAACTTTGTTGCAGAACGGGCACGCTTCATACTGATAGAGCACTACGTCATCGAACTTGAATTTCCCCGGTTGCGGAGGCTGAGTAGCGCGAACTTCGTGGGCAACAGAAGCAGCTGCAGACGAAAGAAATCTAGTACTGCAGCCACCCGACGGTCCGAGCGGGTTACTGAGGTACCGGAGGAACCAGATTGGCTCCGAAGCTACCTGCGCAGTGCAGAGAGCAGCACGGAAGAAACTATGTTGAGCGGCGGCGCCGGTGGCGGCTCGATTTGCAGCGGTAAGACCTTTGATCAGCCTCGCCGTGGTAGAGTTGGTTGGCATTTTCCTCACTTAACTGCTTCGATGGACGTGGACCACCAATCGATCCTTCCGATGCGAGTCGTCGGTAGCAGTGTTATCAGAACCGGACCGGACCGGCGGTCTGACCGGGTTCGGACCGGAACCGGAGGTCCCCCGGTCCGGTTCATCAATTTCCGGACGATGTTGCCGAACCCGGTTTGATAGACGGTTTTCTAGCGAACCGGCCGGTTTTGACTGAACCGGCCGGTTCGCCGGTTCTAAGTTTTGTATTAAAAAAAAAAAGTTTCAGTCTTCTAGGGTCTTGTAGGTTTCCGGTGATGTCAGACATCCTCCCCTTCTAGGTTTCGCCGGTCCAGTCGGAGGAAGCTCCACCGAGGCAGCCCACCATGCCTAAGATCCAGACCTCCTTCACCGGCCATATTACGGCAAGCTTCGTCTCGTTCTGCAGCTCCCGTGTTCGACCCCGTACCCAGCCACCCTCCGATCTGCTCTTCGACGTCCAATCGCGACCGTGACGGCCACAGCCTCCGATCTGCTCTTCGACGTCCAGTCACCACATTGTCCGCCTCCGTCCTCTGTCGCTTTCCTCCGATTTAAAGTGGCAATCGCTTCTTCAAGTGGTCACCGGATCTGAAGGGGAGGGGGAAGATAGGAGGAGAAAGGTGGGCTACGGTGGGGATGGAGAAATGGAAGGGTTTATACTAGACTTTCTTTACGGTGGGGATTGAGAAATGGAAGGGTTATACTAGTACTAGATTTACTAAAGAGATGGGGAAGAGAGAGGGAGGAGTGATGGAGAGAGAGGAGAGATAGAGAGGATAGAGAGGAGAGATAGAGAGAGAGGACTGTGATTGGGAGATGAAGGGCCATCTACAGAGAGATATTGAAAAGGCAGCAAGCGAACCGGGTTCGAACCGGGTTCGACCGGACGAACCGGGAACCGGTCTCCTTTCCGGTTCGATGTCCGGTCCGGTTCTGATAACACTGGTCGGTAGGCCTGTCAATTTTGCCGTGACCCGTAAATGACCCGTAATTGACCCGGCCACGGGTCGGGTCCGGGTTCACCTATACATACTAACGGGTCATTTACGGGTTGACCCGTAAATGACCCGTTAAAATCAGGCCGGTGTTGGATCACGGTGGAACTCCGGTACGGACTTGGACGGCAATCCTAGCTCCTTCGCTCCACGCAATCCTGCAAGAGGGGAGTAGAGGGCAGTGGCCCAGAATCCCTCTCCGATGCTTAACGTAAGTACGGCAGTCAAGAAAGCAAGCAGACAGTATTTTGTGTATATGTAGCGTAACCCTAATCTGGAATAACTTCCCTCCTTTTATAGAGGAAAGGCTATCCCAGTTACCTGATTAGGCGGTTGGATTGTGATCCACATATCTCGCCGTATATCTTGCCACGTATCTTGTACAGTTATTCGTATCTCACATATCTCGCCCATTATACCACTACTGTAATCATGGCGAGATTTCCGGGATTGTGCTCTTACTGGCGAGTCTCGATCATTATCGGAGACTCCCAAGTTACATCGTTGAGGATTCGGTGTCGAGGAGTGGTGTCAACTCCCATATCGGGACCGACTACGTCCAGGTCCGATATCTTCGGGGCTCTTCCCTATCGGAGCCATACTTGCTCGGGGCCATTCAATGTCGGGGCCTCCTTCCGTCGGAGCCCTTGGCCTTCCAGCAGCCCAGCTCCTAGCCCACCAGGCCTAGTCGCCGTTTGCCAATCGTTAAGGGGCCTAACGGTCTTCGCCGGGGCCCATCATTTGCCCCCAAGACGTGAGGGACTTATAGTGCGTCGCGTCTTTCAATATCGGACCCCTCCGCATCCCAGTCGGGGGTCTTTATTTGAAACGTTGGAGGCCATTGCCTTACTTTTGTCGGAGGCCTTTGCCTTGGATCTCTTCAAGATCCTTTGGGATCCTACTTGGATTCGAGGGGATTTCTTGATCAGACCAGCATTAAATGCTGATAGGAAGTGAAGGAACGTTTCGGGTTCCGCACGCCTGCTTTCTGAAAAAGCACTTTTCAACCGCCCCGGTACGTCATTACTCTTGTCTTATCTGTCCCATGCGTCCTGACGGTTCAGATTAAAACCGTTTCGCCTTCTTTGAATTAACGTGTTTTCCTTTGGACGATTCTGATTGAGTGGTTTTGAATTCTACGGCTCAGATTGCCCACCCCTTCAGTTCTCCTTTCCTTCTCTTATAAAACCCTAACCCCAGACACTGTTTCACCTTTCTTTTACCTCTTCTTCTCTGTGATCCCAAGAGCTTTGATTCTCCAGATTTCGAGTTTTCACCGGCGCTTCAAGCACTTCAAGTTTTTCCGATCAAGGCTTCAGTCACTATGTCTGGTAAGATTCTTCTCCTTATTACTCTTTTCCTTTTCATCTTTGATCTTCTTAGGTTTCAATTTTCCCCTCCTTCCTTCCCTCGACGATTTTCAGCCGAAGGATCTGCCACTGTTGGGCCACCTTTCGTCTTCAAGTATCTCAAGAACTTGCTTGCGCCTATTAACTACGATAGGGCTTGTATAGAGTGTGGTATTTTCGAATCCTCCTTCGGGGCCCGCTATCCCTACGAGCAATCCCAGTTCAGTCCTCGTGACGCTCGGATTACGCTCCCCAAAGGAGATGAGGTGTTCATCTCCCCAGGGCAAATTCGTGCGGGAATCCGACTCCCTTTCTGTCCGAGTTGGGTGGAGCTGTGCAACCATTACAAGACTTACCCCACGACCTTTTCCCCACACGCAATCCGTACATGGATTGCCTTCCAAGTGTGGTGTGATATCAACAAAGAAGATTGGAGCTACACTCTGGAGCTTTGGCGGGTCCTCTACAAGATGACCTGTAATAAGGATGGTATCTGCTCCTTCACCCCCCGCCAACCCGAGGGGACCGACGAGCAGTATAAGGAGCTGGGCTGGGATAGGAAGGTGTCCTGGAGGATTTGCAAGGAACGGGCCATCATCCATGATAAGGGGCATGACAATGCCAATTGGAAAGAACAATATTTCTTCATCAAGCCTGGTCCCATCGAGTGGCCGAAGACCGTCGTGGAGGCTGATCCTCCTGTGCCTTTCCGTTCGTGGTCGGAGCAGACCAAGAGGGCCTTGATGCTTATCCAGGCCCGTCGCTGGGAGGAGGGGTATCAGCCCTTCGAGGCCACTTCTGTCACCGACCAACAGCGGATCAAAATTTCCATTATGCTGATTGATCCCAAGGCCGGGGGAAAAATTCATGATGGCGTTTCCAATGTAATTCTCTGGGTAATCTTCTAATTATTTCTTGTTTCCACTGCTTACAGCCCCTCGATCATCGCTGACCGCCCGTCTGTTTCAGGAGGACACCGATGCCTCCCATTCGCTGAAGAGCAAGAAGAAGTCCTCCCATCGAAAGGCTTCTGCCACGTCGGGGCCATCTCGGAAGAAGGCGAAGACCTCCGAGACACCAAGGTCTGCCCCCACCCCCGAGGGGCGGACTAATACGGATGTGGTCAGGGCCGCCTTCAACGTCCGCTCCGAAAAGGAAGGTAAGGAAGTTTTTCGCGCTATAAAGAGATATAGAGAGTTGGTACCTCAAGACCTTCAAGCCTCCGATATGGAAGGGCGGATTAGGGATGTCAGGAATATCCTCCGAGGGGAAACTCCACATGTTCTCGAAGCGGGTTATTACGACTTTTTCGGCCAAGAGAGATATATGGAGCGTTGTTTAATTTGGCACACCGATATCAATTTACTTCCTCACCTTATTCGCCCCGCTGCAGGTCCCGCGGACGTCGCCCCTGCTGTACCTGCCTCAGACCCCGCGCCTGCAGCGGAGCCGGTGGTGGAAGATGCCCCGACGGAAGCCCGTGGCGAATTCGGTCGGGTGACCAGCTTGGAGGACTCCCCCTCCGAGGATCAAGCTGAGGAGGAAGGCCTAATCCTCCGAGGAAAGTCAAGGTCGACTCCTGCTAAGTCACCTAGTAGGAAGACGTCTCCACTCCCCATCACGCCACCATCGTCACCCGCATCGCCATTGTCACCAGTTAGGGGCGCGACCCCCGAAGCCCGAATAAGTGAAGACGGGGGGGCTCGCCTGGTAGTTCCTCCATTCCCCTTGGATGGAGACTACTACCAGGCCTTCTCTTCGGACCAGAGCGCCGAGCCTTGGAGACCGGTGGAGTCCCTTCGGGGGATTCCTCTACATCGGGGGTGTCAGGAGAAGAACCTGGCCTTGCACTTGGTGTCGGGCTCGATCCCGCCCTCACTGAGGCGCCCCCTCTCTCTGGAAGGGGAGGACATCGAGGCGGACATCCGACAAATGGCCGTCCGTCGGATAGAGGTAGGTACACTTTGTTTTTATTCATCTGGAAGTATTCCGACTTTTAAATACTAAGCTATATTTTGCCCTCAGGAAATGGCGGACCAGGATCGTTGCTTCGGCTACATCCTGTCTCTGCGGGAGGCTTTGGAGCAAGAACGGGCCAACTCCAACCTCGAGAGCTTGACCAAGCTCCAGGAGGACCTAGCCGCCTCCGAGGCGTCAAGGCTCCGAGCGGAGGAGGGTAAAAAGCGGGCCGAAGAAGGTTGGCAGCGGGCCGAGGAAGTTCGGCAGCAGGCTGAGGAGGGTAGGGCCAAGCTTGCTCAAGAGGCCCAATCCCAGCAAAGGCAGATTCTAAGCCTTGAGAGCTCGCTTAAGCGGGAGCAGCAAGCGGCCTTAGCGGATCGGAGCCAGGCTGCCTTCGATAAGGCAGCGTTGAAAGAAACTGCTGAGCGGCTGAAGCTTGAGAAGCAGAGGGCCATCGCGGAGCTAGAGGAGGCAAAGGCGGATCATTCCGCCCAAATAACAAACGCGAAGGTCCAGGGCCGCGAAGAATATCGGATCTCGGAGGACTTCAAAGCAGATGCGGCGAAACATTGTCAGGAAGATTTGCAGAATGCCTTCCTTGATATTGTTGAAGAGCTTAATGGAACCTACGGGGACTCCATCGACTTGAGGAAGTCCAAGACTCTCGGCCGAGCCGCAGAAACGTATCTTAGCCTCCCGTCGAAGAGCTCCTCTGAAGACGCCGACGAGCCTCCTACCGATCCCTCTGAGCCTGCCCCTCCAAAGCCCTCTGAAGATTCAGCGCCCGAGGACCGAGTTTAATTTGTCAAATCTTAAGTCTTTGTGCTCCTTCCTCATTATCTCCCTTGTATCGAACCTCTTAGGCCTTCGAGCCTTTTATTAATGTCTTTTTCGATTATGTTCTTCATAGCGCTTTTATCGGGCCCTAAGAACCTTAAGGCTTTCGGTCGTCCTATGACGCTTTTTGATCGAACCTTAAAAACTTAAGGATTTTTCGGACGTCCAATGACGCTTTTTAATCGGACCTTAAAAACTTAAGGATTTTCGGACGTCCAATGACGCTTTTAATCGAACCTTAAAAACTTAAGGATTTTTCGGACGTCCAATGACGCTTTTTAATCGGACCTTAAAAACTTAAGGATTTTCGGACGTCCAATGACGCTTTTAATCGAACCTTAAAAACTTAAGGATTTTTCGGACGTCCAATGACGCTTTTTAATCGGACCTTAAAACTTAAGGATTTTTCGGACGTCCAATGACGCTTTTTACTCGGACCTTAAAACTTAAGGATTTTCGGACGTCCAATGACGCTTTTAATCGAACCTTAAAAACTTAAGGATTTTTCGGACGTCCAATGACGCTTTTTAATCGGACCTTAAAAACTTAAGGATTTTCGGACGTCCAATGACGCTTTTAATCGAACCTTAAAAACTTAAGGATTTTTCGGACGTCCAATGACGCTTTTTAATCGGACCTTAAAACTTAAGGATTTTTCGGACGTCCAATGACGCTTTTTACTCGGACCTTAAAACTTAAGGATTTTCGGACGTCCAACGACGCTTTTTAACGTATCGAGAACAACTCAGGAATACTTTGATCAGAAGTAACCTCTTTATTGATTGATGTCTTTAACATAGCATGCACCACTCAGGGCGACTTAATTACATCTTCGCGCCTCCACGGGCGACTTATTTGTCAAACATGGCATTTCTTCAGATGTTCACCACTAAAGGTGTTTCTTAAAACTTTGCCGTCGGGATCTTCTAACTTGTAAGCGTTCGGGGCCGGCATGCCTACGATCTTGTAAGGCCCTTCCCATTTCGGGGACATCTTATTGATCCGATCTTGTAGGGCGAACTCATTCCGACGTAGGACCAGTTCTCCCGCGTAGAACTGTCGCGACTTGACCTTCCGATTGTAGTACCTGGCCGTCGCCAAACGCATCCGAGCTTGCGCTATGTCGGCCTCCAGCCGTTTTTCCTCTAGCAAGGATAACTCCAGGCGCCTTGTTTCGTCATTCGTCAAAGGTCCTATCTTGGCTCTTTCTGGACTCGTCGAGGGTTCATAGCTTCTGGTTCGATGGGACGCCACAGCGATTTCCACGGGAGCGACCGCCTCCGTTCCATAAACAAGCGCAAACGGGGTTTCACCTGTTGACCGCTTGGGTGTCGTTCGGACCGCCCACAATACGTTCTCCAGTTCGTCCAACCATTTTCCGTCCAAAGCGTAGACTCTCTTCTTCAAACCCTCCATCACGATTTTGTTGGCAGCCTCCACCTGCCCATTGGTCTGAGCGTGATGGACGGAATTCGGGTCTGAAGGAATTTAATGATATGTCCCGCTGTTGTTTTGGCTAATGGCTTGGCCTCGATCCACTTCGAGAAGTAGTCAATCGCGACCAGCAGATGTGTGCACTGGCTCTTTGCTTTCGGAAGGGGTCCCACCAGGTCAATGCCCCACTGTGCGAAGGGCCAAGCACTCCCAATGGGCATCAAATCAGCGGCGGGGGCTGTGATATTCGAAGCATATCTCTGACACGCGTCACAAGATCGAACAAGCGCCGTTGCCTCCTTATTCATCGTAGGCCAATAATATCCCAAGTTCAACGCCTTCCTCAGGATAGATCGAGCGCCCTCGTGACAGGCTGCGACTCCTTCATGCAATTCTCTCAGAATCCGAGTCGTATCGGGTTCGGCCACGCATTTCAAGAAGGGCGTCGAAAGCAGACCCTTTTTGTACAACTGGTTGTCCACCATCGCGTAATTAATTGACATTCGTCGCAGTCGCTCCGCTGCCACTTTATCTTCAGGAAGTGCCCCCGTAGTTAAGTACACAATTATCGGGGTCATCCAAGTGGGTTCCTCTTCTGACCCCGTTCCGATAGCGCACACCTCCGATGGATCGGTTGTCGATAGAATCACCTTCTCCAAGAAGTGTATCCTCCGACTGTCTTCCAAAGGTGCCCCCAGGGCAAATTTGCTCAAGGCATCAGCCTCCACATTCTCTTCCCTTGGAATTGCCTCGATATCAAAGCTTTTGAAGCTCTCCTTTAAGGTCCGAGCCTCTTGAAGGTACTTCTTCATGATCGGGTTCTTTGCTCCATACTGCCCCCGGACCTGATTTACAATCAGACTTGCATCACACTTCACCCGCAAATGTTCAATTCCAGTGCCTTTTGCGATTTTCAGCCCCGTTATGAGAGCTTCATACTCCGCCTCGTTATTGGTGGCTCTAAATGTCAGGGCTAATGCATATCGAAGTGGCTCTGCCCCACCTGGCGGAATCAATACGAACCCTGCACCCGATCCATCCGAGCTTGAGGAGCCATCCGTGTACAACTCCCAGGTGTTCTCCTTATTTGGCTGTTCCGACTGCCCCGCCGTCGGGACCTCTTCAGTATTCCCGGTTGCCCCCTCTACTGTTTCCGTTGCGGATGGATCGGGAACAGTAGACTCAACTATAAAGTCGGCCAATGCCTGCCCTTTGATAGCTGTTCTTGGAGCGAAATGAATCTGAAACTCGCTAAGTCCCACGGCCCACTTTACTAGTCTCCCCGACGCATCAGGCCGGTTCAAGAAGTGTTTCAGTGGCTGATCAGTCAACACCGTAATTTCATGCGCATGGAAGTAGGGCCGTAACTTTCTAGCAGTAATAATCAACGCAAAGAGGTACTTCTCAATCGGAGGATAGTTCATTTCACTCTTGGCAAACGCCTTGCTTACATAATAGACAGGAATCTGATTGCCCTCGACAGCTTTAACTAGAACAGAGCTTATTGCAAACGAAGAAATAGCCAAATAAAGATAGAGCGGCTCGCCTGGAGCTGGCTTCGCAAGTGGCGGGAGGTCGCAGAGATGTTGTTTGAGTGCTTGGAACGCCTCCTCACATTCAGCAGTCCATTCGAACTGTCGGTTGGCTCTTAACACACTGAAAAATGGCATCGACCGGTCGCTGGCCTTGGATAAGAAGCGATTCATCGAAGCCAGCCGACCGTTCAGCACTTGCACCTCCCTATGATTGGTCGGGGACTGCATCTCCTCTATCGCCCTTAGTTTTTTCGGGATTGCACCTCCCTGACTCCCCAATTCCGACATCATGGGCTTCTGATCTCCCATGCAAATACCCACAATCTTCACCACCTGATCAGCAGTGAGGGGACCATTCAGGGGAATAGTCCTTTGTTGTACGGGCCCTGGTCCATCGACCACAAAATTCTCCATCGGTGCTGGATTAGGGGGAATGGGCTGTTCCCTCAACGGAGGGGGTGGCGGCAGGTTGTCGTCCGCCTGCCTTCTGGGAGCATCTCGCCGCGGAGGGAGCGGCGGTAGATCGGTCTGCCTTCTGGCAGCTTCTCTTCGGTCTAGGAGGGCCTCCATGGCCTCCATGAATAGGGGCATGGCCTCTGCCACTACCCTGGCCAGCTCCGGATTCTGGGAAGGTGCCTCGTTCCTGGATCCACCAGGGGGGTTGTTCCTTCGCGCGGTGTCGTCTCGGCGAGTGCTGTCACCATCATCTCTCAAATCCTGATGCTGGGTAGCATCCTCAGGGGGATTGCTGGTGGCCGGCACCTGCTTGCCTGAACGCTGCGGTCTGTTGCCAGCCATGGTATGGAATCAGAGGGAAGCAAACTTACTTTTGGCTTTTTGTTGCGTTCCCACAGACGGCGCCAATGTTGGATCACGGTGGAACTCCGGTACGGACTTGGACGGCAATCCTAGCTCCTTCGCTCCACGCAATCCTGCAAGAGGGGAGTAGAGGGCAGTGGCCCAGAATCCCTCTCCGATGCTTAACGTAAGTACGGCAGTCAAGAAAGCAAGCAGGCAGTATTTTGTGTATATGTAGCGTAACCCTAATCTGGAATAACTTCCCTCCTTTTATAGAGGAAAGGCTATCCCAGTTACCTGATTAGGCGGTTGGATTGTGATCCACTATCCCACATATCTCGCCGTATATCTTGCCACGTATCTTGTACAGTTATTCGTATCCCACATATCTCGCCAATTATACCACTACTGTAATCATGGCGAGATTTCCGGGATTGTGCTCTTACTGGCGAGTCTCGATCATTATCGGAGACTCCCAAGTTACATCGTTGAGGATTCGGTGTCGAGGAGTGGTGTCAACTCCCATATCGGGACCGACTACGTCCAGGTCCGATATCTTCGGGGCTCTTCCCTATCGGAGCCATACTTGCTCGGGGCCATTCAATGTCGGGGCCTCCTTCCGTCGGAGCCCTTGGCCTTCCAGCAGCCCAGCTCCTAGCCCACCAGGCCTAGTCGCCGTTTGCCAATCGTTAAGGGGCCTAACGGTCTTCGCCGGGGCCCATCAGCCGGGTACGGGTTTAGTGTTCGGACCCGTGACCCGGCCGGTGACCCGTTATACTCACCTAACCTGCTACTGCGAAGTGCTAACCAGCTGTCTCTCTTCTCAGTAATTATTACAAAGTAAAGAACAGAGGAGCAAGAGACTCAGTCTATCTCTGTTGTCTGTAACCTAAGGAGCCGCCAGCGCCAACTCCAAGTGAGTCTCCCCTCCGTCCTCCCTCTTCGACCTCCTTTCCGTCGTCTCGTCGCTCGTGTTGCGTCGTCGCGTCGCCGCCCTCTCGCTCACGAGTCACGGCTCTCTCGCTCTCTCTCCGTCCTCGCTAACGGTGTCGGCTGGCTGTCCTCCTCTCATTCCGGCGACAAGTAATCGTTGTCCTCCCCATCTAGCATTTTCATGGACATACATCTGAGTCTGGGTAGTGCTACATCTGAATGAACTGGAGAGAGCCGCTGACGTTGGGGTTGCCGGAGATAAGAACAACCGCTTTGAGAGTAGCCATGGAATTGGAGCTGATTGATTTCATCATTCTTTTCTTATCCGATCCACCACTCTTCTTTCCATCATCATCCATTTCAGAACTTTCTGATCAGTGGGTGCCACTGGTATTTTGTAATGGGCTTCTAAGATTGTTGTTGTAGTTACTATACGGTTTGCTCCTTTCCCTTGATGGATGTTCTTCGTTGAAATTTCCATTTTGGGATTTTGTTAGATTCTTCAAAAAAATGGGGTTTTCTTTCTGAATCTTGAATATTAGTTTTTTATATATTGGTTTGGGTACTAAATTTCAAAAACTAGATGAAGGTTGAGTGTATTTGATGAATGTGGAGACCTTTTAGAAATGACTCCGTTCTCGTGATGAACATCATAGCCTAAATAATTAGCAGTGTGACGGGTCACGGGTCAGACCCGGGTCAACCCGTGACCCGGTATCCCGGGTACGGGTTTGCGACCCTGACCCGTGGTGACCCCGGGTCAATCACGGGTCGGGTGGTTGGTGACCCGCGGGTCGCGGGTCACGGGTCACGGGTTGACCCGTTTTGACAGGCCTAGTCGTCGGATGTGATCAGAGAGAGAAAGGGAAGAGAAGGGAAGGAGAGGAGAGAAATTATTAGGTACAGCGGTCCTAACACGTGGCGTCTACGTGGTGAACCGTTCACCAATCATATAATGACACGTGTTGAATTTATGGCACATGTCAGCTTCTGACTGGTGAACGGTACCTAATAATTTCTCGAAGATGAGGGAACACGTGGCGCCGTTAGGGTTGAGAAATTCATGTATACATCAGATCTACCACGTGACGCTGACGTGTTGGCCCGTCAACCAATCAAATCGTAACATGTGGCATGTCAAAGACACATGCCACGATTTAATTAGTTGAAGGGGCAACACGTCAGCGCCACGTGGTGGATTTGATGTATATAATAATTTCTCATTAGGTTTGGACCAAATTTCTCCACGTGGTACTAACATGAAAAAAAAAAAACTTCGGGTTGCGGCCGATCGGTTTCTAGCTAAACGGCTAAACCCAACCTTCACCGCTCCGTTTTTCCAATTATTATCATTATTTCTTCGTTTGAGATATATAAAATTAAGAGTTAATGGTATTTCCAACTTTTTATTAAAGAGATTCGTCAAAATAAAAATTAAAAATAAAGAAAATATTAGATTATGTGATGAACGATTATTGCGCTTTGCAAAAAATTATATTTGTATAAAAAGTAATTATAAATGACATATTTGTTTTCATTGAAACTAATGCTATCATCTCATTGAATATTGATTTGATTTAAATTCATTTTTGAAATTAATAAGTAATATATTAAAAGTACATATGGACAGTGTTATCAGAACCGGACCGGACCGTCGGTCCGACCGGGTTCGAATCGGAACAGGTGCCTCTAACGGTTCGGTTCGAGCAAATCTAGAGGATGTAGGCGAACTCGGTTCGATAGCCGATTTTTAGACGTACCGACCGGTTTTTTTCGAACCGGCCGGGTCACCGGTCGACCGGTTCAGCATATGAACATGAAGCTATCGTCCTACTTTTCCGGTAACCATATCTAAATCGGTAACCATCTGGACTGCGAATCAAAATCTGAACCATTTGAACTCGAAATCTGAATCGGTAACCATCGTCCTTTTTTTCTTGTTAGCTCAGCCACTCCAAGGTCCACCGGTAACTATCTGGACCCCGAATCAATATCTGAACCATTTGAACTTGAAATCTGAATCGGTAACCATCGTCCTTAGTTAATTTTGTATATTGGTGTACGAAAATTAGAAATATATGATATTATATGTCATTTAAGAATATGGTTAGAAATTCGTGTCATGCCATGTTCATGTCGTGTTCTTGGGGATCAGCTGAAAGCCTGAAACACGTCTCGACACGAAGACGTGCCAAATAATAGGGTTTATTATATATATAATTATTGTGTTATCTGTCGGGTCGTTTCACATATATCAAACACGAACACTACACGATTTTTTTGACACGATTTTAGCACGGCCCGATTTTGGCACGTCACGGAAATGATTGACTCAAACTCATAACTTTACGTATCGTGTTCGTGTCATCCTATCGTGTAGGCACTAATTCCTATCAAGAGGTCTTTACATTTATATTAACATAAAAATATTTATAAATCATAGAGTACAGTACAAAATTATATACCTTTTTAATTATGTTATTCAACAGGCTGTGGTATTATAGTAAATTGTATTTATAAATATTATATACTGATATTTTTGTGTGTTTGAATACTATGAAATAACCATGTAACAATGGTGTGATGGTTCAGTGCCTCATCCTTTAACCAGAGGTTAGGGATTCAATCCCCGCTAGTAACCATGAGAATGAAAAATTGTTTATGGCCAACACTTTACCCCTTACAGGTTGACCCGGTGCGAGTGGGGATTAGTCTAATTGTGGAGCAAGTATTCTACAGGTGCGGACCACCTCGCGGGGAAAAAAAAAAAAAAAAAAACTATGAATAGTCAGTTGTGTCATATGTGACATGATAATATGCATTTGGAGTCATGAGATATATAGTCAAATCTAAACGTTAAAATTGTTGGTTTCGTCATGTGTCACTATCCAATTTAATCAATAAAAAATAAATATGTTATATAATATAATTTTATTTAATATATCATTTATAAATATTTAACTATAAGTTATATAAATGATCATATGTATTTGGAGTCATAAGATCTATAGTCAATTTTAAACGTTAAAATTGTTGGTTTCATCATGTGTCATTATCTAATCAATAAAAAATATATATTTTGTATAATATATATAAATTTATTTAATATATCATATACAACTATGTAATTATAATATTTTATGGGATACAATATTATAACAAATTAAAAATATATATATATTTACAAAAATTATAATTTTTTGGTCAAAATATTAAAATTATATAATATTATTTAATGACATATTTTTTTTCGTGTGTTTTAATGTTCTGAATAGTCAATTGCGACATCATAATACGCATTTAAGGGGAAAAAAAATTCATAATGACTTGTTTGTCATATATTATTATCTAATTTAATATTTTGAATTATATATTTTTAGATTATAATATATATTTACAGGGTTTAGTGATTATACTATCTCTAAAATTATTTTTATAGATAATATTATAAATTTTACTATGAAAAGCTATTTTTACATAATTACCAAGATTATATATTCACTCTTCATATAATATTTTCTCTGTTATAATTTCGCAATTAATTATAGACTTCTGAAAAATAATAATATGACATATATATATATATATATATATATATATATATATATATGTTACGAAAGTAGAGAGATAATAGAAGAGAGAACTTGAGGATGATCTTATTATCACACATAGGGCCCTTATATAGGGATTACATAGACTTGGGGAGGAAGTAAAATAAATATATGGAATGTCTAATTAAGGAAGATGGTATATACACATAATATTGAACATCTACATAATATATTCATAACACTCCCCATTGGATGTTCATAAGTGAATTGTGCCTCATTAAAACCTTACTAGAAAAAACCCAGTGGGATAAAAATCTAGTGAAGAAAAAAGAGTACACAATTATGGATCCCTTTTGTAAGTTGCCTCGTTAAAAACCTTACCAGGAAAAATCATTGGGATAAAACATTGGTTAAGGGAAAAAGAGTGCAGCGGTGTAGATTCTCCCCCTGATGTTGACATCGCGTAATTTCATTAAATCGACGCAATTCAGTATTGTTCACCAATATTCAAATTTCGCAGTCGGTAAACCTTCAGGAATAAATACGCACATACTGGTTGGATGTTATGTCGTCTTCTTCTAAACATCGCGGATGAAAAATAACTTGGGAAAATATGTTTCGTCTTGTCTCCTTTGATGTCATTATTCTTCAACTAGAGCTATATAACCTGCATTATCTTTAAATATACAAAATAATGGTACATTTCATAATATAGCTTGCATTTTGCATAGCCAACTGATTTAGGACTTGATTCTATCCGATAATAAACTCGTGTAATTTGTCACTTGGAGATATATAAATATTTTCTTAACTTTGTTAAAATTTCACTATATTGGAGAAGAACTAAATCTTGCTTATAACTAATAATATATCATGTTCCTTCTAATTAGCAAGATATATTAGTGCTCATGTAGCACTATAAAAGATACTTATGGACCATTATGTTCTTCGTCAATCTCACGAGGACGGAAACTACATTTATCCATATCTTACAATGTTATAACTTAATAGATGCGGTTTATCCATGTCAAATATCTTTATGACGTTTTTTTTTATAGGACAAGAATATCATCAATCAATATCTTAAGTACTCGATATTCAGGCCGAGTCAAACATTTGTCATTTCAATATATTTTTTCTGAATCTTAACCTCATCAATAAATTGATTGTATTTAAAAATTCCGCAGGAGTTCCAATATCTTCAAATTCTCCCCCTCAAGCGATGCCCCTTTCGGCTATAGCGTGATCAATTCATCTTATCAAATATCAATTTGCTTTATTCTTATACTTATATTAGCATTCGCTACAACTTAGCTCAAATGTTGATATAGTGGGGATAATATACCATAAGCAACCCGTAAATGGTACAATATTTTTATAATCCAACATTCTTTAAAATATTCATGCTAGCATTTTAAATCATTCTGAGATTTTATGTGGATTTCACTATCAAATTAGCCAGGATAGGCTATAAATTTATTCATAACATGAGACGCATATTAAAACTTTGTATGTACTGCCAACATAATAATGTATTTGAAGGTTATTGCTCCACCAAATGATTCATATAATAAGTGTCATCTTTCTGCGGAAAAGTCTTTGTACCACGGGTTGTGCTTATCTTACGAGGCAATCTATTTACACATAAAATATTTATATACACTGGCTATCACATTTTGCATTTTTCATGCTCATACTTGCGTCTTTTCAAACTTTGGCCAATCATAATGATTCTTTGACATATTGAACTCAAGATCCTCGTCTTGTTTTAAGATTTCACTCATGAATAATATTCAAAATTGTTGTCGACAACTTTATATTTTGCGGTTCCATCACTTCTCGTCAATGACATAACTCATTGAGATCTCTTTATTGTAATCACTTTCAGGTACCTGAACCACTTCTGGGGTTTCATATTTAGCTATGTCTTTACTTCTTTTGGGAAATCGCCTCCATAATAAGACCATATTTATCTTGCTCCATTCTTTTATTAAAAAAATTTTTGGAACCAATATCGCACGCTTCAGACGAGAGTTATTTTTCATTATAACCTGTCCAATCAGGACATTTCAAAATTGGAGCATTTGCAGTTGTTACTTGACTTATGACTTTCTGGGTCTCATAAAGTCACTTATTGGCAGTATTTGAAAATGCTTTTCTCTTTGAACTTCAGGTTCATATTCTCATTGTGCGAGGATCTAAATGAGATAATAACAATTTTTTTTTTCAGTCAATCTCTTTTCTGCCAGCTGCTTCTTTTCTCCCCCTAATGTTGGGAAAAGTTGTTCAACAATGACAATCAAAACTCTTGTTTTTAATATATATATATATATCAGTCATTGTTCTCATATAATTGATTTATAGAAAAAATATTTTTCCCAACATTCCAGACCCATGTTTGTGCGTTGCGGTTGAGTAATTCAAACATATATCGCACACCATGATATTAATATACGGAAAATTTGTCTCTTCACCAAAAATTGGTTGTAATGGGGAGAACTGTGATTTAACATTGGCTTGATGCGCAATTACATTGTTGTTTTCGTAATAGCATGCATTTGTACTCAATTTGCTCTAATTGGTAGCAGTTTAGCTATTTAATTGGAGGATCTTTGTAACTTTCATGCTAAATTGCAAATCTAGACATGTAATTGTCTGAATCTTGTAGTAAATATCAACTTTCAATATCATCATCATTCTTTATTGCATAATCTGGAAATTTGCAAATTCATAATCAACGCACATGTGACCATATTGTAGATGCATCTTTCAAAATAATATATTGGTCCACATGGCAGGTGAACGGACCCATATTCACCTTTTATAATTTCCATGAATAAGGGAATTTCATCCCGAACTTAGTTGATGATGATCACATAATTAATTTTCATTGAGAGTAATTATTGTAATGATTTATGGAGTATCTTCAGGTTCTTCCAAATAATGTTTCGACATCGTAACTGAACCAGAATGGTCTGTAACCGGTCACGCCAAATATTGTATTATATGGGTAAAACTTCTGGTTTACCTCTATGCATTAGTAAACTTCTGGTTTACCGAATATATAATCAATCACACCAATATTGGCGGTAAAATTATGGTTTACCTGATTTTTTTTCATAATTCTGTAAGAACACAATCTGCATATTTATTATTTTATTCATCTTCATCATAATGATGATTGCGGAGTAATCACTTTCTTTATAATAAAAACAAATAAATATGAAGTATATGAAAGTATATAAATAACATTAATAAAAAAATGCATAAAGTGTACATAAATAACTTCGTACAAATGCTCGATTTCATGATTTTCAAGATCCTTTATAACTCATTTTTTTAGGATCTTTATTATCCTTATTTGTAGCTCAATATTTTTAAGTAAATTTTTTTTTTTCATATCTCTAAATCTCTTAGGATATTAAGATCCATTTTCATCAATGTCATTTATTCGAAAGAATTCAGGATCTTTAGGATCTTTGTTCATAATTCAAAATCTTTAGGAATCTTCAATCTCTATAATTCATAGCCCGTATATTTAGGATCTTCAGGATCCAGTATCCTTTATTCGTTCCAGATCTTCTAGGATCTTCATGATCATTTATTCAAGACTCATGATCTCTTAGGATCTTCATGATCCCTTATATAATAATTCATGATATACATGATTCATTCCTATACAAGACGATCTTTAATTCACAAATACAATGTTTCAGATCCCTTTTTTTCATACATTTTAGGATCTTCCGGATCCTAAAATTATCAATTTTTGAGCTTTTGAATAACTCATGATTTTCTGGATCATTTTATAATAAAATGCAATAAACGTAATAATATATGTATATAATAAATAGAATGCAGTGCAAGAAATAAAAAGATAACTATAAATGCAATGCAAGAAATATAAATATAACTGTATATTTAAATATAGTGCAAGAATCGTAAATATAAATATAAAAATTAAGGGAACTATGAATTCATAATTATTGATATTTAAGATCGTAATATCGGATCTTCAGGATCCGTCATTCATAAAGAAATGCATTTTTCTTAATCGTAATATCCCATATTTAATAATAATATATGCAATGACTTTTTTTTTCTTTTCGTTCGAGGCTAATTTTTGCCTAGTGTCATCACACTTCATATGAATAAATTTCTCGCTTCATCATAAAATTAAATTTTTTTGTTACCGTCATCGCGCTTCTCAAAATTATCATTTTCCAAATCAATTGGATTTTGCATTCTTTATTTGTAAGATGCATCATCTTTCTATATCGATATCATGACGATGCTAACAATTTTATCTATTTCAAAATCAACTGTTTCTATGACCATGATGATTATAACATATTTCTATTTATACTCTTAAAAGGTCATTATAAATTATATCACTCACTTCAGGGAGTGGAGGATTTCATCGCTATAATCATAATCTACAATACTCGCTTCATGGAGTGGAGTATATCCTCGTTATAATCATAACTTATGACGCTTACTTCAGGGAGCGTAGCATTACACTCGCTTCAGGGAGTGGAGCATATCAATACATATAACTTTATGTATGAAATAATTTTTCACATGTATGTGTATTCAATATATAGATACTACCAAAATAAAAAAAATTTACCGACGTGATATCGTGTATTAAAGTCCATAAAGATCTGACATATCGTGTGCCATCGCGTCCGATAAATCCGACATATTGTTGGGCAAAAGATCATTAAAGAACTCTGGAGGATTCCACACCACGTAAATGTTATTCAAAGGGCTCTAGGAATCGACAGGAAAATTGATACATATATATATACAATATGACAAGATATCAACTGGTGGTGTAAGATGATAAATATAATTTATTAATATAATAGGAAAAATCATAAATTCAATAATAAGCAAAACAAATAGTGTGTTCTCCCTGTTAATGATGGCGTGATGCTTGGGTTCGTGACCATCTTCGTCGGCCTATGAAGAAGCTCCCTGGTAATGAAATATCTTTTCTTGCTTGAGTGCACTCACTAGACTCTCTTATTCTAATTATCGTAAAATTAAAGAAGCTATGAAAGGTTTGGTTTAACTAATCGTGTAAGAGATAAATTGACAAATTTCGTGCTGATAACGTGTTACGAAAGTAGAGATGTAATAGAATAGAGACTTGATGATGATCTTATTATCACACATATGAGCCCTTATATAGGGATTACATAGACTTGGAGAGGAAGTAAAATAAATATATGGAATGTCTAATTAAGGAAGATGATATATACACATAATATTGAACATCCACTTAATATATTCATAATATATATATATATATATTTAAATGCTATAAATATATTTATTGTCAGATCTCTTTTTTTACCACTAAATTCTTCTCAGTTTTCAGATAAACAATAGTAGTAGTGATCAGTGTTATCAGAACCCGACCGGACCGGCGGTCCGACCGCGGTCGGACCGGAACCGGACCCCTCACCGGTCCGGTTTGCTTATTTCTGGAGGATGTAAGCGAACCCGGTTCTGAAGTCCGGTTTTCACCGAACCGGCCGGTTTTGGGCGAACCGGGCGGTTCACCGGTTCGCCGGTTCGGACTCTTTTCATTAAAAAAAATTAAAAAAAAAAATTAAAAATTTTTTAGGGTAAACTTATAGAGAGGCAGGCCCCGATCCGGACTAAAACCTACATAAGGGTTAACTTACAAAGATGATATGCAAATTTGCATTTTTTTTACTAAAACCGGTCGGACCCGGTTCGGACCGGGTCCGACCGGCCGAACCGGGAACCGGTGGCCCTGCCGGTTCAGGCCCCGGTCCGGTTCTGATAACACTGGTAGTGATAACTAATAACAGTAATAACGAAAAACGTTCTACCGAAACTCAACCCGGAAAGGAACCAACCGAACCGAATAACCATTTGGAAAGAAGCGGGGTATTTTAGGAAATAAAGAAAAAGGAGGTCGGCTAGTTTCTTCTATAAATAACCCCAACCCCTCAAATTGTCAAACCCACGATTGGATCTGGAGGCTGCGGGATCTTTCTTCCTCTAGGGTTGCACATCGCGAAGAAGAAAACCCTAGCTTCCATTCTTCAATCAATCTTCGATTTTGGAGGGAACTTTGAATCTGTTAACTGTTCTCACCGGGTTCAACAAGTACCTAGCTCGAGTAATTATCATGTCTCGTTGTTTTCCCTTTCCTCCTCCGGGGTATGTAAAGATCGGAGAGCGAGGTCGGGAGGGTCCGATCGAGATCGAATCGACCAAGGTTGGTTTCGATTAGTTGCTTGTTTCATGCGAATCGTGTAAATCTACTGCATAAGACAGTATTGATCTCGTCTAGGGTTTACAATTAGAGAATACCGGCTTCTGGATCAGATCTATGTCAATGTAACTATAAAGGATAATATTTGACATTGCGGTGTGTGTGAATGTGTACCAGAACGAATATTCCCATGTGTAAAGATGTTTGTACCCATTGCCTTGAACTAGTTTTCTGGGATTCATGCTTCTTTGACGACCAAAGCTTGGCCCTTTAGAGTTTCCTTTGTTTTTCATCGGCCAAAGTATTTCCTTTGTTTTAACGGGTTCTGTCGTTTATTTGCCCTATTTATGAAGTTTTTGTTACAAATAAAACCATGTGGCGGAGATGGTAATATTCTTGAGCCGTTGAATGATTTTTGTCAAGAAAACGTTTTTGATAGAATTAGTTTTGGTTGTTTTCTTGGAAAGGTGTGGGAAAGTTTATTTTGCAGGACTGTGTGTTTTGGTTTCTTCAGATTTGGAACATTAGCCATGGACTTGCTATTTTGATTAGGAATCATGCATATTCATGCTTGATTCTTGGTTTCTCCGTGTTCTGAACTTGTTCCTCTGGTGCGTTAAAAGCTCCAGAAGGAGATAAAGAAGGCTGAGAAAGAAAGGAAAAGGGAAAAGAAAAGGGAGAAGAAGGAGAAAAAGGAACTTCTCAAGAAACAACAGCAAGGTGTTTCTGATGGAAAAATCAACAAGCTTGATGGCAAGAAACCTCCTCTGCAAATTGATGGAAAGAAGACGGATGCTGTCCTTAGTGACAACTCATCTCGCAGTGGGCTCTCCGAGGAGCATGGCCAATCCATTCCTGAGAACACATTCTACTTGTCTGATGACACAGACAGTGGCAAGAAGAGAAAGAGAGATGAGCAATCCGCTCCCACTGTCGAACGAAAGGGTTAGTTATGAGTATATTGATATTATGGATATTGCTTCTTGTGGGCTCATGATGTATCTTAATAACTGACTGTTGGTTTTGATTCTTGACAGGGACCAAGTTGAAACTATGCTTCAGCTTCAAAAAGCCTAGTGTATCTGCAGATACTACTATTGTTCAACAAGAACCAATATGCTCTACTTCTAGCTTGCAGAAGCCTGAGAAACAACAGAACCAAGAAATATCTAGAGTGACGCAATCTCAAGCCTCTTTTGCCCCAAAAGAAGGAAATGCAAAACCAGTTACTAGTAGAAGCCAAGTTAGGCCATCTACATCGGTGCAGAAAGCTAGTGTTCCTGCTGGGCAGAATCATGGAATTAGACAAATAACGTTGTCAGCTTCTGTTGCTGTTCCACCGTCGAAAAAATCCAGTGTTTCTGATGTGGTGCACAAAAAAGCTAGTGCTTCTGATTTGGTGCACAAAAAACCCAGTGTTTCTGATGTGGTGCACAAAAAACCTAGTACTTCTGATTTGGTGCACAAAAAAGCCAGTGTTTCTGATGTGTCCCACAAAAAAGCTAGCGCTTCTGAGGTGGTGCCGAAGATTGCAAGTGCTGAGCAGATTGCAAGGGTAGAACCCACATTGTCTCACCCTGGAAAGAAGACTAGTCTTGCAGCTCCACCCTCATCTTCTCAAGTACTCGTCGGCTCTAGAGATGTTGTATCAGTATCAGACAGAGGTTTGAATTTGAATCCACCAGAAGTACGAGGAAGTGACCAACCATCAACCTCTGCCTCTCACCACGAACACTCGGCTGTGAAGCATAAATCCGACAAGAAAGATAAATCTGACAGAAAGGATCGATCGGAGAGAAAGGAAAGTAAGAGACGACGCCGTGATTCAGAGATTGAGGCAGTGTATAATTCTTTGTTTATGGATTGGGTTGCTCCTGCAATGGTGGTTAGTGAAGCTGCCTCAACCGATGACCAGGAATGGCTATTTGGCTCAAAGCTAGAAAATAGAGCTGTGCCTCAGAGGTGTGATGCTGAAGCTGCTAATTTTGTCTTGCCGGATTGTGAATGGCCGCCAAGGACACATTACTTGGCTGAGGCTGAAATTCACGCCTTGCCATTCACTTTACCGTTTTAACTTCATTTGTTGACACTACTTCCTAGCGGATTTGTACATATATAGATAAGAGGAACATTTTATAGGCTACAATGAATGTAGTTGCTGCGAAGTGCACACTTGCAAGTTGCAAATTCATTGCATTTATGGGATTCAATTTGTTTTAGCTCTAGTTGCTTTTATTGAGCTAGTTTATCCCTCAACTTGAAGAAAAAAAGTACTAGCTCCTTAATCCCAATACTTCTGATTACACATTAAACCATGTGATACAGTGTATTTTTGTGAATGTTAAAAAAATAATAACCTACACTTTACCCTTAATGTGAGTTTTTGAAAGTCCTTGCATTCCATTGCTCGCAAGTTGTTGATTGACCAGGTGAATAGGTGATCTGTCTGGCCTGTTAAATTCTGGGTTCAAGTTGAAATTTTCTTTACTTGTAAAGGTTTCACCGAATGTGCTTGGTTTTGTAAACTTTTGGTAATGGTTGAAAAAAATGTGGCTTTTGGTACATCCTATAGTTAGCCGTTAGAGTTGCCCTATAGTTAGCCGTTAGAGTTGCCCGTTAAATGGCATGTGCAAGTCATTTGACCGATCCTAAACTTTTGATTTTGTCAATTTAGTTCCTCAAATATACTCCTAACCTTTATTTCTTAAACTTGAACATCGAACCCAATTGAACCCATTTGACTTAACCGAATCTAGCCTAGCCTAGGCAACGTGGTCAAATAAAAAGTACCTTTTAACCCCTTATATAATCATGTGATGCCGGTCAAAGACTCAAAATGCAGACTCGTTAAGGATGTATGAACATATATTTTACAAAGCTTCCAATTGTAACGCAGTGGAGATTTACAAAGCTTTCAACAGTGTTCTACTGCAATGGCAGCTGGGGACCATTATATGTCGAACAAATACATTTTGTTGGACTATCCGTAAATAATACCGTACAATAAACAAACCAACGTATCTTTCCGCGCTTTTTGAGTTGAAGTGATGTTACGCTGTATATATTCATATGATTATACCTGTATTTCTGTTCTTCACTCCAAATTCCTCTCCTGTTGTAAGCTAACAAGCTTTCTATAGATCCCGTCGGAACGCCCGACAAGCTGATCATGGCTGCCGATCTCGGCCACCCTTCCGTTACTCAGCACGGCGATTCTGTCCGCATCCTTTACAGTTGATAACCGATGAGCCACTATGATCGTGGTACGTCCCTCCATTAGCCTATCGAGAGCCTCCTGGACGACTTTCTCAGACGATGCATCCAACGCACTCGTAGCCTCGTCGAGTAGAAGAATGCTCGGGTCCTTGAGTATCGCTCTAGCTATGGCCACCCGTTGTTTCTGACCGCCCGACAGTTGAACCCCTCTGTCCCCGACATAGGTCTCGTACCCCTCAGACATCTGGCTAATAAATTCATGTGCGTTTGCCGCGATCGCCGCGTCGATGACCTCTATCTCCGACGCAGATGAGTTGCCGTACTTGATATTTTCATATATCGTAGTGGCAAACAATGCCGGTTCCTGCTGAACGAGCCCGATCCGTAGCCTCAGAAGCCTAAGGTTTAGGTTTCGGATGTTGTATCCGTCGATGAGGACTTGGCCTTGATTCGGGTCGTAGAATCTCATTACGAGCGAAATCACGGTGCTCTTCCCCGACCCGCTCGGCCCGACTACCGCCAGACTCTTCCCTGCACTAACCTCCAAGTTTAGACCGTCGAATATCGTGATTTCGGGTCTCGACGGGTATCGAAACCCGACATTACGAAATTTGACATGCCCTTTAATGTTGGACACCATCCTCGTCATATGACCGCTCGGGTCAATCGCGGTTTCTCTCTTCATGATTCGGAAAACCGACTCGAGCGCTTGTGTGCCCTTTACGATGTCTGGGGTTAGAGCTAGGGTTTCTGCGATTGCGAGGCAAGTGATGATCAGGATCATGAAGGACTTGATGATGTTGCCGAACTCGGATTTATGGTCCTTGATTAGCACTGACGCGTACCATAGGCCGAGCGAGTATGAGCAGAAGGCGAGGAGTTGAGAGACGCCGTAGCCAAACCCTGAAATGTGGCCTCGTATCAAAGCTTGCTTGTTCGGCAAGGCAAGTTCTGACGAGAAATTTTTCGAGATACGATCTTCGGCACCGAATGCCGCCACAGTCCGGATGTTTGAGATGGCTTCACGTGCCACCGATGTGGCTCGGGCATATGCGGTGGTGTAGTCTCCTCCGAAACCTTTGAGAAATAATTGCTGTAGATCAAGGATGAACAAAAAAATGTTAAAAACATCCAAATGCAAGAAGGCAAATTGTAATTGGTAGTTTTGCAAGAACTTACTTCGGCTATCGAAGCTCCGACTAGTAGAGGGAACGAGGCAATTACGACGGCAGCGATTCGCCAACTCAGCATGAACGAGATGGCAAATGCCGTCACGGTCAGCGCCACATTCTGCACGATTGTTGAAAGACGATCCGCTAGAGCGCTTCGTACTAGCATCGCATCTGCAGCTAAAATCGACGTTAAAGAACCCGTACTGTTCTCATCGAAATCGAACCACCCGATCTCATTCTTCAGAATTGCTGCACCAAACAAACAAACATAACTTAGGCTCCAAGAAACTACCAAATCCAAAAATATCTCAAAACTTGGACTACAAGTAACGAAAATATCATCATCAAAGAAAATTACCGGAGAACATCAACTTCCGAACCCGAGCCGTGAGACGCTCCCCCATCAACGTGTAGAAGAAATGTTGTAACAAGTAAATCGGGACAGTAACTACCGCGACCAGGATAAATAAGAGGGAAATCCGATCGACCTCTTCCTTAATCTGATGACTGTGAGGCAAGTAAAACACAGACAGGACATGGGTGATTCCTAGGGCGAACAACGGCGCTTCCATGCCCGCCAAAACCGCTCCGACAGATCCGAGCAGCGCAAATGGCCACTCCGGTGCATTCAACTTCAATAGATCAAAGATTGACGGAGAAACCGATTTCTGAATCTTCTGCTTGCTATCGGAAACGATTGGCTTCCAATCGTGATTCTGATACACATTGATCTTCGAACCTGTTAATAATTAGTAGTAACACCAATTTTAAATCAGAATGCATACCAATGTTTGAGTTAATTGTCCGTATAAATATACAGAAAACAATCTTTTAGGAGTCTGAACAATATCTCGATTCATTTAAGCACTCGTCCTGATCTACGGACTCATGCTAGACATGTTCTTTCAGACTAACTGACCATGTTTGACATGGTCTCGGGCCAAGTTAAGCTTTACCTAGATGAATCGAATCATGACTGACTAATTAGTCGTAATTCGGAAAAAATAAAATCAGATTCTTAAAAGTTACGTGCCATAAACAAGGAAAGGTCATTACCATCCCGAAAGCTAAGATCTGTAAGGGTTTCAGAGGCGGAGATCGAGATAGAGCAGTCCTCTTCATCTAATTCTTGGCCGTGATCCGCCATCTGCAGCCTCACTAAGGCAGAGTAGTCGCCTCCTCTGGACAGCAATTCGGAATGTGTTCCTTTTTCGATTACTTGGCCGTTTTTCAAGACGATGATCGCATTCACGTCTCGAATGGTGGTTAGTCTATGGGCAACTACGATGGTTGTGCGGTTAGTCATGATTCTGTCCAGTGCCTGCTGAACGATGAGTTCCGACTCCGAATCGAGCGCGCTCGTGGCTTCGTCGAGAAGCAGTATCTTCGGGTTCCGGATAACGGCTCTTGCAATCGCGATTCTCTGTTTTTGTCCTCCTGATAGTTGAGTTCCCGCTTCTCCCACCTAAATCATGGAAATTTTGAATTACAATTTGCAATTCCCTTTTTTTCTTACAACTGAAATACTTCATTTTTATTAGTGAAGACCAGAATTCAAACAGACTAATTCCTTACATTTTACACATGGTTTAATGCACCATATGTAAAATGGTTAAGCATAATACATGTAATGGTTACGGTATTTGAACAAGGTTAAATGCGAACCTGAGTTTCGTAACCTGCCGGAAGCTTTTCAATGAATGAATGCGCATTTGCTGCCTTTGCCGCTTCAACGACCCGATCGATATCTGCATCCGGTTTCCCAAACAGTATATTCCCCGCTATTGTCGTCGCGAAGAGGGCGGGCTCTTGACTAACCAAACCCATCTGTTCCCTCAGCCACTTCAAGTTCAGACTCTTAATATCACGTCCATCGAGCAACACTTGACCCGAAGTCGGGTCGTAGAATCGCTGCAATAGGGAGATCACCGTGCTCTTCCCCGACCCGCTCGGTCCAACAACAGCAACGGTCTGACCCGCACCGATCCACAAGCTCAAGTTTTCGAAGATCATGTTCGGCCGGGCTGGGTAAGAGAAACACACATTGTAGAATTCGATGTGGCCCACCACTTCCGAAAGCACTAAGCCATTTTCGTCCGACGACCCTTTGTGGGGCCTGTTCTCCTCCCCAATCATACTGAAGATGTTCGCCGCTGCAGCCCGCCCTTTCGCGATGGCAGCGAGGTTCGGCGCCGCCTGACCTAGAGCACTGAATTCAATATTATTATTACAATTAAAGATGACCTGCCTCTAAAGCATGCAATATGGTGTAGCAGTTCGGTGATTCAAGCCTTACTGGCGACCATGTGAATAGAAAGATATTCACGACTTACAAGCCGCTAAAGATGACATTTATGATGGTTGTGAATGCTTTTGCTCCATTCGTATCGTGGTGCCTCACGAGAATGCTTGCGTACCAAAGAAGCAACGCCCATGAGCAGAATAGGAGACCGTATGTGGACCCAACACCGAGCCCCTTAGCGAGCCCGCTCTTCTTTCCGAGGTTGAGAGCTTTGTTCAGCGACTTCGAGTAGGTCTCGACCGCCTTGTCCTCTCCCACGAACGAGTAGACCGTTCGGACTTGCGAGATTATCTTAACCACAAAAAAGGAAGATCCCTATATATTAATGTGTGTTGGTATATCATTTTTACTGACGTTGTTAAATGATGCAACAAGTACCACCTCTTCGGCAACCTTTCCAGCTTCGGCATAAGCGGCTTCGCCTTTCTCGGATAATGTTGACATGATAATCGTATAAGTCCCTCCTGCGACGGCTATCAGCGGCACAACAGCCAGTGTCAAGAGTGTCAGCTGCCACACCGATAAAAACCCGACAGCAAACCCGACAATGAACTGCGATAGATAGCGCAAAGTGTGCCCTGTCTGCACCAAACAACGATCATTCGGTAATTAACACGGTTTTTCTTGTGTGTTCGTATCGTGTTATCGTGTCGTGTGAGAAATTGTCAGTTCTAATGTCAGGTGAATACTCATTTAATAATTTTATTTTCTAACGATACCTTGTCACCAATCGCGTCCTGCACGAGGATTGCGTCGCTCGAGATGTGGTAAAGTAAGTTCTTGTCCTTGGCTTCGGTGTCAAAGAAATTGATGTCCTTCCTTAGTACCGCCTCGAGGTACTTGAGCCGCAGCCGCGCGGTCTGCCTCTCTCCGGTTTGCATCCAAAATGCAACACCTAAAAAGCTTAAAATCGAAAACAGTTAGTAACAACAATACCGAAGCTTGGGTATCAAGAATGTAATGCCCCAAACTCGATCGACAGGTCTTACTAGCCCAATTCAGCATGAATAAGCTTTTCAACCTCAACTGTGAAACAGAGGAATTCATGCTGGGCTCGGGCAGAACACTTTTTCTATCCGATGCGGAACAAAATTGATGATACAAAGAAACCGAGATATCAAGAGATTTAACCTTACCCATCCACCCCGCTATGAAGACGATGAGGCCGAGGTATATCAAATCGAGAGCGTACTGCAAAAATGCGGGTTTTTGTTAGTTTCATCGAACTATGGGTAACTTGCGTCGCAAGAAACTGTAGTTAAGTCATAAGTGAGTTGCAAAATGACCTCAGAAACACGAGATGACATCAGTTGGGGATTGGAAGACATGTGTCCAAGGGAATCGATCAAGCGGCCGAAGAAGACGAAGAAGACAGGCAATGCAGCGCCGTGGAGACATGCCCCAACACTTCCTAAGAGCATCAGGAGATAGTCGGTGCGATCGGCAGCAGCAAACAGACCGAAGAAGGATACAGCGGGTGTCTTGTCAGGCTCGGGAAGGTGCGCTGGTTTAGGAACCGTGTCCGAGGTGGCCGCCATTGTAGGTTGGGGAAATTAATTAGACGATGGTGTTGTTGCTAGAGGTGCATAGCGAGAAAGGGGAAAGTTAAGAGGAGATGAGAGTGAAGGTGAGTTGATTTTGGCCAACGCCAATTGGTTAATGATAAAGTTGAAATCGCCAACCAACTCTACGGCTCCTTAAAATTGGTCGTAATCAAGCACTCCCATTCAGTGGAAATTGTTCACTTATTGAACGAAATTGTCTTTTATTTTTGGTACAATTTGGTAGATTTTAAAGATCTAAGAAAGTGAGGATGTGAGAAAGTGGTCAAATTCTATTTAACATGAAATTTGAGGTTAATTACCAAATTGCTAGGTTTTTTTTTTAATATTCCGTTCGTAAATAAATTGATAGTTTTGTTAAATATTTCTTTAACTTAAACGGAATTTGTCAGTTGCACGTAATTATAAAAAAAAAAAACAAACAAACTCAGAATTCGAAATTATAGAGATCCATCATAATATAAGAATCATTCCAATAATGGAAAAATTAGGTCATTTTAATTCTGCTTGCCGATTTTTATTTATTTATTTATTTATTATTATTGAGTATAACTATTTATCATTGGGCAAGTCAATAGAAGGAGCACTGGCAATATAATCAATTAACACAATTGGGGAACCAACAATTCTGCAGATAGAAATGCAAGCATGGTTATTTGTAGCTTTCAGATATAATAAATAATGATGAAGAGAAATATAGCAGTGAAAAGTATAGTAGACCTACAATTAGGTACATTTAATACGGCATGGTGCGGACCCAACAAGTCTTTAATTAATTAAGGTCCACATAATCACGTGACTCTAATTAATTACTCAACTTGAAAAAAAAGTTGAGCGTCTCTTTCGCTTTGTATTGTATCATCAATTAGCTAGCTAGGGTTTTTGAGGTTATATAATGCTAGTAGTAGATGTATCTACCTAGCTACCAATTTCAATTTATAATGAGGATGTTAGCGTTGTTGGAACGGTCTTGCCGTTGTATCCATTTGTGGGTTTGGTAGCAACATCAAGAGCACTCACAATAACAAATTCTATTTTGACTTCCATTTGAAGTCACATCATCGTCCTATTAATTATAAAGAAAAAAAAAAGAGAGAAAAAAGTAATTTGAATAAAACACTTACAGTGGATAAAACCATTTTGAACACATTATATAAAATCATTTTAGATCTATATAATTTTTATATAATATAAATAATTAAAAATATATTTAGTTATAACTTATTTATAATTAACTAACTATATTATACATAAAAATTATTGTGTCATTAAATAATTATCTATGAAATATATAAAAAATACATAATTTAAATCGTTAATAATATTAAAAAAATAGAAAATTTTACTGTATTAATATTTATATTAAATAATAAAACTACATTTATGTAGTTCTTTAATTTGGTTTCATATATTTTATAATACATGACCATTTATATTATAAGTATTTTGTTGTTTTTTTTAATTAAACAAATTAACTAAAATAAAAAAATGACGAAAGAGAAATATCAAAATTATAAAAGACTAACTACAAATTAAAATGTCTTGAATTTAGCGTGGTGATAAATGGATAACTCCATATTTTACAAATTAAAATGTTTTGAATTCACATTGGGAGGGCTTTTACCTTAATGCCTCCGGCCCGAAATTACGAAAGCAATTGTATATAACAAAAAAAAGTTTACATCGCATTAATCATTAAATGCATTTAGACAAAAGTTGTAAACACATAAAAATAAAATAACATAACGAGTAACATGAATCAAACTAAACCCCTAGTACAAGGAGAGTAGAGGTCTAATACCATCCAAAATACCAAAATGAGACTGATAGTGCAAGAAGGAGATAAATAACACCGCGCGCATTGAACTACAATAGAGAATCCATCATAATAACCACTAAAAAATGTAATCCTGCGATCTACTGTTCTATCAAAACAAGTCCTGTTCAGATTTACTTGTTTTTATATTGTTAGTAGGCGCGCTTCAAAAACTATTTTATATTATGTTGTGAAAAAAAAAAAACTAATATAAGTTGACTTTAATGCAATTTGTGCATGCATGATGCATGTCAATAATCCTTCTTTCTTCTTTATAACTAATTAATGATTCTATTGGAGAAACATGAGGGAGGTGGAAAATGTTACAAGCAATAGCATCCTAATTGGACTTTCTCTTTTGAGCTTTTATTATACACGCTTAGTGGGTTGGGGCCTTGTAAGCTGAAACGATTATATGTGGCCTTCAAGTGGGTTGGTCACCCAAAACTTTGATGGAGGTTTTATTTTTCCAGAATGTATATTCATTTTTTTGCTTAATTCTTCTTCGTTCTATTTCCAAATAATGTGTGTTTTCAAGATTTTTCATTTGCACGTTTTACTTCAATGAAAAATATTTTACATTTGATTAAAAAAACAGATAACAGAAAGTGACATAGTAGACTACTATTGCTTTACCAAAAAAAAAAAGACTACAATAGGTTTATGGAGAATGGAAATATATTTTGTGCACTCCGATTGAAAAATAATGGAAGTGGACGTAAATTTTCCCAAAATAACCCGAAATAGTAATAAATAAAAAAACAATTCACATAACTAACAACGACTAACATGCTATAATTAATTAATTTCTACCCACGTTATTCTGAAACTTCACGAAAGACACAGATCTCGCGGAGACCATCGGTGGCGTCCGCGTCGAAGTCCACCCCAACCGCCTCGTGTTAAGAATCAAAATTGATTTACTATTATGAGCTAAAACTAATTTATCATTACGAACCAATACTTATTTACCATTATGGACCAATGCTTAAGGATTTGGGCTAAAAGAGTTAATCCATGATGAATATGGATCTAGATAGTATTATAGGTTATGCGTCTAGATAATTCTAGGAACTAATAAGTGTAAGAAGTTCTAGACTTTTTCGGGGGTTCTTAGTCTAGATGTTTCTAAAGGATCTAATATTTCTTTAGTCTACTGTAAATAGGAGTTGAGTCATTTGTAACACACCACCACAACAAAAACCACTGGCACAAGTTGTAAGAGTCTCTTAGATATCATATTTAGAGTAATAGAGTTATATATACGAGTTTTTCTCTTATTGTTGAAGTACGGTATTGGGCAAGTGCAAATCGGCACTTCGTTATTTTTTACATGGTATCAGAGCCACCTTTGCGGTAACGCGGAACAATTCAAGATCGGGATTGAAGAACTTGGGAACTCTAAATATGGATGCTGCCGAATAATGGAGCTACTGAACTTGTCAAATTACCGAATTTGGAAGTCCTGCATGAAGTCGTATCACGTGAGCGAAAACTTGTGGGATGTTGTTGGAGGCAGTGATGCGACCGCCCCGGAGGAGACCGCCAGAAACGGTGAAGAGATCAAGCGCTGGAAGCGGAGAAATGTCAATGCGGAGTTTGCCTTGAAGAGGTCGATACCGTCAGAGGTGTTTGAGACCATCTCACGATGCACCTCTGCCAGTTCGATCTGGAAGACGCTAGACCAACTATACAACAAGAAGAACGAGGCGCGGTTACAGATGTTGGATACGGATCTGGCGAATGAAAAATAGACTGAGTCTTCTATTTCACAGTTCTTTCTTAAAGTGAAGAACTTGTGCTCGGAAATTAATTTACTACCCGAATGAACCAATTTCGGAAGCGCGGATAAAACAGTCCATTATTCGGGGATTACATCCAGAGTATATACCGTTTGTTACGTCGATTCAAGGGTGGGTTCAACAACCATCCTTGGAAGAGTTTGAGAGCCTTTTAGCTTCACAGGAGTCATTGGTTAAGAAAATGGATGGGATTTAGCTGGAGGAAGATCAGTGCGCACTCGTGGCTTACGTAAAAGAGAATGACGCCATGAAAAATGTTGGTGAGAATGTGGAGTTGTCTCGCATGAACGATTTCAAGTGTTATCGATATGAGAAACCTGGACATCTGAAGATAAATTGTCGGACCAGACTAAAGGAGAGTAACATAGTGGAGTTTAAGGCATCAACTGAAGATGAATAATGGGCTAATTTTTTTTTTTTTTTTTTTCTAGCCAAGACTACTCACACATGTGTGTTTGCAGCTCAAGACTTGAGAAATGAGTGGTTTGTAGATTCTGGTTGCGATCATCATCTTACCGGAGATGTGAAGCAATTATCGAATATTCGTCGTCATGGAGGAGAAAAAGTTATACTCACGGCGGATGACACCGTTCACTATGTTGAGAAGGAAAGTACTGTTGTGATCAACAATAGAGATGGACATCGATCAAGCTCAATAATGTTGATCATGTTCCGGGCATCAAGAGAAATCTCATTTCAGTGGCAAACACAGTTGGTTCAGGTATGTACATTTTATTGGTCTGAATGATGTGAAATTTCTCAAGAATGTAGAGATGATCAAGGCGGATGTAGTTCACATCGGTGAGCGAGTAGACGGCATGTTCGTGATACCAGCTTCAAGTAAGGAGACTTCTTCAAAGAAGGTTCATGGAAAAAGGGGGAGTTCAAATCCTCGCAAAGATTTCTATGGAGGAGCCTATGTTAAACAAGTGGTGAAGTAAGGATCGAGAATATCAACCATTAAGTCAGTTCTCGATCGGGATAAAAGTTGCATATATGCTTATTCCTGCTTCCATGCAAGTCCGGTAGTTGCGAATCAATATTTGCCTCAAGATGAATATAAAGAAGAGTCGGACTTGGAGATGTCTACGGGAGTCAAAGTGATGTCGTCGTCACCAGGAGTGGAGCGTCGACACGGTATTTCATCATTGACTAATAATTTGGTCTTCGATGAATGAGGAATGACAAGGCATCAAGGGATGTGTGAAAAATAGTTTCAGAGCCACGAGTTGATCTAGACAGAAAAGTGCGACTGAATAATCGAGAGCGGCACAGTCTGGAGTGGAACATTGACAAGAAAAACATTAAGGAAAGTCTATACTGACGGGGAGTGTTAAAAATCAACATTAACTTACTATCATGGGCTAAGACTAATTTATCATCATGGGTAAATCGATCCTTTAGAATTATGCAAAGATTAAAATTTTATTAGGCATCAGAATCGTTTTGTTTATTAGATTCGTAAAATAATAAGATGGGTTAACATGTCTTTTGGTCCATAATATTTGACCACTTTTGGGTTTTGGTCCATGATGATTTTTTTTGCTTAGTTTTGGTACCATATGTTTGTAGTTTTTTCTAGTTTTTCCGACTGTTACATTCCGTCCAGTTTTTCCGTTAAGTGACATGTGCAAGTCACGTGATCCACCCTAAACTTTCAATTTTGTTCAAATTTGGGGGAATTGACCAATTGAACTAGGTTTAGGGTGTCAATTACCTCAAATTTGACCATTTAAACCTAGTTCAATTCGCCCAAATTGAACTATGTTTAGGGTGTCAATTCTCCAAATTTGAACAAAATTGAAATTTTAGAATGGATCACGTGACTTGCACATGTCACTTAACGGAAAAAATGGATGGAATATAAAAGTCGAATCAAAACTAGAAAAATCTGCAAAAATATGATAACAAAACTAAGAAAAAAAATTATTATGGACCAAAACTAAAAAATGTTCAACATCATGACCAAAAACCTATTAACCCTAACAAGATGTTAATATTTGGATCGGGATAAGCATCATGACAACCTTGACGTAGTTACCAAAAAAAGACAACCTTGACGTAGAGAGGCTAAAGCATAGGAGTCAAAGCTTACACAAGTCAAAGAACACACGTTATGACTAAAGAGCTCTCTCTTTCGCTCACTGTTTCTTTTTGAGACTTTTCAATTCTCTATAGCAACTTGCTGTTACAGATTGGCCATGGAGGCGATACTAAATGCCGCCATTAATGCAACCTTACTGATTAGGCAATGTCCATTGATCATCCTCTCATATCCACCGCGCTGTCTTTCAATTTTCTGCTGTTCCCATCTTCCGTTTCCTCCGCGGAAATTAATTGATCACGGGAGTTTAAGATGTAACCAACAGTCTGATCCATTATATTTTCAAGATTTCTGCTCATTCTAGGTTTAGCCAGGGAGGAGTTGATTTCTAGAGTTTATGCGTCGGGAAGAAGATGGGAATTATCAGTACAGTTCTGGAATTTTCTGGGTTTGGTATTGGTTCTATAATTGGCCTTGTGATTGGATACTATATGTTCATCTACTTTCAGCCTACTGATGTCAAGGTTAGTATCATAATTTCCTTTCGTTATTCTCTATCCATTTCTGCGGAGTATGCTATATACTAGAAGAATGCTCGATATGGTTCTGCAGATTTGTCAAGTAACGGGTTCTGACCAATCGAAATTGAGTTGAACTTCATGAATTTCTAGATATTTCAAAATTTAGGGTTCTGTTCAGACGATATTGAGTAGCCTCTTCATGATTTTTCAGTTTTCACAAATGATTATTGGCCTGATCAATGAATTTCATGAATTATTCAGGATCCAGTAGTTCGGCCTCTTATCGAGCAGGATACTAAGTCTCTGCAACGGTTACTACCAGAGATCCCTTTGTGGGTGAAAAATCCAGATTATGATCGTGTAAGGCATATAATAGTTTCATTATGCAGTTGGTTGGTTGCTCTCGTTGTTCAATCTTGTAAATCAATACTTATAGAGTTCAAATAGATGTATTGTAGTCACTGGAAGATCTTCATAGCAAACTTCTAATATATTGTTTTCTTTTGAAGGTCGATTGGCTCAATAAGTTTATCGGAACAATGTGGCCTTATTTAGACAAGGTACGGAAAAAACGAATTGTCTGGACACTAATATGTTGAGTTCTAAAATCTTTCTTTTACAAATTTTCTGATTATCCATTTGCTGTTGTTTCTAGGCAATATGCAAGACAGTGAAGACAATTGCCAACCCCATTATTGCAGAACAAATACCGAAATATAAGATTGACTCTGTTGAATTTGAAACTCTTACTTTGGGAACTTTGCCACCCACGTTTCACGGTAATCTCTACTTCTCTTGATAAAATGACACACATGCAGACATGCTTACATATTCTTCATCTCTCCATTGTACTTTTTTGCAGGGATGAAAGTATACATTACTGATGAAAAGGAGTTGATAATGGAGACATCTCTGAAATGGGCAGGGAATCCGAATATCACCATTGCTGTTAAAGCTTTTGGACTGAGAGCTACTGTTCAGGTATTTACTTTGCACTTTTCGAATTCCCCTTCTAAGTATTGGTTAGCTCGAACTCAAGAAACAATCATTGGGTTTTCTATTTGCATAAGTCATGCAAGCGATAAACGGTAATTATCAATTTCAGGTGGTTGATCTGCAAGTGTTTGCTTCTCCTCGTATTACTCTGAAGCCTCTGGTCTCCACATTTCCTTGCTTTGGCAAGATTTTGGTCTCCCTAATGGAGAAGGTATGGCTTTAGTTGAATCAGTATACTGAGAATTGGTAAAGAAAGCACAGTTGCTTTTCCTTGACTGGTGGCCGACCCTATGAATGGCATATGCATGCTGTGTAATTTAATAGAAAACCAAGGGCAAACATTTATTCTGAGAATAGGCCAAAAAGTCAGCCAACTTGCTCAATCTTTTAAGTAGTTGGTTACTTGTTAGTCATGGTTGCTTCTTTTTGTACTGTTCATTGGTGATGATTATTGTTATTAATTGTTAATCAATTTATATCTGGTCCAGCCTCATGTAGACTTCGGCCTTAAACTCCTCGGAGCTGATGCGATGTCTATACCCGGTCTTTATCGATTTGTCCAGGTATTTTTTTTCTTTTCTTTTCGTTTCCCCATGGACTTGGTTCATTTCCTTGCCAGGATTTAACTCTTGGCTACAATAAACAGAAGATACTCTGCCAACATAATCAATTTTTATTGCTACTATATCAATATTAACAGGCTCATAAGTAAATTATCTCGATGCTCATAAATAAACCTATTCTTATTTGGTACAAAAAAAAAATTCTTACTTCACTTCGTTCTTGTTCAGGAACTCATCAAAGATCAGGTAGCAAATATGTATCTGTGGCCCAAGTGCTTGGAAGTTCCCATCATGGATCCATCCAAGTGAGTGTTGAAGATCCTTTCTTGCATTTGATTGAAGTTTTTAATCGGTTTTGTTGATTTCATTCTGATAACATCGAGCAGAGCGGAGAAGAAGCCAGTGGGAATTCTAACTGTAAAGGTTCTGAGGGCAACAAAGCTTAGGAGGAAAGACTTGTTGGGGAAATCGGACCCTTACGTTAAGCTAAAGCTTACTGAAGACAAGTTATCTGCTAAGAAGACAACGGTGAAGCATAGTAATCTCAACCCCGAATGGAACGAAGAATTCAATTTGGTAGTTAAAGATCCCGAATCTCAAGCGTTGGAGCTGTTGGTTTATGATTGGGAACAGGTACATTTATTTAGCATACCTGATCATATATAATTTGGCGTGAAAGATAGGTAAGATACCAAAACTAAATGAGATATTAAAATTAGATTCCTAATTTAAAAGCCTTGTTGTATTATTATATTTTAGGTTGGGAAACATGAGAAGATGGGTATGAATGTGATTCCATTGAAGGAGCTTACTGCTGATGAGCCAAAAGAAATGACGGTGAACCTCTTGAAGAATATGGACCCGAACGACATCCAAAACGAAAAGCACCGAGGAGATCTTGCGCTGCAAGTCACATATAAGCCTTTCAGTGAAGATGAGGTGCCTGATGGGGTTTTAGATCCGAATGCCGTGGAGAAGGCCCCGGATGGAACCCCTCAAGGTGGCGGTTTGCTTGTGGTTATAGTGCACGAAGCAACCGATGTCGAAGGAAAGCGCCACACGAATCCTTATGCTCGTCTCCTATTTAGAGGAGAAGACAAGAAAACCCAGGTATGTATTGTATGTAGATATCTATCAGTGAAAGCCAAGGGGAAACTTCACTCTCCCTCCAAAAATATTCAAAATTGATTTTCAAGTTTCATTGTTGCGAAATCAACCCTGAAAGTTTTAAACTTGGTTTAACTGAGTCCCAATAGGACAACCCCATTTCCATATTAAGTTATCTATCCTTGAGTTGATTGATTCTCTTAAATAATATGGCGTAGACTGTGAAGAAGAACAGAGATCCAAGGTGGGATGAGGAGTTTCAGTTCATGCTCGAGGAACCACCCAAGGATGATAAGCTTCGTGTTGAAGTTATGAGCGCTTCATCGAGACTCGGCCTCCTTTATCCCAAGGTACGTGCATTTGTATCTATAATAATAATAATGTGACATATAAGTAAACTCAATCAAATCTTGATATTTCGAATTTGATTTTTGTTCACAAACATCGGAAAATGAATATGCAGGAGGCGTTAGGTCACGTCGATATCCACTTATCGGATGTGGTGAGCAATAAGAGAATCAACGGTAAGTACAACCTAATCGATTCGAAGAACGGGCGGATACAGATAGAGCTGCAATGGAGGACTTCGTCGTAAGCAGACAGATAGAGTTAGATAAACAGCAGCCGTAATTGATCTCTTCCTAAATACCGTGTAACTCTTGGACAAAGACGTAATAATAGCACCAGTTCTGGTTCTGGTCAGGTTGGTAGATAAATAAAATAAAAGTTTGCTGCTCTGCTCTATCTACAATGTCATAGTGCACTTCTTAACACTTCCAATTTTAGAAAGCAATAACACATACGATTAAAACGATAAAAAGTTCATGTCGTGATCGTGTTAGCAAGTCTTCTTAATGATCTTATCACTAACGTAGATTAACTTAACACAACACGGTAAAAAAAAAACACAAGAAAAATTGTATATTTACGTTTGTGTTTGTAACAGGCTGATAAATTTAACACAGTAAAACTAAACGTATAATAATAATACGCATATACAGGTAATTTACCACCTCTTTTTCGACTTTCAGTTCAGTGCGGGTAGACCTTTGTTATCCAATAAAGTTGAAAAACTGAAATATAGTTATTTTTCGATGATCTTCTTGATGTTCTTATTTGCTATCTCTACCGCACTTTATTTTAATTAAACAGCAATAATAAATAAATAAATTTTGAATAAAAAGTTATTAAGAGGCTAGTATAAGATTAAGAGTAATTAGTTGTCTGGTTATACAAAAATTAGTGCTATTAGCTGCATCCGGTATCACGGAAGCAGCAGCCGCTAATTTCTTCTTCTTTTCCTCTCGTACTTCATGAATATTGATGAAATTTGGTGCATATATATCAATTGTAAAAGTATACAGGCCTAAGCATATAGTGATATTGTAAAATATATATATATATATATATATATATATATATATATATATATATATATAAGCCCTTAGATTTGGCCACTTTTAATCAATTGTGGAGATTTAATCATTTTAAAAAACCCTACCATCATCTCCTTTAAAAAAGGGCTTAGGTCACTTTTTTCCATAGCCACCATCATCAAAGTTGTCATCCTCCATTAAAAGACTCTTTCTTGCTCAAGAATACAAGTTTTTATTGACCCTATTTTACTTACGTGGAGACCAAGCAATCACCATGATTTGGTGTGTAACCTAGTTTTGAACCTTGCTTTGGTTCGATTGAGCCGGCTTGATTTTGGTCCAATTATGGAGGAGGCGGCTCGCGACAAGACCAGCCATCCACGGCGGCTCGGTCCAGGTCTTTCTGGCGGCAACCACTCACGGTGAGGACGAGGTCGGGTGAGGAGGATGCGACAGCGGATGCATTGCTACGTAGATCTAAAAGTTTTTTCTGTTAAAATTTTATAGTTTTTTTTTTTCATGTCACTCTTATTACTTATTAAACACAAAGTCAAGTCTGAAGCAACATACACATGATACAATTATTAATTAATCCTGGAAGCTGGGCCCAATTGCCTTGGCGAGTTCCTTGAGAAGAAACTTCTGAATCTTACCCGTTGAAGTCTTGGGTAGCTCTTCCTTAAACACCACGGTCTTGGGCGCCATGTAGCGGGGCATCTTTGACCTACAGAACTCAATCATCTCTTTCTCTGTTGGCGGGTTCCTGGTAGTGGTCGGGTTGAGGCTTACAAACGCGCATGGTGTCTCACCCCAGTACACATCGGGTCGGGCCACTACTGATGCCTCCCTGATCGCGGGGTGGGTGTAGAGCACGGTTTCGATCTCAACACTGCTTATATTCTCACCCCCACTAATAATCACATCCTTGGATCTATCTTTTATCTCCAAATACCCGTCCGGGTGCATAACCGCTACATCTCCCGTATAAAACCACCCGCCCCCGCGCCCCATGCACCGGGCCGTCTCTTTCGGGTCTTTGAGATAACCAAGCATCACGCATCCTCCTTGTAGCACAATCTCTCCTCGGGTACTCCCGTCCCGACTCACTCTCACACCCGACTCTGGGTCCACCACGTCAACCTCAGTGAACCCGGCGGTCCTAACCCCCTGCCTCGCTTTGAGCCGGGCCTGTTCCTCTCCTGGGAGCCGGTTCCACTGTGGCTTCCACGCACACGATATCACCACCCCCGCTGTCTCCGTCAGACCGTACCCATGGCTAACGATAAACCCTAACGATTCCGCCCGGTGCAAAAGTGTTGCGGGCGGGGATGACCCGGCAGTTATGATTCGGACCGGGGTTTTTAGCGGGTCGGGTGAATTGGAGAGCATTATAATGAGAACCACGGGAGCACAGCACATGTGGGTGACGCCATGCTTGTTGATTAGATAGTATATGAGATTAGCATCGAAGCGGCGGAGGCAGATGTTGGTGCCCCCGACAGCCGCCATGCCCCAAGGGAAGGTCCACCCGTTTGCATGGTACATGGGCAGCGTCCATAGGTACACAGGCTGCTTCGGAACCGCCCAGTCGATTAGAGAATCGAGGGCGACCGTGAAAATGCCACGGTGGCAGTGGACCACTCCCTTGGGTGACGACGTGGTTCCGGACGTGTAGTTAAGTATAACCGGGTCCCACTCGCTCACGGGTCGAACCCACTCAAAACCCGGGTCACCTTCCTCAACAAGGCTCTCGTAGGTGCACCAAAACTGATCTTCACCATATTCTAGCGCCCGACGACACGTGGAGGCTTGATCATCATCGTGGATGAGGACGAGGCGTGGACGGACGGTGCCCACGGGGAATAGAGATAGAGCTTGGATGACAAGAGAGGTTGATTGCCAATCAACCATAACTAGCTTCGACTCGGCATGTTGGAGAATAACTGACACGGTACGAGAATCCAAACGGGTGTTAATGTTGTTGAGGATGGCGCCGGACATGGGTACAGCGAAATGGAGCTCGTACATGGCTGGAACGTTGGGGGCGACGACAGAGATGACATCGCCCCGACCAAAACCAGACTTGGAAAGTGATGATGCAACACTAAGGCACCGGTGGCGGGTCTGGGACCAGGTACGGGTGGCGTTTTCGTAAATGATCGCAGGACAGTCTCCATAGACGAGTGCTGCCCGGTCGAGGAAGCCGAGCGGGGTCAGTGGGGATGAGTTGGCTGCACTTGGCTTCAAGGCGTCCATGGATATATTGGATTGATTCGATTCTAAGGTTGACGGGACTGCACAGCGTTTGTTTGTTTGTTAATATTGCATTATTGCTTGTAGCTAGCTAGGTAGGTAACTGGGCTAATTGAGCAAATATATATATACTCAGTTGTTATCCTTTTATAAAATACATGATAATGACTAAAATTAATTTCTCTTGGCCAAAAAAAAAAAAATTTAATTGAAAACTTTATTTGGAGAATTTTTATGACATACATATCAAAATAAATATATTAGATTCCGATTTAAGTTTTGTGTTAATTTGAATGAGTTAATACAATTTAATTAGAGGTGTCATTAAGACAAAATAAATATATTGAAATGAATACATTTATTCAAATATAGAATATAACCATAAATTAAGGTTAAGCAATTAATTATTGTAGGTACTATCAGTAGAAACATCATAGTTTAGATATATACATATAAAATAATTAATATATGTAACTATATATATATATATATATATATATATATATATATATATATATCAATCAGCTCATTACAACAAATGAAAAGTTCTTTAGAAAATCTTTAAGCAAAAATAGTTATTATAGTACTCTTAATATTATAACATTTATTTTGACCCAAAAAGTAGGACATTTCCATATATATAATAACAAAATGGTTATTTTAGATAGTACAACTAATTGAAAGGAAATAAAATCTCTATGAAAGGAGTGCATTAAATTATAGCATATCTATATATCTAATAAGGGAAGAGAGTGAAGCATTTTGAGTGTGCCACCTCATCATTTTAAGTCATTCTTAGTTTGACACTTAATCAGCAATTTGGTCCTTATTTTTTCAGTCTTATTTTTTCAGCATTTGCCACACTTAATCCGTCTTTGTTTTTTGGGCCGTATTTTTTCAGCATTTGCTACACTTAATCAGTCTTTTTTTTAGATATGTTGTTTTCAGCCTTTTTAAGGCTTTTTAATTTCGGCTCACTGTGAAATATCATTTTGGAGAGATTAACAAATGCTTCTTAGTACGACATGTCAGCCTTTTTGTTTCTTCCGACCATGACACGTCATATTCTAATCCACTCACGCCCTCTTCCTGTTCACGCGTGACTCTGACTGGATTTATGTGCCCAGTTTATTTTTATTTTCTTTCTTTCTCCCATTAACAAATTCCTTCCGCATATAATTAAAGCAGTTAAACATCTGAAATCCGCTCAACTTCTTTGTATTAATGAATTCAACATAAACGCACAAGTTTCTCAAGGAATAATTGAAGAGTCTCAGACTTGAATAGATTCAAATATCCATTAATTGACAAATGACAATGGTGTATATATATATATATGCAGTTCGAGACACTTCCTGCTACATCTGCTCAATTTAATTTCGCATCCTGCAACAGAAGATTTCTTTTTTGTAATATGCAACAGAAGAGTTCTTTTAGGTAAAATGCAACAAAAGAGATAATGGTGGTGGATTGTTTACCTTCAGACCAAGATACTCTGGATTCTTTTCACCATCACCACCAAAAACACGAAATGCTCTGTACTCTCTTCATCATCACCAGCGAGAACATGATCAATCCGACTGAGACCATGAAACTCGCTTCATCCACCATGCAAGGCTAGTAGAGAGGAGGAAGTCGATCCGAGACCGAGAGGTGTCGCCTGGCGGTCGGTTGGGCAGAAATAGGCGGTCAGAGCGACGCGGTGCCACCTATGGCTGCGGTCATAGCGACGGGGTACCACCTGTGGCTGCGATCAGAGCGACGGGAAGCGGCGGCTGCAGCTGTATAGAGGAAGAAGCGGAGGTGGAGGCTGTTATTAGGGGCGAAACCAAAATCCGGTTGGTCTGAAAAACCGGTGAAAACCGAACCGGTTCGGACCGAAAAAACTGAATCCGCAATATGCGGTTTGGTTTTTGGTCGGATTTTTTTACTCTAATTCGGTTTTTCGGTCCGGTTCGGATTTTTAGTCTTGAGGGCCGTGGAGACCGAACCGACCGTTATGCTAATTAAATATATACAATATATATTATATTAGTTGATATTATTCAATATAATTAATTAATTATGTTAATATGAATTGTAAAATAGTCACTTATGAATATATTTTTTTTCTATTTGTATTTTATAATTTATTTAATTATATTAATGCAAGTTATTTATCATTTCGATATGATATTGTCCTTGAAAATGACAAGAATTTTAAATGGAATTGTTAATATTGGATTTTCGGTTTAAACCGAAAATCGAACCGAAAAAACCGTACTACCAATGGACGGGTTATTTTTCCTCAAACGGTATTTTGGTCGGATTTTTTAAGGGAAAAATCCGGACCGAAAATTTAGGTACCCGATCGAAACAAGCAAATATCTGATCCGACCGATCCGGTTTCACCCCTAGCTGTTATAATGGGGAGTAGGAGGATGGCTGGCTGTTTGCTAAAGGAATGTAGGGTTAAAAAGTTTGATATATGAAGGATAATTAATGGGCTGGACTGTTAGACCCAATGTATTTAGATAATAGTCTGTTAGTGTACCTTTTGGGCCGAGAATGAGATACAATAGTCTGATAGTGTATGAATGATAAAAATATTATGAATAAATTTTTTTCACTTCTAAAAATCTTTCTTACCAATTTAATTTAAACAAATAGAATTTAGATTAATTAAATTAAAAAGTAACAAAATATAATTTTTAGAGTAACAGGTGATATAATTCGTGAATTTTAAATTTTTTAAAATATAAAAATAAAATTACTATCTTTACATAATATTATATTAATTTAATACATATATAACTATATTTATTTACTTTGTAGTTTTTTATTATTTAATAAAAAAATTTATATGATTATATCATGTTACTCTAATTTATGTATATTATATTAATGCTCTAATTTAAAAATAGGTTTTTATAAATTACAAATCGATAAATAGTATAAAACAAGCTTTTATCAACTAAAGTTTTATGGAATTTAATAAATATTTTATGCATGATTTTTTTTTTTTTTGGCCAAAATTTTATGCATGATTTGATAAGCAAAATTGTTATCGTTTTTTTTGGATTATATTATAAATAATTTTATAATTTCAATTCAATTTGGAAAATTCTTAAATTCTGTTTTATAATGCATTTCTTAAAAAATCTAGAGGTCTTTGGTTGTGTGTCGATTTAACTTTGTAATTTCTTTTTAAAATAAAAATTACAAAACTATAGATGTTAGAGTACGTGAATAAAGCACATTGACAATGACACTATATATATAGACAACATGAGAACTCAATGTATATATGTCAAAAAAGGGAAAACAATATAAATGATCCTCGAACTTTACTCATTTTTCTATTTCTGTCCTTGAACTTTATTTTTTTCTATTGATGTATTTAAACTCGTCAAATTCATTCTCTTTTAGTCCCGTGTTAAAATTTTACTGTTAATTGTGGGTGATTAGATGTTGATTAAGCAAAAAATATTGACATGGACAAGTTGGCGTGTCATAGTTTTGGCCACATCATGTTTAGTGCCTTTCATTTTCATGTTTTTTTTAGTTTTCTTTTATTTTTTTCTTTCTTTATTTATTCATTTATTTATTTTTTAGTTATTGATATATATTAAAAAATATGATGTGAACCTAAATATGTCATGTTAGCTTGTCCACATCAATATTTTTTGCTTAATCAGCATCTAATCACCCATAATTAACAGTAAAATTTAACGAATGGACTATAACAGAATGGATTTGACGAGTTCAAGTACATCAATAGAAAAAAAATAAAGTTCAAGGACAGAAATAGAAAAATGAGTAAAGTTCGAGTACCATTTATATTGTTTTCCCGTAAAAAAATTTGGATCGTTGATTTGGTCTCATACCGACAAAGAATAGAAATATTAATAACTGTTTGCTATACTGTAAAATATCACCCCGCGCGGCGCGCGGGGCCAGCACATAGTATAAGTATAACCATAAATTAAGGTTAATCAATTAATTGTTTTTTTTGGTAAATAATCAATTAATTGTTATAGTTACATATCCAATTTATTTTATTAAATGTTTTTTAGGAAAAATTATCAAATAAAGTAACTACTATTTCGGTCAAATAAAAAAACTATCGGTACTAAAAACATCTCAGTATATATACATATAAAACAATTAATATATATATATATATATATTACAACAAATGGAATTATTTTAGGAAATATTTAAGCAAAAATAGTAATTATAGTACTACTAATATTTAACATTTAAATTTGACCAAAAAATGTATGACATTTCCATATATATATTATTAACAAAATGGTGATTTTAGATAGTATAATTAATTAAAAGGAAATAAAATCTCAATGAAAGGAAATAGTAAAACCATATATAACAATCGGTTAGCAAAATTACAGATGAATTAAAGTTCCATATAATAAAAGGTCATGATCATCGTGAAGTACCGCATCAAGATTATTGCATGACCGACTGTCGTCTGTGATGGACTTTTTCGAAAGAGACAGGGTTTCTGCAAGAATTTAAACGTCATCATCATCGGAGAGTGTATTAATAGGAGTATGAAGTTGGTTATCCTCTCGGTACCTCTCATTCACACCTATAACACCCCATTATTTATGTTATTAGATGTTCATGTTCTTGTGGAGAAGGAGATCACTTTTGTTTTGTTGGTATAGAGAATGAGATCATTTTTTTGGAGAAGGAGAAGATGAATTAGGTTTTGGTGGAAAAGGCAATCACTTCTATGGAGTATGCGAAGATGATTAGAGTTTGGTTGAGAAGGAGAGCGGTTTTATGAAGAATGAATAGATGGATTATGATATGTGTGGATTTGCTAGCAATTAGATATGTGTGGATTTGCTAGCAATTAACCTTTTTTTTGTAAAACGTCCTATTCCATTTTCTATTATATAAATTTTTCACGGTGATAAATTAAAACAACTTTTTTCATATGTAATATAATACAAGTGTTACTAATTTTATGAATTTTTTTATAAAAACCTATTAGACATAGTGTACAATTGAGCGGAATGGGCAAGTATTTTATCATGCCCAACTATTCGCTAATCATAATAGGTTTTAGAAGAAAAAAAACTCAAAGCTAATCGCACTTATATTGTATAGGGTTAAATGTACTTGTTGTACCATAGTTTGACCAATTGTGACTTTTGGTACAAGATGTTTCATTTTGTATACTTTTTATACCATACGTTTGCACTTTGTGGTCATTCTGTTAGTTGACCGTTAAATAGCATGTGCAAGTCACGTGACCACCCTAAACTTGATTTTGTTCGATTTAGCTCCTCAAATACATCCCTACCTTTTATTTTGCTAAATTTAGTCCTAAAATTTCAAAATCGAACCCCTTTATATGTTTAGACCTAGCCCTGAGATAGATCTGACCATTCGCCGGACCCAGCTGACTCCGACCCAGGGTCGAACCTAGTCATGGACTAGATCCGACTAGGTCTAACATGTCAAGAGGTTCGATTTTGAAATTTTAGGACTAAATTAAAAGTTAATGATGAATTTCAGCATTAAATTGAACAAAATCAAAAGTTTAGAGTGAGTCACGTCACTTACATGCCATTTAACGGTCAACTAGTTGATATATAAAAAGTCTATAAACGCCAACATATGGTACGAAAAGTATATAGAATGAAATATCTATTACCGAAGTCACAACCGCTCCCAAAAAATTATCACCATACCAAAATACTAATAAATATTGGAAGTACATTGTACCCCTTAAATTATGTCTTATTGCAAATTGCACCTTCACCTTAAAGAGTTATGCAAGTTTAGTCTGATGTTAATAGCTCGTACAGTATCTCCCTCCGCAAACTTATTCTATAGTTAGGCACTGCATCATGCAGTAGTATCATTAAGAACTCAAGGAACTAATTCAGAGCATCAAAACAACCAATCAATAAAGAAAATCAAAGCTCTTCAGAACTCGCACCAAATCCAACAATCTATGGCGAATTAGAACCAAAAATAAGGAATTATCCATCGATTACTAACTTGCATTTAATAAGTAAAACTAAGTAACCTCACTACTAGTTCATATTGTCATACCAATTACAACTGTATAAGTCCATCCATTTTCCTGCTATCAAAGAGTGTTGTTGCTTGCTGTCTTACAGGTGAGACGACATCTCAGGGAAAAACGAAAAATTTGGTAAAATCCCACCCCATCCTAACACTATTACTCATCAACCTCTTCGAACAACCCCCAAAATGTTATATTCTGGAAGATGAAGAAGAAGCAGTAGAAACAATCACCATTACTACTAAACAAGTAGCTGCTCGCTCTGATGAACTCAATCAAGTTGCTGGCTGCTCACTAACATCATTAATAATAAAAACAAAAAGACAGAAGACAAAGCCAAACCCAGAAAACAAAAAAGAGCCTCCTCTAATATTTTCTGATCGGAACGGTCAGCGAATATATCATATCCCTTCTTCCCAGAAGTGATTATCCAATTACTTCTTTTTGGGCAGCTTCTGCATATTTACACTCAACAAGCCAATTCATGAATACTGCACCCCCTTTCCTTCCTCCCTCCAATACACATATTTTATGCGGTTTTTGCTTCCACCCCAAGAGAAGAAAAAAACGAGTCTTACCTTGTTCAGAAATTAGTGTTCCAATTAATTTGAGCATGTTGGGGAAGCTGATAAGCACCACCTGATGGTAGTCCAACCGTATCCAGGGTTCCCGCTTGTGATTGTTGCAGAAGTGGATGGACACTTGGCGCACCCGCAATGGTCTGTGGAGGTTGCTGCATGCCGAAGGCTCCATGACCAGCTTGTGCTGGAGAGAAGGTGATTTGCTGTCCTTGTTGAAGGTTGTATAGAGAGTTGACTTGTAGGCTGCTCAAATCCTGCCCCATAGGAGGGATCCAGACAGCAGGTGCTTCACTCTACCAAAATCATAATAACATTTTTTTTTCATGTCATTTAAATATATATACTCTTCTAAAACCGTAACCAGTCAGTATAGCAATTTTTCACAGGGCCATAGAGCAAAAATCTAATATTTAACTTGTCGACTTATGCTCGAAAGAAGAATTTACAGCTCCTAGAATACCATTCTTATTTTCTCCCATTTTCAAGAGTGATCTTTACAACTTTTCTAGATAGAAATGAAAATACTGCAAATTTCTCCTAGAGTAAGGATAGTTCTGGTGGTGCATGTAAAATCAAAACCGTAACCAGTTCTCCCCAGTATAGCAAATTTTCACAGGGTCATGGAGCAAATAATCTAATATTTTACTTATCGACTTATGCTCGAAAGAAGAATTTACAGCTCCTAGAATACCATTCTTATTTTCTTCCATTTTCAAGAGTGATCTTTACAACTTTTCTTGGTAGAAATGAAAAGACTGCAAATTTCTCCTAGAGCAAGGTTAGTTCTGGTGGAGCATGTAAAATCAAAACCGAAACTTCATGAACTGAATCAAAGAAAAACACTAGAAATTGCACAAATTCAGCATGTAATATTTTTTAATTCACAAAACTGTTACTATCCCACCAAATAACTTATTTCCTTGACAAAGTAAGGCTTTCCAATTTTACTCTCAAATTTCAAGCTTTGTAGAATTTTACTAAATCAAATCGAAATACTAACCAGCTGTGCTGTTGAGTAGATGTGGTTTTCTTTCAACTGAGAAGCAGCAAGATCCTCATTACTGGCAGAAGTTCCAGAAGTGACAGCAGGACTGGCAGCATAAGCCATGGAAGTGGACCCGTATGGACTGTAGCCAGAGGGTATCCCGATAGGAGTGGCGTTGTTTCCTGGCTTATACATGGGGAAGGGAATCTTGACACCACCAGCTGCAGCCACGGCTTGTGGTAAATACAAGTTCCCTGCAGGGGGCTGCTGAAACGCAGCATTGTGACCTAACAGCTGATGTATCGGTGACATGTAGATTGGGGTGAGATAAGGGCCGTATGGAAAGTAGTTGATAGGATAAGGCGGTCTGTAAATGGGTATTTGTTGCGGAGGCACAGGCATGGAAGTCTGTGCGGTCAGTGTTGGACTTGAAACTGCTGGGACAGTGCCATTCTGCAATATAAGAAGAGTATATAAGAATTAAATGAAGAATGAGTTTTAGGGGGGGGATAAAAAAGATGATGTATTCTAAGAGAGTCTGCACAATAACCCAAACGTTCGAGTTTGCACATAATTGAGAGATGTTACATGCCTCGGTTACATAAATTTGTTTGTAATAATTACACTTGTGTGTTTAACCAGATAAGAAGTCCTAAATGAAAGATTAACAAAACAAAAGCCAGGGTATGGTGGATAGAATACCACAAAAGGTCAGGACATATGTTTGTAAAGAGTGGAGAAAATTGGTAGTGCTTGCTCATAATTTTGTAATGAAAAAATTATGAGCAGGGTTTTGCTTTAGTTAAAAAGCGAAGGCTGCTTTGGTTACAAAATTAGAGGGGTAGAAATGATGATTTATAAATGCTCACATTGAAGTATGAAGAGTGAGAAATATCCCGTGCCTGAGTCTCAGCTATTTCAGGTTGCACGGTCGGGGGGGCCAATATTGGTGATATGAAACCAAACGTATTGCTTGGAATATCTCGAGCGGCAGGGTGCTGAGGAACCTCAGGAGGCAATAGAGTATCGGGTTTTGGATCTTCACTGGCAAAGCTAGCAGTCTTCAGAGGTTCTTCCTCAGATGGTAGCGGCACCTCCGCGTGCACATGATCTCCAGATTGGTTGCTGTAATAAGAGAAAGTAAAACCATTGGAAATATACAAATCAATGAAAGCATTACATTTGACACATGCACTAAAGTTGAACTGGGTTCATGTAGTGCACCTACCTAGGAGAACATTCTTCCACAGTTGCACCGCTTCCTTGATAAGGTTCAGTGATAGAATTGGTCTTATTATCAGCCACGGGACCATTAATACTTTCAGTCCTTGTAGCAAAAGTGGCGTCAAAGCTTCCAAAAGTCAAGCCATTTTTGAATGCTTCGGAGACTTGGAAGTGATTTGGAAAAGTAACAAGTTGACTATCAGAGACAGCAGCTGGTGCAGGCAATGACTGAGAATTTGATTCAATGCTCACTGATGCAACCTTCGGTATAATCTCTGGATACCAGAAACATGAACAAACCCCACATTATTTCTATGCTGAAAAGAATAATAGTACTAATTTTGACAGGAATAAAAACAAGAACATAGATAAAATGCCTATACATTTTAGAGTGATTGGAATTTTATTAACTTTTTTACACACAGACAAATCATTCCTATTCAAGAACAAAACCTGATTAGTAAAGAAAGATAAGCCTTCAACTCTATTAAATATAAATCTAAGCCTCCACAAGAATAAACTGCAATGCAAATGAAAGTGTGATAATTGTCATGCTGAAAAAATTACTTGCAGAAAGTGCTAAACTGCATAGCTACTGTTTATTTCATTCATAAGTGTGTCACTGACAAGAAAATTCAAACCAGTAATCGATTCTACCACCAAAAAATTTACCTGCCACTGGGACAGAAGTCAAAGAGCCGTCATTAACTGGAGCATTATCCTTTACTGGAGACTGCTGCTTGATGGTAGATAAGCCATCATCAGTAGATGTAGACTGAGGGTGAGGGTCCTTTTCAACTGCGTCTATCTTACTAGAAACCTTCTTCTTGTATACAGAGTTTCCTGAAGGAAGACGCTTGACCCCTATTTCGCGTTTTACTGGTCCAGCACCTGAGGGCCAATGAAGCACGGGTACTATCACAGGGTCCAAGGCAGACGAAACTCCAGAAGCAGATGCTAAATTGGAAGATAAGAGATGTGGTCAATGCACCTCTTTTGGAAGGTTAATAATTTCTCCAAGTTCACCAAAAATTAGGAAGCATTTTAGTTTCCAGTTCAAATTTCAATACATTAGCTTATAAGTTATACCTTCTACAGCATAACTCACATCCTTCACAGGAGAATCAGGAGCCTGCGGCGGACCAGAAACTCCATTGGATAAAGTAGGAGGCCCATTTGCAGCAACGGTTGAAGGCCTAAAAGCAACAAAACAATGACAAGAATGTCCGTGAGTTTAGACCACTAGAAACAGAAACTGATAACAAGATAGTGGCTGCAAAGCTGGAGTAGCAGTTTATGTTTACTATATATAATTAATTACTTTATCACATTAGATGCTGTGTTGTCTTTGGATTTCTGCTGGGATGCAGAAGCAGGCCCCCCGGAAGCTCTATCTGTGAAGTTATTACCCCTTTTCTCTCTTTGGGCTAACTGAGCCTTCACGCCACCTGGAATGCAAAGAAACACCATATGTAAGCTTATATATACTAACAACTTACCTGAGAACAAATGGGAAAAAAATAGGGAAAAGTAAGAGTTCAAATATACTTCTAATACCCGAAGGGAAGTTCCGGTTGCCTCTAGGCCCTCGTCCTCGACCATCTGATGCAAAATTTGACTCTGGTGCCTTGTTATTTGAAATCTGCAATGATAGAGGAAAATTGATCAGCCATACAATGTGTAAAAACCGAATATAATACATTTGAATGAATTAAGTGGAAGATCAATAAGCACAAAACATGACGGAATATATACATAGAAGTTTGTCAAGAAAATCCTTAAGTTGATGAAACACAATGAATTATATATCACAGAACATCTTAGACTGGCCATATTATGTCATCTATACTGAATTATTTGGAAGTAATCAAGCCAAGTAGATGGGAAGGTTTCAGAAACTTTACAGACTCATCTATATTCTGAAGATTCCAAACATCTCATGTTGCAATTACATCTAGTAGATGAGAACTTTACACTTTATTTTGAGCTGCTAAGGTTGTAGAGTTGCTGTAGTCATTTGTTAAATCATTTTATAAGGAACTAAAACAAAAAATAGATGGACAAACTTACAAACGACGGATAAATACCAGACTATTTTATTCTGCCTTATAACTAAGTAATGAAGATGCACAATCCATAACAGCGTACAAGGTAAACTTTACCTCTCTCCTCCTGTCCTTTTTGCTCTTGACTTCATGAAATGTGTCTACAGGCAGCAAAAATAAAAAACTAATTCAGGTTCGCACCAAAAGGAAGCAGTGTATAACTGTAACTACAGACACAAGTGAACAAAAGGTGAACAAGCACATGATCTGCATGTTAAATCATGCCAAGCAGAAGAATTTTAGAATGCCCATTTCACACCAGTAATTTAGACAACAAAGGAGTTCATACAAAATCTCATAACTCCATAAGTACCAATATAGGAAATGCAAGTTGATAAATTTATGGCACTTCCAGCTTTCCTTAGTGAGTATGAATAAAGAAAGAAGTAATTACATGCCTCTACTATGGACTATCATAGAGATTTCAGAGTTCAAAATATTGTGCTACAAGTTCCAATTATCAGCAGCTTGACACCAGAGTGGCTACAATGTACTGTGAACTCATGAACCAAGTAAAAAATTCAATATACCGTGGGCTCATTTTGTATTCTCATAGACACAATCTTTGAAGTCACAGAGGGATCTTTCCTGTTGTTGCGCATAGGTTCGAGCAGTAAAAACAGATTTAAAGAATAAATCGAAACCTATAACCAGGTTGAATAGCTCAGATGTTGCATTAAGGGAAAAGGGTCCAAAAATACGATAATTATAAGTACAAAAATTTCAGCACCCATAAGTAACCTTCCCTAAACCTCTAATACAAAATACCGCTTCTTCCATCTCCGAATGCAAAAGACACCATATAAAGAAAACAAAAGGAGGTAAACAGCACGAATCGAGCCAAGGCCCTCACACATCCGTACATCACCACTAATCGAAGTTGAAATCTTGGGGTATTAGTCAGTCGCATTGACTTAAAATGAGAGATCTTGAGGCGCACAGCGCATCGAGGCGACGACAGAGCTGCGATTGAACGTAAGAGGATACCTAAATACATGAGCTTCTGGACGGTCTCATTGGGATCCATGCCGCACTCTTTGAGCATTGCAAATACATCCTCATCCGTGTGCTGCTTGCCGGTGATGTCCTTGATGTCCTGAATCGTCTTCCGTAAATGTTCCGGGATCGAAACCCTAGAACCACCGCCGCTGCTGCTCATGTTCTCTGGAGAGAGAGAGGGAGAGGAGGCGGAGGAGGAGGAGGAGAGAGAAAGAGAGTGAAGCTGTATATTTGCTTTGATAATATATATGTATTTTATTATAAATAAATAAAAACCTAAATACTAGACAAAGAAGGAGACGGTGTCAATGAAATGTAAAACGAGAGGAGAAAAAAGAGAAAAACAAGGAGTAGAGAGGAGTAGAGAGGAGGAGGCCGTTTAGTGAAGCAAGGAAAAAAACATTCTTGAGATTTGAGAAAAATAAATGTAAGTTTTATAAATATTTATTATCCTCATATTTGTAGTTATTAAAAACTTATATTAATAAGAAAATAATATTGAATCCAAACTACCAATACATGCGGAAATTCATTTTCAAAATTTAATTTATTGAAAAAATATATGTTTCTTATCGTGGATTAGTTAGAAATATATTATATATTATTTGAAATGTTTTACATTTACTTTTATATATATATATATATATATATATATATATATATATATATATATATAAGTAACAAAGTTTGTAATTTATAGTATTGTATAAGAATTATGACTATCAAATTACGTTATATAAAAATAGATAAGATTATAATAAATAAAGATAAACAAATATGTTTATGGATATTGAATTTTACAGTATTATTAATGATGGCGGATTTTAGTGTGCATTTTAAAACTTATAATTAATGGTTGCGTCATAATACATATTTAATATTATAAGGTATAAAATTTATTTTTAAACTTTATAATTAATTGTCAATTGATATGTCACTATCTAATTTAATCAAACATAATTATATTCATTTACTCGATAAAATATTTTTAAATAATATGTAGATATATTTTAATTGCATATATAGATTTTTATTTTCTAATAATTATTTATACACCATTTCACATGTTACTTGCACAAGATCGTTTTACCTGTATTTTATTTTTGGCTAGTAGTGTACCTTATATTAAAATTAAGGTAACTTTAGTCAATACACGGTTATGATATTGCCTTATTTTCTTTATACTAGTTATTTATTTTAATTTAGTTTTAAATTTTACTTAATTATATTTTATATATAATAATTGATAATTTATGCATTCTACTTTTTAATTTAAATTAATTATTCTATGTACTTTTTATAGTTATAATATCCTATATCATTTGAAATCTTTTTATATATATTTTCACATAAACACAATTTGTTATTCAAAATATTGTATAATAAAGTTACATATATTTAATTATATACTCGAAATTTTAAAAAATTAAAGAAAATAAAAGCAAACAAATAAGTATATAATTATTACAATAATATTATACTATATAACAAATAAAATGAAATAGAACATATTTACATTAAAATAATATAATATATAATATGAGTTTTTATAGTGCATTTTAACCTTTATAAGTGATGTTTGCAGTCATACGTCACATGGAATGAATATGAAATCTCAAATGGTAAAATTTTGAATTTAAATCAAAATAATTAAAAGAATATATGTATTTTATTTTTAATTCAATACAACAATGTTCTTAAATTAGAAATATGTGATATTATATGTCATTCGAAATGATTCACATTTGCTTTGACATGCGAAATAACGTTCTGTATCAGAGTATTGTATAAAAGTTATGACTATTTGATTACAATATTTAATAGTACTAGAATTTGTTGCGCGTACGTTGCACGCGCGTGATACGGTATATATAATTTAAATTTACTAATATATATAATATAGGGTTAATAACTAAAAAACTGTCCAATGTTTACCCTATGTTAAAATTAGGTGTCTGAAGTTTGAAATGTTAAAATGGACTGTCCCGAGTTTCATTTTTGTTGAAATTTGGTGTCTCGGTGTGATTACTTTAGAGAAGTCAATTCCGACGAAACCGTCTGTCAAATTCGAGCTCTCATACACACTCCCTTCTCGTCATATTGCCGGGACCGTCACCTAAAAAGTTGGTCACATCCGGGCAAGTGAATCTCGCTCTATTGTTCTTGGAAAATGGCTCTACACCACTCTTCTAGAAACTTTTTTTTAATGTTCAATTTTTAGGTGAAATTTGACGATTTTGTGAAAAGTAAAGAGTGATGGATTATGAGTGGGTTGGTGGGTTGATGAAAATGATGGAATGAGGTTGAAAAGACGCACAAAGACACCAAATTTCAACAAAAATGAAACTTGGGACAGTCCATTTTAACATTTCAAACTTCATACACCTAATTTTAACATAGGGTAAACCTTGGACAGTTTTTTAGTTATTAACCCAATAATATATATACTTGATTTGGGGAAAAAATTTGGGGAACATACCGAGATAAATGAAGAAAATTTATGTATTATTTAAATATAGAAAATTTCTAACAAAACAATTAATGACTGAACTACAGCAGAGAAAAAAATAATATAAAATGCAATCGAGTTTATTTCAACTAGATTTCCCAGCCGTTAGATCATGAGAGAGAATTAATCCGAATTCAGGAGATATAAAAATTGTTTCTTAGACATGCATAATCTAATGATTGAGAAATCTAGTTGAAATAAACTCGAGTTTATTTTAGATGAATCCTAAAATTAAAAGCATCAACCACCAACTTGATGAAGTGGTTCTAAACCTTAAACCCTATCAGTGATTAGTTAGGCGACGCAAAATGATCAATTTTTACAAAATGATGAAAATAAAGTGGATTAATGATAGATCACCATATACCCTACCTCCACAATCCATCCGTCCATCCATCAACTTTTTTCACCAAGGCATACATATATAATGATCTTTAATTTAGAAATACCGTTCTTTTGTAGGATATAACCAAGGCATACATATATAATGATCTTTAATTTAGAAATACCGTTCTTTTGTAGGATATAACCAAGTGATTTAAAGAATTATACTATTTTAAGGAAGTATTAGAATTTAGAAACCATGGTGAGGTTTGAGAAACCCTATAGGAGGAAATAGCGAACAAGAGAGAATTAGAAAGTGAAAGTGGTTGAAATAAAGTAATATAACTTGTTTGATGAGGAAATTAAATGGGCGTGTGGTGTTTTGGTGTATTTTGAGGATTAACGGAGCAACAAGTTCCGTGGCCGAAGCGATGTGTATTTTTCGCCAAAAAAAGTACATAGAGAATGATGCCCTTAAGGTATGAGCCATCGTTTGGTCTGGTTGTGAGAAGAAATTTGATAAACATGCCGATTATGTCAAATGTTTCAATTCTATTATCCAATTAAAAAAGTTGTATGGGCAACACCACTTAAAAAATGTCTAGAGAAAATTATATTTTGAATCGGGGCAAAATCGGTTGCTCGAAATTTCATAAATCAAAAAGGCCAAAATTACTCTACTTCACTATGTCTCATTTCTCCCAATAAAAAGTTAAAAGATTCTAAAAAAAACCTTAATTTGACCCCAATTTCTAATTAATTTGAGAAACGCTGCAAAACGTATCTAATTTAATATAAACCCTAATTGCAACGTAATTTCACGAGATTTTTTGTAAAAAATTTATTAATTGTGACTAAGATGGAAAAGAAGAAAATATACATGTTGATTGTAACATTTGATTGGTAAAAGAAGTTGACTTAGTAGTTTGAGAGAGATTCCAATATTTTTTTTCCAAGACTCAGTCTATTTATATAGATATTTACAGAAAATAAATCACCGAAATTAAATTAATTAATACCAGAACAAGTAGCTAGCTAGATCAGTCTGAACATCCATATTAAAGACATGTAAGAGAGTTCTATTTGTGAGTTTTTATGACCCAGAAAATATGTAACTTTAGCCAACAATCAAAATTCAAAAGTAAGCATAAAACTTGAAAGAAAAAACAAACAAACTTACCAAGTAATATGCTGTAATAAGAACGATTACCAAAAACGCTCAGTGAAAGTCTACAACAAAGAGATTTACGCTCGGTGTTAAGGGAACTTGACAAGGTATTATATGCATATAGACTGGAATTGCTAAGCAAAGAACCACCGCTAGCAACAGAGGGAAACAACGATATGTCAAGCAATTAGCAGTTATGGATGTTGGATGGTGTCTTTTAGTTTTGGGGTTTGAGTGGGCTAAATAGGTGTGAAAGTTCTCATGAGGGTGTTTAGTTAATAGAGAATAGGATTTTTCTATTATGCTTTGGGAGCACCATGCTTTTGGTTTTTTTAATACTATGGTGGATTTAATTGTAACATAACTAAAACTTTAAAAGTATGAAAAAACATGAATTTTTGTAACTACACATAAGATGTGTATCATACTATTAATAATATCAATTTCTCTATAGGGTTCACCTTTAGGGCAATAGAAAAATAAAAAAATTAGTGACAAAAGTATGGTGCTCCAAGAGCATTGTAGAAATGTCCTAGAGAATGGATTTTTCTATTATGCTTTGGGAGCACCGTGCTTTTGGTTTTTTTTAATACTATGATGGATTTAATTGTAACATAACTAAAACTTTAAAAGTATGAAAAAACATGAATTTTTGTAACTACACATAAGATGTGTATCATACTATTAATAATATAAATTTCTTTATAGGGTTCACCTTTAGGGCAATAGTCAATAGATGGTGTCTTTTAGATTTGAATATGTGAGGACATTTTGGCCACAAAAAAAAATATGTGAGGACATTTTTTATGTGAGGAAAAATTTAAATTTTCAGCTTTTTATAGATGTAATAGATAATAGATAATAGATGTAGGAGTTGGTAAGACGAATGGAAGTTTGACTTATTCCATGTCAATATAGTAAAACATTTTTTAATTGCTTATATTGAATTTGGATAAAGGCCTAAACATACTAATTTCGCACTAACAAGTCACAACTTTTACCAAAAAAAAAAAACTTCCGCTGTAAAAATGACATATTCTACCGTAAAAATCACTATTTTGCAGAAAAAGCACTTCTCATTGTATCTCACTATCAAAGTGGTTTATGGATACGAAGTCTCCAAAAAATGACGCTACTGAGTATATGAGCTTCTCCTTGTCTCATTTTACATATTCACCTTCGACGACAGAACCGTACCGTAACAGTGATCACGAACGTGGCTCTACATCAATTGTCTTCCCTTGGCAGCTTAAAGAAGACAAAGACCCATGAAATGATCCGTCTACGGATACAAGGATGTTGTGTGTGTGTGTTTTTTTTTTTCATTTCCGCTTCCTGTTGAGGTTTCAATAAATGTGAATTGTATGTTACTATAAAATTCTAAATAAATCCACCAATTTGATTTTATCAAATAGAAGTATATAATAATATATGCATATGTAAAAGGACACCCGCGCGATACACAAAAAATACACCTAGTATATATTAATTTGGACGGTTGAATCAATCTTATTTGAAACCGATTGAATCAATTTTAATTGAAATTTAGAGTTGAATTCACTGTACCGTGAGTTCCATGAGAAGATGAATAGGATTAGGGATGGCAACGGGGCGGGTCGGGGCGGGTTTTCGCAGCCCCGGACCCGCCCCGTGGGTCGGCCTGGCTGACCCGGCCCCGGCCAAATGGGCCTTTCGGGTCGGGTCGGGTCGGGTCAACAATCCCGCGGGTCGACCCGCGGGGCCCCGACCCGCCCCGTCATATGAACAATTTTTTTTTTTTTTTTTTTTTTTTTAACTTTTCAATATGAAATACAATTTTTTTTGTCAAAATATTACATTATATATAAATTCAAAACATAAATCTAACATCAATCAAATATAAACAACAAACACATCAAATTCATTACAAATACAAATTCAAATCCAAACACCAAATTAACAAATCCTAATAATCTAAATATAAATCTATTTGTAATTTGGTCCATGTTATTTATATAGGTACTATATTAACCATATTTTTTATTAAATGTTAGATCATATTAACATAAAAAAAATATTAAAAAAAATATTATATATTTATGGATTTCGGGGCGGGTCTACGGGGCTCCGGGTCTCTAGACCCGGACCCGCCCCGACCCGAGCCCGACCCGCCCCGGACCCGACCCGTGACCCGCGGGTCGGCGGGTCGGCGGGTCAAAACCGGGTCGGGGCCCGCGGGTCAGCGGGGCCCCGAGACCCGTTGCCATCCCTAAATAGGATGAGTCATAGGAAGATGAATTGGATGGATTTACCGAGAGGAGAAGCTTGAATATGCCCTTCCGATTGCTATCCTGGAGACGCCGTGTTGAAGATGCCAGTAAATTCCATTGGAAGATGAATCAGATAAGTGAACCTTGACTTCCATGAGGAAGATGAATTCACGGAGAAGAGAGGAGAAGCGTGAATATGCTGTTTTAAAGATGTCGCTTGAGTATAAGAATGGGTGCTATGGAGAAGTGTAATGTCGTAGTCTTTATTAGCTAATTAAATTAAACTGAATTTAATTACTTGAAACGTTAATAAGTGGGATTCTACGGAAAAACAGAAGAAGTGGGCTTCAATCGACACGTGTAATTCAAGTAAGAGTGGACTTTGCTGACGTGGCAACTTCAAGTTTGCTCACTATATTTTCTCTTATTTTATATAATACTAGGTGCTGACCCCGCGCTACGCGCGGGGCATGTTAAAAAGTGAATATTTGTATTGGTTTATTTTGAGAGTAATTTAGTTTAATGAATATTCAGTGTTTATGTTTGTATAAATAATTGAATTGTTTTTGGTATGTTAAATAATATATTGTTCTAATTTTTATTTTGAAATGTTTTTATAAATATTATGTTCATATATGATTTGTTAGGTTGCGTATATGTTATAATTGTTTTAGTGTTAATTGTAGTTGACATGATATTATGAACCTGACTGGAATGAAGAAGAATTATGGCACATGAAGAAGATGAGTCTAAATGTTCTAGATTAAGCTAATGACGTGGCCGAATTATGGAGAGTTTCTTAAACTGCTGATTTGGCAGAATTATGGAGATTGTGTTATTATCCTGCGCACCGCGCGGATGGTTTATTATATGTCTATATGAATAATAAAATAATACGGAGAAATTATGTTGGACTAATTTATTTTCATACGTGATGATGATGTTGACAAATTAATTTATTAGAAAAAAAATTGAATAAACAAAATCGGGACTTAAAATTCGAAAAAAAAAAAAAAAAAAAAAACTATAAAAATTGACGTAACTAAATGAACTTTATTTGTGCAATTATAAGCTCTCATTTATTTTTATATGTGATGATGTTGAAAAATAAATTAAAAAAACATAATATTTATTAGAAAAAAAATCAATAAACATGTGACTTAAAATTTGAAAGAAAAAAAAACCATAAAAATTGATGTAACTAAATGAACTTTATTTGTGCAATTATAAATAAATTTTTTTTTTTAACCATGATTATACTGAAATATAACACAAATTTATTTGCAAATATAACAAATATTGTAGCAACAAAAAAAAACCTAGCTCCAACTCAAAACTATTTAATTGGTCTTGGCCCAAAATAATTATTTCTTAGCCTAATGAAAGTCTATACTCCAATTCCAATTTCAGTATAAACATTAACATGTACTTTTTTTTTGCCATAACATTAATATGTAATGACTCGTGCCAAACATCACACAGTCTATTGCAATATCAAATCCTAATGAAACAATACGCAATGGCAATAACGAAACAATGATGGACATGTCATTCAAAACAAAGCAAAACATAGCTGCAATATAGAATGTAGCTATGTACCTACTTGTTTGTTTTTTTTTTTTTTTTTTGGCTCAATGTCTACTTGTTGGCAATGCTACAAATGTCTTTAATGTAAATTTGTCGGATGACGTTGCTTCTTGGACCACCAGGTTCTGATAATCCACTTTATTTACGACATACAAAAAAAAGCTGTCATAGTGGGCCGAGAAACAACATAAAAAAAAGGCTGATCCAACATTCAAAAGCCTTAAACAGGCTGAGAAGAATAAATATAAATAAAAATAAAAACAAAATGGGTTGTGTAACGGATGATGATGTGGCATGATTATGTTAATCTAAATTGATGATGTGGCACACCCAAAATGCATCACTCTCTCACATGTTCCCTTATATATATATAGATATAGATTTTATAACGGTGTTTTTTACATAATCAATTTTAATTAATGTACTATAGACTTTTTTTAGTAGTATAAATAAATTAAAAATATGGTATATCATTGAAACCACATTACATATATAACAGTATATCAATCAAAGTACTATAAAAAAAAAAAGTTATGACTTTTTAATTACGAGACTCAAAATTTTAAAATATTAAAGAAAATAGAAGTAAATAATTATGTCTTAAGAAATATGGTTGGATTCCATCTAGGGTGAAACTAAAATCCGGCGGGTCCGAAAAATCGTTGAAAACCGAACCGGTCCGGACCGAAAAAACCGAATCCGAAATATACGGTTTGGTTTTTGGTCGGATTTTTTTCTCTAGTTCGGATTTTCGGTCCGGTTCGGATTTTGAGTTTTGAGGACCGTGGGGACCGAACCGACCGTTATGCTAATTAAATATATACAATATATATTATATTAGTTGATATTAATTAATATAATTAATTAATATAATTAATTAATTAGGTTAATATAAATTGTAAAAGAGGCACTTATTAAAGATTATTTTTTCTACTTTTATTTTATAATTTATTTAATTATATTAATGGAAATTATTTATCATTTCGATTTGATATAGTCCATGAAAATGACAAGAATTTATAATGGTAGTTGCTAATTTTGGATTTTCGGTTTAAACCGAAAACCGAACCGAAAAAACCGTACTACCAATGGACGGTTTATTTTTCTCAAACGGTTTTTTGGTCGGATTTTTTTAAAGCAAAAACCGAACCGAAAATATAGGTATCCGACCGAAACAAGTAAAAAACCGATCTGACCGGCCCGGTTTCACCCCTAATTCCATCCCTTCTTTATTCTGCAATACTTATTAAATTATGTATTTATGCAAAAAAAATAATAATAATAATTATGTATCATATATTTGTTGTATCTCATTGGGCCCTAAGCACTTCCAATTGTGAGTTTCTAGTTCCTCCACCTCACCCGTCACGTCACTGCCAACTCATCAAAGTGGGAACTGCTACAGTAAATGCTACAGCAAAATAGGAACTCTCTCCAGTGGTGGAGACCTAGTTCCACTTCCAAATTGGGAAACATAATTCTATACTCACAATATAACTTTTTGTACAAAAAATTTATAGATAAATTAAATATTTATAAATACAAAATTATTTTAGTATTTAAATAATTATATAAAAAGTTACAAACATAATATATAAATAAGCACGTAATTTTGTTAAATATGATTGTCCTAATTTAAAAATCATATTACAGAAAGTATGTTAAATTTGTCAATTTAAGACAACATTGAATTAGCACATGCATATTAAAATCCAACAGATGTTCGACCAATTTTTTTAAGCATTATATATAAATTAAATATTCATATTTTTAAAAATACGTAAATGAACAAACCAATGAATGAGATTCAAGTGTTAGACCGAATTAATTAAAAAGTAAATCTTTAAAATGAACGAAATTTCACAATTTTTTTATGAATTCATCAAAGTTTCAATTTTAGATCAAATATTTGGGTTACAAGTTTGACCGGCATGTGTTGTTAATTATCCCAAAATTTGAAAGTCGGCGTCGTTAGGTTAGTTCAATTATTTACGTACTATACGTTTAAAAGTAATTACGATTTTTTTGGTATTTAAAAATTGTATAAAATATATAATATATAAATTAGCATATAATTTTTTTTTAAATAATGATTGCAATAATTTAAAAATTACATTACAAAAAAAATAAATATAAAAACACTACATTAAAGTTGCCAATTAAATAAAAGTTAACATATATATATATGAGACTACATAAAATTGTCACACACATTACTAAATTGCCAGAGGTGTTCGACCAAATCGTCTTAAATCTTTTTTTGCCAGTTTGATTGATAATTCACATAATCAAATATAACTTTAGAAGTGTTGAAATCTTTTCAATAATTATACGCTACTTTATTATAGTAATATTACTAATAGGTGCAGTCTTTACTCAGCGGGCATGATGATTGATAAATATAATCATTGATATAATAGTAGTGATTAATTAAATTAATTGAATCAATATTATTTCATCATATCAGTGTATATCTGTTATTCATCGATTGACATGTCTTGATTCATCGTCGTTAGCAGAATCAAGTTTATGCACATCAATTAGATACATATTAGTAAATCGGTTAAAGGTGAAGGCCTCATGTGTTTTTACTAATGATTTTAATATACAAAAAAAAAATTGTATATCATCCTACAAATATTATTTTTATATAATGTATTATAATAAAAAAAATATTCCTTTTATAGAATAATAATATAATAAATAGATTATATATAAATATATATGCATTAAAATAATATAATATTTTTTAATACAAAAATTATATCACGTTTAATAATATGAAATTTTATACAATTTTTCAAAATTTAGAACTGACGGTTGTGTTACATGTTAAAATATAAACAAATTGAGTTTGAAAACTATGAAATTGATTCGAAGTTAAAAAGTAGCAATTTTGGTTCGTGTCATTATTTAACTTATTTAATATTAAAAACGCCCTATTACGGTTCGTGTCATTGTCCGACTTAGCGTAGCATTATATATATAATAAAAAAGAAAAGTAAAATAATTGAATAAAATAATATTAAAGAGTAGGAACCGACATGAACAATAACAGTGTAGTTCCTACTAGTGGGAACTGTCCCACTTCACTATTCACGAGATAATGGTAAAACTGTAATATTAGTAATCCTAGTCACGCCTAGTGGCGTCTAGTCAGCGTCCAGTGACAAATCTAGGACTTAGAACTTCAATTTTGGAAGTAGGAACTCCCATTGGAATGCAAAGTTCCTATTTAATCGTTACAAGTAGGAACCAATAGTAAGTAGAACTAGGAAACAAATTTACAATATTGAACTAGTAACTACCGTTGCAAGTGCTCTAACTTTGATGTATTGGCCTTCTTTTATGCTGGACAAGTTGGGCTGTATCTGCAGATCCATGGGCTCTCCTCAAAGTTTTTACCCTGGTTTTGTTTTTCTGGGCCACCTTACCCATTCGGTTCAATAATCAACCCTACTAAAAATTCAATGCTGAACATATTGATGATTGCAACTTTTAGGCGCGTAGTGATGACAGCGCGGCAGGCCTTCTCAGCCTTATATTACTGTCTGTACACTACACTTGGCAGTTCACTGGCTATGGCGGCGGCGAGTAAATTCATACGTGTCCTTACGCGGCTCTCTGCATGCATGCAGACGTCCATCTCCATACTAATTATAGTATCCAACGACTCCTTATTAATAGTGATCTTTACAGACTGATTTCATCACGCCGATAATTTCACCGACTGTGATAATTCTATCTGGTTGAATATTATCGATATCCATGGCGGCTAACCAAGAAAAACTAAGAGAAGAAGATCGTAGCAGAGAAGATACGGATCAGAAGGAGCTTCATGAAGCTTCTGCTGCTGTGGCACCAGCTACTAGGGTTCCGGCAGCGTGTCATGAGAAGTGTACTTTGACTCCGACCGGAATTGCTTGCAGAGAAGATGGGGAAGACATCGATATGGACGATGGATCGGGTGACGTGGCGGAGAGGTGCCCAGGCATCTATCAACAAGCGGATCACTGCAGATGTGTTCATCATTTCATCAAAAAGCAAGCCGCCGCGATGGAGTAACCGACTGATCAGATAGATAGACCGGAGAAAGAGAGACAGATAGATAGATAGATAGAGTAGTGGTGTGTTATTGTAAAACTGGTAATCGGAAAAGAGGAGAAGAAAAAAAGCTTTAGGAATGCATCTGCTTCTTTCTTATTCTTCAATCAAGCAACTGGAAATCTGTTACAGCACTCCTATATATAGAAGTTCGTTATTCAACTAACTAAGACATAGTAATTGCAATTAGGTCCCTACACTTTAAAAGCATAGAGAATAAGTTCTAAACTTTATTTCTTCATTCTCCCAAATTTCTTCCTTCTTCTCATTCCTGTCCTTCTTCTTCCTGCCTCTCATCATCTTCATCTTTTACGAACAAATTTTTCATTCCAAATCCTCCAAGCAACTCTGCTGTCTGATGTTTTCCCAAAGGCTTCGTTAGGATGTCTGCCAATTGCTGATTCGAATTCACATGCTCTGTTCTAATAATTCCTTCGATCAAACATTCTCTAACCTTGTGACAATCAATGTCTATATGCTTGGTCCTTTCATGATACATAGGATTTGCAGCAATCTGGATTGCTGCCTTATTGTCGCATTTCAATATTGCAGGAGCATTTTGTGATAATCCCAGCTCCTGTAAGAGTCCCCTGAGCCATATTACCTCTGCCACAGTCATCCTCATGCTCCTGTATTCTGCTTCGGCACTAGAACACGAGATGGTTTGCTGTTTCTTTGACTTCCAAGAAATACTTGCTGCTCCAAGCTTTACGCAATACCCTGTGATGGATTTTCTGCTCATCAAACATCTTCCCCAATCACTATCACAGTAAGCAACCATCGGAATTAGAGAGTTATCAGCCGGAAAAAACAACCCCAAACCAGGATTAGCTTTGAGATATCGAATGACCCTCAATGCTGCAGCTAAATGTGACTCTTTTGGATCATTGACAAATTGACTGAGATGCTGAACTGCAAAAGCTATATCTGGTCGGGTCATCGTCAAATACAAAAGTCTTCCAACTAATCTTCTATACTGTTCTACATCTCCAAGCTGTTTATCTTCTCCATTGATATTGAAAAGAGTATCAAAACTCCTTGAAGTAAGCTGCTGATTCTGTTCTAGAGGAGTACAAGCTGCACTTCCTTTCAACAAACCTGCATCCCCAATCAGTTCTAAGCAATACTTCCTCTGATTCAAAACAACTCCTTCTCTGGATCTTGCCACCTCCAAACCCAAGAAATAACGAAGTTCACCAAGATCCTTCAATTTGAAATTTCTCTTTAGGATCCCTTTTAACTGGTCAATCAACAACTGACTAGAACCAGTGATGACTAAATCATCCACATATACTAACATGTGTACTTGATCCTTTCCCTCTGTCTTACTAAAAAGGGAATAGTCATATCTGCTCTGTTTGTATCCATTTTGAACCAAACATTCTGTCAATTTTATGTTCCATTGACGAGACGCCTGTTTGAGTCCATATAGAGATTTGGTGAGCTTACATACCTTGTGTGCTTCTGTCCCTTTTTTAAAACCTGGTGGAACTTCCATATACACTTCTTCGTGAAGATCTCCTTGAAGAAACGCGTTATTTACATCCATTTGAAACAGGCACCACCCTTTTGCAGCTGCTATACATAAGATCAATCTGACTGTCACCATTTTAACAACTGGTGAAAAGGTGTCTTTGAAATCTATCCCCTCCTTCTGTGTATATCCTTTTGCAACTAACCTCGCCTTATGTCTTTCAATGCTCCCATCTGAATTATACTTGATCTTGAAGACCCATTTGCATCCAATCGGTGTTTTTCCCTCAGGCAAGTCAACTACTTTCCAGGTATTGTTCTCCTGTAAAGCATTTATCTCCTGTTGCATAGCCTCAATCCACCTCTTACTCTGAGCAGCTTCTGCAAATGATTGTGGTTCCTTTTCTCTTTCAAGAGCTCCCAAGTAACTTCTGTACTGGCAAGAGACATGTTTGTAGCTCAATGCCTTGCAGCCCATGATGTAATCACTTTGCCAGCTAGGTCTCTGTCTCACACGTTCTGATCTTCTTGGAGGCAAGTCCTGAGCAATTACCTCTGCATCAGGAACGCCTTGTTCATCTCCTTCAACAACTTCATCCTCTACTCCATTGTTCCCTCCTGACACTTCATCTTCTTCATGGTCCATCTCATGTAGTGATTCAGGATTTGGTAGAGGATAAAGCTCATCCTCCTCATAATACCTTCTATCATGTGCTACAGAAGGTGTTTGATGTCTCTCCCACCTGAAAGGAAACTCTTCTTCTCTGAATTTAACATCCCTACTTACAAAGAACCCATGTGTCTTAAGATTCAACAGAATGTAACCCTTCTGTGTAGGAGAATAGCCCATCATCACTGCTGGTATGGCTCTAGGTTTTAACTTGTCTGTGGTCTGAAAATCAGTGGCAAAGCACAGACAGCCAAATACCTTCAAATGATCAAAATGTGCTGCCTTCCCATGAAGCACTTCATATGGAATCTGTCCTCCAATTGAAGTTGATGGCATTAGATTTATCAAATAGGCTGCTGTGAGAATACAATGTCCCCAAAAACGATCTGGGACTCCTCCTTCAAATTTTAAAGCTCGAGCCACTTCTAGCAAATGCCTGTGCTTCCTTTCTGCTATTCCATTCTGCTGTGGTGTCCCAACACAGCTTGTCTGATGCATTATGCCTTGATCCAGCAACAGATTCTTCAATACTGTGTTACTGAATTCAGTTCCATTATCACTCCTTAGACATTTAACTTGCACTCCAAACTGAGTCTTGACCATTTGTAAAAAATTCTTAATATGAGAGAATACTTCATCCTTGAATCTCAGCAGATAAAGCCAAGTTGTTCGACTGTGATCATCCACAACAGTCAAAAAATATCTATATCCATCAAAGGTTTGTGTTCTATATGGACCCCACACATCTAAATGCAGCAAATCAAAACATCTCAAAGACTCAGAAGTGCTATCTGCAAATGGAAGCCTAGTTTGCTTTGCAAGTGGACAGACGTTACAACTTTTAAGTGCAGCAGCAGTCTTTTGATCAAATTTGAAAATAGAACTCAGATTTTGACAACTCATATGCCCCATCCTCTTGTGCCATATTTCCAAGTCTGAAACTCCTATGGTCTTCCTTTCGTTGACTGCAAAACTCTTCACCTTCAATTCATCCTTCTTAATATCTTGAAGTACATACAAGCCTTCATGAAGAAAACCAGTCCCCATTCTCTTCCCACTTGAGAGGCCCTGAAAGAACACCATTTCATGCAGGAAAGTGACAGATAAATCCATATCCTTTGAAAGTTGTGACACTGAGATCAAATTATACTGAAACTCAGGTGCAAATAACACATTCTCAAGATGTAAACAATTCCCTACTATGCATTTTCCCACATGAGTAATAGGGGATAATGAACCATTGGGCATCTGAACTTGTTTATGAGCAGTTTTATTGATGCTCACATCAAATAACCATTCTCTATGGCATGATATATGATGAGAAGCACCACTATCAATGATCCAAAGATCTTTTGCAGCATTATTAACAATTCCACAAAACACTCTACCTGTCATGTTTGCTTTGACATCTGAAGTGCTTGTTTGACTTTCACCTTTCTGTAGTTGGCTGAGATACCTCAAAGCCTGAGCAAGTTGATCAACACTGAAGCTAGGTCCACACCCATCTGAGCCACTTTGAGGTTTAACAGATGACTCAAAAATTTGTTGCTTTCCTCCTCCTTCAATTTGAACATTATTAGATTGAGCCAACTTCTTTTCTGCAAATTTTCTTTTAATGTGTTCTGGAACTCCATGCTTGGACCAACACTTATCTTCTTTATGATTCCTTTTTCCACAATAGTTGCAAGCAAATTCCTTCTTGAAACCGTTATTCTGAGGAGCTCCACCACTTTGAAAACCAGTGTTCTGAAAACCTCCATTCTGTACACCTCCATTCCTTCCTCCAGAGTATAATGCTGCAGGTTCAGTGGCGACAAACTGAGTTGATTTCTCCCCATCGCTAAACAATCCTACAACCATCCTTTGACTCTCTTCTTGAATTAGAGCTGAATAAGCAAAATTGAGTGTTGGTAGAGGATGCATCATAAGCAAGTTTGTCCTCATACCAGCATAAGACTCACTTAAACCATTCAAGAATTGTATCAGCTTGTCTTTATCCCTACTAGCAATCACCTTCGAGGAACTGACACAAGTCCCACACAGACACTCATCATCAGCAGCAGATAATTCATCCCAAACCATCTTCATTTTCTCAAAGTAATCTGCTACAGACAAATTTCCCTGTCTAGCATTATACAGCTCCCTGCTTAACTGAAAAATCCTAATTCCATCCAGCTTATTATATCTTTCTCGTAAATCTTGCCAAATTGCATATGCAGTAGATGTGTAAACAAGTCCATGCTGCAAACTCTTAGAAACTGAGCTCGCTAACCAGCCTTTAACCATTACATTGCATCTATCCCACCTTAAACGTTGATTTTCAGGCACTGACTCTCGTAGGCAGGTTCCATCAACAAAACATCTCTTATTCTTGGCAAGTAAAGCATCTAACATCGATCTGGACCATACCTGATAATTCTTGCAACCTGTCAGCTGATATTCAATTAATTTCATCCCCGGCGTATCGGAAGGATGAACATAAAGTTGATCTTCTCCAATCAAGTCAATCGGATGATGATTATGACTCAGCGGAGGTGGATTCGCCTGATTTCCAAGTGGCGAAGCAGTAGCTCCCAATCGCGGCCATGGATCAGCCATCGCAAATCAGTAACGCTCAATCGAACACGAACACAACGGAGCAGAATCGCTCTGATACCATGTAAAACTGGTAATCGGAAAAGAGGAGAAGAAAAAAGCTTTAGGAATGCATCTGCTTCTTTCTTATTCTTCAATCAAGCAACTGGAAATCTGTTACAGCACTCCTATATATAGAAGTTCGTTATTCAACTAACTAAGACATAGTAATTGCAATTAGGTCCCTACACTTTAAAAGCATAGAGAATAAGTTCTAAACTTTATTTCTTCAGTTATCTTTTTGTGTATTATTATTATCTTTTGTTTAATAAAACAGCGTAATTATTATTACGGACTGAAATTTTTTGCCTCCTTTATCTAAAAAAATTTATATATAATTCTAACAAATTTTTGTTTCTCACATACTTTACATTTGTGGCAATTGCATAATCGTCATCGATGGAAATTATGATATCAGTGATAACTGGTTGTGACATAATCATAATCTTCATTAATAAAAATTGTGTTTGTGACGAATGAAATAATTTTTCACCGCTGAAGTTATGTTTGTGACAAATTAAGATGTTGTCACTGAACTATAAATGAATAGTGATGAAACAAAAACCATCACTGATATCTATAAAAAAAAAGTGGCGAATTATTTCAGTTGCATTGATGCAGATTTCTTTTGTGATGAATGTAATTTTATCACAACCAATCGATATTAATGATTTGTTATACTGCATGTTTAACATAAAAATGCTAGAAAAAGTTAAAACATGATGAATGGATCTTTCCCAGTTCGGGTGGGATTTTAAACCCAGTTCGAAAGAACCTCGGAAAAGGCAGAGGAAGGTGGTCATTAGGGCCGGCGATGGTGAGGGTATGGTGCGAATAGCACTAATACCATAACCATACCATATTTTTTTCACTCATACCATAACCATAACTACTGCGGTTATGATTCTTCATACCATAACCATAACCATAACCATGGTTTTTAACCACGATTAAACCATTTATCCACAATCATTCAAACTAATACAACATCATTGTTTCATACAAGAAAAGTAAACATACATTCATTGTTTCATACACGAAATCCAAATTAAACATAACTTCATTGTTTCACTTAATTAAAAAAAACACGTATTCAATTGCCTAACACTTACGATCATCGATCCTCATTCGTCATCACTTCCAATCGTGGTTACCTAATAATAAGAAATATAGACAAAAAAATGGTGGGTGGGAAAGGGAACGGAATAATAATTATAATATTTGACTAATAATTAAAGTATAATAATAATGTATATATATATAACATTATAAGTATTATATATATATATATATTAATATTATATATATAAAGGTGATGGTTATAACCGCGGTTATGGACTGAATACCATAACCATAACTATAACCATTGCGGTTACAAGATTCATCACCATAACCGCCCATCACCATAATGGTGCAGTTAACCATTGCGGTAAATGGTGCGAATAACCATGGTTATTTGATTTTCACCGCACCATTGCCGGCTCTAGTGGTCATCTTCCCCGGCCCCAGAAGGAGCCATCATAAACGTGGATATTGTTGCCACAACAAATTAGAGAGTTCACCTTTTAATACGGCTACCTTATTACGACTTCATTTCAGTCATTACCCTTTGGCATCGGCATCTCCCTCCGTGTAGTTAAGGTAACGACTTCGGACATTACCTATTGAATAATGACTCTGACGACATTCGGCGTGACTCTAAAGACATAATCAAACTTTAATATATTTTAATATATATATGTACGTGCGCACTAAGGTCTATTTAGGTCTTTCAATCACTTCGTAAATATGTACTAATTCAAATTTCTTCTAAATATTACAATTATATATATACTATCTACTAGATAATAAAAGAGTCAATGACTCTCACCCCTAAATAACTGTCTATTCAGCTTTTTAATTGAAAATTTTATTAAAAAAAATCATGTTTTGAGTACCTGCCGCTGTTAACTGACATTTTTGTATTGAAATTTTATTTAAAAAAAAAAACAACAAACCACCACTATGTTCCTGTTCTCCCATGCTGCGTCGATTATGCTTCCTCCCACAAACTTCTCTCCTGCTGTCTTCACCAATTACCGTTGCTTCCCGTGATGGCCAGCGCTGCTTCACCGATTACTGTTCCTTCCCGCCATGCCTGATCTATTATTAAACTACTAACCATGCCAACAACTTCAATGCTTCTTCATTAAACCTATTGCCTTCCAACTGTTCTTAACTTAATTATGACATCTCTCCTTGTACCGCATCATGTAGTAATTAGGGAATACAATTACATATCAAAACCTAAGTACATACTTATAAACATATTACGCAGCGGAAAATGAGCACACACCAGTTTTAATTTCCGTAGCCGAAGAATGTCATGAGGAACTTCACAATCTGCTGGACAGTGTCTTGCGGGAACTCTGAATTGAGAGCAACCCACAGGCAATGATCTCCAAAACACTTTATTTAATTTGTCAAAAGAAGACATCATATAAACATAATATCAGACGCAATTTGAGATATAAACTTACATTATGTACATCCACTGATTAAATATTATCTTATCCTCGTAGTAAGTGTTAGGTTTTGGAAACCCTAGCTATGGTGGTGGCTGAGAAAAGAAACGTCGTAGAGAAAGAGAAGAGAAAGAACAGACACCAAACTTGCGGATCATCGGAACTAGTTCCTTCATTGGGTAGTTCCTCACCTAATAAACACTAAGGCAACCCAGACCGGGTCGGTCCGGGTTTAGCCCACAATCCATACAACAATGAAGGAACCAAGCCCAGTCCGAAATAGAACAATTACAAGGCCCTAAAACATAATCTGGTCCAGACTAAACAACAAGGCCTAAATGAAGAATAAAAGAGACTAAGAAACCAGCCCAGCTTGAACTCTACAACCAATACTCCCCCTCAAGCTGGGAAGGAAGATAATCTTGAACAACAAGCCCATCAATTCTTCTCACCATTCTTATCTCCTGACTCCCCCTCAACTCCTGCAGCTGAATAGATGTTCTTCATGCCAATTCTCTTAACTAAAGAACAATGCCGCTTGAAGACTAGTGGTTTGGTGAACACATCAGCTATCTGATCACCTGTAGCTACATAAGAAAAACGAACAGTACCACCCAACAACCGTAAACGAGAAAAATGGCAGTCAATCTCTATATGCTTTGTGCGTTCATGGAAAATGGGGTTCGAAGCTATTTTAACAGCTGCCTGATTATCACAATAAAGAGTAGTAGGCTCAGGTAACCCAAAACCAAGCTCAGATAGAATACCTCTCAACCAAACAGCTTCTGAAACAGCATGCCCAATGCTTCTGTATTCTGCTTCTGCAGAAGACTTGGAAACAGTCTCATGTTTCTTTACCTTCCAGGAAATTGGGGAGTTTCCCAATTTAAAAATGTAACCTGTAAGGGAGCGTCGAGATTCTGGACAATTGCCCCAATCAGAGTCACAGTATCCGACCAGCTCAACCCTACTATCACTAGCCAACAAAATTCCCTTTCCAACCTCACCTTTCACATAACGAACAATTCTCATAGCAGCATCAAGATGAGACTGTTTGGGACATTGTAAAAATTGGCTCAAATGTTGTACAGCAAATGCAATATCAGGTCGTGTGATTGTAAGATAAAGCAATTTTCCTATCAGTCGTCTATAAGATGAGACATCACTTAGGATATGATCAGACTGATTAATTTGTAGAAAATCATCATAAAACTTACTTGTCAATTTGAGATTAACCTCCATAGGGGTTTTAGCAGGCTTACACCCTGCCAAGCCAACCTGGGAGATTAACTCAAGTGCATATTTTCTCTGGGATAGAACAATACCTTGGTCAGATCTGGCAACTTCAATTCCTAAGAAAAACTGAAGCTCTCCAAGATCTTTCATCTTGAAGTTGGTCTGCAGAACCTGTTTTAACTCACTAATCAATTTTGCACTATTTCCTGTGATTAAGAGATCGTCAACATATACTAATAAAACAACCAACTGATCTCCATCGTGCTTTGTAAAAAGGGAATAGTCATATAAAGATTGTGAGTAACCAGCACTGATCAGAGAATCTGTTAATTTCAGATTCCACTGCCTTGAGGCCTGCTTGAGGCCATACAGGGATTTTCTTAATCGACAGACAAGCCCCTCCCCCTCAGGATTAGAAAATCCCTGAGGTAGGGTCATGTAAACTTCCTCTGAAAGATCACCCTGCAGAAAAGCATTATACACGTCCATCTGAAACAAAGGCCATTGTTGAATAGCAGCAATGGATAAAATCATACGAACAGTATTCATTTTAACAACAGGTGAGAAAGTCTCAAAATAGTCAATCCCATATTGCTGTTTAAATCCCTTTGCAACCAACCTAGCTTTATACCTTTCTAAAGTACCATCTGAGTTGTATTTGAGCTTATAAACTCATTTACAACCAATTGGTTTCTTACCTGGAGGCAAGGGTACAAGATCCCAAGTATGATTGGCTTCAAGGGCAGCAATTTCCTCCTCCATTGCCTGAATCCACCCAACATCTTGCTGGGCTTCAGAAAAACTGCTAGGCTCAACAAGATTATCAATAGATGTTAAAAAACACTTAAATTCAGCAGAAATTGAATCATAGCCAACAAAGTTCCCAATAGGATAAGGAACAGAGCCAACAGAAGCCACATAGTCCCTCAGCCTAATTGGAGGCTGTCGAAGTCTTTCAGACCTCCTTACCCCAACAGGAATATCAGCAACAGCATCAGAAACATCCATAGGAATAATTTCATCATCTGCACAATCAGCATCAGAACCCTCTAAAATGGGCTCATCATTTGGTGATCCAATAAAATCATCAATAGGGACAGATTGAGGGACAATATTTTCAGATCTTTGGTCAACAAAATCTAGATCATCATCAAATATAGGTGTGGTTGCCTCAGTTTGCAAAAAAATTGGGGAAGTAGGTTTGCTACTCATGAAAGGAAACACATTCTCCACAAACTTGACATCTCTACTAACAAACATTTTAAAATTGTCAAGACTGCAAAGTTTGTATCCTTTCTGGGTTTCAGAGTATCCTAAAAAAACTGCAGGAACAGCTCTGGCAGCAAACTTACTAGAAACCAACAAATTTTTAGCATATGCTAGGCATCCAAACACCTTCAAATGAGAAATCTCAGGAGCAGAACCCAACAAAACTTCAAGGGGGGATTTGTAAGAAAGAACCTTGGTAGGTAGCAAATTTATAAGATAACAGGCAGTAAGAACACAGTCCCCCCAAAATCTATCATGAATATAAGCTTGAAGTTTCAAAGCCCTTGCAATTTCAAGAATATGCCTATGTTTCCTCTCTACACGACCATTTTGTTGTGGGGTATAAGAGCAACTGCTTTGGTGGAGAATGCCCTTTTGTTTAAAAAAATTGGTAAGATTGTCATTGAAGAACTCTCCACCATTGAAAGTCACCAATACCAGCAGCACAAGAGGAAATACCATTGGGCAGTTTAACATTGATATTGGAAACAAGTTTAAAGTTGGAAAGCCAATTTTTATTTCCTGTCATGTGAGCACTTGCCCCTGTATCTAAAATCCAGAATTCATTTTTATAAGGGGTATAAAAGGAGGAAGTCATACCAGCTGTCTGCAGTTGATTTTCTTCAGAGGAGATGGCAGTAGCAGCACTATGAGTGCCACTAGTACCTCCAGTCCTATTCAGAAGAGCTTCAAACTGTTGACTTGTTAGGGTGACATTCCCAGATTTGTTTGGAGGAACAGGAGCAATCTCACACGAGGAATCAGTCCCAGAACCAGAAATACCAGCATTGGCCATCACAGTTTTGCCCTTAAGCATTTCCTTTCTCTGATAGCAATTGTCACGACAGTGGCCTTTTCTCTGGCAATAGTCACATCCCTTAGCGTAGCATCTTTCAATGGAATGTCCCTTTTTCTTGCAGAACGTGCACTCAAGATTGGAATTATTAATTTTCTTCTTCACATCATTGGGAGCTGAAGCATTTGCAGAAAATTGAACCCCCTCAGTGGAGGAGATAGAAGCAGAAATGTCCCTTTGGCTTTCTTCTTGAAGGAGAAAACTGTAAGCTTGATTAAGTGTTGGAAGAGGGGTCCAAAGAAGTAGATTGTTTCGTACATTAGCAAATGAGTCATTCAGACCCATAAGGAATTGAAATAGACGTTGATTTTCCTTATGGTCTAAATGCTTCTTAAAAAAATCTCCTTCAATATGTGGAAGATCACTGGCAGCATCATATTCTGACCATAAGTTTTTCAGCTTGGTAAAGAAGGAAGCAACAGAGTCAAGGCCCTGACGAGCAGTGGTAATCTCTCGATGAATCTGGTAAACCCTAGATCCATTAATCTTGTCATACCTCTCCTTCAATTCCATCCAAACAAGATAAGCACTATCCAAATACATGATGCCATCAGTAATCTCATCAGCAACAGAATTAATAATCCATCCTCTGACTACAGCATCACAACGATCCCAGAGGCAATGAAATTTCTCAGCATACGAAATCTTGGAACAAGAAGCAGTAATGAATCCGAGTTTGTTCTTTCCAAGCAGAATAATTTGCATACCACAGCTCCATTTACGGTAATTCTCAGTCCCAGACAGCTTCAATGATATCAGACTTTGTCCAGGATTATCTGAACTATGCAGAAAAAGAGGGTGGAATGAATGAACCTCAGTGGCGAAATCGACGTTCACGACTCCATCGGTTGCAATGGATTTGTTAGAGCCATCGCCTTCCAGAAACTTTCCTGAATCATCCATATCGAGACGAGAGAAAAACAAACCAGCAAAGGACGATCCAAGAAAATAACAAAAGGAGTCGCAAAACCGTCAGTAGAGGATAGACAGAGCAGAGGTGGGATGAGCAAGACGAGGCGATTCTACGGGCATGCAAGGATCTTGAACAGAAATCCAGAGAAGTCGAACCGACGGAGACGATTCAACTTCTGGATGTTATCTCCTCCAAGCGTGAAGCGAATATAGCAGCGGAAAACAACGAACCAGAATCAAGGCTAGCAAGGCGAGCCTTGCCGCTCTGATACCATGTTAGGTTTTGGAAACCCTAGCTATGGTGGTGGCTGAGAAAAGAAACGTCGTAGAGAAAGAGAAGAGAAAGAACAGACACCAAACTTGCGAATCATCGGAACTAGTTCCTTCATTGGGTAGTTCCTCACCTAATAAACACTAAGGCAACCCAGACCGGGTCGGTCCGGGTTTAGCCCACAATCCATACAACAATGAAGGAACCAAGCCCAGTTCGAAATAGAACAATTACAAGGCCCTAAAACATAATCGGTCCAGACTAAACAACAAGGCCTAAATAAAGAATAAAAGAGACTAAGAAACCAGCCCAGCTTGAACTCTACAACCAATAAATAGTAAGACCCATAATATATATATAATATCCCATATAAGTTAAAGAGTTCAATATCCATATTGATCTCGTATCTGTTGAAAATAATTATATATAAGTAAGTAATAATAATGTAAAATAATTGTCTTATCAGTATGATCTTATTTGGCTGAATGAGTGCATATAAAGATGGAATCATGCTGCATCTAACGGCCAGAAAACGAAAGAATCATGCATAATCTAGACTCGAGATTTGGTTTGACTAGCTATTGCAAGTCTATATCTCTCTAGTCTAGTCTAGCTTAAAAGTTAGTAGAATTTGAATAACACGGCAGCGCTCTAGGTAAAAATACAATTTATTAATTAAAAAGAATAAAACTCACACCCTCGTCTTTTTGTCGCATTACCCCGCACATCATGTGTCTGTCTTAGTCCAATGACAAAGTACTAAATATATTAGAAGATCATGCTGATTAAATACCACTAAACAACCACGCCACGATATCAACATATATAGTGACATATATTATATAATAACTGATAACAAATTTAGATAAGTTACAAAATAAGTAACTTACATACATGTCCATACGTACATTATCTCATTCAGACCTATATATATACACGTATGTATGTGTATATGTAGTGTACAGAAAGAGAGAGAGAGAGAGAGAGAGATGGGAGATACTCTTCCGATGCAGTTGTCTGAGAGGAGAGAAGGGAGATGGAGTAGGGTGAAGAAGGTGTTTGGATTGAGTGTGTTAGTGAGTATATGCTGTGTGTGGACTTACAGACTGCTTCAGATTCCAACTACTGCAAGGATTGGGTATTATTGGGGATGGATAGGGATGATGTTTGCAGAGGTGATGTTTGGTTTCTACTGGTTCCTTTCTCAAGTTATTCGCTGGAATCTTGTCTCCAGGTTCCCTTTCAAGGACAGACTCTCTCAAAGGTCACTCCTTCCTTTCTTACTACCTAAAATTTAGAGAAATTCTCCGGTGGCACCAAGGTAAAGCTACAATTTATCCGTTCCACTCACAAATAGAGTAGGGTCCATACAGTGTGGGTCCCCCTTTGTGTGACACAAAAGGGTATACTGTAGCTTTACATCGGTGGTAGCACATAATTTTTCTAAAATTTATGGAAAATAACATATAGTGTCTCAAGCTTTTCACGTCAATTTCGTATTTCAAAATTAAATTGTTACGTTCGGCTGTCCTAGGTTTCAGCATTGTTACTATTTAGTATATCCGTCAATTTTTGTTTAAATTTAACAGAAACCGGTCATATGCTGGTCATATGACCAAATAAAATAAAAAATTCCTAAATTACCAAAAATACTCGGAATTGCCGAAATCAGGTCAGCCTGGAATCAGAGGTGGGTGGTCAGAATCAGACGGGTGACTTTAAAAAAAAAAAGTATAAGGGGCTAAATTTTATTTTTTATCTCAATCTTTTAAAGTTAAACAAAAATTGGACGGAAAACCAAATCGTAATAACATTGAAACCTGGACACAAAATATTAACAATATAATCTGAGACCTCAAACTGACACGTGTAGTAAACCTGGACAGTAAATAAATTATTTTCCTAAAATTTATAGAAACCTTAATTAACGAATCTATGTTTATGGATGGAAACCAACAACTAGTGTACTGTTGTATATATATATAGCAAATATTGCTTTTCTGATACTGAGATCTTTTTAGTACCACCAGTGGGAAAAAGAAATTGTATTACGTTAATACATATGTTTCTCATGTGAGTCTCACTCACCTAATAGTTATAGTTACTGTAGTTACAAATAGAAAGGTGAATATACAACTTGTAACACTCGAATCCGAGCAATCATACGCACAAGTCCAATCTCCAGCTTGGTTGAGCTTATTGTCTTAGCTTGGAGTGAAAAAAATGACATCCTCGTTACGTCCCAGCTCATAATCATTGTCTCGTATAGTGGTGAATCAGAAATCATTTGTAACACTTCAAAACATGAGTGACTGTATTCGCAAGCCTAATCCAGTCTTGAACCTTCTTGTTCTCGCTTGGGCTAAAAAAAGGGCTACGACTCAATCTATAATATTTGTCTCGGGAATTGCAGAATCATATACTTTTAAATACATGACCCAACTATTAACTCCCATCAGTAGGTGGGCAATATCGGTCCAGGTTGGCTCCGAGACCATTTATGGTTTAGTAACTATTCTTACTGGTTCAATCTAGCTTTAATTGACAAGTCCGGTCCTAAGAGCATCCACAATGGTTTTACATAAAATGTATTCTTTAAATCTGCCACGTAGACAATTATGTGCATTTTAAGTAATACGTAAAGTTAAGATACTCGTAAACAAGATTTTCTCTGCAATCGTATTACTTAAACATATTACTTAAATATATTTTATTATTAAATTTTCCAACAACCACCAATAAAATATTAGCAATAATTATAAAATCAATTATTTTATAATTAAATATTAGTTACGTATTACATAGTGCATTCCTTAAATTTAAGGAATAGGTTAAGTAAAAACATAAATTTACGTGTAGGCCCCATCTTTAAGGAATGCTATTTAAAACCACTGCAGAGAGTTCTTTTTACGTTACTTAAATAAACATGTAGGGCCTACGTTTACGTAATCTTTACGTAATACCACTGTGGATGCTCTAAAGAATTTGAGGTTTAAAATCACGTTTTAATTCAGGACCTTTTTGTTGATGTATTTTTTTGTCTAAATATTAAATTGATAATTAAATGTAATTTATTCTTAAAAAATTATTTTTTGAACTTTCAATTCTTTAAAACTTATATGTGATCCAAATCATTTATTTTTATCCGGCAAATCAATGATATTATATAACTGATGAAAATAAACATGTATTTAGATGAATTACTACAGTAAAAAAAGTATATATATTCATTTATATGTTGGTATTTATTATTCACAACACGATAGTGAATGTGATAGATATGAGAGTAAGTTACCGCCAGTAGACATCTTCGTATGCACGGCCGACCCAACAATGGAACCGCCCTCTATGGTTGTTAACACGGTCCTGTCGGTCTTGTCCTACAACTACCCACCGGAGAAACTTAGTCTGTATCTCTCCGATGACGGTGGCTCGGAATTCACGTACTATGCGCTAATAGAGGCCTCCGAGTTCTCCAAGCAATGGATCCCATTCTGCAAGAAATTTGACATTGAGCCGAGGTCTCCAGAGGCTTACTTTGCCAAAAACTCCCCTAATGACACGATCGATGTGCGAGAATGGTCGAATACGAAGGTAAAGTTAAAGGGTCTCCGTAAAAAAGAGAAATTGCCGATGATTTTAACAATATATCTATTTTGAAGTTTGTTTCGGGTTTATCGACTTTGTAGAAGTTGTATGAAGGCATGAAACGTCGGATTGATGAAGCTGTTAAAGTTGGTAGCGTCGCGGAGGAAGTTAAGCAGCAACATAAGGGCTTCTCGGAATGGCAATCGGCTGTAACAAAGTCGGATCATAATCCGATCGTGCAGGTACTTTTTTATTGAATAGATATACTCAAATTAGATTCCTAAATAGGAAAATTCTAAACTTTGCTCAGTAAGCTCAAGAGGAATGAATAAATGCCATATATTCAGATCATAGTAGATGGAAGGGACAAGACCCGAGTTGATCATAGTGGGAACCGATTACCGACGATAGTGTACTTGGCGCGAGAGAAGCGACCAAACCGCCCTCACAACTTCAAAGCAGGCTCCATGAATGCCCTGGTACACACACAACCAGACGTATGTACTTTCATAACATTGTCGTACATGTGTTCTTAAACCTTTATATTTGTTGGTATTTTAGATACGAGTTTCGTCGGAGATTAGCAACGCGCCGTTGATCCTCAACTTAGACTGTGACATGTACTCCAACAATGCGGACGCCATAAGAGAAGCCCTATGCTTTTTCATGGATGAAGAGAAAGGCGACGACATTGCCTTCGTCCAGTTTCCGCAGTACTTCAATAATATCACACCAGATGATATCTATTTTCATTCTGCTACCATCATCAACGAGGTAATCAAGTAACATATTCAAGATTATGAGATTTCAAACCGACCACTTAACCAACTATTATAGGTAAATTGCGTAGTTTAATTTATCTCCCATGTGAGCTGAATATTTTAAAACCTATTACGTGAAACATTTTAATTAATCTGGGATTGAAACATGCATATATACTTTGATGGGTTTTAAGATAGTTGGTGAAGTGATCTGTCTGAAATTTCAACCAAGCTTAGGGGGCATTTAGTAATCAACACAATCTCTAAATGGTATAATCTGCAGGTTGAAATGAGAGGCATGGATGCATATGACTCAGTTTTATACTGCGGTACCGACTGCTTCCACAGAAGAGTAGCTCTCAGCGGCAGCAAGTATTCCGATGAATTCAAGGGAGTGAATCTGGGCGACTTGTCCTTGGAAAGAACCGAAGCAACCGTATCGGAACTCGAACATGCGTCGAAGGTTGTTGCCAGTTGTTCCTACGAGGATGGCACTCTGTGGGGAAAGGAGGTACGTGTCAAACACAAACAAGCACAAAAAGGTTATGTGTGTCTTGCTCACAAACATGAATTCAACAGGATTTTTTTTTTGTGTTCATATAGTCTTATCGTATTGTGTTACATTAGTCTTGTATTTTCCGATGCATGATCTGTAAGTAAATATAAAAGTAATAGACTTCTCATAGCACAAACTACAGTCTCGTATATCGGATTTCACAAGTTCTTAATTTAACAAATTCTCTAAAATCAAACAAATTTAACAGCACCATTTCATTGTGTTATCTAAACATGAACATAACACAGAAATTATCTCATGTTATCATGTTTGTGCTATCGTTACGCCATATGCGTCCATACAAATGAATTTTTATTTTTTTGCGCGTATTCATATCATGTTGCATAAGAAATTGTCGGTTTTATAACTTATAATGTACTATTAAGGTGTTACTGTTGTTGTTGTTTCATATAGATAGGGTTAATGTACGGGTGTGCGGTCGAGGACATAGTGACTGGAATGGCGATCCAGTGTCGTGGGTGGAAGTCCGTCTTCTATAACCCAAAGCAGAAGGCTTTCTTGGGCGTCATGCCGATCACACTGGAGGTTGCGCTTGTGCAGTTCAAACGGTGGTCCGAAGGCATGTTCCAGATCTTCATCTCTAAGTACTGCCCTTTCACTTATGGCCATGGCAACATCAAGCTTGGAGCTCAAATGTCTTATTCATTCTATTTACTGTGGGCTGCTCTGTCTTTGCCTACTCTTTACTACATTACTGTGCCTCCCTTGTTCTTGCTCTCTGGCATTTCCTTGTTCCCCAAGGTACGCATTTTCCGCTTAAAATTTTAGATGGAGTACTTGACTAACTGTTTTCGAACTCAAACATTTAGGATGCTTAATCACGTGCTCTGTCAATATTTCACATAGTATCAGAACAGATGCGTTCAAATCTAGACTTAAAGTGTATCAACCCATACGTGAAGACGAGTGTTTAAATATAGACATCGGGCTTTTAAGGCAGTCGGTCAAGTGGTCAGGTTGAAATTTCACATCAACTACGTCTATGCAGGTATGTTTATCGAACTTGTGGTTCATACCGTTCGCCTACACCATTCTTGCTCGAAACATTTACAGCTTGGTCGAGGCCATGAGCTGTGGATTAACACTCCGAGCATGGTGGAACGCGCAGAGGATGCTAATGATTCGAAGGACAACCTCATTCCCATTAGCATTCATTGACACGATTCGCACCCGGTTAGGTTTGTCAGAGACAAACTTCGTGGTGACAACAAAGGTTGCTACGGAGGAAGGGTTGGCCCGGTACGAGAAGAACATCATAGAGTTCGGTAGCTCTTCGATCATGTTCGTTCTTCTTTCTACGTGGGCGATGCTAAACTTGTTCTGCCTCATCGGAGGAATAGCGAGATTAGGGTTCCGTGATGTCGGCGAGTTTGTGGGGCAGTTTTTGCTAACTGGTTCCGTTGTTCTGCTGAATCGACCGGTTTATGAGGCATTGTTCATCCGACAGGACAACGGATGCATCCCCGGTTCCGTGATGTTCCGGGCTATTGTCTTTGCTTCGATCATGTGTTTGATTCCTGTGTCCTTATTCTGATGCACAATTTGTGATTTGTCCTTATATAAGAATTTCTGTAATAACGGATACATTTACTCTTCATACAATTTGCATTACTTAAGCTTGCCACCATTCTTCTTCTTCTTCTTTAACCCGTTTTTGGACATTCAAAGCATATTTTGTGGAAGGCAAGTCAAGATTGAATCAACCTCCAAAAATCATCCAAAATCTTCACTTTCCAATCAAACCAAAATCAAAAGAATTTAGCCGCTAAAGCTACGAGCATATCAGAATTCAGAACACCACAAAACGGAGAAGACGGACATCAATGAAATGCGTTATCGGTTATCAAATATGAAATAGCACTTCATCGGTTTATCCAGCTTCAAACTCCATCGAACAAATTCGACAAAAGAAAATGTTAGAAAATTTGGGCTCCTTTATATTAAATTTTACTTAGGCTAGTTTTTTGGGCTTAGTTAAATTAATTTTGTTCAAGCCCATTGTTTTTACTCTAGCCCAGCCCAATTTGTTTTAGTGAATGTGGAAATTTGTTTGTACCACATCGACCACTTCAAGCATCTCCTCTCTTCTCCTATCCTATTTAAAGGAGTCTCCCCCTTCTCATTTTTTGCACCATGAGAAATGAAATCTCTTCCTTCTTGGTTGAGTATTCAATTTTTCGGAACCCATAATCTTGGGATCCAATTATATTTTCTCATCCTCTGTTCTTCGTGTTGACGAATGCAGAGTTCTTCTTAGGTTGATTTCGACTTATGTCGTGTTCAACCTTTCTAGTTGTTTTTAGCCGTTGTAGTCGGCATTTCTGTTCTTTGTTTGAGTTCAGGTATTGGGTTCGGTTCGGTCGAGCGTGTTGCATGCATAACACGATTCGATGACACTGTTGAATCCTGGGAGGTGATCGCCCCTTGTATAACCCCTTTGCATAACCCGATGGTGGGGAGGGGCGAAATTGCCTTAAGGAGACTGTGATTAGCACGGGCCTCAGTATAAAAATACGTATTCGTTTTCGTGTCGAAGTATACGTACAATTTCGGTGTTGCCTATATCTTGCATGTTAATTGGAGGAATTACTTGTAAGTAACCGAGATTTGATTAATTGCATTTTTGGTCCATGGACTTTATAAATTAGTATATTTACCCTCAATTATTCCAACAATCTTAAGGAAATTCATTTGTTGGTTTTATGAGAGGATGCTTAATTGAATTTTAAGATTCAATTTTTGGAGAAAATTATAATATTCTCTAAAAGTTCACAAATATTGTCGAACAATGATGTTGAAAATGTGAACATGCTCGAGAGCACATGCGACTGATAAAATCGCTAAGGCCATTTAGGTCGTCGAGACTGGTAAAGTCGTCAAAAGCCGTTGAGGCTATTAGGACCGTTGAGGTCGCTAAGTCGTTGAGACTACTATGAAAAATCGAGATGGTCAAGGTTGTTAAACCTATTAAGGCATCCGAAATTGATATGTTTGCTAAGGAGGCTTTGGTGACTTGACCCACTTTAGCCGTTGAGGCTTTTGGGGTCGTTGAATCCATTGTTAAAAATTGGATTAAGAAGTCGGTTAAAGCCGATTTTGAGTGTATGACAATTGTTATGGAAATTTTATTTCCTTGTCTAAAACACTAACTGTTACATTTGATATAAATGTACGTGTGAATCAACGGATCGATTGCACACACCTTAACCTTGGCACGTATGTACGCCGCGATATGTGTACATGAGTGTTTACTCAGAAGGTTAGCTCTGTGAGGGTTTGGTTTTGTCAAAACCGAAAGTAACCGTGTCCAGGTTTATTTTCTATCCAACAGAAGAAAAAAAAATTTTGATTTTTGTAATTGAAGTGATTAAACTTAATTACTGAAATCAGAAATTCAAATCGTTATTTGAATTTTAGTAATCTGAATTTGATGTTCCGGATTACTATTGTGGGGTCGGGTACGAACCGGAGTTGGTCATAGGTCCAATGTTTGAACGCTACTCAATGAGAATGTAGCTAACACTTGGCGGACAACTCTAAAATTGGGAAAGATCACCATCTTCACGATGTGGTCTATAAATGTTATTATTCTAGCGAGTGATGCTATACCGACGCCTTGATTACCGAGGATGGACACTCGTTTAGGCCGCCGTCTATAATGCAGGGAAAGTCGCCGAGAATTACTTCAAAAAGTTGAAGTCAAAAGATGGAATTCTTTTTGACAATTCTGGAAAAAAAAAATGAGGAGGAAGCGTCCCTATTGGGAGCACTCGAAATCGTCAAAAGAACTGTACGTTAAATACAGATAGACGTAAAATTTGATTGGATGAAGTTGAATTACTTTAAGTGTAATGGCCGTAGTGCCTGAAGTAAACATGAATAAAAATATTTTTACATTGGCCGTAGTGCCTATAGTGAACATGAGATAAGAATGTTCCTTATTGTGCTGAATTTGTGGCACAATAATTTAGGACCTGTTAATTACGATACCTTGCGGAGGTTATCTAACATGGTTCATATTCCTAAATCAAAATAGAGCAAGAACTTAAATGTGAAGTTTGCGTTGAAACGAAACTTATTCGGTCGATAGGATTACCGAACTTATTGTTCTAAATACATAGCGATGTTTGCGACTTAATAATTGTCCAAACGCGATGCGAAAAATAAGTACTTCATTACGTTAGTAGATGATAGTACGAAATATTGCTATGTATACTTGATGAAGGAAAATATGAAACAATAACAAATTCATGGTTTACAAATAAAAACTTGAGTTTCAACTAAATTATTAATTGTTTTCGCAATGAGAAATGCGGCAACAATTATTCTCTGTTTAGAGAATGTTGACTTAAACACGATTTAATCGGTGAAGTCATTGCACACCGCATAAAACTCCGATGGAGTTGGGTTGCGGGTTCGATCCAATCGGGCAACGTTTTAATGTTTATTTTGGACTAATTAGTATTAATAACGTTGTCGACGGTCAAGGTTTTGGCTTAGTAGGTGAATGGATTGTCATTAGGCATGCATTAGATAAAAATATGAAAATGTAGTTTTGGCACTTGCGGTGCAACTGGCCGATGTCGTTTATTGGTCGGAGGGTTATACCAATTTTAGAAACGTGGCGGTCTAATGACCAAATTTGATCTCATATTGTTTTAAGGAAAATGTTGATGTTTTGACGGTCTGATGACCTACATTGATACGATGGTGATCTGATGATCAATGATGATGTGGTTGAGAGTTTGTAATAACTTCATACCAAACTCGTGTGTTAACACGTTAAAATTTTCCTGGAAGAAATAAAATAATGTGGTTGAGACCATGTTTGTTAGCAATTACCTTTTGAATAAGGTACCCCATAAGAAGGAAGATAAACTCTGTTTGAGTTGTGCCTTCAAATGTGGGGGGTGTCTTGCTAAAAGTTATGATACCTCTACGGAAAAGGCGCGTACATGCGCTAAACTGTTGATTGCATAAGATATGCTCAGAACAGTAACGCGTATCGATTTCTTTTGTTTGAATCGAAAGTGTCGAATAAACACAAAGATACGTTAATGTAATCAAGAAATGCATTTTTCTTTGGAAAATGTATTTTTGGCTAAGTCTAGAGGAGAGGCAAGCATATGAGACTATAGAGGAAAAATAGTCAATACCGAGAACATGGAGGGCATGTTAAGGTCGAGACCGAGGTTGAAACCGATGTCAAGCCCGTGATGAGTAAAAGGGCAAGGATTGAAAAATCCTATGGTCCAGTTTTTCTGACCTATATGCTTGAAGTCGAACCTTAGACTTACCACGAATCCGTAAACTCTTCTGAGAGACCTCTATGAAAATAGGCAATCAACAGTAATATTGAATCCATCTTGCAGAACAACACTTGAGAGCTGGTGGATCTTCCGCCCGGAGACAAACCGTTAGGCTACAAGTGGATATTCAAACGTAAAATGAACGAAGATGGATCAATTGATAATTACAAAGCCCGACTTGTCATAAAAGACTATAGACAAAAGAAATGACTGGATTATTTTGATACATTTTCTCCAGTATCTAGAATCACATTCATAAGGATGGTGCTTGCGATTGCAGCCTTGCAAATTCTAGAAGTACATCAAATGGATGTGAAAACAACTTTCATACATGGAGATTTAGAGGAAGAAATCTACATGGAACAACCTGAGGGTTTCTCTGCGCGAGAGCAGGAAAAGAAAGTTTGTAAGCTTGTCAAATCTATGTATGGTCTTAGACAGATGCCTAGACAATGGCTTTATAAATTTGACAACGTTTAATTGGAGAAATGTTTCAAAATAAATAAGTATGAAAAATGTTTTACGTTGATGACATACTAATCGTTGGAAATAGCGATGATGTAGTCCGGTCAGCTGGACGTATGTTGAATTTGAGTATTGACATGAAAGACGTGTATCTTGCTGATGTGATCTTTGGATTAAAACTCAGTAGATCATCAGAAGGTCTCATTCTAAGTCAAACTCATATATTGACAAGATTTTGGATAAATTCAACAAAGATGACAAGAACGAGGTCACTACTCTAATAGATACGAGTAAGTATTTTTCAAAGAACAAGGGAGAATGTTTTACCCAAATTGAGTATGCTCAAATTATTGGAAGTGTCATGTACTTAATGTCATGCACTAGACCAGATATCGCTCACGTTGTAAGTGTATTGAGTCGATTTACGAGTAACCCTAGTGTTGTCCATTAGAACGGGGTAATCAGGGTACTTTGGTATCTGAGACATATTCGTAATCATGGTCTACACAAAGAGATATCCTTATGTGATAGAATGTTATAGTGATGCAAAATGGATATCCGATTAGACACTACCACCTTGAGTATAAGGGGTTACGTATTCACCTTACGAGGTGCAACAGTGTCGTAGAAAATCCTAAAAAAAAAAAAAAAAAAAAAAAAAAACAAACAGTCATAGCCAGATCGACGATCATGTCTGAGTTATTGTACTGGAGAAATGTGCTGAAGATGCAGAATGGCTATGTCATTTTCTCGAGGATTTTACTAATTGGCCAAAACCTGTGTTAGTGCAAAGATTGATAGTTTGTTTTGGTTTAATCCAAATTAAATCCAATCTAATGAAATGTTGAAGATTTTCTTTAAGAGACAAGGTTAAAGCAGAAATAAGTGGTGCACCCCCCATTTGGCATGAAAACCTTTGTTAAAGGTTGGGAAATGGGACACTTTGCGAAGCTGTTGTTCACAAAAGAATCAATCTAAATTTAGATGTTGGATTAACAAAATTATTCCTGCAGGAAATGATAGTCTGAGGACTTTGTTGGTTTGAGAACATTGATGCAACGTTGCGATGATCAATCTGTATAACACAGTATAACCTACATAATGGAATGTTTAGACATATACGTCATAATTCCATTAGACAGTTGCTCTCAAATATATTTATTGTGTCCGATATCGTAAAGTCGGCAGATAAATAGCGGATCCGCTACCCGAAAGGGTTAACCAGAGAGTTATTTGGCCAAGCATCGAAGGGAATGGGGCTAAAGCCCGTGTAGGAAACGCTCTTGAGAAGGAAAACCCAACCATGATGACTGGAGATCCCAAGAACTTGGTTCAATGGGACAACCTAATCACAAGAGTGAGTGTTGTCACTGTGGGGGGTCAAACCCCGAGCCTATTCCCATGATGCAAACAGTGATGGAGATGAGGTTAAGCATTTGCCGGTATTGATCTTCAATAATCGGTTAAACCGAGCACAGTAATTGGAAATTACTTAATTGAAATCATTTTTACGCAAAGCTTTTAATGATTCGTAAGGAGAACTCAGAGTCGTGATGATGCTCTTGAGACATAGAATCACCTATGCGAGTGAGAAGTGGGGCCGCTTCGAAAGGAATTGTTGAGGGCACAATTCTTAGAAACGCTTGCAGAACCAGGCGAGTGATCCAGGGCCTAGGGATCACAGGGCGTGAACTGAACCATACTAGGAATGTACCTGTGTGGGTTATGTCGTCATCTACACCAACGACAGTCGGTTCAAGGACATCGCGTCTACCGACCTGTCAGTAGAGAAGGCATGATCTCACAAGGGATAGGTTCAAAGGGGTCACCCCTACCTATCCTTTGCAGGTATTGACCGTTGAACTCAAATTTCGTGTCTAGATTTCCAATTTCCATTCATGTGGGGGATTGTTAGAAAATTTGGGCTCCTTTATATTAAATTTTACTAAGGCTAGTTTTTTGGGCTTAGTTAAATTAATTTTGTTCAAGCCCATTGTTTTTACTCTAGCCCAGCCCAATTTGTTTTAGTGAATGTGGAAATTTGTTTGTACCACATCGACCACTTCAAGCATCTCCTCTCTTCTCCTATCCTATTTAAAGGAGTCTCCCCCTTCTCATTTTTTGCACCATGAGAAATGAAATCTCTTCCTTCTTGGTTGAGTATTCAATTTTTCGGAACCCATAATCTTGGGATCCAATTATATTTTCTCATCCTCTGTTCTTCGTGTTGACGAATGCAGAGTTCTTCTTAGGTTGATTTCGACTTATGTCGTGTTCAACCTTTCTAGTTGTTTTTAGCCGTTGTCGTCGGCATTTCTGTTCTTTGTTTGAGTTCAGGTATTGGGTTCGGTTCGGTCGAGCGTGTTGCATGCATAACACGATTCGATGACACTGTTGAATCCTGGGAGGTGATCGCCCCTTGTATAACCCCTTTGCATAACCCGAGGGTGGGGAGGGGCGAAATTGCCTTAAGGAGACTGTGATTAGCACGGGCCTCAGTATAAAAATACGTATTCGTTTTCGTGTCGAAGTATACGTACAATTTCGGTGTTGCCTATATCTTGCATGTTAATTGGAGGAATTACTTGTAAGTAACCGAGATTTGATTAATTGCATTTTTGGTCCATGACTTTATAAATTAGTATATTTACCCTCAATTATTCCAAAAAAAAAAAAAAAAAAAAAAAAAACTCCATCGAACAATGGGAATGCATTTTAGCTTTTTAGGTAGAATTGATAAAAAATCTCAAAGATTTCGAAATCTCGAACCGTCCGCCCTGAAATTGTGTCCTGGGTCTAAACTCAATCTCGGGCTCGAGTTTTTTTATATAAAGTCCTAAGATCTGTTTTAAATTTGTAACTAATCTTAAGTACTCCTAACTTAACTTTAGTTATGTTTAACTCCGAATTCGACGTGCGTATGGTGTGTTTTAGAAAATTTAAAGAATTGTAATAATATGTATTGTGTGTTCATTTTATAAATTTTGCGTTTGCCCAAATCCTTCCCGAACTTAAAAAATTCCATCAAAATTATCATTTCATCCATGAAATTTTCAAGTTTTACTAATTCAATGAGAGATTTAAACTCTATACAGCGGCTGGAAAGATTGGATTTCAATTTTCACACAAATGAATCCGCAAGTAAACTAAATCGGGATTTCACTACGACTACTCGCCATTGCCAAGGGTACCACCTCCGCTAGAGGCGTCGGCATTGGCGAACTCCGACAAACCGGACACGTCGGATGCAGCTTCAACCAAGGGTCCACGCACTTCCGGTGAAACAGATGGCCGCATTCCGGCAGCGACCGGAGCACGTCCGTCGGAATATAGTCGGCCAAGCAGATCGAGCAGCAGAAATCGTCTTCCCCTTTGGTCTTGAGCTTCGTGGCTTCGGAGAAGGTCAGCTTCGGGTAGCTTTCGATTGTGGCGTCGTTGAGCCCGACCAGGGCCGGTTCGAGCTGGTGTCCGGCCGTGTCGGGCACTGGGTTTCGGTTACGGTGGCTGCGGTGGAGGCTTTGGATGCACATATAGGAGGCGAAGCTGATGGTGATGATGAGGATGATGCCTATGCAGAGGACGCCGATGCCGTAGGTGAGGCCGCCGATGTCGTGGTATCCGCCGAGGACGCCGTCGCCTGTGTCGATTGCTGATGAATTCATGGTCTGAAAGAGGGGAGGAGGAAGAGGGAGGGAAGTAGAGGAGAATTAATGTTGTCAGCCATGGATGGAGAATAATCGAGTTTTAAAAAATTGGAAAGTCAATGGCGTTGTTGCGTTTGCGATGATGGTAGATGAACCAGAAGAATGAGTCACTAGTTCGTTCCTATTAGCCAATAGTAGATTACAAAATTAATATAATAATTAATTAATCCGTTTCAATTTATTTACTTTTTTTATTCGAATACTAAAAGGTTTAAATTAAACAGTTGCATGAGATAATACAGATTGAAAAATTGGTACTCAGAAATACTTTTTGTGAATTTTAAATACCTAAAAAGTTCAAACTGTTGCACCAATCAAAACTAGGTCTCAATTGATCTAGCTTGGGTCGAATCCATATCTAGGTCCGACCATATTTGAGGTCGCCTAGGTCAGGTGAACCGAACCATGCCGTACCTAACCATGTGCTCGACCTGAGCTAGGTCAATTAAGATCTAGGTCCAAGTGGACACCAATCGAACCTAAATCTCAATTGACCTAGCTCGGGTCGAGCCGATGGCTAGGTCAGGCCATGGTTGGGGTCCCCTAGGTCATGTGAACTTAATTATAGTCAGATTTAGCCCTAGGCTCGACCCCGACAAAATTAATTTGGACATTGTTTGGATTGGTACATTACTTGTTAGAATCATTGTTATTTTGATTGTGTGTTATATTACACATATAGTTATATATAATACATATGTTATTATATATATAAAATGAACTAGCGGAGCGGGGTGGATTGGCGGGACCCTGTGACTAGGGCTGTAAACGAGCCGAGTTGAGCCGAGTATCTGACAAGTTCGACTCGACTCCACTCAGTGTACTCGAGCTCGAACTCGAGCGAACCTTAATTTTTCAAGCTCGAACTCGACTCGATTCAATACTCGCCGAGTTCGAGCTCGGCTCGACTCGACTCGGCTCGATAGGATTAAAAAAAACTAATTAAACTATAAATGATGCACCTTAACTCGAGCTCGACTCGATTAGGACTTTGGCTCGAACTCGACTTGAACTCAATATATACATATATGATATTATTACGTAAAGCTCGAAAAACCCGAACTCGACTCGAATAGGCAAAACAAAAAAGTTCAACTAGGCTCGCGAGCCTCTCGAGTCGAGTACCAGTGAACTCAAACTCGACTCGGTATCAGAAAATGCTCGTCTCGACTCGAAATTTTGCGAGTCGAATTCGAATATTTATCGAGCCGATCTCGAGTAGGTCACGAGTAGCTTGACTCGTTTACACCCCTACCCGTGACCCCAAACCCAGATCTGTCCCACAGATCGCGGGTCACAAATTGGCAGGTCAAAATTAGAGCGGATACCCACAGATCGACGGGTACCCGTGACCCGGTGCTACCCATAAGCAGGGACGAATCTACATAGTATATTACGGGGTCACGGGACACCGCTTAACTCGACCGAGTTAGAGCAAAAAATTAGCAATTAATGATAATGACCCCGTATAAAAATTGCAAAGGACCCCATATAAAAATTACAAACTAAACTATTGATGTATAATGCTCAGTAATCTAGTTGGTTTTGCACGTATAAATTAATTACTCCATCCCTGGTTCAAGTCTCAACATCCACACTATTTCATGTATTTATATATATTATTAATCTTCTTCATCTTATGCTCTTTTTTAGTTTTAAACTAGAATTAAAAAAAAATACTTTTTAATATTTTTCTAATGTGTTTTATATTTGTTTTTCCCAATGACGTTATACTTGCTTTTAATCTAATTTTTTTAAAAAATATTTATTTATTGTATAGTCTCTTTCATCTTATGTCACATTTTCAGTTTTAAACTATAATTAAATCATATATTTATTGTTTAATGTTATTTTACTGTATTTAATATTTGTTTTTCTCTCAATATCATTATACTAGGTTTTGATCTAAGTGTTTATTTAATATTTATTAATTGTCATTTATTCTTCTCTTAAAACTATTATTTTTCTTTTATGTCTCATTTCTCTTCATGTATCATTGAAAAATATTTTTTTACAATTTTGCAAGTCTTTTTTTCATTTAAACAAAAATATCATTAATTTTTATTTATTTCATTCCAATTATTTTTCATTTCTTTGTTTGATCAGGAATAATTATAATTTTGTTATGTTCTTTATGTTTGTATTGGATATTATCAAGTTTGGAGTTTTTTTGTTATTCATTATGAGTACATATATAGTTGTAGTTTAACAATTTTATTACGATTTTTTTAGTTCGACCCGAAATTATATTTGATCCGACCGATTTTTAACTATAGAAAATTTATTGTGCACCCACTAACCCTGGGTCCTGGATTCGTCACTGCCCATAAGTTCAATCATCAGTCCAACTTGCTAAGAACAGAACTTACAGAAGCATTCAGGTCAATCCCCAGAGCTTGCACATTCTCGAGGTGTCATAACTATTGGACATAAAATAAGTGTCGCAAGAGCACTTTCAATGGTAGTTCGTACTTTCTAATTCTCGGTTTTATATTGTAAATTTACCATGGCTTTATATCGTAAATTTACCATGGTATGAGTTTCAAGTTTCTAGTGTTATTTAGTATCGATTCCTATTAGTAATGATTAAATATAAATTTTACATTTTAATGAGAGTTCCTATTCCAATATTTTGCACTAAAGTCCACTAGGCACCCACGTTATTGTTCAAGTCGGTGTCAACTTTTTAATATATTTTAATCAAATATTTTTGCTTATCTCTTTGAATTATATATAATTATGGTACACTAAGTCAGATAATGACACAAGCCATAATCGACCATTTTTTAATATTAAGTAAGTTATAAATAATGATAAGGACCGAAACTATTACTTTTGAATCAATTTTAGAGCTTACCGACTCAGTTTGTTTATATTTCACCATGTGGTACAACTGTCAATTATAAACTTTGACATCGAGTTTCGACTTTCGGGATGACCACACACGTCGTCAAAGATGGAATCCGTCTATTTAACCCTAAATTGACCAAATTTGACGAATTCAGGAAATATGTACAAAATAATTTTTTTAAAAAAAATCAATTAGATTGTTATGATTTTGTACATAATTTTTCCAATTTTTTAAAATTAAGCCGGTCCAAAACTTGAATCTCATTTACTGGTTTGTTCATGTCTGTATATTTTAAAATATCAATATTTGATTTGTAGATAGTGTTTTTTTTAATAAAAAGCATTTTAAGAGTATGAAATTATGTGAGTCTCAATATAAAAGTGAAACTTAATCTCCATTGGAGAGAGTTCCAATCTTAGTGTAGTAGTTACTCTATTTTAATGAGTTAACAATGACCGGTGTAGAAACTAGGAATTCACTGTTAAAAAGCGCTCTAATGTGTCTTTCATAAATCTCGTCGTATAGAGGGATAAAGAAAACTCGAAAGACCCTTCATAAAATAAATACTTCTAAAAAATGCAGATGGATGGAAAATGATATCCATTTCGTAAGATAACACAAGATGTTTCTTGGTATCTTTACGCCCTTAATCTATCTACTAATAAATTATTAAGATAAGACACTCACGTTATATTATAATATGCAATGTTGCTTAACATATTAATATTTTCTATATGTTCTAGGTATTAGACCTTATAATAATTCACACTGACACACGATCAGCCCAATAAGACATAAGCGATAATATGCTACTTATGAACCATTTTCAATTCTCAGAACTCACGCCGAGATTTGATTCTGAAATATCTGATTTAGTATTTAAACAGTAATAAGCCATTTCTGATGACAATACTAATTCGATCGTGGGCGAGTGATTCAGAGCCTCAACCCTGACTACATTTTCGCAAGTTCTGTTAATGTAACCCGATGCGAGTGGGGATTAGTCTAGGTGTGGAGCAAACATATTACGAGTGCTGCTCTCCTGATGAGGGCCCCTCGGACCACCCCGCGGGAAATTAAAAAAAAATAAAGTATGTTAATGTATGTTTATTGCTCCAAATACTATTTTCATAATGAATCTTTTGTGCAGAGAGTATATACGTAGTTTTTGGTAAAGATATACTATTCCGTTCATTTTCTTTACATCATCACTTATTAATTATCTCACATAAGTAGCTAGCTATTCTTTATGAAATAGTAAAGTTTTACACATTCTTAAAACTTCACTGTACACTCTCATTCTGCATTGAATTTCCCTTAATTTTAGCAATATATTTAGATCACACAAGAACAATTCATGAGTGACTACATAGGATCTTGATCCTATTCTTAATTGTACCTCACGGAACAAGGACATGTGTACAAAAAAACAAAACCAGTCCCACATTCTTCGAACCCAACGGCTACTCCGGTTCCTCTCAACGGTCACATTTCCTCTCTATATAAATTCTTTATCCTCACTCACACAACGTACATCATCCCCACGTGTTCATTCTTCTTCTGCAAGTGTAACTAAAAACTACCGACACTCAAACATCATCGTATTTGACACGCAGACCATTAATTAGATTCTGTTTTTTTTGTCTGTCGGGATTTCTTGGCCGGTCGGAGAAGATGGTTAGAGGAAGAAGAACTGACTTTGCGACGGTCGCCGGAATCTGTGTTCTCATTGCGGTTCTACTCGTGTCGCCGGACTTCTGTGACGCTAACGACGGGCCCTCGCCGGCGCCGGCAGTGTCTCTCTCCAAACCGCCGAGCACTTCTCCGGCGGTTAATGCTCCATCCCAGTCTCCTTCTACTGCCCCGTTGAGTTCTGTCACGCCTTCCGTATCTCCGGCGGCGTCTCCGGTCGCCTCTGCTGTCCCGGCCGCAAGCCCCAAGGCTGTGTCTGCTCCGGTCCAGTCTCCGGCGGCTAGCACCACTCCATCTGCAGCTCCGAGCGCTGAGGTTCCATCAGTGGCGGAGACCAATCCGTCGAATTCAGTCACGCCGGCGTCGTCTCCGGGCATGTTCCCGAGCAGTCCAGTTGGGCAGACACAGTCGCCGGACACGGCACCGGGCCCACTGGGTGATGAGTCGTCGGGAGCAACAACGTATCGGGCCGGAATCTTGAGCGGATTGGCTATTTGGGCCGTTTTGGCGATATAGAGTGTTACTAACGAGGATTTTTTATTTATTCACATTCTTTTCTAGTTTGATTATTATTATTATCATCCCTTATGAGTGACACGATCATAGTCTCTACCTTTTATACTGGCTTGGTTGAATAAAAAAATTAGCATATTTAGCCAGCTTATTTTTTATGCCACAAAAATACTCGATATACTACGATATTATTATATTTAAATATACACATTAGGACAACAATCGACATATAAAATGGAAATTAGTGGAGATGAAATAAAAACACTTAATTCACGGGCTTGTTGTCTTTTGATACAACAGAATCAGTTTAGGGACAAAATTTGGAACTAGACTGAGGATAATGTAATCCGTTTAGACAACAATAATACCAATTTAATTTCTTTTTAACCTGATTTTAAGTTGTGCAGTTTGGGTTTAGGATTTATGGACAAAGCTCAAAGATTCCGGCCGCAGTAAACTAATAACTGATTCCAAATTGTATAGTCTTTCAGTTAAATTTAACAGTAGATCGAGTCACATCTAACTAACAGAGAGTTTCTTCAAGTGCCTCCCATTTTGGCTCATGCAATTCACCAAATAATGAAATTCTCAAATTTTATAATATATTAGTTATGTTTAGGTTTTCTTTATACACTTTGGAGGAGGTCAGACAGAATTCTAGCCCTTATCGCGATAAAGAGCTTTGATCTTCTAACAAAGAAACTATCTTTATTTTCGTTTACTTTATAATATGTATACTCTATATACATACATTCTCCACCGCAAAAAAAATTATATAATATATGTTGTATGATTGGTTAGTGTCCGTTAGTCGTTACAGGATTCTAAAGTGAAGAGGAAGAAGGTAGACATCATAATCTGAGCCACTCATTTCCACGAATGAAGTTTCTCTCCAAGAAAGGCTTAGCCTCACGATAGCTCAATGATCTTGACCATGGAACCCTTTCCTTCATCTCTGCTCCCTCTCCCCGACACTGATACTCTCCGAACACAACTGTCCTGTCACTCACTTCAAATTGTCATTTTCACATACAATTAAAAAAAACTAAAATATTTTTCATTTCAGAAAACTGTTGTAGTATGGACCCATAAAATTTCATCCTCACCGTTGTCGGTAAGGGCGGTTCCAATCGCTCCATCCGATAGGGTTGATGATGTTATCGAAAAAGCAGTAAGAGTAGATGGTGGTGGAGAAGTTCCCCCAAGCTCGTCCTAAGAGCACAGACCCCGTCCCTTTAACGATACAGTTGACGAAAGAGAACCCCGTATCTTCATCAGGGGAGTCGCGATGGTGAGCGGCTATGGCCCCTGTTCTTGGCGCGGTCGATTGAAGGATACATTCCTGCCCAAATTTATTTTCCATTTCAAAGTTCCGATTTTTACGAGTTTAAAGTATAAGTGAGCATGTAAAAAAAAAAAAACATGTTAGCCAACCTAATAAACTAAACTCATTCAACTTGTATCTTCTAGTCAATGTGAAATAAAGCACACACTATTTACTTAAAAGGATCGACTCGTGTTAATAATAGTTGTATGTCATGTTTACCTCATAGAGCGACTTTGATCGGCCGAAAATGAAGTCAACACTGCCTTGGATGTGACACTGGTAGAAATAGTGATTTCCACTCTCATCCAATAAAGTATCTTGTGTCCCCAAAACCCTAACCCTATAAAACATTGCCTTGTCCCCTGAAATTCTCAGTGCCACTGCTTGCATTCCGTACCCTCCTGGTACTGCTACCACTGTGTTCTGCATCCAATTTTTTTAACTTCAGTGCAACAAAATATATACTCCAATCTAAAACTTGTCAAATTATTGATAATTTCCGCATTGGATTGAGTTGAACATACGAGTCAACATCTTAAAACGAATTGGTAATATAATGTTGTAGCACACTTGTTTTGTAGTTCTCATATTTTCACGAACCCACTAGTGCTCATATTAGCACACTTGGCTAAGGTGCAAACATTTCAAATTAAAATGTGTTGCGACTAATTTTAACACATTCATTCCAACGCTCATCAGAAAATATCCGTGATTTGGAAATAATGAGAACACACCGCCAATCGTAACAGAACTCTGATAATATGTGTAATTTTAGACGGCCGCTTGACCAACTGTCCGAAAAGCTCGAGCTGATATACGTATAAATGATTCTCGGACCAGACCACAAGCTAGCTAGGGTTTTGCATGCCATACCTCAAAGGTGATCCCTGTGGCACAAAAATATTCAGACTCTATCGTTACAGAAGCAGATCGATACGTCCCGAGTTGGCACCCATTGCTGTCCTTGTCGGATGCTTTGTTGTTCCAGCTGATTACTGTCTCTGTAGTTTGGTTCTCCATGCCTATGAACGATATGTACGGCTTCGAGCTCGGAACCACAACCTTCTCTCTGCATATATACCCCAAAAACATATCCCAAGTTCATACACTCATACATATATATATATACTATAGATGAAAAAACTTGAAGAAAGAACCTGTAGATTCCCGGGCGAATCAGAATCTTGACTCTATTTATGTTGTTAAACGGTACCATGTCGATGGCTCCCTGAACGGTAACGGAGTCGCCAGCGCCGTTCTTGTCAACGACAATGACTCTGCTCCGTATCGTCGTTTCCGTCGAGTTCTGTTGAGTTGTCACGAACTCGTCCACTCTTAAGTCATCCCACGATATGAAGGCATTGCTCGGAAACTGCTGATCTTGCCCTAAACACAGCAGAAGCTGAGCTAAAACCGACAAGATAACAAAAACAGAGTAAGAAGAAACAGAGTAAAAAACAGAGCAGAGCGTTTTCTCCATTGTGTTCTGTGGTGTGTAACGGTTATTATTATTAGTTGAAGAATTAAGGAGGTGAAATGAAACTGAAAGTGTGAAGAGAAGAATAAATAGTGGGAGCGTGGAAGTTGCACGTGCACGGCGGTAAATCTAATATAATAGAGGGGGGAAGGTGAAGCAGTGCAAAGATGGTGCTTTAATGGCGGATCAAATGATTATACAATCATGGAGTAGTTAGGAGGAGATAAAGAGAGAGTTTTGAGTTATTATGAAGATGCTTTAATTGTGTTTTAATTAAGTGGTAACTGTAACTGCAAGAGATATTATGGAGAAATGTGATCAATCTCTCTTTTCATGAGTCTTTTACTATTCCTTCGTTTGCATGACAATCAAAAACACTACACTGCCAATATTTTCCTAAAACAACATGTCAACACACTATTCTACTAAACTCTCCACGTAAATGTTCGCCGAAAAATAATAATTAGCTTCCCCCATAAAAAGATGAATTAACATTCAAGACTACTTATTTGAATCACTGATCATTTGAAAATAATAAGGGTTAATATATATTTTAGTTACCTATGTTGGCTAGTGTGACCGTTTAGTTTAAACGTGTGCGTTTTAGTTACATACGTTTACAAATGTGACGTTTGGTTACACTGAGATCAAATGTCCAAAATACCATCTGTGTTTCTTTATTCAAGTTCTTCTTAGTATTATTCATATTCATGGTGTTCTTCATCAAAATCTTAAAGTTCACACAAAAAAAACATTTTTTTTTAAATTAAATCCGGTCTGATACAGCTGCTGGGGTTCGATTTCGAATCAAGCAGGTTCGAATTCAATTTTTATTGAAAATTTTGAAGTTTTTAGTGAAGGAATTGATGAATTTGATGAAAAACATCATGTAAGGATAAAATTGTCATTTTATAATTATTTAATCACATTGGATCAAACATAAATGACTATAGAAATAAGTTTGAATCATTTAAGTACATTTTAAAACGTATGTAACTAAAAAATCACTTCAAAAAATAAAAGTAACTATTCGGTCACATTTGACAAACATAAATAATAAAATAATGTATTAACCCAAATAATAATTTTAGTGGGTAGACTCTTCATATTTAGAATGTTCTGATTAGTTAAAGCATGTAATGTCTCGTATATGCCAACTTTGCAAGTTGCCCAACAGTTCACATTTGGAATTGATGGAATTAAGTTAACATTACTTTAAAGATCACTAATCTTTTAGAGTTAATTGCATGTCTGATTCAGATAAAATGAGTAAAGGAGGAATGAGTGAGAGATAGAGAATAAGGAATACATATGAATATGAATATATTGTTATTCGGTTGGTAATGTGATAAAGAATATGAATGTTGAATGCATTGTTGGAATCTATTTATCTGTATATAATATAATTGAGATACAATTTTAGCTAATATCTTATATTTTTGTCATGTCACCAATAAGCATATTAATTGGCTGGTAATTGATTTTTTAACTTCTTATAATGTAATTGAGATTTTCCATGTCACTAACAAGCATTTTAATTGGTTGGTAATTGGTTTTATAATCTATCTATATGTAGTTTAGATTTTTGCCATGTCACCAACAAGTATTTTAATTGGTTGGTAATTGGTTTTGTAATCTATCTATATATAATATAATTGAGATGCAATTTTGGCTAATAGCCTAGATTTTTGTCATATCACCAACATGCATTTTAATTGGTTGATAATTGGTTTTGTAACTTCTTATAATATAATTGAGATGCAATTTTGGCTAATAGACTAGATTTTTGCCATATCACCAACAAGCATTTTAATTGGTTGGTAATTGGTTTTGTAACTTCTTCATATGTTACACATTACTATTTTTCCCTCAATTATTTAATCTCATTTTTTTCCTACAAGTGTATTAGTTAATCTTGATTAGTATACTAATTCACAATCTTCATATTCTAATAGTTTTCGTGAGCTTTACAAAAATATTTTTTGCAATATGTAGTTAAAATAATATTAACAATTAGGGTATCAATTTGCAAAAATGTAAAATTTTAACTTAACAAAAGATTTTTTATACCAATTCTTAAGAATCTATATATAATATAATTGATATGCAATTTTGGCTAATAGCCTAGAATTTTGTCATGTCACCAACAAGCATTTTAATTGGTTGATAATTGGTATTGTAACTTCTTATAATATATTTGAGATGCAATTTTGGCTAATTTAAATACTTTTTAAGAAAAATTTCATGCATGTTTACTTTCATTAAAACAACTTTTTTTCCACCTATTTTGTCACATTTTTAATTATTTTCTAAAACTAATTATAATATAACCGTTGTTAAAATTATCAAATGTAAGTTTATGCTTTTAAATCTATCTATCTATCTATCTATCTATCTATCTATAAATACAAAGAAAGTTCTAGCATCAATTTATTTTTATTATATTTATATTTATCGTCATGCAGTCTACATATCTTAAAGTTATTTTTAATATTGTTTCAATAGTAAAGCATACATAAAAAAAAAAACAAATATATCATCCATACTAATATATTATATATAAAATAATCTTCAAACAAGTAACATAGAAAATATTGAACCCCGCGCATTGCGCGGGGCAAATACTTAGTGTATATAAATACGTATGTAATGAGAATAAAATGAGATTAAATGACAAAAAAAAAATTCATATTATAACATTCCCTATAATATATATATATATATATATATATATATATATATTAAAAAATTTATCTTTTTTAAGATTTAATTTAAAATATTAGTAAACTAAATTTATAAATTAATTAAAGTATTAAACTATGAACATTTAAAAAAGTGTAAAAATCAAAAAATAATATAATTCGTAAAAATATAAATATTTAAATCAATTTAGAAATTCATTTTTAAAATTAACGAAAAAAGGAAGACCGTATCGTACGATCCAATTTACTCCCATGGTCAATTGGACACGGGCAGGATAGAATCCTAGTATGGGTCCAAATGAGTTTAGGTCAATCCGACCCGAGCTCTTCCTTTTTATTTTATTTATTTATTTTTGGAATATAAAGTATAACTTATTTTTTATATTTGAAATTTAATATTTTTACAGATGGCAAACCTGCACAAAAAAATATTACGAATCTATATGTATCCACCATTATAAAGATACATGTAAAAATAACTATTGCAGATCAGAAAGTATGATATGATGTCTAAGAGAAATAAGTAATATGTGGTCAAAGTGAAACTAAGCAGAATAATAATATGTATTATGTATAGATTTATGATGCATATGCCGAACTAAACTCACCGTAAAGCTCAGAACTTTTGTTTTCCTTCAACCGAGTGGAGGTTTTAGACCTATTCATTGAGATAGTACAACTAGTAGTCTGGATTGGAACCCAGACCATGGAACTAGATCATATATATTGAGGCTCAATTTGAATGCCCGGATAATTTGGTGGTTTAAATTTGAAAACTTTTTAAGATAAATTTTCACAATTCATGTCAATTCCAAACGGAAAAAAAAAAAAAAAAAACATGGATGCTGGGAACAGTTAACTATATTTGTAAGAATTTTTTTAGTGCCTCAAGTTTATTAATGTTGCTTTTGGGTGTTCTAAATTTTATTTGGTTGTTTTTCAGTGTGATTACCTTAGAGAAGCCAATTCTGACGAAACAGACTGTTAAATTCGAGCTCTCATGCACGCTCGCTTTCCGTCTCCTTGTCGGGACCATCACCTGAGAAGCTGACCACGTCCAGACCGGTAAATCCCGCTCCGTTGTCGCTGGAAATTGCTCCACGCCACTATACCGAAAAACCTATATTTTGGATGTACAAGTTTTAGAGGAAATTGAGTGATTTTGTGAAAATTAGAAAGTGATGGGTTATGAAGGGTTGATGAAAATGACTAAAGGGATAGGAAAAGACGCGCGGAGACGACGAAAAACAATCAAAATGAAATCCATGATATTTAAAAGTAACAATTTGATTCTGAAACAGAAAAAATCAACATAAGATAAATTGAGACACTAAATAGGTTTTTATTCTCTTATAAAAAAAACTTATTCTAATAAAAAAAAATACTTAAAGGGCCTATGGTTTAGGAGAAAATTGACAATTTGCCAAAGCCCAAAAAAAAGAATGAATACTGGGTCATGATTTCAGGTGTGAAAAGCCTAACTAACCCATTAGAGTTCACTGGCCTTTCATGAAGCAAAGCCTTTCACGGAGATAAACTTCATTCGCGGAGTTTTTTGTTCTCATCGTTGTCTCAGGTGTCGGGCTGTATGGGTGTAAGAGAGTCGAATTAATCAAAACTTCAATTTGACTAGAAAAGTGTACTAGAAAAGTGTCGAGTCGAGCTTGATATGATAGTTGATATGATGTCGACTTCGAGCTTGATGATACTTGATTCAGAATACTTGCGAGTTTAAATGAGTTTATAATATGCAAAGGTCGCCGAATTCGAGTCGATTTGAAATCGGTTTTGTAATTTTTAAAAATATTAACTTTATTATGATGTATAATAAACCTATGAGTCGAATTGATCTCGATTTTTGTAGTTATAAAAAATGCTAATTAATTACGATATATAATGAGTATTAGGAAATAAAATATATTAAGAAATAATATATTTTATTATGTTCTGATTGTGTTATATTAGGAAGAGCACGACTATATTGAGACTGAATACAACTGAAATCTAGTTTAAAAAATTAGAGCTCGATTAAGGTTGAGTTTAAACTTAAGGGTTAATAACCTAGGAAATGTCTGAATTTTGACACATGTTAACCGGAGAGGTCTGAATTTTCAAATGTTGATTTGAGAGGTCTGAGGTTTCAACTTTTTGGATATAAAAGTTCTCTGTTAATTTTCCGTTAAAACTGACGGAAGATGGTCACATGCTTGGCATGTGACCGAAAATAAAATAAAATTCTCAAAATGCCCTTCTATCAAAGTGTGCCCCTCACATGCTTGAAGTGAAAGGCAAAAATGCCCTTAAACCACCACGGCTCCGGCGACCACCACCCCGACTCTGGCAACCACCACCCGACTCCGGCGACCACCACCCAGCTTCAGAGACCGCCCCCACGGCTCCAATTGGGCCCAAACCGGAGCCATAAAGCTCCGAAGAGCAACAAAGCTCCGATCGGAGCCACAGAGCTCCGATCTGGAGCTTTGTGGCTCCAATTTGGGCCCAATCGGGGCCGGTGGCTCTGATTTTGGGCCCAATCAGAGCCGTGGGGGCGGGTCGTCGGAGTTGGGAGGTGGTCACCGGAGCCGGGGTGGTGGTTGCCGGAGTCGGGTGGCGGTGGCCGGAGCCGGGGTGGTTTTAATTTGACTTTAGGGATAATTTTGTCATTTCACATTTCCTCAAATAAGATATTAAAAAAATTATTAAAAGGGGCAAAAGTGTCATTTCAAACAATTCTGTTAAATTTAACCCTAAAAATGGACGGAAAACCTTAAATCAACAAAGTTGAAACTTCAGACCTTCCATATTAACTTTTGAAAATTCAGACATCTCCGGTTAACATGTGCCAACTTCAGACATTTGCTAGGTTATTAACCCTAAACTTAGTTTTTAAGCATACTGAACTTTATAAAATATATTAATCTCAATTCAGCTCGTATACACCTATAATCAGCCTCTAAAATAATTTCCACCCGTACATGTGGAGTTTTTTTTTTTTTTTTTTTTTTTTTCTGGGTAAAATGAATGGGCTAGTAGTGGCGACCCTAGGCCCATCCCGCTATGTAATGTCCGGACTTTCGTGTTTAGTTTGCGAGCATATCATACTTATGAACAACCAGCGCATGCACTAGCCCCGTCGACGTAGCACCACCAACAACCTAGCATAGTCGAGAGTCCGGCCCGTTATAAGTAGCTTGAGCTCTGCTTTTCACAGCCCTTATAAATAATATATAGATGGATATATAAATTTGGCACTGATTCACTGGAATGTATGAATAAAATTATAAAAAGAATTTTGTTTTTAATTCATATACACGTTTCATTCTTAAAGTAATCAACTATACAATTTGTTCAACAACTTTTCACTTTTGGTGTAGTATCTATTATTTTTAAACTTTTACTATTATACGTTTCTAACTAGTACATTTTTTTGCGCGTCCATTAGTCACATGAGTAGGCCAAGTTTTTTATTTAGTTCAATTTATTCTCAAATTTAAATCACTAACTTTTTAAAAAAAAATTAGTCCATAAACTTGTTCTAATTAAACACTTGACTCGATTGACCTAACCCGGGTCAGGTATATGGCTAGGTCTGACCATAGTTATGATCGTCTGACCTAGACGACCCTAAGCATGGTTGGACCTAGCTATTGGCTCGACCCGAGCTAGGTCAATTGGAACCTAGGTCCAATTGAGATCTATGACCCAATTGACCTAGCACGGGTCGAGCCTAGGGCTAGGTCCGGCCATGGTTAGGATCGGCTAGGTCAGGTGACCCTAAGCATGGTCGGACTTAGTTTATGGAATAAGTTTATGGATTATATTATATAAAAAAAGTTAGTGATATAAATGGAGGATTAAGGTGAACAAAATAAAAATGATGGGCTTGTCGGGTGCAGGTCACAAGACTATTTAACAATCAACATTCAAAAATTGACTTACGGATGCACCAAAAGTGTATAAGTTTCAGATGTATTAGACCAAAAAGATACAAAAAAATTAGATGTTGCAACACAAATTAAAATGGTCAAACATGTTTTAACTTAAAACATATTAATCTTTTTTATTATTTACTTTACAAAATTTTGGACCTTTCTATCATGCTCTTGGAGCACCATGCTTTTGCCACTATTTTTTTTTTCTATTGCCCTAAAGGTGAAACCCATAGGGAAATTGATATTATTAATAGTATGATACACATCTTAGGTGTAGTTAAAAAAATTCTTACTTTTTCATACTTTTAAAGTTTTACTTATGTTACAATTAAGTCCACCATAGTATTAAAAAAAGCAAAAGCATGGTGCTCCAAGAGCATGGTAGAAAAATCCATTTTCTTTCATTATTTAAAAAAAAAAAAAAAAAAGAGACGAAAAACTCTTAATTAACGTTAAAAAACGTGGAGTACTAAATTTCAATAAAAGAATTATAATAATAAGATACTAAATAACAATATGCCATATTACGAAATCCTACTCTAAAACAAACATCTTACCCAAGCTAATTATCCTATAAACTGTTGGCCAAAAAAAAATATCCTATAAACCTATTTTAGTTAGATTCTAAAAGTAAATGTGTATTTTACTTACATATAGCTAGTGTCACGTTTGGGAAGAAAAAAAAAATAGTGTCACCTATCTAGAGCAGACACCTAGAATTTAGCTCCATATGAAAGGGATTCAATAAAATATGATAGGAAAACTAATAAATTTCTAACTATCCCGATGCAATGTATTCATCTAGATTCGTTGTATTAAGGGATATTTGAAAATATTCCAATTATAATATTAGCGTTCACATTAATTGTATAATTTTCTTAAAGAGCTATCATCACTTGTATATATAAAGGCTCTCCTCTCATTCGTAATTCATCAACTCAATTACATTTCAAGAGAATACAAGAGTATTTATTCATATATTCGAGAATTCTTCATATTTCCGCGTGAGTTGAGGGAAATGCTGAACTTAGGCAACCTAAGGCTGCAGGAGTAAGAGAAAACAATATTTTTTCTCCAAACCCGTGACAAGTGGTATCAGAGCGGAGTTCTCGACCCTGGTGGGGATAAAAAAAGAAGACTGATGTGGGCTCTAAACTGATCGTGGTTGTCGCTTGTTGTTTTACCATGAAATGTTATTAGGTGGTGTGACTCTGAGAGCCTTAAAGAACAAGATGAGCCTTCAGTCCGAGAGTCCATGGTTATGCTATGATGTGAATACACCAGGAAGCGTGTAGTCAGTTGCATATATTGACTTATTACGACTCCTGAAGGAAGAGTTGTTTGATGGGGAAGACTGAGTTGCACTACTATGTGGATAACCGCTGGAAGGGCGGAGGCATGTTACCCAAAAAGCAACTCTGACTATACTCGAGAAAGCAGATGATATTGACTGTTGTAAGGACGGAGACAAGTTGCCAAGTAGCGTGCCCAAGAGGTGGGTTAGGAATTTCTCTAGACTAAAAATGAGACCTTTCCATGGGGCCATAGTTGTGGCTCACGTGGATTCCTGACTGTGAGCAACAATTATAGTTGATCTTCTCAATCGATGGGTGAATGCACAAAAAACAAATATGACCATACTCAAGAAGACAGGCGATATTGATGGCATGGTGAAGTGTTATGCTGTGGAAAAATCAAAGATTTCCTTGGAGGCAGCATGATGGCGCAACGACAACGTTGCGTGATTGGGCGAGGGAGAATGTCACGTGCTTTGAAAAGTGGTGCTAGAACAAGCACCATCAGCGTCTACTACGTCCAAAAGCTTTTGTAAATAAAGCTTTTTAGGGGGAGTAGTATGAGAGAGCCAGCCAGTGCGTGATGGATGCGGATCTCTCCCCCCCGGTACATGAGATGACACTTAATGGTAAAAGGTTGATTTCTAATGTCTCGGTTTTCATAGGTTAAGGCGTTGCACGTTCTTCGGGACCTTGCTGGATTGAGAGCTAATGCCGTTTTGCTGATGATGGACAAGACATGCCGAAAACAAGTCAAGTTGCTCTTATGAGAAAGACCCTAACACGACCTGTTTGTCCATATGCGAAGTGCAAGTTGAGTTTCGAGAAATATTCTTGGATGTATTGAGGACGAATCCACACTCAGGGAAGACCGGATGTCTAACGAACTGATTCTGTTAGGAGCGTCAAAACTCAAACCCATAACTAGGCACTAGTAAGATATTTTCTTTGATTCTTTCGTGAATAAATAAGATTTTCATTTTTTTTACGGTGAAACATATACTTTTTCCCCACTAAAAAACATATATACTTAATTGAAGAAAAAAAAAACTCTCAATATGCCTACCAAATTTGAATTGCTCATTCGTCGGAGGATTTATTTTTATTTGGTCGATTCGGAATGAAATAAAATTTGCATTAATCAGATCATTAATGTATTTTCTATCAGGAATGCAATTCCAATTTTGTTACCAAAAAGTCAACATCATAGAAAATAGGCTATCTCATCAATTTTACATAAAACGAATTATTGTAGTGTAGTACTGTTGTAGTCCAAGCAATTGACGTAATGGGTTACGTAATAGCTATCTCATTTCATCAATCATTGGTGGGAGTCACGGCGGCTTGGAAGTCACGCTGACTGTCAAATCTTCTAGTCCACTTCATAGATATCCTTTGTTAACTGAAACGTCAGTACAAACGTCACCCATTCACTTCAGTCTCTTCTACAGTCCTACTCATACTAAATTTCTACAGTCCTACTAAATTTAGAGTGATCTTCCAAAATAGATAATGGAACAAATTTATTCTTAAAATATATATTTTCTTAAAATTAATTCACAAATTAGGTTTTTCTATTTTTTTTTTAATCATCTCTATTTTATATTTACATTTCAAAGTGTACATTTTGTTACAACAAAATATGAAAAAATTTAAAAGTTTAGGAGATTAAATATTTAAATGTATGAAATAATTTAAAAATGGAAAGAAAAAAAAAGTTAAGTAAGGTAAATGATGAAAATGCACATAAAAGATAAATTTTAAAATAAATAAATTTTGAATCAATTATATTATCGTATAAGAATTATTCATTAAGAGTATTAAAAAATATATACTAACTAAAATTCATTCTTAAATTTATTCAATTAATTTTTCAAATTTATATCAGTCTATCCATTGTTTTTTAATTATTAATTTTATATTATTTTGGATGTTTGTCTTCTTTAGGGTTTATGTACACTTTTATCGTTATTTTTCATACTTAAAAAAAAACTTCACGAGTATTTAGTTTCTTTACATTTTATATAATATTTTTATAATTTATTTTTAGCATAATTTTAATTTTTTTTTTTTAAATTCATTCATTTATTTATTTATCTATATAACTTTTACATCCAATCTCCTTAATTATTCAATTTTTCCATACTTTATTGTATTATTATATTTCGTTTTAGGTTTAATTGTAAGAAACTGTAAACTTTGTGATTAGGAGTAGAAAATATAGATGATTAAAAAAAAAAGGAAAACCTAATTTATAGAATTATTTTTTAAAAAAACCTATTTTGAGAATAAGTTTGGCCACTGGACATATTTTGGAGATTCAATCTTAAATTTACTGCTTCTCTTACTAAATTCGAACATACACTTTTAAGAACAATTCTAGTTAGTATTATATTACTAAAATTCTTCAAATTAATTTTAGGAAAAAAAAAATCTAAAGGAAAAACTGAAAAATGGGGATTTTATTTTTATACAAATCAATTTTGTTTAATATATATAATTTTTCTCTAAAATTTATTTCGAAAATGATTGTTCATTTTAAAATTTAAACAGGTTGATCGATTTTTTATATAAAATAAAAATGATAAATTGGTAAACTTTACAATACTTTCCAACAACCACCAATAAGTAATTATCACTAATTATGTAATGAATTATTTCCGTTAGTTAAAAATTAAAATATGGAATAGTGTGTCGGCATAGTATATATTCACATAGTCTTTCTATCATGCTCTACAAACACCATTCTTTTGATACTTTTTTTTATATTTTTTTTTATTGCCCTAAAGGTTAAACCTAGAGGGAAATTTTTATTATTAACAGTATGATGCAAATATTAGAACCTTTCTACAATGCTCTTGGAGCACCATGCTTTTGCCACTAATTTTTTATTTTTCTATTGCGGTGAACCCCATAGGAAAATTGATATTATTAATAGTATGATACACATCTTAGGTGTAGTTAAAAAAATCCATACTTTTTCATACTTTTAAAGTTTTAGTTATGTTACAATTAAGTCCACCATAGTATTAAAAAAACCAAAAGCATGGTGCTCCCAAAGCATAGTAGAAATATCCCAAATTTATTAGGTGTAGTTAAAAAATTTCATACTTTTCCATACTATTAGAGTTTTATATATGTTACAATTAAGTCCACCATAGTAATAAAAAAAGCAAAGGCGTGGTGCTCTAAGAGCGTGATAGAAAAAACCCGTTCTCATAAGTAATCTAATGAATGTCTTAAATAAAAATTAGCCCAATCTTAAGAAATGCTTGTACTTAAAAATAGATATATTGCCACATATAAAGAATTTGGGAAAGAGAGTTCTATTTTATTTTATATTTGGAGCTTTGAGTTTGAAATGTGTCCAAATATATAAAAAGAAAGAGAAACTTCTCATATATCCACATGAGTTCTATTCTATTTCTAGTATGTTGTTACTTGTTAGACATCAATTAAATAAATAAAGCCAAATAATGCCCTGGTAGGAAAACAACAGGGACTTTCTTGTTTGTCGTTAAAACAAAAGGAACCTTCGATGGAATTGATGGTACTGAACCAAAACTATATAAATAAATAAAGCTACTCTAATGATTCTCCACCACAGCAGAAACGCATCTATCACTAAAGAAGCTTCTCGAGAAGTCCAATCTTCTTCTTCCTCCTCCTCTTCAACCTTCCAATTCACAGCAGCGCCGAACCTTTCCAAGCTCAACTTCCATGGCAGCCTGCGTCCAACCCTGCAGAACCAACTGCAGGGCCGATGAAAATTACAATTACGAAAGCAAGCTCATCAATTCATGGCGAGCTGCCTTCTGCGACCGCGATTTAGGGCTGCCCATCTCAAAACACGCCGTCAAAACCACCTCCAAGGACGATTTGTGGCAGAAAATTGTGGAAGAGGCCAAATTCAACGTTTTGGAAGAGCCAATTTTATCTGGGTATTATCAAAATTCAATCTTGACTCACGATTCGCTCGAATCGGCTCTCGCCAATACCCTCTCTGTAAAATTGAGCATCGATTCGAGCCTCTGCAGCAAAACACTCTACAATCTCTTCAAAGGTGTATTTTCTGATAACCCAGAGATTATGAATTGTGCTCGAGATGATTTGAGAGCTGTGAAGCAGAGAGACCCTGCTTGCGTAGGGTACGTTCACTGCCTTTTAAACTTTAAGGGCTTCTTGGCTTGTCAAGCTCATAGAGTGGCTCACAAGTTATGGTCTCAAGGGAGACAAACCCTAGCCCTAGTTATACAAAACCGTGTTTCCGAGGTTTTCGCAATGGATATCCACCCCGGAGCGAAAATCGGGAGTGGAATCTTGTTTGACCATGCCACTGGAGTTGTCATCGGAGAGACAGCTGTGGTTGGGAACAATGTGTCGATTTTGCATAATGTCACGCTCGGTGGGAACGGTAAGGAATCAGGAGATCGGCATCCGAAGATCGGAGAAGGGGTGTTGATTGGGGCAGGTAGTTACATTTTGGGGAGCATTAGGGTTGGAAATGGAGCCAAGATCGGAGCCGGGTCAGTTGTGTTGAAGGATGTTCCGGCAAGAACAACTGCGGTTGGGAACCCTGCTCGGTTGCTTGGCGGGAAAGAAAAACCGGTTAAGCTCGATAGAGTTCCAAGCTTCATGATGGATCATAAGGTGGATGTAACTGAATGGTCTGGTTATGTTATTTGAGAGGCCTAAAGTTCAATTTCTTGTTGAGCAAGCTATGCCTAAATGGATAATATTGGGCATTTCTATGCAGTAGCTGCAGTTGCTTAGGATGGAAGTCATCTGCTTTGTGTTCTTTAAGAGAGAGCTTGGAGCTCTCCTAAAACACAGACCTTTCCTTCTTTGTAGCTCTGATTTACTACATGATGTAATTTAGGACATGTGATTAACTGTTATAGAATAAGTTCTTTTTATGGTGTACACTTCGTTAAACTTCGGTTCACTTGTTCCGATAATTTTGATTTCTTAATTAATTATAAGAAAGTACAATGTGATAATGTAATACTGCAGCTAGAAAACCCACCAAAATTTTAGTATCTTTCTTCGTATAGAACACAAGATCTAAACCCTGAACCCAACCGTTCGATTCCATCGTATATACTTTTTCTCAAGGGTTAATAACCTATGAAATGGAGTTTTTGACCGATATAAGCCTTTATGGACAACCAAATACAAATATAGACTGCATGAAAAAATAATTACAAATCTGAGGCAAACCGAAATGTGAAATCTCGGTTTGGATTTTTTTTTTTAGGGTTTAGGGTTTTTTAGTGCCCTAAACCCAAAAAAAAAAAAAAAAATCCAAACCGAGATGTGAAATCTCGGTTTGACTTAGATTTGTATTTTTTTTTCATGCAGTCTATATTTGTATTTGGTTGTCCATAAAGGCTTATATCGGTCAAAAACTCTATGAAATGTCTAAATTTTGACCAATGTTAACTGGAGAGTTCTGAATTTTCAAAAGTTAATTTGAAAGGTTTGAATTTTCAACTTTGTTGAACTTTGGTTTTCCGTCCATTTTTAGGTTAAATTTAACAAAATTGTGTGAAATTTAACAGAATTTTGTTAAATTTAACCTAAAAATGTACGGAAAACCAAAGTTCGAAAATTCAGACCTACCATTAACTTTTGTAAATTCAGATATCTCCGTTAACATGGGTCAAAATTCAGACATTTCATATGTTATTAACCATTTTCTCAGTCATCATCACTGTCATCGACATCCATGCCATCACTTTCAACATCAAAGCCGATTTCATCGATCATCATTCCGAAGTAATCTTTATCCATGTAGAAATTCTTAATAAACATGGAAGCATATCGCTGTAGTTGCTAAGATACCTCGTTTTGCAGCATCTCTACTATCACCGGAATCGCTCCTGCATCAAACAATTCAGCTCGATTCTTCTTGAGGCAACTCGAAAGTCCAATTAGACTCATCACCGTCTCCTTCAAATAGTCACAAATTTCATCATCTCCAACAATCTTAAGCAGAACAGGAAACGCACCCGAGTTAATCAAGATCGGAGCATCATGCCTATCAACCACACTGTCCCAAAGAGCAAGGGCTGCAGAATTCTTTGCACACTCCTTCCCATCTTTAAGGATCCTCACCATTTGATCAGCAATGGGGATAGCATTTGATTCAGCAATAGATAACATGGAGAAAGCATCCTTGGCAATATCCCTCCCTACCTCGCTCGATCCCTCGAGAAGCTCGACAAAAACTGGGATTGCTCCCGATTCTGCAGCAGCTCGGATCGAATCAATGCCTGATAGAATCACGCCGAGTGAATTTGCAGCAATGAGTTTCGTTCTACTGCCGCCTCTTTTGAAGAGATCGACAAGAAACTTCATTGCCCCCGTTCTTGCAATTACCCCTCGCATTAATGGTGAAGCTGCTAACAACCCTAGCGCATGGCAGGCCCTTTCTCGGGAAGCAATGGTGCCGGAAAGATTAATTTGTCCAGAGGATTTCAAAATTTAATTTAGATTACAAGTAAAACATCTCAAACAAAATAAACATTTTTCTGCAACTCTTCTCACCCTTCTCTTCTACTAAACAAATCTCAAATCTTATGTGTTATGTATATATGAAAACAACAACAAAAAAAGAGTTCCAATAATCAATTGCTACCAATTCTAATCTACAGATTGCAAAACAATACTTCCATTGTCCATTACATCGCGAAAATCACCACCGTAAACAGCCTAATAGAGATCATGTCCAGACAGTACGCATATGAATCCAACTCCATCCATTCATGCTAAGGCAGCAGTCTAACTACAAGCTCTTTCGCACTTTCCCTGCATAAAAGAATCAAAACTATTACTACTTTTCAGAAACAGAACATAATCTATCATGATTCTAAGCAAGAAAACAATGAATCAATTAGTAATTACATGACATCACCATGACATTGTTAACCTATAAACAAAACTACGGGTCTGTTGTGTACTGTGGTCTTTCTTTTTAAATCCATCAGGTTTCATTCCAATGGCAAGAAACTAGACAAAAACTCGTATTCAACAAAGCAATACATGCTGAGGTATGATTTGAAAATTGACCAAAATGACCAGAAACCAAAGAGATTGGTGAAAGTTACCTTAAGCATTTGAATGGACTTGACGATGTATTTGTGTTATCCACTCCACATAACCATTTGCTCCTCCAATCTGTTCTTCCACCAGGTTGTTCACAAGAAGGAACCCTTCTCTTGGCTGCTCTCCTTGCCTTACTAGATGACACAACTGGTAATAGGAAGGATCACTCTCCCGAACCTTATTAATTAAAGCAAAAAGCTTCCTGGACATTTCATTGTCGTGCTTGATCAAGGCTACCTGAATCAACAATAAATCAAACATGCTGCATAAGTTCTCTCTTCTCTTATCCAATTTACAAGTTCTACAGAGTGTGACACTCAGACTACAACTTAATGCGAAAATGAAGTCTTTTCCATTTCAGGAAACTGTGTAACATCCCACTCAATAATTTTATTTTCCTGAAAAAAGAAAACTATTTTCACTTTCTTGACAAGTTCCACTCTAAGTTTCAAGTTACATAGAATTTCCTTGTGCTATTTGTTGATTTCTTCAGATAAACAAAGAGCTCCACACAAGTACTTAACTTCGGAACATCTCCATGTGTGTTGGTAATGGAGCCTAACACAGGCCATAAAATTAATAATTCTAAAATTGCAGTCTGAAAGGAGAGCAGCACTCACCCGCGATAAATCAGCTGCAAAGTCCTGACCCAACAAATTCTTGGACACCTCAGGTGACAGCATTCTACCAAACCACAAAATAAAGCGGAAACCATCATCAAATAAGTAAAGACCCTGAGAGTCCAAGCTATCAGCTGTCAAAGGCAGTCTCTTGATTACACTCTCAAGTTCTGCACCATGAGTGTTAGATCCAGATGCCTGCAAAATGCAAGACTCAAACTTTGCATCACATAGGAAATAACACGGCGTTTCATCAAATAATTTATGGATGGTTCATAAAAACCTTACCTTCAAGAGGAATTCATCAATCCGGACCAAGCTAGGGTATAGCAGCTTGAGCAATTTTTTAACTGGCAATGCCATCATGGTGTATCCAGCAGCACATCGTTCATCAAGTGACACCTCAGCATGTCCTCCTCGTAGAGCTGCCGATTTACAAAGTGCCAAACCATACAAAGGTAAAAACTTGAGTGACTCTGGGTAAATCATCCTCCCCCCTAAACGGTGTTGTACAGCATAAAGATTTCGATACTCTTTAAGGGCCTTAACTATCCTCTGCTGCACTGCTGTTCGGGCATCCTCCAGCTTATGGGACAATGTTTTCTCAATTGCTGCAATTTCATTATAGTTCATCAGAAGGCTGATCCAAGAAGACAAATAAAATTATTAGGAGAAAGTCAAATACCAAGCCTGCTGAATATTGAGACAATAGCACCAGCATCTGCTTGTCGGTACATTTCTCCTAAATCAGTCACTACAGGAGCTATCGCAGTATGTACCCTTATGCGTCTTTCTCCACAAGAGGCCGTGTACCTTCGAATGTTAAGGAAACAAAACATACATTCTTTCTACTAGTATATTCATCACAAAATAGTCTAAAGGTAACAAACAAGTTGAGCAAGTACCAGTATCCAAACCAATTAAAGAATTTATGAAAGGCGATTATTCATGGAAAAAAGGATCTCAGAGTTAAAATTGTTGGAATTCGAGGATGAAAAACTACATAAACATTCAACGGTTAACCAGTCAATATTATCCACTAGAGCATCATTATCATATCTGATAAAGAAGAACAAAAGAACTATTAATGGCTACATCTAGCCAAAATCTCCTATCATATAATTATTCTAAGAGAAGATCCAAGAATGGATAGCTTACAGGGCGTAATAGTCTAAAGGTAACAAACAAGTTGAGCAAGTACCAGTATCCAAACCAATTAAAGAATTTATGAAAGGTGATTATTCATGGAAAAAAAGGATCTTAGAGTTAAAATTGTTGGAATTTGAGGATGAAAAACTACATAAATATTCAACGGTTAACCAGTCAATATTATCCACTAGAGCATCATTATCATATCTGATAAAGAAGAACCAAAGAACTATTAATGGCTACATCTAGCCAAAATCTCCTATCATATAATTATTCTAAGAGAAGATCCAAGAATGGATAGCTGACAGGGCGTAATAACATCAAAAAAAAATTCTCATAGCATGTTGTGTAAGTTAGTTTGAACTCAATGCCAACAACTCGCATTTAAAGGATACAACAACGCGACCTGGAAGTATACGCTTTGGGTCGTCAATAGAGTATCTTCATGAGCTAATTGCATTGCATATGCTTTATCACAATCCACAGCAGGAAGAGCCACCAAGTCACTGGATCTCAACATAAGATTCCCGTGATATGATGTAAACCGTATTCCTGCAAGTTAAATCACAGGTAGGGATTTATAAATAAAAATAGCAGATTGATTGTGTTTAGTATCAGAAAATGCCTTGGAATATTTATGCTCACCTTTTCCGCATCTAATGCGCATGACAGCTTCCCATGCAGTTTCCCGTGTAAGATCTCTTGCTAACTCATGTCTCAGCTTCTCCTGCTGAGATGCTAATTGGAAACTTGGATAATAATAAACTTGACCACCAGTATATTTTGCCAAAGTTCCTGGAATAAACGATTTGTAAACAGTATAAGAATCTCTATCACTGTATGCGAAAAAACCCAAACCTTGAAAAGAGCATCGTCAAGAAATAAAATAAAACAATGCACCATTACTAATTGGCTTTATTAAGTTGAATACTTTTACGTTTCCAGCTTCCAAATGAAGCATTATCAATGATAAGAAGCAAATCAAGTAGTTCTCTTCAGCTAAGCAGTTCCATTTATTTGTCAAAAAGAAAAGCAGTTCAATTTAGCAATCTATTTCGATTTGGAACTACCTAACAGCCATAGGAGCTAACCTAAAGAGTGGCCTACGGCTGGAGCTAGAAGAAGGATCCAGAAACACCATGGTAAAAATTTGCATTTTTCACAATGAGTTTTTGTTATCATTCAGACTTGCCACTGTATGATCCAAACATCAAATCACCTAATTCTTCTCCTCGTAGTCACGATTACTGCTAAGCCAAACCAAATAATAACCAAACATATATGCGATTCCAAAACCCGCATGCAAAATTCTAGAGACTAACAAGCCTCCAAGGGGTATGTATAAATTTACTACGGATGAATTCATGTGAAAAGGAAGACGGCTATTACAAATAACACGTCCAATCCAGTACCTACTACCATTCTATCTGAAATATCAAAGAACCCAGATACAAGAACATACCTAATGAAGCAACATCAGTGTACTTGTCGCTGAATGCATACACATTAACTCCTATCTGGTACTTTGTGAGATCGGCAGCCATTTGCTTGTAAAATGGATCTTCTGATATCCTTAATACATTTTCTTTATCTGTCCCATAAATACGGACATCATCTCCACGCAACTTTAACCGTCCAACACCAAGAGATGGCAGTGTATTCTGGAATATGAGCAATTTGCCCCCAAGTTGACTCTGCCAAGGGAAAGAAAAAGGAAAATTATACATATAAAGTTAAATAGATTCCAAAGGTACAAATACTTCTTGGTGACAATCCTAGCTTACCATAACCATGTAAGCTGCCTTGAGGGCAGGACCAAAGGCTGACTCCACGTTCATATTGTCCTGGAACATGGTTGGCAAACTATCTAAGAAGTTTTCCACCACGCTTCTTGATTCTGACAAATTGACAAGGAGATCATCCGGCAAAGGGACAAATATATCATCAAGATCAGACACAACCATCATTTGAGGTTGTGTCAAAGATGACTGCACAAAGAGGGAGTTCGAAATCAGTAATTGGTCCAGCCAGACACGTTGAAAAATGGCCAAAACAAAGTGTTCGCACATAAAATTACTTTTGTAAGTAGTATGATTGATATACTTGCCTTCATATTATAAAAGTGAATTGTACTATCAAAGGTAATGAATCCAATCTGCGTCCTAGGAAAACCTGGAAGATCATCTAAGCATGATCTTATAGTCTGGGCTACAACCTACGAAGATAAACATCTGTTAGCCAATAAAAGATAGAAAACAATCTGCAAAACTAGATAATTGTAGAATCCTGCCGGTGAGATATCATATCTATATAGTGATAAACATATTACTCCTGAATGGAAAAACATTTATTATTCATCAATGTAGAATATACAGATACATAAGTACGGCTACTGCAGAACAAATAGAACATGTCTGTATGAGTTATGTGTCTATCTGGAGCATACCTCAATCATACCACTTCTAACTGCTGATACTGAAACATCAATCAGGAAAAAGAAGAGTGGCGGCATTGGAGGCCGAACCATGTACTCGGTTGGAGCAACAAACTCAACACTGCCCTTTGTAAGCTCAGGTCTCTGATCCAGGTCCATTCTTCTACCAGTGGCATCCAAATGGGCAAAGTAATCACCAGGAACTGGACATCGAAGCAAAAGACTTAGTCATGAACACAAACTTCCTAAATTCCTACCACATGCTGCACACAACTACCATAGGAACTTCAAACATAAAATGCTGGAAAAGGTGCAATAATACTAAAGAGTACTAGTAATGACTGGCTTGTTTTTAATCAGTTTCATATTTCAATTCAAAAGGAACTCTAACTCTAACAGGAAACGAGACCTTTATATTGGTAAGTTATTACCATCATTTTGTAATGAACAGATGTTGCAACGCCATTTTCTTCCTGCATCAGTAAACGTGACATAGGGATTAACGTAGGTGCGGCATCTCCTGCAACGAATAATACCACTTGAGGCAAAATTGACTATCGGGACTTCCTCCTGAATAACAATAAAGATGTATTAGCTGGTACATAATTAATATATAAATAATATATTTTAAGGTGATATGTCTAACAATAAAGAAACAATAAATAGTTCCTCCATTGGAAGAAATGGCAAAAACCAAGAGCCAAATTGAGGGGGATATCAGAGATGTCAGGAAGGAGAATTTTGACTTTGGACAAAAATTAGGGACAGACAGTTTCATCCAACTACGTAAATTTCAATTCATACTCAGACCAAAGACCCTTTGGCTTTCTCAGGGTACCACGTGCTCAAAGTTGAAATACTTACCCCCTTAGGAGCTTCTGCAAGAGGACAAACCACTGCACCAAGAGGCAAATGCCACTTCGAGGCCAAGGATTGGGAGTTTGGTATTGCACTAGTTGTCAGACGTAGATATCTTGAATGGCAGTTAAGCGGATAATTCTCATGAAATGAGCTAGGCTCCACATCACCATCCAACGGCCTTGGCAGAGCTTTAGGATCAAGTCCAGGGTCTAGTGATCCAGGAGCAGACCCGAGGGAGAGAGAGCTAAAATCCTCCATAAGGCCATACATGGTATTGGTGGGAGGTCCAGTTGCTGGATGCTGCATTGGAGTGGCCAAGGGAGGTGGTGCAGTGTAGCCTCCTGGATGTGTTTGAAAAGAGTTCGGGGGAGGATTCTGGAGATAACCGCCCGGACGAGCAGTAAAAGGAGCTTGAAAAGGTGGAGCTTGTGAAGCTATGTTAGGCTGCTGGTTTGCATACCCAGGAAAAGGTGGTGGCACAGTTCCTCTAGCAGCAGGATAAGAAGGCTCCAGTGGAGGAAAAGATGGCTGGAAATTTGGCCTGGGACCATTAGCTGATAAGTCCGATGAGAAAGCACTTGGAGGGGCAAAATTTCCTTTTTGCGGAGGTGATCCCATTGAGGGTCCTTGCACTTGCTGTGGAGGTGTAGGGTATGCAGTCGATTGAGATGATACTTGACCAGTGGAACCAAGAAATGGTGGTGGACCAAAGGCAGGAGTACGAGCAGGTGGTGCTTGCGGTGTTGTTGCAGAAAATTGGGGAGTAGCAAAAGCTGGAGAATTCCCAGCAGTGGGTGTGACATAAGATGTAGGTCCACGAGATGAAGTCATAGATTGACTGCTAAATGTTGAAGGAGGTGGTGCCTGAAAACCAGTTGGTTGTGTTCCAGCCATTGGACCAGAGGATGAAAATGGCATATTAGGCTGGGGGGGAGATGGCATAGAAGGTCTAAATGGGGAGGGTCCTGAACCAACCACTGGTGCAGTAGATGAAAAAGGTCTTGCATTCGGAGGAGGAGCCCCGAAAGGCGTGGAGGAAGGCCTGCCTGGATACATTGGACGGCCTGAGTTTTCAGTTCCCATTGAATTTATGCAATAGCTCAAACCACCTGGAACTTCAGAGCATGGACAGAACCTGCAACACAACACAATGTATAAATTTTGAGTACTCATGAAGATATGTGATATGCCATATCTCAATGTGGATGGCAACAATTAACATATCACTGAAAAACTAAAGCTGGAAAGATTGGTTTACTTAAATCAACTAAATCAAATAATGGCCGCCTAATGAGTATTGGCTGACAAATCAGATTTCCATCTCTAAAGATGGAGAGATTAACGGTTGGAGGTTTCTTGATGTCACTTGATGTCAGCCTTACCAGATTGCAATTAACCACATCTACCATTTTAAATCACGATTGCGGCTTCACTTTTTCTGTAGCCCTCTTGCTTCTCCGAGTTTTTTTGAGCCTTGCGTGACAGTTCAGTGACTCTAAGCAGTATAAAATTTTACGGAACCATAATTCCGGGAGAATTAATTGACCAAAAGACCAATATTTGCCTCTTAGACGCGTCAACAGAATCAAGAAACAGACTAGGAACTGTCCCCAAACTACCATTTCGATTTAATGTGCAAGAATTAGTGCAGACTCTTCATATACGAATCAATCGAACAATATCCAGAAATTGATCAAATGGGAACTATAAGAGAAGAACTACAACTCATAACAAAAAGCAACGAGAGCGAACATTACCTCAGATGATCGTCGTATCCAAATTAGACACACTATAAACCCAAGCAATCCGGTTAATCGGAAGAAACCAGCAAGACCTTCACTTTAACAGAATTCGGTGGCAGACTGCAACTTGCGATGGATGATTGGGAGTTGAGAGAAGCGGATCTACTGGCGATCGGATCGACGACTAGTGAAGTACGCCGATGGAGAATCCTAGACCTCGTGCTAGGAGAGGAGTAGTAGGCCGAAGGAAGAGAAAGACTGAAGCGAGGCTAGAGGAGGAGGAGGATTATGATGATGGAGATCGGAGGAATCAAGCCGCTGAGTACAGAATAGATCCAGCGAGGGCCGATTTCCTTCCTTCCTTCCTTTTTTTTTTAGAAGTTATAATTTAGCTTAATTAAATTTAGTTCTTTATTTTACTTATTATTTTAGTCTAACAAAATATAATTTTCTTTGATTAAATTTTAAGTTAATGGGAATATAAATAGAAATAAAGAATGATGAATAGTATGATGATGTTTTGGTTATGTCACTAAGAATTCTCAATTTCTAATTTAGAAAGAATAGTTAATATTGGTCCAATTTTTAAGAATGATAAATTCCAATTTCGGCCATAATTGAGAATAAAATTTAAAAGATAATTTTAACCGTACAACTTAATTGAAATTACAAATAATATCTAACCTAACTTATTAATCACGCATCATATCTAACCTAACTTATTAATCACGCATCAGACATTTTATTATCCATGTATACATCCGACTAACGACTTCCTGACATCCTATTGTTGCACCGTCTCGTTCTGCCTGCTAATTACGCTGCCACACCTACTCGTTCCACCTGATTTTGTTGTCGCTCCTGCTGATCGCTTCTCGCTTGCCCGTCGTCGTCGTTGTTCGCTACTCACATGTCGGCACTGCTTTTTCCGACATTTTCATATTTAATTAATATTATTAATTTGGTTAATATATATAGTCGATGCTCGCTTGTTGCTGCTCGCCCACCGTATATGTTACTCGCCCAGCGCCGCCGCTTGTTCCAGCTTTTTCATATTTAATATTGTTAACTTAGTTAATATATGTAGCAAAATTATTTGTCAATTAGACTTATTCCATTTATTTACCAATAACATTATACATTGTATTTAAAATTATTATTCTTTTTTTTTGGCCAAATATTTAAAATTATTATTCAATATTCCTCATATAAACTAAACAATATCGTATTAATATTACATATTCTCCAATTCTTATCATTATTCAACAAACCAAACATGCAACCTAAACTAGTTGCTAACTTCCTACCCCGCGCAGATATACATTATTGAAACAAATATTCATTAAAAATATTCATTTATCCTAATTTTAAAAAAATATCTAAAAGATTTTTAAATATTTTATAGATAATTATATAAATTATAAATTCAACTGCATTAATTGAAAAAAAAAAAAAAAAAAGAGGTATTGTAAATCACCATGCGGATAATGTTATGATAGTATCTTTTTTTCAAATAATAAATAAATTAAAAGTAACATTAAAAAAATGTTAAACAAGGTCTTTCGGTCCTAGATGTTTGACCAAATTTGGTTTTTTTGTGCAACATTTTTTTGAGTGTGGATTTTTGGTGTTACATTTGAAATTTGTAGATTTTTAATGTATTTATTAGTTAACTATTAAGTTTGACTGTTAAATATTTATATTTTCTCATATTTACTATTTAGTCATCCAGTATATATCACTAACTTTTAATTTTTACAATTTAGTCATTAAATATTCTCAATCAGACCTAAGTCTTAATTGACCCAGCCAGGGTCTGACCTATGGCTGGGTCTAGGGATGGCAACGGTTCACGGGTACTCGTTGGCCCGCGGGTACCCGCTCCGATTTCACCCTGCCGACTCGTGGGGCGGGTTCGGATTTTCGCGGGGCCCCGCCCCGCTCCGCTCCATGCATATGTTATACATACTAAATAAACTATATATTAGGGGTCCCGTAGACCCGCAACATATTAAGGGATTTCGCCCCGTCCCGCCTCGTGCATATGTTATACATTTATATAAAATATAATATAAAACTATATATATGTAATATAATACATAGTCAAAATAACAAGAGTTTTAGCGAGTTTGGTGATTGTATTTGGATATTAAGTTAAATTTGTAACTTGTGATTCGAATTTTGATTTGAATTTGGATACGGTAAATATAAATTTTAGGATTTAAGGTTTCAAAAAATAAACTATTTTCCACATGAGTCGACCCGCCCCGCCCCACGAGATGTACGGGGCGGGTTCAGGTTTGGCGATACCCGCCCCGCCCCGTTGACACCCTTAGCTGGGTCAGATCCCAGCTAGGGTCGCCGGATTTGGGCGACCGTAACCATGGGTCGAACCCTGATTGGGTCAATTTGGCCCTAGGTCCGATTAACCCTAGCTAGATAAATATGACATATGGTTCAGTTTGACCCTAGATCCAGTTGACATAGCCAGTGTCTGATCCGTGGTCGGGTAAGATCCTGGTTAGGATCCTTGGACCTGGGCAACCCTAACAAGGATCTGACCGAGTCATGGATCAGACCATGGCTTGGTCAATTTGGACCTAGGTCCGATTGGGAATATTTAGGGACTAAATTATAAAAATCAAAAGTTAGGGATATAAATTAGATGACTAAACTAATCAAAATAAAAATATTTAACGTTCAACTAACGGATGCACCAAAAGCCTACAAATTGCAAATGTATAGCACCGAAAGTCTAAAAAAATGCTCCACCAAAAGCAAACTTTAGTCAGACATCTGGCACCAAAATACCTTTAACCCTTTAAAAAATAGTAAGATGTACTGTAAAATGTAGGGGCCAACCACTACGAAACTGGGCCGACCACCCCCTATTGGGGCCAGCCATCGCCCCAATTGGCAGTGGACGGCCCCAATTTGTGGCCAACACCCCAATTGGAACCGACCACCACCAATTAGGGTCGGCCAGCCTGGATTTGGGCCACAGATGGCTCCAGATCGGGCCCCTAACTCTAGTTGAGCCATAGGGAGCTCAGTCGGAGCCTTATGTGGCTATGTCGAAGCCAAGGGCCCCGATTTGAAGCCCTTTGGCTCCGACTGAGCCATCCAAATCACGGCCAGTAGCCCCAATTGTCGGCCCCGCTTTGTGGTGGTTGGCCTCGATTCGTGGTTGTCTGCTCCGATTCATGGTGGTTGGCGGTCTTATGTGGTCGTCGACGGCTAGGGATGGCAACGGGGCGGGTCGGGGCGGGTTTTCGCAGCCCCGGACCCGCCCCGCGGGTCAGCCTGGCTGACCCGGACCCGGGTAAGTGTACCTCCCGGGTCGGGTCGGGTCAAGAATCCCGCGGGTCGACCCGCGGGGCCCCGACCCGACCCGGCGTGAACAAATACTTTTTTTTTTTTTTTTTTTTTTTTTTTTTTTTTTTTCACTTCTCAATATTAAATACAATTTTTTTTGCCAAAATATTACATTATATGTAAATTCAAACCATAAATCTAATATCAATCAAATACAAACACATCAAATTCATCACCAAATACAAATTCAAATCCGAATACCAAATCCAAATTAACAAATCCTAATAATCTAAATATACATCTATTATAATTTGGTCCATGTTATTTATATAGGTATTATATTAACCATATTATTTAGTAAATGTTACATTATATTAACATTAAAAAAAAAAAAAGTAAAAAATATATATATGGGCATTTCGGGGCGGGTCAACGGGGCCCCGTGTCCCTAGACCCGGACCCGACCCGACCCGGGTCCGACCCGCCCCGAACCCGACCCGTGACCCGCGGGTCGGCGGGTCCTCGGGTCAAAACCGGGTCGGGGCTCCGCGGGTCAGCGGGGTCCCGAGACCCGTTGCCATCCCTATCGACGGCCTTGGGTGGTGGCCAGTGGACTTGAGCGGGGTGACCAGAGAAATAAATAATTGTAAAATAAAAATTTAGAAATAGAATCTAAGGATCAAACTGAACAAAATTAAAGTATTTAACGGTAAAATTTAACAGTCAACTAACGGATGCACAAAAAAACTACACACGATCCATAATCCGGCCACATAACATAAACACTCTTCCATTGCATACTAACATTAATATTATGAACATAATGAATACAAATAAACCTAAAATATAGCAGTGGAATTACCTCACCTATATCACACAATGTATTATTAGCAAAAACAAACAAGTATGTAATTCCAACCACAAATTGCGAATAAATCAAATACAACTGAGACACCATTGACCTGAAACTTCACCTCAAGTATCTCCGAATGAAACATTCCTCAGCTTCCGCTTCGTCTAGTCAAAATCGCCGCAACATCTGCATGGATATTGGAATCAGACAGAAACCTCGTACAACAATGATACAATCACCTATTTAAGGGATGTTTTACACACACCTGAAGAGAATCCTTCTATGAAAATTGCTCATCTATATTATACTTATGGCCAAAAATTTCCCTCGGCGATTGAATCAATGTCCCGCTTCATAGGCTTCTGTAGAAAACACAACATCTACAATTTTGTGTGGAATAGACCACTTATTTCTCTGCAAATTCATTCAGTTGCAGCATCTGACGGAACGCCAAATACTTATCCAAACTCGTCCCAGCCCATTGATGACAGAAGGATTCGTCTGTGGGAACAAATGAGCTCAACGGAAATGGACCATTTGGAGCTTTCTTTAGTGAAACTAGGAATCTATGACGAGGGCGGATGCGTTGGCCTAAGGATAAGCTCAAGTATGTTGGGTATTTGGTCAATGAATGCGTCTCGTTACGGAGTTCATTGATCAAGTACTGGTACTTTGGTTTGAGATTATCCTCTAATGACAAGGACAATACCTGAGAACAAACAAAAAAATCATGTTTTTGAGCAGTTCAGAAACACAAGATCTAAATTCCAACATAGTAGAAGACATTAAACATTGTAGAATAATATATCCCCAATAGAGACATTTCATTAAACATTGTTGACTAACATAATCACCCTCTTTTTTCCCATGAAAAGGTAAAAAAATTCACTTTCCCTCTAAGTTTCAAAAAACAGTAGAGCAGAAAAAGAAAAAAGCTTCTAGGTTTAACTAAAAGGACCTTTTTGTACCTGGCACCAATAGAAAAGCGTAAAGCATAATACTGGAAGATGTCACAACAGCAACGACCAAGATGAGCTTTTTTTATTGAAAAAAAGTTAAGAACCTAAAATCAGTTCCAACTATAGGTCAAGTTGCTAATCGTTGTCGCTTATTTAAAATGTTGATATTCGATGTCCCAACTATCAGATTGGTTGATTTCCACTTTTTTCTCTTAAAATTGACCGAACAAAAACATATTTTTTAAGCATTAAATAAGTCTAAACCATAAGCAACAAATCTGATACTTCGGAAAAATGGAAAATGACATGTTTTTGTTGCTTAAAACGCCAATTTTAATGCTAAAAAAAGTGGAAATCAACCTATGTGATAGTTGGGACACCGAATATCAAAGTTTTAAATCTGGAACATTGATTAGCAACATAGTCTATAGTTGGGACTGTTTTTAGGTCCTTAACTAAAAAAAAGACTGACCTGTGTAAGGCTGGTCAAGATCTTCAAGATATCGGAGTTACACATTCCAATACTCCTGAAGAAATTGATCCTAGGAAGCAGGCCATCATCTATGCTGTAATGAAGAAGCTGAGGATGCTTCTTTACCATCTTCACAATACTATCTCTTGGAGCTCCCAATTCCTCAGATAGAAAAAGATATCGAGTATTCCATGAAATGTCGATTCGCTGAACAAGGATTTGAGGACTCAATTGGATAACTTTGCCCAAATCCTTCTCCTTAATGCCAACCTCCTCAACCAAATAACGGACAGTAGGTTTTAGAGAGTTGTCAACACTGTATGAGAAGAGCGACGGAGTTGCAGCAATTATCTGCCCTATCTTGGAATTAGGGATGCCCAACCTCGTCAAAAAAGCAACATGGGCTTTCAAGTTGTTATCAACTGTGTACTCCAGAATCTGTGGCTGCCTTAAGAGTATTCTCTTTACGTCTCTTTGTTTGACACCAACGCTGAATAAGTAGTCCAATCTCTCCTCTGCAGAACATGCATTGATTTGAAGGGAAGGTTTGTGTCTCTCGTACATTTGAAGGAAGTGAGATTCTTTGAGTCCGAATTTGCTTAGGTAATCTAGCAGCGGTACCCATCTCTCATCCATTTGTATTGCTTCACAGAGTCGAGGATATCTACTCCGACCACTTCTAATTGGTATCTGCAACAAATATATTAAAAAAAAGTACATAAAATCAGAGGGGATCAATTGAAACATCCAAACTGGTTAAAGCATGTTAGAGGTTTTTGTTGTGGATCTTACCTTCCCACTACTACTCAAATCATGTGAAACATTTCCCTTTGCATTTCTGACTGTATTTTTCTTCCCATTTTTTACAGCAGTTTTATCCTTGCTAGAAACAAGACCTAATTTAGAATCCGAGGCATTTGATTCTTGCAGCTTTTCGGGTCCTTCATGAGGTTTCAAGCTGTCTGCATTGAAAATATATTTAAATAAGTACAAAACATAAAAGAATTTATACCTTTTATACCCTAAAAATACCTTGTCCGAGGTTGAAAAGTTTCTTTGGCTTATCCCGACTTCTTACATCATAATAAGTTACTTCAGCAAATTCCTCCTGAAATAAACCCAATTCAAGTTAAACTATTGTTAACGGATCACTACAAGTACAAACTGTTTACACCATGTTTAACAGACTGATCTCACACTATTGCAACAAGAGAGCAGGTTCATTTAAAAATTGAAGGTACAAGATAAAACACCTCAGACACAAATAACTGCAGAAAGACCCACAAAAATGAGGCTGTTAGCCCGTGACAATCTCATGAAAAAGAAAGAGGTGATGTTACTGATGTATCTAAATGAAGTTACTGTCAAGACGGATATGAACATGGGATTCGGTACATGAGAATGGTATCTATTTCTGTTATGAAGAAACATACAAGGCATTAAAGCTGCTACAGCCAAATGGCTAATATTTCCCAGTTAAAGATCAAGTTGTTCAACACCAAAAGAGCCAGGCAGAATGGAATAAGCCAATTTCACAGTCAGAATTTAATTCTAGGTATATTGATGATATATTAGCATAAATTGGCATAATTTCCTATGTTGATCATGTCTAGAATCAATCTTTGACCATGAAGTACTAACTCCATTTGGATCCAACATAGCACTTCCATCAACTCTAATGAAACCCACGAATCTGGACCGAATGTTCCACTAAAATCTATGTAGCTGCAGCAATTCAAAACAAGTAATCTGGCTATGCAGTTAATATCAACAATATACTCTAGGTTCGGCTATACAGCATATATTCACTAATCTATGGATACTTAACCACACAAATTACAACCAATCGGTAAAGTTGACAAATAAAAACAAGTTTCAACCGTGATTCAGAACTAGGCAAAATCAGGTTGGCCACAGCAAGACCTACGAAATGGCATATTGTTAACACAAACTACAAATGGCAATAACTATAATCTCTTAATTCTAGAACAAATCCAGACGAGGCTAAGCAATGCATTTGCAATCATTAAAGTAAAACAACAAGGAAACTGATAATTAAATAGATAACAAAGACTCACATCATCGAACAGGCCAAATCCATCCTCGGAATTATCATCCTTATAAAAATCGATAACCTCGTCCTCAAACTGAGACTTCCGATTAGACTTAACAATCTTTGGGGCAGAGTGCGTGGATAAGGCAACTACTAACAGCCGAACTCTCAGCTTCTTCTCCCTCTTCAGCCGGACCTTCCCAAGAGGCGAAAACGAAGGAACGGAGAGGTTCGAGAGACGACACAGCTTGAGGCCGGAGTGAGAGTGAAACAAGGAACTGAGAGGAGAGACGGTCGAAACTGCCATTGCTGGCCGCTATTTACAGTGATAGAGGGAGGAAGAATAAACTCCAAAACCCTAGAGGATAGAGCAGTGGTTTTTATATGATTGTTCAGCTTCGATCGCTATCAATGGCGTCTTCTTGCAAGTTGCAGCTCAGTTTCAAGATTAACCAGACCAGAGGCTGAATTGAAAGACAGGTAATTCACGGCGTGAAGCAAAACGCTGCCGCTTTCGAGAATTCACTCAAAAATTACAATCAATTTACAGGGACCACCCGAACGGAGCCGAAAGATATTATTAATCGGCGAACAGAATTTGTGGTTGGCGCGAAAGCAAACCAGAAGGCAGAAAGAATCGTTTTTTAACCGTCGCCCAGCCACCACACTGTCGTGGAAGCCGCCGCCTCTTTCCTATCATCTGTGGCCGCAGCCGTCCTGAATCTCCTCCGCACACAAGCAGAGAGAATAAGTGTCAAACTCCAAATTTCACCATGCAAGCAAATTTATAATGTTACTTAATTTATTTATTTTATGAAGATTTAACATGTTTTTTAGTAAACTTATATATAAAAAAAATACAACATGTTTTAAATAGTACAATATATTTCAAAACCATTTGTTCAAATTATTTTTATATACATTTTAAATGTACAATATTTGAATCGTTTACAAAGTATCACAACTAAACATTAATTGCTTATACAAATGTTATAATTGAGTCAAATCAGAGATAGCCGATTGTGGATTAATTGAGTTTCAATCGAGTCGGGACAATATGGTAGCACTAATATAGTTATTAGGTTTTGATTTTTTGATATTTTTAGAATAGTATTCGGTTAATTATCTGAACTTAAAATGTATTTGACGATAATTTTGGACGGCTAATTGGAATAAATATCAATTATCATTGTTTTAACGGTTAAGAACCTATAAATTGTCTGAAGTGTCTGACGTTAAAATGAAGCGTCTCAGGTTTTATTTCTGTTGAAATTTGGTGTTTCAGTATGATTATTTTAGAGAAGTCAATCTGACGAAATCGGCTGTCAAATTTGACCTCTCATGCACGCTCTCTTCTCGTCACCTTGCCGAGACTATCACCTAAGAAGCTGACCACATCCACACAAGTAAATCCTGCTCCGTTGTCATTGGAAATTGCTCCACACTACTCTGTTGGAAACATTTTCTTTTGAATGTTCAAGTTATGGGAAAATTTGGCAACTTTGTGAAAAGTAAAGAGTGATAGATTATGGGTGGGTGAGTTGATGAAAATAACTGAAGTGATAGAAAAATACACACGGTGACACCAAATTTCAACAAAAATGAAACATGAGACTGTCAGTTTTAACATTTAAACTCCAGACACCAAATTTCAAACACCGGTTTCAAACACTGGTGAAAATTCTGACAGTTTATAGGGTATTAACCCTAAAAAAAATATATGAACTCATGGCTTCTTATTAGGTGTCCTGGAGTTCCGAAAAGTTTCAACCAAAATATTTACGACAATTTTCATTCAAAGCAAATAATTTCTATACACTTGTATAATACGATAAATTTGTAGAGAAGATTGGAAAAGGTTCGTAATGAAAATCGATGACTAGCTGCAATAAATAAAATGACAGTTATGTTAGATAAAAAAAAAAATAAAAAAAAATTAGAAGACTTGGACGTGAGAGAGGAAAAAACATTGTGGGAAAGGAGAAGAACCTGAAGACATGCAAGTACCGTACCGATGGCCAGTGTTAATGGTGCTAGCAACGTTAATGCTTGCGACAGTGTAGTTGTTGAAGATATGAGTACAAGCAACTCTTATTCATGAAACGAGAGATTTAGGCGTGGCTGGAGATTTGTTTTACTTGTATACATGATTAGTGAGAATAAAAAAGCTTTTGTGACAAGATTAAGAGGCAAATGGCAAAAGGGTGGGGGTTTTTTGGGACAAAATGCACAGTATGGTTGGAGATTTTGAAAAGGCACACAACACAGTTGGTTTTCAAAAGGCACGGCACGATTGGATTTTGAAAGGATGATGTCTCCTTTGATTCAAATTTGTGTGAGGATTTTTTTTTTAATATAATTTCAAATTCATAGATTTTTATTTATATAATAAATAAAAAAATATTTATAAATATAGATATTGGAAGTCTATATATACACACTAAGAATCTTAAAACAGTCTCAACTATATAGGCTGATCTGGTGTAAATGATGACTAATCTAGATGTAGAACAAACATGCTACAATTATTGCTTTCTTAATGGGTGCCCTCCTAGAACCACCATTTCAATTATTTTTTTATAGTGATTAATCTAAAATGGTGTCATTATGTTGTGTTTCGATCAACTTTTTAGGTGTTTGTATAGTTTCAGATCTCTTGTCTCACTCTACATGTCTCAGATCGTACCTTACCGTTAAGATATTGACATGTGTTTTGAATATAATTAATTTTGTAGTTTTTTTATTGAGATTGGTGAACCTAGAAGGAAAATATCAAACTTAAACACACGTGTCAAGATTTAAGCGGTGATAGAACATCTAGATCGGTGAGAGTATATATGTTGGCCAAAAATAAAATTAACTTTTTAGATAATACTGATATGTTGGATTTCAGCAATTACTTGCTTGGTTGAGCCGAACATAAATGGGAAGAAATAAATGTCAGGCTTTAAGCTAAGATAGTGCGGTTAGGTCTGGCAATTCGGGCTCGACAAGATGGGCCGACACGAACACAATACAAAAATTACGAGTTTGAGATTGATATTAGTGAGACAGCACGATACGATAACACGATATATGATGTTTTAAACTAAATAGTTAAATATTAATTTTTTATTTAATTTACCATAAAAAAATTGTATCAGTTTTTCATGTTGGGCCGGGTTGTGCCGTGTTTGAAATGACCCCCAAATATGACACGAACCTGACAGCTGACACGATACGAACCCGCATGGTTCGCACGAATGGCCAGCCCTAAGTGCGGTGTTTCAAGGATTGATCATTTTGATTTTACAGTGATCTGCAACTGTAAACATATATTTAGCAAACGCTGCCGTTTTTGTGAATGCGCTAAAAAGAATAACAAACAATTCACAGGGTTCACAGAAACGGAGGCGATAGATATTCTTCAGAATTTGTGGTTGGCTTGGCTCCAACCAAACCAGAAGAACCTTTTTTATAACTGTCACCTCCGCCACCACGTTGGCCGCCCACTGTCATGGAAGCCGCCGCCTCTTTGCTGTCATCTATGGCCGCAGCCGCGCCCAAATATCCGCCCACGAGCAGGAGAAGAGAGTTTTCAAGCACCAATCTTTATCTCTCCTGCGAAAAACAGAACAGATGCAAATGCAATCCATCTTTGCAAGTAAGGAGACTGCGGCAGAGACCGGCGGCGATCGACGGGGTTACGGCGGTAACTGCTCCGGCGGATCTACCTCCGGCAGAAGTCACATGGGAAATCGTCGTTGGAGCCATAGGTAGTCTTTTATTACTGGCCCCTCCCTGAAATCTAGATTCATAACCAAACAGATTGCATTGCATATATATATTTGGTCATGTTTTTTGTTGCTGATGCTGTTCCTGTGCAGCTGGAATTGCTCCATTCGTGGTTGCAGGGGTTGAATTCAGTAAAAGAATTGTAATAATCTAAAGTCTCCTCATTTGTCTCTATAGTTTGCCCTATTTCTTTCATCATATGGACTTAACGAATTAAATGTTGTTGAAACTAACTCGATTTGCAGATAGCACAGAGAAGATGTGAAGTCTGTGGAGGTTCGGGTTTGGTTCTTGAGGACGGAGAATATTTCCGGTGCGATGCTTGCGGTACGTAATTGGTCAAAATTTATGTGTCCTTGATAAGTACATTTGATTAGCAGCATCATTTAAAGGAATCATAATATATATATATATATGACCATATGGGATATCTATCTATCTATCTATATGCAGGTGGGTTTCTTCCATGGCAGTCGTGGAAGAGGTTCTTCTCGGGTTAGTTATTAAGCTTAAAGCAGACAACTCCACGCTGCAGATACCAGTGCTTCTGTTAAGTGTTAAGCACTTTTAATGGTAGAACAAGTATAGTGCTGACTTCTAAGTATATATAATATAAGTACTGTAATTACACATATATGTGTATATATATTTTTTATATATGTATTACCTTCTGTGGCAAATGGAGAAGCAGAAAGTATGAAGAAAAGGATCTCTACTGAATCTTTGGAGTTATGGCATCGTCCTTTGGATCATCCATCAGTTCAGAATTTAGAGAGATTGCAGTCTTCGATTCACAAACTGATAACTGTTTTAGGCAGGCCGAACTCATAACTGTTTGTGACACAATGCCAAACTGATAACTGTGTTTCACAAATGACACAATGTGCATTGTGTCATTTGTCCACTTGTTTAGCAAACTCGGCATTATGTTCGAACTTCTTGGTGAAAGCATCAAAACACTCTTATTATTTCAACATCCTTCCGACCACCTCGGCATTGATCATCTCTGAGTTAAATTTTATGGGTTTCACCCTTTTAAATAGAAGGTTCTCTTATCTTTATAGTGGCGTCGGATAGAACCTATGCGCTCTGATATTATGTTAATAATAAGACAAACACAATAAAATTATGAGTAAAATCTCTAAATGTGAATTTTTTTAGTGGATTTTTAATAGAAAATATAAAAGAAAAATGAAAGAACAAATTGTATTAATGCCCGGTGGGACCCTATAATACTTACTATAGAAAAATCACACTTTATTTTACATATTATAGCAACACTCTAAAATTATTAACACTCGTAATAGCACGTACAAACACACAAATTGACACCCCTATGATTATAGAAAGATTTGGTGCAGAAGAAACGTGAATAAATATATTAAGAAAAAAGGTTTAGATTATAAAATGAACTTCAAATATACATCATGTTGTTCGAAAATTCAGTTTTTTTTTTAATATATTTAGTACAATAATTATATAAGTGATTTATTAATAGTTTTTTTCTATATTTTTTATTAAAATGGAGGGAAAAGTAACGCAAACTCACATGCCTCTGTCATTTTTATTTTAATTTTTTTCACAATTAATTAAGTTTCTGAACTTAAAAATAAAATAAAAAAAATACATAGCTATTGTCGATTTAGCAATTTTTTTTTTATATGTATGCTTCTTTTATATTTTTTATTTTATATTATATATATAAAAAAACAGTTTTATATATTTGTTGGATCACGGTCGAAGCTCCGTTACGTTCTTGACGGAAAGCTTGAATTCCTGGGCTCCGCGTAATCCTGCAAAAGGGGATGACTGTGTGGTGACCCAGAATCCCTCTCTGATGCTTAAATGAGTGTATGAACGATGGGGTGGTAAGCAGTAATCTAAGTTCGTATTAGAATGTGTGTTTTCTGAGGTAACTTCCTCCTTTATAAAGGAGGGGAACTTACTCAGTTACCTGTAACCGCGCCTGGCAGTTTTACCCACGTTTCCGTATATCTCGTTCAGGATTCCATATATCTCGCCCCACGCTCCGCGTATCTCGCCCACTCTCCGTGTATCTCGGGCACGCCCTGCGTATCTCGGGGGAGGTTATCTGTATCTCAACCGTCTCCCCACTACTCTATCTAGTAGGCGGGTTTCTCGGTCTTATCCTCTGATCACAAGTCCCGATCTATCTCGGGGACTCCAGAGTTATCTCATTCTAGGTCACCACCCAGGACCCCTCGTCTCACGAGACAGGGCCAGCTTTATCGGGGCCTTCTCAAAGGCATATCGTCGGGAGCATTCAGCTCATATATCGGTACCGATCTCGTCGGGACCCTTCATACTGGGCTTCTGGACCTTCCAGTTGGTCTTTCATAAGGCCCATCAGGCTTACTCGCTGTCTATTAACTGTTAACGGGGCTAACGATTACATCGGAACCCATCAATATTCATATCAATATGAGTTCGGAGGTCATCTAGAATAAGTTAACCGTGTTGAATACTCGAATCCTTACATTCCCAGGATTATATTATTCCTTCCTACCAAACAACAGATGACCAGTGACCACCACAAACAAGAAAACATATCTCTTCTTTTTTCTTCGAGTCAAGTCAACGCGCAATGTATATAAAATTTCATAACAATGAATTTGATAATTAATATTTAATAGACAGCTCCTCTATCTCTCTCACACTTACAGCCACACATCAATGGCGTCAGCGAGCCGCCATCGCCTCCTCCTCGTTCTACTCGCCCTCCTCATCACGGCCATGAGTGTGAGCGCGGCGAGTCCTCTCTACAACTTCTGCATCGACACCAATGGTAACTTCACGGCCAACAGCGTCTACCAGTCAAACCTCAACACAGTCCTCTCCGACGTGGCCACCGACGACTCCGCCACCGACTACGGCTTCTACAACTTCACCTCCGGTGGCGGTCAAACCACTGACGACAGAGTCAACGCACTCGCACTATGCCGCGGCGATGTCAGTCTCTCCGACTGCCGGAGCTGCCTCAACGACTCCAGCACCGTGATCCGGCAGCTGTGTCCGCGGCAGAAGGAGGCGATCATCTGGTACGACAACTGCATGCTCCGATACTCCGATCAATCCATCTACGGAGTCATGGAGTCATCTCCAGCATTCTATATGTCGAATCCAAATAACGCGACAAGTGTGAGTCAGTTCAATCAAGTTCTGAGAGAGCTGTTTGATACCTTGAGGACCAGAGCCACTGCCGGAGATTCAAAGAGGAAGTTCGCAGCTGGTAACGCCACGGCATCGGATTTTCAAACCTTGTTTGCTCTTGTGCAGGTATATATATATATATATTGTATACCGTATATATAGAGCGGGTTGACGGCAAACTCACTACATTTGACCCGATTTACAAACGGCTACCCGATTTTCCCATTTCTGAATTCGGGGTTAATTATTAGTTAAAATTTATAGGTATTAATTGCTAATTATTATTATTAATTTTTATTTTTTTATAATTTGTTAGTTAAGATTTTCCTTATGGACAGCGCTAGATCTGTCAAATATAATGTCTAATATGGACGGGATAAGTTAAATGTCTCGCACGTAATTAAAAACAAATTTGGAAACGGATTTAAAATGACTGAATTGTTCTCATGGTTAATATAATTCTTGAAATGCTTCTCATATAATGACGAATTTTTGTAATTCCGATTGTGTGGATACTTATAAATGACTTTATAGGTGATGATAATTCTGTAAATTTTAAGTTAGTTTCTCAGTTTTTTTAACCACATGCAAGCCATATAACTAATTTCGTTAAAATTAAATGAAATATTTGATGATAAGACAAACGCGCTAACTAATTCATAAATTCGAATTTGTGGGTGAAAGTTTTTGGTATGTCTTATAAATAGTTCAATATCCTCCGGCCACATCGATATTGACCTCATCACTTGGATTCATAGTATGATTTTCATCCCGAGCCACTTCAACATTGATCTCACTTGGACCAATACTATGGGTTTCGGACGGTCACCTCGGTCTATCATGAAAGTTTTTTTCAACATTTTTTTAAACGGCCTGTCAAGGATTTGAACTAAATCAATAGTAAGAAACACACATTAACCAAGTGTCACATATGTTCAAATTATTAGGTAAAGGTCTTTAACACGCTCTTATAGAGATATCAACAACTTGTTCACAAGTGAAACTTGATCTAACAAATTAATTAAAAAAAAATCAATTAGCAATTTTTACGAGTGCTTAAATTTTAGGGTTAAAGGTCCTTTTGGTACCACATGTTTGCAAAAATTACACTGTTTTGCAAACATGTGGTACCAAAAGGACCTTTAACCCTAAATTTTATAATTAACCCTAAAATTTGCTACATAAACTTTCAACTACAGCCCAAATTGTTCCATTTGTTATATATACAAACTCTTAATTTATCTAAACGTCCAAGATTTTGCTGCATTAATTAATGTCTAATTTAATCCAGTATAGACTATAATTTTTTTTTTTTTTTGGGTTTTCCGCGGGGTGGTCCTAGGGGCCCTCATCAGGAGGGCAGCACCCGTAGCATGCTTGCTCCACACCTAGACTAATCCCCACTCGCACTTTTTCATTCCTATAGTCACTAGCGGGGATTGAACCCCTGACCTCTGGTTAAGGGATGAAGCGCTGAACCACCACACTATTATAGACTATAATTGAATGTATTAAAACACACATTTGTTGACTTGTTTGTCATGATGTGGTGAAGTGCACGCCAGACTTGTCGGAATTAAGGTGCAATGATTGTCTAGTAGAAGCAATAGGGGGTATACCAACTTGTTGTGATTCCAAGGTCGGCGGGAGGGTGGTTATGCCGAGCTGTAACATAAGGTTCGAAGTTTACCGATTCTACAACGCATCAGTTGATCAACAACCTCTAACACCACCGCCAGCAGAACCACCTACGCTCACTTCTCCACCTCCTGCCGCCACCAATACCACCGCACCACCTAAAGGCAAGTTTTCTATCTTCTTTGTGTAGAGATAAAATGCTAATTACTAATATTTTTTTATTTTTATGATTCGAAATCTATAATTTTTTTAATTTTTAATGTTTGAACTTAAACCTCTGATTAGGAGATGAATCTTTAAACAACTACATTGTATTACAATGGTTAAGGGGCTATGAATATGCAGACAGTTTTGGAAAATGACCAACTTTTTTGCATGCAGGAAGCAAAAACACCGTTGTCATCGTGGTTGTTTCTGTGGCAGCCGTGTGGGCTGCAGCAGTTATCATCGGAATTTGCATCTTTCTGATCAGAAAGAGAATCAAGACAAGGCCATCCGTCGTCTCCACTGTCGAAGGTAAGCTTCATTGCTTATACAATCAAATTCAATATAACTTTTATCCAATCAAATTCACTGCACTTTACGAATACGTTTCATGGCAGATGTGGATGAAATCGGTACTGCAGAATCCCTGCAAGTTGATTTCGAAACTATTAGGGCTGCAACCAACAACTTCTCTGAAGAAAATAAGCTCGGACAAGGCGGATTTGGTGCTGTTTACAAGGTTAACTACCTACTTATCTCTGAAGACCGTTAGTTAAGAGATGACAAATTGAACTGCTATGTCATCTTATGATGGTTACAATTTGAATCTCAGCGTTAGTTAGATAGGTCTGTATTTAGTAGTATGTTTCTTGTTATAGGGCATACTTGAGAACGGAGAAGAAATCGCAGTGAAAAGATTATCGATTGGAATGGGACAAGGAGATACAGAGTTTAAGAATGAAGTGCTTCTCGTTGCTAAGCTTCAACACCGTAACTTGGTTCAGCTTCTCGGCTTCTGCATAAGTGGAAGCGAGAGGCTTCTCATGTACGAATTTGTTCCTAACACAAGCCTTGATCACTTCATATTCGGTAAGCCATTTTGCTACACACTAAGTATTTGTATCGTATCAATAAGATTGCATCGTATCATATCACGGTATTTTACTTTACGGTTAATTATGAACAACTTACTTGCTGAATTGATGACTTGAACAATGCATACAGATGCAGAGAGGCGATCCCTGTTAGATTGGCAAAGACGGTATAAAATAATAGGAGGCATCGCTCGTGGGCTTGTTTATCTTCATGAAGATTCTCGACTCCTTATCATTCATCGTGATCTTAAAGCAAGCAATGTCTTGTTAGACGCTGAGATGACTCCTAAAATAGCCGATTTTGGCATGGCTAGATTGTTTGGGGTGGATCAAACTCAAGCAGAAACCAATAGAATTGTCGGAACATAGTAAGTATTATTTTTTACGTAGATCCGACTACCAAAAAGAATATAATATCTCACAAGCATTATTTTTCTGGTTATTACGCAGTGGATATATGGCTCCTGAATATGCAATGTTTGGTCAATTCTCCAATAAGTCGGATGTTTTCAGCTTTGGGGTGTTGCTACTAGAAATTGTTACTGGCCAAAAGAACCACTCATTTCGAACTGGAGAGTCGACTGTTGAGGACCTACTAACATCGGTACGCAATTCAAATTTACTTAAATTTTCTTAAGAGGGTTAACTGGAAAATAGTACGTTGACCCTGAGTCGAGCTTTAGGTCACACCACAAGTGACCATGTTGAGGCTCTGAGGGAGAATCTCCATAGAACCCCTAAATGAGTGTTTTGACATGTACGCTCGGATACTATATGAAATTTTTAGACTTATCACTTGACCAACTAGTAAATGCATGTTTAATGTTTATACTCCAAATTTAGTCAAACCCTAGGCGAAAAGAAAGGACCCATGCATATTGAGGTCACTACGATGCTGAAGCAACCACAAATAACATTTCTTTAAAACAGAATCAGCTGAACATGCACAAATCGTTTGTTTCTCTTTAACAGGCATGGAGAAAATGGAAAAAAGGAACAATAATGGACATCATCGATCCCACTCTGAGAGATGGATCAAGGACCGAAATGTTAAGATGCATCCACATCGGATTACTTTGTGTGCAAGAAAACCCAAACGACAGACCAACAATGGGCTCTGTCGTCATGATGCTCAATAACTTCTCAGTAACTCTCCAGTTACCATCCCCGCCTGCACTATATCTGCATACCGTAAATGAATCCGAGACTTCGGCTCTGATAATGCAGGACACAAGCGCGAATCATTCAGCTGCATCGAAAGACCACAGTATCCATGAATATTCGAACAATGATGCTACCATTACCGATCTATACCCAAGATAATCAGTTTTATGATAAGGCGATCGACAAGTTACCATGATGTTCTTTTTCTCATTAATTAAATATTGGTGTCTAAGAAAAGCTTGGCCTTGGAGTACCTATCAACTCTTGAGGTTCGCATTTCATTTCTGTAATCTACTGTAAAGTTCGGGACATCTATATTAAAGGCCACGACTATACCCAAGATGATCAGTTTTATGATAAGGCTTCAGTATGATCGACAAGTTATCTTGATGTTTTTTTTTTCTCATTAATTAAATATTGGTGTCTAAGAAAAGCTTGGCCTTAGAGTACTTACGAGTTATGTGGCTTTTCAAATACTAGAGAATTAAACACGTGAGTTGCACGTGTGTGTGATAATAATAATTAATAAAAAGATTAACATCTAATTCTTATATTGACCAGATTAATTATTATTTTGTTTAATATTAACACGTTCAAGCTGTCGTATGGGAGCAGTGTCATGATCCTGGCGTTGCCCCTATCTGTATCAAAAGTTTGAATCCATTTACAGTTATATTGAATATTTTTGCCCACTTGTTATGAGTACACATATAGAATAAAGAATTTAGAAACCTAAGTTTCTGATTAATTTTCTGCTTATCGTTTTATTCATCAACTTGACCATTATATAGGACTAGACTAGCTAGTACAATCTAGGAAGATAAAATATTCTAACAGATAACGATAAGAAATAAAATACTTAACTATATCACTAATAGTAGGGATAATATAACTAAATCTATCTCTACCACTAACTCTAATAATAATAGATATTATTATATATTGTATATATTTATCCATAACACCACTTATGATCGATAAGAAGTTCTGCCCCTAAATGCATGTATATGATGATGAGTTAATTACCACCTGTGAGACCGACCAAGTTGACCCCTTGGTGGCTGCAGAAATACAATATTTAAATTTTCGATAGAACAAATGAGTCGTTGCAATATTTGTAATACATTAGGAAAATAACATAAAGTTTGATTAACTCGTGATAGGGCTGTCAACACCTTGATTAGAGTCCTACACCAATGCAGGAATTTATTTTATATTTTTATATATATAATTCTTGAAACCAAACACAGAATTGAAAATAGACAAAATAATGTCAAACTTTTATAATAGTGAGACGACGTCCTTAATTTCTAAAACCAAATACAACCTTCATCGTTAGCCCGTTCGAGAGGGTGGGGAAGGAGATCTCCAGCTATATTATTGTAGGCGTAGTAAATTAGAACCCGATCAGGAAGAGAAGATAGGGGGGAACTTAGTGTTTCATTGAAGATGATGCATCCAAAGACAAATTGTAGAGCTGTCAGCAGAACAACTCTGATATTTTCGTCTCTAGACCTTGAGTGAGACGGATGTACATGCAGGATGTTGGAAAATTCAGAGCTTATAGAAGTGGTGTGTGACTTGAGCACGCTGAAGGAAATGTATAATTTGGATTTGGAAACTGACGCAATGTTTCAACTCTATAAACGTTGGTGATGGCAACGACTGGTGGTAGCTTTTGGATTCGCAAAGGTATGCTACCGAGAAACGGTATGTGTGGATTCAAAAATAGAAACCGTTCATTAATATTTTTTTGGCTCGTCCCTGTTGGATCACGGCAGGAACTCTAGTTACGGTGACGGATTCCTTAGCTCCTCGCAATCCTGCAAAAGGGGAATAGAGGGCGGTGGCCCAGAATCCCTTTCCGATGCTTAACGTAAGTATGGTGGTCAACAGGGCAAGCAAGCAGTATGTGTATGTGTGTAAAAACGTAACCTTAACCTGAGATAACTTCCCTCCTTTTATAGGGGAAGGCTATCCCAGTTACCTGATTAGGCGGTTGGATTGTGATCCACTATCCCACATATCTCGCCGTATATCTCGCCACGCATCTGTACAGTTACACGTATCCCACATATCTCGCCCATTATATCACTACTGTAATCGTAGCGAGATTTCCGGGATTGTGCTCTTACTGGCGAGTCTCGATCATTATCGGAGACTCCCAAGTTGCATCATTGAGGATTCGGTGTCGGGGAGTGGTGTCAACTCCCATATCGGGACCGACCACGTCCAGGTCCGATATCTTCGGGGCTTTCCCCTATCGAGGCTATACTCACTCGGGGCTATTCCATGTCGGGGCCTCCGTCCGTCGGAGCCCTTAGCCTTCCAGCAACCCAGCTCCTAGCCCAACGGGCCTAGTCGCCGTTTGTCAATCGTTAAGGGGCCTAACGGCCTTAGCCGGGGCCCATCATTTGCCCCCAAGACGTGAGGGACTTATAATGCGTCGCGTCTTCCAATATCGGACCCTTCAACATCCCTGTCGGGGGTCTTTATTTAAAACATCGGAGGCCTTTGCCCTACTTTCGTCGGAGGCCTTTGCCTCGGATCTCTTCAAGATCTTTTGGGATCCTGCTTGGATTCGAGAGGATTTCTCGATCAGACCAGCATTAAATGCTGATAGAAGGTGAAGGAACGCCTCGGGTTCTGCACGCCTGCTTTCTGAAAAAGCACTTTTCAACCACCACGGTACGTCATCATTCCTGTCTTATCTGTCTTCCATGCGTCCCGACGGTTCAAATCAAAATCGTTTCGCCTTCTTCAGATTAGCACGTTTCACTTTGGACGATTCCGATTGAATCGTTTTGAATTCTATGGCTCAGATTGCCCGGCCCTTCAGTTCTCTCCTCCTTTTCTTATAAAACCCTAAACCCAGACATTGTTTTACTCTTCCTCTGCTCCTTCTTCTCTGCGATCCCAAGAGCCTTGATCCTCCATACTTCAAGTTTTCACCGACGCTTCAAGCACTCAAGCTTTTCCGATCAAGACTTCAGTCACCATGTCTGGTAAGATTTTTCACCTTATTACCATTTTTTCCTCCATTTTTGATCTTCTTAGGTTTCAATTTCCCCTCCTTCCTTCCATCGACGATTTTCAGCCGAGGGATCTGCCACCAACAGCGGGTCTTCCCATGATGGACCACCTTTTGTCTTCAAGTATCTCAAGAACTCGCTTGCACCTATTAACTACGATAGGGCTTGCATAGAAGGTGGTATCTTCGAATCCTCCTTCGGGGCTCGCTATCCCTATGAGCAATTCAAATTCAATCCTCGCGAAACCTGGGTTACACTCCCTAAAGAAGGCGAGGTGTTCATCTCCCCAGGGCAGATCCGTGCGGGAATTCGACTCCCGTTTTGTCCGAGTTGGGTGGAGCTATGTAACCACTACAAGACTTACCCCACGACCTTCTCTCCACACGTAATCCGCACATGGATTGCCTTTCAAGTGTGGTGTGATCTTAACAAAGAGGACTGGAGCTATACTCTGGAGCTTTGGCGGGTCCTCTATAAGATGATCTGCAACAAAGATGGGATCTGCTCCTTTACCCCCGCCAACCCGAGGGGACCGACGAGCAATATAAGGAGATGGGCTGGGATAGGAAGGTGTCCTGGAGGATTTGCAAGGAACGGGCCATCATCCACGACAAGGGGCATGACAATGCCAACTGGAAAGAAAAGTACTTTTTCATCAAGCCTGGTCCCATCGAATGGCCGAAGACCGCCGTAGAAGCTGACCCTCCTGTGCCCTTCCGTAAATGGTCGGAACAGACTAAGAGGGCTTTGATGCTCATCCAAGCCCGTCGCTGGGAGGAGGGTTATCGGCCCTTCGAGGCCACTTCTGTTACTGATCGACAACGGATACAAATTTTTATCATGCTGATTGATCCCCAAGCCGGGGGAAAAATTCGTGATGGCCTTTCCAATGTAATTTCCTGGGTAATCTTCTAATTATTTCTTGTTTTCATTGCTTACAGCCCATCGATCATCGCTGACCGCCCATCTGTTTCAGGAGGATACCGATGCCTCCCACTCGCTGAAACGTAAGAAGAAGTCATCGTCCAGGAGAAAGTCCTCCGACGCGTCGGAGCCGTCTCAGAAGAAAAAGAAGACCTCCGAGGCACCGAGGTCTGCCCCCACACCCGAGGGGCAGACTAATGCGGACGTGGTTAGGGCCGCCTTCGGCGTCCGCTCCGAAAAGGAAGGTAAGGAAGTTTTTCGTGCTATAAAAAGATATAGACAGTTGGTTCCTCAGGACCTTCAGGCCCCCGACATGGAAGGGCGGATCAGGGACGTCAAGCTCGTCCTTCGAGGGGAAACTCCACACGTCCTCGAAGCGGGTTATTACAACTTTTTCGGCTGCAAGCAATATGTGGAGCGTTGTCTATTTTGGTATACCGATATCAAGAATCTTCCTCACCTTATTCGTCCCGCTGCAGGTCACACGGACGTCGCACCTACTGCACCTGCCTCAGACCCCGTGCCTGCAGCGGAGCCGGGGGTAGATGATGCCCCGACTGAAGTCCGTGGCCAATTCAATCGGGTGGTCAACTTGGAGGACTCCCTCTCCGAGGACCAAGCTGAGGAGGAGGGCCTAGTCCTCCGACGAAAATCGAGGTCGACTCCTGCTGAGTCATCTGTTAAGGAGACGTCCCCACTCCCCCTCGCGCTAACATCGGCACCTGCTAGGAGCGCGACCCCCGAAGCTCGGACAAGTGAAGATGGGGGAGCCCGTCTGGTAGTACCTCCATTCCCCTTGGATGGAGACTATTACCAGGCCTTCTCCTCGGACCAGAGTGCGGAGCCTTGGAAACCGGTGGAGTCTCTGCAGGAGATTTCTCTACATCGGGGGTGCCAGGAGGAGAACTTGGCCTTGCACTTGATGTCAGGCTCGATCCCGCCATCACTGAGGCGTCCCCTTTCACTGGAAGGGGAGGACATCAAGGCGGACATCCGTCAAATGGCCGTCCGTCGGATAGAGGTAGGTTATACTTTGCTTTTACTCATCTGAAAGTATTCCGACTATCAAATACTAAGCTATATTTGTCCTCAGGAAATGGCGGACCAGGATCGTTGCTTCGGCTACATCCTGTCCCTGCAGGAGGCTTTGGAGCAAGAACGGGCCAACTCCAACATCGAGAGCTTGAATAAGCTCCAGGAGGACCTGGCCACCTCCGAGGCGTCAAGACTCCGAGCGAAAGAGGGCAGAAGGCATGCCGAAGAAGGTAGGCAGCAGGCTGAGGAGGGTAAGGCCAAGCTTGTTCAAGAGGCTCAATCCCAGCAAAGGCGGATTCAAAGCCTTGAGAGCTCGCTTAGGCGGGAGCAGCAAACGGCCCTAGCCGATCGGAATCAGGCCGCCTTTGATAAAGCGGAATTGAAGGAAACTGCTGATCGGCTGAAGCTTGAGAAGCAAAGGGCTATCGCGGAGCTGGAGGAGGAAAAGGCGGACCGTTCCGCCCAAATAGCAAACGCGAAGGTCCAGGGCCGCGAAGAATATCGGAGCTCGGAGGACTTCAAAGCGGATGCGGCGAAGCATTGTCAGGAAGACTTGCAGAATGCCTTCCTTGACATTGTCGAAGAGCTTAACGAAACTTACGGGGACTCCATCGACCTGAGGAAGTCCAAGATTCTCGGCCGAGCCGCAGAAAGGTACTTTAGCCTCCCGTCGGAGAGTTCCTCCGAAGATGCCGGCGACCCCCCTGCAGATCCCTCCGATCCTACCCCTCCGAAGCCCTCTGAAAATCCAGCATCCGACCCTAAGGCATCCGAGGACCGAGTTTAATATTTTATAACTTAAGTCCTCGTAGTCCTTCATCATTATCTCTCTTGTATTGAACCTCTTAGGCCTTTGAGCCTTTTATTAATATCATTTCCGATTACATTATGTTCTTCATAACGCTTTTATCGGACCCTAAGAACCTTAAGGCTTTCCGTCGTCCTGAGACGCTTTTTGATCGAACCTTAAAAACTTAAGGATTTTTCGGACGTCCTATGACGCTTTTTAATCGAACCTTAAAAAACTTAAGGATTTTTCGGACGTCCAATGACGCTTTTTAATCGAACCTTAAAAACTTAAGGATTTTTCGGACGTCCAATGACGCTTTTTAATCGAACCTTAAAAACTTAAGGATTTTTCGGACGTCCAATGACGCTTTTTAATCGAACCTTAAAAAACTTAAGGATTTTTCGGACGTCCAATGACGCTTTTTAGTCGAACCTTAAAAACTTAAGGATTTTTCGGACGTCCAATGACGCTTTTTAATCGAACCTTAAAAAACTTAAGGATTTTTCGGACGTCCTATGACGCTTTTATGTATCGAGAACAACTTAGGAATACTTTGATCAGAAGTAACCTCTTTATTGATTGATGTCTTTTACATAGCATGCACCACTCAGGGCGACTTAATTACATCTTTGCGCCTCTACGGACGACTTATTTGTCAAACATGACATTTCTTCAGATGTTCACCACTAAAGGTGTTTCTTAATACCTTGCCATCGAGGTCTTCTAACCTATAAGCATTCGAGGCCGGCATGCCTACGATCTTGTAAGGCCCTTCCTATTTCGGGGACATCTTGTTGATCCGATCTTGTAGGGCGAACTCATTCCGACGCAGGACCAGTTCCCCCACGTAGAACTGTCGCGACTTGACCTTCCGATTATAGTACCTGGCCGTCGCCAAGCGCATCCGAGCTTGCACTATGTCGGCCTCCAGCCGTTTTTCCTCTAGCAAGGATAACTCCAGGCGCCTTGTTTCGTCATTCGTCAAAGGTCCTATCCTGGCTCTTTCTGGACTTGTCGAGGGCTCATAGCTTCTGGTCCGATGGGACGCCACAGCGATTTCCACGGGAGCGACCGCCTCCGTCCCATAAACAAGTGCAAACGGGGTTTCACCTGTTGACCGCTTGGGTGTCGTTCGGACCGCCCACAACACGTTCTCCAGTTCGTCCAGCCATTTTCCGTCCAAAGCATAGACCCTCTTCTTCAAACCCTCCATCACGATTTTATTGGCAGCCTCCACCTGCCCATTGGTCTGAGCGTGATGGACGGATGCTGTCCGATGCTCGATACCAAACTCGTCCAGGAACTTCTCCACTTGGGCCCCATTAAACGGAGGACCATTGTCGCTGATTATCACCTTCGGCACCCCATATCTCGACAAAATTCGGGTCTGAAGGAACTTGATAATATGTCCCGCTGTTGTTTTGGCTAACGGCTTAGCCTCGATCCACTTCGAGAAGTAGTCAATTGCGACAAGCAAATGTGTGCACTGGCCTTTTGCTTTCGGAAGGGGTCCCACCAGGTCAATGCCCCACTGCGCGAAGGGCCAAGCACTCCCAATGGGCATCAAATCGGCAGCAGGGGCTGTGATATTCGGAGCATATCTCTGACACGCGTCACAGGATCGGACAAGCGCCGTTGCTTCCTTATTCATCGTGGGCCAATAATATCCCAAGTTCAGCGCCTTCCTCAGGATAGACCGAGCGCCTTCGTGACATGCCGCGACTCCTTCATGCAACTCCCTCAGAATCCGAGTCGTATCGGGTTCGGCCACGCATTTCAAGAAAGGAGTCGAAAGCAGACCCTTCTTGTACAACTGGTTATCCACCATCGCGTAATTAATTGACATTCGTCGCAGTCGCTCCGCTGCCACTTTATCTTCAGGGAGTGCCCCCGTAGTTAAGTACGCGATTATCGGGGTCATCCAAGTGGGTTCTTCCTTCGATCCCGTTCCGATGGCGCACACCTCCGACGGATCGGTGGTCGATAGAATCACCTTCTCCAAGAAGTGTACCTTCCGACTCTCTTCCAAAGGTGCCCCCAAGGCAAATTTGCTCAAGGCATCAGCCTCTACATTCTCTCCCCTCGGAATTGCCTCGATATCAAAGCTTTTGAAGCTCTTCTTCAAGGTCCGAGCCTCCTGAAGGTACTTCTTCATGATCGGGTTCTTTGCTCCATACTGCCCCCGGACCTGATTTACAATCAGGCTAGCATCACACTTCACCTTCAAATGTTCAATTTCAGTGCCCTTTGCGATTTTCAGCCCCGTTATAAGAGCCTCATACTCCGCCTCGTTATTGGTGGCTCTAAATGTTAGGGCCAATGCATATCGAAGTGGCTCCGCCCCGCCTGGCGGAATCAATACGAACCCCGCACCGGATCCATCCGAGCTTGAGGAGCCATCCGTGTACAACTCCCAGGTGTTCTCCTTATTTGGCTGTTCCGACTGCTCCGCCGTCGGGACCTCTTCAGTATTCCCGGTTGCCCCCTCTACTGTATCCGTTGCTTCAGGATCAGGAACAGTAGATTCAACTATAAAGTCGGCCAATGCCTGCCCTTTTATAGCTGTTCTCGGAGCGAAATGAATCCGAAACTCGCTAAGTTCCACGGCCCACTTTACTAGTCTCCCCGACGCATCAGGCCGGTTCAAGAAGTGTTTCAATGGCTGATCAGTCAACACCGTAATTTCATGCGCATGGAAGTAAGGCCGTAACTTTCTAGCGGTAATAATCAACGCAAAGAGGTACTTCTCAATCGGAGGGTAGTTCATTTCACTCTTGGCAAACGCTTTGCTTACATAATAGACGGGGATTTGATTGCCCTCGACAGCTTTAACTAAAACAGAGCTTATTGCAAACGAAGAAACAGCCAAGTAAAGATAGAGCGGCTCGCCTGGAGCTGGCTTTGCTAGTGGTGGGAGGGTGCGGAGATGTTGTTTGAGCGCTTGGAACGCCTCCTCACATTCGGCGGTCCATTCGAACTGTCGGTTGGCCCTCAGCACATTGAAAAATGGCATCGCCCGGTCGCTTGCCTTGGATAGGAAGCGATTCATCGAAGCCAGTCGACCGTTCAGCACTTGCACTTCCCTATGGTTTGTCGGGGACTGCATCTCCTCTATCGCCCTTAGTTTTTCGGGATTCACTTCGATCCCCCTTTGGCTCACCATGAAGCCTAAGAACTTCCCTGAATGTACTCCGAAGGCACATTTGGCTGGATTCAGGCGGACTTGGTGGAGCTTCATCCTCTCGAAGGCCATTGCCAAGTTACCAACGTGGTCCGATGCTCGTCGGGACTTCACCAGCATGTCATCTACATAGGCTTCCATGGTACTTCCAAGCATATCCCCGAACAGCTTGTTCACCATTCTCTGATAGGTCGCCCCCGCATTCACCAGGCCGAAAGGCATGACATCGTATTGGAAGACTTCACTGTCAGCGTAGAAGGCGGTGTGTGGGGCATCCTTTTTCGTCATCTTTATATGGTTATAACCAGAATAAGCATCCATAAAGCTTAGCAGCTCATGGCCCGATGTAGCATCCACCAATTGGTCGATCCGCGGGAGCGGATAACAGTCCTTCGGGCAAGCCTTGTTCAGGTCGCGGAAGTCGACACACATCCGCCACTTCCCGTTGCTTTTCCTCACCAGCACTGGGTTGGCTACCCAAGTCTGGAATCGGATCTCCCTAATGAACCCAGCGTCGAGCAACTTGCCAACCTCCTGCTGGATTGCAATCCTCTTGTCTGTCCCCATCGGACGTCTCTTCTGCGCGATCGGCTTGATCGTAGGGTCGATATTCAGTTCATGCTCGATCACGTCACGGCTGATTCCTGGCATATCGCTTGGGGACCAGGCAAACAACTCCTTGAATTCTTTCAAGAGCGCAATCAACTCCTGAGCCCTTTCCTCGGTTAGGGCGGATCCGATCTTTACCCTCCTCTCGGGCCCATCTATCTCGACTTCTTTTAGGTCCTCCATGGGGGCGGGGCGCCCAAACTCCTCTCGAGGATCAGTGTCTGTCTGGAGAACCGACATAGCCTCCTTCCTCGATCTCCTTGTGGCGTTGACATAACACCGTCTCGACGCCACCTGGTCGCCTTTCACTTCACCGACCCCATTCTCAGTCGGGAATTTCATTTTCTGATGGATAGTCGAGGCCACTGCCATCAGCGGGTTGATGGTGGTTCTCCCAATAATCGCATTGTACGCCCCTGTGGATTCGACCACCACGAATTCCACATCTCTCTTCTCCATTTTCCAGCCACTGCCGAACCACACAGGCAGCGTAATAACCCCCAACGGATAAGAGGTTGTGCCGCAAAATCCTACCATCGGGAAGTTAACCTCCCGTAGGTCTTTCTTCTTCTTCCCCATCTGTTCCAGGGCGTCGGAGAAGAGGATGTCGGAGGAGCTTCCTCCATCAATGAGGATCCTCTTCATTTCGAATCCACCTACATCCAGTGTCACGACTAGGGCATCCTCGTGGGGGGTCTCTACTCCCTCCAGATCCTTCGCCGAGAAGGTAATCTCCATTTCCTCCTTCGAGGTCCATGACCGGGACCTTTTTCCCAAGACCACTGCTACGGGCACCTGGTTGGCGTAACGCTCCCGAGAAGACGATGTGTCTCCTCCCGCAGCGAACCCTCCATGGATCACATTAATGACCCTCTTCTGTCGGGACCCTGATGGGCCCTCCGAAGGCTCCGTTTCGGACCTCCTCTTCCTTGGGGACCTCGATCGAGATTTGGATCTCGACCGAGATCGGGAATGGGGCTTGCAGCGCGAATCCCCCACGAACTCCTTCAGCTTACCCCTCTGGATAAGCTTCTCTACTTCCTTCTTCAGCTCCCGACACTGGTCAGTGTCGTGACCAGTGGCCCGATGGAATCGGCAGTAACGGTCGGTGCGGGAGCCCAACTTTTCGCCTTCCCTCTTTTTAGGGAAACGAGCGAGGCCTTGCCTCTCCATTACGGCCAAGACCTCTCTCAAAGGCCTGTTGAGGGGGGTAAACTCCTCCCTCTGACTGTCTTTCTTTGTCGGACGCCTATCCTCCCTTCGATCAGGGCGTCCCCGACTCCGACTACTCTCGGAGCTATCCTTCTTGTTTTGGTTGTCCAATGGTTTGAACAACTGCTTTCCTCCGCGCCCCTTGGGAGCAGCCAACTCTCCGGCAGCGATCTTCGACTCTTGGACGTCGATTTGCTGTTTCACCCTCATCTGAAGCGCCTCCATGCTCCAGACGTTTTTGGCCGCAACGCTGTGTAGTAAGTCGGAGCCGTAGGGGGGATTGAGGTTTTTCAGGAAGGTACGGATGGCCTCGCCCTCCGATATCTCCTCATCCAGCTCGGTCATGCCAGCCGTGTAACGCTGGTAGTATTGGGCCAGCGATTCGTCGGGCCTCTGGACCACCTCATGCAGGGTCCGAACACTCTTCAGCAGCCGTCGACGCCCTTGGTACTGGGCGATGAATCGCTGATGCATATCCTCCCAACAGGTTATGCATTCGGTGGGCAGACTGTAGAACCATGTCATCGCCTTCTCTCCCAAGGTACTCGGGAACAACGCACAGATAACATCCTCATCTGGGGTCCTGCCCATGCACGCTGTCAGGTGCTTCTGTACGTGGCGGACCGGGTCCGCGTCCCCGTCGTACTCATCTATCTTCGGGATACCCAAGCCTGGAGGGGCCAGGGTATGGATCAGCCTGGGAACGAAGGGATGGGTCTCCCGACTCCTCAACTCCGACATCATGGGCTTCTGATCTCCCATGCAAATACCCACAATCTTCACCACCTGATCAGCAGTGAGGGGACCATTCAGGGGGATAGTCCTTTGCTGTACTGGTCCTGGTCCATCGACCACAAAGTTCTCCGTCGGTGCTGGATTCAGATTCCTGGGGGGAACGGGCTGTTCCCTCAACGGGGGAGGTGGCGGCAGATTGTCGTCCACCTGCCTTCTGGAAGCATCTCGCCGCGGAGGGAGCGGTGGTAGATCTACGGCCTGCCTTCTGGCAGCCTCTCTTCGGTCTAAGAGGGCCTCCATGGCCTCCATGAATAGGGGCATGGCCTCTGCCACTACCCTGGCCAGCTCCGGGCTCTGGGAAGGCACCTCGTTCCTGGGTCCACCAGGGAGCTCGTTCCTGGTCATCGACCTGGTTTCTCTTCGCGGAGGAACAACCTCCCTGGTGGTGTCATCTCGGTGAGTGCTGTCACCATCGTCTCTCAGATCCTGATGCTGTGTATCATCCTCAGGGGGATTGCTGGTGGTCTGCACCTGCTTGCCTGATCGCTGCGGCTTGTTGCCAGCCATGGTATGGAGTCAAAGGGAAGCAAACTTACTTTGGCTTTTTGTTGCGTTTCCCACAGACGGCGCCAATGTTGGATCACGGCAGGAACTCTAGTTACGGTGACGGATTCCTTAGCTCCTCGCAATCCTGCAAAAGGGGAATAGAGGGCGGTGGCCCAGAATCCCTCTCCGATGCTTAACGTAAGTATGGTGGTCAACAGGGCAAGCAAGCAGTATGTGTATGTGTGTAAAAACGTAACCTTAACCTGAGATAACTTCCCTCCTTTTATAGGGGGAAGGCTATCCCAGTTACCTGATTAGGCGGTTGGATTGTGATCCACTATCCCACATATCTCGCCGTATATCTCGCCACGCATCTGTACAGTTACACGTATCCCACATATCTCGCCCATTATATCACTACTGTAATCGTAGCGAGATTTCCGGGATTGTGCTCTTACTGGCGAGTCTCGATCATTATCGGAGACTCCCAAGTTGCATCATTGAGGATTCGGTGTCGGGGAGTGGTGTCAACTCCCATATCGGGACCGACCACGTCCAGGTCCGATATCTTCGGGGCTTTCCCCTATCGAGGCTATACTCACTCGGGGCTATTCCATGTCGGGGCCTCCGTCCGTCGGAGCCCTTAGCCTTCCAGCAACCCAGCTCCTAGCCCAACGGGCCTAGTCGCCGTTTGTCAATCGTTAAGGGGCCTAACGGCTTTAGCCGGGGCCCATCAGTCCCATTGGATTTTGGATTCAAAAATAGAAACCGTTTATTCTGTAGGCTCGTCAAGTTCGTGGCTTTGGGATAGTCGTTGACAACATTGGGGAGTCGATGTTTGGGTACAAGAAGGAAGAGACTATGGGCTAGTATTGGTTTGGAGGTTAGAGACGGCAGGCCACCAAGGTGTGTTTAGGGGACAACACAAGAGTTATTTTGGTGGGTTGGAAGGAATTTCGGGGGTGTTTTTGGAATTTAAAAAATTAAGAAGTTAGACTCTATCTAGTCTAAACTTCGCGGGACAGTGTATTAAATGCTCTATAAACTTTACTCGGTCTAGTATGACATTTTGATAATTGTTGTTAATATTTATATAGGTAGTAGACTAAAATTTGCATCTTTGATTGTTTTAAGCGGTGGTGGCCGGTGCCGTGGGGTGGTGGCCGGCCCGTTTCGTGGCGGTCGGCAGCCTTGGAGGTGGTGGGTGGTGGCCGGCGGCCTTGGACGGTGACTTGAGCAAACAATAGGGACTAAATTGTAAATATCAAATTTTAGAAATATAAATTTGAGGACTAAATTGAACAAAATAAAAGTATTTAACGGTCAAACTAACTGTTGACTAACGGAAATACAAAAAACATACAACATCTCAAACATATGGCACCAAAAACCTACAAAACGAAACATATGACACCAAAAACCTACACGGGTCAAACATGTGGCACCAAAAGTACCTTTAACCCTAGTATTTTAAACTAAAGTTTTCATATAAGTAACTTCACATTAAGATTTAAGAGTCTAATTAATCCCGTTCCAAAACTGTTTAAGTCCGTTTTGAAACTATCCTCATTTCCGCCTTTTGAGTCTTTGACCATTCAGATCGTTGGAATATAGAATTTATTTTCTATATATTTTATCTTATTTCTTACACTAATTCAAATTTTGTTTCACTCGTTTTTTGGTTTGCCATTTTCATCGGTTTTCTAAATTCTAATTGGATAAATAGTATACCACCACTATTCAATTTAATAAATGTACGATTTTTTTGGAAAACTTATGTTACTTCCTTCCATATGTTGTTAAGTTTGACTAGCAGACAAATTCTACTCGATCGTAAACTATCTTATTTAAAAATGTTACAACGTAAGCAATGCTTACGAGCATTCGGCATTATTAATATTTCGCTTAGTTATCTCACGACTCTCGCTGCACACGCTTGCGTGCAACATATGAGCACCCACCTTGTTTAGTAAAAAAAAAAGATTGAATTAAAATTATTAAAAAAATAAGTCTATGTTATCTTTTTTCTAATGATATTTTCGAAAGAACCCATTTTTTGCAATTTTTTTAATTTTTTTTTGTTGTTTTCATATATTATTTATAAAAAGAAAAAGAAGATAATATTAAAATATTTCTACATTAAAATATATATATATATATATATATATATATATAATATAATAAAAAAAAGCAATTGATAACTCTATATAATTTTTTCATTAATATTACATAGCGGTGCTTTTCATTCAATTCATTACCAATACTTCATAAGGTTCCAGATCGGTTATGCACCAAAATAGACTGATTTTTTTTTTTTTTTTAAAGTACGGAATCAGTCCAACTGTTGCAGTTTTTCATGTTTAAACTTTAACTAATATCAAATTCGGACCGACCGGATCAGAACTGTTAAACAATTATGATTCTGGTCGAGCCGAATCAAACTGTTTAACCAGTTATGATCAGGCCGGAACCGGCCCGGAGCGATTCTATTCCCTTCCGTACATGATACCACTTAACTTGTTCCAACGGTTGTATGGACAACGTCCAGTCCCGTCTTAATCTAACTAACTATACTCAATCCGTTATTGCTTAGGTAACTGATGTCATTATTTATGTTAAGAGCTAGATCGTATCCTTGAAAAGCAATCTCTTGACTTTATTTATATATATGGGTTAAAATTATAAGAATTGACTTGGTAGATATTTATAAATAATTATAATAATATTTGATATATAATCAAATTGGTATCTGAGATAACACGCTAAAACGAATTGGTATCTGAAATGATTGTTGTGAAAGATTGGTACCTGAGAAGATCCAAGTGCCGCACTGTCTAAACAATCGTTAGTTTTAGATGGAAAAGGTCACTTGCATCTCACATGACCACTTTAGGCGAAAATTCAAAAACTATATCCATCTGAAATGACTAAAATATTGATTAAACATGAAGAAACGCTTCGTTTCCCTTTGAAATATGGACAATCTGCTTCTTTTGTAATCGGTAAATGCAAATGGTATAAATCAACTATTTGAGAAAAATGAACAATTATTTTTTTCTAAATTACAACACACTAACACTTACATTCCATATATGACATGTGTAGAACCTTTGTTGAAATTTTTCCAAAGTGTCCGAGGTTTTCACCGCATCAATTAGTCCACAGTCGCATTTTTGTTAACTGGGTGTTGGCATTGAACTATTAGAAGCAATTGAAGACATCAACTTGAGGTGGAGACCACTAAAATCGACTGATGACGCAGAGAATGGAGGAGAGAGCTCAGAAAATTAAAGCTTAGAAACCCTAATTGAAAAGTGATGAATGAGGAATAAAAAATAATAATTGTTATATTTGTTTACATCAGAAGTGTATTTTAGTCAGTTCAAATCATTAAATTTCTTATTTTGCCGCCTAAAGTGGTGACGTGAAGACGCATGTGACATTTTTTTTTATCTTTTAAAAAATAAATCGATATTTTTATTGACATATCACTCGAATTACACGAAAATGTACATGTATTTTTAAATAAAATATATCTCCTTAAGTTAGCACGTTATTTTCATATACTTTATACATCACACTAAATATATTTTATATTCTAGGGATATGATTTATTTTCAAAATTCATTTGGTGGGAGCAGGTTTGAAAAATAATCTTAGAATGTCTAGAGTTGGGCCAAATTCTTCCCATAACATCGAATTAAACTACATGTTCTTCCGCTTTCATTATTGCAAACATCTGATTATTAATAGGGATATGCATAGAACTGGTCCAGTCCAAATTTGAAAAACTAGACCGGTTCTGTTGGATTGGTTCCAGATCGATTCTAGTTTATTTTTGTAAAATCAGTATGTCTCGATCTGGAATCGACCCGACCCGTTTTTCTATACAGATTTACACTAACTTTTTATTAAAAAAATAAAATAAAAACAAAAACAAAAAGCTAGTTCAAGTCTATATCGTTCAATGTCAAAATTAGTCCAAAACAATCCAGACCAATTCATAACTAGTTCTTAAATAAATTTAATAACAATTCTTAATCTGGTCTTCCCTTAAAAAAACTGGTATGTTTAGAATTGATTCAAATTAGACCGGCCGGTCCAATTCCAGGCCTGTTTCTTTCTGATCAGGCCGTATCGATTTTTTTTTTTTTTCTTTTCTTTTCCCAACCCTAATTACTAGTATTTCTTATAAATATATCCACATATAAATAGATAGATTGACTTTCTATTTCAGTTATGTATATAAATTTCATTTCATGGTAGATAATAATTTGGTAATAGACAGCACTCTCTCTCTTTCTCACAGACGCACACAGATCAATGGCGTCGGCGAGCCGCCATCTCCTTTTCCTGTTACTACTGACCGCCCTCCTTACGTCCACGAGTGTGAGCGCGGATTATCTCTATCACTTCTGCATAGACAGTGTTGGATTTTAGGGAGCAATAATACTAACACTAACACAATAAACAACACCCAATAATTAACATATTTTACTTCACTTGAATTTGGCATAGTTTGCCATGGATGGAAGACACTAGTGCCGCCCCCCTCACCTTTGCATCTCTCTGTTCTAATTCTACTCTCTGTTCTTTTTTTTTTTCACTTACTTACTATTCTCTCTCCAATCACAAAATACCTAGCAGCTACCACAATGCAAAACGCACAGCATAGTAGCTAATGGAGATAAACTAAAGTTCTGCTTAATTACTAAACTGCCACTAACTAATTAATTTAAACAAACACATTAATTTTAACACTCCCCCTTAATGTGTTGTTCTTCAACTCCTAATAGCTCACGGAACTTCTCGAACTTGTCTTTAGGTAACGCCTTAGTGAAAATGTCCGCAACTTGATCTTCGGTCTTCAAGTACATCATCTGGATTTCTCCTTCTTCGATCTTCTCTCGAATGTGATGATACTTGACCGCAATATGCCTCGTCCTGCTGCTATACACCGGATTCTTCGCCATCGCAATAGCTGATTTGCTATCGCATAACATTGGTGTCGCCTTGTCTTGCTTCTCGCCAATGTCCTCCAAAATTCTCCTTAGCCACACGGCTTGAGAACATGTCATAGCCGCAGAAATGTATTCCGCTTCCGCCGATGATTGTGCAACCGATTCTTGTTTCTTCGATTGCCAAGAAAACACACCCGAACCAAGTGAAAACACATAACCGGATGTACTCTTCATATCATCTCTACAACCGGCCCAATCACTATCACAAAAGCTCATTAGCTTCAACTCATCATCTCTTTCATACTTGATACCATATGCCAAGGTCCCTCGTACATAACGGAGAACTCGTTTGGCGGCTCCAAGGTGAAAATGACTCGGATTACTCATGAATCTCGACAACATGCTCGAAGCAAACATGATATCCGGTCTCGTGGCAGTAAGATACATCAAACTACCCACAATACTCCTGAAATATGTGCAATCCACTTTTCTTCCTCCATCTTCTTTCCACAACTTCTCATTTGAAGCAAGTGGTGTTGCCATTGTTTTGCAACCAAACATATGAAACCTCTTCAACATATTCTCGGCATACCTCTTTTGGCAAACAAACACACCATCATCTTTTTGATCAATCTCCAAGCCAAGAAAATAATGTAGCAAACCCATATCACTCATCTCATATGTCTTCATCATGTCATTCTTGAACTCACTAATCAACTTCTCATCATTGCCGGTGAAAATCAAATCATCGACATATATGGCAACAATAAGAATTGAATTACCTTGTTTCTTCACGTAGAGAGTGGGCTCGCTTTTACTCTTCTCGAATCCATGACAAGTGAAATAGTTGTCGATCTGACTATACCACTGTCGAGGTGCTTGCTTCAACCCGTACAAAGCCTTGTTTAGCTTGTACACTTTCTCTTCTTCTCCTTCTTTGACAAACCCTTTCGGTTGCTCAACATATATTTCTTCTTCCAACACACCATTCAAGAAAGCCGACTTCACATCAAGTTGGTATAACAACCAACCTTTCTGAGCTGCAAGTGCTATGAGGATCCGGATTGTGTCCTTACGCGAAACTGGAGCATATGTCTCATGGTAGTCAACCCCAGCCTGCTGTAAGTACCCTTTTGCCACAAGTCTTGCTTTGTTCTTCAAGACCGAACCATCGGGATTATGCTTCACTTTGTAGATCCACTTCACCCCAACAACATCTCTCTCAACTGGCTTGTCTACCAGCTCCCAAGTCTTGTTCTTCTCAATCATGTGCAACTCTTCTTCCATGGCTTTCTTCCACGCTTCTTCTTGGATAGCTTCTTCAAAGCTTTCCGGCTCAACTATGCACACATTACATGTCGCATATACTTCGGATAGTCTTCTCAACCTCCTCGGTGCGCTACTCGAAGTAGATGAACTAGAACCCGAACCATTGCTCGATGGCGATGATGGATCGACTCTAGGTGATGTAGGTGGAGAGTCTTCAACATGCTCTTCGTCACCTCCAACCTCTTCTTCATGAACAACAACTTCTTTTTGAACTTGCTTTTCTTTCCAATCCCAACTCGCGTCTTCATCAAACAACACATCTCTATTGATGATGATTTTCTCCTTATGCAAGCTATACAACCGATATCCCTTAGATGTCGAGTCGTACCCCAAGAAGATACACTTCTCACTTGTATCATCAAGCTTTGTTCTCTTTTCTTTCGGAATTTGAGCATAGCAAATACACCCAAAAACTCTCAAATGCTTCACCGAAGGCTTCTTCTTGCACCAAGTCTCAAGTGGTGTCTTGTTTTGAACTGCCTTTGTCGGGCATCTATTCAACAAGTACACTGCCGTAGACATCGCTTCGGCCCAAAACGTATCCGATAACCTTTTCTCCTTGAGCATTGTTTTTCCCATCTCCACCACGGTTTGATTCTTTCTCTCGGAAACTCCATTTTGTTGCGGGGAGTAACCAACCGTTAGTTGTCGTTCTATGCCTTCATCTGCACAAAACTTGTCAAATTCTCGGGAGTTGTATTCTTTTCCCCGATCACTCCTCAACACTTTTATATATCGGCCACTTTGCTTCTCAACAAACACTTTGAATCTTCTAAATACACCAAAGACCTCAGATTTTTGTTTCAAGAAATAAATCCAAGTCATCCTTGTGTAATCATCGATAAACAATATGAAATACCGATTACCTCCTTGAGAGGTAGTTTTCATCGGTCCACACACATCGGTATGAACTAACTCCAATGGCCTTTTTGCTCTCCATGCTCCTCCTTTTGGAAAAGGATCTCGGTGATGCTTCCCCATGGCACACCCTTCACATACACCATCTTTCTCTTCAATTCTAGGCAACCCATAAACCATATTCTTCTCTTTCAACAACTTCATTCCATTGAAATACAAATGCCCAAGTCTTTTGTGCCATAGCCAAGACTCATCACTAATATGTGCCTTCAAAGCAACATCTCCCCCATAATTCAAACTCAATGGGAAACTTCTACCTCTTGTCATCTTTATCTTTGTGATCAACTTCATGTCATTCTTCTTGTCATAAATGGTGCACCCACCATCTTCAAAATATACACCATATCCTTTCTCCACAAGTTGACCAACACTTAGCAAATTTTGGTCTAAGTCGGGAACTAGCAACACATCACTAATAAAACTCATTCCCTCCTTTGTTTGGATAGGAATCGTACCTTTCCCGACCGCTTGTACTAGTGCTCCATTTCCCATCTTCACTTTGGCATTCACCTCTTCATCTATATTCGTGAAGATGCTCCGATCACTAGACATATGATTGCTACAACCACTATCAAGCAACCACACTTCATCTTTCTTCTCGGATGCTACTTGACAATCGGCCAAGAGCACTCCATAATCATGATTGTCATTCTTCTCTTCGGAGACATTCGCTTGCTCATTCTTGAACCTACAATCTCTTTGCACATGCCCAAACTTCTTGCAATTATGACATTGCGGCTTTCCCTTAAACCAACAATCTTTCTCGAAATGACCACTTCTCTTACAAATATGACACGTCTTCCCCGAGCTTTCCGCGGTGTAACTTCTATCAAAGTTACCTCTTCCTCTTCCACTTTGGCCTCTTCCTCTTCCTTTGCCAAATTTTCCACCTCGTGAAGACTCACCTCCTCGATGCTCCGGAGATGATTGCTCTCTCGGTTTTGTGGCCAAATTTAACTTAGATTGTAAAGCACTCTCAATTGATTTGTCGGAGTGTCTTAACAACCTTTGTTCATATGCCAACAATGATGCCATCAAGTCACGAACGGTCAATGTTGACAAATCTCTAGTTTCTTCAATAACCGACACAATTGTATCATACTTCTCGGTCAAGCTAATCAAAATCTTCTCAACAAGCCTTTTATCTTTAACTTCTTCACCATATAAACTCATTTGACTACCAATATCGGTTACCCGATTGAAATAGTCCTTCAACCTTTCATCTTCACTCATCTTCAAATTTTCTAATTCGGCTCGCAAAGTTTGCAATTTAATAGCTCTAACCCTTGCATTTCCTTGGTACTCATCTAGCAAAGTAATCCAAGCATCATGTGCCGTATTACATCTCATAATTCGCGGAAACAATGATTCCGTCATAGCTTGTTGTATAAGTGCAAGAGCTTTAGCATCTCTTCTCCTAGTATCTCTCAACTCTTTCTTATCGGCATCACTCAACATAGCTATATCAACGGGCTCCTCAAATCCATTTTCAACAATTTCCCATACATCTAGAAATCTAAAGATAGTTTTTACCTTCAAACTCCAATAATCATAGTTTTCTCCATTGAAGATAGGAATCGACACTCCTTGCTCGCTCGATCCCGCCATAGAAGCTTGATTTCTTCTCCAATTGCTTGATTTGCTCCGGTTTGCCTTTCGTCAAACCCTAACTCGCCCAAACACTTAATCGACTAGGCTCTGATACCAATCTGTTGGATTTTAGGGAGCAATAATACTAACACTAACACAATAAACAACACCCAATAATTAACATATTTTACTTCACTTGAATTTGGCATAGTTTGCCATGGATGGAAGACACTAGTGCCGCCCCCCTCACCTTTGCATCTCTCTGTTCTAATTCTACTCTCTGTTCTTTTTTTTTTCACTTACTTACTATTCTCTCTCCAATCACAAAATACCTAGCAGCTACCACAATGCAAAACGCACAGCATAGTAGCTAATGGAGATAAACTAAAGTTCTGCTTAATTACTAAACTGCCACTAACTAATTAATTTAAACAAACACATTAATTTTAACAGACAGCAACGGCAACTTCACGGCCAACAGCGCCTACCAGACAAACCTCAACACCGTTCTCTCCGACGTGGCCTCCGACACCACCATCGACTACGGCTTCTACAACTTCACCTCCGGTGGTAGTCAAAGCCCCAACGATAGAGTCAACGCCCTCGCACTCTGCCGCGGCGATGTCAGTCTCTCCGACTGCCGGAGCTGCCTCAACGAGTCCAGATCTGTGATCCGGCAGCTATGTCCGCGGCAGAAGGAGGCGATCCTCTGGTACGATAACTGCATGCTCCGCTACTCTAACCGATCAATCGTCGGAGTCATGGAGACATCGAATTCATTCTATATGCAGAATCAAAACAACGCGACAAGTGTGAATCAGTTCAACCAAGTTCTGAGAGAACTGTTCGATTCATTGAGGACCAGAGCCGCTGCCGGAGATTCCAAGAGGAAGTACGCTGCTGGTAACGCCACCGCACCGGATTTTCAAACCTTGTTTGCTCTCGTGCAGGTATGTATATATACCGTATATTATGGCATAAATATATATATATAGACGCAGTTATTGATCAGTTGATGGTCATGATGTGGTGTGAATTAAGTGCACGCCGGACTTGTCGGAAATAAGCTGCAATGATTGTCTTGTCGGAGCAATGAGGGAGATACCGGCTTGTTGTGATTCAAAGATCGGCGGGAGGGTGATTAGACCAAGCTGTAACATAAGGTTTGAAGTCTACCGATTCTATGTCGCCTCAAATGAAGCTCTACCACCACAGCCACCAACGCCGGAAGTACATACGCCGTTGACTTCTCCACCTCCTGCACCTTCTCCACCTTCTCCACCGGGTAAGGGTAAAACTTAAAAGTCATCCAGTAAACCCTAAACCCTTGCAGTACGTTATACAATCTAATTTTAGCATTTTGTTTCATTCATTAACTAATAGATTTCGAATTAACAAAAATTAATTGAACAAATACACCACTATATTTTAATCATGTTATCAATTCAGAATATTGTTTTAGTTGTTAAATACATCATTATATTTAAAAATGTTACAGATGCTCCACTATGTTAGTTTACTATTAAATATTATGTAAAAAATGACGAAAAACACCTGCTAATCACATGAAATATATTTTGGTAATATAATTTTAATATTATCAAATTAAAATTTATTTAAATATTTTTAAAATTATCTTAACATTTTTTTTTGTAATTTTTGTTAATTTTTTGTTCTTTTTTAGTTGTAAATTTTTTGTTTTAGCTTATTATCGATTTGTTAATATTTTAATTCTCATGTAATAGTTTCATAGTTTTGTTATAAATTAGTTTCATGTCAGCAACGTATACATCGTCAACATTTTTACATTAAAATTTAACAGTAGATTAATAGAGTGGTACATTTAGCAACATTTCAAAACATTATAGGGCAGTTGGCAACATCTGTGGTGCATTGGGCAACATATCAAAACATAGTAGTGTATTTAGCTAATTAACCATTTTAAAAATGAAAAAAAAAACCATAATCACAGTCGGTGTGAGTGGAATATATATATATATATTAAAACTATATATATAATATTGAGTTTTGTTCGTGTTTTCTACTTCTATAAAAATTTATATTATTATATTATTGACTCACGTTTTATACATAAATTTTTTTACAGAACATATTCATCTTGTTGCTGATTAATTTTTTTTACAATTGTATATATATATAATATAGAAATATGTAAATATCATAAGTCATCACCGCCTCTACTTTCCCATGAAAAAAAATTATTTTTAAATCAGAATACTTTAAAAAATAATAATTAGAACTCTTTATTAAGATGTTCATAATTTTTAATCCAAATAACATAAGAAAGTACAAATACAAATATACCAATCCCATTTTTTTTATGAAACTAAAAAACACCACTGTTGCCAAAACCAACATCACCTTTTTTTTAAAAAATTATTATATATCTTTCCAATTTTTAGCCTTTTTAAGGGTTTTGGGTTTATGTATTTTTTTTTTTTTTTTTTAAAATCCTATTGGATTTGGTGAATGGTTTGGCCGGGTTAACCCTATTGGATAAAACTCTTTAAATAGTTTTATCTTCTAGAGCAACTTCGTCAAAGTGTTTACTCAACATAATATGGTTTTACTTTAAATCCTAAAACTACATAAACACTAAATTCTAAAAACCATATTGTGTTGGGTGAACGACTTGCCGGAGTTAACCTAGATAATAAAACTATTTACAAAATTACAATTTTATTCGCTAAGGTTAACTTGACCAAACCGTTCAATATAATAGGGTTTTAGAAGAAAAAAAATAATACATAAATTCTGAACCCTTAAAAAGATAAAAACCGAGAAATAAAAAAGGAAAAAGGGCGGCACCGCTGTTGCCACTTGCCAACAGTAGTGTTGGCTAGTTTCGTAAAAAAAATTAGGCTACTATATTTATATTGAGCATCCACAATGGTTTTACATAAATTGTATCTTTAAAGCTGCTACGTAGACATTTATGTAGACTTTAAGTAATACGTAAAGTTAAGACAAACGTAAACAAGATTTGCTCTGCAATCGTATTACTTAAATATATTTTATTATTAAATTTTCCAACAACCACCAATAAGATATTAGCATTAATTATAAAATGAATTAATTTATAATTAAATATTGGTTACGTAATATACATAGTGCATTCCTTAAATTTAAGGAATAGGTTACGTAAAAGTAGGTGGGTCCCACTTTTAAGGAATGCTATGTAAAACCATTGTAGAACGTTTTTATATATTTTTACGTAAAAAACTATGTAAACACATGTTTAAGGAATACCATTGTGGATGCTCTTATGTCATTATTTGGCTAAGAATTATAATATTTAAATTTAAATAATATTAATTTAAAAAAAGAAATATATTTATACATATTATAACTGTATAATATAAATTAATAACATGAATTTGTATAATGCATTTTAATGATTAATATGTAATTAACTGAAAAGCTAAGAAATTACATTGGAAATATTAAATTTCAGTGTAATGAACCATGTAAAATTGATGAAATCTAAAAGTTAAGAATCGTGATTAGCATAATTTTTTTAAAGATAATTTCGCACTCAACCGCTAAAGTTGGTGCTAGATGGATGCACGAGGTTGATTACTGAAATCCAAATGAAATCAACTTGCTACTAAGATGGAATCGTGAGAGAAGGAGAATGAAACAACACCCAAACTTCAATTCATTCGTCCAGCTCAATCCTTACGATGTGATTACATAAGCTTTATATTTGGAAAGTAATCTAACAAACTTAATAAGGAAGATAATCTTTAGTCCTCATACTTATTCTAATATAATTGCACTGAGGTCCTTATGCTTTCTTTGATAGTGAATTGGTCCCAATACTTCAATATTCATCAACTTCTCTGCCACTTCTAGCAGGTCCTTGGTCTGCATTCTCATCATTCTTCTCATTCTTCTCATCATCTGCTTGGTACAAGTTCTTCACTCCATATCCTTTCAACAGCTCTACCAATTGCTGTTTTCCCAATGCTTAGTAAGCAAATCCGCAAGTTGATTTCCAAAATCAATATGTCTGGTTTTCATCGTTTCATCTAGCAATAAATTCCTTACGAAGTGGCAGTCAATGTCTATGTGTTTAGTTCGCTTATGGAACATCAAATTAGCTGCTATCTTGATTGTTGCTTCGTTATCGCAAAATAACTCAGTTGGACTCTTTTGCTCAAATCCAATCTCTTGCAATAATTCACGAAGCCAAATGATTTTTGTAGCTGCAGCCCCCATACTCATGTATTCTACATTTGCACTTGAACGAGAAATAGTGTCTAATTTTTTTTCTTTCCATGATAGCATTGCCTCCATTAACTTAACGCAGTACCCCGTTACTGATTTCCTACTCATCAAGCAGGCACCCCAATCACTATCATAGTATGCCCTTAACTGCTTCAATGAGTTGTTTGATGAAAATAAAAAGCCTTGACCTGGGTTCTCCTTGATGTATATGATCACCCTAATAGCAGCTGCCATGTGAGATTGCTTAGGGGCGTGAATAAACTGGCTCAGATGTTGAATGAGATAGACAATGTCAGACCGAGTCATTGTAAGGTATAATAATCGGCCAATCACTCTTCTGAATAGTTCTCCATCTTCCAGTCTTTTGTCCTCCAGATTTAAACCAAAAACCCCATCATATTGAATGCTAGTGAACTTTTGATGTTCCTCAATGGGTGATGAAAAAGATCTTCCTTCAAGTAATGCAGCATCTGCAATGATCTCCAAAGAGTACTTCCTTTGGTTGAGAATAACGCCTTCTTTAGACCTAGCTATCTCCAATCCTTGGAAGTATCTTAAAGTCCCCAAAATTTTCAACTTGAAATGATGCTTCAGAATGCTCTCCAATTCATCAATCAAGGTTAAGCTTGACCACGTAAACTAGCATATGTACCTGACCACTCTCCTTTTTAATGAACAAAGAGTAGTCATATTTGCTTTGCGAGTATCCATTTTGAATTAGACACTCAGTTATCTTTATGTTCCACTGCCTAGAGGCTTGTTTGAGTCCATATAAGGACTTGAGCAGCCTGGAAAATTTCCCTTATGAAGCAATTCCTTTATTGAAGCCTTGAGGAACTGTAATGTGCACCTCTTCATTCAGATCCCCTTGTAGAAATGCATTGTTGATGTCCATCTGAAATAAGGGCCATCTTTGAGCTGTTGCAATGCTCAAAATGGTTCTGACTGTCACCATTTTTACCACATGTGAAAATTTGTCTTTGTAATCAATGCATTCCCTTTATGTATATCCTTTAGCCACCAAACGAGCTTTATACCTCATAAGGGATCCATTTGAGATGTCTTTCACTCTAAACACCCATTTGGACCCAATTAAAGACTTATCCTTTGGAAGATCAACCAATTCCCATGTTTTGTTCTCTTAAAGTGCTGTTATCTCTTACTTCATAGTTAACACCCAATTCTCATTTCTGGCAGCTTCATCAAAAGAGTAAGGTTCTCTGACCTTCTTCAAAGAGCTAAGAAAGTCCTTGTATTCTGAAGAGATTAATGAGTAATTGACTGCTTTACGAGTCATCAAGTAATCACACTGCCATTTTGGTTTAGTAACCAAATGTGTTGATTTTCTTATCAAGGGAATAGAAGAAACGTCAGCTTGAGAATGATCATCCATTTGAGACTGAGAAACAGGATCATCATCTTGAGATTGAGAAAAATAATCAACTTGAGACTGAGAGGCAACTCTAGTTTGAGAAGAAGCACCAATTTGAAAAGGAACATCAACTTTTTTTTTCTTGGCAAACAAAAGGAACATCAACTTGAGGCTGAGAAAGTTGCTCATCATCTTGAGTATCTTGTATCTTCTCCTCTTGTTCATCATTAGAGTAAGGATTTTCAATCACCTATTCTCTTGGACCAAATCCTAATTCAAGTTCCTCCTCAAAGTTAGAAGAAGATACTGGCAAGGCTTTGCATCCCTGAAAGGAAAGACCTTTTCACGAAATACCACATCTCTGCTTACAAACAACTTTCTTGTTGCCAGATTAACACATATCCCTTATGAGTGATAGAGCACCCTAACATGAAAGAAGGTATGGAACGATTTTGAATTTGTCTTTGTTTTAGAGATCATCAGCAAAAGCAAGACATCCAATTTTTTTTTTTAAAAGTGTATGATTTGCTGATTTACCATATAGTACCTCATAAGGAATCTTCCCTTGAATAGCAGTAGAGGGCATCAAATTGATTAGGTAACTTGCAGTCAACATACATAAACTCCAATAACGATCAGGTACACTTCCGTAAAACTTCAAAACTCTGGTCACTTCTAAAAGATGGCGATGTTTTCGCTCCACCACTCCATTTTTCTGAGGAGAGTAAGTGCAACTGGTCTGGTGCTTGATTCCTTGAGACACAAACAACTCCTTGGTCACCAAGTTACATAATTTCGTCATATTATCACTTCTAAAGCACTGAACTATGGAGCTAAACCGTGTCTTCACCAAAAATAGAAAATGCCTGATGTGCATAATAACCTCTTCTTTGCATTTCATCAGGCATACCCAAGTAACACGACTATAGTCATCTACAATGGTGAGGAAAAAACGTTTGCCATAAAAAAAAATCACTCTGTAAGGTCCCCATACATCTAGGTGAACAAGAGCAAACAACTTATGAGATTGAGTTGAGCTTTGAGAAAAAGGGAGTCTGGTTTGCTTTGCCAAAAGACAAGCATTACAATCCTTAACCTTTGTTTCAACACTTGTATATAAATAAAAAAAAAATCTTTAGTTTATGAATACTCATCCTTTGATGTCATAAACTCAGATCTTCAACAGAAACCTTCTCCTTGTTGCTTGAGCATGTGAGAATCTCCACTTTCTCCTTCTCATCTCTTGGAGAGGTCAACTTCATAGTATATAAACCATCACGGAGAAAACCAGTCCCCACCATCTTCCAATTGGAGAGGGCCTGGAGTGTAACATGATTAGGAAATAAATTGATTGACAAACCAAGCTCCCTGGTTAACTGAGGTATAGAGATCAGATTATATCTGAACTGAGGGGCATATAAAACCTTTTTAAGACAAAAGGAAGGTCCTAAGTCACACGAACCAATGTGAGTGATAGGTGACATATCACCATTAGGCAGCAAAAAGATTTATGATGAGAAGTGTTCACTCGAGCATTTAACATCCACTCCCTATTGCGGGTCATGTGGTGAGAAGCCCCACTGTCTATGGTCCAGTCATCATTAGATGATACAGTCACTATACCACAGAATAGCATACCTGACATGTTGGCTTTGAATTCATCAGTCTTCTTGAGAGGAGCACTAGAAGCCTCACTGTTAGACTTTGCTTGTTTTGAGAAAATAGTCAACATTTGCTGGAATTGACTGATCTGATCTGAAGTGAAAGAGCTCAAGTTTGTTGACTGACCATTGGCTCCTTCATCACTTCCACCCATCACATTGTTTGCTATAGGAGGCTTTTCAGACCATCTATTTCTCACATGATCTAGTACCCCATGCTTTTTCCAACAAATGTCTTCTGTAGGACCTCTTCTTCTACAGTAGTTGCATTGAAGGAGATCTCTCTTGATTTTGTTTCCTCTGAATCCTCCAACATTCTGATATCCTCCACTTGTTCCACTATAGGTATTATAACCTGATCCAGCATTGTTACTCGGATATGAGCTCATGGTGTTGTCTGAAACTCCATAAGGAACTCCACCTACAACTCTCTGGTTCTCCTTTTGAATCAAAACTAAGTAAGCAAAATGGACTGTTGGTAGAGGATTCATCATCAGTAAATTTGTTCTGATACTGGTGAAGGTCTCATTAAGTCCATTCAAGAACTAAATCAATATATGCTGATCTCAACTAGCTATAACGTTGGGTGACACTAAGCAAGTTCCACACAAGCATTCATTATTAGCTGCAGGCCTGCAACAAGCTCATCCCATATCATTCGTATATTCTCAAAATAATTAACGATGGTTTGATTTCCGTGTTTAGCATTGTACAACTCCTTAGTTAATTGAAAGATTCTAGTGCCATCTATTTTGTTAAATCTTTCACGCAAATAGTTCCATATCGTTAGAGCAGTGGGAGTAAAGATCAAACCATGAGTTAATTTTTTTGCTAGTGCTCCAGTAAGCCATCATTTCACCATTACATTACGTCTGTCCCATTTGAATCTCATACTCTCAGGCACTGATTCTCTTTGACAGGTTCCATCCACAAAACAAAGTTTATTCTTCGCAAGGAGAGCATCATTCACAGATCTAACCCATACCTGGTAATTATTGCAACTAGTGAGCTGATAACTGATGAGAGGCATGGACGGAGTATCTGAGGAATGAATGAAAAGACGATCTTCAAGAGGATTATTGTCATTGACTTGTTGTTGAACTCCAGTTGATCGATTCATAATTCCATTACGAGGACTTTGATTGTTACCACCGGACGCTGTAGCAGTTGGATGCTCGGCGTTTCCTCCTAGCCTCGCCAAACATTATCGTTTATCGGAGTTCCAGCCATGAATGCTTTTACGCAACAACAAAAAATGAATTCAGCAAGCTCTGATACCATGAAATCCATATGAATTCAAGCTGCTACTAGTATGAAATTGTAAGAGAAGGAGAATGAAATAACACCCAAATTTCAAGTCATTCGTCCAACTCAATCCTTACGATCTGATTACAGAAGCTTTATATTTGGAAAGTAGTCTAACAAACTTAACTAACTAACTCTTAGGAATATAAACTTTGATCCTCAAATTTATTCTAATATAATTGCACTGAGGTCTTTATTCTTTCTTTGTAGTGAATTGGTCCCAATACTTCAATAATTACCTCCCATGATTCAATAATGATACTAGTCTCTTCTAAGCACCTAACTTCACCGTTTGAGCTGAAGCAAATTGAACTCCCCTTTCAGAATTGGTCGAACACAACTACCGACAGTGAACCAAATTAAAATTGAACTTCCCTCTGGAATTGGTCGAACACAATTACTATAGAAAACTAAACTAACAACGATACTTGTCCCTGCTAGTTCGAACTGAACCAAAATTGAACTTCCCTCAGGAATTGGTTGACGAGACGGCAAAACGAACGAAAAGACTTAAAACCTATTGAATGAGATATAGTGTACCCAAAAACCAACTGCACAATTGATTATTTCGGCAAATATAGTAATAGTGCAACTGTTTCAGTATTTTTACCTAAAGTTTGGAGCACAGCAGTTTCCATCTTTGGAGAAAATTTTACCCAATTGGGCTCTGAATTTGAATATGCAAAGAGAGTTTTGGATAGGATCCTGAAGTTCACATTGTAGTTGGTGCAACCTGTGGCCTTCCAGAGAAATATCTAACTTTTTTTGCATGCAGCTGGAAGCAGCAATATTGCCATCATCGTGGCTGTTCCTGTAGTAGCAGTGTTCGTTGCAGCAGTTATTATCGGAGTCTGCATCTTTATGAGAAAGAAAATCAAGAAAGGACCGTCCGCCATCTCCAGTACTGTCGAAGGTAATGCATACTTATCAATAAGCTTTGTCAAATCAAATTAACTACACTTTACAAATACGTTCGTATGTGGCAGACTTGGATGAAATTAAAACTGCAGAATCCTTGCAAGTCGATTTTGAAATTATTAAAGCTGCAACCAACAATTTCTCAAAAGAAAATAAGCTCGGACAAGGTGGATTTGGTGCTGTTTACAAGGTTCTATCACTCTCCCTAGCTAAAAGAACAATACACTTTCAGTTTCGATGTGTAGGATATTGCACCCATACGGGGTGCTAGTGTAGGTCTCGGAGAGATCGGGGACCGATATGTCGAGTCCCCGAAGTCGACAACCGCTCCATAAAAAGAGCGGGGACCAATGTGTTAGGTCCCCAAAGTTGTAAACTGCCCATGGGCTTCTCCTTGGTTATATATAGACCCTCTTGGTGGTCTAGGAGAATAGATATCTCACGCTACTCCATCCACTCCACATATAGAGCTCTCTAGGTGTCTATAGGGTCATCGCTCGTGGAGACCGAGGTACGCTCCGATCAGTGACGTACCTCTCCGACCGGCATTCCGTCATCGCCGTGATTCCGAATCGACTACGACGATCCGCTTCCGCTTCCGCCGCCGCAAACCGCCAAACACGAAGGTAACGTATCGTTCCTATAACTACCGTATTGTGTACGTACTAATTCGGTTGTTGGTTTGCTTGGCATGTACGTCGGTTCCCTACATTGGTATCAGAGCCGAAGGTTCGGTCTCCGGCACCGGCATCGTCTTCGTGACGGTTATGCCGAACTCCCACCGATTTTCGGAGTTTTCGAGTCCCGCCCGTTTCGGATGAGCCGTGCTGGTAGCGAGCCCTGACGAACCCCGACGAAAAACGGTTGTTTTCGTGGCCAAACGTGGCTATGAAACTCCCACTCTATTTGTATCGTTCGAAGGCCATATTCACGTTTGTTCGTGTGGCCTAAGCGTGGGGTGAGGCAACGGCCACCTCCACGGCAAAAGTGGCGACCATGGTCGTCACACGAAGCTCAACTCGTTTTTTTCGAAAATATTTTTTCTTGCCGGAATGAGTATTTTTACGAACGGTTACCACGAGTCTCCGGTGGTGTGTCGCCGGTGACGGTTACGAGCAAAACGGTTGAGAAATGAGTGGGAGTAGTGGCTAGATCGTGGGTTGCATGGTGGGTGGTAACATGCAGTTATGCAGTTTTTTTTACGTAACTAGCGGGTGAAGAAGATGGAGTAACGGGCGGGTCGGGCGCATTTAAATATCCGGGTCGGTCAGATTTTTTTTTTTAAACCCACGTGCTATTTTTTTGAGGGCTCACGTGAGTTTGTTTTAAACAAAGCTTGATTTGTTTTGGGCCATTTTAGTTTAATACAAGTGGGCCCATCAGGTTTTTTTTCTTTAACTGTTGGCCCATTCCTTTTAATTTGTAAAGCTCTCCTTGGTGACTTCGGCCCAGTTTAAAGCTCTCCATTTCGGTCAAATCTCTTTTTTTTCTAATAAAAAGAAATCGGCCCAATTTTGTTTTATTCTAAAATGGGACACAAATTTTTTTATAACACTTTAGTCCCTATTCTTTTTATAGCAATGAATTGCATGCTTAGTTTTATTAGTATCATGCTTAGGGTGCTTTTTTATTATATATAAAATTGCATGTTGGCCCCCGTAGTTTGAATTTGTTTCAACTACATGTGGAATATGTTTCCCGGAAGTCTTAGGGGACTTGATTGTAATATTCTTGAGTTGAAATTGAGGAAATAATTATGTCTAGAAAGACCGAGCTTGAAGTGGAAACTTGACGCCGCGCCCCCTCCTCCCCGGCCTGGGAACCACGGTTCTGTCTAAGAAAAGGGAGTGTTGGGGCCTGTCTTGCGAACCCTTCGGTCCACCTGGGAATGTTCCTCTAAACGTAACTTTTGAGAATTTATATGAGGGTCCTAAGTCTTTTTAAGGATTTTTATGCGAGATATGTCTTGTTAAATCTGAAATGGGGTGCTAGATTTTAGTTATTTATAAAGCATGATACTTGTTAATTTGTTTAACATCCATGTACACGTACATTTTGTGAGCATGCATGTTTTGCTTATTATGACATGATTTCGCTAAGCATGATACATGTTATATAGTATCCATGTATATGAATATTTGAGATGCATGCTAGCATGATTTATTATGTCATTATCCAAATCATCATTCATATAAGCATGTTTGAATATTTCATGTTTAGTCCATGCTAATTTGTTTAGTATATTTGTATATATCAATCTTGAGAGCATGTTTTCCTCGGTTGATACTTGTTTTATGCTAAGCTTGATCCATGATGATTTGTGTAGAATCCATGTGTTAGTAAACATTGAGAGCATGTCAACTTGCTTAATTATTATTACATGTTTAGCATGTCACATGGTGTAGTTAGTCATTCATGTATAAGCTAAATCATGATTGCATGTTGACGTAATCAATGTGGTTGGAACTTGACTTGATTATTGGCTAAAATTAATTCTCGCTAAGCATGTACTTTGGACGATGATTGGGAACATAGTGAACTTTTGACTCCGGGACATGCTTGCTTTAATTAATTCGGTCAATAAGAAAGTTGAGTGTAACATGTGTAAGTATAATGAACAATAATTCTTGCATGCCTTGTTGAATGATCCTGATAAGATGTTATCTCTTTTGTGTAAAGGATGACATCAGTTCTCCAAAAGATTGTTGCCGAACTTAGCTGTGCGCTAAAGTTGAATGGTGATAACTATGAGGTCTGGCAGGAGAAAGTTCAGTACTTACTCCAAAAGCTAGAAATTCTGGAGACCATATCCAATGACATGGAAGAGCCTAAAGCGGGGAATACGGCCCAGCAGAGGCGTGACTTGAAAGCCTATGAGTCCTGGAAAGTGAAAAATCGCACCGCGTGCATCATTTTATTGAGTGCTATGGATGATGGTGTGTTCAAGGAATTTCAAGGTTATCAGAGTGCTATGGCGCTTTGGGACGACTTGAAGAAGAAATTTGGTTTCTATTCCACAGAAATGATACAGTTCCTAACTATGAGATTAGCCTCTTATAAGAGGCATCCTGAACACTCCATGAAGTTGCATATTTGGCATATGGCTGATATGATAGCTGAACTCAGGCGCGCCGGTCATATGTTCACTCAAAGGCAGAAACTCCAGGTTGTAATTCACTCCTTACACGATTCGTGGAAGCATGTCAAAATGCAGTTATCCCGCTCTGATTGGGCTGCCACTCTAGAAGAAGTTCAGAGACTTCTAAAGCTAGAAGAGGAAATGCATAAGAGTAAGAGTACTCTGGCTGAGTTGCATGTGGCGACTTCCTCCAAAGCTCAAAGGAAGCCTAAGAGAAGGAATCGTGGTAAGAAGGATGAGCATGATGGGTCAAGTCAGAAACAAAAGACTGATGAAATTGGTGAGCGGAAGAGTCCGCGTTGTGTCCAAATGGCTAAGAGAAAGTGCTATAGTTGTAACCGTATCGGTCACTACTCGAAAGATTGCACTGCTCCAAAGCGTCAGGTATGTCTTGGTGCTTAAACTAGTAGACTATGAGTTTCTAGTTTGATCAATATATGATTATTATCCTTTGAGTTGTGACTCAGGATTGAGCCTTGGACGAGAAGATTTATTTGATCTTCGATATCTCGACTAAAGCATGATGGAAATGGAACACTCGAGCTTCAGCCGAATATGTTGGCATCAACAAGCTATGTCTATGAGACAACCGAGTTTTTCAATGCCCTACTGTTTAGTCGAATAGCCGATGTTCAGTTTTATTTCTGTTAGACCTAGTTGTTCAATTGATGTTTCCATGACATTGAGTTTGTGTATATATGGTTAGTTCCGGTGGATTTATTGTATATCGAACTTGCGTCTTGCAATGATTTCAATATATCCAAATATTTATTTGTCGCAAGGATGCTAGCGATGTGACCGGAAGCCTTATTTTGAGGCAACCAGAATAGGTTCTAATTAGACATCTACTAGCCCATATTTGTTGTGGGAATGATTAAATATATTTCGTATCTTGTATATTTATTTAATATTCTATAGATGGCTAAGCGAGTCTTGTAGATGAATTGAATAGATAAAGAACTTTTGGTTCTCATATACGTTAAGACGATGATTAGTTCATCGACTTGACTTGTAAAGATACGCCATATTAAGAGATAGTTCATTATGTTGACTATTTTTTTGGCACTTTGCAACATACGTTTGTTGCTAGAAGACGTAGGTGATACGCTTCTGAAGATGATTAAGTCAGTGACAACATTGGTCCAATAATACACTGCCTATGATAGTATCCGGGTCTCTCCACAATGAGGACCCACCTTATATCGAGACTAATGTTTGTCAACTTGATCAAGTGCCCAACTATTAGTTGCATACCACTTCATATACGTTATGATCCGGAAAAGTCCGAAAGTGGGAGCAAGTTTGTGCCTAAACTAAAAGATGTCGAAATGAACATGTTTATCCTTATAAAGGGAAAAAGTGGGTTGTGACTCATTTTTGAGTTATTGAGCTAAATGTACCAAGATAACTTCATTCGAGTGGGAGGATTTTTGCAGATGTTGAATGTGTTTCTCGTCATGCTCGCGTTTCTTCACCATCAGTTGCGAATGTAAATGATCTTGGTCATGATCTTAGTTCAAGTTGGAGTAAGAACTTTCATGTTGTTACTCGTAATGAGTAAAGGTTATCGTTCCAGTGGGAGCGTGTACAAAAGGTTCTTAATCCTAGTGGGAGCTTATGTGTCTTCTAATACCCTTTAAGGATAATGGAGGACAAGATGGATGATGCGAAGCGCAAATGGATCAGTGAGGTCCTAAAAGTCATGAAAAATTTGAGATGTGTCTCGAATAATTGCGAGTGTTGTATTCGCATAAACCCAGTCACGTTGATCTTGGATGTAGATATTGCCTTTGAAATATCAAAGTAGAAATCGAAAGCAATTCTCCGTATTGTGGTACGAGAATGCAGCTTTTGGATTATGGTGGTCCGTTAGCATTCTACTTTATTCTCTCAAGGCTATAGATGAAGACGTGATTTGTCATGTCTGACGTTTTAGTCACTATGGACTAAGACTGTTATTAAAACATCAACAAGATCTTGTAAAGCAAATGTGCTTGATAAATAGTACGTGCTGGTAGTTACGGAGTTAATCAAATGAGTACGAGACTTAGTTGATATATGAAGGGTAAATCAATATAATCTTGGAATTTTGTTTCTAAGAGATCATTTGAGAGAATATGTTTCTTGGGTGATTGATCATATTATTACCTCGATAAGCTAACTCTGTATAAAGGTCATGACTTGATGCGCTAAATGTCTTAATTAAGATGAGCTCAGTCGGGTGTCTTGTGCATGTTGTGACGTGCACTAGACCCGCTATTAAATCGGGCATATGGCTCGACTTGGATTGATGCTCAAGGATCGGAGAACGATGATTGTTGAGGCGTTGTACATATGTGTATGACAAAATATAGTGAAGTTGTTCCTAGTGGGAGTAACGACTTCCTTAGGAAGATGTTTCTTACTGACTGGCCATCAGATGATGAGAAACGAGTGCATACTTCACTATATGCGAATGAAGCTAGTGCTCTCGCAAAAACAACCGATGATTAAGTTTGGTCCATAAGGTTCCTATATAATCCGGATCATGCATAGTACTGCTCCAGTGTTAGTCTACTGGTAATTGTACTGTAATATTTTCCGAAGAGGATCCTAAGAATGTTTGGACATTCAAAAGACCAAATATAACTGTGCATATGGCATGGTTGCATGCAAGATAGTGAATGTGAAGTGATAGTCGATGAATGATGGATAAACGGTATGTCCGTAAAGCCCTTGCATATGTGCAATTCATCGACATTTGATCACAATGAAGACAAATGGTCTTGAACATTGTGTAAAAAGCGAGGTAGCTTGCTTATTTTTCCCAATGATCACATCACAATGTTCATTTTTATCAATACGTTTGATTTGAATACACACATGTTTATTGTGATTGCGATGTGCATTCACTCGAATTTTAAATGTATGTCGGGTAAACTAGAGGTTAACTCTCTCACACGAGTAACCGCCTCCGCGTCTTAGGGGACGTTACGTCTGTGTGACGAATGGGAGATGAGACAAGATTTTGAGCTTAAAATCGTCAAGTGGATGGTTAGAGAGCTAATTGCTCGAATTCATAAGTCGCTCGTTGACGTGCGGTCATCGATAACTTTAGTGGAATGAAGTTCCACGTAGTTTACCTTAGAGCGGGATGGGAGTTAGTGGACTCTGGTTTAGATGCATGCGGCATTTGAACAGACATCCGCACAGCACTGTCTTTGAGACAAATGACATACACTCCATGGGAAAAGGAGAAGAGTGCTGTGACACACGTTTCATACCGTGTGTGCTATTATTCGACCACGGGTTTACACAAGCATGATCTCAGCTTGTTGTAGTGTGAGACCCAGGATCCTTATGAGGTTCCAGATTGTGTACCCTCACGACTCCGATCAGAGACTTGAGACCTGACACGATGTTCGCTAGCTTAGTGTGTTTCCAAGAGGCTACTAATGATTCGGCCTGGCGGGGCATGTCTAGAAAAGCGAGTCGGGTTAGTGTTGAAGGAATCGTGAGAAGAGGAAGATCATCAACGGGACCTCTTTTTGAATTGTGTTCACCGGTGCACCAGTCATGAATTAGTTTCATGATTGTGAATACAAGGTATAATGAGATTTTTGAGAATACCTAAATGAGGTTCGATGATCTAGGGTACAAGCATACTTACCGTTCTCTAGTTGGTTATCCATTTCGAGATGCTGTATACTCCTAACAGATATACAGCAGTTCTCTTGTTGGTTGTTCACTACGAGAGGCTGTATACTCCTAACAGATGTACAGCACCTAGCTCTCGCAAAGTATGCCGGTCGCACGGGTGAGCCCTGTATGAAAGACAGACAGATGTTGGAAATACGTTTCCACACACACTGAGCACTCCCGTTATGTGTGAGTGGGAGATGTAGGATATTGCACCCATACGGGGTGCTAGTGTAGGTCTCGGAGAGATCGGGGACCGATATGTCGAGTCCCCGAAGTCGACAACCGCTCCATAAAAAGAGCGGGGACCAATGTGTTAGGTCCCCAAAGTTGTAAACTGCCCATGGGCTTCTCCTTGGCTATATATAGACCCTCTTGGTGGTCTAGGAGAATAGATATCTCACGCTACTCCATCCACTCCACATATAGAGCTCTCTAGGTGTCTATAGGGTCATCGCTCGTGGAGACCGAGGTACGCTCCGATCAGTGACGTACCTCTCCGACCGGCATTCCGTCATCGCCGTGATTCCGAATCGACTACGACGATCCGCTTCCGCTTCCGCCGCCGCAAACCGCCAAACACGAAGGTAACGTATCGTTCCTATAACTACCGTATTGTGTACGTACTAATTCGGTTGTTGGTTTGCTTGGCATGTACGTCGGTTCCCTACACGATGCTTCGTTAAATTAGTTATGTTTATACTTATTACGTTTCTCGTTTCACTTTTAGGGCATTCTTGAGGATGGAAAAGAGATCGCAGTGAAAAGGTTGTCAATTGGAATGGGACAAGGAGATATAGAGTTTAAGAATGAAGTGCTTCTCGTTGCTAAGCTTCAACATCGCAACTTGGTTCAGCTTCTCGGCTTCTGCATAAGTGGAAGTGAGAGGCTTCTCATGTACGAATTTGTTCCTAACACAAGCCTCGACCACTTCATATTCGGTATGTCGTATTTCGGAAAAAAATTTATAAACTCTAGCTACAAACACAAAATATATAGTCCATCCCTAGCTATCTATCTCAAGTGGCATTACTTAAAGGCATGTGTTTCTTATAAATGCAGATGCAGAGAGGCAGTCCTTGCTAGATTGGCAAAGACGGTATAAAATCATAGGTGGCATCGCTCGTGGGCTTGTATATCTTCACCATGATTCTCGACTCCGTATCATTCATCGTGATCTTAAAGCAAGTAATGTCTTGTTAGACGCTGAGATGGCTCCTAAAATAGCTGATTTTGGCATGGCTAGGTTGTTTGGAGTGGATCAAACTCAAGCGGAAACCAATAGAATTGTCGGAACATAGTGAGTATTATTTCTTACATAGATCCCTCTACCAGAAAGAATATAATATCAATCACAAACAAATTTATTTTTTGTTATTACACAGCGGATATATGGCTCCCGAGTATGCATTGTACGGTCAGTTCTCCAATAAGTCAGATGTTTTCAGTTTTGGGGTGTTGATATTAGAAATTATAACCGGCCAAAAGAACCACTCATTTCGCAGCCAAGTTTCAACAGTTGAGGACCTACTAAGCTCTGTAAGCATTTCAAATCTACCTGCATTATCTTAAGACGGTTAACTGGAGAATCGTAGAAGTAGCGTTTTGTACCCTAAAGTATAATGTGACAATACGCACCTGCAGCTTTCATATTATTTCTGTTCAATTTTCTTGAAAAAACGGTTTCGCCGGATTGGTCTGGAACTGTACTGGTTTGAACTGGGATCGGTTGAACCGATTCGCATTAGTTGAATACAAAAAAATTACTTAAAAAATCAACTCAAACCGGTTCTGAATTAGTTCGGAACGGTTTGAAACCGGTTTAAATTATGAAGTGATGAATATTGGTGATGGTCATATCTTAAAATGTGAAAACTATTAAGTAGTTCTTTTTAACATTTCTTTAAGACAAATCAACTGAAGGCAAATCCTTGTATTCTCAATACTCAGGCATGGAGAAATTGGAGTCAAGGAACGATAATGAACATTGTCGACCCGACTCTGACGAATGGAATAAAGACTGAGATGGTAAGATGCATTCACATCGCGTTGCTTTGCGTGCAAGAAAACCCAAACGACAGACCAACCATGGGATCAGTCATCTTGATGCTGAATAGCTTCTCAGTAACTCTCCAGTTACCGTCCCAGCCAGCACTATATCTGCAGACCATAAGTGAATTCGATGCTTCAGCTCTGATGATGCAGGACAGGAGTGTGAATTATTCAAGTGCATCAAGGGACCATAGTATCCAAGGACCGAACAGTACTAGTGGGACTCCAATTACCGATCTATATCCACGATGATTAGTTGACATGGAATGGTACAAATGATCAACAACACATACCATGATGTTTTCTTCTAATTAAATGTTGGTGTCTAGGGAAAGCTTGGCCTTAATTAGAGTACTTATCAACTCTTGAGGTTGGCTTTTCAAATCTATATAATTTAGTGTAATGTTTAAGACAACTATATATTAAAGGCCAAGAATGACATTATTATTTGAATGCCGTATAAGTATTGTAAGTTCGTATCTTACATAGAGGTAGTGTAGACAGTGTAGTGATGTAAGTTCGTATCTAAAGCATGTCAGAATAACAAAAATTTAGGAAGACATGCCAACACATGTATAATCAATTCCTGCATTGTTATTCTATATATGTTCTTGCCAAACAGTTGGAGTCGGTGTATTCCATTTAAATAGGGTGGCTCTATTGAGAGATATGCAATGCACCGAACATTTCCTGTCAATTTAGAGACCAAGATCTCTAATGTCATTTAGCGGCATTCAGACAACTTTATAAACACGAAACAACTATTAGTTAGTCCAACTATGTTCTAATATATAATCTTTCCCAAGCACATTATGCCTTCAACCATAAAGGATGAAATTTGCCTACCAGTATTGTACGACATATAAAACTATTTTGAAGCTAATTCCAACGGAATTAATCGAGCATCGAAAAGGCAAATGTTAAAAATGATCCATCAAAAGGTTAATCATCTGAATTCCCCAAATTTAGCTAAATAGCAATTGTTAGATAGAGTACAATCATAAATCATATCTTTTATAATTTGAAATATAGAACAGTAAAAGATCAGGTCTATCTGACAAGTAATTAGAGAGCAAGACGTACAGATTTTCTTGCTCCAAGCCTGACCACTGATAAGGAGAACATGCACTGACCGAAACCAGGGCCCAAGGGTTAGTGAATGCACAAATGTTTTTTTTTTTTTAATATGCTTATAAAAAATTGAATCGGATCAAAGACTATTTCGGATTGGAACGAACAAATTTTTTTTGTTTCATAATGGACTTTTTAAAGTAATATTCAATACGGATATAACAAACATAGTAAAAAAACAATTTGCATTACACGATTTCATATTATAAAATCTACCAATAATATCTTCACAATCGATTGAGGTTTAGGAGATAAACAACGAAACGGTCCTAATAGAATCAATGATGTTTTTTTTGCAAAAAATTATAAAAATTAAAAACATTATTAAATAACACATATGGATGTAAAAAAGAAGTAGAGCTATAAAGAAAAAAAATAACAACACAACAAAAATGAGATTAAATAACTTACTAAAAATTTGGCCAAAAAAATAATAACATATTAAAAACAAGATTTTTTTTGTCTAAACTAAAGCAAGAGATAAAAAAAAAAAAAAAAAAAAAAAAAACATTCTTTAGTGCTTGAATTTGTGCCATGTGAGAATTGAACATTTGATGGCCAACTTAACAAAAACACTAGTATGAATAAGGAATAGAGAATAATGAATAGTTAATAATAATAGGGTTAATAACTAAAAAAATGTCAAAGGTTTACCCTATGTTAAAATTAGGTGTCTGAAGTTTGAAATGTTAAAATGAACTGTCCCAAGTTTCATTTTTGTTGAAATTTGGTGTCTTTGTACGTCTTTTCATCTCCATTCAATCATTTTCATCAACCCACCAACACACTCATAATCCATCACTCTTTACCTTTTCACAAAATCGTCAAATTTCACCTAAAAATTGAACATTAAAAAAAAAGTTTCTAGAAGTGTGGCGTGGAGCCATTTTCCAAGGACAATAGAGCGAGATTTACTTGCCCGGATGTGATCAACTTTTTAGGTGACAGTCTCGGCAAGACGACGAGAATGGAGTGTGTATGAGAGTTCGAATTTGACAGACGATTTCGTCGGAATTGACTTCTCTAAAGTAATCACACCGAGACACCAAATTTCAACAAAAATGAAACTTGGGACAGTCCATTTTAACATTTTAAACTTCAGACACCTAATTTTAACATAGGGTAAACATTGGACAGTTTTTTAGTTATTAATTCATAATAATATGATGTTGTTTTGTTGACATGATGAATAGAGAATGAGGATTCCAAATTTAATGTAGGTCTATATAATTTGCTTTAAAATCTGTGTATCATCTGTGTATTATATCTATCTATCAATCATTGTTCTCATAATTTTTTGTTGGAGTATAAGTGCACCATCTTTTGATACTTTCACTACTATATGTAGCCTTCAAATAGTCAACAATGTTTCATCCCATGGCTCAGACCAAGATTTGACGCACTCCTCGATAGTAAGTTTTTGCAGTTCACTCCACACTCTCGCTTTCTGTTCTACAATCTCAGGTGCTTTGGTATATATTTAAGTCTTTGAACCTCTGTCTTCTGTGTATAATCCAGCATTTTCTGTTTTACAATCTCAGGTGCTTTGGAATATTTTTAAGACTCTGAACCTCTATCTTCCAGTTATCCCTTCTATAGATTTACCAATATAAGATGATGATGGTTGTGCTGCAAATTACCTTTGAGTGATTAAGTATAAGGCTGAGAATTTGCTTTTGAGGTCTTGAATGATATATTTTCACTAAGAGAGAAAGTGCATAATTATTATTTATACATTCACTAAAAAATGCATAGAGCTTATCAACTTCTTTTTGCATTTTAAATATGGACTTTTAAAAAGAAATGCTAGAGAAATTTGTATGCTACCATTAAAAGAACATAATTCTTAATTTTGTGTAGTATATTCAATCTGTTGTGCTATGTTGCATTGTTTGGGATCACAATCACATCACACACGTCACTTACTTGAGGTTTCTTCAGCATGTTGCCATGTTCATCCATGAAGAATCCAAATCATGTAAGGTAACAGGATAAACAGAGGAAATAGGCATAATTTAAAATCAATCAATAACTTCACAAAAAGAAGTTGAACTGAACCAACCTCACCATCTTGACCGATGCAAGCTCGATTATGGACTATGCAAGATTCTCCGATAGTGCAGTTTGCTCAAGGAAACATTGTACCTGCAGAGAATATTAGATATTAGGAAATAGGGTTTACTCAGTCAGTTTGACTTTGCACTTCTTCTGAGAACTAATTAGAGCAACCTAAAGTTCGTGTACTCTACACTACCTGTATGGCTGTATCAATACCAAAAAAAAAAAAAAAAAAAAAATCGAAAGTGAATTGGAAAATAACCAATCTTTGAAGAAGGACCAATAATGGATCCTGATCCAACACGAACATCGGAACCCACCACAGCCTTTCCATGGACAATAGCACCTATTTCAATAGACACAGTTGAATCTATGCATGCTAATTCATGGACAGTCCCACCTCCATTGTGCCATTTCTGAAATCCTCCATCACATTCTAATTTTAAGAACACCACCAACTTCTAAGTTAAACCAAAACAATTCAAGGGGAACAAAAAAAAACAGCTATTCAAAATGCTGCTCGGTCCATGTTTTAGGAAGGGGCAGATTCTAAAAAAAATGTGCTTCAAGAACATTCACCGAATTTTGTAGGGGTGCCTGAGAAAGGCCCATTAGGTTCCTCTAGTTTATTCTGGACAAAGGCCCAACTACTCTTTGGGCCATTATGCTAGGTCCTGACAATAACTTAAGCCCTTGAGATGAGGCCCATTAAGGTTATATGTTTGCTTCAGAAAGACCGTAACACGATTGAAGAACCATAGTGTGTAATAATATTAAGTAGATCACTAAAAATTCCTTTTTTTTTATATAATTAAGTTGCAATTTTGTTATGGTTAATGGCAACCTAAAAAACACACGATAGAACAAGAAACTAATCGTTGACTTTAGATCCGCCTTTAGAATTAGGGCACACCCTAATCTAAACCCTATAATATAATATACTCCATGGGCATTTCTACGCCTCTATAGTAAGGACCATGCTTGGATTACCAATAAAAAAAAGGGCCATGCTTGCCGTTGTGAAAAGTCTACGTCATGTTTGATTATTCTTTTGGCGGAAGTCTTTTTTTTTAATGAGTAACCAGTGAGGATTCTAGATTCGCTACGTAAAATTTGATTTTTTTTTTTTTTATGATTTGAGATTTTTTCGATCAGACTTAACTAGCGCATACTCTAGTCTGTCAACGTGGCAATCTAGCATAGTCAAAACGTCGGCTCGTTAAAACTAGTTCTAATAACCTCATATTATCTTGACGCGGTATAACAGACTCGGATTTAATTTAATATTTTAATCAGGTCACAACGATATGAATATTTAAAGTCAAACCTTATATGAATAAACACTCTTAACACTAAACTATAACCACCGTGGATATTTGATATTTCAGTTTCAACTTTTCAGTCCAGTTTTTTCTATATTATTATAATTGTCTCTTCTAGTAAGTGGAAAAAAAAACTGTAAAAATTTCTTCTTGTATATTTACCCTTTCTAGTTTCTACCCATTAATCTTAATTAATGAAGAGTTTTGACTTGGCCGAATAAATTAACGACTAACTTCACACCGCATATACTGCTGGCTAAACGTAAGCTATTGTAATGTTAAATTATTGACATTGTTTTTCCTTTGCCACGTAATTTATACATTGTTGTGCAGCAAATGGACTACTTGTTTGTTTATTAAGTATATTAATTATTGTGAAAAGAAAAAAAGAAAAATTCCAATCTAATTTATATTACGTATATAATCCAAAGAGATAGATATGGGAACATATAAAAAATGTAATTAGATTGATTGTCTGGCCCCATGAGTAGAAGTGATTTATATTGCTTGATTACTTAACTGATTAACATGTCAATCCAAATTATTAATTAGCCCCTAGTATATCACCAACTAGTTGTCGCTGTTATATATATAGAACCAATCACAAGTGGACACAAACCATCTTAACACTTACATATATTGACATATATTTTGTTGGACACACTAAAGGACGCCTTGATTAGAACTAAATACGACGACTCATTATTTTGTATAATTCACTCATTTATTGGGTAACCTACTTCTATTAGATTTATTACTTGTAGAATGTATCAAGATATATATATTGACTAGTAACAACATTAATTAGTGATCATAATATCAAGACAAATCCCAAGGCTATTATTGATCCCAAGACAATCTTTCCCCTATAAAAACACTAATTTCCCTCTTTAATTTCACCATTCATATCAATTAATTAACTTATATCCTTATAGAGTTGCTAAGAAAAGTGTGTAGATATAGTTGTATTTCATTGTCGCTACATTATGTGCTGGATTAAATGCTTTGAAAACATTGTTAATATATTTAAGAAGCAAAAAGAATAATCTCGTTGGATGCATTAATGGTCCACGTTTTAGTATGATTATGATATGATGTGAATATAGTTGCAGGTGTCAAACGTTCATTGAGTGCACGGGTTGAGATAATACACTTGCATATTAAAACTCACATTTTGTATATATTATAATATTTAATTAACTAGAACTAGTTGGTGGCTAATTGTTTTCTTGCCACATATTCTTTTTAGTTTTAGTAATGTTTCCATGGGGAGAACTATTTACAGTCATCTTAATGAAATATAACAATGCGATTACGTACGTAAAAGGGAAGTTCGTGGGATTGTTCTACCTTATTTGGTTTTATTTGTTTAACATATATTTTTTTTTTCATTTCCTTACGTATAAATACTAAATAGTGACATTTACTTTATCTCCTACGCCTGAAGAAATATAGTATTTTTAAAATGGATTCGGTAAATTAAAATCATATGTAAACACAATTGAATATATATGTTCAAGTTAGTTAATGGAAGTTTATATAATCAGATTATTAGTACCAATTGAACATAAGCTGCACTCGAAGGTCTTGTCTTGGCTTAAGATACAAAGAAATAATAATCTGGTCCAATCCGTCCGTTAGGCGGTTTGGTTGGGAGTCCAGTCTAATCCGGTCCAGTTTTATATTTATGTTGGATTGGGGCCGGTTAGATTGTTTACAAATTGCACCCTTTTGAATGGAATTTTTATATCGATATGATAACCCAACGATGTGGTAGATATATATATTTATTGTAATCCATCGTCCAACTTGTAATTAGAAAAGCAGATCAACATTGCAATCTTCGCTATTCCATGTGCCTTTCATGTTGCGACATTCTTTGTCCAATACTTCATTAATTATTAACGTTCCTCTATTTGTTTTTAATTACGTGGATTTGGACTATTATAATAATAATATTAACTAATAAGTTTACTGCAGAAATAATAATAATAAATAATTAATTTTCCTACGCCAAGTAATATATAATATGTTTATTATTTGGAGGGAACTATTGCACTGAGCACTCTCAGATTTTGCGTTGGAGAACATCCATCCACTTTAAACTTATACATAAAACACTAAATCCCAACTCTTTGAAGTTGCAGCTTCAGTACCTAATCTTAACATATTGGGCATTCGTGGCCCTCTTTCATTTTCATATAAAAATGATATGCATTTCCGTGCGAGAGAATGTATATGTCTCTAAGTAGCTTGAACTAGCTAGGTGTTGGATACCAGATATTCAACTACTGAAAATATAGCTACCAGATATTCATCAACTACTGAAAATATAAGGAGATATATAGTGACATATCTAGGATATCTATAATGTGGTGCATTATTGTATAAAAAAATTATGAAGATTTAACATAAAAATGTATTTTATTAGGAAAATTATATAAGATATATGGCATGTTTGAAAAAAATGGTTTTTTTAATATTTTTATACTAATATAAATTATAAAATGTACAATACGTTTCAAAACGATAATAATTGATAATTTTCTTTAGTCACTTGTACAAAGTTGTCGGTAAATACATTTTAAATAAGTAAAATTAACTGATTCCTTTTCATGATCACAATTAAACATTAATGACTTATACAATGTTACAATTGAGTCATATCATACCATAACCAATTGTGGATCAATTGAGTCTCAGTCGATTTGAGACACTATAATAACAATAGTATAATTTATTAGGTCTTGATTTTGAAAAAAAAAATATTCGATTAATGTTCTAAATGTAAAATTTATTTGATGACAATTTTAGATGCACGATTGAAGCAAGTACCAGTTACCATTGTTTAGAAACGTATTGTACATTTTATAAAACACGTTGGTACAAAAAACTATCTTGTTCAAGCATATTGTACGTTTACATCTATTTCCCTATTAATTGGACATTTCGTAGTACATTGGATTTGAGTAACTACAATTAATAGTGTAGTAAAAAATAGCTAAATACTAAAATTTACAACCATTATTTTTATGTTAAAATCTTAAAATTTAAAATTGATAAACTTTTTTTTCTTAATTATAAGGTCTTAGAGTCTTACACAAAATAATACAATTCAAAGTATTTTTTTTCCAAAATATATTTAACATCTAAAAAAATACTTGATAATTAACAACGTTCTCACATATTATTATATGGCCATATATGCTAGTGTAACTTTTAGGATGCACCAATGAAATTAATTATCCCTTGATCTTATCTTGCAATTAGGAGAAGACAGGCCATAATATTCAAATGAAGCATTGTTGCTTATTATAGACTCATTGACTTGATTAGAAATATTTCTTCAATTCTATTTGAATTTAGATATAATGCATATTTATATATATGTATTTTATATTTAATTAATTATTACTAGTTATGCACACTCAAGCAACTATGTCGCATTTTGTTAGTACAGGCACAATGTAAATTATAAGTACAACAAGAAAAAGGAAATGCACAACTTTTTAGTCCATCATTTGACTAAAAAACTAAGCTATAATAAACTTTAACACGTAAAATTAATAAAAATAGTCGAATTACTGCATGTGACATACAGTACAAGATATATTAGATCTCTAATATTTACATATTGGCAGTATAAAGTGTAAACTGTTGAATTCGGGACCTCGAATATTTACGATCATTGAAAATGTGTCCAACCCGAAACATCAAATATTCATTATGGTGAGAACGTGTTATCAACCAACCTAACCCCAAAGACTAACATAATGTTCCTGTGAAAATGTGTTAATCAACCAACCTAACTCCAAATATTCATTGCCTTGAATCTCAGATGCAGTGGTCCTCTCCAAGACCTGAGTCTTAGGGTAAAAACAGAGGTAAAACCTGGGCAGCCCGAAATTTAGATGAAAACTGAATCAGAATGAAAAGACCGAATCGAAAAGTTTGAGTCCGGTTTTTATAGTGCATTTTTTAAATTTCATATCGGTTTGCTTTCTACCTTTTAAATTTTAGAGATTGTGAGACCGAATCGACCATTAATTTTATGGTTAAGAACATAAAAAAAGTCATAAAGATTATGTTGTTAATAGCTGTCTCAAATTTAAAATGTTGATATTTAGTGTTTCCAATATTAGATTGGTTGATTTTCACCTTTTCGACTATTTTTTGTGTTAAAATTAAAGTTTCGAGTAACAAGTACATGTTATATATTTTCCATTTTTTTCGATGTATCAAATTTATTGCTCATGGTTTATGATTATTGATATTTTAAAAATATGTTTTTGTCCATATTAAGTGTACATGTGAGTATCTTGTACCACATCGGTTAGATTGAAGAGTTGTAACACTATTTAAGCTTGGTGGGTTACTCCTACTATTACCAATTGAGTTTAGTATGGAACCACATTGAGCTTATATAATGGGTGTGGACTTGCTCCCCATATTTATATCTCCCAACAACTGTTATCAGAGCCGCTAGCTCGGTCCGGGAAGTCTGGAAGGGTCCAAAGTGGTGAGTCCCAGTGTAAGGGTGGCGACACATGGTACATGTTGTTTCGAGTTTGTGCTCTGACTCGGTTCATGACGTGGTCATTCGAGTGGCTGGTTTGAAAATTTTACAGTTTGTTGTCGTGGACTTCCGGTTAAGAGGGAACTGTTATCAGAGCCGCTGGCTCGGTCCGGGAAGTCTGAGAGGGACCAAAGTGGTGAGTCCCAGTGTAAAGGTGGCGGCACATGGTAAATGTTGTTTCGAGTGCTCTGGCTCGGTGCATGACGTGTCCGTTCGACGGGCTGGTTTGAAAATTTCACAGTTTGTTGTCGTGGACTTCCGGTTAAGGGGGAGCTACGATGTGAGTAGATTCCCGGTTAAGGGGATCTATGGTGCACTCACATGTAAGGGGGGATTGCCCAGATTTAAATATCATAATAACTGGTATCAGAGTCAGTGGCTCGGTCCTGGATGTCAAGGAGGGCACAGAGTTGTGAGTCCCCGGTAAAGAGCGGTGACACGTGGTACATGCTGTTTCGAGTTTGTGCTCTGACTCGGTGCATGGCATGGCCTTTCGGGGATCTGGTTTGAAAAATTCCACAGTTTGTTGTTGTGGACTTTCGATTAAGGGGGACCTACGATGTGGGTAGACTCCCGGTTAATGGGAGCTACGGTGCACTCACATGTAAGAGGGAGATTGTTAAGTGTACATGTAAGTGAGTTGTATCACATCAGTTAGAATAAAGAGTTGGAACACTATATAAGCTTGGCGGGTTACTCCTACTATTACCAATTAATTTTAGTATATAATCTCAGTGAGCTTATGGGATGGTCTGGGCTCGCTTCTCGATTTTAATCTCCTAACACTTCAGTCAATTTTAAAAGAAAAACAAGTTGAAAATTAACCAATCTGTAGGACACTGAATATCAATCTTTTAAATATGGGACGCGGGTTAGTAATAAGTACTATTGTTGAGAATATTTTTAGATTTTAACCCTTAAATTTATTAAGTAAATTATAGAATAATGAATACTATATTCATCATTTTGGTTTGTTATAGATCATGTAAATCGAAATATTTTAAATAATAATTGGTATATTTTTGGTTGGATTCTAAATATTATTTGGTATGTTTTTTGTTCGATTCAAAAACCGTTCTATAAATGAACAGTTTTTTTTAAATATGTTTCATTCTACTTTTTTATTAAAAAATAAAAATGGACCTTATATATATCTATACTCAATAGATTAAATGGTTAAGGTCCTAATCACAATCTCAAGTTTGCATAATGTTTCTTTTAGGTGTTACAAGTTTAAATTGTTGCTAATAGATTTTCAAGTTTCGTTTTTGTTACTTTTTTAATTTTTCGACTTTTGTTTCTGTTAAATTTGAAAAAATTTGGTCTATGACTCCATAAACTCAGCAGTAAGAGTATTTAAAGAATATAAAAGAAAATAAAATGGCATTTCTGGTTTATTTTAACTTATTTCAATTAATGTGTACATACAGTGAAATATAAGAGTTTATGTAAAATTGAGGTTCAATTTAATTTAATTGACATAAATATACATAAATTGAAGAAAATTCATACAATGTAAACCTTAACATTTAAATTCAAAAAAAAATCTTAAAATTCACTTTATAACCTTTGTGATTATTCAATTTAATTTTACAAATTTTTTGGTAAAATTATAAATAAAATATTTGCAAAAAATAAGTTTAAAGCATGGATACTTTCAAAGCATCCTAGCAAATCCCCCCCAAATCTTGTCTAACATCATTTTAAAGTATTGGTGCTTTCATGCATTATTTTTGTTTATAAATTATTTTATATATAGTTTAATTCTTCAATTTTAAGAGCATTATACTATGTCTTTTATTAGTAATTATTTCATTTTTATTTTTGCCTCCGAATATTTTTTTTTGTGTTTTTTTTTAAAATTGTTATTTTTATTTTCTACAATGTAAACCTTAACATTTAAATTCAAAAAAAAATCTTAAAATTCACTTTATAACCTTTGTGATTATTCAATTTAATTTTACAAATTTTTTGGTAAAATTATAAATAAAATATTTGCAAAAAATAAGTTTAAAGCATGGATACTTTCAAAGCATCCTAGCAAATCCCCAAAATCTGTCAAAGTTATCAGAAAAAACAGGCGGAAAACAAAAAAGTAACGAAAACGAAACTTATACTTAAATCAATATGTTGCAAACCTAAGATACTTAAATGTAACAATTTAAATTTAGAACACTTAAAAATAACATAATATAAACCTAGAGTGATTATGTTCGTAATTCTAGATCAAATAGGTACTTGTTGGATCACGGTAGGAACTCCGGTTACGGTGACGGATTCCTTAGCTCCTCGCAATCCTGCAGAAGGGGAATAGAGGGCGGTGGCCCAGAATCCCTCTCCGATGCTTAACGTAAGTACGGTGATCAAGCAAGCAATATGTGTGTGTGTGTAAAAACGTAACCTTAATCTGGGATAACTTCCTTCCTTTTATAGGGGGGAAGGCTATCCCAGTTACCTGATTAGGCGGTTGGATTGTGATCCACTATCCCGCATATTTCGCCGTATATCTCGCCACGCATCCCACATATCTCGCCCATTATATCACTACTGTAATCATGGCGAGATTTTCGGGATTGTGCTCTTACTAGTGAGCCTCGACCATTATCGGAGACTCCCAAGTTGCATCATTGAGGATTCGGTGTCGGGGAGTGATGTCAACCCCCATATCGGGACCGACCACGTCCAGGTCCGATAACATCGGGGCTCTCCCCTGTCGAGGCCATACTTATTCGGGGCTATTCAATGTCGGGGCCTCCTTCTGTCGGAGCCCTTAGCCTTCCAGCAGCCCAGCTCCTAGCCCAACGGGCCTAGTCGCCGTTCGCCAATCGTTAAGGGGCCTAACGGCCTTCGCCGGGGCCCATCATTTGCCCCCAAGACGTGAGGGACTTATAGTGCGTCGCGTCTTCCAATATCGGACCCTTCAACCTCCCTGTCGGATGTCTTCATTTAAAACATCAGAGGCCTTTGCCCCACTTTCGTCGGAGGCCCTTGCCTCGATCTCTTCAAGATCTTTTGGGATCCTGCTTGGATTCGAGGGGATTTGTCGATTAGACCAGCATTAAATGCTGATAGAAGGTGAAGGAACGCCTCGGGTTCTGCACGCCTGCTTTCTGAAAAAGCACTTTTCAACCACCACGGTACGTCATCATTCCTGTCTTATCTGTGTTCCATGCGTCCTGACGGTTCAAATCAAAACCGTTTCGCCTTCTTCGAATTAGCACGTTTCACTTTGGACGATTCCGATTGAATCGTTTTGAATTCTATGGCTCAGATTGCCCACCCCTTTAGTTCTCTTTTCCCTCTCTTATAAAACCCTAGACCCAGACACTGTTTCGCTTTTCCTCTACTCCTTCTTCTCTGCGATCCCAAGAGCTTTGATCTTCCATTCTTCAAGTTTTCGCCGGCGCTTTAAACACTCAAGTTTTTCCGATCAAGACTTCAGCCACCATGTCTGGTAAGATTTTTCACCTTATTACCCTTTTTTCCTCTATTTTTGATCTTCTTAGGTTTCAATTTCACCTCCTTCCTTCCATCGACGATTTTCAGCCGAGGGATCTGTCGCCAACAGCGGGTCTTCCCCTGATGGACCACCTTTTGTCTTCAAGTACCTCAAGAACTCGCTTGCACCTATTAACTACGATAGGGCTTGTATAGAGTGTGGTATCTTCGAATCCTCCTTCGGGGCTCGCTATCCTTATGAGCAGTTCAAATTCAATCCTCGTGACACCTGGGTTACACTCCCTAAAGGAGACGAGGTGTTCATCTCCCCAGGGCAAATTCGTGCGGGAATCCGACTCCCTTTTTGTCCGAGTTGGGTGGAGCTATGCAACCACTACAAAACTTACCCCACGACCTTCTCTCCACACGCAATCCGTACATGGATTGCCTTTCAAGTATGGTGTGATCTTAACAAAGAGGACTGGAGCTATACCCTGGAGCTTTGGCGGGTCCTCTACAAGATGACCTGTAACAAAGATGGAATCTGCTCCTTTACCCCCCGCCAACCCGAGGGGACCGACGAGCAATATAAGGAGATGGGCTGGGATAAGAAGGTGTCCTGGAGGATTTGCAAGGAACGGGCCGTCATCCACGATAAGGGGCATGACAATGCCAACTGGAAGGAACAGTACTTTTTCATCAAGCCTGGTCCCATCGAATGGCCGAAGACTGCCGTAGAAGCTGATCCTCATGTGCCCTTCCGTCAATGGTCGGAGCAGACTAAGAGGGCTTTGATGCTCATCCAAGCCCGTCGCTGGGAGGAGGGTTATCAGCCCTTCGAGGCCACTTCGGTTACCGACCGACAGCGGATAAAAATATCTATCATGCTGATTGATCCCGAAGCCGGGGGAAAAATTCGTGATGGCCTTTCCAATGTAATTTTCTGGGTAATCTTCTGATTATTTCTTGTTTTCACTGCTTACAGCCCATCGATCATCGCTGACCGCCCATCTGTTTCAGGAGGATACCGATGCCTCCCACTCGCTGAAACGTAAGAAGAAGTCCTCGTCCAGGAGAAAGTCCTCCGCCGCGTCGGAGCCGTCTCAGAAGAGAAGGAAGACCTCCGAGGCACCAAGGTCTGCCCCCACACCCGAGGGGCAGACTAATGCGGACGTGGTTAGGGCCGCCTTCGGTGTCCGCTCCGAAAAGGAAGGTAAGGAAGTTTTCCGTGCTATAAAAAGATATAGAGAGTTGGTTCCTCAAGACCTTCAGGCCTCCGACATGGAAGGGCGGATCAGGGATGTCAAGAATGTCCTTCGAGGGGAAACTCCACACGTCCTCGAAGCGGGTTATTATGACTTTTTCGGCTGCGAGAGATATATGGAGCGTTGTCTAATTTGGCATACCGATATCAATTTAATTCCTCACCTTGTTCGCCCCACTGCAGGTCACACGGACGTCGCACCCGCTGCACCTGCCTCAGACCCCGTGCCTGCAGCGGAGCCGGGGGTGGATGATGCCCCGACGGAAGTCCGTGGCGAATTTGGTCGGGTGATTAGCTTGGAGGACTCCCCATCCGAAGACCAAGCTGAGGAGGAAAGCCTAATCCTCCGAGGAAAATCGAGGTCGACTCCTGCTAAGTCACCTGGTAAGGAGACGTCCCCACTCCCCCTCGCGCTACCATCAACACCTGTTCGGAGCGCGACCCCCGAAGCTCAGACAATTGAAGATGGGGGAGCTCGTCTGGTAGTATCTCCATTCCCCTTGGATGGGGACTATTACCAGGCCTTCTCCTCGGATCAGAGTGCGGAGCCTTGGAGACCGGTGGAGTCTCTACGGGAGGTTTCTCTACATCGGGGGTGCCAGGAGGAGAACTTGGCCTTACACTTGGTGTCGGGCTCGATCCCGCCATCACTGAGGCGCCCCCTTTCACTGGAAGGGGAGGACATCAAGGCGGACATCCGTCAAATGGCCGTCCATCGGATCGAGGTAGGTTACACTTTGCTTTTACTCATCTGAAAGTATTCCGACTTTTAAATACTAAGCTGTATTTGTCCTCAGGAAATGGCGGATCAGGATCGTTGCTTCGGCTACATCCTGTCTAGGGATGGCAACGGGTCTCGGGGCCCCGCTGACCCGCGGGGCCCCGACCCGGTTTTGACTCGAGGACCCGCCGACCCGCGGGTCACGGGTCGGTTCGGGGCGGGTCGGACCCGGGTCGGGTCGGGTCCGGGTCTAGGGGCACGGGGCCCCGTTGACCCGCCCCGAAATGTCTATGTATATATTTTTAACTTTTTTTTTAAATGTTAATATAATGTAACATTTACTAAACAATATGGTTAATATAGTACCTATATAAATAATATGGACCAAATTATAAATAGATGTATATTTAGATTATTAGGATTTGTTAATTTTGATTTGGTATTCGGATTTGAATTTGTATTTGGTGATGAATTTGATGTGTTTGTATTTGATTGATGTTAGATTTATGGTTTGAATTTACATATAATGTAATATTTTGGCAAAAAAAATTGTATTTAATATTGAGAAGTGAAAAAAAAAAAAAAAAAAAAATTGTTCACGGCGGGTCGGGTCGGGGCCCCGCGGGTCGACCCGCGGGATTTTTGACCCGACCCGACCCGGGAGGTACACTTACCCGGGTCCGGGTCAGCCAGGCTGACCCGCGGGGCGGGTCCGGGGCTGCAAAAACCCGCCCCGACCCGCCCCGTTGCCATCCCTAATCCTGTCCCTGCATGAGGCTTTGGAGCAAGAACGGGCCAACTCCAACCTCGAGAGCTTGACTAAGCTCCAGGAGGACCTGGCCACCTCCGAGGCGTCAAGGCTCCGAGCGTAGGAGGGCAGAAAGCAAGCCGAAGAAGGTAGGCAGCAGGCCGAGGAGGGTAGGCAGCAGGCCGAGGAGGGTAGGCAGCAGGCCGAGGAGGGTAGGCAGCAGGCCGAGGAGGGTAAGGCCAAGCTTGTTCAAGAGGCTCAATCCCAGCAAAGGCGGATTCTAAGCCTTGAGAGTTCGCTTAGGCGGGAGCAGCAAACGGCCTTAGCTGATCGGAATCAGGCTGCCTTTGATAAAGCGGAATTGAAGGAAACTGCTGATCGGCTGAAGCTTGAGAAGCAAAGGGTTGTCGCGGAGCTGGAGGAGGAAAAGGCGGAGCGTTCCGCCCAAATAGCAAACGCGAAGGTCCAGGGCCGCGAAGAATATCGGAGCTCGGAGGACTTCAAAGCAGATGCGGCGAAGCATTGTCAGGAAGACTTGCAGAATGCCTTCCTTGACATTGTCGAAGAGCTTAACGAAACCTACGGGGAATCCATCGATCTGAGGAAGTCCAAGATTCTCGGCCGAGCCGCAGAAAGGTACTTTAGCCTCCCGTCGGAGAGTTCCTCTGAAGATGCCGACGACCCTCCTGCAGATCCTTCCGATCCTGCCCCTCCGAAGCCCTCTGAAGATCCAGCATCCGACCCTAAAGCATCCGAGGACCGAGCTTAATATTTTATAACTTAAGTCCTTGTAGTCCTTTATCGTTATCTCTCTCGTATTGAACTTCTTAGGCCTTCGAGCCTTTTATTAATATCATTTCCGATTACATTATGTTTGTCATAACGCTTTTGTCGGACCCTAAGAGCCTTAAGGCTTTCCGTCGTCCTAAGACGCTTTTTAGTCGATCCTTAAAAACTTAAGGATTTTTCGGACGTCCTATGACGTTTTTTAATCGAACCTTAAAAACTTTAAGGATTTTTCGGACGTCCTATGACGCTTTTTAATCGAACCTTAAAAACTTAAGGATTTTTCGGACGTCCTATGACGCTTTTTAATAGAACCTTAAAAACTTAAGGATTTTTCGGACGTCCTATGACGCTTTTTAATCGAACCTTAAAAACTTAAGGATTTTCGGACGTCCTATGACGCTTTTTAATCGAACCTTAAAAACTTAAGGATTTTTCGGACGTCCTATGACGCTTTTTAATCGAACCTTAAAAACTTAAGGATTTTCGGACGTCCTATGACGCTTTTTAATGTATCGAGAACAACATAGGAATACTTTGATCAGAAGTAACCTCTTTATTGATCGATGTCTTTAACATAGCATGCACCACTCAGGGCGACTTAATTACATCTTTGCGCCTCTACGGACGACTTAATTGTCAAACATGACATTTCTTCAGATGTTCACCACTAAAGGTGTTTCTTAATACATTGCCATCAAGGTCTTCTAACTTGTAAGCATTCGGGGCCGGCATGCCTACAATCTTGTAAGGCCCTTCCCATTTCGGGGACATCTTGTTGATCCGGTCTTGTAGGGCGAACTCATTCCGACGCAGGACCAGTTCTCCCGCGTAGAACTGTCGCGACTTGACCTTCCGATTATAGTACCTGGCCGTCGCCAAACGCATCCGAGCTTGCACTATGTCGGCCTCCAGCCGTTTTTCCTCTAGCAAGGATAACTCCAGGCGCCTTGTTTCGTCATTCGTCAAAGGTCCTATCCTGGCTCTTTCTGGACTTGTCGAGGGCTCATAGCTTCTGGTTCGATGGGACGCCACAGCGATTTCCACGGGAGCGACCGCCTCCGTCTCATAAACAAGTGCAAACAGGGTTTCACCTGTTGACCGCTTGGGTGTCGTTCGGACCGCCCACAACACGTTCTCCAGTTCGTCCAGCCATTTTCCGTCCAAAGCATAAACCCTCTTCTTCAAGCCCTCCATCACGATTTTGTTGGCAGCCTCCACCTGCCCATTGGTCTGAGCGTGATGGACGGATGCTGTCCGATGCTCGATACCAAACTCGTCTAGGAACCTATCCAACTGGGCCCCATTAAATGGAGGACCATTGTCGCTGATGATCACCTTCGGCACCCCATATCTCAACAAAATTCGGGTCTGAAGGAACTTGATAATATGTCCCGCTGTTGTCTTGGCTAACGGCTTAGCCTCGATCCACTTCGAGAAGTAGTCAATCGCGACAAGCAAATGTGTGCACTGGCTCTTTGCTTTCGGAAGGGGTCCCACCAGGTCAATGCCCCACTGTGCGAAGGGCCAAGCACTCCCAATGGGCATCAAATCGGCAGCGGGGGCTGTGATATTCGAAGCATATCTCTGACACGCGTCACAGGATCAAACAAGCGCCGTTGCTTCCTTATTCATCGTAGGCCAATAATATCCCAAGTTCAACGCCTTCCTCAGGATAGATCGAGCGCCTTCGTGACAGGCTGCGACTCCTTCATGCAATTCTCTCAGAATCCGAGTCGTATCGGGTTCGGCCACGCATTTCAAGAAAGGCGTCGAAAGCAGACCCTTCTTGTACAACTGGTTATCCACCATCGCGTAATTAATTGACATTCGTCGCAGTCGCTCCGCTGCCACTTTATCTTCAGGAAGTGCCCCCGTAGTCAAGTACACAATTATCGGGGTCATCCAAGTGGATTCCTCCTCTGACCCTGTTCCGATAGCGCACACCTCCGACGGATCGGTGGTCGATAGAATCACCTTCTCCAAGAAGTGTACCTTCCGACTCTCTTCCAAAGGTGCCCCCAAGGCAAATTTGCTCAAGGCATCAGCCTCCACATTCTCTTCCCTCGGAATTGCCTCGATATCAAAGCTTTTGAAGCTCTCCTTCAAGGTCCTAGCCTCCTGAAGATACTTCTTCATGATCGGGTTCTTTGCTCCATACTGCCCCCGAACCTGATTTACAATCAGGCTAGCATCACACTTCACCTTCAAATGTTCAATTCCAGTGCCCTTTGCGATTTTCAGCCCCGTTATAAGAGCCTCATATTCTGCCTCGTTATTGGTGGCTCTAAATGTTAGGGCCAATGCATATCGAAGTGGCTCCGCCCCACCTGGCGGAATCAATACGAACCCCGCACCCGATCCATCCGAGCTTGAGAAGCCATCCGTGTACAACTCCCAGGTGTTCTCCTTATTTGGCTGTTCCGACTGCTCCGCCGTCGAGACCTCTTCAGTATTCCCGGTTGCCCCCTCTACTGTTTCCGTTGCTTCAGGATCGGGAACAGTAGATTCAACTATAAAGTCGGCCAATGCCTGCCCTTTGATAGCTGTTCTCGGAGCGAAATGAATCCGAAACTCGCTAAGTTCCACGACCCACTTTACTAGTCTCCCCGACGCATCAGGCCGGTTCAAGAAGTGTTTCAATGGCTGATCAGTCAACACCGTAATTTCATGCGCATGGAAGTAAGGTCGTAGCTTTCTAGCGGTAATAATCAACGCAAAGAGGTACTTCTCAATCGGAGGGTAATTCATTTCACTCTTGGCAAACACCTTGCTTACATAATAGACGGGGATTTGATTGCCCTCGACAGCTTTAACTAAAACAGAGCTTATTGCAAACGAAGAAACAGCCAAGTAAAGATAGAGCGGCTCGCCTGGAGCTGGCTTTGCTAGTGGTGGGAGGGTGCGGAGATGTTGTTTGAGCGCTTGGAACGCCTCATCACATTCGGCGGTCCATTCGAACTGTCGGTTGGCCCTTAGCACATTGAAAAATGGCATCGCCCGGTCGCTTGCCTTGGATAAGAAGCGATTCATCGAAGCCAGTCGACCGTTCAGCACTTGCACCTCCCTATGGTTTGTCGGGGACTGCATCTCCTCTATCGCCCTTAGTTTTTCGGGATTCACCTCGATCCCCCTCTGGCTCACCATGAAGCCTAAGAACTTCCCTGAATGTACTCCGAAAGCACATTTGGCTGGATTCAGGCGGACTTGGTGGAGCTTCATCCTCTCGAAGGCCATTGCCAAGTTACCAACGTGGTCTGATGCTCGTCGGGACTTCACCAGCATGTCGTCTACATAGGCTTCCATGGTACTCCCAATCATATCCCCGAACAGTTTGTTCACCATCCTCTGATAGGTCGCCCCCGCATTCACCAGGCCGAAAGGCATGACATCGTACTGGAAGACTTCACTGTCAGCGTAAAAGGCGGTGTGTGGGGCATCCTTTTTCGCCATCTTTATCTGGTTATAACCAGAGTAAGCATCCATAAAGCTTAGCAGCTCATGCCCCGATGTAGCATCCACCAATTGGTCGATCCGAGGGAGCGGATAACAGTCCTTCGGGCACGCCTTGTTCAAGTCGCGGAAGTCGACACACATCCGCCACTTCCCGTTACTTTTCCTCACCAGCACTGGGTTGGCTACCCAAGTCTGGAATCGGATCTCCCTAATGAACCCAGCGTCGAGCAATCTGCCAACCTCCTGCTGGATTGCAATCCTCTTGTCTGTTCCCATCGGACGTCTCTTCTGTGCGATCGGCTTGATCGTGGGGTCGATATTCAATTCATGCTCGATCACGTCACGACTGATTCCTGGCATATCGCTCGGGGACCAGGCAAATAACTCCTTGAATTCTTTCAATAGCGCGATCAACTCCTGAGCCTTTTCCTCGGATAGGGCGGACCCGATCTTTACTCTCCTCTCGGGCCCATCTATTTCGACTTCTTTTAGGTCCTCCATGGGGGCGGGGCGCCCAAACTCCTCTCGAGGATCAGCGCCTGTTTGGAGAACCGACATAGCCTCCTTCCTCGATCTCCTTGTGGCGTTGACATAACACCGTCTCGACGCCACCTGGTCGCCTTTCACTTCACCGACCCCATTCTCAGTCGGGAACTTCAGTTTCTGATGGACAGTCGAGGCTACCGCCATCAGCGGGTTGATAGTGGTTCTTCCGATGATCGCATTGTACGTCCCTGTGGATTCGACCACCACGAACTCCACATCTCTCTTCTCCATCTTCCAGCCACTGCCGAACCATACAGGCAACGTAATAACCCCCAATGGATAGGAGGTTGTGCCGCAAAATCCTACCATCGGGAAGTTAACCTCCCGTAAATCTTTCGTCTTCTTCCCCATCTGCTCCAGGGCGTCGGAGAAGAGGATGTCGGAGGAGCTTCCTCCATCGATGAGGATCCTCTTCATCTCGAATCCACCTACATCCAGTGTCACGACTAGGGCATCCTCGTGGGGGGTCTCTACTCCCTCCAGATCCTTCGCCGAGAAGGTAATCTCCATTTCTTCCTTCGAGGTCCATGACCGGGACCTCTTTCCCAAAACCACTGCTACAGGCACTTGGTTGGCGTATCGTTCCCGAGAAGACGATGTGTGTCCTCCCGCAGCGAACCCTCCATGGATCACATTAATGACCTTCTTCTGTCGGGACCCTGATGGGCCTTCCGAAGGCTCCGCCTCGGACCTTCTTTTCCTCGGGGACCTTGATCGGGACCTGGATCTCGACCGGGATCGGGAATGGGGCTTGCAGCGCGAATCCCCCACGAACTCCTTTAGCTTACCCCTCTGGATAAGCTTCTCTACCTCCTTCTTCAGCTCCCGACACTGGTCAGTGTCATGACCAGTGGCCCGATGGAATCGGCAGTAACGGTCGGTGCGGGAGCCCAACTTTTCGCCTTCCTTCTTTTTGGGGAACCGAGCGAGGCCTTGCCTCTCCATTACAGCCAAGACCTCTCTCAAAGGCCTGTTGAGGGGGGTAAACTCCTCCCTTTGACTGTCCTTCTTTGTCGGACGCCTATCCTCCCTTCGGTCAGAGCGTCCACGACTCCGACTACTCTCGGAGTTATCTTTCTTGTTTTGGTTGTCCAATGGTTTGAACAACTGCTTTCCTCCGCGCCCCTTGGGAGGAGCCAATTCTCCGGCAGCGATCTTCGACTCTTGGACGTCGATTTGCTGTTTTACCCTCGCCTGAAGCGCCTCCATGTTCCAGACGTTTTTGGCCGCGACGCTGTGAAGTAAGTCGGAGCCGTAGGGGGGGATTGAGGTTTTTCAGGAAGGTACGGATGGCCTCGCCCTCCGATATCTCCTCATCCAGCTCGGTCATGCCAGCCGTGTAACGCTGGTAGTATTGGGCCAGCGATTCGTCGGGCCTCTGGACCACCTCATGCAGGGTCCGAACACTCTTCAGCAGCCGTCGACGCCCTTGGTACTGGGCGATGAATCGCTGATGCATATCTTTCCAACAGGTTATGCATCCGGTGGGCAGACTGTAGAACCATGTCATCGCCTTCTCTCCCAAAGTACTCGGGAACAACGCGCAGATAACATCCTCATCTGGGGTCCTGCCCATGCACGCTGTCAAGTGCTTCTGTACGTGGCGGACTGGGTCCGCGACCCCATCGTACTCGTCTATCTTCGGGATACCCAAGCCTGGAGGGGCCAGGGTATGGATCAGTCTGGGAACGAAGGGATGGGTCTCCTGACTCTCCAACTCCGACATCATGGGCTTTTGATCCCCATGCAAATACCCACAATCTTCACCACCTGATCAGCAGTGAGGGGACCATTCAGGGGAATAGTCCTTTGATGTACTGGCCCTGGTCCATCGACCACGAAATTCTCCGCCGGTGCTGGATCCGGATGTCTGGGGGGAACGGGCTGTTCCCTCAACGGGGGGGGGGGGGGGGGGGGGGGTGGCGGCAGATTGTCGTCCACCTGCCTTCTGGGAGCATCTCGTCGCGGAGGTAGCGGTGGTAAATCTACGGCCTGCCTTCTGGCAGCCTCTCTTCGGTCTAGGAGGGCCTCCATGGCCTCCATGAATAGGGGCATGGCCTCTGCCACTACCCTGGCCAGCTCTGGATTCGGGGAAGGTGCCTCGTTCCTGGATCCACCAGGAAGCTCGTTCCTGGTCGTCGACCTGGTTTCTCTTCGCGAAGGAACAACCTCCCTGGTGGTGTCCTCTCGGCGAGTGCTGTCACCATCGTCTCTCAGGTCCTGATGCTGTGTAGCATCCTCAGGGGGATTGCTGGTGGTCGGCACCTGCTTGCCTGATCGCTGCGGCCTGTTGCCAGCCATGGTATTGGAGTTAAAGGGAAGCAAACTTACTTTGGCTTTTTGTTGCGTTCCCACAGACGGCGCCAATGTTGGATCACGGTAGGAACTCCGGTTACGGTGACGGATTCCTTAGCTCCTCGCAATCCTGCAGAAGGGGAATAGAGGGCGGTGGCCCAGAATCCCTCTCCGATGCTTAACGTAAGTACGGTGATCAAGCAAGCAATATGTGTGTGTGTGTAAAAACGTAACCTTAATCTGGGATAACTTCCTTCCTTTTATAGGGGGAAGGCTATCCCAGTTACCTGATTAGGCGGTTGGATTGTGATCCACTATCCCACATATTTCGCCGTATATCTCGCCACGCATCCCACATATCTCGCCCATTATATCACTACTGTAATCATGGCGAGATTTTCGGGATTGTGCTCTTACTAGTGAGCCTCGACCATTATCGGAGACTCCCAAGTTGCATCATTGAGGATTCGGTGTCGGGGAGTGATGTCAACCCCCATATCGGGACCGACCACGTCCAGGTCCGATAACATCGGGGCTCTCCCCTGTCGAGGCCATACTTATTCGGGGCTATTCAATGTCGGGGTCTCCTTCTGTCGGAGCCCTTAGCCTTCCAGCAGCCCAGCTCCTAGCCCAACGGGCCTAGTCGCCGTTCGCCAATCGTTAAGGGGCCTAACGGCTTTCGCCGGGGCCCATCAGTACTCAAGTAACTCAACTCAATGGAATTATTATTAGTAAAAAAAGTAGCAGGGGTTTTACTTTTACCCCTTCTACCCGTAATAGAAATAACTACACGAAAGAAAAAACGCTTGCCCTTAATATACTATGCAGCTCCAGTCCCAGAGTCGTCTCTGTAGTCCATTACTCTTTACATATAATAGTCTCGCTTTCACCCAAGCTCCATCTTTCTCTTGCAGCTTCCTCGGATTTTGTCCTCACTCCTTCCTTCCTGACAAAATTACTGACGCCTCCCTCCGCCGAGAGACAGAAAACCACAATACTGTGAGTATCAGTACAGTTACATGCGTACGTATTCTTCTCCCGACTCTTATTACAGACAACAAATTGATAATGCAACGGTCATTGGAATCTAGCTTCTTTTGCGCTTCTCAGCCTTGTTCTTCGGCCGCCTTGCAATGTGAAGACGAACAAAGTTGAGGAAACATAGGAAGGGAACCGCTTCGTGTAAGTTAAGATTAGTGTTTGGTTTTCACTGCCCAATCCAAATTGTCATGGCTTGAACAGGAAAGATGGAGACTTGCTGGAAATTCAATTATTTTCCCGGAAATTAAAAAAAAAAAAAAATCTTCTTTTTTATTTTCTTGTTCTTTCTTCCACCGTTCACGAGATTTGTTTCGATATATACATAGATTATTATTATATATATATATATATATTCTTGATGGTGCCAAGAAAGTGAAAAAACAGCACCCGTGGTGCTGTTTCTTGGAATTTATTAAAGGAGAGTTTTGGGAGGGGTGTTCATTTCTTTTCCATTATTCATTCTTCCGATCAGGTAGAGGGTTGATTTCTCTTTCTCTCTCCCTCTGTTACCTGGAAACGGCGGAAAATCCAAAGTTGGTGAAGCTGGAGTTTCTTTGCAACACTGTTGTATTGAATTTGAGCGAAGTGGCTTCAATTCTTGAAACTTTCTCAGGTTTGTTGGTTAAAGGAGAAATTTTGGCAAATGGGTACTGAGAAAATCTCGGTTTCGGATCATATAAATGGGTATCAGTACATTACGGAGAAATCCGACAACTTCGTCATCGACGTGGAGAGCTGTCCAGGCAAAGACGTCCCTGCAAATCCCAGGTTCAATGTAAGTCTGCAAATCTTCACTTCTGATCTTCTGTCCTTTTCATGCACTTTCAATAGTCATTTCATTTGAAGCATTAAATTGCCCACTTGAAACTGTTCAAGAAATCATTTCTTAGTTGGTGGTTCTGACTAATTAAGGTTCGAGGTTGAAATATTGAATTTTGTGGTGAAATCAACATGCAGCTGATAAAAAGATTACATTTTTTCTATTTAATTGCTGTTCTGAATTTACCAAAAACAGGTTTTGAGGTTCAGGCATTAACAATTAAACATTGCATATGTTATATTCCTAAATAGTTCTTGACTACTAGTTGAAATTTGATTAAATTCTTTCTTAACTTAAGAAAGTTGATGGTAAAGTGCGTCCTTTAAATCTAGACTCCAATCTGTTGCAGAGAAGCCTTTCCCGTAAATGGTCGCTTCGGGGTGTCGAAGAGAAGGTTATTCCAAGCAGCATTGCTAACGAGAAGAATGAAAAAGATCCAATTATTCATTCACCATCGCATAGAGGTAACTGTTGTTCAATCACAAAGGCATTTAATTATCTAGAAACTCATCATGTGGTCCTATCTTTTGCCAAACGTGAAAATCGGAGCTTCGAGATGACAACGAATGATATAGAAGCCACCAAAAAAATATAAGGAACGATATGGAAACCTCCAAGGAGCCCTTAAAGAGTATGAAATTGAGCAATTTTGTCTTCTGTGGTTGAAATATGAAATATATCTCCATTTCGGCCTGTTCGGTCCCCTTCTGACAGTGAAACACTGCATTAAGGACAGGTGACAATAGTAAACAACAAAATATCATGAGAGCTCCATCCAAAGATATTATAAATCTCTTACTACCGACCGTGAAGCCATGTTCTGTTCTTTGTCTGAATTGAAAGATGTCCATTTGCTAGGAGCTGGCTTCATCATTTCAGGAAGAGATAATTCAATTCTGTTTTCAAGCATTGCTTGTAACTTGTTGTGCACTTGTTTCATCAATACAGCTTCTTCAATATCAAAATGATGATGTGCATTTAATAATTAATTCCAAACATCTGCCCATATTTCGTCAATAATTTTTTTTTTTTTTGAGATTAAGAAAGATTTGTTGCGTAAGGATATTGGTTATGTATCAATGGTAGGGTCTATGCGGACAAATAATGTGATGAATTTGGAAGGTAGATGATGAACTAATCTAGAACCCGAGTTATAATGAGACAAGGATTGTTTGTTTTTGTTATTTTGTCATTCAATTATTCAATAGCCTAGGGTCCTCCACACTTTTCTATTAATTGTTATACGTAAAAATTGTTTTAAAAAGAGTTTGAATTGTATGAGGATTTGATTCTGTAGGTGCTCAAGGAGGAGGTGTTATGGTGCCTGAGAAGACGACCGAGCAATGTGGCAACCCGACACCTTATCATCAAATCACTGTTTCAACCGCAAACACAGGAACCAACAGTGAAGGAAGATATGTGAGGAGAAGCAGTAGTTTGCGACGATCTTCATCATCCATTTCTTGGATTCTTGATCCGAAAAGAATTCTCTTTGTCTTTGCAACTATGTAAGTGCACCATCAAGGGTCAAAATTTGTCTTTCCACATTTTACTAATTAAGTTTCTGGAAATCATGAACTAAGTAAGTGGGGGGCTTTTAAACAGATCAAGCATTGGAACAATCATGCTTATCTATTTCACGCTATCGATTGGGAAATCAAGTGCAGTTGGTGGCACCGATCTTGATTTACAGCAGTGATTGAGCTTGTGAAGAATTGTAGATTATGTTTGGAAGTGATTATGTTTGAAGGTAGCTTTTTTTCGCGGGTTTGCATATAAAAGAGAGTGAAATACAGAGAATGAGGTAGGTGGGGATATACATAGACATGACTTGGATGGCCTTAATTATTCCATAAACATATGAGGTGTTCCTTGAGGCTTGTCAAGAGAATGTTAGATGGAGGAGGACACACAAAGAAGGAATCTTGTGTTTTCTATTCTATAAATGGCTGGTAATGGAAGGGATTGATGAAGAACACATGGTGGTGTGTCATTGTTGTATTATATATTATGTATATGTATGTTTGGTGTCTCTGACTCTGACTGCACAGCTAAGGGAATATGGAAGAGTGAATGAATTGAACTGTAAAAGAGAAATGCCTTTTTTGTAAAGCTTCTTCCTTTTTGCCTTACTTCTCAACCAAAATGCATTTTGTGTTACACTTCTTTTTGTGCACTCATTACCATGTATGTGAGCGTGCGAGATTGAACCGCATAATGCTCGGTTTTTCGCTTTTTGGTGTACGCAGGTGTGAGGGCTTGTTCGGGCAATTGAAGTAAAAAGATTAAGATGTGTGGAAAGCAATGACACTAACCGCACCACCAAGTTAAAAGAGGCTCAAATGACCTCTAACTAATCCTCTTAACGGTGTAGCTAAATCTGTTAGAAGTATAAAGAATAAAGGGAAAAGAACTATTTAATGTCTGGTTTACGTCAAGTGTTGATTTGGTGTCTTAGGATTAAATTGTTAATATTTGGTGTCCCTAAGCTTCAATTTTGTTGCGATTTGGTTTTCCGTCTGATTTTGGGGTTAACTTTAACGGAATTAGATGAAAAGACAATTTTGCCCTTTTTTTTTTTTTTTTTTTTTTTGCAAAGCCACCCATCCGATTCCGGCCACCCACTTCTGATTCTGGCCACCCACCTCTGATTCTCGGCCACCCACCTCTCATTCCTGCCTTGGACCGCCCTTCTTCCACTCCTCCTCCTCTGCTCCGCCGCCGCAGCAACTCTCGTCTCTCCGTCGCCATCTCCGGTCGCTCGAATTCGCTCGTACCGTCCCCGTCTGTGCTGTGACTCACCTCCTATGTTGCGCCTGAACGCACCGCTGCACCGCTGTTGCTCCGCTACCGTTCCGTTCGACTACAATAGTGCACCGCGAAGATCTGCACGGGAACATTTTCGGCGTTTCCGGCAGATTCCAAACCCTAGATCTAGTGGTCGCCGGGAAGATTTAAACGGTAACCAGTTTCCGACCGATTCCGAACCCTAGATTTGGTGGTCGCCGGGAAAATCTACACGTGAACTAGTTTCTGGTCGATTCCAACTAAATCAAGTGGTTACCGAGGGATCTGGACAGTCGCCGGAAGATTGGTCGGATTTCGGCAGTGGCGACCTGATTATGGCCACATGTGGGTAATTTGTGTATTTTCAAATTTATTTGGTTATGTGCTGGTCACGTGACCGAATTTTGTTGAATTTAACTCTAAAACTTGACGGAAACACCACATAGCAACATAATTGAAACATGAGACACTAAATATTAACAATTTAATTATGAAACACCAAATTGACACATGAAACAAATTTGAGATACTAAATAGGTTATTTTCTCAAAAATAAACCACAAGACTAGACAATTGTTTAAATGATTATTTAAAAATCCACGTAGGATCAGATGCACATGTTCGATTTTTCATAGACAAATTAAACACCGTAATAGAACTTCTAAATGATTAAGCAACTTATGAAGAGAAGTGTTTCATAATGTATACATAATCAGTAGAGAATAATAATTCACATTTCTTTGTCTATTGGTAGAAAGACAATTGATCTCCAACGACCACCACAAGTCTAAAATCCGGTGACCTCCAGGCTCTAAGATCGTCGGTGACCTTAAACTCATCGAAAATCCACCAGCAACCACACTTTTGATCGAAGAGCTCTGATTAAGAGCTCTCTAGTTCTTTTTTATATATACAACAGAAATACATAGATTCATATCGGAGCCACGACTTTTTATGTTTGTAAATAATATCATACATTGAAGGTTCATATAAGGTTCCTGATTTGTTACTCTCCGCCCAGCTCAGTAACGTTTTGATATCCTCGGCATCGCGCATTTCTTCCTCCGATCATGGTACAATCTCAACACCACAGCTGCCGTTTCCTCAATCGCTTTCCCAGTCACCTCTGTATCGAACCAAAAACCGTCAGACAACCAAATTGTGTTCATAAAAAGACTAGAAATTTACGCGCTAACCTATTACGGGCCAACTCGGGTTCTGAGCGAAAATCTTCCCCGCAAATTCCAACTCCTTCTTAACATGATCCATCTCCGAATAATTACTCCAAGTGTCTTGACCGAACCCCAAACTCTTCGCCCGAGCTCTCCGTATCGTTTGCAGCACGAGAGGGTTTATCGTCAGAGCAAACACCTTCTCGGGGTCCACTTCGAATAAGGTTTTCGGAAGCGCAATACTGATCACAATCGGGACATTTGCGACCTTGTACCCTTTTTGTGCGAGGTAGATTGATAATGGCGTCTTTCCAGTACGAGAAACACCAGCAAGAACGATGTCTGCCTTGTGCAAGTTTTGAGGGAGAGCGCCGTCATCTTGTTTGATGGTGAATTCGACGGCTTCAATTCGACGGAAGTATTCGTCGGTGAGGGGGACGTTTCTTCCCGGAGCACCGCGTGGGAGGCCAGAGGGGGATACTCCGAGGTGGGTAGCAACCGCCTCTGTGATTGGGCCGAGGACGTCCGTGGCGGGCACGCCCCACACTCTACAAGATACATTTGTAAGTTTATATAACAGTAAAAAAGTTTAATTTTTTTTTTAGTTCTGGTCTTCTGGATGTAAGCTAGGATAGTTCTTGAATAGAATGTTCAATCTGTCATCTAAAGCTAAAAATTTACACCAAACTAATAGTAACCATAGACTATACTCTTAACAAATAGAATAATTCGTTGAAATCTCAAAATGTGTCGGCTGAGAATTTTATATCATTCCCAATTTTAGTCAATCTAATACTCTCCACTGTAATGGATGAAACGTAACCCTAAATTCTAACACATGGTGTGATTTTGTAGGTCAGGTAAGAATATGATTACAAGTGCAATACTATAATATATAATATATTTTTTTCCATAGTAGGAGTACTTCACGAGAACAATACTTTATAACATGTTATTCCATATATAGAACAATTTCTACTAGTAGTAAATCAACATATAACTAATAAATCAACATATAACTAATTCAGCTATAAATGATAAGTGTTGGTCATAAATATATTTTTTTATACAACTCGAACTCAAAACACTTATCGGCCAAAAAAAAAAATCAAAACACTTAGATAATTTTTTTTTTTTTTGCCAAACTCTTAGATAATTAATGAAACAGCGAATTCATACACAATATTACATGGTTACTGCATTTTTTTAACTGATGAAAAATCAATTTAATTTTCAATCATACATTAAAGTGGAAACTATATTAATTTTTCTATTAAAAAATGAAAGAAATGACTCGCGTATTAGGTTATTGTGCATGTTAACGTCGTTAAATCAAAATGGTTTCTGTACATATTCAATTTTGTCACTTTTTATCCTAAAATTAACATAGTTTACATGAGAAATTCTTAGGTACAGCGGTCCTAGCACGTGGCGTTTACGTGGTGAACCGCTAACCAATCATATAATGACACGTGGCGAATTTATGGCACATATCAGCTCCTGATTGGTTGGCGGTTCACCACGTAGACGCCACACGCTAGAACTGCTGTATCTAAGAATTTCTCGGTTTACATTCTATCAGTTGTTGAATGCTCAACTTACTTTTCATGTAAAAGAAAATTCAATTTAGTTTTAGTTTTCTACGAAATGCTCAACGCAAAAGTTTGGTTTACTTTCTCTTACAATCAAAGGGATAATTAAATGATTAACCCAATAAAATGGCTAATTGACGTTACCTGCAAGCATGCTTTGCAGCATCAGCCATGGAAGGATCTGCAAGTGTATACACCAAGATTGCTCCTTCCTTAGCAGCTTGCTTCACAATCTCAATTAGCTTCTCAACATCATCCACCTAAACACAACCTCAGCCACTGGTCAAGATTGAATCAAAATGCTCTTAATTAATCAAAGACGAACCTACCCCTGAGAAAAGGTGCGTATTTACAGGGCACCCTCGATCCACCAGGCAATGATCGAACTGCCCCAGCGCGGCGGTCACCGTATGCTCCGCCGTCCACCCAGTTCCGTCCGACACCATGTATATCTGCTTTCCAACCGCCGCCTCAGCGCCGTCGTCGTCCAGACCCGCCGACGACGGGAAGTTACCAGACGGCGGCGGTGAGCGGTCGGAGGATTGGTGAACGAAGCGGTCGGGCTCCTCCTTCTGAACTGGCCGGTCAAGCTTTCGGCCGGACCGTACCGCTCGGGCCATGGACCAACGGTTGAGCTGGGAGCTACCCTTGAACTTGCGCGATTGTGGCAGTGGTTCGGCATCGGTGGAGGTTGCGACGGGGAGATGGTTCGAGGAGGGGGACTTCGATTCGTTGATGGCGGTGGCGGGTGTTGGACCCAAGTTCGGGAGGCTCATTGTGGTGGCGTTGTAAGTCATTTCCTTTATCTTTTTTCTCAGTTCTTATTTATATTTTATATGTGCTTATATTTGGTTTTTTTTTTTTTTTATAAAGATAATTTACTCTCTGGAATCTGGACCAGTGGACTGGAATATTTAATTTCTTTTCCCTTTTTTTATTGGCCATGAATTTCTTTTCATCTTATAATCAATGTTGTCAGGATTGCAGTCCGGATCGTAGGATCCTACAAGACTAAATCGATTCGGATCGCTCCTAGGATCGCTAGCACTTAGGATCGGAGTAGGATCGAGCGTCAGATCGTAGGATCGGTCATGATCGGTTAGGATTGTGATCCTATCTAAAATGAGATTTTTTAATTATGAACACACTAATTAGTAATTATAAATTTATAGCCCAATGACCTGTTGATTTGGATAAATATAAATTGAATGTTTATTTACCCTTTTCGACATATATATTATAATAAATGAATTAATATAAAATTTAATGGATATTGGGTGGGTAAAGGTAAACCAAACGTGACTCATTTGTATTATGTTCTTCTTTGCAACAAAAAAAATCAGTTCTTCTACGTCTACTCAATTCGTCTTCTTCTCCGGTTTAAGTGTCCAACTTGATATTTCCTTTTTAAGTTTCGTTAGTTAAAATTTTTTATACTTGAATTCTAATTTTCAAATCATTTAGGTGAAAATAACCACACAAGTACGAGTACGAGTATTAACTCAAATGATTAAGGTGGCTTGGACTTAAACTTAGATGATATTCAAGATATATGATTTTGGAGTTAATGAAGACTTTGATATAGTTGATGATGTTGCTATAGATAATTATTATTAGTTATTAGTTTGAACTAATTTAATGTTATTCAGTACTTTATTTGTTGAACTTAAATGTTTATTTAGAAATTTAGAACTTAATGTTTGAAATACTATTTTGGTAATCTGATATTAGATTATATTGTTTCTTCACTAGAGATAGTATATTATTTTTACTGTGAAATTATTTGTAAATTTTTATAGGATTATACGATTCTCGATCCGATCCTACAAACGATCTGATCCTACAATCCACCGATCCAAGTTAGGATCCCGATCCTGACAACCCTGCTTATAATCCAGTAAATATGGCAAATAAATCCAATAAATTATTTGTAAAGAAGATTTTTCGGATACTAAAATAATTTGTGGGGATTTAAGAAAATTTATACTTGTCTCAGGCAAAGTTAAAATATAGAGAAAACAACATATCGAAATATCCAACCAATTTTTTGGGTAATAAATAAATATAATAATAACCAAGAAAAAAGCTAAATATAAAACTAGTAAGACTTAAAAAAAAAAAAGCTAGTAAAAGAAATAACATAATCTAATATCAAATCACAAAAACAGTATCTTAAAGTATTATAAACATTAAAATCAAGTTCTAAATTTCTAAAAAAATATGTAAGTTCAACAAATAAAGTACGTATTGAATAACATTAAATTAGTTCAAAGTTCAAACTTCTAACTAATAATAATTATCTATTGCAGCATTATGAACTATATCCAAGTCTTCATTAGCTCCAAAATCATCACCATCTGTAATATCTTGAATATCATCTAAGTTTATGTCCAAGCCAACTTAATAATTTCAGTTAATACTCGTACTTGTACTTGCGTGGTTATTTTCACCTAAATGATTTGAAAAATATTATTCAAGTATAAAAAAGTTTAACTAATGAAAGTTAAAAATGAAATATCAAGTTGGACACTTGAACTGGACAAGCAGACGAATAGAATAGGCGAAGAAGAACTGATTTTTTTGGTTGCAAAGAAGAACAAAATACAGACGGGTCATGTTTGGTTTACTTTTACCGCCCTATCCATTAAATTTTATATTAATTCATTTATTCTAATAAATTTGTCGAGGAGGGTAAATAAACATTCAATTTATAATTATCAAGTCAATAAATCATTGGGCTATAAATTTATAATTACTAATTAGTGTGTCCATAATTAAAAAATCTCATTTTAGATAGGATCGTGTAGGATCACAATCCTAACTGATCCTACGATCCAACGTTCGATCCTACTCCGATCTTAAGTGCTAGCGATCCTAGGAATCCAGATCGTACGATCCTACGATCCGGATCGCACGATCCTACGATCCGGATCGCAATCCTGACAACCCTGAGTAAAACTTAAATAATTGGAAAACGTATGTAAAATATATAATATTAAAAAAAATTGATATAAATATATTTTAAAGTATACAACATGTTTTAAAATAATGTAATTAATATACTTCATTCAATTATCTATTAATTTTTTTTAATTAAATACATTTTAAATTTTCAACATTAACTGAATATTGTATGTTGTTATTATAGGAGTATACATTTATATATGTTTTTTATAATAATATTGTCTTGCTGTCTGGCACCGTAGCAGTCTGTCTGAAAACCTCATTTTGTCTTGCTATTTTTATCGGAAAATAATTGAAACTCTTCACATGCCGCGTCTCTTCGAGTTATGCGCCTCGGCAGCCGCGTAATAATAAATTGGGCTAATATTACATGCATTGTCCATATACACATATATATATAGGTGTATAGCACTGTCATATGTTCATATATCTTCTGCCTTTTCTTTCTTCTCTATATAGCAAAGGATAATCTATTCAACATGGCAACAGCAGCAGCAGCTAACGGGCCGATCATGAAGTTGCAGATAGTTGTGGACAAGAAAAAGAAGAGGGTTATATTTGCAGAAGCCAATAAGGAGTTTGTGGACTTCATCTTCCACATCATGTCTTTACCCGTCGGAGCTGTTCAGAGGATCCTCGGCAAGACATCCTCTAGTTTTGGCTCCGTTGGGACACTCTATGATGGTTTTAACAACCTTGGTGACGAATACGTTGAAGATCTTGCAAAAGATTATATACTCAACCACCTCAAAGCCCCATACTGGGGCAAAAACACTACTCTTCTGTTGCCTGAAGCTTCTGTCAACATGCAGTGTGAGCAGATTAATTTAGAGGGTAATGTAAAGGGTTATGTCAAAGCATCGGTGACGTACATGGTGATGGACGATTTAGTCGTCCGACCGGCCGAACCTTCTTCTGTCATCTCTCTCATCAACAAACACTCCATTAAAAATGTCGGGCATATTGAGAAAAGGGAGGTCACATTTGGCACTGCTGAGGTATATATAATATACTTCCGCACTTATATGAATTTAACTATATATATATTGTTAATAGTATGTTCTACTGTGTGTGTGTGTTTATTAGGCTTTAAAGCTGCTGAAGGCTTCTGTTAGCTCCAAGAGTACTGTTCTTACTGATGTTTTCCTCCGTGGATGTGGACGTGTCTCCATGGCGTCAAGAATTTTCAAGTATTCAGTGCGGTTTTTTTTCTTTTGGGTTTTGGTGGCTGTTTTAGCTAGTGTTTTTGGTTCAAACCCTAAACCCTAAATAAGTACTTAAATAAGTACTTTTATCATTTACGGCGAGTTATATTAGCGGCATGCACTAGCTATCTGTTGCAAGGTAGAAAAACTCTTAGTTGCATGGTATATTTTGGTAGTCCAACCATGTGATTAATATGTTAAAGCAATTTTCATGTCATCAACCAAGTATGTGTTATCAATCATCATAATCAACATTTGCTTAACCCAGCTGTTTATTGTAATAATAATTTAATAGCATAATCTAATATTGTGGCTATGCCTAAGGATGAAATCGGTCCGGTCGGTCCGGATATTCACATCATTCAGTCGGAGACGAGACCGATATATTCGGTCGGATTTTTCAAAAAAAAAAAAACCCAACCAAAATGATGTGTTTGAGTTGGAAGCTCGCTAGTGTTTGAGTTATCATAACTTTATTATAAGTAGCCCTAATTAAAGTCACCCAGCTCAGTACGTATATATATAATTAAATAGCGATCCGTGGATATTTCCTTCGATGATATATTAGATATCGGTCAGATCTATGTATGTGTAAATTGCCGCTGTGACAAGGACATATGGTTATTTCAAGTTCAACTCCGATATAATCATACAAGAATAAAATCATATTAATTAAAATATCAAATTTTATTGCGTCAAATAAAAAAATTAATTCAAAAATCTCAAGCGACAATTCTCCAAGGACCAAGTTGTTAGGATCGATTCTCTCAACACTCACAAACGGATTAAAAGTAAGAAATAGAGAACACAAGATTTAACGTGGTTCGGTCAACGCGACCTACGTCCACGGGCAAAGGAGGAGCACCGCTTCACTAGCACAATCAACACCGGAGGGTTACAAGACGAGACCACATAGAACACTCACTCTCACAATACATGTAGAGACCTATTACACACGCTCTAATTAAACACTCGCCTAACCTCACGCCGCAACTCACGTCCGCTCTCTCGCACTAAGAACCCTCGCCTATGTTGCTCTGTTGATTATCTCCTTAAAAGACTCCTTCCACACACACTCAGGAGTTTTTGACCGATATAAGCCTTCGTGGACAACCAAAAACAAATATAGACTGCATGAAAAAATAATTACAAATATGAGGCAAACCGAGATTTCACACCTCGGTTTGGATTTTTTTCATCCAAACCGAGATGTGAAATCTCGGTTAGGATTTTTTTTTTTAGGGTTTAGGGTTTTTTAGTGCCCTAAACCCTAAAAAAAAAAAAAAAAAAATCCTAACCGAGATTTAATCTCGGTTTGGATGAAAAAAATCCAAACCGAGATGTGAAATCTCGGTTTGCCTCATATTTGTAATTATTTTTTCATGCAGTCTATATTTGTATTTGGTTGTCCATGAAGGCTTATATCGGTCAAAAACTCCACACTCAGCAACAAGCCCAAGTACAATATATATATATGGTCCACCGCCATATCTATCTATATAATTCCTATCTATATAGCAATCTATATATATATATATATACTAGTTATTAACGCGTGCGTTGCACGCGCATAAATCGTCTAAGTTTTAAAATACATAATTTATCTTCAGTTTTCTAATATGATAATATGTAATTAATACATGGCCTAGTTTAGGGGTTGCGGGAAATGAGTTTTCTAATATGATAATATGTAATTAATACATGGCCAAGTTTAGGGGTTGCGGGAAATGAATCTGTGATCGAAAAGAACGACACAGAGTAATTCAAAACGGGAAAATAGAAGAGGAAAATTAAGTCAAAAAAATGATACCAACAAAAAATGATTTAATGCTAAAGGAAATTTCAATTCATTAAAATCTAAAGTTTATACTTAATTTTATGTCAATTACTTATTTAACTACTAATTAGGTTGTACGCAGTTTGATTTAATTGACAGACGGAAGAACTAAATTAATGATTCGAGACCCTAAATGTTAGACGATGAGTACCAGGTTATCCGCAAAAGGGCAAAATTCAAGAACCGTGGTTGACCCGTATTTTGACAATTGATATGATTTGACAAGTGACTGATATATGTGATACAAAAAAATCTCAACATGTACTCGAAGTTTGCACGAATTGAGTACATATCATACTTTATGGGTGGCTCAAAATTATAGGTATATTGTATTAATAAGTTAATGATAATTATGTAACATGTCAGTTAAGCGACATTAACAAAAAGGTTAATGCAATTTATCTAATGAATTTTTTAGTAATACTCAAATATTGTAGGGACTAAATCATCAAAATTTTAAAACACTAATGTCGAGTCAATAAGTGTTAAACATTGAGTAACATGTTTGATCCATATTTGATATGTTATTTGAGTTAGCAAGTGACTAATATATATCATACAAAAATGTTAACAAGCGTTGATATAGTGAATGGAAAAATGCATCTACCTGACATTTGCACCTATTAAATGCATGTTGACTCTATTTGATAAATATTTGATGGAGAAATTAATAATAACTACGGTGACCTACCAATTAAGCGACCTAAAAAAATAAAAATAACAAAATGTAATTAAATGGTTTTTTAGTAATAGTAAAGATAAATAGATGGGTCTCAAAGATACTAAGACTAAATCTCAAATTTTATAAAAATGGGGGAACTAAATATTACACACATATATATATAAAAAAATAAAAAAATATGGGAACTAAATATACCATATATATATATATATATATATATATATATATATATAAAATAAAAATATTTAAAAGGTACCTTTTGGGGTGAGGACAATTCTCACATTTATATTGGAATAAAGATTATAATCCCACCGCCTGACTAAACTATCTATATATATATATATTATATATGATCGACCAATATAATCCTGTCGATATATATATGTATACATATATAACCTAGTCAAGTTGCTATTTAAAATAGCTAACGGGCTAAATTGCTTAGTGGACCTAACCAATTAATTCTAGACAAACCCAACAATCTCCACCTTTGTCTTGAATTCACCATAGCTCCACCTTGACTTGTATTCTTCATAGCTCCACCTTGCTAGTGTGCTCCATGGTCCGCTACCTCCTTTGCCAAGGCCCCTGACGGGCCTAACCCGATCTCCGCGAGATCCTAACCGAGCTCAAACGTTGCCCGGTCTCAGCTTTCGCTACACTGAGGCAACATGCCTCCAAGTCTTCAAACTTGACCAGTCTCCTGTCCCGGTCCCGGACTAATCGATCTGGAGTAGAAACAACATGCTCTTTTTGACCAGAAGAGCAACCAACCTCCAACTCAACCTTCTTCAAGACACTCTGTCTTCCCATATCATCATCCATCAACAACAGGTAATTTAACGAATGTGAATACCTGTCAGTTGGCCTGGTAGTCCTTGATGATCTCCTCAACACCTGCCCAGATGTTACTGGATCTACCTCTGACTTGATCTCTTGCTCCTTTGGGGTCATCGCGAAACTGACTCGTTTCTTCTTCCCCGTAATATAGCTTTCACATAGTCCCTTGTCAACACACTTCGGGCCCTCTAAACTCCTTTCTTCACCAGCATCTTTATTCCTTTAACACTCATCTGTCTGGATGTACTCTTCTGAATAGCAGCCGCGTTTACACACCCTTCAGTGGTGTACAAGGTTCCAGATTTAAGGCCCCGTGCTACAACCATAGCACCCTTCTTTATCTTCCACGAACCATTCCCAAACTCTGCTGCATAACCTGTGCGATCCAACTGACCAACCGAGATCAGATTCTTCTTGAGACCTGGAATGTACCTAACATCTTCCAATGTCCACTGATTTCCTGCTGGACTGTGAATGCAAACATTTCCCCTTCCTTCGATCTCCAATACATTGTTGTCAGCAAGATACACTTTTCCAAACTTTCCTGACTTTAAATTTCGGAACAACTTCTTGCTCGGAGACGAATGAAACGACGCTCCAGAATCCACAATCCAGGATTCAAGTGAGCTGTCCACACTGAGGGTTAACACGTCCCCAATGTCTTCTGCTGAGTTCACAGAATCACTATCATTGCCAGGATCGTGATTCTTCTTATTTGACTTCGGACAATCAGCTCGATAGTGGCCTTTTTCACCACAATTCCAACATGTTCCTTGTGGTATTCCTCTGTTTCTTGATTTTGAGCGTCCATGCTGATTAGAACCCTTTGATTTACTTCTCCCCCTTCTGTCAACACTGAAAGCACTTCCTGATGACTCACCAATTTCTCTTTTGCGAATGCTTTCGCTAAGAACAACATCTCGGATTTCATCAAACTTCAGCTTCTCAGATCCACGGGAACTACTAACTGCGGAAACAATAGTATCCCAAGACTCGGGCAGAGATGACAACAAAATCAAAGCTTTAACCTCATCCTCAAAATTAATCTCAACAGAACTCAGTTGCGAAACAATCATATTAAAGTCATTAATATGTTCAGCAACAGAACCACCTTCAACCATCTGTAAATTGAACTATTTACGCATTAGATATACCTTGTTCATTGCCGATGGTTTCTCGTACGTGTTTGCCAACGCCTTTAGCACGCCTGCCGTCGATGTTTCCTTGACGATGTTGAACGCAACGTTCCTGGACAAGCACAACCGGATCAACCCCAGAGCTTGACGATCCTTGAGCTTCCACTGTTGCTCCGTCATGGATTCCGGCTTCTCCCCAGACAAGGGTTCTTACAGATTCTTCTGGTACAAATAATCTTCAATCTGCATCTTCCAGAAGCTAAAATCGTTTCCATCGAACTTCTCTATTCCAGCCTTTGACAACTTCATCTTCAGTGATCGTGTTGAATCTCCTTAGCTCTGATACCAGTTGTTAGGATCGATTCTTTCAACACTCACAAACGGATTAAAAGAAAGCAATAGAGAACACAAGATTTAACGTGGTTCGGTCAACGCGACCTACGTCCACGGGCAAAGGAGGAGCACCACTTCACTAGCACAATCAACACCGGAGGGTTACAAGACGAGACCACATAGATCACTCACTCTCACAATACATGTAGAGACCTATTACACACGCTCTAATTAAACACTCGTCTAACCTCACGCCGCAACTCACGTCCGCTCTCGCACTAAGAACCCTCGCCTATGTTGCTCTGTTGATTATCTCCTTAAAGACTCCTTCCACACACACACTCAGCAACAAGCCCTATACAATATATATATGGTCCACCGCCATATCTATCTATATAATTCCTATCTATATATATATATATATATATATATATATATATATATATATATATTATAATCCCACCGCCTGACTAAACTATCTATATATATTATATATGATCGACCAATATAATCCTGCCGATATATATATATATATATATATATATATATATATATATACATATATAACCTAGTCAAGTTGTTATTTAAAATAGCTAACGGGCTAAATTGCTTAGTGGACCTAACCAATTAATTCTAAACAAACCCAACACAAGTTTTATTTAGAAAAGATATCTCGAAAACGATATACATACTCGGAATTATTGATGTAATCATACATTTTACTATATTAATAATGAAGTGACCTTTTAAATTTACAATATTTACTATAGTTTATAGTATGTATTTTTTATTTGGAGTATATATTTAACACGATGAATAGTAATGGCAATTAGAAAATAGAAAATAAAAAATGAGTAACATAAAATGTAACTAAAACAATTTTAATAAAATGCCTTACAGTTTTGTGTGTATATGATTGGAAACAAAATTAAATTGATGTTTTTTTTTTTTTAATTCACTTATTTTCCTAAAGACATGCCCGTGCTAAGCAAGCACGTTGTTGCTTGGAGAATGTTACAAGGTTATAATCATGTCGACCCTGATGATGATATACAATCATGATCGGCCGAATCCAAATGTGATACTATTATGATTAAAAAAAATAACTTAAATTTTGTAACATTCTTCCGGCGACAATGTCCGTGCACCTAACACGGGCAAGTCTCTAGTACAATAGTGTTTTGACTCGATTGAGACTATTATTAATTCCCAATCGTTTTGGCTCTGATTTGACCCAATTATAAAATTGATATAAGTCGTTACGGCTTATAAGTTGTATACTTTTAATTTGTTTTTGTTAATTTTTACATTTTAAATGTCTTTAATAACAATATTAGATGGATGATCGAAATAATTAGCAATTACCATATTTTTGAAACTTTGTGCATTTTAAAATATGTTGCTATCAAACACTAGTTTAAAAAAAACATTGCATGTTTTTTCTGTCTTTAATTTATTTATTGATAGAAAAAACAGACGTATTTAATTAGTCCATGATGTAAACCCAAATATATATAAAAAAGTTCTTTAATTAACCTATAAATCATTCAGTTTTATTTTGTAAGCCAATCAAAATTTAGGATACTGATCTTAAGATCGAAAATCAAAAGTTGAGTGGTCGATAAAAATATACCTTAAAATATATAAGGTATATTTTAAGGTAGAATTGAGCATGAGCCGGCCTTTTGACTATACTAAGCTTTTAGTGGGCTACGTTGACGAGATCTGAGCCGGCCTTTTGACTATACTAAGCTTTTGGTGGGCTACGCTGACGAGATCAGTGCACTACAAGAAATTCTTCAATTTGTGAGGGTCGGTTTTTTGAGGGATTTTCAAAAATCCCTCAAAAAAATCATCTTGTGAGGGATTTTGTGAGAGACACGCTTCTAGCAAACAGCCTCGCCAGAAAAAATGCTGTTTTATAGGGCTTGAAAACTTTTGTGAGGGATTTCGGTTAAAAAATCCGTATCAAACCTTCTAAAAATCAAATCCCTCAAAAAATATTTAGGGATTTTTTTAGATTTTTCGGTGATAAATTACAAAGGGATTTTTTGAGGATCCATTTTTAAGAGATTTTTGAGAGAATTGTAAGCGTTTGATTTTATGAACTTACTGACGGTTTTTTTAGGAACTATATTCTTAGGAATTTATGAGAGAATTTGTGAGGGATTATTAAAATATATATTAATATAATACTAATATATATATATATATACTTGGAATTAATATTAATAATACAAATGTATAATGAAAAATTATGATATCATATAAAACTTCAAAGATTACATAGTAAGTGTAATATCATATTAAATAACACATTTATCCATTATCTACAAAATTAAGCAAAGACATAAAACAAAAGGAGAACTCTACAATTCAAAGCTGCTAAAAAAGAGTACCATGGAGCTAATTCAGTCTTTTCTGGGCTTGTTCAGCTTGAAGGTCCGTGCTCATGGAGATCAATCTCAAAAAAAAGCCGAGTGTAGAGCCCTAACACATTGATCTGCTTCATCATCGTTCACTATAAGTGAGCTCCAACACATTGATCTGCTAAAAAAGATTACCATATCCTTACACATCCTACTAACAGGTCATATCAAATGCCATTGGTAAAAATTATGAGAGCGACATAATTATTTTGCAAAATAATGAGGCACTCACCAGAAGCGAGAATTAGAAGGTCGATCACAAGAAACCAACTTATCCAGATTGGCAAATAATCTCTGAAAAAGGAAAAATTTTTAAACAGAGAATGCCATATTCCAAATTGACAATCTTGCAGTTCTTATTGCCTGCATTCAGATATATATTGCAGAGTTCATTGGTTCAGTCGTTTTATCTAGCAAATGAAAATCCTACCCTTAAGACACTTTCTTTAATCAAAGGTATCCCATTTAGCTAAAATTAATTACATATAGTACATACCTATGTTGCAAGGAGATACTTCACCAAGTCTGACTGAGATGAGACTGAAAAAAGTGAAACAATTTTCATAATTTTGACATATGATTAGTAAAATGAGTGGAAAGTATTCAGGATCCCAATCTTTCCTCATTTTTCAATAAAATGGAAGAATTATTATTTGTAAGCTATAACAGAAATCAGCTCACCTTTAATAGGCTTGTCATTGAGATAAGCTCATTTTCCAATAACCAAGTAAATAGCTAAGAAAGAACCAAAACAGCACACAGCACAGCACACCACCACTACAAAAAATTAGTTAAAAAAAAACTATCTACACTAATATTTAGCAGAAGAATATTTAGTAACATACCACAAGAAATTTGGATGATTTCTTCGTTACAGCTAATGTGCTGCCAAGGCATCCTGAGTGCTGCCATAAGGAGATTGAATAAGCATTTCAAAGTTAAATGAATAAGTATATGTGAAGCAATGCATAATTTGATCAACAATAATTAAATGACACATGACTGGACTTGACTGGATAAAAGCCAATCCATAATTTCCTGGATAAAGCAGAATCACCTACGACAGACATAATCACTTACTAACAAGATAAAGCAATCACGAAACTAGAAAGTAATTCCAAAAAGAGGCTGAACTAGAACATGAGGAAAGCCAATCGAATTACCTTCTCTTATCACCTTCAACAGAGATCTCTTTTGCTGCTTAACTGACTTATGGATAACAGATTTCTTCTGCTGCTTAACTGACTTATTGATGGATGAGTTTAGCATGTAACTGGAAACTATTACAGCAAATAATTATGATACAAGATGAAAGAAGCCAAACTGGATATGCTATATTAAACATCATATAACCTGTCTCAACTCGGGGAGTTGGAGATGGAGGTGGAACCCCCACGCCAACTATAACCAAAAAGCAAAGGTCCCTAAAGTCGATCGAGGATCATGTAATCAATCCATACCTTGGAATCAATCCCTTACCCCAAGTGAGCAATATGGTAGATGAGAGAATCCGATGCTTCAATTGACTACATATTCGGTTGGATAGTTGACTAGGCTTCAATCTGAGGCTTCAATTGACTGAATCCGAGGCTTCAATTGACTGAATCTGCTGCCACTGAGTACCACCATCCATGGACCATATTTCGGCCAATCTTCCTTCACGAATCCTGGCGCATCTCTGCAACACCACCTGCACTTTCATAAAACAAATTCAGATTCCATTATTCCAATCGAGATATTAGATAAGATGGATTAGATTCGATTGGAATGATATTGGCTTCAAATTTGGCTCCCTGAAGAAGCAACGACGAATCCTCCAGGCATTGCGCGCAGCAAAAAAGCGAGATAATCGATGGCACTGATATGTTCAGGAGGGTTAATCTCTTGGTGAATCAATAGGTACAGAGCTCTGTAACGGCGAATCAGAAGAGATCTTTTGGGTAGGCTGAATTTTAATCCTCCATCACTGAGGGAGAATCAGAGCGAAAATTTAGGGTTAAGAGGGAGGAGTAGGGAGAGGTATGAGAGGGAGAGCCGAGAGGGAGAGGGAGGATCAACTCTGTTATCATGTATTAGGCCTTAAGAAAAACTAACGTTTATTTTTCTAAATAGGGCTCATCGATAATTTGGGCTTTCATTCATTTAAACTAGCGACGAAATTTAATTTTTTTTTATTATTAAATATTGTTTTTTTTAGGGAAAATCTCTCACAAATAAAATAACTTTCGTGAGGAATTTAAATCCCTCACAAAACTTCATGTTAGCTACGGTTATTATTAACAAGTTTCTTCTAAAAAAAGTTATTTACGGAAAACCTAGTAAAAACCGTTAATTATCCCTTTAAAACTTTCCCTAAAAAAACCCTCAATATTTTATTTAGGAAAATTAAAATTGTGAGGGAATTTCCCTTAAAACTGTTTCCCTAACCAAATACTAATAAATCCCTTACAAAAAAAACTAAATTTTGAGGGATCAATTCCCTCACAAAAGATCCGTCACAAATTGCTGATTTTCTTGTAGTGGTGCGTGCATTGATTGCTCGCTAAGTCTGGTCGGAAAAAATTCATACCGTGAGCAGGATAACTCGAACATTACGTAGCGGGACGAACTTAAGTTAGGGTCGTCACTACTAGTCCATTCATTTTTATTGGCCAAAAAAATATTTTTATACTTCCTCTAAAATGATCATAGATGTAACAGACTAAATATAGGCCCAACTAATAACATATAACATATTTGGTTCGTAGAATAGGAATATAAATCACTACAAGAGAAATTGGATTTCCAAATAGACAAATTGGTGTGGGAATGAGGTGTAAACAAGTATATACACCAATTCCACACTGGAATAACTCGTGTGAAATTTAGGGGTGATAATTAGTATTTATAGTCCACACTGAAATATCGGTGTGCATGTTGTGTGGAAAGTTTCTTCAAACGCCGAAATTCTGTGTGTACTCGGAAATATTCACATTCCACCGAGACATGCTAATTACGGTGTGTAATCTGAGTGAGATATTGATATTGAAGATCTTGTGTTGACAAGTTATACAATTAATCTTCGTGTTACTGAAGGTGTTTTTAAGAATAGTTACTATTTCATACAACGTACTAATTTTAGAATTAGAATTTATATTTCAATTGTCGGTCATTTAATATATCATATATGAAGAAACTTGATAATAATACATAAAGTTAATCCTATAGATTTATTTTAGATACAACTATTTCAAAGTAGACATTTAATATCTCCTTTAATAGATTCTAAGACAATAGTTTAGCCACGGTTGATTTAATTATGTTATTGGTTTGTAGTTTTGCAACATTTTGATACTAATGTTGCTCTATTGTGTCATATATGTAAATGGTCAAAACTCTAATAGTTATGCATTTATGGATTTTTGAAAGTATATTTTAGAATCAACTAGTAGGGTAATCACTGTTAATATTTAGAATCAAATTTTTGAACTCTGTGAGCAACTTCATGCCTATAATAATTAAGGGAAATATTGAATATAAGTATTTTTTCCGTTCACATTGCTCATCCAAGTTTGAATATGAAATCTCTAATTAAAAGATTTAAAACTTTAATTTCCTACACAAGAGTGTTGTTAAATTTAAAGAAGCATCAACCATGAGTCGATGACGTGTATAGTTGGCGTCGGAGATGACGTTTGTACTTTGGCGCCGGCGGCAATGTGAAAGCGTTGAAGTACGTACGTACATACATGTGCATATTAATTGGTGAAGTCAAATTCCAAATCTACTTATGGTGATATATACATATATATAAGAAGAAATTCTCTTACAAAATTAATAATTGTCATACAACATAAATCTGTCAAGTTTCTAGACAAGTCAAGTCTGGTGTTGCTCACGAGAATGATATATGGTAGCTAATATGAAAGTTATGGAACCCGTGATCCCGTAAATGGCAAGGCAAGAAACAAACTTTTGCTTCCTACTTTTCTTCCTTCTCGACCCTAGCCTAGCTACGCTTAGCTAGGTATCTATATATATACATATATGAATGGTACTCGTAGTAGAATTTCGTCATACCCCCAAATATACGTAACCCTAAATAGACAAAAAAAAAAAAAAAAAAAGGAGCAAGAATAATATAAATGTCGATAGAAGCTCTAGCTATGGCTGGCGCCAACTACCTGGACTATGAGTTCAACATTGAAGAAGAAGATTGGGAGACTCCAGTGCCACCTCATTTACTTGCTGATGATGAACATGAAGAAGACCAATTAAAGGATATTGCTGATGATGATGATGTACAGCTGAGTCAATTACTTGATCATCAAGTGCCGACGAATAACTGGAAAATGACGACGACTAGGGTTAGCAGATTTACTGTTGATGAAGTTGTTTCTCAACTACTGTCAAAGATTTCGCTTCTCCTAAAACATAGGATCATAAGACCTGATATAACTAAATAAATTAGCTATATTGTATTGTATTGCATGCATGCTAAACCTTATATATATATATTGTATTGTATTGCATGCATGCTAAACCTCCATCTATTTTTTTTTTCAAAATTGGACAATATATATATGTTATATGTCCCTCACGTAATTTTTTCTTTAAGTCAATTGACTGAATCACCCTTTATTAAAGAAATAAATACATAAGCGAGATTCAGAAACTAGACTGTTTTTAGTCAAGTTTTGATGGATAAAATAGAGATGGAAGTAACTTCTTGATCTATAATCAAAAGTAGGGGGTCTGAACAGACAGGTTTAGAACTGGTTTGGGAACTGGACTATTAAGAATTGAACTGGTTCCAAACAGTTCAATTCTTTAATAGGTTAACCGATACCAAAATAATCAGTTTACAATCAGAATCAATTCTGAGCCGATTTTGAAACTTTAAAAAAGCAACACAAACCTTAACAAAAACGGTCCGAGTCGGTGTAATTTGGTTCCAACCTGATCGCAACCAAACCAGTACTAATTAGGACCAAGAATCAAAGTCAATTTAGATCCAATATTAATTAGGAATTAAACAGTTCTGATCCGATGGCCATCCCTAATCAAAAAATGACGCAACGTGATAAAGATAGATGGGATAGATAGACGTAGAATGCACGAAAATTCGTTGATTTCGCAAAATACCGAAAAGTCGACGCGATACTGAGGAAAATCTCAATTTTTTTTTTATAGTTCAATTAATACTGACTATCAACGACGGATAAAACAGAGTTTAAAAGCAAAAAAGAAAACCCTAACCTAGAAAACCGTCAAACCCAATAGTTTACTATGTGTCTTGCTCAGATCTATGTTTCCGCATGAAACACTGTATTCGCATGCTAAATTATGAAACTTCAACCACATCATTCTCTCCAGGAAGAGAAGATTCGCCATCGAATATTACGCAACAAATGCCAGTATTAGGAAGCAGGAAGAAGAACACACTTAGCTACAGTAGCATAATTTTTATTTACACGAAGCGGTGTTCGAGGGTGGTCTGGGTGCCGACATTGGGGTCGATTTGTCTTGTGGCTTGTACCTGCAATCAGAGGTCAAAATGTCTTCGAAGTCGCTCCTGGCGGTCGGGGAAAGGATGAATCCAGGATCACGGAAGGTGGGGTGATGGTCGATCATCACTGTGACGTCTTCATCTTCAACGTACTCTTCATAAATTGGATTATCAAGAATAACAGCAGTTTTGGTATAATCTGGTGCTAGCCAATCAATGAACGACATCGCGCAGAATCTTCGGCTCTGATACCAATTGGATGCAGCGTGATGGGGATAAATGGAGGGTAGAATGCACGAAAACTCGTTGATTTCGTAGAATACCGAAAAATCGACGCGATATTGAGGGAAACCTCCTCGATTTTTTTTATAATTCAATCAATACTGACTATTAACGACGGCTAAACGGAGTTTAAATGCTAAAAAGAAAACCCTAACCTAGAATAAAATCTGAAATTAACAACTAATTCAAATAAAACCGAAAAATTGCGAAAAAGACCCAAAGAAATATAAAACTGCAATTTTGAACCTCTAAACAAAAAAATTTGACCGAAAATCGTCAAACACCATCGTGTTTATAGGTCTTGCTCAGATCACCATTTCCGCATAAAAAACTGTATTATCACGCTAAATTCCGAAATTTCAACCACATCAGAAAAGTACTTATGTAATTAAGAAAAGATGTTGTGTTTTAATTTAACAAACAGGATGAGCGTGGTTGGGTTTAGCTATATAGCGGGATTGTGGCCTACTCCGTGGCAGCACAATTTCCAGAGCGCAATTTATAATAGAGTTAAAACTTAAAAGAATTAAAAAAAAATAAAAAATAGATGGAGCATCAATAAAAAAAATATTTCAGAAAGCAAATTTGCACAAAAAAATAGGGTAAGACAATAAATAATATATAATTTGTTTTTTTTCTCAATTTAACAACAAAATAGACGGTTTGCCTATGATGATTTAAAAGCGTAGGTGCTTTCTCGCATGGGACCCACATGCGTAGAGAGATGTAGACACAGGCACAAAATTATAGGAGGGACCTGTGTGTAATTTTTGAGTTTTTTTAATATCCGATTTGAATTATCGGTTAGTCAATATATTATGTACAAAACGGGTAAAACCCGGAAATAATCACTGTCTGTTTAATTTTTTAACAGAGATGAACAACTTTGTGTCAAGAAGATGGTCTTTAGTAAACTGCTATAGAAGAAACATGGAGTCTTCACCTGCACCACCGGCTTCATCTGGCTCTCGCCGATGAGCTCCCACTCGTAAATCTTCCATATCACACCTTCCGTCAAATTAATCTGCATGGCTGATGCATGCGCCGGTCTCTGTGATTTCACCTCAGGTTGGAAGGATTTTCTTGATTAGCCTCAGATCTGACTGAAGGGGGGAGAGAGAGAGGACTGTACAAAATGGCAAGAACGATACTTTATTAAATCAGATGTCCTCACCCATGGAAGAAGAAGAACAACATCACAACGTCATTATAAATTGAAAGAGAGACGAGTAGCTAAGAGCACTTCCAATAGCAAGTGCCTAGTGCCTCCACATCAGTAGCCACGTCACTGCCAACTCATCAAAGTGGCACTGCTACAGTATTTGCTACAGTAAATGGCACTGTAAAATTGGCACTCTCTCCAGTAGTGGAGGCCAAGTTCCACTTCTACATTGGGACCCACATAATTTCATAATTCAAATATAATTTTTGCATTATATATAAATTATATATCATTATATATAAATTATATATTCATATTTTTTTTACAAATACGGACATGAATAAATAATGAGATTCAAGTATTAGATGTTTTAATTAAAAACAATAGGGAAAATATATTCAAAATTATAAAAATGTAATTGAATTTTTTAATAAAATTTTACATTTTTGTGAGTTAGTCAAAATTTATCAATTGTGAATCAAATATCTGGATTCCACTTTTGACCGACGTATGTTGTTATTCTGAAATTTGAAAATCGACGTCTTTAGGGTAATAGTTCTATTATTTACGTACTATAATTTATTTTTTTTAAAAAAATTACGTTTCTTTTGTAATTAAAAATGATAAAAACATTATGAATATAACATAAAAATGAGCACATTATTTTTTTAAATAATGATTGCAATAATTTAAAAGTTACATTACAATAAATATAAAAACAATAAATTATAGTTGTCAACTAAAATAAACAATTATATATATTTGAGATTACATAGAATTGTCACAAACATTATTAAATTGCCAGGGATGTTCGACCAAGTCCTGTTGTAATTTTTTATGTTTCTCTTTACAAACATTACAAACATTATTGGACCAGACTGTTTTGAACTGGTTTTTAACTAGATCAGTTTTTTCGGAGGATCAGTTTTTTTTTTTTTTTTTAAATTAGGGTAAATTTGTATAGGAAAATGGGTCGGACCCGTTTTGAACCGAACCTGACTTTTTTTATAGTTCCAGTCCAAAATCGGTCCATAATTTTTAGTGCTAATTTCAAATTCAGTCCAGACCGGACCATACTGTTTTAATTAGTACCAATCCAGTTCGGAACATATTCGGGCCCGACCGGTTCGTGCATATCCATAGTTCTCTATTCTCAATTCATTGCAATAATTATACGTTACTTGACCAAGGTAAAATTACTATTAGGTGCAGTCCCCGTGCGGCATGCAGAATGATTGATAAGTATAATTGTTGATATAATAACATTGATCAATCAAATTCATTGAATCTATTATTTCACCATAATCAGTGTATATCTGTTATACGTTGATTGACATATCTTAATTCAACATCATCAACATATTCACGTTTATGTACATCCATGATCATATTAGTAAATCGATTATTGCATTAATCATGTGTTTTTATATATGATTTCCAATATATGTAAATTAGAAATATATTATATATACATCATTCTAAAAGTATAATTTTTATAATAATTTATTGTAGAAGATATATTTCTTTCATATAATAATATAATATAATATAATATGTAAAATATATAAAAATATATATGCATTAAAATAATATAATATTTTGTAGTAATTATTTTCCGTATTTAACAATTTGAAATGTTATACTATTTCAAAATTTAGAATTAACGGTTATTCAACATGGTAACATATAAACAAATTAGATATGGAAATTTCGAAATTGATTCAAAGTTAAAAAGTAGTAATTTTGGTTCGTGTCGTTACTTATGTTACATAATATTCAAAATGACTGATTGCAGCTCTTGTCTATCTGACTTAGCGTAACCGAATATATATACGATCAAAGAGATGAGCAACACAATCGAATAAAATAATATTAAAAAGTTGGCACCGACATGAACAGTAACTTGGGAGTTCCTACTAGTAGACAATGTCCCACTTCACTATTCACTCAATAATGGCAAAACAGTAATATTAGTAATTCTAGTCACGCCTAGTGGCGCCTAGTCAGCGTCCAGTGGCAAAAATTGGAACTAGGCACTCCCATTTTGGAACAAGACACTCATATTGAAAATGCAAGTGCCTATTTAATCATTACCAGTAGGGACCAACAGTAAATGACACTAGGCACTAAGCACTCTCTACAATAATAAATTTACAACATCGAACTAGGCACTAGGCACTACTAGTGCTCTAAGGCCTAAACATTCAGTAGAATACAGAGGTAGGTAAATAGAGGAAAAGTAGCTTATATCACCCATCCACCGATCAATTTGCATACAGTCTTATTGGTCTACCATTTCCATCCTGACCTAACCCAACTAACACCCGACTATGCTCGAGACTACAAGAACTCGGTCTGTCTCAACTAGGGCTGAGCAAGAAGCCCGAAAAGCCCGAAGGCCCGAAAATCCCGACCCGAGCTCGTCCCGAAAATCCCGTCCCGAGATGTAGCCCGAGCCCGGTCGGGCGGGATTTTTCTTCCCAAGTCGGGCTCGGGCTTTTTCTTAAAAAGGCCGAAAGTCCCGAGCCCGCCCGAATATATGTATATATTATATATATTTAAGTTTAACCTAAGTCTACTAACTATAGTTTAAGTAACTTTACTATAGTTAAAATAAAAAAAATCCTAGAATTAGACTATGGATGATGTTTGAACTTATTGAATTTTGTATTGATGTGTTGAACTTGCATGTATTTGAAATGGATGGACCTCATATTAGGATTTTTTTTTTTTTTTTTAATTTTTTGGTTCAAATTCGGGCTAGCCCGAGCCCGAGTCCGAATCCCGATGTCCCGACTCGGGCGGGACATTTCCTTTAGGTTCGGGCTCGGGCTCGGGCCAAAAATATGAGTCCCAAAATTTTCGGGCTCGGGCTCAGGCAAAAGCCCGCCCGTCCCGTCCCGAGCTCACCCCTAGTCTCAACCATGTATGGAAAACAATAAGTGTTAATTATCAAATTGCTAGCACATATTTGGGTCCGCAAACAAATTGCTAGCTCGCGTTTCTTTTAGTTAGCTCAAATTTCCTTAATTAAACAAATGGCTAGCTCATGTTCACATTTCCATTATTTTTTAACGGAATCGATACGTAAACGACATGTGATTATGCGAAATGACCAAAATGTCCTAACTCATCATCGTCTAATATTATATAGACCAACATGCTTAAGACTTATTCACTACTAAATATGATCACTTGATTTTGAATGTGGGTACTTTATTTTAACCTACAACATTACATATGTATGTTGGATCAATAATATTAGAAAACAATGGGTTGGGACATTTTGGTCATCACATGTCGTGTGCACGTGTCGATTTCGTAAAAAATAATGGAACAGTGAACGAAACTAACTATTTATTCACTTAAAAAAACATGAGCTATTAATTAAGGTGGTGTTTACACACAAAAAAAAAGTTGGTTAATGTCATAAGCTCCATATCAGTTAAGGTTCACATTAGAGTTTAAAAAAAAATAAAAAACATTGACACTTAACACTAAAATTTCATATTAAGGTTTATATATTAAATAATTTTTTTTTTCATAATTGAATAATTTAGTTAACTATATCAAATAATTATAATAAGAATATAAATAACAATAGTATTTAGGCGGTAATTATTTATGTATTTTAATATTTTGATGTTTTATAATGGGTATAGAATTTTCATCCACAAATCGCATACGATGTTCATTTAAAATAAAATTATATAAATTAAAATATTATATACATTAAATGTATATTATTGTTTGATTCTTCTATCGTTTCAAATAATAAAGACAAAAAATTACATTAATATAAAATTTAAATTTTTGTAATATCCAAACCATTTTATAAACAAATCACTTGTCGCGCAACACTCGGATCAGTCAAATAGTATGGATTAAATAATAAATAATAAATTCATATATTATTGAGTAAATATATAAAATAATTTGTTCATATCCTATACGTGGCATTATACTTCACATATTGTTGAAAAAAAAAATATTGACCAGCTCTGGGCAAAAAAAGAAAAGAAAGAAGATCTTAACAAATTCCACAGCTCCATGGAGCCCGAGTCTGCCAGCCATTCATCTAGATCTAGTTAACGGCATTAGTAAAATTTAATTATCAGGGTCACCGAACCGCTTTTATATTGATCCGCAGTTTTAAGTAAATACAATTTTTTTTTTCAAAAGCATGTATACTTTTAGTCTTAAATGATTGTAGCAAATCCCCAAAATAGATGGAGCATCAATAAAAAAAATATTTCATAAAAATTCAGCTATCAATTTATTTCAAAAGAAATTCAATTAGCAAATTGTCATAAAACCTAAAATTAGTTGGCGAGTTGCTAATTTCCACTTTAAGTGATTTCGATTATGCAGTCGACGATGATATGGGAAGAATAAGATCAGGTTTTCCAATCGAATTGGCGCATCTAGGTTGGTCGTTTTTCTTGTAATTGTATTAGATTCGTTGTTGTCGAGATCCGATTCCGTATATTCATCTTCAATGTCTAATTTATTTCGAGTTGGTGACGATTCTAAGTGATATGATTTATATTATATTCATTGTTGTCGACAACCGATTCCGTAAAGGACTTCATCTTCAATGCCTTAAATGATAGTAGACTCGAATGTTTGCAAAAAGAGGTCATGCTTAGGGATGGCAACGGGGCGGGGCGGGGCGGGTTTTCGCAGCCCCGGACCCGGGTAAGTGTACCTCCCGGGTCGGGGCGGGTCAAAAATCCCACGGGTCGACCCGCGGGGCCCCGACCCGGTGAACAAATTTTTTTTTTTTTTTTTTTTTTTTTTCACTTCTCAATATTAAATACAATTTTTTTTTTTGCCAAAATATTACATTATACATAACTTCAAACCATAAATCTAACATCAATCAAATACAAACACATCAAATTCATCACCAAATACAAATTCAAATCCGAACACCAAATCCAAATTAACAAATCCTAATAATCTAAATATACATCTATTTATAATTTTGTTCATATTATTTATATAGGTACTATATTAACCATATTTATTAGTAAATGTTACATTATACTAACATTAAAAAAATATATATATATATATATATATATATATATAGGCATTTCGGGGCGGGTCAACGGGGGCCCGTGTCCCTAGACCCGGACCCGACCCGGGTCCGCCCCGCCCCGAACCCGACCCGTTACCCGCGGGTCGGCGGGTCCTCGGGTCAAAACCGGGTCGGGGCCCCGCGGGTCAGCGGGCCCCGAGACCCGTTGCCATCCCTAGTCATGCTAGCTTTAAAAAATTTAAGTAATTTTAGTTTAAAAAAAATTTATGTGTGAATTTTTTTAATTCAATTTACTATAGAATTTTCGTACCGATTTTTCATGTCGGGCCGTATCGTATTCGTGCTGAACTAAATTGACATGTCTTCTTGTTGGGCCGTGTTTGGGCTGATCTTCAAAATACGATACGAACTTAGTACGGCGCGAATCCGCACGGCATCCACGAGTTGCCAGCCCTACTCTTTCTCTCTTGGAAAGAGGCATGCGAATTGCATGCGACAACTCACAAGTCACGATGACATCAATGCAGTTGATACAAACATTGAATCGCACGAGTAAGCATTTCTCTCTTGGAAATTATTAAATATGAAAACTTGTGCCAATAAATGATATGAGCTTGTATTTGACTCTTCGGTTGCCGCTTCTTCAACTTCTGGTGCATGGAAAGAGATACTGTACGGAAACCCAAAAGCCATGCAACGCAATGCATATATATATTCTGGATTTTATTTCTTCAACTATACTATTTTATGTTCATATCTATCTACATCTTCTGGGTTTACTTCTTCTCTATATATTGTAGTTATCAAAAAAGAATTACCTATTCATCAGCATGACAACCGCAGCTGCATCTGGCGAGCCGAGCATGAAGTTGAAGATAATTGTGGACAAGAAAAAGAATAGGATTGTGTTTGCAGAAGCAAATAACGACTTTGTCGACTTCATCTTCCACATCCTATCTTTGCCCCTTGTAGCTGTTCAGAGAATCCTCACCAAGACATCATCTACTTTTGGCTCCATAGGCACCCTCCATGATGGATTGAAGAACCTTGATTCCAAATACATAACACATCCTGCAAGAGATTATCTTTTGGACCTCAAAGCGCTGTATTGGGGACAAAACACAACCCTGCTGTTGCCTGAAGCTTCTCTGAACACAACCAAGGAATTTTACCAATGTTCCTATGCCTATTGTAGGAACAAAACTGTACATATGGAACAAGATAAGTGCTCACGCTGCAATCATTTTCGCACGACCACAAGCTTTGTGGGCACTGAAGTAGAGTTAGCCAGAGTGCAGGGTAATGACACGGGTTATGTGAACGAGGTGATGACTTACATGGTGATGGACGATTTAGTTGTGCGACCGGCCGAACCGGCTTCTTTCATCTCTCTCATGAACGAATACTCGATCAAAAATGTTGGGGAAATTGACAAAAGGGAGGTTACTTTTGACACTGCTCAGGTATTTCATCATCTAGCTCTATATGAATTTGAAAATGTATATATATTGCAAATAACATGTGCTAGCTCCTGTGTCTTTAATTGTTATTAGGCTATGAAACTGCTCAAGGCTTCTGTCACCTCCAAGACTGTTCTTACCGATGTTTTCCTTGGTGGTCAAGTCAAGGCCGAAAAGTGATGATGCAGAAATTAAAAGTTTCCATTTTGTGAAAATTAAACACAATTCATAATCAGTCACTATATGGTGCTGTTTTAGTTGGTTTGGAGTTTGCAGTCTGTTTTAGAGATCAGGCTTGTACTGAGAAGTCATTATTAAGAATAAATAAGGAATTGTTTTGTTCCGCTCCTTTGAATATATATTACTTTGTACTGAAAATATGTAACATCTGCTGCTTTGTGCTCATTTTCATCACGCTATAAGACTGTTTATGGCTTCTTTGAACTTCAAGACCGCTCTTGCTGATGTTTTTCTCCCTGCAGCAGCACTAAAGGCGAAGAAATGAATCCGGAATGTTCTTAACAATCGAGACAGTGTCACGGTGGTTTAAATTAGAAATTATTAGGTGGACTAAGTCCACCTAGATTATAGATTTAACCAATCATAATTTGACAATTAATATTTAGTAGAATTGTAATTAATAACAAGAGATAAGAGATTGAATCATTGAAATGCTTTAATAGTATTAATTATGCAATATTTTGTAATAATTTAGAAAAAATTCTTAACGTTAATTTGTTTCTATTCAATAATGAAATATCAATTTAATAAAATAATAATATAAGTTCAATCATTTTTTTTAAGTTAAATAAAAAATAGAATATTGTTACTTTTTTAATTATAAAAGTTCATCTGACCATATCGTTCGCTCAACATAATACGTTTTTTTCAAATAAAAAACTACATAAACCTTAAAATAAAATAAAAAATAATATAACAAAAAAAAATTAAAAATCATGCCATGCTACTTCCAGTGAAAGCACAAAAAATAGAATTATTTAAAAAAAAAAAAAAAACATGCACGACCGTCAGTCGCGGCGACATGTGCTATTCTTATAATTATATTTTTAAAAATTGCTATTATTTCTTTAAAACCCTATTAAAATTATTGAATAATTTGGCAAGATGAACCCTAGATGATTAAAATTAGACGAATAGTTCGTCCAATTTTAGTACTCCAGGGTTCACCTGGTCAAACTGTGCGTCCAATTTTAGCCTTCTAGGGTTCATCTTGCCAAACTGTTCACCCATCCTAATAGAGTTTTAGAAAGAAAAAAAAACTACATAAACCTTAAAATTATTTAAACTTTATTTGAGTTAACTAAGGTTCACCCGACCAAACTACAATTAATTGTTTATGGTTCACACTGTCTAATTCTCAAATTGTTCACTCATTTTAATATAGTTTTAGAAAGAGAAAAAAAAAAATTAAAACTACATTAATCCTAAAAGTACTAAATCATAAATCAGTAAAAACAAAATCAGACTTATATATGTAGCTAATACCATCAACAATAAAGCTAACTTTTGTATTACTTTTGAATGAGTGGCAAGTTTTGTATTTGACTGTTCAAATAGTGTCAATTTAGATAATAATTTAAAATTTTAGTTAATAAATATCATATTATTTAATATGATCAGTTAATACTAAGCAATTCTTCCCTAAAGCATGATATTACATAATAGAGCATTTCAATCTCCTACATCTGGTTGTTAACTTCAATTCTACCAAATATTAATTGTCAATTTGTAATTAGTTAGTCTATAGTCTAGTTGGTGTACTTAGTCCACTAATAATTTCTCAAATTAAATAGTATGCGTATGCGATGTCATTAAAAGCGTTCAAACATGTGTATGTGTTTAGCTGCACTTTTGTAATTCGTTCCATTTAAAATAATCCGCATGTTTTTACTTGGCTTGTACTAAAGTTGTGCAGAATTTGTCGTAGTGCCCGGGCTTTTGCAAACATCTGTAGGGTGTTAAAATGGAACGGTTGTTTATTTTAAACGAGTTGCTTGAAACTAAAAAAATATTTCAAGTACTAACTTAAAAAACGCAAGTCTTAATCAAGTGGTCCATAAATCCGAACTTGTAAATGAAGGTGTTGGACACGTTCTTATTCATATTTTAACATCCACCATACTTATGTTTATTTTAAATCGAACTTCAAAGCAACCGTTAGGCAACTTGTCGAGGCTAATAGCATCTTTAATTAATGGTTTCCCATGGCACTACCTACCATCTTCTTAATTAAGTGTAGATTCATCCATCTTACCTTGTAGTTTAATAAATACAAAAAAAAAAAATGGTTACAATAAGTCAATAATATCACTTGCCAGTTGCCACTCCTTAAAACTGGTGACAACATATTTCCAATGTATTATTGCTAGCTTAATGCTTAGTGAATATAGGGCAACACAACACAATGTCGTCTTGGAAACTTGAAAGTTCATTATAATATGGCCACGCCTCTTTGAGTAGATGGACGGCCTCGGCACCACGTAACAATAAATTTTCTTCAACTTTCGGTGCATGTGAGTTGAGGCAACAGTTGACAATAATGGAAGCACTAAAGTCACGCTGTGCATATATATATATAGCTATATATTACACTAAACTATTCTACATATATATAGTTAAACCTAATTAAGTCTGGTTTTGAAGCTCCACAGTAAAGGATAACATATTCAACATGGCAACATTATTAGCAGCAGGTGAGGTGAACATGAAGTTTCAGATAGTTATCGACAAGAAGACGAAACGGGTTGTGTCATGCGGAAGCCAAGAAGGACTTTGTAGACTTCATCTTCCACCTCCTCACTTTGCCCCTCGGAGCTGTCAAGAGGCTTGTCGGGACTCCTTCGATTTTAGGTTCTATCGGTAGCATTCGAGAGGGGCTGAGGAACCTTGATGCTGAATACATAGAAGAGCATGCAAAGCAGTTTCTATTGGATGCCGTTAAAGCGCCTTTCCAGGGCAAGCTGAATGGCCGGCTGTTACCCGAAACTTCACGTTACACGCCACAAATTTTACGGATGTCCCTATCGCAAGTCCTTAGTTTTTGTTGAGCCATGCAGCTGTCGCCATTGCCGCGCATATGTTAATCATAGCTCCGAGCTTAACTTGGAGGGTACGCTATTAGATTGTGCAGCAGTTGTTGGTAGTGACAAAGGTTATGTGAAGGAGTTGGTGACGTTCATGGTGTTGGATGATTTAACGGTCCGTCCTGTCACGGCTACTTGCGTCTTTTGTCTGATGAATCAACTATCTATCAAGGATGTCGACGCAACTGAGAAAAGGGATGTCACTTTCGGCACAAATCAGGTATACTCATGGACGAATTCAGATATTCTCTGTTTAGGTGTAAAAATTGAGTTATGAGTAAATACTGTAAACACCTAATTTTGGACCACGCGGGACTCGCGTGACGTGTGGCGCACCTAAATGAGGAAATGTCTAAATTTGGCAAGTCGCGAAGCTTCTAAAAATGCTCAGAGCAATATTAGGATAGTTATCTGTATTTATTGCAGTGTATATTTTCTGAATATTTGTATTAAGTATTTAGAATATTTAGAGTATATTAGGAGAATAAATCAGTGTAATTTATTGCTTAATTAGACTAAGTCTAAGTACTATATATAGGGGTCTAATCTACATTGTAAAGGGGGAAATTTTTTATAAAAAACAGACTGAAGAAATCAAGAGTTCGAGCTGAAAACCATCGTGTCCTTTGTAGCTTGTGCAGATTATTTCATACTGCTTGACTTGTTAATTAGTTATTATTATTATTATTATTATTATTATTATTATTATTATTAGTTTGTATTATCATCTTCTTCTTCTTCAAACAGCAGGTTAGGTTAAACCTCGACAGCAAGCCCCCGCGTCCGCGATCGAAACACCACCGCACCGTCCTCAAATTCCGACCTTGCTGATTCAGCTTTCCCGATCACTCTCCGCTGAGTATAGTTCGACCCAGCAGCCGATTCGGACCTTCGTCGTCATGGTCACTTCCGATCGGGCCAGACCACCATGCTCTCGGTCCCACACCGCCCTAAACCTTCGTTCGTCGTCTCTTCCAGTGCCCGGTTGATCCGGCAACCATGGCAAGACCTTCGACCACCAGCTCCAACAACTCCGGGATCTCCATCTCGCCGACGGCACTTCAACTCAGCCCCGATCATCATCACCAACACTATGTTCCCGATCACCATGATTTGCACCTCCGCTCCAAGTATCGATGTCCAATTGCCATCCACTGCTCCGACGCTCTATTAGCGATCAACTGGGAATGAAAGCAGCCTTGTCTCGCCCATCTCGCTACTCCCTCACTGGTGTGCCTCCTCGTCACCATCTTGACTCTATTTGTGCGCTTCAGTTATTTTCCATCTAAGAAGATATGCAGGTATCGATCTAATTATATATATATATATATAGTATACATTATATTTGGTTTCAATTTGTCGTATGTACAATGTATGTATGATGTGTTATGCTACCTTTTGATTAAAGTATATGTTTAGTGATTTTTTTTGTGCTGTTAGCTTTACTTTGTTAATGAATTTAGTTTTTTTTTCTTAGTATTGAGTTATAGTGGATAATTACTAAACATAAAAATTTGTACTTTTATTATTTTGTGAAATTGTGTATGTATTAGAATAGTGGCAACTTGTAAATTGAGTACTGAAAGGGTCATATTATTACCATGTGTTTTAATTCGTAACAGAACCCCCGAACTCGAATTTCTGATCGTAGACTGGTTTTATACTTAGGTGTTTAATTCGTTATTCGCTTAGGTAATTTAGGATTCTAGTTAGCCTTTTTTAACTAGTGGCGACTCTATTCAAAATCCACGTTTTCAAAACGTAAATCGCCTTAGGTCGGATTTTTAGGGTCTGACAAATACTAAATAGTTAGTATAAAATAATTCAATGGGGAAAATTAAGATTTTAAAGGGTTAAACTGATAATAATTAAAAAAAATTAATGCAAAAATTGCATATTACCAAAAGTCGAGGGGTGTAATTTTCCTCTCCTAGTCTTCATCCCTTGGTATGACAATTTGTTGAAATGTAAAATTTCACATTGATTTTTACACTTTGTAACCATTAACTAATTAAGTAACATGAAAACATTAGTGCAAATACATAACATATTGTTGCTTGTGCTCATTTTCATCAGGCTATAAGTCTGTTAAAGGCTTCTTTGACGGCCTCCAGAACAGTTCTTACTGATGTTTTCCTCGTTGGAGCAGCATTAAAAGCGGAGAAATGAAGCGGAAATCTTCTTTAACAATATTATTCTTCGCACATGGGGTTTAAATAGCATGCACTTTTGTAATCTGTTTCATTTGAAATTATCTGCATGTTTTAGTTAGTTGGTTTGTACTGAAGTATCATATTTTATGAAAACAATGGAATTAATGTTGTTTTTATGTTCCACTTCCATCTGTGACCTGTGTTTATCTTTGAAGTCACTATATATTGTTTTCACAAACCATATTTTGAATTTTTTTTTTTTTTTTTTTTTTTCTGTTTAACTATTTAATAATTATCTGTTGACATAATAATACTGTCTATTGCTTCGTCGTCCCACTTGGTCATGCATGATCGTAAGTCAATTTTTCAGAATATCAGCCGACTAGAAAATACGTATTAAAAAGAAGGCTGGAAAAGGCTTGAGAAATTTAAGTACCTCGCGCGTGTCCGATTTCGCTAAATAGAAAAGTAATCGTTGTCAAAACTATATCTGAAAAGTTAGTATTCTTTAATTAGACAAATCGAAATTACCTATTCTAATTGTGTCTAAATACATTGTATTATTCGATTTGTGCAAATGTATATTTTATGTATACATAATACTTAAAGTTAAAATTCAGATAAATAATATTTGCTCTCTATTTCGTGGTTATCTATGTTTAGACTTTAGGTTTTGAGTCGGCTACATGGACAAAGTTATCAAAGTTATCTTTCTCAAATTCAACATGTACATTAAACTATAGTCTAAGTATCAAACTATAGTTATCATCATGTGTGCAGACAACTATATAATTATGTTGTTTAATGGGATGCTTTCTTCTTCGTGTATATCGTCGATACATATGGGGAGTCTTTTCATAATCTACGCATACATGGATTGATGACAACAAAATATATATGTTGGAACTTAAATTTGAAAAGTTTGGTCAATAAATAAATTATATGAAGTGTAAATGACTATTTATGTCGCACACACTATATATTAAAAGATAAACATTTTAAATAGCTATCGATTCTTAATTATAAACTCATTGAATAGCAATTCCTTTTGTGAATCTAATTTTATATGTATCTTCAATTTCATTTGTCTAATAAAACAAATAATCTGACACAGACATTCTAACAACTAATTATTGCACTGCAAAAAGAGTGTGGCCTAGACTTGATGTTAGATTCCAACCCGTTGTAAATGTTGCTGGAATCATTGTATATATGTTACGAATAAACATGTGTTTTAGTCGGTCATATATGATAGCACTCGTTAGTTATATGATTAATTTATATTTTAAATAATCTTCATTCCGTATTGGAGTTAGCCTATACAAGTTCATTTACTTACAATTAATATTTTTATATACTCAAAATTCTGTTGTGTTGGAACACAAAACCTCTAATTACAAATAAATTACTAAACGGATACACTATATTATTTAGTTTATAATTTATATCTTTGACAAATGTTATGAAAACCGAACCAACAATCAGTATCACAAGTTGGTCGCACGAGCGATATGATTCTAGTAAAATACACATTTAACCAGATATAACTGGTCAAAACCGAGTCAGATCGAGACGTACTGGATCAGACCAATGTTGGTTCATCGATTCATTAATAAATAAACATGCCCTTAACATGCATATATTTATACATGAAGATAGATTGTACCTATTTTATAAGTAAAACAGTTAACCGGGCCAGATCAGGCGGATTGAAAACCGAACTCCTTGCTGATTCAAGATTCGTTCCGATTTTAAAAAATATTATCTTCAGTTGTAATTTAATCCCACCCAATTAATAACTGGATTTTTCTACCATGTTTTGGGAGCACCATGCTTTTGGTTTTTTTAATACTATAGTGGACTTAATTGTAACATAAGTAAAACTTTAAAAGTATGAAAAAATATGAATTTTTTTAACTACACCTAAGATGTGTATCATACTATTACTAATATCAATTTCCCTATGGGGTTCACCTTTAGGGCAATAGAAAAATAAAAAAATTAGTGGCAAAAGCATGGTACTCCAAGAACATTGTAGAAAGGTCCTTAATAACTAGGCATTGGCCAAAAAAAGTAATAACTAGACGTGTTTTTTTTTTTTTTTATCGTGGTCTATTATGCCTCGTCATTTAAAATTAGAGATTGTTTTTCTTTGGCTAATTAATAAATTAATTAGTGATAGTTATTTTGGGGTAAGATATTACAAAAATATATCACTAGTGTATACAAATTTGTATTGTTTTTTCATTTAGATAATGAACGACATGATGCGTTGTCCTACCTATCAACAACTATAAGTCAAGCTGATTATATCTGGATCTAGTTTGGAATATAGCATTATCACCTAATATCAAATGATTGCCAAAAGATAATTTTGGCCATTCAACTAAGGGTGATAATATAATCGGTCCATATAATATATGATAGATTGGATTTTCTACTACAAATACAGTTATTATATTATAAATTAGAAAAAGTTTGGGTAAGTTCCAGTTGGTTGATAATAAACTAGGTGCTGACCCCGTGCTACGCACGGGGCGACTTGCTAAACCTTAAATATTAACTTTATTAAAAAAAATATTTTAGATAAAATGGCTAATACATAGTTTGTTAACTTAGGTTTTTACCATGTGCTTGTTTGGTTCAAACATATACATTTTAATTATCTACATAGACAAAATACCCTTCTGAATTTAAACAACAGCAAGGAATTCTTAGGACCATGGTGTGTATAGTTGATTCTTCGGTGAGTTAATCTATTATGTATTCTAAACTACAGTAAGAAGCTGAAATGCCATTAATTCTGCCAGAGAAGATGTAGTCTTCATTGCCAATGATTGGCACATCGCTCTTCTTCCATGCCACGAACCCTGACTTCACTACAAACTCAGCCAATTACTATTACGGTGTGTTTAGTTCAAGTGAATGCATAATGAATGTAATAAGTATTCGTTTGTTTGGTTGCATTTTAGATTATGTATTACTTATTCCTTAACCTCCTCTATTACAACTCAATTAGGCATAGTGATTCATAATACCCCAGTAATAGTGATTCATACATACCCCATATGAATAGTGATTACTGGTCCATTAGTAATCAATTTTTTTAATTTCTTTGACAATTTTACCCCTAATAAAACCGGAGCCCATGCAGCTTCCCTCTCTAGCTCTATTACAGCAGTGCAGCTCCCTCATGTACGAACAAACAGCTGCCATTATCGTCCAGGCCGCAATCCCGCTCCACCAGCATGTCCACCGAGCAGATGATCTACAAACACATCATTGCTCGGACTCTGGAGGGACACACAAAGTCCAAAGTGTCTGATTTGTAAGACCCGAGAATCGAACAATCCCCTTGACCATCAACAAATGTAGAGATCATGTCCTTCAAACCTGTATAGACCATTTATTTTGTCCAAACAATGGCTTATTTCAAAAATTGACCAGTTTTAGTTAACATGATAATCCTCAAAAAAAGAAAGGACAATACCTTCTACTTTTACTGAAAGGAATGGCTGTTAATCTGAAACGTGTTCTGGTGAAGCGTCTGCATTCTCTTCCAAAGAAAACCCATTTTTCTGCAACATTTATAAAAAAAAAAAAAAAAAAAAAATTGTGCAGTGTGACTACATGATGGAAAAAGAAATAATTGCTTTTGGATAAGCTTTTGGATGATGACATAGGACACTTCACCAAATGGTAAGTTTTGGTACCTGGGAAGCATGCAATTTTGTGATTTGAATTGATTTGCTTGTAAGTTAAACCTGGCTAATTTTGAGATTGCTTCAAGGGTTTCTTTTAATCGCATGTTACTCTGATGTCCATCGGCAAGGAATCGTGAAGAAAAAAATAGATTGAAGAACAGAGAGAGGCATTACCAAGATTAACGTTTGGGTTCTCCAGAGTCCTTGATCGCTGTTCCTCTTCTGATCGGGAAGGAATCACAAAGAAACTAAATATGGGAGACTTAAAGAATTATACATATTACCTGAAGGAGTTCTCACATCAGTAAGAACTCCTGAGAAATGGGACTTCGGCCATATGCGCCTTTGGAAACTATAGCTAGCCAAATAACTTCCATCATCTGATGCATATGCAGTTTCACGCTTAAACTCTCAACCAAGTAAGAAGATGAATTTTACTTAATCACAAACAGAAAATCATCAAACCTGAATAAGAAGGATACACAGATCTGTAGAAGAGGACAGCGTTCCATCATTTCCTGCCTGGAAGAAATCAACATGATCAAAGAAAATCCACTGCTTATGGAGCAATTAACATAGATAGATTCCTTCAAAATGTAACCTAAATTTCCTCACAAAAAAATAAACATGCTCAATCTGATTACCTGGCAAACCTGTTCAATTTGATTATCCTCATTGATTGAACCTTTAGATTTGAGCCAATCTGTATATAATGTCAAAAACTAAAAACTTAATTCCATATTTAAAAGACAATTCATATAAGAAAATGCTATGATTGAAGTTGATATTAGATTTTAATTGAACATAATTGTAACAGAAATCCCTTTTTCGATTGCTATGGAATTGGACTGGAGCGGGCGACCAAGAAATCGTTTGTCAATTGAATGTAGATACTGGATTTTTAAGAACCCTAGGATATAACTGGCCTTCGATTTGGGGATGACCTGAATCTCCTGTCGAGCTCCGCCTCCTGCACGTGAACTCCTTCGAGAACCTGAATCTCTTGTCGTGCTCCACCTCCTCTGGAACCAAAGTTGTGGACGACGCCTCTTCTTCCCATGCCGCTAAAACCATTGCCTTGTGTTGGAGTGGAGAAGAGGAGAAGTCGTGTGTGAATATAGTCGGTGTCGCTTGATGTGGAGGACATAAGAAACGTTATTTGCTCAAACGCGTGAATTAGACTCGCGAGTGAATCTGGCTGCTGAGGTGGCACGCTCTAAATAAGTTTGTTATTCTCTTTCTTCCTGTTTGAATGACGTGGCACGTTATGGCAACTCAAAATTGCTGACGTGGCAGCTCAAAATTACACCATTCTCTTTCCTCCTCCCTTATATAATATATAGATAGATAGATAGATAGATATAGATTAAGAGAGAAAATGAAATAGATTCTAAAAAATTAATTGGATGTTATTAATAATAACAAACTAATTTAAAATCTCAAAATGAAATGATTTGTGATTAAAGTATGAGTCTGATTAAATTGTAATCAACTGTCGAGTTTTTAGTTGATAAAAAATGTAAAAATGTTTTCTATCTGCAACCACAGAAAGAACTAGAAGTTTAAAAAAATGAAGTTTAAGCAATATTTTCGAAGTAATTTTCCTAAAACTATACAAACATAGTAATTCCTAAATCAACACTCCTAATATGCGCATCTCCCTAAATTCTAATTTAATTTAGAAATTTGTACCAAATATATATATTAAAACGAGCATATACATTACATTACATCACATTTAAAACAGCTGACAACTACAGGATTTTATTAATATTGATGGGTTCCGATGTAATCGTTAGCCCTGTTAACAGCCAATGGACGGCGAGTAGGTCCAGTGGGCTTCGTGAAAAGCCTAGAAGGCCCAGAGGCCCAGCGTGAAGGGTCCCGACTTAAGCAGTCCCGACATAAGAGCTGAACGCTCCCGACAAGAAGCCTCTGAGTAGGCCCCGATATGCCTTAGTAAAGGCCCCGATAATAAAGCCCCGCAGAGGCTGGACCTGTCCCGTAGAGACTGAAGGTCCTGGGTGGTGACCTAGAATGAGATAACTCTGGAGCCCCCGACAGGAGTCGTGGCTTGTGATCAGAGGATAAAGACCGAGAAACCCACCTACTAGATAGAGTAGTGGGAGATGGTTAGAGATAAAGATAAATCCCCGAGATACGCAGGGCGTGCCCGAGATACGCGGAGTACGGGTAGGATACGCGGAGCGTGGGGCGAAATCTACGGAATCCCTGACGAGATATACGGAATCGTGGCGAGATACACGGAATCATGGGTAAACTGCCAGGCGCAGTAACAAGTAACTGAGTAACTTCCCCTCCTATATAAAGGAGGAAGTTACCTCAGAAAACCCGAATGATCTAATACAAACTTAGACTTTTGCTTACCACCCCATTGATCATCATACTCATTTAAGCATCGGAGAGGGATTCTGGGTCACCACCCAGGTCATCCCCTTTTGCAGGATTACGCGGAGCCCAAGAGTCCAAAGCTTTCCGTCAAGGACGTAACGGAGCTTCGCCCGTGATCCAACATTGACGCCGTCTGTTGGAAGCTTACGAAAAGTCAAGATAGTTTCTACCAGATCAATGGCCGGTGGTGGCAAGAAGAAGCAAGTTCAGGCTGGTAGTTCCCGTCCCGCAGGAACTATGAATTCCCAGTTGCCAGAATGTGTTGCTGAACAAGGTGAGAACCCCGCTCTTTCCCAGACAGGGGGGCAGGGTGATGGCTATGAGGTCTCAGTCCGAGACACAGAGAGAAACAGGCAGGATGTCCCGCGTAGGGAGGAAGATGAGGCTCCCCCGAACCCGGTGGGCCATGGAGGAGAAGGAGTCCCGCGAAGGGAGGAAGGGTCGTCTTCGAACTCGGAGTTGGCCAAGGCAGTAGCAGAAGCTATGCCATGTTCTTGGCTGCCACGGAGGCCTTGCTGGACAAGAGAGAGGCCGCCAGGAGGGCGGAGGAGTTGCCTCCGCGAGAAGAATTACCACCACCCCCGCCGAGGGTGGACCCAGAGGTTCAGGAGGTTCCGCCCAGGAGCAAGGGTAAGGAGCCGGCACACCCGGAGAAGTTCGTGGTCGACGGCCCAGGACCGGTGCAAAATAGGACAATTCCCCTGAATGGTCCTATCACCCCCGATCAGGTGGTGAAGATCGTTAGCATCTGCATGGGTGATCAGAAGCAGATGACATCGGAGCTGAGGGATCGGTCCAGCCATCCTTTCGTTCCACGACTGATAGATACCGTAGCCCCGCCCGGGCTAGGCATTCCGACCATCAAGGAGTACGATGGTGAAGGGGACCCAGTTCGCCATGTGCAGAGGCATGTCCAGGCCTGTATGGGACGAACATCGAACGATGACCTCATATGCTCATTGTTCCCGATAACCCTGGGAGAAAGGGCCATGACTTGGTTCTTCAGCCTCCCGCCAGGATGCATCACGTGCTGGGCTGATATGCACGATCGCTTCATCAAGCAGTACCAGGGTCGGAGGCGTCTTTTGAAGAGTGTGAGGTCTTTGACCCAGGTGGTGCAGAGACCTGATGAATCGTTGGCATACTACTACCAACGATTCACTGCTAGTGCGGCGAAGATAGATGAAGAAATCTCGGAGGGAGAGACAATCCGTACTTTCCTGCGGAACTTGAGCGCTCCGTACGGCTCCGACCTGATGCACAGCGTAGCCGCGAAGGCCGTATGGAGCATGGAGGCCCTGCAAGCGAGGGTGAAACAGCAAATCGACGTCCAGGAGTCGAAGATTGCTGCTGGAGAGCTCGATCCCCGAAGTCGGGGAGAGGAAAGCCATCGTCCAAGCTGTCGGATGATCGCAAAGGGAGCGACAAGTCGGAAGGAAGTAGGAACCGTGGTCGTCCCGATAAAAGAGAAGACAAGCGTCCTCCGAGGAAGGACAACCGAGAAGGTCGGGCCGTTCCCATCAATAGCTCGATGACCTCTGTGTTAGCTGTGATGGACAGACAGGGTCTCGCTCGATACCCCCCGAGGAAAGAAGGCGAATTCCTAGGAGGCCGCCCTGACCGTTACTGTCGCTACCATCGAGCCAATGGTCACGACACCGAAAACTGTCGGGAGTTGAAGAAGGAAACTGAGAAGCTGATCCAGAAGGGGAAGCTAAAAGAGTTTGTCGGAAGGGGGCGGTGCCGATCCCGTTCCAGAAGTCGATCACGATCCCGTTCCAAGTCCCGCGACCGATCCCCGAAGAGGAAGAAGGTCGAGCCAGAAGCCTCAGGTTCAGGTGCCCGCAAGGAGAGGCGGGGAACTATCAACGTCATCCATGGAGGAATGGCGGCGGGAGGAGATACCTCTGCTTCCCGGGAAAACTACGCTTCTCGCATATCCGCCGCGGTGGTGCTAGGCAAAAGGTCCCGGTCGTGGACCCTGAAGGAGGAAATGGTAATTTCCTTCTCGGCGGAGGATCTAGTAGGCGTGGAGAGCCCTCACGATGACGCCCTGGTCGTGACCTTAGATGTAGACGGATTCGAGATGAAGCGGATCCTGATAGACGGAGGGAGTTCCTCCGATATTCTCTTCATGGACGCTCTGGAGGCCATGGAAAAGACGAAGAAGGACCTCACACAGGTGGACTTCCCGATGGTAGGATTCTCTGGTTCCACCTCTTACCCGCTGGGAATGATTACCTTACCGGTGGAGTTTGGTAGTGGCTGGAAGATGGAGAAACGAAACGTGGATTTCGTTGTCGTGGAGTCTGCGGGGACATACAACGCGATTATTGGAAGGACCACTATCAACCCCCTCATGGCAGTCGCCTCGACGGTCCACCAGAAGATGAAGTTCCTGACAATGGGGTCGGAGAGGTCAAGGGAGACCAAGTGGCATCGCGGAAGTGCTACGTTAACGCCACCCGACGGAGAAGGAGAGAAGCTATGACTGTCCTTCAGACTGATGCCGATCCTCGAGAGGAGTATGGGCGTCCCGCCCCCATGGAGGATCTGAAGGAGGTCGAGATTGATGGGCCTCAGCGGAAGGTAAAGATTGGGTCTGCTTTGTCGGAGGAAAGAGCCCAAGAATTGATCGAGCTCCTGAAGGAGTTTAAAGAGCTGTTTGCCTGGTCCCCGAGTGATATGCCAGGAATCAGTCCCGACGTGATAGTGCACGAGCTGAAGATAGACCCCGCGATCAAGCCTATCGCGCAGAGGAGGCGTTCGATGGGCGCGGACAATAGGATAGCGATCCAGCAAGAGGTGGGCAGACTGCTCGATGCTGGATTCATTAAGGAGCTCCGATTCCAGACTTGGGTGGCTAACCCAGTCCTGGTGCGAAAGAGTAACGGGAAGTGGCGGATGTGTGTCGATTTCCGCGACTTGAACAAGGCTTGCCCGAAGGATTGCTACCCGCTCCCGAGGATTGACCAGTTGGTGGATGCCACATCGGGACATGAGCTGCTGAGCTTCATGGATGCCTATTCCGGGTATAACCAGATCAAGATGGCGAAGGAGGATGCCCCCCATACGGCCTTCTATGCCGACAGTGATGTCTACCATTACGACGTGATGCCCTTCGGATTGATCAATGCCGGAGCAACTTACTAGCGGATGGTGAACAAGTTGTTTGGAGACATGCTGGGGAAAACCATGGAAGCGTACGTGGATGACATGCTGGTGAAGTCCCGACAGGTAGGAGACCATGTCCAGAACTTGGCGGCAGCATTTGAGCGGATGAAGTTCCATCAGGTTCGGCTGAACCCCGACAAATGTGCCTTTGGCGTGAACTCGGGGAAGTTCCTAGGGTTCATGGTGAGCCAGAGAGGAATCGAGGTGAACCCCGAGAAGCTGCGAGCAATCGAGGAGATGCAGTCCCCGAAGACTCATCGGGAGGTCCAGGTGCTGAATGGCCGGTTGGCCGCGATGAATCGCTTCCTATCCAAGGCGAGTGACCGAGCCATGCCATTTTTTGATGTGCTGAGGGCCCATAAGAAATTCGAATGGACTGACAAATGCGAGGAGGCGTTCCAGGCACTCAAGCAACACCTACGTACCCTTCCGCCGTTGGCGAAACCAGTTCCAGGCGAGCCGCTTTATCTCTATTTGGCTATTTCTGATGTGACTGTTAGTTCTGTTCTGATTAAAATTGTCAAGGGCAACCAAGTGCCTATCTATTATGTAAGCAAGGCGTTTGCCAAGTCTGAAATAAACTATCCCGCTATTGAGAAGTATCTCTTCGCGTTGATTATTGCCGCTCGAAAGCTACGACCTTACTTCCATGCCCATGAAGTCACGGTATTGACCAATCAGCCCCTGAAACACTTTTTGAACCGACCGGAGGCGTCGGGGAGATTGGTGAAATGGGCCATCGAGCTGACGGAGTTCCGCATTCATTTCGCTCCAAGAACCGCTATTAAGGGCCAGGCATTGGCAGATTTTATAGCTGAGTCTACGGCACCCGATCTGGAAGTAACGGGTCCCGCAGAGGGGGAACCATGGAAGAAGTCCCGACAACAGAACAACAGCCAGAACAACCAAATGAGGAGAATACTTGGGAGATGTACACTGATGGTTCATCGAGTGTAGAAGGCTCGGGGGCAGGATTCATATTGATACCGCCCGGTGGAGGCGAGCCCCTACGATATGCCTTGGCGTTGACGTTCGAAGCCACCAACAACGAAGCGGAGTATGAGGCTCTCATCACAGGCCTTAAGATTGCCAAGGGTACGGGGGTCGATCATTTAAAAGTAAAGTGCGATGCCAGCTTGGTTGTAAATCAAGTCCAGGGGAATTATGAAGCCAAGAGCCCAACAATGAAGAAGTATTTGCAGGAGGTGCAGACTTTGAAGGGAAGTTTCAAAAGCTTCGATATCGAGGCAATCCCGAGGGAAGAGAACGCGGAAGCAGATGCCTTGAGCAAGTTCGCTCTGGGAGTGGTCCCTGAGGAGAATCGGAGGGTGCATTTCCTAGAAAAGGTGATTATCTCAAACATTGATCCGGCGGAGATCTGTGCTATTAAGACAGGATCGGAGGAAGAAGAGAAGCCCACGTGGATGACCCCGATGGTCACGTATCTGACTACAGGGACACTCCCCGATGATAAAGTGGCAGCGGTCAGGCTGCGTCGGATTGCGGACAACTACGCGATGGCGGACAACCAATTATACAAAAAAGGGTACGTAAAGCCTTTCTTAAAATGCGTAGCAGAACCTGACACGAAGCGGGTCCTGAGGGAGCTACACGAGGGAGTCGCGGCCTGTCATGAAGGGGCCCGATCTCTAGTGAGGAAGGCATTGAACTTAGGCTACTATTGGCCCTCGATGAACAAGGAAGCGACCGCGATGGTCCGATCCTGTGATGCATGCTAGAGGTACGCTCCAAATATCGTAGCTCCCGCTGCGGACTTGATGCCCATCAGAAGTGCATGGCCCTTCGCGCAATGGGGGATTGACTTGGTGGGACCTCTTCCCCAAGCGAAGGGTCAGTGCAAGTACTTGCTCGTGGCCATCGACTACTTCTCAAAGTGGATAGAGGCTAAAGCATTGGCCAGGACGACGGGGCAGCAGATCCTCAAGTTCCTCCAAACTCAGATCGTATCCCGGTACGGGGTTCCTCGAGTGTTGATCAGCGCTAATGGCCCTCCGTTCAACGGGGCTCAGTTGAAGGAGTACCTGGAAGAACTAAACATTGAGAATCGGACCGCTTCAGTCCGCCACGCTCAGACCAATGGCCAGGTAGAATCAGCCAACAAGATCGTGATGGATGGCTTGAAGAAGAGAGTCTATGCTTTGCAGGGCCATTGGCTGGATGAGCTCGAGAACGTGCTGTGGGCTGTGAGAACAACACCCAAGCAATCAACAGGAGAAACTCCGTTTGGCCTGGTCTATGGCACGGAGGCAGTCGCTCCCGTGGAAATAGCGGTGGCGTCCCATCGCGCGAAATATTACGAGCCTCTGACAAACGAGGAAATGAGACGTCTAGACTTAGACTTGCTCGAGGAAAAAAGATGGAAGGCTGATGAAGTCCAGGCCCGAATGCGTCTGGCAACAGCCCGATATTACAATCGGCGTGTCAGGTCCCGACAATTCTTCGTGGGAGAACTTGTCTGGCGGAGGAACGAGTTCGTTCATCAAGATCGGATCAACAAACTATCGCCAAAATGGGAGGGACCTTACAAGATTGTAGGGATGCCAGCCCCCAATGCATACAGGCTAGAGGACCTTGATGGCAAGACGTTGAAGCATTCCTTCAGTGGCGAACACTTGAAGAAGTATCATGTTTGATATTAAGCCGCCGTGAAGGGCGCAAATTGTCTATCAATAAGATCCGATGTAAGCCTATTTTGAGTTATTTATGAATAAAAGAAGTTGTTTCGGATCAAATTACTTTTAGATTTATTCTAAACTGTTAGTAAGACGTCATGAAGGACGCGACAAAAGCCTTCCGAGGTACGATAAAAGCCTTCCGAGGTATGCGTAAGTCGTCTATATGATGCGGCCAAAAGCCTTAACGGGTATGGACAAAAGCCCTACGGGGTACACGTAAGTCGTCTATATGATGCAACCAAAAGCCTAGGTACGAAAAGGCCCTGATGGGTCCGCGTAAGTCGTCTATATGATGCGGCCAAAAGTCTTAACGGGTACGGAAAGCCTTAACAGGTCCGCGTAAGTCGTCTATATGATGCGGCAAAAAGCCTTAAAGGGTACGATTAAGCCGTCCGGTAGAGACGCAGTAAAAGCCCTAAGGGGTGTGAAAATGGCCTTGAAAGGCAGGGACGAGAAACCTTAAGTGGTGAAGTCCCGATTTTGGACGAGAAACCTTAAGTGGTGAAGTCCCGATTTTGGACGAGAAACCTTAAGTGGTGAAGTCCTGATTATGGACGAGAAACCTTAAGTGGTGAAGTCCCGATTGGACGAGAAGCCTTAAGTGGTGAAGTCCCGATTGGATGAGAAACCTTAAGTGGTGAAGTCCCGAGTCAAACGTCGGAAGGACGTATGGAGTCACCTCAAATGGTGCATCGGAACGCTCTGAGCAGCGAGTCTAAAGCCGCTTTAGATAAGCGCAAACGATTATCGAGACCAAAACAGATGAAAGAAATTCCTTATATAAAGGCTCGAAGGCCTAGGAGTTCGGATACAAAAAACGAAGGAGAAAGACTACAAGGACTAAAAATATAGAGCATTAAGCTTGGTCCTTATTGGCGGCATCAACAGGAGTTGGGTCCACGAAGTCGGTGGCAGAAGGCTCCACAGGGTCAGCCGTTGGAGGAATGACTATCGGAATCATGGGATCGAGGAGTTTCCGATGAAGAAGTAGCTCCTCTTCACTCTGAACTTGTGGTATGCATTTCCGGCCTTGAGCATCGGCCTCTTTGGTGGAAATGATACATCCTTCCCGGAGAGCTGCATCATAAGCAGTGCTGAAAATTTCGTTCAGAGCATAGTCGAAGTTGAAAGGCTTCCTTCCCTCGAAACCAGATCCACTATCTGAAATCAGCCATTGAAAGGAATGTTAGGTTTATTCGGAAAACTACAATCAAGTTAAGTAAAGATGAAGGCAAACAATAGAGAAGGAAACCTTACCAGACATGGTAAAGTCTTGAATCACTTGAAGAGCAAAAGACACGGGGAGAAGAAACTTCGAGCTCAAAAATGGATGCACTTCCAAAAATGGAGACAGTGAAGAAGAATAGTGCCAGGGTCTTAGCTTTTATAAGCAGAAGGACAAACTGGACGGACTTAATCTGGACCGTTGAAGACGAAACGATTCAATCTTGACCGTCGAAGACTGAGGGACGGTACAGAAAAGACGTTGGTGACGTAATGAGTACTTTTTCAGAAAGCAACAGTCACGCTGATGTAAGCATCGTTTCATAATCCCAGCATTTAATGCTGCAGTAACCGAGGAGTCTCCTCGGATTTGGCAACTGCCCATGGGGCCTGGTGGGCCCAAGGTAATCATGAGTAAGAGGCACTATTATACAACAATCACACGCAAGGCAAAAGCCTCCGACGGTGGTAACGGAGGGTATGAAAACAAAAGCCTCCGACGGTGGTATCGGAAGGTATAAAAACAAAAACCTCCGACAACGAGGTCAGAAGAGCTGAATTAAAAGACATGACGAACTAAAAGTCCCCCATGTCTTGGGGGGCAAATGATGGGTTCCAATGTAATCGTTAGCCCTGTTAACAGTCAATGGACGGCGAGTAGGTCTAGTGGGCTTCGTGAAAAGCCTAGAAGGCCCAGAGGCCCAGCGTGAAGGGTCCCGACTTAAGCAGTCCCGACATAAGAGCTGAACGCTCCCGACAAGAAGCCTCTGAGTAGGCCCCGATATGCCTTAGTAAAGGCCCCGATAATAAAGCCCCGTAGAGGCTGGACCTGTCCCGTAGAGACTGAAGGTCCTGGGTGGTGACCTAGAATGAGATAACTCTGGAGCCCCGACAGGAGTCGTGGCTTGTGATCAGAGGATAAAGACCGAGAAACCCACCTACTAGATAGAGTAGTGGGAGATGGTTAGAGATAAAGATAAATCCCCCGAGATACGCAGGGCGTGCCCGAGATACGCGGAGTACGGGTAGGATACGCGGAGCGTGGGGCGAAATCTACGGAATCCCTGACGAGATATACGGAATCGTGGCGAGATACACAGAATCATGGGTAAACTGCCAGGCGCAGTAACAGGTAACTGAGTAACTTCCCCTCCTATATAAAGAAGGAAGTTACCTCAGAAAACCCGAATGATCTAATACAAACTTAGACTTTTGCTTACCACCCCATTGATCATCATACTCATTTAAGCATCAGAGAGGGATTCTGGGTCACCACCCAGGTCATCCCCTTTTGCAGGATTACGCGGAGCCCAGGAGTCCAAAGTTTTCCGTCAAGGACGTAACGGAGCTTCGCCCGTGATCCAACAAATATAATTAATGGAGTATGTACCTTTTTATTCGAAAAAAAGGAATTAATGTTTTGGACTAATTTATTTGGACTTGTACGTACCTCCTAGCTAGCACAAGTGAAGCTACCCCATATTCTTTTTGTTTTTGTAAAATATATATATCTACAAGTTTTCGGGAGGAGGAATCCATTATTATTCATATAATAAATTAGTAATAGATAAGACAATAAATTTAAAAATAATAATTAGAATTGAGGTGAGATTACAACTTAGGAAAGCCAACAACCACCTATCAGACCGTTGTTTCTAATCTATATATTATATATAAGACTTCTTCTCCCTTTCAAGTTTCAACTACCAGTCTCCTGTTTCCCTTCACCATCCATTCTTATTAATGTCGACAACTTATATATTATCGTTATATAATAAAATCAGAAGCTTGCTTTATCCTTATCTATCTAGGTGGAGCAAACATACTACTACTACAAGCCTGCCTTATTGATAAAGACTTTTTAATATTTAGGGTACGGCTTCTTCTTCATAAACTCTTTCTAAAACACTTGGCAGTAAATAGCAATTCAGTTATTGTATTTGTGACGGCGACAAACCAAACCACTACTTAAAGCCAGTTCGGCAGTGCTCCTCTCTTCTACTACCTACTTACTTCACTTTGAATATTCACTTATCATTATTGATTGATTGGAAGTAGAAGCAGCTATAATGGCGGATTCAGAGCATTCTTCTTCTGATGACAACGTCGACTTTAGAGGTAGGTACCTGTCTGTCAGTAACCTCTCTCTTTGGATCTTTATAACCTAACCTCTTTTTTATTACTACCATTAAACTATCATGGTAGAATCATTTGTTTCAGACGAAACGAGCCAGGACTCGAGCATCGACTTCTCCACGGACGAGGAAACCCTCGTCATTCGGATGTTCAATCTTGTTGGTGAAAGGTAATGATGCTCATATCCCTATCTCTCTTCTCAAAAAGGAATAAATTCTGTAGCATACCAGACATCTAATTCACAGATTTTGAATAGGTGGTCTTTGATTGCTGGAAGAATCCCAGGAAGAACTGCAGAGGAGATCGAGAAATACTGGAATTCTCGATATTCCACCAGCGAATGAATGAAACACTTTCCACCTCACTTGATAAATGATTCTGCACATGAATGAATGAATGAAATCACACCTCAATCTCTTCTGCACTACATTTGAGCAAATCCAGCATGTCAATCTGTTGTAGTTTTTGCAGGCAAATGTCGGGTTTAGACTTTTGGTGAAAAAAAATGGCATCCTTGAGTGCCAGCATGCAAGCTGTACAATATCCTCTCAATTATGTAATCTATTATTATGAACAAGTTACTAAATGTCATGGAGATAGACGAGTAGTTTAAATTATAATCAAGCAAAGCCAACAGGAGACGGTATTCATTATAATAAAAAACCAAGCACGATGTAGCATATTTTACAGCAGCATATAGCAGTACTACAAGATAGAACTCGGTTCATCTTACTTTTACAGTTGAGGCAGTTACCTATCACACATTGCTTTGTTTGTAGAACTTGGTGTCAATCACTTGCTTCCCACACATTGCACATACCCCTGCAAAAAAAAAAAAAAACACTTCAATTCTAGATTAAAAGTAAAAACATGCACATCACGGAAAAAGAAAGATGAGAGGAGGGTTACCTTTGCTGTATGCACAGGTGTGGCAGTACTTTCCGTCTTGGTGCACTTGCTGCTTACAGATGATGCACTTGGTGTTTCCATATGGAGTCCACCTGCACAAGTAAAACTCTTCACGTTAATGGACAACTGTAGGACATAACTTCTTCATTTTAGAATTTTCTTTTAAAAAAATGGAGAATGGGAAAAATAACAGTGCATAAATTGATCCAGCCAAGCATTAGATACAGCCAGTAGCTTTTTAGTGCTAACGTCACACAGCTTTTCACTGAATTCTATTATGAGGAAGATCGTGGAGAAGGGTCTGATTCTAGATCCAGGTTCTGCAGCTTGTTGTAGTGAAGGAAGAAAAAGCAGAATTCTTTTACAATAGTTGATCCAGAAGTTTAGTGGAAGGGACACAAATTGGACACTAAGGGCCGCAAATTGGATTTGGAAGGGCCGCAAATTGGATCTGGAAAGGCCGCAAATTGGATCTGGAAAGGCCGCAAATTGGAATTTGGTGGAGTCACTCGAGTCATTGACCAATGACGACCCAAACTAGTGTCCACCACAATCACCTCTCCCAGCAAATCCTTTCAATAATGAAGTGATGATAGCATGCATAATTTCTTCATGGAGATTCTAAAAGCTGCTTAACGTATATAGGAGAGACATGTAACTTAGCTGGTTATGCTTATGATGCTTAAAAAAAGCCAAAACTGTCTAATTTGGGAGTAGAACATGTTCATACAAGACCAGAGCACATGCATTCCCTGGAATGTGTTGACATGTGAACCTGTTGGAAGCTTCACGATTCAAATGTAGTATGGACCGAAAGCGACTGGAGAGGAAATAAATGGATAAAAATTGGAAAAGACAGAAGATGAGCATTCACTCTGCCTGGACCTAATCCTAAAAACAATGGCGAGTCAAATCAATACCATCAACTAACGAGTAACAGCCTAAAGTCACTAATTTAGATCCACCTCAGTCGACAACCCCTGCTACGTCATATCTTTCTTCAGCTATATGAAGCGACAACCACAGACTCCTGATTTATGATCTTAAATTCTATCTGATCACGAATAAATGACAAACCATGCGGCAGCTGCAAACGCATAATAAACCGACTCATCTGTTGCTCCATTTTTACCTCTTTGTTATCTAATTTCTGGATCCCAATTCCCAGATCTTATTGTTTATTAAATTGTGATTGGTGGTGATATTCAAACAGTATTTCTAGCAATCCCACCAATGTATCTTGTCCATCAATGATCAATGTCTCAGAAAACCGAAGTGGATTCATATTTGACTTAACTCCAACAACAAGCTCTACTTTCTTAAAAGTTCAAAGTTCAAACTATAATTGTTCCAAGATTCAGAAATAAGGAGTGATAAACTGGACTGAACACTTTATGTTATTTCAGGCAGCTAGGCAGCTACTTACTTCCGACACTACCCTTAAAATTTCAACACTATACTGAATCAATTAGCAGACACAACGCAATTATTCAAAAAAAAAAAAAAAAAACTGGATTGGATTGGATTATTTTATTATGAATTCAGGGTAAATTTTGGGAAAATCGAGGGACCAATCCATCCATACCTGGACTTCTTGGACAGGAGTTTGTTCTCGTTGATTTTCCGACCACCGCCTTCCGTGGTGTTGCTGGCTCCTTCCTTCCACTTGTCTGGCACTATCACCTTCGACAGCTTCTTCTGGCCTGAAATCCGTCACCAAATTCCAACTATTACAAACTCATTATTAAGAAACACAATTATTGACAAACTGCTGACAGAACATAAATCAATTCAGCTAGGACTAGAGTACTTACACTTCTCGCACACCATTATTGATGCTACCGAGATCCTCCTCCTCTCTGCTTGATTCCCCTGAGATTTCCGATCAAGAAATAGAAGCCCTAATTGTATGGATAATGAAGAAAAGCCCAATCTGTTTATTTTTCTTTGGCGGTTACTATGTGACAGATCTCCGGTTCAACTCAGTAACAATCCGGTCCGTATTAAAGATTCCAATGGACGTAAATACCCCTGAATTTTTTAAAAGCACTAAAATATTCCTAATAATATTACTGTTTGATTATAACCCCATATAATAATATTTGGATTAGCCCTACGAGGACTCATCGGAAACTCATGAAATTAGAATACTGATCACATTCAAATTTGAAGAACTTTGAAGTATACTTCAAAGTTTCTTTGAGAATCAAGATAATGTAGTGTCATATATTTTGTTCAGTTTATACATTTTTTTTTTAAATGTTATTATCTTATCACTATCTTAATTCAAGAAAATAAATTTTATAAATACCACTTATTAGTGCTCTCATTTTATTTACTGTTGACATAATCAAGCATCGTCTCTTTAAAGAGTTTTACGACACCAGTGCAACATGTTGCGTGTTTTTCATGACATGGGCCTAAAATAACATATGCATTCAAATTGCTAGAAACATCACTAATTTTCATGGTAACATGTTTTCTCATTACCAGAAGTCGGTTTTAACGTTCACATAAAAAAGATTATATAAAAGAATTTCCCCCGAAAGCATAATACAAAAAAATTATAACCCTAAATCGATCATTATTCTAATTTGTCCACGATTCATTCCAACGGATTCAAAGAACACTCCTGAGGCAAAACTTGAAACCTGTTTGAATCCTTGCAATAGTCATAGATGACAAGGTTCCTCTTCACCCAACCATAATCCATTTTCTGGGTGTCGGAGAGGTGCCATGCCTCGTATCTGCCCCACCAGTGCTCGGTGCTTGTCGACGCACACGGTGGGTACGGGTCGACCCATTGGCACCCATCGAACTTAAATTCCTTATACGACGACACGAATGGGGCCCTGCTCCAGTCGGTTTTTTCGAGACCTCCTCTGGTGGCCCAGTCATCTGCGTTCCATATGCTGGAGAATAGGTACATCGGTTTCTCACTCGGAAAGAAGTTATTAGGGTTTGCGTCGTCGTTGTTCTTGTAGACGCGTATCGGAATTCCATCCACCATGAATCTGTAGTTTTATATGGAAGACAGAAACCATGATTATTTTTTGTTGGGGTTTTTAAGAAATAATCTAGGGGTAAAACAGTAAATATCAAAAGAAGATTAGCATGGGTAAATAATGTAGGTTTTAAGGCATGACTAAACCGAAACAATTACATTTTAAATAGGTAAAAGTGCAAAATACTCACAATATGTAGATCAATGTATAACTAGCTAGTTAATTAGACAGTAAGCGATGAATTAGATTGAACTGTTATTTGAGTTATATGATGTGTTAATTACAACTTACAGAATTTGTTTAGTGTTCCATATGATGGAGTATTCGTGAAAGTCCTCGGTGGGGTCGAACCATAGGAAGTGGCGCATCTCACGATTACCAGTCCCGTTAGTATACACATTGGTCTGAATAAGATATGGCTGACCGGACCGGTTTCCCAAGAACTCAAAGTCGATCTCGTCCCTCTCCGGCCCCGCCCCGTTCTCCGAGCACATCTGTACAAACCCCATGTTTACAACATTACCTTCCAATCAGAACGAAGCCAAAGTTTTATTTAGGGTTTAGAATTAAGAAAATTTTATGTGCAAACAATTAATATAACAAAAATTTAAGAGGCCAAATTTAAGATATAAAGGGTCATAACTCATATCAAGAATTATTACACTTTTAAAGATTAAAATTATACATCTCAAAAGTTGAGGAGCAGTTGCCCTCTATATCCTTAATAACTTCGTCCATACTTCCAATCTCTCGATTTTTTTAAAGAAAAAAGGCGACTTACGTAGTAAGCAGTGACAACACCTGCAGAGTCGCCTCCGACCAGCTTGAGCTTCATACTGAACCACCCAAACATGTACTTCTGCTTCGTCTGGAACCCGCATCCTACGCACGTATATATAGGGACGAAGCCATTAATTTTTTTTATTTTTTTTTCAGAGGGAAGAATTAAATTAGAGGCAAACAAAAATAATGCAAATGTAGAATTTTAAAAAGTTAAAAGTAAAAAATTATAGCTTTTAAAGTCAAAATTACAATCACTAAAAACTGAAGAGCAACACTTGTCTTCTCTAAACCTTTAATAGCTTCGTCCATATTTACTTATGTACATTCCATTATTAACTTGCTTAAGTTGGATATATATATAACCAAAATGGAGCAAAGTGCAGAATTTACGATGCCACCGTGTCAAAATGTATCCACAAAACCGTGTCTAGCTGTAAGTAAGTAATATACCTGTGTAGTTGTCAAGGGAGAGGGACCAGATCTGTCCATCTTGGGAGGTGTTGAAATGGTCTTCCGACCACATTATGCTTAAATTGTCTTCGAATACTGGTGGTGCTGCTGCTGTTGTTACAAGAGTTTCATCAACAACTGATATGATCAAGATTATCACAAGATACATTCTTTTCTCCATAACTGGTACTTATACGTTGCAGCTAGCCGGTCTGTTTCTTTTCCTCAAGAAGAAGAAGACTAAGAAAACGCTGAGAAGAGATGCTAATTTGGTGGATCTTTTACCTACTAAGCTCTACCTGGTCTTATATTAATGGACCCTCTAATTTATACAAATTACTGTTGTCAAAAATCGAGATAAATAGGTCATGACGTGGTTTTAATATTGTGATTTTTTTGTTTTAACAATTATATCATTTTAATTTGTCGGATAATTTTTATTAAAATACAAGTTTACTCACTCTTAAAAATTTTAAGAGTGAATAAACTTGAATTTTAATAAAAAATATCCGACAAATATCCTCTAATCATGGAAATATTTTTCTTTTTTATTTAACAATGGATGTTGTGTCCCTTGCTTTTCATGAAAAGTTGAGCGCGGGACAAACATTTCAAAGCAAGAGGATTTAACAATTACCTTCATGATGATATCAAGATTTTATAATATGGTTTCCAGATTCTTAGGCTTTTGGCAAAGAAAAGTTTTTGAATATAGAGACCTAGGTTTTTTTATTTAGGGTGGATAATTTACCAATAAATCATTTTTGGCTTCACAAGAAAGAGAAATAATTTATTATTACATTACATTCAACAAGACAGTTTGGCCGAGTGGTCTAAGGCGCCAGATTTAGGCTCTGGTCCGAAAGGGCGCGCGTGGGTTCAAATCCCACAGCTGTCATTTGTTTTTTAAGATTTCTCTACTGATTTGTTGGGCTGATTCAACCGAAGACAGTTGGGCTGTATTTTAGATTTCTCCACTGATAATTTGTTGGGCCGATCCAACCGAAGACAGTTAGGCTTCATTAGATTAGACCCATGCGGTTTTCTCTTTCGGTCAAACCTCCAAGTCAACGAGGTCTTCCTAATTCTAGTTCCAGCAACAACTGTGACTGCAGTTTCCTTCCTCCAAATCTGCAACGGAGAGGACTGGAGTCTTGAGGAGAGATCTAACAATCTCTTCAACATCCGATTTGATCCATGGAGTCCAAGATGCTCCTCGCTAAGTCAGTGATCTTTCTCTTCCTAATCGTCCTCGGTCCGATCGCCGTCTTTTCCGATTCGGACTCCGATCTCGCCGGCGAGCTTCTGGCCCTTCAGTCACGGTCCAAATCGGGCGTCATCCACCTCGACGACCATTCCATCTCTCGTTTCCTCACCTCACCCAAGACCCCACGCGCCTACTCTCTTGTCATTTTCTTCGATGCCACGCAGCTCCACGACAAGTCCGAGCTCCGCCTCACCGAGCTGAAAGCGGAGTTCTCCCTCCTCGCCGCCTCCTTCATCGCCAACAACAAGGATGACCCTAATTCTCGATCTAAGCTCTTCTTCTGCGACATCGAGTTTAAGGAGTCGCAGTCAAGCTTCGGCCTTTTCGGCGTTAACTCTCTCCCCCACGTCCGCCTAGTAAACCCTAATGTCAAATCTCTCAAGGAATCTGACCAGATGGACCAGGGTGATTTCTCTAGACTGGCGGAATCAATGGGGGAATTCGTCGAGTCCAGGACGAAGCTCACCGTGGGCCCGATCGCTCGCCCACCGCTTCTGTCCCCAAATCAGCTGATGCTTATTGGTGCAGTGTTCTTGATTTCCATGCCTTTCGCAGTGAAGAAGGTTCTTGCAGGGGAGACACTGCTTCACGATAAGAAGTTATGGCTCTCTGGAGCTGTGTTTGTCTACTTCTTCAGCGTTGGTGGAACAATGCACAACATCATCAGGAAAATGCCCATGTTCATGGCTGACAGGAACGACCCGAACAAACTAGTGTTCTTTTACCAAGGATCGGGAATGCAGCTCGGAGCAGAAGGATTCGCAGTCGGATTTCTTTACACCATTGTGGGGTTGTTGTTGGCTTTTGTGACCCATGGTCTTGTTAGAGTCAGGAGCTATCAGACACAGAGATTCATGATGGTTATTGCGCTGATTATCTCCTTCTGGGCTGTGAAGAAGGTCGTCTTCCTGGATAATTGGAAGACGGGTTATGGAATTCATGCATTTTGGCCATCCAGTTGGTAAGAATGTGCTTTGATTTGAGGCTAGTTTATGCTGCTGAGAATATTAGATACATAATGTTGTTAGAACATTAGTGCTTATCATACTTGGACAACATGTTTGTTTCTTGATGGCTAGTATTACTTTTGAGTTAATGACATCTATGAAAGCCTTTGGTACTTAATAGTTTGTGTTCTGTTCTTTTTTTGGACAATGTCTAATTGTTTATGTTGAGTTTCGGTTTATCGTTGTGACTATTCTCTCTTGAGTTTACTAGCTTGATGCCTCAAAACCTATCATTGGCTGTGAATTGAATTCTACTAATTAGGTGTCATAAGATACTCTTCGTTCTTAGAACTGATGATTTATCTGTCACAATATGCAAAGCGCATCCTCTGAGTCGAATTCCTTCCTTTCCTTTTCAGTTCCTTAAGGGTTGAAAACCCGAAAAGTTTCTGCACCCTTCTGGTTCATCATTTTGAGTATTCAATCTTTGGGTGAATGGTCAATCACAAAAGAATATATTTGCCATTTGCAAAGCTTCAAGTTATTCTGATTCTTTGTTATTCCATTTTCTTTGGCTTTTTCTCTCTGATATCATATGCTTACTGCATTGCTCATTCCGCTTAAAAGTTAGGGTTAAGAACCTATGAAAGGTCTGAACTATCACCCATGTTAACGGGAGAGGTCTGAAATTTAAAAAGTTAATAACAGAGGTCTGAAATTTCAATTTTGTTGATTTGAGGTTTTCCGTCCATTTTTAGGGTTAAATTTAACAGAATTGTGTGAAATGACATTTTTGCCCCTTTAATATTTTGTTTTATTTAATATCTTATTTAAGGAAATGTGAAATGACAATTTTACCCCTAAAGTCAAATTAAAACCACCCAACTCCGGCCACCACCACCCGACTCCGGCCACCACCACCCGACTCCGGCGACCACCACCTCGACTCCGACGACCACCACCTCGGCTCCGGCGATCCGACTCCGGCCACCACGGGGCCAAAAAAGCTCCGATCGGAGCCAAAAAAGCTCCGATCGGAGCCACAGAGCTCCAGATCGGAGCTCTGTGGCCCCGACCGGAGCCACAGAGCTCCAACCAGAGCCACAAAGCTCCGATCGGAGTCCAATCGGGGCCGGTGGCTCCGATCGGAGCCCAATCGGGGCCGGTGGCTCCGATTTTGGTCCAATCGGAGCCTTGGTGGTGGTCGCCGGAGTACGGTGGTGGTCGCCGGAGTACGATTGGTGGTCGTCGGAGTACGATTGGTGGTCGCCGGAGTACGATTGGTGGTCGCCGGAGTACGATTGGTGGTCGCCGGAGTACCGTGGTGGCTTCAAGGGCATTTTGGTCTTTTCACTCTAATCATGTGAGGGGCACACTTGATAGAAGGGCATTTTTGGAAATTTATTTTATTTCCGGTCACATGCCAAGCATGTGACCAATTTCCGTTAGTTTTAACGGGAAAAACTAACGGAGACCGCTGTTATCAACAAAACAGAAATTTCAGACCTCTGTTATTAACTTTTTAAATTTCAGACCTCTCCCGTTAATATGAGTGATAGTTCAGACCTTTCATAGGTTCTTAACCCTAAAAGTTAAAACCCTATCTATATCTTTTACTTAAAAAATCCAACTCCTTTCGATCCTGAAAGGACCGGTCAGTGTTTGTAAGGAAGGAATCATTTCTCTTTTGTGTTATTCTGGAAGATTGCTTTATACCCAAGCCAAGCTAAGATGCCACGCCTTAAATATCCTGTTCTTGCATCCATTGACACAAAAAGAGGAAGGACATAGAAAGAAGGAGCAGGTGGTGGCGATGGAAGAAGAGCGGGTGGAGATGGTGGGACGAGCATTCACGGAGCACTACTACCGGCTCATCGACACAGACAGAGGTTGTCTGTCCTTGCTCTACCACCCAACCTCCATGCTCACCTTTGAAGGTCAGAAATTTGTCGGGATTGATGATATCGCATCAAAGCTGAGTCAGCTCCCCTTTGATCAGTGCTGCCACCTCATCAGCACCGTCGACAGTCAACCGTCTTCTCCAGTAGGTGGTGTTGTTGTGTTTGTCAGTGGCAGTCTGTAGTTGCCTGAAGAGGAGCATCTTCTCAGATTTAGCCAGGTCTTGTTCTTTTGAGAGATAGATTATGATTACTTGTTAAGACCGGCCAATCATAACTTAGTAAATGGTAACTAAACTAAACAGCTAGCTGAAATTTACTCAACAATGGGACTAGCTAGGCATACTACTGTGAATGAGCAATTATGTAATTAAATTTAGTTTGTAGACTTTCGTAAATGAATAACTAGATACCTCTATTCAATTCGTCGTAAAAAGCAAGCGAAATTTGACTGTAACGGCCTGACTATTTTGCCCATGAATTTTCAAATCATACCTGGAGAAACAATGACAACCCAAATTGATTTTTTTTTCCTTTTGAAATTCGAACAAATAACTCAGTGATCTCAATTAATAAGTTTAAATAACTTACATTGTCGATCACGTGAGGAATACATGACAAATTCTATTAAATTTTACCTAGCCAGACATATGTGATGGAGGTACTAATTTTTCACGGAATATGACTAACTATTTGGTTGAAAAAACAAAGTCCAGATTCGTGATGGCAAACTATTTGATTAAAAAAAAAAGTTTAGCTAGTTCATTGCATTTTCGGGTAAAGTTAAGCTAGTTATTTAGTTTTACTTCCTACTAAACTGTGATTAGATAAGACTAATAACAATTACTCTGAGACAGTGAAAGTTTTGATGTATGCAGATGTTTCACTTGATTCCATCCCCAGATGGAGGAAGCTTCTTTGTTCAGAATGACATATTCCGCCTCAACTACTGCTGATTAATCTCCCAAATCCGACTAAATTTGTCATAATCTCATTTATTTTCGCAAATTTCTGTTTGTTATTTCGACTAAATTATTCTCCTTATATTGAAACTGATGGTTTGAACTTTGAATGAATGATCATCGAAACCGCATTGAACTCTAATGTGCGGGTTTGAAGTAGAATTATCACGAAGCAGACTTTTTTTTTTCACGGGGAGTCTTTGGTGTCAAATTTTAGAATAATTATATGTAGATGTGTAAACGAGTCGAGCTGAGTATATAGCAAGCTGGACTCGATACATTTTACTTGAGTTCGAGCTCGTACTCGACCGAGCTTACTTTTTTCATCCTCGAACTTGACGAGTTCGAGCTCGGCTCAAACTTGACTGGATAAGTTTAAAATTCAATTAAATCATAAATGGTGCACCTTAGCTCGAGCTCTAACTCGACTCGATTAGTCTTTCGGTTTGGGCTCGAACTTAACTCAACTTGAATATATACATAATATTATGTAAAATTTTAATAAACTCGAGCTCGAACTCGAACTCGACTCTAATAGGCAAAACAAAAAGGCTCGCGAGCCCTCGAGTCGAGTATCACTGAACTCGTACTCGACTCGGCTTCAGAAAAAACTCGACTCAAAATTTACCGAGTCGAATTTAAACATCATCCGAGCCAATCTCAAGTAGCTTACGAGTAGGTTTATACTCTTACTCGTATGACTCAGTTCGTAAATGGTTAAGTGTCATAACAAATAAAAATTGAATGTGTTGTGGTATTTTCTCAACCCGGAAATGGATGGATTGGGTTCAAAAGTAGCGCGTATTAGTTGGATGATACGAAGATTTCCTTATTGGGCAAACATTAGATGACGTGAGGAGAGTTTATCTTTATTGATTGTATTTCACTCCAACAATCAATGTATCAACTATTCTTTTTTCAATAACAATGCATCGTGCCTACAACATTCATATATTCCAACTAATTTTATTATTTTGAAAATTATATATTAAAAAAAAAACTTATTCTTTAAAAACCCATTATTATTTTCTATCATAGAAAAACATACAACTTCCTTTGTCTATTAGATCCATAACAAATCTCAGACTTTGTTCAAAGATTAGAATAATCAAGTCAATATATTTTCCTAAACAGGACAATCATCCATTTCCAACCAACAAACAATAACATCATTCCTACATGCCAACTTATAAGCAAAATGTCCTAAGATGCTCATGAAAATAAATATCACACTAACCATTGCAATAATCATATTATCCGGTCGATCATCTGCAAATAGAATTTCTATTTCCATATTGTTATTTAGTAGAATTTTATAGCACTGTTATATATATATATATATATATTACCCACATAAAAAATAATTTGGCATAATAAGGAAAAAAAATACAGCTAATAGCGAGTTAAATTTTGTGGAAAAGGCCCAACATACTTGCATCATTGTTCGAGTGACTAAGCACCTACCTAGAATATTAATTATGTCAACTCACAAAATGGGAAATCTACATTACCAAATAGAGTGGATTGGTTTGCCTTGCTAACTAAAATAAAATTTTAAAATTGGCCAAAAAAGTATATTTAAAATTTAGGTTGTCAAAAAACTTTTTTGGAATAATTATATATAAATTTTATTCATATTTTCTTCTTTTTCAGTAGATATAAAATGATGTGGCTAAAATGAATTCCATTGTAATTCTAGTCTATCTTTTGCGTTAAATTAAGCACATCAAAACATATATAAAAAAACATTAATTATTTTTATTTATCTTTTTTAAATTTGATATATTTTTTCTCATAATGTAACCGCCGAAAAATCAACTAAAATTAACGTCGACATTTTTTTTTTGCCAAAAAATTAACGTCGACTTTATATCAGCAAATTTTAATATAAAAATTGGGTCAATAACCTGGGAGAGGTCTGAAGTTTGGCCCTTGTTAATTTGAGAGGTCTGAAGATTGAAATGGTGATAACTGAGGTCTGAAGTTTGGACTTTGTGATTTTTAGGTTTTCCGTCCAAATTTTCTGTCAAATTTAACAGAACCGTGTGAAATGTCAAAAATACCCTTTTGTAATATTTGAATTAATAAAAAGTTTAATTAATATAAAGATGAAATGACAAAAATACCCCTGTCCATAATTTAAACCTAACCCAACTCCGACCACCACCACGGCTCCGGCCGGCCACCACCCTCTCCGGCGACCACCACTCTCTCCGGCGACCACCACCCTCTCCGGCCGGCCACCACCCTCTCCGACGACCGCCACCACGGCCTCAATTGGGCCCAAATCGGAGCCACCGGCCCCGATTGGGCCCAAATCGGAGCCACAAAGCTCCGATCGGAGCTCGGTGGCTCCGATCGGAGCTATGTGGCTCCGATTTGGGGCCACATAGCTCCGATTGGGAGCTCTGTGGCCCCAGATCGGAGCCACAGAGCTCCGATCGGAGCTCTGTGGCCCCAGATCGGAGCCACCGAGCTCCGATCGGAGCTTTGTGGCTTCGATTTGGGCCCAATCGGGGCCGGTGGCTCCGATTTGGGCCCAATTGGGGCCGTGGTGGCGGTCGTCGGAGAGGGTGGTGGCCGGCCGGAGAGGGTGGTGGTCGCCGGAGAGAGTGGTGGTCGCCGGAGTTGGGTGGTGGCCGGCCGGAGCCGTGGTGGTGGCTGGAGTTGGGTGGTGGCCTTAAGGGCATTTTCGTCTTTTCATTCAATCATGTGATATGCAAGAAGGGTATTTTTGGAATTTTTTTTTTATTTCTGGTCAAATGCAATGCACATGACCAACTTCCGTCAGTTTTAACGGAAAAAACTAACGGAGACCTCTATTATCTACAAGTTGAAACTTCAGACCTTTGTTATCACCATTTCAAACTTCAGACCTCTCAAATTCACAAGGGTCAAACTTCAGACCTCTCCCAGGTAAATTTAGAAATACGAAATATTTTACCGGGAAAACCAAAAGGAACATATACTCATTACAAAGATACATTAACGTATTTAACAGAGAGAGATTTAAACGAGAAATTGAGTAAAAAAAATTGGTGACTAAAAATGCAATTTGCAAATTAATTGAATAAATTGACTGATCAAATTATCCAGCCACATTACAGACAGACATGGATTCCTTCTTCAAGACCCACCCTCATCTCCTCTTTAATCTCTCTACCCGCTCTTTTAAAAGAGTCGGTGAGCAAAGCAGACACAGATAATGAATGAGAGACACTGCAATTGCAAACACGACCAAGCCTCCAGAGACAAGCAAAGCATCCTTCATCTCCCTCGTATTCCTTTGTTCTTGCCTTTCCATTGGAGCAGCACTCTGATTCTGCCATAGCTGTGACAAGTTTTCCCCGTTTTACATCTCCTCTGCAAGTACTTGGTTCCTGGGTTGTACGGACATGGAGACGACGACTCTCAAGCTCTGATTTTTAGCGATTTCTCTCTCTACATTCACTCGCCTGTATCTTCAATGGCTGCGAAGATGAAAGGGTTCTACAAAAGCTTCAAAATCATCTCTCAAATCTTTGGTACTACTGCTTTTCTCTTCACTTTTGGCCGATGTTGTTCTTCTTAGTGAAAACATGTCTATTTCTTGTTGCTTTTATATGTAATGTTTAAAAATTATTGCTTTTGAGGCTAACATTGGAAAATAATTTTGATTGTAGTTGTGAAGGAGAAGGAAATAGAAATTGGGTTTCCAACTGATATTCAGCATGTTGCTCATATTGGATGGGATGGCTCAGGAACTCCTCCCAGCTGGGTGAGTCCACTTAATTCATTCTCGTTGAACTAATCCAACAATGCCATTTCGTAATTAAGTTCAAATTTTTAGTTCGATCAATCATTGAAAAAATCGATCTTTATGTTTAGTTTGCAATCAGAGGTTAAATTCTTGTATCTTTATTTTCTGAATGAAACTATACATAGAAGATGAACTTTCAAGAATGACTATTTTGTCTAAACCAGATCATTTATTTTTTGGTTAATGCAGATGAGTGAGTACAAATCTGCACCTGATTTTTTAACCTCCCTGGGTTCAATTGGCGAATCAGGAGACAATAATTCCATTCCTCGTTCTACATGGTCATCTCAGGGTATGTCATTCTTGCAGATTTATTCTATCACATGACAATAAACATAAACTTGATTAGCCAAAACAGAAAAGAACATAACTTGAAATGCAATTCACCCAATAAAATTACTATATTGGAGCACTTAGTGAAATGATACAGAATCCGGCAAGAACATATCACCAATTTCCGACCTTTAGAACTGTAGTCTTCTTGAAGATACAATACCGAGTCACTGTGAAAGCATGGTTTAGCCTTTATACTTCAACCGTCCATCTGCAAGTGCAAAAATTTGGACCCTTTTAGCGATTGGCGATAATGATCAGTATATGGATTCATAAATCTATCATATGATATCGTTGCAGGCAAATTGAACCCTTTTTTATTTCTGTGTAGATTTTGAGCAGATACTGATGCAGCCACCAACTGGGGAGGTATTCAAAGACCAGGTGCCTCCGGGTATTCCCAATCCGAAGAAGAAAACACGAAAGAAGAACAGCTCCTCCTCCTCCTCCTCATCGTCATCATCATCTTCATCGAAATCGACCCGACTTTCCAAGGAAAGATTTCATTTTTAGAAATGAATAACAACTGCATGATCTATCTACAGACAGACAATCAACATGTCATAATTTGAAGTGGAGTAGCTTAGAGGGTGGTGGAATATGAACAACAACAGCCTTGTAAATTTGAATTAGCCATTTTTATCGAGACCTGCCCGACAAACAACGAGGTTACGGCTTAATCCAGAAGGTGGTTTCGTTCTACATTTTTACTTTGAGATATGGATTCTTTGGATTGTGGTTGAATTTCTTCCTAACTGAACATCTTGTATTTTGTACAAAATTATGAAGAAGAAATCAATGTTTTCCTTTTCCTTTCCCTTGTATTCATTTCATGAAAGATTGGTATATATTTTCCTCATAAAATAAAGTTTAAGATGAACACTGCAGAATTCTAAATTTAAGGGTCCATATCTAGTATTTTTTCACATATGTTTATATTATATATATATATATAAGAAATATAATTCTTGTTGATTAAAAGAGATGCCACACGTGTTGATTGAAACAAGTAACTTTGAAATATCAAATTAATTATAGAAATTTGGCTCAATATCTGGATATTTTAACATATGCTACAATGACAATTATAAACTTTAAAATGCATCTAAAAATATAATGTTATTTAATAAAATTATATTATTTTAATATCTATAGATATATTTGTTTTATTTTATTTAATATATCTAATAAACTGTCGGGTAATAAACTGTATGAAGTTTGACCCATGTTGAAATCTGGTATCCATCGTTGAAATTGAATGTCCCAGGTTTAGTGTTTGTTGAAATTTGGTGTCTCCGTCTATTTTTTGGGTTAAATCGAACGAAAGGGTATCACGTGACCGTCACGTGAGCTCGATAAAATGGATATTCCAAAAATGTCCCTCCATGAAAAATCTGACCTTCCATTACCTAGTGAATTGACGAAACTACCCTCCTAGCTAAATCAACAACTATAGGGTTTTGAGTGGTGGCCGGCCGGAGTAGGGTGGAGGCCAACCAGAGTTGGGTGGTGGCCGGCCGGAGTTGGGTGGTGGTTGTTTTGACTATAGGGGTAATTTAGTCACTTCATATTTGGTAGAAAGGTCAATTCCGACTTTTCGCAACATTTTGTCAAAATTAACAGCAATTTTGGACAGAAAACCACATTTCAACATACTCCAAACCTCAGACAGTCTATTTTAACACTTTTAAGTTCAGACACCAAATTTCAACATGGATCAAACCTCAGACTGTTTATTAGTTATTAACCTCTATATATATAGAGTCAGCATGAGAGATGATTTTTGATCAATGTAGGGCTGCACGTCAGCAAATTCTGCATTCATCCAGAACTTGCCACCTCACCCAGTCAGACCGATCTGGTTCATTGTAGAACCGTCCAAGCAGTTGGACCGGTGTCGGAGTTAATAGAGTAATTATAATAGAGTGGTGCTAAAGCCTACGATTTTTCCCGTGAAAGTTTTATCGAAAGGTTGTTCTGGGCCCACCATCAATTTTGACCAGGTATTCTCTCTTTCATGTATTTTGAATTTCCAATTCTGCCCTGAAACTCCTCTTACACGTCCCTAAAGTAATTTTTTAGCATTAATATATTGAATATAAAGGAGAACAGACTATAATATATTTTTTATAAAATATTAAATCATAAATCTCATTACCAAAATAAAAAATACGAACATTTTTTTTTTGCCAATTACCGAAATTTTAACAGATACAATAATTATAAAATAAGAAGATTTGGTTAACAATTTTATAGCCTAAACACTTGAATTAAGCTAATTATTAGGTCTTACTTTAAGTATTATTATTATTCAGAGCACTGTTAAAATCTGAGAAATAATCCGTGAAATCTTCATCGAAAGTAGGGGTGTAAGTGAGACGAGCTACTCATGAGCTACTTGAATTCGACTCGAAAAATTTTGAGCCGAGCTTTTTGGTATGCCGAGTCGAGCTTAATAATACTCGGCTCGAATGATTCGCGAGCCTAAACGAGTTTCTTATTCGAGTTTATAAATCGAGTCGAGCATGATTATTATTATTTAATAATACTTAATTAATAGGGTCGAGCCGAAGTCGATTATGACAAGCTTGGACTCAAGTCGAGTTTGAGTTTCAAAATTAGAGCTCGGGTGAGCTCGATTCGAACTTGACGGATGCTAATCGAGTCGAGTCGAATCGAACTTGACAGATACTCGGCTCGACCCGGCTCGTTTACACACCTAATCGAAAGTATGTGGGCTCCACTGAGAAATCACCAAATTTTGTTTTCGTTCAAATGATACATTCCATAAATATAATTTATGTTGAAAGCGCAATTTAGTCATATTTTAAAATATTGTGTTAGTAAATTAATGTGCGAATTGCAGGATAATAATCATTAGTATATATATAGTTTACATAGTAAAAATGAAAAGTTGAATTTATAAAATTAACTAAAACTGTATTACATCCTGGAAGTAAATAAAAATTATACATGATAAATTTCAAACTTAAAAGAAAAAACATGAAAAATAAAATTGATTAAGAAAATCTTTGAAATATATGTATAACTATAAAACAAGGAAAATTGGACTTTATAAATATTTTTTAGAGATTATAAATCTACAATCAATTAAATTATTAACTATAAACGAAAATTAGTTTGAGTAATTCTTTTCTTGCCTCGACAAGAAAAAATTGTTGGCTTAAATTGTAGTGGACACTTACTTTTTATGTCCCATGTGAGCAAAAGTTCTTTCACAGTTTAGTTCATTAATTTTATTAATTAATGAGGGTAGAATAGGAAATTAATAGATAAAAGTTAAAGAAATTAAAAATGAAAAACAAATAGCATTAATTACCTTGCAGAGAGGACTTTCGGTGGAACTTTCTCGGTAAATTTCTTAGTTTAAATCATTTCTCATTATAATAAGAGTAATGCTATACATGACCGAAATCCTGCCGAAATACATGACGGAAATAAGTAATAATTGTAGTTGTCCAGGAAACTGGACCCACCATAATTTCATTCCCCTTCTAACCTTGTGATGAGAGAGACAACTGCTTTTTTAAGCAACATTTTCTTTGTTTCTTTTGTGCGAATAATTTTCTTAGGGTTTTTTTTATGGGATATCAATTCTTAGGTAGTTGTACTTTAATATTAATAAAGATGATTTTATTCTAAGAAACGGAAGAAGCAACCACTTATTTTGGATGGAATTTTTTTGAAAAAAAAAAAAATCACATAACTTTTACTATATGTTAAAAGTTTTTAATATTTTAACTAGTCTTTTTTTTAAGTTGGCAAAATTTTAGTCTTTTTTTAGAAGCTATTTTCTAAAAAAAATTATTTCCAAAGAATATTCAACATTTTCTTTAAAAGTAAATTTATTTCCTCAACAACTAAATTTCGCATACATAAAAAAAAAAATTGTAGTGTAAATGTGTATCTATAAATATTTTAGAATTTAATGTGAATGAAACATTTTTAAATAAAATATATTTATTATTAAATATAATAATTTGAAATTTTTGGAAAACATAAAAATAAATTATACTAATTAGAAAAATATTCACTATTTACAATGAAATGTTATATAAAACAAGTGCGAGTAAATATGTGAATGAATAAATATTCGCTGCCAACACTTTACTTCGTACGATCTGACTCAGTGCGGGTGAAAATTAAGCTAGGTATGACAAAAAGTATGTTACATATGTTGCCCTCCTGATATGAGCCCTTATGACTACTCCTTGAAATATATATATATATATATATATATATATATATATATTTACAGAAATTAATTTTGAAAATGAACGTTTAAATGTCCATCAAAAGTAAGTAAATAAACACGAAATTTATATAAAAATAGTATTATTGAAAGAAGTTTAATTTACATATTTACCATGTATTATATTATTAGTATATATTTAATTTTATTTGAAATCTATGGAATGACAAAAAAACATTAGAATAAAAATATATAAGAGATACATAATTTTTTTTTTCTAACAAAAAACGAATCGGTCAAATTTAAAAGGAAGAAAAAATATATTCTCCAATTTATTATTGAGGGTAGAATAGGTATACCGAACAACAATAATACATTTGGTCTACTTGGTGTCGGTAAATGCATTTATTATTTATTTGATAATTTATTTCGGCGGTATTTCAGTCCTCTCTAGCATTACTCTTTAATAATAAAGAAATAAAATTAAAAAAATAATTCTAATCTATATTTTTGTTATCAAAATTATTTTAAAAGAATCCTAAGATTTCAATTAAATCATTAAATTTTTTTTGTATAAACAATATAAATATATGATTATTTTTACTACAAATGAAACCGTTTGTATGAAACATCTTTATTGATAACTATAATAAAAAAAACATTGTGAATAATTATGTTTTTAGTAATGGTTAGCGTTTTTCTTTTATCAACCAATAGGATTAGCGTTTGTTTTTTTTATGCCTTTATTTATCGATGTGAAAGAGTCAAAGAACAAGAAAATAAATTATAGGGTACGAAATAAAATAAAAACAACTCTCTTGTTTCACAATAAGGGTAGAATAGGAAGAATAAGCATAAATTACATTGTGGGCCAACTTGTGTCAGTAACTGTAATTATTTTCTACTTTCGTTATTGATTTCGGTTTGAATTTGATCTCTTGTAGCATTACTCTTATAATAAAGTCATGTTATTAGCTTGCTTAATCAGTTCGGCCATGTCTTCCAGCCTATCTGAAAGCTTGCTTAATCAGTTCTTACTTAAAACCCGTTTAGTGTCATCAGTTCAATGGGTCGCGTCTTCCAGCCCTTCTTCTTGAACCATATCCCAGCCCGTTCCACGTTCTACTTTTTTTTTTGTCCAATGTTCCACGTTTCTTATTCATTCCATCCTTTCCTGTTACACGCCTGTTTCATCCTCGCTTGTTCCATATGTTCTTCAACGCAATCGCAGCCGTTTCCCTTCATTTTTCCTTTTCCCATCCGTTCGGTTGACTGTTTCAAATTCAACTAATTCAATATTCATGGAGTCAGCGTTACAAGAATGAGAAATTGTGTATATCAACCCCTCATTATCTCGGAAGATTTCTACAGAATGAGATCCATACTCATATGTTAAGCTTTCCTCCGAATTTTGTAAATTAAAATCAATTTCATTTCACATATTCCTATTTATAGGGTTGTGAAACTGGATTTTTCTTAATTTTACTATGCATGTTAGATTTGAGGAAGTAAGTTGTGTTTTCGACAAGTAAGATTTGTACGGTAATATGTTTTTATGCCTACTTAACAGATCTGAGATAGTGTTGTTTTCTAAGTTAATTTGATTTTTAAAACTGTTTATTTATAGTGCTGTTTTTTATTTTATGGTGTGCATAGTGCAATTTTATTATCCTAATATCTGAAGGGGAAGAGAGAATAGATTAATTAATGATCAAATGAGATTATTTTCAGAGATGAGTTATATTATACTATAACAATCTTGGGGTGGAAGTGAAGATGCAGTGGAATGCTCTAAGTGTGTTAGAACGAACACCCATCAGGTAATGAGGACGACGATGATTTCGAACTCGGCTCGAGCAACACCGGTTCCATCATTGCAAAAAAGAGGCTGATTTATGTAAGTTTGATTTACTTAACATTTTGGTCGTTTTATGATTTTGCTTCTTTGTGCATTAAATTTGAACATTTGATCCTAATTTAAAACAAGTGTTATCTATCTATGGTGGTGCTTATTCTACTTTTAATACATATACACAGATTTGCCGACTATTTAAAAGGTTATTAGTTTGACTTATAGTTATCAATTATTTGCTTGCCTCTCTATGTGTTATGTTTTTCCTTGCTGCAAAGCTATTTTATCAGGCCATAAAAACAAAAATAAAAAAAAGCGGCAAAAAACGGTTAGCTTCATTTGTTAAAAATTTAAAGTACATAATTTTCATTGTGGGGTTGATTCTTGGGGTGCTCTAAGTGCGGTGAACACGAGGGGCAAGTATATGAAAAATGTTATGGTCTATGTGATTTGAAGATTTACCAACTCCTATGAATTTTTCTGAAACTACACATCTTGATTTTTATATTTCTTTAATTATTATTATGTAAGTGGTTTGTGTTGTGTTAAATATCTTCTTGAAAGAGATGTGTGTTTATCACAATTATATAGATTGCTTAAATTTGGTTAGAGTTTCTTGGTTCATTTTATTTTATTTATTTATTTATATCTTCTTGGTTCATTTTATTGCAGTGAAGGATCAATTTCAACAAAGGAATATGAGCATTGAAAATGGAAGACCATATAGAGATCAAAAGATAATAAAATGTTGAGAAAATTGTTTATGTTTCTAATATTAACAAGTAATAAGAGTCAATCATAAAAATAAAATAAAAATCAATGTGGTATATTTCTATAGACGTCTATCTTTGCATCAAATTCTATGAAGTAAAACACTATTTTTAAAATTATGATTGATCATAGTTTGACAGAGCTATATGTTATTCACGAAGTAAATCCTCCTACCTTTTATTTGTGCATTTTCTTAGAAATTCCAAAGAAATTACTTAATATGTGTTGGGTCCTGACTTAAATGTATTGCCAGCATGTCAGGTCATGGTGATGTTGCGTAGTGTGTTCATCAGGTTGTCGAAGTCCACGGGGTTGTCCGCGCGTACTTCTCTTGACACCTGCACAAAAGGAAGTATCGAGACCACAGAGAGGGGGGGGGGGGTGGTGCTCGATGAACCGTCTCCGATGCCAAAATGAGAATTCTAGAGAGATAAAACTAGTGAGAAGTCAGAGCTCCCAAGCCAACTTGAATTATGAAATGGGTGGCTAAGTTTCCTATTTATAGGGAACCTTGGGCTGGAACCCGGTTTTGAACGGTTCAACCCTGGTTTAGTAAGAAAACGTGAACCGGGATAGTAAGGCAAGATTGGCAATGTGAAGACTCGTGCACAGTGTAAAATACATAGAGGTATGCGCGTTTCGGGGTAACAATCTGGAGGAGTTGCATTCCGAACGCGCGTATCAAGTGTTCGGATCGGTTTAACCCGTGGGTAAGCGTTTATAAGCCGTTAGTGGGTCTGACGTGTTGACGAGGCTCGAATGTAAAACGAACCCGTATCGGTCGAATATCCATCATTTGCCCTAGAGTCAAGTAATGGTTTAACCCTTGCTTGACTCTATTTTACGATAGGATAGACGTCTGATTTTGGTTCGGGAGTTACCTCATAGCGGACTTACTGTCTGTCGGCGCGTGGGCCTCAGTGTCGCGTTTCCTCTTCTTTCTTGGTGCAGGAAATCATAACTGCTGACAAGGTTAGGACGACGAGTGTATATATGTAATAAATATACATGTAATGATGTAAGTGTCAGCACGTACTGTGGACGTAAATGCTAACATGTATGTGAGCATTGTGTACGAGGGTATGTACATTAACGAAGGACATGCAGTATGGCGCATAATCAATGATGTAAGCCTATACATGGATATGTAATGACATGAGCATGTGTATATACTAAGAACGATGTAATCATAAATATGTGACATGTGTAGTGTAAGTATGTGTAAGCATGAGTATATGCTAAGAATTTAAAAAGAGTTAGATAAAATAAAGGGAGGTGATATTTTTAATCATAGACATTAGATAATCATTGTTGTCATCTAATGGTTGTAATAAAATATGTAGAAGTGTAAACTCTACCATTATATTATATAAAATATTATATAAAGAGAGAGAGTAATAGTTACCCATACACTTAGCCAACATTCCAAAGTTAGCATTTTTCAATCTTGGAGACCAAGTCACTTGGAGGTCAAGCATTTTGCCCCCAAGGTAAAATTTACGGTCGGCCACCACTAGTCAAGGTGGCCCGACTCCTGGCGACACCTACTCCGGCAAAAGCAGTGGACAGCGAGGCGACGGGTGGCGCGGCAGTGACAGCGGCGGTGCACGACGACAGGAGCTTCTCCGGCGACGGCGACGACTTCTTTTTTACGGTGAAGGTCCGACAATCGTTCTAGCATCACTTTCCGGTATGATTGTGACATTGGCTAGCTCCATTTTGCCAATCTTTATCTAATTGCATGTTTGATTTTAGATTTCCACCAAGTGTTTGTTGTAATTCCTAACACACATCAACATAGTGTAAAATGCATGAAAAATGGCTAAGTGTTTTGAACCCTTGTATATACAATAAAGGATGTTACTTCCCTTGTCAATTGTGTTTGTTGATCGACCGAGACCTTGTCGTATTCGAATTGTTTACTTAGCCACTTTTTGACCGAATTGATCAGTAGAGTTCGCATTATGACTTGCGTCATGTAGAGACTTGTACGCGCGTGATTGCTAGCACAGTAGTGTTTGTAGCTGTAGTCGGATCTTGAACTCCTATTGTTAGGTATATGCGCATAAGCATGTATAACCTGCCATCATTGAACGATATATGCATATAGGTGTTAGTGCCATAATTATGTTCGCACCATTACCATGAGTTGTCGTTTTAAACCGAATAGGCGCATGTAGGGTCGTATAGGCTGTAGGGGTATCGGGACGAGACCCTTACTGACATAGAGTTGCCCACATATAGAGGATGTTCGCTATGTAGTAATTTGAACCCATGAGTTTATAGATGTGGGTTTGCCCCCGTATAGACGATGTTCGCCCCACAGTAGTTAGTAATGCAACTGTTACGCGAAAACTTGCTGAGTAGATTGTTGGTTGCCATTGCAGGCCTTGTAGTTCGAGTGTTACAGAGTAGTTCGTTGACCAGGTGCATCATTGCTGGCACGTCCCTCGTTAGGACTACCTTCTTGACTCGCGGGTTTTACTAACATGAGTAAGCCATTCATCCCACTCCTGGAGTTGCATATTGTCCGTACTCTGGCTCTGATTCTGAGTCGGATTCCTCGGCGTCCCACGAGTCGGGATCCAAGCCTAATTTAGACCCTTCTGCTGAGTTGGGATCTGGCTCAGAGCATATGTTTCAAACATTTTCCGGTAATCAGCTGCGCCGCCTGGACCACCAGAGTTATGTCGAGTAGTTTGGGCCCTGCCCTCTTGTCGAGGCTGCATTTCCTTTTGACATACTCACCGGTGTCGTTCGGGGTTCCCTACTGTGCCCCCCACTGAGATGGCGGCTGTATATAAAGCTCAGATACGGGAAAGGCTGCGCTTCCTCTACTGTCGCTACTTGGTCAAGCTATGCCGTTACTACAGGATTTCTCCTACTGACCTTGTCCCTGCCGGGATACGATCTTGGGTTTGCTTCCGCGTACTGTTTCATCAGCAGTCGTGGCGTTATTCGACTCTTCTCTTCCGATGCTTCTTTCGACTTCAGAGTCAGGATGCATCTGGTTTGTCTTCTATAGCCATTCGTTAGCCTTCATTGAGAGAACGAGTCTTTGTAAGTCTCGGTTTGAGGTGGAACGTTGCGCATCGATTCGTGACCGCTGCAGATCGTTCAGGCAGTCACTGGAGGAATCATTACTTCTTTATAAATGATGTCGGGGTGACTTGTTCGGTTGCGCACATCACTCAGACTGATCCCGTGCATGTATACTCTGAGTTCTCTGATTCGGATAAGGAAACCATGAATGTGATATATCGGAGTCACAAGGCACGCGCCTTGTCTTGCGCGTCGGAACGGGAATTACGTGAAGCTGGAATTCGTGTAACTCCTTCGGGAGGTCTTTCGGTATGTTGTGAACCTTTATAACCTCTATTATATTGTGATGTAGGTTGGTCTCATGGAAAAATGTTGTGCTTGCAGGCGGGTCTTCAGGCGATGCTGCCCCCCCCCCCCCCCCCGAGCGGAGTGCTCTTCCTGTCATCCCGGCGGCGCTTAGGACTTTGAACTCCGGACGGGGAAAATGATCCATGAGTAAACCTACCTCCTTGCGACTTCGTTCATCTTTATTACTTCTGCATGTTGTTGTTATTATTTTACTTTGCTCTTATTTGTAGGCCGTTCACCCAACGTGTCTGGCCGCGTAGTCACCGTTGACGACACTCTGCCGCGTCCCAGGCCGAAGAGAGCTGACTTCGAGGTCCGTCCCTCGAGCGATCCAAAGAAATCGAAGCCATGTGAGCCGTCAAGGACTCATTCCTGTGACAAAGGGAAATGCATTGAGGTGCGAGCTCCAGGATCCGCTGTCTCTGCCCCCGGCTCGAGGGAACGGGCCTCGGAGGAGGAACCGCACCGAGAAGGTGTGTTGTTTGCACTGTTACTCTTCTATTATACTTGTGTTGTTTTTAACTTTATTATTTGTCTATCGGTGCCTTTATAGGAGTTTTGCCTCTCCACACGCTCTGTTGCGCTGACTTAGTTCGTCCCCTTAAAGGTGACGTTGTAGGTTCTGAGTGGGTGCCCTTTTCTGTTGGTGGGCATCACTTTGAGAAGCAATCCTACCTGGGTATTCCTGAAGTTGTCGTGCGAGTGTTGCACAAGGTTGTTCCTCCCGGTGATTGGAGGATTCACCCTAGCGAGCCATAGGAGGCGCTCACCTATGTTGAGGGTGCGCTGAGTCGATTCGCGCCTGTGAGTTTCTTTCCTTACTCTTTTTAACTCTTGTTTGTATAACTGTATACTTTGTATATTTTTTTTTTCCTTTGTTGAATGTTGAATTGTTGTTCAGGTTGTTGCTGACATCGTGAACCTCTCCTCATTTGTGTTTGAACTCACTGAGGAAAAGAAGGTTCTTCAGGAGAAGTGCGACGTGGTATGTCACGAGCTTGATGGGGCGAAATAGAAGGCTCGCTTCCTGGACGTGAATGTTACTACCTTGGATGCCGTTGCCTCTGCTCGCGAGAGTCGGTTAGCTACCCTTGCTTTGCAAGCTGTTCAGGATAGCGCTTATAATGAAGGAAAATAGGCCTCCTTTGCAGAGTATAAGGAGTCTCCCGTTTTTCAGGCTGATGTTCAGGTGGGCTGCAATGCTGTTATCTATGACTTCGCCGAGGAGTTTTTCGAGCAGGTGTACACACTTGCACCTGGGTTTCCTCTTGATAAACTTGGTCCTTTTGCGGAGTTCGCTACCGGACATGTGGATGCGCTACGGGCTCGGGATAGAGCTGCCGAACATGTTGATGTGGTATTTTATTCTGATGGTGACATTTGTGTTGTTGTGGAGACTGTTGTCCCCGATGAGAGTGTTGTGGAGCCAACAGGAGATGTGGTGGCTCCCCCAGTGGCATCCGGTTGACGAGCGTATGTTTTCTCATACTTTGTATATAGCGTTGCTCCCCTCGGTGGGTAGAGCTTTTCTTATTTCAGTTGTTTCCGTTGAACTATTTCCATTATGTTTTGTCGCTTATTGCTATGACGCTGGACCTGTCATGGATGATTTTATTATAAATAATAACTATTAGTAATATTTCATACATTTGTTATCGTAGTTGTCTGTATGGTTTGGACTGTAGAGTAGAGTTGAGACTCCTCATCTGATTGGAAGTAGTATCCGTAGTTGTAGTAATGAGACGTGAGTCCCTATGTTTCGTGCGCCCCTCTTGGTTGCCCTGAGGCATGGCGTATTATATAAGTGTAAGATGAACACATGTGTAGTATGCTTGCTGTATGTCGTGGGTAGTAACGCGCAAGACTTTAAACCGGTACTTGTCATTTATGGGTAGTAATGCGCAAGACCTTGAACATGTGGGTAGTATGCTTGCCTTATTTCATGGGTAGTGATGCGCAAGACTTTGAACCGGTACTTGCCATTTCTGGGTAGTAATGCGTAAGACCTTGAACCGGTACTTGCCATTTCTGGGTACTTTCCATGTATGGGTTGTATTGTGCAAGACCTTTACTCATACATAGAAGTGTCGTCTCGACAAGGCAAGACTTTAGTTTTTACCGTCTCTTAGTCCACTCTAATGCGACGTTGTGACAAGACGTTACTTGTTAATATGGTGCGTTTTTTCATCCGTTAGTTGGGAACACCCTGCGTAACGTTGTAGCAAGGCGTTCCGCTGGTTAATCCATGTACTTACCTTGCGATACTACTACGCCTCTACTTGGTTATTCCAAAGGGCGGGACAAAGGTCGTGTAATACGCATTGTAGTTTTTATCGTCTCTTGGACCATTCTAAGACGACGTTGTGGCAAGACACGACTTGCTAATTTGGATGTGTTTTATTTCCGCTAATTGAGCACCCCCGTTGTAACGTTGTGCAAGATGTTCCTTGGATATTCCCGTACTTACCTTGCGATTCTACTACACCTCGTCCTGGTTATCCCAAGGGGCTGCACAAGACCGCGTTGTACGACTTGCAGTTTTTACCGTCTCTTGGTCCTTTCCAAGGCGACGTTGTGGCCAGACTCGACTTGCCGATTTGGCGAGTTTAATTTCCGTTATTTGTACACCTTCAAGATAACGTTTTACAAGACTCGATTTGTAGAGTTGACGAGTTTTTCGATGCATTGCGTATAACGATGATCTTAGGACGCTCCTGCCAGCGTAGAATGGTGCTTAGTAATGAACGATACTGGTCTTGATAGTACGCAGTAGGTTCTCATGGGGTTGCCCTCGTATAGAGGATGTCGCGCCATGTAGTATGGGGTGGTCCTCAGAAGGAGAACTTCACGCCATGGTCTGTAGTGATCTCTACTGGGCGTGATAGCCCGCAATAAGATGACATGGGGTTGCCCTCGTATAGAGGATGTCGCGCCATGCTGTAGATGACCGCATCTTGGTTAATAATCCAAGGTATGGCCGTTGTAATCATGGGGTTGCCCCCGAGCTAGGGATGTCGCGCCATGTTACTGATAGATAATCCTTGGTGAAATTTCCAGGATATGATATGTTGTTATCGTTGTTTAGGACATACATAATATATGTCGAGAGAAAGAGGGAGAGTGTTTTGATTGCTCGATGTTGACGTCTAACGTTGACGTGTTGGTGGCGTATAATATAGGCCGTTTGTTGTATTTAGCATAATAGCTTGTATTGTTGATGCAAATTATATGCATATAGTCCGCTACTTGGTGTAATTCCAGAGTAGGGTGTATACGTGGGTAATGTACCTACATGAATACATTCATTTCATTATATTGTTGCGCTGTTTACAAAGTCGCAAATAATTGAAGTTATTAAATTTCCTTCAAGTAATACATATAATAGGCAGAATAAAATAGTTTGATACGAGGGCCATTTAGTTATGTAGGAGGTGCGCTCAGGCGTGGAACTTTTTCAAGCGTCTCCCACTGAATGTGTTCATGTATATGCTGCCATCTGCATCTTCTAAGCGCCTAATAAGTAATTTTTTTTTAAATCAAATTATATATCAGATTATCATTCATTACACACAATAAAAAAATAGTCAATTACCAAATTACTATCTCATATTGAGCACTAGAACAAATTGCTACTTAATTTTTGTTGAATAATTTGATAGCTTAGGTTCACTTATTGGAAAAATTGCAAGTTGAAGTGTTTTTTTAATTTGCTAACGTAAATTTCACTTTATGGACAATTTACTAGTTCATGTTTCCTTTTGAGGACAATTTGCTAGTTCATGTTCGCTTTGTGGACAATCTGTTAGTTTGTATTTCACTTTGTGGACAGTTTTCTATATACCAAATTGGCCACAAAGCGAAACATGAACTAGCAAATTTTCGGCAAAGTGAAGCATGAGTTAGCAAATTGTCTAAAAAAAATCAACTAGCAAATTGTCTACACGGTGAAACTTGAGTTAGCAATTTATACAAAAATAAAACAACTAGCAATTTATTTTAGTATCCAAGCGTAATTTAACAATGTAACTATAAAATGGGTACTGTTATATTATGTGTTACTCTTATTTACGAATAGTTTTTTTCATGTAATAGTATATATATATATAATAACATCACATATTTCAGTCACATGTACATTACTGTGACAAATTACTCACAATATAATAACAATAAGATATACACGTTCTTTAAAAACATTATTAAACAGAAAAATACATGCAAAGCACGAAAATAAATAAATAATATACTTAAATAGTATAGATTGTGCAACCCAATAAGCAAAAATTCAAACCGATAATTATTAATCAAGGACTTTAATTAAAGAAAGAAAAGTCTCTTCAAGTTCTTTTATTAATTATTATTATATATATATTTTTTTAAAAGTCTCTTCAAGTTCCATTCCAACCCCCTTTTAGGCGCCTTTTCCACTGCAATTCCAATCGCTTCAACGTCGGCTCGTGTACTCCGTGGAAATTCTCCCAATCATCGACTTCGCTGTTCCTGCGGCGCGGCATTCTTCTGAGTAAAGTTCAAGCACTGAACCTGAACTGGTGGGAGGACGTTTGATAGAATTGGTGAGAGCGGTTATCTGTTCGCGTCGATTCGGAGGGTCAGATCTAGTCAGAATCGTCTAGAGAGTTTTGTGAATCTGCCTATTTCTGGGAAGCAGCAGTGAAGTAGAAAAGACGGTGAAGACGATGGATCAGAATGGCAATCCATTTCCTGAAGAAATCTGGTTCGAAATCTTGACGATGCTACCAGTGAAATCACTGTGTCGATTCAGGTGCGTCTCGAAACACTGGTTATCCCTCATCTCTAACCCTAACTTCATAGACGCACATTTATCGCGCTCTAAGTCCCGCCCAAAGTTGCTCATTTCCTTCACAAGAGGAAGGATGTTCCATGCATTTCCAGATGGTGATTCTATGAGTTTCTACTCAGTTGAGTATCCTGAAGAACATCATGAATCATCTACCTTGCATGCTACCGCTCATAGCTCAATCGAGTTTCCGTCCACTGGAGTTTGTTCAGTGTCCAAAAGTGGCCTTATCTGCTGTACTTGTAGCGACGGTATTAGAATCGGAAACCCTATCACTAATGAATTTGACATGATTCAGTACCCTCGCTCTCACATAGAGTATGTGTTTGAGTATGTGAGATCTTATCTAGGGTTTGATCCGATTGACAAAAGACAAGTTATGTTGAAGCTAGATGTCAAGATTTGGAGAATCAGAGAACAGAGGAATGCATCATTCATTTTTAAAGAAGAAGAAGCTACAGAGAAGAGTTCAACCATATATGGAAAGCAGCTAACAGACTTCTAACAGACTAAGTTTTAGTAATAACAAAACTAGTCCTTAGACTTTATTGTAAACTAGTCATCAAGTCTTTATAATGTTGAAATAGCTGCTTATACTTCTACATTCGTCTTCATTTCTTCCTCCTCTTGTCTCTGTTGTGGCTGAAACAAATCCAAAGCTGTAAACTCCTTCAGCAACTCATAATGCTGATGCTTATCCAATGCCTTCGTTAAAACATCTGCAGGCTGCTTCTTTGATGCCACATGCTCTGGAATTATGACCCCATTAAGAATTTTCTCACGAATGAAATGGCAATCGATTTCGATGTGCTTGGTTCGCTCATGAAACATGGGGTTCTTAGCTATTTTAATGGCAGCTTCGTTGTCACAATACAACTTAGTTGGAGTAGCTAATTCAAAACCAAGCTCCTTTAGCAAACCTCTGAGCCAAATAATCTCTGAAACAGTTGAACCCATGGCTCTATATTCTGATTCAGCACTGGACTTCGAGATTGTCACCTGTTTCTTCGATTTCCAAGAAAGAACCGAGCTGCCAAGTTTCACTACATATCCTGTAACTGACCTTCTGCTGATTGAGCAAGACGCCCAGCCACTATCACAGTAGGCCTTCATTGAATTCAAATCACTTGCAGCTGGGAAGAACAAGCCTTGACCAGGATTTGCCTTAATGTACCTGATGACTCGAAATGCTGCTTGAAGATGTGACTGCTTGGGTGAATGCACGAATTGGCTCAGATGTTGAACTGAGTAAGTGATATCAGGTCGTGTCATAGTAAGATACAAGAGCCTTCCAACTAATCTTCTGTACTGCTCTATGTCCTCTAGCAATCTGTCCTCCAAATTCAACTTAAACAGCATATCATAATCTGAGGAAGTATGCTTGATGTTCTGCTCCATTGGAGTATTTGCTGCCTTAGCTTTCAACAAACCAGCATCTTCAATTAATTCAAGTGCATATTTTCTTTGATTTAGCACTATACCCTCTTTAGATCTCGCCACCTCTAGACCAAGAAAGTACTTTAACATTCCCAAATCCTTCAATTTGAAATGAGACTTCAATTCCTCTTTGAGCTGCAGAATCATATCTTCACTTGAACCTGTGATTAAAATATCATCCACATATACTAACAGGTGCACTTGATTTCCATCTGCAAATTTGCTGAATAAAGAATAATCAAATTTGCTTTGATGATACCCAAGTTGCTGCAAAGAGGTTGTGAGTTTGATATTCCATTGACGGGAAGCCTGCTTCAAACCATATAAAGACTTCTTCAATCTGCAAACAAGCCTTTTTCCATTGCGTTTCTGATCATAAAACCCTTGTGGAATGCTCATGTATACCTCTTCAGTAAGATCTCCTTGTAAAAACGCGTTATTCACGTCTAACTGATGAAGAGACCATCCTTTTACTGATGCAACACTCAGTATGGTTCGTACTGTTACCATCTTTACCACTGGAGAGAAGGTCTCTTTGAAGTCAATTCCTGCTCTCTGAGTGTACCCTTTCGCCACGAGTCTTGCTTTATACCTCTCCACTGATCCATCAGCCTTATACTTAACTCGGTATACCCATTTGCAACCGATGGGCCTTTTATCACTTGGTAATACAGTCAGCTCCCAAGTATCATTATCCTGTAGTGCAGCAATCTCATCACGCATAGCTTGAACCCAGTGCTTATTATTGGAAGCCTCATTGAAGGAAGTTGGTTCAGTGATTTTATCCAAGGAACTCAAGAAGCTGCTATAAGAGTTTGAAAGATTAGCATAACTGACAGTGGAGCAATGTAGAACATAATCCTGCAAATGTTTGGGAGGTCTGGAAACTCGTGTAGAAGCTCTCCTTGGTAAGGCAACAACCTCATCATGCAGTTCCTGAACATTATCAGCTTCATTGTTAATGAATGGATCAGAATTTCCATCCACTTCAGGCACCCCTTCATTAATTATCTCAGTAGCTGCAGGTAAATCCTCCAGATTGATATCAACTCCTCCTTCATATGAATCATAGATCATTTCTCTGCGTGTAGGCCTGGGAAATACATTGTGAAACTGCTCTTTGGTCATGCTGAAAGGATATACATCCTCTCTAAACAAGACATCCCTGCTCACCAAGAATCCACCAGTAGCAAGATTTAGAACTCTATAGCCCTTTTGTGTAGGTGAATAACCCATGAACACTCCCAAAATTGATCTGGGCTTAAACTTGTCCCTAACATTTAGATCCTTCGCAAAGCAAAGACACCCAAAGACACGAAGATGTTGCAAATCTGCTGGTGTTCCAGTCAAAACAGCAAAATGAATTTTGTTATTGAGGACTGATGAGGGCATTAAATTGATGAGATAGCATGCTGTAAGCACACAATATCCCCAGTATTTGTCTGGAACTGTAGCTTGAATTTTCAAGGCACGAGCAACTTCAAGCAAATGACGGTGCTTCCTCTCAACGACTCCATTCTGCTGAGGTGTGTTAACACAGGTGGTTTGATGAATAATACCTTTTCTGGTGAATAAATCTCTGACAGCAACATTACAAAATTCTGTCCCATTATCACTCCTAAAACATTTCACCAGTAAAGAGTATTGTGTATGCACCATCTGGATGAAATTTCTCAAATGCAAAATCACTTCATCTTTACTCCTCAACAAGTACACCCAAGTCGTTCGACTGTAATCATCAACAACCGTTAAAAAATATCTATATCCATCATGAGTTGGTGTACTGTATGGTCCCCAAACGTCCAAGTGAACTAATTCAAATATAACATGAGTCTGAGACTGACTTGCATCAAAAGGCAACCTTGCTTGCTTAGCAAGAGGACAGACATGACACCTTCGAACACACAAACCAGTGTCTGGGCTAAACTGAAAAATACAACCCAAATGAGATACTGACAAATGACCCAGTCTCTTATGCCATAAACTCAAAGTCTCAGAATTAGCAACACCATCACTCTGCACACTCAGAATCTTCTCATCAACTGGAACCTTCTCTGCAACTGCAATCTTCTGAGTTTGACAAATGTAGAGCCCATCAACAAGTTTTCCAGTCACCATTATCCTCCCATTTGAGTGGGCCTGAAAAACCATCTTATCAGGATGAAAAACAGCATATAAACCATAGTCCTTGCAGAGCTGAGACACAGATATGAGATTGAAATGGAAATCTGGAGCATATAGCACATTCTGGAGGACCAAATCAGTAGCTAAACTGCAAGAACCAACATGAGTGACTGGAGAGGAATTACCATTAGGCAAATTCACTTTCTTACTCAAGGTATCATTTGGTCGTAAATTAATCAACCAATGCTTATTGCACGTCATATGATGTGTTGCTCCACTATCTATGATCCAAACATTTTCAGAAGTTGCATTAATAGATCCACAGAACAGCATACCTGCCATATTCACATGTGCATCTTTATTTCATTCACGCTGCTGATGCTCGAAATACAGCTGCACCATCTGATTCAGCTGATGTGAAGTAAATTGAGGAGTGTTAGAACAACTCCCAAAATCACTGTGCTGCTGCTGTGGCTGAATGGATAACTGCTGCATAGGCGTCTCATATACAGGGTACTGAGAAGCAGAAGATTCATCAACAAAAGTTGCAGCATTACTATTCACAATGTTGGAACCCAATTTCTGTTTGAAAGTAGCAGGAACACCCGCTTTCTTTTGCCAACACCTATCCTCAGTGTGGCCTTTCTTCCCACAGTACGTGCAGATGAATACCCTCCTTTCTTTAGTATCAGTTGAAGAACCAACTGAAGAGGATCCACTTATACTGTTAGATTTCCCATAAGAACCACCACCTTTGTTTGGAAAACCTCCACCTCTACCATTCGAATTTACATACAAACCAGCAGCATCCCCAGGGTGGAAACCAGTTCCAGCATACATAATATGACCCTCACCAAAATCATCAGCTGTATTGTTCACAACAACACGCTGACTTTCTTCTTGCATCAACACCGAATATGAAAAATTCAGAGTTGGTAAGGGATGCATCATTAGCAAATTAGTCCTCACATGACTGTAAGTCTCATTCAAACCAACTAGGAACTGAACCAACTGCTGCTTATCTTTATTAGCAATCATCTGAGGAGAAGTAATGCAATTAGGGCAAAGACTATTGTTCTCAACAACATCTAATTCATCCCATAAGTCTTTCATCCTGCAAAAGTAATTTACAAATAAGGAAGATTCGTGGATATGGCATCAGCGTTTGGGTCATATATCTTCCAGTCATCTAAATCATCTAAAGAGTTTGCATTTGAGTCAATCTTCTAGTTGTATTAAGCTCTGCAATATTTGCTCTATGGCTAAACAGACAAGAATTCCTTTTGATATAAGTCAATCTCATGCATCCAATACTTTTGACTTGATTCATCTTGATCTTTGGGGTCCTTACAGAGTGCAAACAATTAAAGGATATCAATATTTTCTCACGATTGTTGATGACTTCTCTAGAACTACTTGGGTATTCTTAATGACATCAAAGATTGATGCTTTTCTACATATCAGAAATTTATCTACGAATGGTGCAAACTCAGTTTGGTAAAGTAGTGAAGATTGTCAGAAGTGATAATGGTACTGAATTTGTCAATAGCCTATGTAAGTCTTTGTTTGAGCAGCTGGGAATTATGCATCAAACTAGCTGCACTCACTCTCCTCAGCAAAATGGCAGGGTGGAGCGCAAACACAGACATTTGCTAGATGTTGCTCGTGCTATTCGTTTCAAGCATCAATTCCAATCAAATATTGGGGCTATTGCATTTTGTCTGCATGCTACTTAATCAATTTGTCTCCATCTTCTCTTCTGAATTTCAGATCTCCTTCAGAAGTGTTATATGGGAGAGCTCCATCACTTCTTCACTTGAGAACCATTGGTTGTCTTTGTTTTGCTACTAAGTTGAATAATTCGGATAAGTTTAGTTCCAGGTCTGATCCAGCTATCTTCATGGGTTATTCAACAAGTCAAAAGGGGTATTTGGTTATGAATCTCACTAACAAGTTATTTCATGTTAGTCGAGATGTCATTTTTCATGAAGATAAATTTCCCTTTGCAATGTCTAAGGAAGAACTTCAGCAGCTTCTTCCTTTTCATAAGCAAAATAATCAAGAATCTGGTGTTATTGATCCCATCTTATTTGAGACTTCTCATCATCATGTGTCTTCTCTTCCTTCTGGGACTGTATCTTCTTCATTACCACTCAGGAGAAGCACTAGACAGGTTCAATCTTCCACAAGATTGAGGGATTACATTGTTCCTATAGAGACTAGTTAACTAACTTAACTAACTAGTATAGCAGCAAATACAACAGAGGCACCATGATGCATTGATGCTGCATGCTGCAAGGCATGTTGCAAACATGATGTAATACATGTTTGCAACATGCCTTGCAGCATGCAGCATCAATGCATCATGGTGCCTCTGTTGTATTTGCTGCTATACTAGTTAGTTAAGTTAGTTAACTAGTCTCTATATATATAGCATGTATGCATACTGTAAAGATTGATTTTGATCAAATGAAGAATACACTTTACATTCAATATTGTTCTCGCATATGGTATCAGAGCCACTATCCGTTCCTGATTCCGTGCAATTCTTCGCCGATCAAATCCATTCTTGATTCCTGATTAGTTCTTGATTCAGTTCCGCTGTCGATTGTAATCAATTTGATTGTCTTTCTGTGCCTTGATTCTCAAATTCTCGTTGAATTTTGAGATTTTAGCTCCGATTCTTTACGATTCGTTTTTGGTGATTGATTCTTGATGACGAACCCCGAGGCTATTATGGATTATCCGTTCTATCTTCATCCGGCGGACACTACAGGTCATATGCTTATTCCTTTTCAACTACAAGGATCTTCGAATTATCACGTTTGGAGTACAGCGATTCGTGAAGGACTATTGGTCAAGAACAATATATCTTTCATTGATGGTTCTTGTCGCCGGGAGTCGGTGCCAGCAGCTCAGCGCATAAAGTGGGATAGAGCTAACGCCATCGTTAAGGCTTGGCTCAGGAATTCTGTTGCTAAAGACTTAGTCAATGGATTAGTCTACAATCCAACGGCTGAATCAATATGGCAGGATCTCCGCGAAATGTTCGATAAGGTCGATGGTACGCAGCTTTTTCAATTAACTCGAGAAATCTATCATACTTCTCAAGGAACTTCGTCGATTACCGAGTATTTTGGCAAAATGAAGCAACTCTGGGATTCTATTGCTGCTATTGATGATATAGTGATTGAATGTGCTGCTGATATTGCTGCTGTTAATGCTAGTAAAGAGAAACAGAAACTGATGTCTTTTCTGCTTGGTTTGAATGAGACTTATTCTCATGTTCGTAGTACTTTACTAATGAGGCAGCCATTACCTACTTTGAGCGTTGCTTTCTCCATTTTGTTACAAAAAGAAAGTCAACGATCGATTTCTGGTTCAGTTGCTGATGCTTTTGAGAGCACTGCTTTGTATTCCACTCGTTCTCATGGTGGAAATTTCAAGCCTAAGCCTAATAATGAATATGGTGGAAAGAGTACTGGTGGTTTCATCAATTCAAATGCTTCAGTTGTGAAAGGAAAGACTGGTTGGATTGATAAGTCAAATTGGTTATGTACATTTTGTGGAAAGCTTGGTCACAAGATTGATACTTGTTGGTCGAAATGGGGAGTTCCAGAGAGTATGAAGAGGAAATGGGCTGCAGCTAATGGAGTTTTTGAGGAAGAAAATGCTTCAGATGATCATGCAATTCATGTTTCTGCTCCAGACAATAGGGTGGTTCATTCTGCTGCTGCTGATAATAGAGTTGTTCATGCTGCTGCAAACAAAAGAGTGGTCCATGTTGCTGCTGAGGCTTCTAATGTCTCTGATCCTTTGAGTTTTCAGGATGAGACTTCTGGTTTCCAGGTTAATATGGCAGGTATTTTCTCTCCTACGACTATGACATGGATCATAGATTCTGGTGCAACGAATCATATCACTTTTCAGAGGAATTGGCTTCATGATCTTAGGAACAATGATTCAGTTTGAGTTTGTGCATCTGCCTGATGGTCATAAATGCAGGGTTACACACATTGGATCTTGCTCTTTTTCTTCGGGAATTGTTTTGACTGACATTCTATTGGTTCCAGATTTCAAATTTAATTTGATATCTGTGTCAAAACTTCCTGTGCAATTGAGTTGCAAAGTGATTTTCACTTCTGAGCATGTTTCTATCCAGGCCCTTCAAGGTGGGAAGACTATGAAGATTGGTGATAAAAGGAAAGGGATTATATGTGCTTAAGGATTCTCTATCTAATAAGAGAGCTGTTGCTGCTGTTTCTGCTACAAATAAGGAAGATTCGTGGATATGGCATCAGCGTTTGGGTCATATATCTTCCAGTCATCTAAATCATCTAAAGAGTTTGCATTTGAGTCAATCTTCTAGTTGTATTAAGCTCTGCAATATTTGCTCTATGGCTAAACAGACAAGAATTCCTTTTGATATAAGTCAATCTCATGCATCCAATACTTTTGACTTGATTCATCTTGATCTTTGGGGTCCTTACAGAGTGCAAACAATCAAAGGATATCAATATTTTCTCACGATTGTTGATGACTTCTCTAGAACTACTTGGGTATTCTTAATGAAATCAAAGATTGATGCTTTTCTACATATCAGAAATTTTCTGCGAATGGTGCAAACTCAGTTTGGTAAAGTAGTGAAGATTGTCAGAAGTGATAATGGTACTGAATTTGTCAATAGCCTATGTAAGTCTTTGTTTGAGCAGCTGGGAATTATGCATCAAACTAGCTGCACTCACTCTCCTCAGCAAAATGGCAGGGTGGAGCGCAAACACAGACATTTGCTAGATGTTGCTCGTGTTATTCGTTTTCAAGCATCAATTCCAATCAAATATTGGGGCTATTGCATTTTGTCTGCATGCTACTTAATCAATTTGTCTCCATCTTGTCTTCTGAATTTCAGATCTCCTTCAGAAGTGTTATATGGGAGAGCTCCATCACTTCTTCACTTGAGAACCATTGGTTGTCTTTGTTTTGCTACTAAGTTGAATAATTCGGATAAGTTTAGTTCCAGGTCTGATCCAGCTATCTTCATGGGTTATTCAACAAGTCAAAAGGGGTATTTGGTTATGAATCTCACTAACAAGTTATTTCATGTTAGTCGAGATGTCATTTTTCATGAAGATAAATTTCCCTTTGCAATGTCTAAGGAAGAACTTCAGCAGCTTCTTCCTTTTCATAAGCAAAATAATCAAGAATCTGGTGTTATTGATCCCATCTTATTTGAGACTTCTCATCATCATGTGTCTTCTCTTCCTTCTGGGACTGTATCTTCTTCATTACCACTCAGGAGAAGCACTAGACAGGTTCAATCTTCCACAAGATTGAGGGATTACATTGTTCCATCTTTACCAGGTTCAAGAGCTACTTCTAATGCAGCTTTTGGGATGGAGAACTATATCTCTTATGCTCATTTATCATCATCCTTTCAAGCTTTTTTGGCTGCAACAGATAAGGTAAAGGAGCCTACTACTTATGCCCAAGCCATCAAAGATCCTAAATGGATTTTGGCTATGCAAGATGAGATCTCAGCTCTTCAGGACAATAACACTTGGATCTTGGTTGATCTTCCTGAAGGTAAGACTGCAGTGGGTTGTAAATGGGTGTACAGGGTTAAATACAACTCTGATGGGACGATTGAGAGATATAAAGCACGCCTTGTTGCTAAAGGCTTTACACAAGTGGAAGGGACTGACTACAACGAGACTTTTTCACCTGTGATCAAAATGGTTACTGTGAGGATAATTCTTGCTCTTGCTGCTGCTAATAACTGGGATCTCTTCCACATGGATGGTCGCGCCATCGAATCGAGCAACAAATAACGTCGCAACGAACAAATCCAATCAAATCAAATGTGCGGAAGCAGAAAACGAGCTCAAAGCTCTGATACCATGTCAAGATTTGGAGAATCAGAGAACAGAGGAATGCATCATTCATTTTTAAAGAAGAAGAAGCTACAGAGAAGAGTTCAACCATGTATGGAAAGCAGCTAACAGACTTCTAACAGACTAAGTTTTAGTAATAACAAAACTAGTCCTTAGACTTTATTGTAAACTAGTCCTCAAGTCTTTATAATGTTGAAATAGCTGCTTATACTTCTACACTAGACCTACATCCTCATGGGCAGAATGATGTGTTTTCTCTGCTGGAAAGAGAGTGGTATACTCCTCCTCCTCAACCATGCTTCTATACCGCTGATAAATCCGCTATTTGCTTGAACGGCTTCATATATTTTACTGCGTGGGATGATCTTATGAGTTGCTACGCCTCCAGGTCCATAGGTACCGGGAGTGTTGGTGACTTGTATGCATTTGATGTAAGATTGGGTTGTTTTGAACTGATTCAACGCCCTCAAGATCCTGAGTTTGCGGCTGAACATTTTATTGAATACAAGGGGCGTGTTGCGTTGGTTGGCTCCGTTGATTATTCTGTGCGTGAGACTAAAATGTGGATATTGGAGGACCCAAAGAAGCATACTTGGATTTGCACGTCTTTTGTAGTTCCATGGGTAGTCAATATGGGGCCTTTTGATGACATCATTATAGCTGAGGCTGCTGAGTTTATTGATGCTGCCCGAATTCGCCAGTTGATTACTGCTCAGCGTTTAAAAGAAAGCTTTTCTGAAAGGCCGGTCAAGCTTTTTGGTGCCACCCATAGAGGCGAGTTGATGTTTGCTACTCAATTTTCAGAGGAACACTCTATTGACTTGTTTCTCTATGCAATTGATACAAACACTCTTAGAAGATTTCAAGTCGATGGCTTTGGTCCAGCCTTAACAATGTTTGAATCAACTGAAAATCTCGGTGAACTAAGGCTCAGTTTTCTGATAGAGAGTCTGCACTCTCCAAAAAGAAGCAACTCACCCATCCTTGGTTAGGTACTGTCTTTAAGTGTTTCAAGACTTCTAATTTAGTAGTGGTTTGATATTTCTGAACTAGATTCCTTATTACTCAGCTCTGAGGAATGTCTTTTAAGTAGTAGTGGTAAAATTTACTTTCATTGCAATCTCCTTTTAGAATGAACATTTACTTTGATATAGCAGCTTCAGAAAGCGCAATGGATTCTATTATTACTTTGTATGACTTTTCATTGATTCACTTCTGTAAGCAGCACTTGATTATTTAGGTTTATAATGAATTGATTTCTTCTCTAATTGTTCTTGCCTTTCCATTGGAGCAGCACTCTAATTCTGCCATAGCCGTGACAAGTTTTCCCATTTCTATCAGGGTTTCAGTTTTTAGATTGTTGGTTGTACAGACATGGAGTCTAGACTCTGAAGCTCTGACTTTTAGCTATTTCTCTCTCTACATTAACTAGCCTGTATCTGCAAAGGCTTCGAAGATGAAAGGTTCCTGCAAAAGCTTCACAATCTATCAAGTGATATTGTTGCACGGAAATTAAACCTTTTTTGTGCGTCTGTGTGTGATTTTTAGCCACTAACAGGGAAAGTATTCAATAGAGAATATTAATATATCTATATATATATATATATATATTATATTTTAAAAATAGAAACAAATATTAATATATTTATTTATATTTACTTATTCTATAGAGAAGATAGTAAGATACAATATCTTCTATTATCTATTATATTATATTAATTCGGCATCGGAGTCCCCTTGGTTGACACGTGGACAGTTTGTCCAGTCAACATTGCCTAATTTAGTTGAAATTTAATAGGGGCTGTATAAATTTAGATACAAAATATTGACTGGATGTAAATTAAGAATTTTTTTTATTTCCTATTTTAGTCTCTCCGTAAATTAAAGAAAGTAATAATTAAAAGTTTCCATTTAAATAGTAAATCTATACAGTTTGGTTTCGGAACACCATATACCGCCACGTAAGCACTAGAAGAGGGTATTAAATATTATTAAATGACAAAATAAAAAAATTATTGTGCGACTACAAAATACAAGACGTGTATTTTTAAACATATAAAAAGAATAGATTAATTAATTGGCATATTTCCTTGAGAATCTACGATATTTTTTTTTTTTGGTAGTACTTAATAATAATATAGTATATATAATATTCTACTAATTGACTTTTTTTTCTGATTCAGAAAATTGGAGAATGATTGTACAAATATGTAGTTTACAATTTTGCAATATTAATTAATGAGGTTAAAAGTAAAATTGCCTAACCTTGCCGAAGTCTATACTAAAATATATACATATACCAAATAATGTTTAAGTATATTGCATAATCAATATATACGTAAAGATAATAATAGAATATATATATATATGAGTTCCTATAGTGTATATCATGACTAAAAAAAAATAGAAAGGTATAGAGGTGCAACGAGGCATATATATATATATATTATTAGATGTGTATTGACTGTGCAGGTTTTACACGTTTGTTATTGTGTTTTTTTTTTTTTTTTTTATCAATTATGTTATTTACATGTTTTTATTGATCATGAAAAATTAATTATGATGTTAATGATATCATATAGATTGCTTCTGAAGAGAACTGAAATATAAGGTGTACACGAGGTCTAGCTGAACTCTAAGGTAATAAACATCTTCCTTATAGTTATAATCTTATGGGTTGTCCTCCATCTTCTCTTCGGTTAAATGCATCAAGTTAATTCAGTTTTTTTTATATATATATATATATATATATATATATATATTATATATATATATATATTATATACATACATTACAATATAAATGGACTATTGTATAAGTTGTAGTTTCAAGTTTGAGATGCGAGAAATAGTACAAATGATAATATTTTGTCATGACACCATAACAGGATGAGCATCGCCAACTCATGACTACTGACTCGGTTAGTTAATTAGTACCGTGTTCTCTTTTAAACAATTTAAGATTTTAATTATTCTAATGATAATTATGATTTTTGTTGTTAATATTTTATGTGAAGACGATAGTTGATCATGAATTAGCCTGGTTGGAGTTCCACGTCTTCATGCCACACGATGTTTGTTTTGAGTCCCTTATTCCATCGACATTAAAAAATGAGCTGTTCGGCAAAAATACTATAGATTTTCAACATTTTGTTATTAATTTTTTTGTATAATAAGTGTGCTTAAAGAAATTTTTAATGGGAGAATATATCATCATCATATGATATTATTCTTCCATTTTTTTCGCAATGATATTCTTCCATTTAGAAGATAAATGTTGTATACGTTTTTATTAATTATTAATTTTTTTTGGACATGCTATATTTTTTTTCGAGGATATTACTTTTTATTTTTCAGTAAGTAGTCATTGATTTTTTTTTTATGTTATTATTATTATTATTATTATATATATATATATATATATATATATATATATATATATATATATATATTAGCATCATAATTATATTATTTTTTAAATTATTATTTTTTTCAATTTTCTTGCACTTGATATCTTTGGTTTGATCCAATTTAAATCAAAAAATAAATGTTACCACATTTTTTTTTTATAAAGATACAAATAAAAGAATGGCTCAATATTTTCTTTATCACTTAAAATTTTGTAGTATAGAATATCATAAATAAACTTTCTTAATTATATATATTTATATTAGTATTTTTTATTATTTTTTAATATATCATAATAATAAACTTATCGATATAGATAATTAACATTTTTTAATTTTTTTTAATTCTCTCACCCGCGCGGTGCGCGGGTTTTGCATCTAGTATTATATTAATTCGGCATCGGAAGCTCTCTGGCTGACATGTGGACAGTTTGTCCAGTCAGCGTTGCCTAATTTAATAGGAGTTATCTAAATTTAGATACATAATATTAATTGATTCAAAATTAAGAAGTATTTTTATATACTATTTTGGTCTCTACGCAATTTAAAGAAACAAATTAATTGAAAGTTTCCTTTTAAATTCATTGTCTATACAGTTTGGTAACGGAAGACCATATGCCACCATGTAAGCAATACATATTTAGAATAATAAACCACTATTATGATAATATTATAATTAATAATTATACGTGACATATAAATTTAGCAAACCAATATGTGCTCTCCGAGACTTAGGCTTCACAATATATTATATTATTAATAATAAAATCGAGTGTATATTATTCATAATATAATATACACAATACAAGCGTTGAATGGTTTTTACTTTTTATGACACTACAATATATATAATCTTATTGTAAAACCTTATTACCAAATAAACTTCCTTCAGTCGCCCAAAACAAACTCTCATGAAGTATTGTTGAATCAGTTAATTGTCGAACAGATCTTCGACTTAACTATACTCGAAATCTCATAGTGTGAGGTCATACACGCAAGAAGCTCAACATGGAGAAGGGAGATCTCGGGATAGCGATTATGATGCCCGTTATGGGCTTTATAGTATGAAAGGCTGAGGCGAACGGAGTGTAAGTAGGTGATATTGTGCATCTAATCGATACTGTATATGTATGTGTATATAGGAGGAGGAGGAAACCTACAATATTGGCATTTTGCAGCAGTGAAACCAAAACAAAACCGAAGGAAATCAAGTTGAGCATAGAGCTGTAACAGCGACCACAATTAGTATTAGCTTCGACGCCATGCCTTTCTAGCTAGGGTTTGTTACTTCACCCTTCCAATTTTAAGTTATTATTAATATTTATCAAATAGAAATAAATAAAAGTTTGATCAGTATAATTATCACGAACAATATCATATCTTATCAATATTATATTTATTAAAAAAAAAAAAGCAAATTATTTTTATTTCTCAAACCACTTTCAATGATTTTACTTTAAAAAAAAAAAAAAAGTTAACGCTAAACTAATTTTTTTTAGTTCAGTTTTCACACTCGCGTGGTGCGCGGGTTAGAACATCTATTATATTATATATTAATCGGTAATAGTTATTATTATTATAAAAGGTACGTATGTATCAATCAATTATATTCAAATATATATATACATTCTTTTTATTAGCTTCTTTCTAAATTTTTAAAATAATAATATACTATATATATATATATATATAACTATGTTACACATACGTTGTATCAATCCATCCATTATATAGATTAGTAGTATACATGTATATAATAATAATTAATAAAAGATAAAAAAATATTGAAAATATATGTAGTGTCATCTCTTATAAGAATTTTAACACAAGTTGCGAAATTAATGCTTTACAGGTGGATAAGTATGTTTTCATCCATGATCCAAACACTTTTCATGTTGATCGCAGGATATGAACAATTTGTGACGCTATGTCGGGGCTAACATGAGGAAGGATGAAGCAGTGAGAGGTCCGAGGAGCAAGAATGGCTATAGGTGTTGGACATTGGCAATGTTGTTGCTTCCAAGTACGTACTGATAGAACTTTAAGAGAGCCCAAAATTAAGTTACCTCTCAGTATCAGCAAATTTTATATTTAAGACTAGACTATAGTAATCACCGTACAACCAATCTCTTCTTTCATATTTACAGATTAAAGAAACCCCTCACTATTCTCTAATTCAAGCATCTTCAATCGAGTCTCAGTTTCCTTGTGAGAAAGATATATGTATTCTCATTTTAAATACATTGGATAAATTTTGTAATTATATATATATTAATTATGATCATAATCGATAAGTGTATCGTTGAAATTTAACCATTAAAAAAAAACTCATCATTTTAACTTGCAAGTTTACTTGATTAAAATTAGGGTTAAGAACCTATGAAAGGTCTGAACTATCACCCATGTTAACGGGAGAGGTCTGAAATTTAAAAAGTTAATAACAGAGGTCTGAAATTTCTGTTTTGTTGATAACAGCGGTCTCCGTTAGTTTTTTCCGTTAAAACTAACGGAAGTTGGTCACATGCTTGGCATGTGACCGGAAATTAAATAAAATTCCGAAAATGCCCTTCTATCAAGTGTGCCTCTCACATGCATGGAGTGAAAAGACCAAAATGCCCTTGAAGCCACCACGGTACTCCGGCGACCACCAATCGTACTCCGGCGACCACCACCGTACTCCGGCGACCACCACCGTACTCCGGCGACCACTACCAAGGCTCCGATTGGGCCAAAATCGGGGCCGGTAATCGGAGCCACCGGCCCCGATTTGGCTCCGATCGGAGCTTTTTTGGCCCCGATCGGAGCCTTTTTGGCCCCGATCGGAGCTTTTTGGCCCCGATCGGAGCTTTTTTGCCGATGTGGTGGCCGCAGTCGGGTCGCCGGAGCCGAGGTGGTGGTCGTCGGAGTCGAGGTGGTGGTCGCCGGAGTCGGGTGGTGGTGGCCGGAGTCGGGTGGCGGTGGCCGGAGTTGGGTGGTTTTAATTTGACTTTAGGGGTAAAATTGTCATTTCACATTTTCTTAAATAAGATATTAAATAAAACAAAATATTAAAGGGGCAAAAATGTCATTTCACACAATTCTGTTAAATTTAACCCTAAAAATGGACGGAAAACATCAAATCAACAAAATTGAAATTTCAGACCTCTGTTATTAACTTTTTAAATTTCAGACCTCTCCCGTTAACATGGGTGATAGTTCAGACCTTTCATAGGTTCTTAACCCTTAAAATTATTAGTTGATATTATGTATTTTTATTCTTTTAAAGTAACAGTTTGCTATCCATCTTTTTCAAGTTTGGTTTGTTGTTGTTAGTGTTCTTATTATTAGCTTAATGCCGTGCATGAGAAAAATTAAGCATATTTGTTTTCAGAAATTTTTTTTATTATTATTATTATTGATATTAAGAATATGTATTTACATATTTTAGTGTATATAAAATCACAATATAAACATGTAAAAATACATAATATATATATATATGTAATACAAAAAATTATTATGACCAACTACATAAACATAATATATATAATTGCAATATATAAACTTATATATATATATATAATATAAACTTACTACGGCCAACTAAATAAATAAATATAAAACTTATATATATTTTAATTTTTTAGGTTAATGATTAAAATAAATAATTTTTATGAAAATATTCAAATTACTTTTATTTTTCAAATCTAATTTCAAAGATTTTACTTTTCAAATTTTTGTAAATACTAAACTCAATTTTCTTTGTTCAATTTTTCCCCGCGCGGTGCGCGGGGTTAGTAGCTAGTATTATATTAATTCGGTACCGGAAGCCCTCTGGCCGACACGTGGACAGTCCACGCAGACACATTTTCCTAATTTAGTTGGAATTTTATAAATATAGATACAAAATATTGAGTGATTGAAAATTAAGAAGTATTTTTATCTCCTAATTTGGCCTCTACGCAATTTAAAGAAACAAATTAATTAAAAGTTTCCTTTTAAATTTAAAATCTATACAGTTTGGTTCCGGAAGACCGTAGGCCGCCACGTAGGCATGATATATATAGAAAAATCAAATGTATAAACATTATATATATAGAACAAAATTATTATAAAAGGGTTAATTTTAAAAAAGTTACGGCACAACTCTATATATAAATAGAACATAATAATAACATATTTAATTGAAGGCAACAATATATATTATAAATATAGATATAAATTGTAATGTCTATAATAGACGTATTAATCAGGTATTTAATATATATATATAATAATAATAAATAATATGTTATTAATGGAAATATTCAGACATAATCTTATATTCTTAAGATCAAGAAGTATTTATTAGGATTAATTTAGCACTTCAAACTTTGATTTGTAAAGATGTTTTTTTAACGTAGCGACCATAGCTTTTTTTTAAAAAGCATTATTAATCTTTCGAATTTATAAAGGTAAGTAATATCCAATATAGTATAATTTTGGATTTTCTGTTTAAGATTAACCCATATCTTCGAAGTTCGAAATCATGTGGATGTACTTTCGGACACAAGCTGAAAATCGTGGTTTGTCTCCTGCAAATGCGAGATCTCCATGGGTATCTATAGGTATGTTTATAGTGTCATCACATCTTTTACTTTCCATCACAAATTATATTACATGATATTTTATACACATTTGGTGTATACAAAGTAGCTACGTACTAGATATAATACATATGTTAAAATAATATATATATATATATATATTGCTGATATTCAATTGCCTTTTCAAAACATATAAGAATAATTAATCGTATTATACTTCGATATAGATAACACGAGTGACAAAACTATAATTTTATATAGATGACAAGCATAAGGAATTATATCTTCTTGCTCGATGACATGAACACCGTGACTGGAGAGAAAAACATGTTCTCCATTAGAAATTCGGCGAGATTTGAGAAGGTTTGGCTCCTAACGTCGCGTCCTGCACTGATGTATATATTCACTTTAGCAATAAGGTATGTTAATTTTATTTTATTTTATTTTTTACCTTAAAGGATGCTGGTAATATATTCAATTCGAATCTAAAACCAATATGTTATATATTCTCAAATTATTTTACTTTCAAGAAGGTGAGTGTGTCATTATTTTATACCAGTAGTTGAGATTGACTTGATGATATATATAATTTATTTACTTTTAATCATCATCAATCATGTAAATTTGACGGTATATAACTTATTAACATATTTTCAGTTATATTATACATATATTATGTTAGAAAATATTTTGATAAAATGTTGTTTTTATTGTTTCTTGAATTATTAAACAAACCATGTTTAATTTTATTTATTTTTGTTATTGTATGAATGTTCTAATGTCTTTTTCTTAAGTGTTTCTAACGTTTTTTTAGTATTTTTTTTTATATATATACATCTCTTATATTCTATAATTTATTAAGCTATAAAGTTTATAAAATTTTACAATAACAAAGTTTATATTTTTCTTTTGAATTGCAGTTTATGGAGATGGAATGTCGCGATCACACTTTATATTAATAATATCGTACGTAATATTTAGATTGAAGTTTACAATAATTTATTTGCCATTAAATCTTAAATATGTATAATTCATCCACACATATCTAAATGGTAGTTGTTATATATTGATTTTGATTATAAATTCTAATTTTATACTATAGTAGCACGTAGATAAACATTTGCATTAATCATATATTTATATTACTTAGAATATCAACTATTGATTATATTTAAAACTGAAAAAAAAAAAAAAAAAAAAAAATACTGGAGGAGGTCGAGGGCTGCAGGGGAAGTGCTTGCGGGGGATTAGTGTTTGGAGGTTTGTAGGAAAAGTGTTGTTTCAATGAGAATGAGTTGACTAGAAAAGCTATGATGAAGAGGTGATGTTACTGCATGCTCAAGAATGAAACTTAATTGGCAAATAATTTAATCTATGTTTAGTTTTATAATCTCACATTTTCCAGTAGAAATTATTGATATGCTGTTTGTCGGAGAATTAAAAGAGTCATCTCTGTTTGGGACGACGGAGAAGAGGAGACACGCGTCGCCGCCGTATACCATTGGCGAACGTGCGACTTTTTATTCGGTTTGTTCTTGATCACTATATATTTTCGTTTTTCTATTTTGTCTAAACTTTTATCTTTTTAGCATTAATTTAAATTGTTAGCTAAATTTGGAAGGTTTTGGATATAGTCTAATAGTTAAAAAAAAAAAAAATTAATTAATAGCTAAAAGTAGTATAAAAATGTGTAATAGTTTAACCTTTCTCAAATTGTGATGAAATTAAATCCTAAAATCATTATCACGCACTTATATACAAAGATTGTATTACTTTTAAAATATAAAGGTATTTTTTTTTATGTATTGTCGAGTTGACTGCCTTCATACCTCAACATTTATCCTCTTTATTGATGATTAATACACAAATATTAAAAAAAATGAATGTAGAATTAAAAAAATGAATTTAGGAAAGAAATTACATATAATAAATGTAGCAAAGAAAAATTCTAAAAATTAATACTATATAAAATATATTATATAACTACATTGTAGCATAAGGGCTCTATATATATAACTATAAAATCTATATTAAAAAAATTATATATAAATATAAATTTATAATAAATTATATAAGTAAGTTATGTATATATATAACCTCGAGATACATTATTTTTATTTTTATAAAAATTCTATATATGAAACGTATTTTTATATGTTATAGATATAGATATAGAAATTTACGCAATACAATTGCCTATAGTACGTACTTAATTATTAAAATAATAATATTTGTTAATATTACGTCTATTATAAAATTTAAATTAATTTAAATTTCTTAAATCACATTTCAAACCAACTTACTATTTTATAGAGTTTTAAATATTAAATTCATTTAATTTTAATTGAATAAAAGTAAGATATTATCATAACATTTTACTCACGTGGCACGACCCGAATACTTGATTTTAGAATTAATACATTTTAACTTATAATTCATATAATTACCTTAAAAATTATATTAATGTCATAAATATTTTTGTATAATTGTTTATTTTAAAATTAGGATAAATGATCAAATATTTTAACATGTTTATTTTACTTATCTTATTGTACCAACTTTTTTACTATCAAATTATATTATTTATTCTTATTAGTGACATCATGAATCAGATGCTATGGTCTTATATACAAGACGGTACATACTATTGGATTCGCAACGTAATAACGACCAATTGTGAAAAATAATGTAAGTATAAGAATAAACTAAGTATTTAACTTATATTTATTTATAATTACATCTATATATATTTACTTTATAAAAAATTATTGCTATACATTTTTATTTTTAAATTATGATGATAAACTAAGTACTTCAACATATATTTATTTAGACGTTTTTACCATAAAAAAATATATTTATGTCCAGGTTATTGTACTTTACACTTTACAGTATGTGCAGAGTGGTTAAACAAATATTATTTAAAGTATATTTTAACTGTAATTTCATTTGTACCACCATTCGTTGTATTTTGAAATAATGATCTCCTTCTAAACTTATTCTACTGGAAATAGGAAAGCCGAAACTCCGCTCAAGTGCCCAAGTCGGATTTCATTCAGGCAAGCAAAGTGATATTTTTTTCATATTCTCATATACTGACAAATAAAAATAAATACACAAGTAAATAAATGTATGTTTTAGATTTTGTTAGTGAAAACTCTCAATTTTTCATGCTTATACCATCAATATATCTCCTACTTGAATAAAAGATAGTGATACACACCGCTTTGGTCGAGGTACTCTAGCACTTCATCTATAATAACTTATTTGGTTCTTTGATCTTAATTAGTTGTTCACCATCATTAGTGTCATTTTATTTTTTAAAAACTTAATTTTTAACGCTAATATAATTTTTTTACTTCGATTTTTTATTATATTAATTATAGTCTTATAAAAATTATACATAATATTAATTATTTCACTAATATGAAATATTCTAAATAAAATAGTATTAAGTAGTTTAATTAAACTATGGATTACTATTATTTATTTTCTATCCAAAAAGTTATATTAAAATTTTCAAATAATTTTGCATGTTCAATAAATTAAAATAATTTAATTTTTTTAGTTTTAATTTTATTTTGAATTTTCCCCGCGCGGTGCGCGGGGTCAGTCGCTAGTATATTATAAATCTCCACTTTTCTTTCCGTGACCTAGATATTGGTAATTACGAAGCAGCAGTATAAGTAGAGGAGAAAGATGGGGAAGACGATAGATGCAGCGGGGGCATAAAGAAGACGATGGATCCGAATACCAATTCCATTCCTGAAGAGATATTATTCGAAATTTTGACAATGCTACCTGTAAAATCACTGTGTAGATTCAGGTGTGTCTCCAAACGCTGGTTCTCCATCATCTCCGATTCTAACTTGATAGCCACTCATTTATCTCGCTCTAAGTCCCGCCCAAAGTTGCTGATTTCGGTCACAAGAGGGGTGCAATTTTATAGGGCTGATTCGATGAGTTTCTATTCAATTGAGTATCCCGAAGAAGATGATGAATCATCCATCTTGCATGCTACAACTCATCATGGCTCAATCGAGGTTCCGTTCACTCTTGTAGGAATTTCAGCGTCGGAAAGTGGCCTTATCTGCTGTACCTGCCACCAAGGTATTAAAATCGGAAACCCTATCACCGGAGAGTTTGACCTCATTCAGTATCCATCGGGATCTAACGAGTACTATAAAGAGTATTCAAGGTTGAATCTAGGGTTTGATCCGATTGACGAGAGACTAGTTATGATGAAGTTGGAAGAGAATGATTATCATGTGAAGACTAGCCTTTTTCCTCTACTCAAAGGCCAGTGGCATGATACTCCTCATCAATACATCATTAAATCTGCTATTTGCATGAACGAATTCATATATGTTACTGCTTTGCATCGTCAATCGCTCCACTCTCAGTTTGAGGAATATTTGTATGCATTTAATGTAAAATTGGAGTCTTTTGAATTGATTCAGCTCCCTCCCAGTCTGCCGTTTACACTTGACGACCAACTGATTGAATACAAAGGTTGCGTTGCTTTGGTTTTTGCTGGATTTGATGTTTCGACTTATGATCCACCTACCGAGGATAATATTAAGTTGTGGATATTGGAGGATCCAAAGAAGCATACTTGGAGTTTTAAGTCTATCGTAGTTCCATGGAGAGACACACACAATTTATGGAGGTGGAAAGGCAATTCATGGGAGCGTATGCGTAAGTTTGTTGGTTTCAGCCATAAAGGTGAATTGATGTTTGCTACTCAATTATCAACAACAGCCTCTATTGACTTGTTTCTCTTTGACATTGATACAAACATTTTGAGGGCATTTCAAGTTGATGGCTTTCCTCCAATTTCATCACCTACAAAAGTAAAAGTAGGAGTCAACTTTTTAATAGAGAGTTTGCACTCTCCAAAAAAATGCAATTTATCCACATCCTAGATGTTTTGATATTTCTCAATTAATTAGCTTAGCTTCTTTATTACTCAGATTTTAGCAATGACTTTTTTAGTGGTCAACTTGCGTTACATTGCAATCTTCTATATGAATTTAAGAATCAATTCATATATACGCTATTGGTTATGTAATTATCTTTTACGATGTTTCATTGTGATCTGATTCTCAACTGCTCGTTTAGGGTTTATAGTTGATTTCTCTAATTATTATTCAGCTAAATTAATTTTAAATTTAAGCGACAAATGATAAAAACCGCAGAATTTATTAATTTACATTTGTACTAAGATGTTTACAAAACCTGTGTGTTTTCTTAAAGAAAAACAATTAAAATCCTCATTTTCACCGTTTTGAAATGGTGATTGGTGTCTCAGATAATTATCCAGGGTTCAAGATAATTTACCTTATTATACGTACATGTTACGATTGGAGCATATGAGAAATACATACATCTGAGAATATTAGTGACAAGCCTCCCCATAAGTTTACCTACATCGCAAATGTTTTATACTACCAACAAATTCTTCTGCATTCAAATTAATTTCACAATACAAAAATACAGACGATTTATACGCTCAAAATTAGTAGAAAATCTTTACTAAATAGCCTGTTAATACTGATGAAAATGACTTGTAGTTAATACACGAATCGTTATTCAGTATTAAAGTTGCTGACCGAAAAAATCGAACTGGAAGCGGTATTTACATAAAATCGGTATTAAATGTTCTGACCGATTTCTTATATGCGTATGGCTGTCTGGAGGACCTGGGAGGATGTGTCACCGGTGTGTAGGCTTCAAGGGTCTAATGCTAAAGGTCATTGTTGGAGAACTTAACAGACGGATACAAATGCATTGTGCTTCGAATCTAAGTTTTAGTTTCCAGAAACGTTCTTCTTAAATAGTATTTAGCAAGCGGAAATTACACAGTTTTAGTGTTGAAGTTGGTTACTACAGAAAGATTGGTTTCTCTACTACAAGGTCATTGCTATTTGCCATTTTTAGAAATTCATAATTCGAGCCAAAATAGTACCGTGTACAACATGGTAGATTATTTGTTGATAACATTTATCATCCCAGCAGACGATGCCAAAGTCATCTTGGGAGTCGGTAGTAGTTAAATACAAAGTGTAGGGTTTAGAATCATCTTGTGAGATTACAATGTAAGGCTTTGGTCTTGGGTAGTTGGAAACAGATTGATAGTTTGGGCATCGGAAAACGTACTGCTAGGTACTGTATTCACCACTATCTCTTTCAATGTTGAATGTTTAACTTAGCTTTGCAAGTAACAATTTCTAATAACAACTTACTGACACAACATACACTGTTTCGACATGACACATTTAGACTCGGTACAATTGAAGTCCAACAGATGAGATTACAAGTTGCTATGTTAACATCAATTATAATTCTACATACACTTGACTAAACTGCAACTAACAATGAAGAATTCAAATTTATTCATTTTTTGAATGAATTAAACCAAATTGCAAAGATGACACAATTATTACAAAGCAATGTATGTCAACATATTTCACGCAGCAAACCTACAAGGCTTTGGGGAAAGAAGACATGGATATTGCATGAATGAAGTGAAATTATCTAATGCGTTGGTAGTTTTGAAATCCGTTTATAAGGCTGGGATGTAGCCACCACTTATGAATGTTCGTCAGTTTCCTTCCTCCCAATTAGATTTGCATCAATGATTGGCGCAGCTGTAGAAAATAACGAACATGAAACCGTTAGTAGCAATAAAGTTGAAGTTTTCAATGAAAGTATGTGTGAACTGAAAAATAATACGCAAGAGAAGAGTTCTTACCTGGAACAGAATAATATTCAACAAATTCGATGCAACCACCTTCATACTATATATCCAGAACACTCTCCAGCAAGGTCTGCCCCTTTAGATGCTCTCAAGTAGATGCACACAACGTATGTACGTCCATGCTGCATTGGACACGTCTTCAAGTGCTCAATCTATTCAAACATGGGTACACGTACAAATTTGACATAAAATTAGTAAGCACACGCAGTAGCAGAGTAAGCAGAATAAAAGGATGAGTAGCAAATGAAGTTGCAATTTCACCCGACTTTGCCGAAGCACCGCTATCTTGATGGAGTCGCTCTAGCTAGCACTAAGGGTGTAAACGAGTCGAGCCGAGTATTGGTCAAGCTCGACTCGACTATTTTTTGGCAAGCTTGAACTTAGTCGAGACTGATTTTTTTCAAATTCAAGCTCGACTCAACTCAGTACGCCAAATCCAAAAGTTTATAGTTACATATTTTGAGCTCGAACTCGATAGATATTTAAGCTCGAACAACACAAGTTTAAATCCAACATACATTGCTCAAAATAAAATTTTCATAGAGGTTCACATTAATCAACAATTCTCAATTCTAATATCAAAAGAAACTTAGTCTAAAGTGGAGTAAAACCACCAAAAACTTGTGTTGCATTTCATCCACTTCCATTCCAAAATTCAACAGCTTATTTACGATATCAATATCCACATGAAGCTCCCACAACCATTATCAACTTTACCTGAAAAAAAAGGTGAGCTAAATGAAAATTAAGACTTTTGCAGCAATCCAAGATCATCGCTTTTTAGTGTTCAATTATTGTGTCTCCCAAATTCTTAATGCATAACTAGAAGTTAACAGACAGTTAAAGAAAACAGTGACGCTGTAGATGTGGATAATGCGAAGAAGCATAACTCTACAACTAACATTGAAGAAAAATTGGATGAAAATGTTGACACTAAAAAGAAGTTTAAGAAACAAACATTTAGGGTCCATTTAAAGTTAAAAATAAGCCGAATACTTCAGTAGTTGTTATTCTTAGCTCCATCGACATCGATGATGTACTTCAAATACAACCTAAAATTCTCATAAGCTAGAATGAAGAACACGTTAAGATCATACTTATAAATCATTGTAAATTTGAATTAGCCAATTTTATCAAGAACTGCCCGACAAGCAAAGTTTACGATATTTTTTAATAGAAAGTTTAGGTAGCGAACTTAAAACAATAATGATTAATAAAAAAATCCGACAATAATTTGTTAATTTGTTAACCTTACTTATATATTAAGAAAACTATATATTTTGAAACATATTTGTAATTTGGGTTTCTAAAATATTGTATATATAATAGGTTTTCTTATCATATTATATTATATATATATAAGATTTTATATATTTACCCCTAATACCATTATGATCGCTTTCAGATTCTCTTGGAGAGTCGGAGGTCCAGTTTTGAAGGTTGTATCATTACTTAGCAAAAAAAATCATTACTTCCTTTGGCTTGGATTTAGGGTTAAGAACCTATGAAAGGTCTGAACTATCACCCATGTTAACGGGAGATGTTTAAAATTTAAAAAGTTAATAACGGAGATCTGAAATTTCAGTTTTGTTGATAACAGCGGTCTCCGTTAGTTTTTTCCGTTAAAACTAACGGAAGTTGGTCACATGCTTGGCATGTGACCGGAAATTTTTTTTTTTCTAAAAATGCCTGTGCCCAGTGTTATCAGAACCGGACCGGACCGGAACCGGACCCCTCACCTGTCCGGTTTGCTTATTTCCGGAGGATGTAAGCGAACCCGGTTCTGAAGTCCGGTTTTCACCGAACCGGCCGGTTTTGGGCGAACCGGGCGGTTCACCGGTTCGCCGGTTCGGACTCTTTTCATTAAAAAAAAATTAAAAAAAAATTAAAAAAAAAAATTTAAAATTTTTTTAGGGTAAACTTATAGAGAGGCAGGCCCCGATCCGGACTAAAACCTACAGAAGGGTTAACTTACAAAGAGGATATGCAAATTTGCATTTTTTTTACTAAAACCGGTCGGACCCGGTTCGGACCGGGTCCGACCGGCCGAACCGGGAACCGGTGGCCCTGCCGGTTCAGGCCCCGGTCCGGTTCTGATAACACTGCCTGTGCCCCTCACATGCTTGAAGTGAAAAGACCAAAATGCCCTTGAAGCCACCACGACTCCACCAACCCAGCTCCGGCGACCACCAACCGTACTCCGGCGACCACCAACGTACTCCGGCGACCACTAACCGTACTCCGGTGACCACCAACCGTACTTCGGCGACCACCAACCGTACTCCGGCGACCACCACCGTAGTCCGGCGACCACCACCAAGGCTCCAATTGTGCCCAAATCGGAGCCACCGGCCCCGATTGGGCTCCAATCGGAGCTTTTTTGGCTCCGATAAGAGTTTTTTTCGCTGAGGTGGTGGCCGGAGTCGGGTCGCCGGAGCCGAGGTGGTGGTCGTCGGAGTCGAGGTGGTGGTGGCCGGAGTCGGGTGGTGGTGGCCGGAGTCGGGTGGTGGTGGCCGGAGTCGGGTGGCGGTGGACGGAGTTGGGTGGTTTTAATTTGACTTTAGGGATAAAATTGTCATTTCACATTTCCTTAAATAAGATATAAATAAAACAAAATATTAAAGGGGCAAAAATGTCATTTCACACAATTCTGTTAAATTTAACCCTAAAAATGGACGGAAAACATCAAATCAACAAAATTGAAATTTCAGACCTTCGTTATTAACTTTTTAAATTTCAGACATCTCCCGTTAACATTGGTGATAGTTCAGACCTTTCATAGGTTCTTAACCCTTGGATTTAAGGGCAAACTGGCCACCGCGTTACTACTCAACCGAATGTGGTGCAACATCTCTCCTATTTGCCAGGTTTGTGCTAGGGACATTGAGAGTATTGATCATATTTTCAGGGCGTATGACCCAGCTTTTAAACTGTGGGACAAGTGTCCTATCCCGCCCAACTCCTTAGCTTCCTTTAATCTCCCCTTAGATGAGTGGATTAACTTTAATTGCACTCTCAAGGAGAATTTTATTCAAGGGTGTACTGGAGAACTATTTTCTGTTATTGTCTCTGAAATATTTGAAAGAGTATGAATGCGTTTATTTTTCGTGGAAGACCTATTATTGATGATTTGTTTAGTGTTTCTCTTTCTCAAGCCAGGTTCTTCCAGGGGCTATGGATAAACATCCCACGTCACCACTTTTGACTATCAAAGTTAGGTGGATCCCAACCGAACATGGGTGGGATAAACTCAACACAGATGGGGCCTCGCATGGAAATCCGGGGAAAGATGGAGTAGGGGGAGTCATCTTAAACCACAAAGGAAATTTTTTTTTTTTTGCTAAAAGAATTACTTTATTGAATCAAAAGCATAACAATTCAATCCGGAGTACAATCAAGTAACAAAATAGATAACAGTTTGCTTGCAGAGCTTTGTGCTAGGGGTGAAACCGGATCGGTCGGACCGGTTTTTTGCTTGTTACGGTCAGATACCTATATTTTCAGTCCGGTTTTTCTCCTTAAAAAAATCCGACCAAAAAACCGCTTGAGGAAAAATAAACCGTCCATTGGTAGTACGGTTTTTTCAGTACGATTTTTTCGGTTCAGTTTTCGATTTAAACCGAAAATTCAAAATTAGCAACTACCATTATAAATTCTTGTCATTTTCATGGATTATATCAAATCAAAATGATAAATAACTTCCATTAATATAGTTAAATAAATTATAAAATAAAAGTAGAAAAAATAATCTTTATAAGTGTCTCTTTTACAATTTATATTAGCCTAATTAATTAATTAATTATATTAACTAATATCAACTAATTTAATATATATTATATATATTTAATTAGCATAACGGTCGGTTCGGTCCCCACGGTCCTCAAAACTCAAAATCCAAACCAGACTGAAAATCCGAACTAGAGCAAAAAAATCCGACAAAAAACCAAATTGAATATTTCAAATTCGATTTTTTCGGTCCGGGCCGATTCGGTTTTCACCGGTTTTTCGGACCCGCCGGATATTAGTTTCACCCCTACTTTGGGCCATTCGAGATGGTCTTTCACTCGCGCTTCAACTGGAGATCAAGTCCTTACATATATAAACAGATGCTTTGATTGTTCAGTAGCTTATTGCTGATACTTTGGATTTAAATGTAAAATTCACACCTATCATTTTGGATTGCAGGAGTCTTTTGCTTCAGTTTCATCGCTACAAGCATAGACATACATATCGAGAAACTAATTAGGTCGCCAATGCCATGACTAGAATTGAAGCTCTCTAACAACTCGACTTAGTTATTTATGATATACCTCATAGAAATGCTAGTATTATGCTCAAAGACATTATTAGGCCTGCGAACTCTGTCTAGTTAGAAGTAGTTGTATTTTAGGATAATATGATTATGACGGTCGTTAGGACGACACACGACGTGTCTCTTACTTGTTGTTTTTTCTAAAAAAATATATATCAGAATTTCACTTTCTAATACAAAAGTCATAGTAGTATGTATAAGACATGGTGTTTATGTAGATGAGGTGGCGCAAGGTAACTTTGGCACGTGTAATAAGCTCATGTAAACCTCAGCAAAACCTAGCTAGAGAAAACCGAAGCTCCACCGTCGTCTTCGTCGAGGGACTATCTATCAAATTCCATGATCATCAGAACGAATAACAAATAACAATGGCCATCTACAGATCACTGAGAACCCTAATCAGCAAAAAATCAAACCAATCAAGGGCCTTTGTCACAGCTACTTCTACACCCTCATTCTCGGTTCCTTGTCCTTACGGACCCCTCTCTTCTAATCCCCTTTTCCACTCCAATTCTAATCGGTTCCTCTCTCCTCTCTCCAAATGGATTACTCCATTTCAGGGTCCGCTTTTCCTCTCCCGCACTCCGTGGAAGCTCTCCCAGCAGTCGACTCCGCTGTTCCTGCGCCGCGGCATTGTTCTGAGGAAAGTCCAAGCGTTGAACCTGAACCTCAGATTGCTTCAGAGTAGGCAGCGTAAGACGATTGAACTGGCTAGTGCGGTGTCTTTTTCCGGCAACCCTCTGTTATTGGATCGCGTCGATTTGAATGGTCAGACTCAGAATCTTCTAGAGAGTTTTGTGAATTGGCCTAATTTTATCTCCATGAGCCGAATGATCTCTGGTCCTTTCCTTGGATGGTGAGGTTCTTCATCTTCGCCCATTTCGTCTAAACGTAAATTGAGCTTATGAACTTTGATTTTCAAATTGAGCTGTAAAAATTGCAAGCATCAATATCTAATCGAAACAGCTAACATTTGAGTGCTTTTTTTGTTTGTTGAATAACACTTGAGTGCTACGAATCATTTACTGCTTCTAGGATGAAAAAATAATATATGCTTATACATATCATGTGATTGATTCAGCGGTTGGTGTTAATTTTTGAAGCAGTAATTTTAGCAGCAATGCCAATCTTGTTCTTCAATTCTATGTAGTGTTTTCTGCTGTTGCACACTTGTTATTTGTGTTAGTGTGATCCTCACCAAGATCTTTAACTGGAATATATATTTCGAGCTTGAAATGGAGAATCTCGGGGGTACTGTGAGCACTGAACTATTCTATCATTTGGAATAGGATGATTGTCAATGAGTGGTACGCAGCTGCACTTGTTGGGTTGGCCGTCTCAGGGGCAACCGACTGGGTACGAATGCTGGGGCTTTATTATTTTTTAAGTGTACCCTTTCGAGGATCATGGGTTGTATTGTAATGGTTGTGGTTATCTTTGTTTTGTCTGTTTTAGCTTGATGGATACGTTGCTAGGAAGATGAATATAAACTCGGTTGTTGGTTCCTATTTGGACCCTCTTGCTGACAAGGTAAGATTGTGAACCCTATAATCTCTTTTCTTTAGTTGACAAAAATTGTCTCTATTGTTTTGTTTTGGTTTATTATATTAAATTGTTTTTCCTGCTCGTGTCTTAGGTTCTCATAGGATGTGTTGCATTGGCGATGGTTCATAATGATCTCTTGCCGTGTAAGTGGCTTGTGTTTTGTATATTATTTTCATTGTTCTTGTTAAAGGGATCGACGCTTAAATGATCTAAGTACAATTTGGGTGAGAACAGTGGCCTTTATTAGCATTAACTATGGGAATATACAGGGTGCACTCATGTTTGATTTTTTTATGAACTTTATGTAAAAAATCGACCGAGTTGAAACAGGCTAACTGTATTCACTTATGGGATAATGTAGTGGAACTTGTTGGAATTGTTGTGTTGCGAGATGTTGGGCTTGTTGGTGGCGCGGTATATAAAAGGGCAAGTGATTTGGGTTGGCAGGTCAGCAACTCACACCTCTGCTCTTCTACTGCTGCAGCAGTTTATGTTTAGTATATCAGTTCTTAGTTCATACACTAATGGGTTTTGTTTGATAAATTAATTTTAGTGGCAAAGATGGTCTGATTTTTTCAATCTCGATGGAACTCGCCCAGTAAAGGTTGAGCCGCTCTTTATCAGCAAGGTATTGTTCATATTATCTAGTTTTTAAGTCTTAGAGAGGTTTGACATCACAGTGGTGGGATAAGTCGAAGCTGAAAAAACAACGTTGTTCCTTGCAACACCAAGAATATGGTATTTTGCAATGACATTTTAAATTGGGAGTAAATCAATCAAGCTATCATAATCTACCCAGAGATGCTAGTTTATGTTTCACTTTTGGATTGAAACTGGCAAGAGTGGTATATATATAGAGTTATAGAGTGTGTGTCAAATATAAAGTATCCATCTATTCAAACCCGAGTCATATGATATTATCCTCTACATGCTGATTTGGCATGCCATGCTAGATTGGACATAAATTACATGTTCTGAACTCAGTGTTCCTTCATCTTAATTTCATTTGTTAGGTGAACACGGTCCTCCAGTTGGTTTTAGTTGCTGCTGCTCTACTTCAACCCGAGTTCGGGACCCTAGAAACTCAGTCTTATATCACATACTTAAGGTATAGTTCCATTGTCATTTTTTAACGCTTATATCTATTTACATCCAAATGTTGATTCAATTTCCGCATTGTTGCGGCAGTTGGTTGGTGGCATCAACAACTATCGGCTCCACTGCTGCATATGGCGTGCAGTTCATGAAGAGAAGGTCCATAACAATGAGACCGTAGTTCAGTTACCCTTACGGATGAGTGTCTTCCAGAAAAGGTCAGCAGGCAGTTTGCTATAAATTCCGTTTTGACGCTGAGTTTCACTTTGAGTCTCATAGAGTTTGTTGTTATATTGAGTCACTAATTTCCCTAACTGGATATATTTTAGGTGCTGAAATAGCCAAAAAACATACGTCTCTCTTGTACATTATATGGATTAGCTGAAGTTCAGATGAAATATTGACAAAAGCTATTTTGTGTGCTATTTTGGTTGTCTAGTTGTGGTTTGGTGGAGAGAAATTTCTAGCTATATTCCTAGTCTAATTTGTTTTCCACCTAAGCCAAGTATAGTCCTCTTGCACCGAGTTATAGTTGGTAAGGGGTACAGATGAGTATGAATATTTTTCTAATTCTTGAGTTTTGAACCCGAGACTGTTTAAGAGATGAAGCTGAATTGCTATATTATATCATATGGTTTATTTCGAATCTAATACAATCTAGTATTCTGGACACCGCTGTTAGAACAGAAAAGTGTCGCATTTTTTTTTAATAAAATAAAATCAAAAGTGTATGTATGTCACGAGTTCACAATAACTTGTTATTTATTAGCCTGCACTGCAGAAGATGATATTTGGGTGCAAATGGTGGGCTAGTTGCAGGCAGCCTTTTACTTATTTTAAGATGTAAGAAAAGATAAGATACATAGTGGTGCGGATTCAATTAAAATATTGGCCAGCTGTATTCCTTCTGTTATCGAACACCACAACATATATAACAGCATCTGTCTAACACAAAATATATTGCAAGCATTTTCAGTTTCAAGAGAAATAAATAATAATCAATTCATAATTAGCTTGGCTTGATTGATAACAATATAGAAGAAGGTGGTAACTTGGATTTGGAACATCACAAAGCTTACCTAACTCTAACAACATACATCTCTACAACCTCAAGCAGCCCTAGCAACACCTTCTAGCTGCTGCGGCAGCTCATTTGGATCGATAAACAATCCTCCCCTTCTGACAACCGATCTCGGAACCTTAACCGTCAAGACCCCATTTTCATAACCCGCTGAAATCGCGTCAATCTCCACCATAGTCGGAAGCCTGAATTTCCTCATGAAGCCCCTGAGAGATTCGGATTCGGGCAATTCAGCTGCTGTTCGTATTACAAGATACTTGGAATCCTCAACTTCAACCCTAATCTCCTCCTTCCTCACACCTGCAAAACATTATAAACCCATCAAGAAAATGATGAAGAGAAACCCTAGCTAAGCTAGAGTTGATCAGTCATGAATTCTTTCCATGTTTGTTTAATAATTACCAGGAAGATGAACTGAATAGATATGGGAGTCAGGGGTGTGCCTCCAGTGGACATAGTTGTCAGTGGTGTAATGGTATGGAAAGAGCAGAGGATTGGTGAACTGGAAATGCCATGGAGAGGGGAGGTGGAGGATGGGGAGCTCCATTTCTGTTCTAACTAAATTTAGGGTAGGGGAGTAGATGATTGATTGATTGATTGGTAGAGAATAGATGACTGAGAAAGGTGCTTCTGCAGAAGAAATGGTGGCTGTGTGGATGGATATTTATGGAGGCAGGCCAATTGTTGGGGTTTACTTGTAACTTGAGGACTTCAAGTGTTTGCATCCTATTGGGTGTTTGTAATGAGTATATATATATAAATATTATTACTAATTTTGTTAGGTTAAATTAATTATATATTTTTGCCAAAAAAAATTCAATTATATATATATATATATAATGTGTATCAAACACCTAATGTCTAAACCATGTAATAGATATGGTGATGGTTCAGCGTCTCATCCATTAACTAGAAGTTATATGTTCAATCTCCGCTAATGACCGTGTAAATAGAAAAATATTTATGGCCAACTCCTTACCCATTAGAGCGTGGATTAGTCTAGATTATAAAATTTATTGGATTTACATAAATATAATTATTTTGATTAAATAAAATAATGATACATGAGAAAATTTAAAATTGATTATTTAAAAAAATACAAATAAAAAAATATATATTATATTATATTATATAGAATAAAAGAGATTATTTTTAGTAAATTAGATTTTAGTATAGTAAATAAATTAAAAGGTATATATGCATTAAATTTTAAATATTACTTTCAATTTCTAGAAATTCTTCTTATACTTTAGAGTGTTATTATCTATTTATATATGTTTTGCCATAGAGTGAAATAATAAAATATAATATAAATAAATTATATGGAACTGATTTAAATCTCTAAAATTATAGTATTTTTTGACGTGTTATTAGGTGTTTGTTTTGTAAGATTAAGGAAATAATAAAATTGTCATTAACGCATGAATTCGAGTATGAAATTGGGTACGTGATGTGAATAATAAACAAAGCAGAAGCACTGGATCCTTGGTTAGGCGGTGGCCCTCCCCCCTGGTTCTTCTTACCACCACCCCTCATCACATCATCAAAATCTGAAATCATCCTATTATATTTATAATACCCAAAAATCTCACATTTTCTCTTTCCCCACCTTTCATCGCTGCTCTTCTAGGGTTTCATCGTCCATCTTCGCTCCCTTAAGCTCAGCGTATCACACCATGATGCAACCAGCTGCAGGGGGTATGGTTCCACAACCAATGGACCCGCAGCAACAATCTCACCCTCATCAATATCAACAATACCAACATCCACAGCAATACATGATGATGCCTCCTCAGGGTCAGCAACCTCCTCAGATGTGGTCGCAGGCCCAAGCTGCGCCTGCTCACGGCCAGATGCTCGGTCAGACGGCTCAATCTGGCGCCGGACCCGACGAGGTCCGGACTCTCTGGATCGGGGACCTCCAGTACTGGATGGATGAGAACTATCTCGGTAGCTGTTTCGCTACCACTCAAGAGGTCTAAGATGTTGTCTTTTATGTTTTAGGGTTTCGTTTTCAAGCATCTTAGTTTTGGTGATTTAATCTTGTCGGGCTTAATTGCGATTCAACTTAGCAGCTCGTATATTTTTAGCGATCTATTGAACTAATCTGGATTAGATTGCCAAGACAAGATATTTCCTCGTCTGATTTTATTTGCAAAGCAGCAGGTTTTAGAGGCAAAGTTGATTTAGATTCAGTGTGTGAATATGTAATGTGCTGTTTAAATTGGGAGATAATTTTTTTTTATTACCATTCATGTTTGTGTAGGTTGCCAATGTTAAAGTCATTAGAAACAAGCAAACTATGCAGTCAGAAGGGTATGGATTCATCGAGTTCTACACTCATGCCGCAGCTGAAAGGGTTCTGCAAACTTTTAATGGGACCATTATGCCAAATGGAGGTCAGAGCTTCAGATTGAATTGGGCGAGTGCTGGTGAGAAGCGAGGTGCTGATGATTCCCCTGACTATACAATTTTTGTTGGAGATTTGGCTTCTGATGTGACGGATTACATGCTACAAGAGATATTCCGGGGTCGCTATCCTTCAGTGAAGGGAGCAAAAGTAGTGATGGATAGACTGACAGGAAGAACAAAGGGCTATGGGTTTGTGAAATTTACAGATGAGAGTGAACAGATGCGTGCGATGAATGAGATGAATGGAGTTCCTCTTTCAACTAGGCCTATGCGAATTGGACTTGCCACTAACAAGAAGACTATGACTGGACAGCAGTATCAGAAAGGTAGTTTTGTTGTTGCAGGATCACTTTTATAATATGTTTGGTTGCAAGATTGCATGTTATCGTGGTTAAATGCCCTTCGGATGGTCTAATATTTATGAGTCCCCCTTCTGGTTATTATTATTTTGCCAAATATTTTAAGATTTTTTTACTACTTTTTCCCTTTAGTTCATTAGGAGTATACAGAGTGAATTTTATTTCAGTCATGTTGAAGACAAGCAGCTATTTGCAGAGTTACTTCCATTTAACTTTTGGGCTCAATAAGTACGCATGTAAAATTTAAGCTTCCAAAACTTATAGAACTCCTATTGTCTCAGAGCAGGCTGTCGAGAGGCTCTATCATATAGGGGCCTGGAACTGATTTCAGATGAATTGGTTACCCTATTAGGGCGTGGATCCGCGTAGGTCAGTGTTCCTGTTTAAAAGTACTGCAGTTTATTTTGGAAGAAGCTTTCTGTTCTCTACAGTTTCAACTTATTCTTCAATTTGTCCACTTTACAGCCATTCAGTTTCTTCTTTAGTTTCCAGTTCAGTTACATTTCTTTCTTTCGCTTCTCTTATCTTTCTTAAATTTGAGAGATGATTTAAGCTGCATATGGGTTCTTGCTAGTTCGTTAGTTTGTTCACTCTTGATTCTAGATGCTGCTAGTCTGGGTGTTTCATCTTGTCGATTATCATTTTGCAAGTTATTCACCTTTTAACATCCTCTTGTTCTCAGCCTTGTTTCTTCATTTCGTCTAATGACTGCTGTTGTTTTCTTCGGTTTGTGAGGTTGAAGTCCCTTAGGTTCCAGATAAGTTAGGTTTTCTAGTCAAAAGGTCTGTTGGAAAAATTATATTCCTCTCGTATAGTCAGCTGGACATCAATTGTTAACACACAGAGCTTTGTTACCAGAATCTTCTCCTAGGTTACTATGATCTTCCTTGTTAAGGTGAATGGATCCCAATTAAAGTAAAAAATAAATTACGAGAGGCTTCCTCTCACAGATACCTAATTAAACAGAACAATGACTCCCGAAGACTTCTTCACACTAGGTGAATTTTGGCAAATGATGATCTTTTTGCCCGTGGTGGTCAATTCTGTTATTAACTTTTAAGTGTTTATTGTATGTATCATTTGCTTCTGTTGCTTGAGTGTAATCTTCGTTATAGGTACTGATTCGGGAACATCTCATGCCATGCGGGGGAATAGACAGTTTTCCCTTTCCTTTCTCCATGTATTGATAGTTTCTTGCAATTGTTGTTTTTCTTTTTACACAGCTTCTTATTCAAGTAGTCAGCCATCATCTCAAATTGAGACTGATCCTAATAACAAAACTGTAAGGTTCCGTTTAAATTCAGATTTGAAAAAGGAACCCACTGTTACAGTATTATCAACTTCAACATCTTTTACTGTTCAGGTGTTTGTGGGTGGTTTGGATCCTAGTATATCTGATGAGCACTTGAAACAAGTGTTCGGCCAATATGGAGAAATTGTGCAGGTGAAGATCCCATTGGGTAAAAGATGTGGTTTTGTCCAATTTGCTGAGAGGTATATTTACGTGCTGGATGTAGTGAATGTCATTGTCACTTGGAAAAACAGGATGTATCATTCTAATAACTCGTTCACTTATATATGTCAGGAGCTCTGCTGAGGCAGCATTGCAGGGTTTGCAAGGAAGCCAATTGGGAGGACAAACCGTAAGACTATCCTGGGGCCGTAACCCGACTAACAAACAGGTGCTTGTAATGCTCCTCTTACATTTAACATTACTGTCACCTGGCATTTCTAGTGTTAAATGCATATATAAAAGGCAAATCTTGCTGCTCAAAAACAGATTTTGTAGCATAATGAATGACCATGGTTTGGTTTGATTTGGTTTCAGCCACAGCAAGAACAGAGCCAATGGAACGGCGGTGGGGGTTACTATGGTTACACACCCGGGTATGAAAACTATGGATATGCAGCAGCAGCAACAGCAGCAGCAGCTCCCCAAGACACAGGCATGTACTATGGTGGAGGCTATGCTGCTGCTGGGTACGGAAACTATCAGCAGCAGCCACCTCAGCAGCAGTCGTCACAGCAACAGCAAGTTGGTTACAGCTGAGGTGTCACCTGCACAGTCAGCTTTGCTGGGCCCTACTCTGTTTGCTGGGAAGCAAAGATATGTTCTTCAGACAGTTTGCAGTATTAAACAATTGACTATTGAGATATGGTGTTTTTTAACATAAAATCCTACTTGTTGATGAACTGGTAGTATTACTAGTTTTAATTTATGCTTGTGTTTGCATTACTGCTATTTTTTCTGTTCCTTTTGTGTTTTTGGTTTTCATTTCAATATATGGGAGTTGTAAGCTCTCTGTTTTTCTATATAAGGGGTTTATCTTTATACTGCCTTTTGTTTGCCTCTGAATAGCTTTGAGAAGGTTTTGGCTAGAAAAACTAGCAAAGTCTGGTTTCTGTTTATTTAGGATTCAATTATTATTATTATCCTTGGGAAACATTATTTTTTATTTTTTGCGGGTTGTCCTAAATCTACCCTTTGGTAGGGACTAGTCAATGTGAGGATTTCTGTCTTTACTAGTAGGGATTTAATAGGAACGTAAACTTAATTTTTTTTCCTTTATATGTTAATTAATATATAGATTTATTTACCTTAATTATATCAACTAACTTTTTTACTACAAATTTATTTACCGTAATTTACTTTTTTTTTCTTTGCCAAATTTTTTTACGGCTTTTCAGTTAATTACATGAAATAATTTTTTTAATTAAATGTTGTTTGTATTATGGCATGATTCTACTGTTTCTACATATAATGAAAATTATTACATTTATTTTAAAAGGAATATGACCTATAGTTAATTGAAAAAAAGTGAATTAGTGGGAGGATTGTGATAAAAAAATTTACAAATGATTATGTACACCGTACACGTTTCAAACTTAAGAGTTATTTTGTAATTGTGATCATTTACACTTCTTCACTCTATCCATCCCTACTAATGTGGACCAACTTCAACGAAATCACCATTCCAATTTTCACACAATTTATCACATGCTTATCGGTTGCCACCATTCAGATATGGATATGATTTCTACCGTATCCGATCTTTGTAAACTTCTTCTTTCTGCGAGAGGAGTAGAGTTTTTCTTCAGCAACCCTACTGATCTTTGATCTCAACTACCTCAGAGGAATCTCTACTATCTTCGACTTACTCAGGTGGTTCTCGTTTGTCTGTAATTTTATCGTAATTGGTGCTCTTCGTAATATTGCTTGTAGAGCAGGCTGCTGTTAGCTAAGTCTTCTTTGAGGATTCCCCAGTTCCTCTTCAAAGATTTAATTGTTTTGATGTATCAAATCGGATCCTCCTCACTAAGTTGTTTTCTTTTATTATGAGATTTTAGCGTTCTTAAACCGATTATGTTATTTACTTTCATTCTTACTTTTTGTATGGTTGTTTCATACTGTATTGCTTTGTTTTTTATTCTAGGGTTAACAGGTCTTTTGGTCCATGATGTTTGACAATTTTTGGGTTTTGGTCCATGATGTTTTTTTTACTTAGTTTTGGTACCATATGTTTACAGATTTTTCTAGTTTTGGTCTAACCGTTACATTCCGTCCATTTTTTGACATGTTCAAGTCACGTGATCCACTATAAACTTTAAATTTAGTCCCTCTAATACTTTCTTAACCTTTTTTTTGTTCAATTTAGTCCCGAAGTTTCAAAATTGACCCCAATTGGACAATATGTCCAATTGAAATTTTGAAACATCGGGACTAAATTGAACAAAAAAAAGGTTAGGAAAGTATTAGAGGGACTAAATTGAACAAAATTGAAAGTTTAGGGTGTATTACGTGACTTGTACATGTCAAAAAATGGACGGAATGTAACGGTCGGACCAAAACTAGAACAAATCTGCAAACATATAGTACCAAAACTAGGAAAAAAAAACATCATGGATCAAAACCTAAAAATGGTCAAACATCATGGACCAAAAGACCTGTTAACCATTTTTTCTATTAAGTTATCAGTTACATTATTTATGCGGGACTTGGATTTATCCAAACTACTTACCGTGACTGTTTTTTTTTTTCCTTTATATTGTAATCGTTGTGGTATTTAATAATATCGGTCTTAAAGAAAAAAAGGAAATGGAACTAAGGACAAGACAATCATTGAATAGTTCATATTCTATGACATTGTTTAGTTGGGGCATATGTTGCAAAAATGGTAATAAGAACTATGGATTACCATCGTGGATGCTCTCTCTAAAGAGCCCATTAGAAGGATTACACGTATAATATGTTCGTTCTATAACTATAATAAACATCAGCATCACTCATGCCTGGATAAGCCCGTAAAAAGTATCGTGCTAGTTATGGAATATTAAATCAATAGAATTATGCTCTGTATGATTTTTGGATAAACATAGCTTTGTGAATCTTTTCATCTTTCTGTTATTTTACATTATTTTGGTAAGAATAATGAACAAAGAATCACCCAAAGTAAGAATATCATCCTTTATTCTCTCAGATGGAGAATGTTTCTACTATTGGTATTACTATTTTCTATTTATTAAAAAATTGATCTAAACAACCAACATTCTTCACACTTTTGCACTTGATAAAAAATCATTATTGCAATTTGCAACATACATAACATTTCATAGAGAAGCACTGTTCTTAGTGATGAACCAAAATAGGTACTACGACCTCGATCGAACATGATATTTCTTGGGTAAACAAGGGAATAGTCAATCCCGCTCGAGAGCAGGACGACATATTTGTTTCGAGCGGGATCAAGTTTTATTAGTCCTAATCAACGTTTATGAGCAAATTATTCATTAAGAAGAGGTACTTTATTGTCTTCCCATTTATCAAGTCGCTGCTTGGCTTTCTCCACCTGCATTAAACTCACAGTATAATTTGTTTACATTTCCATGGCATTCATATATACTGATAGTAGTAGTAAATGTCAGCTATAATGATGAAAAATTAAAGAAAAATTGCACACGTGCCATTTTCTCCAACATGTTCCATTTTGGTTTGAATAACAGGTTAGTTAGTTAGTTAGATAGATGAATGTTTGGTTTGTGCTGGTTGTTTTCTGTACTAGAGCTTGTTGTCCCCCCTTGCTGCAGTCTTATCTCAATTGTGAGCTGTATCTGTCCTTCCATGCTAAAAATCACTACATTTATTTGTAGCTAGCTAGGGTGAGCAAGCACAAAACTAGCTAGATTTGTTCTCATTATATTTTCTAGAATTAAAAGTGCACAACACCAAAAATTGAGCATAAAAATTACCCTAGTTAGCCTGATAAATGTTAGTACTTCTGTGCTTTTTTATTTCTAAAAACTTACTGACCTACATACCTGGATGAACCGTAAAAGGTAAATAAGACGCTTTCTGTAAACTCACCTACAAACTTTCAGTGTGGAAGGGTTAGACGCAAAATTTACCTCTTTGTTCCAGTCGGTTCGGAATGTGACCCATAGCAAGATGACAGTCTGCATGACGGTTCCCCCGATCATTCCGCTCCATATACCCTGCAACAACGCGACCGAACCGTCAAATATGCCGGGATTTCTTGGGGAGCAAGTTATCAAAATGTAGTCACCTGCGCGCCCAAACTGAACTTAAACCCTAGAACGCAGCCGATGGGGATTCCGACCACGTAGTAGCATCCCACATTAACGTACGCGACAAAGGTTTGCCACCCACATCCGACCGCGACTCCTTTATATATATAATCACATTCAACATTAATTAATGACACTACTAAAATTAATAGAGTTTAATTAGACAAAGTATAATTAATGTTTACCGGACAAAACGGGTTGGATTCCGTTGAGGATTAGGGTTACGGCCAAGTAAGGGCAGAGGTCGGAGACAGCTTTAGCGACGGTATCGCCATCGGTGAAAGCGTAGCTAATAACGTCTCGTAGGGCCAGAACTACGATTGCTTCCACCACGGCGATTACAAACGAAACCGTTGTCACCATCAAAACCGCGAATGCTGCTGATTTTGGATGGCTTGCTCCAATTTCATTGCTTACCCTTACACTGTATATTATTTTAAAATAATGGGCAGGCAGGTTATATATATTGTGAAACTACGAAATGACGATGATTTTTTTAACCGACACAATATTATTTTATTTTTACCTTGCAGCTGCATTGAACCCGACGGACACCATAAATAAGAGCCCACTTATCGCCATGCTGAAAAGACAAAACATTATACTACTCGATGAAAATTGCAATTTTTCGTCACTGTTTCAAAAATAAAAATCGTGTTTTTTTTTTTAGAAATTATTTGTGGTCAAATCAGTTGGTCAACACTCAATAGGTAGCTTGATTGAGGACCATGAAAATAATTCAAATTGAAGAAATAATAATAACTCCTTTTTTTCACAAGAGTCTAGAGACATACTTTTGTAATTATTCATATTCTCTTTTGGAAAGTATAACTATTGGAATTGATTCTCTCTTTTTAATATGGAACTGTCACGAAGGGTATATAACCTGAAAATGGATATTTATAAAAATTGAAAAATAAATTGAAGAAGACCATGAGTATACTTCTAGCTTTTACTAAAAAAATTGTTAGAATATCCAATTTTTTTAAATTAATTGCAAGATGTATCCATAAAATTCATTTTTTGGATTGTTACGTTAGGGAATGCTTTTTTTCATATGAAAATAGTTGTAGAATTTTTTTTAATGATATGTATTATATATTTTAAATTTATATTTTTATAAATTAATTTTTAAAAAATAACACAAAAATATTCTTTTAATATATTAACTAATTGAAAATGCAGAGAAATAGATATAGAGATATGTATAGACTGGCTACCAAATGGCAATGGCGTCCAAGGCGAGCTCAGGGTTGGGAAGAAGACCAGCGATGAGAACCAGTATCTGAAAATACCACGTCTCCAGACACAACATCACCGCCGACCCCGCCGACAACTTCACAAACTCCCCAAGCCCCGAAAACGCCTGTATGCTAAATCCTCGCCACGTGTCCCTACACCGCTCACTCATCACAATATAACCGAACTGAGCTCCCACGATGATCCACCACGACAAGCTCAGAACAAGCGACACCCCGATGAGCCCAAACCCTAGCTCGTACACCACCACCCAACTAAGAAACAGGTGGACGAACAAGGTGGCGGCTGAGATCCACGCGCTCGGAGCCACGATGCTCTGCGCTTGCAGGAACTTCTGGATGGGGAAGTTGGCCGCGTAGCCGAAGATCTGAGGGATGAGACCGTAGACGAAGACGGCGGCGGCGGAGGCCAGGGATTCGGGTTCTCCGAGGAGGAGGAGGATGGGCTTGGAGAAGACGTAGATGAGAGTGACGGGGATTCCGGTGATGGTGAGGACGATGGTGGCTCTCTGGAGGTAGATTCCGAGCATGTCGTGGCGGTCGGCGCCGTAGGCTTGGCCGCAGAGGGTCTCCACTGCACTTCCCATTCCAAGCTGCGTCCCATAAACATATCATTAATGATTAATTTTGTAATAATTAGCTCATGCATGGCCAAAAAAAGAATAATAATTGGAATTAATAAACCCACTATTAAATCCTTTGAACATATTAATTAGTGGATATTAAATTATTAATTAATACATTGAAAGTAGGACAGACAGATATGCATGGTGATATTTACGTACATTAATGGGGTGGTTAAGTGAATATATTTAAACCGAAGTGGGTTACGTAGTCAAAATGAACTTTTTTTGCATTCAGAGTAAAATATATAGTTCACTACTTTTGGACGAATTTAAATATTTAGTAATCCAAAGTGGGTTATGATGATCGAAATTAATTATCCAGTTCATTTTCATTTATAATAATTTATTCTGGACGGAAAATCTCTTCGTGTCACATACATAGTGACAGTTTGTTCTTATGCATCCTTTAATTTCTACTTTGATTAGTCGCCAAAAAAAAAAAAATCTACTTTGATTGAAAGAATCGTGTTCTTCGATCACTGATTATAAGCAAAGTATGCTTATTTTGTAATTATTTTGTAATTATCGTGTAAAAAAATGTAGCTAATAATAAAAATCGCCAAAAAAAATAAAATATGCGATAACAATTTAGTCATTACCTATATAATGTAATATATTATATATGGTATACATATATGAATAAAATCACTATGATTGTTTCTAGAATAAATGATTGGACGATGTAGTGGTATAAATGAGCGAAACGCACTGAGCAAAAACTTAAAGACTTACCATAAGACCGTAGGCAAAGAGTTGGATGCCACTGTTGCCGAGGGAGGCGGCGGCGAGCTCCAGGTTACCGAGGTGGCCGGCGAACACTCGAGTTGACAGCGACATGAAGTTGTTGATCATGTACACCATCACCGCCGGAGCCGCCAGTCTAGTCAGCAGCTTCAGCTCTATCCACGTGGCGGAACGCATGCGCTTCGGCCATGACAGCTCCGTGTTCGTCAGCACCTTCTCCAGCAGAGGGCTCACCGTCTCGCCACACGGCGGAGCAGCCTCCTCCTCTGCCGGCGGTGGAGAGGTGGCGCTCAGGATGGGCTCTCGAAGTCCGCGGTGGTGATTATCGGCTCCAGAGTCCATGTTGTGTGGTGTAGCGCAATTCTTAGGTCTCGTTAATAATGTGCATGAAGAAAGGCACCAAAACGACTGGATATATATATAGTATGTGACTTAATATAAAAATATTAATTTATTAATATTATTGTATATGAATAAGATTAGCTTTGTAGAAAAAATTATGGTAAGAATGTAACTATATATGAATTCAATATAATAAATGCCATATTACCAAACTATATTAAAGAAAATTGTGGCAATTTTTTTAAAGAAGTATAATTCTGTATTTAATTAAATAATAACATGTAACTATTGATAATTTTCAAGATGTATAAAATCAATTCTAAAAAGCATAGGTCCATATAAATGGTAATTTAGCCAAAAAAAAAGGTCCATATAATGGTACTTATTTCTTATTATTATTATTATTATATTATCGATGCCACGTGTTGGGTTATGGTTTGAGATAATTCAAAGTCGGGACCAAAAAAATCCGGACCCTAGAAAAGTCGACGACCATTTAAAATCAAAATAGAAAGACAGACATAAGGTCGACACTTCTTTTTGGAGAGTTGGCGTCAATCAAGACAAAATTCAAATAGGAAGAACATCACTCATCAAAAAACCTTACTCCTAAGAAAAATAGAGAAGCGAGAACTCAAACCTTTGGAAGAAAACCATTTCTCATAAGAAAAGGGTAAGGTGGCAACCTCCTTGTCAACTATTTAGAGAAAAACTCATCATCCTAAGAAAATATGAGGTGGCAATCTGTTGGTCACCTGCTGATCCACCACCGTCTCTGTCAACCAATCACAAATGGCGTCGCCGCCACTGAGGAGGGCCAATCAGAGTAAAGATACTGCCACTAAAAGTCAGTACAGATTAAACCTATAAATACCCAAATATTTTCATACACACATTATTATTATCATAATTCATTGTTGATTAAGTTTCAAAGTGGAATCAGGGGCAAATCTCCACCCTCTTTTTAAGTTAACGCCATAGAGCTCCAAAAATGAAACTAAGTACTCAATAATGTCGAGATAGACACCATAGAGAGCAATCTAAGGCGACTTCCTGAAATCCATTCCTTAAAGCTAGGGCCCGGTGATCCTTGATCCAACAGCACGTTAGATGATTTTGAGAATAAAATTGATAATTTTATTTAATTATTTATTTAATAAACATTGTATTAGTATTTTAATAAAATAACATACTATTTTAATATTTATAGAAATACTTTATATACTACTTTCAAATTTAGATTATTATAACTAAATATATATAACTTTTTCTATAGGTTAAAAACATTATAATTTTATTATCTTATAATACATAAACATAAATATGACATGAAAATTATCTCGTTCGTTGTGTCATATTTCTATCATATGAATGCAAGACAACGATTTTTCGATGTTTGCTTTTATTATGGTATCGAGTTGTGTTAAAATTTACCATCCTAATTCTTTTGTATACAATGGCAACAAATATGTAACAAAATGTGTGGATTAGGAATTTGAAGTTTTATATGGCAGACCTCTCTAAGAATATATCTCCATGTGTGCACCACGAGCTCCTTTGGCGATCATAGATCACACTCCTTTTCGAGTATGCGATCCCTTTTTTTTCCCACATCATAACGCTTACTGTTTAAAAGTAGAACATGTGAAAGTGGCCTATCAAAATCACATCATATTAAATTGGAATTCCAGTGTAGTAAAGTAATGGCTTGTCAGATGGTAGGATTATCAAGTAATTGACCTGCATGCATATGCTTTATATAATGTCAAACTTACACTCCTCACTCCTCCCACATGCTCGTATCTTTTTAATAATTTAGAAAAAGGCTAGCTTTTATGCAATTACACTGGACTTGCCTAAGAACTTTTATTTTTATTTTTTTATTAAAGCCTAAGAGCTTGAAGTCCACAATATTTAATATTAAAGCATAACAACAACCTGTAACATTACAACTCTACTGGTTCAACACTTCATCGTACATTAATGAGACTTTTTTAATTCGAATCTTAAGCATGAAGAAATATATTTTTGCCAATACTTCACTTCTTACATATATATAGACTCAGTACAAATTGATCAAATATGCTACGAATTTTGATCTATAACACCCCACAGAAATAGAAAACATCTAACATTAATTACGAATTAGTAATGAGAATGAACGTGAAACCTACATGAAAAGTGAAGAATTTCTAAATAAAAAAATATTAATATATATGGTATAGCGGTGTTTCCTCATGTAACCAAATATATTAGGTTCAAAATTCGCTAGAGTTGTGAGAATTAAAAATATTCATAATTAGTATTTTACTTTTTAAAAAATCACTATAAGAAATCTAGTCGTTTGTGATGAATTTATTTGTGAGAGACATATAATTTTATTTGTAAAGGAATGTCGAAAATCTCTTACAAAAATAATATTTTAAATTTTTTTAAGGGAATGACTCCTAACAAAAAATTTAGCCAGAAACTTCTTAAAAAATCCCTTATAAAATTTTGATTTTTGTAAAGAATTTTTCTCAATACATAATAAATCCCTAAGAGAATTTTATAATTTGTGAGAGATTATTTTCCTTAAAAAAATGTCGATTACCAATTTTCTTATAATAAAACCTTACGAGTATTCACTATAATTAAAGATTATTCTAAATGTGAAACTAATATAATTTTTTAAAATTGAACTGAGCCTTAAATTAGTAATGTGATCTGTTCACTGTCTGGTCAGGTTCATATCAGTTCAAACAAAAAAAACCCAGCCCAAAAACATGTAGGCCGCTGAAAATACTACTATTTTAACAGAACCAGACCGGTTATATAATCGGTTCACAGTCCAATCCGATCCTGACTACCGGTCCAGTTTAAATCATTGTGTGAAATAATCATTCAATATATTATATATAAGCATAAGCATGTTTGATTCCACATTTACTCCTTTATTTGGTACCTCCATAAGACTGAACTAATAATGCTCTGCTGCTCTTAAATTTTTTTTTTTTACTGATGCTCAATTATGTGAACTGAATAAATAAGTCTTCTATTTACTTTGTTGTTCAAATCAGAAATACGAAAGTGGTCTTCTATTTGAATTTATTTTGCGTCACTTAATTTACCGTGTGCATATGTCATTCGTTTATATTTGAATTTGTTCTCTACTACGACTCATATTAAGGTTGGTATGTATTTTTTTTAGTATGCAGCAGTGGTTTTTGATGTTGTTCAGAATTAGATGTTCTTCCTGCTTCTCTGCATCCAAGTATCTTCTTTTGTCCTTGGGGTTATTTATTTACATTTTTTCGGCTCAGAGCAACAATGGTTTCAGAGTCGATGTCACAAGATATACTTTGGTACATCACTTTAGAATTTTAATCTCTCAGTGCATTAGTTCTTCTCTCAATTTTTTGTTTTTAATGTTACAATTATTTGTTCTTCTCAATTTGGATGCAGATTTTAAAGGTATTGATGCTCTTCAAAGTTCAAAGTCTGCGACATTGGATTTTAATGTTGTTCAATAATGTAATTATACGTTTTTCCTGCTTCTCTACTTCCAAGCATCTTCTTTTGTCCTCATGGTTATTTATTCTTTTTTTTTTGTTCAGAGCAGCAATGGTCTCAGAATTGGAGACAATGTCACGAGATATACTTTAGTAGTAGTACATCGCTTTAGGATTTCAATCTCTCGGTACATTAATTATTCTCTCAATTTTTGGTGTTTTCATGTTATAACTATTTGCTGTTCTCAGTTTGGATGCATATTTTAAAGGTATTGCTGGTGAGTGTAGTGTTCATTGATCTCTAAACATTTTTTTAAAACTTTTTCCCACTGGATCAATAAATTAAATTCATATTACGAATGATAATACAATTGGATAGGTCCACTTCATGGTTTACTCTTTCTTTTATTTAGTCATCCAATATTAATCATGGTTACTTTTTCCCAGAATATGTGGTTATATTTGAGTATGAGAACTTCAAACACTTTGGTAGTGTTGAACCTATGTGGGACGAGACTAGAGTTGTTTGGCGACATGACAACATTATTCCCTAACTGTATGAGTTCCACTCACAGCTTAAATCAGATACGTTGACATGAATTAGACGATCTTAATTTTTTGAAAGTTGATATATGTCTTCTTATACAAGTAGCTACATTTTTTTATAATCCAAGCAGATATTTATTACAAGTAGTTACATTTTTAATTATCAAGTGAGGTCCAGGGAATAGAGAAGTGGAGACGCTTGATCCTTCATTGCAGGAGATGCAACCGATGATGATAAATAGTTTGTTGTATGTTCTTTGGATTGGATTGTATGCTAATGTTCTTCTTGTGATTCAATTCATCACAGTGTGGTCAACAGAGTATAGCTGAAGGGAATGGAATGGATGAAAATAGATAAATGACATTTGGAAGAGTGCTTGAATCTAATTATGTCAGTTCCCTAAACTTAGCATCGATATCCATCTATTGCTTGCCAATGGAGTAAGGTATGAAGTTTTGCAAAGTTCATAAGTTTTACAACTTCTTATTTGGTGGAAAGTTCTATAATTAAGTATACTGCATCTGATGCTTAAAAGGAAGTTATAATTAAAAATATTGTCGTGATTCATTATATTTCTATCATTAGTTCTTTAGGACTTGGACTAGAGTTAATTCATTGCTAGCTAGATGTAAGATTTTGGAGTATCAAGTAGATTTTCGTTCCAACTACTGTTTAATTACTTGTGGGGATGCAAACTTCTTATTTTCTTTCCTTGCTTCTTTCAACTGTATCTGCCATGCAATGTGGATCCTTATACTGGGCGGATGTAAGCACCAACCTTCCTTTATATGTTTATTTCTGCAACCAGCATGTTCGATGAACTTCAATTTGCCTCAAGTATATTGCTTTTTAACTATTTCTCAGTGTTCTCTGATTCAACATTTCCTTAGTAGGTCCTTATTTGTCCATCCAACATGCTCTCTCAAATAAATCTGCCTCAGGAGCTGGAGTGTTTGAAGAAAGTTCATTTCAAAAGAGAAAGAAGCATACAAATTATCTTGTAGCATTTATTTAAAATGACTACTTCAAGTTATGTAAACCAATGGTCACAACTCAAAAAGAAAAGCTCTTTATAAATTTATTAATATCTTGGATGTGTATATATTTGTTCGATTAGGTGCACGTGCAACCCTATTTTTCTAGTATTAATAAATGTATCAAAATTAAGAGAGTGTATGTTTTATTATTATGAATAATCTACTACATATATAAAAGTATAAGTTACCCAGGGCCGTCCCTAAAGGCCGTCCCTAAAGAAATAGAGGTTTAAAACCGTATTTTAAGTTTGGACCTTTTTATTGAAAACATATAAATTGATTATTTAACATATATTTTTGTTAAAAAACTATTTTTGGAGTTCTTTTAAGTAAAATCACAAATAAATGTCTATCTATAGATTCTATACCTTTTTGTTTTTAGATTTCATTATATAGTTATGGTTAATCTTAAATAAGATTTTATTAATTATATTTATAAAAAATTCTTTGGCCTAGGAAACAATTACAAAAATTGTGTGGAAGTAATTGATGCATTTTAAAAAAAATATTATGTTTTCTAATGATATATTGTGTAAATTATAGTATTATATTCTATACATACATTCATCTATACATATTGTCGGAAAAAATCAAGATAACAATGGATTTTGTTTTTAAAACCGTACTTTTTTAAGAAATTGGAAATTGGATTTTTTTTTCCTACCAAAAGAAAAGAAATGATATGATAGTGATTTTTAAGTAGACTTAAACAAAAGTGACACGCCGTTTTAATTACTGTGTTAAATGATACAATCCTTATATATTCTCTACTAATTGAGTAATTTCAATACTATATATCATCGGTGGTGACTAATTAAATATACAGTTGACTAAAAATATTCAAATAAAGACTAAGCGTACTCAAAAGTTTGACATAATTAGTTTAGGCCTAAAGCTTAGGCTTGTATTGCTTGGGTTAAGCCGACTCTAATAGTCACATTTTTCATTAATTTTTTATATCTACTACAATAATATAAATTTAAAATTTATCCTTATAAAAAGTATCCTTACATTCACCACCAAAGAGTACAAACCTCCTACACATATTCAGCTAAAACAATTATTTCACCCCAAGCAATGTCTTTCTTCATAACTAATTGTATTCTTTAATCATTCAACATTTATTATGTTTTAATTATATGTATTTCTCAACTCATGATCACCCTCTCTTAAATGTGATATCTCTATATGTGCTGTTGTTAATTGAGTCAATTATTTTTCATTTTCATTTCCATACGATCGAGTGCTTAGGTCGCCCCAAACACCCTTACACCAACTGATTAGTATTTATATATTAGGCATACTTATTTTTCCATAAGGATCTGCAATTCCAAATAAAAATATTTGAGAATGATCATTAAAGTACTCATATTACGATTGAACTAACAGCTTATTTAATATAAAATTCTATAAAAATAGAATCAATTCTAAGATTCAATGAAAATAAAAATTCATCTCTAACATCCCGCAACTCATCTACAAGACTATTTATAACTTCCAAATTCTGTTGTTATTTTTTTCTAATTTATAAAAACTTCCTGTTTCTTTAAAATCCACAAATCAGTTCTCGAAAATTGTTGCGTAGTATTCAATCTGCGAACAGTTACCAAAAGCGGAACCATCTATATCAACTTAATAAGCAGTAAAAATTTGCTTATGGACACAAAGCTACAAAAATATTTAATTCTAGAAATACAGAGATACTCCCATATCCAATTCCAAGTGTCTCTGTCTCTAACTTTATTTTCACAATTGTGTTTAATAATAAGCTTATGCACTATAGGAACAGTGAATAATGCGACATCTAGGACTTGCATGAAGAATTAATTAATAGACTGATCAATTGTTATTGTCAGTATCGATTAATCACAAACCAACAACTAATTAATGAATGTGTACTTCACATGAAATTTATGTAGGAATTCTGGTTGTTATAGCAATGCCCGAGATGAAATTTTCTAGATACATATAAGAAAATACAGTTTGATAAAATTGGTACCGCAATTAGATTTATGAGAAATTATGATTTGAGGAATTGGTATATGAGACTTATTTATGTATCTCAACTTTTGTTTATGGTTTCAATCTGGTAATAAACTTTTTTTGTTCTTAATCTTTTTTCCTAAGTACCATAAACTAGTTATTTGATTGGAACCATACACAAAAATGAGAGAAAAAAAATGATTCGGTACCTATTTGTCAAACTATATTTGTTTAGTCGAGTAAAAACTCGAATTCTATACCCGTATAACATTTTCAAAATAAATATTCGTTTAAGTCTTATCATATTAACCTATACTATACTCTAATATTCATTAATATAATAATAATAATAATAATAATAATAATAATAATAATAATAATAATAATAAAGACACATTACAACAAATTACAAAACATAGTAAACAATCTAATCTAACGTTCTACTTCATATTACAGCACAACAAAAAATTATAATCTAACATAACATTATGTAACTCATATTAGTTGTAATCTCACATTTTCAACTAATTTCATATTATGTCTATCCAAACGCTACTCTATAACGTTTTTTTCCTTCTCTACCGCTGCGCGACACATGATATAACCATCAAAACTCACTAAAAAAATATTTTTTACGGATTATTTTTTACAACGTAAGAAACAACAAACAACGGTGTTGTTTTTTCTTTATCGATCAGTTAACTTCCCGAACGGTTTTTAGCGACGGTTGCCACGGCTGTTTGTGGTGGCCGTCGCGTTCAACGGAGACGTGATCACTCGCCCTTACGAGATTAGCAAGCACTTCCTCCGAAGTCAACCCTTGAATCTCCGCTTTGGTCAGTAATTGGTGTAGCTCCCTCTTCGATATCTTTATCTTTACCCTTCTACTACAACAACTTTTACCTTTTTTCTGCAAATTACATGACGATGAAGATGAAGATGAAGAAGAACATTGTGTCGAAAGTAGAGATTCCCAATCATCGCCTGCCCAGACGGTGGACGACGATTCTCTACGGCAACAATTTCCCATATTGATTTATGTATTTCTCCGAATGGAAGAACTTTTGTTATAGGATGATCTGAAAGATTTGAGATTTTTTTTTTGGGCCAATCTGAAGATTTGGGATTGAAAGAAGTTTTTTTGGGTAGTATATAGGAAGAAGTTGGAGTATTATATACAGGCAGATGGAAAGTCAACGATAGACACGAGAAGAAGATATCTAACTCGTGTGCTACACTGGTTTGGTTGACCGGACACTGTAGGATGTGACCCGTTAGGAATTCGAGCGTTCGTATATGTCGACGGAAGCGCTTTTATTATACATAGATAAATATACAATTTATAACTCAACCAACCATCTTAGAACATTCAGGTTATTTTAAATCATGAGTTTAAAATCGGCGCTGTATGATATTCGAATATGTGTGCTATGATATCATGTGAAATTTTAGAATATCCAATTAATCAGTTGTTTTAAATTTTAAAGTGACATGTAAATGCATAATTTTAACTCTATATTTTAATCAAATAGACCAATCAAAAATAGTTAATTTAACATTAGATGAGAAAATGGCTTAAAATGCTTACTTTTCAACACTACATTATAGGGTTAATATATAGTTTAGCTATTTATGTTTGTTAATGTGACTATTTAGTTCAAATATGTGATTTTTAGTTACTTAAGAAGAAATGTTGGAAATATCATTCCTATATTCTTCAAAAAAAAAAAAAAAACCACCTTTTTCATTTAGAAAAAGCTTCCATTTTTTTTTAATCTAAGCCCTAATAGCAGCCCCTAGGTAGTTGATATTGTCATCTTTCCCCGTAAGGCCGTAACCAAATGGAATCTTTTAAAACCATCACGTTTTGATTCATCATCGATCACATAGAGAGGGTAAAATTAAATGTGTGAAATGGAGAAGGGTCGTGGCATCTTTGAATGAATTAAAATTATATATGGGAACTTGGATGGGCAAGAGAATCTTTGACGTGCCTTATATATTATAATAATCATTTGTTTTAGCGCACACACGACACATGTAGACGAATAGTATATATAATACGATTATAAATTTTGTACATCTAGTTGATGACGTAATTATATAAAACAGTATTATTATATAGACTATATTATGTAATAGTACATATAAATCATCTTCATTTTCTTTGTCGATTAAATTAACTTCTTTTCTTTTGCTAAGTCGATACGTTAACTCGAACGAAAATGAATGAATTTGTAACAAACTCTCATTAGAGTGAATTTAATTTCGTCCTATATTTTGACAAATTTTCTTATGAGCTGCTTAATTATGAAAGGTCGTATAAAACACAAGTTTAGTATTTTATTTTATCGTTGAACAGTAATCTCTTAGATAGGAAAATTCTATTAAGTTAAAATATAATGACATGAACGCGTCAATGTTTTGGACATTTGGTTACTCTGATCAAATTGCCACGTGTATACCTTTTCATTTTATCCTCTATTGCCGTACGCTGTCTAGACACGTAGCATACCATGTCCGAATCCCAGTCAAATTACTTCAGAAAGCGTATACAAAGAGGCATTGTTAATAAATAGCTGATGCCCTAATTCTAAATTACGTGTACACACTATGCTATATATATATATCGATAATGTTAAATAAGCTAACACATGTAATATTAAGTTCAGTAATCTATAAACAGTGTTATCAAAATATTATTATTATTGAGCTCTTTAATTCATGTAAGGATTACCTCATGCATGTATATTGTATATGCTTCAAATAGAGGTGTAATTGTAGACTATAACTGCAATTGTTACCAATTTAATGTACACGATAACATTATATATCCATTCTTATAAGTGAAACCGTTTACATCTTAACTAGAAATTTCAAGTTCAAAACTCATTTGAACTCTATTAATGAAAAATATTTACAGCAAACATTTTACCAATTAAAAACCATGTGGGAAATTTAAGAAAAAAAACATCGCTCTCTATGTTATGACATGATTATAGTTGTTTCATTCATCTGATGAATATTGTATTATATACATGATTATATAATATTTCAGCAAAAGAGTGAAAGGGATATATATGATCTGCCATCACTCATCAGGACCCTGGCATTAAGAGAAGAAGTCTAGCATTAAGTATTTCCACGAGCGGCACCGTCCAATCTAGTTTGGCTTAGGCTTATTATGGGCAAGTTGAGTGTCAACCGTGGGATCAATAAAATGTTGTTTATTTTTCAAAAAAGACGCCGTTGCCGGGGATCGAACCCGGGTCACCCGCGTGACAGGCGGGAATACTTACCACTATACTACAACGACTTGTTGTTTTACAACGTTCGATTTATTAATAGTAAACTAAAGATTGGGTGTGGACAATGAAGCTGCTACGTATATGCATTGTTAATATTGCGTGATTCCTTAATAATTTTTGCTTCTTCTTTCATGGGGTACTTGAAAGTGAACTCTGTATCTGTATTATGCACAACCTTGTTAGAAAATGCCAAGTGTCACTAATCTTTACCGTGTATATGAATAATAAATTTATAAAAACAACTACACCTAGTTATATATATCACGAAGCATTTACACGCATCTCTTTGTGTCCGCTATTTTTCTTTATTGTCTTTTCCAAATTATATCCCTTATCATCCATGTCTCTAACTCTAACTGAGACATCTGAAAAAAAAATATAGTATATTAAAAAAAAACAATTTGAGAAATAATTCCGTAAAATTATAAGATTTTTTTTGTAAAAAGGTAACATCCAAGTGATGAAACTTTATAAAAGATAGAAAGAAAGAAATACTAAACATGAAAACATTGAGGAGCAAAAAAGGGCCGAATCATCTATTATAAAATACCTTATTGCCGATATATGGCTATGTGGTTCATTAATCTCAAATATATTATATATATATGGAAGCGTACAAGAAGGGTTTGGTTGTGCTTAGTGTTGGCTAGGTTCGATGGTTGGTATTGCCACCCTAGGGGCGGTGGCAGTGTGGCTGTGTAACTGCCTGAGTGATGAGATTCTGATTCGGATTCTGATTCCGACAGAAGAATCAAAATATGAGCAAATAAAAATCACTTTAATTACAAATAATATATATATATATATATATGACACATAGAAAGACAGAAAGCTAGCTATATCTAGGATGATTATTTGTCTTGTATTGCAGGCAGGATCAGAGGGTAAGGTAATGAAAATATTAATACTACATAGTCGTTTTGTTAAGGATGAACAAAACTAAGCTGTCATGATTCGTACTTGATGTCCACACACACTTTGCTTGGTTGGCGCAACTTGCACGGTTAGTCTCCATTCCAATGCAATTTCTTTTTTGCCCTTATAATTATTAGAGTACTGAAATTCTTTTTTCTGATAAAAAAGTCTTATTTGATCCAAACGGTCTAGAATTGGTTTAGGTTTGAAAAGATTAGAATAAATATTAAACAACATCTTCACGATAGTTGGTCAAAATGTAAGTTTAAGACTTTCCATAGTATCAAAACGTGCATATTTAAGTTTCCATAACACCATTAATTAAACCTCAATTTTCTCATATTTGCCTTATTGTTCGGCAAATAGAACCAATTTTTTTTTTTTATAAAAAAATATCATGTGATGGACTTTAAAAAATGTGTTGTCTAGTATGTGTAAAAAATTAAATGTGTAGCGACTAGCATAGTAACCCAGCAAATAATTGTTCCATGCATATAATGATTTACTAATTTTCACCAAAAAAAATATATATATATAATTAGCACTACATAGTACATACACCAACAATTTCAGTACCCAGTCCACTCACTCACTCTTTCTTCCCACGTCCTTTTCTTATATCGTCATGTCAATTCTAGCCACGTGACCTGAGTGGCACTTCCCTTGGGCTGGGCCCAATACTACATTGCCAAACAGGTCAAATTCATAGAAGGAATTCGTCCATATCCATCCATCCCACAGAAAGATAGGTTCGTGATTCATTTTTGGAGTTTTGACAAAATCACGTTAACATTCGCTTTCACGTTATTTGCCACACAAGTTAATGAATGTATTTCAGTTTATTTACGTATTTTTACAGATGATTTCCAACAAGTTTAAGATGTAAGCATGTAGCATCTCATTATTTGTACTGCGTGGATTAGAAAATAGAGAGATTTGAAGTTTTAATAAGTAAGGACAACAAACTCAATTAGACTGAATTAGCTAGTATGCACAATTGCTCATGTTCAAATACGTGATACTAAGCATGTTTTGGTATACTATATATGGCGGTGTAATCGTAAATTACGCAACATATTAGTAAGGATGGTTAACCGCGTGATCTAATCCTACATCAAATTATTTCTAACTTAGATAGATAGAACATTATGGAGTCTTGTAAATTTTAATCCGAATAATTAAGAACTAAGTCCATAACCGGATATAATGTCACATTGTCCTAATTCACCAAACGCCCCCTAATGAACTGAAATCATGATTATTATTTTTTTTGTTTGCCAATGAAATGATTGAAATCATGATTACTTAATTCATCATCATTTATCTAGGACGAATCAATAATGTTTCCCCGACAACTCAGAATGTACACACCACTTATCTTCTCTAATCTGAGTCTACCATGAGCTTACGTCACGCGGTTATTTCCGGGCCATGACAAATCATGCTCTTTTGGTATCTATCTCGTCGTCACCCGTTGTTTCTATCTAGTCCATGTACAGATACAGAATCCATGAAATGCAGACCAAATGAACTCCAAATGCAAATGAAATTCACTTTGAATCACAGGTTTTCTGCGCAGTGAGCCAGTGACCAAGCTTTTACTTTTTGTCCTTATTAGATAATATTTACGTATACATATTATATATATATATATATATGCTCCACTACCTTCGTCAGAACTGCTCGATGTGTATCTAAAACCTTCTGTGGATACGATTCCGGCGGATTCTTAGTTGTCGGATCATTCTTCGTATCTCCGATACACTCCTCCACATGGCCAAAGGCCGAAAGTTAACCGCCAACAGAAGCCAGCGTTACTTGGAGAGCTACGCCGGCCACGACTATAGATACGGCGGAGGAGACGAGTCGGAGTTTAGTGAGGAAGACGTGTGGTCCGTCGTCGGCGGTGATTCTGAAATGAACCACGGTAGAGTGGAGGATTCCTCAAGTGACTGGAGTAGACACGTCGGAATTGGGGACGTGGGCCGCCGGAGCGTGGTTCCTCAGCGTGGTGATGATCAGCGCGTGGGAGGTCTGTCGCTTGCCTTCGAGGACTCCTCCACCGCCAATACCGCTGCGGTCGCAGCGTCTCCGAGGATCGTGCTGCAATTTTGGGGGAACGACGGTGCGGCGGCGTTTAGTCGTGGGGAGCTGCAAATGGCGTCGTCGGCGCCGATGGATGTTCCGAACTGGAACAGGATATATCGGACCGACTCCGTCGAGTCGGTGCAGGACTCGGACGACAACGGGTACGAGGATCGAGGGTTGGAAATGGTCCCACCGCACGAGTACGTGGCACGTGAGTACGCGCGTAGTCGGAAAATGATGGCTCCGTCGGTGTTCGAAGGTCAGGGAAGGACGCTCAAGGGCAGGGACATGAGCCGGGTTCGTGATGCGGTTTGGAGTCAGACCGGGTTTGATGGTTAGAATAGTCCGGCTGGATAACTATATATAAATGATTTATTTTTCCAATTATATATATAAATGATTAATTAAGCCATATCATTATAATTTATTATTTGTGTTCTGGTTTTGATAGAAATTCTCTTCAATTAGTTACTCGAGTATTTGTAAGAAAATTTCATTAAAATAAAAAAGATTGTTGGTTCCAAATTGAATTGTTATGATTGTGTAAAAACCCACACTATATATGTGGATTGTCCAATAATAAGAAAATAAAATATGTTTTGTCACTGAATGGGCTCATTTCAAGTGGTAAGTGACCTGAGTTGTTTTTTTAGAAAATGATGAATTCATATAATGATAGTTTGGTTACTTATATATATATAATATAATAAGCGTTATTAATTATTAATTTTGAGGGAATAATCAATTTTGGCTCAGTTTCTAAAAATGATTATTTCAGTTTCTAAAACTAAAAATATAATTTTAACATTATACTTTAACATAAATTACAAATTATACATAACTTAATTTATTAATCACGCACACGAGTGTTCATTCTCTATGTATACAGCCGACTGCCGACAACCAACCTCCAAACATGATTGCCGACTACCGACCTCGCTCGCCGACTTGCTGCCGCGCCAGCTGGCGTTGCTCGCTCATCGCAACTGTTATGTTGAGACTTGTAAGTTTGGACTTGGAGTTTGTATTATGTTATGTTGAGACTTGTAAGTTTGGACTTGGGGTTTGTATTATGTTATGTTGAGACTTGGTAAATTTAGAAATAATAATTTTTGAAGAAAAAAAACATCTTTTTGGTTTACTAATTTAAATTTATGATTTGACATTTTCATATTTCATATTGTTGATTTGATTAATATAGATAGCAAAATGATATATCTATCAATTTGAGACTATTCCATATTTCTTTTACATGTAACACTCTATCAACCAAATATTGGATTTGGAATCTTCATTCCATATTGTTCATGTCAACTAAATAATATCATATCAATATTACATATGTCGCATTCTTATTACATATATTCATTATTCTCTATTTCACGAGAAAACAATATCATAAATCTTTTGAAAAATAAAATGCTTTAAAGGGTACTTTAATCTTAATGATTAAATCCATTAGATCAACAAAAAATTAATAAGAGCATCCATTTAATAAGCCATATGATAAGTCTTAATTATATTCATTTATAGGGTGTGTCTTAAATGAAGTCGACTAATTCAAGTCAATTTTCCAGCTCTTAAATCTAGCACACCAAGATCTAATATTAATTTATTTTACGTATCTTTTCAAAAATTTAATACATTTCATCTTTGATCTAACAACAGAGAAATCGACTTGAATTACATTCAATTTCATTTTAACTGAGTCTTTATATGAATTAGCAAAAATAAAAATTTGTATCAACCAAGAAAATAAAAAAGAAATTTGGTACTTATCTATCTTTTGGCCAATATGTATATATTTTTTTTTTTTGGCCAAATGGCCAATATGTATCTATATGTGGTGTTTATCTATCAATCTATCTATTTCTTACTTTTAGACGTGTCTCTATCATAAATATACAGAATTATACTTATATATTGTCAATTTTGTCATTATAAAATATTTAGATCAATAAAAAAAATCAAAGTTCCTTGCAAAAAAAAAAAGTTTTTTTTTTTGTTAAGGTGAAACTTAAACTTATGTCCATTTAATAATTAGTTACTAACCCAAGTTAATTTTAAAAATTATTTTACAACATAAACAAGTTATTTAGGGAAAACAATATAAATGGTCCTCGAACTTTACTCATTTTTCTATTTCTATCCTTGAACTTTATTTTTTTCTATTGATGTACTTGAACTCGTCAAACCCATTCTGTTATAGTCTCGTCGTTAAATTTTACTGTTAATTGTGGGTGATTAGATATTGATTAAGCAAAAAATATTGATGTGGACAAGCTAACATGACATATTTAGGCTCACATCATATTTTTTTAATATATATCAATAACTAAAAAATAAATAAATGAATAAATAAAGAAAAAAATAAAAGAAAATTAAAAAAAAAACATGAAAATGAAAGGCACTAAACATGATGTGGCCAAAACTATGACACGCCAACTTGTCCATGTCAATATTTTTTGCTTAATCAACATCTAATCACCCACAATTAACAGTAAAATTTTAACACGGGACTAAAAGAGAATGAATTTGACGAGTTCAAGTACATCAATAGAAAAAAATTAAGTTTAAGGACAGAAATAGAAAAATGAGTAAAGTTCGAGGATCATTTATGTTGTTTTCCCAGTTATTTATTACTAAAGTAATTATTATGCATAATTAAGATTCATGTGTAGAACGTATAAAATATTAATTTTTTATTGCATGTATGGCCTTCTTTGTTTAATTGCCACTTCTAACATAAATCCGAACCTACGTTGAAGAGTTGCCCAAAAAAAAGCCAAACCGACATTGAACTTGCCTTTGGCCAAAAAAACAAAAAAAGACATTGAACTTGCAAGTTGCAACTTTTAAATATTACCAACCCATGCATGACAACTAATTTTCACGGGATACGCAAGAAATCTACTTGCGAAGTTATCATCATCATTTTTAATTATTATTATTATTAAAGAAAATGACGCAACTTTACTGATTTGGCTCCCATGATCCAAGAACGATCCTGAGCCACTATTTTTCATCTGACGTCATGTATTTTCCAACTGGACAACTTCCAATTGTGATCGATCTTCTTCATATGCATCTCAATCTCATACATTATTGGAGTTTTGACCGATATAAGCTTTCATGAACAACCAAATACAAATATAGACTGCATGAAAAAATAATTACAAATCTGAGGCAAACCGAGATGTGAAATCTCGGTTCGGATTTTTTTTTTTTTTTTTTTTTTAGGGTTTAGGGTTTTTTAGTGCCCTAAAACCTAAAAAAAAAAAAAAAAAAATCCAAACCGAGATTTCACATCTCGGTTTGGATGAAAAAAATCCAAACCGAGATGTGAAATCTCGGTTTGCCTTACATTTGTAATTTTTTTTTCATGCAGTCTATATTTGTATTTGGTTATCCATGAAGGCTTATATCGGTCAAAAACTCACATTATTGTATATATATATATAAGTCACAGGCTTATAGCTAGTTCAATAATACATAGGTTAAAAATTAATAAAAATAACAATTTAAGTTATAAATTGCTTTACCAGATAATCTTAGACTGTTAGTTGAATTTTTTAAACAACAATATCAGAAAAGTCGGGTTTACCTACTAGAAAATTGCTGACTTATCCGTCGGTCGGAAATGTATTGCCGATTCCCCACCGAACTACGTCCGATTTGACGAACAAACCGCTCCTGGTCTTTTTCCGATCGACTTCTCCGACCGATTTGGCCAGTAAGCAAGTGGTGGGTACGAAATGAAAAATACCCACTGGTACCTGGCGCTCCGTCCGGCCGGTCAATCACAGACGCTTCTCCGACCAGTTTTACGAAGTCGATCCGAAAACAAATATTATTTTAATACGAAACGTATTCCCCACCGATTTGATGTCATACCACATCCTTCGATGTTCGACATTTAGGTTAAATTGTCTTGAGATACATGTCGCTCATTTGTCAACATAGTACAAGTAAGAGAAGGTTAAATACTTTTGTTTATCAAACACTACAAGAAATTTGGTCTATAGCTACGATTGCTATTGCGATGACATTGTGTCATCGCTATCGATCGTGTCTTTTGCGACGACTTACACCTTTCGTCGCATATCGTGTAGAAATGACTAAAACATCGTCGCAATATTCAATTGCGACGACGTGTCATCGCAATAAAAAAAGTGTTATGACGATGACAAAATTATTGCGAGGAACGTGTACCATCGCAACATAATGAGTTTATTGCGAGGACGTAAAATATCCAATTGCGACGAAAGCTTCTCACAATACATAATTCTCACCAAAACTTTAGCGCTGACTTTTTCGGACAACCAAATGCGACGAGACGTAATCTTTTGCGACGACCACATATCATCGCAATAGAATGAGTTTATTGCTAGGATGCATAATATCCAATTGTGACTGTGTGTTCTCGCAATAAAAATTTAGCCACAAAAAAATTGACATCGATTATCTGTAGAAAAACAATTGCGAGGACACCAAATCTATAGCTAGGATCATATGTCGTCGCAATATAATGGATTAATTGCGATGATGTGTAATTTCCAATAGTGACGAATACTTCTCGCAATACAAATTTCACACTAAAATTTTGGCGCAAACTTTTTTTCGGGAAACCAATTCCAATGACACATAATCTATTGCGATGACCACATATCATCCCAATTGAATAAGTTTGTTGCTACGATTTTTAATACCCAAACTTTAAACCCTATAAGCATATATAACTTTAAACCTAAAACTCTAAACCTTAAATCGTATAAAGATAAACTTTAATCTATAATCCTTAAATCTAGACCTTTAATTTTAAAATATAAACCCTTAAACTTAAACATTAAACTCTAAACACTAAAATTTAAAGCATAAACCTTAAACCTAAACACTAAATCTTAAAGCCTTAAACTTTAAATAAAAACTATAAGCCTTAAACTTTAACAGTAAATCGTAAACTTTAAACTATAACCCTTAAACTACATATTATAATAAAAATTACATTAAAAATTTCAAATTTTATTATGTTTTGTTGAACGATGAAATTATTCAGGCAATTGATTATTATTATTATTGTAATTATGGTATTTATAATTATTAAGTGTTGTTACAAACTGTGAAATGCTATGTGAATGACAATAAATGTCACGGGTCCACTTGCAGTTTCTTTATTATAAAAAGAGAATAATATATTTATTTATTTCCAAATATATCCTTATTATTTAGACTAAAAAATCATAATGACATTTATAAATAATATATTGACAAAAATATTAAGAAAAAAACTTTTTTCTTTCTAAAATTAGTTTAAAAATTTAGATGGTTACGGAGTCGGACTGAGCTTCTGCGTAAGGTTAGGTTGTCTGTTATCCCAATACAAGCTAATGCTTGTGCTGACAGGATTGCGATCAAAACTAGGAAGAGGTCGTGTGTTTCTAACTAGGTATCCGTATCCCCGCCGTCTCTTTTCGCTTTGATTGTAAAAGATAGGGAGTTTAATCTCATTATTGTACTTTTTGACTTGGGTTTTAATGTGTGGCCAAAAATAACTAATTGTTATATTTTATTTTTTTTGGTTGACATATATTTTTGTATGTGGGGTAAAAATAAGGAAATTAGTGGGGTAAAAATATTAGTGGTAAAATACAATTTAGAGAGCAACGAATACAAATACAAATTACTACTTGCTGTTTCATATTTAACCTATATATTAATTAAAAAAGGGAAAAGTATGCAATATGTTTGAAAAAGATGGTTTTATGGACCAATATGTTTTAAAATGTACATATGTTTGAAAAAGATGGTTTTATAGACCAATATGTTTTAAAATGTACAACAAGCTTACAAGATGGTAAAATGACATACCGTCTACTTATTGTCAATAGTCTCGTTAAGTAAACATGTGCGGATCACTTTTTTTTTTTTTTTAAATATTTATTATTTACATTCATCCATTAATAATTATTGTTATGTATAAATTAATTTTATTATTATTATTTTCTAAAAACGTGACCCCACGTGTCTACTTAACGGGACAATTGACAACAAGTGGACGGAATGACATTTTACCATATTTTGTAAACATATTTTACATTTTAAAACATATTGGTTCGTAAAACCATCTTTTTCAAACATGTTTTACATTTTAAAACATATTGGTACATAAAACCATATTTTTCAAACATGTTGCATGTTTTACATACTTTTCACTTAAAAAAAGTCATATTTAAGAATAAATTTGCTCAAAAATTTCACAGATTAAGGTCGATTCTCAATGATGAGAGAATATCTAAAAGATGTTAGAGCGCGCCTATGCAAAATTAGCCAGCGCTAAATTACAAATATGGGAGTCTATCCAACGCATATAGGCTTCAAGAACATCGTAGCAGAACTGTCGAAGTGATCTCAGGACCTACACCCACATCATGAAAACAAAAAATCAACGACTATTACTTAACACTTAATTATTTCACCGTCATTTTCCAACTTTTTTTATAACGAGATTTGTAATGAATTAATAGAAACAAAATTAATATTTCATATTTTTTAAACTATTTTTTTTATATATTATCAGTAACATGACATTGCGTTTTATAGAATTTTTAAACATTTAATTCTATTATTATTATTATTATCTAGTGAGATCTTTTCTTTAAAAAAAATAAAAATCTAATGAGATCTTTTATATCTATTAAGAAAAACAACAGACAATTATCACACAAACATTTTGTATCTAATTTTATATTAGATGTGCTAATAAACTACAATATATGCATGAATTTTGTTATAAGTATTTAATTATATTCTCTGATTTAACTTGGATGTGTGAGAATAATTATTATATTTTCATGGTAAAAAAATTTATATGTAAATATGACATTAATTAATAAATAACTATATTGGTTGAAATGACCATTCATTTCAAAGAATAAATAAGGAAAATGGGATAAAATTAATAAATCTTGCATTTGAAGTTATAACCTTCCTTTGTAAAAAAATTCTAAAGTTTAAATTATTATTCCTAGTTATTACTTATTACTAAAAATAAATAAAAAATTTAATTCCTTTCTCTTTATAACAGCCGAAATTAATGTAATTGAATTATGCTTATAGGGAAAAAAAGTTTTTGTTTGCCAAAAAAATGCCAATTTATTTCATCTAAAACTACAGATTCCTAAATTCTTGCTAGAGACGATACATGTAGACCTTTGTAGATTCTGAGACAGCCATCCCACCGTCCGCCCTGCGGGTCCTTTATTCATCGTTGCTGCCTGACGCACTCTCAGTTGTTTCAGACGCTATCTATCTATCCTGGTCATGGTTTCTCTAATGTCTGCTTCAGGTTGTCCCACCAAGTTATCCACCCTGCTCAGTCCAATGTCATCCCGCCGTCACTGCCGACTCGATGTCCCGTACTCGTCGTCTGTCGGTCGTGCCTCTTAGTTGTTCCTCTGTTTATCCGCTGAAGGTTGTCAAACTTTCAATCTCATTTATAATAAGAGACTAAGAGTTTACTGAAGGAGAAAAGGGAAGAAAAGTTGCACCGCATGAGAAAAGAGATCTCGAGTGAAGTTGCACATATAAGAACTCCTCGCTTTTTTGGTACTTGCTCGATTTGATCTCTTATATTGTCTTCATTAAGTAGGATTTAAATTCAAAATAAAAATGTTTCTCCTTTCACTATTGCAGCAATCGTACGACACTTCTAAACCGATCAAAGTGATGATATCCACAAGTGTTTCAGAACCTTGCTAAGAAGCTTAAGCATGGTTAATGAAATAGTTTATTCAAGGTTTAGACTTTGTGGTGCTAACTTTTCAGTGTCTACTCTACTGCAGCATTATTCCAAGTTTTAAGACGGAACCTCAAGATTCTCTAAATCTTGTAACATTTAATTGTGTATGTTTTTTATGATAATAGTCAAATAAGTTAATTATATTTATATTCATTTAAAATTATATGTAATAAAGAAATTAATATGTCAAATACGATGACACTTCGTCCCAAAAATAACAAAAAAAAATATAACAAATATATATTGTGATGCCATATCGTTCCAACAAATTTTAACTTTATCTGTTGCGATTATATGTTCAAAATTTATCATCGGAATACAAACTACAACTCGTTGCAATAAAAAAAATAAAAATAAATAAAATACTCTATTGCATTTTTTTTTAATTTTATTGTCACAAATGAATTAAAAGATCCACATAATAGGTACATCTATTGCGGAAATATTTTTAGGTGACTCGTATCAATGGAGACTAATTGCGACAATAATTTAAAAAAATTTGCTGCAATAGAATTACTAAATCTTCCTAATTTGTACATACTGCGATAATATTTTTAAGTGTATCGCTGCAATAGAGAAATCAAATCCTCACAATAGGGATACCAACTGCGACAATAACTTTAAATTTGCTAGCGCAATAGAGTTGATTATTCCTCGCAATATGTGTACCTATTGCGATAATATATTTAAGATTGTCATCGCAATAGGGTTATCAAATCCTAGCGGTAGATAGATCAATTGCGACAACAAATGTCGCAACTGTGTTGATAATCGTCTCCGCAATAGAGTACCATCTATTGCGATGACGTCTCATTTTGTCGCAATAGGGATCTATTGCTAGGGGTCTATAGTGACGAAGATACTGCGACGATTTGTCATCGCAACAGATATATAGTGACGATTTTCGGGATTATTGCGACGATTTTGGTCGTCGCAGCAATCCATGATTCTTGTAGTGAAAGTCTCGGCATAACCTAAATCTGAGCAACAGGCTAAAGCAATTGCCTGCCACTATCTCCTTCACCTCCTTGCACAACGGCTTCAACGCAGAGGTTTCAGGCAATCTTGTTCGGCGGCCAAATGGGTATCATGTTCCCCCGTTTGCACGTTCATTACAAATGACTGCAACAGTCAATTGGTAAGTTCCTCCTGGAATCGCAATACACTTATAGATTGTGTGAACGAGTTGGGGTTACACTGTCATAAATAAATGTCTACGCATTCGATTGTAGATGCTTCGACGAGAAATTTTCTGGATGGTGAGAGGCAGGGCTGGTACAAACTGCGTTTAGCATATGGGGTGAGATATTTTCCCGATACTTGTATTTGAGATGTGAAGTTGGAACAAAAAGAGACTCCCACACAATGTGATCACCGGTTGCAGATTCACCAACGATTGGGACCAGCTCGCACACGATGTCTACCTAACGACTGGATATACGATCGTCTTCAAACTAGTCAAAGAAGATTTGAAGTATGTTGAAATGCTTAATCAAAACAATATTTTGAAAGAAGCACCTATAACTGTGGAAAACAGTTTATCTGGCGATGAGGAATAAGTTTCATCTGATGAGTTAAATTGTTTGGGTGACAGTGGTGGTGAAGACAACTGCGGTCGTGATTGAAACATCGGATTAACCGGTAGCAAGTCAAGTTGTGTAAGTTCCATATGTAATCTCATCTTGTGTTTCATTAGACGATTATGAAGTGTTCGTTTTAATAATGTGTTTGTATATATATTGGTAATTTCGTTGGACTGTGCAGACTATTCCAGAGAGGTTTGATGTTTTACAATAGGCTGAACTTCTTGAGTGAATTGGAGATTGTAGATCATGTTGGAACGATGTGAAAAGTAGATGTTGAAACAGCACCTACTAAGCACAGGTACAATCATCTACCGCTGCGCGAACGTCCTTTGCGATACAAGTTAAAGAAAGGATATATGGATTTTTACACCGTGAACAAATTAGGGAAGAGCCAGTGCATTCACTTTGATGTTTCTCCCGAATATACTCTGATTTCCACCATATATAGTGGTTGATATATGGTATGTTTGTGCTGTTGTAGTTTTTGTGTTAATTAACGGGTTGTGCTACTATATAAATAATTATGTTTTCTTGTATGGAAACTTTTGGTATGTGGTATGAACTTACTGATTTTTTTTCGATGTCCTTACATACATTATGTACGTGTACTGAACGTATGTTCTACTATGTTGGCATAAGTTGGTTCAAGTCATGTCACAATTACCTTAGGAACCAAGCTATTGGACTTAAACTGTTTACCTGAAAGGGCCTCATCTAATTACAATTGTTGAGTGTAACATACTTAGTGTAAACTGTATTTTGAACTTTCCTTCTTAGTGCTAACTTGTAAATATTATAAATGATATTCGAACACATCATATTAATGATCAATAATAAGTTTTGTTAACATATGCAACAAAGTAGTATACACGGTAAAGTGGTCTATACATACACATTCATTTATAAATCACGTCGACAGAACCCTCGAATTAACCAAAGTAAGTATACTACGAAATTAAAACGCAAAGGACCTGATCTGGTCTGTAAACTCGTTTATGAGTATTTCAAACGGTATTTACGGTGACTCAGCAAGCAATACTTTAATAAAGTTATTTCAGGAATTAACTTAATCAAAGTATTGCTTGCTGAGTCACCGACAACCTCGTTAAAATACTAAAAAATCGAACGCACACACACTCACTCACATATGTGGGTTCCCTACAGTCAGTCCGCCAACAAGGGGCAGAGATGATGGGAAGTCGATAAGTTGGAGAATGACGTTATGCAGCCTCTCCTTAGGGGGAAAACGACCTCCATAACCTACGGGAGTTCATAATGCGTCTTTTCTAGCACTTACAAATATAAAATGGCTTTAATCTTAAAGCAAACAATAGGGACAGATCCCACCACGAGCTAAACTAGGGGTCCGCAAACACCTGTCAAACGGGGCAAAGTAAAACGAGTGTTACATCCTAGCAGTGAAATACAAACAGGGGTTCAGCTGTATATAAGCGAACACAAAACTTAACAGACGACAACACATGGGAGAATAATTTATGAATACTAATCGGATAAATCAACGTAGAAGACTGAAGACGGATTATTTAATATTAAATAAGAAGGATATAATTATAATTAATTATTAATAAATTGATTTTAAAAATTAATCGTGCTTGTGAAAGTATAACAATAACATTAATGATAGTTGAATAAATACAAAAAATTGGCATGTATGCGTCGTCGATTCAAAAATTAAATAAATAATACTACCAAATTAATATAAAATTAAAGCTAAAAATAAATCAACAATTTAGGAGGAAAATCATTATTCACTACAAATAGTTATAATAAAATAATTGTATTAATTATAATAGATGTATAAGGTAAATAAAAATTGATATGAGTAAGGAAATTCTAAAATTTGACTCATCATTATGTCAATATAATCTAAAATGGAAGTTACGAATCAATCAACAACAATTAGGGATTTTAATTTCGATTCAAATATGAAATTTACTTTCATTAAGATATAATTAATAATGTATTAATTATAATATTATTATAGCATAATTGTATATTTTTAAATCTTATATATATTCAGACATTTGTGCAATGTTAGTGCATTTTGCATATAAAGAAGTTGTGCAATGACGACCACGTAATGCTGATCGTATACCTTACACAAATATTGTTATGGAATAACAAAGCTGACGATTAAGGATGTGAATGCGGGATTGTGGCTATAGCTGCGGTAGTGATAGATGAGGTAGAAAAATAGGTTTTGTGGTTTTGTTTTTCAATTTATTATGATAGTTTTGATTTTGTAAAATGACTCTTCTCTTTCATAATTGTTGATAAAAAAAAAAGTATTCAACGGTGCAATGCGGGATCTTGGAGGCCATATAACTATAAAGAGATGTCTACATGTACAAAGTCATATCATCCATGAGAGAGATAGAATAACATGGACCAAATATTTTTTTTATTTGTTCATGTAAGAACTTTAATTTATTATTTTTCAAGCATACATTATACCTAATTTTCATTTTTGTATTATTTTTAGGGTGCAACACTTAATTTGATCAATTTGAGAACTTAATTTATTTTAGTTTTATTCTTCTCAATGTTTATATGTATATTTTCTTAGAAATATTCATTCATAAAATATTTAATTGTATAGTTATCTTTGTTTCCTAGTAATTTCTTATGTTAATTTTTGAATTATTCTTTAATAATTTCTTATGTTTTATTTCTCTTTAAAAGTTGTCTATCCTCTTAACATTTTAGGGCAATTGAAACTAATTTTTCTAAGGTTGTGTGCTAACTTTGTTAGGAGTGTAAAATTTGATTTTTTATTTTTAATGTTAGAATGTAACTTTAGTTGATCAATTTGTTAATTAAACAGACATTAAGGGGGAATGCAGATTGTTGTCTTCATTTTAGAGCTCCATGTTGAAGAGAAATAATTGTAACTTGTATATGTAACATATCAAAAAATTTATGTGGAACTATAAAATAAAGTTTCAACAAATATGAAAGATCAAATTGTTTAAAAACTTATTTGCTATGATGTTGTAACTTCTATAATATAATATAATATTATATAATATAATATAATATAGATATAGATATAGATAGATAGATAGATATATATATAGGAGAGAATGATGTACTTTGTACAGTTAGAAAAAGAATCAGAAAGGGTTTTGGCCTCTCGGGAGAGAGTCGGAAAACTATGTCGCCGCCCCCGTGGAGAATTTGAGTTCTTCTCGTTCTTTTTTTATTTCCAATTCTGTTTCAATTGTGGGTTGAGCTCCAAAATCCAACAGATAGAGATTACAAACTGAATCGTCAAAGAACGAAGAAGCGATTGACGATGAGCGGCAGCAAAAAGAGATTGACGATGAGCTTCAGCAAGAAGAGATTGACGTTAAGCAGCAGAAGATGGGAGGGATTAAATGCTGAGGAATGGATCCCAAATGAGATCATGTACTTGATAATGAGTAAGTTGATGGTGTCCCCGATCTATTTAGCCCGTTTCTCCGCGGTATGCAAGCATTGGCATCGACTTGTCTGCGATTCATGGCCGCAATTGGTCCGGGAACATCAAATTACCCCTCTTGTCCTTGTTCCCCTTGAATATCGCAAGGAAGCAGAAGGCATGAAGCAGGTTTCATGTCAGATGTATAACTTGCAGGGAGGTCCGCCTGTAAATTCACTATTAAGATGTTACCTGCAGTCTCGAATCATCGGATCATCATTTGGATGGTTAATAATAGCATCGGGCAATGATAAGTCAGTTTCGTTGTTTAATCCATTGTCCAAATCCCATATTCGCTTGCCATTCTTGAAACATCGTTTCACCCCGATGAAAGGAGTATTATCTAAGGCGCCGCCCCGGACTGAACAAGAAGACGACCAACAATTTGACATTGCAATAACAATGAACCGCCCATGGAAAGGCTACACTAACACCGCATCCAGTATTGCTTTTCTCCATGTAGAGAAAATTGGGGAATTAGAATCTCTACAGTGGGTGTACCATCGCAGTCGTACAAATCGAATTCTGGATATGAATAGCATTGGTGGAAAAATTTGCATCCTCCACAATAAGGGTATGATCACTTGTTGTAGATGGAGTGCAAATAAGTTATCCTATTATTATGCTGTGATAAAGGAATGGCCTTCATGGCCTTTAGATTTTACTAATTATGCATCCGTATATCTTGTTGAATCATTATCTTCCGACCCATTGGTTATCGTACGCTACAAGAACTATTCATCTTGCAGTATTATCGGATTCAAAATCCTTACTTTGACCAGTACTAGTGGTAATGATGAATTAGAGATTAATGGTTGGTCTGAGGATGAGCAACGACCGAGTATTTTGAATTGGAATGAGATCAAGACCCTAGGTAAGGATGTCATCTTCTTGGATGGAAAAACTTCAGCTTGTATTCAAGCTCCCAGGCTTGCAGGTTCTATCTACTTTTCCGACTACAATGGCCCTGTTCGAGGAACTGTTTTTGGTGTTTTTAACGTCGATCAAAACTGTATCACCTACTTCTCTCCCCTTACTGATGATAGTATCTTGGGTAGCAAGCTTCTTCAAAGTCCACCCATTTGGTTCCTACCACCGTCTTATGATGAAATTCTGTATTATGATGAAATTCTCAAATTTTCTAGTATTGGTTAGGCAATGTTTAGTAACTTTTTTAAGTTAATAATTAATTACCCTATTGTAATATTGGTAAGCTGAGCTTATTGCATTTTTTATGGCTTTATTTTGTTTTCACATATGGGCTGCCATGGAGAATTATTGGTTGACAAAATGGGTAGAGATGACTTGTGTAACAAGGCAACCTTTACATGCAGTACCTATACATATATCTACGATAGGAAGCCACCACTGAACTTGTTGTAGCATTAACAGAAGGACCAAAATATACTGATATCTGTAGCAGTTGTCTACTATAAGCTTGAAAGAAACCCACCTGCACTGCAGATATATTATGATTCCTTCGAAGCTAATTAAGGCTGCTTGCTAATCAAATACACTCAATTCCTTCTTGAGTGGCAGCATACTGCTTTCTCTTTACACGACTAGATGATGAATCTATGCATCTGATGTAATTGGATCTAAATTCATTTAGTTAATATCTTTGTGATGCAATTAATTAATCTAACTAAAACTATAGTAGTTGGGGTTCATTGAGCTTCTGGCAAATATATCTCAACGGACGTGTTAATTTTGTGAATGGTGAAAGGTCTACTAGAGTGGGGGCAGGTGAGGTATGGCCATAATTGTTTATAGTATAAATTGTAATATATATAGAGGAACATTCAAACTAATTTCAAACTAGCACATGTACGAGGATTGATGACGACATTATGAAATCCTAAAGGATTCATGGCTCATGCAATATAGCAGGAAAAGTTTACATGGAAGCATCTAGATACACCTAGATGGTTGGTCCCAAAATAGATACATGACTAGATACATTGTCTCCAAAGGATGGCACTGGTTCGGCACTTATTGAAAAAGTGTCATAGATTGTATAAATAAACTTGGTTGCTGGGTCATTAGATATATAAGAATCAATTTATTTACACTCAACTAAGTAGGGTTCGTCTTAATCTGGTACTTGAACACCTGATTTCACGCCCATAGGTTAAGATACAACTATGTACGCAATTGAAATACTTCACGTAAATAGTAACAGAACTATTGGTCCATTACATATATACTTCTTACCCTAACAAGTATAATTTTTTCATATCTCATACATCATAAAATATCATACCAAGTTGGTAGTAAAGGAATTAGGGCATGTTTGGTTTGTAGAATAGGGAATAAGGAATATGAAATAAGAATAAGGAATAGTTAATACTAATATATCACTACAAGAAATCAGGGTCAAATAAAACGAACTTTGACACGGGGTATTTAGTCGTTTCAAACTGGGACGTGTTTGAGTTGGATTAGGCACGAGGTACTGTTTAGCACGTGTACTGACACGGGGTGTTACCTCGTTTCAAATGTAAACGACTGTCTGGGACGATTTTGACACGAGGGATCTGACATAGGCGTACATCGTGCACAATTCGTTGAAAAAACAAAATCTGACACGACCAAGATACGAATTATAAACGACCCCAATATTTGTGATAATAAGAAAAAAATATAGTCATTGCAGAGTATCGAACCTGCGACCATCAGCAATATGGCAGAATATGAGCGCGTTACCACTGGGCTAAGTGGTATCATCCGTTAATTTTACGCAGTCATTTGTAGTTGATTTAATTATTTGCGGGCCTTGCATTTACTTTCAAAACGACCAACCCCATTTATAATACAGATTTACAGAGAGGTAGCAGAGCTGCTTATTTCTCAGAGTGCTGCGTAGAAGAAACATTCTGCAGTGGGTAACAATTATTTTCAGGTAATTATATGCAACTTGATCTCATAACTTTGGTTTTGATTCATCTTCTTCCAATTTTTGTGTTCAACTATCAAAGAATACTTGTTAGATCTAAAGAAATATGAAAGTTTTTGTGCACACCAAGTGTTTGTGTATATGCCGTAGAGAGAATATTGGTTTATGTGGTTGGTATATGATGACATTGTGTGTGGTTGGTTTACTTATGTTTGTTGTTGTACATGAATTTGGAAAAAAGTCTGGTTGGTTTGTACTTTGTATATGCAAGGCTAAGTAAATGAGATGACTTAGTATTAGTTCGATGTTATGGTTATCTTACACAAGCTATTTAATTACTGACAGGGCATACATAAGCACAAGACGGATAAATGGCCGAAGATCGCACATGGATGTGGCGTCGAAAGGATCGACATGGTGCGTTGTTTGACGAGTTCAAGGATGGTGTGAAATCATTCATTCAATTTGCAGTTAACAACTCCGGCGAATGTGGACCAGTAACTGAAATCAAGTGTCCTTGCGTGAGATGCATGAATAGATACTATGAGGATTTAGAAATTGTGAAGGTGCATTTATACAATCACGGATTTAAGGAAGGCTATACTTTTTGGAGGCATCATGGGGAGGTAGAAGGGGGTGTTGGAGTCAATAGTGGCCAAACCGTTGGAGGTGGAGATTATCAAACCGAGTATGAACAGTTGGTCATTGATGCAATGGGAGCCAATGCAGATCCTCTCCACGACGACACCGATGTGCCTACCTTTGATAAGGAAAGTTTCGATGCTTTGTTGAGAGATGCGAAGACACCTCTGTACGATGGTTGCCCGAATCATACAGTGCTATCTGCTATGTCTCAACTCCTGAACACAAAATCAGAAGGTCATGTTAGTGCACGGACTTTCGACGGTATTTTGAAAACAATAGGAGAAATACTACCGGTCGACCATAAGCTCCCTAAGAACTTTTACGAATGCAAGAAGAAAATGGGAAAGCTCGGCCTTGGGTATGTGAAGATACATTCATGCATTAACGGCTGTATGTTGTACTATAAAGAGGACATGCACTTGACTAGCTGCCGCATTTGCCATCATGACAGATACAAAGTTCCCCCATCTGGTAGAAAAAAGGGCATTCCACATCGAGTTCTCCGTTATTTACCCATCACTCCACGGTTGCAGCGCTTGTATATGTCGACGAAGACAGCCCCCCACATGACTTGGCATAACGAGCACCGTTCTCGAAGTGGAACTATGGGACATCCATCTGATAGCGAAGCATGGAAACACTTTGATAGAACACACGAGGAATTTGCTTTGGAACCACGGAATGTACGACTAGGCCTTTGTACAGATGGGTTTACACCGTTCGATCACTATGGAGCTCCGTACTCATGCTGGCCTGTAATTCTGACGGTGTACAATCTACCACCGTGGATGTGTATGAAAGAGCCATATATGTTCTTGAATATGGTTATTCCCGGGCCAAGTCATCCAGGTAAAGATATTGATGTGTTCTTGAGGCCGTTAGTGGATGAATTAACTTCACTATGGTTTGATGGTGTACCATCCTATGACGCGTCACGCCAAGAGAGATTCACATTGCGGGCTGCCCTTATGTGGACAATCAGCGACTTACCAGCCTATGCAATGTTATCTGGGTGGGGTACTCAGGGGAAAATGGCTTGCCCCTATTGTATGCATTTAGGGAATGCCATTACACTTAAGCACGGTGGGAAGGCATGTCATTTTGATTGTCATCGCAAGTTTCTTCCCGAAAACCACCCTTTTAGGTTTCAAGCCGATGTTTTCCGGAAAGGAGTTATTGTTGATGAACCACCACCGCCAATACTATCCGGGGAGGAAGTCTTTGCTTCGGTCTCTTTGCTACCAGATGTGACGTTCGGCAAACACCACAAGAGTGATAAAATTCCCGGATATGGCAAGGACCATAACTGGAAAAAGAGGAGCATATTCTGGGAACTTCCATACTGGAAAACAGCGTTGATTAGGCATAACCTTGACGTGATGCACGTCGAGAAGAATGTATTTGAGAACGTGTTCAACACTGTGATGGACGTGAAAGGCAAGACAAAGGACAACGCTAAAGCGAGGATGGACTTGGCCATGTTATGTAATCGTCCAGAGCTTGAGTTGCAAGAACGGTCTGGGAAGATGTATAAACCCAAAGCAGCTTATTGTCTACTTCGGAAGCAACAACGCGATATTTACAAATGGCTTAAGAAGTTGAAACTCCCGGATGGCTACGGCTCAAACATTTCAAGGTGTGCAAACGTGGAAGAGGTCAAAATAACAGGACTGAAGAGTCACGACTGTCATATTATGCTACAGATGTTACTACCTGTAGCACTTCGAGATATGGTTCCAGACCCAATTTGGGAAGCCCTTGCTGAGTTAACATGTTTTTTCAGAGATATTTGCAGCCGTGTTGTGGACGTAGCTCGTATTAGAGAACTGAAAGTGCAAATAGTTGAAACCATGTGCAAACTAGAAAAGATTTTCCCACCTGGTTTTTTTGATATTAGTGAGCATCTCCTGGTGCATCTTCCACTAGAGGCTGAGTTGGGAGGACCCGTTCAGTATCGCTGGATGTATCCATTTGAAAGGTACATCAACTAGTCAGCACATCCCGAGCATTCATGTTTTCGTTTAACATCATATGGCATTACTTGTGTTTTCAGGTTTCTCCACGGTTTGAAGAAAAAAGTTGGGAACAAGGCTCATGTCGAGGCATCAATTTGTGAAGCCTACATTATCCAAGAGACATCAACTTTTTGTTCATTCTACTTTGCGGACGGCATTGATTCAAGGATCAATAGAGGCCCACGGAATGATGATGGTGGTGTACCTGTTGGTGAGCATAGACTATCTGTATTTCGACATCCAATCCAACTCTATGGGCCGCGTAGTCGCAGTTTCATGCCAGCTTCAGATGTTGATGCAGCACACACCTATGTTATACTTAATACATTAGAACTGTCGCCATACATTGGGTAATCTAATGGCTATGCCTATCATCTATTTTTTTAGTTTGATTGGTTTCCACTACCAGTAGACTTACCTAACCTCGTACAGGTTATTCGAGGATGCGATGAGGCAAGAACACGTGGATATGACACCTCAAGTACTCGACATGCTCCTCCACACATCATTTGCTGATTGGTTGAAAGAATATGTTAGTATGAAAGTGTTGTTATAATTGTTTGTGCATTTGAAAGATTTTTCAAATTGTGTATTAATAGTTGAATAATTGAAGGTTGAATATCACATACATGAAGTTGCTGAAGGCGTTTACGAACTAAGTAGGGGACCCAGTACCATCGTGAAGACCTATAATGGATGCTTTACAAATGGATTTAACTTTCACACACGTGAGCATGGAAGAGAACGGATAAGAGCAAACTCCGGTGTGTGCGTGAAAGGTCAGTGTGGTGGGGGTGGTGATTACAACAACTACTACGGTGCGATTGATGAAATATGGGAAGTGGAATACCTTGGTAGTCGTAATAGTGTGTGCTTACTGAAATGTCATTGGTATGACACGACGACGAAGATGCGAATACATCCAAGACTTGGATTTGTAGAGCTAGACCCTCGGTCTTGCTATCCAACTGACGAGAAATTTGTTTTAGCGAGTCAAGTTGAACAAGTCTTCTATCTTGGGTATCCAGGAGGCCGGAGGGAAAGGAAGGATTGGGTTGCTGTCTGTAAGGGAAAATCGACGGGTAAATATGACATTACGGGGGGTACGGATTCCTCTGCGGCAGACCATGAGTCGAGCAGTTTCCAGGCTGAACATATGGAAAACGAGGTTGCTTTGGACCTTCAGGAAGAGCTTGATAACACAGCCATTCTGATAGATCCTGGACAATTTGCGGAGGTTCCACCAATTGAGCTAAGTGTTGTGCTTCAGTTTGATGGGCTGACAAGAGAACAAGCAGCAGGTAGTAGCTTTCATGCTTTCGCAGGAGGGGAAAATTCAGCTGGTGGGGAAAGTCACTCGGATGACACTGTTGACTCTGATTAGGTTCTTTAATAGCTGGTGTCACTTTGCTAGCTGTTTGATTGCTTAAATTGTTTAAGAGTTGATGTCATTCTGAGATTGTAGTTGTTTAAGCTGTATATTTAGCAGTGAACAACTTATTTGGTGTGTTTTGGGGAAAAAAAAAAAAAAACAGAATACGGTATGTTGTTTGTTATATAGCAGATGTGGTCCTGCAAAATATGCAGTCTTAAACTTGGAATGTTTCAGTTTGTCTGTTGGACTGCTTCCACTTGAGACTAATCTGGATATGAATCGTAGACCAAAAACGTCTAAACCATGTATGTGCTGAGATTTGAACCTCCAATCTTTCAGTTTGATGTTGGACTGCTTCCACTGAGCTGTGTGGGTCATTCAGTAAGAACAAGTTGAATGGACGTATACAGAGATTGGTTATTAGTGACTACTCTGGATATGCAAATAAGGACCAAAATAGGTAAAACCGTGTAACTACTGGGATTTGATCCTTTGATCTGTTTGTTATGACAGTGCTGTTCTTCCACTGAGCTGTGTGGATCATTCATTAATGGTTAACTTAAACAGAATACAGGCATTGTGACAAACTATTAGCATGTTCCACAAAATAAGTTTTTGGATGCCTATCTGACTTGGTCTGCAAAACACCATGGCATACCATGTATTAACAAACTACAATACTTGCATGAATTTATGAGTGTTGAATCAAATTCATGCACGTATTGTGGTGTTTTAATACGTTTATACCACATCCCCAAAATATACATCCTACTAAGAATTGTTATCCCCAAAATGTTAACCAACTAAGTTGTCTTGTACGCGAGCGTTAAACTTGGTCCGTTCGATCAGCACAGCCCACGTTATGTGTGTCCACACAGGGGGAAGACGGCTGACCTAACTTTGCAACAACGGCTGTGACAATCTCCTCAATCCACTCAGCTCGGAATTGATTCAATGCCGATCGTAACTGCTGTTCTTGTATAGACCCCACACCTCCCGTGAGCGATGATGGGTAGTCCCTTTTCCTGGTTTGAACAATACCGTATATCCAGCCCTTATTCTTAAGGGAGCCGGTAGCTTTCTTCCATAGGGCAGCATCCCATCCTGCTTCTTCAACAGATGCTGATGTCTTGTATTTTTCCAGCATCAGAGCTTTATAGGTTTCCTTGCAACACAAAAAACATCGAACGGTAAATAAAAACCAAATTCGATCAAGTTCCAAAAGTTAACAACACGCAGTTCAAGTTTGAAACAGTGGTTACCATGACGTGTGCTGAACGTCTGTCTATGAAATCACTCACTTCACCCTTGCCTCGATGCATTTGCAAGAACAACTCCTCCTTTGTTGGTGGCCTCCCAAGCTCTTCGGCCTACAAGTTAGGGAAACAATTAATTTGAAACTTCATATATTAGTTATATCAAACAAAACGTCGATACAGCAAATGCATAACCATTCTTAATTCGTGCTCTGCAAACGAAACAGATCCACCGCTGTGTTTCCCTACACCGCCCTCCTTCTCCGTGTTCCTGTTTTTCTTATTCTTCTCAGCCACGATCTGCCACTTTTCTTTTGACCAGATGCTGATTAACCCCACCCAATGCACTTGTTTGATCCATTTAGGCTTGTAGTCGATGCAATCTGTGATTTCTGCAGATTTTGCTGCTTTCATGGCATCCCTCCTTGCAATTGCTAGCACGCTCCTGTAACGTTCACCCATGCTTTTGTTGAATGCTTTGAAATAGAGCCTATCCTCCTCCTCTGGCACACTCCACATACTCTGCATAATCAAACGATGATATAGACAAGCATCTGTATTAAATCAGATCAGTTACACAATGAATGCTTAAACATGAGTCAAATCTACCAACTAACTAACCTTATAAATCTTCCACAAGTCATCCTTTGTTGATTCCGGAACATCTGTCCAGTTCGTAAATGGTCCAGGCCAATTACCTCTTAGTGCAACTGTCAAATCCCGTATAGCTGCGTTTGGTGCAATTCTACATTTAAAATGCATTCATATTGTTATTCAGCTATATGCAATTAAGTGTGCTGAAATGACAGAACTTTAAATCAGATTTCGGAGAACATTTGTAACATGCCTAGGTACTTAAGGCTCATACTTACTTTCCATGTAGAATGAGTAGTGATTCCTTCGCACCATCTGAGGACCCCATCCCACCAAACTTACCCATACTGATTCCACGAGCCGGCCTTGTTGTTACTTGTTGATTAGAACCATTACGGACATCAGATGATTCAGTCGATCGGTTGGCTTCAATATTGTCCCCACTACTCGGGACGTTTACACGACCCGACGAATTACCTACCTCTCGAGGATTATGCTGGCTGCCACCATTAGAAGTCCTTCTGATAGTTATTCTACGTGCAGGATAGGCTTGCCCATTATCAGCTTCATAATTCCTTCGGGTTTGATGATTTTCACAGCCACTTCCTCGATTGTTCACCCGATATGCACCTCCCCGCCTGTTATTTCTGTTTGAATAAGATGGAATGTGGACATCACGTTCAACACCATCGTCATCGTATTCATCACCGTAATCGACGTCATCAAACTCTTCTACAATCAGTTGGGAGTTATTCACGATTCCATGGGAAAAACGTGAGTCATCACCCGGATTCAGCCTTCTACGAGAAACAACAACTTCTTCATCCTGCTCAGCCCGGTCTCGACTGTTTGCAGCCCCAAGGACAGCATTTAACATCCAATCATCCATATCGGGATTCAGCAAGTTTTGACCAAATCCCTGGAGATCATCTGCATTTCGTTTTGTACCGCAAATCTGCTGTCTCATACTTTGTTATCTCAGTTAATACTTGGTCTGCAATTTACAAGCAAATCAATAATGTCCCATTAGTTTGTATATTAGTAGCAACGTAGCTTACTGGTAAGCCATTAACGTTTCTGCATCAAAAAAATTTCTGCTACAATAATGTCCCACACACGTTTGTATATAAGCATCTGTTTCTGCTACAAAAAAATTTTCCCCACATATAGATTCATAGCAGCAGGGTTTCGATATGGTATATCGAACAGGGAAAGGAACATCTGTCTATATATATATATATCTGCTCCAAATCATACAACTCTTACAACTCAAATACTTGCTGTAGTTTTTATTTAGAGTTAGTGAGTGATCTCTTGTCTGTAACCACACTTTGATAAATCCTAGCTAGCTTCAGAATTCAAGATGTAATCGATGAACATTAAAATCAAGAACGTAGTTGTCTGGACAGCAATCTAGCTAAGGTTTCGGCAAAGCTGAAATAATCTTCAAAGCTGAAATATGTGTTACTAATTACTAATTATATCCTAATTACATATTACAGATAGTCAATGTGTTACCTTTGACAGGTGGGTGGGCAGATCAAAGGGAAGAATGGAAGGTGGAGCTCTTCACCAACAAGCTGCGTGGGTTGTGAGTTCTGACTCAGAAAATAGACAAAAGGAATGCCTTTCCTAATGCTAAAAACGGCAAAAAGGGAGGGAAATCACTAGTGGTTCCCGCCCACTCATAGTTGACTTAAGGGTTTATTTAAGTTAATAGGTATAATTAGTTTGACTAAGTTTAATGTGTGATTTAGGGTATCTACGTGTCATTTAAGTTATATACTCGTGATTTAAGGTGTATTTACTTAATTTTAAGTCAATTGACGTTAAATGACGTAGTTGTTAGCGATTTAGGGTATACTCACTTAAATAAGATTAACGTGTCATTTAAGTTATATACTCGTGATTTAAGGTATATTTACTTAATTTTAAGTCAATTGACGTTAAATGACGTAGTTGTTAGCGATTTAGGGTATACTCACTTAAATAAGATTAACGTGTCATTTAAGTTATATACTCGTGATTTAAGGTATATTTACTTATTTTTAAGTCAATTGACGTTAAATGACGTAGTTGTTAGTGATTTACGGTATTCTCACTTAACTAAGATTAACGTGTCATTTAAGTTATATACTCGTGATTTAAGGTATATTTACTTATTTTTAAGTCAATTGACGTTAAATGACGTAGTTGTTAGTGATTTACGGTATTCTCACTTAACTAAGATTAACGTGTCATTTAAGTTATATACTCGTGATTTAAGGTATATTTACTTATTTTTAAGTCAATTGACGTTAAATGACGTAGTTGTTAGTGATTTACGGTATTCTCACTTAAATAAGTTTAACGTGTCATTTAAGTTATATACTTGTGATTTAAGGTGTATTTACTTAATTTTAAGTCAATTGACGTTAAATGACGTAGTTGTTATCGATTTAGGGTATACTCACTTAAATAAGATTAACGTGTCATTTAAGTTATATACTCGTGATTTAAGGTATATTTAAACTATTTTTAAGTCAATTGACGTTAAATGACGTAGTTGTTAGTGATTTACGGTATTCTCACTTAAATAAGTTTAACGTGTCATTTAAGTTATATACTTGTGATTTAAGGTGTATTTACTTAATTTTAAGTCAATTGACGTTAAATGACGTAGTTGTTATCGATTTAGGGTATACTCACTTAAATAAGATTAACGTGTCATTTAAGTTATATACTCGTGATTTAAGGTATATTTACTTATTTTTAAGTCAATTGACGTTAAATGACGTAGTTGTTAGTGATTTACGGTATTCTCACTTAACTAAGATTAACGTGTCATTTAAGTTATATACTCGTGATTTAAGGTATATTTACTTATTTTTAAGTCAATTGACGTTAAATGACGTAGTTGTTAGTGATTTACGGTATTCTCACTTAACTAAGATTAACGTGTCATTTAAGTTATATACTCGTGATTTAAGGTATATTTACTTATTTTTAAGTCAATTGACGTTAAATGACGTAGTTGTTAGTGATTTACGGTATTCTCACTTAAATAAGTTTAACGTGTTATTTAAGTTATATACTTGTGATTTAAGGTGTATTTACTTAATTTTAAGTCAATTGACGTTAAATGACGTAGTTGTTAGCGATTTAGGGTATACTCACTTAAATAAGATTAACGTGTCATTTAAGTTATATACTCGTGATTTAAGGTATATTTATTTATTTTTAAGTCAATTGACGTTAAATGACGTAGTTGTTAGTGATTTACGGTATTCTCACTTAACTAAGTTTAACGTGTCATTTAAGTTATATACTTGTGATTTAAGGTGTATTTACTTAATTTTAAGTCAATTGACGTTAAATGACGTAGTTGTTAGCGATTTAGGGTATACTCACTTAAATAAGATTAACGTGTCATTTAAGTTATATACTCGTGATTTAAGGTATATTTATTTATTTTTAAGTCAATTGACGTTAAATGACGTAGTTGTTAGTGATTTACGGTATTCTCACTTAAATAAGTTTAACGTGTCATTTAAGTTATATACTTGTGATTTAAGGTGTATTTACTTAATTTTAAGTCAATTGACGTTAAATGACGTAGTTGTTAGCGATTTAGGGTATACTCACTTAAATAAGATTAACGTGTCATTTAAGTTATATACTCGTGATTTAAGGTATATTTACTTATTTTTAAGTCAATTGACGTTAAATGACGTAGTTGTTAGTGATTTACGGTATTCTCACTTAACTAAGATTAACGTGTCATTTAAGTTATATACTCGTGATTTAAGGTATATTTACTTATTTTTAAGTCAATTGACGTTAAATGACGTAGTTGTTAGTGATTTACGGTATTCTCACTTAACTAAGATTAACGTGTCATTTAAGTTATATACTCGTGATTTAAGGTATATTTACTTATTTTTAAGTCAATTGACGTTAAATGACGTAGTTGTTAGTGATTTACGGTATTCTCACTTAAATAAGTTTAACGTGTTATTTAAGTTATATACTTGTGATTTAAGGTGTATTTACTTAATTTTAAGTCAATTGACGTTAAATGACGTAGTTGTTAGCGATTTAGGGTATACTCACTTAAATAAGATTAACGTGTCATTTAAGTTATATACTCGTGATTTAAGGTATATTTATTTATTTTTAAGTCAATTGACGTTAAATGACGTAGTTGTTAGTGATTTACGGTATTCTCACTTAACTAAGTTTAACGTGTCATTTAAGTTATATACTTGTGATTTAAGGTGTATTTACTTAATTTTAAGTCAATTGACGTTAAATGACGTAGTTGTTAGCGATTTAGGGTATACTCACTTAAATAAGATTAACGTGTCATTTAAGTTATATACTCGTGATTTAAGGTATATTTATTTATTTTTAAGTCAATTGACGTTAAATGACGTAGTTGTTAGTGATTTACGGTATTCTCACTTAAATAAGTTTAACGTGTCATTTAAGTTATATACTTGTGATTTAAGGTGTATTTACTTAATTTTAAGTCAATTGACGTTAAATGACGTAGTTGTTAGCGATTTAGGGTATACTCACTTAAATAAGATTAACGTGTCATTTAAGTTATATACTCGTGATTTAAGGTATATTTACTTATTTTTAAGTCAATTGACGTTAAATGACTTAAGTGTAAGTCAATTGACGTTATTTGACTTAGTTCTTACTCAACAATGTATATTCACTTAGGTATATCATTTCCCACTAAGAAAAAATAATTGATTATATGGAAAATGATACAAAATAAAACAAACACATACATTTTCACCAGACATACATACAATCTAACAGCAATAACTCAACAAATAATGTAAAAAAAAAAAAAAAAACTAAAATCCAGCGATCTGGGCCGAACAACTTAATGGCCTTAAACTGATCCAATCTAAATACTATCATGCAGAAAATTGTGTGTCGGCCCAACAAATGATAGAGCCCATACCGCCAACTATTTTCATGTTTTTTCACATCCCCGCCTCTTTTTCTCTAAACCCTAACACAGAAGCTGAATCCCCCCCAAAATCGATCAATCGTCTCTCTCTCACCCTATCTCCATCTTTGCTCTCCATCCACTGTACCCGCTAAATCGAGGCTACCGGAATCGACGACGTCTACCCCAATCCACGGCGACCTCATGCCGACCCTTTCCTGGTCTTGCATGCACCGATAATCTCACCCCCTCGTCTAAGCCTTGCTGTCGGGGTCCTACAGTACCAATACCTCCCAAACGACGTTAGGGCTAGGAGTTCCACCTATTGGTGCTATCGGCTGCACCGACTGCCCTCTTAATCCTCACAGGTTACGATTTTTCTCTTTCTTGGCCCTTCTATTGACAAATGGAAACCTTCAAAAGTTGAATCACTATTTACAATTAGGTTAAACAAGGTATGCATGTTAATTATCTGCTTGATGTCTCAGATTTTTAGATTGTATAAAAATTTCTCTGATTTCATTTTGAACCTTAACAAATCTACATACTGAATATTTGTTCTGTGCAAGTAAAACTCACCCATTGACACAAGACTTAGTTAAACCACATGCATTCTGTGTCATTCACTGAACATAAGACATTTTAGGTCCAATTAGAGTTTTTTTATTTCTATGTACTCAGTTGGAACTGACTGGGGCACTATTTTTCTTTGGAATTTGTTATTTTTCTTCAAATTGATGTGCTCAAAATTGCTGCGCCGGTACAGATTGACCATACAATTTGCAATTTGAATATAACATGCATTATCTTAATACTGCTGTTTAAGTAATGATTTAACAGTCTTTTGTTTTTCGTAATACAGTATACTATCACAATGCCGAAGCGAAAAGGTATATCTGCCGGTACAAATCCACACTCACCCCAACAATTTAAGCTTGGTGGAAATTGCAAAGTGCCTGGTGCAATTCGAATAACCGATGCGGATCACAACCAAGAACAGACAACATTTAGGGCCCTTCCTACTTTACAAACGAGACGTAACGCTTATTCGAGAAACAAAATCGGACCAGCACACCGTAACATCAACCTTTCTGCCGAGGTCAACACAACAATAAGGTCGGCTCGTCAAACCAGTGACGGTGATCAGACCGAACATATCAACTTGGAGGATGAAGGTAACCTGATTGTTTTCCCAAAAACTGTAACACAATTTTTAATTCTCTGTGGTAAATGAACAAATAAACTAACTTATTCTATTGATTTACCACAACACGTCTAAAATAGGTGACGTGCAATGTCCTACCGCTGAACGGGACGACCCAGCAGCTCCGGAGGAAACTCCTGCGGATGTATCCCCGGTTATCTCAAATGATGGTTCTCAACTCCCTCCCATGACCCCACAACCAAGCGCCCAACCGTCGTTCGATGGTGAGGACGATACGGACGTTCATTCCACAGACAGTGTTGCACCTACCTGTCCTGATAACCAACCAACAACCAGTGGTACAGTGAAGGGTAAAAGAGGTTGCCGAGGTCCTACCAAGCTGAAGACCAAGGGAAGGCGAGAAAAAGGGGAGCCTCATATCAAGCTGACTTTCGATGAACACGGGAATGTTGACAGTGATAATGCTACTACATTTGCCTCCTTCTGTGGATACGCTATGCGTAAATATGCACCACTTGATATAAGGTCGTGGGATAATATTCCAGAGAAAGCGCTCGAGAAAATTCTCAAGAAGATCACGGTGAGATGTTTATTACTCTAATTGATTCTTCCAATATATACACATATATATACACATTTCTGTTGATGATTTTTCTGAACTGCAGAGGCATTACGACATTCCAAATGATCATCTCGTTATGGAGAAGATCTTGAAATCTCTGGCAACGAAGTTCAGAGCCTGGAGAACCCGTCTGAAGAAAAACCACTTTGACAAGTACACCACTTATGAGGAGAGGCTGAAGAACAAACCCCGGAGGTTCTCTAAGAAAGAGTGGAAATACATGATCGATATGTTCTCATCCAAAGAGTTTCAGGTAAAATTTGGTTCATCTATAATGCACTCTATTACAAAATATGTTAATACTAATGATCATCTATAACTCTTCCTTGTTTCATGACTAAAATGATAGGAAAAGAGCGCGCGAAGCAGGAGTAATAGAAAAAAGAACCTGAATGTACATGCTTCAGGAACTAGCAGCCACCCCAAAGTTGCTAAGCAGGTATCCACCCATTTCGTTCATCAACTTGAAATTGTTATTCCTTACTTTTCGGGTACATAACTCAAACAAATTTAAAATTCTTCAGCTGAAAGAGAAGGAAGGGTCAAATGTAGGAAATTATCATATTTTTGAAAAGACACATACCCACAAGGATGGCAAGCCAGTTGACGTGCGTTCAAAGGTTATTTTGGTATGTTTTGAACCCTTTCATTTGTCTTGATTTGTTTGGTCATAAATTAGTTGTTAACACTAATCACTTGAATATCATAGGAACAATGTCAGATACTAGCCGGACAACGAAATATTGACTTGGACACAGCATTGGACCAGGTGCAGAACCGGAAGAAGAAGCGTAACACAGCCCGCCTATTCAAAACAGTGATATTAGATAGCGTTGATGATGAAGAGGACGAAGAGGACGAAGAGGAGGAAGAGGACATCGACCATGAATCTGCAATACAGAGGGCGCAGCGGGCTGAGGAGCTAGCTATAGAGGCGCAGAAACAGGCTGATGAGGCGAAAGCACGGGCTCGGGAGTTGGAGACACAACTAAGGGAGGCACTGAACCATTCCATGAGAGCAACTTTAGGTGAGGCTGCTGCAAAAACACAATTGGCTGAAGTCCGGGTTGAGCTTGCAAACACTCGTAAACAGGATGTCGACACCTATCTCAGAAGCCATTTGCTCAAAACACCGACTAAGGCCAGCAATGTAGAAGATGCCCCAGTTGCCGATGGATCATCGAGTGACATTGATCGTAAGAACTCTATACCTTAGCAAATTGTGCATGATTGAAGAATATGTTTACTCATTTCGGTAATGCTTATTGCTTTTTCAGTTTCCACGGACAAATCTACTGAGTGATGATCATCGTGGCGGACTTTGCTTACCTTGGCTGCATCTACTATGTAGGTTTAACTATTAGTTAACATTAGCTGGGTGGACAATGACATTTTCTGCTTTGTCCTATCTTCCTTTTTTTTGCAATGTGCTGTGGATTTGACAACGTTTAACTTTGTGGTATGCTTGGTTGATGAACTTTGTATGTATATGCGGATTATGAAATGTTTTGGAATCAACATGGCTGTTTTATTTGGCAGGAAGCAATTTCATTGGTTTCTCCATTATCCTTCTTAAATCAAATAATCTGGTCTCATAATAAGCTGTTTGAAATACATATCACACTCTATAAAAACCTTTAGCAAACAAATAATAACATTCAAAAAATATCATATAGGATCATAAGTATCTTCTCTATAGATGACTTTTAGAATCAAGTTATTTGATACAAATTTATCATACAGAATCAAATTCAGCAAACGTACAACTATTAATAGAATCATCATATATCATTGTTTACGCCTTTTTACAAACGGTCGTGTCGAAACTCATTTTTACCTCTACAATCAACAAAGGCTGACCATAAATGACCTAACAGCGTCGGCTTTATGTATCAACACATCAAATTGTACAGTCTAATTACTTTACATAACGAATTCTAAAACTACATAACATAATCACCGTGTTTGATTCAACAATTGTTGTACAGATACACTAATTTCGACACTGTTATGATGTAACCTAATCAAAATACTTGTTTACAAAACCTTTCTGTGACATCAGTATATCTGATTCTAAAAATAGGTACCTGAATCATCAATTAGTCGTGCACACTCGTTTCAACTGCCGTGTACACTCATTAACGGGCTTCACAAGAATTTGGCACGGCACCTCACCAAACGGATTACCAACGTTTTGTACACGAGGAACAGTACCAGCAACGACCTACCCCGTGTCAGAAAAAATTTCACACTTGATTACTAATAACGAGGTCACCCCGTGCCTAACCCGATTCTACAACGTTTGCACATGAATTAGAAACGAACTGGCCCGTCCCAATTGACCCTGCTCTCTTGTAGTGTATGATGTTGTTTGATTGACATGAGAAATATGGAATGGAAATTCTAAATCCAATGTTTGTTTGGCAGAATGTTATAGGTAAAAAAAATTGAATAAGTCCAAATGTATATATATAAATATATATATATTTTTTTTCTATCTATATTAACCAAATTAACAATGTTAATTAAATATGAAAAAGTTGGAACGAGCGGCAACGGCGGCGGGCGGCGTCTAGCATGCGGCGGGCAGGTGGCAGCTATCATGCAGCAGCTAGCGTCGGGGGCAAGTTTTATAATTTGTATAAATTTAAAATTGTCTTTTTTTATTTTTATTCCTTTATTTCAGCAAATTTAGAAAACTTAATCCTATGATTTATGCTAATATCATGAATAAATAATAAAAAATCCTCATAATGATTACTCATTCTCTATTCCTATTCCAATTCCACCAACCAAACGAGCCGCTAAACTCATTCTCTATTAGACTCCTCTTGACTGCATAAAATAGTAAAATACATATGACTCCTTTATGTCACCCATGTAATACCTTAAAAATAAAGTAGAATAATCAATGGCTTGGCTGAGTATACAACGAAGATTTTAAGATAAAATAGTTAGCTAGTCTCTAGAATGATTGAAGTTGGTCTATTTTTAGATAGAATATAATTTTTCCATCGAAACCAGTGAATGCCGACACCACTTTCTAATCTTCCACTATATATATGGAGCCAGTAATGTTCTGGTAGGCGGATGGTCGGGACGGGTTGATAGAGTGAGTCGTTGGTTGTAACTGACGGATATCTCGAAGTTTATATTTTTTTAAATATATAGTATTAAAAAGGCTATTATTGGCACAAGCAATACTAAATTGTTAAAGATGTTCGACTAAATTCTCTTATAATTTTTTATGTTTCTCTTTATCGTGTATTTAGATATTATAATTATTAGGGATCATATTTTTATTACTACTAGGTGCAAATATGCATGCATCGCGGAAGATAATTGATATGTATAATTATTGATATAATAATAGTGATTAATCAAATTCACTAAACCGATTTTATTTCGTCATAATCAACGTATAATGTTCTTCGTCGATTGACATATCTTGATTTATAATCGTCAGCAGATTCACGCTTACGTACGTTAATCATATACATACTAATAAATCAGTTATAAGTATTAATATGGTGTTTTTACTAATTGATTTATATACGTAAATTAGAAATATATTATATATCACCCTAAAAAAGATTTTTAGGATAATGTATCATAAACAAAATATCCTCATTTAATATAACTAGAGAAGTTAGCACATGTGATACATGTACATCCAAATAAATAGATGATTATCTAATACTTTTATAAAGAGATGAACAACATAATATCATTATAAAATAAACTAAAATATATAAACGAGTTATTTTATTTATCACGATATTAAATGAGTTTATAAAGAGATTACAATATCTCAAATGAGTGCGTCTATGGTAAGGAGGCCTCTTAAAATGCAAAAATATAGAGACCAATCTCAAGGTGACACATAAGCATTTCTTCTAAATTTTTATGGAGTGCATCACATGTGATTATCTTACATGTTTAAGTATTAACTGTTTCTTTTCACTAATTCTTTTATAACTCTAATTAAGTTTAATTGATTTATATATATATTTCTTCTTACCCAATTTTTTTTTGTTAGCATGTTTTCTTATTCGACTAATTCGAGTTTTTGACTAATATAGGCTTGCATGAACAACCAAATACAAATATAGACTAGATTAATAATTATTTATCAATATAAGCCTAACCGAGATGTCACATCTCGGTTAGGATTTTTAAATCTTAACCGAGATGTGACATCTCGGTTAAGAATAAAAAAAAAAATATATATATATATATATATATATATATACTTTTCCTTTGTCCAGGGGCTGTCAGCATGCTGACAGCGTGACCAAATGCTTTGAAAAGCATCTGGTCTGGTCCGGTTCTGACCAGACCGGGCCAGATGCTTTGAAAAAGCATCTGGTCCGGTCCTGACCAGATACTTTTAAAGCATCTGGTCCGGTTCTGACCAGACCGGACCAGATACTTGAAAAAGTATTTGGTCCGGACCGGTATCTGTTGGGGGACTCGGCGAAGTAAAAATTACAAATTTCTTTTTTATATACGATTATATTTTTTTAAACTATACATACAGTTGAGAAACAAATATTTTAAAATTATACATGAATATTCAATTTTTTATCATATCGATTTAATTATTTTGTAGATGCACATTTTATCAAGAGAATCACCATTATTTATCTAAACGATAGAATTAAATAAACATTCCAGTTGCAAGAGAAGAAAACCATCATGGTTTGTCAAAATGAATGGATTAACAAACTTTCCAATTGCATTTTAACGCAGACGTACAATCACTATTAATAGATTCTAAATAACAATAATATTTTAGGTCAGCTGCCATCAAATTTAATTTTTATTTTTGTAGACACGTGCAATTCTTAATTAACGACACATGTGTACAAAATGTAAACAAAATTAATGGTATCTACATAAAATATTATTGCGATTTATACTTTGATAAACAGTGATTTCTGCTGTTGAAAATGCAATTGGAAGTTTTATTTAATTCTATCGTTTAGATAAACCATGGTGATTCTCTTCTCTTGATAAAATGTGCATCCACAAAATAGTTAAGTCGATATAATAAAAAAATTGAATATTCATGTACAATTTCAAAATATTTATTTCTCAACTACACGTATAGTTTTAAAAAAATATCATCGTAAATATATATATATATATATATATATATATATATATATATATATATATATATTGTATTTTTTGCTTCGCATGGTCCTCCAACAGAGACCGGACCAAATATGATGGTTTTCTTCTTTTGCAATTGGAAGGTTTATTTAATTCTATCGTTTAGATAAACCATGGTGATTCTCTTGATAAAATGTGCATCTACAAAATAGTTAAATCGATATGATAAAAAATTGAATATTCATGCATAATACTAAAATATGTTTCTCAACTGTATGTATAGTTTTAAAAAATATCATCGTAAATAAAAAAAAATTGTAATTTTTGTTTCGCCGGGTCCCCCAACAGCCACCAGACCGGACCAAATATTTTTTCAAATATCTGGTCCGGTCTGGTCAGAACCAGACCAGATGCTTTAAAAGCATCTGATCAGGACCGGACCAGATGCTTTTTCAAAGCATCAGGCCCGGTCTGGTCAGAACCGGACCGGACCAGATGCTTTTTCAAAGTACCTGGCCCGGTCTGGTCAGAACCGAACCGGACCAGATGCTTTGAAGCATCTGTCCTGGTCACGCTGTCAGCATGCACATGGCAGCTCTGACAGCCCCTGGCCAAAGGAAAAGTATATATATTTTATTCTTAACCGAGATGTCACATCTCGGTTAAGATTTAAAAATCCTAATCGAGATGTGACATCTCGGTTAGGCTTATATTGGTAAATAATTATTTATCTAGTCTATATTTGTATTTGGTTGTTCATACAAGCCTATATTAGTCAAAAACTCGACTAATTCTGTAAGAAAGTCACATTTATAGCAAGACAATTAATGGATAATAATTTACAGTAGCTTTGTCGCATTTTTTTTTCTAAAATCCTATTGGGTCGGGTAAACCCTATAGGGTAAACGTGTTTAAATAATTTCATGTTTATTTTTCTTCTAAAACTCTATTGGGTCGGGTGAACCCTAGAGGGTAAATGTGCTTAAATAATTTTATGTTTTTTTTTCTTCTAAAACCCTATTGGGTCGGGTAAACCCTAGAGGTAAATGTGTTTACATAATTGTATGATTTTTTTATTCTAAAAACCAAATAATTTAGTGAACAGTTTAGCCTGATCACCTGATAAACCTTAAAGGATAAATGAGTCGACAAGTGTTCTTATATTATAATCAACTAGATTATTATCTAAATATTATATTATATAGGAAAAAAAATATAAAAATGTTTATATAAATATTTGATAAATAAAATTAATTAAGATAAGATTTAAAAAAAAAAATTATAACTGAAATTTGAACATACAAAAATATGAGTAAAAGCTAATAAAATAATTATATGAAATAAACTTACTGTACACTCAACAAAAACTTGGGATAAATGTTGACGTGTCACTCTGCAATTGGTCTCATTTTTCTCCATTATTAAGGAGGCCCTTAGCTAATTATTATTCTATAAAAAATGAGTTTATGAGTTTGCATCCTTGTTTTTAAATTACTCGGCCCATAATATATACCCTTCATTAATCATCTTAAAGAAAATACTAACCCTATAGAGGAAATTTCTTTCTAAAAAAGTATCACACAAGACCAAGTTTTTTTCGGCCAAACAGAAGACCAAGTTCACTTATGATAAATCAAATCATTCCATCAATCATACACGATCTCCGTAATTGATACATTCCACTTGAACATGAGATTTTTCTCATAACTATGAAGCCCTTTGATCAAAATAACCAAATATCTCATATCAGATAGATGAAAGAATATCACTTATGTCGTTTAACGTAATAAGAAAAGAACAAATCAAATGTGATTAAGTCACCAACACCACAACACATCAAACAGCAAACAGAAGCAAACATTGACACCAATGTCCATTTATTGTGTCAGCAATTACAAGTTTGATCGAGTTAAATTCAATACATTTTTTTTTCTTCATATAGTTTCCAATGTCCATATCATTGTATCAGCAATTAAAAAGTTTTTGTAGCAAAAGAAGGATACATATATATATATATATATATATGAATTAGAGAATATAGATAACAAGAGAACTTTAGTAGATGTATTCTTACAGGGTGGACTGTAAACCGATAACGATATAAAATTATAAGAAAAAGCATGCTCGTGCGACTTAGAAATCTATTTAGAGAAAAACCATACAATTGAAAATCAGTGTAGATGAAAATCCTACGACTGGAAAATTCAGTCCCTAAATTTACAAAGCACAAGAACGGACAAATGGTAGTGCATCTAGAAGAAGATAATCCAAAATACTGTAAACTAACGGGTCTCCTATGGAGGAGGATCAATAACTTAGCCGGCAACAGTTGGAGGAATAAGGAAGGGCATGCTAATACGAAGCCACTGTAGGGGCAAAGAATAGTGAATGTAGGTTAGAATATTGGAGCGCGGTTTAGAAGAAGAGTGAAGGGAAGAATTATGTCGATTAAGAACGTTGCTTGGTGAAGCTTTGAAAGATCTTAACGTTTGAAACACATGTACTTAATTAGGTTGGGTAAATGAAAATTGGAGAGGCTATTCTCACTTTTATTCTCACTTTTAATATTGAGAAGGAAATATAATATAATAAGTAAATTAAATAAAAATATATATGCATTAAAATAATATAATATTTTTTTATTACAAATATTTCATATTTAATAATATGAAATTTTATAATATTTCAAAGTTTATAATTGACAGTTGTGACACATGGTGAAATATAAAAAAAAAAATGATTCAGTAAAGTTTAAATTGATTCAAAGTTAAAAAAGTAGTTATTTAAGTCTATATCATTATTTAACTTAATTAATATTAAAAACGACAGATTACGTTCGTGTCTTTATTTGACTTAAGTACTAGAATTATATATATATAATCTAAGAGAGAAGCTCAGGGAGTTCCCACTAGTAGGAACTATACCATTTCATTATTCACTCGATAATAAAACAATAATATTTGTAATCCTAGTGGCGTTTAATGGCATCCACTGGCAAATATTGGAACTAAGAACTCCCATTTTAGAACTATTAACTCCCATTGGAAGGTAGAGTTCTTTTATAATCATTATTAATATGAATCAACAGTAAATGACACTAGGGACCTTTTCGCAATAGTAAATTTACAAAATGGAAGGGTAATTACTACGAATGAACATTTCGTGCCCTACTTCCCTATTATAGTCTCTGTTATACTACACAAAACTTTCACGATAAACAAATAAAAACAACTTTTTTAATATACAATATATAATAATATAATACAAGTATTATTAGGTTTGTGTATTTTTTTTTAAAACTTATTAGACATAGTGTACGAATGAATGTGATGACTCTAAAAAGTTAAATTGACTCATTTAGCTCTTTAGATTTCATACGCCCAATTGTTCAATAATACTCATATAGATTTTTAAAAGAAAAAAAATCATAAAAGTAGATGCACTTATGTCATATTTTGTATATATAAAAATAAAAATATTTATTTTTATTTGTTATGGTGATAGTTTATAGTTTATAGTTTAGAGCACTTCCAATAGCAAGTGCCTAGTGCCTCTACATCAGCAGCCACGTCACTGCCAACTCATCAAGTGACACTGCTACAGTATTTGCTACAGTAAATGGCACTGTAAAATTGGCACTCTCTCAAGTAGTGGAGGCCAAGTTCCACTTCTATATTGGGACCCACATAATTTCATAATTCAAATATAATTTTTGCATTATATATAAATTATATATCATTATATATAAATTATATATTCATATTTTTTTTACAAATACGGACATGAATAAATAATGAGATTCAAGTATTAGATGTTTTAATTAAAAAAATAGGAAAAATATATACAAAATTATAAAAAATTGAGAACCATACCAATTATGCGAGAGGAGAACCAGACCAAAAATCAGTAATATACTTCAAAAAATTGATTTTTGACAGGACCAGACTGTTTTGAACTGGATCAGTTTTGTCGGAGGATCGGTTTTTTGTTTTTTGTTTTTTTTTTTAATTAGGGTAAATTTGTATGGGAAAATGGGTCGGACCAGTTTTGAATCGAACCAGAATTTTTTTTACAGTTCCAGTCCAAAATCGGTCCAGAATTTTTAGTGCTAATTTCAAATTCAGTCCAGACCAGACCATACTGTTTTAATTAGTACCAATCCAGTTCGGAACATATTCGGGCCCGACCGGCTCGTGCATATCCATAGTTCTCTATTGTCAATTCATTGCAATAATTATACGTTACTTGACCAAGGTAAAATTACTATTAGGTGCAGTCCCCATGCGGCATGCAGAATGATTGAATCAATCAAATTCATTGAATCTATTATTTCACCATAATCAGTGTATATCTGTTATACGTTGATTGACATATCTTAATTCAACATCATCAACATATTCACGTTTATGTACATCCATGATCATATTAGTAAATCGATTATTGCATTAATCATGTGTTTTTATATATGATTTCCAATATATGTAAATTAGAAATATATTATATATACATCATTCTAAAAGTATAATTTTTATAATAATTTATTGTAAAAGATTATTTCTTTCATATAATAATATAATATAATACGTAAAATATATAAAAATATATATGCATTAAAATAATATAATATTTTGTAGTAATTATTTTCCATATTTAATAATTTGAAATGTTATACTATTTCAAAATTTAGAATTAACGGTTATTCAACATGGTAACATATAAACAAATTAGATATGGAAATTTCGAAATTGATTCAAAGTTAAAAAGTATTAATTTTGGTTCGTGTCGTTATTTATGTTACATAATATTCAAAATGACTGATTACGGCTCTTGTCTATCTGACTTAGCGTAACCGAATATATATACAATCAAAGAGATGAGCAACACAATCGAATAAAATAATATTAAAAAGTTGGCACCGACATGAACAGTAACTTGGGAGTTCCTACTAGTTGGCACTGTCCCACATCACTATTCACTCAATAATAGCAAAACAGTAATATTAGTAATCCTAGTCACGCCTAGTAACGCCTAGTCAGTCTCCAGTGGCAAAAATTGGAACTAGGCACTCCCATTTTGGAACAAGGCACTCCTATTGAAAATGCAAGTGCATATTTAATCATTACCCATAGGAACCAATAATAAATGACACTAAACACTCTTTACAATAATAAATTTACAACATGGAACTAGGCACGATGCACTACTATTGGAAGTGCTCTTATACACTGGGAAAGGAAAGGGGTATATATTAATCCGTCCGACTCTTTAACTCCTGTCCTCATGAATGTCCCTACACGAGTCACGACAAGTCAATCATCCAACTGCGAAGACGCGCTTCTCTTTCTTTGTGGACTCACTCCAGCCCAGCCAGTTCAAAGCAATTCTCATTACTCATCATCATCGTTTCTTTCTCCGCTTCTCCATTCAAGATTTGAGACATGGGTTGTCGGGGGAGTAAAGAACAGCTATCGCCACCGAAAGCCATCAACAATCATCATAATGTCGGGTACAGATCATCTGGCGGCGCTCCCAATGATTCTTCTTCAAGAATCCAAGCAGAAACCCAAAGAGTTTCTCAGAACCCGCTGCCGCCGGCTCCGGTTCCGATCAAGCCCGATTCCAGCTCCAACCCCAATTCAATCCTAGGTAAGCCCTTTGAAGACATCAAGCTGCAGTACACCCTCGGTAAGGAGCTCGGGCGGGGCCAATTCGGAATCACGTACCTCTGTACGGAAAACTCCACGCGCCGCCAATACGCCTGCAAGTCGATTTTGAAGAGGAAGCTCGTGTCGAAAGGCGATAGAGATGACATCAAGAGGGAGATTCAGATTCTGCAGCACTTATCAGGGCAGCCCAACATAGTGGAGTTCAAGGGGGTGTTTGAGGACAGACATTCCATACACTTGGTGATGGAGCTCTGCGCGGGTGGGGAGCTATTCGATCGGATTATCGCACGTGGGCATTATTCGGAGAAGGCTGCGGCTTCGGTTTGCCGGGCGATTGTGAATGTGGTTCATGTTTGTCATTTCATGGGGGTGATGCATCGCGATCTCAAGCCTGAGAATTTCTTGTTGGCTAGCAGGGATGAGAATTCTATGTTGAAGGCAACTGATTTCGGACTCTCCATGTTCATTGAAGAAGGTTAAATCTGTTCTCAGTGATATAGCTCAATTACTGTAATATTGATGAAATTAATGGGTCAAAAACTTAGCTTGACAATGAAGATGAGTTTAATTAATCCAATACTAATATAGCATGTAAATTCGAAAAACCGGATTATCAAGATCTTAGATTTGATCTGCATTATTTAAACTTTGTATTGAAGACAGTTTAGTTTATTGGACAATAATCTGACTTTGCGAAGAGTCATTTGTTGCATAATTTTTATATTTGATGATTTGTATCACTGAGCATTTTATATAGCCTTGTTTTCTTTGGCCTGGATCTGCAAAGTTCTAGAGTTAAACATTACTTGATTTGGATTCACTTAACATGGCCTAAATTAGATAGCTCCTTAGATGAAACCAATCTGTTAATTTGAAGGTCAAGCATGAATCGGGCTTAGCATGTTCTTGCGTATTATGAAAGAAAGGACCAATTCTGAGTTTCTGAGAAAAGGAAATCTATCAAGTTAAAATTTAGTCATAAAGTGAAAAAGTTATTTTTGTATGAGTAAAGTGAGGAATTGAGATCGTCAATAGTTTCCAGAACTGGAAAAGATTCCATTTTCACACTAAATCTCACTCTAAGCTTCACAATTTGTAGCAGTGGTCTTGACAAAAAATATGATACTCTTGTCACAAATCAAGAAAAAGGATATTCATTGTTGAAACTACTAAATTTGCTGCATTGTTCCAATCTTTTCAGGGAAAGTATACAGAGATATAGTAGGAAGTGCTTACTACGTTGCTCCGGAAGTTCTCAAACGCCACTACGGAAAAGAGATCGACATTTGGAGTGCTGGAGTAATTTTGTATATTCTACTTTGCGGCGTTCCTCCATTTTGGGCTGGTATGGATTCAAAGCATTTCTTGCTAACTTCTTCCTTTAATTTGGTTGATGAGTGAAGTAATTTGATTTTTTCTGCAGAATCTGAGAAGGGGATATTCGATGAGATACTAAAAGGAGAACTTGACTTCACAAGTCCACCATGGCCATCTATTTCGAACAGTGCCAAAGATCTGTTGAGGAGGATGCTGACCCAAGACCCGAAGAAGCGGATTACCTCGGCTCAAGTTCTTGGTATTAAACATCTCTACTACTTTTTTTTTTTACAAAATCATGTCAAATATGTCGTATATTTACAAATTGTGTTGTAAAAAAATCGTAAATGGGCCCTTTACTAAACAGTATTTGTGCATATTTAGAACATCCATGGTTGAAAGAAGGAGAGGCGTCTGACAAACCAATAGACAATGCAGTACTTTCGAGGATGAAGCAATTCAGGGCGATGAATAAGCTTAAGCAACTTGCTCTGAAGGTGTATTACTTGAAAATGCTATCTAAAAGCTTATGATATGAAAATCTTTTCAATATACGCATATCTCTCTGTTTATGATATTAATCGATTGAATTGTGAATGTTTCTCCAGGTGATTGCAGAAAATCTGACAGAAGAAGATATTAAGGGGCTTAAAGCGATGTTTGCAAACATGGACACCGATAACAGCGGGTCTATCACCTACGATGAACTCAAAACAGGTTTAGCTCGGCTCGGGTCAAGACTCTCAGAGACAGAAGTTCAGCAACTGATGGACGCTGCAAGTGTTTTGAACACCAGACAACACTATCTTATGAACCTTAAATTCTTGTTATTTGCATTGTTGTAGCATTTAGCCATAAATCAATATCTCTGTTCATGCTTACGTTTCAGGCTGATGTGGATGGCAATGGATCGATAGACTACATTGAGTTTATCTCGGCCACAATGCATCGGCACAAGCTTGAGAGAGACGAGCACCTATTCAAAGCCTTTCAATACTTTGACAAAGATGGTAGTGGGTGAGTTTACTCTCTATTGTTAGTAACTGTGAAAAATGATGGTCTGCTAAACCAACTCTCTTAAAAAAAGTTAGCTTTCTTGATGATACAGAATACTTTAAAGACCAATAACGTGAAAATTCAATTGAACGGAAGATTTACATGACTCAACTTTGATACCATATGATGGACCATTTTGACTAACGATCCTAAAATGTAAAGATTGTTGATAAATGTGTGTTCTAATATTCTTTTCAATTGAGAAAATTAACGGGTGGCTCCAAGCCTACAAAATCGTGCCACATGTACCAATTTAGAATTTCAGGCTAATTCTTAGGTGAGCTTGGTGTTTACACCAACAAGCCAATCAAAATGTGACAGGTGTACGGTAGTTTTGTGGTTTTTTTTCTTCTAAGAAACTACTGGGATGAGTGAACTCATAAGACAAATGGGACACTTTTCTAATTGTGGTTAACTTACACAAGCTCACCTAAGAATTTTCCTTCGTATGGCTTATTGTTTGTGTTTCTTCTCTACTGAAAAATCAAAATGGGTTCTGATTGTTACTGAAAATGTTGCAGATATATCACGAAAGATGAACTAGAAACTGCAATGATAGACCATGGAATATGCGATGATGGCAACATCAAAGACATAATCGCCGAAGTCGACAAAGACAATGTATGTTGTAAACTCTGAAATGTCTCTGTTTTTCCAAAAACAAATTTGTGTCTTCCTGACATGTTGTAACGAATGTTTGCAGGACGGAAGAATCGACTACGATGAGTTTTGCGCTATGATGAGAAATAAGGTGCAGCTGCCCGGTAAGCGTTCTTAGTTTCTGCTGCAAATTAATAAACTGAGAGATACGTAATAAATTGCCGATATCGGAGGAGGCGGTGTACACAAGATTCTGTAAGATTCGGAACATAGAGATTTTGTGTTTAGTCTAGTCTGTGTATATGTCTTGAGTTATACGACGACATTGTTTACACACAGGTTTGCATAATGTAAAGATTTTCACGGTCGTAAATTGGTACATAAAACTTTGGATCTTACGTAAAGTTGGGACTATTGGGATTCTGTGTTTAGTCTAGTCTAGTCTAGTCTGTGTATTCGAACCTAGAAAAGCATTCTGGCCTGGGTTTGTATTTGAACCCAGCACAACATGATGTTTTGATTTGGATCTAATATGAACCCATAATGTTGTTATGGGTACTAATATGAACTCAGAATGCTGTTTGGATTTGGATCTAACCCCAACAACATTCAAGGTTCAGACCCGAACGCAGAATGTTCTTCTGGGTTCGACTGTTGAAAAAAAGTAGTTGCCATTGCTAGTTGAACTTTGCATCTTTGGACAAATTGTTAGCTCAGCTGTTTTTTTATATAATAAAAAGTTAGCTCAATTTGTCCAACCGTACATTCACCTAGTTCCGTTTCATTTCCTGTATATTTGGACTGAAAGCCTCACATGCTACACACGTGATGTTCATTGTTCTCGTTCATCCTTCAATTTCTTTTTTCATCAACCAAAAACTCAAGTTCAAGTACCAGTCTTCAATTATGCTTTTACAGATATTAATGAATAAAAATCCTTATGCCGAAGGAATTAAGTTACATCATAAAGTTTTTGATAAAAAAAACAAACGTTACATCATAAAGTCAACCAATAAACAAACATTGACATTGCTCGTTAATTTTATCAAATTTCAAGGCATTTAATTGGTCAGGGTTGGAAGTAGTCGGCTCTTAGTCTTAATTTTAAAAAATCCCGCCCGTCCCGCCCTTGCCCGTCCCAAAAATCCCGTCCCAAAAATGTACCCAAGCCCTAATGGGCGGGACTTTTCTTCTCAACTAGGGATAGGGCTAGGGCTAGGGATTTTTTACGAAGTCCCAAAAGATCCGTCCCATCCTTTTTTGCTAACTAATCAGCTATAAACTATAGTTAGTTAAGTTAACTTTAGTGATGGCTCGGGTTGAAGTTCCATTTGATCTGGGATTTGTATTTATAACTTGTTATGTCAGAATTGTTGGTGACTTTGTGTTAGAGTCTTGGTAAAACTTAGTTTTGGAGTCATTGGTGAACTATTTTGGAGAACCAAGTTATGTGTTGAACTTGGTGTTCTGAGGGATTTTGGTGTTTTATGGTGAACTTTGTGGTATGTGCTGAACTTTGTTGTTGTTCTATGTTTGGTTATGGTTTAATTAAATTGAGTATGATTTTTTTTTTTTTTGAACTTGGATGAGAATTTGGGTTTGTCCCATTTGTCCCTAGTCCCTGTAGGCCCGTGACGGGAGGGCCTTTTCCTACTAGCTAGGGCTCGGGATAGGGCTCGGGACAGACATTAAGTGACCCTAATTTTAGGGATTGGGCCATTTTTTAGAAAAAGTCCGCTCATCTGTCCCATGCTCAACCCTAATTTTAACCATCGGAATGTCTAACATTTTGCATAAATAATAATAAATTGGCTCTGAAAATTCCCTTACAAGAAATTAATTTTGAAATTTTTCGGAATCGGGTAAAAAGCAATTAATTCTTGTTAATTAAAGGAAAAGAAGAGAGAAACCATATCTTTATCTAGTCTAGGGAAAGATTTTGGCAAAAGTGAACATAATATTCAGTATTATAATGAACATCCAAACACATATTTACGTACCTTTCTTTCTTAATTCACCACCATAGCATAGATACTACATATGACTCCATTTGTGAGTCCATGCAGCCTTAGCTTTGCAGTTAAGTTGGGTGATAGAAATGATATTGGCACGGCTCAATCCAATGACAAATGATCGTCTCTGCTATCCATTCGATCTTCAGATTGAACCGCGCCAACATCGCTTCTGAATCCGAACATCATCAATATTGTACTATCTACAAAAAAACATGGTTAGCAAATAATGCAAGGTACATCCATCAAAACATAGTGGGTCATATTGCTCGATTGATCATCGATTTTAGTGAATGATATCGAAATACATATGGTATATGTGTATGAGAAAGAGAGGGAGGTTGTGAACATGGATTCAACAAAGAAGAAGAGGAAAAGAGGTCTTCAAATGAATATGGCAGGAAGGAACAATGCTTACTTGGTGATATATATGTGATAATACTTGACCTTTAGAGAGAATGGTTGCAGGGGACCCTTAAAGAAGCTGTCATTGAATATTCCACCAAACCCAACAACAACAACAAAAAGATGGATATATTAATCTAATGCCATTGCCATCTTTAAAAGATATATATATCAATAATTATTAAGATCATGTGAATACATAAATACAGGAAAGAAAGATATATAATACATGTGTGATGTGCATCAAGTTTGAAGCGTCGGCAAAAGTCCATCTTTTTATAAATCATCAACTGTCTCTAATGTTAATGTCATTTTTGATAGGCCATACTTGCAGCGGTCACGTATGGTTGGCGGTGCCACCCCTTGTTCTTTCAATTTCAGGTAAAAGAAAAAGTCATTGGTTGGTAAACTTATTTAGGTCACGACTGTGATTCTACGTCAAAGATATGCAGAGCCAACTATTATTTGATTTGTTCGGTATACATCATATGATGATGTATGATCACCAAATACATTTGTCAAAAACCAGATGGAAACTACTCGAAAAGCAGCCGACCATCGGTTCCTTGCTCCCCTACGTATGTATTCTGGTTTGAGTTGATAGCCTACCTGACTTGTTTTAAACCTGTGGATGCTGTTATGTTAAAGTATAGGATAAATCTTTAAAGTGTGAAATTTTTTGTGAAAAATCCATAGAAAGTTGTCAAGTAACACATGTCAAGTGATTATTGTTTATAAAATGGAAAGAGAATGTTGTTATGCATTGCCATGTGGACCTAGAAGTGCTTTCTATGTATTTTTCACAGTTTTTTTCACAGGTTTTAGCATCACCCGTAAGTATAATGATTAAACTACCTACTCCAATTCAGGGACGGAGCCATAAATTTGTTTTAGCGGGTAAAAATTGAGTTACGGATAAATAACTAGTATAATAAAAATCCAGGAGGCAAATGTAAGGTTTTAAAAAGTTAAACTGACAATAATTACAAATTTTAAAGTGAAAATTGCACATCACAAAACATTGCATCATTCGTTCTATACTAGTTCCGTCCATGCTCATATATCATGCTAAGGTTTTATGATAGTTAGTTAGGTGGTCTGTTTCAAATTTCATATAGTATAAGAGCGTGTATTTTTTAATTTCCGTTGTGCCAAGGTAAAACCTCGGTTTAATAAAAAAAAATCACTTGATGGATGTTCAAAATGTTTGAGGCCACATGTGAAGGATAATGTTGAAACATAAACGTTAAACTACATATTCACCTATCACCCTAAAGTTTTAGAAAAGTGGTTCAAGTGGTCGGTCTGAAATTTCATATGTTATTAGAGTGTGTAGATTTGAATCTCTGCATCTGAAAGTTAAACTCCTATTCAATTTAAAGAAGAAAAAAACAGCCACCTAAAAAAAGGTACATTATAGACTTTCAAAATGTTTTAGTCCATATACGATGAAATGTTAAAGTGTAAAGAGAAAAATGTACATTATAGGCTTTCAAAAGTGTTTCAGCCTACACACGAAGAGAATGCTAAAGATTAGAGGTCTTTCTATCATGCTCCAAGAACACCATGCTTTTAGTATATATTTTTTGTATTTTCCTATTACTCTAAAGGTGAACCCTAGAGGGAAATTGACATTTTTAGAAGTATAATGCAAATATTAGGTGTGGTCAAAAAATTTCATATTTTTTCATACTTTTAAAGTTTTACATATGTTACAATTAAGTCCACATTGGTAATAAAAAAACAAAAAACATGGTACTCTTGGAGTATAATAGAAAAATTCAAAGAATTATTAAATTACAACTTGGCTAAGACAAAAACTTATTTCAACTTATTTTAGTTTACACATAAGGAGGAAAGATGAAATATAAAGATTAAACGAGAATGATGAAATATAAAAACTAAATGATAGCTTCAACAATTTACCAAGAACACAATTATGATTGAAAATGGTTTCCTCTGCATGAGGTACACTGGAGAGAGAATATATCCGCCTTCAGTTTTCCAAGAAATTATTGGCTGCCACTGCTCTAACAGGTGGAGCTGACGTGTTGGCACCATGAGCAATTAAATGTTGACACGTGTCTTACTTTTACTGATACATGTACAGCTGTTATGTTTTAATTGGTCATGGTGCCAACACGTCAGCTCCACCTGTTAGAGCGGTGGTAGCCAATAATTCTCCCAGTTTTCCTATAAGAGCACTGATTAGTTAGTGCTAGCTCAATTATATATTGATCATATATGCATATGATTAATAACTAATAAATTATTTGAGGTTTGACCCATATTAAAATCTGGTGCCCGTTGTTGAAATTAACTGTTCCAGGTTTGGTGTTTGTTGAAATTTGGTGTCTCTATCTATTTTTGGGGTTAAATCGAACGGAAGTGTATCACGTAACCGTCACGTGAGCTCGATAAAATGGATATTCCAAAAATGTCCCTCCATGAAAAATCCGACATTCCATTATCTAGTGAATTGACGAAACTACCCCTTCTAGTTAAATCAACAACTATAGTTTTTTTGTTTGTGCCCGGCCGAAGTAGGGTGGTGGCAGACCGAATTAGGGTGGTGGCCGACCGGAGTAGGGTGGTGGCCGGCCGGAGTAGGATGGTGGTCGGCTGAAGTAGGGTGGTGGCAAGAGTTGGGTGGTGGTTGTTTTGACTTTAGGGGTAATTTGCGTCGCTTCATATTTGGTAGAAAGGGCAATTCCGACTTTTCGCAACGTTTTGTCAAAATTAACAGCAATTTTGGACGGAAACCAAATTTCAACAAAGTCCAAACCTCAGACTGTCCATTTCAACACTTTAAAGTTCAGACACCAAATTTCAACACGGATCAAACATTAGACAGTTTATTAGTTATTAACCCTACTATCCTACCTTATATGCATATATAGACTTTGAATTGATTTTTTTTTTTTTTGTAAAAAAATATATTCTCTCCCTATTTATCTTAAATCTATACTAATAAAGCATCATGTATATAATAGATATAGATAGACTCATTAACCAAAAATCTATACTAATAAAGCATCATGTATATAATAGATATAGATAGACTCATTAACCAACCAAGGCATTGCATACTCTAGTTGTTACTAAGTTTAGTCGACAAAAACTTAAAACCATAACCATAAGAACCCAAACATTATGTAACCGAATAAGCCTAGAGTCACCACTACTAACTCATTCATTTTTATTGGCAAAAAAAAGTTAAGCAAAAAAAAAGTTAAGCAACAGAGACAAGGTTTAATTTTTAAAGGGCTTAATATATAAGAGGGTTAATGAACATGTGTAGCATAAATGATGGGGCAAATAGACATACCAAAATACAAACATATCATGGATTACAATAAGGTTTTATGGGGGGGATCTGATGCAACAACATACATGAGATAAGATAAGATGAAAGAATAATAATGAGATGAAGAGTGGAGATTAATTATTTGTCAGGAGAAGAAGTGGAGGTCTTCTTCTGGGAGAGAGTCTTGATCCATTTGAAGCCATTAGTGGTGCCTGATTTGATCTTCTGAGCACTTGCAGAAGCAGCTGCTTTAACCTTGGTGAATCCAGCAGCTGCTTTAGAGTCTGAGGATTTCTTCTTGGTGTCAGTCTTGGTGGTGGTAGTGTCATCATCCTCAATGGCTCCAATGCCTCCTGCTCCCCATTGATCTGCCCAGCTCGATCCATCCGTCGCCATATCGAACTCTAAAGAAATAATGAATTAGCTTTACTAATACTAATTGGTGGAGAAGAAACTAGAAAGGATGGAGAAGAGTAATTGTGAAGGAATGAATGAAGAAATTAAGGGGATATAAGATTGGGAAGGGAGGTGTGGTGTCCAACTCTGTGTTGTTTGTCTATTGTATTGTATTGGAAGGGGAATCTGTTTTGTTTAAAAGGGGGTTTGACAACTCACACACAAATTTCCCACCTTGTGAAGCAATGTTACCTTATTATTATTATCATTGGCTACATCAATATGCCCTGGCCCTATCACATGTGCTCTGCTGGGACCACTTGTGAGAGAGAGATGGGCACACTATTCTGCTATTGGGTTGTATAAGCCCATCTAATACATTTATGTTGGTTTCAATACTCTTTCGCATTATGAGGAGTCAGTCTTTGATTAAGGAACGCTGTTATCAAATCTTATCAGTTTGCGATCCTTTTTGGCAAAAAAAAAAAATCAGTTAGCGATTTATTTTTAACAAATCCCCTCTCATACCTATCCTAGGTCTAGCTTGGACAACTATATATGGAGGATGGTGGGGTTAATACTAACACCGGCAACCGTAACTTTGTTCTAATATTATATTCAATTTCATATTAATTTCTATACGATGAATTCCACATTGATCGAACCAAGCACAATGAGCCAAATTAAAGCAACAATTTATTTATACAAATATACAAATAAAGTTTTCTCCTAAAAAAATCAATATATAAGTAGCTTATTTGTTGATATTGCGATCATAATGTTCTAATTAAGCCAACGGGTGTGAGACTCATGGCATCCTTCACACCTTTTAGGGCTGCGGATTTCAAATTCAATTCTAATTTTTCGAGACCCCATTTTTTAATGAGCATTTGCATAAAAAGATGTATTAGATAAATATGAATTAATTTCACCTGCTAGCTTGAAATTTTTAGGGTGGTTGGTTTCACATCATTAAAAAAATTTGTTTGAATACGATTGAAACGGCTGAGCCGATTTTCTATCAGATTCTAAACATTTCATGTTCTTTTAAGGGTAATTTAGCCTAATGCACCGCTATGTTTTATATTGTTGTCAATTCACCGCATATGATATCAAATGCACCACTGTATTTTGAAGTATTGCCAGAATGTACCACTTTATTAATTTTCGGTAAATTTTATGTTTAAAATGTTGTTGATATATATATATTGTTCATGTGAACTTGCCAACTAAGCTATGCTAAAATATTGCATGACCTTTTAAATATAACAAACTGTAACAAAATAATGGAAAAGAGCAAACAATCCCAAAAAGTATTTAAAAATATTAAGAAAAAATTAAAAATATTTTAATATAATAATAATACCAAAAATTCACAAAACCATGAATATATATCACGTAAACAACATATATAACGTGATAGTTTTTTAATATAAAATTTAAGTATAAACTAACTTAATGGTGTATTTAGCTACATTTATAAACATAGTATAGCTAGATACACAATAAAAGAAAATGGTGCGTCCGACAACAAAATTATGCATTTGACATTTTTTTTTGTCATCATCTTGTTTTGAAACGGTTTGAACAAATACAGTACGAGTTTCGGTCAATGAAATCGGTTTTTTATTCTCAGTCGCTCTAATGTAAAGGCACGCAATAAGAGAGTTCTTGTATTTACTTTAGGAGCATAGTGGCATTCTTTTTAGAGGAATGATACACATTCTTATCCAACATTCCGAAGTTGTTCAAAAGTAGTGTGAATGGCAGGACTGTAATATTAGTTAACTTTTTGGGCAATTTTATATACATACACGATCGGAACATTTCAAAATATTTGGATCGGAATATAAATCATTTCCTATATTTTTGTACTTGTTTTCTTTTAATTTATTTTGGTAAACTATAGTAACGATTCGACTACACTTCTACTGTGCCTGTTTTGGATCTAGGACTACTGTCCAAAATCTTGATTAGAGCGCACATTAGTTTAATCGATGGCTTTTAACAATTAATAATAATAATATTATTATTATTTATTTATTTAATTGAGTGAAAATTAATCTAGATACGGAGAAAGTAAGTTACAATGTTGTCCGATAAATGCCTCTTCTAACTTCTAAGACCAACCCACTAGAAAATAATAATAATAATATTCGTTGATAGTGTAAATTGATTGAATGGAGCGTATACCTAACCACTCACCAAAACCTAGCTTCTTATCTCCAACGGTTAATTAACAATTCAGTCGGTTTCTCATCTTACATCATTTTGATAAAATGATAGGTTTTCTTTTAATTTGTAATATACTAATAATATTAAGAATATTGATTTAAACTTAAAAATCATATAACCTAAAATATGAATATGAAGTAGTGTTTCACCGCTTCGACATTTTTAACTAGAATTTTCAATTTCAAAATCCATTGAAATTTTAAGAATGAAAAAATTATTTATGGTCAGAATATTATTTTTTACGAGCTTGACTGCACTATGATACCCTATTACTTAAGGACACCCTTGAAATTTATTTACATAACCTATATAGTATATGTATACTATAGCGTATGCAATATTAAATGATATGATTGTATCCGTGGCAAAAAAATAAAAAATGATATGATTGCATGTTTTCTAATTTAATAGGCTGTTAGCTGCTCAAATCATATCATATATATATCTACAACATTAGTTTCGTTAGTTAAACTTGATCGAGTTCATGTCTATCTAGGTTAATAAGTTTTTTTTGGTGGCCACATGTTTGATAATTTTTAGCTTTTGATCCAATATTTTTTTTGTACCACATATTTGACAACTTTTGGGATTCGGTACATCCGTTAGTTGACCGTCAATTTAACTGTTAAGTAATCACGTGACTTGCACATACTTAACCCTAATTTTTTATTTTGTTCGGTTTAGTTGACCCATAACTAGGGTTGCTGGATCTGTTGGATGTAACTCCATATTACATTTATTTTTTTATGTAATCTAGAATTATAAGGAACTTCACATTATAATGCGTATTACATTGTTTGGTTTGACAAAAAAATATATATAAATATAATGAAGATGTAGTGTAAAATTAAATCTCACATTGCATACATCCAAACACCCCCTAAAAATCACACTCAAATAATTGACTCTTAAATTGTATTTTTTTTTTAAATTAATTCAGAATTTACCCCTACAGAATAACTCCATAATATAAAGACCTAATGGTATATTAAGCCAAAAAAAAAAAATTTAGGGACCGTAACGAGAATATAATATATTTTTGGAAATATCGATTGAGGTCAGATCTAGTGGCTGTTGGCCAAAAGTATCAGCCACCGGTAAGTTTCCAGGTACTCGATATCTCCGACGGCCGTGAGCACATAACTCCGACAACAAGAGACAAAACTACAGAGAGAACTTAGAAGAATATGCGCACAATTATTCATATGTTTATCTAAACACTAGAAATGTTTGCGTGCACGTTGTACACGCGTGACATATTCTATGTAAGTTTATATTTAATAGTACTGATGCATCTAATTTAAAAAAGAATATGAAGTATAATAATAATTTTGAGTAGATGAATCAAAATAAATAGACACATGATTACTCTTCAACAAGTATAAATGTTACTATATACAATAAAAATCTTGAAAATGTATATAAAATTTTACATACCAATATTAACAACTTTAAAGTGAAGAAGATAGTTATACATAAAATGCACTGATCACATCATACACTACAAATGTTGTACATCGTTGACTTTTATCCAACTTTATGGTGAACAGTTTCCCCAACCAATTATGCAGTTGTCCATAGAGGTGCTTCAGTCTTATTGTAAATTAAAATATAAATAGTGATGAAATAAATGGAAAAAATGTTTTTGAGCATATACAAACATTTTTAATCAAACAAATTAAATAATACAGTGATTATCCATAATTCTCATATTCTTTTCAGATTAAACCATAGAAAGTGTTATTCATTGTTTGCTGGTTCCTTGTCGGAGCCTCCACTTATCCCTCCCCTGTCAAATGTTTCTATTCCTCCTTTTCTAAACAATTTCAAGACGGTAAATACGAACTAATATTCTAATTATAAGAGTTAGGTAAAAAAAAAAAAAATTAATTACTGATGATCCAAACTGGCAAGTTGCACCACGAGGGTCAAGTTCCCCCTAGATAAGATCAATATTATCTGCAAGTATTTTCAGGTTCACGATAACACAAACCCTTAGATAACACAAACCCTAGAATATCTATCCAACTTAATTGGAAAAACTATAAAAAGCATTACGCTGCTTAAATAACATGATTTAATTTATTTCCGGTTATAAAGTATCTCCATGATCAAGTGCAAGAGAATCTCATTTCTCATGTTGGTATCAGTATTATATAATAGTAAAAGCACAAACTAAGCATCCAATAGAGGAAGAATTTATCGCCCAGTTTTTTGCCATTGCAAGAGACTTGAGAACTCATACTACAAAGACTTTAGGTAATAGCTAAATTGATCGGCTAGAAGTGATCAAATATAAGTAGCTGCAGCAAATGTACCATTTTCTAGAAAGGAGTTACTTTTTCCATGATTCTAATTAACAGACAATAATACAGACAAATTTTAATGTATTATATATAAATCAAACATATATCACTTATAAATCAAATATCCAATCCATTTAATATATGTATATATATAAGTATATCAAAAGTGAAAAAAAATTATTTCTTACACACTCTATCATATATATAGGGCATTAGTGGTGTTACAAAATAGATACAATTGAGGTTATATTCTTCTGGAAATGGTGGCCGAACACAATAGGTAAAGATTTCACGAACAACAAATTAAGTTATATTAACAAGTAAATTTTGTTATATGTGTAATGATTTGCAAGCCCAAAAAAGCAAAGGAAAACTAAGAAATAAATTCATGTAACTATACGTGTAGAACATGGAAAAAAGGACAGTACATCCGCACCAATTAGCCAAAATTCCCTTTATACACAGATAAGAGAATCGAAGGATACCGATTATGCATATTTTTGGGGCACAATTTTAAATAAACTCATTTTTCATGCATACATCACAAACATATTCCGTGCATCAGAAAATTTAAATTAAAAAATGACATAAGTTATTTGAAACAAATAATAGCTTCCTCAACCAAGAAAAATTAGAATCCAGGTCTATGCAAAAAGAAAAAATGGTGTCTAGGACAGATATACGTACCATTTGAGATGCAATGTGGCTGTACCGTTTCTTAGCAAGGAAAGTGCGTCTTCTTTTTTAAAAGCGTTCTAGAGTGTCCATCTATAAATTCTAACATAAGCAACAACAAAACATACAAAAAGAGGTTCATCAGTGAACCCAATGTGAAGTTATGTTTTACGAGCTAACAACAACTTGTAGGAAAGTGAAACTCAAGAATTCAACAGAATTATTTTTTCTACGCTCTAGCTTTTACAATGTTCAGCAATTTATCAAACCAGTCAGATTCGTAACGCATAAAACCAGTTCACAATTACTATCAACACATGACACTTCCTACCTTTCGAAAATTGGACTATAGGAAAAGCCGAAAAGGAACGAAGCACGCCAAAATGCCTGTTGTGATCTAAAAGTGAAGAAAACAGTTAGATGACATCCCAAGTAGGAAACAACAAAACCATACATCCATTAGTTTACAGTTTCTATACACAAATTTAGTGGAGCATTCAGTCGAGTAGTTGGTGTGCGTAAACGTAAAGTGGCCTCAATTCAAAAGTTTTGAGGCTTCGTGAGGGAGATCAAATAGTTTTGGTTCTTTCATTTTGAGTAGTTATAAATAAATTCATAGAACCATGTCGATTAGTAGACTTACGATATTTCGGGTTATGGTTGCCGTCGGTTGAAGGCGAGAAGAATGAACGGTTGTCCTCTGTCCAAGCCTCCACTACAAGAAAGAGGTGTCCGTCTTTGTGCTCTAGAAGAGTCGGTATGAAGCAGTACATATGAGGGCTAAGGCAGATCAGACATGCCCTGCAAAAAGGACTGTCGCACGCTAGCATCAAAGACGTGGGGAAATCAAACGTGAATAGAGAAGGGCAGTATCTGTTGCTTGGTGCATTTTTGTAAGGTTTCCAAGAGTTTCCAAGGTTTAAAGGATCCAAACAGAGCCGACAGAAAAGGGCAATGAAAGATATTGATTTTTGGAAGGCTTCGAAAATTAGTGAAGGAATTAGAAAATGACGCACCTGTTGGAGAGAAGGTTCGCTTCGGAGAAGGAGGGAACTAAAACGCAGGTGTTTGTGAGGAGAGAAAGTTGAATTTTGAGATTTTATGCAGCAGTGGAAAAGGTGGCGTTTGTAGAACCGCAGTGGGGATATATTTTGCGCGCCAAAGTGAGGACAATTTGTGTGTGAGGACATTTTTAAATATTCTAATTTTTATTTATGTAATAGATTTGGATTACTTCGCATAAAACACTATTTTAAAATTAGAATATTACTAGGTTCTATACCCGCGCATAGCGCGGGATGGAGTGGTAGATATTTATATATTTATATAATAATATTTTATAAAATTAAATAATTAATTTTGAAAAAAGTTAAGTTAAATTTCGGGTGACTTGGTATGTATTTATAAATAAGGTTAAATAATAAATTGCTAGTTGAATTTTAACTAAGAGTGTAATTTGTTAGTTGAATTTTATTTTGTAACAAAATTCTATCTAAACTTTTTTTTTCTACTATGCAAAATGGTAACTTGAATCCATCTTTCGCTTAACTTACGATGGAAATCACTTTTAAATATTTCTAAAGACACCTTAAATTTCTATTATGATTATAAAATACTCAATTAATTTTGTACAAAATAAAATAAAATTCACAAATACAATTTTAGAATGGTACATTTTTATTCTACAAACATATAATTTAAATATATAAGGTAACCCATTTCGAACCAACTTACATTAGAACAACTTCCAGCTTTATTCCGCCATCAGCTGATTCCTTCTGCTTCTCAAGAAGATTCTTCAAGATAGTAAGCAGAAAAGTACCATGTATAAAAGAAACAGTTGATTATGTAACAACTGCTTCTATGATCTATCAACATCCCAATAGCTCCAATTTATGACAGAGTATTAAATTCAATCTCAATTACCGTATCTCCTCCCTCTCCTCCACCTCCACCTCCACCTCCGATAAATCATTGACCTTCCAGCTACCAAAACTGAGACAAATTTAATAAATTCATCACCTTTACCAACAAATGGATACAACAATAAACAAAAGCATCGGAAAAATGAAAAATACCCTGCCGCTGAAAATTGTAGAGCCGTGTGGCGAGGCCTAGGAATCGGAGAGTTGGATTAAAAATGTTTGCTCATCTTCTCTCTGGCATGTATAAGATGACAAGCTTCACTACTTCTCTTCGAGGAGAAAAATCCAAAAACCAATTTATTCAAAAAAAATCCTTATCAAACTTTAAGCTTGGATTTCTAGTCTGGGAATAGAAAGTGCCTTGAATAGTAAGTGTCTTACCATGACCAGCATCACCTCTGAAATTCCACCGCCGAACTTTCATAGAAATATTCAGCCCCACTCAATATGTTATATAAGGGAATCATTCGTAACGCACATAACGCATCGTCTAAATGTTGGTGATGGAAAGACGTTTTAGAATTGAATCTTTCACGTAACTTCCTTATTCAATTTCTTGTTGTTTCGTCTCCAGAGTAGTGTTCCTTCCTTCCTCATTAATTCCTTGTTGCTTCGCTGCTGACGTGTAAAGCTTCCTTGTTGCTTCGCTGCTGACGTGTAAAGCTCAGATTGATTCTACACCAGCAGGATTAGATGAAGCGATGGCAAAACGATGTCGTTTTCAGAGGAAACTGGAGTGGGTGAGGCGTTGTATGGTGATTAAAATGGTGTGGCGTTTAGATTCATAACATAAAACCTAGAACTGATGAACCTAGAGATATAAAGCCTAGAGATATAAGCCCATTACTGCACTTAAAAAAGAGAAATTATTGTATACGTGGCAGGCCAATATGTGTAATAAACCAGCTTAGTATAATATATAGATAGATATAGATATTAAGGTTGTGATGGTTAATTACGACATTTAAAATTAAATAATCATAATAATACATTTAGATAATAATAAATTGAAGTAAATAATATATATTTAGATATTAATTAAAATTATTTACTATTATTTCAGGTGTGTTGGCATCAACGTTTCTAGTAATGAACTTCGAGGTTTCGTGTTCGACTTGCTTTTCTAGGTATCTTTTTCGACCTCGAGGGATGATTAGTCTCCTTTTGAGCGTATGGAGGCGAGAACCTGAAAAGGGGTTGGAGATTTTCCTCTGATTCTACTCCGAAGCTTAAGTTAGTAATGAAATTCGAGAGAGAATACTGTAAAAAGTATATTAAAGATTCAAGATAAGTAATGAAAGTGCTCCCCATTTATAGGGGAAAGTACCGACTTTCTCTGTGGCGGCAGCTTGTTTGTGATTGGCTGTTTGGTGGCGGTGACCGCATTTCTCTGATTGGTTGGAGGGAGGCGGTAAAATGTCAGTAGGTGACAAGCAGGTCGTCATCTCATCAATCATTAGTGTTGAAAGTTTCTCTAACTAGGTGACAAACATGTCGCTAGTTGTTGCCCATTTCTTAGGGAAAGTCTTCCATGGCTAAAAGGCGGTGAGCAGGTTGCCAGCTGATGCCCTTTCCTTTAAAGAAAAAGTTTCTTCTTAGTGCATGACCGTCGACTCGACTTATTCCTTAAGAAGGAGAGTCTTTAAGTGAGCAACTAGTCGTCACTTGTTCAGAAGTCGCTGTGCTTGTCGACTTCCTTTTATGTTGGTATCGACTATTTGTCTTTATATTCCCAATTCAAATATGACTAGTCGTTAATTTGACTTTTGAAGGTGCCGATTTCAATGTTGTCGATCTTTGTAAGGTTTCTCAAATCATATCCAACAAGGTGAATTAATCTATTTTAGGTATTCAAATTAATATTATTTGTTAATGTTCAGAATTATTAATTATATCATGTGGTTTAATAATACATATTTATAGTCATTAATTATAAAAATAATTTTAAACCTCACTTATTTCGTCAAGTACTATTAGCTAATCTAATTAAGTAATTATATTTTTTTATTTAATGGCACAGAAGAGCATGGTTTTCGAGTTTTCACCGCACCGTGCCTACCCTACCCTAGTCTATTTATATTTTATACTAATATTAATTCTAATTATGAGGGAATAAGAGGGTAAATTGCAAACTGACACATAAACTCTATCAAGCAATATGTAAGTCATTCGTAAATAATCCATTCGTATTCCAAGCTATATAGACTAATGAGAACACACCATGCAAATCATTATAAACACACATTTGTATTCCAAACTATATCGACTAATAAGACCACGTCATGTAATTTATTCGTAAATAACTATTTTATATTCCAAAAAAAATCACAATAAATTGTAAATATTTACAGTTCTCATACCCTCAGTGGGATTTAAAGCTTAGACTTAGAAAGTTAGAATTCGTGGATAACGTGTCGAATCACTACATGTTTGAATTTTTTTTGGCAGCAGGTTTGGTTTGAAGTAGTTTAATTTTTTTTGCTCAAGGTGGTTTTCTTTTAATTAGTTGATACAAAAACTTGGTAGTTAGTACTTAGTAGGTGTGGCCATGGGAAGGTACAAGGAACCAAACCAGCAACCCCCAATTAACCACGTGGGATCGCGAATATTAATTAGCTTTTGATTTCTCGCCTGACCGAGAAAGCGTTGACGCAGACACAGAACTCCCCAATCAGTGAGAAGTTTGAAAGCTTTGAAGCGGAAGAAGACATGGGCTCTATCGCGAAGAAGGGATTGCAGCAGTATTTGCTGCAGCTTCAGCAACATCCTCTCAGAACTAAGGTCACTTGCCTTCGTTACTCTCTAATTCGATTACTCGATCACTGAGATGCGATTGATTTATATATATCGATGATAAATCGTCCGCCCGTGCTTGAAATCTTTTAAAAGAGTTAATCCGATTGGTTTTTTTTTTTAACGTAATTGCAGGCGATTACAGCAGGAGTGTTGTCTGCAATCGCTGATATAACTGCACAGAAGCTCTCTGGTATACAGAAGCTCCAATTGAGGCGGCTTCTTCTCAAAGTGGTATCTTTTTCTTGCTCTACTAGTTTGATTTGTGTAGTTCAGTTGTTCAGTTATTTGAAGATTGCAGTCATTTGTGTCGATGAACTGTGTCGAAAAATCAGCTAAAAATGGTCCTTTGATGAGGCTGATGAAATTTATTCAGACTTTTTTCCTATTTTTCGAAGAAATAGGATTCATTTTTATTGTGTATCTGAAATCTTGAGCTTCTTATGAATAGTTAAAGAATTTCAAACACTGAATCCTAATCAGATTGATTCCAAGCCTATAGAAACATATGATGTTGAACTCGGGAAATAATCATTCTACATCATAGATAATCTAAGATGCAGATTATGCAGGATAAGATTTTGTTTTATTTGGTGAAATGCATTCAAGAAATGAGAGATGATGTGTTGTATTTGGTGAAAGCTTTCGTAGTATCCTACTATGTGAGGGACATAAGTTAAGACAAACTCAAATCATCTTGATTTGTTATATGCAGATTCTTGGATGCGGTTATCTGGGTCCGTTCGGGCATTTCTTTCACAAGATGCTCGAAAATATTTTCAAGGGAAAGAAGGACACAACAACGGTCGCCAAGAAGGTACTGCTGAGTGCTGCCTTAATTATGTTTATGAAAATCATAAACTGTCTCTGTTTCAAATAGACTGATGAATGGATTGTTTCAGGTTTTATTCGAACAGTTGACAGCATCTCCTTGGAATAACTTGATTTTTATGATCTACTTTGGAATGGTGATAGAGGGTAAGTTCCCACTCCGCATAAAAGGCGTTCTCGTACATGCATTTCCGTCAAAATAGCCACTCTTCTAGATGCTTATGTAGTGTATATAACAAACAATGCAGTTACTGGTATGTAGTTAAAATGATGACTTACATTTCCATAGTTATTATATACTGCATTTCAGATCATTACTGAACAATTTCTGATTGGGTTTGCTTTATCATACTTGTGAGTTCATTACGAAATGAGGTTTGTGAAATGAAATGCAGGAAGACCCTGGAAGCAAGTGAAATCCAAGATCAAAATGGATTACCCGAAAGTGCAATATACATCGTGGACGGTATACTTCACAAAAATTTCCACTTTTATGAATTTTCACATTTAAAGTTAAATCAGTCACCTAAACCGAAAAAAAAAATAAAAAAAATCAAGCTTTCATGATCTAAATCCGCATGTCATCGGTTGCTACTCCTGAAAACTGCAGTTTTGGCCAGTGGTGGGATTGGTGAACCAACAATACATCCCGTTGCAATTTCGCGTCATCTTCCACAGTGTCATTGCTTGTGCCTGGTATTATCTTGTACCTCAAGCTTCACTTTTTTTTTTTTTTTCTTGCACCGCAAATTTTCCGCTTCGGTTTTTCCGAAATCTATGTTGGAACTAAAACATTATGTTATATTTGCTATGTAGGGGAATATTTATGAATCTGCGAATGAGGACATTGACCGTGAAGAAAGCCTAGGAAATATTTATGAAGTTGCTTCAATAACTTGCTGTCTCTATATGATAAAAGCATTGTCTTAGAATTTAGACGATTTCAGGACTTGCAGTTGTGGAAAAGGACTATATTGCATGTTTTATAGTAACTGGGGGCCTACTTTAGTTTATTTTTGTTAAATTGCTTTTAACTTCAAATAAGTCAATTTAGTACCTTGACTTTAGTTTGAAACACTATTGGTAACAATCAAGAACTACGTAGCGCTTGATCCTTAATTTAAAATCTCGAACTCATAATTCGCTGAAATATTGGAAATTAAAAATATTCATTTGTTGAAATATTGGAAATGAAAAAATCTCACAACTCGCTTAAATATTGAAAATGAAAAAAATATTAATGATCAATATTTAAACTTTTACAAGCTGATTTTGGTATAAGTGAAAGTTATTCTAAATGTAAAGTTAGTATGTTATAAGTGTAACTCATCTAAGAAAAAACATAATTATTCAAAAAATACACATTTAGGTAAAGACTTGCATTTCTTTGAATCTAAATTGTTATACCGACCCACCAACCACAGTTAGGGTTGTCAACGGGGCGGGTATCGCTTGCCCCGTACCCGCCCCGCGGGTCGAGATGGTCAACCCGTACCCGCCCCACACAGTTCGCGGGGCGGGGCGGGTCGACCCGCGGGTCACCTATTAGTGGTACATAATATATTATTAACAATTTAAACCCTAAATTCAATATTTACCATATACAAATTCAATTTAAAATTTAAATCACAAATAATAAATTTAACTTCAAATCCAAATACAGGTCACAAATCCTAATTATTTTAACTATATATTATATTACCTATATAGTTTTATATAAATACATGTAACATATATATAAATCATCTACATACGGGGCGGGGCGACCCCAAAACCGTACCCGCCCCACGGTCACGGATCGCAGGTCAATGGCTCAAAATCGGGGCGGAGCCCCGCGGGTCAAGGATTACCCGTGACCCGTTGCCACCCCTAACCACAGTGCATGTTAGGTAGGACTAGGAGTAATCTATCCAAATCCTGATTTAATCTCTGTTACATATTACAGAATACAGATCCATCAACAATGAGATCAGGTGGCCAAATCAACAATGAGATCACATAATTTCATTCTTTGGCTTCAGTTTATTTAATTTCAAAATAGAAAAGGTGAAATAATCAGAATGATATAGATACTAAAATAACCAAAAAATCAAAAATCACACCATTATGAAAATTTCGTATTTTTTCTCTATCACTACTCCTTTTATTTTTCATTTTTTTTTTCAGAAAATGATTTACATTCTGACAGTAAGTATTTAAAAAGTTCAGAATGAAAAAACATAAAATGCCATAAAATTGACAATATTTACACTTTCTGCCGTCGTGTTGGTCGATACTTCTCAGTTCTCGCCACTTACTTACAAGTCGGACCGTGTATAACTCAGTTTTTCCATACATACCATTGTTTTGTTTGACGGGCTGTGAATTGTGTTTTAGTGGTACTAATTATAATTTTTACAAACCTGTTTATATCATTCTACTCATTCAGAACATAGCGGATTTGTAGAGTCGGAATGATTATCATTTTCGTTTATTTGACCAAACCGTCTCGGGTCGTCGGCATTTTTCGCGGTAATTAGCGAAACGGCCAACAACTTTTCCTAGCGGATTTTCCAAGGTGAGAAATTACAATTGGGCCCCTTCATTTTAACCAGCGAGCTCGTAGCTGATATTTCCGCCTCCGTCAGTCAGTCAGTCGCCGAAAGCTAACTCTCCACTGAAATCCTCCAAACAAATCACAGTCAAACACTACTGCCTGCTCTAGCTGACAACCATGGCTCCTGCTTTCGTCATGAACAACGACGATTACGCCGCCACCAAGCCTGCTCCGGTGGCGCCGACGTCCGGGCGCATGGCTTCCGTCTACAGCGAGGTTCAGACCAGCCGTATCGATCACGAGCTCCCGCTTCCTTCTGTCCTTAAAGGCTCCTTCAAGATCGTTAATGGACCTCCGAGCTCTGCCGCCGGGAATCCAGGTCATTTCCTTACTCTATTGATTTCTCGATCCATGTTGATTAGAGTGAGATTCGAAAACATGTCTCTAGTCGTAAAGTTTTTATCAGATCAATATATACGTACTTGATTTGGCTGTAAACGTGATACAAATGGCATTATTGAACTTGTCTCTAGCATTAGAAATGGCATTTTTAGCACCAGCTACCAGCTGTTCAGACCTTTATCTGATCCAGTTATGGTACACGCAGATGAGATCGCGAAGCTGTTTCCATGTCTCTTCGGGCAACCGTCAGCATCATTGGTGCCAAATGACTCACCATTGGCCCAGAAGAAGTTAAAAATTGGAGTGGTTCTTTCAGGAGGGCAAGCTCCCGGAGGGCACAATGTAATTTGTGGAATCTATGGTGAGGATGTTGAATCTGTAATTCCGTAGAATAAGATATGAATATGAACTTCTTAAATTCTAAAATTATTTCGATTTTCGTTTCCTTTTCTTAGATTATTTGCAAGATCGTGCGAAAGGAAGCACATTGTATGGATTCAGGGGCGGTCCTGCAGGTGTCATGAAATCCAAGTATTTGGAGTTGACTTCAGACTACATCTATCCGTACAGAAATCAGGTATACTTATTTATCCTGCATAGAAAAATCTGTCGTATAGTATCCGCACTTAAGATAATGCACTATAAGTATCTACTAATAAAAGTTTATAATGCATATCTGCTTTGTTTTCTTCAATTATAGGGTGGTTTCGATAAACCTGTCGTATAGTATTTGCACTTAAGATAATGCACTATAAGTATCTACTAATACAAATTTATAATGCATATGTGCTTTGTTTTCTTCAATTAGGGTGGTTTCGATATGATTTGCAGTGGTAGAGACAAGATTGAAACTCCAGAACAGGTACAAGACTTTGCTTCTTGGTAGTGTCTACTGTACTGAAATCATATTCTAAGTGTCAATTCTGATTCCACAGTTTAAGCAAGCTGAAGAAACTGCAAAAAAGCTTGATCTGGATGGTCTTGTTGTTATTGGAGGAGATGACTCAAACACGAATGCTTGCCTGCTTGCTGAGAACTTCAGGTACCTATAGAAATAGATGAACAATGTCATAAATATCTGATTCTTGAGGGATAAAAGGCTGGGCGTGTCTCTTTTGTATACTTATTTATTTAATTTCTTATAATGATGTTGAAACCACTAGGAGCAAAAATGTGAAAGCTCGTGTAATTGGATGCCCCAAAACCATTGATGGTGATCTCAAATGCAAGGAGGTCCCTACAAGTTTTGGATTTGACACTGCATGCAAGGTAAATTTATCTCTGAATTTCGACCTTTGGCATGTTAACCGATCGCTTTTTAACTGCAAAGTGCCCCATAAAGTTATATTGGTCCATTTACTTGGTTTAAACTTAAATTTATTTGCAGTTCTTTTTATACAATCTAGAGCTTAAGGCCCTAGTAAAGGAAGGGTGAAAGGAACAGAACATACTAGTTTAAATGCTTTTTTACTTTCTAGTCACAAACAGCTGCTTATAATGTTCCACATGTTATGCAAAGCTTCTCTCGTGGCTAGGCCCTTCTACTCTATCAGGCAATAGTTGCTAAAAAAATCTATCAATATGTATCTTAGAAACAATGACTTTCTATGCAGATATATTCTGAAATGATTGGAAATGTCATGGTTGATGCCCGGTCAACTGGGAAATACTATCACTGTAAGTTGATATGCTTTATTCTGATATTTAATTTGGTACGAACATATGGCTTTATGATGAACTTACAAGTCTGCTTCTTCTGATTTCCTGCAAACCTTTAGATCCTTAGCACTGTGGTCTGAAATAATCTTTGATGTTGCTTGAAAGTTGAAACCACTTCTCGTTTGGAATAGATTTAAACTTTGTTAAGAGGCTAACAATGCTTGATGCTTTTGGAACTTGGAAGTAGCACTCTGTTTGCTGCTATATGTCCTGCATCAACTTACATTGAGTTAATGTTGTAGTTGTTCGCCTTATGGGACGAGCTGCTTCTCACATTACATTGGAGTGCGCTCTGCAAACTCATCCAAACATCACTATTATCGGAGAAGAGGTTTGTATTTTATCTTTCCTTCTTGTAGTAATTTACGTTTGTCAATTTTCATTCTGGTGTGGCATTTCATTTTCTACTATTGTAATTGATTATGGTTTGCCTCCCATGTCATTTTGCTGTTGCAACTCCAAATACTAAGAACAGACTAATTTGACTAACTTTCATTAGTAATTTTGATAAGTTATTTTGTCGCTCAATATCATAATTCTCTAGAAAATAAGCAATGTGTTCAATAGAATCTAGATGGATTGACGGCAACCAATTTGTTGCAGGTATTTGCTAAGAAGCTCACATTGAAAAATGTCACCGACTACATTGTGGATGTCATATGTAAACGTGCTGGGCTTGGTTACAACTATGGTGTCATTCTGATTCCGGAAGGTCTAATTGACTTCATCCCCGAGGTATTCTTTGAAAACATCTCATGTAGAAAATATTACAACAAATCTGATCATGCAGGGTCTCCCTTCCATTACTGTGAATCACGATGCTGCTAAAAGTTATTATTTCATTATTTGCCTTAAATGAATGTGCGCCTCTGCATTTTCGATTGCAGGTGCAAGAACTTATTGCTGAACTGAATGAAATTCTTGCCCATGAAGTTGTTGATGAAGTAGGGTTGTGGAAGAAGAAACTGACTGATCAGTCTCTGAAGCTCTTTGACCTTTTGCCTGAGGCTATTCAGGAACAGTTGATGCTCGAAAGAGATCCCCATGGAAATGTCCAGGTATCTTAGTCTATTATATCTATTGCTGCTGTTTTATCACTTTATCTTTGCCACTGAATGTAGAAATGGCTAATGGATTGGGTATAAGTATGTGATTAATCAGTGGTTATGTCTATGTAGGTTGCGAAAATCGAGACTGAGAAAATGCTTATCCAAATGGCTGAGACCGAGTTGGAGAAAAGGAAGCTGGAAGGAACATACAAGGGCCATTTCAAAGGGCAATCTCACTTTTTCGGGTAAGTTTCAATCTTTGGTTCTGCTTGCTAAATCTTTTTCTTTCGTCCAAGGTTAATTTTATCACCTAGCAAAATGAAAAAGGATACTTTTACTGCAAATTTGCACTGGCTGAAAAAATAATAATCGATTCTCTTGAGCAGCTAACAAAGATCATTTTGCACAAAACCTTCTTATTTCAGAACTACAATTGAAGGCATTCACTTTTGTTTAAACTTACCGATGACAAATATGGATTTATTGTCTGATTTTATTTTGGTTAATTATATTTTCAGATATGAAGGTCGATGCGGTTTGCCAACCAACTTTGATTCGACATACTGTTATGCCTTGGGTTATGCTGCTGGGGCTCTCCTTCATGATGGAAAAACTGGGCTGATATCATCGGTATGGGATTCTTATCCTTACTGTGTTAGGCTACGCTTCATCAAATCCCCCTTCTTACATTTGATATCTTCACTACCTATCCACTTTATACATGGGCCATAAGATATATTCTGTAATGTGTAATCACGCTGTCCAATATCCCCAGGTCGGTAATTTGGCTGCTCCTGTTGCTGAATGGACTGTTGGTGGGACTGCATTAACTGCATTGATGGACGTGGAGAGGAGACACGGTATGGTTGTGGTCACTTTGAACCACATCCTTATGAAATCAACAAATAATCTATCTCTCTTTCACATGTAGCGGAACTAACTTGGCTCGATTTTGCAGGGAAGTTCAAGCCTGTTATCAAGAAGGCAATGGTGGAGCTCGATGGTAAGAATCAATTATTCTGCAAATTTGTGTCCATTTCCCGATTCAGGGTGGAGGTGGAGTTTCAATCTTAGTGTCATGTTTGAGGGAATCCGTGTCTAAAACAATCAATTTTTGACATCGCACGGACATGATAACAAAGAAAACTTAGGCACAGATAAGGTCTGATAAGCTTAAAACGTGGTTTTCTATTAAAACTGAGACAATTCCCAGTGAACACAATGGTGGCTTGGACGAACACAATGTATAAGCTAGAAGTATTGATGATTGATTGATTTCTCAGGCGCTCCATTCAAGAAATTCGCATCGCTGAGGGAAGAGTGGGCCCTTACAAATCGCTACATCAGTCCCGGTAAGACCCTATCCCCTGGCTATCTTATATATTATTTGTGCATTAAGTCGGTCCATAGAGATGAAATCAAGTAATGGCGGACTCATATTTGATTATAGGCCCAATTCAATTCGTCGGACCTGCTTCTGAAGCGGTGAACCACACCCTACTGTTGGAACTGGGAGCTCAAGCATAAGTAAAATGTCGTAGTTTAGCTGTGGTGAGAGCTTGGAGTTGCTATTAGTCTGCCTCGGGTATGTATTATTCTTCGGTATTGCGACATTTCTGATGTTAGAGATTGTTATTAAGTCGAGATATAATGTCTAATACGAACCAATAAGGACATTACTTTGAAAAATTTCAGTTAGATATTTGGTTCAGATGAATAAGGAATACGTATCCTGTTAAGTGTGATGTTTTCCTAATGGTATGTTAAGACACATTGCGGGACAGAAGGGACTGGATTTCAACTGATGCTCAGTGTGGTTTTTCAATATGGGTGGCTTGTCTGTCGTGGACTTTGGACACGATAATTTATTGTGATATTGTCGGTTAAAGGATTCAATCTTGCTACCACTTCGTCGACAAATAAACAGAGTAGAATCGTTCGTATCTATCTAGATATATGGATAATAGATGTCCTAATAATCCCCCATGTCTCAATCTTCTACTCTAGGCTCTAGCTAGTATATCTCTCTCTATCTTATATATGCCACAGAATTCTTAGTGGTACTAAGTAAGATATGATATACTCTAGCTAGCATGTCACGCGTTATAAATAAAAAGAAAGCTAGCATGTCACATCCTAATATTCTCTTATTCACAAATAACTCTATTTTTTTTTCTTCTAAAATACCCTTACCCTGTAAATCCCGTGTAAGGAATTCGTGCTAATGTGGTTCCTACTAGCGCTAATGTGCACTTTTGTGAAAGTTTTCAACCAAGACTTTTCCTGTTAATCTACGGTTAGAGGTATTTTGAAATTTTTCTATGTTTTTGGGAAATGTTGTTGAATCTAAGGTAGTAATGTTCAACCATGTAATATGGTGTATCGGTTTAGTGTTTCATCCATTAATCAGAAAATTCGGCTTTAAGCTCGTTGGAATTCCGGGAATCGAAAATATTCATGGTAGAATTGTACATACTGACTCGGCGTGAGTGTTGACTATTCTATCTATGAAGTAAATATGTTACGGACTTAAGACAGATGCCTTCTGATAAGGGCAGTAGGATATTCGGTGTAAAAATAAAAAAGTTGACATTCAACAATTGTTTTGCATTTTCTAGGGTCAAATAAGAAAAATAGTCTTGAAAAATAAAAGAATAGTAGTTTAGATGATGTTTAGTTAGATTAGTAGTGAGATTAGTCGATCGGGCTTCAGGCAAATAGGTGGCCTAGGACTTCTAACAAGCCAGTCATTATGAGCCCCAACCACAAGCTGTGAATTGTGGTAATCTGGTTTAGGATCATAATGGGGCGGCAAAAATCTGTTCATAACGGTTTTCGCACCATATTTTCATTGTAATTAATCGCATTATAATGGTACGATGCAGTTATGAGATTTCTATTCGTTAATGCTTACAGTTATGAAATTAGAAATATTGATAGTTATATATATTAAAACTATTTACTGCCCACACGTTTATAAGTTGCGAGTTGCGACACGTACATATTAAGCGACAAACTATATGCAATGCATCAAAATAACCAATTAATATTTTGGGGGCCATCTAGATTTCTAGGATTAATAGGGGTCTGAATATTTGCCCATGTTGCCTAAAGGGGTCTGAATTGAAAAAATGTATTATTAATAATAATAATACGCAATTCAGACCCCTTTTGGCAACATGGGCAAACATTCAGGCCCCTATTGTGTTCTTAACCTAGATTTCTATCCAAACAGCCACTTGGCGATGAGAATTTGGTGTTGGACAATCAATCAAATATTCGATAATCCTCACACTTAATCTCTGATTGGAAAAAGATATCACACTTGCTATTATAGTAAATTTGTTTGTTTATAGAATCAAAGTCTTGTCGAACAAAACACACATCATCAATCCCATGCGCCCCACATTTTATTCTACCGGTAGTGCTGTCTTGTTTTAAGGCAATATTAATGCCCACTACTAGTTTACAATCTTCATTTTAAGTGTCGACAATACATTCGGCATATATGTCATTATCTACCCAAAGATGTGTCTTAAACTTTATCTGGTGTAAGACTAAGAGCACTTCCAATAGTAGTGCCTGATGCCTAGTGCCTAGTTCCATGTTGTAAATTCATTATTGTAGAGAGTGCCTAGTGCCTAGTGCCATTTACTGTTGGTCCCTACTGGTAATGATTAAATAGGCACTTGCATTTTCAATAGGAGTGCCTTGTTCCAAAATGGGAGTGCCTAGTTCCAATTTTTGCCACTGGACGCTGACTAGGCGCCACTAGGCGTGACTAGGATTACTAATATTACTGTTTTGCCATTATTGAGTGAATAGTGAAGTGAGACAGTGCCTACTAGTAGGAACTCCCAAGTTACTGTTCATGTCGGTGCCAACTTTTTAATATTATTTTATTCGATTGTGTTGCTCATCTCTTTGATTGTATATATATTCGATTATGCTAAGTCAGATAGACAAGAGCCGTAATCAGTCATTTTGAATATTATGTAACATAAATAACGACACGAACCAAAATTACTACTTTTTAACTTTGAATCAATTTCGAAATTTCCATATCTAATTTGTTTATATGTTACCATGTTGAATAACCGTTAATTCTAAATTTTGAAATAGTATAACATTTCAAATTATTAAATATGGAAAATAATTACTACAAAATATTATATTATTTTAATGCATATATATTTTTATATATTTTACGTATTATATTATATTATATTATTATATGAAAGAAACATATCTTTTACGATAAATTATTATAAAAATTATACTTTTAGAATGATGTATATATAATATATTTCTAATTTACATATATTGGAAATCATATATAAAAACACATGATTAATGCAATAATCGATTTACTAATATGATCATGGATGTACATAAACATGAATATGTTGATGATGTTGAATTAAGATATGTCAATCAACGTATAACAGATATATACTGATTATGGTGAAATAATAGATTTAATAAATTTGATTGATCAATGTTATTATAGATTACAATTATACTTATCAATCATTCTGCATGCTGCATGGGGATGCACCTAATAGTAATTTTACCTTGGTCAAGTAACGTATAATTATTGCAATGAATTGACAATAGAGAACTATGGATATGCACGAACCGGTCGGGCCCGAATATGTTCCGAACTGGATTGGTACTAATTAAAACAGTATGGTCCGGTCTGGACTGAATGAAATTAGACTAAAAATTCTGGACCGATTTTGGACTGGATATGGCATGCATTTTTTGGGGTTGCTGGTTCAAATAATGATATTAATGTTGTAGACCGTTCACCTGTATTTGATGAAGTTTTAGAAGGTCGTGCTCCAGTGGTAAACTATATTGTAAATGGTACAAGCTACAATATGGGATATTATTTAACAGACGGTATATATCCTCAATGGTCGACATTTGTAAAAACAATACCTCGACCGCAAGGAGAGAAACGTCAGTTGTTTGCAAAATGTCAAGAATCGCAGCGCAAAGATGTTGAACGAACATTCGGAGTATTGCAAGCTCGGTTTGCTATTTTACGTGGGCTAGCGCGATCCTTGAATCTGAAGAAACTTGGTCGAATTATGAGAGCATGCATTATATTGCATAATATAATTGTTGAGGATGAAAGAGACACATATGCTGGAAATTTTGAAGAAGTGTTCAATTATGATGATATTGCTGAAGCCATATCTTTGCCAGAAGTGAGCACGAGGCCTCCGATCTCGTATCAAATGTATATCGAAAATAATATCCAGTTACGCGATAAAGAGAAACATAAAAAATTACAACAGGACTTGGTCGAACATCTCTGGCAATTTAGTAATGTTTGTGACAATTCTATGTAATCTCAAATATATATAATTATTTATTTATTTTAGTTGACAACTTTAATTTAATGTTTTTATATTTATTGTAATGTAACTTTTAAATTATTGCAATCATTATTTAAAAAAAAATAATGTGCTCATTTTTATGTTATATTCAGAAAGTTTTTATCATTTTTAATTACACAAGAAACGTAATTTTTTAAAAATAAATTAATTATAGTACGTAAATAATAGAACTATTACCCTAAAGACGTCGATTTTCAAATTTCATAATAACAACATACATCGGTCAAAAGTGGAATCCAGATATTTGATTCACAATTGATAAATTTTGACTAACTCAAAAAAATGTAAATTTTTATTAAAAAATTCAATTACATTTTTATAATTTTGTATATATTTTCCCTATTTTTTTTAATTAAAACATCTAATACTTGAATCTCATTATTTATTCATGTCCGTATTTGTAAAAAAATATGAATATATAATTTATATATAATGATATATAATTTATATATAATGCAAAAATTATATTTGAATTATGAAATTATGTGGGTCCCAATGTAGAAGTGGAACTTGGCCTCCACTACTGGAGAGAGTGCCGATTTTACAGTGCCATTTACTATAGCAAATACTGTAGCAGTGCCACTTTGATGAGTTGGCAGTGACGTGACTGCTGATGTGGAGGCACTAGGCACTTCCTATTGGAAGTGCTCTAACTCCCAAAAAATAAATCGTAAAGCTCGAAAGTTCACTGGTTGTGTAGTATGAAATAATACAATTTTGTTAAGTATTTTAAATATTTCTATAATTCTATCTTGTTTTTCGTAATGACGTATTTTAGAAGTGTGATATTTTATTATTTGATTAAAACGGCTAATAGAAAGTCAGCAGTAGAAGCGTAATACTAAAAGAGAGCCATATCTACAACAAAAGAAAGACCACGAACATGGAACTAGAGAGGCATTTTGGATGATAGTTTCAGATATTGTTATCAATTAATCGTGTATATTATATCATCAGATTGCAATTTATTTCTTTATGTTTTATCAGCTAATATAAAGGTAACAATGATTATGGACCTTTAAGTCTTTATTAGAGGTCAAGTTATAAACTCTCTCTGATGTTCATCATTCTATCTGTAATAAATAATCATAGAGTTGAAGTAGAATATAAATAATCAATGAGTTGAAGTAAATAATAACATTGTAAGGTCTAGCGAGTGGAGGTGAATTTGAATCCATTTCAGTTAGGAAAATGATTTTCAAATATGTCACAAACCTTATACATTAAACTTTACTTGGCAAACACCACAATTTAATATTAAAGTGTACCATATGTTGCAATTTTATCGTTGATATGTCAGAAATTACAGTTATATTGCATAGTTTGAAAAAAAGCAATCTTCGCAATTACAATATCCCAAATTTTACATTAATCATATGTCTACCAAATGCCAATTTTCATATAAAGAGACCATAAATTGCACTCTTGCAGATTACTGATGCCCCTTTAATTTCCTTGGCCAAATTGTATTTTATCATTGGATATAGAAAAAGTGAAGGCTGTTCAAAATTGAAATCATTTAAAAAAAAATTACAAAATGTTTTTCTCACATGCCCCCTATTTTCGTATAATTTGGACGGATGGGTCATCTCACGTGCCCGTCATAATGAATAAAAAGATGTGGAAAATTGTTTATTATTTTATTCATTAGGTGGCTAATATGTCACACATTATATTTAAATTTGACAGAATAAACTAAAATTGTGTCGTATGTGAAAATGAAATTTGAATTAGCAATTGGATAACTTTATGTGATGAATATTTTCGGAAATGTCTTTATAGGAGTGGATGCAAATGAGAGGTGAAATGATCACCAACATCACTTCAGCAAACATAGACAGACAGGCTAGGGTTTAGCTGCAAGATATTACCATGATTCTTACCTAGCTAGTTATAGGAACAAGTACCATTGAGATGAGTAATGTAATGCACACTGTGTTGGACTTGGATGATTCCTAAAGATATATACTTTTATCAAAGTAATTAAATTTCATTAATACATATGGTAACTATACTGTAGTTGATTAAAAGGTGATTAACTTTACATAATTAATGACACTTGGAAAACAATAATAGGACAGCACAAAAAAGTAGAACAAAACAGTGAGGAGGGAAAGGAGAAGAAGGATTAATCATTGAATGGGCATTGACAAGATGGGTGGGGTAAATTTTGTTTTGTTTTGTGTTTTTTAAAAAAGAAATTAGGGTTTGTGAATTATTTGAGTTGAATTATTTAAATTGGTTTGCTTTATTGGAGTCCATGCCATTGCCAGGCAGAAGAAGATGAGGCCTTTGTTCCGTTTCATGCAACTGTGTGTTTGGAGGTGACGTAAAGTCTTTGAGAAAAGATTGCTTCACAGACACAACATAATATAATTCTCTCTCTCTCTCTCTCTAGGGTTTCTACTAGAGTCTACAGGCAGGCAAGTGAAGGAACTCCACTCAACTGAAGAGTGAAGATTTTTATTCAATCTCTAGTATTTCGGTATTACTATTACTATTACCAGGGTGAGGGCCTAGCCTAGGGTTAATTAAATTAAAGGTTGAATGGAAAATATTAAGTCATAAAGTAATTACCTCTATATGTAGTAGACTAATACTACAATGGAGAATTCTCTCTTTTCACAAGAAAAAAATATATAAAATATTACAAATTTAATTTTAAATTCGAATCACAAATTATAAGTCATCAAATTCATTAAAACCATTGTTATTTTATGTATGTTATGTTACCTATATAATTTTATATAATATATATACATATAGGATAGAGATGCGGGGCAGGGCAGGTCCCTACGACCCAAATTCGAACCCATTCCATAAGTCATGGGACGCAATCGGTGGAGCGAACGGAGCGGAGCTCTGAAGATCGGTAGGTACCAATAACCCGTTGACACCCCTAATTGGACTGATGATTCTCAATATCAGAGAAGAGAGTCTTTAAATTTATAGTTTTGAACATATGTTATTTTTGTTATTAATTTTCGTAATTGTGGCATTTAAGAATTTTTTCCAATTATTTCACTGAACAAACCTGTCAACACAAAATCCTAGCCACTATTACCATTTATTTACTATAGCCCTAGTCATGACACCCAACCAATACAAATGGTCAATGGAAGGGATAAAATAAGCAAATTATATTATACTAGTTATTTTCGCGCATGCGTTGCATGCGCATATTTCAATTTCATCATTTACATATACATCTTATATTATCTGTATCTCGTATATTAATAATATATTATAAAGAATATATGTGATAATTATATATTTATTAAGTCTACTTCAATTTCTAGGTAACATATACAGAATTTAGTGATTAAATAATACTTTAATTTTCTTGAGGGGTTTTACTTATGTAATAAATCACCACTTACATGCTCATATATTAGCATCAAACTCACATTTGTGAATATCTGGAGTAGGTTGCCTCAGCTTCAAATTCATCCTCCATTTCATTCTCTGCTACAAATTCATCTGAATCAGACTACTTCATACTCTTCTTTTTGGCTCCCTGAGTTACAATTAAAACTGAGATCTTTTTATTGGTGTTGTTTCCCAGATTCTTCACCTCCAGCTCTTCATGTTTGCTGAAGTGGAAATGTGAGCAATCTTAAAAAAAATTGGTTTTTCACATTTCAACCTCGTATAACAGGAGCTTCAATGTCGAATCCTCCTTGTGAATACATTGTCAAATGAAGGAGTTTGAAATGAAAAACTCACAAATAAAACATGTACGACCATCGATGTAGTTAGTAATTAAATTAATCATTTGTTTAAAAAACCAAGTGTATGTCAAATGCTAGAAAAGTTGGATAGAAATTGATTGTATTACTCCTTACCAAAAAGGAAGAGATTGAGGAACATGAAGAATAGAGATCAAGGAAAAAACATTACTTGAGGGAATGACATGCGAGGGTAACCAACATTAGACGCTTGAGGGAACTCTAGGGAATCGTCTGAGCACAAACTCTTTGGAATTGGAAGAGTCAAGTCCTGATCAAACAGCACCCTAGCGGGACTACAGCTGCCGACGGCTGGCTGGAAAGAACTCTTTAGAAATCATGTCATTCCAGCCAAACTAAATGCAAAGTTCTATTACATGGTCAGGATGTTAGTACTTCATGGGACACCGGACCATGAACATAAGTTTCTTTAGCAGCAAGACATGAATGATTGCACAACTTATTGAATCACTGAAACAAAGACAAATCATAGAGATGGATAATCTTATATACATCAGGTGAACATGTAAGCCATCTCAGTCTATGCTACCAAAAATCTCATCGTTACAAGAGTAAGAATTAGATTATTTGTGTTCACCAGCAATTTACAATATGCAAGGACAACAAAATCATACTCCTGAGTCCTGTTAGTATTGAAACAGAATTTACAACCCAGTGGCATTGGTTACCAATTCTCGTGGGAAGATAATTCTAGTAGATGAAGAGTATATACCATGGATGAAGATTGACCGGTTTGATTTAGTAGACATTGTTTTCACAACCAAACTACTTTCTTCAATGGCAGTGTGTAATCCTCCTTCAGTTTTTAAATTATTTATTGCACCCTACCAATACAAAGAATTTATGTACATCAACTATTGTCACATTTGCAAGTTGCGCCATGAAAAAAAAAACCCTGTAATTATTATTATAAAACATATTGGCATGGATAAATATAAGGGTTTAAACAAGTCAAACTAAATTTAATCTGAATGATCGGGAGAAATTGTTTAGCTGTGCAATGATTAGCTTTAGAATGCGTTTCATCACATACCGATTCGGTTGAAATTATTCAATACTTATCCGAAAATTGTAATATTGAAAAGGTTGGTGTCCTTTGGAGTGGGTTGGTGTCCTTTGGGGGTGAGGACCCAACACAAATTATATATTGGTATAGTAGATATAATAAATATGCAATATAGTTAAACGTTTAACTCTTTATTTTTAACTATGTTTTATATATTTTATAATGTGACATTTAAAAAACCACGTGGAAAAAATATTTAATAAATAAACTAAAACTTATTTGTATAATCATCGTGGATGCTCTAGTATTACATATTTTATTTTCCTTAAAAATGTCACGTAAACTTTTTATGTGTGTTTTAAGAAATACATAAACTTACGTAATGCTTACATAATAGTAGGTCTATAATGGTTTTACTTAAACATATTTTATTATTATATTTTAACAACTAATTTAAAAAATAATTATAATTAAAGTTTCAATTATTGCATATTTGTTTTATATATATTTGTTATATTATATATATATATTTTTGTTTATATACATATATATTCAATATATATACTAAACCCTGCTCGCGCTATTGCGCGTACGCATAATTTCATGGTCAAATTGTTACAATGATGTCATAAAGAATGATGCATGCCATGATTAAAAAAATTCCAATGATAATACAAGACCGTGATCGACCTGGCCCCGATGATGATACGAGAATGGAGCTTAATGAAAAATAATGGTTTTTTTTCTGAGTAAAACAAATAAATTAAAATTATATAACATAATTTCATTAATAAATTTCAACTTAAAATGCTCGAGCGATCGGGAAAGAAAAAACTACTAAAGTATTCCCGGTCGTTATATATATATATATATATATATTAGTCCGGAATCACTGTCAAACAAAAAAAAATGAGGGAGGTTGTCCGTTGATTTAAAAGAAAAACCGAGGGAGACTGATCAGAATCGATGATTTTGGAATAAAAAAGAGAGAAATTAATTTTACGTAAACATAGTGCTTTCCTTATATTTAAGGAATGTTTTATGTAAAAACATAAAAAAAACACGTGGGTCTCATTTTTAAGGATTGCACTGAAGCACATTATTTTCACTTTACTTTAAAAAAAAAAACATGTAGGAACCACATTTATGTAATCTCTATATAATACCACTATTGATGTTCTAAGAGCATCCACAGTGGTTTTACGTAAGGATTACGTAAACGTGGGTCCTACGTGTTTATTTATGTAAAGTGAAAAAAACTATATACTGTGGTTTTACATAGCAGTCCTTAAAAATGGTACCCATACGTAAATTTATGTTTTTACATAAAGTATTCCTTATATTGAAGGAATGCTTTATGTATACGTAAAATTAACTGTCCTCATTTTTTTTCAAACACAGTCGTTCCATTCCATATGTATATGTATATATAACGAATATATATATATATATATATATATATATATATATATAACAAATAACACAAATCTCGTTGTAAAATTAGACAAAAACTTAATTGTAACGACACAATGGACGGTTTATTTTTCCTCATACGGTTTTTTGGTCGGATATTTTAAAGGAAAAAACCGGACCGAAAATATGGATAACCGACCGAATCAAGCAAAAAACCGATCCGACCGGTCCGGTTTCACCCCTAATGCTAGTTAATAGCTACTGTTGAATATCCCACTGTGATAAGTCTTGCACAGCCCACAGGTGGGTTAGTAAATTGAAAGCAAGTATATAAATAAGTGGGTTACCTCCGTCTATGACCAATTAATTTTAGGATGGAACTCCCACTTGTATAAATGGTTGCTTTCTGCCCCGTTGGATTTGACTCAGCCAAATGTGGAATTTAACTTGGTATTAGAGTCAGAACCCGGTTCCTATTATTGGGTTAGTGTCCCTTTGTTAACTCTGCGTACCATATTTGTGGCTGAATCGGGCCTAGCCGTGAGAGTGACATTTGTTGAAATTAAATCACAAACCGTTGAAATTAAATCTCACACCTATGGGTTAGTAAATTGATAGTAAGTATATATAAGCAAGTTTTGGCAAAAAAAAAAATGTAAATAAGCAAGTAGACAACATGCTTCTATCACTAATTAATTTTAAAATGAAACCACTACTGTAGTATAAATATTTACTCTCTCTGACTCATACGGTTTGACTCGGCCCATTGAGAATTTAACTGCTACAACAATAAATTTCAAGTTAATTTCCAAATGCAGGACGTATAAGAACGAGACAATTTGTTGTTCAAAACAGTTGATATTCTCAAAAGAAAATGAAGACAACTCATTAAAACCAAATCCCACTCATGAAGAAGAAGAGAAGAATACAAAGACCCCACGCACAGATCAGCAAAGGGACATCTTGTAGCAAAAAAAATTTAAAGGTAGCAAATTTGAACCTAACCGCGCACTAGAAAGAATTAAATGGGTTTCCTTAAATAATTAATTATTAATATTTAATATATTTTAAAAAAAAAAAAAAAAATTACCCAGCACTATACTCATTACAAAATAACCTAATACGAGTGGAATTATTCTATATATGATTGTTATACTTTTGATAAAAGCCTCTAGGACACTCTGCAAAAGAAAAAAATTATCAACCAATCTTTATTTGTAATAAGTTCACATTATCTTTTCAAAAAATATTCACATTTTTCACTATCACATATATATAGGGTTAAGAAATTTTGATTTTTGAATCTTTTGGATTAAACATCGTTTGTGATGTTAGTAGTAAATTAATTATACACATACTAATACAATTTATTTATATTTTGGCCAAATCCTAGTAATTTGTTAAAAAATATTTTTTAAAGTATTATCTATTTAGTATTTATTATGCAATATATATTCACATATTATCTCTCGATTTCGTCGTCCAAAATCATCAACTCTTCGGTTTTAATCATCAACTCTCTCCCTGACCTGTCTTGTGTCTTTGTATGATATAATTAATATATATATATATATTTCTACCATACCATGACATGAGTGAGTGCAAACACTGCCGTGCTAGAAAATAAGGGTGGGAGTTTTCATAGGGAAGGTAAAGCTTTTGCAGAACCATTAACACACTCCATTGTCTCTCTATTTTCTACTCTGATGATCCATGAATAATCAACTTTCCCTTTTAACCACCACAAAGCAACTCCATGAACAACCCCCCATTATCTCCAGGAGAAAGTAAAGACCCAACCTTGAAATCTACACTAAATTACAGAGACAGAACAGTACTGATGATACATAATATAGAGTAAGAGAGAGAAACACACCCTGCAACTTGAAGCACAAAACTCGGGAGGCCACTCAGATCAGATCATGGAACAAACAAAATATCTCTCTACCCCAACATCCTAAAGAAACAAACACAAAAAGGCACTGTATTTAGGTTATATAATTATATATATACATATATAACCTAAGCAAAGTGAATATTGGAAAAGAGAGAGAGAGAAAAAAAAATGGAGGGGGGCTCATCTTCATATGGTGGAGGGGGCATGATGATGATGGGTTTATATGGAGAAAACAACAGCACTATTAATGGGGTATTTTGCCCTATGATGTTCATGTCCTCTAATAATAGTACTACTAGCAGCAGCTACCAACTTCTTCAGCTCCCTTCCACCACCACCACCGACGCCGTCCACCGCTTTCCGGCAGCTCGTGGGGTTAACCTCATGGACACTGACGGCGCCGGCGGCTCCGGTTCCTCTGTCAGAGCTAAGATCATGGCTCACCCTCACTACCCTCGCCTTCTAGCTGCCTACACCAACTGCCAAAAGGTCATTTTTTTATTTATTAATTATTACTTAAATTAATTATCACTCTCTCTCTAGAAAACCTTAGTCTGTGTTCTTTCTTCTTCTTCTTCCTCGGACTAGTGTCTAGGGTTTGTCTGTTTCTTAAATATCGTACAGACCTGATGGTTATTTACTGTTTGGGAGAAACGGACAGGTGGGAGCGCCGCCGGAGGTGGTGTTGAAGCTCGATGAGGCATCATCGGCGGCGGCGACCGTAGGCTTGGGCGGAGGAGGGTGCATCGGAGAAGATCCTGCACTGGATCAGTTCATGGAGGCCTACTGCGAGCTGCTCACTAAGTACGAGCAAGAACTCTCCAGGCCTTACAAAGAAGCCATGGTTTTTCTTCAGAGATTCGAGGCGCAGTTCAAAACCCTCAATGTCGCCTCTGTTGATCATTCTGGTGATTTTTCAATTATGAACTAATTTTCTCGATCGGCCAAAAAAAAACCTAATTTTTTCTTATCCCTAGTCATTTCATTTGTGCATAGTTTAGTTATTTTTCGCATTTGTTCAAATTTCGAGATAACTATACATTAATTTGCATGTTCTTCATTATGTATACATACATATATTAAATGTTGAATACATTCAGAGTAATAATTAATTAAATTACCCTAATTAAAATGCAGTGGACTTAACACAGGATGAAACTATACTAAATAGGAAAAAAAAAAGCGCCTTTTAGAAAAACACTGCAAATGGATAAAGATTTCGTATTCAGCAGAAACGATTATAATAATAATGGATTTGGATCTTGGATAGATTTTTATTGGGGGTAGAAATGCATGGCGTAAGAATCTTGGATAGATATATGTCAGTGAGAGTTTCCCAATTCCCAGTATACGTAAATGATGTTCTTGGATATTGTGTTCTGCATACAATATCTGGTTTTCTTTCCTCTTTACATTAAATTACATAAATGAAGAAGAACCCAGCTCCTGAGTTGTTTTTAACATTAGACTTTCTCCTTTTGCACCTTCCTAGGAGTGTATTCAAGGGCATAGTGTTCTTCTGTTTCCCCCCTTCACATTTCCCTTATTGATGTCTTGTTTCAAGATTTGGTGAATCTGCTCACTTCTGCAAGTGTAGGATGTTTGATTTTCCACACCAATATTGGACTTAGGGTTTCTATTATTGTAGCCTTCTAGGGTTTATTTAGCAACTTACCACAATAAAGCCTTCTTTTCTAAAACTAGCTAGTAACCATTTAGTTACACTGGTATCATGTCTCAGCTATCAATATCCTAGCTAGTGTCAACTCTAATAAAAAGATTACTATACAGAAACTGGGAAAAATCACTAAACTACCCACATTTTAGAACTCAAACACAAAAACAAGGGAAAACGAGTTCCCGGAACCATAATCACCACTAGCGCATCTCCGAAATGCGCCAGAAACATGGCACATCTGCCAAATGCGCCACATTTAATACATGGCGCATTTCCCAGATGCGCCACAATTAATAAGCATTAATTACCCGTTTTTCAAATTAATTCACTAAAATAGTGCTACAAACTAGAATCGAACCCAGGCCACCTAGGTGATAAACATGAATACTAACCACTACACTACAATGTCTTTTGTTGAGAACTTATTAAACTTTTTATATTTAATGTTAGTTTAACAACCAAAATATCGTCACTGAGAATTTAACACTAGTCACCCGCATGATAGGCAAAAATTCTTACCACTACACTACAATGACTTTTGTTGATAATTAATTAAACTTTGTATATTTATTTGTCTATGTATTTTTTTTTTTGTGTTAATACATTGTTTAGTTGCCTACATTTGCACCATGTGACCGAATGATTACTTTTTTAAAGTGATTAATGGTTACATACATTTTAGAATATGACATAATCATTTAAACTTATTTTATTTAATAATTTATATTTAATCAGATGTGATTAAATTTTAGTTAAATAACGATTTTAGTAAAATTCAACCCCTGCCTATGTTTAGTTATTTTGTAAAATTCAATCACATTTGATTAAATATAAATTATTAAATAAAATAAGTTTGAACGATTCTCTCATATTCTGAAATGTATGTAACCATTAATCACTTCAAAAAATTAATCATTCGGTCACATGGTGCAATTGTATGTAACTAAACAATGTATTATCACAAAACAATAAATAAAACTACATAGACAAATAAATATACTAATTTTAATTAATTATCAACAAAAGTCATTGTAGTGTAGTGGTAAGAATTTTTGCCTATCATGCGGGTGACTAGTGTTAAATTCTCAGTGACGATATTTTGGTTGTTAAACTAACATTAAATATAAAAAGTTTAATAAGTTCTCAACAAAAGACATTGTAGTGTAGTGGTTAGTATTTATGTTTATCACATAGGTGGCCTGGGTTCGATTCTAGTTTGTAGCACTATTTTAGTGAATTAATTTGAAAAACGGGTAATTAATGCTTATTAATTGTGGCGCATCTGGGAAATGCGCCATGTATTAAATGTGGCGCATTTGGCAGATGTGCCATGTTTCTGGCGCATTTCGGAGATGCGCTAGTGGTGATTATGGTTCCGGGAACTCGTTTTCCCTTGTTTTTGTGTTTGAGTTCTAAAATGTGGGTAGTTTAGTGATTTTTCCCAGAAACTGTACATTGTTGTCGTTGTAAAACTTCAAGATTAAGTGCTTATTTTTGTTTTTTTTATAGAGTTGTTAAGGAACTCATTAAGATGAATGTGATGATTGGGAGGTTATATAGGGTTAAGAACCTAAAAAACATTCTCAACTATAGGTCATGTTGCTAATTGCTATCCTAGATTTTAAATATTGATATTATTTGTCCCAACTATTAGATTAGTTGATTTTCAAGTTTTATCTTAAAATTGACGTAATAAAAACATGCTTTCAAGCATCACATAGGCATAACCATGAGCAACAAATATATATGATACATCAGAAAAATGGAAAATAATATGTTTTTATTGCTTAAAACGTCAATTTTATCGCCAAAATCAGTTGGAGAAAAGTGAGAATCAACTAATCTAATAGTTGGGACACCGAATATTAACATTTTTAAATCTGGGATAGCGATTAGCAATATGGTCTATAGTTGTTACTGTTTTTAGGTTCTATATATACATGAACACAATCATCGATCAAAAAGGTTTAGTTAGTCTTCAAAGCTATATATATACTAGCTAGTCTACATCTGTTTTAAGTGTTTTCTCATATATAAATATTATCAACAATTAAGTGTACTTTGCTTAACTGTATATTGGCTTTTATACTACAAATTATATGTTGTGCAGATATGAGTGAAGCAATGGATCGATCATCTGAGGAAGAAGTTGATGCAAATTACAACAGCTTCATCGATCCCTCTGCAGAGGACCGTGATTTGAAGAATCAGCTGTTGCAGAAGTACAGCGGGTATTTGGGGAGTCTGAAGCAGGAATTCATGAAGAAGAGAAAGAAGGGGAAGCTGCCCAAAGAAGCTCGCCAACAGTTGCTCGATTGGTGGAGCCGACACTACAAATGGCCTTATCCCTCGGTATATACATATATATGCTATCTATCTTGTTGGTTATTTCTACTTGACAGTGAATATCTATATAGGGTATATATAGTAATTAAGATCATGCATTAGCTAGACAGACAAAAGTTGTCATATTCTGAAATAGGTTTAGTGTAAATTGTGAACTAAATACACAACAAGATTCTGGAATTTTGATACAGAACTGTGAAGGACTTGATTTGAGACCAAACAGATTTGTTTTAGTATGTTAGGGTCTTATACAAATTCTGATTAGTAGCGTGTGTCTTATTATTCGGAATTGACCGTATCATCATTTTCGGTATGCAGGAATCGCAGAAGCTAGCGCTTGCAGAATCGACAGGGTTGGATCAAAAGCAGATAAACAACTGGTTTATTAACCAAAGGAAGAGGCACTGGAAGCCTTCCGAAGATATGCAGTTCATGGTTATGGATGCAGCAGCAGCAGCTCAACATCATCCACACTACTACCTCCAGCATGTCTTGCCCAACAATAATAATTTGGATCTCTCCCAGTTCCACCCTCTAAATTAATTAATTATTGCATCTATCTCTATATATTAATTACTATTATTATATATACTTTGTATCGGGCGGTCGTTGTCGTATGTAGGAATATATTATTTCAGATTATTATTTATTATTATAACTAATTAATGTTGTCGTGCTATCTAGCTAACTTGCTTAGCTAGGGCTTGCATCCAAGTCGGACCAGGCTATGTCTTGATACATTGAATGCAGATTGCAGGTGACGTTCTGGCCAAAAAAAGAAACACACGAGGTGACGCGATAAAGTTGAAATTTTGAATTCAGGTAACTAATATTTACTTTCGCATCTTTTCTAGTTAGTAGTTGAAACAAGAATGTAACTGAAACCTGTTTCAGTGGAAATAACCAATTGCACCAAAAAGGTATCACCTGCAGTGTTGCATAATTTTGTTCACCCAGTTTTAAGTATGATGATTTTGGATGGAAAAGTGAAACGGATCGACAACAAATCTCAAAAAAAATAAAATAAAATAAATACACATAAAATGAGATCGTTTTCAAATTCTTAACTCATGAGTATAACATGTTTGCATAACAATTGAGGTAATTACAAAAATTGCCTAATCTCTTCACTTTTGGATCTGTTATCATCGTTCAAACTAACATCTATGCATAAAATCTTTGAACTGTGAGATATTCTACACACGAAGAGCACAATGAAAGCATGCATAAAATATATTAAATATGATGTAACAATGCTATAAATGATATGTAATAAACTTAGCTAACTAATATTATATTACAATAATATAATAATTAAAAAGGGTTACAAAAAGGTAAATATGAATCTAATCAATAATAGAAAATTTAAGGAATTCATCATAAGATGGCGGTATGAACCAAATGGATGGCCTTTGAAGAAGCTTGGTGCCCAAGATTCCATCTTTGGGAAGAGGAGAGAAGTGGGTGAGATATTTTTGGTTGACGTTAAAGACACCAAAAACACTTCCTTGAAGAGAGTCGTCAGAGTCGGAAAAGTAGATAGAACCTGCAATTAGTGGGCCTTGAATACAAATTGAACCAACATTGTCGCTCAAGAAGATGATATTATTGCCTAGGGTTTTAATCTCAGTCCAATTCAAAACATTACATGTAGAGCTGGCATTTTCATCACTCAGGCTAAAAGTTAGGATTTTGAATTTTAGGGTGGAACACTTGTAGCGTAAGACAACTATAGACTTTGACGATGATAATGATGATTCAAGGAGATACACTGATACTAGATGATCACCATCTAATTAAAACCACGGTCGAGAGCCATTCATTTATCACACCATAACAATAGAATAATCTCATATTTGTAGTACTACACTCATAACAACGGATAAAACCGCTATTGAAGAGAATGCAGATTCTTCCACTAATACTGTTTATGTCCATGATTCTATTACCAGAATATGGATAGTAGATGTACCATCCGAATTCTAATTCCCCAATTTTCTTGACACGGAGAAAAGCAATCACAGTTGCGGTTTTACTTATTCCCCAGGAGGTAGTCGGCTCCAGATCGTCTTCTTCTTTAGTTCTAGGAGGCTTAGATAATACTCATTTCATCATGGTACAATTAATGGTAGGGAGGTCCGGTAAGAGAATATGAGATTTGGACAGTGTATTAAACAACGAAATTGACGGATCATGTTTGTCGTCCGAAACTATTATTAACCATCTGAATGACGATCCGATGATTCGATTGAACCTGTATGGCAGTGAATTTACAGGCATAGGTGTATAGATCTGACATGAAACCTGCTTAGGAAGCCTTGTTCCATCCGATTGTCAACAGAAAGGAGGACAAGAAGCCTTGTTCCGTCCGATTGTCAACAGAAAGGAGGACAATAGGGGTAATTTGATGTTGCTGGACCAATTGCGGCCATGAATTACAGACAAGTCGATGCCAGCGCAGCGCTTGCATACGGCGGAGAAACGAGCTAAATAGATTGGGGACACCATCAACTTACTCATTATCAAGTACATGATCTCGTCCGGGAGCCATGAAGCCTGAATCTCCTCCTCTTCTAATTCATCATCCCCTCTACCGCTGCTTGTTGCTCATTGTCAAATGTCAATCTCTACTTGCTTCTTCCTCCTTTTGCGAGTATGCAATCTCTGTATCTAATATTCTATTGGGTGTTAAAAGAGAACTAATGATTCGGTTGAGAACTGAAAAAAGAGTAATAAAATAATAATCAATCTTAATATTATTTCTTTCTTATTATATATAAAAACTATTACTCTTTGTAATTTGTATATATCTATAAATAGATACGAAAGAAAATATTTACTATAAATATTGGAAAGAAATCTTAGTATATATATATAATATATCCACACTCTTTGTATCTTCATAAATAAATCATTTATTATACGAAAGAAAAATTTACTATGTATATATATATATTGGAAAGAAATCTAAGTATATATATACTCATAACACTTAGTATTTTGTATCTTACAATGTAAAAAACTAGGATACAAATAACAAATAAGATGTGGAAAAATTAACACTTGATTATGTATATTTTTATGGAAAGTTCTATTGTAGAGTACAAAAAATAAGTAGACCGCAAATTTTAAAATTTACCAAGTTACCTTTTAAAATTTATTATTTTTTATTCTAAAAAATAACAAATAAATATATATAAATATTTATAAAAAAATGGGAAATGACTTTTATACACAAAAAAAATACAATATTTTTTTTTTAAAATGGGAATATTTTTTTTGTTAAAAACAAAAATTAGGTTTTTGTTTTAATAAAAGTATAGATTCTTCATATATTTTTTAGTTTTTATGTATAAAATTATTGTAATTTTTTTTATAATTTTGTAATAAATTTATGATTTTTTTACTATTTTTAAAAATAAAATAAATATAACTTAAACGTAAATTTAAAATAATCATAAATTATAATATGTAGAAAGTAATTAATAATTTAGGAATAAAACTTCTTTATTGAAATTTTTTGGAGGGTTTCTTTTCTACCTCTAATCCTGAAATCGCGCATTTCCTAAGCAGTTTTAGTGGAAGACGAGTTAAGCCCATTTGTTTTAGTCATTTTAGTTAAAGTATTTTCAGGGTTTAACCATATAATGGGCTGAAATAGGCCTGTAAGGCTCATGCTCGGCCCATATTCACTTTGGAGTTTTGGAAGCTGGGGTTTTTCGATGCTGAATCACAGTCTCTTCTGTAAAACCACTTGCTGAATCTTGACGGCTGCTCTTCGCTAGCTGCGGCCACCGTCTCCGGCACCTTCAACAGCTCCTCCGTCCATTATTTTAGGGTAGGTTTAGATTTTCTAACTTAGGGTATTCCTTCTTTTGGAGCCAGCTTAAATGGGAGAAATCAGGAGATTTCCTTGTTGGTGCAGATGAATTGGTGTTAAGGAGTTTCTTAGGCTTTCAAGTATATCGAGCATGGCGTTATCTGCTTCCAGGAGGTTTCTGCGATCTCTTTGGTCTTCAAGTGCACGGGATCATTTGAATGCCACTTCTCAATGCTCCCATGGTAGGGAAATGCTATTTCATTGCTCTTAATTTCCCCTAATTGATATTGTATTGTTGATTTTGGTGCTTATTTGTTGTTTGAAGAAATGCCAAGTCTTTTCAGTCGGAGTAATAACGGCTGTGTATCCGAATCTTCTACCTCCCTCAAGGTAGGTTCATTCATAATTCAGTGTCTTAATTTTCTTCAGTCGATGTTATAGGGCAGAGAATTCATGACAAAAGAAAACTTGCTCACCTAGAAACTAAGAACTGCTGATGAAATTTCTGGGTATCCGACGACGAATTGCCGCAGCCATTCAAGTGCTCAGTTTTTTATTTTCTTTTTGGCATTGTCAATTTATTCTAACTTCTGTTTTCACTCGGAAGCTGATTAATGCTGCTCTGTTAGTTGAAGGTCCCTGATCGTTATTCGTAATGTAGGTTGGGTCTTCATTCCTTGCTCGTCGAAGTCTGTCTACTATACTGACTCCAGATTCTGGTGGAGCTGATTTCCCCTCTGATTTGTTGACCAAGACGAAAGTACTTGTGCCTGATCGCCAAATAGGTTCGTATAGATATTCTACAAGCATGGGGTGTTCTTATTTGCTTAAGAAATCTGTAAATGAGCTCTGTAGAACGGCTATCTCCCTAGAAGTGTTTTTAGAAACAATGAAGAGGATTTCTCGGGATTTCTGCATAGTAGCTGTTGCTTGTGTTTGGTAAATGACGTGATTAAGCAACTAAAATTGCATGGAAAAAACACATAAAGAAAAGGCTGATGCATTACAGTTTGTTTTATGAATTTTCTTCCATTCTTCTTTGATTGCTTGCAATACTTTTCGTAAATCATTCGAGTTCCGGTTTGTACTTTCAGGACTTTACCAAGACCTTGTGATTCCCGTGACTAATTTTCACAATGAAGATAAGGGCTTCATGGTATTGGCTGGAGATGTTTTTGATGTTCCTATTAGGAAGGATATTATTCATCGTGTCGTAAGATGGCAGCTTGCTAAAAGGCAACAGGTATCCCAAAGCGAAATTTAACTTTTGCAACATTGAACCAACAATTTAGATATCACACTGATTATATGAACTGAATTGCCCTTCCATTCTTGAAGTCTTGAACCTACCCTTATTAGAAATTTCTTAAAGCATGGACTTGATTTCATAACAGGGGACCCATTCTACAAAAACGATCAGTGAAGTCAGTGGAACGGGTAGAAAAGCATGGCAACAGAAAGGAACTGGTCGAGCTAGACACGGGTCAAAGCGTGCTTGCCAGGTTCTTAAGTTTGTTTCTTAATTATCGAGGCTTTCTCATAATCACCATGTAGCAAGAATATTTTGCTGAATCCATTTAATGAATGATGACAGTTCAGAGGAGGTGAAGCAAAGTTTGGCCCGAAGCCAAGGAGCCACGAGTTTAAGCTAAATAAGAAGGTTCGGCGCTTAGGGTTAAAGATTGCTCTTTCAGCACGTGCTGCAGAAGGAAAGGTTAGCTAATCACTAAAAAGGCATAAGGTGTCAAAAGTGATTAATAATTTTTCTATTGTTTACTTTTTATTCGGTTTTAAGTATCTTTCCATATTATATTATGCAGACTTGCTTATTTTTTCAAAATTCATTGAAAATGCAGCTTCTTGTATTTGATGATTTGGTGGTCCCTACTCACAAGACCAAGAACATTGTCAACTATGTCAAGGAGATGGAGGAGACCAAGAAAGTTCTGCTCGTTGATGGAGGACTAATTGATGAAAAGCTGAAGCTGGCCACCCAAAATCTACACTACGCCAATGTCTTGCCTTCTATAGTAAGTTACGCTCGTTCTGAATTATTTTCTAGCTGTAAACATGGTTGCTATTTGCTACTCTCTGGATATTGAACTCTATCTATTTTTCTTTTTTGGGAGCTCAGCTATGGTAACTTTTAAGGGTAAAAACTTACAATCTTTAAATTATTTAAATGTAGTGGTTCCTTTTCATTTCTTTGTCAAGATTTGATTTGTGTATAAGACTTGGTCTATTGTAGTAGAGCTGCGATTTCTTTCCTGGGATAGTACTGTCTTTTTCTTGATTTCTTCTTAGATCCTACTACTGACATCTAACATTTCTTGATGAATCTTTTAAAAGAAGTTAAAGCTTTGGTCATTTTATGGGGTGACAAGCTTTGGCCTTTTTGCTTGTTATGGTCCTCTTCAAGTCGGTTTTTTGTTTATACTAAGATTGGTGCTTTCCAGTTTCCATGTCTACTATGGATGAGAAGATACAATAATGTTGAAGCAATCTAACATACATGTTTTTGGCAGGGTCTTAATGTATACAGCATCCTGCAGCATGACACATTAGTGATGTCTCGTGATGCCGTGAACCGAATTGTTGAAAGGATGCACACCCCAATAAACCGTTAGAGCAGTTCCGACATTTTCATTTCGGAATGATCTTGTTTGGATGGGGTTCAAGTGAATGTGGGTTTCTTGATGTTTCTGGATGGGTTATGGCTCGGTTTTGTGTCGATTACATTTAATTAAGAATTTGAGTTTAGTACATGCACTGGCATGGGAATGTTTGTAGCAGAATACGAATTTGGCTATTTGATTCGGCTTTTTGACCCAACCGTCTTCTGCTATGAACACTGAATTTGTCATTGCTGAAGCTGCAGGTGCACTTCCGATGAGTAGTATATGTGAACTGAATTAGTTCATAATGGTCTTCGGATGCTTGGATAATTTTTTTAGCAGAACACATTTGGATAGCTAATTACCAAAATAGTAAGTATGCGATCATAATAATAATGATGATTTAAATTTACAATTTTAGGGTCTGACCACGAATTTCATTCTATTGTTTTATCAAGGTCAATCCCTCTCATATAAATAGATGATAGATAGAGTAAAATTAGAAAATTCAGGCCTTCTGCTATGGGATCATTTTTTAATTCAAAAGTCAGCATGGCTTGCAATTTGGCCAAACATTGCTAATTTATGGACAAAAATGTAAGAGCCATTGTGGCTCTTGACAAAATTTGATACTAAAGTTATATTTGGTTAGGAGAAGAAAACAAGGTGGGTTTCACCAATTTTTGACCACATGATAGGAAAGATAGTGTAGTAAAGAGAGAGTGAGTGCCGAGTGGAGTATGAGTCCTTTAATTTGAATAAATCTAACGGCCTAGATTTATGGACATTTAGAAATCAACGACTCAGATTCGGCATTTAAAAAAACTCATCATTTATAAAATAATAAAAATTAAAAAAAAAACAGAAAAAAAGGAAAAAAGAAAAAAAGAACATATTAGTTTAGTGTTTTTCGTAAAATAAAAATAACTTATATTGTGTTTTATGGTTTTTGAGTAATAATATATATACTTTTAATTAAATATTGAAATATAGTCAATACTATATTAAATTAAAGATCTTTTTAAATTTTCACAAATAATAAATTACAAATATTAAATTATAAGTCACTTAATTTATAATAGACATAGTTTATTTGGATAAAAAAATATTGATACCTTAATATGAGTATCAGTAACATAGAGCAACCGATACCCAAAATACACTAATTAAAAATGGCATTTGGCTATCAAAATATGACATTGGCCATAGTAGAAGGTCTTAGGAGATTTTTAAAAGAATAATATTCATAAACTATATGAGAAAAGCTTCAATAATTTAGTAGTTAAATTGTAAAACGACAATTACAAAATTGTTGCGAAACCAATAGATTAAAAGAGTGAAATTAAAGAATCAATAAAATAGAATTGATTATAGATTTATTCTCATATACGGTAATTTATATAGGGTTATATAGTTTTAAAAACCAAGTAAAATTGATAGAAGAAAAGTCTATATAGAAAAAATAGTATATACACGTTATAATGAACATTCATAAAATGAATATTCATACACTTTTCGTTGGATGTTCATAAATGAATTGTGTCTCGTTAAAAATGTATTAGAAAAATATTCATTGGGATAAAAATTTAGTGAATGATAAAGAGTACACAATTGTGGATCCTTTTGTGAACTGTCTCGTCAAAAACCTTACCAAAAAATCCGGTGGGATAAAACTTTGATTAAGGGAAAAAAATGCATCGTTATAGATTATGTTGTATAGTGGTAGACCTTTTAGAACAACTCAATACAATATTATTCCAGATATTCCAAATGTCACAGTCGGTAAAGCCTCTGTGAAAAGACCTGCTAGATATGATCACTGAAACATATTTGCTGGATGATAATGTGATATTTCTTCTTAAGATCGCGAGTGAAGAATAACTTGAGAAAAATATATTTTATCGTGTCTCATTTGATGTATCATTCCTTAATTTGAACGATATAACCTATATTATCCTCGTATATACAATATAATGATACATTTGAGAATTGTACATCTTCATGATATAGCGCACATTCGCATAACCAACTAACTTAATGCTTGATTCATTTAGATTATAAACTTGTGTCATTCGTCCATCAAAGTTACATAAATATTTTCTTAACATCATTCCAAATTTTCTGTGTTAGAGAAGAACTAGATCTTGTTGATAAACTTACAGCAAATAATATCCCATGTATCGTGTAATTAACAAGATATTAATATTTTGATATCACTATGATAAGATACTTCTCGACCATTATATTCTTAACCAATCACACGAGTATGGAAAATGTATATATATATATCCACATCCAACACTCTATAACTAATGAGGTATTCAAGATGTGAATTATCCATGTAGAATAACTTACATTTTTTTGTAGGACAATAATCTTATCAATTTCTTAAGTACTCAATCTCCAGGCCGAGATAAAATTTTGTCCATTCAAAATCTTTCGTCTTAATTTTAACATCATCAATAAAATGATTGTATTTAAAACTTTTTTGGAATTTCAGTATTTTCAAATTCTCACATTCATGCGATGCTCTTGCGGCTATAGTGTGATCAGTTCATCTTATCAAATATCAGTTTCATTGATTCACATATTAGTTTCTGATACAACTTAGCTCAAATGAGCTATACATGTGGAGAATATATATCAGAAGCAACTTGTATTATTTAAATGGTTAAAGGGTCTTTTGGTACAACATGTTTGACAAAATTTGGCTTTTGGTGCAACATCTTTTTTATAGACTTTAGGCTTTAGGTGCAATACGTTTGCAATTTGTAGATTTTTGGTGCATCTGTTAGTTGACAGTTAGTTTTGACCGTTAATGTAGCACATGACTTGCCCTTTAGTTCTCATTTTATTCAGTTTAGTCCCCCAATTTATATTCCAGACTTTTTTTTTTACAAATTAGTTCCTAAAAAATTTCAATCCACCCTAGCTCCGAATGACCTAGTCAATGTCCAACTCAGACCATTCCAATTGGAATTTTTAGGGACTATAAGTAAATAAAAGGTAGGAATATAAATTGGGGGATTAAAATGAACAAAATGAAAATTAGATGGCAAGTCACGTGTAAGACACGTTCTACTTAACGGTCAAAACTAACAGATGCACCAAAATCTACAAAAATAAAAAGATGCTGCACAAAAGCCAACTTTGATCAAACATAAAGACTATTTAACTCTATTGTAAATGGTACAATATTTTTATCACATTCTTGGAAAATTTCGATGTTTCTTGCATTTTAATTCCTTTTGAGATTTTATCGTGGGTTAGTAACTTAATTGCTACCCAAACTTTGACCAATTTACAAATAACTACTTAAACTTTAAGTTTTCAAAATTGGCTACCGAACTTTCAATTTTGGAGCAAATTGTTACCTCTGTATCAATTCTCGTCAAATCGGACAGAAAATGAGCATATTTTCGTCACGTGGGTCTTTTCATATATAAATATATATATATATATATTCCCAAGAATGATTCAAATATTAATTGAAAGTATTGCAACAAAATACCTTCAATTCGATGCTCAATTGAAATGCACTATTCGAATTGGGTGGAAGTCCAATTGAGCATCTAATTGAATGTATTTTGTTGCAATACTTTCAACTTATGTTTGAAATAATCTTGAGTACACATGAAAAGACTCTACGTGGTGGAAATATGGTAATTTTATGTCCAATTTGATTGGAACTGAAACAGAGGTAGCAATTTGCTCTGAAATTGAAGGTTCATGTAGGCAATTCTTTTTCAAAAAAAAATAAATTGAGGTAGAGACTTGGTTATCGACTCTTTCTCGTGGATTTCACTATCAAATTACCCAGCCAAAAAGAGTATAAGTAATTAGTAATTTAAAGCATGAAATGTATATTAAATTCTTTTATATACTGCCAAATTAACAATATATTTAAAGGTGATTGTTCCACCAAATGATCAATATAATAATTGTCATGTTTCTGCGCAAAATCTTTGTACAACGGATTGTGCATGTATATCTTAAGAGGCATTTAATTTAGTTATGCATAACATTATTTTTATCAATTATCTTTCACACTCTGGCATTTTTCATGCTCATATTTGCGTTTTTTTAAATTTTGGTTAACATAATGATTCTTTGAAGTATTGAGCTCAAATACTCATCTTATTTTATGATTTTAATAATGAATACTATTCAAAACTGTTGTCGACACCTTGAAATTCATGGTTACATAAATTCTCATTAATAACATAACTCATCGAAATCTCTTTATTGTAATTACTTTCAGATAACCATTTCTGGTTGTTTCATAATCAGCTATATATATATATATATACCTTTTTTCCTTCTTTTTTTCTTAAAAACCACCTTCATGATAAAATTTACATTTATTTATTTTCTTTCAATACTTCATTATTCTTAAAAAAATAAAAATTAGAACTCATATCATAAGCTCTAATTTTGGATTATTTTTCACTATAATTCATCTAATATTAATACAGAATTTCATACTTCGAGCAAAGTATAATTATCTATCCTTTTTTTAAGATACACAACACATGTCACCGAAATCTCTTAACTCTAAATTTAATCACGTCTCATCAATAATAAGTCATAGAAAGAGTAAAGGTTTATTCTATAGTTTAATATATGACTGAACATTGGAATGAAAATAAAACCACTACAACTAAAAGTCTTTCCATTGAGCTAATTAATAAATAAATTAGTTCTGAAACATCAAATTAAACTAAAGTCTTAAAATTTGAAACACTAAGACCATTAAGTTAAAGTCATGTATGAGGAGTCATGAAACATTGAATACCATCAAATTAAATTATTAAGACACTAAAAACTAGTACTTAACTAAAGATGGATGAGTTTGATTTTTTTTGCTGGAGACGGCAAACTCTCTATCAGAACATCAACTCTTGCTTCTCTAAGTAATGGAGTTGAACCAAAACCATCTACTTGGAAACTTTTCAAAATGTCTGTGTCGATCTCAAAGAGAAATAAGTTAAGAGAGACTTCTCTTGATAAAGTAGTAACAAATATCAATTCACCTATGAGAGGGCATTAAAAAACTTAGGTTTAATACATATTATTTCTACAAGGAACTATAAAAGACTTGAAACTCCAACGTGTTGTTTGCATGAGCATCATTCTCTAGCTTCAAGATAACTAGCCTTTTGTCAATCAGATCATATATGATCTCTTACACTTTTTTGTCAGGGATTGTTACTTTCCGGAGATAGGGTTTCAATTTTGATATCTATGTAACAGTTATAACAGATAAGTCCACTTGTTGACCATGCATTTGTTTATTTTAGTAATTATTTTAATCATTAATAATTATCATGATTACGAAAAATATAGGTAAAAACATCTTAGAGTATTTGTGGCACTTCACTGCTTATTTAGCTTTTTAGGTAAGAAATTCACAACTCAGTACATGCCAACAAGAGGCTCATCTCATTACCAAAGAACTCGAAATTGATAACAAAAATGTCACTATCCACATGAGTTTCCTTCATTTTACAACCATATCTATAAGACGTGTTGAATCTGTTAATGATTTGATATTTAACATAGTTAAGTTTAAAACTGATTTGATTTCTTTTCACATGTATATATGTATTAAAAATGTGTTATAATTTGTTAATGATTTGATATTTAACATAGTAGTTCAGTTGAATCCATTAATGACTTGATATTTAACATAGTAGTTTAGTTGAATCTGTTTGCTATATAGATTTGGAAAATACTTGGACAATAAAAATTTCGGGACGTGGAATCTCTAGGAACGATAGTGTGTTATTCCTGTTTGATATCAATGATATGACATCATTTCACAATGTTAATACATGGTACTATGAATTTGTCTAGTTGGTTTGTGGTTGATATTTCTCTATATAAAAGATTAACATATGCATACGTGTTTTTAGTATTACCTATTTCTAATTTCGAAAGCACACAAGCAAAAAAATATATCTTACCTAATTAAAAAGAGTTGGCAAATAATTTAAGCTTGACTCTAATCATCGTGATTTTCATACCTTATGTCATTTAGGGTTTGCTTTTGCATTTTTTATTTCTGAAAATTAAACGTGGTGCTCTAATTCCAACTCTTGTTGCAAACAATTTTGATAATTTTGAAGGTGGCATAGTGGTATGAATTGCTACAGTGTTTGTCTTAGTGTCACTTGTAATTTCTTATGTAGTAGTAAATGTATTATTATCTATCTAATATTATATATATACATATTAGGTTTCTAAGTAGCAAGCTCATCTGGTGTGCATCCAAAAGAAATATTATGTACCTTGATACATCGGGAAAGCGGGAGCGGGAGCTGGAGCGGGAGGAGTCCTTCGCAATTCGAACGTAAATTGGATATCATGATTTTCTAGGAAATTGAGCGCAAATAGTCTTGTTGCGATGTTTGGACTATTCAGAATGGGTTATCGAGTTTGAAATTGATTCTTTACATGTTGAAACATATGTGTTTGTCAGAGATTGTTACTTTCCGGTGATAGTGTGTTCAGTTTTGATATCATGGTAACAGTTACAACTGGTTAAGGTTTAAAATCATACCCTATGTTTTCATGAAATCCACTGTTCATACCATATCTTTTTTTGGTACCAAATTGGTACCGAAACGTTTCCATTTTGTACCAATGTGATACGTCCGTTAACATTTTGTCAAAAATGGCCGTTAAGTTGCCATGTGACCTGCACGTGATCTTTTATTTTATTTTTTAAAACAAAAAATTAAAGTTACTTTACCAGAAATACCTTTCTTATTCATTCCTTTTGAAGACCTCTATGCTGCCGTCGTCCCCCGTGTCTGAGGTCACCACCGCATAACATAGATTTGGATTTAGAAGACACTAATTCCGAAGGATTCCATTAGCAATTTCGAAGGACTCCATTAGCAATTTTATAAGAAAACAACAATCTTTCAAGAGAAAAAAAATTATTGCCACTGTCAATTTTGGTCATGTATTTTTCCCCTTCCATTAATCTACTTTCTTCTCTCTCTCTCTCTGCATGTGAGATCAATCCATTTGTGTAGCAACAGCCAATTGAGAATTAATTGTCTGGTCCAACGGTGGGAATTTGAGTTTTACATCTGAGAAGGAATCTCAAGGTTAAGTACTTCACAACATATCAGATCAGAAAAGCATCAAACTGAAATGAATCGAAGAGATCAACAAACACGATCCACGACAACATATAAAAGAATAACAATAAATATAATAAGAAGAAAATAACAAATTTTGGGAAGATTCAAATCGAAAAGTGTAAAGAGGGAAGAGCATGAACCTCGACGGACGGCAAGGAGTTAGAGCGAAAGCTGGAGAGTAGTAGGTGTAGAGCACGACCGACGACAACGACAGTAAATGGACTGCAAAGGTTTTACTGCAGGGAATGGCAACACGGGAAAATCAAGTATGAAAATTCATAAAAATACAAAAAAGGTCACGTGTGAGTCCATGGCAACCTAACGGCCATTTTTGACAGAATGTTAACGAATGTATCACATTGGTACAAAATGGAAACGTTTGGTACCAATTTGGTACCCAACAAATATATATATATATATATATATAGTATGAACAGTGAATTTTTTGAAAACATATGATATGATTTGAACACTTAACCCTAGTTACAACAAATAAGGCCACTTGTTGACCATGCCTTTACTTACTTTAGTAATTATTTTAATAATTAATAATTATCAAGATTGCCAAAAACAAAGAAGAAAAAAAAAGCATCTTAGAATATTTGTGGCACTTAGTGCTTATTTAGTGGTAAGAAATTCACAACTCAGTACATGCCAGCAACCGGGGCTGATCTTATTACCAAGGAACTAAAAATTGATGGCAAAAATGTCATTATCCACAAGAGTTTCCTCTATTTTACTACCATATGTCTATAAGATGTGTTGAATATGTTAATGATTTGATATTTAACATAATAGTTAAGTTTAAAACTGATTTGTTTTTCTTTTCACACAAAAATGTCATTATCCACAAGGGACTAGTCCCACACCGGCCAGACTATCTCACTTTGCATAGTATATATTGTGGCAACAATCTTAAAATGGTAACTATTTATTAGATGGAAAACACTCTCTACACGCGCGTGCGTAGGTGTGTAAATAACCAAATCCGAAGCACACTCCGGTAGTTCAGATACATAGAATGTTGTTATAATATATTTATGCGCGCTGTATATTTTTTATATGGCCGAAATAATTTTTTTTTCAACGCATAAAAAAAATCGCAATTTTTCCTCTCAAAATCTGAAAATTTCATAGACTGCTAGGTGCTCTGTTCCATCACTTCTGTTTTCGTAACTGCTAGTTGCTCAGGTTTAATCCTTGTTCTGAGATTCAATTTTCTTATTATTTTTCTCTCCAAATCTCACATTCTCTTTTGAGTTCAGGTACTGTTCGGTTCGGTTGGACGAACTGTATGCACGGTTCGTGTCAACGACACTGTTGTATCATTGGAGGTGATCGCCCATGTGTTAAACCTCGTTGCATAGCCTGAGGGTGAGGTGGGGCGAAATTGCCTTAAGGAGAGCGTGGTCAGCACGTGCCACAGTAAAAAATCGTCTTTCCCATTCGATCTACGGATCCCTAATTTAGGTTTTCATACACATACATATTACTCGTTAATTGTATGTTGATCACCGAATAAAAAATTAAACGGACGTTTGTCCTACATATTTTTCAGAATTACTGTTTTACCCCTATTTTCGACTAACATCCTCTCATCACACGTTCGTCACATTGTTATGTTTGTTGCAGTTGGCTTCTTGTGACACGGTGGCAACGGGTGGAGCAGGGCGGGTATCGACTAACCCGTGCCCACTCCTCGGGTCGATATAATCGACCCGTACCCGCCCCGCACATATCACGGGGCGAGTCTTATGGGATAAAAGTTCTCGCGGGCCCGCCCTGCCCCGCATACACACCCTCCGTCGTCTCCGAACTGCAAGCATCTGCTCCTTCCCATAACACTTCCATACCCATTGATCTAGAATGAAGAAACACTTAAAATGGTACTTTAATAGGCTAAGATAATGCATGAATATCCAATACCCGCAATAACAGAGCTCCCCATAAAGAAGTTCGGGACTATGGCGCTAAAACATGCTAGGAACGAATTCGACATGTATAAAATTAACCATGCTATGAGGAGGAACCCAGACCCGCCCTGCCCTGCCCCGTAGGTAAGTAGCACGATGCCTGTCGTGTCCGCCGATCGCACGACAAACCTCGTATAAACTATTCGGAGCAGGGATTGGATCGAAGACCAAATGCTAATGTGTTGGACGACAACATATTAATAGGCACCATCCCATTCCAGCGAGTGGGAGCTGTAAGAATTTGAACTAAGGGTTGCCGTAATTGGGAGGCCATTAATTAAGTCCATGTACCTAAGTAATTGGGTAAAGTCATATTAGGAATTTTGGGCTAGGCCTAAAATCTCAATTGACATGGGAGGCCCAAATATTGGGCCTCCCTATAGCATGGCCGACCAAATTAATGAGGAGGGGCAGAGTGGACTTTTGTCCACTTTGCTCCCCTTATAAATAGAGACTTTAGGGTGAGTTTTACTAAGGATATTCTCTTCTCCTAAGTTTTGAGATTAAAAGAAGAACGGTGATACCCATTCCGACATTTAGGGTCCGATAAATGCCGACTTACTCACAGTGGCAGACATTGTAATTTGGATCAATTCGTTGGGCATTTTTACTTACACTAACGTTCAGAACTTCTCGGCACTTGAGTGTCGGAATCTTAATCATATTCCTTAAAAGAAAACCCTTCTCCCTATAGTGCTCTAGTTTCGGCCGAACCAACACACAAGCAAGGAGGTACCAAATTGTGTCAAGCAATTTACTCCGAGTAGATCCATCCCGCGAAGAATCGACAGACGCTTTGCTGTGAGGCATAAACGCGTAGGACTTCTCTAACAGGAACCTCTACGAGGAACCATCCGGCCGATCGAGAACTCCCCTCAAAGGTCCTGGGCTACATGAAACAATATAGGTATGTGCACCTTCTTCCGCTGTGTATTAGTTACCATGCACGTATCTAGGATTTTGTTTCTGTAGTATTAATCTCCTAAATCCTACAGGAACAACCAGAGAGGACCCTTTATGCCACACCAATCCATTTGAACATGGCGTTAAACAGTTTCATATCGTCTATGGGCAACCTAATTGTAACAGACGACGCTGTAAATACTAGGTTTGGCTTACTTTTTAGTGCTGCTCTTTTGTGGGATTATTGAGGTTCTTTCATCACGGTTGATGTTTCTCTGTTATCAGGAAGTGACCCCCTTTTAGCTGAAGCCTTAACATGCAGAACCAACATTCACTTGGCTGCAACAAGCCCATCGACACCAACTCCAACGGTGTTCCTGACGAATTCTCTCCTGCTATCAGGGTTAATTAGGTCATCAGTGTCTAGGCTTTCTCTTTTTAACATCATCGTTGACATTAGGTCTCTATATACTGTTTTGTTTACGTTTATGTTTGTCCTCAGGACTGTTATCCAATCGACACATATTTTTGTTAAATAAGCAGAACTCGACCTTCATTACTTATCCTGGGTGCTTTTCTATGGCGACTTCCTTGTAAGAACTTGATTTTATTCTTATTTTTATTTTTTAAAATATTGATATAAGTTTAGGGTAGGGTAATATGCCTAATCTACTTGTCCATTTTTTCCAGTCATTGTTTCTTAATTTAATCATAGCTCTATAAATTTAGATACAAAATACTGGGTATCTGCCAATTAAGAGAATATTTTTACCTCTTAATTTAATATCTCCTTAAAATAAAGAAAACCTATTTATAAAAAAAGTAATAATTAAAAGTTTCTATTTAAATGATATATTTATACTGTTTATCTGTGAAGCATTCTAAGGACGTCACGTGGGCGTTCTATTTTTAATCAAACATATATAAAAATAAAATACATGAACATTACACATATATAATATATATATAAACTTACTATGGCCAACTATATGTATAAATATAATATAAAACTATATACATTTTAAAAAAAATTAGGCTAATGGTTAGAATAGATAAATTTTTAATATTATATCTATGAAAATCTTTGAATTATTTTTAATTCTCATATTCAATTTCAATGATTTTACTTTTTTTGTTTTTAATTTTTTTTAACGGTAAGCTCCGTTTTTTTTTTCCGATTTTCTTACACATGCACATGCATTCTTTGAGTGACGCATGTACGTTTTTTCCGGTCACTGTTTCCTAATTTAAAGCAGCTCTATAAATTTAGATACAAAATATTGGTATCTGCAAATTAAGAAAAGATTTTTTAACTCATATATTAATCTCTACTTAAAATAAAGAAACTCTCTCTACGAATAAAGTAACAAATAATTTAAAAAAAAATTCCAAATTAAATTTTTATATATATATATATATTATATATATATATATATATATGAATGTGAATCATTTTAAGGTCGACACGTAGACATTTCTATTTTTAAACAAACAATATATAAATATAAAATACACTAACATTACATAAATATAATATATAGAGTATAAAAAATTATTACGGCTAACTACATAAATATAATATCGATTCTATAATATATTAATTCGACTGTTGATACTTAATAGCTTCTCTGGCTAACACGTAGGCGTTTTGCACAATCAACGTTTCCTAATTTACTTAGAGCTCATATAAATTTAGATATCAAATATTTGCGTAATTTTAATTTTATAAATATTATTTTGACTTCTAATTTATCCTCTACAAAAATAAATAAATAAATAATTAATTAATTAAAAAGAATATTTTCTATTTAAAATATCAATCTATACCGTTCAGCTATTGAGATCTTCTAAAGTCGCTACATCATCAATATATATTTGTATAAAAAAAATGTAGAAAGGAAAATTATCAATAATATATTTATATAATATTCATAATTTAAGAAGACTATATAATACACGCCATAAATAAAATACACGGACTTTTATATAAGAGACGATCATTTGAATAATATAACTTAAAACTGTGTTATATATGTTCCTTTTGTGTCTTAGATCACAGTAGAAGCATGCGGGGTCAAACTAGCTAGTATATATATAAGAGTTAATTCATCAATTAGTTACTTATGTTTGCCTAGTATGACTCAATTGTTACTTTTGTTTTTTGACGTGGTTGTTTGGTTAGCTACGTTTCACAAAGTGATTAATTGGTTATAAATGACAATTTTGCCCTTACATTTAATAAATTTGAGTGATATTCATCATCGTGTTCTTGTTTTTCATCGTATTTCTCAACGATGTTATCAAGTTTTTAACATTTTTTTAAAACCACAAAATAGAATAAAGGCTAAACTTGAATAACTCAAATGCAGCACCTCGTTCAAATCCGAACTCAAGCGCAGCACCTGGGTTCAGATCTGAACCCAATTGCTGCAGATGGGTTCGAATCTGAACCCAAGATTCATATGGGTTCGAGTTGCTGTAACTGGGTTCGAATATGAACCTAGGCTGCAGCTGGGTTCGAATCTGCACCCAGATTGCAGCTTGGTTCAAATCTTAACCCAGTTACTACAACTGGTTCGAATATAAACCTAGAATGCAGCCGGGTTCGGATCTGAACCCAGTTGCTGCAACTAGGTTCGAATACGAACCCAAGCTACAACTGGGTTTGAATACGAACCCAGACTACAGTTGGGTTCAAATCTGAACCCAGACTACAGTTGGGTTCAAATCTGAACCCAGTTGCTGCAACTGGGTTCGGATCTTAACTCAGGTTGCAGCACCTAGGTTTAGAATCAAACTCATGTGTTGCAGCTGGGTTCCAATATGAACCCAAGTGCTGCATCTGGGTTCTAATTTGAACCCCAATTTAAAATAAAATACAAAAATTGATTTTTTTAACGAGGATTTTGACGAAGAACATAATGAATTTGACGAAGAACATAATGAATTAGATGAAGAATATGATAAATGTGATGAACATATAAGGGTATTTTGAGATTTTTATTTTACTGTAACTATTTAATCACATATTACAAACATAGATAATTAAAATGCACATGTCTGAACCAAACAGTCTCATTGAAAAACATAAGTAACTTAATATGATAACTATATATATATATATATATATATATATATATATATATATATATAATATAAGACTTGTATATATATATTTTGTTAATTTTTTTTTTTTTGGCTAGTAAAACATTCATTTATTCATGATATGAAAGTTGATACAACTACTCAAGAAGGTAAAGAGTTCTTATCAAAAGACAATAAAGTAAATAAAGAGGATGGGGGTTCAAGAACCCAATTATCAAGTCGCATCCCCCTTTGGGATTGCCTCGCAACCTAATTGGCGCATTCGTTTGCCTCTCTCGGGATGTGGTTCCACACCATCTGTTGGATATGATTCGAGGAAACCTAGTATGAGTCGACAGAACCAAAGTCGAGATCCTAAAATGTACATTAGGTCGACCATTCGACTTTAGAATAAGGAGATGAAGATGAATGGTCGACTGTCTGATAAAACAGAAGTCGACTTCTCAGACGATAACTATAAGGGACAAGGCGAGAAGGTCATCCAGAACTCCCCTCTTAAAAGGGTAAGTCGAGTCGAAGACCAGAGCTTCATTTCTCAAGGTGCAAGTCAAGTCGAGTCGATCACCAGGAACTTAGGAGAAACCTTCCCTCTTAAGGAAAGGACAGGTGGAGACATGCTTACCGCCTCCAAAGAAACTTCCCTTCAAAGGAAGAAGCACCAGCTGGCGACCTGCTCGCCTCCCTCTATGCCACTAAACCTCCCTCTGAAGAAAGAGACACCAGGTGGCGACCTGCTTCCACCGCCCCAGGAGTAAACCTTTCTCCTAAGGAAAGGTACAGGTGGCAACCTGCTTCCACTGCTGAAGGAAGAAACCATCTTGACTAAGGAAGGATGAGCTGGCGACCTGCTTGTCACCCAGAGGGTAACCGCCCCATGAAGTCGGTAACATTTTCCCTATAAATAGGGACTCGCTTTCATTATCTGATTTAAATTCGAAGATCTATCAATTACTCTATATTATTCTCTCGATATCCATTACTGACTTAAGCTTCGGAGCGGAATCAGGGGTCATCCCCACCTCTTTTTAGGTCCTCGCCTAGCACAAAGCCCCAAAAGAAACTAAGTGTCCACACGACCAAAAAAGATACCTGAGTGAGCTAGCTCCCGGTGAGACTTAGAAGTCTACTACTCGAAGTTCCAAGGCCATATCATTTTGATCCCAACACCATCGAAGACATGCCCCTCGATAAATAGAGTGTGTTAGCCACCGTTGTTTTAATCTCCCAACCCGCCACTTTCGTCCTTGATTTGTGTTATGACTTGCAGTGAGTCCGACTCAATGATCATGTAAAATGACAAATTAAATGCCCTCGTTGAGAGTGGAACTCAAGACATCCCGCTTATTAAGCTCTCCTGTTTTTTGTTAATTGTTAAAATTGATTAAAAAAAAAAATTTATTTTATATTCATTAAAAATTTCAATTTTTTTTTTATTTCTAGAATTTAATTTTAACGATTTAATTTTTTAAAATTAAACACAATTTTTCTAATTCGGTTTTTTTAATCCAAAGTTAGCATATATTTCAATTAATTTAAGTCGAACTATCCATTTTAATAAAGTGACAGTAACAGTACAGGGCTGACCGGCTGAGCGTCAGAGCTTCTTCCCAAATCTCCATGAATACCAACACTAACACTGTGCCCTTTCTTCTTCCTCTTCCAGAAATCTAGGGTTTTTTCCTTCCATCTCATTTCCTTCCGCAAATATTACTCATCCTCCAATTTCCCCTTACTTCCTTCGGCTTCATCGCGCCCAGTCCCTTCCGCGGCAGCGTTTCTTCAATGGCCAAGACCCGTCCCGGACTCGTGCCCAAGCCCAAGCCTGGCAACGGAAAGAAGGACCTCGACTCGTACATCATTAGGGGTACCAACAAGGTCGTAAGGGCCGGCGATTGCGTCCTGATGCGCCCCTCCGACACCGGAAAGCCTCCGTACGTGGCGCGCGTGGAGAAGATCGAGTCTGACAACAGGAGCAACGTCAAAGTTAGAGTCCGGTGGTACTACAGACCCGAGGAGTCAATTGGTGGTAGGCGGCAGTTCCACGGAGCTAAGGAGCTGTTTCTTTCCGACCACTATGACATCCAGAGCGCTCACACGATCGAAGGGAAGTGCATTGTTCACTCCTTCAAGAACTACACCAAGCTCGAGAACGTTGGTACTGAGGATTACTACTGCAGATTCGAGTACAAGGCTGCAACTGGTGCATTTACGCCTGATAGAGTTGCTGTGTGAGTTCTCTTTTCTCATTGTCTTCAGTTTCTCGGCAAATGTTCAGTGATGTCGTTGTCTGTGTCTAAAAAATGTTGCTTTTTTGACGGGGAGGTAAGATAAATGTCGACATTGAATGGTGTCTGGAATTCTGGCTGCATTCTGGTTATTAGTGAAGAATGATTTTTCTTGATTTTTAAGACAAAATGCTACCTTTCTGTGATATTAAGTCATTTTGATACACCCCATGACTATTTTATGTTTTTTGTGAAGGTACTGCAAGTGTGAAATGCCCTACAACCCGGATGACCTTATGGTGCAGTGCGAGGGATGCAAGGACTGGTAAGTTTAATTTTAAGTTGGCAAAGTATTGTTGGAATGTTGCCTATATAATGAACGCCTTCTATTGAGTTAAACTGTTAAAGTGTCATAGATTTGTATGTCATCATCATCTAGATTAGAAGTGATGTGAAGAAGAAGCTGTGAGTGCCATAATCATATAGATCACAGGTGATATGAATATGAGGTTGTGAAGGATCTACGTTGGTTGAGGCTTTTCTAGTTATAATTTAGTTTGTTGGTCTATGTATTCCATTATAATTTTACACGATTCTTACTTTTTAGGAGAGATTTGTAATTACACTTTACAGTAATATCAGTTAACATGATTCTTGTTTTTGTGGAGTTTATTATGAATGTAGTGATGAGTTCAGGCGGCATATATTTAGTGAAAGGCTAAGTGATATTTTGAAGTTACACTTCCAGCTAATTTCATTACGTTTAGAGGGATATAACTGATTGTTCCAACTGATAAAGAATTAATTATGGTAGTGCAGAGGCCCTTTTTCAAGTAACATGTTCAAGATAAAAATTCCATTTTGATTGAAGGTTTTAACTTGTATTGCTCGGATGTCTTTCAAGTTTGTATCTCCAAAGAAATGAATTTGGAAGAACTGAAGTTTTATTTTGCATGCTAATGCGATTTAAAGTGTCAGAACAATAGAATTTACATAATGTATCTGTTAGGAGGTTATCTTGCAAACTGGTAGGAATGCTTTTTCAGAGCTTGACGACCTAATGTATGATTCATCGTTTTTAGGTGAGGAATTAACATAAGTGCTGCTCTCTTTTTCTCAATCCTTTGAAGAACATATCACTTTAGTTGTCTGTACGTGTTGTAGGTTTTATACAGCTTAGAGTCTTAGTCAATTATTGTTATAATTGATGAATGTGGTTTGTTAATGCAAGATGCTGCTATTTTAAAATATTAGTTTGAAGGTTAAAGGTTATGTATTTATTTTTCCTTGCAGGTATCACCCAGGTTGTGTCAGTATGAGCATTGAGGAGGCAAAGCGGCTGGAGCACTTTGTGTGTGCTGAGTGTGCAGATGATGATGGAAAACGTGCAGAGAACGGATTTTCTGCATCACCAGATGCTGATATGAAGGTAATATAATGTGCTCCGAGTTCATTGTCTCCATCTTCTTTTTCCTTTCAGTTTCTTGCCACTGTTCGACTCTAGCTCATGCATGTGCAATACTTTACCAACCAATTCAAATATGGCTTTATTATCAATTGTAGGCAAAGTAGTTCTGCAAAAAGTACTTTTTAACCATTAGATAGATAGATACAACAAAGGGGAAGTAAACGTGAATTGTCTGTATCATTAATCATTATTATTTTCATCTTTAAAATTAGACTATTTAATCCCCATAAATTACCCAGTATATACGATAACATGATCATACACAATTTTCTATGAGATAAATGCCGTGTTGCCCATTTCTCTCATTCCACACATATATTGCAATTTAGCTGCTGAATGATTTAGTGCTAGGCAGAATTTGTGGTTTCAGATTTCTACTTAGGATTATGGGCTACATTCTTCTAAAGGCTCTCCATGTTTTGCATTTCTTGTCTTGGTTTATCCGTGTAAAAGGATATTCCGGTTCCTCGTAAGGGAGCCAAATTCACCTCTCCAAAATTGCATGTATACTGTCTAAAATTGTGTACCATATTTGAAGCATCGGGCTGCAATCATTAGCCGTGATCACATGTTGTTAGTTCCTTAATCTCTTGTGAGCCCAAAGTTTTTATTTTTATTATGACCTGGGAAGAATCTTGATTGTTTGTCCTGTGAAGTGGTATATTTGAAGGGTGTCGAACGTTTTAATTTAGGCTCTGCTTTATGTGCAGTATCTGTCTCTGCCATCATCAAACTGAGACTGATGTTTTACAGGTTGAGTCAAAACGGCGAAAGAGATAAAAAGAAAGGCGCAATTGAAAAGGCACGAGTAATGCGGTGAGAAGATGATGTACAGTGGGTGTTTAAGGACCATTGTTGGGTTTGGTTTGGACATGGTGGTTTAGTCAAGTTTGTGCCTATGCTCGTAGGGTCTTCTAAGGTCCGGTTGGGTCTGGTTTGTTAGCTTTTCGTTTAGGTGGCTGCATTGCTTTAGTCCTTGAGGAGTTGTAAACGGAGAGCTCTTGATTCCTCTTACGTGTGCTCAAAATACTCAGTCACCCATCATTTTCTTCTTCTTTGTTCTTTCCTAAACAAATGTGATTAACCTTTTAGGGTCGTGTTGTGTTACTAAATTACCACTGTCTTTAATCTTCTCGTGTTAATAAATGTTCTAAAAGCTGACACAGAAGTAATACAATAAAGTTTGAAGTTCAGATATTTAAAAACAAATGAATTTTAGCCCAATACTATTAAAAATAAAAATGATCCAAAATCAAAACATTATATTTGACCCAACCCCTTGTACGGATTTTGCCGGTTGGGTCCTTCCATTTGAGATTTGATTTAGAAAAAGTTGCTATCAGAATTAGTGAAGAGACGTCAAAATATACAATGCATTTGGGAAAAAGAGAAAATCTGCTGGAAGACAATAAAAGCTATTCTACAACTTGGATTGTACTCGAGAACTAAAAGTGCCACCGTGGAAAAACTGTAGATGACGAAGCAGTGGTTAGAACATGTCTGCTGCGTCGTGTTCCGGAGTTCTGTAGAAACCCGACTCATCACTCGATCGCCTCTTTACTACACTCGCCCTCTGGACCAGACGAACCAACTGTTGCACCACCTCAGACATGGGCGGTCTAAACTCAGGTTCAGACTGCATAAAAAACAACACCAACCTTAACTTCAATAAACATGTAACTTCCTACCCAAGAAAACTCATCAGAATCTCAAAATGTATGATCAGAACTCGAGCCCATCAAATCATCCGTTTATTAGAAGGTAGGTTTTACCTGAACACAGAGCGCGATGATGTCGGCAAAACGAGAGAGCGATTTAGCAGGGTACATGCCATTCAAGGCGGGATCCACCATTTTTGCCAAGGCATCTATGTCGTGTAGTTGGGGAGTAGCCCACCTTACAAGTGACTGCTCCAATCGAGCCCTTGAACTGAAACAACCGAAATTTAATAGAAAAGATTAATGATCGAGTACGCGAAGAGTTAAGCTTCGGTGAATATATTTCTTTTTTGTTACCTGTCAAGCGGCTTTCGACCAGTCAAGAGTTCCAGCATTACAACTCCGAAACTGTAAACATCACTTTTTACGGTGTAAATACCCGACAAAGCAAACTCGGGAGCACTGTAACCGAAAGAACCGACCATTTGAGTGGACAGCTGCCAAACGTAGAGCAGTCAATCAGAGCAATGCTACAATATGTGAAACTAAAATAAGAAACTTTATGACAAAGTAATATTGTTTACTATTTCAGGAAACTATTAATCATCTCCCCCAATCACTTTTACTGAAAAGGGTGAGTTTTTGAATTTTTCATAAAGTTTCTTGAATGTAGAACTATCCAGCCCATGCTTGTATTTTACCTGTCTCTCGGTGTTCGGTGTTAAAGCAGCTAAACCGCAGTCCGACAAGTGGGGATTTAGCTCCTCATCGAGTAAAATATTTGCCGACTTGAAATTTCGATGTACGACCGAGGGCAAACACACTTCATGCAAGTACCTGACATCAAGAACCTAAGATCAGAACAGGTTTTACTGATAGAACAACTTTTACCAGAAAGGAAATGAATCCTATCTGAACATCAAACTCTGATTTTTGGTTTTCTGTTTTGAGCCAAAAAAAATTACCAAGGGAAAGTAAAACTTTATGAGATATTAACATACTCAAGAGCACGAGCAGTTCCAAGTGCGACTCGGACTCGGGCATTCCACGTCAGCAATTTGCTGCTATCTTCAGCAAAGTGCAACATGTCGTGTAAATTCCCTTTTCCAACAAACTCATAAACAAGGAGGCGTTGCCCGTGCTCAGCACAGTATCCTATCAGTGTGATGATGTTCGGATGCCTCAAACGGGATATACTTGAGACAGCTTCGACAAAGTTATCTTCTTCTTGGAGCGAAAGAGCTGCGTTGTCGATCTTCTTCACTGCTGCTATCTGCATTGTAAGAGGGGAAGCATCAAAGAAATGATCTCGTAAGCACTTAAAGATCAAACACTTTAAACAGGAAAAATTTCACATGATATGATAACAAAAAAGGGAAATTATAGTTTATACCATAACCAAAAATAACATAATAGCTGATAGAAAAATGGGCCAGAAAAAAGATAAACTTTTGGAAATGTAGACTAACTCAGTTGTATAGATGATAAACATAGAAGCAGTGAAAATGGAATGGAAATCACCTTTCCATTGGGCAAGTCTCCTTTGTAAACTCGCCCAAGCGAGCCTTCACCGATGAGAAATTCTTGACTGAAGCTATTTGTGGCAGTCTGAAGTGAAGCAACTGTATATGATGTGGCGTTGATAGGATATATAACTCGCTTCATGGATTCGTTCTTCCCCTCCAATCTATCTGCCACCATACTCTCCAAAGGTGGCGGCTTTATGTCGATAACAGCAGCATTGGTTTTGACTCTCTCATCTTGCATCTCAGGAATTACTGCAAACCGAAAAGCAGCATAAATAAATATATATATATATAAGAAAATAGAAAAAGGCCACCATATACAAGCAAATTATGGTATTTTGCTCTATTTGCCAGTGTAGAGGTGTAGACTCTGTCAGCTGTATTCAACAATGACAGTAGTACCTTACCATGTAAGTTAAGTGTGAAACTTAGAAACAAAAGTGAAGAATGTCACATTCTTAGGTAAAAATATAAATTTTTTTTAACTATTAAGGCAACATTTTTCACTTTCTCGCTAAGTTTCATTCCAAGTTCCACAGTAATAGACTTTTTCCTAATTTTTATACTATAAAGTGACTTCACAGACTTTGCTTGTGTTTGGTGGCTTTTTTTCCTTCCATTTTACGGTAACCCCTCACAATAGATACACTCGTATATATAACTATTCACACCTTCAAGTCGGGAAGCAGCTTGATTTCCCACGGAGGAGGCCCTTGCAGTCTTTGGCTTTTTGTTCTTTCTATAGCAAAAACAGAAAGCAAGCAGCAGAACCAAAACCAAGAAAACAGAACCCACAACTATGGCGACAATGACTCCAGTTTTCAGTCCCTTGTCTGAATCTGATGTGTCGCCATCATTGCCCTTTGGTGAATTTGTGCCAGAACTAGGACGAGTATGGTTGCTGCGAGTTCTACCAGGTGGAGGTGGAGTATAGGGTGGTGGAGGCGGAGCAGGACTATTGGAGAAAGAATTTCCATCATATCTGTATTAATTTTCAAAAACACAATTGTAAGACAACGGAACAGGAAGAGTGTTTTTCCAAGATTGTGTGTGTTTTCATGAAGATTTGATTATAAAGGTTCGTTTTTTTCCTTTTCTTCGATTTGAGTTATAAAAGTAGAATAGAGCACTGCAAACAAAGTTTGAAATTTAGACTAAAAGTTAGCCAGGAAGTGAAATGTTTTCCATTTCTGGAAACTGTTGACTGTTTCTAAGTGGCTTACATGAATGTTCTTACAGAGCTAAGCTCTTGAGGGATCCAACCGTTGAACTGATTCTTAGCAACATTTCTGTCAAAGAACATCCAAATTTATTTCAGTAACAAACTAACATATACATAATTATATTATATATATAGAGGGAGAGAGAGAGAGAGTTACAAAGTATCTAGCGGGAGAGCACTTAGAACATTAAGCGAACCAGTCAATTGATTGTTCTGCAAGTAACTGTGGCAGAATCGTGTCATTTACATAGAATATTTTTCAAAGTATTACATAACAGATAGAAAAATATAGGACTCACAGCGTAGAAAGATTGGTCAAGGAGATGAAGGAAGCTGGAAGATCTCCTGAAAAATTGTTGAAAGACAGATCCCTGCATTTGCAAAAGTGCTTCAATTATATATGATGAACTGTACTCACAATTAAAAGTACATTTCAAGCAATTATCAGTTATATTCATTTGGAAGAGAAATTAGCACAATTAAGAAATTCCAGACTAAACAAAATTGCAAAGTAATCTTAATGCATCTTAAAAGTGAAATAAAATAATCCAAAAACATGTAATATTATGAGGAAATATTGAGTTACTTATAAGCGAGTGAATACATAATAGGAAATATTTCGTATAAATAATTATTATTCAGAAGAATTGTAGATAGAAATTACATGGCTTCAAGCTTCACCAAATTAGCGAAAATGTCCCCAATTGACGTGGACAGTGAATTCCTGCTCGTGTTCCTAGAAACACATAGTTATGAACTTATGGTTAGGTATCGGTACAAGAATTACTGCAAAAAAAAAAAAAGTTAAGTAAAAAATGAAACCACAATCACTCACAGGTAGCTAAGAGAGACCATTAAGCTAATTGAGTAAGGAAGATTCCCACTAAGGTTGTTCCCAGCTAGGTTTCTGCATAGAGAAAACCAGCATAGCAATGTCAAACTAAAGAAAAAGGATTATATATAAATGTAAAGAGATATATATATATATATAGATTGAACATTACAGGCTAGTGAGATTAGGCGGCAGCTGATAAGGGATCTGATCATGAATGTTGTTATTGCTCAAATCACTGCAAATAACAAATTCAAGGGACATATTCATCAATGAATCAAACCCGAAATTCCGAGACATAAAAAGGTAGAAATGGCAAGAACATTCTCTCACAATGTTTTCAACGAAGCAAGGTTTGTTAGTGCATATCCCATTGTTCCACTGAGTCCCAATCCAGATAGCTGACTGCAGCAACATATATGAAGCAACTTAACTCAATAAACTTAAAATGAATGATTTTTCGAACGGAAAGTTAACATTTTTTTAGAATAATTTACATGGAGGTAATGGCTGAGCCCTCGCAGGTCACTCCCTTCCATGACTCCACACATGGATCGCCGCCACTGCTTTTCCAATTGGTTAGCTGAGAAGGGTTGTTCAGTGAAGTGTACAAAGATTGAAGACCTTGAACTGCCACACAAAAAGCCAATTCATTGTTAATATGCAAATAGCAATTAGTATCATCAAAAAGTTTAATAGGCAGGCTGACAGCTATGGGCATATAAGAGAAACATGCTTCTGCAGATTCCTGGGACTGTAACTCATGGTAGAGACTAAAAGTCCGTACGGATGGAGGGGTGGTCCTGAATTTGTCAATTCACACTGAACTTTTCTGGCCTCATTTCCAGAAACAGCTAAGAACAGCAACAAGACAAAGAAACCGATAAACAAAAATTACTCCTTTACTAAACGGAGATCAATCAGATTTCAAGACCCATTTGTCCAACGTGATTCACGGATCGAACTACCAATTTACCAATGCAACTATACTCACAAGTAGCAAAGCTAATAATTTGAGCTCAGAACGCAAAGAACACGAAGCTGCATTTACAAAACCTCGAACTTATTTACCATCAGTAGCATCAGTGGTGGCTTGGACTGATGAAAGACTGAAGATCGAAGCAAGAAACAGAAACCTAGAAAGCAAATCAGCTGAAAAGCGAAGCTTGGCCATGGTGGAGGTCATCATTGCGGCCGAGGTGCTGCGGAGGAGCAAGGATTGGTCAGAGGAAGGAGAGACATTAAAAGAGTGGGGGTGGAGAAAGTGTAAAGCGTGGTTTTTTGTTGAGGAGATTCGAAGCTTCTGAGTAATGAAGGAGAGAGAAGAGGAAGAGTGTTGTGTATGAGCGAGTGTCGGCGAGGAATAAAGAAATGGAAGTGAAAACGTAGCAGAGGAAGGGTAGGTTGAGAAAGAGATGGATGGAGAAGGCAACTAAAGTCGGATCCTTTTCAATGTGGGCTCTACCACTCTAGTTCATCTACCCTTTTCGGCTTTCAAGTTCTGCAATTTTTTTACCTTAGCAGAATAAAAAGGTTTTGCAATTATTTCACAATTTATAGGACCTTTTTTCTTGGCCAAAATTTATATAGTAGGACTCGGAAAGTGAAATCTGAAAGCTTTAATACTATCATAATATAATGAACTTTTTATCTATATATATATATATATATATATGGATTTTGTACTATGATTTTGGAGCACCATGCTTTTGCTTTTTTTAATACTATGATGAAATTAATTGTAACATAAGTAACACTTTAAAAATATGATTTTTTTAACTACACCTAAGATGTGTATCATACTATTAATAATACAAATTTCCCTATGGATTCACCTTTAGGACAATTGAAAAATAAAAAAAATAGTGGCAAAAGCATGGTGCTCCAAGAGCATGGTAGAAATGTCCATATATATAGTAACCTTATAAAGTTTAAATTTCAAAATGCGACAAAATTTTATCAAAATACAAAATTAATCACTGCAGATGTTTCAAACAACAACAGCAAAAGGATATCGATGTATCGACACACATTTATTTGGGGCTGCGTTGCTCTTCTGAGAAGCCGTGCTCGACGCCTTTTTTCACTTTCTTTTTTACATTTTTAAATTAGATTTAAATGGTTTAGGTAATTTTTTAGTTTTTTTTTTCTAAATATATTGTGTGAACTGTTTAACTAAGTTAAACCTAAAAAGTAAACAGTTTTTACCTTTTAAGTTTAACTCGTCCAAACTGTACACCCAACCCAATACTGTTTTAAAAAGAGCATCGGGCGGCGCTGCTTTTTTAAAAAGCGACGCTTGTCGCCCCAATAAAAAGTGTGTCACTATTGCTTAAGACAACGGTTATGTTATTCTCATATTTTGATAAAATTTCATCACATTATAATATTTGAACTTTATAAGGCTGCTATTTAGGTAAAATGCAAAGGGTGTTAATGCAAGTTCTTAATTACGTAATTAATGCAAAAAAACGGATTAGTCGTTTAAACAAAAAACTAGGATAATTTTCCATCTCGGAGTAGCGCAATCCGAGTTGCACTATTATCATTCGTTCACCCGAGTTGCAATATTCACAATCGTGCAACTCTGTATTTTGGTCTACTAGACTCACCATGCTTTATAAGTGTGTATGTAGTTACCAAATATAGATATTTGGTCAGAAAATTAAAGAAATGTAAAGAGGGAATAATGACGAATGAAAATAAAAGGAGAAAATGACAGAAATATCCTCTAAACGGTCACGGGGAACATCCCGACCTCCCCGAAAGTGGTCGACCATTTTAGAGGCAGTCAGGAGTTGACTACGACTCGGCCGGCACTAACCAAGCCAAGGGTTACTTACTGTTACTGACCATAGGAATAGGAATTGACCTTTTTAGAAGTGTATGTATTCATATTATAAGATTTAGCTATGTCCCAAAATCTATATAAATTACTCTTAAGTCGATTAATGTTTAGTCAAAATCTATATCATTGTGCATAAACAAAATTGAGCCTTGGAGTTGGGACATAATAATAAGTGTAAAAGTGAAGGAATCATGGCAGCAACGATGACAATAAAAGCATATATATAGTTTACTAATAAACGAATATTCATACCTTCTAGCATAAAGGGGCCGGGCGGGGGTATCTCTGTTGATTATTATATAAAAATGGTCGACACAATGGTGATGATGATGGTCCAATTTGACAAGTCAATTAATTTATTTATTATTTGCCTCGCTATACATATATATTATATAGAATAAATAATAAATATGCACGTAGTCTGCCGACACCCAAATTTCTTAACCCTTAAGTCTTTAATTGCATGCATTTTAATACTAAGTATAGAAAGCGATTAATATTTGAAGTTGATCTTTCAATATAATGCCAATTATAGCTAACTATTATTCCGAACATATAAAAAACCTGAATTATCGATCGACCCACAACAACAGACCATGAACCTTATAAACTAAGACGGAACTACATTAAGCCAACAATTGGAATGAGGTACTATAATCCGGCTTAACTATAATATGGTCTTAAATAATTAAGACAAGTTCAAATTTATAAACCGTTGGTTAAGACGTTTAATTATACTGAGAATAAGAGTGCGTATGCTCAAATTGTCGATGCCTTATGAAGAGAATATGTTGCCTTATGTATAGCGTCACTAGCTAGTGGGTGCACACAAATAACCCTAGAGTATTGGATCTGGCCCTCAGTGCATAGAAGTTAGAGTAACGCTATCTTATCATGATTTATTTATTGGATTTATTTATAGTATACAAATAGTAAAAGGCTTATCTGCAGGTAAAGTAGTTGAAGAGCTTACCTATAAATAGACAGACAGTTAAGCAATCTACTTCTAAGTTTGACTTTTCTTCTCTTAATTAATTAATTAATTAATTAGGCGGATGTTTAAATTACTTATTATCTTTTCAATTAGCTGAACATATGCATGTATAAGTGTATAGCACATATATTTGGCAGGTTTTTTTTTTGTTAATTTAGTTTGTATTCATCTATCAATCGCGATCACCAAACAAGACGACATATGAGGTATTTTCTCAATAGGAACATGCATTTTGCATGTTAATATAAAGTCTTTGGCTGGATCTAAAAAGTTAAGGAAAACAAACTACCTTAAGAACTTGTCATTCTTATATAGATAGAGTTATATAGAATGTTTTGTAATTATTATTGTGTTTATATTAAATTTTGTGTTGTATGCTGTATGTATTAATGAGTCATATTTTACACGATATAATAATCATATAATCTGCACTTGCTCAAAAAAAGTATCAATGATAATGTCTAAACGTATCATTTGGAAATCCTTATTCATACACACATTATTAATATCAGATATAAGCGCAAGTAAAAATTGAATGATGTTGTTCAGATTCTTGAGTTTGTCTTGGCCATATATATTTTATTGCCTGTTGATGAAATATATATATATTATCGCCCATTTGGCAGGTTAAATTAAATTTAAAAAGGTGGATACTCTTGTTTTATATGAATGAATTATAATGCTATATATATTATGAGCAGTATATTTGTTTATCTTTTATTATATTTTATTATAGATTGATTCGATGTGGATGATAACAATTTTAAGTATATATGAGTTATGAGTGTTATTATTTTAATAGAACCGGATTTTAGGACGCATCGTGAAAAATTAATATATATATATATATATATATATATATATTATTAATTTCATCTTGACAAAAGAGCTGGCGGTGGACTTTGGTTGATCATTGCAATTTGCTTAGATATACAACCATGATGTTATTGGTTAAGAGAAAAGCTGCATTAATTATTAGGTTGGTTGAGTATTTTAAGGATATGTGAGAACATCCTTTAATTAATTTGAAGTTGCGATATTCAAACCCATATCCATATGACGTAGTTTTTTTTTTTTTTTAATATATATATATATATATATTAATTTTTCACGATGCGTCCTAAAATCCGATGTGATTGTTTGATTTAAAAGTGTGTGTTTTTATTTATTTATGTCACAAATGTGACCATTGATTACACAATAATAATTACAAAACACAATAAAATAATTATTACAAAACATTCTATATAACTCTATCTATATAAACACAATAAAATATAACTCTATTATAATAATAATTATTGCGTTTATATATTACAAATGTGACCATTCAATGTACACTATTTATATATTCATTTTTCATCATCTACGTCAAATTAAAGTTTTTCGTAAAAAAACTGTATTTTTTTTTATAAAATCTATACATGGTTCGAATTAAACCCTAACTAGGTTTGAATTCGAACCCGGTGTTCAAATTTTGAACTTGATAAATTTGATGAAGGGCCAATTTAAAATAAGGTTCAAACCATCATTTGGTTACATTTATGTCAATTTAATGACTAGATGAAACAAGTTTGAATTATTTAATCACAATCTGAAATGTAAGTAATCAAACTATCACGTCAAAAAAATAAAATAAAAACTTGATCACATTATAAAAAAGTAACTAAACAATATATTAATCCAAATGTTCTAGAAATTACTTTAGGTTTCAGGTGCTACCTTTATAATGAGTCCCGCGGTTTTTTATAATGAGTTCCGCGGTTTTTTCTTTTAAAAAAACCCAATTGAGGGCATACATCAAATATGAGTGTTTGTTTATAAGAAATTTACCATGGTTCTTTCATGCATAACTTTTCAAACCCAAATAGCCATTAATTAATTTTCAACCCCTCAAGAATGATGAATGAACGAAGTGTTTAGGACTTAGGAAATAGGAACCGACAAGGCAAACTCGTTGAAAAGTGAAGAAAAAAGGGGCCGAGAAATGATAAGCCCATTATGGCCTGATAGAAACCCACTTGAGACGAGCTCATCTATATACCAATATATTATTTGTGTTGGGTCCTCACCCCCAATAGACATCTTTGACACCTTTTTATTTTATTAACAAAAAATATATTATATTTAATTTCTATATTTTATAAAATTAATAATTTAGTCATTACTATATTTTATCTTTAATATTATAACTAAATCATTATTTAAATTTTGTTATTTTTTTAAGGCCGCTTAGTCGGCATGTCATAGTAAATATAATTAACTTACAATCCAATATTCATATCAATTTATATTAGCCCTATCATACTCATTCCGTTCAAATTTCGAATACATGTAAAAAAAATTTATTCAACGAATATAGATTGAGTGATATATGTTCCGCCTGTAGAGATTTTTCTATCACATAGATCAGCCACTTACCAAATTATGGGTGAAATGTGGGTGAAATGTGAAATGTGATTCTTGAAGTTTGACCTCGTACAAATAACATTTTACTCATCATCCAATATTTATGGACTCAAACTATTAATTTAGTTCTTCTATTTGTTAATCCAATCACATTGTGTACAACCTAATTAATGTTAACAAAATATTTTTGTAAATTCAAGTCTAAAATTTATATTTTTGTTATTTAATTTTATCTTTATTGTTAAATCAAATTTCGTTGTAATTGTGATATTGTATATAATTACGTTTGTATATGTCAAATTTGTCCATTGATAACTCTAAGTAGTTAAGAACAAATTTACATTCTTGACACCTCAAGTTGATGAGTTAGATACAATTGAGCCATTAATGACCAACGTAATGCTCGACCCAACTCATTTATATATCTAACTATAAGGCTAACTTAGTACCGTAACTGAATATATTAGTTAATTTTTTACTTAATTATCCTCTTCTCTTTCTCATATTTTGAATTACGTTATGTCGCTATTCTCTATCACATAGATTCGTTTCTCACAATGAATCAACTTGCCCATATTTTACTTTGATTAATTATAAATATTAGTAAACTTAAGATAGATTATATATCTTAAAATTTAAATGATCGATGCGCGTGCATTGCACGCGTTAATAACTAGTGTTTTATTATTTATTTTTTGGGCCAAACCCCATGTTTTATTTGATTGATATAGGATCTTGAAAAATATAGATATGACGAATGTGTATATATGGGTAATAAATCTTCAGTTTATAAATTTGCTATAACTGTTACGTCGTCGATCGAACTTAAGGGCTAATACCTAAAGTTGGAAAAACCCACCAAAATATCTAGTTTTGTAGCTCAAGCACACATATGTGTAACATTTAATTATATTTTTTTAAAAACCTATGCACACTCTTTTAAAACGCGCACATAGACCGAGCCATTTTCTAAAGTGTGTGTGGTTATCTTAATTTAATGTTTAGTCTTTGAATTAGTAATTAGAGTTAATTAGTATTCGGATAACCACATACTCTTCAAAAGAGTGCGCGCCTTAACGTTAAAAAATATAATCATTAGGAATCGTGTCTGTCAAAATCGTGTTGGTGATAAACACAGTTTACCCACGCGCTCTTCTTAAGAGCTCGATAACTCTTCTCAGGACGTAGATAGATGAGAGTATGAGACACACAAGGTGTCACTAGAAATTTGAATACTACTTAACTAAAGGGAAATAAGAAGGGCGAGAAACAGAGTGAAGCGAAAGCAAGGGAGAAAAAAGAAATATCTTGATTGGATTTAAATACAATAAAAAGGGATTGCTAATTTTTTCTACAGTCTATGATATAGATTTCGATATTCGGAATTCAAGGAGTCCGATTGCGGTGTCTCATCTATCTATGTCTTGAAAAGAGTTACCGAGCTCTTCAGAAGTTTGGCAAGAACTTAAAGCGTCTGATTGCGGTGTCTCATCTATCTATGTCTTGAAAAGAGTTACCGAGCGCTCTTCAGAAGAGCGAGTGGGTAAATTGTGTCTGTTACCTACGCAGTTTTGACATACACGGTTCCTAACAGTCAATTTTTTTACTATTAGGGCGCGTGCGGTTATCCAAACACTAATTAATTCTAATTACTGATTTAAAGACAAAACACTGAATTAAAGTACCTATCGCGCACATTTTAGAAAATGGCTCAGCCTATGCGTTCGTTTCAAAAGAGCGCGCATAGGTATTTAAGAAAACATAACTCAAAGCTAGACATATATGTATTTGAGTTATCAAAACTAGATATTTTGATGATTTTTCCAATTAATCAGTTTAGAATCGTTTTCTTTTTATTATTTATAATTATAACGTCAAATCCTAATTCTGCTCACCAGCCGCAGCAAATTACTTTACATTTCCTCCCTCCCTCTCAATCGACGGCAATACCTAATTCCATCATGATTGTCCTCTATGTATAATTTCATCGTTGACACCGCTCAACGCAGCATCCACTTCACATTGTTTTTTTTGCAGTCACATGAGGAATTAAACAATATGACTCTGCAACTTTCTTACTCCACGGAACACTAATGTGTGTGTGAAATTGTTGTTTCATTACGAAAATATGTATAAATGGTGTTGATGTTTGAGACAAATGTTATTGTTGATGAGACAAATAAATGTAATTTTTGATGTAAATGTTGCTGATGTTTGAGAATGAAGTTTAGGAAGGAGGTAAATGATGTTGACACTATCACTGAGAATATTCGGCTGTATGTGTCCCTAATTAACAGATTAACTCTGTTAATTATAGGTTGCGGTCATATACAACCATTTATTTATGGCTGTGTTGCCGACCGCAAGTAATAACTAATTTGTAATTACTTTTTTTTAGAGGACTAATTTGTTAATAGTTTCTATAAACATGATAATTTTGATTTTTTTTTTTATTATAATAGTGTGTGACTCGAGTATGTTTTAGTTGGTTGTATTTTCAGTTCTACTGTTGTTGTAACTGAATTGATTTAATATAAATTAACTTTCAGGAAGAAAAAAACTATTATCAAGTGTACTCTTTTTGGCCAATTAATTGTTAAGTGTACTATAATAACAGTAGAAAAAACTGCGTGACAAAAGTAATAAATACTATATTTTGTTTTTTATACATACATTTTTTTTGTGAACTTTTTATACATTTTTTTTTTTTTTTTGTGAATGAACTTTTTATACATAATAATAATTGCTATTACTATTACTATTTATATATATTATAAATTCTGAATGAAAGATAATAGGTGAATGTGGAACTGATGATTTTATTTTTTACGTTAATTGGTGCATTTATGACAATTGAGCTAAGAGTTTTGTAGTCATTAACTTCATAACATTGATTGCACTAAAGAACTGATAGTTTTTAAGTTGCAGTTAATCACAATTAAAATTTCGTTGATTTCGAAATGTTCAAGATTCAATGTATACAATTAATCGCAATTAAAATTTCGGACATTCAACATTCAATGTATGCAATTAATCGCAATTAAAGTTTCTCTGATTTCGAACCGTTCAAGATTCAACGTATGCAATTAATCGCAATTAAAATTTCGGGCCGTTCAAGATTCAATGTATGTAATTAATCGAAATTAAAATTTCGCTGATTTTTAACCGACACTTGAAGTGGAGCCGGCGAACGAAGATACCAAGCGATACGGACGGCTGACAGTCTCAGTGGCAGGGCCATCTCTATCTCCGATGAGATATCGCCGGTGGTCACCGAAACCATATCTGTTGAAGAACAAACGCTTGACACGAATCTGACGACCAAATGTAGCATGCGGTCGAGCATCTAAAATTTATTTGTGAATTTGCGCAACGGTATTTATGGTTCAAAATTTTTAATCTTTCATTTACTTTTTCAAAATTTAGACTGATATTTTATTTAAAAATAATATTTCAATATATTACAAATAGGTATAAATTTCATTAAATATTAGTTTGTTAATTATATATAGGGTTAATTAGCAAATTGCTAGCCAAACTTTACATGAATGTGCAATTTGCTAGCTAGATTTTTTTTCGTAGCAAATTGCTAACCGAACTTTCTATATTGTGCAAAAGCTAGCTCCGTCAATTTTTCCGTTAGTTTTGGATGGAAAATACTTTCAAATATTGCTAAAATCACCCTAAAGTCTTAATATGATAATATAAAGACATGATGTTTTATATAAAATCAAAATAATAAATGTTAAAAAATATATTAAAGAAAAAACACACCTTAAAAATGCAAAAAATTAATTTATTAAAATATTTAAATAAATGCTATAAAGACATACAATTTTAAAAATAATTAATTTTAATTTTTTGAATTTTCGATTATATATTTAACTTATATATATATTTTTGTATAATATATATAATTATAAATTTTATTCGAGATTTATATTTGCTTTTATATAAAATTTTAGTTTATTTTACAATAATAGTAGAATTTTAGGGTATTTTTAGTAATTTTAGAAAGTATATTCCGTCTATAATTAACGGAAAAATTGACGGAGCTAGCAAATTGCACATTATCAAAAGTTCAGCTAGCGATTTGCTACAAAAATAAGTTCGGCTAGCGAATTACACTTTCACAAAAAGTTCAGCTAGCAATTTGGTAATTAACCCTTATATTTAGTAAGTTATTCGGCGCCATGCGCGGGCTTTTTAAATTAAATCCACAATATTTTTTTCCCTTGTAAACCCACATTATTTACGGGCTGCGGTGTTTGTTGTCTGGGAGAGGAGATATCTCAATCTCAGCCCTCCATAAAGTAGCCGTTAGAGGATCCACATGGCAACGTGCCGACACGAACATTTTCAACTTGCAGAAAGTAATCTATGTAATTGATCAATTGACTTTAATTATCTCCGAGCTTAGTTAGTTATATTATTCCCATTAACTCCTTTCTGTAAAGGGAAAGACAAACGAAACTTAAACATCACACCTGCTCGTAACGGATACCACCAACAACGCGCATCCTCCTCGTGAAAAATTTGCCACTGCTATACTCCCAATCTCTCCGAAGAAAGGAATCCCCTTGCAGAATTCCTTGATTCCAGCTTTGGACTAATCTGTGTTTGATCTTCTGGATTCAGCGTCCTTTAATAAGGAGGAGCTGTAGTGTCAGTTATTGCGTGGATCGTACATTTTCCAGAAGCTGAAGGAAGTAGAATGATTGTCGTTTATAAGTGATCTACTTCTTGAAAAGATCCAAAGGATTGCTAGGTGGGCTTCGGATCTATCGTCTGGAGCTGAGGTATTAGGTTTGGTTGGTCGAGGGAGGCGTCAACTACTCTCAGAGACATTTAATCAAATAGGTAAGCGCCGTTTCCTCTGTTGTATTTGTCTGTTGAATGGTGGTGTTTGGAGATTCAGTGCTCAACTGTGGTTTCAATATTTTCAAAGAAATGCTTCTTTTTTTTAAGCTCAATTGAAGGTTTGATTGGTCTGCAACCGCTTCAAGCAAGGTCGATTAGTATAAGATCGCTTTTGCTGAAGATCGCTTTCTGCGTTTTGAAGATTATCAAAAGTAACGATTAGTATTAGGTTTGGTTGGTCGAGGGAGGCGTCAACTACTCTCAGAGACATTTAATCAAATAGGTAAGCGCCGTTTCCTCTGTTGTATTTGTCTGTTGAATGGTGGTGTTTGGAGATTCAGTGCTCAACTGTGGTTTCAATATTTTCAAAGAAATGCTTCTTTTTTTTAAGCTCAATTGAAGGTTTGATTGGTCTGCAACCGCTTCAAGCAAGGTCGATTAGTATAAGATCGCTTTTGCTGAAGATCGCTTTCTGCGTTTTGAAGATTATCAAAAGTAACGCTGGTCAATCTTTGCCAGCTTAAGAAACAAAGGAGAGAAACATTTAGAAGTGGTCAACTTTATGCGTTCATATATAACTTTTCCGGATACGATAATTCTGGGGCATCACCAAATTATCCTGTCTTGATCTACATAAAAGCAAGCCCTTGAAGTGACCTGCTTTCATTAATGTTCGCTCAACTTGTATAGTTATTCTTCTTTTACAGGTGATAAATGGCTACTCTAGCTGATATAGGACTTTCAGCAGCAGTCAACATCCTGAGTGCCGTTATATTTCTTGTGGCATTTGCCATCTTAAGGCTCCAGCCCTTCAATGATCGTGTTTACTTCCCGAAGTGGTACCTTAAAGGTATACGGAACAGCCCAACTCGTGGGGGAGCTTTCGTTAGCAAGTTCGTCAACTTGGACTATAGGTCATACCTCAAGTTCTTAAATTGGATACCGGATGCCCTTAAAATGCCTGAACCTGAGCTGATTGATCATGCTGGACTTGATTCGGCTGTTTATCTTCGCATCTATTTGATGGGGTATGTTCTAAACAACTATTTTTTGGGTTCTTTAGAAGTTTTATCCACTAGTCTTTCAAAACTTTGCAAGTTAAGAGTCTAAATCTACCTGTCAGTTTAAACTAATATGGTTATTGTAGTTATAGATGGATAATTGCAATAAGCTTGACTATATAGAATTTTGATAGAACGGCAAAACAATTTGGAGACTGTTACAGAAAGCTATTATTAGGTAATTAGCTCATTGCACTTTCAAGATTTTTAGTCAGAAGAAATAACTTCTCTTGTATGAAAATGTGAAGTTAAAAATGAAGCTCATGCATCTTTTTGGAAGTTCCTAGTTCGCTACTTATGTAGTCAAGTAATTTTGACTGAAGCAGTAATATAGTTTTACCTTCTGGAAATCCCATCTTCTTGAAAATATTTTGTCTGGAGTCCTTTGTTGATTCTTTAGTTGAATTCTTATGTTATACCTTTATTAACCTTCATGCAGACTTAAGATATTCGTTCCGATAGCATTTTTTGCTTGGGCAGTCCTAGTACCTGTGAATTGGACAAATGACACTCTGACTTTAGCTGCGAAGGCCGACAATGTAACTACTAGTGATATTGATCTCCTATCCGTTTCAAATATCCCACTTGGATCACAAAGGTTTGAAGGCTTCAACTCTCCTATCTGAAAGCTTTTACTTTGTTCACTACTGTTTCATCGAACTCAATAAACACTAGGTATACAAGCTCAAGATCATACTAAAGGTGTCTCTAAAACAGTTAATGGCAAGGATTGTTTATAATTATTAACCTTCCTTTTCTTTGTGAACTTACTAATATCTGACACTGCTGGCAAAGATTAATCTTTCCTGTTCAAGCTTTATGAATTCACAAATTTTCTTCTTATCTTACAGATTGGTGTATTTGTTGATATACGCTGCAGATTTTGGACTCACATTGTGATGGCTTATGTCTTTACCTTCTGGATATGCTACGTGTTGCTAATTGAATACGAGAAAATAGCGTCTATGCGGTTGCAATTCCTTGCAACAGACAAGCGACGTCCAGATCAGTTTACAGTAAATCACTTCATTTATCTTTAATCCACCTTAAAACATATAGCATCACAAATATCTTATCCTGAGGTTTTCTTGATGATTTTTATTTCACTTTTCTTTACTAACGGAATCTAATTTTCAACAGGTCCTTGTGAGGAATGTTCCACCAGACCCAGATGAATCGACTAGTGAGCTTGTGGAGCATTTTTTCCTAGTTAACCATCCAAATAATTACCTCACTCATCAGGTTGGTTCTCGCGAACTCTGCAATTTATCTGTTCTACTAACAGCATTTTAGTGAGTGACTTGTGAGTGGCTTTCAACTCTGTTTTACAGTTTTACCCCCACAAAAGAAAAAAAACCATAAAATTAGTTATCATGTTCCTTATGCTACATTTATTTTGCGTAGGTGGTGTATAATGCAAACAAGCTCGCCGAATTGGTTGCAAAGAAGAAAAAGATGAAGAATTGGCTCGACTATTATCAGCTTAAATTTTCGAGAAATGATTCAGTTAGACTGCAGATGAAGGTAATGTATCAGATCAATGAAAGTCGTTTACTTGATTTTTTTACCTCTATTTCCTTATAATCATTCACAACCCTGTTATCAGACTGGTTTCCTTGGGCTTTGTGGGGACAAAGTGGATGGAATTGACCACTACACATCTGAAATTGAGAAGCTCTCCAAAGAAGTAAGCATTTTATATCCAGTTTAGTTGTTATCTTGTGCCAATATTCAAGTTCATTGTTCTTATCAAAAGTTCTTTTTGAATATCGAGAGAAAATCTTAGAATAGTGACATCTTTTTCGGGACTTCTTCTAAAAGTGTCTTAATTTCATATAACCAGATTATTGCTGAGAGAGAAAGAGTTGCAAGTGACCCCAAATCAATCATGCCCACTGCATTTGTGTCATTTAAAACTCGATGGGGCGCAGCGGTTTGTGCTCAAACTCAACAATCTAGGGATCCAACTAAATGGCTAACCGATTGGGCTCCAGAGCCACGAGATGTCTTTTGGAAAAACCTTGCCATTCCATATGTTTCAATTGCAGTCAGGAGATTGATCATCGGTGTTGCTTTCTTTTTCTTAACATTCTTTTTCGTGATCCCAATCGCGTTTGTCCAATCCCTTGCAACCATTGAGGGAATCGAGAAGAAGATTCCTGCTCTAAAGCCTCTCATTGAAATGTAAGTTCACTTGACCCTCCAATCTATCCTAGTCGAATTGCCAATTATCTTTCCAAAACTAATGTGATATTCTGTTACAAAATCAAAAAAGGAAAAAAAAAAACTTTGTTAGAAATTGTGATTTCATGAGATACAAGTTCTTGAAATAGCAAAAGATGGAACCTTTTTAGGAAATGGTGATTTGATAAGATAACCGTTTCCTGAAATAGTAATAATGCTACATTCTCAGTGAGTTTCACATGTTGCAGCATTGTTTGACTAATAAACCGTTTAAAAAAATATATATATTTGCAGCTCTTTTATCAAGTCACTTGTGCAAGGTGTTCTACCAGGGCTAGCATTGAAGCTCTTCCTCATGTTTCTGCCTTCAATATTGATGATCATGTCCAAATTTGAGGGGTTCATATCTATATCTTCACTTGAGCGGAGAGCTGCTTCTCGATACTATCTTTTCAATCTCGTGAATACATTTCTTGCAAGTGTAGTCACTGGATCTGCACTGCAGCAGCTGAAATCTTTCATGGATCAGAGCCCGAATGAGTATGTCATTTCATTCTTATACTATTTTTCCTCATCTTCTTTCTTTCTTTCTTTCTTTCTTTCTTTCTTTCTTTCTTTCTTTCTTTCTTTCTTTCTTTCTTTCTTTCTTTCTTTCTTTCTTTCTTGTGTTGAGTTGGAAATAACAGAACTAATCCAATATCCAGGATCCCGAAAACAATCGGAGTTGCCATTCCTCAGAGAGCAACTTTCTTTATCACTTACATCATGGTGGATGGTTGGGCGGGAATAGCTGCTGAGATCTTGAGGATAAAGCCGCTGATAATCTTCCATTTGAAGAACTTCTTCTTGGTCAAGACTGAGAAGGATAGAGAGGAGGCAATGGATGCCGGAAGCATCGGTTTCAACACGGGAGAACCCCAAATTCAGCTCTACTTCTTGGTCGGCCTTGTCTATATGACCGTCACTCCTATCCTACTTCCTTTTATAATTGTCTTCTTCGCCTTCGCCTTTGTTGTCTACCGCCATCAGGTACAACTTAACACTTTCTGACTTATTCTTGATTGCAAATATTTGGTAAGACTCAATGAAAATGTCAAAACTTGCAAGAATCAACTAAGTCTCTGAAAAAGTCATTGTTATTTGCTGTGAGCTGTATTATGCACTGATAACTGCAATTTGTGTGTATTTTATGATTCTGATTTTTGTCATTTCTAACTGATATCTAATCTTGTTCTTGATTTTAGTTGATCATACAGAGTGGTGATTCCCTTTGCTTGATAAATTACAGATCATAAACGTTTACAATCAAGAGTATGAAAGTGCAGCAGCGTTCTGGCCGGATGTTCATGGACGCATTATAACCGCACTCATCATAGCTCAGCTTCTTCTGATGGGGCTCTTGGGAACCAAAGATTTCGCCCTCGCGGCTCCTTTCATTATCGCTCTTCCTGTTCTCACCATCTCATTCCACAGATTCTGCAAGGGTCGTTATGAACCTGCATTTGTTCGATACCCATTACAGGTTCGTCTTTTCTTCTCCATTTTTGCTAAAAATCTTTTGTAATGAGTTATATTACACAGGAACTGTTCCAAAATGGTAATTAGTTTGAGCCAGCATATGCTTGTATATTTGATAATTTAACATGGTATCAGATTCAGTGTTATTGACTGTTCATTGACTTTTTATCAGGAGGCTATGATGAAGGATACTCTAGAGAAGGCTAGGGACCCGAACTTCAATATGAAGGCATATCTCAAACCCGCTTACCTCCACCCCGTCTTTAAATCAGGTGACGATAGTGACGATGATGACAGTGACGAAGAGTTCAGTGAAAATTTGGACAAGGAAAGCGTGTTGGTTCCAACAAAACGATCATCTAGGAAGAACACTCCAGCCCCGAGCAAACACGGATCCTCACCCTCAACTTCTCTGCCCGATGTCATTCATGAAGATTCATAGCTTCAAAATGCACGGTAAATTATCACGAATCTCTGTATCTATCTGTAAATTCAGATACCAAAGGACTATTTCCGGGTTGGAATGGAGGGTTGTAGATTAGCTTAGAATTGGTTTGTTCTTGATTTTGGTGAAAGAAGATTCTACAGTGAGGAGTACAAAATATAGAGCTGCAAATAGGAATCAATATCTAGTGTTTCTGTTCAAATTACTAGACCAAATAAGAGTTTTGGCTGTGCTTTGGAGCTAGCTAAGGTAATTTGTAAAAATGGATGTATTCCACCCAATCAGGCGCTGCCACTTGTCCCTCCAAAAATTTTGGAGATTAGATTTAGCTTCAGCTTTTTATGACATTTATTTTTAACCGACACTTGTTAACATGAGCACACTTTTTTTTTTTTTTTTTTTTTTTTTTTTTCTGAATATTAATTTAGAAAAATCTATTTATTCCAAATAGAAAAAAATGTAGTTAGCTTTAGGTTTAGCTTCATTTGACCAACTTGTAAATGAATTATGATCTTTAAGGTGACAAGTTCGAATCATGCAAGAGACAATGTTTTCGGATGCTTTAATCATGATGCTCACAACACAAAATTGTGGAAGTAATATTGTTAAAAAAAATGTAATGAACTCTTCTACATACCAAGTAAGCTCGTAACGATTACAATTTAATTTACTGCTATCTTTCACTTTCACTCAGTAAAGAAAACATAAATTATGGATCCGAGCCTTCTTTCCACCCTCTTTGGCGAGCCCGAAGCTCCCACATTGCGGTTAACGACCTCTGAGCCTCGAGAGCTACATCGGATTTCTCCCTGGCCTCCTCACACGTCTCCATCCCGGAACTGCACTTGTCGGCTTCCTTCTGAAACTGCGACGCCATTTTCTTGGCCTCTAAAAGCATCGCATCAACTCGGTGCTGATTCTCCAACGCTTGGGCCTCTTGCAGCCTCACTTCCTGCGATAACAGATTGATCTCCTTCTCATCCTCGGTGTCGGCCAGATCGTGCTTCATACATTCTATACAACATTTTCAAAGTCGCAATAACATTGTCTATAATATAATATTAAATAACCAAACAACTAGCTAAACTTTAACCGAAAATGCAATTAACTAGCTGGATTTGTTTGATTTAGCAATTACAAAACTTACATTTAATTTTTCGTTAATGTTTATGGGTTCCTTGTCTGAATTATCACAAAAAATTGAGTTTGGTTTCCGATCTACGGGAAATATGTTACAATGAGCAAAGCGTCAATAAAGTCGATCACGTGACAAATTCTGTCAAATTTGAATGTCAAATTGGACGGAAGTTCCTAATTACGTCGGTTCAAAGCAAAGTTCTGCCGACAGCTAATTGCATTTTCGAGTAAAGTTCAGCTAACTGTATGTTATCTATCCATAATCAGATCGTCAAAATCGTAAGTGGATCGTCAAAACGAACCTGTGAAGGATTGATTGCTCAGATCTGCAAATACGGAAAAATAGTTAGACAAACAAAACATGATATTGGTTATAGAGAGACAACAAGAATCCAAAACAAAGTAAATACCATCCATATTTATGGAGAGTAGCGGTTGGGAAGAACAATGGCAGTTACAACGAGGACATGAGACAACGAGATTTTTGCGGTGGCGGTTGTTGTAATCGACGGAGGCGAAGCTCTCCGTGATGTGCCAGTAGAGGGGACGACCGACGATGTATCCGACGATGACGACAGCCATCATCCAAAGCGACAGCTTTAATGTTCTGTGCTGTCCTCTTTTCATGTCTCTTTTTGGCATGAATCTGTGCTGATGTTGCTGCTCGAGAGAGTAATTAATTAATTAGCGTTATTGTGTTCTATGATCTATTCAAAATGAAGAAGACGATGAAGATCTGATGGGGGAGAGTTTTGAGTGCGGCGAGTTTGAAAGATCCATGCTGCTGTGATTGTGGTGATTCAGTTGTGACAGTTATTCTTTTTTTTTTCCCTCTTTGCATTCTTTTTTCCTTACATTTGTAATTTTACGGTTTCTAGTCATCAAACTCATAATTTAGCGAATAAGCACTAAAATTTGAAAAATACTCTGTTTTACCATACAGAGTCAGAAATTATGTTAATGGTTAAGAACTGAGTTAGGAACAAAGAATTAGTATAAAACAATTTGGGGTAAATATAAGATTTTTTTTAAACCAAAATTAGCAATAATTAGAAATTTTAGAATAAAAAATGCACATCATAAAAATTAATAGAGCCAACTTGTCCATGATTGTTTTTCGTCCCTGTTTACTATGAAAATGAACTTATTTCTAAGGAAAATATTGAAAAATCTTTTCAAATACCGACCTTTAAATTTTTTGTAGCTATCTTCTATATATATATTTTTTTTAAAAAAAACTTGTTAGACAGATTTAAAATTGTAAAAAAAAAATTCTACACAGTTTTTTTTAGCCATGCTTTCTTATAATTTTTCAATATTTTTATATTGACTATGGATTTTTTTTATTAAAACAAATTTATGTTTTTTTTTAATTTATAAAATCTAAGAAACTAACTATTTCACAAAACTTTTATTCATAAATTCCTGATTTTCTTCTAGTGTATTTTAGTTGTGCCTATAATTAAATTCCTAGATTCGCTTCGTATCTTCATATTTGATTGCTGCCTTCCTCTCTCTCTTTTTTTATTTTATTTTTATAATTTATTTAAAAAAAACACATTGTTTTAAATAAGATATATTATCTCTGATCTGATTTCTTAAATCAGCAAAAAACTACAACTATGTGTCGATTTCTTATGACAAGAACCTTAAACTATATATGTAGAAATAATTAGTCAAACATTAATCTTTTATATATACTCGTGCAACCACGTTTAGTTTAAGACCTCCCAATATATATCATGTGTCACACTATCTTTAACATGTCGTGGGTGCAACGCCCTTGGGTACTTTCTCTCCATATATATGCACACAATTATCCACACATTCTCTTCAACTCCATTCCTCAACCAACTAACTAGCCATGGCCAATCTAGCCTTTGTGCTACTACTATCTCTATCATGCCTTCACCATATCAGTGGTTCGGGTTACGAAGAATCCCCACCCCCTCCACCGCCATCGACTAAGATGAACGTGATCGACGCATGTTGGCGGTCCAACTCAAACTGGGCGAAAAACCGTCAGGCCCTGGCTGACTGTGCTGTAGGGTTCGGAAGTGATGCGACTGGAGGGAAGTACGGTGCAATTTACGAGGTGACCGACCCTTCAGATGATCCGGTGAACCCTAAGCCCGGGACCCTCCGGTACGGCGCTATCCAGACGCAACCATTATGGATCATTTTTGCGAAAAGCATGGTCATTAGGCTAGAGAATGAGCTCATGGTGACTAGTTACAAGACCATAGACGGGAGAGGGGTTAAGGTGGACATTGGTAATGGTCCATGCATAACAATCCAAGATGTGAGCCATGTCATTATTCATGGACTCAACATTCATGATTGCCTACCCGGAAAGCCGGGCATCGTGAGAAGCAGCACGACTCATGCTGGTCACCGCCTGGGTTCTGACGGCGATGCCATCAGTATCTTGGAATCATCGCATGTATGGGTCGACCATTGTTACCTGGCTCGGTGCGCTGACGGTCTAGTTGATGTCACCCATGGTTCGACTGCCGTTACCGTATCAAACAGCTATTTCACTCAGCATGATAAGGTATGCACCAAACCCTAGCTAGAAAACCCTAATAAGTTACATATATCCCTAATTGTTACCTTATGAGTTGTGAAAAATAGTGATATAGAGCGCTTAAACACAGCTAGAGTAACAAACAACCATAACACGCTTATGTGACAGGTTATGTTGCTAGGACACCAAGATGGGTTCAAGGCTGATCGGATCATGAAAGTTACTGTCGCTTTTAACTTCTTTGGACCGGGTCTAATCGAAAGAATGCCAAGGTGGGTGATGAGATTATTATTGTCCCATGCATGCATACGTGAATATATATGAATGGAGTTGCTCACAATTACTAGGGTTTGGTAATGCAGAGTGAGGACAGGTTATGCGCATGTTGCCAACAACCGATACCAACAGTGGCTAATGTACGCTATTGGAGGCAGTTCAGATCCCACCATTTTCAGTGAAGGAAACTATTTCTTTGCTTCTGATGATTCTGTTCTCAAGCAGGTATGAACATACAATTTTTTTTTATAATGTGTAATTTTTATTATTAGTGAATTTCGGGCCATTTAAAAAAGCTGGATCTGCGACGTGTGATAGGTGACGAAAAGAGAAGTGGTGACGGGAAATTGGAAGAGTTGGAAATGGAGGTCTTCAAGAGATGTATTCAAGAATGGAGCTTACTTCATTCAATCTGGTTACGGAACTTGCGTCCCAAACTACACCCCGCCTCAAAAGTTTCCGGTTGCCGATGGATCCGTTACTCCTTCCTTAACAGCCGACGCCGGTCCTTTGACGTGCACTCCCGGAAAAGCGTGTAATAATTACTAGTTTTGATTATTTCCGACCAGGAATTGCGCGCGTTTAGTAGAACGTTTTTTGTTCTACGATCGAGCAAAGTTGCACAGTACTATAGCTAACCTCGGAATTTCATGTACAACATTGATTGATTGATCTATCATACCGTTGTGTAATATTTTCCACGTGTTCTTGGTGTGCTGGATTATTTAAATGCTTAATATGTTGTTTTTCGAGGCCGATAAGAGAAATTATTAGTTGCAATTAGCTAGAGTTTGATCAGTCTTTGAGATAATTTTGCGAAACCAACTATATTGGTCTTCATTATAGTACATTAGACATTAGTATATATAGTGCATTTATTTAACCACATCCAGAAACATTACATTAATAAGGTACGTGAGGAAATATGTTAGTGTAGAGCATGGAATGGCTATCCGCACAAGAGAAGGAGCTCCTAGCCATCCTATATATTTGCAATCAAGAAGTGGTATTTCTACTTAATCGACCAACACTTTGTCATAAAGACGAATCATCATAGCTTGAAGTACTTAATGTAGCGCAGCGATTATCGACCCCCGTTGCAACATACTTCGCTTGCTAAATTGCTCGGATATAATTATGAGATCACTTATTAAAAGGGGATGAACAACCAAGCGGCCGACGCCTTAACGAGAGTGACCGGGGGCGGAATTGCTTACTATAGGATTCTCGGCCATCTCCACCGAGTTGCTAGACAGTGTGGGAGTGAAGGCAAGTTGGGAGACGGTCCCGACTATAGCAACATGCTAAATCAACTCACACAAGGTGTCGCCCGGGGCCGGTTCATATGGACAAACGAGTTGCTCAAGCGGGGTGGTAAGATCGTGGTGGGTGGCGATAATGGGTTGATGATGGATATTTTAAGGGCATTGCATGCATCACCAACCGGGGGCATTCCGGGGCCATGGTAACTCTTAAATGTGTGTTCACTCTCTTGTATTGGAAGATGCTCAAATGACACGTGCAGGAATTTGTGCGAAATTATAAAGTGTGCCAAAAATATAAGTATGACCAGTCGACTACCCCGGGATTGCTGCAGCCCCTTGCTGTTCTGGAGGGGATATTTTCAGACATTTCGATAGATTTCATTACAGGTTAGCGAAATCAAATGGTAAAGAGGTCATATTCGTGGTGGTTGATTAGTTAACAAAATATAGTCATTTCATGGTGCTCGGCCACTCCTATTCGGCTTCTATGGTTGTTCGAGTGTTCATTGATCAAGTCTACAAGTTACATGGACTACCGAGCAACATAGTGAGTGACTGGGATCCCGTCTTGTGCGTTCATTTTGGCAAGAATTATTCAAGCAACTTGGAACCTCGTTGTTTACTTTGTTTGCATACCACCCACAAACTGATGGTCAAAAAACCAAGATAGTTTATTGTTGCCTCAAGACATACTTGATGTGTATGGCGGGTGGGAGACCGTCTTCTTGGACAAAGTGGCTACCCTTGCCCGAATGGTGATATAACAGCTCATTTCACTCAACCCTCGGAATGACACCGTTCGAAGCCTTATATGGATTCACCACATTCTTTCACGTGCCAAACATTCCAAGAAACTCAAAAGTTGAGGTGGTCAAACATATGTTACGTGACCGAGAGGAAAATGTTAAGATGCTGAAATTGGGTGCTTAGATTGAAATTGGGTTGATTTTGTGAGGAAGCTTTTTGAAAAATAGTACCTTGCTACTGGTTAATTTGTTATGTTTCTTTTGCTGCTGCAACTTTTCTGAAATTGGGACTTTGTTTTGCTCATACATTGAGCTATTGATTGACTAATTGAGAGAGTAACTAGTTTGTTAACCATACTTCATTTGATTTGCAGAAGTATGGAAAAATTGATGTTGTTGTATCGAATGCTGCTGCTAATCCATCTATCGATCCGATTCTTGAGACTCAAGAATCTGTGCTTGACAAGTTGTGGGACATAAATGTCAAAGCTGCTATACTTCTTCTAAAGGTAACTATTATGGATTCAAATGCAACAGAATCAACACACAATTACTTCTACTGAGATAATGTGTCTGGTCTAACCTATTACATACACATATGAATTGAGTCCCACATCTATAATTGACCAACATTTGACAATGGATATGAAATGTGATGATGATTCAGGAGGCAGCACCACACATGCAGAAGGGTTCGTCGGTGGTGTTAATTTCCTCCATTGCTGCTTATAATCCTCAATCTTCCATGTCTATGTATGTAGTCACCAAAACTGCGTTGCTTGGGCTAACAAAGGTGAGAGGATTCATTCATGATGCCTATGCTATGAAGTGAAAAATTAGTTTAGCGATAATATTTAAGTAATTATTATAAACAGGGTGTAAATATACATTGAATTTAATTTAGCTGTCCATATTTTTTTGCATATGTAGGTAGAGATTATGCGTTTAAGTCTTAAATTCATCATTTTAAATTGAGTTTAAACATTTTGTATTGGCAAAATTGAAAATAAAAGTAGAGCTGATGATCCTTAGTATTAACCAAATGATTTGATACTTGAATAAGTTGATTTGCATGAATTTTAGGCCCTTGCAACTGAGATGGCACCATATACTCGGGTGAATGCGGTCGCTCCTGGATTTGTACCGACCCATTTTGCTGATTTCCTAGTAAAAGATGAAGGCATTGTAAGTTTCTCTCTTTATTACGTTGAGTTGCTCAGTCACTTGCTATGGTGTTTTGTAGTTAGTAGCATGAAATTGCAGAAACTCCTAATATTTAGTAATAATGAATGATGCAGAGGAAGGGGATTGAGGAAAAGACGCTACTGAACAGGCTGGGGACAACAGAGGACATGGCTGCAGCCACTGCCTTCTTGGCATCCGATGATGCTTCTTACATTACAGGAGAAACCTTGGTTGTGGCTGGTGGAATTCCTTCTAGGCTTTGACTTCTTATAAATAAATTCTATCATTTCTCAGGTTTACTATAGTATAGTTGCTTGTTTTCCTTGATGATATTCATGCCCATGACTCGTGGATAAATAAGATATCTTTTCCTGGAAAATAAAAAAACAATATGGCTTACATAACCGGATTGACCAAGCGAGGCCAAGCCGGTCTGGGCTCGAGCCAGACTGTTCTGTCTAGACAAGGCAAGCTAGTATGACTCGAACATAGGTTAGACCGAGCTCCCTGACTGGGGCCGGGGCCAATTGGATTACAGTATATCTAGTTTTGATCGTTTAAGGCTCAATTGGCATAAAAAGGGGCTCGCCTTGGTTTAGATCTGAGCCAGGCTAGATCTTAGTCCATTTAATACGTCCTAACTTTTTTTTTTGTTCAATTTAGTACCTGAAGTTCTAACTTTTTTTTTTGTTTAATTTAGTGCCTGAAGTTTTGGAATCAACATCTTAACTAGATGGACATAGCCCTGGTAAAAAAAACAAAATCAAATGTTTAGTGTGAGCCACGTGACTTGCACAAGTCAATAAAAAATATGGACGGAATTTTAGGAGTTAGACTAAAAGTGTACAAGTTGTAAACGTATTGTACAAAAATTGTACAAAAAAATATATATTATACCAAAGTTAAAAGTGATCAAACGTTACCAAAAGACCTATTAACTCTATATTTATTTATTTAATAAATGTTTGACAGCGTTCTGCAAAAACAGATGGTAATTATAATAAAACTAGGACTAGAGTTTTGAGTTTGTCATAGTTGATTAATAGTAGCTAGCTTGATAATTAGTTATTTGTTCGGAGAAGAAGTCTGAAAGAAGACAAAGACATGGCAACGAGTGTTCTTGTATGCTTGTTAGTCTTAATGGTCGGACTCTAGGGGTGTCGGGGTAATTTGATGTCCAACTTGCATTGTTGTAGACCCCATACTGTTCCCCTCTCCGCATCATAAGCACCTCTATATTCCTGTTTCCTGAACAAACCTGTTTGTAATTCAAAACCAGACGAAATTAACAAACCGATATTGCATTTTTACCTATTTTGCTACCTGTACTTTTTCAAAAGTGGGACATAATCCTTGTTTTGTTAATTTGACCGTTCAAAATGGATGGGAAATCCTAGCTTAATACTTTCAAAATGACTGAAATACCCATACCTGAAAGTTACGGATCTTTGAAAAAATAAATATATCACACCCATTGGGCAAGACTATATATGACATTTTGCAATTTTCTTCATTTAAGTCACTCACATGTGAGGTATTACATGACAATTTTCATCATTTTTTAACAGAAAATGGACAGAATTAGCTCCACCTCTAAAAGTATACAGTCCAAGAAAGTTGACATTTTGTGAATAAAATTTTATTTTAGATTTTATAAAGGATTTATTTATAAAGAGTTTATTAAGCTTTAAGGAAAAACCATTGTAATTTTTGTAAACTATAAAAAAATATTGGAAATAAATTTTCAAACAATTTTAAATATTTCTGACGATCATAAAAGCCAGTGCATTAAAAAAAATTATTGAAACACAATAATTTTAAGAAATTTTCAATACTTTCCCTGCAAATAGATTTATTTCTCTTACATAAATGTGTTTTCCTTCAAACCAACTTTATAGAAATGAAAAGTTTGGATAACTTTTTATGAAGTATACATACAAATATATGTATTTTTTTGGGTAACTATTAACATTTAACCCTAATATCTACCAAGTTAATTTCTAATTTTTTCATAAAATCGAAGTAATTAACACTTGTTATCTACTTACGTGAGGCCAACTCAAACTGGGTGATCAAAAGGCCGTAACTGTCTCTGCACTTGAGAAGTTCCTTCTTGGTGGAAGGGTCGGTTGGAAGTTGGAGCAAGTATAAGATGCTGGAGTATAAATAGTTAGCTAGGTCTAACGTACGTCGTATGGTGAGCTTAGTGAGACCGTTAATGTCTGTCGCGGAACTTGTTACATGGTTTTGTAAGAGTGTCTGGCAAAAATCATAGTCCTCTACTCCCTTGTCGGCACAGATTCGGTCGATTAGGGTTTCGAGTTTGGGTTTACAGAACACGGGTGAAGCAAGGAAGAAGAATGTGATTGTGAGAAGGAAAAAGGATTGTAGAAGTGAAGCCATTTTTTGTTTTGGTGATAAAAAGATGTGATGAATGTTTTCTGAAATTAAACATTAGGGATACTCCATTTTATATTGGTAGGATTGCATTTTTGTTCTTAAAAAACCGATGCCCATAATGATTTATGTGTTACAATTTTCTTACAACGTTAATTGACTTATGCAAACGAAATTTATTAATCATGTAACATTTATTTCCTTTCAAAGTAGACTAATCTATGTAAACGGAAGTACATGGTGTTTCTAAAATAAATATTAATTATAACTTAACAGGTACGTTGCACAATAAGTAATTTATTAATATAATTTTTAGGAGGGTTAACAGGTCTTTTGGTTCATGATGTTTGACAACTTTTGGGTTTTGGTCAATGATGTTTTTTTTACCTAGTTTTGGTACCATATGTTTGCAGATTTTTTCTAGTTTTGGTCTAACCGTTACATTCCGTCCATTTTTTGACATGTTCAAGTCACGTGATCCACTCTAACTTTAAATTTAGTCCCTCTAATACTTTCTTAACCTTTTTTTTATTCAATTTAGTCCCGAAGTTTCAAAGTTGACCCCAATTAGACAATAGGTCCAATTGAATTTTTGAAACTTCGGGACTAAATTGAACCAAAAAAATGTTAGGAAAGTATTAGAGGGACTAAATTGAACAAAATTGAAAGTTTAGGGTGGATCACGTGACTTGTACATGTAAAAAAATGGACGGAATGTAGGTTAGACCAAAACTAGAAAAAATCTGCAAACATATGGTACCAAAACTAGGTAAAAAAAACATCACTGACCAAAACCCAAAAATTGTCAAACATCATTGACCAAAAGACCTGTTAACCCTTTTTAGGATAGGGTTATCAACCTATAAACTTGTATGAAGTTTGCTTCATGTTCGATTTTGGTGTCTAGAGTTTAAAATGTTAAAATTGACAGTCTCAGGTTTCATTTTTGTTGAAATTTAGTGTCTCGGTGTGATTACTTTAGAGAAGTTAATCCCGACGAAACCGACTGTCAAATAGGAACTCTCATGCACGCTCCTTTCTAGTCACCTTGCCGGGACTGTCACCTAAGAAGGTGGCCACATCTACGCAAGTAAATCTCGCTCTATTGTCGCTGAAAATCACTACACACCACTCTGCTGGAAACCTTTTCTTTCGGATGTTCAAGTTTTAGGGGAAATTTGGCGATTTTATAAAAATTAAAGAGTGATGAATTATGAGTGGGTAAATGGGTCGATGAAAATGTTTGTAGAGAGAGGAAAATACGCGCGAATACACCAAATTTCAACAAAAAAATGAAACCTGAGATAGTCAATCTCAACATTTTAAACTTCAGACACCAAAATCGAACATGGAGCAAACTTCAGACAGTTTATAGGTTCTTAACCCTAGGATATTATGAAAAATTAAATTTGACATTATTTGATGGTTATACGCCCAATTTGAACCTGTTTTAGTTCGGATTTAGTTGCCACATCAACCCCGCACACGATTCCAAATCGAAACATTGACCCGAACGCGCCACCCACGAGTGAAGATGGTCCGGGCGGGAAAAAACGCCAGCCCGGACCGTAACTAGTCCAATCTTAGCATGCTAGGATAAGGACTAGTCCTATCTCGACATCCCTCCAGTCGGACTAGTCGTCCGACCAAGGGGTGTTCGCGACGTCCGACCAATTATCGTCTGGATTACGCTTTTAAGGGGCTCGTCGACGCTCCGCGCACGCGACCCTTGCACAACACTACGAACGCTCCCATTCTTACAAGGATTAAACTTTTCATTATCTACTAATAAAGTACGTTTAGGGATTAATGACGTCATTAGCCGCCTTAATCCCCATTGAGGCCTATATATAGAGCCCAAGATTTCTCATTCTACCCAATATGAACTTTTGCACATTTGAGCTCTGCATTCTGTCTACTTTCTCTCTCTAGAAATACTATACTCATTTAAGCACAGAGAGGGCTCGCCGGATCCACCCCCCAACTTACCCTTCGTGCAGGTATACGAGGGAACAGATTACGGAAGATGATAAGGAAAATGATCGCAAGAAAGAAGACATCACACTCGTGGGATCGACATTCGGGTTGACATTTAGGCACCTCCGATATCTACGTCCCAAAACTTGGCGTCGTCCGTGGATTTGAACAATAGAAGCCTGAATATCACAAGACAGATGGCAAACACTAGGCACTCAAGGGAGGACCGTCCTCCAGAAAGAAATCTTCCACCCAACCAAGAGAGACCGCTTGTACCTCCGGCGCGTCGTCCTCCGGCACAACAAGCCAACCCACAAACAACTACACAGGTACCTCAAGGGAATCAAGCAGGACTTTCACGCCTTGTTGGGGCTGAATCCTCTACTGTATCAACACCAATGGTCCGCCAACAGCCACCAGCACAAGGATATCCACAAGGAATGCCATCACAGGGTTTCCAGCGCGATGCACATCCACAAGAATTTCGCTATGGAATGCACTCTCAAGATTTCCCATATGGAATTTCGTCCCATAACATGCCTGCGAACAACCAATATTACACAGCTCACCATCGCCCGATGTACTTGCAGGGGGCACAAACTGTGACTCCAGGATTCATGTCGGCATTAGACGACTTGATGGCGTAAAGGGAGGTCGTAAGACATAGACAAGGAAGACAATAGCTGCCAACGGAACAGTATCCACACGTTCCAACTGGGCCGCGTGTCCATCCAAGGCAGAATGAAGAAATCCCACCTCAATAGGAAGACAACCATCCCCACCACCTATGCAACAGTAAAATCAAGCCCCTCATGGCACAAGGTCATACATTCCAAGGAGAGAGGAGACACTACCCCAACAACAATGGAGGCAGCCATTCTAGCAGCCACCTCTGCGGTATCAGTATGAGTAGCCAAAGTACACATACAACCCGTACTACCAAGAGTACTAGGGACGTGGCAACCCGCAAGCCCGAACGTCTGTTTTGGCATGCCACAAATGAACTATAGCACGTCCATGTTAGTACTAACACCAGAGGAGGTGAAAGCAATAATAACAAAGAAGATGAATTAATCAAAGACTAAGGTGATGCATACCTTGAGGGAAAATGCTTCCCACTCATTTACAAAGGAAATGATAAACACTCGCATCCTAGATGGATTGCTTGCTGCTAGGATAGACAAATACAATAGGAAAGGTGATCCATTTGAGCACATCCAGGTTTACTATAGTTACTACATCATTTCACATCCAGGTTTACTATAGTCTACATCATTTCTCAGGTTTATTATAGTTACTTGTTTCCCTTGATATATTCATGCCATGACTCATGGATAAATAAGATATCATTTTCCTGGAAATATTAAGATTAAGAATAAAAAAAAAATTGTAACTAGACATGATTTTCAAATCTTAACAATGTATTGAAAGTACAAATAGGTGACTAATATTTATTTAGTTGTAAATTAAAGTTTATTTCATAACTTAGTTTTTAAACTTGTAAGTAGAATCATAGTAGAACTTGTAAGTGTTTTAGACAGTATATTATGTTCATATTTAACAGAAAAATTGAAGGAACTACTAATTTACGTTTGAAAGAGTCAGACTAGCAATTTACTACCCAAAAAAAAAAAGTTAACAAGCTGCATCTTTACGTAAAGTTCAACTAACATTTTGGTAACTAATATGACTGACCTTCTAAAGTCTATGTAAACATTACGGTGTGATTGTTAATTTATTTTGATATTGCATTTTCATTATTAACTAAATATTCAAACTTAACTGAAGATACATATGGTTGCTCCACCATCCTTATTTAACTTGTTTAACACAGTTGTTCCAAGCTTCAATAAATCTAACTAAAATATCCAAAGAATATGCTCGAAACAAAGGCAAAGCTACGTTGGTCAAAGCCAATAGATCATGACAATCTTTACCATGTTTCAGAATCTGAACACAACACTTCTTTGTAATTGTCCCTTTATTAAGCAAAACTTTTTGACCAACCTAGACTCCACATCTACGAGTAACTTATTTCACGGCCAGAGACAGACTGATTCCAAATATTCAAGTTTATTTGAGTTAAACTTTCTTGAGTATTTTTTTTTTTATAAATAGGATATTTGAAATTTCGCCTTGAAAAATGCATCGTGGCATTTCTTACCCATTTTCTCGAGTTCAACGCAACAATCAAGAAAAACTACATATTCAATACCGTTATAAACATAAGAATGCACTTAACCTCCACATTCATTACTAATACTCTCTTTGCAACCCCGAAGACCTGGTACTTTCAATGATAATGTGGATGGAATCAAACAAATTGTTGTAAGTATCACCACAATAAATGGAAGATGTTTCATTGGAAGGACCATTCTCGAACGAGTGTAAAAAATGAAAAATAATGGAAAATAAATGTTTATGATGATTGAGATCTTTTCCTTTCGCAGGTGTACATTTATAACTACATTATTAGCAAAGTAAAAATATAGAAAGACAACATAATTGAAATGAAACTTATTGTTGTAATAATAATTTAAGGGTTAATAACTAAAAAATGTCTAACGTTTACCCTATGTCAAAATTAGGTGTTTGAAGTTTAAAATGTTAAAATGGATTGTCCAACTTTCATTTTTATTGATATTTGGTGTCTTTGCGCGTCTTTTCATCTCCATTCAATCATTTTTATCAACCCACCACCCACTCATAATCCATCACTCTTTACTTTTCACAAAATCGTCAAATTTCACCCAAAAATTGAACATTAAAATAGAAGTTTCTAGAAGAGTGGTGTGGAGCCATTTTCTAATGACAACAGAGCAAAATTTACTTGCGCGGATGTGACCAACTTCTTAGGTGACAGTCCCGACAAGATGACGAGAAATGTGTATGGGAGCTCGAATTTGACAGACGGCTTCATCGGAATTGACTTCTCTAAAGTAATAACACCGAGACACCGCATTTTAACAAATTTGAAACCTTGGACACACTACAGTTTATAATTTAAAACTTCAAACACCTAATTTTAATATAAGATAAACCTTGACAGTTTTAATGATGATTTTGTTGTTATAGTTTTTAGAAGACAATATTAAATTAAATTTTGTTGTTATAGTTTTAGAAGATACAATACTTTTTATACATAATAATAATAATAATAATAATAATAATAATAATAATAATAATAATTAAATAATTTACCATAAAGAGTAAATATAACTAACCTATTGAACTCCCACAGTCCCCTGATTGTCATCATATCACTCTTGCATTATTTTTGTCATTTCGGTAACATTAAAAATGTGAAGTACATGAGCATGATCAACTAATTTGCAACTACGTGATCCAGAATCACCAAAAACAAATATAACCAAACACACATGCCATGCAGGAAGGACTCTATGATGAACTCTGCAGACGAGCTTTAATCCACGCTTCCAGGTACCGAAGCTCCTCATTGCTTATCGAATGTGTCAGTCCAGGATAGGCCTGCAACTCCCAAGCATATGTCATTATCATTTGAAGAAAAGTTACAAAACATCAAATTATTAGATTATGTGCACTGTTAAGATAGTGGTTGCTAGATTTAAGATATAGAAACAGTTTATTGTTGATGATAAATGATTCTTCACCAACATTCAACGAGGCACACAAGTTTAGTGACTCAATTCCGGAACCAAATGATGCAGTGATGTGCACAAAGGCATAAAACCTGACTATAGTTTGACATTAATGTAAAGCATAGAGATCAATACAAGATTAGATTAGCATTAAAGTTTTTTTGTTCCCCAGAGTGTCAGTCCTAGAATAATCCATGTACACACCGAGTCAGTCCGTAATGGGTAAGTAGTGGCCTTAAATATTAATGTTTGATGACCAAAACTGCACTTAGCTCTAAAAGCAACAAGGGGTTTTTGTTTACCTTGAACTCACAACTCACACCAGCTGGTTCAAGGAATGGGGGACCCGCCTGACCCGCTTCAAAAAGCACCGTTGGATCGGCAGTTCCGTGAGACCACAGAATTGGTGTCTGCACATAAATCATCTCTCAGATTTCATAAATATACAAGAAACACCACAAGATCCAAGATCGTGTTTGTTCAAGAATAAGAGGGAAATTTCTAATTATATTTTCCAAGAAATGAATTTGCCTTCTGATCAATTCTCTAATAGCGCTTATTGAGTTATCAAATCAAACAATTAACTATGTTTTTTTTTTTTCAAACAACGGATTTTATACCTTCTTCCCATTTGGTGAAAGTTGTTCGAGCATGGAAGAATTGAAAGGAACCCATCCGCTAAAAACTGCAGCCCCTCCTAGAGTTTTTGGATAAAGAAGAACACTTGACAAGGTCAAGGCACCTGCAGAATTTAAGAAACAGATTAAGCAAAATTCGTAACTATTAATTCAAACTAAACTTTTATAAGGAGAGGGATGGAGAGAAAGAGACCTCCTTGACTAAATCCACACACAAAAACATTACGGGGATCAATTCCAGAAGCTATCTCTTTATCGATCATTGCATGGACACCCTTTACTGCTTTGAGCAAACTGCTTTCATCCTTTGGAGAATCCTGAAATCAATTCAAGAAAACATTTTTTAAATGACTAGTATGCATTAATGGTTGATTGTGATTGAAAAAAAAAAATCCATATAATTGTAGAACAGAAAGCAAGGTCAGAATTTTCAATGTGACCTAACTTACGAGTGATTTTTTTTTTATAAAAAATATATTAAATTTTTTTAAAATCATGTAGCTTTGTTTATTAATTTCAACAAACTTAAGAATTACAACTCTACAAGGTATTAAAAAAAAACTAGATGATAGTTCACTTCCACAAGGAAGAAAAACTTACAGCAGTTATGGGTATCTCATGAATGTCGAACCATGAAGGCATGACTGCACCATCTGGAAACAGAACAGAGGTTGGGACCAGGGGATTCTCAATTAAGAGCATGATGGCCCATAATTCCAATTATGTGAAACTAAGACATGATTCGTACTGAAAATGCACCTAACTATTATACCAACATTGGTTCATAATTCAAACATATGTGGAACTAAGACAACATTGAGAGGTGTATCATTAAAAATAATCAAGTTATCAAACTGAAATTCATGAAGCCTGATAAACCAAATCAGTATCGGTGATCAAAATAGAGCATTACCGTGCAATATCAGAATCACTGCCACAAGAATCACACTAATTAGCTGACTGAAAGCACCAAATCGTGAGTAATTTTGATCATGAGTTATATTCAGAATGCAAACTGAAGTGGTCCATGATGACGTCCAAATGCAAATACAAACTACATTGCTGACTTCAAGTAATAGACTCTTAGCTTTTTGATCGTCTAATCAGTAAACCCTAGGTATAAGCAAAGGCCTCAATTTACAATTGAATTGACCAATAATATACAGCAATAACAACAGTAACCCAGTAATTCTCATCTAGTTTGCCAAATTAGGGAAAAATATCATCATGAGTTCCATAAACAAACATTAATTCATTGATTATATGCAAATTTGGCAAACCAGAGATGCAATTACCATAAACCGAGAATGTACAAACTACAAACAAGCAATTGATCAAAAAGCTTACAGTTACAGGTTACGGGATTCGGGGGAGCGGAAGGGAATAACCACTTGGTGTTCCTGAATTCAGCAGAGGTGAAGAGACTTTTGATGGGCTCATTTGCGGGGCCAGAATCGCCCAAGCCATGGAGCCAAAGTACGAAGCTTCGAGCAGCCATGGGTGTACTTCTTGCAGTAAACTTCGGAGAGAGCGGCGTTGTGGATCGCGATAGCAGTATGAAGAGAATGGCAGTGCTTAGAGTGGCCGCGAAGAGAATCACAGGCTTTTTCATCTTTTGTCTGCCATGGCCTTGACTTTTATGTTTCTTCCAGTTTCTGCAGCCAAAAGTCGAATAATGAAAAGACGTCAGTGCCCCTCTTTCAAACCTTGTTCAAACCAGAAAATAAAAAATTATCATATACGTTCCGATTTCAGAGGCAAAAAATGGACCGATTGCTTAAGCTTGAGATACTTTTTTTTAATTAAAATTGATTGACCCAGTCCGAACGTTGTTCTCCTTCGTAGTGTGAGATCCAGTAAAAAAGATCTACGGAAGAACCAGTGGTCCTGCTCAGAGAACTGTACACGTGGTATGATGCCAATGCCCCCACACTCTTTCAAGAGCCGACATTTTTTGACGCAGAAGAATCAATCTGTATCGTCTCGGAGGCGGAAAGAGGGTTGGTGGTGAATTCATGGCCTCCTCAAAGATTCAAGCTCTCTGGAACCACCCAGCAGGACCCAAAACCAGTGAGTTTGTTCTTCATTCTTTTGACCCCACAATCTAGTTTCGCCTCGATCCAGTTATTTGATTCATATTCTTGATTGCCCTGTCAAATCGATCGAGCTCCTTGCCAGTTGGGTCAATCTCAAAATTGCTGATTTCGTTTGTCTGCTTGAAATTAATCTTTTTGAAACTGATTTCCAATGTTGCGGCTGTGGGAAATAGTCATCGAGGCAACAGCGTGCTAATGTTAACCTGTTTGAGATTATTGAGTGAGGGTTTGTTCATTGTATAGATCAATTAGAATTGTCTGCATATTGATTCTCTAAATAAACTACGATATGTCTTGAATTATAAATTGCTTCCGTAATGTACTTCTTCAGACATATTTGGGGGGCGTTCACACTATAAACTGTTGTGTAATCCTAGGGGTTATGACACAAATTACGACGTTCAATGGAATCTTGAGTCGATTAATCTTCAGATTGGATTATCGCTCACTATTGAAATTGATTACATTTCAACATTAAGCGCGAAGATGATTGTTTTCTTGAATTATGGCTAAGTCTCTCCCAACCTTTTGCATTTCTGCACATACCAAACAGCTCATTATCTTCCATATTGCTATATATATATACCAAACACCATAATCTAACACTACCATATTATGTCAAATTTACCACAGGCCGCCCTGAACCAAAATATTCTCCTTAATCTCACATTCCATGTAAATCTTGCATTACAATGTACAAAACACCCCCTTAGTTTCAGCAAGTTATTTATCTTTCCAATTGAACTTGATGTGAATTTCTGGCACGTGTTTTAATTGTGTTGTTGCTGCTGCAGTTCACTTCTGGGCACCAACTTTCAAGTGGGGGATCAGCATTGCAAATATTGCTGACTTCTCTAAATCACCGGAAAAGCTCTCATACCCTCAGCAAATCGGTATGTAAATCGCATATACATTAAACTATCCAGAATTTGAATTTGAAGGTCATTTATATTCTAAACATGGTTTTGTGGGACAGTAAATTTGATGAGGCATAAGGATTATACGTATTTTGTGATCAGTCACTGATTTGTAGATGAAGAAGTTTGATTACTTGTTATGTTGTGCAGCGGTTACATGCACAGGGATAGTTTGGTCGCGGTACAGCACTGTCATTACTCCAGTAAGTCTTAAAGTCACCTCTGATAAATGCAATGAAATGCCTTCGTAAGAAAGGCTAAATCTTTATCCAATATTGTACGTAGCATTCTGCATCAACTCTGATATCTTCTTAAGCTCGACCCCTGAATTCTCTCTGTAATATTGAAGATGATGTTATTCATTGGTTGCAGAAAAACTGGAATCTGTTTAGTGTAAATGTTGTAATGGCTGGAACCGGTTTGTATCAAATGGGACGCAAAATCAAGTAAGTTCGGACTCTTGTATTAGTACATGTTGTTGTTAGTCAAATGTTAATAAGTTCAAGAAAAAGTTGTTTTCAACAAAAAATTGTCTTTGTGGGATTAATTCTCCTTTCCTTGCTATCCAAGTTGTTTGGATCGGTAAATCTTACAATTTATGTGGTCTGTAAAAAAATCATGTTTTTTTGTCATTTCAGACATGACTACTTCCCAGAAGAGAAGGCTGCAGTTGCCAACGAATGAAGAACTATGATCTTCAAGCAATTGCTACATTCTATTTCTTAGTCTGAACAGAATTGATCGTGCATTTTAATGATGTAACGTGTTCTTTCCTTTGATTGCCAGATTTGAGACACTGTTATTGTAGTAAACGCATATGTTTTTCTTCCTTTGATTGCCTATTGCAGATTGTTGGAAATAATATATTCTTAACTTGTGCCTTAAGCAGAATTCTTGATCGTTTATTTGTGTTACTTACAGTTTAAGATAGTCCTAAAGGCCATATATTGCTTTATTTTTTCAGTTGCTTGCAGTTCAAGAAAGTGATATATGTTACCAAAGTTGAATTAGGGTTACAATAATTTTCAACCTATCACAGCTTGATTGATATTCACAATTACAAGGAAAGTCAGCTCTTTTTGGAACTTGGAAGGAACGATAATGTATATAGAGTTGAAGAACACACTATACACTCCACTTCCTACACACATTGAATCATGACAAGGAGAATAATAGGTAAAGGTCAAAATGGACAATTCACTTTGTAATAGTTAAACTAATATCTCAATGTTCTTGTTTTGTTTCACCAACGTTAACAAATATTCATCTGGCAATAAGAATGTCATAACAATCACCTCAACAAACAGCTTTTTCCAATTCAAATGAAAACCGAATCAGATCGAATGCAGAAGCTGCTCAGGAACTTACATTCTTCCTTAGTCGACTCTTTCCTGCCTCGTATGCAATAATTATCTATGAAATCAAACTCTATCTATCCCAAGCTCAAATCTAGGCTTTCATTAAGATCTTGCCGTATAGATTGACCCTGTTCCTGATAATCCATAACCACCAATTGCATTCAATCAGTTTCATAATCTTTCTTAGTTCAACAAAATTAGATTTCAATTTAAAGTGAGATCATGTTCTTGGACCAAAAAGTGATGTTTGATTCATACATACCTGGTTATCTTCCATTGGGACATCGTTAATATCGGGCTTCTCGTTATTGTCCTTCGTATTATCTGCCTCGGTGTTGAGATCATCCATACTAGGCTCTTCTGCATCACTTGCTTTAGCTCCATCTTCTTCACCATTATCATCATTCTCTGTATCCTCCTCGTTCTTCTGCTCTTCGAGGACTGCAATCTGTCTCATCAAACAAACCCAAGGCAGGGTCTGGAATTAGAAAAACAAGCACATAACAACCCAAGTGCCAACTGCTACACACAATCACTACAAGACACAAACAACTCCAACAATAAGCATCATCTTTCCTTAAATCACGACATGATACCAACAACTCCCACATTCAACATATTGATGTTCAAAAAATGACCACGATTTTGCTTTAAAACCTTTTACTAGATGAAAACTAGAGAGATTGATACTTATCCGAGGAACAGAAATCATTGCACGGTCTCTATACTCTGTAGTATAGAAATACTTGAAGCACTGCTTTTGAGAACAAAGGTAATCAACAAAACTATTCTACGGAAAATAGGCTAGATAAATTATACAGCTTTTGTTATAGTTAATTTAAACAACCAGTATCACTCCTGCAGAACTTTTAAAGAGCTTATAACAGCTCAAGGCAGCAATGCTCAAGCATTAAGCTCTTAAGTCGTTACAACACTTCAGCTTAGCGACATTGCTTCAAAACAATGATGCAAACTAAAATGTTGTGCTGTGCAGAAAGTGAAACCTCTAGAGGACCAACCGTACCTGTTCGTCTACTAAAAATTGGTCTACAATTTCACAAGCAATAACACATTTGATATTGTATATCGATACTTTTTCACCAAGCAAGAATTGCAGTTTTTCGTAATTATTCTCCTCACACAACCTAGAGACAAAGCCACAAAACAGAGCCTTAGACCCAGCAAAACAAACAGCTCAAAACCAGTGCATATCAACTTCCATGAAGCAACAAGCCAACAAACTGAACCAATTATCCAAACCAGTGCTAATAAGTAATAACAAACGAGGAAGGAGAAATCATGATCCCGGGTTGCAAATTACTTCAAAATAGTTAGTCAATGCAGTTTTAAAGAATATTTCCAATTCTTGACTAATAAAGGCCATCTGTCACTCCCGCATTACATTGGCATCTTTCCATTACAGTCAGCACTGGAGAGACCAGCCTTCTTTTTTGGTGAGCAAATAATTCCACTAGTTAGCCCTAAACAAAACCTCACACTTTATTCCAACGGAACCAGAACCAGTGCACTTTCCTATCCGGTATTCATAAAAATTTGAATTTTTTTAACCATCAATATCCTGAACATACTTTAGCAATTAATTATGATTCTTAATAATCTTAAACCCTATTGCAAATCGATCCCCCTAATGATAAACCCTAGAAAAACCATAAACGGATCAAGATCACCTACTTGAGCTTAAAAGCGTTTACTTAAAGAAGCCCAAATGTATGATTGCAGCAAAAAGAAGCCATATTTGAGATACAGCAATTCAGATTAACATCAGCTCACCGGAACAAACTTGAATCTCCGGCGCGGTGGCTCCTCCTCCTCCGCCGCCTCAGAGTTGTCTTCCCCGTTGCTGACCGGATCGCTGTTCCCATTTCCGTTTCCGTTAGCCCCGCCGTTGTTGCTTTGCGAAAGTGGGGTCCACTTGTAGAGCCGGAGATTGGAGCCATTGCCACCGTTGGCGGCAGTGCCGTTGAGATTTCGAACCTGGGAATGATTACTACTGCCGTTGCTGTGCTTGGTGGGGGGATCCGGGCGGGAAACTGACACGTGGACCCACCGCTTCTTCCACTTCCTCACGCGCCCGCTGAACACCACAGCGGGGCCGTACCGCGAGGAGGAACGCCCGAGTCGCGCCCCAACTCCCTCCATGACTATTTGACTCGGTGGCTACCCGATCCGGTAATGCGGATGCAGAAATTTCACGAATTACGCGGAGAAAATTATTGGCGGAAACAAAAATTGGCGCTTTCTCTCTCTACGACTTTGGAGTTTGGAGAGAAGTAGGAAGAAGAAGCCATAAACTGCGTTACAGTGTCGTTTTTGAAGGAAGGGAAGAATTGAACTGCTCCTCTAATAATTTTCACGATAAGAAAGAGATTAATTTAAAATATATCACCTTATTACCCTAAGTTTCTATCTAATCAAGTTTCAGCCCTTAAGTTTTAAGGCCCTCAAGATTTTATTCTTATATATATATATATATAATTAAATCCAGTTTAGTAATAAAAAAATAAAAAATATAATTCTCTTGGAATATGATAGAAAAATCATATATATAAATATAAGAAATTATTAGCATTCTGATTCGCAAAAAGTTAACGTTCTGAATTCTCTCTTTATATTAAAATGCCCATAAAGTTGTCTCGTATTACATGAATGTCATTAAGAGACAAATTGAAATGTTAAAGTTCTTATTATCGAAACGTCTAACACCATATATATATATATATATATATATAAAAATATCATAATTTTATGTCACTTATTGTTCTAAAACCGAAATTCATGTTGTCAGTTTTTTGGCTTAAGAACTTAAAAAAGTCGGATGTTGGGATTAATTGTTTTAATTATAATTAACTGTTTCAAATATATAATTCGATGTTTAAAAGTATTTCGTCTAAAGTTAACATTAAAATTAACGAAAAAAATCATGTTATTGATATAAGTAACAAATTTTCAGCGCAATTTTGAAAATGAATAGGTAGTGCATATTTTGCCTCGTTAACGAAGGACTCTTATAATCCACAGTTGTCTTCCCCTGCTAGAAGACATATTATGGGCATAACGGGCATTATCTTTTTTCTTTTAAATATTGATTCAAAATTATGTCGCGTGCGGGTGACATAAATTTTCTATCCGTGTATAACGTTGATTTTTAACGGAAAACTATTAAGTAATGAATCGTATACTTAAAGCAATTAATCCTAACAAAAAGGGTTAAGAACACAATAAGGCCTAAATGTTTGTCCATATTGTCAAAAGGGGTCTGAATTGAAAAATGATATTATTAAGGGCCTGAATTTTGAGGTATGTTTATATGGGAGGTCTCCGTCTATTTTTTCTGTTAAAAGTGACGGAAAGTGGTCACATGCTTGACATGTGACCGAAAGTAAACTGAAAACCCGAAAATGCCATCCGACTAAAGTGTGCCCCTCACATGCTTGACCTAAAAAGACGAAAATACCCTTTAAGCCACCACGGCTCCGGCGACCACCACCCGGCTCCGGTGACCACCACCCAGCTCCGGCGACCACCACCCCGACTCCGGCAACCTGCCAAAAAAGCTCCGATCGGGGCCACAGAGAGCTCCGACAGAGCTCCGATCGGAGCTTTTTTGGCGGTCGCCGGAGCCGGGTGGTGGTCGCCGGAGCCGGGTGGTGGTTGCCGGAGTCGGGGTGGTGGTCGCCGGGGCGGTGGCCAGAGCCGTGGTGGCCTTAAGGGCATAATTAGTGTGCAGGGGTTTTTAGACATTTCACATTTGATTAATTAAACTGATAAACTGTATAATAATTGCAAAATGGTAATTCTGTCATTTCACGTGGTTCCGTTACATTTAACAGGAAATTTGGATTGAAACCCGAAAAAACACAAACATAATAATCCAGGCCCTTAATAATACCATTTTTCAATTCAGACCCCTATTATGTTCTTAACCCTAACAGAAATTGAGAGAATTGACTACAATAGTTAAAACTCATTTTAAGTTCTTAAACTTTACTCTTTTTTTTTTCCTCGGAAATATTCAAAAGGTCTTTCAATTATAATATTTAACTCACTTGATACTTGTGGTACTTTTCAATCACTAAGAGGGCGTTTGGATGGACCTAATGTGAGATTACACGTAATGTGAGCTGTAATGTGAGATTACTTGAAATGTTGGATTACAGTATTTGGTCGTGCTGTAATATGGAGTGTAATATTAGATTACAGTGTTTGGTATGTACTATAATGTGCATTGTAATGAGACTTTATTATTATTATATTAATTTATATAGAGTATATTATATCTTAATATGATAAGATTTAAAATATATATATATATTGACAACAACTAACTTCTTAAAGTTTATGTTTTGTGGTTAATATTATAGTCATTTACGAATTCTAAAAACAAAATATGTAAACTCAATGTGCACAACTATTAAAATTCTAATACTTAAAACATTATATGTAGTTTTAAAAAATAATTTTCATAAAAAATGCATTGAAAAGACTTTACTCATTTTATACGAATATCATGTGCATTATTATTTATTATAATAATGAGTTATGAAGTAAATAAAAAAACTACTAATAATAACAAAATTATTATCATAATAAGCTATAATGATAATACAAAGTATTTTGTCTATTTAATAAATATTAATAAAATAATACAACTCCGTAATGTTGGACGTAATCTCACATTACATCCGATTTTGGATGTAATCTCCCATTACGTTGAATGGAGTTTGGACGTAATCTAAGATTTCAATGGACATTACATTACAATGCACATTACGTCGTTTGGAAAACCCAAACAACGTGATGTTGATGTAATGTGGGACGTAATGTCAGATGTAATCTCACATTACATCCATCCAAACACCCCTAAAAAACGGTTTAATCACTCGATTGATAACAAAAAAAAAATGGTTAAATCACTTGATTGATAATCAACATTTCTAGATATGGTAAGGTTGAGATGGATACTTTGTCTAGTGTTTTAGACTCTATTGATGGTGATTGTGTAGATGTTGTTTTAAGTCTTTGATTTGGTAGGAGTGAGTATCCTCTTAAATTCCTAATACCGACCTCGTAGAACGGCAGGCCCATTACTTGGGTTAAATCCATTTGGCCCATTTGGGACATCAATTACCCAAGGGCCGACGCAGTGAGAGATATTCTCCGAACCAAATGTAGAGATGTGATAGACGTTTATGGTATATTCCGACAAGATCCGACACTCAAATAATGGCGACATATAATTTTAATCAAGTTGAATGGTATTTTTGTTGCGGACACAATCGGAACATGACGGAGGATAAGTTTCGGAATTTGTATCAATTTTCTTTTAGGTAACCGCACTATACCCAAGTTTGTTGAAACAATTGTTAGAGTTGATTTTCATATGTAAATCAAATTTGAATGTCGAGCAAAGAATTTAACCTTAACATTCTCGATTCAAAACTGCGAAAGCAATCTTATAAAAAAAAAAATAACTGTATATTCATGTAAGCTAGAACTTGTAGAGACATAATATTAGTGTATTGCGGATATCTCGATCATCCATATCAACAGTAGTGCATTCGATCAAACCCTAATTAAATTAGGGGTAAGTAAAAATTCGAGGAGCCACTACTGGAAATCTCTCGATAGACGACGAAAATTTTGGTCGGTAAAAATCTCAAATTCTGTCGGCAAATGCACAATGCGTCGGCAAAAAAAAAAATCGTGGGCAAAAATTTGTCGGTGAAAGCGCCGTGGGCAAAGGTATTTGCCGACGATTATGGTGTAAAAATAATCGTCGGCAAAATGTAGTGATTCCCCGACCGAATTTCCGTCGGCAATAAGTTTTTTTTTTCAAATTTTAGAATTTTTAAGGACAAAATATTTGGTCGGCAAATTTTATTATCGACAAGAATTTGTGTCGGCATAACTAATGAATACCGTCGGCAAAATCATTCAACGAACAAAGTGATATCGTCGGCATAACTAATGAATCATCGGCAAAATAATTCAACGACCAACGTGATATCGTCGGGAAAATTAATGAAAATCGTCGGCATTATCATTGAACGACCAAAGTGATATCGTCGGCAATTCTATATCTCCAACATGTAAATATTAGTCGGCAAAACACTTTTAAAGAGAAAAATTTTTACCGACGAATTTTGTCTTTCCATATTTACCGACACTTATATATTTGTTATGAAGTCGTCGGCATTTGATATGAAATCGCCAAAAATGTACTAATAATTATTATAATATAACAATGGCTAAAACGCTTTATAAAATAAATATAATATTTTAATTTAAAAGTAACATGCATATTTAGCTTATTTTAGCATAAAATTACAAACTGCATCTGAAATCCATATATCAAATTGAAATATATATATATATATATATCCAAAATACACACCAGAAGCAGCACTACAATGTTTTAGAAGCAGCACTACAATGTTTCTGTGCCAAAATAGTGGTTACATATCCAAGATCTGGTCAAACAAAAGTATCCAACAAAAGTATATATAGAGGATATATACAGACCAAGATCTAACCAACTAAAAAAGAAAATAACTTAACCATTACTGCACGATTCCCTACCCGATTGTTGTTATGCACATTCACATTTAGATCACCTATATCAACCTGAATATTTAAATATTAAGTAAATATTAGAAACTAAATAGACACATCATATGAATTATATAAATACATTGAAAAATCAAGTATTCGGTATACCTTGTGTTTCATCATCCGACTCTGTCACGTCTTCTACCACCTCTTCTTCTGAAATCGCGATACCTGCAACTCTAATAGCCGCCATCATAGTCTTTACTTGCTTCTTCATTATGTCCAATTCAGAGTCATATTTTATCTTCATCTCGTCCATCTCAGCACTCTTAACATCCAGTTCTTTCTTCAGGTCATCAATGCGAGCGACATCCTTTGGATTTGAGTACTGGCCTTTCTTCTTATTACCTTTCCTCGGTCTCATTTTTTCAAATATTTCATCTTTACTCACAGAAATACCCTCCTCCGCTGCTCTTGCTGTAGTTTCCAAAACCGTAGACTGCATATAATGTACAAAAATTTAATAAGGTTAACACAATATATTCAATAATATGGACTGCTCAATAGAAATTAGAATGAGATACTTGTTTAAACAAATACAAATATGCAGCTCTCAAATCAACATATTAAGAGCTGATCCACTTATAAAGAAAATAATAATAATAATGGCAGCACTTTTAAAAGGAAGATCAATATTAGCGGTCCAGAAACCAACTCTAACACTTGTAATATACCTATTTATAAGTATCACACACTTTTCACATACAAAGGACTCATATGCTTTGAACCTCCCATTTAATGAATAGATTATACTTAAAAAAATCTCCACTGACTTATCAAGCATGACTAATTGACTTTAGTAGCATGTTAAATTGAATTGAATTATATAAACTACTTTAGAAAGAAAAAAATACACAAGTATATTTAGGGCTTTGACGATATGAATGGATCTACACAAGTATACTTACAATTATGCGTTGAGCTTCGGTATCTTTTACAACTCCAGCCTTATCCGTATACACCATTTCGAAAAAATCAAATTTACAAGGCGGGTTGCCATTCTTCTTGGTCTACATTAAAAAAAAAAAAACATGTTATAGATGACACTGATAATATAAACAATGAATTAACGGATAATGGAACAGAATATTGATTTTATTACCTCATCCTCATATATCCTATCATGGCTGCGTGAACCCGTTGTGCTAATTAGTACTGCACACGCTCTATTATTAGAGTTGCGCTCACTAATCACCTATATTTAGAGTAACAAAATATATAAATAAAATTTCAGCTAGTAGTACCTATAATATGGACACTAAAGCACATATTTTCAAATCATTATGGATTAAACTGTAAAAAGTCCACAATTCTTATCCATTTGAGGGGAGGTTTGTCATGTATTATTACCTGATGTTCCTCGCTGTTCCATTTTGCAATAAGAAATTGCCAATCTTCTGTATCCATTTGAGGGGGAGGTTTGTCATGTAGATCCTGCTCCGACTTGTTTTTGAAAAATTTTTCCTTTGTTGAAGACAAGTACTCGCTATATGAATTTCCGATGGATGTAATGATTCGTTGCTCTGCATGAGAATCATCTTCATCAATTTGAAAACGCTCCTGACAAAAAATGTAAATTGTTAGCATGGTTCATGTTATGCATAAGCATACTTTAAGAGATAATGGAGAAATAGATGTCTTACACAAACAAGATTAAATAGGAACTCCCGGTTTGTAACTTCTCCAAACTTTTTCTCTTTCAGAAAGTTGCAGAAAGTTGACTTTAGTTGTATTGGAACGTACTCCTTGTTCCGAGCAACTATCCCACAAAAGCTAGACAACTTGGATGACGAGTCACCAGTGGAACCACCATTCAAACCCCCCCATTTAATTGGTACTCTTGTGCCAGGTGGAAGTTTTGTTAATTCAGATAGAGTCGTTGGTCCTCGGCCCTTTCTTGGTTTTTTTGCTATGGGTCCTGTATATACAAGTTTAGATAGTATTATTATTCATAGTAATAAATTGGGTTATAATATTATCACACAAAGCATTCAATAACTAACCTGCCACATCATCTTCAGGAGAACCACTTGTGGATCCTATTATGGTAACAGGATGTGGGGATGTATGTTCATGGGAAGGGGTTTGACTTGGCCTACAACCTCTTGACACATCATCTCTTTCATCCCTACTTGGCATTGGGTTGTTTGGCCTTCGTACCCTTGAAGTATCATTTCCTCCATCCAAATTATGCAATGTTTGGTTTAGCCCTTGGCCCCTTGGTGCATCACCAGCTACTGCCTTTGCTTTTGTTTGGTTTGGCTTTTGGACCCTTGGTGCATCAACATGTACTGCCTTTGCCATTCTTTGGTTTAGCCTTTGGGCCCTTGGTGCATCACCAGCTACTCCCATTGCCTTTGTTGTTTGACTTGGTTTACCGTAACTTGACGCATCAGGTACTTTCTCAGAGTTCATACATGCCAATTGTCCCTTCTTTAGCCGTGCAGTAGCCTTTTGAGAATTTCCAACCATTTTGTTTGAATCTTCTGAATCAAGAAGTGAACCTAAATCAGGACTTTCATATACGTAACTTGAATGCCAGTTCCTGATATCAGGAAGATCTACATAACAAATAAGAAACCAAGCTAAAATTAAAATAATTTTTTACCGAAATAAACGTGTATTATACAATATAAATTGTTTGTGTCTAAAAATCGCACCAGAATATTGAGATGGTTGCATATTAAAGCCAACTAATTGCTGCTACAGTCTACAAAAAAAAATAAGTATCTTTCAATGGATATGTAGACAGTGTGTGTATAAGTATCAGTAGAAATATTGACAACAATACACAATATAATATATCATACATATCCACTTAAATTAAGAATGAGAGGATGAACCCTAATTTTATATAATACTGTCAATTTGTTAGTATGAACCATAATTCCAGAGATTATCAAAATTTAAACCTTAATAATCTTTGTAAAGGCTCAGTGAAAACTAAACTAAAACAGAAACTGTCTAAAAACGAATTGGAACATGGAGATAAAGAATTGGAACATGGTGATAAACCTGAACACTTGGTGGTCTGGCGGAGCGGTTGCTCGGTGGAGCAGTTCGTCGGTCTTCACAAAACCTAAGAATGTATGAAAACCTAAAAAACTGGGAAGAGAGAGTTACCTGGTGGTCCTGGTCGACCAAAGCGGAAGCTGAATGAAATAAGTTAACACTTCCTTGCCAAGTAGGGTTAAAATATAAGTGGGCTCGTACGGTTGGGCTGGAAATTTTAAGTTGTTGGGCTTCGAAAATAATATATATTATATGTGTGGTAATATTACACCTGAATGTGTGTTTGGCTCAGCGGTAAAGATACTTGACATGAACTCTGTGGGAGTGCGTTCGAACCCTACCTTAACCAAAATTTTGACAAAATTAGTACAACTTTAATTTGAAGCATAAACAGTTACGAACTTGCAGAAATCTGCAGAATTGCTGCAGTAGAAATCTGCAGAATTGCAGAAGTCAGCATAAACTATAGAAATCTACAGAACTGCAGCAGAACACTAAGTTTGCATTGCAGCAAAAATCTGCAGAATTGCAGCAGCAACAAATCTACCATGTTTGCAGCAAAATACCAAGTGAACAAGTTTGCAGCAAAAAAATCTGCTGAATTGCAGCAAACAACCTCCAAAATATGCTGAATTGCAGCACAAGACTATTGCACCACCTATATAAAAAGCTGCTCATCAGCAGAATTTGCAGCAAGTTGCAAGCATCATCCTTCGTCGCTCTCTTCAGTATCCTCATCCTCTATATCTGTTTCTTCATAGTCATCATCACTATCATCTTCACTAATGTTATCATTCACATCTCCAAGAAAGTCACTTTCATTAATGAACTCGTGATTTCCTCCCAAACCACCCATCACAGTGGGAGTCTCAATTTCAATACCCTCAGTTTCCATTCTGTTGCATTCAAAGTCATCTTCCATATCAGCGTTAACAGAAGCAGATCTAACTTGTTGGTTTTGAGTATTTACTTCTTGAAATGGTTCAACTCCAGCATCCAATGTATGAAGACCCATATCAAACTGCTTTTTAGGATCTACTACAATTGCCAAACTCCATTGATCATCGAGTGGATCTTTTGCATAGAATACTTGACGGGCTTGAGAAGCCAAAATAAAAGGTTCGTCAACACTCATAAATGTTGTATTCCTTACCTCAGTGAATCCGTACTCATCTGTCTTTACATTCCTCCTATTTCCCACATCATACCACTCGCACTTAAACAATACCACTCGAAATTGCTGGTTATACTGCACTTCAAGTACTTCTAATAGTACCCCGTAATAGTCAACTGGGGTTATAACAGGACTCGAATCACGTGCAGTGGAAAATAACATTGTTCCTGCACTTACGAGAACCCCACTATTCTGGACTAATCTCCTTGAAGCTCTTTCTTTCGTGTGGAATTTAAACCCATTCACTTCATATGCAGTGTAGCTAATAACATCAAATCCTGGTTTAGATGCTAGAGCTTGCATTTGTCTCCCATGCAACGTATCTTGCAAATGATGCATACTACCAACCTATAATGACAACATTAATTACTTGCCGTCTTTACCTTCTAATCAATATTTGTAGTATCATCATTAAAATTTACTCACATGATTTTCGAACCAATCAGCCAATGAATTATTATGCTCTAACACCGCGCTACGAATAGTATTTTTTCCCTTTAGAATTTGCAGCCTCTTGTGTTCCCTGTATTTATTAAAGAATAATATACTTACAAGAATGAAGAAAAGTGAGTTAAGAAACCATTTGTACTTCATAGTTCAGTAAAGTTGCTTACTCTATATATGGTTCTGCTTCAAGACAGTTTTGTAGGATGTATAAGTGACATTGCGAGCGCTCTACTGTACTCATCCTACGGACAGTGGAACCACCTATTGGTTTTCCAACAACACTAAATATACCCAACCCCACATGATTAGGTACATCCTCCACATTATGAACTTGATTGGTCCGAGTAAATTTTGTCTCCACATCATGCAAGTAGCGAGAACAAAATGTTGCACACTCCATTGCAACAAAACCCTCTGCAATTGAAGCTTCTGGATATCTCCTATTCCGCACAAACGACTTCATTACACCCATTAACCTATATAATTTGAGAAAATAAAAGTACTATTATACTATGAACGTGTAACAATAATAACATATCAACTAGGGGTATAATATGCGTACCTCTCGATAAAGTACATCCAACGGAACTGGACGGGACCGCCTATTGTAGCCTCTTCAACTAAGTGTATCACCAAGTGTACTGTGATATCAAAGAAGGCCGGTGGAAAAAACCTTTCAAGGTTACACATTACAATTGGCAGATCAAGTTCTAGTTGCTCTAGGTCTTCCACCCGCAACTCCTTGGCACACAACATACTGAAAGCTTTACTAAGCTTAATCAAGGTCTCGCACATCGGTTTTGGTAAAACACTTCGTATAGCAAGTGGCAATAGTCGTTCCATGAGAACATGATAGTCATGACTCTTCAATCCACTAATCTTCCGCTCCTTAACCTTCACGCACCGTGAAATGTTCGAAGAAAAGCCACCAGGAAGCGTCAAATCTCGAAGAAATTGACATATAGTGGTTTTTTCCTTTTTCGTCAATGTATATTTCGCAGGAGGAATGACTGTCTTTGAACCATCAACTACAGGATGTAGTGTAGGTCTAATACCCATTACTTGCAAGTCCTTTCTAGCATTCAAATTGTCATTGCTCTTCCCTTTAACATCTAGCAAAATGTTCATAATGTTCTCACAAACATTTTTTTCAATATGCATCACATCTAAGTTGTGAGGCAACAAAAGACTACTCCAATATGGTAGTGAAAAAAATATACTCGTCTTTTTCCAATTGCCAGCCAGGGAGTCTACTCCGAATATATCCAGTTTCTTCTGAGTCTTACCAAATGGAATTTTCTCCAAGTGTTCCAATTGAGCTAACACTTCATCTCCAGAAGGTCTTTTAGGTTTCGGCCTATGCTCCTCGTGTCCGTCAAATTCGCTACAGTTAGCTCTAAAAGGATGGTCGAATGGCAAATTTCTCCTACTTCCCATGAAAATTTGTTTTCGTCCATACTTAAGTCGGTGATGACAAGTTTCCATCTGACAAACCGGACAAGCCAAAAAACCTGAAGTACACCAACCGGACAAGTTACCATATGCTGGAAAATCATTTATTGTCCACAGTATTGCTGCACGCAGTTGAAAGTGTTCTTTCCGAGAGGCATCATACGTCCTAACGCCGTATTCCCACAATTCATTCAATTCATCAATAAGTGGTTGCAAGAACACATCAATATCATTACCAGGAGAAGTCGGGCCCGGAATAATCATTGACAGAAAATAGTTAGGATCTTTCATGCATTCATTTAGAGACATGTTGTAAGGAATCAAGATAACAGGCCACATGCTGTATGACTTGGGACCGACAAAAGGATTAAACCCATCACTAGCAATACCTAACCTTATATTCCGTGAATCCATTGCAAATTCCGACCGAACATTATCTAGCGCTTTCCATGCTTTGGTATCAGCAGGATGCCTCAAAACACCATCTTTTATTCGACCTTCGTCATGCCACCTCATACTATCTGCCGTCTTCTCAGACATAAAAAGCCGTTGAAGCCGTGGAATCAACGGGAAATATGGCATGCTCTTGACTGCGACCTTTTTCCTCATATTCTTCCTCATACTTCCACTAGTTTCTTGTGCGTTGTCTGGCTGCCTTGGTTGTTTCCACCTCGACTCCTTACAGATTGGACAAGCATCAAGATGAGCGTATTCTTTGTAATATAGAATACAATCATTTTTGCAAGCATCAATCTTCTTATATCCTAGCCCTAAATCGTTGACAAACTTCTTTGCCTCCCGATAAGATCCTGGTGCTGTATTTTCAGGGGGGAGACATTTTTTGAACAGTTCTAATATCTTACACATTCCCGAGTTGCTGATTTTGTAAAGACATTTTATATGCAAGAGCTCGACGATGTAAGACATTTTTGAATAATCACTGCAACCTGGATAAAGACTTTTCTCACACTCTTTCAACAACCTGTTGAATTTATCAACATCTTCAGATGCAGTTTCATCCTCAGACCAACCTCGTGCACCAGTAACATCATATACTATATCCTCCATCTCATCAACGTTTTGACGTACGTTTATGGAAGAACATATTTGCACTTCTTCTTCTCCGTGAAATTTCCAAACTGTATATTCAGACAAAATACCAGTCCGCAACAGGTGATCTATAGCATCATCCTTATATTGGAATATAACATTAACACACCTCTCACATGGACATCGGATCATCACAAGCCCATTTTTATCACGAAAAGTAGAATTACCAAATGCAAAGTTAATGAACTGCTTCACTCCATCAATATATCCTCGACTTCTCCGGTTCAAAGACATCCAACTTTTATCCATCTCTTTTTTATCAATGACCTAAAAGAAAAAATATGAAACTTCTTTATGACCGACATCAACGAATTAACAAGATATTAATCAAATTAGATACAGTTATTGAACCATATAAATATTAAACAACATATATTACTATACATCAAAATCTAATTGCAACCCAAGAGATTTAAGTTACAGTGTATAACACAAAATCAAGAATTTCAGTAATAAATATACCTAACACCATGAATCCACTCCACTTATCAACAAACGATTGTCTTCGGAGCTATTGTCTTCAAGAATCCACTATTTGGGTCTCAAACTACCGTGTTTCTGTCTCTGTGATTTTCTTCATATCTGATTTCTGTCTCGAGACTGAGCTCTGTCGTTTCTCCATCTTTGATATCTCTGTCGTTCTGTAATTTGGTTTAATATATATAAAACATACAGTTATATTCAGATAAAATAAACTAATTCTCTAAATAAAACAATAAATGTCAATTAGCTGTGCGGTATTTGGATTGGTCTTTCATGTAGTTATCCATGGTTCAATTCACAGCAGCCAAAAATTTTGGTACATTTTATTCTCCAAAAGCAAAAACTGGAATTATATAAGAGTTGTCGGTAAATATTAATTTTCGTCGGTGATAACAATACTTGCTGAAATTTTTACCCACCAAAATATATTTCTCGCTAAACATACAATTTGTACCGACAAAACTGAAATTTCGTCGGTGATAACAATATTTGTTGACGAATCTCTATTTGGTCGGTAAAAACAAATTGTTTAACGACTTCAATAATCTTCTGTCGGGAAAGATATAATATATTCAACCACGAACTAAAATTTTGTCGGTAATCTTCAGAATTTGCCTTCCAAATAAAAATTTCGTCAGCAAAATATATATGTTTGCCGACTATATTTTAAGTTTATCGGCAATATTTATATATTTACCGACGAAAAAACTATTTTATAGGGAAAGTAAACAATATATTTATTTTCATATTTTACGACGATTATTTTTTTATCGGCAAAGAATTAGCCGACTAAATAATTTTTGTGTCGGCAATAATTTACTTTTGCCGACGATACTTTCTGAATGAGTCGGGAAAATATGTTTTTTTCCAACCAAATAAACAATGGTCGGCATAATTTAATTTTATCGACTGAAATTTATTTTCCTTGGGAACGATGCTTTTGCCGACCACTTTATGCCGAGGAACTTGTTCCGAAAATCTCATTTTGAAATTGTGCCCGATTTCAAACAGGCGTGACTTTTTCTATAAACTTGAGCTCGGGTTTAGGATTTTTAGGTAAATTTCTGAATGTCCTGTCTCGTTCTGAATTTGTAACTAATCTTTAATTCCTAGTATTAGCTATCTTAACTCAACTCTAGTTATCCTAACTCTGAATTTATAGAATTTAATATTTTTATGAGATTAATGTTTCTATGAGAATTTGATGTCCGTCGAAACTTGGTGTGTGTTAGAAAATTTGAAATTTTTTAATAATATGTAATTTTCTATGTTTTTCTTTTAAGTTTGTGTAAATTTCGGATTATACGGAACTCGTTCGGAATTACTAAAGTCCAAGGCATGAGTAGGCTATGTAATATTTACCAACTCTGAGGGGTACTAAACACACTCACATTCCACACTTGTTGGAACCTGAACTTTGAAACGAGAATCATTTTCCTTCATTAATTTAATATATGGTTGCAACCATATTAACGTATCACGGATATCGCTAACACCTTATAAGAATATTCGAATCGACCAATCAAAATATGAATATTACACGGCTCGCGAATGGGCTAGATCAACGATTCAGATCTCTTACCCAAAACCTATGACTTAACTAATTTTTTTCAAAACCCTAGATATACACTATTATATATACAGCTTAATTAAATCACATAATTAACCTAATTGCTCCGAAACGTCGCCGTTAATTGTCCAATCCTCATCGGAGCAGCACTCGAAAAATCATCCCGGCAACGATAGTAACCCCCGACAACAGGTGAGGCTACGAACCCAACCGACCTCCTAACCGAACCTTCACCGACTCCTGTCGCACTATTTGTCGGAGCTTTGTTCGTGGTCCGTTTGTATGAAGCGAGCCACTTGCACTGCATGTAACTGTTCCTCCTCCATGGAGGCATGGCCATGTCGGTGCTCTTCATCGACTGTTTCATTGTACGGCACATTAGCCTCACTATCTTCTTCAGCTCCTCGGGGCGGCCCACGAATACAGTAGGGAATAGATCGAGTAAGGAGGCGAATCGGTTGGTTGAGCGCGCTATTTCGAATTGTGCTGCGAGGTTGATCTCGATGATGTAGCGATGATTGTCGGCCGTGTTGATGTCGATGTAGTGGTAGTTTCCGGAGGGACGGTGCCCCGATTTCTCCCATCGAGATTTGCAGATACCTTAATTATTTGAGTTACAACAGTAGACCATTGTTAGAAAACTGATCAACGTGATAAATTATTTCAAGAATTTTCTACTGTACAGAGACTTTTTGTTAAAAGGTCCGCTAGAAATATTCAAAATTTTGAGGTAAATTTCTTATAGAATTTATAATAATTTTTCAAGATTTGTGATATTTTCAATAGATTTTCATTAAAACTTGATAAACCCTAATAAATTCTTAAAACGACTAATTGTGAAAATCTCGCGTGAAAATTTTCGGCACAAATTACTGATTTTCTTGTAGAATTAAACAATACGTTCGACACAATAACGTGATGATATAGTAGAATCCCATCCATTTAACGATCGAATGTCGAATTTCGGAGCCGATAGAGATGATGCAATTAAATCTTCTTTCTCGTGCTAAAGAAACCCTAGAATTTTGAAAACTCCTTATTTCATCAGCATATATATATACATCAAACCCTTGATTTTAATTTCTCTTACTTCTTTTTTCATGTCAATTCTCCCTTCAAAGTACACTTTCGTTTTAATTTTCATGTGATTTCTCTCTTCAAAAGACATCTTTTTTAAAAAAACTAATATGTACATCAAACATAATGGGAAAACATCTAGAAGATAGTCATAAATATTTACCTGCATCAAATCCTCTCTCACGAAGGCAGTTCATGATCCGACGCTTGAAACCCTCGGTCGACAAATCACGCTCCCCGATCGATTCACGAACAATCTCTACCTCCCTCCTTATCGTTTCTTTCTCCTCATCATCCCCATTAGACCCAAAAAGAAGCTCCTTCAACAAATCTACTGTCTCAGAACCAGACAAGTCATGACTATCAACCACGACATCCTCGTCCTCCTGTTCCTTAATCTCCTCATCGATGTCGAATAGTTCTTGATCATCGACGCGTAATTCTCTCTCCATGAATGAAGCTACAAGATCCGATAGGTTGTCGTCGGGGACCTCCGAAGCGGCAGAGTGCTCACTGCCACTGCTCTCGCAGAGCCGCACCGCCTCGTCGAAAGCTGCAGCCACCCTCCCGAACCTCACCGGAATTTTCACCATTTTTGGGTTTTTTTATTTCTGGGCTCTCTCGAGCTCTTTAGGGTTTTTGAAGGAGAGTGATGGAAGTGACTATGATGAAAGGAAAAGGGGGTTAAAAGGGGGTTGGAGTTTATATAAATGGCGAGTGCCCTTTTCTATTCAGATAAGGCCAACTACGACTTTATATACGTCAAAACTTAAAAAAAAATGAATCGATTATTTATAGTAAAAAAAAAAACGACAACAAAAGAAGTATAGAAATTAGAAAGTAATAGGAAGTGATTAGCGAGAGCTAGAAACGGAAAGGTTCCGACTCCGGCCACCTCAGATGAGTCTGCGGGGTTTATGTACCTGGACGTGATTCTGAAACATGGATGAATCTGCCCTGCTTTGCGGCATTTTTGGTACGTACTAATTATTAGTTTTGTCTGGGCTTCGAAATGGACGGTTGAGCTTGTATTTGGTGCCAACATTGCATCATTAGGCCTTTTTTTTTTTTTTTTTCTGAACGGAGGATATTTTCGATAGTTATAGTAAAAGTAGAACTATGAAAAGTCGGAACATGGAGCAAAATTAATTATTAGGATTGCTTTATATTGACAAATGTTCAATTTCAAGTTGAACATTATCAGCTTTATCGTGTTGATACGTACAGATTATTGAATAAGATAAACTTTAAGTCATATTCGTGTTTGTTCATTTTGATACGACACGAAATATAGCTAGTTATTTAGTACGTAAGCTAAGGTGTTTTTGGTAAAATAAGCTAGGTTCATATATATATATATATTAGATGTTCATGAAGTTAGTATAGTCTAACCAAATATTTTGTGAGAGGTAGCCTAGCCTAGCTATGTAGGTCATGATCCCCAATTATTTGGGACGTAGAAACTCGCGGTTGTATATGGACGAACTTGGGTGGAGCTGCCAAAAACCCAAAACTGGCCATGTTCAATGTACTTATTAAGTTCGTGGGATTGATTAATTTTGTGTCCAGGTTCATTGCACCTTCTGAAAAATTATTGAGATGAGATCTCGATTGCTGTAGCTAAGCTAAGCCTGCTGCAAGTGTTTGCTGATTCTTTTATAAATGATATGAAGCTTATAGCAAGTGTGACTGTTTTCAATCTGATTATGCTGCATACATTCAATAAGATATTTCAAATAATAGCATTTCATCAAAACGATTATCTAGGAAAATACATCTTAGAAATGCCGATAAAAAGAGTTGAAATTACAAAAGAATCATTCATTCGGTATTCCGTATACATATATTAGGGTTGCTTGATTGGATGCACTAAGACAGTTTTGTTGTGTCTGGCTGGTTGTTTGATTACTTATATTAAATTCACTACTAGAGGTCAGGATATTACCGACCAAAAAATTATTTCGGTAAAAACAAATAAAAACGTCGGTAAATAACCATTTTGTCGGTAAAATCAATATTCCGTCGGGAAATGTTTTGTCGCTGTAGGCGGCGTCGGTAAATCATTTACCGACAAAAAAGTGCCATGAATTTTTGTCGGTAAATAGTTACATCTTTACCGACAAAAAATTTCTCGGTAAAACCATTACAATTTCATCAAATAATAATTATATTTACCGACGTAAAGGTGTACAGACAAATTTGACATGGTCGGTAAATATCTTTACCGATGAAATCATATATTGTCGGTGAAAATGTTTTACCAATGAAATCATTTTTTTCTCGGTAAAGCGGGTTACCGACAAAATCATATTTGGTCGGTAAAGATGTATCACCGACAAAACCATATTTGGTCGGTAAAAATTATTACCGATGAAGTTCTTTGTCGATAATTTTACTACTGGCAAAAACTGGTTGGTCAGTGAAAAATATGATCCGAAACCAATTTTGCTAGTTGAAGGGGTTTAAGAACGACATTTGGTATCATTAAATTATGTGCATTTAGCTAGAAATTAATTTTATAAATAAAACTAAAATAAATTTATTAGCAAATCCCACCATTGTTATATACAAAATTTAATCTATGATAAACCATCATATATAAAGATGAAAGCATTATTTAGAATCATCCATTATACATAAAAGACTCAACTAATCTAGGTCGGGGTGCCGTAAGTTGCATAAGCCCATCCAATTGCATCCACAACTGCTGATGATTAATCTCAACGCACTGCCAAAAAAAACTATATCATGGTTTGGATAAAAAAAAGCTCATTAACAACCACAAAAAGAAAAACCAACATAATTCTATTTATGATAACATGCCTGAAGTAGACTTTATACACATTCAACAACAGCTACTGCATCACATATAATATCTATGGAGATATTAAAAGTATGATACTGAGTATAAAAATATGACAAATTTTACAACTATCATCAAGTAAGAAATACTTAAATATACCCTTCAGATTGATCTGTCTGAGCTACCAATAATATCAATAATATAACCATATATAAATAACTTACATGGAGGAATAGAAGAATGTGCACATTTTCTCCCATTTTGCTGAGGCTGAAGACTCTATAAAGCAGATTTCTCTTCATCTGAATTAACAATGAAAGAATGAAATAGTCAAGAATGATTCTAACAAAACTCATTCATTAAATTGTTTAACTTCTAGTTGGCCAAATATTTTTGTTTAACTGGTAACTCACAGTTCTGCGCTGTAAAGCTCTTGAAAATGCACATGTATTTTGTTATAGCAGTTACCTGCAGAGTAAATTTTCCAGAAAAGCCTACTCAAATTACCCACAAACTATTTTTTTTAAATAAATAAAAAAAAACTCAAATTACCCATAAATCTACCATAAGTTTCAAATCAACTAAAAAGTATATTTAGTTGCATTCAACTTGGATTTATCCAATTTGAACAATCAGTGAATTCAACATAAAACAAAGCAGCTTGTTAATCACGCCTGTCAGCAATACTCTATGATTTCGCCATAAATGACAAAAAAAAAATATATACAAACAAAGAAGAGAAAGCATACCAACGAAATGGAAGACGAAACTCCAACAGTTGCACAGAGCAAAACCACCACAAAAAGGAACCCAAGAGCCATAATAAAGCCCTCTTCCTCGACATCAATTCATTGCTTAAAAAACCGAAATAGACTTTATACCAATTCATCGAGAGACGCATGTGAAGATGAAGGGCCCACATGGTATACAACTTGTTCGCAGCTGAGGACCACTCTATTTCACATCACAATTAGAACCGAAATGAGATTGTAAACCCTAACTGTATTACGTGATTTACACCCGCATTGCATAGTAAAATCATCTAAATCGAGAAGTAGACATGGAGTGTGAGGGAGAAGGAGAGAGATAGACGAAGGGAGAGAAAGAGATCGATAGTGAAAGAGGGAGAAACGTTACCATGGATGGCTTCGATAGGGAATCCGAAGGCGGACTACTTGATGGATCGGCTAGTGGAAACCACCTAAAGTGCTCCGCCGCTTGAAATACTTTCTTAGGGTTTGGACTTTTGGTAGACAAAACTGGGAGCGAGAGAAAAAAAAAATATTTCCTTTTTATATTCAAAATATATTGTTTTCTTATATCTTTACCGAGGAACTAGTATTAGTCATCGGTAAAAGCGTTCATTACCGACAAATGTATTTAGGTTGGTACAAAATATCTTTACCAAGGAAGTTCATTAGTCATCGGAAAAAAATCATCTATACCGAAAAAAATTATATTTTATCGGTAATAACTATCTTTTACCGAGAAATTGTATATTTCATTGATAAAATGATTTTTTTTGCTTGGTGGGATTTTTTTTTAACGAATTGCTAGACTTATTACTGATAAATTTGTTGTTTCGCCGGTATAACAAGTCTTTACCGAGGAAATATATTATCGTCGGTTAATATAATACAACGAGGAAATTATATTTTGTCGGTAACAACTAATTTTACCGAGGAGTTTGTTATTTCGCCGGTAAAACATGTCTTTACCGACGAAAATAAATTTGTCGGTAGATTCGGATACCGACTAAATGTATTTTTCGTCGGTGATACATTTTAGTTTAATGTTAAATTGTTGTTAATACTTACCGATGAAACACATTAGGTCGGTAAAGTGTATATTTACCAACAATATTTATATTCCTCAATGTAAAATGTTATTACTGACGAAAAAGTATTTATCGTCAGTAATATATGTTGTTTTCACCGACAAACACTAAATTATTGTCGGTAAAACACATTATTACCGACGATTAATATTTTCGTCGGTAATAATTCATACTTCCGATGAATATTATTGTTTGTCGGTACATACAACATTTACCGACAAAAAAATTACCGATGAATTATTTTTTTGTCGGTAATTCCAATATCTCTTGTAGTGATTTCATCAAAATTAGTACGCAAGAAACTTTGATGAATGACATATTCATAAGTCGGGGTGAGCAAACTACCCAACTAGAACAGGAACCAGACCGGAACCGGTTATTTGGGTATGTTCCGGATAGAGGTAAACAATTCTAGTACGGTTTTGAGATAAAATTTTAGAAATCGGTATTTTCAGTTCTGGTTCCAGAATTATATAATCTTACTATTAGAGATATACCCTAAATATTAGGAGACGTAATCTGACGCCTTATTCTCATTCTTCTATACTATTACGTCTTATTTTATGATTAAGTTGAAGTGTATACTATACACTTCAACTGAACGAGATATATGTTGTGGTTCAACATACCGTTGCTTAATACGTATGAAATGGATCGAGTTAAAAGATTTCCATTGTTTTGTTAAAAAAGCTAATGTCATTTCATTTGGAGCATTGCACTTAATGAATTTGCGATGGTAAGTTTTTCGAATGGTCTCATGAGATATGAAGTATAAAGGCTAAAGTTATGATCGATTTATCTTTAAAATTGTTGTTTGTTATTTTAAGATTATTGGTTTGGACAATTGGTTATGCTATTTGTGGACACTTGTTGATATTATTAATTTTTGGAGAAAATGTCATAAATTCTAAACGGAACCGATTAGTTTCAAACAGTTTTGGGACAGTTTTAATAGATTCTAAGTAATGAGTATCAAAAACCGTATAATACTGTTCTGGTTTTGAAATACCTTAAAATTACAGGGCATTCGAAATCGTACTGATGGTCTCCAAACCCGTATTTATTTAGAGTTCGACTTTAGCAATAAAAATATGAGCCATAGTTACGGGTCGGGCTAAGTATGCACTAACTAATAATAAATTTGGAGTTTTTTGGTTTGCCAATACATTTTGAGTTACTTCACTCATTCATATTAAACTAATAATATTTCGCACAACACAATTTGTAGACACCAATACTAATTCGACCGATTGATATTTGATATAGACAATGGAGTACGTACAATTGGCCAAAAACAGAACTTGGAAGTATGCGGCATCTTCGTTGGAATATGCTTCCACGATGACATGAAAGGGGAGAATATTCAATGTAGACATGTTTATTGGTTGGAGCGACAAATTGTGACAATCAGATCAGATATCAACTTAACTTAATTAATTTCTCTTCATCTTACGCATACACAAATATTCCATATTTATTTTTATTTTTTTTTTGAAATATAAATACAGTCCAGTGAATTGCGTAAACCAATAAAACAATGGGTGCTGATAGCTATTAAGATAGAACTAAGAGAAACATGTATTGATGATATTTTCGCGGTATCTTCGAGCTCTTTAGTCTTCGAATCCCGGCTACGCACCTACAAAAAGGGAAATGACAAGGCGAACTCCGGCGATTCCTCTCCGACGGTCAAATTAGTAACCGTTCATATAAAGAGAGGTCATTATTTTGTATATAATTTATCATCTATATCAAATGTTAATCAGATGATTTTTTATATAAAATAACATAATAACTATTATGGTATATAGTCATTTATTGACAATGGCCGTTATGGTAACAGAATATTTAGGCAATTACTGTTATGGTAGTTGAATATTAATAGCTGATTGACCGTTATGGCATCAGACTATTTATAGTTAATACATATTATGGTATCAGATAAATATGTTTATATCAATATCCATCATTTGCCCCTGAGGCTGATGGAGGCTTTGCCTGCATTAGGCTCTGAGTTAAATGAACATGCATTCATTACACAACCATTCATATTACAATATATTACTCTATTGGAGCATGATCGTCTCTTTGTACGATCGACTATGAAGGGCGGTTTGTCTACCGACCCTATATTACTCTCTTGGAGCTTTTATGGACGATCGTCTCTTTATACGATCGACTATGGATGGCGGTTTGTCTACCGACCCTTATATTACTCTCTTGGAGCTTTTATGTACGATCGTCTCATTGTATGATCGACTATGGAGGACGGTTTGTATACTGACCCTTATATTACTCTCTTGGAGCTTTTATGTACGATCATCTCTTTGTAAGATCGACTATGGATGGCGGTTTGTCTACTGACCCTTATATTACTCTCTTGGAGCTTTTATGGACGATCGTCTCTTTGTACGATCGACTATTAAGGGCGGTTTATCTACGGACCCTTATATTACTCACTTGGAGCTTTTATGGACGATCGCCTCTTTGTACGATCGACTATAGAGGGTGGTTTGTCTACCGACCCTTATATTACTCTCTTGGAGCTTTTATGGACGATCGTCTATTTGTACGATCGACTATGGAGGGCGGTTTATCTACCGACCCTTATATTACTCTCTTGGAGCTTTTATGGACGATCGTCTCTTTGTACGATCATCTATAGATGGCGGTTTATCTACCGACCCTTATATTACTCTCTTGGAGCTTTAGAGGGGCGCGTGGGAGAGAATGAATAGAGGGGAGTGACTCGCAAAAAAGGAAATAACAAGAAAGGAAGGGGGGTCGGATTCTATTTGTACTCGTCAATCTTGGCTATTCCCATCCTTGAACTCCTTGAAACCAGACCTTTGATTGGGTCTTTCAACCAACTAATTGAACCCTTTCAATATATGTATGAAATTGAAATAATAATATTCTGGAAGGGGAGGAGACAGAGTATGAACAAATCAAAATCTATAGCAATTCATTTGTACAATATAAATATATTGTAGAGATATTCATACAAATGAATCATGTGCCAGGAACCAGGTTTGAACTGGTGACACGAGGATTTTCAGTCCTCTGCTCTACCAACTGAGCTATCCCGACCCTTCCTTAGGCATTTTACTAGATGACTTCGTTCTATGTCAATCTATGTCAATTAATAAAAAGATGAAAAAGGTATGAAAAGTCTTACCCAGGCCCAAGTCTTTCTTGGATTTTCAAAAAAATGGACAATCGTCTCTTTGTACGATTGACTATGGAGGACACTTTGTCTACCGACCATTATATTACTCTCTTGGAGTATTTTATGGATGACCGCCTCTTTGTACGGACTCTTTTGCATGAAGGGTAGTTCGTCTACTAACCCTTTCATGTGAAATATTACTCTCTTTGCGATGTGTGGACATGATAGCCACCTTGAAGTTCGTGGCAGCAAATATAATATGGCTTCGCGCCTGATCGAATGACCACTGTTGTAGGAGCAATATACATTCACACCTGATTGGGGAATCATAATTTAATATGGAAATAATCTGATCATTAGATCATGACGGTAGGAGTAATATACATACGCACCTGATTGAGGAATCGTAATATAATATGGCGATAAGCCTGATCACCGGATCATGGTGGTAGGAGTGATTTACCTACGCATCTGATCACATGACTGTAATATAATATGACAATATGTCTGATCACATGATCATGGTGGTAGGAGTGATATACCTACGAGCCTGACGTCGTAATATGAATAATCAAAGGGCATGAGTGATATACCTACGCGCCTAATGTCTTAATAGGAATAGGCAGGGCGGCATGAGTGATATACATGCACACCTGATGTCGTCATAGGAATAGTCAGGGCGGTATTCCGCTAAAAATAGAGTCAAGAAAAGGTGAAACTATTCCTTGACTCGGGGGCAAATGGCGGATATACGCCCAAGCTATCACTAATTAGACCCGAGAAATGGGCCATAAACGAATATAATTCGAAACTTAAAACATGGACACCCGAGGCCCGGAAAACACCCCAAGTGGCGAAATCCACTCGGGAAGACCCCGGGTGGAAATACCACTCGGGGGGGCAACCCAAGTAAGGGACCCTTGCTCGGGTAACCCGAGCGAGACCTTGGGGATACCCGTCCGGCCCTCCGTCCAGACTAGTCCCTCCTCGTCCGGAAACCCACCCCCGGACGATATTTCACCATGGGCTCGCCCTTGGAGGCCATTCTGCACACTTAAAACACATTATGGTCATCTACGGTCAAACCGGGGTCAAGGTCACCTTATTTACGGTCATTGTCAACTTATATTACGAACCTGCCACAACCGGACCAGGAAACCACTGGAACCGGGGCGGTCCGATAGGAACTCTATAAATAGAGACCTCCTCTCCTCATTTGAAACCAATCTTGTTATCACTCACTCAAGCTCTGCCTTCTCTATACGTTATATCTCTAAGAGCATATACTCATTTAAGCATCGGAGATGGCACACCGAGAACCACCCCCCTTGGTCTCGTTATTGCCCCTTTTACAAGTATCACAAAGAGAAGGAAGGGCGGAGGTCCAAAGTAAAAAGACATCCAGGACGTCGTATGGAAACAATGGGCTTATCGGGAACTCCCTCCCCGATGCCCATCTACAGGTATACGAGAATAAGAAGCCCACGAGGCGTGAATACTAGATGGAGAAGCCCACAGAGCGGGAATGCTAGAAGGAGAAGCCCAGGAAGAAGGATAGTAAGGAGAAGCCCACGAAGGACACTCGTGTGTAAACAACATGCATGGTTTCTAATTATACTAACAAATGTTTTTCACAACGGTTCCCTAAAACACGTTTTAACTGATAATTATAGGGTTAACAACTTATAAACCATCTGAAGTTTGCTCCATGTTAAAATTTGATGTATAAAGTTTCAAATGTCAAAATTGAGTGTCCCAGGTTTCAACTTTTTTGAAATTTTGTTTATCTGACAAAATTTGCTGTAAAATATGAATGAATTTTATCATGTGCTTGTCACATGATACACTTAAAAAATTAATCCAAAAAATGTCCATCCTTGTGTGTGTGCCCCTCACGTGGCGCAAGGAAATGTCGAAACTACCCATGTGTCCTAAATACCAAATTTTCTACATTTCCCTCCCAATAATTTGAAACTAGGGGTGTTTTCGTCATTTCATATTTCATCAAATAATTTATTAAAATGAACAAAATAGTATACGGAGCAATTTTGTCATTTCACATAATTCCGTCAAATTCGACAACAAATTTGGAAAAACCAAATTTCAACAAAATTGAAACTTCATACACTCAATTTTAACATTTAAAACTTGCACCAAGCTTTAGCATGAACCAAACTTCAGACGTCTATAGGATCTAATTATATTAAGATATGTCTAATTGATACAATGTTTAAATGGAAATTTATACTAATACATACATAATGAAAATGGGAGGCATGGATGCTATATATGTGTCACGTGCCTGGATTTCAGGGCCTGACAATGCGGAACACGCCTCGTGGTCAATGCGCCAATACAACTCGTACAAGACCCAAGAAGGCAGACATTTTGATGGCGTGGTAAAGTGTCCTGCTGCAGAGATATTGAAGATTTGAAGCAGCGAGTCTGTCGCAACGAGGGCGTTGCGTTAGTTCGGTGGGGGAGATTGTCACGTGCCTGGATTTCAGGGCCTGACAATGCGGAACTCTCTCCCCCAGACATGGGGTGAAGCTTGATAGTCATTGACTGGTTCTCATTGTCCTGGTTGTTATCGGTAAGGCGAGGCACATCCTTCGGGATCTTGCTGGTTCGGAAGCTAATGCCGCTCTCCTGATGATGGCCAGGGCAGGCCGAAAACCAGTCAAGCTGCTCTTAGGAGCGAGACCCCTTATCCACGACCCGTTCCGTCTGTATGCGCAGTCGATTTGGGCTTCGAGAACGATCATTGGGGAGTATTGAGGGCAGATCCAGCTGTGGCAGAACTGGATGCCCCGCGTGCCAATTCCGCTGGGAGCGTCAAAACTCCAGGCACGTGACATATGAATGTACCTGTATATATATATTTTTTTAAAGTAAATGACATGTTCAGTTTATAAACCACTATGTGATGTATAAATTAAATATCCCTATTAGCGGCATTTTTTAATATCCTATAATTAGTTAATATATGTGTATATAATTAATAATGCAAGACATTCAAACTAAATAATACACACTTATTGCACGAATATGGTATTTTACAATATCCTCACACCGGAATGGATCCTACATGAAAGTATGGGTATCCATACCATACAGTTCCATGTCAGACAGCAAGTTAAAGATATGGGGTAACCATGCAACAAGGTCTACCTTTGCGTTATTGGCTCTTTCTTGGCTTGGAAAAGTAAAATTATCCTTTTTTTTTTTATAACGTAAAGTAAAATTATCCGTGACAATATATTATTATTTAGAATATCGCGTAAAAAATAAAAAGAATATGTTTTGCTTTTTTTTTTTTTTTTTTTTTTTGCTATAGTTTTAAAAATGAACCTTATTAAGCGAGAGCGGTTGATTATTACGATGAAAATATTGTATGATATTATTAATTATATATATACCTTATAAGTAAATTGGGTAACTGAGTTACATAGTTGAAAAGAGGTCTAGGACTAATCAATCACAAATCATGAAGTTTTCATTTTCCCTTCGAAAAGAATAAATATAAATAAGAAAAGACAGCAAATTTCGGTCTTTGTTCGACGCCCCGGCCGATGCCCGAAAAAGAATCGTAAGATTCTGCCCTCTTCCTACAACCAGAGGCTGTATTTTCATGTTCTTGATCTCCCCGCAGAAACAGAGCCTAGTGAGTTCTTATCTGCGATGGGATCTCTATAGCCGACAAAGGTGAGTTCTTTAGCGCTCAAACTCTCTGTATTAATCATCTTCATGCCGCACTTTTATGCAATTGGGATAATCTGTAGTGCGGTGCGCGTTCTTCGTTGATTGGAATTTGGGGTTTCTTTGATTTGTTAGTGAGGAGTAGTTTAGCGTGAAGCTAAAAAGTATTGGCGCTGGAGGGCTGAAGGAAGCGTAAAATTGGATCTTTGTGCATTTTTTGTGTTCTTATGGAATAAAGGGTATTCATCTGTTTGGATCTGGAAGGTCTATGTTTATTGATGAATCACAGTAGAGTAGTTTTAGGGTTTTTTCTCTACTAGGTTGATTCTTAAACATATGATGCATTGTTAGATAATGGCCAATAGTGGATTATAGTTTAAGCACAATGGCTACCTAGGTGTTGAACCCTAACTTTTCCGAGAGTGATCCATTCCTAGCTTCTCTAGCTAAGTGATCCATTCCTAGCTTCTTCGAAAGAAGTGTTGTTATACATTTTGGTATACGAGCTAGGATATCGATTTGATGCTAAAAATTTGAAGTTGAATTAATTGATAGAGGATTCGAATGTTTTGTGCTGTTTAGGTCGATGATAATATGAATATGAAAGAAAATCAAAATTTGTGATAAAAAAATGATTCTTAGTCTGAGATTATTTGGTAGATGGGGTTTAATGTGATTTCATCATAACATAACTAGACACTAATGTTAATTACATTCTCAACCGCCTTATGTTTCTGACTTCTGAGTTCATATCAAAGACTTGTTAAAATAGCTTTTTTTCTTTCAATTTGATGTTTTAATCACTCAGTCGTATATAATCTGCAAATGATAAGTTGCAGGTTATTTGATAGGCGAAGCATTGAACTTTGAGGCATTTTTAGTTGATACAACTCTTCTACCCGTATATTCATAATATAAAGTAGAATGGCTGACGGAGTTTCAAGCTTCTGGGGTCCTGTCACATCCACCTCTGAGTGTTGCGAGAAGAACTATGCTTACTCTTCCTACATGGCAGAATTCTACAACACAATATCGAACATTCCATGTATTCTCCTGGCACTGATTGGTCTTATAAATGCCATCCGACAACGTTTTGAGAAGAGATTCAGTGTACTCCACATATCTAATATTACACTTGCCATCGGAAGCATGCTTTATCATGGTACCTTGCAAAGGATGTAAGTATGAATCTCACTTGTTTCCTCGAATTAATAACCTGACTTTTTTAGAATGCTTTATCATGAACCTGACTTTTTTAGAATTGATTGGCCGTTTTTTAGGTTCCAAACCAAATGCTACCTACCTCTTGGTTGAATTTGTGAATGCTTTTAATTTCATAGTATTTATGTATTATTAGGTCCATGTCCACCGAATGGAAACAAACCATTAAATCCATTAAGTTGGTACTTTTCCCCCATTAAAAGCACGTATAATCATGACATGAAACTTATGAATTTTGTATTGTCCCAACACAGATGAGTGCATACTTGCATAGGTTTCATAGTGATAGGTAAAATGCAAATAATGCAATTGATGATTTGGTTGTTGAAAGGAGAATATATGCCTCTTTTCTTTTCCCTCTCCTTTTCGGTTAAAGAAACATGGCTGCTCTAATATTCATCATATTTCATATGCATATTATAGTGAGGGTCAACTTTCTTTCTTAGGATTTGGATCCTCTCCATTTGGCTTAAACTTGAATTTGTCCCCTTTCATTACCATGAGTTAGATATGAACTTGATTAATGACTCTGATTTTGCCACCTTATCCCAAATTTTTAAAGAAAAGGTAATATCTTAGAAAAACTATAAATCTCATCCATTTTAGACCAAATGAAGATTTTTTTTTTTTGAAAAAAAGTGTGCAAATTTTGATGGGGTTCTGATTTCATTGATGGATCTATCTGCTTCTTAGGCAACAACAAGGCGACGAAACTCCAATGGTGTGGGAGATTCTCCTCTACATGTACATCCTCTACTCGCCCGATTGGCACTACCGAAGCACAATGCCCACAATTCTCTTCCTCTATGGTGCTGTCTTTGCCATCACACACTCCATCTTCCACTTCAAGATCATCTTCAAGCTCCATTACGCAGCCCTATGTCTCCTCTGCATTCCCCGAACCTACAAATACTACATCTACACTGCCGATGCCAAGGCCAAGAACCTAGCCAAGCTCTATGTAGCCACTCTTGTCCTGGGTGCCTTATGCGGCATTGTAGACCGTGCTTTCTGCACAAAAATCTCTGCTTGGCCCGTGAACCCGCAGGGTCATGCATTGTGGCACGTGTTGATGGGTTTCAATTCTTACTATGCAAACACCTTCTTGATGTTCTGTCGGGCCGAGCAACGAGGGTGGGACCCGAAGGTGGTTCATTTCATGGGGGTCTTGCCGTACGTGAAGATTCAGAAACCTAAAGTTCAGTGAAACACGGTATGGTTTTGTTTTGTTCGTCTTTTATTTTTGGGTTTCGGTGGTAAGGAATTTTTGTGCTGACTTATAGATCTGGGTGATGATTATTTGATTGCAGTAGCTACTAGCTCTAGAAATCATCAGTTTGAAATTGTAAAACTTAAAATTGTAACATAGTTGGCTGTCGATATATTATTCTATATGTTGTTTTGGGACAATGATCTTCTGTCTTAGCTTTGCAGTTGCTACTGAACTTTGTTGGTTCTATTTTTTTATTAGGGTCTCTGTGTTTGTGTTGTTGAATGATTGAAGCCATAATGAATAGATTGATTAGCAGGAAGAGATGAAATGGAGTTTTCATTAGGGAAGACAACTAGGTTCGGGTCATCATGAGTTAGGACCATAATCATCACATGGGCTGAGTCCGATCAAACCATGGTTTGAACCTCCAGGTGCGGTGGCTCGTTTTTGAAACATGTAACGGACTTGGCTATTTGCACTGTCGGAAGACAAGTTAAAGCTAGCCAACTAAAGATCCTTAAAAGACGGTTTACACTTTGCAGATGTGTTGTTAATCAACCTCTACCAACTCTTTCATTTAACGACATGTTTATTGCATGTAGTAAATATACTAGTACATGGTTTTGATTTGGTATTAATATTTACTAATACATAAATTTTTTTTTTTTTTTTATAGTAAATCATGTATTATAACTAAACCTCCAAAAAAACTATATTACGTAATACATATTATGACCAAAATATCACTACTCTTACTAAATAGATAATGATTCAGCCGACTTTGTGTCGGTCTCCGAGGATCTCGGGCTGGACTCCGACGACCTCGGGTTGTACTTTGCCGACTTAGGGCGGACTTCAGTGACCTTAGGTTGAACTCCGTTGACTTCGTGACGGACTCCGACAACTTTGGGACGGCCTCCGTGACCTCGGTTTGGACTTTAACAACGTCGGGCCGATCTCCGGTGATCTCAAGTCAGACCCCTACAGCTTCGGGTTCGACTTCGGCGACCTCGGGCCGGACTCCGTCGGCTCCAAGCCCGTCGTTCTTTTAAATAATTGAAGTTACTTTTTGTAATTGTTAAAAAATATTCATATGTAAAGTATAATCTCATTAAAAAATGCATATAGTGGTATTTCAATCTTTTACTCATTATATTTTGTTAATCAATGCTTCCTGTATTAGCTAGTATAGGCAATCAAATGGTCCCTAAGTCTTATTTTTTTGTGTTAAACAAAATATTGGATTGAGTTTTTGGTATAGGTTAATATATATAACTTCAATTTTATTATTTATAAAGTAAGACTCAAGTTTGGCCCAATAAAAAAAAAAGTAAGACTCAAGTCGTACGTTTTTTAAATGCACCTACCACACCTATAAGGAGGCTTTAATTGTTTTTCTTAATTATCAAATTATTAGTTTACGTTTTGAACAATCAGAAACATTTTGATTGCTAATACAGATTTCTCTCTGGACAAACTGTTAAATATGAAAAATAATATATCTAATTTAGATAGAATTAGTCATGTAGTTGAAATATAACTTAAGAAAATCCGAGAAGCAAATCTAAAATGTCTGAATTGTCATTAAAAAAATACAATTCTTAAAATGTAATTCATATTATCATGAAACTTTTTAATTTCAATTATATATTTTTTAATTTCGATTTTATGGATATTTATGAAATACAATGTCGGTTAATTCTGTAACTTTATATCAGTTTTCTAATTATTTTTTTAATATTCACCCACGTGATTAATTGGGTTCAAATAAATATTTTTTTATAGAGTTAATAATGAATCATCATGTAACAAATTATCCAAAATAAAATTTGGCTATTAATTTGTCCAAATGGGCAAATACTCGAAAGTAAATTTTTTTTTAAAGAAGGTAATTATTTATTTATTTAGATGATAAAAAAAATTGTGTAAACTACACGTAGCACCTCCTGATCTCGCTACCTAGGTGGTGCATTTCCAACCCCCAATTTCAACCACCATTTACGGTCAAGTATGAATTTAAGTTATTCTTCCAATACACACATAAATACTTTCTGCACGAGCATATGCATGTCCCAATTAAATTTTTAAAGGGCTAATTATCAAACTATTAGCACAAATTGCAGATTAAACTTTTTTTTTTTTTTTTACGTTTTGATAATTCATATTTTCTTTTTGAATAAATTATTAACTTTGTTAAATATTCCGTCTAATTTAAATAAAATTACTCACATAACTTGCGCCTATTAAAAAAACTTAAAATGACAAAAAATTGTCTTAAAAATGGTGATTCTTGAAATATTTTTTACATTTTAATGTTGTTTTGTAATTTTGATGATGTTTGATGGTTATGGTTGAATATGTGGACAAGGATAATCCTATAATTTTACGTCATTTTCTAATTTTTCTTTAATTATTTTATATAAAATTCACGTAATCAATTTCATTCGGATTCGACGAAATGCTTGGCAAAGTCAGTGTTTCGAACGAGCAGTCGAAAATATTCTGGAGCATCCTCAAGTTTAGGTATTGTTCCTCTAATAATTGTAGTATCAAGACTCCTTGACGAGCCCGTAGGAGGTGAGAATTCGAGACCATACTCTAATTCTTTGTGTTCAGCGGACTCTATTCTACTAAAGAAAAAAGACGAATGAGTACTCTATTAAAACTGAGGAGTGGCACAAACCTACTATATAAGCCCGCTGGAGCAGTCGAAAACTATTCAATCTAACCGATATGGCACAATAAACTCACATATACATTCAACAATTTATCCACAAACAAAATCTGAATTATTAGTAATTTATCCATAAAAAAGTTTAACTAGCAATTTGTCCGTGTCTAAACTTCAGTTAGAAAATTAACCAATTAAAACGTACACTTCATCTGTATTTAATATATACAAAATATACGAAATTAACACGAAAAGGCAAAAAAAAAAAAAATGATATACGTAACTTGTTTCGTATATATATATATATATATATACAATGCTTGCCTTTCCCAATAGGGAGGCTTAATTTGTTCACCTCACTCACACCATACACAGTACGCTCTGTCTTCAGTAGTTGGCTTGGCTCCATCAATTTCCCCTCTGTTTCTCAAGGAGCCTAAAAGAATGTACGGAGGATCGAAGAAGATGGGTATTATTACAGCAATGGCGGCTGTAGTCATGGCTGCTGCGAGCATCAACGTCAAGCTGGCCGCCGCGCAGGAACACCACGTCGTCGGCGGAGACCGCGGCTGGGCTGTCTCTACAGACCTCGACTCTTGGTCCGCCGGCAAGATCTTCCGCGTCGGCGACAACATCTGTCAGTCTCCTCCCTCTCTTCCTTTCTCCTCCTTCTTTTTCACTTTACTAACTTCAATTTTTTTATTATTATAAAAAAAATGCAATTTTCGATGCAAATTACGAATTGATGAGATCTGTTCAACGAGTCGTGTCGTGGTGTTACCTTTACGCAACAACCAAGTAAAGTAATGTTTTTTTTATACAAGCAATCAATGAAGTTTCAATCTTGTTGAGTTGTTGTAGACAGTTTGCAGAAAATGTGCCATTTCTGGTGATCAATTCTTCCTTTGACCTTTTGAATATCTGCAGTTCCATTCCAACACCATATTCATGGAGGAAAAAAAAAGCTATTACAAAGTTAGAGTTCACTGCCGTAAAACAATAGGCTATATGATGTGTACTCTATATTTAAAATAATTTTACTCGTACTAGTCAATAAAATATTGTCGTAAGTGGGGATTATGTTAAAAATTATATTTCAAGGGCTAAAATTAAATTAGAGTAAATAACTAGCATAAAAAAATTCATAAGATAAATTTAATATTTTACAGAATTAAATTAACAATAATTATAGACTTTAGTAAAAGTTATATATCATAAAAAGTTGAGAGAGATAATTGGATGGTAAATTATATATTTTCATTTTCAGTAAGCACAAAGTTTAAACCTGAAATCTTGCACCAAACCGCTACACATTGTGAAAAGTTAGCCACTAAAATAACTCGGATTGGTGGTTGTAAAAGCTTGATTTTTCTTCCATTTGTCATTTTGTAAAGCGTAGATATTAAGCAATTTTTTTTCTTTTCTTTTTGTGTTAACATTTTTGGAAAGGTAGGGTAGATTTCTGAAATTACAGTAATACTTGGTTTTAGTTTGGTTAGGTAGGAGGTAAGGAGGAATGAATTTAATGTTCTTTCTACTTTTTTAATGTTCTTTCTACTTTTTTAAGTTTTTTAAGTATATACTTCACATGAAATTCCACTGCTTGCAACCCCCAACTTTATTTTTTAACAATATGCACTTAATTTTTACAATTATAACATTTAATTAATTTTCATAAATGCAATAACTCTATCGTTGTAGTTGTAGAGTAGTTTATTAGGTAAATAAAGAAATGAAGTAGCATTTCTATTTCTTATATTGTGTGTATTATAAAATGATGTTGATAGAACCTGTGAAATTTTTATAGAAAGTGATATAGGGACCCACCAAACACTAATACATATGTTCATTTACTTTATCCTTCTTACTTTCTGTTGAAATTTCACATTTTAAAGATTTACTCATTATAAAAGGATAACAAATGTAATTTGATTATGGTGTAGGGTTTGCCTACTCGGCGGCGCAAGAGAGCGTCCTGGAGCTGAAGAACAAGGAGGAATACGAGTCATGCAACCTCGAAAACCCGATCAAGATGTACACCGACGGCATCGACCGAGTCCCCTTACACGAGGAAGGAACCCGGTATTTCACAAGCAGCAAGCCTGAGAGCTGCAATGGCGGGTTGAAACTTAACGTGACGGTTCTACCCCGGCACGACATTCCATATGCATTCCCCACCATTGCCTCCTCCGAGGCCGAAGCTGTCTTTGCTGCCACCGCGCCTGCTGCTCCTTCTGCGTCGACCCGGGTTTATGCATTTTCGTCTATGTTGCTCCTGTTCGCCGGTCTCGGACTCTGCTCATGGATGTTCTAGAGAGTACTGCTTAATTAGCTAGCTAGCTTGTTATGGCTTCAATAATTTGCATTATTATTAGCTCCGTCCATGGACACCTTAACTTTTTACCTAGCGATATATTTGGAATTTTGGATGGCAAACAAATATATAATGGTTTGTAACTGTTTGGTTGGAAAATTATCCTTTTGGTACCTTAACTATGGCTATTGATGACTTTTTAGTGCATTAATTATTTTATTTTTATTTTTTTAGGTGTCTTAATTATTGAATGAAGCATGGCTTGATTCGTCTAATTAGTAGTTCGAATTTACTTGAGTTAAAGCTAGATATGGTCACGTAGTGTCGAAGATCATATTTAGCACGAGCAAGGGTCATGCCGAGTCTCCTAGCTCAACTTGAGCGATGAAAATTCTAAATCGGTCATGACTCAATTGGTCGAGATAGATAAGTCTCATAACTTGGTGAATCGAGTCATATATCATTAAATAATTACATTTTTAATAATTAAGACACTTAAAATAAAATGTACAAAGTCATTAACCAATAATTAATTTATTAAAAAGGTAATATTCCATATACTAAATGACTTAATGAAATAACGTAGATAGGGTTAGCTCTTATTTTTACACAAATATATAAATGGTATTGATGCACTCACATGTTTCATCATGTTGTGGTTTCCACCATCATTGTTGTTTGTTGCACCAACATTTTTCAAGATGTATTTACATCAAATTTCAACTATGGTTAACTATTTACATTATTTCGCCCAAAAAAATGTTAACTATTTACGTTAAATAAGCATAAGACTGCCACATATATGTAAAACCCCATTTTACCCCTACAATTGAGAAAACAAAATGTGAAGGTGAAGGTCTCTTCATTGGCTTCGTTCCTTAGACAGAACATGTAAACAAAGACATACCTAAATATACAAGAAAAACAACCAAAATATATATTGGTACGACGAAAAACCGGTCCGGCCGAACTGATCTGTAACTGGTCGCACCAAAATACACGCAGCGGTTTTTGGTCAGTGTCGTTGAAATAAGTGGAGGATTGATCGACTGCCATCTCTCACAAACTCGCCGACGATTCTAAATTCCTCAATCGCCCTCTTATCCACACCGATCTCCACATACATCGGCATGAACCACCATATCCCGGTGCTAGCCACGAAAGTAATCGCCAGAGCTCCGGACACCAGCCCCGGCAGCCGCCACCTCCCGGCGGCTGCCTTCTTTACGGCAACCTCGGCCACCAAGCACAAACCATGTACGACGAAGAATTTTGTCATTCCCCAAGTGGGTGGGGAATCTTGTCCAACGGCACTGTAGTAGAACATGACTTCGTGCATGAGCCCTGAGACTAGGAAAGTGGCTAGGATCGCAGGCAGCAGAGACCACGTCGGACCGATGAATCGAGCCGAGAGGTTGCGGATGGGTTCGTGCACCGTCGGGCGTAAGATAGATGGTACTATTAAGTTCCATCTGTGGCCCCAAAAGTCCTACATGCATGGCCATAGATTAATTAATATTGCATAATTGATTTCAACGAATTTGAATTTTTAGCTGTTTTTTTTTTTACAAATTACTAGATGAACTTATGTAAGTTGCAATTTTGCTTGAATCAGTCTAATTCTCTGTTAAATGGCGACGAAGACATACATGTGCTCATCATGTCTCATCAGAATTCAACTAGTACTATTAAAATTCCCGGAATTGTCGATAGCATTTTGTCGTAAAATCTGGAATTTTGTCGGCAAAAATAGATTTTGTCTGCAAATTTAAATTTTCGCCGATATATTTATGGGATTTGCTAGGATGCTTTGAAAGTATCCATGCTTTAAACTTATTTTTTGCAAATATTTTATTTATAATTTTACCCAAAAATTTGTAAAATTAAATTGAATAATCACAATGGTTATAAAGTGAATTTTAAGATTTTTTTTTGAATTTAAATGTTAAGGTTTACATTGTAGAAAATAAAAATAACGATTTTTAAAAAAAAACACAAAAAAAAATATTCGGAGGCAAAAATAAAAATGAAATAATTACTAATAAGAGACATAGTATAATGCTCTTAAAATTGAAGAATTAAACTATAAATAAAATAATTTATAAACAAAAATAATGCATGAAAGCACCAATACTTTAAAATGATGCTAGACTTCCTCAGCAATATTATTTGCCGACGAAATCGGTTTAAAAAGTTCTATCGACAAAACTTTTTCCCCTTACCCTTAATTATTTGCCGACGAAATCAATTTAGTCGATAGTGAGGATTTTTCAATGAAATTGATTTCATTGGCAAAGACGATGATTTGTCGATAAAATGGAGCCGTTGGCAACCACTTCGGACCGATTTAGGGCCTTAAAAAAAGTATTGCCGACGGAAACATTTATATCAGTAAAAAGTATTGATTTTGCAAAAAAAAAAACAAAATCTAAGTTTAATTAACAAATTGTATATATTTTTTTCCTTCAAAAGTTTAGCTAACAGTTGATAAATTTTTAAAAGTTCAATTAAAGATTTACAAAAGTTAAAAAAACAAATTAAGAAAATAAACAAATACAAGGTCTTACCACCATTTTACGGTATATATATTGCAACTTTATAAGTTCGGTTCATGTAGCAATGTCACAAAAAGTTCCAGCTTACATATCATCCAAAATCAAAGTACTAAAGTTCACCTATCAAGTTGTTAATTAAACCATATAATTTACCTCATCTAAAAGTATTTTTAGTACCTCATTTTTTTTTTACCAATTTACAACTTAGTACTCAAAAACTAAGTCAACCTAATAATAAACATAGATTGTGCAAACAAACGTGTGGGTACCCATTCTTAAAAGACAACGTCAGATACCATGAGCTAACACTTTCCAATGTTTCCATATAAGCTCATGAGCTTCACAAGGTTCATATTAAAATACCTGTAGCGACGTCGATAAATGCGGCTGGTTGAACTGCGGCTCGAGCTCAAGCCCGAACACGGCTCGAGCGACAGCTGCCAGAACCGAGAAAGCAATCTCCAGAGAAAAGTAAAGATGGAGGCAGTAGAGCAACAGCATAACCTTGGGATGAATTTGGTTGCCGTAGTCATACGCCTTCACAAGCGTCGCTAAAAGTACCGTCTTCACAACATAATTCCACAACGACTTATTGTCACGCTTTTCGTTTTCGCTACCTGTTAAAATACAAAGCGATTAAACCTATATTTTACATATTAAATTAAAATTTTATAACAATTGATTAGTCTAAAATTTCATATGATACCAGTAACAACAAATTCATATCTCCAACAGTCAATCAGTCGTCTGAAATTTGACATTACCTTTTGACTTTTGGTCACGAACTACCTTGATTGGGAGGCACCCGACGGCAATAAAACGAGTTAGTGACGCTTCGGCTGCCACTAAAGGACCCTTCCCGAACGCAAAGAGCAAGAGCTTGAAGTTTCCGAGAAAGGCGATGAAGAATCCGGTCATGCCGGTGAGATTTGCCGACGTGATCTTGAGGGGGAGGAGAAAAAACAGAAACACAATGGGGAGAAAAAACACAAGCCTTTTGATTCCTATGGGGATTAGTCTCCCGATAGTGTAGCAGTAGCTCAAAGATATGGCGACGGAGATCCAGACCGTCGCGATTCTCTCCATTTCTCCCCCCATTAGTTTCTACTGAAATTAAAGAGGAAATCCAAAGGCTAAGATAGAGATGAATGGAGAAGATGAAGATGGAGATGGAGGTACAGAACACAGAGATGAGAAGCTCTCTAATTAGTCAACCTTAAATTATATATGGGGGACAAATTGTATATTGTATGGTCCTTCGTGGAAGTTGGATCTGAATATATACATATATAAATGAGCTAGCTGCACTAAAGTCTAAACTATTCTAATAAGATAATGAGTCGAACGGAGGTATATTTTGGTTCTGTAGTCCACCTTATTGGACCAAGCAATTTAAATCTAAACAAATATAACTCTACTTATTAAATTATATAATTTTTATGTGACAAAATCGACAATTCTGAAATTTAAAATCAAATCAGTTACTGATGGAATGCTGAGCTGCTTAAACGGCAAGAGCGATTCACCTTTACCGGCCGGGGGACGGACTGGGAAATGGGATCTTTCATGGTCCTTCCCTCGGGTCTCAGACGTTGGATCCTCAGGTTCTGAATACGAATTTGAGTTTGACCACCACACGCCTAAACCTGCACAAATGAATAGACCGGAGTTGGTCCCGGTGGTCCCTCTATGAAACAAAAGTCAGAAACTGACAGAGAGAGCATATTGGATTGTAAAATGAAATTTTATGTGCGTAACTAAGAGGTTTAGAGAGATGGATATTCATAAGCTTCTAGTCTAATAGTCCTGAACCGACTTGTTTACCCATGAACCTACACATTAACCACCATTGAACCTTAACAAAAAAAACCACCACTGAATTGCCAGATTTACATGTGGTTAAGTCCGACCTTACATTAATTACTTGAGTTTATTTGACCAACTATGATTTGTTGGTGCGAAATGGGTGGCTTCCATTACCTAGTTGCTTGGAGGATCACTAGTGGTGTCGAGTGATGACAGTTCCCCGATTCAACTCTTAAAAAATTGATCGATGTTGAAGTTGGCGATAATGTGTTGACATGATGACGATGACGCCTGCCCTCGAGCCCAGCCTTAAACACTGGTCGGGGTTGTGATTTTAAGTGGCATCGTAACCATATAACAATAGCTGAAATGACATAGCGGCGGGTGGTGCAGAAGAGATGGCACCAATCACCTTTGAGGCAGAGGTGTGTGTGGTGCCCCCTCGGGGAGAGGAGGACTAAGCCCCCACCATTCCATGAGGGGGAAGCGCCACTCTTCCTCACGAGGAAGGGCTGCGGCGCTCCTCCTCAAGTGGAGGAGTAGTGGAGCTACCCCTTTTATAAGGGGTATTTTTTTCGTGTATGGATGCGGTGACTCGATTTTATTTTGAGGTTTTGTTCATGCTAATAAGATATTTAGGGAGGTCTTTCTGAAAAATTATGTGTACTTCACAGGTAAAGTGGGTGTACCATCTATAATCGTTTTGGATCGGACTCATCATCAAATAGTTGACATGTGAGTGGTATGAACAAGAGAAATCCAACAATTTAATTAAAAAAAATTTGTAATAGTTCTGATTAAGCACCTTTCACTATGATGCAATAGTACATGAGATAGTTGCATAGACAGCGATGCTTAAATAATCGCACACAAAAAAACATAACTACTCTTCTTACTAAAAGAATGCGGGACTGCATGCGTCCTCCAATTTATTGCATCTTTAGTTCCTTAAAAATTACAACTTCTATATCATCTTAATAACTCATGACAACCCAAAAGATAAACAAACAAAAAAAATTACAGTGTTCAATGGAATATAGTAAATCCATCCCTCAACAACCAAAAAAAAAAATATTAGCTACGAAAAACCAAATGATACTCAAATCGAATCAAAGACACATATATAATGCGTAATCTTGTCTCTTAATTCATCTTTCCATTCTTATCGACCTTTTGTGTGTCTTTGTTAAGTCTCCTTCCATTCTTTCTTTATATCAAATGTGTAGTTGATCTCCAAGTAGCATTTGTTGTCATCATCCATAAACTAAAATGGCAAAAAAAGATCTATAAATCAATAACTTTATATATATATATGAGTGAAATACTCATTAGGGTCCTGGTATGAAAATCAATAATTGGTTCATCATATAAATTAAGTTACGAAATTTCCTAAATTTAAAGGGTACCCGAAACTGGTTTAACAGTAACTATATATATGATAGTTAAAATGAATAATTACCATGCTTTTTGCTGTGTAGGAACCCCTAGCAAACATGCCAGAAGGTGTTGTCTCCTCAGGCATTTCGTGTGTGTAAGGCTCTGGCTGGGGACTAAATGTTCCAAGCATCTCCTTTGTGCTGTCCACTGTAAAAAAAGAATGCGTGGTTGTACAAAGGAAACATATATATAGTCGACCTAGGATTATTGTTGTATAAATTAGAATATATATAGAGTTACCTTTGAGGCCTGTTTTCCAGACAGTGTTGTTGTATTTGAGTCCGGAGACAATGTTGTTGCTAACCTGAAAGGTGAACTGTAAGCTGTACCGACTGCCTTCCTTCAAGGTGAACCATAACCCCTCCGGCTTCCCATCCTTAGGGATCGCAAGAACAATGTCGGTTCGGCCCGGGGATTTTATTGCAAGGCTCAAGATCTTCACATCTGGTTCCAGAGATTCTGCCAAAAAGTAACAATTAAGAGCTAGGGTTAGTGATAATTAAGGAAGGGAACTTATGACCCTTTTTTTTAGATACATGCGATACATTAATATTGTCCCTACAATTTCCAGGTCATAGCGATGCAAAGCTGTTAAAGTATTTCGAATCTGAGAATTTTGAGTCAAACTACATAGAAGTATGCACTTTTAACCACTAGACCACTATTGATCATCATCTCTTTTTAATTATTTCCGATCAAACAATGAAATTATTGTTTTCATGGTGGACGATCTTACGTACCTCCAACTGAATCGAAGTCCACACTTCCAAGAAGCTGTTCTTTCCACCTCCTCAAGCTCTCGTCATCCTAAATAATATATACATTGATTAGATCAAACAGTTTAAATCACATCAATGCAACATAAACCCAAACAATGCCGTGTAATAATAAAGTATGAATAAGACATTCGTTTATAAATTCACATCTTTATTTTCTAATAAAGTATTAGGCCACACAAGTTCAAATCCCGAAAACACCATTTAAAATGTAAAAAACTTCTAAAAAGGGACATACATAGGTGGTGTGGCTGATGCCTTATAAGAGATTCAAGCTTTTTTTTTACGATAGCAATCATAGTGAATTACAGAAAACTGTTGTTTGTAAAATATCAGTTTAAGGAATGGCGTTAAAGTATGAATAAGAATGCGTTAAAAGTCTTCACTCATAAGTTTGAGTTCATTGGAAAGTTTGTTAAAATGCACATTTTATTCTTAACAAAATCAATAAGGAATGTACGTACCTTGACGAGTTTGATTTGGTCAAACAATTTAAATTGCGTCAATACAACATAAACCCGATCGAACACACCATAAATTTGAGATTATGATAAATTTGTTAATACACACGTCTTTATTTTCTAATTTAGCCCACACAAATTCAAATCCAGGTAACGCCATTTAAGATGTAAAAAGATTCTAAACAGGATCACATAGAGGTGGCGTGATTGATACCTTAAAGATTCAAGTTCTTTGACGATAGCTATCATCGTCAATGACAGGGAACTTTTGTTCATAAAATATCAATTTAAAGAAGAATTTTTAAGTGTGAACAAGAACGTGTTAACAAAATTTCACTTATGAGAAAATTGATTGAGACGCGCATCTTATACAAACCTTGTCGAGTTCGATTTGGTCCTTGAGAGACACCTGAGGACCCAAATCTATATGCTTGTCTTCTTCTTCTTCCTCATGAATGCCCTCATGATTCTTCTGATCTTCAGATGGAGGTGTCTTCACTTCTTTCTCAGCAACCTCAGGCTTCTTCTCATCCGACGCCATTTTCCCAGAAATTGCAATCTAGATTTCTATGCTAATTAAAATTAGGTACCAAGAATCTCTTGTTTTGTTGATGAGTGAAACTAATTATATTTAGAAAACGGTAGCTAGATGATGATGATAAGGTATCAAGAACATGTATCCCAAAACGACATTACAAGCGCAATTACACTACTACGACAAGAAATGTCTGATGATCCAGCAAATGAAAAGGAAGATAAATGTAGAGAGAGAATTAGAATAGAGGAAATGGTCGTGTGGTGATCCGAGTTCTGACCCAATAAACAAGGGAGAGGATCGAAGAACATGACGAATTAGATGACGAAGAGCACTTAATTAGGCACCAGAGAATTTTTCTATTTTTCATTTTCTAAAAAAGTGTTTCTTATTGTTAAGATTAATTAAAGCATGGGTTTATTCATCCTACCAAATTGCATGAGCGTTAGCACGTATAGCTAGAGCATGTGAATGAATATTTTTTTTTTATTAACGGAGAGATTTTTTGAAATAAAAATATGATATTATATATTTATAATATTTATTAGAACTTATGTATGCCACCATATATAAATAATTTGTTCATGCATATTAACTAGGGTTAATTGCCATTTTGCTTGCTAAATTTTTATGGATGTGCAATTTCCTAACTAGACTTTTTTTAGGTAAATGCTAGCTTAAATTTTTATTTTGTATATGCAGAAAGTTAACTCCGTTCATCTTTCCGTTAACTTTGAACGGAAAATGTTTTAAAAAACTATTAAATTACCCTAAAGTTTCATTATGTGATATAATAGTATTAATTAGTTTTTATATGAAATCAAGTTTTCAAATAATATGCATTAAGAAATATTTAAAAAAATGTAACAAAAATAATATTTTTTTAATTCTATAAAAACAAACTTTTAACAATGATTTAATTTTTGAATTTGGGGTTATATATATACTAGCCACTAACCCCGCGCACCGCGCGGGAGAATAAATCAAACTAAAAAAAAGTTAAATTTTTTAACTTTTTGAATATGCAACTTTATATCAACAGTTATTTGAAAATTTTAATATATTTTTATAGAAATTTAATTAATATTAATGCATTAATTTAATTAAATTAGTTAATACTAATTATTATTTAAAATATAGTAATGAAATACTCGACGTTGTATATCATTTTTATTAGATGTATAACTGATATAGTATAAGACTTGCAATTTTAACATCTACTCAATTTGTTTGTTGATATTTGTTAAATAATTTAAACTATTCTTATTTAAATATTTAATAAACATATATTAATAATTTAACATATTTTACATGACGTGGAAAATAAAAATTTTACATGAGTGAATGACTTAATTATAAAATTTTAGATATATTCTTTTTATACATGAAGCTTATCCTTAGTAAAATAATGAACTTCAAAGTTGTTATTATATTTTTTTAGTATATCATGTATATTTTATTTTTTATTATTATTACTATTAATATTATGTGGACTTTTTTTATATACAATATTAATTTGATAGCTTAAAATATTGTTTTGATTTTATTATATATAGTATAAGTATAACGTTAATTATAGTATCAATATTGATCTTTCTTAATTAACACAATATTCTTAAACTATACATGATTAACTTTTTTTTAAATGAAAACACATGATTAAATAATAATATAAGTATCGATATTGATCTTTCTTAATTAACACAATATTCTTTCTTAATTAACACAATATTATTATAAAAAAAAATTGTACTATTAGACGAAAAGAATATACATACGTTACAATAAACTACACTTGTTATTTTTCTCATTGTTTAATATTTGTGTGGCTACATGAATAAATAATGATATCTTTTTTTTTTAATTTCCTCCACCATCTTCCAAATGATCGAGTGCTCAACTGGGTCGATGTCGAGGACTTTCTGGCAACTCCAACGGAAAAGGGAATGAATTAATGGACGTGGAATTCCCAATAAATCAAATATTATATATAAATTTTTAAAGAAAAATAAAAACAATAATCATTGGTGGGAATCGTCAGCGCATTGCATTCCATAGCAAGTGAAACTGAAAGTTTAATATAACTATAAGAGCGTATTTGGTTCGTGCATTTCATATTATCATCAATTAATACACTATAAACTAATATATCTGTTATTTACAAAAAAAAAATATAATAATAATATATATGTTTGGTTTAGATAATAGATAATGCATTAATTATTATATGCGTATTAGTTAGTATCGACTTAACAACTTTTGTATTAACTAAACAAACAACTTTTGTATTAACTAAACAAAATAAGCTGTAATCTCAATATACAACTAGGTGCTGACCCCGCGCTACGCGCGGGCGACTGGCTAAATTGTATATGTTTATATATATGTAGAAGATTAAAAATTATGATCAACCACAATTTTAGAAGAAAAAGACTTACTGAAATGTAACTTAGGCTGTTGTGCCACATTCAGATTAACATTTCATTGTTCTAAGTATAAAACGTTCAATTTTATTGATGAACCACGACGTCTGTTAACTCCTAACTTAAATATAAATACATAAAATTTTCAATGTAAGTCATTAACCTATCTCTAAAATTTGTTGCTATTCAAGTAAACTTTATTACAAAATAATCCTCAAATTCAGCACTTTGTCTCAGTAAATTGAATAAATCACAGATTTTGTGTTCACAGCTAAGTATCTTCCTTCTAAAAAAAATCAACTAAGATTAATTATCTATCTAAAGCAAATTAAAGAAGATTATAGCAGCTAATATTTGAAAAAAAAAACGCGTTGATGAAAATGTTCGACATTTCCTTCATATTTTGTTACGTTTTTTTTACGGAATTACCCATTTCTCTCTCTTATTTCGTCCACCTCTATATCATTATATTTATACATTTTTACTTAATAAAGTTATCTCTTAGTTTAAAATTATATTTACATTTATCTATCCACCTCTTTTAACGCTTTATCCAAATCATATTACTACTTAACCTTATTAATAATTAATTACCAATCATTTATCCTTGTATTCTAAAAAAGTAATATAATTTATTGTTTCAATTTATGTAGATATTTGTTTACACTAATTAATATTTTAAAAAATATATACGTTTTATTAGTGATTAATTTGTTATAAAAATGTCTATAAGTTAGAAATATATGTTATCATATGTTATAAACAAAAGAAAAAAAAAAGAATCTAACACTCACTTCACTCTCCATCCTCTAATGGCCACTTCTTCTTCTTCCTTGATTTTCTCTCCGCTAAACAGCAGCTTGCCGAGACACCAATTAAAAAATTAGATCAAAACTTTATGAAGACTGGATTTATTTGAGAGTGGGCCGACAACAAATAAAAAAAAAATTGAAAGTGGCTGGATTTATTTGAGAGTGAGCCGACAACAAATAAAACAAAAAAAAAATTGAAAGTGGCTGGATTTATTTGAGAGTGGGCCGACAACAAATTTAAAAAAAAAAAATTGAAAGTGGGCACACATGGAGGCTCTGGGCCGAGACATGGCAAACTTGGAATGCTCATAAATGCTGATGTGGCAATTTTTAGGTAAGCACTTCTCTCACATGTTAACTTTTATTATATATATAGATAGATATATATTAAATGATTTACAGATGAGAGAGGAGAGGCCAGATGTAGAATAAAAGCTGTTGATGTGGCGTATAAAATCTGTTGAAGTGGCACGCTGTGATTGCTCCAGGTTGTTGACGTGGCCGCTCCAAGTTTCTTCTCAGTGCTGACGTGGCGGCTCTAGATTGATCCACTATCTCTCCTATAATATATAGATAGATTAGCATTAAATATATTCATATTTACAAAGTAAAAAAGAATAATCTGCATCAATTTGAGCACGGAGAAGATAATAAATACCTAAAATAAATTCAGATATTAATGGGTGGAAAATATAGAAGAACACATACATGTGCAGGAAAGCATAATCTGTTAACTTCATCATCGTCCTCTTTTTCTAGAATATGCAAAAATTAAAAAGGTCAAACTCTCAAATAAAGATGTGTTATTTAACCTCTAAAAAATATATGACACATTATAATATAACAAAATAATACGACATATAAAAACAATAAAATATCTGAAGTGAGATTATTAAACAATTTTAAATTATTTAAGTTACCATCTCGATCATATTATATTTTTGACTTAGTAAGCTTAATTCTCATAATCGATTTTTATTGAAAAGAGAGTCGTTTAGATTCTAACCTTTTAGATGTTTTAGATGGTAATACATATTGTAGGTAAACAGTTTCAATGAAGGAAGAGCCTACACAAAGAAATAAATAATTATAATTTAGTGCAACAACAAATCTGTTGAAATTAAAGACGACTAATGGATGATATTTTTGTATAACAAATTACCAAATTTACACATTATAACTAAGAAAACATATTGGTGAAAAGAGAGAGAGAGAGGGGTGTAGGGAAACTCGGTGTATTACAACAAACTACGGTTCGATAAATAAGAATGAAAATCTTACTATTACAGTATATCAATCTTATAACCCGCTTGCACATTCTTTTCTCTGTTACAAACACAAAAGAGGATTAGAATACAATTCATCCTAAGTTCCTAACAAATAATAGCAAGATAAGATACCAACATCATAAAATCAGGACATGTGCCGCGCAGAATAATAAAAAACTAAAACTATCAATTGTTAAATCACAAAAATAAAGAATTAAAATCGTTGCAATAATAACCAAAACCTAACATTGATATTATTAGAGGAGAAATAACCATACCTTAAATTGTTAAATAGAAATAGAAACGTAATAAAAAAATCATTATAGCTATAGTAATGTATGTATATTAAAGTTTGATGCTGCGTTAGGTTTTAGAATTGAGTTATATATATATAACATCACCGTTACTATTCTCAAACATAGAAAGATAATAAGAGCATCCACAATGGTTTTACCTAAATTGTATTCTTTAAAGTTGCCACGTAGACATTTATGTACACTTTAAGTAAAACGTAAATTTAAGACACACGTAAAAAATATTTTCTCTGCAATCGTATTACTTAAACATATTCCTTAAATATATTTTATTATTAAATTTTCCAACAACCACCAATAAGATATTAGCATTAATTATTAAATGAATTAATTTATAATAAAAAATTGGTTACGTAATACATAGTGCATTACTTAAATTTAAGGAATGCTTTATGTAAAAACATAAATTTACGTGTGGGTCCCATCTTTAAGGAATGCTATGTAAAACCACTGTAGATAGTTTTTGTTGCTTTACTTAAATAAACATGTAGGACCCACGTTTACGTATTCTTTACGTAATACCACTGTGGATGCTCTAAAGACAATACATATATTTGTATATTTAGTGATATAATAGATTTAGTATTAAATATTAGTAGTAATTCTGATAGTTTTTTTACAATGTATTTACACGTGATTTGTTGCTTTATTCTAAAATTATTATATTTAATAAATTGCTTACGTGGCGGCCTACGGTCTTCCGGAACCAAACTGTTTAAATAATAAATTTAAATGGAAACTTTTAATTAATTTGTTTCTTTAAATTGCGTAGAGACCAAATTAGTAGATAAAAATACTTCTTAATTTTCAATCAATCAATATTATGTATCTAAATTTAGAGAACCCCTATTAAATTCCGATTAAATTAGGAAACAATGACTACGTGGACTGTCCACGTGTCAGCCAGAGGGCTTCCGGTACCGAATTAATATAATACTAGCTACTATCCCCGCGCACCGCGCGGGAAACATTCTTAATAAAATTAAGATTAAAAAATCAAGTTATCTTAAGTTAGTAAATATGCAACGTTGTTTAAAAAATTAATTAACAGAAATGCATTAATTTAATTAATGTTTTTAATAAAAATTATTATTTAAAATATTTCATAGTAGTGAAATAATCAACATTATATACCATTTATAAGACTTCTAACTAAATACATAATATAAAACATAGAATTTAACATTTATTTATTTTTATTTGTTGGGTGACTTTAAGTTTGTTCTTGTTTAAATTTACTTATTATGAACTTAATTTTACGATTATATAGGAGATATATATATATATATATATTATATATATTGACTAAGTTAGAATTATGTAACAAAATTAATGAAATTCATTGTTATTTAGGATAAGTGTCTTTGAATAATATTCACAGTTTTTACTATTTATATTCTATCTATATGTACACAAAATTGTATACACTTTTATTTAAAACATTATTTATTTATAATTTTATATAATTTTTAAAGAATAAAATGCAATATTTATTAGTCATACCAAAATATATACGTATGTATATATACAATAAAAAATGTAGTGGACATTCTTAAGAATATATATATATATATATATATATATATATATATATATATATATATATATAATAAAAAATGTAGTGGACATTCTTAAGAATTATATATATATATATTTATATATATATATAATAGCTTACATAATTTTATTTTTAATCATGGATTATATATATATATACATGTAAGTTTTATTAAAAAAAATTACTCTTAATAAATTATTCAAACTTGAATTTCATATTAACAAAAATCAAAGTGCATATCGATTGTGAGGATGTTGGGGGTGAGCTCTTTGGTTTACCTACAAATAAATTGAATTGAGAGATAAATAAGTGTGCAGTAAAATTATCAAAGTAATATAAAATTAAATAAAAAGTTTTGATATAATATATTTCTTACCATTATTAAGCTATGATATAACTAATTTATATTTTTCACCTCGATTGCGGCGGTGTCAATGTTGAGCTCCTTGGTCCAACTAATTTTTTTTTTTAAAAAAATTAAGATAAATAAGTCAAAATGTATACTTAAACTATTAAAAAAATCGATATAAGTTTTTATTTTAAAAAAAACCAAACTAATATAAGAAGCTTCGATGAAACTAATATTATATTTTTCACCTCAATAGAGAATGTGCTGAGATTGAATTTTATGTTTTAGAAAGTGAAGCTCTTTTGGCTCATTCCGTTGATGTCATAAACATAATCATAGGTTGACATGCTAAGTACACTTATAGTCCTACTTGAGTGCTTTTACGTCTTGTTATTCTTCTTATCCTGATATATTTTCACCGCATCAAATTAATAAGAAAATAAAACAATAAACTAAAATTGGAAAGACAGAAACAAAAATTCGCTATATATATAGTAAAAAACGTAGTACAACTGCATAAATGAAGCTCGACTGGAAGATATAGAATCAACCGAACATCAATTAGTCCATATCTCTCGCACCCATCTCGCTGAAATTCAGTCATGAAAGTAAAATTTCAAGGGTAAGAAGAATAGCTTCACAGGATACCTAAAATCTAAGGCAAATTATGATACCAATTTACATTAAGAAAAAAAAAACTTACCAAATCAGCTTCATAATTCTGGCAAAAAAAAAAAAATCAGCTTCATTAATTGTAGGATGCTGTAGCAAGGTAAATTAAACCTACCATAAATTATAAAATCATAAATTAGTTAAAGGAAAATCAAGTATAAGGACGGTTTCATAAGATACCATGCATTTACAACAAATTAAGACACAAATACAAATAAAACTTAATAAATTAGCTTCTTGATTGTAAAGTGCTGCATCATGAGATTTAAACAAACCCACAAGAAAGACGGATTATTGTATTCACGGAATATAATTATTCTATTCAAAAGATCTCTAATGTATCAACATGAACATCTAAAGAAGAAAATTGCAGAAGAGAAATTACCTTAAGAAATCTTCTTCAAGGCCAGCAGCGATTATGATCTTCCTGTCCCAATCAACAGCTTCAAATCCAACCACGCCACTTAATGTTAATTTTTTAAGGGTTTACCAAAAATTTTGTGCCTGCTTTATATATAGTTATTTAATTAGTTGTGTTTCTATATGTAGTACTATAATTAATATTTTACTATTAAAATAGGAATTTTTTTATAATCTTTTTTGGCAATTTTTTTAATAATCACAAGTACATGTTGAGTCATATACACAGTAGTTCCATATATATATATATAGTTGCCAAATTAGTTTCTTTGCCGTTAGTTAATTATATATTATTTATAAATTTCTTTACCTATATACGTTGCCGATTAATTATTTGATTAAATTTGAATGATTAAATTTAGTAGAACTATAATCTAATATTATTGTGTTTATTTATTTATTTATTTATTTATTTATTTATTTATATTAAAATAGTTAATGATACCGTAGCAACTTACTAATTGTGTGCTTATGCTTTATATATAGTTAATTAGAAAAAGAAACTTTCATTACTTAATTATACAATAAATATCAGCCGATCTGCCCTTATATTGTAATATTATTAATTATACTTTCTAATTTCTTCTTGTGAAATAATGTTGCTTTATTTATTATTATTCTATAAATAAAATATACATTGCTTACGTGGCGTCCTGTGGTATTCCGGAACCAAACTGTATAGATTTTAAATTTAAAAGGAAACTTTTATTTGATTTATTTCTTTAAATTGCGTAGAGACCAAAATAGGATATAAAAATACTTCTTAATTTTTAATCACTCAATATTTTGTATCTATATTTATAAAACGCCAACTAAATTAGGAAACGCTGACTGGACGAACCGTCCACGTGTCAGTCAAAGGGCTTCCGGTGCCGAATTAATATAATATAATATAGTAGACTAGCGGCCAACCCCGCGCACCGCGCGGGAGAAAAATTAACTTAAAAATTAAATTAAAAAATAAGTTATCTTAATTTATTGAATATGAAACAATATATCAACATTTATTTAAAAGTTTTAATCTGTTTTTTATAGAAAATTAATTAAGAATAATGCATTAATTTAATTAAAGTGTTTAATAATTATTATTATTAAAATATTATTTGTAGTGAAATAATCAACGTTATATATTTTTAGTAGATGTATATCTGATATAATATAAGACTTATAATTTTAACACCTACTCATTTTGTTTGTTGATATTTTTTGAATAATTATAATTGTTCTTATTTAAATTAGTCAATATAGATATATTAATTATTTAACATATTTTACATGATGTGACCAAAAAATATATTTTACATGAGTGGATGTTAATTTAAAAAATTATAGATATCTTTCTTTTATACATGTAGTTTTTTCTTGGTAAAAATAGATGCACCGCAAAGTTGTTATTATAATTCATTTAGTATATCTATACATTATTATTATTATTATTATTATTATGTGGATTTTTTTATATATAATAATATATTTGATAGCTTAAAACATTACGTTTTAAAGCAAGACTATTTTGACTTTATTATATATATATATATATATATATATAATCTAAGTATAATGTTATCTATAGTAATGTAATTGTTTTTGGTAAACTATATAAGTATATATAATTTAAATAGAAATTTTTAATTATATAATTATTTATTTTACGTAGAGTTTAAAATATGATAAGTATGTATATTCAACATCATTAAATCAACAATATATGTATATAATAATCATTATGAATGTGCTATATATATAAACCAATCAAACCAAACCCAAACAAAATCTTATTCAGCTATATTCTTGAAAATGACTTTAACTCCAATTTGATTAGCTAGAATAATATGATTACATTAATCCAAAAAACTAAAGCATCCGAGTGTTGATCCCTCGTCCTGTGCAGATAAATTGGAAAAACGAAGTAAAACAATCCAAACATTTCCAAGCACGTGTAAATAAGCCTGATAAAGTTGTATATTTTCTTATGTATAATCAATGTTGCACTCAGTCCACAGCGCATTTCCAGTCTTCTCTTTAATCACATGCTCTTCAAATTGTAAGAAAACCTGCTAAGGTTTATTCTTTCACGACATTTTAACTTGTCAAATCAATATAGATAATGTTATTTATTTTTTATTAAAAAAATTACATCATAAATCAACATGTTCTCTAATTTTTGTTATAAAAAAAAATCATAATTTTTTTATGCATGGTCATATTTCTATAATTAATTGCAGTTATAGTAACTTCCTATAGAAAACACAACGTTTTTAACTACGTATTTTTGATTTATTCCACGTCGTATTGTCATATTAGTCTTACTCGCAACTTAAAGTAATCATAAAAAATGTACACATCACATTACAAATTTATAAATTAGAGTATTGATCCACTAATATGGCCATGGATAAAAGATTTAAGAGTCATAATATATGTATTCAATTAATTGAGTAGCATTGAAGTACCTGTAAAGCAACTCAATTTAGTGATCTTTTCCTCAAGAAATGAAGTCAGAAGTGACATGCGTTCTCATAGTAAGACTTCAACTCATTGTATCCAACGTCGTGGTAAATTCTGCCATAAACCCTACATAAGCAAAATAATTTGAATTGAAATACAACTTCTTATCAAGGTGAAACGAATAAATAAATAAACAATTTATATTGAAACTAATATTTTCAATACATATCTTGAAATTACTCTTAATATATTGTTTTTACTCATATACATCTTACAAAATTTTGCCAAGATAAAAGACATCATAATATTTTTTGATAGCCATACATGGATGATGCATCTGATATAACATTAGAAGTTAATAATTACTTGAAAAAACGTGATTTTTTTTATCTCAAACAATATCAAACGTGATAAATATACAATATCAACAGGCCCAAGTCAACCTTTAAAGTTCAAGAGGACACTCAAATCTAAACATTATTCTAGTATAAAATTTGAGCATACCTTAGCCAATCTTTAAAGTGCCGATATAAAATAATATTCTAATACCATCTGTACATCCAAAGTCGTTAGCAAGTATGTAAAAAATATAATATAGATTACAGAATCAAATTAACACAAATTCAGAGTAATCATCAAATCGTTTGGGATCAAAACATTAAATCCTAGAATTCCCAATCATAATATTCACCTTGATTAGTCACACGATGATGATATTAGTGTTCACGAACATGCTAGGGTTTTAACTTCACCAACTTCTTAGTTTAGAAGACGAATGGCCACAATTTTGTAAGTGGTGCTAGATTCAATTGGCTTCAATTTGTTAATTAACCACTTGACGATGGAATGGCTTTATATTAAGAGGCATTGTATGTATGTATATATAGATTTCCATTAAACAATTCTAAATTATAGTATATAAAATATATTACATATCATTAATTAGAAAAAAAATATTACCATGAAAGAAGACGGTATGATATACTATATACTATATATATATAATGTCTATATATCGACATAACTACAAAAATATATATTTTGATTATATATAATTATTTTTTCATATAATTTATTTATTATAAAATAGTATTTTATTTTGGATGATATTTATTGTTAATTCTATGTATTTTTTGGCCAGCTATATTATTCTATATATATTGACTAATGTGATATTATTTTTATTGAATAATATAAATAATAACTATTATATTACAGAAATATCAATCTATAAAATAATACGGTATGTATTGATGGATAATACTATATTATGGTAGCGAAATATTTAGTAATTGAGAGTTAAAAAAATATTTAATAGTTAATAATGAAATTGGCATAATTGATTGCATAGATTTTTTTTGGACAACAAACAAACGACATATAAAATATATTATAAATACTATTAAATTATATTAACTCCACCATTACATAACAAAAATAAAATTGGCATAATTAAATAATTAATTAGTATGTACTTGCATACGCATATAATATTTTGGCTGCTTGGATATAATTATTTTTTTTTGCTACGAACAACATATATTTAATATTATAGTAACTATTAAATTATCACCATTACATACCTAATAACCGAATATTGTTATATATATATAACGTTTATTCTATTGATTATTCTATATATATACCGCTTACGTGGCGGTCTATGGTCTTCCGGAACCAAACTGTATAGATTTATTATTTAAATGGAAACTTTTAATTAATTTGTTTCTTTATTTTACGTAGAGACTAAAATAGGAGATAAAAATACTTCTTAATTTAGAACCAATCAATATTTTATGCCTAAAATTAGATATATCCAATTAAATGCCGATTAGATTAGGAAACGCTGACTGGACAAACCGCCCACGTGTCAGTCAGAGGGCTTCCGGTGCCGAATTAATATAATATAGTAGATAGTAGATATTCATACATATTTTTATATAATATATATACTCTGATATTTTTATTTGCTTGTATAGAAACTTTAACGTTATAGTAGAATCGTAGTAGAATTTTATAATGTTTTTAGTAATTTTGGTAAGTATACTACGCTTATATTTAACGAAAAAGTTGAAGCTAACAAACAACACTTTAATTAGCAAAAGTTTTGTTAGTAATTTAGTAAATAGAAGTCATCAGACTAACAAATTGCACATTTAGGTGTAGTTGAGCTACCCCATTTTGGTAATTAACTCTATTAATAATTAATTACTGAAAAAGAATATATGTATGCACGTGTGGCTTTCAACTTCTCAACTTGGAGAAGAAGAAGAAAGCTGCAGGCACAATAAATAGAGCAACGAGGAGAGCAAAGCACGCAGCTCTCATTATTGCTTTACTCTCAGTCTTCGTCAAACATCTCGTCTTCTTCTTTAGAGTCATCATCAAATCTCCAATTTTCTGTTCATTAAACCCGCCCGGAGGAATCAAACAACTGATCAGGAAGAGAAATGCATGCCTAGTACGAATAATAAAACCCTAATTAAAATAAAACCCTAAACGAATGAAAGAAACCCTTATATTAAGAGAATGTGTGTCACAGAGGTTTACCAATCTAAAGGGTTCAAAATGGATCATTGGTTCCATGAAGACCTCCACGTTCCTATACATAATAAAGCCATTTAACATAACGTAAGCCACAAGCAAACCCAGACGAAGGCAAGAATCTATTTTTATATTATAAATGAAATAAATCAAAGACACTTACACAATGAAAGTGAAATAATACCCGTTATTTCGATATGAAATTGAAAGGAAAATCATAGCGTAAAAATCGCGGTCTGGTTTACTAATTTTGATTGGTGATATTTTATGAAACCGATGATCATTAAAAGAGTCTAAAATGCTTGCCTTATGACAATCTTCCCTTGATATGCATGGCATATATGAAAGCTGAAGCCTTTCCCAAGAGGCACAATGGTAGCCTTGTTCCATTCTGTCATATATATATCAAAATAAAAAACCAACTTAATTACTTATATATACATTATTATTAAAGAAAAAAAATAATTATATGAAATGAATCAGTTTACCTAGCTTCCAAGTAACACCCACTGTCATTCCTTCATTTGAAACTGGTTGAAACACAAACTCTATGTTTTTCCCCAGACATTTGATAAGGTAAGAAAACAACACCATCACTTGCTGCAATATTTCACCAGTTAAAATTCGACAAAAATCCTCACTTAAACTAATTTTTTATGAACAACATCGTCATCAGCATGATATATATGAACTTGCTTGTTGATTCGATATCATGTCAGGCATAAGACGCGTGGCTTAAGCAACTTTTCCCTAAACTCGAGCTTATAAGTGAAGGTATTCAGTACGCTTTTACTCATACTTTAACAGATACAATCAATGTCTAGTATTTGTTAGTTAGTTAGTTGTCGTAATTAAATATACCTGTTTTCCGCGAAAAGAATGGAAAAATGGAATAAAATTGCACCAACATCGACTATCATCCCCGAATATCTCCGACAATTCGCATATGTTTTTGTTCTTTATAGCATTGTTGAGCTTGAGAACAGCTTGGAGAGCTCGATCATCATCATCATCTTCATCTTCTTCCTTGGCAATTGAATCACCATTATTCGTGCTGCATTTCCTTAGCGGCAAACCCTTGCCACTCGAAAAGAAGGTACTTTGAGTAGAATAATAAGAAGGGGTTTTATGTAGGAGACGAACGTTGAGAAAATTAAGGTTTTGATGTTTGAAGCGGGGAGTGGTTTTAGTTTCTCTTCGTAATGTTTGAAGAGAGAACTTTGTAGGCAATCTCATTGGGAAGGTTTGAGGCATGACAAGTAGTGAGTTTTTGTACTTATTATTCCATCATACCAAAAATAGCAACATATATATTATTTTAGTTTATTTAAAAAAAATGGTTCTAATGATCGAATCATAGAAAACAACTAATTAATGGGCTCGATTATATATCACTGTTAAAGTGTATTTTGATTTTGACCAAAATTTTGATGAAGGCGCCTAGTGAGTGAGTTCATGAGATCATTAGGTGATGTTTATTATATAGACATGATATTTAATAATTAGCATAGGCTAGGATTTTTTTATTTAAATAATAAATAAAATATATAATATGGTGTAACGATTTAGTGTTATAGATTTTACGTTCAAATTCCGATTTGAAACTGAAAAGTATTTATAATTAGCATTTTACGACTTACGAATTAACTTATTGTAAGCATAAATTATTTTTGGAGCGGATATGGGTGGTGTGGTATCCTCTTTATGACTCGTGACATTATGCGAAAAAAAATGTAAATAAATAAACAATAGAGAATAAAGCGGGGCTGAAGCATAAATCGAAAGATGTTTGGGGTTAATAAGAAAAGAATAATATCCATATACGTAGGTAGAGCAAATGCTACATTTCACAAGCTAAGAATATTCTCTTTTTTGTTTTTTCATATTCGAGGTCCTTTTATTTAAGTATATTATAGTATTAATGTAACTATTTTTAGAAAAAAAACTCTCTATGAACAATAATCATTACTTTTTAAAAACCATAGTTTAGAATTATTTCTACTCATTATTTAACTTAATCAAATATAAATATACATTTATTTATCCTAATTTCCAATTTTCTTAAAAAAGGAATTTATTGTAGCGGACCCGGTCAGGCCTTACTTCGAAGTCGTCCAATTTGTTGTCCATCGGGCCTTTAATTGGGTAATTCGACTCACAGGCGGGCTCAAATCAATCCAGCTAGTCATTTATAAGATGCAAAAGACATAACTACCCCTAAACATCGACCTTATTCACCGAAAAGCCCTCCAACGGCGAAGTTCCTCTCTCCGGAGTGGCTAGCTCATCTGCAGGCTCTGAATCATCACCAGGTCGAATCGCAGACCACACCGATCCATAGAGACACGAAGTCAGACACTCTCAACAACCATGGCGGAAGACCTTGTTTTGGACACGGCGATCAGAGACTGGGTACTGATACCGCTCTCGGTCGTTATGGTCCTCATCGGCATCCTCCGCTACTTCGTCAGCAAGCTCATGAGCTCAAATCAAGTCCCTGACGCAAAGATTGTCAAGGAAGGGTACGCTATCCTTTTCATTATTGTTGTTCATAGCTCCTCAATCGATTATACTGTCTGTCATTGTTTGATTTTTCAGTTCCTTCAATGTTGTCTGTCAGGCAGCTGATTGTTAGGGCTAGAAATCTGCGCGCTGCCGCCAATTTCATACCTGCCAAGTCCTTTCGAGCTCGAAGGTTTTACTATAGCAACGAGGTTTGATTCCGATTCCGATTCCAATTTCGGGTTCTGTGTTCTTTCTGTCGAATTTAAGGTGGATTTTGTTAGTTCTTCACCTGCATCATAGAAATAGCGTCCATGCACTGATCTTGCTCATTAAAGAGACAAATATGGTGGTACATGAAATTGGCTTCGTATTGGATTCACAAGCATATATAGTTGACTCTCAGCACTATCTATAACTTTGTGAATTCTATAGTTCTAGTTGAAACTCAAAAGTGGTGGTTTTCCATGTACTTGCTAAGACTAGCATCATAGTTTATAGAAAACGTGTTTGATTGACAGGAGAATGGGCTATTATTTGTTCCAAAGGGCCAGAATCAAAATGCACAAGCTGCTCAGATGTTTTCTGACCCGAATATGGCAATGGATATGATGAAGAAGAACCTCTCCATGATCATTCCCCAGGTACTGCAAGGTTGTTGTATCTATTTTTCGCTTTCCTGTTGACTGTATCAAAGAAATGTATGATCTTTCCTAACATTTGCTGCATTGTGCAGACTCTAACTTTTGCATGGGTCAATTTTTTCTTCTCAGGGTTTGTCGCAGGTTTGTTTATCATAACTAAGCTCAATTCTTTATTTTCACATCTTTTTGCATAGTCTTTTGATACTCATCCCTATATCAGTAGTTGCAATATTTGATGGTTTGTGAATGTTTTATGGATATTATGAAGCATAACATGTAAGTAACTGGTTTTTTTTTAATCTTTACAGCCAAAATTCCGTTTCCTCTTACTCAGAGGTTCAGGTCGATGTTGCAAAATGGGATCGATCTTAGCACTGTTGATGTTAGCTACGTTAGCAGCCGCTCATGGTATGTGAGATTTCAGACACAAAATATTAGATACTTTTAGGAAAAGTCTCTAGCATTGAACTTGCCAATCCATTTTTCCAGGTACTTCCTCAATCTTTTTGGTTTAAGAGGTCTATTCAGTCTCATTCTTGGTGAAGAAAATGGTTAGTATCTCTATTTCAGAGACTCAGTCCTTACTTTATTTTCCTTTAAGTCTAGTAAAAGTATAACATAGGATCGATCCACACTAGCAAGTACTGTTTTTTTTTTCTTCAGAAACTCCTATTTAATTACACGATTCTTATATTGTGCTGTAGCTACTGATGATACACAAAGAATGATGCAAATGAGTGGATTCGGCTTTGATCCGACAAAGGTATTATATGAAATAATGGGTTTAGTAACTTAGTTCAGTATACTGTAAAGTTGAAATCTTTGAAGAATCTTCATCTGTCTAAGAATGATTCCTGATACTATGAAGCTGTCTGTCATGTTTCTTTCATCCAGAGCTTAGGTGCTGAGAAAGACGGTCTCGACATTGTCCAACACGATTGGGCGCTACCAAAATTCGAGCAGCGTGCTGAAACAGTGTTGAGGAAGCTTATCAATTAGGTGATGGTACGCTCTATTATTTATCAGACACAAACTGACACTGTTAATCATATTCATGGAAACTCTTTGAGTCGATGAAATCGTTCAGTTCCTTCACATTGTTTGATCTTTCGGTTGCTGCTGCTTTGAGATAATTCAGATTTGAAACTAAAAAAGGAATAATCATCATAAAGAGACATTAGATTAGACAAGGTTGTGTAGAGATTAAGAAAAGGATTGGTGTAGAAATCATTCATCACATACACACACACAGAGTAAAGGGTGGGGAAACTGTTTATGGCTTTGGTTTATAGGTGGGTCCAGTCTCCACCGCCCCTATACTTTTCCGGCAGCTTCTTTCTTCTGCTTTACAGATCTCATCTATCAATCTGTCCATCATTCAGTGCCAGAGGTATGTAATGTACTGATACAGAAAAAGCAACTCTATCAATTTGGAGTTTTCATCTAAACGAATATTGTTATTATATGGTCCACATTTTTTGTTGCAATATATATATGTAGACTTGTAGTACACATTTTTTCAGGAATGAAATAACTTATATTTCGACTAGTAAGAGTAAAATATTTGATGCAATGTGTAGAATCCAACTTCACAAGGACCTACTATATTTTTGAAAAAACTTGGTTCAGTGCTCTGTGCTTCCATATCTAAATAGGTTACTAGATGTTTGATGGCTTCTTATGTGAGTATACTGTTTATATAAGTCAACTAGTGTCGGTATTTTTATGGGTTTTTTTAATATATAAAAAAATTATGGTTAAGAGCCTAAAAACATTCTCAGCTATATAGGTCAGGACTCAGGTTGGTAATCGTTATTCCAGATTTAAAATATTGATCTTCGGTGTGCTAACTATCAAATTGGTTAATTTCCAATTTTTTCTTTTAAAATTAACTGAACAAAACCATATTTTCTAAGCAAATAAGCCTAAAGTGAGAAACAAATCCGATACTTTTAAAACAACATGTTTTTGTTGCTTAAAACGCTAATTTTAATTCCAAAATCAGTCGAAAAAATTGGAAAACAACATATTTGATAATTAAGACATTAAATATCAACATTTTAAATCTAAGATAGTGATTAGCAACATAATCTAAATACTGTTTTTAAGCTTCTTAATAAAAAAAAATTGTGCTAGATGAATTTTAATAAATGGCAAACAAATTTTTTTGCTAATCTAAAGTAGACTGTTTTTAAGCTTCTTAATAAAAAAAAAAAAAATTGTGCTAGATGAATTTTAATAAATGGCAAACAATTTTTTTTTATGTAATATGATACTTCGATTTAGCCTTTTATCCATTAAACAAAGATGCCGAGTTCAAACAATATTCATACTAAATATTTGAGTTCCAGTCCGATCGTTGTGTTTATATTGTAATGCTGACACCGAGTTTTTGTTTTCTCGATTTTTTGCGTCAATATGTTATATATTTCTGTAAAATAATAACAAATGATAAAGATAATGTATTATATATTATATGTTGTGTACACAAAAGCTAGCTCTGCTCAGCAAGTGCAAACATGAGCTTGCAGCATGTGAAGAAATCGTATGATATTATGCGTCTGGAGTATTTACAGACATTCACATCTAGAAAATATCATTATTTTAATTAAACAGGACATGCATGATTATTAGGATTCTGATTCGGGTCTTTAGGATCATACAATCCTTAAATTCCAGCCGTACAAATCAATTTGAATCACACTACAAGAATTTCAGCACCTTGGATCGGCTTAGAATTGGGAGCTTACGTGCTTAAATTTCAATTATCTAGCTACTCGGCACCAACCCCAAACAATTTATATATAGGCGTAATTTATTTATTTATTTTAGTTTCCTACGGGATTAGTGAGTGACTTGAGCTTGAGTTTTACATAGCAAAACTAAGTTCCCGAGTTATTTAAAAAAAAAAATTAGACAGTTAATAGCAATTTTTTTTTTTTAAAGTGAGTATATTTGTTATCGTACAATATTGAGGGATAAAAAAATAATGGGTCCATATATTTAATAAATGAAGCAAATAATGGTTATGGGGGGCACCGCCCTTTCCAAATAGTGGCTTTTGTTTGGTTGAGTCGACGCATACTTCCTATTCTAAATAGGAAGAAAGAAAGCAAAGGTGATCATCAAACCTTAAAATCATCATCCAATTTTTTGACCTAAACAGTAATTAATCAGCTATAATTAATCTTCTTTCTCAATCTCGGTCTACTTCCTAATTTCCTCTACTTGATCTTGAAAATTATTAAATTTATAAGCCACTTTTGGAGTGAAAAATACTAATATGCAAAAAACTTGATCATTCATTAAAATAAAAAAATAAAATAAAAATTATTCGATTAATGAGATTAGTGAAGTTACTTCGTAGAGTGGAATTTTAATCTGCGAACCTGTGATCTCTCATTAAAAAAGTAAATCATTTTATTTTATTTGATTTGGCTGTATAATTGAAGGACAAGGACAGTAATTATGTAGGCAGTGACTTTTGGTGAAAAAGAGAAAAAAACATCAACAACTAGACATCCATCCTAATATGTCCATTCATTCGTGTCAGCAACAACATCTCATCAATTTCACAACACATTATTAAGATTCCCTTTTCTTCTTCTTCTTCTTTTTCTTCATCTCCCTCACTCACTCATTCACTATATATAATGCCTCTAAGTTAACACTCTCTTCACCGTTCACACAAGAAGTGTTCTTCTCTCCATTCTTTCTCATTTCAGACTCCTCTATCAGCAGCTTCTTCTCTTCACCATTCACTATGGCAAGTGTTGAGGTATATACATAACATATTTCCGCACTCATCATTATGCTTTCGATCATATACTTCTCAGTTCTTTTTACTTAAATAACGTGATTTGCAGTGTAAACTGCTTAAAGTTGTTATCCTTTTAAATTCATTGCCATTGGTTCAAAGGAGATTCATGATCGAATATCGATCGATCAAACCCGTAAAGAGATCGGACCAACTGACATTTTTTATTCTGGATGTGCTCGGGCCGGTTTCTTTTAGTTTTCGGTTTCTTCAGTTGTTTTGCTCTGCCATAGCCTTATTTATTTGCTTGGCCTTTAAGGTTGCATCAGCTGCTACAACATTGCCCGAGGCACCGGTTGAGGTGGCAAAGACAACCGAGGAGACTGCAGTTGCCGAAAAGGTGGTGGCAGCCGAGGAGGTGGCGGTCGAGGAGGTGGCGGTCGAAGAGGTGGCAGCCACTGAGCCAGCTACTCTTGCAGTAGAAGAAGAAGAAAAAGAGCACAAGGAAGAAGAAACCACAGAAACTCCAGCTGAGGAGCCAGCAGCTGAAGTCGAAGCCAAAGCCGAAGAAGCTGAGGAGCCAGCAGCTCAAGTCGAAGCCGCGGCTCCAACAGAGGCCGAAGAAATTGCACCGGAAGAAGCTAAGGTTGAAGAAGCAGTAGCTGAGGTGGTTGTGGAGAAGCAAGAAGTAGAAGCACCTGCAGCTGAAGAAGAAGAAGCTATCACTGAGGCTGCTGCCGGAACAACTGAAGCAGCTCCGGCAGCACCAGTTGAGGAGGAAAAGCCGACTGAGGAAGATGTTGCTGTCGAAGTCCCCGTCCAGAAGGCCGATGCATAATAAAATCACAAGCTTACTCTCCAAATCCACGGTTTTTTGGTTACTTGGGTTGCACGGATATTGTTAGTAATGGGTTGCTTGTTGTCTACGGTACTGAAATATTGCTTATGGATTTTGCTTATTATGCATGTATGTGGTTAAATGGTATGTAATCTCCGAGATATGAATAATATCATCTTTATTTATCCTTCAGTTTCCTTACCGATGAAAAAGAAAATATCGAATCCAGCCGGATCAAAATCCCGATTTGAAAAGAATTGTTCGATGCCAATGAGCAGCCGAGCCGGGTGGGTCATCGAACTATTCAGGCAAAAAATAAATAATGTAGCAAAAAGAAGCCCTACACAATAAGTTAATAACCATTGAGACAAAAACACTGTAGCAGAAAAACCCTACACATCATATCACATGATGAACCCTAAAGAAAAGATGAGAATGATGATTTTGATTATGTTTTCTTTCAACTTCTCCCCTCCCTCCCCCTATACTATTCACAAAATGCTACCCAGAATATCATTCTATGTGCAATTTACAATTTTTAATATCTCTCCTTATTTTGTTCAAATCTCACCAGGTTCCAAAGCTGGACCCAACATGTTCTTGAACAATGACATGAAGTCGGTCTCTCATGGTGGACAAAGACGGGTAAGGAGGGAAGCAGATGCGGAAGAAGCATGTATGGGAGGTGGGTAGCCGTGATGTTGGCTCCTGCGACTTGTAGATGTGCAGCCTAGAAGCTAACCCTTGGAACCCCTCCGTTGGTAGATGCCGAACCGATGTCCAGAAAAACAAAAGCTCCTGTCTCTGCGTAGCACTCATTTCTTCGACAACCTGAAATAACAAATGCAGTTAGTTGGTCATGTTTGATCAAATCAATGGTCTTTAGCTAACATTCTAGTTAGTCCAAACAATAATGCAATATTGATACTTCAATTTGCACAAATCCTCAACAATATGCACTAAAGCAGATGAAAATTCTATATCATCAGCATCAATGATTATCCAGCAAGTACAAAGGCTCAATAAGAAAGAAAAAAACAAGAGATGTAAAAAGAGGATAATCATGATGAAAGAAGTGAGTGTACATCATAATATCCAATTATCCATCATCTATCCAGATCAAAGCCGAAGAATAACAGCAATAATAAAGTAAAACAGTATAAGAATCCCCTTCTGGAAATAGACAGAGAAGGGTATTGCCCAGCCGGCCTTACTAAGAACAAAACCTCACCTTCACTGAAAGACATTTACATGTTCTTTGCATAAATGTCAGGGAAACACTGAACTGAAATGCTGAAGTGAGAGTGAATTTCTCAACAAAAAAAATGTAAGTGAGAACATACCTTCCAAAACCAGATTATATGAGGATCATTCACTTGGTAGCCATTGTACTCAGTATGCGACTTCCAATCTTCAACAGATATGTTATTTCCACTACCCCGGAGCATCAAATCAAGGTCTTCAAGATCTATACTTTGAAAGAATAAACATTTCCGATGCTGGGTGGATATGATATCAGTAAACCCTTCATCAAATTTAGAAACTTGCTCTGAGATGGATGTCACAAACCGATGCTTTACGAGAAGCTTCACATACTCATCTCGATTCTTGCTTGTAACCACTATGTTTTTCCCACCGGGGCAAAGGTCCACGGTCCTTCTTGATCCCAACTCTTCGATTTCCCTGACAAAGGTTAATCCTAAAGCATCTGAATCTATAAATTCAGGATCCATTTCCAGAATCTGCTTGGAGCTATTATAGAGAAAAGGATCTGCGTCCCGTATATCCTCCAAAGAAATACTCTGACCAACCAATTGCAAGAAAAATACGCGATCCAGTACGATACCTACTTGCACTTTGTGCATCAATGACAAGGCAATTATCCGCCCAGAAAACTTGAAGTAGTCAAGGTGCATTGGCTCAACCTTGGAGGCTGTGCATAAAATGGAGCATACATGGCGTCAAAACTACTCAAGCTTTGGAGGTTAATATCTATTGAAACTTCATGTTTTTCCTAACAAGCATCATAGAGAATCGACTAACAACAAATGCAACAGAACAGAAATGCGCAACGGATACTAAATTCCAACAAAAACTTAACAGTCACATAGCAATTTAGTTTTTAGAAATTCCAAGCATCAACTGGGTAGTTACTAGCTAGGCAACGAACATATTTATAGTTTTTTTTGGCCACTGAACATATTTATAGTTAAATACAAGGTTATGAAGGATTTCTGAGATACTGTTAAGATGATTATTATTAAAAACCCATATCTTCCTTTTCTCTTTTCCAATGTGGATAACCCTTTCCTAGCCTCTGTGCCTTAGTTCAATACAATCCTTAAAACACTGGGGCTAATTATCAGTTTTCCCCTGATTGGGAATGAGACGGCTCTATCCAATTATTTAGCTTAAACTTAGGCATATCAATATGGCAGCTTCAATAGTTTTAGCTCTAGCAACTAAGAGAATGGACTTGCATGACATTTTGTCGGATCCTGCAAAGCTGCAGTGAATTACATGAACATTAAAATGCATGTAATTTACCTGCAGATTTTTAATCCAAAGATATTTTTTTTCTTTTTTGAAGTTAAATTAAGGATGTTATAGCTCGATGCCCATCCTATCAATCATCTCCAGAGCCCATCTAAACCAGTAAGTTGATTACTTTCTACAAAACACAGGTCTCAGTTAAGGATGTTGTTTTCTGATGCTCAACCTATCAATCATCTCCAGAGTCCATTTGGACCAGTTAGTTGATTACCTAAATTCTACAAAATTCAGGTCTCAGTTTACAAATACGATATAGGCCAAAATCTTATCATGCGTCTCATCGAGAGGAAAGCAAGCTAATACTGTTCCAGCTTCAAATCCAAACCAACAAATCAGTCTACAGAGACAAACGAAAACTACAGCTATGAAACTATTACAGTGATGCAAGCCATTTGAACAGTAGTTCTTTGAGAAGTGCATAACACAAACAGATCATAAAACTGAAGTACTGTCAATTTCTACACTCATAGCTATCTTCTTACCTCTTTTCAAACTAATTTGATTTATCCTATAATTAAGATAGTAAGAACTGATAAAGAATGAGATCACAAGTACCTGGATTAGGATAAAACCTTGTACGATCGTTTGGACAAGCAACAAAAAGAGCATTCTCTTGACTGAAAAGAGCTTGGCACACCAGGAAAAACCACTCCCTTAGAACTCCAGGACCAGTTGCTTCCTCATTCTTAAACTCCATGAACAACCCTGCATGCAACGACTCCGGCTCTGTCTGAGCCACATACTCGAAAGATTCATTCAGCAACTGTGATCTGTCAATGAGCATCTCAAAATGTTCCTCATAGTCATCCTTTATCTCTGGAAACAGCATCATCACCAAATGCCTCCTGCATTCAAAATTGGTCACGTCCTTACGGCACAAGAGCCAATTATGACCATCGTTTCGCTTCACGTATCTGAGAATCAGTGTACATATAGCATGCTTCCTCACTCTCAAAACCTTGGATAGTTCGACTTCTGCTCCAACAAAGTAGTCAGATATCGCCTTTAGTTCTTTCAGAATGGCAAGATACTGAGACCATCTTTGCTGAAACATATGAGCATCTAAAGTTGATTTGTCAGCCAACGACTCCTCCATTTTAGCAAGACATATATCCATTTTCCTCAACATGCCCTCAAAAATATGATAAAGATGCTGAATTTCATCAGTGAAATTTGGATCATTCGGACCCTTCTTCTGCAATGGCGTAGAGATTGTATACCCGTAAAGCTCAGTCATGGCAGCGAACACATGGGTTAAGAAAACGGAAAAATCATGAACGTCGGCCTGCAATGGCACCAGAGTGACGGGTGATTCAACATTCTTGGCCAAATCACTAGACAAACTTGCACCTAGCTCGCTAACAAAAGGAAAGATCTCTTCCACTGAAATCAATCTCTCCACATTGTCCAAATCCTTGCACTTGGAGATTCTCATAACCCCTACTGCCTCAGTCTCCAACAACAGTGACCCAACACAGCTACGACACGATGAATACAAAGGATCGGCTGGAGATATCTTCCTCAGCAGGTTACAGAATGCCAGCACTATAGGAGCACAAAGAGAATGCAAACTCTTGGGCAGCATAGTTCTTATCGAGTCCAAGAAATGCTTAATGCATTCTTCAGCACAGTGCTTGTTACCTTTGATGGGAGACGTGTAGAGTATAACCAGAGCTGATGGAGCCGAAGAAGAGAGAAAAATCTGGAGATGGCCAGGGGCGTTCTCATTATCATTCTTTGTTGTCAGCGTCAAGTAGTCATATAATCGATTCTGTATTAGCTTCGCAGCGTTCAGCACAGATTCACCTCTACAGAGACGGCAGATAATGGCGATCATGTCATCGATGATCTGCCATGCCTTTGGGTGCTTAGTGCTCCTAATTCGTCCCACCAAATGGAGACTGGAGTCGTTTTGGATTGAGCAGTCAGCTAGGGATTGATCCCACTGAAGCTGCTTCCCCCAATAAATTAGCCTCTGCTCCACGACCGGAATTCCAGTGCGCTTTTGAATCCGCTCGTGGATTGATATCACCTTGTCGCTGGAATCCGCCTGGATGACCATGGTTTTGCTGCCGGATATAATCCTAACGAAGAACTGGAGCCATGACGGTGGAGGAGGAGGAGTGCGTTCCAGCAGCTGTGAAGAGGATGCCAGAGACGAGGAGGCGGCGATAGCTGTAGAGCTCGCGGACTGGTGGACAGCATAGAACTCGTCCTTCCGCATCCGTACGGAAACTAAATCTTCAGTATCGCCTCCATAGGCAGCCGCCGGAGCAAAATCCTCTAGCTTTCGCTTCCCAGAAGGGAAGGACAACGAAACGTTACTTCGCCGACGATCGGTGGGTATCACGGTGCCGGCGCAATTGGTTGAGATAGACATGAAAGGCGGGGCCGGCCCCACTCGCCGGTTGGACGGCAGCGGAGTAGCGTCAGCGAAGACGGTCGAGTCGCGGTGGCGGGAGTTTGCGCATGGAATAAGGACCGTGAACCGCCGCTCAATACAACCCAAACCCTTAAATACTTCACGGGAAAAGGGAAGGTCAACGAGAGAGAAACGCAGAGGGCATGAATTCCGTGAAGAGAGAAGGATGATCGGAGGATTCTTGTTATGGGTTTTGAGACTGGAGAGAGCTTTTCTTCTTTCTCCTTCGGAACAGTCGTCGACGATGAAGAAGAAGACTGTAAATTTACGCTAAACGATTATATTAATTATGTGGAGAAATTTAGAAAACATGACCCTAATCTCTACAAAATTTCAATTTTCAACCAAGGTTTATGAAACTAGAATAGAGAGACCAATGTTCAAAAAATGTACAATTTATCCACTTTAATTAAGAAAGTGAATCCTAAAGTTAAAAAATACTGCATTTTGCATCATATACCTTTCCGTTCCGAAACAATCCATCAATATATACTCGGAGTCTATTAATGATGGATCTTCCTACAATGCTCTCGGAAGAGCACCATGCTTTTGTCACTAATTTTTTTTTTATTTTTCTATTGCATTAAAGGTGAATCCATAGGGAAATTGATATTATTAATAGTATGATACACATCTTATGTGTAGTTAAAAAAAGTCATACTTTTTCATACTTTTAAAGTTTTACTTATGTTACAATTAAGTCCACCATAGTATTAAAAAAACAAAAAACATGGTGCTTCAAGAGCATGGTAGAAAAATCCATGATGTTAATGTCAAACTCAATTTGCAAAATGGAAAGGTTTACTCTTGGATCTTTAAGCCTGACTTTTGCATCCGCTTTTCTGATTCCGTTTGGATCGGCATCTGTAAGATGAAAAGTGTGGAGTGTACTTCATGATTCTACTCCGAAACTTAAATTAGTATAGTAGTGGTGAGTGATGGGAACCTTAAAAATAAATGTGTAAAGGTTACTAGGTATAAAGTATCTTAAAACCAGTCTACTTGATAGCTCATTTGTTGTGATTGGTTGATAAAGACGGTACCCGCCTTTTTTAATTGGTGGAGATAGGGCAATGGATCAACAAGTGACAAATAGGTTGACACCTCTCAGTTCATATGAAAAAGGGTTTTCTATAAATATGTGACAAATAGATCGCCACCTCTTTTTTATTAAAATGAAGGGTTTCCTCCACATCTTCATCATTAAGAGGAATGGTTTCCTCTAAGCATATCACTTTCTTAATTTTTCGTTAAGTGGATTTTTTTTTTTTGTTACTTTTTAAATAAGAATTTATCTTCTTTTTTTTTAAATCATGGCTAAAAAAAATTCATCTTTTTACCAAGTAGACTTGTTTTTTAGGGAAACCAACAATTTCAGTCTAGACTTTGTTCATGGCCCGCTCTCTGATACTCAAAGGTGGTGTTTGGATGGATGTAATGTGAGATGTAATTTCACATTACGTCTCACATTACATTCACATTACGTTGTTTGGTTTGTCAAATGACGTAATGTGCATTGTAATGCAATGTTCATTGTAATATGAGATTATATCTGAATTCTATTCAACGTAATGTGAGATTATATCAAAAGACGGATGTAATGTGAGATTACGTCCAACTTTACGGAGTGCTATTATTTTATTATTATTTATTAAATAGATAAAATGTTTTATATTATCTTTTTTGTTTATTATGATAATAATATTGATATTATTATTAGTTTTTTTATATGCTTCATAACTAATTATTATAATAAATAATATTGCACATGATGCTCGTATAAAATGAGTAAGTATTTTTCGTTGCATTTTTATGAAAATTATATTATAATATATATATATATATATATATATATATATATATATATATATATATAGTTTTAATTATAAGAATTTTATTAGTTGTGTGTATTTTGAGTTTAAATATTTAGTATTTAGAATTCATAATGACTATAGAATTAACAACAAAAATAATATTTAAGAAGTTAGTTGTTGTCATATATATTCTTTTAAATCTTATCATATTAAAATATAATATTCTCTCATATAGATTAATATAATAATAATAAAGTCACATTACAATGCACATTACAACACATACTAAACATTGTAATCTAATATTACATTCTTCATTACAGCACAACCAAACACTGCAATCTAACATTACATTACGTAGCTCACATTACTTGTAATCTCACATTTCAAGCAATCTCACAATACGTCCATCCAAACGCCCCCAAATAAGCTTGAATTGGAATAGTTAACAAATAGAAGGTCGATTTATTTAGTCGTCTAATTTTTTTTTTTCAATTGAGCCATCGATGCTTATAAAATAACTTATATAAATATAAAACATTTCTTAGTGACGAAACTAAATGTATGAAGCGCTGACGGTAAAATGCTGGTTATTAATATTTTTTTTATTTTTTTAGTCACTAGTGGTATTAAACCTCTGACTTCTGATTAGTAGATGATGCACTATTTTACTAGATGCATATTTTTTGTATACATATACTTTTAAAAGTAAGTAGAAATTTTCAATTTAAATGAGATCTACTGAGGATTCCATTAAAAAAAAAAAACAGATTTATTGAGGCCGAGCCCATAAAGAAAAAGACCATAAACTTGTCATGAGTTTTTGTGTGTGAATAGATGCTAATATCTTGCAAAAAAAAAGAATAGATGCTAATATATTAAAGCAATGTAAATGCAAGTCCTTCTACCAAAAAAAAATGTAAATGCAAGTCCAAAAAAATATAATAAATTTTACCAAAAATATATAATAATAATAATAATAATAATAAAATACTAAAAGTCCAAAGTAATTCCTTTTATTGGCCTTTATTAATAGCAAAGCTCCAAAAAAATATGCGTCGGTTGTCAACACAGTGATAAATACAACACTCCAAAAACAGATCCTGAAATACAACACTATGTCTATGGACTCCACCGCCACATGCGATCATACTTAGGGGTGGCAATTCGTGCTATCGTGCGTGCTATCGTGCGCATCATCGTGTCGTGTTAAACTTACTGAACACGAACACGCACGATAAGCTTATCGTACCACATTTTACAAACACGAACACGACACGGATAATTTCGTGCGTGTTCGTGTCGTGCTATCGTGTTGTGAAGGATATTCGGTTGTATATATATATATATATATATATACGAGATCTTTGAGCAAAAATCAAAATAATTAACTTCATATTTAAAAAACCATGAATTAATACGTCACTATTCATAAGTTAGTATTATATAGTTTAAAAACACTAAATAATAAACCACTAATTGGAGGTAATAGATAAGATTTGCTCAAAAAATACCTTAAATTTAGTCTTATTAGCACAACTTTATCGTGTTATCGTGCGTGTCGTGTTAGGATACTCAAACACGAACACGGCACGGAAGTTATATCGTGTTAGTCGTGTTCGTGCTATCGTGTTATCGTACTGCCATATGCTAGCACGAACACGGTTTTTTTCGTGCGTGTTCGTGTCGTGCTATCGTGTCGTATCACAAATTGCCAGCCCTAATCATACTCTGTAAATTGACCAAACTTTTGCTGTAAAATGCATTATTCTCGACATTACCACACACATTACATTCACACACTGTAGAATTACATTAACTAACGAGAAAATATTCAAACAAATCCTTTAATTACAAACACAGCTCGGTCCAAACTTGGTCTCCATCGCTCCGGGATATACATACTTCAACAAGGGTCTGATTTAGTCCCAATGTAGCAACTTTGGTAAATTTCATCTAGTAGCAAATTCCCCTGAACAAAGTTAAAATTATTGCAACCTTTTTTAAACAGTTTCAGAGTTGCTGATGTATTTAGGCTACAAGATACAGATGTGTTGGTTCATAATAACGAATGAATTTTTTACATAAAGTTAAAAACAAAAACCCACATTTTCACAGTAATCTTTTACCTCTCAATTTCCAAACTCAAGTAGTAATTACGATAACATAATAATAAATAAATAACAACAGTGGTGCAGCAAAACCAATTAAAAAAAAACAGCAGCTATACTTTAGAAAATATGCAATACTAGAATACTTTATATAGCAGTAATTATGCAACCCAAAAAAGTGAAGAACAGCATTAGTTTTGCAGCAGAACTGGTTCTGATATACCAAATTGCTAGCTATCTAATTGGACTTTTCAGGTGAATCACCACTAACCTGAAACGATTCATGTCAAGTGCTTAGTATAACCAAAGAGCTCAGACTGCATCACCAATGAGCCTAAATGGTGCAAATTCCCTCAGCTCACGTGTTGTATCAATGGTGAAATAAGGGATTTGGTCCAGCAACTGGGATTACAGTTCTGATTCTGGATCTATCCCGAAGCAAATTCCTCACCAGAATCAGGTGTAGCAATTGAGAGATTCACTCCAGCATCTTGAAATTGCAGAGATTCTCTTCAAAGAAATTTCCACTTCATAGATGAGCCACCAATCAGTACCATGAAATATTATCACCATATAAGAAGCTCATCACTCTCTGCAATGTGTTAGACCAACCATCCAACCATACAAGAGCAAAGAAAGCAAAATATCAACGGAGAAGGCCACTGCAAAAAAAAAAAAAAAATCTTTGTAAGTTGTAACTATCAGATGATATCAGACTATTACTTCAGAAAAACACAATACAAACATTAAACTTTTCATTTTCATTTTCATATTCGATGAGAATGGATCGTCTAATGTGCTAAAAAATACAGTTGCCGTAAGAATACGTTGCAACTGAGTAACAAATCAGCTGACAAACAGTGACACAGTAGTATTAGGAGGAGGATGAGTAGAAGCAGAAATAAATACACGATAAAAGTAACTTAGTAATAATCAGCAATAAATATGAATCTCGATTTATTTTCTTGCTTAAGCAATTATCAACTTTCAGCAAACTTACTATCTACCAAAGGGTAGGTTTCTATGCGTAAAATAACTCATGTTTCAAAATCACATGATAATTCAGCAAGCAAAGTTTATAAGTTTAGGAGGAAATTTTGTAGCATTAAAGTTTTGTGAGGGGTCTCTAAAGTATCAAAACAAATGTAACACTCAAAGTCAAGAATTAACCCAAAGACAAATAGAAAACAAAAGGAACATAAGACGGAGGATTAGAAACCGTCTTCTCCTTGCGATATCTTTCCTGATTAGCCTCGTATAGCGATCAAGTACTGGAAGTAAGATGTCATCCTTAGGGACCCTACTATCCTCCATTTCACAAAGAACCCCTCTTACTTTGGCAAAGTTGCGAACTTTTAGGTACCCAGAAATTAGAATAGTGTATGTCACGACATTAGGATACACCTTCTTGCTTTTCATCTCACGTACCAACCACTCAGCTTCATCCATTCGTTTCTGCTTCCAAGATCCATCAATGAGACTGTTATAAGTGTAAACATTGGGAATGGGTTGTTTTTTCATATGGGAAAATAATCTCTTAGCCTTATCCATCCGTCCAACTCTACAAAACCCAGCAATAAGCGATATGTACGATACCACATCAAGACTTAAACCTTCACGTTGCATCTCCCCAAATACCCGATGAGCTTTCCTAACTTCATGAACAGAACATAGCATTTGGATGCAAACTAGATATGTCACTCTATCGGGGACGATGCATATTTTTCGCATTTTTTTATAAAATCTCTTTGCTTCCTCCAATTCTGACTGTTTAAAATATCCATACATAACAATACAGCACATGACCCGCGAGAGGATGTTCTTCTTCAGCAAAAGAGGAATACATTGCTTTACCTTTTCTACTTGACCTTCTTCGCACAGTTTTTTTACAACTGGTGCATAAGTGTAAGAATTGGGACTAATACCACGGAGAATCATTTCATCAATTAGTTGCAAAGCTTCCTCGACTTGCCCCTGCCTACAATAGCTATCAGCAATAACATTGTAAGTGACTGTATCGGGTGTAATTCCATTTTTTAGCATTAAGAACAATTTTTCAACTGCTTTATCTAACTGCCCATTTTTACAAACCCGTGAATCAGACTGTTATAGTTGAACCTATTGGGAACAATGTTATGATGTTCTATCATCTCTTGGAAAAGTTCTTCGGCCGAATCCACTTTCCCCAACTTACTAAGACCATTAATGAAGATGTCGAACACAGTGTTGTCAAATTTATAACCAGAGGCTCGAATGTGAAGCATCTCAAGAGATTCATCAATGCGACCAGCCTTATTCATACCATAAAAGATTGAACCGTAGGTAACGATTGAAGGTTTTATCCCTTCATGTTCCATTTCATTCAACAAAGATAAACCTCTATCGCAGTCCCCATTCTTACAGAGCCCATCAATTAGGATGCTATAGCTGTAACAATCTGCCAATAATCAATATCCCTTCATTTCTTCCAAAAGTTTCAGTGCTTCATCTAAATCGCCTTTCTGGCAGAATCCTTGAATAACCGTATTGAAAAAGATAATATTCAGAGGCAGGCCCTTTTGTTGCACATCCTTGATATGATCCATCGCCTCCTCAACACAACCAAGCCTACATAGCCCCTTAATGATTGAACTAAAGGCTACCACGTTATGGCTCATTCCACTTTCCGTCATGTAATCAAGTAACTGTAATACTTGGCTAGTAAAAATATTCTTCTCGAAATCCCCACTACTGTAAAGGTTCAACATGATTGCGTAGGTGTGAATGTTGAGTTCGGGCCCAGATTCTTTAATATCATCAAAAAAGTTTATGGTACTGTCTGCTCTATCTGCTTCAACTAGACACTTGAGCAAGAAATTGCATGATCGAATATTTGGCACAAGGCCAATTCGTTTAGCCTGCTCAAAAACATCCAGTGCATTCTCAAGCATGGAATTGGCAGCAAAGACCTTGATTAGCACATTAAAGACATAAGCTGAGCTTGAGGCATACTTAGGCGTAACAGAATCAAGTAAAACAGGAAACAGTTCACACATGTCCAGGTTCACTTCCCTGAAATAATTGACTATGTCTCTCAGCAGAGCGTACACTTCTCGTCCCATCAGAGCCACTGCAAAAATGTGAACTTTCATCCTGAATGCAGTCATTGAATGGTCAAGACCATGAATTTTCACCGCTTTGCAAAACCTAGTTTTCCTGGCAACCTTCCAGTCCAGAGTTTTGAGCACTGTACAGACCACAGGAAACAATCCACCCCTTCGATCGTAGGAACCCTAGTCCTTGCCAAAACTTTTTCAGCTTCAGTATTAGTCACTCTCTGCATACTTTCGTCGAACAGGTGGTGGTCATCCAATAGCAAGGAGGAAGGCGCTGAACCGTAGAAATTGAAGGTACGGTTTCCATGATGGATAACCGAACAACGCCGTGGAAGGACTTCGAATCTACAGATTCTCCGAATGGGACGATCACCCATGAGTAAAAGGAGCAGAAATCTCTTAGACAAACTACCTACAAAAGGTTTTATCCAAAAACCCTGCTTGGCAAAGAAATCCTCCTAATGGAGCAGAATTCAATCCCCAAAAAAAAAATTCATGAAACCAAATGAACAAGTAGAGATGTTGAACGGAGCAGAACAACAAGAAGAATCACCTTCTCTGTATCTCTTAATTGATTTGGATTCGAACTTGAAGGAAGTGAGGACTAGAGCTGAAGAGCTTATCAATGCACATACAATTTGAGGGGTTGTAGACATGGAGACCTGGAGTGTAAGTCAATGAGGATTGAGGAGTATGAGGCAATGGCGGGAGAGCCTGAGGGAAGACGGCCAGAGAAACGGGTTTGTCGTTGTTGAGACTTGAGAGCAGGGTTATCAGAACCGGACCGGACCGGCGGTCCGACCGGATTTGACCCGAACCGGACCCTCCACCGGTCCGGTTTGCTGAAAAGATCGATATGGAGGCGAATCCGGTTCAAATAGCCGGTTTTGGGGGAACCGGCTGGGTTTTAGATAACCGGCCGAGTTATTGGTTCACCGATTTACTGAAAAACAACTTAAATCCCCTAAAATCCTATGCCTCCATCAACTGTCTCCGGGGAAGCTCCACCGCCGACGAGTTGACCGGTCACCTCCACAAACAGGAGACATCGTGGAGGAGCTAGCCGTCGACAGTGACTCAGAGCCGATCAAGTCGTCGTTCAAGAAGGGGCGGCGGCGTACAAGAACAGGAGAACTTCTGTTTTCATCAGAGTCAGCCGTTGGAGGAGCGGGTTCGCGGAGTTGCAGGAGAAGACCAGTTGGAGAAGTACGATGCGTCACTAAGATAAAAGTGACTAATGAGGTTGGATCGTTTACAGATTTGGAGTTGAAGGAGGTCTAGCTAGATGTAGATCTGAGTAAGGAAATCACAAAGGATGAGGGGCACTTAGTTGTAGATGTGATCGACTCCTTTACTTTATCTTCTTTGGAAAGGCTAATTTTGCTGCTGCTGTTGGTGGTGTTCCCCGTGACCATCACCTTTGGAGAAGTGCTAGACTTAAATCTGGATAAGGAAATCACGAAGGAAACCTTTCCTTAGGATGCTGTAGATATGAATTCTGATAGGCTCATATTCTTAGAAGCCTTTCCTTAGGATGTTGGCAGATCCCACTTCCCTCTTGCCAAGGAAGTGCAGGAGTTGCGGAAAATGGGAAAGAAAGGGGAGGGAGCATTCAGACTGGGTTCGAACCGGACGAACCGGTAACCGGTGTCTTTGTCGGTCCGATGTCCGGTCCGGTTCTGATAACACTGGTTGAGAGAGATGAACCGGATGGAGAAAACCTTTTTCTTTTTAGGAAGCTGAATAGCTGATAGTTGATGACTTGATGCACTTTTTTTTTAGTTGGCAATAATTACAATATATATGTCACCGTATCACATTCGGAATGGACAGGAGGAACTCCAGTGCAGTGTTATCAGAACCGGATCGGACCGGTGGTCCGACCGGATTCGAACCGAAACCGGACCATCTGCTGGTCTGGTTTGCTGAAAATACTGATAAGGAGGCGAGCCCAGTTCAAATAGCCGGTTTTGGGGGAACCGGCCGGGTTTTAGAGAACCGAGCGAGTTACCGGTTCACCGGTTTACTGAAAAACAACTTAAATCCCCTAAAATCCAGCTCTGCCTCCGCATAGTCACTCGCTCCAGGCCGTCTCCATCAACTGTCTCCGAGGAAGCTCCACCGCCGAGGAGTTGACCGGTCACCTCCACAAACAGGAGACATCGTGGAGGAGCTAGCCGTCGACAGTGACTCAGAGCCGATCAAGTCGTCGTTCAAGAAGGGGCGGCGGCGTACAAGAACATGAGAACTTTTGTTTTCATCAGAGTCAGCCGTTGGAGGAACGGGTTCACGGAGTTGCAGGAGAAGACCAGTTGGAGAAGTACGATGCGTCACTAAAATAAAAGTGATTAATGAGGTTGGATCGTTTACAGATCTGGAGTTGAAGGAGGTCTAGCCAGATGTAGATCTAAGTAAGGAAATCACAAAGGAGGAGGGGCACTTAGTTGTAGATCTGATCGGCTCCTTTACTTTATCTTCTTGAAAGAGGCTGATTTTGCTGCTGTTGTTGGTGGTGTTCCCCGTGACCATCGCCTTTGGAGAAGTGCTAGACTTAGATTTGGATAAGAAAAACACGAAGGAAACCTTAGGATGTTGTAGATATGAATTCTGAAAGGCTCCTATTCTTGGAAGCCTTTCCTTAGGATGTTGGCAGATCTCACTTCCCTCTTGCCAAGGAAGTGCTGGAGTTGCGGAAAATGGGAAAGAAAGGGGAAAAAGCGATCGGACCGGGTTCGAACCGGACGAACTGGGAACCGGTGTCTTTGTCGGTCCGATGTCCGGTCCGGTTCTGATAACACTGGTTGAGAGAGGTGAACCAGATGGAGAAAACCTTTTTCTTTTTAGGAAGCTGAATAGCTGATAGTTGATGCCTTGATGCACTTTTTTTTTAAGTTGGCAATAATTACAATATATATGTCACCGTATCACATTCGGAATGGACAGGAGGAACTCCAGTGCAGTGTTATCAGAACCGGATCGGACCGGCGGTCTGACCAGATTCGAACCGGAACCGGACCCTCCGCCGGTCCGGTTTGCTGAAAAGACCGATAAGGAGGCGAACCCGGTTCAAATAGCCGGTTTTGGGGGAACCGACCGGGTTTTAGAGAACCAGCCGAGTTACCGGATCACCGGTTTACTGAAAAACAACTTAAATCCCCTAAAATCCAGCTCTGCCTCCGCATAGTCACTCACTCCAGGCTGTCTCCATCAACTGTCTCCGGGGAAGCTCCACCGCCAACAAGTTTACCGGTCACCTCCACAAACAGGAGACATCGTGGAGGAGCTAGCCATCGACAGTGACTCAGAGCCGATCAAGTCGTCGTTCAAGAAGGGGCGGCTGCGTACAAGAACAGGAGAACTTCTGTTTTCATCAGAGTCAGCCGTTGGAGGAGCGGGTTCGCGGAGTTGCAGGAGAATACCAGTTGGAGAAGTACGATGCGTCACGAAGATAAAAGTGATTAATGAGGTTAGATCGTTTACAAATTTGGAGTTGAAGGAGGTCTAGTCAGTTGTAGATCTGAGTAAGGAAATCACAAAGGAGGAAGGGCACTCAGTTGTAGATGTGATCGACTCCTTTACTTTATCTTCTTGGAAGAGGTTGATTTTGCTGCTGCTGTTGGTGGTGTTCCCCGTGACCATCACCTTTGGAGAAGTTCTAGGCTTAGATCTGGATAAGGAAATCACGAATGAAACCTTTCATTAGGATGTTGTAGATATGAATTATGATAGGCTCCTATTCTTGGAAGCCTTTCCTTAGGATGTTGGCAGATCTTACTTCCCTCTTACCAAGGAAGTGCAGGAGTCGCGGTAAATGGGAAATAAAGGAGATGGAGTGGTCGGACCGGGTCCGAACCGGACGAACCGGGAACCGGTGTCTTTTCCGGTCCGATGTCCGGTCCGGTTCTAATAACACTTCTCCAGTATATCAGCTTCTTCTTTTTAAGGCCTAGACTAGATTGCATCATTGCATGAGTTGGCTCGAAATATCGATTTGAAAATCTGAAAACAGTAAATTCATTTGGGAAAATACCGACTTATATTCCTCCGTTTTTTTTTTTTAAAGAAAATGGATGGATAATACTGTGTTGTCAGACCTAAAATCTAACCTACGGCGAATTACGTTTTGAAAACGCGTGGATATTGAAAATAGTCGCCACTAGTTAATTAATGCTAACTAGAATTCTAGATTACCTAAGCGAATAACGAATTAAACATTTAGGTATAAAATCGTTTACGATCAGAAATTCGAGTTCGGGGGTTCTGTTACGAATTAAAAATATGATTTTTAATTACGCCTTTTCGATACTCAATCAACTTATCTGCCAATTTTATTATAAAAAATATTACATCAGGTTAATCTAACGATGTCAATATTTAATCAAGTTTTTATCTCGTGCAAACGATGTTAACAATGTAACTCCTAATTAAGACGAAATCTTAAAAAACAAAAATTATCAAACATGATTAAATCCACACACTACCCTAACATACATACATACATACATCATTTGCTATTCAATTAAATCTAAACAATCTAATCTAATTAAACATAATATACTATAATATAATAGTAATAATAAAAGGAAATAATATATAATAAAAAAGTAAGAAAATAAGAAAAGTAAAGCAAAGGAGCGGGAGTGGTGCTTACCTCGGGACGGTGAAGCCGGCGGCAGGGAAAGAGAACCATGCGGAGAACCAGGCGGAGCGGCCTGGCAGCGAGGCACAGGTCTGTGGTCGGAGAAAGCGGGGCGCGTCAGAAGCGGCGGCAGACGGGGCAGGGAGCTCCAGCGTCGGGGTGCTTCAACTGGTCCGGCTAGTTCCAGCAGGGGAGGGCGAGCGGTACGGTGGTTGGTGGCTACGATGGAGCTGTGCAGGCCCGACGGAGGAAGCTACAACATGACGGCTGGTCGGAGAAACGCTGGGCTAGCGGAGGACGGTGGCGCGCGGCTGCTCGTCACAGCGGGATGAGCACCAGCTGAGAGAGAATGATTGGAGAGAGATATAAGGGGAAAAAAAGTTTTGTTTTTATTTTTTGGCACGAAAATCGAGATTGGACAGTAATGCTTCATTGTGTTGTGTTGTTTTTTCTGTGTGTATTACATGTAGAACTGGACCCCCTATTTATACTAGATTACAAATAGAATCTCCTAAAGATTAAAATAACTTACAGATAAATTACGACGGATAAATATCTTACAGATAATTACTCCTAAATAATAGAAGATAATATATGTAGATAATTATCTTACAGATAAATAACTATACATATATATATTTCTAAATATTTTGAATATAACCGAGATATTTTTAAAATATTTATTTATTTATTTACGCTAATATGCACATGAACATTTTTTAACACTTCGTGACGTGACACATCTGGAATGGACGCGTCATGTGTAACGACGTTACGTCCAGGTCAAAATCGAGTGTTTACAGTTTGCCCCTATTTGGTCATGCCACCATAAAACTTGTTCGAGGGGGGCTTGTCCAAAGACAAGAAAACACCGATTTTGCTATCTTCTGTTTTGAAGTCTTCAAGGCGGCTCATATGCTTATTTTGACTGGTGTGGAGATGATAAAATCTCTGTCGGCGGTGCCCCTGTTGGAGGTGCCTCTGTTGGCAATGCAGAAAGTAGAGCCTCTGTCGGCGGTGCCCCTGTTGGCACCGTTGACCGTGCATAAAGTAAAGCCTCCAGTGGCGTGCAGAAAAGTAAAGCCTCGGTCGGCGGTGCCCATGTTAGCGGTGCCCCTGTTGGCTGTCCTCCGTTGACGGTGCAGAAAGGAAAGCCTCCAGTGACGTGCAGAAAAGTAAAGCCTTGGTCGGAGGTGCCCCTATTGGCGGTGCCTCCGTTGTTGGTGCAGAGAGTAAAGCCTCCAGTGGCGTGCGGGAAAGTAACGCATCGGTCGGCGGTGCCCCTCCGTTGGCAGTGCCTCGGTCGGCGCTGCTCCTGTTGACAGTGCCTCAGTTGGCGTGTCCTTGTTGGCTATGCGGAAAGTAGAACCTTCGTAAGCAGTGCCCATGTTGGCAGAACCTCCGTTGGTAGTGCGAAAAAGTAAAGCCTCGGTCGGCGGTGCTCCTGTTGGCAGTGCCTCCGTTGGCGTGCCCCTGTTGGCGGTGTGCCTCTGTTGGCGTGCCCTTGTTGGTGGTGTGCCACTGTTTGCGTGCCCTAGTTGGCAGTGTGCCCCTGTTGGCAGTGTGCCCTTGTTGGCGTGCCCTTGTTGGTGTTCCTCTATTGGCGATGTGCCCTTGTTGACGGTGGTACCCCTGTTGCCGGTGTGCCCTTGTTGGCGGTCTTGAGAAGTGCAGCGTTGCGCATGGATGTTTGTCTATAACTTTTCCCTAAATTGCGCATGGTGCGACAATCTAGCGGAATATTTTTTTTTATTTATTTATAGAATTTCTCTCTTTTTACCACGGTCGACTTTTGAGATATTTTTCGACCGTTCCCCTCGATTTTTCCTAATTTTGCATGGATTGCCCCTTGAGCTTTTCATTCCATCGGGATTTCATTTTCTCTCATTTTTCCATAATTGCAATTTCTGAATTTGCGATCATGCTCCTCATTTTCTAATTTCGCCTAGGCCGCCCTCTCGGGTTTTCAACATAGCTGAAACACTCTTTATTTGGTAACCGATTAAAGGGTGGTGTTGACCCTCTCCACTGTTTTCCGCATTTGCCGTTGCATAAGTAGTAAATTTCGTGTTGACTGCGGCCCGTTCTTCATTTCCACCTTGATGCGGGAGTACTCTATTTTATAGTCGTTTCGAAAATTCTCTCGCCCTCTCAAGGTTCGCGGGGATCGTTTTTTATAATTTTAATCATTCTATCTTATTAACTATCCGTGCCTTACATATCATCCAGCGCGTCGCGCGGGTAATACACCCTAATTTTTAAACTTTTTCACTCAACCAATCATGCATTTTTTGCCTATTCAATAATTTTAATGATTCAATGAATAGTGAAAATGAAAAGAAAAAAGAAAAACTATAGTCATTCAAAATCAGTCATCTTTAATTAATTTTTTATAATTATTATTTCATTTCATTTTGAAGAAAAATAAACGCACATTTTAATTCATCTACATTATTCTGGTTAATAATTCATCTGCATTAATTATGGTTAAATTATTTGAAGAAAAAAAACATATTAAGGTAATGTATAAAAAAGCCCACTTCTCTACTCATATTACAATTACGTTTACCTCATTCTTTTAGTTTGTTCAACTGTATATTATTAAGACATTTCTGAAAATTTTACGACAACATTGATAAATTTAATTCATATGTATGTGTTAATAAAAAGATAACATGTTCGATAGCCATAAGAATTGTAAATTGCTGATCAACATTACGTGGCTAAAATCCTCAAAATGCAATAATTCAGAAGATATAATTCAGCCAAACTTTCTCATTGTAATTCTCATTATATATATAGATAATTTTTTTTGTTCCTACAAGTTGCTAAGAAATTATAATTTCTTTTGTTATACATAATATATTTTCAACAGAAAAAAAAATTCAATACAACCAACTCAAAATATAGTTTCAACATTCTACGTATAAGTAACGTGTCAGTTTAACGGGTCGCCCGCGCATAGCGCGGGGTCAGCACCTAGTTATATATAGCACGGTGGTATTAATTGGCAATTCTTATCTATGCTTAAGGTTTTCAGTAATCCAATATTATGACAAGTGTCCCACTTTTTTAGAAGTTTTTTTTCTATAACTCTCTAAAGATGAACTCTAGAACGATGAGAGATAAAAACACTTATCATACTTATATGGGCTCGGCGTACACCAAGCTTGCATAAGAATTTTCCTTATTAAACATATAATAAAACTTTGTAGCAAATTAAAAAAAATATATAATCACACCATAAAAATGAGACTATATAATAAATTTATACGTTATTAATAAATATAATCATTTTCTATTCTCTATAAAACGTGAATCTGAGTTTATAGGGAAATAAATTATAATATTCACAACCTAAATTATAATCTGTGTTTTGATGGACTTAATATGAGATATTTGAAATGCGAGATTATAAATAATGTGAGCTACGTAATGTAATGTTAGATTGTAGTGTTTGGTTGTGTTGTATTATAGAGTGTAATGTTAGATTAGAATGTTCGGTATGTTTTGTGATGCGACTTTACTGTTATTATATTATTCTATATGAGAGTATATTATATATTAATATTTAATATTTAAAAGAATGTATATTTTGACAACAACTAACTTCTTAAACTTTATGTTTTGTGGTTAATACTATATCATTTATGAATTCCAAAAATTAAATATTTAAACTCAAATACACATAAGTATTCAATTATATTAATTAAAATTTTTTATATAATTTTATAAAATATTTCACAAAAAATGCAACGAAAAATACTTTACTCATTTTATACAAACATTGTGTGTATTATTTTTATAATAATAATAACGAGTTATGAAGTTGATAAAAAAAACTATAATAACAATAATAATATTATTTTCATAATATTTGATAAAGCTTTGGTGTCATTTTTTGCGGCTATTTTCCAATGTTTAATTGTTGATATTATGTTTTTCTTTTAATTTTTTAATCATATTGATATTATGTTAAGCCAAAAAATAATTGTTGATATTATTATAGAGTTAATAATTCAATCGCAATTTTTTTTTGCTAAATTGCTACCCTAATTATGATAAATTTATAATTTTTTATTTGAATTTTTAAAATTGTTAATGCAAATTTTTAATTTTTAAGCAAATTGATACATATGTTTCAACTTCATTCAATTTGAATAAAAATTGTGCATGTTTCTGCCACATTTGATCTTTTTATGTTTATCACAAACTGTTTCAGATATAAATTGAAATAATTGTAACAAAATACATTCAATAAGACACTTAATTGAATGACTCAATTCGAACTGAGCGGAAATTCAATTGAGCATTCAATTGAAGGTATTCCGGTGTAATAGTTTTAATTTATATTTAAATTCATATTAATTACCCATGATAAGACATCGTGTGGTGAAATCATGCTCATTCCCAAATTAACTGGAATTCCCTAGCTCAATTGTCCTTTGAACTTTCATGCCATCACTCCCCTTGTTACTTTATCGTACTAGATTTGGGTTTTTCCGAGTTTATACACTGTAAACCTATTCTCTCTAAGAAGTTAGGGCCCCCCTTCGGCATCTCCAAGGTGTGCTAGTCCTAGGATGTTTTGCCGACCGAGATGCATTGCTTTGCTGACCTTTGGTCATGTTTACCAACGAATGACCCTTACCTGTCGCGCCTCTCTACTGTGGTTACACATGATTGGACATTGGTACAAGTGTGTTTGTGTGTTGCTAACTTTTCCTACTGCACTTCACCTCGTTGTTCTTGAACTTGTAGCTCTATGTGACCGAATAATCCTCTTGTCACAAGCTCGTAAGACTTGCCTGATTTTCCTTATTTCACTTTTGCTCGAGATGTTAACATGAAGAACGAGACTCCTCCTATCAAAAGCGTATTCTGCAGATGTCCAGATTATGACGGATTCACTTCTGTTGTTTAGACTTTTGGTATCTCCTTGTTTTGTTTTGTTTTTTTTCTCATTTTAATGCTTTCAATAATCTACGACACTTTCAAGATTTGATTATCTTGTTTAATTTCGATTTTGTCTTCCTAAGTGTTGTTAAGACTTTGTAGTTGATTGTCTAGACTTATTTGTTGATTGTTTGTAGTTCGATGTTGTACTTTTCTTGTTTGATGTTTAATTGAATGGCATACTTAAAAATAAAAACCTGGAATTGAAGCTCAAAAATTTAAAATTCAAACACTCAATTAAAAAATCAAATTTATGAAGTATCGTTATTAGCACATTATTATATTGTCAAACAGAAGATGACACGCGGGGACAAAGAAGGCGGACACTTGTTGCTGTTTACTGCCATCTGATTTCAATCTACGGCTGCTGTCCCACTCGACTAGACCTGAAGCTGACTGATGGTGACTCTTTAGTAGTAACACAGTCGGTGATATTTTTATATAGCCATAATTGCACCGGCGGACCCGTAACTTTTCCTGAAGATGTTTTCACCCCAAATTATTATGTTGAGCTTGCACCCTTAAACTTTCAACACATACTAATTTGGTAAATGTACCTTTTAGAAAGACAAAAATGAAAAATAGAAATGGAAGTATAGGCTATCTACTACTGAAAAGTTTTGCACATTGAAAATTATTACGACATTAAATTGATTTAATATGAATTATGATATTTATTTGGATTAGTTTAAGTGAAATTCTCTTACGTTGTGATGATAGAAAAACATCAAATATAATTATTTTTCATTAGCCGAACTCCCTAGTTATAGAATGGAATAAAATTCATTTTTTTAACATATAGTAAAGAGAATATTAAACTCTCATAGCTTAATTGGTTGGAGTATCCGTTTTAATAAGCAGAATGTTTTGAGCTCAACTCTCAACGAAAATATAATTTATAATAAGCAGAATGTTTTTCAGAGTACCATTTTTTTGGGTAAAAATAAAGTTACAAGATAAGGAGAACTTTCATAAAAATTGTTGTATAAAGTAATTAATAATTACGATTTTTTTTTTCTAAAAATAAAAAATTGAGTGATCGGTAAAATAAAAATGTTATTATGCGTGGTGGTATATTTAATTAAATAAGGTTAGTGGAAAAAAGTATAGTTAAATAAAGTTGAAGGTATAAAAGTAAAGCATGTAATGATTAGTTGCGTTATTGCAATTACGCTATTTATTATTTATTATTATCTATCTATTTATTATCAAGGCTGTGACAGAATGATTACCTCAAACCCGGTGGCTTTAGCTTAACCCCGAAACCTCTTCATCTTCATGACTTCATCCTCTCTCTCCATAGCCCGCTCCGCCATGAAATGAAGCTCCCTCCACTGGTGATAACTACTGGCTTCTGTTAAGCTTCCTATATTTTCAGCATCTGTTATCAAAATTGGCGCAATTGTAGCAGAATTTCATCTCCATTTTGACCTGCGATGGTTTCCGTTGAAGATTCGCGCTCCAGTTCCTCTCGATTTCCGCTTCCTGGGAGCTTCCATTTGCCATCCGGAAAAGTCCGCCGCTATGGCCGTTCGATGCGCACCATTCGCTCAAACCTCTACCAGGATGAAAGCAGCTGTTCCTTCCCGATAACCAGGTCCGAGTTTGTCTCCGAGAACTTGACGGATTCGGTGGTGGACGTCCGCCTCGGGGAGCTCGCCGCTCGGTATAACCAGCCGCCGAAGTCCGTACCGTCAGATGAAGAGTTCCTAGACCTCTCTCGGTCTTTCAGCGACTTTTCTGCTTGTAGTAGTGATATCTCCGGTGAGCTGCAGAGGCTCGCGAACTTGCCGTCTTTGGTGAACGCGCAAGATGGTGATATCAAGGACCAGCTTCCGGAGCCTGAGCCGTGCTTGGGGTTCTTGGAGAGAGATAGCTTCTCGACCGAGATAATTGAGAGTATTTCGCCTGAGGATCTTCTACCTACCGTGAAGATCTGTATCGAAGGTCTCAAATCGGCTTCTGTTGTAGTGAAGAGATCAGCTGCTGCGAAGCTCAGGTTGCTAGCTAAGAACCGCACTGACAACCGAGCTCTGATTGGAGAATCAGGTGCTGTTCCAGCTCTGATACCACTCCTCCGATCCAGCGATCCCTGGACTCAGGTACTGTAAACCACGGCCACTAGAAAATCATCAAAACCAAATTTAATCTCATGAATCTACTCTATATTGTTGCGAATTCAATTGTTCAGTGAGTTAACTGATTATTAGAAACAGACGATAAACTTTTTCATATTAATATAGGATGTTTGCAAGTTTTGCTATCATTCTGAATTTTCACCCAAAATTAACAGGAACACGCTGTCACTGCATTGCTGAATCTATCTCTCCACGAAGAGAATCGACTTTTGATCACGACTGCAGGTGCCATAAAGTCCCTTGTATATGTGCTGAAAACTGGAACCGAGACTTCAAAGCAAAATGCTGCGTGTGCTTTGTTAAGCCTTGCTATGATTGAAGAGAACAAGAGCTCCATTGGAGCTTGTGGTGCAATATCACCGCTTGTTTCTCTTCTTATGAGCGGATCCAACCGTGGGAAGAAGGATGCTATCACCACCCTTTACAAGCTTTCCTCGATAGCACAAAACAAGGAGAGGGTGGTGAGTGCAGGTGCAGTGAGGCCATTGGTGGATATGGTTGCTGAGCAAGGGAATGGAATGGCAGAGAAGGCGATGGTAGTATTGAGTAGCATCGCTGCAATAGAGGAAGGAAAGGAGGCGATTGTCGAGGAAGGGGGGATTCCAGTCCTTGTGGAGGCAATTGAAGATGGGTCTGCGAAGGGGAAGGAGTTTGCTGTATTGACATTGTTGCAGCTGTGCTCTGATAGCGTTCGGAATCGGGGGTTGCTTGTGAGGGAAGGTGGAATTCCTCCTCTTGTTGCTCTCTCACAAACTGGTAGCATCAGAGCTAAGCAGAAGGTGTGAGTTCCTCTCGTGCTAATTTTCTCCTTGCAAATTGAAGAGCTTCAACAATATCTCATTGTCTTATATCTAATTGAGTGATCTAAAACTAGATGAAGACATAATTTCCAGTATGTTAGTTGAGTTTAGAGTATGCAAAACTGAAAATGCATGAAAGTTCAGTTTCTGTATGCAATAGTGTATAATTAACCCCATTCCAGAATAAAAAAAGTTGACCACAATAGAATTGAGGAGCAAAATACATTAAAATTCATAGCCATTTCAGCGCAATCCATTTCTCTTCATAGATAATGCTGTGTGCGTTCTGTCAAAAATCGTCAATTTTAGATACTGTAGTTCATTTCATAAATAATATCGAATCCGGTATAGGAAGCAGTTATTCATGATTGTGATACCTCTAACTCTAGTAAGAGAAGGCAGTACGATACACGACATATTATATTTGATTAATGGTAGGCTATGTTAGATACCTGAAATTCTTACGATTTTATGTTATATATAATGCAGGCTGAGACTCTCCTGGGTTACTTGAGGGAACCTAGACATGAGGCTTTTCCATCAATTCCCTAACCGAGTTATTACTACTTGGCTTGGGTCTCTACTTAGAATGGTAACAGTTGTAGGATTTCTTTTTGGTGTTCTTTGGTGTATATAATAGGCATTAGTGTGGTAGAGGAACATGGTGTTCTTTGAGTTCTTGTATAGTGTGGTAGAGGAACATGGTAGGATGAATGGATTGCAAGCAAAAGTACCAGCGGGGAGGTACTTTAGGTTAGTTAGACAAAAGAACTGACCATTAAATTACAATTAGGGTTCTAATTTGATATTCTACTGAATGTTCCTGAGGTGGAAGAAGATGGACGTACATATCTCTATATCCAACTCCATAGGATCTCCTTAGGGGTGGTTAATGGGAGTTGGGTTGTCTCCCATGTGGTGTTGTCTATGCAAAAAACTTAGTTTGTCTCAGCTTTTGTTGGGGTGAGCAAAGAACAAGTTACTCTACTGCTGCTAGTGGTGGTGGGTGGAGGTAGGGACCTATTCTTTCTTTAACTTTATTAGTTTTGAAAAGAGTATTGTAGTAGACTTATTATTACCACCCACTAGAAATATAATCTTTTGAATTGGCTAAGCGGGTTTAGTTTTGGCGGACTTATTGTCGTAGTTGTATTGCTGCGTGGTTTGGATCGTCTTCTCTATATAGTTTTGAAAGACTGATAAAAGCATTATGAGTGGTTGGGATGTTTTAGGGTGTGATGTTGTATGATTGGTGTTTGGTTAATTTGAATAATGAAGCAGCCACCAAAAAAGGAACAAACACTTTTGTTTGATACAAGCTAAAGGGATTAAGAATATAAAGATAGCCTCCAATACAAGGGAAGGGATTGATGATGTTGTGGTAATGATAATGCATGTACTAGCTGTCAGGTAAGGTACCTGCATTGTCTGGTACAGGTGATGGACGGCCCTTGTCTTGTTTAATTAATAATAATAATAATAATGTTGGTTATCGCAAACTCCATCCTGTCGGTAGCGGTATCCTCACCTTCTCTCCCTCTCCCTCCATGGTTCACTTCACTAGCAGATGGCGATCGTGTATTTATATTTATTGATTTTTTTTTAGTTCATGTGCATATATGTTATTTTGATTCAGCTTCTTTTTGTTGGCCGAAGAAATCACTGCTTATCTATTTTAATTCGACCACAACGTTAGGTTAGTGGATTGACGCCTGACGTCGTCTCAAACATAATGGTTTGGGCTTCGGCACCTACCTAAACCAGTTGTGACCACCTTCTTGGAAAAGTCGAACTGTCTCGACCTGAGAACCTCTACTGTGTGATTCAATTCGAGCTGAAATTTGATTGGGCCTAAATAAGTCGGACTAGTGATATTAGTCACTCAAGCTTGATGCATTATAAATTAAATTGTATTAGAGACCCAACCGTGACAACTTTAGTCTCATAATTAGGAGTTACATTTATTAGTCTATTGAACTTTTGCTTAAAAACATATTTATCTTATTATTAATTATTTTTTGGGTTAACAGACATTTTAGTCCAAGATGTTTGAACACTTTTGGGTTTTGGTCCATGATGTTTTTTTTTCCTAGTTTTGGTACCATATGTTTGCAGAATTTTATAGTTTTAGTCCGACCGTTACATTCCGTCCATTTTTTGACATGTGCAAGTCACGTGATCCACCATAAACTTTCAATTTTGTTAAATTTAGTCCCTCTAATACTTTCCTAACTTTTTTTGGTTCAATTTAGTCCCGAAGTTTCAAAATTGACTCCAATTGGACAACTATGTCCAATTGAATTTTGAAACTTAGAGACTAAATTGAACAAAGAAATAGTTAGGAAAATATTAGAGGAACTAAATTGAACAAAATTGAAAGTTTAAGGTGGATCACGTGACTTGCACATGTCAAAAAATGGACGGAATGTAACGGTCAGACCAAAACTAGAAAAATCTGCAAACATATGATACCAAAACTAGGAAAAAAAAACATCATGGACCAAAACTCAAAATTGGTCAAACATCATTCGAACTCATACTTATATGAAATAAATGTTAATCATTATTTGTCACATCGTAAAGTATAGAAGAATCCGCGCGGGGTGTAAATTTTGACCTCATTTACTCTTTACCCAAAAAAAAAAAACCTCATTTACTGTTCCCGATGGATCCAAAGATTCAAGCAAACACTCAACTACTCGCACCTCGTGCAACTGAAGGGCTATCCAAGAGGGTTTTGAAACTCTCCGACTGGGTGTTGGTAAGACGGTTGCTAATGGTAGTAATATCAGTTTGTGGGATGATATTTGGGTCAAAGACAAACCTCTGAGATCGTATGTGCAAGGGCCTTTCCTTGTGCATGAATATAAGTTGAAAGTGAGCGCTATTTTTCAAAATGGTTCATGGACTCTAGGCCACTTGTCTATTTGCCTCCCTGTTGATATTATTGACTCTATTAAAAGTATTCCAGGAAATCTTTCTAACCAACTGCAGGATATATGGATCTGGAGACTCTCTCGATCTGGAAAGTTCACCACTGCCTCAGCTTACGAGGCCCTCATCGGATTACCTTTGGCTTCCATTAATTCCGACTGGGGTTGGATCTGGAAGGTTCCTATCATTCCACACATTCAGTATTTTATTTGGCTTGGCTTTAGGGGCCGTCTTGCCATTACTCTCCTTCTTAACCGCAGAGGATGCAACATCAATCCATTGTGCCCTGTGTGCTCTCGTGACCTTAAAAGTATTGACCACATCCTCAGAGAATGTGAACCTTCGAGGCAACTTTGGGCTTCTTTCCCTTTGCCGCCTAGCTTTTTAACTACCTTTGGGATGCCCTTAGGTGATTGGATCAAGACTAACTGCTCTGAAAAATATAGTTTCGTGCAGGGTGTGGATTGGAGAACTTTATTTTGTTATTGCATTTGGAACCTTTGGAAGAATAGAAATGATTTTATATTCCAAAAGACTAACTCCATTAACAACGTGTTTAATGTTTCCTTTACACAAGCAAGAAACTTTCAAGAAGTTATGATGAATCGTGGGTCATCGATGATAACCTCTACCATTCATGTCAAATGGAGCCATCCAGATCATGACTGGAAGAAGCTGAATACGGATGGGGCTTCCCTAGACAACCCGGGGAAAGCAGGAGCTAGTGGAGTCATCCGTGACTCTACCGGGAATTGGGTTCGGGGTTTTTCTAGGAACTTGGGAACTGCGGATAGTGTTGTTGCGGAACTTTGGGCTATCCGAGATGGGTTCTCTCTTGCCCTTAGCTTGGGGATTGAGTCATTGCATGTGGAAACTGATTCTTTGATCGCCCAACAACTTATCTCGGATAGTTCTTCCTCTAATTTGAAACTTATGCCTATCATTTTGGATTGCGGGAACTTACTTCTTCGATTTAGGAGATACAAATTTAAGCACATCTACCGGGAAGTGAATGGGGTTGCAGATGCACTAGTAAGGTCAGAGTACACCAACAATCCAATTTTGTAATACATTGCGTTCCTCCAAGTGAAACTCGATTTTGTATGATAAAAGATATTGTGGGAGCCTGCGAGCCCCGTTTGAGTAGGCGTAGTAGTTGATTGTTTGGATTTCGGTTAAACCAATTCGTTTTGAATGGTTCAACCTTATATTTCTAGTATTAATCATTTTTCTAAAAAAAAAAAAAAAACACTCGCTATTGCCGATAATTGTTATACTGCAACCATAACTGAATTTATTGCAAATGGTCCAATTCTTTCCTGCAACACTTCTTTAATCTTAAACTTCAGAGTCTATGACATTCCCACTTTGCTCCCAATGTTTGAGTATTTTAAGTTTTCCCCCATTTTACAATTTTATTATTGATAATACTTTATCCCTTCATGTTTCGTCAGTTTTCTATCTGACAAAAAGTATTGGGTTTTTCTACCATACTCTTAGAGCACCGTGTTTTGTTTTTTTCTAGGGTTAAAGGTACTTATCATACCACATGTTTGGCCGAATGTGGCTTTTAGTACCGGATGTTTGGTTTTGTATACTTTTGGTACCAAACGTTTGAAAAAATGTGGTTTTTGGTACTTCCGTTAGTTGGCCGTTAGTTTTTTCCGTTAAGTGACATGTGCAAGTCACGTGACCGACCCTAAACTTTCGATTTTATTCAATTTAGTCCCTCAAATATATTCCTAACTTTTAATTTGTTTAAAAGTTTTGGGACTAAATTAAACAAATTAAAAGTTAGGAATATATTTGAGGGACTAAATTGAATAAAATCGAAAGTTTAGGGTCGGTCACGTGACTTGCACATGTCACTTAACGGAAAAAACTAACGGCCAACTAACGGAAGTACCAAAAACCACATTTTTTCAAACGTTTGGTACCAAAAGTATACAAAACCAAACATCCGGTACTAAAAGCCACATTCGGCCAAACATGTGGTATGATAAGTACCTTTAACCCTTTTTTCTATTATTATGGTGGACTTAATTGTAACATATATACAACTTTAAAAGTATAAAAAAGTATGAATTTATTTAACTACACATAATAATTGCATCATACTATTAATAATATTAATTTTCTTTTAGGGTTTACCTTTAGGACAATAGAAAAATACAAAAAAAAAAGAATCAAAAGTACGGTGCTTGTGGAGCATGATAGAAAGACCCCAAAAGAATTACCTTAATTGTAGGAATTAAGTCACAACTCACAGTCGCTTAGGGCTAGGCATGGTTCGGTTCTGGACCGAATCGGTTCAGAATCGAACCATATTTTAGGTTCAGTTGGTTCCCTGTACCATTTAGAACCGAACCGAATTTTAGGTCCTATAACCGAACCATAGCAGGACCGGTTTCGAACTTTTTTTTGTTTTTCATTTTTTTTACTAAAATTCGAAATACACACTCAAGTTGATAATCCATAAGCAATCCACAAATTTTCAAAATACAAAGTTTAAAGACAATTGATCGCTTCAGAGTATAGAGTATCAAAAGTCTAAATTTCAAACAATTTAATAATATAAAAAAGTCAAAATATTTAAAACATAAATCTCGAGACTTTAAACGACATCAAAAGACGTAGTTCAAACTTCAAAAGTGTGGCAAATCTCTGGTTGAAAAAAATACAATATGGTTGTATATTAAGCGAGTTAATATATCACTTCAGTTAAAATATAGAACTATTTATGAGTTAAGTTTCGCGTTCAAAACTGAACTCAATTTATTGTAGAATGATATAGACTAACATAATATATAATAACTATATATAAGTAAACAAACATGCTACGACCACCTATATATCCAATATGAACCAAACCCAAATAGTGAAGGATCTATCCTATGGGTGTAAACGAGCTAAGCTACTTATGAGCTGCTCGAGATCAGCTCGGTCGATATCTAATTTCGACTAGCTAAATTTATAATCATTAATGGGTGTATAATAAAGTTGTTTTTTTTTTTCATTTAGAAAAAAAAAAAAAAAAAAAAAACCTAGATGTCCATCGTGAATAAGTTGTTAATCTGTTAAGCATGTGAGGATAATTGATTGATACCATTCGAAATGGCAATCGTGCTCTATGGTGTGTTGGAGAAGCACATGTGAATGTGATTGTGCTCAAATAAATAATCAATCTAGTTGGTTTTTATTTTTTTTTATTTTTTTTGGCCAAAGGTTTTTATTTAATTTAAGAAAAAAGAAATGGAAGGTCTTCTTTCCTTGGGAATCATCCGTACAAAGCAGCCTAGTGGTGAGCAAATATCCCGAGAGGCTCAAAATCCCGCTCGTCCCGCTCTAGCCCGTCCCAAAAATGTGCCCAAGCCCTAATGGGCGGGACTTTTCTTCTCAACTAGGGCTCGGAATAGGACTAGGGCTTTTTTACGAAGTCCCAAAAGACTCGTCCCGTCTCTTTTTACTAACTAATCAACTATAAATTATAGTTAGTTAAGTTAACTTTAGTGATGGCTCGGATTGAAGTTCAAATTGATATGGATTTGTATTTATAACTTGTTATATCAGAATTGTTGGTGACTTTGTGTTAGAATCTTGGTAAAACTTAGTTTTGGAGTCATTGGTGAACTATTTTGGAGAACCAAGTTATGTGTTGAACTTGGTATTCTTACAAGTGACAAAATGTTTGAGTGGTTTTGGTGTTTTATGGTGAACTTTGTTGTTGTTCTGTGTTTGGTTATGGTTTAAGTAAATTGAGTATGATTTTTTTTTTTTTTTGAACTTGGATGGGAATTTGGGTTTGTCCCATTTGTCCCTAGTCCCCGTAGGCCCGTGGCGGGCGGGTCTTTTCCTACTATTTAGAGCTCGGGATAGGGCTCGGGACAGCCATTAAGCGGCCCTAGTTTTAGGGCTTGGGCCAATTTTTTAGAAAAAGCCCGCCCATCCGTACCATGCTCAGCCCTAAAGCAGCCCATGAGACAAAACTAGGGGTGAGCGGTTCCGGGTACCCAGTACTTTTAGGGTATCCCAGAACCAGACCAATACTAAACGGTTCCTAACTTTATTACCCAGAACCGTACCAGAACATTTAGGAACCGGAACCGTACCAGAACCGTTAAGAGCCAAACGGTTCCGGGTACCCGTTAAGGAACCGGTTACAAATTTTCAAACTAAATAATATAATTTTAGGTACTAGTTGGAACCGGGTTCTGGATACCCAGTTGGAACCGGGTTCTCGGTAGCCAATTGAAATTGAAATTTATGTTATACCAAGTGAATCATAAAAATAATTATAACATTTTCCACAAACCAATTTTAAATTTGTTAAATGTTTAGTGTTTTTTTAATTTATATATATATAACGGTTCCGGTTCCGGGTATTTGGGTACCCGAAAATTTATCCCGGAACCGGAACCGAAAATACCGGTTCTTGAAATTTAATCCCTGAACCGTACCAGAACCATTTACATCTACCCGGAACCTACCAAATGACCGGTTCTGGTCCGGTTCCGGTTCCAACTGGGTAATTTGCTCACCCCTAGACAAAACCCCATTTGTGTTCACTAAACAGGAATGCTTGTTTATAAACCAAATCAAGATCTACATCTACCATCTTGATTTTGTTCTTCCTTCTACCTTTCTTTTAATTCGACTAAGAAACAATTTGCTTTACCGGTTGATCCAACTAACATTGAATCAAATTTCAACTATAATATATATATAAAAAAAATTGAATAAGAGAGAAATGCTAAATTCTTACAAAAGAAATATAATTATGCTCGATTAAATAAGATAAAGATACATACCGAAACTAATAATTAAAAAATTAAAATCAATTTTCAAACTTTTTGTTTTTATGTTAAATGCATATTATTGCGTCACATATCACAATTGTCGATTTTATTATAAAATTCACATCATTAAATAATATTATATATTTTTAGTATTTAAAAATTTATTTGTTTACTTTTATTTATTATTAATACAATAGTATATATATATATATATATATATATATATATATATATATTTAATATCAAATACTGTAATTAAAGAGCCATTTTTTAAGGTCCTCAGATTTTTTTTTGGAAGAATGATATATTGATTTATTAAAAAAAAATTCATGTAAAAGTATATATGAAGATATTATAAATAATATATAATATCGTATATTTGTAAATTACCTACACTATACTAATAAATTAATTGACAAAAAATTCATATTTTTTTAGTATATTAATTCTTTTTTCTTTATTTTTTTAATAAAGCTTGAATCTATCTATATCTATATATAATATAATTTCAATGAAACATCTATCATTTTGACAAATAAGTTTTTGAGGTTCTTTGTTGTACGAATGGAATGTTTTCATTGGATATTGAATTTTTATATGTTACATTTGATTAGTAACATTGTCATGTAGATCTCAACAAGCTATAGATTTCTTCAAAAGCACCAAATTCATTCTTACGAACTGTTACATTTGATTGAACCGTTACGTTTTATTGTCCAATCTCATTTTCACCATTATTTTTTTTTATTCACTCAATCTATTCAATTTAAAAATCTCTTTTCATAGTATAGGTAGCATCGCTATATATAGATGTATATAGTTATTACATAAAAGAAACCATCAAACTAAAGAAAAAAATTAGTATGGGTTCACTTTAAAAAAAAATCATCATTCTACGAATTCATTTAATTACGTTTTATGTATTTAAAAGTTAATTATATTCAACCACTCATATTTACACCAATTATTTTAAATAAAAATTCATCATACGATTTAATGTACATGATGTTCTACTATATTGTTAAATGGAGTCATGTGACTCATGCCTCATGATGATTTGCTGACAAAGTCAATGCATTATATTTTATATATAATGAAGCTAAAACATGATAATGTGTATAATTAGCAACATAATTTTTTTTAATGAAGAATGAAAGTTGGTTATATGGACACTTGAGTATATTTATAACCTAATCGGAAAGTTGATACATGTTGTTAAATTAATTTGTAAAAATAAATTTTGATACACATTTGGCTAACAAATTATACGAAAAAGTAACAAAAAATTGTATGATGAAAAAATAATATTTTTCTTTAAAGTATATGTTTTAGTTTCACGCAGTATAATTAAGCATAATAGTTCATCATTCTTACATTTTTTTATTAGTAAAATAATTTATCAATTTATATGCATATTTTAAATCTCTTTAACTGTTTTGTCGAAACATCTCTTAACTTAATTAAATATAATAGTAAAATATTACAAATATATCTATTTACGTGCAAAACATATTTATGTGCAAATATATTTAACTATTTACACAAAAAAAAAAATATTTAGGTGACCTATTGAAATTATATTATATATAGATAGATTATTAAAGTAACATAACACGAATGGTTATATATAACTTTTTGTTTTTTTATCATTTTATATTTTTTTAATCATTTTAATCAATAGAATATAATAAACAAAATTAATTATAGTAGTAAAATTATATAATAAATATTATGAATAATTTCATAGTAATAATTAATTAAAATAAATTATTACATATTGTAAAAATAGAGATCGATTATATGAATAAATCGAGATGTATAACATATATATATTCGCCATATAATAGATGTTAATAGAAAATAATATTGCATAATTGATTATTATACTATCGTCTAAAAGTACATTATCTAGATATCAATTGTTATGTTTTCATTAATTTTATCGTTTTTTTAATAGCCGTATAAACACTAACAATACATCAATATAAATTAATTTATATTTATAAATCAATGAAATTATTGTTATTGTTGAATGAGGGGTTTGATTAATAAATTTATAAATAGGCTTTAGTTAACTTAACTTTATATTTATATTATTTTCATAGAAAAATCAATTAAATCCACTTTTACTTTTAAATTTTTTAATAAACAATTTTAGTAATTTTGCATTATAACTATTTGAATATATCTTTGTATACCGCGCAAAGCGCGGACCAAATATCTAGTTAATGATATATTATACAGTAATAATTTTTTTTGGCCAAATATTATATAGTAATAATAGAAAGGGTTAATTAGCAAATTGCTAACCAAACTTTACATGAATGTGCAATTTGCTAGCTAGACTTTTTTTCGTAGCAAATTGCTAGCTGAACTTTCTATATTGTGCAAAAAAACTAGCTCCGTCAATTTTTCCGTTAATTTTAGATGGAAAATACTTTCAAATATTGCTAAAAACACCCTAAAGTTTTAGTATGATAATATAAAGACATGATATTTTATATAAAATCAAAATAATAAATAATAAATGTTAAAAGATATATTAAAGAAAAAACACACCTTAAAAATGCAAAAAATTAATTTATTAAAATATTTTTAAAAATTCTCTAAAAACATACAATTTTAAAAATAATAAATTTTAATTTTTTGAACTTTGGGATTATATATTTAACTTATATATATTATTTGTATTATATATATAATTATAAATTTTATTCGAGATTTATATTTGCTATTATATAAAATTTGAGGTTATTTTACAATAATAGTATAAATTTATGGTAATTTTAGAAAGTATATTCCGTCCATAATTAACGGAAAAATTGACGGAGCTAGCAAATTGCACATTAATAAAAGTTCAGCTAGCGATTTGCTACAAAAATAAGTTCGGCTAGCAAATTGCACTTTCACTAAAATTCAGCAATTTGATAATTAACCCTAATAGAAACATAAGTTTTATATCAAAGTAAAATAATTAGTATGTTATATATAATAAATTGAGTTACCAACTTGCTCGAAATTAATTAAGATTAAACGAAAACTTGCTCGAAATAAATTGCATTAATGTTTCATATCATATGGTATGTCTTCTTCATTTTCGGTTAAATGAACTTAACTTTCCTGTACGATCGTTTCTCTCTCCTCGACGTGCAAGTTGTGCAACTCAAATTCAAGCCCTAACTTCTCAACAGAGGAACCGTCAAATCACATAAATCTCCCTCCCCCGCTTCCATTCTTGTGCAGTGCGCTGCATTGTCCTGTGTGAATTTCCATATTCTCTTCCTCCACGGCTGTGATCAACCTCTGAGGAGCAACCAGGGAGTTCAATAGCCGAATTGGTACGTTACTAACCGCAATTGAACTCAAGTTGACTTCACTGGTGAATGCGTTGAGTTGAGTTTGTGTGTTTTTCATTGGGAATGTTTCAACATTGTTAGTGTTTCTCTATCCCCATTGCTTGGAAACTAGTAGATTGTTGGTCAACGGTGGTGCTTGAGGACTGGCGTTACTAGGGATGTCCGGTTCCTGCTCTTTGTTGTGGTTCGTTTTCTGATTTTGTGATCTCAATTGGCCGTAGACATTCCCTTATACGTTTCTTGTTTCTGTAAATTCCTGGAACTCAAACTTTAGTAGTGATGTGATGGTTTTATTTTTTAGGGTCCACACCAAGACACTATTAGATGATGCTTGAGCAACTCATAAAGCGGTGCTTTCATGTCCTGATGTAACACGAGTAGAATTCCTGGTGATATAGTAATGGTTAAAGACTTAAAGTTTATAGTTCACTGTATTTTTTCTGGATAGTTCTTCAATCGATATATGGTCGGGCTCAGGGCTGTTTGCTGCATATTGCGTAGATTAAGCAGTTTAGAGAATAACTTCTTTTGGATCTTGAGAATGAGTTTCTGATTTGATTTAGTCCATTTATAGATTAGCCTGCACTTGGTGATGAAATGGGGTCTGCATCATTCCCAGATCCATATTGATCAGGGTATGTTCGATTTTGCTGCTTACAGGTGAAAGTTTCCAAAGCATCTTCAGTTGAAATATATTGTAAAGTCAATGGCATGAACTTTGCATTTTCATTTTTCTGACTTTTCACCCTCCAATGGAATTTATTTTTCTTAAACACCTTGTGGTAGTATTTATATGCTCTATGTATGTACTCTCTAAGATGTTTCTTGTTCTTGTTTCAATGCTTACAGCTTTTTTTCTATCACAGGAGTGACAACCATGTGAAAGTAGTCATGAATAGCTGCGAGAATCCTTGGCTGGTGTAGGTAAAACAAGCTGCTACCAGGGTTGAGAGTTCCTTCAGAATCACTGTTGCCGCATTTAGTAATTGTCCACGGTGTTCCAGAACTACCTCAAATCTGCCTTCTCCAAAGTAATTTTGAACAAATTCTTATTGTATGATGCTAAATAAGCCATTTATACGGAAATATTAGCCCCCGTAAATACAAGCCAGTCTAAGTGTTCATGCTCATTGTCTTCTTGGACAGATTTGTCTTTGGAAAATGGCGATACATTCAGAAGATGATCAGAGAGAGGACTACCTTTTTAAGATAGTTTTGATTGGTGACTCAGCAGTTGGAAAGTCGAATTTGCTTGCTAGGTTTGCAAGAGATGAGTTCTATCCAAGCTCAAAATCTACAATAGGAGTAGAATTCCAAACTCAAAAGATTGATATCAATGGTAAGGAAGTAAAGGCACAGATTTGGGACACAGCGGGTCAGGAAAGGTTCAGGGCTGTAACATCTGCTTATTACCGAGGAGCAGTTGGAGCTTTATTGGTATATGACATTAGTAGGAGGCAAACATTCGAAAGTGTTGGAAGATGGCTTAATGAACTTAACAGTAAGTACATTAACTCTTATTATTCAACTTGACTTTTTGTGTCCTGAACTCCTCTATTTTGGCGTGTCCTTTTTTTTCCACGTCTAATAATGCTATATGATAGCTAGGACTTGAAGGGAATTTATCATGTGCAGTGCCACTAAGTGTGAAATTCCGAGTGAAAAATGGAATCCTTTTCATTTAGAGAAACGGTTGATTATCCTATTAAGGCCACTTCTTTCCTGAAAACATAGAATTTTCACATTCTCACTAATTTTCGCTCTGGATTTCTTAGTTTACCAAAATTTCCAGTGTGGATACTGAAGGGTAGACTTTAGATGGGTGAATTCGCAATAAGCTCTAACAAATTTAACACTTTTCTGTTGTTTGGCAGCTCATTCCGACATGAATGTGGTGACAATACTCATCGGCAACAAGAAAGATCTTGCTAATGCAAGAGAAGTTCCAACAGCAGAGGGAAAAACATTAGCAGAAGCTCAAGGTTTGTTTTTCATGGAAACCTCGGCGCTTGATTCCTCGAACGTTGCTGCTGCCTTCAGAACAGTGGTGGAAGAAATATACAATATATTGACCCGAAAAGTGATGGCTTCTCAAGAACTCAATAAGCCCGACCCTGGATCACTGAGCAATGGAAGGACCGTTGTTTTACAGAGTGATGATGATAACCAAGAAGCCGACGCCCAGAGAAAAGGTGGGTGCTGTTAAAATACATAGAATTTAGAGCAGAGGGGAAAAAATGTGGCTGATGAAATGTAGGAAGGAATGTGTTGGTGTTCTTGCTGTATTTTTACTATTTCTTGGTGGTGTGAAGTGGAGAAGCTGAAGGAAGGATGTCATTAGAATAAGAAGTGTTGTATTTCTCTTCTTGGGCTGTTTATATGGTTAAGGAAGAAGAGAGTAGTTGGACTTGGAGAAGTAGAGATCATCATGTATATGAGATTATTAATGATTAAAAAATGTTAATAGGTAATTTATTCTCAAGTATTTATTTATTATTGGGTTAATTACATAATTATTAGATGATATTTGGACAATCGAACAAATAGTTGGCTCTAACTGAGTTTTTGTCTAATTTGAATGGAATAGATTATTTACTTTGACATATAATGAAAAACCGTGTCAAAAATCAAAATGCTACTTGGAGAAATTTTTCTCTGATGAAGTGCAGATTTTGATCATATATCATAATGATGATGATTAAATAGTGAGGATAGGACCTGCCATTGATATAGTTATAATATATGGATGATTAATAAAGTTGGTCCAGTTAATAATAACTTGATGCTGTGGTTGTGTTGTGGCCATGAATAGAGAGGAGGCAGGGTGGGACAATATTAAAGTGGCCAACGAAAGATGTCTTTAGACAGGGTTTCAAACCAAGATGTATTCCCTAAATACCTTTAATTTAGCTCATAGTTGAATGCATCTTCAATTAAATAAACTTGATAGGCATCTATATCTAATCCAGTAAAAAAATTGGCGACTATGGTAGTCATAATGAATATGATAGACTGGATTAAGACCAGGATCAAAGACGAGATCGTGATTTTTTTAGGGTAAGAATTGAACTAAAGAGTAATAATAAAAAAAAAGTTTAAAAAAATTAGTGGGCAAAATTTGAAACATGAGTGAATCATTTAAATTTGAAAGACAAAAATTGGAGGGCAATGTAAAGTATAAAAAAAAAAAAAACCAAACTGAGAATAATTACATTATTTATTTAAGATTCTAGAGGCAATTACTTTACTCTAATGTAGCTCCATTGCTTGATTAGGGCTGTGGACGAGCCCGGATGACTTTTTCTTAAGAAAAATTACTAAGTTCGAAATTTTAAACTTGTTATCTCATAGCTGAATCTTAGAAGAGTTTAAGAAAAATAACTCAGTCTCCAGCTATTTCGGGCGAGCCTAAATTTTATAGTTTAAGACTAATGTTGCGCAAGTTTAAATCTTAATAAAACCGTATGACCATCAAGATAAAGAGTTTTTTCTTGTGCCACTACGCTCCTAAAGTTTAAGGGTTTTTTTTTAAATAATTTCGGGTGACAGTTTATTCAGATATTTAGTATCTTCCGGTTTTCCTCATCTATAGAAAAGGTTTGTTGTATAGAGAATGATATAATCGAATTTTTTTACCACTATGTTGAAGTGATATGTTACCAATTACCACCCGATTACATTATTTTTGCATCCACACAAACCTAATATAATGAACTGTTGCTTATAAATGGATGAGAGCCGAAATCAAAAGGGTGACACGGCCGGCCACACCACAACATAATATATCCTTCCAAATGAAAATTGATTCACCTGCCTCTCAAAATCAATCAATGCACGATTGACCTCCTAAAGATAGGATAAATTGTACGTTTGTTCTCCTCCATTCTTGTGCTAACTGCTACCCCATTCACTTCCACAGTTCCACTAATCGACTCAACACACATGGCATCCACATCCATATCCGTATTTTTTTTTCCTTTTAATAATAATTTAATTTAAAACTAATTACAATTAGAATGTCATTTATTTCAACCGCTAAATTTAAAAATAAAATAATTTTCTCACTGTAATAATCATATATTTATATACTAACTAAATAAAAATCCCATTTTTCGGGCGAAAGTAAACACAAAATACAAAAAAAAAAAAAACCAACCATTTTCAGAAATGAAATAGTAACTTATTAACTTAAGTTAGTTGTTTAATGAAATTTTCTGTTTAAAAGACTGAAATTGAAAAAATAAAAGTAATAAACTTGCAGATCCCCTTTTTGTTACAGCGTCCATTGGTATTTAAACTTTCTTATAATGTTATTTTGGTCCTTGGCCAAAAAAAAATATATTGTTATTTTGGTCAAACTCTAACTAACTTCAACAGTTGACAAAAAACTAACTTCAACATCAACCACTATATAGAACACACAGGATATGTCTCAACTAGAATCTTCAATTACTTGAGTATACATACATACATACATAATCAAATGATACATTTTTGTGTAACATAACATAGATAGATAGACCCCCACAAAACAGGGTATAGTATATAACATATATAATAACTACTAGCAAATAACCAATAGTTTTTAGTTAAATTTTACACCAAACCAAAAAAAAACCTTGATAAAAACCCAGTACGAGGAACAGTCTGCTTGGTTTTCCTATGTAGCAACTTGCTTGCCACGGGTTTAACCCAACCAATATTTTTTACATCTTGAACGACTGATTCCCCACTTAACAAAACTACACCGAAAAATAATACAAAAGAAGCAGCTCATAATAACATTACCATGTGTGCAATAATCCTTATCCAATAATCCCTTCCTTGTCTATCATTAATTACTTCTTCAACAGGCCTCTTCTCTATTATACCCCTAGTAAGTATACCACCCAAATCATCCACACTGTCTTGCATCTGCATTATTACCACTCTATGCAGCAATTCCTGAAACAATCATTCAAATTTCAATCCTAAATAAATGAAGATCAAATTTAGATTGTAGAGTAAGAAACATTAAAAGGTTTTTGCTAGATGGAAATTTCTTTTTTCAAATCATTTTGTTAGCTCAAGTTTCATATGTGTAAAAATTGCTCTTCCTTCATGATTTTCGTCTTTCTAGGACAAAATCACCTACGTGTGAAAAAAAAAAGCTTATAATTTGTTTGAGTGAACCTAGCATCAACTAGTAATTTGCTCGGTTTTTGTTCATCAGGTATTGAACATATGACTCAATATGTCCAAATTAGACGGAATTATTAAGGGAGGTAGCAATTTGTACACATTTGAAATTTGAGCTAGCAAAATGTTCAAAAAAATCCTACTAACAATTTGTCTAATTAGCCAAACATCAGCTAGCAATTTGATAATTAACCCAAAAGTTTAAATATTTACCTCTAATTGACTGTTTATTGATAACGCCATAACCAGCAGAATTCATATTCATCACATCAGAAGCAGCAGTTCCAAGCCCGAAACTGAAAGGATCAGACCCAACCCGCTCGGGTGGCGGGGATCGCCAAGCAGAGGAAGAAATCGGATTGCCATAACCCGAACCATTCTCGAATAAATTTCCATAAGATCCTTCATGACTCTTTGCAGGAAAAATGCCTCCTTTGTTCCAACCCGAGGTTGCAGCACCCGGGGCATAACTTATATCTCCCGCAAGACTGGACCCGAGATTATATTCTCCATTAGAACCGGAAAGAGCTGCTGCTCCTCCACTCCAGATTGAGCTATTGCTACCAAAAGAACCTAAACCTGAATTCAGGTTTCCGTTTTCTCGAATGAAAGGGACATTTGTGGGGGAATTGAGACCCTCATTTGCCCAGAGACTCTGGTTCGGGCTAAGCGGACCGACTCGACCACTGCCACCTCCGTAACCCAGATAGCTATTGAATCTGTTTGGTGAAGCAAGCTGATTTGCAGGACCCATCAAGTAACTGAGATTTGAACTGAAATTACCATTTACCCCGATACCCGAATTGGAGATTCGGTCCATGATTGCGGAATGAGGGGTTCGGGCCATTGCAATGGAATTTGGGCTAAGCCGGTCCTCCATTCTGACTCCATATCCCATAGGTGGGCTCGAGATGAATCCCTGAGTATAGCCATTAAGCAAGCTGCTAAATCTACCTAATCCATTGTTAAGACTAGCCAATTGGCCTCGATTAGGCCCTGGAGAGAGTTCTTTCGGAATAGCTCTCTTGACCTCAACCATTTTCCCATTCAGTTCATGGAAGTTCTTCAGCAAAACCTTATCTACCGACTCTTCTGAATCAAAAGTGATGAACCCGAATCCTCTTGGTCTCTGGGTGTTGTGATCGTACATTACCACAACATCGGTGATTGTCCCATATCGATCAAAGTATTTCTTGAAGTCGGTTTCAGTGATGTTTGAGGATAAACCTCCGACAAAGATCTTCTTTGTTCGGGTGTGGCCAGGGGATCCGTGGCTACTACTGCTGCTTCCACTGCTGTTTTTGCTCAAAGGGTTCTGGTAATCATCTCTAGGAACAGCCTTCTTTGCCTCAACCTGATAAGGAAAGGGCCAATTGCAGCTATAATTGCATCAAAATTTAGATAAATTTCCAAAAATCTAACCTTTAATGACAAAATTACCTCTGTTCTTCTTTATAAACCGAAAGTTTTTATTTTTAAATCATGTAGAGCTCTAATTTCTCAAGAAATATCTAATATTCACGATTATTTTCATCCAAAAAATTTAGGTTGCATTGATCTTGTTGAAATTTGATCGAAATGCAGCAGATCCTATGTTACAAGCAAACTAAATTTGACCAAAAGGACATCGACGATTGTTCTTTACTTAATCCAAGAATCACATAATCCAATAACGACCACAATGAGACTAAAAAGTAAAAATAGAGCGTGAAAAGTTGGTTACAAAATGAAACTGGAACTAAGGATGCAAAATTACTTACAGTTCTTCCATCGATGATATGCTTTTCGAGAACCACTCGCTCTGCAACAGCGGGATCACTGAAGACAACAAATCCGAACTCACGGGCTCGGCCAGTGGCTCGGTCCTTCATGATCACAGCCTCAACCACCTCCCCATAAACCTGGAAATAATCTCGGAGGCGGTCCTCATTTGTGTCCCACGATATGCCGCCGATGAAAAGCTTCCCTGATTCCATCTCAATTCTGCAAAATAACCGCCCAGAAAATGAATTCATCCAAGTTAAAGCTCAATCGACGGTAATATCAAATCAGGAGAATCAAAATCATCACCAAGCACCGGATCTGCTGTCAAGGCTTAGATTCTGTGTTTCATCATCACAGTGCGCAGAATTCTCCGTTAAATGCTAAAAAAGAATATCGAAATTTAAAGAGTATGAACCGAAATGCGGATTCAACAAGAGAAACATCACCTGCAAATGAGATTCGAGATGCTTAAGGTATGGAACGATTGACGAATTCCGACGAACAGAAGCTCTGCAATTCGCAACCAAACATCAGAAACTGGATTCAGCAGAAAGCTAAACGAAAGCAAGAGACTTTTCGATAACCCACGTACGGAGCGAGATGAGATTTTGGGATGGAAATCTTAAGATCTGGGAGGAAGTATGGTTGGAGAGGGCAGAGATAAAGAGAGAGCCCTCTTCACCTTAAAAAATCTCAAGTATGGATTGAGTTCCTCCAGATAAATATAGAGATTCGATGGATTGCCAGTGAAAATTGTGATCGGTGGAGAGAAGATAACAAGATTTGGCAAACCCAAATGCTACCAATTATTCTTTAAATATTTATACGGTGGTGAATCATCAATGTATATATAGTGTGCTCTGCTCTTACAGAGATGCGCTGCGCTATATCTTCTCGTGTCTGTAATAACAAGTTAGAGCCAGAGAAGAAGAAGAGGAAGAAAGATGGTGACGCGGCGACTTCCCGATTCTTCCTGGAAAAAAAATTTAATCAATTATCATTATTCTTATTATTATGGTTAAAGAAAAATAAAAAAGGAAGGGATGTAATTATGTAAAATTCAAATTCTAATTTTTATGGAAAGTAAATTGATTGCGGTTGTGTAACTGAGTTTACCTTCTTTACTTTACCAGTCGCCACGTGTGTTTTGTTCTCTAGTGAAGATTTCTCTTTCTCTTTATTTTTTATTATAATTATAATTATTATTCTTATTCTTATTAATATTATTATTATTATAGGTTTAATTATCAAATTATTAATTGATTTGTTAAAAGTAGAATAAATTCTAGGGTTAATCTATCCATTCGGACACTTGATTTGATTCTAGGGTTACTTATATTTTTTATATGAATTATTATTATTTAGTCAGTCATGTTTTAAAATGGGACTACAGATGACGATTTTTTCATTATCTTCAATTATTTAAAGTGTTTTTCATTTTGTTCTTCGTCAAGTTTATCAATTTTTTAATAATTTTTTTTTAATTTCAAAATTAAACCTAGGTCCGAATTAAAAATACCAAATCAAAACGTTAATTCTGATCCAGAATTCAAATATTTAAGAGCCGTCAACAAATCATAATAACATATAATTATCAAACTCTTAATAAAGAAATAGATCTCATATGGATTGAATTTGAAACTGATAAATAAAAAAAGATGCAGATTTTTACAATGTTAATTAAGCAGTGGAAGAAATTATCTTAATTCTTAGAAGCTAAGAACATCCACAGTAGTATTACGTAAAGATTATGTAACGTGGGTCCTACATGTTTATTTAAGTAAAGCAAAAAAAAAAAAATAAACTATTTGCAGTGATTTTACATAGCATTCCTTAAAGATGAGACTCACACGTAAATTTATATATTTACAAAAAACATTCCTTAAATATAAAAAATGCACTATCTATTACGTAACCAATTTTTAATTATAAATTAATTCATTTTATAATTAATATTAATATCTTATTGGTGATTGTTGGAAAATTTAATAATAAAATATATTTAAGGAATATGTTTAAGTAATACGATTGTAGAGAAAATATTTTTTATGTGTGTCTTAACTTTGCGTATTACTTAAAGTGTACATAAATATCTACGTGACAACTTTAAATAATACAATTTATTTAAAATCATTGTTGATGCTCTAACTAATATTAATCTAGGCCAAGAGGAGATGAATGATGAATTAGAGATAGAAACAGATAGGTACTAAAATTAAATTAAAGCAACAAGAGACTTAAGTTTTCAATCGTGTTTTAATATTTTTTTTCGAGTACTTTGCAATTACAAATGTGTTCTCGAGAAGCTGAGGAGGTTGGAAAATCACATTCTGATTCATTTGTAGTTGCCCAAGATTTATCAACTGCAACGTATCTTTTTGCTTGTTTCGCGGAAGTTGACCGTTTTTTCTAGATAAAATATAAAAGAGAAAGTGATGATCAAATTTATTAATTTTTTATGGGATTCTATAGTATTTCACATATTGTAACAACACTCTATGTAAAAATGATGAATGTATTGAAAATTTTGGTTTTTTATTTTAAATGTTTTTTTTTAAATGAATTTGATGAAAAATTATGATGAATGCAATCAAAGAACATATTGAATTAATATGATAGGATATTTTGTAAATTTCATTTTAACATAAATGTTTAATTATACAGTGCAATATGTTTAACGGTGATATGGTTTTATAGGTTCAAACGTAGACTCTCATCTAAAGGAACACAATTTTGATGATATTTTAATAGGTTTAAATTATTATTTTTTGGCCAAATAGGTTTAAATTATTAAATTTTAAAATTAGAGGGTCAAATTCATATTAACTTGTCACTAACAAAAGCCATCAGTTAACCAATTTTAATATTTTTGCCAAGAAAATTGATGTAATTAATTAAATAATATAAATTTATGTCATTTTACTTATACTATATGTAATATAGGTTAATAACCAAATTGCTACCCAAAATTGATTAATTTACAAATCGCTACATGGCCTTTGTTAAAATCGACTATTTGAATTTTGAACTTTCAATTTGAGAGTCAATTCTTACCTCTATTTCGACTATCGTTAAATCAGACAGAAAATAAACAAGTTTATGTTAAGTGGACTCTTTTTATGTGTACCCACAACAGATTGAAGCATAAACTAAAAAATTGCGATGAAAAACCCTCAATTGGATACTCAATTGAACTTTCGCCTAATACGAAAATAACTTTCAATTAAACATCCAATATGAAAGGTCATGTAAAAAGACCCCACGTGGCAAAAAAACTTGTTCATTTTTTGTTAATATTGATGAGAATTGTAATAGAGGTAGCAATTTGCTTTAAATTAAAAATTTGGATAAATTTGGATAGCCAGTTTAAAAAAAATTAAATGTCAAGTAGTGATTTGTAAATAGATTAAAATTTTGGGTAGCAATATGGTTATTAACCCTATGATATAATATCATGTTGTTTTAATATTAATTATTTTATTTATTTACTCAACATATTTAATTTTAAATTTTATAAATTAATTAGTTAATACTGTTTGTTACATCATCATAAATAAATGTTCAAAGATTTCTAGTAATATATTATAATGAAACCTAACTCTTCTTCAATGAATGGTTTCAACTCACAACCTTAATGTAGTTGCAATCTGGTGTGTCCTTTATTTTCTTGGTTCTTGTTAGGAATTTGCTCTCTACGTCTTCCCTTGCAAGCAATCCTAAAATAATAAAATAATACCAAAGAACCAGATTCTACAATTCAAATACAAACAAACTACTTCGACCGTCTTCAGAAGACTTCATTTACAATTCAAATACAAACAAACTACTTCGACCGTCTTCAGAAGACTTGTAAATGAAGTCTACATACATCGCAAGGGACATCTAAACTGCAAACCCAATTCAAGCTACTCGCAATTGCCGTTGTAATTTATGAGCTTTGATACGGATTCCGAATTTTGGGATCCGAAAAGTCACGATTATGAAATAGTGGCAGTTGTGGATCCGAAAAGTCACAATTATGAGATAGTGGCAGCGGTGGTAAATAATGTAAACTTTATGGTGATATTGTTACTCACTCACAGTCGAAATTCATTCAGAGTTCCATAATCGGAATCTTTATCTTTTTTACCAACTAAACTATATTATACGATTTACACAAATGATACATACATAAACTAATAACAATATTGTGTACTCACATAAATTAACATCATTTGATGCCGAAGTGTTGGTAGTTGGATAGTTTAAAATAATAACACAACATTTAAATTTAATAATAATCATGAATAGTGAAATAATGTTTTGAGTACATTTTTTCAGTACATGAGATCGTTGAATTCAGTCTGGAAATACAACAATATATAATAATATTAATATTTAATAAACATAATGCTTAGTATATAAGCTATATTCGTTGCCTGCAGAAAACTCCATCTTACTTCCTGCAAAGCAACACTAAACGCGAAATTTTTATAAACTGAAACTGCTAGAATTTAAAAAGAGCATCATGTAATAGGAATCAACTGATATTTGATAACTGAAAGAAAGAATGTATGCCTCATGGCCAGGCCCAAATGGTAAATGCAGCAACGCCGCTCCATAAGACGATGGAATATGAGTCACCGCCGTCCACGGAGGAGCTCCGCCCGAAGCTGGAGCACCTACAACACAGCGGCTGTTTGTATTTGACGTTAACTTCGGACTGTGCAGACACTTTATTAAGTCTGCTCCGATTCTAAGTAAGGGATTTGAGAATAATCCCCCGTCAAGCAATATACTCAAACATCACAATGCATTATTATAGCTAGAAAAAGAACAATTTTTATGCCACAGATGCAAAAAAGTTGCAGACTAGCCTCAGAATTGCAGAATGTGACATCAAGGCTTGTAGCCATTCAGTCCCGAAAGATGGTGTTCTTTATAATTGATCTCATCACAGGCTAGAGGTAGTTTCAGAGCTAGAGCAATTTGAAGAAGAAAAATATATAAAAAATATTTAATTTGAAGACCTAGAAATTGAACCAAGAACAATAAATGCAGCTACCAGAAAAAATTTCAAACATGAAACGATGAACAAAAAAGTAGATGATTAGTTGATTATTGATAGAGAAATCAAATACTCAATTTATTCAATTTTACAAGAATAAATATGTATGCCTCATGGCCAGGCCCAAATGGTAAAGGCAGCAACGCCGCTCCATAAGACGATGGAATATGAGTCACAGCCATCCGCGGAGGAGCTCCGCCCGAAGGCAGAGCACCTACAACGCAGCGGTTATAAATCTTTGACGTTAACTTCGGACTATGCAAACACTTGATTAAGTCTGCTCCGATTCTATGTAAGGGATTTGAGAATAATCCCCCGCCAAATCAAACTAAATCGTAATTGCAAATCAGAAAAATAATCTAGAATCAAATTAGCCTCAGAATTGCAGAATGTCATCAAGGCTTGTAAGCCAATCAGTCCCGAAAGATGGTGTTCTTTATAAATTGATCTCATCACCGGCCAAAAATCAATTGAAGGCTTTTGAAATCGAAAAAAAGGAAGCTACTGCGTAGAATCTTATTGCTATTTGAGGTAACTGAAACCGAAACCTGAGAAGATGAGTAGCCCAAACGATAATCCCTGCATAAAGATACAGCAATCTTCGACTGCTTCTGTTAAATCGAGATCAAATTGAGATGAACCCTAAACCCTAATGGCGAATGAAGAGGATGAATATCTAGCAGATATATAAAGGGTATGCTATTCATTCTTGGCCGTCAGATCTACATGACAATGAACGGCGACGAGGCAAGATCGAACAAGTCTAGGGTTTCTTTCAGTTCAGAAGCCACCGAGGCCCCAACTATACGAGCCGAATCAACAATGGGCCTAATATTTGTTTCCGACCCGACCCGTATCGACATTCGCCATTGACGTCGTCGAAGTTGAAAGACAGACTGTTTAGCTCAGCGGCGAAGGTCAATTTCCCTGTTCGATTCGAATCGCGACAAGAAGAGATGAATACGGACATCACCGCGTCGGCGAAGCCGGAGTATCCTGTCATCGATCGGAACCCTCCGTTCACCAACGTTATCTCCAATTTCAGCACCCTCGACTACCTCCGTTTCACCACCATCACCGGCGTTTCTGTCACCGTCGGCTACCTCTCCGGTACTGAATACTCGCCTCGTCTTGATTAAATTGGTTCGATTTTTCTGGAATGGCTGATTGATGTCGATTTGGGGTTTGAATGAAGGGATTAAACCTGGAATCAGAGGGCCGTCCATGGTGACGGGGGGGTTGATCGGGCTGATGGGCGGGTTCATGTACGCGTACCAGAATTCAGCGGGTCGGCTCATGGGGTTCTTCCCCAACGAAGCCGAAGTCGCTCGTTACAAGAAATGAGGTTCATTTTCTGATTTTGTTGCATTCTCAAAATCATGTCTTTATACAATTCAGCTCAATGTTGGAATAATGCAGACATTGTTGTGTCTTGGCTGTTCGAATTAGCGTCTAGTATGATACGAGCTGTGATTGAATGATGATTGAGCTGCTTGTTTCTAAATTCTAATGCTTCATTTGCTTTTCTGTTTGGATTATCGAATCATTGAATAAAAGGTATCAAGTATAAGTGTGCATTTGCTTGAAGATTGTTTGTTTATACAGAAATCTTACAGTAGTGTGCTAGAAAAAAAATACTAAAATCAGTGATCAGAACTTAGAAATGTATTGAAGAATAAACTCAGCTTACATGCTCTTGAAAGCAAAATTCTCTCTATGCCTTGTATCTTATAATATCAGTAAACTGTATGTGTTCGATATGAATAACTTGGAATGTGATACTGAAGATTCTGCTAACTAGTTGCTTCAAAGCCTCCATCATTACAATATCTCATTTTCAGCTTCTTACTGGATTCAGTAATTTCTCAAGGAAGATGAGGCTATTACACTTAGAGCAATAATACAATCAGGTGTTTGGACAATTACCAATTTTTATGTTTTGCTAACCCTCCAGTTAGGATCATGGAACATCTTTGGATGTTATGCTCCTACATTCATACATGTTCGGGGTTTGACTGTATTGATTTTATTCCCCCTTGTTATGCAAAATTTTTACTGTCGATAATTGGAACTATTCTCTGACCTCTGCTGGTTGTGGATGAACATGGTGAATTCATCATCATCAAGAGGTAACAAAGTTGCATATTTCTTATAAAAAAAGTCATATTCGATCACTTTTGTTTCCTATTTTACTGCTATATATTTCACTTTGAACTCTTCACAGCTACAGTATGTTAAATTCTTGTTTAGTAGACTTTAGTATAGAGGAGAAATGTTATTTACTTGTGATTCCTATTAGTCTGACTTTCTAGTGCTATAGTTTTTGCAATTGCACGAGGTTTGAGTGCCTTTTAAGACATCTCAGCTCTAAAGTTTTGTACAACTAATTGTTACTTAAAAAAACTGAAAAATAATATGTTTTTATTACTTAAAATGTTAATTTTAACACTAAAATTAGTATAAAAAAATAACTTTTTTTAATAAAAAATTATGATGTTACTCTTTCCGCGTGTGTATGCAAGGCTAACCGATATGATAATATCCAAGTCAGTTGGCATTGAATGAAAAGTTAATTTAGGAATATGATACATAGGTGCTGAAGTTACGTGGCCTTAAAAGTTGGACAAAGAATAGCACTACCGCACCTAACGATAGATGCTCTCAAGTTACGTGGCTTTAAATAACAGGCTTTGAACAGAGGAAGAAGCATCTTTTGAGGACGGTGGTCAACGGCCACGGAGAGGTCAACATTTTGGCACTTGGTGGACGCGGTCGATAACTGCCAATTGCCACCATTCCTAATTTGCTATCACCTCTATTCACAATTATACCCTTTGCAGAGTAGGGTTGGCAGTTCGGGTGGGCATTTTGGGTTCGTATCGTGTTTTGGTTGATCGGTCAATACGATTTGATATGAATGTGTCAATTTAATACGGCATGAACACAACATTAAAAAACAAATACGAAAAATCAACACGGCGAACTTGATATATTGAACCAGAAATTCACATATAACAATTTTTTTAACTAAAATTTAAAAATTATTCAATATAAAAAAAAATAATACAACCTCTATGAAATACTAATGCAAGCCAAACTCTATGGTTAGATGGGAATTTAATGACTATTTACTGTTTCGGCAAAAAAAAAAAGTGTATATATATATATATATAACTATCATACTATTGGAATGAGCCGGATCATCGATCTAAACAAGAACATGATACAGATTTGTTGACATGATTTTAGCACGGTCAAGAAATAATTATCAAAACTTGTAATTTTTTCATGTCATGATTGTGTAAGCCTGTCGTGGCCAATGCTTGGTGCATGATATTGTGAGATTATGAATTTGAAATAAAATAATATTGTATAATTAATGTTGAGGTATAGTTTTTATAGTATATAGAGTTAAGAATTAAAAACAGTCACAGGTTTAAATTTAGTATCTTAAGATTAAAATGTTAATATGGACAGTCCCACGTTTCATTTTGGTTGATTTTTGGTGTCTTTGTCTGATTACTTTAGAGAAATCAATTCCGCCAAAACAATTGTCAAATTCGACCTACCATTCATGCTTCCTTCCCATCAACTAGTCGAGACCGTCACCTGAAAAGCTGGCCACATCCGCGCAAGTAAATCTCGCTCTGTTGTCGCTAAAAATCGTTCAACACCACTCTGCTGGAAACCATTTCTTTTGGATGTTCAAGTTTGTGAAAAAAATCGGGCAATTTGTGAAAAGTAAATAACAATGAATTATTTGGCCAAAAAAAAAATAACAATGAATTATGAGTGGGTGAGTGTGTTAATGAAAATTAGTGAATGGAGAGGAAAATACGGCTTAATACACAAAATGAAACATGAAAATGTCCTTTTTAATATTTTAGTTTCGAAACATCAAATTTCAGCATGAGCGAATCTTCAACTGTTTTTCAATTTTTAACCCTATTATATATATGTGTTAAAATGTAGAAGAGGAGGTGAGATAATCGATCGTTATACCTATGATGATTTTATATCGATGGCGTAATCCTTGTGGACATGACTTTTGAAGATTAATAAACATAAAATTTTATTCTGTTTATTTAAATAAATTTTAAACGCATAAAATAGTTGTAATTTGACGTACTAAACTTCTGTATTTTCTATTTTGGTAGTGTGATGTGAACTGTGAATGAAACCATCAGTACAGGGTTGTCGATGGTTAGGGTATGGTGCGAATAACACTAATACCATAACTATACCATATTTTTTCACTTATACCATAACCATAACCACTGCGGTTATGATTCTTCATATCATCACCATAATCATAACCATGGTTTTTAACCACGATTAAACTATTTAATCACAATCATTCAAAATAATAAACATGATTATTTCATACAAGAAAAGTAAACATACATTCATTATTTCATACACGAAATCCAAATTAAACATAACTTCATTGTTTCACTTAATTAAAAAAACACATATTCAATCGCCTATCACTTGCGATATTCGATTCTCATTCACCATCACTTCCAATCGTGATTACCTAATAATAAGAAATATAGACAAAAAAATGGTAGGTGGGAAAATGAACGGAATAAGAATTATAATATTTGATTAATAATTAAACTATAATAATAATGTATATATATATAATAATATAAGTATTAGTAATATATGTATTAATATTATATATATAGAGATGATTGTTATAACCACAGTTATGGATTGAATACCCTAACCATTGTCGTTACAAGATTCATCACCATAACCGCCCCTCACCATAATGGTGCAGTTAACCATTGCGGTAAATGGTGCGTATAATCATTGTTATTTGATTTTCACCGCATCATTGTCGGCCCTAAGTACATCACTCCATCAGTGGCATTTAAGTAATTTCAAAGAAGGTTAAGGGCGTAAGTTTTCTCCCTCTTCACGTCCCATTTAATTGTTTATTAGTGTGGGGGCAGCCCGCCAGAATATAGATAGAAAGGTTGTCATATCCAATGACATTATTTTATCGAGAAAACACGGCGCGGGATCCCTTTCATAGTTTCACTTTCATCGTCAAGTCGAATCGAAATTTCCAGAGGACAGACCTAAAATCTAAGAAATCTTGGACTCAGGTAACGCACTCAAGCTATGGAGCTCATATTTTAGTGTCCACTGAGGTAGTTAAATTTCCATACTTGTTCCAATCAGCGGTCGATTTCTTCCATTGAGCTGAATTTGATTCTCGTGGGAGGAATTTTTTTTTCCCCTGGAAGATTATTCATTGTTAGGGTTTCACCAATTAGAAATGGATTTGCTCGTTAAATTGGTACCTAAGAGTAAGAGATATATCATCTTTGCGATTCTTTGACGAGACTAGTTCAGAAGTTGAAAAAGGAGGTCATTATTTAGCAGATGCTCTGTTTCTCTTTGTTGGATCTGGTTCTATTTTTGCTGTGTTTAGAGATTAGTTTAGGATTTCTTAACAGTTCATGGAATTTCTGCTTCACTTTACAATTTCTATGTTTGTTTCTGGACAAATAGAAGTGAGCGGGACTTTAGGGTTTACATTGGTGCCTGGAATTCATATGTGAAGCATGTATAATCCAAATGATCTGATTGGGGGCAAAGTTGATATCTATGATAGCCCGGCTGGCTAGACTTTGGGGGAATAATATTTGGGAAGTTAGGTTAAGACATTGCTTAGAGAATGTTTCTTTTGCTAGGTGTACTAACTTTAAGTTGCTTTGAAGGTTTACTTGATTAATCATTATCTAAAGTAGATTGTTGCATATCCGTTCTCAAGCGTGAATTGCGAGGCAAACATTCTTTGTTTATGCTATTAGTATGGCTTCACATTTCTAATTCCTGTACTGAAAAGATGAGTCATTCTGAGGAACTTCTGTTCCCGTGTAGTTGCGCTAACATTAATTTTTTTAGTTTTCTGCAGATATTGCTGCTTTTCTTTTGATATTTCACTCACTGCATAAGGATTGAAGTACTTGGGACGGATAGAGACTTGCAGTTGCCTTGATCAATTGATGGCATAATGAAAGCCTTCATCTCTCTGCTTGACGCCATCCAAAGGCATTTTTATTTCAGTTGAGGCAAAATTAGCAGTAAATATCACTTCGATATGCATAAGTCCGAGGATTTCCAAACTTCAGCAACAATGCAAGGGCTTGACTTTGATCCATTCTGCTCATCCCCCTTCCAAATTGTATACGAAAATTCAAGCCCTGAGATCAGCAGCCAAGAAAATAAAGCCTCCTTCCAAAAATGGCAAGAACAGTATACCACCCTTGATTCATCCTCTTTAGCCTCTGCTGCTGCACCATATAATTCTCCTTCTGTCAGTGTCTTGACTAATGGAAGTCCCTTTCTCTCAGATCCCAACCATTCATCTGACAGCAACCTTTATGGCTCTCCTCTAAGTGGTTCTTCAGTAGTGAACGACGAGTATGAACAGAGGATGATTCGGGACATGGAGATTTTCCTTATGGAACCTGAGTCCGATATGGGTGAAACCTGCGAATGTTGTTTTACAAAGCCCGATCCTGTTGTTCAAACCCAGATCGTAAAACTCATCCCGAAGTTGGGGCTGAAAGAACTGCTCGAATTATCCGCAAAACTGATCTCTGAAGGAAATCTTCAGATGGCGTTTGAATTGATGAACGAGGCAGACAAAAGGGTGTCTGTTACTGGTGATCCGATCCAGCGGTTAGGAGCTTACTTGTTGGAAGGTTTGAGGGCTCGGCTCGGATCTTCCGGAAGCTCAATCTACAAAAGATTGAAGTGCATGGAGACGGTTCCAAGCGTGGAGCTCATGTCTTCCATGGGAGTCCTCTTCAACACCTGCCCTTACTGGAAATTCGCTTACTGCTCAGCAAATGTGATGATTCAAGAGGCTATGGAATTCGAGCCGAGGATACACATAATCGACTTCCAGATAGCTCAAGGGGCTCAATGGGTATCCTTAATGGAGTCAATCTGGAGCCAAGCTCGGTCCCGAGGCAGCCCACTCCCTACAATCCGCATCACAGGCTTGGACGACACCCAGTCAGCCCATGCACGTGGGTCTGGACTCGATCTCGTTGGCCAGAAGCTCAAAATGGCCGCAAATTCGTATGGCTTCCACTTTGAGTTCCACAATGCTGCCATGTCTCGCTGTGATGTATCACTCCGCGACCTTGATATCCGCCAAGGAGAAGCCATTGCAGTGAACTTCCCTTATATACTTCACCACATGCCCGACGAGAGTGTCAGTGAGACAAACCACAGAGACAAGCTCCTAAGATTAGTAAAATCCTTGTCCCCCAAGGTAGTGATGATTGTGGAGCAAGAATCCAACACAAACACATCTCCATTCCTTGTCAGGTTCCGAGAAACAATGGATTACTACACAGCCATGTTTGAGTCCATCGAAGCTGGAAGCTCCAATGTGGACTGCAAGAAGAGGGTGAATGCAGAGCAGCAGTGTGTTGCTCGGGACATTGTTAGCATGGTGGCCTGTGAAGGCCCTGATCGGGTGGAAAGGCACGAGCTTTTCAGGAAATGGCAGCTGAGGCTTCAGTTTGCAGGGTTTGAGCAGTGCAGATTGAGTCCTGGGGTTATGGGTGCGGTCAGGGTTTTGTTGAAAGGGTTTCACAAGAATTACAGGGTTGAAGAGAGGGATGGAGCTCTGTTTCTTGGGTGGTTTAACAGAGCCATGGTGACTTCTTCGGCATGGAGGTGACTGTTTCTTTTCTAGTTATTCGGTTATGGAGACGGGTCTGTAATTTTTATATATAACCTCGAATCTTTGTGTGCTTTAAATTTAAGTGTTACAGAAGATTACTCGATGAATATTTAGAAATTGTGTATATATATGGAATTGTTCTAGAATGACGCAGATTAGTTCTTCGGTTGTGTATGCAGCCTTTGAACTTGACCTAGCTGCAGTCTGAGTGAAGCTAAAGTTGAAGGAACCAATCCATTATCTGTAAGCCATATGTTAAATGGTTAATTCAGCAACTTTCTAGTTGACATTTGGGTTTAAATAATTTGCTAGCTGATATATATTGCTAGCTAAATTTATATAAAGTTGTAAATTGCAATATGGTAGTCCTGTCAAATTTGCTATCAAATAGCGATGGAAACTTACATGTTTATTTGTTATTATATCTTACTCTATTTTTGTGCAATTTGACATATTGAAATTTGAAAAATTTACAGTTTAGTAGCTGAACTTTGTGAAAATATGTAACAGCAAATCAGAAAGAATTAGTAAATTGTAGCTTTACACATCTAGCAATTAAAAAAAAAAAAACACGTTCCGCTACCAAATTATCCGAACTTTGGTTGGTTAGTTAGTTAGCACATTGATAATTAGGTAATTGATTCTTTCTTACATACATGATACATCATCACAGATCGTTTCCTATACAAGAAAAGAACGGTCCTGCTTGGTGAAGGTGAGGATGTTCCCATTAGGACATCGGCTTAAGATATTTTGGTTTCTGTTTCCTCCATGGGTGGTAATAAATCCCACTGATACTCCAATCGATGGAGCCTTATCCCCACCACACTTAGATCCTTGGGAGAAGAAAACTGAAGACGGTATCTTCCAGCAGTGGAAACTAGCGGTTTCGGCTAGTTAGCCCGCCATCTATTTGAGGAAATGCGTAACAGAAGAGGGGATTGGTGAGCTCAGTGCGTTATTATAAATAGTGACCTCAAGGTTGGTCCACTCTACTCTCTCTACCAAGAACTACATATCTTCTCTTCTTCTTCTTCTTCTTCTTGGTTTATTTAGGGTTTGAGCTCTGCTATAGATAGAAATGAGCTCAATGGGTGTTATAGATAGAAGATTGAGGTTAACAGAGCTGGTTCTGAGATGTCTCATCTGCGGTTTGGGTGTCTTGGCGGCTGTCCTTGTGGCCACTGACTCCCAAGTCAGAGAATTCTTCACAATTCGGAAGCGTGCCAAGTTTACAGACATGAAAGCTCTCGTGTAAGACAATACCCCTTTCTCTGTCGTATCTCTTTTCCAAATTCTCATCTTTAAACCAAAAATCGAAGCTTTTTTTGCAATTTCCCAAGAAAAAAACTCATCTGGAACAATGGGTGTTACAGAGATGATGAAAAGAAAACTTTTTTTTTGTTGGGTATGTGTAGGTTCTTGGTGATAGCCAATGGGGTGGCATCTTTCTATTGTTTGATCCAAGCATTGAGGTGTGTTTTGAGCATGGTTAAGGGTACTGTGCTCCTAAGCAAGCCATTAGCTTGGGCCATCTTCTCCAGCGATCAGGTATATGGAACATATTTCAGCTAGTAATTAAAGTGCACACTGAACCGTACTTTTAGATGTAATTGCTTCGATTTTGGACATGACATCACGTGCCATTCACTTGTGGAATTCTATCCAAAACATACAAGAAAATGCAACAGAGCTACTAGTTATTTGCAATGTCTGTCAAGTATTGAGCTAGCGATTTGTTCAAATAAAAAGTTCAGTTAGCAGTTTGACTGACCGAACAAACTTCAGCTTGTAACTTAATAATTAACTCAAAACTTTAATCCTTATTTATAGTTAAGATGATATATATAACATCAAAACCTGATCTCACAAAGTGTTTTAAGTATCAAAATGTGGGTCTCTTTTTATTTAACCATGAACCATATCAAATATTTTCTATGAAAATGCTTTGTGTTTGCAGATACTAGCTTATGTGACTTTAGCTGCGGTGGCTGCTGCTGCGCAGGCAGGGATTTTCTCCAAGCTGGGTCAAGATGAGCTGCAGTGGATGAAGACCTGCAACTTGTACAAGAAATTTTGTGACCGAAGCGCGCAAGGTATGGCAAGTGCAGTGGCAGTAAGTCTCGGGATGGTGGTTTTATCTGCAATATCTGTGTTTAGTCTCTTCCGTTTGTATGGAGATCACAATGCCATAGCTAACAACAGGAAGAAGAATCCGGGCCAGTGATTTTGTGATGCATTTCATAAGTGTAGTGTAATAAACCATTGTGTAAAATTATATAATAAAAATGTTCCATACAAGAGGTTACGGGTTCAACCCTCTGTTTCAGCTGAGAATAGAAAAATATTCATATTATATTTTATCCCTTACAGACTAGCCCAGTATGAGTGAAAATTAGAGTATAGGTGCTCTCCTCCTTCTGATGAGGGTCCTACTCCCTATACCACCTTACAGAAAAAAAATATATATATATAATTTCTTTAAATATATATATATATCATAGCTGGAGCAAAGAAGATGAATGCATTGTGCAATAATGTTTCAACTTCTTTAAAATAGTTGCCTCGTTTATAGGAGAAGTGTTCCTAGATATGCTCCTTCATTGAAATTATTTCATATTTAATTATTTTTAAATTTTAAATTTAAATCCAAATTATTTGAGAAAAACGTTGATATTTTCTTATTTAATGTGATTTCAGTAAGGGTCTCTGAAAATTTATGATGCTATTAAATTAAGGGCATTAGTTTTTTATATTTAGAGCATCCACAATGGTATTACGTAAAAATTACGTAAACGTGGGTCCTACATGTTTATTTAAGTAAAGCAACAAAAACTATCTACAGTGGTTTTACATAGCATTCCTTAAAGATGGGACCCACACATAAATTTATGTTTTTACATAAAGCATTCCTTAAATTTAAGTAATGCACTATGTATTACGTAACCAATTTTTTATTATAAATTAATTCATTTTATAATTAATGCTAATATCTTATTGGTGGTTGTTGGAAAATTTAATAATAAAATATATTTAAGGAATATGTTTAAGTAATACGATTGCAGAGAAAATATTTTTTACGTGTGTCTTAAATTTACGTATTACTTAAAATGTACATAAATGTCTACGTGGCAACTTTAAACAATACAATTTATGTAAAACCACTGTGGATGCTCTTAAGGACATTAAATTTATGAAGCCATTATTTTCTTATTTTTGATGTGACTTCCTTAAAAAAAAATTAAAGAACAATCTAATAACATATTTTTTACCCAAAAAAAATAAAATACAAATTGTTATTTAATAAAATGAAATGCGGCGGCTTAGTCTCATCATTTTTTTTAACTTAGAGTTTAAGTTTTCTGAAGCATTTTTAGGGAGAAGATTGAGTATTCAACAATTCCAAAAATATTGTGGTCTCTATTTATGTTATAATATTATTAATTCACATCAACTTATATTTAAAATTAATTTGATATATTTAAAAAGATCATGTTATTGTTGATTAATTTGTTATAGTAGTGTACAAAATTTAGAAATACATTCATATGTCATCGGAAAAGTCATCACTACGACTTTCACATGAAAAAAAAAAATTTGTAAATCCTATAAAATTTATGGATATTTGCTTTTGTATTTAATAATAAATAATAATATATTATTATTTAGCCAAAAAAATATATATTATACTAAATTAAAGTAAATAAATATATTTATAAATGTTACAATTAAATAATATTATATAATGACATTAATTTTTCTGATGTTTTATAATTAAAATTACATCTTTTGAAATTATAAATTTTAAAATTGATTTTAAACTTTATAATTACCTATTCATCATGTGTCAATATATAATTTAATTTAATCAACCAGAATTACATGTTATCTACAATCTATATATCTATCTATATATATTATAAATTCTGAATGAAAGATAATAACTGAGTGAATGTGGAGTTGAGAATTTTGTTTTTTATGTTAATCGATGCATTTATGACAATTGATATAAGGGTTTTGTAGTTATTAACTCCATAGCATTGATTGCACTAGGGAGCTATGGGTTTTTAAGTTTCAATTAACCGCAATTAAAATTTCGTTGATTTCGAACCGTTCAAGATTCAATGTATACAATTAATCGCAATTAAAATTTCGGATCTAGATTCGATGTATGCAATTAATCGCAATTAAAATTTCCCTAATTTGAACCGTTCAAGATTCAATGTATACAATTAATCGCAATTAAAATTCCGAACCGTTCAAGATTCAATGTATGGAATTAATCGCAATTAAAATTTCGGACCGTTCAAGATTCAATGTATGTAATTAATAAAAAATTAAAATTTCGATGATTTTTAATAGATGCTTGACGTGGAGCCGACGAAGGAAAATGCCAGGCGGTACGGTCGGCTGACAGTCTCAGTGGCAGAGCCATCTCTATCTACGGCGAGATATCGTCGGTGGTCATCGAAACCATATATGTGAAGAACAGACGCTTGACACGGATCCGACGACCAAAGGTAGCATGCGGTATAGACATCTAAAATTTATTTGTGAATTTGCGCAATGGTATTTTATGGTCAAAATTTCCAGTCTTTTGTTTGCTCTTTCAAATTTTAAACTGGTATTTTATTTAAAAATAGTGTTTCAACATATTACAAATAGTCAGTATACATTTCATCGAATATTAGTTTGTTAATTATACATATTTAGTAAGTCACCCCGCGAGATGCGCGAGAAATATACTTAGTAATCTACTAATTCATATGGTTTCTCTTTCTCAGATAAAAGTGACGTTCATCGGCAAAACGCTACCGTTTAAGACTACCATGTTCGGTGAGTGTACTAATTATGTCTCTTTTGGGTTTGACATTTTCTTATCGTATTTAGTATATGCATCCGAAGCTATTTCCAACATTTATGACGTCACTGAAACCTTCGTGCTATCTAATGTGGTTTATTTCTCAGCTTATACCTCAAACTCATAGTGATATTAAATTAATTATTATTCAGTTATATATATATATTAGTTATTAACGCGTGCGTTGCACGCGCATAAATCGTCTAAGTTTTAAAATTCATAATTTATCTTCAGTTTTCTAATATGATAATATGTAATTAATACATGGCCTAGTTTAGGGGTTGCGGGAAATGAGTTTTCTAATATGATAATATGTAATTAATACATGGCCAAGTTTAGGGGTTGCGGGAAATGAATCTGTGATCGAAAAGAACGACACAGAGTAATTCAAAACGGGAAAAATAGAAGAGGAAAATTAAGTCAAAAAAATGATACCAACAAAAATGATTTAATGCTAAAGGAAATTTCAATTCATTAAAATCTAAAGTTTATACTTAATTTTATGTCAATTACTTATTTAACTACTAATTAGGTTGTACGCAATTTGATTTAATTGACAGACGGAAGAACTAAATTAATGATTCGAGACCCTAAATGTTAGACGATGAGTACCAGGTTATCCGCAAAAGGGCAAAATTCAAGAACCGTGGTTGACCCGTATTTTGACAATTGATATGATTTGACAAGTGACTGATAGAGTTTTTGACCGATATAAGCCTTCATAGACAACCAAATACAAATATAGACTGATTAAAAAAATAATTACCAATCTAAGTCAAACCGAGATTTCACATCTCGGTTTGGAATTTTTCATCCAAACCGAGATGTGAAATCTCGGTTAGGAAGTGACTCACAGACCGGTTGGCAACTGGCCAACCGGTCTGTGAGTGGACCGGACCCGGTCCAAAAAAAAAAAAAAAAAAATTAAAAACAAAGTTGTCAGCATGCACTGTGCATACTGACAGTGACCTGTCGCTGTCGGCATGCACATGCATGCCTGTACAGTGACCGGTCCGGGTATGCCAACCGGTCACTTTAGACCGGTTGGCAACTGGCCAGCCGGTTTAAGTGACCGGTTGGCAACTGGCCAACCGGTCTGCCAACCGGTCTGTGAGTCACTTCCAAACCGAGATTTCACATCTCGGTTTGGATGAAAAAAATCCAAACCGAGATGTGAAATCTCGGTTTGGCTTAGATTGGTAATTATTTTTTTAATCAGTCTATATTTGTATTTGGTTGTCCATAAAGGCTTATATCGGTCAAAAACTCTGACTGATATATGTGATACAAAAAAATCTCAACATGTACTCGAAGTTTGCACGAGTTGAGTACATATCATACTTTATGGGTGGCTCAAATTTATAGGTATATTGTATTAATAAGTTAATGATAATTATGTAACATGTCAGTTAAGCGACATTAACAAAAAGGTTAATGCAATTTATCTAATGAATTTTTTAGTAATACTCAAATATTGTAGGGACTAAATCATCAAAATTTTAAAACACTAATGTCGAGTCAATAAGTGTTAAACATTGAGTAACATGTTTGATCCATATTTGATATGTTATTTGAGTTAGCAAGTGACTAATTTATATCATACAAAAATGTTAACAAGCGTTGATATAGTGAATGGAAAAATGCATCTACCTGACATTTGCACCTATTAAATGCATGTTGACTCTATTTGATATGTATATTTGATGGAGAAATTAATAATAACTACGGTGACCTACTAATTAAGCGACCTAAAAAAATAAAAATAACAAAATGTAATTAAATTGTTTTTTAGTAATAGTAAAGATAAATAGATGGGTCTCAAAAGGGCAAAATTCAAGAACCGTGTTACTGATATATGTGATACAAAAAAATCTCAACATGTACTCGAAGTTTGCACGAGTTGAGTACATATCATACTTTATGGGTGGCTCAAATTTATAGGTATATTGTATTAATAAGTTAATGATAATTATGTAACATGTCAGTTAAGCGACATTAACAAAAAGGTTAATGCAATTTATCTAATGAATTTTTTAGTAATACTCAAATATTGTAGGGACTAAATCATCAAAATTTTAAAACACTAATGTCGAATCAATAAGTGTTAAACATTGAGTAACATGTTTGATCCATATTTGATATGTTATTTGAGTCAGCAAGTGACTAATTTATATCATACAAAAATGTTAACAAGCGTTGATATATTGAATGAAAAAATGCATCTACCTGACATTTGCACATATTAAATGCATGTTGACTCTATTTGATATGTATATTTGATGGAGAAATTAATAATAACTACGGTGACCTACTAATTAAGCGACCTAAAAAAATAAAAATAACAAAATGTAATTAAATTGTTTTTTAGTAATAGTAAAGATAAATAGATGGGTCTCAAAGATACTAAGACTAAATCTCCAATTTTATAAAAATAGGGGAACTAAATATTACACATATATATATAAAAAATAAAAAAATATGGGAACTAAATATACCATATATATATATATAATAAAATAAAATAAAATAAAATAAAAATATTTAAAAGGTACCTTTTGAGGTGAGGACAACTCTCACATTTTATATTGGAATAAAGATATATATATATTAATAATAATAAGTGCGCATTAATAATTCATACTTTATTACTTTATAATATAACTATTCTGTTTTTTTTTTTAAACGATAATGCATATATAAAGATCAAAGCCAACAAACAAGCACACAGATTACAAACACAGACTATGAGAACAACCAACCAGGATACTTGGATAGAACCAAGTTCCGACCACATCAATGTTGGCTGCCATAGTGATCACATTATGCGAAACAGAAATAACCGAACGTCTAACATTCGTAAGTAGTAAATAGGTAAAAGACTAGCTAGAGTACGAATATCCGAAATGATCCCAAACATAGAAGGTGGAAAAGACGTAGAAGTAGACAAGACTGAATCTAACACAACCTGGAGAGGTGAGTAACATTCTGATTAGCCGATCGTGCAAGCAGTAGACCAGTCCTACAAGCCAAACCTTCAGCAAAAAGTGGATCATCCCCAAACACAGAAGAAACCGAGACCGCAAAGACTTCACCATCCGGATTTAAGAGAACAACAGCTCCAAAAACCTTCGATACCACCCCACAGACTGCACCATCCACCAGAATCGACCAGCAATTGGGGGGAATCGACATACGACGAACTAATTTCGAGACTCCGTCGTGGATCCGTGAGGACTCTGGAACAAGCACACGAGTAACCAAGTTATCATTACAACTCGAAGAAATAAAAAACATTACAGACGACGCATAAGGAATTCTGGCGCGAAAAAAAATATTATTTCGTTCAAGCCAGATTCCCCACATGACTAAGCATTTACAAACAAATAATTCCTGACTAGATAAAGGTGAGCCAAACGATAGTTCTAACCAATCACGGGTCGTAGAGACTAAGCCTAAGTGACTAAGAACCCCTAAACTAGAGGCAAACCAAACACGCCCTTACAAAAGCACAAGTCCACATCAAGTGGTCCCAAGTTTCAATGTCATCCCCACAAAGCGGACACAAGGGATCAATAAACGAGAGTCTGCACCGGAGATTGTCCCTTAAGGGTAAACCTCCAGAAATTCCTTTCCAGACGAACATTCAAAATTTTGGTAGAAGATGTGCATACCACAACCTGGACCAGAAAGGCGAACTAACAGTACGAAGAGCAGAAGTTCCAAGCGCAGAATTCCCCGACTCTCTTTCGAAGAGATGTGAGTTTATAAAGTGGTACCCAGACTTAGCTGAGTAACATTCATTAGTGGTGTGGTTCCAAAGAAATTGGTCTTGAGTGTCAAACATAGGCAGGTGCAACTGTGAGATGGCCGTTACCAAAACTCGGGGTAAGAAGATAGTAAGAGTTTCCAAAATCCCAACGACCATCAATGATGAAAGCAGAAACTTTGAGAGAGTGAATATTCGAGGTGCCTGATACCCAATTAGATAATAAGCCAAAGTTAGGCACCCAATGATCGGTCCAAAAGTTGACTGTGTGACTATTACCGATTCGCCAACGCGCCCCTTCCAGGAGAAATCTGCGTACATGAATCAAAGCAGGCGAATGAGAGGAGTTACAAGGAGCTGTGAAAAACGATCCATCCTTCCAATATCGTTGACGAATGCACTTCACCCAAATGGAATCAGGACTAGAAAATAGGCGAAAGGCTTGTTTGAGGAGAAGCGCCAAGTTAAACACCGACGTATCACGGAAACCCAGACCACCCAATTGTTTAGACGTGGTGATCTTATCCTATGTTATCCAACAAATCCCTTTTGAACTAGATGGCGAACTCCACCAGAATTGTCGTTGTAAACTATCCAGTTTCCCAGAGATGGACTTTGATAGGCGGATATAAGACATCAAATAAGTAGGGATAGCAGCAGCTGTGGAACAGATAAGAACATCTTTACCGGCCGGTGATAATAAGCGAGTCATCCATCCTTGAATCCTCCTAGTAACTCTCTGAATGATAGATTGCCTCATCGCATGCTTGCATTTGACCCAATCCAGAGAAAGACCCAAGTACTGTTCCCCATCACCATTAGCCATCTCACGCATACCTAAAGAATTCAGAATGACCGCACGACTGGTTGCCGGGACATTGGGGCTGAATAATATACTAGACTTATCAAAGTTGATTAATTGACCAGACTCTGACTGATATATGGTAAGAATATCAATTAGAGATTCGAGACCCCCATCAGAAACTTCCAAGAATAAAATACTATCATCTGCAAACAACAGGTGGCTGATTCGGGAGGATAACCTGCCAGGACGGATACCCTTGATTCTCCCTTCATCCTGAGCCCTAGACAATTCCCGAGAAAGCATCTGAGCTACCAAAATAAAAAGGTACGGCGAAAGCGGATCACCTTGACGTATGCCTTGGGATGAAAGAAAATGAGGAGTACGGTAACCATTTAGCATAACTGCCAAGGAGGACGTAGAGATGCACTGCATAACCCCGTTCACGAAGACAGGTGGAAAATTCATACGCTCCATAATACAACATACATAACTCCATTCAACTATGTCATAAGCCTTACTCATATCAAGCTTACTGGCCATGAGGCCCACCTTCCCGCGACGTCGTTGTTTTATGGTGTGAATAAGATCCTGGGTTACCCAAAGATTATCAGTAATAAGACAACCCGCCACAAAGGCAGACTGGTATGGGGACGTGATCAAAGGCATTAAGGGACGGAGGCGATTACAAATTATCTTGGCAATGATTTAATAGACAGAGTTGCATAATCCGATAAGATGCCAGTCTTTCAAGGTAGAAGGATCATCACATTTGGGTAGAAGAACCAGGAAGGTATTATTGAGTTCCTGAAACATATGGCCCGTTGTGAAGAAATCGCTGAATGCTGTATTGACATCTGGGCCAACAGTTTCTCAAGAATGTTGAAAGAAACGGGGATTAAACCCATCATGACCCGGGGCTTTATCAGGTCCCAACTGCCTAGACGCTTGGAGAATTTCCCATTGAGAGATTGGGCGGATAATAGAAGTACGGGAAATCTCAGGGATGACCAACGTATTCCGATCTGGCAAGGTATGTAGGGAATCATCAACATATGAAGTGAACAACTGAGCATAGTAATTCCTAACATGCGGAATAATGAGTGAAGGGTTAGTTAACCACTCGTCCCCATCAATCAGGATTCTATCTAGCCTATTGAAGTGACGACGACAGAGAGTGTATGCATGGAAGAATTTGGTGTTCCGGTCGCCCTCGAGAATCCACAATTGTTTTGATTTTTTAGGCCACATAGTTTCTTGTTGGGTATGTAGAGATTGGACATGTGTCTCTAGCAAGTGCAAATGGTCATCCTCCCAATTCCCAACTTGTGCAGCGTGTAACTCAGCTAGGGCTAAATTAATGTTGGAACGAACCTCCCCAAAGACCAGTTTATTCCAGGGACGTATGGCAGAGGTGAGACGTGAAAGTTTACGAGCTAGACGAAATTGACTGGAACCATTGACAGGAGGTGCCCAAGAAGTCAATAGGAAATCCCGAAACTGAGGATGCTGAAGCCACATGGACTCAAACCGGAATGGGCGTCGAAAAGAAGAAGAAGCAGGATCTGTGGAGAGACGAAGAAGCAAGGGACAGTGGTCTGAAGCTACGCGTTCAAGGTGAAACAAAGATGCCTCCGGTAAAAGGATACGCCAATCCACCGTACCAAAACCCCTATCTAATCGTTCACGAATACAGTCATCACCAGATCGTCGATTAGACCAAGTATAAAACCTGGCCCACGAAACCCAAGTCCATGAGGCCAAGTTCGTCCGTCCAAGCGTGTGCCCTCAAGACTCGGGTAGTGCTCACAGGATTACCACCCGACTTCTCGGTGAAAGCCCACAAGTCATTGAAATCCCCCACAATTAACCAAGGAACATAATCTGATCTAAATGCCCTAAAAGCTATTATGTCATCCCAAAAGGAAGGTCGATCACTATAAGCATGAGGGGCGTAAATGAAGGACGCCTCCCAAGGAGGAACCCTAGGTGACAAGCTAATAGATACGTGTATGCTATGGTGATTATGACATATTAAATCCAAGGTTGCAATATGTATTCAAGTAAGGAGAAGACCACCCCGTGTCTCCTCCGGTTCTACGCTAATACAACTAGAGAACCCCAACAAGCGTAAATTCAATTTCAGACGACCCATTTGGCTCTTAACCTCGGAAATAAATACTACGTCCGGTCTATGGTCTGTAACCAACTGTCGTAAATGCTGAATTTTCAAGGAGTTTCCAGCCCCTTGACAATTCCATGCTAAAAGACTCATTGGGCTGGCAGGGAAACCCAAGGCTTCCATGCATCAAGAACTACCCTATTTATATCATCACATAAAGTAGTGTGAAAAATAACAGATAGCCAAACCAAATAAGATACCTCCGGATCCACGTAAAAGCCTTCTTCAGGGTTACGAGCACGCACATTGCGAGGGGTCTCCTCGTCATCTCCTTCGTCACGAATAACCAAGGCAGTGGTCATTCTATGCCTCTTCTCCCCAGAAAACTGCCTAGGAGGAGGACAGTCTGTCTCCATTGGTTCCTTGCCAGCCCTCATTGGACGAGAAACAACCACTCCTTCACAAGAGTCAACCACGCTACGAGCTGGTTCCACTTCCACAGGTTGAGAATGAGGTGGAATCCCCACCACAACATCATTCAAAGTGCCATAGATAGTGACCGGTGTCTCCCCAGTATGGATAAATTCTTGAGTGGAATTTTGACGAGCCAGCGGTACGTAAGATTGAGGAAAATCAACCACATGTTATGCAAATGGAGGTGGAGTGACTGGGATGTGATCATGCAGGGAATGGGGCTGCACACCAAAAGTCGGAGCATGGGAGACGTTGCTCTGTGTGGATCCATCCCAATTATGGATGGCAACGGGGCGGATCGGGGCGGGTATCTCCAGTCCCGGACCCGCCCCGCGGGTCGGCCTGACAGACCCGAACCCGCCTCATGTACCTCGCGGGGCGGGTCAGCTGGGATAAAAATGCCCAGTGGGTCGACCCGCGGGGCCCCGACCCGCCCCGTGTTGAATAAACCCTATCCAATTTACCGATTCTGCAAAAAAAAACATATACAAACTGATTCATAGTGTCGCTGGAGTCTGGATGTGGTGGGTGGCGATAGATGCGAGGGCTAGGTAGAGTGCGAGCACGAGGGCATGGTCTGGGTCAAGGTCTGGTCGCTGCTAGGTCGAGGGCGAGCGCGAGGTCGAGGGAGAGCGGGAGGTCGAGGGAGAGCGGGAGGGCGAGGTCTGGTCCGTCAGCCGTCTGGGTCGAGGAGAGGTCGATGGCGAAGTCGATCTAGGGCGAGCGCGAGGTCTGGTAAGTGGTCTGTCACCATCAGCCGTCTGGAGGGAAGAAGATGAAGAGGAGATAGAGAAGAAGCTGCTTGGCCAAAAAGAAAAAGAAAGGAGATCTGTGTAGATGGCTGCGGGCTGCTAGGAGGGATTAATTCTGTCAAACCCTAAGAGGAAGTTTATTTATTTCAATTTTGGCCCTTGTTATTTATGGAAGTACTATATTGGTCACATATTAAATGAACAATAATATATATTTATTATATATAAGTATCACGGGGCGGGTCTACGGGGCCCCGCGACCATAGACCCGGACCCGCCCCGCCCCGGGTCAATTACGACCCGAACCCGCCCTGTGACCCACGGGTCGGCGGGTCAGCGGGTCAATTTCGGGTCGGGTACCCGCGGGTCAGCGGGTACCCGCGACCCGTTGCCATCCCTAATCCCAATGCCATAGGAAACTCGGGTCATAAATTGGTGTCCATACCCATGGGTGATAAGGCATAGGTCCGGGGAAGAAATGGTGCCCCAAAATTCCTGAATTCCAATAGTTCATGTACCCTGCCAACCTTGGTAGCCCTGCATGGCAGTCAAATGTGGAGGTATATGGGTCAACACTGAGTAAAAAGGGTTTGGGGGGGTGTATGTTCACCATAGACATTGGATACGGCGACGGCTGGAATATGGAAGGTCCTGCCTCCGTTGTCATGGTTGACAACGTGATTGATTGGATAAAATCAGCAATATCTGTAAGAGCATCGGCAAAAACAGGTTGATCATTAGAAAACATAAGCAGGAGTCCCGGAGATATACGATTACCATCAACAAAGGTGGCGAGCAAAGGCACATCTGTATTGTCACTGCCAGTCACAGACGCAATTGACAATGAGTCAGCATCATTGGGGACTTCCTCAGGGTGAATCACCTGACTCTTGAACCTCTCATCCTCATACCATTTCATCCAGTAAGTTAAGATCCCGGGACCCTTGTTCTTAATCGTGTAAATTGCTCTCAGATTGTCACGGATAGCACGAATTCCAGGATGAGCATCAATCCTAGCTAACATTTCATCCATTTGGCGCGTGAAGATTCGCTCTAGTGTGGTGCAATAATCTTAGTGATGACCAAGGCGACCACACCTTTTGCAGGGCATTCCGGGGCGGTAAGTAAACAGGGTATTGAAAGCTTAATCCTCTCCGTGGAGGAGCCACAGACCAGGAACCACCGGCCTCTCTAAATCTAATAAAACCCTAGCCCTAGGGAAGGCCACAGAGAGGGGTATGGTTTCGTCGAGTTCCAGGAAGAGAACTTCGCCCACCACTGCTAGGGCATTATAGACGACCTCCCCTGACATCAAGGAGGAAGGAACCTTTCGGAGCTCCATCCAAATCGGAACCCTAGAAAAAGAGAGTGATAGGGGAAGACGATTGTCTTGGCAAGGAAACAGAACTAGAAGAGCACCATCAACAGTAAATGGGCTATTAAGGTACACTTCCTTCAAATCTGTGTCTGTGGCGAAGGTAAACGTCCACATTGTCCTCCCTACGCTCCATTATTGCAGGCACCGAGGTTCTCCATTGCTCATGTACCAAGATCTTGATTAAGTCTTCCCTTTCCCTCCGAGCAGAAAAAGTTCGACCAACCAGCACTCTAGAATAGTCGACATGGACCGTCATCGTGGAGATTAAGAAGGTGGTTAATGAACAGTGGAAGCTTGTAGAGTAGTGGGTATTATATTGTGCAAACTGAAGATAATATAGGATAAAGAAGGAATAAGACGATAAAAGCCTGTGGAGAATAAGCTGGAACGTCCCTCGTGCCGAAGGTAAGATAAAAATGGCAGAAAAAACACGCCAACACAGCAGTAACCAAGCTTCTGGAGTGGCCACGTCAGGCAGAGTAGACATTCCCTTATGTTGCTTGTAGAGAAAAGATATGCAGATCCATGGATTGGGCAGCTCAGGTGGTGGTCAGGGAAGACGATGCCAAGTGGCACCCAGCCAGCTAGAACTTTTCCTTGAAATACGAAGTTCATAATTACAGATAACAGAAAGAAGAGAAAAAATAAAAATGGCACGCTCGAAGTTCAAAGGTTTAACATCGTATAACGAAGTTGTAATAAATGGAAGCTTGACTGGGGCTAATCAGAAAGCATTAGGGTTCCGGCGAAGCCAATGAATTTTTTGATGGAGGAGATATAGAGAGGAAACGCTCGAAAGAAGGAAACCCATTTAGAGACTATTGTAATTTTGGATTTAACTATTATGTTCAAATTTCAATATATATTAATAAAATTGATTAATTTTTTCATTCCATTTCATTTGATGCGCCTCATAAATACTTAATATTTCATTTAATTAAACTGTTTAATTAAACTAGATGATTTAACAGAGAGGTAGGAGGAAACTGGCTCCATTTGAAATAAAAGTTCAGCTTACACAATTCATTCACATTAGTTAATAGTTTAGCAGCTAAGATGGCCGGTTATTAAGATTTTTAAATAAAAAAATGGCCGATTTACGGTCCGACCGATTAAAACTTGTGTAGTCATTAACCAATTTCCACCGCCATCAACCACCGTATCTCTTTGGCAAAAGTAAAACCCTAATCCAAACTTCGAAACTCGAGGCTTCTTCTGCGGATAATATCCACCCCAACCTACCTCGTCTGATTCAATCTCTACTTTCGAGGTCTCGGAGGTGATTCAGGAAATACAATCAGCAACTTCTTCCGATCACAGATATGTCAGAGAAATTTTCAGCCACACTTCGAATTGGAGATCTTAACGATTTCATTGCCCCCTCACAAGCTTGTATTGTCTCTGTCAAGGGCCTGAAGTCCACTCCAAAGGCTAAAACTGACAAGCCAGAGGTAACTTTGCGTCTCTTTATCCTGTTATACCATCAACTTTGCAACTTCAGTACCTGTGTTAAATTGGAATTATGAAGCCTGGATGATCGGTGACTATCCTAAAGTTGCAGAATTTCTTTTCCCAGCTGCAATATTTAGTAGAGCCACTGCTCTAGTTTGTTAAACTTAGAACTTCGTGAGAGTCAGCTTATTCGTTCCGGAGTAATGTTCATACTTCTTCTGCTAATGGAGATTCTTCTTTCTATTTGATGGTGAAGGTATTAATTGTTAACAAGCAAATACGAGCTGAACCAGTGAAAATTTCGCTCAAGGACTGTTTGGCTTGCAGGTAATTCATTTCCTGTTTCTTCTGTAGCTTGAGAAACCTTCCTGATCATACTATGTCACCAAATTCATTGTTAGCATAAGCGGGTTTCAATTTTCGTTGGTTTTGGAAGTAAATTTCTGTGCTAATAATGTAGTTATTTCTTGGTAATCCTGCAGTGGATGCATAACTTCAGCAGAAACTGTGATGCTTGAGAAGCAAAGCTTGGATGAGTTTCTTTCAAATATTAATAGAGGGAGGGCGGTTATTGTGTCTGTCTCTCCCCAATCAAGAGCATCTTTAGCAGCCCATTTTCACATTTCCCCTCTTCAGGTAATTGCCATTTCTAGTACTGGGGTTGCATATTCGGTTTTCTCACCTCATCTAATTTGGACTTCGTAATGGACGCATGCTTAATTTACTCAGGGTATGAGATTATACCACATGATGATATGTTTCATGGATTTTGTGACAAGTTGTCCTGTTCTTGTATTAGTATCGCTGCTCATACTTAAGTTATCCCGCCTCTCAGGTATTAAGGAAATTAACAACACTGTTTAAGTCAATGGGAGTGAAGGCTGTTTTTGACACTAGTTGCAGCAGAGATATATCACTCATTGAGTCTTGCAAAGAGTTTCTAGGGCGTTATGAGCAAAGCAAATTAGAAGGAAAAGGAAATGGCGAACCAGCTCTGCCCATGCTTGCTTCATCATGTCCAGGTATTAAGTCAGGAAGGATGTGGTTGTGTGTGCGAGTACCAATATTAGTTGGGTTTGTGGGATTACATTCTAGTGCTAAAGCTTGTTTAAATGATTATTTACATACATTAACTTGCAGGTTGGATATGCTATGCTGAAAAAACACTTGGCTCCTTTGTTCTGCCTTATATCTCAAGTGTAAAGAGCCCCCAACAAGCAATGGGAGCTGCTGTTAAACATCACTTATGCAAGAATATGGAGCTCAAGTAAGGCTTCTCTCAGATTCTCGTACTTTCTTCTGCTCATGTTTATGAAGTGAAAATTGTTCTTTTGTTGGTTTTTTTGTCATTATTTTCCTACGGAGATACCTGCTCAACTCCTTGTCAAGATATCTTATCTTGTTTGCTTTCTGCAATATTTATCTTCATTTCTGTGAATTTTACTCCTGTGGCAAAGAGCGAAATCTTGGGAGTTCATTTGGAGTGTTTTCTTAGATATATATATATATATATTGGCATTTCTTGCTTTATAATTTAGTGAAAGATAACTTTGAGTTAATAGTACGATGCCTTCTATTATTTTATTAGAGAATGTCATTTAGGTTAGGCATAGTTACTGCCTCATTCTCCAAGCATATTGCATTACGTAGCGCATTATATATGTTCATTATTTGATGATATCAACAACTCTTGACAGGCCAGAAGATGTGTATCATGTGACTGTTATGCCATGCTATGATAAGAAGCTTGAGGCAGTGAGGGATGACTTCACTTTCGAAGTTGAATCGCCAAATGAAACCGGTGAAAATGGCGTTCGGAGTGTCAGTGAAGTGGATTCGGTATTGACATCTGGAGAAGTTCTGGACTTGATAAAGGTCAACCAAAGCTTTCATTTTTTTGTTTTGTTTCAATTAATTGCTACTGAAGATGCTTTTTTATCTCGTTCCGCTTTTCTTTGTTTAGATGATTTTTCTTCTAAATTTCAGTTGAAGTCCGTAGATTTCAAAGCCTTGGAGGAGTCACCATTGGACAATTTGTAAGAAATTGACATTATTTACTTAGGTATATCTCAGCTGCAGAAGCTGTGTTAGGTTCTCTAATTTCGGGTCATATTTTAGAATGACTAATGTGAACGAAGATGGACATCTTTATGGTGTTCAAGGAAGCTCTGGAGGTTACGGAGAGACAATCTTCAGACATGCTGCTAAAAGTCTTTTTGGAAGAGATATACAAGGGCCTCTGAACTTCAAAATTATAAGAAACTTAGACTTTCAGGAAGTAACTCTTGAAGTAAGTTCAGGAAAAAAATCATTACAAGTTCAGATGCATCTTTTTACTACCTTTGTTTATAATTCTTCTGTTTGTCATGTAACACATTTACTGCTGGATAAATACAGTTGGATGGTGAAGCAAAGTTGAAATTTGCATTATGTTACGGCTTCCGAAACCTGCAAAATATAGTCCGAAAAATCAAGACCAAAAAGTGTGATTACGATTTTGTAGAGGTCATGGCATGCCCTTCAGGTACATCTTCACAATTCCTTTTGTTACTGAACAGTGACACCTAATTGTCTAAGCAGTGAATAGTAAAAAGTTTGTGTTTGTATTAACGAGGAAATCCAACAGGTTGCTTGAATGGTGGTGGTCAGATTAAACCCGAGCAGGGACAATCTGCCAAGGATTTGCTTCAGTCATTAGAATCCGTTTACACAGAAAATGTGAGCTTTCAAATTAACACCAAAATATTTAGCTTCATCTGATACTAATCTGCAAGATTATCTGTTCATAAAAATGCAGGTAGTGGAAATGGACCCTTTTGAGAATCCACGAGTAAGGAAGCTGTATGATGAATGGCTGGAGCAGCCTGGTTCAAAGAAAGCAAAGAAATACATGCACACAGAGTATCACCCAATTGTCAAAAGCATTACTTCACAGTTGCATAACTGGTGAAAAGTAGAACTCTTGCCAACAGACACCCATCTAGGCCGGGTTTGAGGTAATAATCCTTTTCTAGATTGGTTTTGTTTACGATGCCTCAGTCATCATCGCCGGTGGAAACGCATGTTGAAGGTGTTCCACACTTGCAATTTTGAGATTGAGATTTTTCTGTAAGTGAGAGCAGTGTATAGAAGTGTTATTGTAGGAGAAAGAAAAGGAATAATTCTTTTGATGTGTATATTGGAGTGGATGTCTTGCCATACCGCGAAATGACGCGGTTGTAAGGTTACCGTCCCGTGTTATTACGTCCCGGTTACAGTATTTTTCGTGGCCGATCAATTCGGGTGGGTGCCTAATTATTGGTATTGTATGTAAAATTCAAATAAGGATGGGTATCTATAGCCTGACGATTTACAGTAGTAGACTTAATTTTTTTTTTCTACTTTATTAAAATTACTCCTGTTTCTCAGGATTACATATACATAGTTTACTTTCTGTGATATATAATATTGATTGATGTAATTTAAGATCACGCTAGCGTGTGTACCAAGCGCTCCCTTTAGACTAGCCGTGTAAACGAGTCGAATATTAGGTTGCTTGAATTTAACTCTCCTCAAATAAGCTAGTTAAACTTGAGTTCGGCTAGGTCGAGTCTGGATTTTCAGGATTGAACGTATCTAAAAGTTTGCATGATTGAACTCAATCGTGAATCTGTTAGTCTCGAATTGTAGGGTTCAAACTGAAATTGGGACATGTTTAACACAAATCAATATATGTGGAAAAACTTGATAATGCAATCAAGTTCAAATTGAATATATCCGAATTTGAGCTCGACTTAAAAAAATTCGAATCGAATTTGAGTGATTGAGCTGAGCCGATCACGAGTAGTCAACGAGTTTTGTAGGTCATATATAGGGTCAATAACTTAAAAACTGTCCAAGGTTTACCCTATATTAAAATTAGGTGTCTAAAGTTTGAAATGTTAAAATGGACTGTCCCAAGTTTCATTTTTGTTGAAATTTGATGTCTTTGCGCGTCTTTTCATCTTCATTCAATCATTTTCATCAACCCACCCACCCACTCATAATACATCACTCTTTACTTTTCAAAAAATCGTCAAATTTCACCCAGAAATTGAAAATTAAAAAAAAAGTTTCTAGTAGAGTGGCGTGGAGCCATTTTCCAAGGACAACAGGACGAGATTTACTTGCGAGGATGTGGCCAACTTCTTAGGTGACGGTCCCGACAAGATGACGAGAAGGGAGTGTGTATGGGAGCTCCAATTTGACAGACGGTTTCGTCGGAATTGACTTTTCTAAAGTAATCACACCGAGACACCAAATTTTAACAAAATTGAAACCTTAGACACTACAGTGTAACATTTGAAACTTCAGACACCTAATTTTAACATAGGGTAAACATTGGACAGTTTTTTAGTTATTAACCCTCATATATATATATATATGGGCAAGTCCATTAAGGCTGATGAGTAAACTCGAATCGAGTATATCCCAACTTAAGCTTAACTAGTTCTTAAGTTTTAAAATCCGTTTGAGCCCCATGAATGAAAAATTATTCATGACCGCTTACGGGTTGACCTAATTTGAATAAGGATTATACTAAACTATGGGATACCCCGTGAGAAACAATAATATATAGACTAGGATTGTGTATGAAATCTGTTTGACCTAGACGGGTTCTAACCCGAACTGTTTTAAATAGTTCCTATCTAAACATAACATATTTTTTTTTTGTTGTTATGATTTAGCGTAACAACTAGTCTGTTTGGAACAAGTTTTGGACCGGTTTGAAATTGTTTTGCCGGAAAACAATTTCGGTTCAATCTAAAATCCAGTTCATCAAAATCAGTTCTGGTCCAATTCAAAACCAGTTTTGATTCGAAACAGAACTGATTCCGCAAAAGTATACTAACGGCTCTTAGATTGGTTTACTCATTATAAAAATGGTCCGTTTTGAACTGATTCGGATTACTGGACCGGTTCCAGATTAGTTCCTGTCCGACAATTTTTTTTCCCCAAACCCTAATATAGAACATATGGTACTCTTTCATATGAATCTTTTCTTTTTTTTTTTTTAAATCAAAGATGAATCGTAATTTAAGATGTAGAGATTATGTATAAATCAATATATATAGACACGTATACGATAGCATGATTTGCCGGCCTCATGTATCTATAAGCCAAGAAAACAGGATTGATCCATATAAAAACATAGATCATGACATATATATATATATGCAGAGAGAACTAATAACTGTTGATCATGAGAGAAGAAAAAGATGTTAAAAGGGACATTATTCTTTCACTAATTACATATTCCCATCCAGAGTATTAAAACGTCATCTCTTTTCACATGGTTTATAATAGTATACAACCTGAGACATATATATATTACATAACACGCACTTGAAATTAGTTGAATATATCCAGCTCTGTGACTAAAGCGCCAACAGAAGATGATGTACATCAACTGATCACCGATATCGATGGACTAAGCTCGTGGATGGTGGAGTCGTATAGTCCCGACTGAGTACGTGCGAAGCCCATCATCGTTGGCTGCTGCTAAAAACATGGACATTCCTTTTTGCTGATGTTTATTAGAAGAGCTGGCCGGTTTATAAGCGCAATGACAAGAGAAGTTGTTAGGTAGATGAAGGAGTTTGATGAAGCACTTGTTGTGGAGATTTGGAATAGCGTGGAGATGAGAAGGAAGATCGATCGTGAAGTCCCCGTAATTGTCTGATACGCCTTTTATTATCCGACTAAATGAGGATGATCGTCTTCTTATCTTCCTTGAAATATCGCATTTTAGGGCAACTACAGCTCCTGTGCACTCAAATAAAGGAATCAATGTGTGTTAACTGATGAAAATCAGATGTTAACAAATGATTCTCTTTCCTCTCTCTTTTTTTTTTTTTAAATAGAAGGTAATGATAACAAAGAGGAAAACTTGGTTTAATTAGATGTAAGTTAAACCCTAGTTAGACTACTAATTTACCTCCAATAATCAATGATTAGCATTAGCTAGGTCAACTACCATGACCTAGTTAATTATTCAATCATATAATTAATTATTCAACTCAACCTAATTTTTATCTACAAACTACTTAAGTGTACATACGAAGCGAAAGGCCAATCTTAGCTAAAGGTTGTGCCGTGGCACCCTTCTTTTGTTGGTGCTTCATTTTCTCGTCAACCTAGTTACATCTATATCTTCCGTCTAATATATTAATAAGTGTTAACATGTCTTTTGGTCCATAATGTTTGACAACTTTTAGGTTTTGGTTCATTATTAATATATGCGTTCACTGTAGATACCATTAATGTTACAATCTGGTTTATGTACCTACTTTAATTTGTCATTTTACTGCAATATGTATATATGCGTAGTTTCAGTGGCGGCTCTAGAAATATCATATATCATAACGGGGGACATATTTCCACTGAACAAAATTTATGATTGAAAATTTAATTTAATTTTTTTTAATTATAGTAAAACTAATCATTAACCTTTATATGCGTGAAATTTAACGTAAATGAGGTTTGTATATAATTTTTTTTAAAAAAAAATCAATATATATATTGAAAGAATTTATGGATTTTTTTTATGTTAATGTATGTATATCTAAAATAATATGACATTAAGAAGTTTTACACATTTATCTTCACATGAAACAATATAATCAGTTCAGTTCGTACATCAACGTACCGCAAAAAAAATTAATGTCGTTTAATCATAATACATAAAGGTAGGATATATATGATTGTAATTTTTTTTATATAGAATACATATTGAAAAAAATATAATTTTGTTGTGTCACATGGAGAAATAACATAAACTTTGATTAGAAGCTCTCAAATTGATTTTAAATCTTGAAATTATTTGTTTCACAACGTCTCATTACCTATTTAATCAAGTAGAATTATTCCGTAAATATTCACTGCAGTACACAATTTAACAATAATAATAATAATAATAATAATAATAATAATAATAATAATAATAATAGTTTTGAAAAAGAAATGCTGCAATCTATAATTTTTGGATATTTTTGAAAATTGTCCATTATTATACATCATTTGTAAATAGATAAATTTTAGGTAAAAAAAGAAGATAAAACTTTTATTTAATCTTCTCTTAACCTATCAATTAAATGTGAATTGATGAATATTAATTTTTTTTTTAGCTAAAAGAGATATTAAGTTCGATAGTAAAAAAAACAATGGGGGACATTATATCCCCATGGTAAGATGTGGAGATATCAACTGTGAATTACGTGTGTAACATATGTTCAACTGCCATCCAAAACTAACACGCAATTAGACGAGACAGCATTTTACAAATTATAGTAGCTAGCTAGCTAAACGTAAGAAAAATCTCAGTTATCTTTTTTCGGCCGGCATAATTAATCTCCAGCTATATATATATATATACCCCCCCCCCCCCCCCCCCCCCCCCCAAAAAAAAAAAAAAAAAAAAAACAGGAATACTAAGCTTTTGAGCAACTAATTATACATCGACTTAATTACAAGCTCTACCTAATTTATATACATACATATATGTATATCATTACTATAAGTAAAAGAAACGGTTCCTTCTATATATGTAATGAATCGTTTATGATAATTACGGACGACGGAGACGATTGGGAGTCTCTCCAGAAACAACCTCCGAAAACTCTAACTGTGTTTGAAAAGCCATGCGCGTACCTCCATTTAAGAAAAAAATGTTTAAGTATAAAGATTAAACCACCAATTTTTTGCAAAAAAAATATGTATTCACCTGTATCACTTAAAGGTTCTATATAAGTACAATTGATCGAATAGTTCGTTTGAAATTTCATTTAGATACAGAGCATACACATTTGAATCTCTATAGCGTAAAATAATTAAAATATTAAACCACGCTTTCAGTTTGTTGTGATAAACTGAAATTCTTTAATTTATGGGAATCATATAATACCATGCAAAACCCTATATATATATATATATAATAGGTAATCGAGAGATTTGTACGTACCTGGTACAGGCTGTGAAGTAACACGGCCGCCATGTGTATTAAGATCGCAGAGGACCGACCCGGTAACAAGAACGGTCGATATTTTGTGCTCTCCGTATCCGGCCACATCCACTAACACTTGCCGGTCCGGGGATGACTGTTCGTCTTTTGATGTCGGACTAAGTTGTGGTTTTGCTGCAGAAACATAATCATTATTTCCGAGGAAGAGGAAGAGAATGATGAGCAAGGTGGTGGTCATGGTGCAGTACAAGGAAAAAGATGGTAATGGCATGTTTGATGCATATATATCAACAAGACTAGCTAGCTAGCTAGAGAGAGGAAAGGATACGTTATTTAATTAATGAAAGACAATCACTGACCACCTATATATATATATACATGATTTTGTTTTTTCAAATGTTTGTGGTTTGGTGGTCTATCTATATGTCATGAGAAAATGCTGGTTACCAACTGCAGCTGAAAGGGGTCGGAGAGAGAGAGAAAGAAAGGTTAACGCTTTATTTTCTTCTCATCTTATCTTTTTACATAATATGTATATATAATTCGATTAAATTAAAGTCGTGTTTATTTCAACTTAATTTCGTTATTATATATCGTAATTCACATAAGAAACGTTTTTCTCTTCTAAATTCTAATCGATTATCATCTAAAAGCCGAGTTAAAATAAACTCAATTGCATTTTAATTGGTTTGAAATATATATATAAATTAAGAATCTATATTTCCTGATCTTGATCCTCAACTCAATGCCAATATATATAATGGTAATATTCTTGTCGACCTCATTTGTAATATTATGTATGTCTCAAACACATCAAAATTAAGTTTATTAGATGTTTTACTGTCTTAATACTCAAAATTAATAAAAATTTCTTTTTAAGTTTCACAAAAATGTAGAAGTTTGGAAATTGGAATGTTCTTTTCTGTCTTCACAGGTTGTCTTAATGGTAAGTTTCTGTTTTGCAAAAAAAAAAAAAAAAAAAAAAATTCTCACGGAATACAATGATTATGGATCATATTACTCTTAATATTATAATTATACTATAATTTTTTTTTCATTCATACAATAATCATAATTATTAAGTACATTTTTTAATACTATAGGTATAATTATAACCAAAAAATTATTAGTTAGACCCAGTCCGCCACCTTAACATATAGGATCAATGAATGAGAGATACATAATAAATTTACTTAAATAAATAACTTTATTTATTTGAAAGAAAAAATTAACATAAATTTCAAGTAGAGTTTGAATAAATAACTTGTTTGTAACATATTATGCCAAAGCTCAAGGTCAAGGGTAATAAATGTACTTACAACCAATAATTTCTCATACCTTGATTTTTTTTCCTAAAATAATAATTTCTCTTAATAAATAAACATAATTTATATCCTTGTTTTTTTAAAAAAAAATAATTTCTCATAATTAATTATACCTTGTTTTTTTCCTAACTCAACAGAGAATTCAAAAATTATTCAACTTAACAGACAACAAATTCAAATTAATACGATATAATTGTTTCATACAAGAAATCTAAAGTAAACATAATTTCCATTGTTTCACTTAATCATACCATTTCCATTGTTTCACTTAATCATACCGAATTTTTTCAATCATCATCACTTCCGACTGAGGATATCTGAATGAATGGTGGGACTATTAGAGTAGAGAATAGAATGAACGACTTAGATTATATGATAATTAATTGTGAATGGATTACAAGCCAATTTGGATTTGGAATAGTCAAGAGACAAAACAATAAAGTCACGGAAGACGGTGTCGTATATTATAATTGTATATGTATATATAATGAAAATGGTTAATACATTATGAGTATGAACTCAATAACTATAAATTTATAAATTATGAAATATGAATAAATAAAACTATCACCATAATTGGACCACGTCGTAATATACTATAATATTGCGATTAATTATAGCAGCAAATAGTGTGAAAACTTATAGTTATTTGATTTCACTATACAATTGCCAACCCAAATCTTTACCGAAGTTATTAGAGTAATCTCTAGAAATGTTCTGCAAAAAGCTGTAATTTCTTAGAGGATTTTTATGGTGGAGCTCTTCATCTTGGTTTCATCTAACCGCAGTCTAGCTACATTACTTAAATATTAAATTGTTCACCAAAAGTAACTTATAAATTAAATTAAATATGACACTTAATTAGAGATTTTTTTACTTGCGTTTTAGTTGTAAGATATAAAATAGACAATATATTGCGCTACAACTAATTTGAATTGTTAAAGTATTAAGATCTAACCAAAATTCCATATATTCAAATAATTAATATATTTATTAATTATATAATTTTCTTGATATAATTAAGCATTTGGAAAAATAAGAGACATTTAGGCTAAAAAAACTTTAGAATTTATGTTGATTTTGAAACCTTATTTTCTGACTAAATAGAATATTTAGCAAAATATTTGATTAGAATTTAATTTAATTAATTAATATTATATAAAATAATTTAAAGATGTTGATTGATAAATATGTATTTGATATGTATAATTTTATTTGGGCAATAACTAAATTTCTTCCCCGACAAGAATCTTTAAGTTTTGTACGTTAGTATGGTAGGCCAGAGCCATATTCCTCCACTCGGCTAAACATTAGCTGAATTCGAGCCGAAATGAGCCGATCAGGTAGAGTCCAGCAAGGCCTCTCGGCTTAGATAACATGCGGCCGACATGGACGGCCCAGATCTAACTTTTCAAGCCCAATCCAACGACTGATAACGGCGCCATGTATAGAAAACTTATCGCAAAACTAACGGTTAACAAAGTGCCACGTAGTCTCACCATTAACTTAATCGTCATTAGCGTTACATTTTCCCTAGTATACGCGAAGTCATCACTTCTTCTCTTCACTTTCCACACTAAACAAGCAGAGAGAAAAGTTCCTCTGCGATTCTTCTCCATAGCTCCGACCTGCGGTGTTAATGGCGGATTCAGACAACGAATCAGGAGGACACGGCGGCGATTCGTCGTCCCTATCGGCGAGGGAGCAGGATCGGCTGCTTCCGATCGCGAATGTGAGCCGGATCATGAAGAAGGCCCTACCGGCGAACGCGAAGATCTCGAAAGAGGCGAAGGAGACAGTTCAGGAGTGCGTATCGGAGTTCATCAGCTTCATCACCGGAGAGGCGTCCGATAAGTGCCAGAAGGAGAAGCGGAAGACGGTCAACGGCGACGATCTGCTGTGGGCGATGACGACGCTGGGGTTTGAGGAGTACGTGGAGCCTCTGAAGGTGTACCTGCAGAAGTTTCGAGAACTGGAGGGGGAGAAGACGGTGGCCGGTATGGGTAAGCAAGGAGAGAGAGACGACGGTGGCAGCGTTGTAAATTCTGGGAACGCTGGTGGTAATTACTCAGGGATGTATGGTATGCAAGGGAATATGAATATGATGATGATGGGGCATCATCAGCATCACCAACAACATCCACATCCACACCATATGTATGGATCTGGCGGTGGTGGTGGAGGTGACGTTGGAGGAGGCGGCGGTTCATCAGGTGGGAGGCCGAGGTAGGTATAAGCTTATCTTGCCGACGGCCACTTTATCAGTTAACTAGTTTCTTTTTGGGATTATTATTATAGTATTGGATAAGAAAATACTTGTGGGTGCTGCAGAATTACTTATGCTGATTTTATTATTACTTGTAAATTTTGGTGTTAATTAATTGTAATTTATCAGCGCATAATGAATCTTACAGTTTAGGCCTTTAGGGCGGGTGAAAATGTTGAAAGTTAGTTTTTTAAATGACTGTCGCTTGGATAAGGATAGCAAAATTCTAGCTTGGCTGATAATTTTGGATTTTTCTACAGTGCTTTGAGAGAGTACCATGATTTTAGTTTTTTTAATACTATGGACTTAATTGTAACATAAGTAAAACTTTAAAAGTATGAAAAAATATAAAAAAATTTATCTACACCTAAGATGTGTATCATACTATTAATAATATCAATTTCCCTATGGGGTTCACCTTTAGAGCAATAGAAAAATAAAAAACTTAGTGGCAAAAGCATGGTGCTCTAAGAGCATTGTAGAAAGGTCCGATAATTTTTCATTAAATAATCCTAAATACAGATTTCTAACCTGTTAGTAACAGCTCATTTTTTTATTTTTTAAAAGTGACATTTGTTAATTATATTTTTATTTTTCTTGGTAGAAAAAGGAATAATACTTGAACTGAATGTTGTACTGATTCAAACCAAATCAGTCGAACCGAGTCTTGAACACAATTGTTGCCTCGTAGGGCCGTATCATTTCTTTTAAAGTACAATGTTGAGCTTCAACCGATGGAAAAATATGTAACAAGTAAGTTTATCGGATGAAGTTCAATTTTAGTCACGACGTCCGTGAACGAACGAACTTTCTGATACATGTGTATAAGTTTGTACCTCAACTATTGTAAGAGATTTCTACAATCCAAAACAACATAAATAAATTATTAGTTGGAAGAAATTTATTCGAATTGAGTTATTAAACACCTAAAGTATTAATTTTAACATGAAGAGACTCAATTTTCAAACTAAGATTAAGAGAGACTTCATTTCAAATAGCTCAAAATCTGCAACACCATTTGTAAATTCCAACCCCAAATTTAAAAAAAAACAAAACAAAACAAAAAAACAAAAAAAAAAACAAAAATTCAATTCTCATTAAAATCATGAATGAACCTGCACCCGCTTTCCGTGAATTACCATGGAAACTCATTGAACAATATTGTACTGGTCATAAAAATTATTTTTTACTAGTAAAGTTCTATGCTACTTGGGTAGTCGTACATCTTCTGACTTATGTAGTTGGACACTTTTTTATTATATATATATATATATATATAATAATCGGGTATGGTTCAACATTTCATTAATTAATCAGATATTTTAAATTTAAATTCCGTTGACCCTAAGAATGAAAAAAAAAAATCACAACTAACATTTTACCTCATTTTAAGGGCTGGTCCGATATGAGTGTAGTTTATTCGATGTTGAAGCATATCCTACATGTGCCCTACCAGTTGAGCCTCAGTAAATGGGCTCAGTTTTTTTGTTTCGGCTTGACCTAAGTCGACTCCTCCAAAGGTGGCGAGATCATTTAAGTCGAAACTTATATCCTAAACTCGGGTGCAACTAAACACTAACAGATTAGGACTCTGTTCATGTCCTTATCGGATGGGGCTCGATTCTAACCCTAACAGATTGACTGTAATCTCTAAAGTTGATTGTATTTGAGCACTAACTGATTAATACTCGATTCAAATTCCTACTGGATGGGGCTCCAATCTAATTTTTGTTGGAAAATATAGCACGTAAAAGGGGAATTCTAAATGAGAATTTTTTGGATTAAATAAAGGGTTAAGAACACAATAGGGGCCTGAATGTTTGCCCATGTTGCCAAAAGGGGTCTGAATTGAAAAAACGTATTATTAAGGGCCTGAATTTTGAGTTTTGTGTATAAGTGAGGTCTCCGTCTATTTTTTCTGTTAAAAGTGACGGAAAGTGGTCACATGCTTGACATGTAACCAAAAATAATTTGAAAACCCGAAAATGCCCTTTGACCAGAGTGTGTCCCTAACATGTTTGACCTAAAAAGACCAAAATACCATTTAAGCCACCACAGCTCCGGCGACCACCACCACCCGGCTCCGGCGACCACCACCCATCTCCGGCGACCACCACCCCAGCTCCGACGACCACCACCCCCTCCAGCGACCCAAAAAAGCTCCGATCGGAGCTCCAAAGCTCCGATTCGGAGCCACAAAGCTCCGATCGGAGCTCTATGGCTCCGATTCGGGGCCACGGAGCTCCGAGCTTTTTGGCTCCGATCGGAGCTTTTTTGGGTCGCCGGAGGTCGCCGGAGCTGGGGTGGTGGTCGCCAGAGCTGGGTGGTGGTCGCCGGAGCTGGAGTGGTGGTCGCCGGAGCTGGGGTGGTGGTCGGTGGCCGTGGTGGCCTTAGGGCATAATTAGTGTGCAGGGTTATTTTAGACATTTCACATTTCATTAATTAAACTGATAAATTGTATAATAATTGTAAAAGGGTAATTCTGTCATTTCACGTATTTCCGTTACATTTAACAGCAAATTTGGACGGAAACTCGATTATCAACAAAACTCAAAATTTAGACCCTTTATAATACGTTTTTTCAATTCAGACCCCTTTTGGCAACATGGGCAAACATTCAGGCCCCTATTGTGTTCTTAACCCTTAAATAAACAAATGTTTTTTAAACCGAGTCCCCTGCAGATCACGGTCTCCTTAAGCGATTGTCCATGAGCGATTGTCTTACAGGATAAAACGACATTCCAGAAGCAAATTAGCACGAAGCCTCACCAGTCGAACAAAACTCTGCCTGAACTCCACAACAACAGGACTTGCGACCGAATATGACCTAGAAAGATGATGAACATCTTGAATATGAATAGGGAGGAGAAGAGACTATTATAATTCTCAATGTGTTCTAAACAATAGAGAAATGTCTCTATTTATAGGGACGTGGAAGCAGTATAATAATGACATCGTAATAAATAAAATTGAAACGCCCCTATTAATGAAGCCGTAACAGATCATTAATTCGTCAGATTCAACATATATGGATGAAGTCGGGACTACTATGGCCGGGTGTACTAAGAACAACATTTTCGCATTCACCCGATCAGAAAAATGGTAATGTCATTAACACATTTTTTCAACAATCCCCCACATGAATGGAAATTAAAAGAGTACCTAAACGAACTCTAGGCTCGAGAATAGTGGAGTTCAACGGTCAACACCTGCAAAGGATAGGTAGGGGTAACCCCTTTGAACCTACCCCTTGTGAGATCATACCTTCAGGTAGACGCGACGTCCTTGAACCGACTGTTGTTGGTGTAAATGACGACATAACCCACACAAGTACCTTCCTAGCCTTGGTTTTGTTCTCGCTCTGTGATCCGGTTAGGCCCTGGATCACGCCTGGTTCTGCAAGCGTTTCTAAGAATTGCGCCCTCAACAATCCCTTTCGAAGCGGCCCCACTTCTCACTCTCATAGGTGATTCTATGTCTCACGAGCATCATCACGACTCTGAGTTCTCCTTACGAATCATTAAAAACTTTGCTTAATATGTGAACTCAACTAAGTAATTCACATTAAAATGCGCGGTTTAACCAATACTTGAGGATCAATTGCAAAAGCTTAACCTCATCTACATCAATGTTTCTCATCATAGGAATGAACCCCACAGTGATCACTCTCACTCTTGTGATTAGGTTGTCCCATTGAACCAAGCTCTTGGGATCTCCAGTCATCATGGTTGAGTTTTCCTTCTCAAGAGTGTTTCCTCCATGGGCATAGTCACATTCCCTTCGATGATTCATCAACTCGCTCTCTTTTAACCTTAAAGGTTAGCAGAACCGCATTTATTTATAATATCATCATTAGACTTCGCAAAGTCACTGATAAAATTCATATGAGAGTAGTTGTTAAGCCGTGTATAACCCCGTTTGACTACGAGATTTATACTACACGCTTTTATAAGACACTTTCATATTCAATTGTAAATGCAAAGGTTTTCCTACCTTGCACAATTTATGGAAAGTTCTCTAATATTATTGGGGGTACCTAAATAAAGTAATATGTTATTCAAAGCTACCCCCCACATTGATCGTGACTCCAAAAATAATATGGTCTCAACCACATTATTTTAAGTTATTTCAGAAAATTTTAACGTGTTAACACACGAGTTGGGTATGAGGTTATTACAAACACTCCATCACCACAATATTTATCCTCATATCATCATTTTATCAACTTAGGTCCTCGGATCGTCATTAAAAGCCAATACAGGTCATTAGACCGTTGTGTTCCTCGGACCGTCATCTTATTAAATATTAGTCCTCGGACTTTCATTTCCTCAATACTGATCCTCAGATAAGACCGTCATGTGATCAATACTAATCAATAGACATTCATGGTCATCAAACGACATGGTCATAAGACCGGCATGTCATCAAACTGGATGGTCATCAAACTGGCATGGTCATCAGACCGTCATGTAACCAACATTGGCCCTCATTGCATGTCATAGTCATTTCGAATGACTTTTTCCATCACAGTCCTCCATTCGACTATGGTGGTTTAGCTCCAAAGTTTTGTCATCCAAATACCACTATATCGTGCCGCTCGTGTGGACTTCATTATACATACAGTAAAAAAAATAGTTCATTAGCTTCAAATAGATATAAGTAATGACCAAAGACATACTTATACTTCATATCACTAGGACCACATTATCATTATTTAATAAAATATGCAGGTCAATTCCCAGATTATCTCTCCACAAGCCAAGCAGCATAGTAAGTTTTACTGAAGCAGATCTGTAAAATTCTTCAAAATAAAATGGACTAGGTGGGTCTCGATCCACAAAGCTTAGACACCATGCCTAGCCATCAAGTCATCAGCTCTGCAAAAGTGAATTAGTCAAAAAGTCGTGTTGCTTGGTTTTGATCCCTGCGCAAAGCAAGATTAACCTGTCAACCACTACATCTCTTTGGCAAAAGAATTAATTAACCAAATTGAATGCCATAAATTTTTATGTAGTCAAAAGTTTGAGAGAGACCACCAGCAGCAACAGATTCGAACTTGTGACCCGTTGGACTTTCATGTCCATACTGTAACCACTAGGCCATTGCTCGATACGCAATCTGTAAAAATAACGAAGTGCCGATTTGTATTTGCCCAAGACCGTACTTTAATAATAAGAGAAGAACTCGTATATATATATATATATATATATATATATATATATATATATATATATATATATATATATAACTCTCTTACACTCTTAAATATGATAGGAGATTCTTACAACTTGTGGTGGTGGATCTATTTGTGGTGGTGTGTTTGCTTGCTCCACTACAAATGACTCAACTCCTATTTATTGGCTCCTAAAAATTTCTCTAGATTATTAGAAATCTCTAGACTAAGAACATCCTAGAAATTCTCTAGAAACTACTTAGATGGTAGAATTACTTAGACACATTAACCTAGCCAAATTCTCTAGATGTTTCTTCAACTTGGCCCAACTCTTTCTTAGTCCAAATCTTCAAGTCTTGGCTCTGATAAGTTGTTTTTAGCCCATGAATGTAAGTTAATATTGATCATAATACAATCAGTGCTCCTTCGACCATCTCTCTCCATCTGAAGTGTTTTTAACTTATTATCTCCCTGTCATTCAATCCATCGACGATGCGACGACCTATCACAACCGCTGGAAGATAAAATCCACTCCCAGTCCCTGATGAACCATGTTCAACAAAAAGAAGAATCATAGTCATACTCAGTTCACAGTATGTAAGCACTAGAATATTAATATCAAATATATATAAATATATACATTACCGAACTATAACTATATAGTATGAATATAACATCAAACGAAGCCAATTTCAAAAACTGATCGAAACCCATGATCCGATCTTAAGATAAAATTTCGTTGAGAATTAGAATAGTCTCTTCTCCTACCTATTCATGTTCAAGATGTTCATCATCTTTTTAGGTAGTATTCAGACACAAGTCCTGTTCTGGTGGAGTTCAGGTAAAGTTCTGTTCGACTGGTGGGAATTCGTGCTAGTTTGCCACTAGAATGCCGTTTTATCCTGGAAGACAATCTTCCATGAACATTCTCTAGCACAACCGATAAGTCGGTGATGGGCTGAAATTATCTTAAGAAGACCGTGATCTACACGGAACTCGATTAAAAAAAATATTCGTTTACTTGATCCAGAAAATTCTCCTTTAGAATTTTCCTTTTACATGCTATATTTTCCAACAATTTAAGTAATTGTGGTTCAACTAAGTCTCAGTTTGTGGGTGAGTCTTGTTTTGGACCAAGAATCAGCTCACCCAAAGATGATCATTATATTAGCAGAAAATGTATAAACATGTCGGTACCAATGTGAAAATCATTATCATATCTTCCAATGCGCAATACCGACCCGCTTAAATTCTAATAATATACTTGATTATATTTTGCAACAGAGGTGTTGCGTGGATATATGACCCTAATCTAAATTAGGAGAGACATGGACAAACGCGCCGACTTTGATTATTTTAATGGTGAGAGCGTCACGTATAATAAATGGACTAAACTATGGAACGGCCGCTGCTTCAAGCAGCCTAATTTCCACCAATTAGAGGCCTGTATTTAATGGCAAACTTGTAAATAACCAAAAAAGTGAAAAAAATGCGGTTTAGTGGTTCTTGTCACATCATATCACATCACTTAAGTGAATTAGACCACGGTTCGAAGATTTATCCAGACCGGATGTGAAGTTTTAAGTGACGTTTGAACTTGCCGTTTACTATACGTTCCGTTTTGGGTCTGTAGTCAGTCCAGTTTGACGGAGCTTCAGACAGGTACGGAGCTATATAAGGTCCAGAAGAGGCAATTGCCCCTCCTGAACTTCATGGATGCTCAAATAGATACTTATAAGTTTTTGATAAAAATTGACTTGCTTAAGTTTGCCCCATCTGAAAATATGTGATAATGTAAGAGATTACTTGCTTGTCCTTATGGTCAGATTTTGAACTGCAATGAAGAAAACAAAAATGTTGTTATTTTTGTTCTTCCGCCATTGATGTTTTTCTCGTGGTTGATGAGGAAGATGAAGAAGATAAGCAAGAGAGAGAGACATAATCTTCTTTTCCCTTTTCTTAATATTATTTTTCAATAACCGTAACAAAAAGTAAGAGAGATAAAGACTCTTCTTTACCAATTTATTTAATATATAAATATATTTAAGATGAAGAAGATAAGCAGGAGAGAGGGACAGAATCTTCTTTTCCCTTTTCTTAATATTATTTTTCAATAACCGTACCAAAAAGTAAGAGAGATAAAGACTCTTCTTTACCCATTTATTTAATATATATATATATATATATATATATATATATATACTAGTAGTCGGCGCATACGTTGCACGCGCGACAATCATAATTTTTAATACATTTTCTTACAATTGAAGTTAATTAATTGTATTTTAGAAAATACTTACTTTTATAATCAAATGTAGGATACTGTTGTCAGATGAATTTATTTATACATCAACTCTTGCTTTAATAAACACCCCCTTATTAGTAAGCCTCTATACACAGCTTTATGACAAATCAGAATCAGATCAATACTTGAACAAAAATATAGAATATCCTCACTACGTTCAACCTTGTTTGCCTGCATTTGTTCTTCGAGCATATCAACATGTTCCAAATACGTAGAATGATATTTTGACAAAGAGATATTCCAAGAGGAGTGGTGATACAAACTGTGAAATATGGTGTGAAATTTCTATAGAAAGTGGTTTAGGGCCCCACCAATAACCAATATATTTGTTCCATTACATTCTCTTTCATACTTTCTCTTGAAATTTCACTGGAAATTTCACAGGTAGAAAATTTACTCTTCCAAGAGTTGGCTAGCAGTCGGAAAATCTGCATGATTCATTGGACACATTGCATGATGAAAAAACATCACTCAAGCTACCTCAAAAAAATGCTAAGAAGAATGAAACCGCATGATAATCATATATTTCTATACCAATGTTCCAAAAAATCATTCATAAAATGAAAAGTTAATAACATGCAATAAGATGGCAAACCTCAGGTGCCATATAGTATGTAGTCCTTTGTCGAGAATTAACATCTTTGATTTCCTAATATGGAAATGAAAGTATAATATATTAAGAGTAAGTTTAACTGGGCATTGATAACATTTCACAAGATTAGCACTTTACAAAGTAATTAAAACCTTTGACATGCCAAAATTTGTTAGTTTCACTGATCCATTGGCAGTTGGCACCCATCACAATGTTTGCACGTTTGATGTCCCAATTATTGGGAAAAGGAGAGATGGCAGCCGTTTAACTTACATATAGAAAAAATTGAAGTAAATATTATTTAAATTATGCTATAGTGACCATAAATTTAACTTTAGTTTAGAGGTATCTAAAAATGTCATTCCCTTGAAAGATATGTAAACTTGAATCATCAGATTCTTTTCCATTCATTTTTATGCTTATAACTAAACAAATAAATGATATAAATTTGTTTTTCCTTTCATTAAAACTTACCTTTGTTGACTCATCCCCAAATATACTGTTTTAGATTAGGAGGGAGAGACAAAGAATTTCCTGGTCACTCATTAGCTAGTGAATGAATATTAAATCTACAAACTCAACTGGCATCATGTTTTACATATGTTACCACTTGTTAAACTTGTTAGATTGTAATTTCTAATTATGCCTTATTTGGACTATTCACTAAACTATGTGGAAGCTAAACAAGTCAGTTGCAAAAAAAAATACTACATACACAATTTCTATTTTTCCATTGAAGTTCACCTTAAAGAATTTAAGGTATAGTAAGGCTATTGGACAGTACAAGAAACACATATAGTACTTTGTCAAGGCTAAATACCAAATGCAGAACTATACTTGCAGTCTAGTCAATCAGAGATTATGATGAAATTATGGATACATGGTATTTGGTCGTCGCCTCGTAGACAAGTCAGGATTACATGCAACTATGTAGTTAGTGAGTTTAGAGACTCGTTCAACTTTCAACTGCGATTTAACAGTCTATAAAACTCAACCCGACAGCAAATATAGAAGCCTGAACGAAATCTTTGTTGCAGTGACAACAATGAAGTCTCAACAACAAAGTAATACTTCTTTGGTGGGCGGTGGCCTACAACAAACATATATGTTTGTTCAAACAGAGCAATCTCTGCAACAGCAGTAATCCTGTGGTATCTCACAGCAAGCATGCAATGCATTGGCTTGAGTTGAAGGAAATTAAGAGAGAAAAAGCTCTCCTTAAAAAAGCTGAATTTTCTGCCATGGCCAAGATTTCATTTCACCCTAAGTTCGAGACGTCATAGAATTTCGCTTTCATTCCTGCTTATTTCTGGACATCTAAGGTTGGTCTCATTTCATTGCATTCTTAATAATGCTTTGAGCCTATGATTGACCATTCAACATACAAAAATATGATAACTTAACAATAGTTAAAGTAGAGAAATGCGTACCAAAAGAAACAGGAGCATCAAACACCTTATTAGCTTCCCCTGAAAGGCCAGATCTGTTGAGACCTGAATTATGCATAACTGGAGTAGGTGAATTTCCAGGTGGGAAAATGATATGTTCATCATTCTCTTGTGGTAACAAATGTGACAATTTTTCCAACTCAGAAACCTCACTGCAACTCACATTATTTCAGGTTCCGGCGCGGACTCTCCAGGGCTGCCAGTCGGAATTACATCATTTGGTTGACCAGTATGGCCTCCAGAAGATCTGTTATCCTCTGAGAAGGGGCTATGTATCACACTGCATTTACAAAAATGAGGAAAAATATATTTTTTTTTTTTTATTGATTTTCTAGTTGAGAAGAATACGAAACAGATATCGTAATACTAATGGTGCTTACAGTGGCTCTGTCGGTTGGGTTCCTCCATCTCGAACAAGAGTAATTCTTCAATAGCTCGGATTCAACACTGTAATGCTCACTGTAATTGCAAATTACGGGGGAATTATAGTGCTCACTGTAATTGGAAATTACGGGGGAATTACATAAATTAGATCAATTCCATATATTTAGAAAATGATGTGAAAATTTGAAGAGGAACACTTACCTTTGCTACATCATTGGGTTGTCTAATGGAAGACACTATTGCTTCATGAAGATTCATCATTCAGGCAAACATCAATGAGTAATAAAAGGAAAATAAGACCAGGGTACCTCATCGAATCTGATAGCAATAAAATCAGATGAAACTTGAACTGATGAAGCAATAACAAAAGATATTCAATTTAGAATAGCCATTAACAGTTGGTTCTTGAGATGATTGTGTTGAGCCTAATTTGAAAATTTCAATATCCATCTTTATTATTAACAAAAGAGGGAATTGGTAGGTGTGAACAGTCTAGAACTGCTACAGCCGTCGCGTATCATTGCCGGTCGTAGTGTGGGGGTGTTTGTAGAGCCGCCCCGGCGCTGGTACCACCGTTGTTTGTCGTTCGAAAGGAGAGAACCGTGGTTTGCCGTTGGAAGAGAGAATTGGAAGAGGGCAAAGTGAGAAACTGCATGTGTAGACTTTGTACCGATTTGATAGAAAAACTGAAGGGATGAAGTGAGATGACGTGTCTCTACGGGAAGGGGAAAGTGCAATGACGTCGGTTGAGGGTGAGGACAGCCCAGACATTTATTATAGGTATTAGATATATATATATATATATTTTCATGACTGTGCAAAAGTTATCTTACTATTTATTAACTGCATTAGTTCTATTCTAGTATAATTATGTTCAAATTTACTAAATTCTCTTTTAAATCACCGATTCTAGCCAATAATTTTTTTTCTATTCACTTATATTGATGTATACCTTAGGCATTATTTGGATAAATATATATTAATTTTTTTCCAATTATTTTAGGGTATCAATTTATATGATTATATTATATATTATAATAGTAATGATAAGGAATATAATATTAAAAAAATTCAACCACTAAGGCATAGTGGAAATATTAAACCCCTAGTCAAGTTTACTATAAACCTTATCCATACCCTAAATGAAAACCACCACCAGAGTAAATAAAAAAATATACATTTAAATAATTAATTAATATTATGGAATATAATTCATGCACATAAAATATTATTAGTTGCTACTGATTTCATATATCAATTGGAACAAATATAATAGAATTAAATATTAAATCTTAAAAAAAATCAACCACTAAGGCATAGTGGAAATACTAAACCCCTAGTCAAGTTTACTGTAAACCTTATCCATACCCTAAATGAAAACCACCACCAGAGTAAATAAAAAAATGACATTTAAATAATTAATTAATATTATGAAATATAATTCATACACATAAAATAATTTTAGTTGCTACTGATTTCATATATCAATTGGAACAAATATAATAGAATTAAATATTAAATTTTAAAAAAAATTCAACCACTAAGGCATAGTGGAAATACTAAACCCCTAGTCAAGTTTACTGTAAACCTTATCCATACCCTAAATGAAAACCACCACCAGAGTAAATAAAAAAATGGACATTTAAATAATTAATTAATATTATGGAATATAATTCATGCACATAAAATAATATTAGTTGCTACTGATTTCATATATCAATTGGAACAAATATAATAGAATTAAATTTTAAATTTTAAAAAAATTCAACCACTAAGGCATAGTGGAAATACTAAACCCCTAGTCAAGTTTACTGTAAACCTTATCCATACCCTAAATGAAAACCACCACCAGAGTAAATAAAAAAATGGACATTGAAATAATTAATTAATATTATGGAATATAATTCATGCACATAAAATAATTTTAGTTGCTACTGATTTCATATATCAATTGGAAAAAATATAATAGAATTAAATATTAAATATTAAAAAAAATTCAACCACTAAGGCATAGTGGAAATACTAAACCCCTAGTCAAGTTTACTGTAAACCTTATCCATACCCTAAATGAAAACCACCACCAGAGTAAATAAAAAAATGGACATTTAAATAATTAATTAATATTATGGAATATAATTCATGCACATAAAATAACATTAGTTGCTACTGATTTCATATATCAATTGGAACAAATATAATAGAATTAAATTTTAAATTTAAAAAAAATTCAACCACTAAGGCATAGTGGAAATACTAAACCCCTACTCAAGTTTACTGTAAACCTTATCCATACCCTAAATGAAAACCACCACCAGAGTAAATCAAAAATGGACATTTAAATAATTAATTAATATTATGGAATATAATTCATGCACATAAAATAATTTTAGTTGCTACTGATTTCATATATCAATTGGAACAAATATAATATAATTAAATATTAAATTTTAAAAAAATTCAACCACTAAGGCATAGTGGAAATACTAAACCCCTAGTCAAGTTTACAGTAAACCTTATCCATACCCTAAATGAAAACCACCACCAGAGTAAATCAAAAAATGGACATTTAAATAATTAATTAATATTATGGAATATAATTCATGCACATAAAATAATTTTAGTTGCTACTGATTTCATATATCAATTAGAATAAATATAATAGAATTAAATATTAAATTTTAAAAAAATTCAACTACTAAGGCATAGTGGAAATACTAAACCCCTAGTCAAGTTTACCGTAAACCTTATCCATACCCTAAATGAAAACCACCACCAGAGTAAATAAAAAAATGGACATTTAAATAATTAATTAATATTATGGAATATAATTCATGCACATAAAATAATTTTAGTTGCTGCTGATTTCATATATCATTTGGAACAAATATAATAGAATTAAATATTAAATTTTAAAAAAATACAACCACTAAGGCATAGTGAAAATACTAAACCCCTAGTCAAGTTTACATAAACCTTATCCATACCCTAAATGAAAACCACCACCAGAGTAAATAAAAAAATTGACATTTAAATAATTAATTAATATTATGGAATATAATTCATGCACATAAAATAATTTAGTTGCTACTGATTTCATATATCAATTAGAACAAACATAACATAATTAAATATTAAAGGTTGTCAGGTGCAGCCACTACTATGCTGTTGGGTCACAGTACATCCAAACAAATTTAACGGGAGATCCTAACGCTGTTAAACCGGAATTAGTCGAACCAGACCAGACCGAAAATCATTAAACCAAATATTAAGAATAAAATATATTATTAATAGGCCGCATGAAGCAGCGGCCGCTCCATAGTTTAGTCCATAATAAATATCTAAAAAAAACTAATAAACATACTATATATAATAATGATAAATAATAATAAGATGTCCAAAAGGAAATAGCTCACAAGTCACGAGTAGTAGCAGTAGGACACGCATTACGGCCCAAATAAAGTTTTTCTTGTTCGAGCATGAGATCACATGATGTACCTCTTGCTCTTTTTCAGATCACAGTGATTTCTAATTAAAATAATAATAATAATAATAATAATAATAATAATAATAATAATAATAATAATAATAATGAGCGTATAAAGAAACGTAAATTACAACCTCTGCCGTGGGTCCTAAGTAAGCTTAGCATAACTATTAAGGTAGCTTAAAGCAACCACTGATAAATACAGTAGTGATAGATAGTGAGTGAGACTCTCACCTTACCATCTTACGTTACATATATATTTTGGTTAGATTGATTCTCAGTTTCAGATCAGTCCCCGCTAATCTTCATCGAACCCGGAATCCCGTTCTCAAACTTGCGCAACTCCGACTCCAAAGTCTTTGCAAATTCCTCTTCTTCTACTGTTTGTTTCGGAACGCTGACATGGACCGAGCCTTGCCTGTATATGGGGGTGGGTGGTTCGAGCATCGAGGATTGCTGCTTTATGTAGTTGTAAAGCTGGTGGTGAAATGGGTGGTCTAGGGAGTAGCAGTTGCGTTCTTCTCCACGCCCCGACCGCCGTGACGATCCCGATCCTTCCCGATTTACAAAGTGCGGGAGCGAAGATTCGTCCATTATCTGGAAAATAAGTTAATGAACATCACCTATGACTCCAGATTTAGAAGGTTACGTGTTCGTTTCACATCAGGTTCAATCCGAATTAAATTTTCTTTAGCAAAAAAAACTAAGAGCAAAATATAGATGATATTACCTCCAACAACTCGTCCCGACCGCAACCATTCAAGACCCTTACTTTTCTCCGTGTTCTCTCTTGCAAAAGTGGCTTGACGACCTATTAATTCGACACATTGAATAAACAATATCGTATGAAAAATCGATCTAATTGCATGGTTTTTGAATAAATATTCTCAAACAACCACAAGTCTTCCAAATGCAAGAACCACTATGAATCTCGAACTGTGATCGCATAGTCTAAAGCTATGATATGTCTTCACAACGGCGGACTCGTTATTTTCGTACATGAGGAGTTTAGATTTACCTTCCAACAAGCAGAAAAGATGTAAGGGGCGTTCACGATGTAGTATGTATTTGTCTTCTCTGGGTAGTTCATGTCATCCACCGTGGATATAACCGTCACTAACTGCACGCATATAATCGAAACACGGCCAAGTTAAGACTAGATATGAGTAAAAAAGTGTTCTTTTGGGTAATTTAGAATGTAAAAAACTACGATGGTGCAGCAAATTTTACCTTAATTTGGCTCAAAGCTGAAATCCTTAAACCCGTCATATCTAAAATCTTCAAACAGGTGGTAATAGGTCGACCGTGCTTTCTCGATGTGGCAGGCTATAGTAAAAACACAGTATTCTGTAAGATAATACATACTTTATGTTACCATAGAAAGGAAATTTCAGTCTAAACTTATGTACTCACCAAGACTACACGATCTCGATATTCATTGACTTGGATATGTGATTGCACATAATAATGAACCTAGAAAAGATGAACAATTACTGATCAATGTTTTATTAAAAAAATTTAAAAAATAAAATTGAAATCATTGAGAGAGTTCCCAAGAATAGCTGTAATTTTGAATGAGAGCAATGCTACAATAGTATGTTTAAGTTAGTCTACAGGTTCAAGAAGCTGTTGATTATACATAGTTATTATTTTCTGTAAAATATTATGGTTTAAACATTTGGAAAATAATTGTTAAATTTTCCTTTGAGTGGAGCACTTACAGATGCTTTGTCGAAGGTACTGAGCCCGACCCCGATCGCAAAGACAGGAAGGCCCTGAATAGTGAATAGTAAAGTGTATAAAATGACATGAGCTTGGCAAGCTAGTGCAAGAAACATCAACTTTATGATTCACAAATCACAGAAATAGTACCGCAATACCAACGGGTTAAACTTCAAGGAAGAATGATAAACAATGGAAATGAAAGAAGCACCTCTCTGGTGTAGCCTGACAATCCAATAAGTTGTGAATCACGCACTGATCTATATAACTCGGTTGGGACGATAGGTTTCTGCAAAAAAAGAAAAAAAAAATCAAAATGGTTATCGAAGGGAATGGCAAAAATTGGAGTCTAGACTCTAGACAGAAAGTTGACTAACCGATAATATATTGTCAATCTCATTCTTTATTCTCCAGTCTATAGTGTCCAACAACTGAAAAAAGATGCAAGTAGTATGTTAATAATACACCACAAATCTATAGATTCTCAATATACAAATGTAGATAGATTGAAAAACATTGAAATATTAGTGAATACCATTTTATGTGCTTTGGCAACATTGCCTTCTCTTGCCTTTAGAAATCGCGCCAGAGTTTCCATCAAATATCCTTGATGAATATTCTGCAATTCAAGATCATGGAACCACCAAATTATCGAAAACGTTCATGTTTGAATAACTATATTAGTATATCAACATTATTAAATAAAAAAATCACATCTATTGGTAAACTTGCTCCTATACATTAAGCACAACCACGGGTTCAATTTCATACAAGATCAAAACTAACCAAATTGAAAAGGTTAGATGCTTCAGAAATTGGATACTATCAATATTGCATCAAGTATATGATTCCAAGGGACCTACAAATTCTGTATGTGCAAAGTTTTTGGAATGAAATATTTAAAAGATATCCGAATCTGCAGCAGTGATGGCATCTCGGATTTTTCAGAAAACAAAAACCATACTCATCCACCGAACTTTGTCGAGTTCGATTCAGTTGGCTCCACTGCAAAAAAAATTGTCACACCACTGCAAAAAGTTTTTTTTTTTTCTTTTGAACCTGGAACTAAGTTTATCTTGGTTTAGCCCAGGTCTAAGAATTTTAGGAACCCAGAAAAGCAGTTGGACTTGTAACACAGTCAATAAACTTGTAGATCATGAACCTAATGAAGTAAATCAGCAGAATTGAGGGGGGGGGGGGGGGGGGGGGGGAACTTTATCAGCAAGTCAATGCAAGTCAAAATCAAACCAAAATTGAGAGAATCTAAGCAAATCTTTCAAGGAAATGACAATCTAGAGATCACAAATGCTAACCTCGAATGTTCTCTTCAATGGCTCATCATCAACTGAAGAAAAAATCCAAGAAAATCAAAATTAGAACAAAATCCAAATTTGCAGATAAACACCGCAGTATACACGTATTTACGAGCAAACCCATCATTGTATGTATCTACTAACCTTGATCCATCAGCGATTTTAACTCACGGATCGCTTCCTGTGAGACCGAATCCATATCGAAGTTGCTCGAACTCCCCAAAATGTTCTCCCAAGAGTGTATTCGTTGACTCTACTTTATCTTCGCCGCAAATCCACTAGGAGATTCAGAAATTCGAACTTGAAGAGCTTCTTCATACACTCAATGGACAGAGAAGGGGGCGAAATGAAGCTCGGCGAAATGAGACGAGTGTCTCAGATCTATAAATTAAATTCAGAGAGAGAGAAGAAGAAGAGAAGCACATTAACTTTGTTTGGTTCTGGGTTCGAACATGAAAGCATTCAAAGTCCACTGCAAAGAAATTTCATTGGATTAAACAATTTGGAGGAAGCACGCACTTACTTCATTCACTTAAGTAGCCTGCATCTTTTTTAGGTTCAAAGAGAAGGAGACGTAGTAGAGCCAATTTGGTAAAAAGAAAGCATTTAAAAGCAGAGGGAAATCCTAAAAATCGAAGCTTTTCCGAATCTAAAGGGTCCAAAACTCCACCGCTTTTTTATTTTTAATTATATAATTGTTATTATATATCTAAAAAATATTTGGTCAGACAGGGAGTTAGAATTTGTCTTCAGATGGAGGCAAATGTAAAATATGAGGTGGAACCGATTACATTGTTCTGTAAAAAATGTTGGATTTGCTAGGATTTTTTTTTTTTAAGTATTCATGCTTTAAATTTATTTTTACAAATATTTTATTTATAATTTTATTTAAAAATTTGTAAAATTAAACTGAATAATCACAATGATTATAAAAGTGGATTTTAAGATTTTATTTTTGAATTTAAATGTTAAGGTTTATATCGTAGAAAATAAAAATAACAGTTTTTTAAAAAAAAAAAAACAAAAAAAAATCGGGGGCAAAAATGAAAATAAAATAATTACTAATAAGAGACAGATTATAATGCTCTTAAAATTAAAGGATTAAACCATTAATAAAATAATTTATAAACAAAAATAATGCATGAAAGCACCCATACTTTAAAATGATGTTAGACAAACCAAAAAAAATGTACATCGCACAAAATTGAGGGGGAGTAATTGCTTCTCTCGCCCCATGTAGTTTCGTATTTATTTATAAGTATATCAACAATCAGTGCTTTTGCTGTGTAATATTCGGGCTCTCGGATTCATTTACGAGCATATTATACATTTAAACAACAATTGCTCGCCTTGTAAAATAATTATCTATAACATTATGAAGCCATATTTTATTTGATACAAAATTGTTAATTTCAGGTCAAAAATATTAAAAAAAATTAATGAAAACAAATATTAAGTTTAGAATCCTCAATTTGAGACGTCTCCAATGGAATTTAAATTTGGTTCGCCTTAAAAAATGCAACTTGATTTATCACTTGATTCAATCATTCACTACAAGAAATCATAGTCGTTTGTGAGTGATTTATTTGTAAGGATATATAATCTTATTTGTAAGAGAATTGTGAAAATTCCTAAAAAATACAACATTCATTTTTTTAAATGGAATGACTCCTAACAAAAAGTTTGGCTAGAAACTTCATTGAAAATCCCTTACAAAAATTTGAATTTTGTAAAGAATTTCCCTCTAAACATAATAAATCACTAAAAAATACTTATAATTTGTGAAAAAATTTATTTCTTTTAAAAAATTCCGTCTCAAATGACCAATTTTTCTCGTATTGTAAAGCCAGGCTACTCCCAATTTTATTGGCACTAGAGTTGCAAATTTAAATTCAATGTCATATATGTTAAGAAATGGAACAATCCTTATATAAACTTCCTATTTATGATGCCAAACCATAGAATTATACAAAGTATTGTACTATTTTTTTTTATACTATCTTTTGTTTTTGTTTTTGTTTTTTTTTTTTTTACATTTTCTAAAAATTAGGTTGATATTTTTTAGCCAAAAAAAAGAACATTATTAATATTATTATTTTGATATCGATTTTACACCGAATATAAAAAGTCTTTTAAGCTCGACATGTTGCTATTTTTTTACCATGTTAACTTGGGTTAGACCGGCAGTATAATAAACTATAAAGTCTATATAATATAATAACATCATCATACATTAAAGTTGGAATATTTTATAGTTAGGAAATGTGGCTCGGTAATAACGAGTCATTTATTTTCTTGAAGAAAACAAAGCTTCTTTAGCACCACATGGTTGAATGCTGCTTTAATGCTTTGTGGTAGATGAAATCTAGGCCGTTGGTCCAGTGGGACCCACGCGTTAGCGGCTCCATCTGTCGCCCGATGAAGCGGCTGGTGATTATAGACTTGGAAATATAAATAACGGAAATGATTAGCAGTCGGACTTTCACATTCCGTCAATTTTTTTTGGCCAAGAATCTTACTCGAATGGCTTTCTTAATTCGGTGACAAAATAAAAGTTAGTGTCTGAAATGAGATTGGTTCGTGGACTGGTGATATTTCTGAACAGCTTCCGCTTTTTACTACTGTCACACAGTGTTTTGGATTCTTTCCTTTCTTTTTATGGTCTTTTTCTTCGATATGAATCTATACTCCATGTTTTTGTTAATTTCTGAAAACAGAAAAACTACAAACAAAATCCAACACTTTAGGGAGTGAATTATGGGTGGATTCAAATTATGTAATATGGTATATCGGTTTAGTAATTTAACCATTTAATCATAAATATTTAGTTTAAGCTTTATCAAACTCCCTAAAAAAATAAAAGAATATTTATGAGGAATTTCCTTTATCTCAATTACTTTGAATTTTGTTTGCTACCATCATACTAATAGATGCACAAATTAAGTATGCGGGTCCGCCCCTAATTATGAATGTACACAATATCTTGAAAACAATTTGAGAAGTGGCGTTAATGAAGGATTCAATACTTACCAACCATCATAAACCTGTCTTTGGACATGGCCAAAATAAAAATATGTATTTTTTATGGTAAATTAATAAGTATGTGTTAGTAACCGACTAAAATACTCTAGCTTGAGGGCTCTAACCTTTTCTTTTATGGCCATCTGTGCCCAATCTTCAACGCTAGGTTAATTAGGCTTTTGTTATAGAGGAGCATAAATAAATCATAAGTAATTTTTTTCTGCCCAAAAATCATAAGTAATTCAAAAAAAATAAAAATTATTATTATACAAAAAAAGAGAGATTTTTATGAGAGAGGAATAGAAAATGCTTAAAAAATATGTTTAAGTAATGTTTATAATTTTTTAAGATTAGATACAATTCGCGAAATGTGTATGCACGTATACGTTGTGAAAATGTTATAAAAACAAGTTCACGCCGACTTCAATTATCATATAAAGACATGATTATGCTAATTATGAATATGATATTGACAATTGATCATCTCAACCCGAGAACAGTACAATAACATATTTTAAAAATAAACTATGTCATGTACTGTTAAAATATAAAAGTCCTAAATTTTAAAGTCAATATGTAGGACCATGATTGTTTGTTTTGGACTCGCGTCTGCACAACAGCTACTAGCTAGCTAGGACGGGACGAGAAGGGCCGTGTCGATCGTGGCCCATTCCACATAACATTAGAAAGGGCTCTTACGAATAATAATTAATTAATTAATTACAGGTTGTTGTGTATTTATAATTGACTTAGAATTAGGATGCCGCAATTCTCTCGTCGCATATTCGCATATACCCTTATCTCGTTGTTTTATTTTAATTTAGTTATGTACGAAAATAATAAACATATCGAGACATGCGTATTGAATATTTCGTATTATTATTAGTATTCATTCGAGTCAGCGAAAGCATATATGTACATTTGAGACGGTACCTTCTACGGATGTCACACCCAGATTATTGTTTCGTCTTTAAAAATATATTTTTAAAATGAGCATGTCATATCCACATCCTTAATGAATCTTCTATATATTTATATATGAATACATAGAGAGAAAGCAGAAGAAGCTCCGATCTCTCCGGCGGAATTACACGGCCAAACTCCGCCACATCGGAGAAATGGAACAGGGCGAATATTCATCAGATCATCAGAAGAGCATGAGTACATCAATAAGCTTTTACAACTCTGAGATAGAGGAAGAAGTTAACGACGACGACATCATCGGAATTAGCAGCAGTTATTATAATAATAATAACAACCTAGTATCTGGTCGGCCTGTTCCTCTTCCAACCATTAACAAAGACATGATCATACAGAGCAACCTCGAAGGCGAAGACGATAACGACTGTGTCTACGTGGCAGTAGGGAAGAGCGATTCCAGCATGGATGCGCTGAGGTGGACCCTACGAAACGGCGTTGACCACACCTCCACCACTCTATATCTCATCCACGTCTTCCCTGAGATTCGTCACGTTCCCTCTCCACGTGAGTCATCTTCTTCTTCTTCAAACCCTAGTCCAAACTAACTTACTTTTTTATTATATATATATATATATATATATATGTGGTTTAGAGGTTCAACCATTACAACATTTATTAAGAGTTCTCCTTTGCAGATTCTACGAGTTTAAGAAAACAGAAAAATATTCATATTTATAATTATTTTATAAAAAAATATTCATAGTTATCACTTCACTTTTTTCTTTACGAACTAATCAAGTGTAAGTGATAATTATTTTACGCATGGAACAAACATATTACATTACTGTTTTTTTTATGGTCATTAAACACCTACAATATACATAAAGAAATGTAGTTAAAAAAATGATAATAATCATATAACTCTTAACCAATTAATATAATATATAGATTGCACTACAATTATTCAACAAATAGGATGCATAAAAGTCTTATACATTGAATTTGAGACCCTATTAATTAATTTATTCATGTTTTTGCACAAAACATTATCCTTTCATTATCAACAATATTCAAAGCTGTGAAAGCCATAACTGAAAAATTGTAAGAAAAGGGGATATATATACAGGACGAGGTGCAAAATCCATGAAAATGTATTACAATGATTCGATACAATCTAACAATTATATCACTTTCATTGATCTAGTATAATAATCAATTATTAATTGCACTAGTATGCTTTTTATATGCTTTAATTAATTAACACACTCTGTTAATTTATTCAGTTGGTTTTATTATTTTTTATAATTTAAACTGACAAACTTGCCTTTACAGTTTACATCGTACATCAGTTCATGTTCCCATCATCATGTTGATCTTCATGCTCACCTTTTTTAAAATATGATTTTATTTTAGTTTGATCTTTAGAAATTTCTGGATTACCGAACTAAGTACTTCGAAGTTTCTAGGTTTGAATCTAAATCCAGCCACTGGGTTCAAATAGGACAAGTAAATCACTAATAACGTATACAAATGTTACAATTGAGTCAAATCCGATAAGAACCGACTGATGATTAATTGAGATTCAATCGAGTAATCAAGACACTATTGTAACACTAGTATAATCAGATGTTGTCGTAAATTAGTGCAAATAACAATATTGTAAAACATGTTGATGCAAATTAAAAAACCATTGGGGTGGTGCAAATAATAATCAGATGACTAAACATTCGAGTTCATTCAAGTCGTTTACCCTATAATAATTATGTATAACGAATGGGTTGGTGAGTGATGCAGTGGGAAATCTTCCGGTGAGTCAGGTGAATCGTGACCAGTTGGAGAGCTTCATGACCCAAGAAAGCAACAAACGAAGACAACTTCTTCAAAAGTATTTACAACCTTGCCATTCTTCCAAGGCAAGTAATCTCCCATTACTTACTTGATCTCTTACCCTCATTTAGTAAATAGATTAGTGAGCAAGGCACTGAAAAATTGAATCCTATCAAATCAACAGGTTAAAGTTGACACGATTCTAATAGAAAGCGATACCGTTGCAAAATCTATCACGGACCTCATTCCGGTTCTTAACGTAAGGAAGCTTGTGGTCGGGACCAGCAAGTCCGGTCTCAGGTAAGTACTAAACGCAGTCGCTTTGTATGCACCTTTTATATTCTAAGTAAGACATATGTTTTATTTAGTAACATTTATTTGAGAGAAAATTATATCTTAATTATCGGCTATTACTTGTACTCCAATTTTTGTTAAATTATTCGGTACTGTGATTTATGAATGATCCGGATTATCCTATTTGCCATTTGGTTTACTTTGTGGCAGAAAATTGAGGGCGAGAAAAGGGAGTGTAGTTGCGGAACAGATTCTTAACAGTGTGGGTGTTGAAGTTGCTTATAATTGTGAACTCAAGATCATATGTGACGGAGATGAAGTGGTGTTAGAGCATTTGATGAACAACGACCCACTGCCGTCTCCATCACCGTCGAATCAACCCGTACTAGAAGAAACCAAACCCAAATCCAACGGCTCAGTTTCATGCATGTGCTTTAGAGGTAAATTTATTTAGAGAAATGGGAGGAATATGGGATTTCTCGGCCATTTATTTATGATATGGTTGTAACCAAATGCTCAAGTTTGGTACATATTTGCACATAATTAAGTATGGTATGAACCTGCTAATTTTACCCTTATGGAGAATTTTTTTTTTGTGTAATACTTATAGGGTTAATACGTTGGTTAATTAATTGTGCACTGCTTGCACAATGTGATTGAATTGTTACCTTTCTTTTATATAATAGTTTGGTTACATACGTTTTAGAATGTGATTATAATGTTCAAACTTGTTTTAGAGTAATGATAAACATTCCGAATGTTTATCATGACAACTTCCGAATTTAGAGGAGGTGGCGCAACATGGTAATTATCTTCAAGTTGAAGACCATTTCCATCACCCTCACGATCGGATTTTGTAGGATTGTAACTTTCGGAACTTTAATCATTCTCCCTTGTTTTATTGTAGTTACTTATGTTTCACTTAATGTGATTAAATGGTTATAAAATTATTATTGTACCCTTATCATTGATAAATTCAAGCGTTTTTCGTTGTATTCTTCATCGTATTAATAGTGAATTCATTGTGTTATTCATCAATTTATTTTTTTATTAAATCGATACTAGGTTCAAATCCGAACTCCTATCATGTCTTTAACTAACAAATTATCCAAAATTTAATTGCTAATTAAGCTGTCTTTTTATCTCACTGAAACGCCACTATGACTTTGTTGCTCCGCCCAAGAAATTGGTAATTCACGCGACAATAATGCATTACAGATCTTCAGTGTCAAAGTGTCAACAACACAAATCATCAAAGCTACAAATACAAGATTAGTCCTCTTAACTATCACCACCAGTACACAATAACTACATAATCATCATCAAATCAAAAGAAATCAAATTCCAAATAGTTATCAGACCCCTTCTTATCAGAAACACCCACCGGTGCAGCAGCAGCAGCAGCAGCCGCCGCCACAACCTTCTCCCCCACCACAGCATCCGCCCTCATCTGCTCAATGTCAACCGGTCTAGGAACCTCCGGAGGCGTGGCGCATCTGATAAGAGCCCAGTTCACTCCTTCGAAAAACGGGTGCTGCTTAATCTCCGTGGCACCTCTCTTAAACGCCAACCGATGCTGCGGTTCCTTCACCAGCAATCCCCGAATCAAGTCCCGTGCTGCGAAGCTGACACCTGGCGACTCCGGAAACCTCAACGGCTGTCCCACGACATTGAACAATGTGGCACGGTTTCCCGACCCCTTAAACGGGGTTTTCCCAAACAAGAGCTCGTACAGAAATATTCCGAAAGTCCACCAATCCACCGCACTCCCATGCCCTTCTCCTTTGATGATCTCCGGGGCTAAGTACTCGTGGGTCCCCACAAACGACATGGACCGGGCTTCTGTGGGCTCCGTCATTAGCTCGGGCAAGGGGTTCACTTGGTTCTGGACCTCGGGCTTCGGTTTCCGGTCCTTCTTGGAGAAGAAGCGAGGACCGAAGCATGTGGTGGGGACCGCGCACGAGGGTTGGACGACACAGGCCGGTTGGACGCAGTAACCGGTTTTTCTAAGACTGTCGGGTTCGATTGAACCGGTTCGGATAAGGGTAGGGTTTGAGGTGCAACGGAGGGAAAGGTCAAAGTCGGAGAGCATTATGTGGCCATCTTCTCTCACGAGGACGTTTTCAGGTTTGAGGTCACGGTAGATGATGCCGAGCATGTGGAGGTACTCCATAGCTAATAGGACCTCTGCCACATAGAATCTGCAATATTGGGGAGGCAACAGTAACTAGTAAGTTTCAGGGTAAATTGTCAAATTCTACTCAAGTTAAGCACATTTTTTGTGTGTTTTCAAATGTTCCTTTAAAGTTTTCACCAACTTTTCCAGTTTATAGTATATGCTTGTTAAGCACCATATTTAGCTACTCACCATTTATACCACATCAATAAGAGTTTGTCAATTCCATTCTACTTTAGGAAAAATTCTTAGGTAAGCACCAAGCTAATCACCATCCGACAAGTGTTTCATTTCCCCTCTAAGTTCACAATAGGCTTTTTGAAGGAAAAAAACACAAAACTAGCGAACATTTGTCATATATTGATTCGAATGGTGTAAAAACCACAGTTAGCTAAGAATTAGCCCTACATTAGGGTAATAGATCCTTAACAAGCATACTAGAAGTCTAAAACATCTGTTTTGATCCTAAACTTTCCTGAGTCCCAATTCAGTTGGGATTAAACATATACAAATAAGAAACTGGATGGAATCCATCAATGACCAGCTATTTACCATTTCAGCTTATTTTCTAAATCTCAATGCAGTTATAGAGCAGAAACGACCAGATGAAATAAAACTGAGTTCAAGGAACATACTTTACTGCTTGCTCGGTGAAATATCTCCCAGGTTGTCTTTGCCTCAGACTATGCAAGTCTCCGCCCGGACAAAACTCCATAACCAAACAAGAGAACTTATCAGTCTCAAAGTGGGAATACAGAGTCGGAAGAAATGGGTGGTCCAGAGATTGCAGTATCTCTCTCTCGGTTTGTGCCCGTAGCAACTTCTTTCGACCCTCCAAAGACCCTTTATCCATCACCTTCATTGCAAAGTAACACTTAGTTCCACTGAGCTCTGACAAGTAAACACTTCCTATATCGCCACATCCCAACCTCTTGAGCAGTCGAAAATGGCTTAAACCCAGTGATCCTTCCCGTGTTCTAACAATTTGTATTGCTTCCCATCTCACGTCATTGGATTTGTGCGGTTTATTGATGCTGTTACTGAATAAGCTGCTGCAGCTGCTCTCGTCGCTGATGTCAGTGCTCGTGCTTCCTCTGCAAATGCTGCTCTTACCACTTTCTATAAATTCTGCTCGGTCACTGGCCTTGGCTATGGTGTTGGTTCCATCACTGACTTTTGCAGAAGCACAACTGTCCTTTTGGGGTGGTTTTTCTTCGGCACTTATGTTGATTTTGTTCAGCAGGGATTCCAATGGTTCCTGATTTGGTTTTGTATCGGGAAGTTTGGACGATTTTGCCCTGTTTCCATTTTTTTCCACTGCAAGGGCAGCAGCAGCAGCCGAGGCCATCGGGATTCAAGAAAATTGTGAACTAATAGATCCGATTGAATAACATCATGAAATCAGACCTATAAACAAAGGAGGCAGCTGCAATTAAAAATCAGAATAACATTATGAATCCCTCAAACGGCATTCTTGCATATCTAACAGCACAAGAAATCTATAAATACCCAATTTTATAATTGAATTAGGCATCATAATGTGGTTCCGTAATAACTTCGCAGAGAATCAAACCCAAGATCCAGGTTTAAGGATTGTTAAAATAACTTTCAAGTTGATATAATCAGTTCATAAACCCTAATCAGCTCCATGAAGACATAATTAGGAGCTATTCATAAAAAAGACCAAAATTTTCAACAACTGCATCAATATTTCTAGTAACGAAGACGAAATGATCAAGCAATACAGTTATCTAGAAGAAACGTACCTTCAAAGCACCAGCAGTGCACATGATAAGGGAGGCGAGTCTAATTGCTGCGGAAGCAGGACTCCATCTCTCAAGATCGATGATTTCAGTGAAATCCGGACTGCAGATCCGAAATCTGATGGAGACAGTAAGCAAAAACCAAACGAAGAAGAAGAAAGAGGAGTGAACAGTGGCAAATTTGTAGGGGATCAGAGAGAGACTAGAAGAAAGACTAGGGACGGAAAAGGAAGAGAAGTATGTGTCGTCTTGTAGATAGCATAGAGGAGATGAAAGAGAGCTTGAGGCGGAGTTCCCGGGCAGGGATGAGAGAGAGGTCAAAGGAAAGCTTAGTTAAAGGGAAGCCTCCGTGAATCAATTATTCCATTGGAGGTAGTTTGTCCCCCAAAACTCAAAAGTATTACCCGGACCGAAATCGGAGTGAACGAACAAAGTATATTACTTCTCTAAACTAATTCTCAAATTAGGTTTGTTCGGAAACTAATTTTCAAAATAGGTCTTTTTATATTTTTAATAATAAATAATATTTACTTTGCATCCGAAAGTTTACATTATATTACAAATAAAACCTCAATCGAAATATAATACAATAAGAAAAAATTAAAAATTAAGAAAATTAAATGTATAAAAAAATGGAAATTAAAAATAATTGATTAATTAAATGATTAAAATACACATTAAAAAATAATCAAACAAACATTTTATTGTAGCTTTTAATTCTTAAAAAATATTTGAAATTAAAGGATAAAATTTACATATAAAAATAAATAAATTTTGAAACAACTTTATAATGGAAAAAAACAACTATATAATGAAACTAAATTTCATTCTTAAATTTATTCTATGGATTTTTCAAATTTAAATTAGTTTATCTGTTTTTTTTTTAGTCACTAATTTTATAAATTTAACATGTTTTACTTAGGGTATATGTACGCTTTCATTTTTATATTTCATACTTAAAAAATCACGAGTAGAATTTAACTTTTACATAATTTTTCACTATTACTAATTTATTATATTTTAGTTTTTAACTTTTACATATAGTTACCTATTTTTTTCAATTTTTCTAATATATTTATTGTATTATATTTCGGTTTAGGGGTCAGTTGTAACAGAATATAAACTTTGTGATGTAAAGTAAAAAATATCTCTGATTAAAAAAATTAGAAAAACCTAGTTTGGGAATTAATTTCTGAAGAAGCCTAGTTTGGGAATAAGTTTGTCATATAAACCTATTTTGCAAATTCACTCCCGAAATCGGAGAAACCGAAATGAGCCTACGTGAAAGAGTAGGGCATGTTTGATTTGTGAAATAAAAAATAATTAATAGGGAATAAGGAGTAGTAATAAGGAATAAGAAATATGTAGCATTAATATGATGTTATTTGGTTGACATAATAATATGGAATAATAATTCCAAATCCAAAGTTCGGTTGATAGAATGTTATAGGTAAATGAATAGAATAAGACACAATTGACAGATATATCTTTTTGCTATATGTTAACTAAATTAACAGTATTAAACTTGAAAAAGTCGGAAATAGGGGCAACAACAAGCAGCGGCGGGCATCTGTTGGAACTTGCTCGTCCGATCTTGGCGGCCTTACGTCGAGTCACGTTCCTCTGATCTTCGGGTTATGGCCGATCCAACTCCATGCCTGGCGGACCTGCACAAAGGGTAGTGCCAGAGGGGGGGGGGGGGGTCTCTGGCGAACCCTCTCCGATGCCAAAGTAAGGACATAATTTTAGAGAGATAAAGTAGAGAGAGGTCAGAGCTCCGGTGTCTCAATCCGAGATCAAGTTGGAAATGAAGGACGTAGGCCCCTATTTATAGAGTTTTGGATCCAGGCACCGGAGGGGCCCACATTTTTTGGTGGGGCCCGCACAGAGATAAGGAGAAATTAAATATACGCGGGTACCCCGGACAGTAGTGTCCGGGGGTAGAGGGGTCGCGACAGGAGCGTCGGCCCCGTAGGACACCGTATGGGTCCGGAAACGTCGCGTCCGGCGCAACCGGACAAGTCCAATTGCTTTATAGCAACCGGTCATGTCGTGTATGTTTCTCGGGACCAAGTGAACTTACCTCGAGGTCGACGGGGCGACTGTGTTTAAGTCTTAGTGAGGTCCAATCGGGTGTATATCCATCATTTGCCCCCGAGTCAAGGATCGGCTTGCCGTTTCTTTACTCTATTTGTTTAGAAGGATTATAAACCCGATTGTATCTCGGCTTTTATTTTACCTTTGCTTATTTACGATGAATGGTTCTTCCTTCTGTTCTATGAGGGTATGACCTATATCAATGTTGAACTCATAGCAAAAAAAAAAAATTGATGCCAGGGTTAGTCATAAACGTTCTATCATATGATGACGTGTATGTAACCGATGACATAAATCACGTGTGTTTGTAATGAATCATAACTAATGGTGTAAGTGCATATGGATATGCTATCATGGGTATGAGTATGCATAATCTATATAATAGATAAGAATCAATGGCAACGTCACACGATGTGCGCCTATGAGAGTGTTACAAGGTATGACTTGTGACAGTGTCAGTGTTGATAGATGTGATCACGCAATGTAAGGACATAATTTTAGAGAGATAAAGTAGAGAGAGGTCAGAGCTCCGGTGTCTCAATCCGAGATCAAGTTGGAAATGAAGGACGTAGGCCCCTATTTATAGAGTTTTGGATCCAGGCACCGGAGGGGCCCACATTTTTTGGTGGGGCCCGCACAGAGATAAGGAGAAATTAAATATACGCGGGTACCCCGGACAGTAGTGTCCGGGGGTAGAGGGGTCGCGACAGGAGCGTCGGCCCCGTAGGACACCGTATGGGTCCGGAAACGTCGCGTCCGGCGCAACCGGACAAGTCCAATTGCTTTATAGCAACCGGTCATGTCGTGTATGTTTCTCGGGACCAAGTGAACTTACCTCGAGGTCGACGGGGCGACTGTGTTTAAGTCTTAGTGAGGTCCAATCGGGTGTATATCCATCATTTGCCCCCGAGTCAAGGATCGGCTTGCCGTTTCTTTACTCTATTTGTTTAGAAGGATTATAAACCCGATTGTATCTCGGCTTTTATTTTACCTTTGCTTATTTACGATGAATGGTTCTTCCTTCTGTTCTATGAGGGTATGACCTATATCAATGTTGAACTCATAGCAAAAAAAAAAAATTGATGCCAGGGTTAGTCATAAACGTTCTATCATATGATGACGTGTATGTAACCGATGACATAAATCACGTGTGTTTGTAATGAATCATAACTAATGGTGTAAGTGCATATGGATATGCTATCATGGGTATGAGTATGCATAATCTATATAATAGATAAGAATCAATGGCAACGTCACACGATGTGCGCCTATGAGAGTGTTACAAGGTATGACTTGTGACAGTGTCAGTGTTGATGGATGTGATCACGCAATGTGATGAAAAATTTCATGAGAGTCATGGCACTTGCAAGTAAGTGTCTATGTATGCATGTGTTATCAATAGTGATCTAAGTGTTCTACTACACTTATTGTAATGCATATGAATGCAACCATGGTAATGAATTGAAAATTTTCTATCTTTCATGGGAAACTATCGATGATGAGTATCCACGTGACTCTAATATATGAATCATCAATCATGGAAAGTAATGGTGTTATAGGCACAATCATGTCAGGTGATAGGAAACTTATAAATGTTATAACACTATAGCTATCAGGCACCTAGATGCACACATGGTAATAGGTGAGGGAGTTACTAAGTGTTTGACTACTCTAGCAGTGATGCATATGGATGCATGTATATATATCATGAAAATATGGCTAGGCATGTAACAAAAACTTGCAATTTATGGGTAAGCCAAGGATGATTGAATCGTTGCGTATAATCGGAAAGGGGTTACCTCTTTCCGATTTTGAAAAAGTTTCGATTTTTCGAAGATTCTGTATGTTTGTCGTGTAGGAATGCCATTGCTTCCATTCGGGTTGAGAGATAGTTGTGTAGGAATGTCATTGCTTCTATTCGGGTTGATAGCCATGTTGATCAATATAGTAGTAACCTGTAATCACTTGAAGACAGTTATAACAAAATTGCCCCCGAAGTGGACTTGTTTATACCTTGGACGTGAGGTGTTGGGTCTCGCGTCGATGGCGTTGTATATTATACTTGCATTGCCATCATATTTGTATACACTTGACGTAGGGGGTTACCCTTAACGCCTTATCACGTATCACTGGTGTCAGACATGGGGGGTCTCTCTACATGTCTGCCATGTATCAAGTTGAAAGGTGAAAGGTTGCCCCCCCCCCCCCTAAGGTAGGCGGAGTGATCATCACATGGTGAATGGAGTGTCAGTCCCTATATCAGGCGTTGTTTCCACCTAGTAGGTGTAGTATCCATACTGGTGTTTTATCTCTTCGCGTACACTAGACTTCTGTCCTTGTGTTGTTATACTGCCCCGAGGTGACCTTGTCGCCTTTATGGGTGTAGGTTGTTAACTATTGTATTTATCATCCTTCCCTCATAATAGGGTTGTTGATCATTATAGATGTTGGGTATTGTTATTTTCGCCTGTCGCCTACCATGGCGTTGTCGTCGTCCCGGACATAGGGTGTCGACCCTTGTGTTCATCACACATGGTAATATGTATTCATCATATTGCCCCCGAAGTAGGCGTTGTCAACGTTACGGATATAGGGTGTCAACCCTTGTGTCCATCTCACCTTTTAGTGTTGGTTGTCTTGCCTCCGTGGTAGACGTACTCTTTGTGTCTATTTCACTTCATGGCATGTTCTCCTGAGGTTGCCCCCTAGGTGGGCGTTGTCATTGTCACGGACATTGGGTGTCTGCCCTTATGTCAGTCTCATCTTGTATTGTGCTTCCTTAGGTTACCTCTATACCAGGTATTATCCATCTATCGCACTTCATATTGTTGTCACTATGACATGTGAATGTTCTTCATCTATAGACCGTGTTGTCATGCCTCCTGGTCGTTACTTGACATCGGCTTGACGAAGATTAGGAATGCTCTCGCGAGACTGTGTCGGTGTCTGGGTTATTACCCATTACTTCAGCTGAGCTTAATATCTCATTTAGACATACACCTTCATTTGATCATGAGTCTCAAGAGGACTCTTCTTATTTCGTGGTTTCAGCCCGGAGGTCTTCCTCTAGGGAGGGTGTTTTAGTAGAAGATTCATGGTTGGTGTCTGAGGTAGATCACCATGGTTAATACTGAGCTCAATACTTCGTCGAGATTTGAGGCATTATCTGATCATGAGTCGCATACGGGATCTCTATCTATTTTTATGTCGGCCAGGGGGTTTACTCTTGTAGTTTGAAGACTTGAGGTCGGTAGGTGAGATCGAATGTCGAGGTCGGACGTATATTAGGGGGGATTGTACCAAGACATCACGACGTGGCCCTGACTCAAGTATCACTTAAGGAAGTATACGTTTGATGTTGCTATGGAGATCTTGAGTGAAGTAGGCATTGTTGTTCACATCCTCCAGTGTTATACTAAGTGTAAGGTCGGAGGTATTATTGTGCCCCCAAGGTGATGTTGTTCATCGTTTGAGCGCGTATCATCTTATGCTTCCATACTGCCCAGATCTACTGGTGATTTGTCAGTACTACGAGATATTTTCCCTTGGCCCTTCTTTCAATGCTATCCGACACTAAGTCGGCATGTTGTGTCTTCATCAGTGTTCGATGCCCTGCTCTATCTGGGCGGGTGGGCTAGTATGCTTGGGATTTGGAGTATCGATTTGTTCCTCCTATTGATTGGTTTCATCAGAGTTGTCGTTATCTGATACGATGACTATCAAGGTCGTATGTGCTGCACATCAAACTCGGGGTTTTGCGCCCCGAAGTGTTATGCTGAGCTGGATCTTTGTTGTGCTGGTGTTGTAGTAGACCCTCATTTTGTTTGTTTATAGAATGCCATAGATATAGGCGGGTCGTCCCTTCCAAGGTTACTCTGGGAGGGGTGAGGTGACGCCTCCTATTGTTGTTGAGAAGGCATCTGAGGCTTCAGGGTGTCTCAAGCTGAAGGTGTGTACGCATACCTTATTGTTGCCATAGTTGTATGCTTCATGCCATGGTTGTTCTTTTATTGACTTCCTTGCTTTTCCGGGGTATGTTGGCGGTATTGCCAAGGTAACTAGTTATTTGTTTGCCAAGAGCCCTGTCACTGTGGCTGGGGGTTCTCAAAGTTCCTTTAGCCAAAAGAGAAAAGTGACTGATCTTGATAGTTCAGTGTCCATTCCTCTTTGTGGCAGAGGGAAAGGGATCTTAATCATGTATCTGCTAATGCTGCATCTTGGGCTGCTGGTGTTGGCAGTGACGTTTTTGATGCTACAGCCAATGAAGCTGACACTGCAGCTGCTGGCGTTGACACTGCGGCTACTGACGCCGTGGTCACTGATACTGACGTTGTTGCTAGCCGGAGTAAGGCTTGTGCTCTTTTTACAAGAGATTGCTTCTTATGGTGATGGTATCTCCATCTTTTTCGAGCTTGGACCTAAGGCACGTTTTAAAGTTGTGCATTCTTCTTCATACTCTATCTACCTTGATGTTGTATAATGCTTATTTATTGATACGCAGTTCTCATCCGGCACCTCATATTATTCTAGAGGATTTGGTACGGCCTCTCTATTGTTCCCTTGTCAGATTTGCCTTGGTGCCTCTTTGGAGATCTCTGAGATGGGTACCTCTTTGGAGACCCCTGAGATCGGCGTTTGTATGATGAATGCTATTGTTGTCCCCGGCGATCGTAGGGCGTTTCCTGACTCTGTTTCGCCCGGTCCTCCGTTTGTTAACGAGGCTTTGTCTCGGTATGCCCCCGTGAGTATACTTCTATCCTATCTTTTCATTGTTAGACTTTCACTGTCTAGCAGGTGCCTATCATTTTCATGCTGTCGTTGATGCTATCACCCTCGGCTTCTTTAAAGTCAAGCTGACCGAGGAGGTTGATGTCTATAGGACTGAGCAGAAGCAACTAAGAGAGTCGACATGCGTTTTGAAGGAGAAGGCTTGTACTTTTGATTCCTCCAAATTTGTCTATCAAGGGTGCATTGCATCCCTTGGAGCCGAGGTAAGCCGACCTTGGAGAGTGAAAGAATATGAAGCCATGGCTGTATATGAGCACTTGGCATAAGAACTTGTAAAGAATATTGACGAGGGGACTGTTTTACAGTATCACTCAGTATAAGGCATCTCCCGAGTTTTGAAGTGGATGTCAAGGTGAAGTGTCAGGTCGTCATTGAGACCTATGGTGGATACTTTGCTCTCCAATTGAAGGGAGATGTGCTCCTTCTTCGACTTTCTCAAGTAGGGCTATAGATACTACTCCCTTGTTTAATGATGGCGGCGGCGATGCTGCCGCTTTTGATTAATGGACTGACTTTCTTTATCACACTTTGTAGATAGCCACCCCTTCTATGTTTATCATGCATCTTTGTGTGGAAACACTTGCTTTTGGGACTTAGACATGTATGTCATTCGTCTATCATTCGTATCATTCCTGACGGCCTTAGCATTGTAATACGCATGTATCACGAATATGATATGCTTTCTTATTCTTAGGATGATATCCTGATTTTTTTAACAGTTATAAACTTCCAATTTTTTAGCAAATTGCTACTTTCGTACAATTTCCATCAAATTGCACATAAAATGAGCATGTTCCGACCACGTGGAGTCTTTTGATATGTACCCACGATAGATTCAGCAGTAACTTGAAATGATTGCAACCAAATATCTTCAATTGGACGCTCAATTGGACCTCAACCCAATTCCAACACTGCTTTTTAATTGATTGCACCCAACTGAATGTATTTTCCGAGAATTATTTCAATTTATTTATTAGCAAATTTATCTTATGTACACATTTAAAGACCACATGTGTCCGAAACATGCTCATTTATTTTTGTCAAATTTGACGAAATTGTAACGAATGTAGCAATTTTCTCGAAAATTGGGAGTTCAGGTCACGCTGGGTCTTTTGTGGAATTGGATAGATGCTCAATTGAGCGTATAATTGAAGATATTCCGTTGCAATTATTTCAATTTATTGTCGAATTCATTTTGTGTACACATCAAAAAACCACATGTGGCCGGAACATGCTCATTTTTATCCAATTTGACTGAAAGTGTATGGTTGTAGAATTTTTCTAAAAAATTTGAAGTTTATGTAGCCATTCTTAAAAAAAAAAAAAAAAACCAATAGAAATTTGTAGTTTGGTCAAATTATCGTCATTAGCAATATATATATATATATATAAGGCTCACACTTCTCATTTTAGTTATTTATATGATTATAAATGAATATGTGAATGACGATAATTCTATCATTTTATGTCAGATTCTTAATTTTCTTTAATCACATAACCAGCTCCGTTCAGATAAGACAGGAATTGTTCTCAAACGAAACGTAAGCAAACGAATTATTCGAAGAAAATTAACATATCAATTTATCCTGAGTGTCCAAAATTTAACTAGTATACAAAACCTCTAAGAAGCACATTCACAAAACTGGATTTTAAGCATGGTGAAAAACTTCATTTTCTAACTAGGCTTGAGGATCACAACATCTAGGGGATCTCCATTCTCCATCCCTATAAACTTCAGCAATTTTGATAACTAACCCTTGTACTTTCTCTAGAGCTATAGAGCTGCTGTTCAGCATAGTTTTCAATATGAAAAATGGGATTATAATTGTATGTCAACTATAGCATCCACATATTTGATGTAAAGCTATCGGCAGAAATACTGTCGGTGTTATTGATTGAATCATATGCTACTCATGGATAGACGGTGGTCCAAGATTCCGTTTAATTGCACACCCAACCTAATTCACAAAATTAAGGGGCTTTTAAGTTTTAACCATTTTTAGAGCTGTCCTTTTCTCATTCATTCAATAATAACATCAACATATCCCCCACCTAAATTAATAATTGTGCATACATTAATGATTTTTTTTTTTTTTTAATAATAATGGTTTGATTTGAACATTTGTTTGCATTCGGGCAGGAGGACTCACTAGAAGTAAGTATAAAGGGACTAGTCAAACCAAGTTTTAACTTATTCTGAACTCGATTGGAATTTTTTGGTAAGCTCGGACTCTAATTCAAATTCATCCGAGCTTAGTTTTTCAAACTCGACTTCAGCTGGTCAAACTCGAATATTCAATTAAATTGCAGACTTTAACTCAGAGCTCGAATTTATAATATTATTATGTTCTACAATCACAAATCACAATGTTTTGAAAGCTTTTTGACGTCTATAGTCGCCAGTGGAATAATAAGAGAAATTCTTGGGTACATCGGAACCAACAGCTGGCTCCGATGTGTTACCCCTTCACCTAATGGAAATCAAACATGTTGCATCATTTTAACACGTGTCAAGATACTACTAGGTGAAGGGGTAACACATGGCTGCCAGCTGTTGACTCTGATGTACCCAATAATTTCTCGAATAATAACTAGTGGTTTTAAGTAAGCTCCCGAACCTATCGAATAATTATAAGCTCAACACATCGCTGGTGAATAAAGTTCGATACGATCCAAAATTGGGCTACTTAATTCGAATATTAAGAGTCGAGTTCGAATAGCTCGGTGGTAACTTGACTTACTTACAACCCATGCAAGAGGGTAATTGACACCTTGAACTTTTGAAAATGGTTTAAAAAAATGCTTAAAAATGCAAGATATATATATATATATATATATATATTTTTTTTTTTTTTACAAACAAAAGGAATGAGATACTGGTAAGCAATCCTAGGTTCATACGCTACGTTCGAGCTTTCCTGAGCTGTTCACGATATGCGGTTTCTTTCGACCAATCTTAATGAATAAAATAAACTATATAGTTAAGAGACCGTTATATTAAGCGAGGTAACGGTCGGTGGTAAAATGAAAGATAATTGAATATGCCATTTCCATTCATAAGATTAAAGAAACCTTACCCCTCCCTGAACTTTAGTTCCTGGCTTCATACATGATTGGGGTGAAGTTACTCGCATAAATATCATAAACCCGCAGTAAATCTGCAAAGCACACTGTCCAAACATGGCCTTTTACTGCAAGAGGAAGTGAATGTTCAAGTTCAACATCATCACAGCTCTTTTCCACAGTAGCTGCTTCTTTTCGCTTCCCTTCCTTCCATAGACTCCTCATGAGCAAATCCTTGGTGCTTGAATCCGAAATCTTCCCCGACATTCTCATATCCTCATAAACTCTCAATGGAAGAACTGTCCATCGACCCAGAAAATGTATGTATATCCGCTAAGGTCCCGTTCAGAATCATCTCATCGAGTGTTTCATGTGCATCAGAATTTCTTCCACATTTGGTCAGTGTTCGCAATGGATACATAAGCATTATTTTGAAGTTAGAAATTTTACCACAGAGAGCTCTGTCGTTGCGGAAAACCTTGAGAGCTGCATCGGGGTTCTTACATAGGTCAAGGAAGTCAATGATAATCTGATGGTGCTGAATGGTAGACTTAATCCCTCTTTTCTGATTTTCATCATCAGTTGATCGATTAGTTGAACACGTCCGTGTTTTGCTAGAAGGGTCATCATTCTCTAGACAGTGTAAACATCGTGAGAGAATCCTGGTTGGAGAGATACCCAACTGAAAAATTCCCAAGCTGCTTCTGGTGATTTGAAATTCCGAAGAATCTTGCACACCAAGCGACTCGTCCATACAAAGTCTGCATTTTGTAATTCTGAAACCTCATTTTGGTTCCAGTTATTTAAGGCATTTGCTAAAGCTTTAGGGTCGAGACATGGCTTTAATTTAACTGAATACCCTCAAACACATTGCTGTCTGAACCAAAGCTAACATCATTATCATCGTCGTCATCATCATCATCACCATCTTCATCGAGTTCATCTTCTATCGTCCCTATTCTATCATCTGGAAGCATTTCATGAAGCAGATCATCCACTTCCAGACTAAATCCAGCTTCTTTCATACGCTGCAAAGCTAAGATCAAAACTCGATTCGGTGACATACCATCAATCTGTATTTCATTCAGTAGAGTCTTCACCTCTTCAAATCTTCCGACATTAACAAACCCTTCTATTAACACTGAATATTGCTTCCTTGTGTGTTTCATTCTCATTAGAGGCAAAACAGTAAGTAAATACCTCCAACGCAGCGTCCAGTTTCCCCGAGTCCACAAGGTGCTCAACAATATTAGTAAAACTTCTACAGTTGGTCAGTGCTCCTTCATCAATCATTTGGTGGAATACTTCCACAGCCTTGGAATCCATACCTTTTTGTGCGTAAAGCCCCATGACAATGTTGTAGGATTTCAGTGCAGACACGCTTGTCTGAATTTCTGTAATTATCCCATGTAGTGAGGACCGAATCGAGGTCTCCCATGGCAGCATACCACTGCATAAGGTTCATATAGCTAACTCGTACATTTTTTAAGCTTCGAGCATCAATTGCATGAATTAGATCAGCAAGTTCATCCCTTCTACCTGACTTTGCTAGAACAGAGCTTGAGTGACAACAAAGGTGCCCAAGAGGCGGTCGTTCAAGAGCTGAATCAGGGCAATGAGAGAATTTGATCTAAGGGTAAGCCGAATAGAATCAATGATCTTTGCTTGATAGAGATAATGAGAGACTCTGGTGGGAAATGGATTGTGGGCAAGGAAGCGAATCTGCTGAAGGAACCAATTAGGTAATAGCTCCCTGGAAGGAACCAAACATCTGATGAACATTTAGTTTCATTCAGTTTACCTACAGTCAGGAAAAAATCAAACTGTTAGCGCACAAATGAGATGGGACGGTTTTCAGAAACCAAATTCAACTTAGTAACTTACACTCATATAAAGATCACTAATCCAGACAAACCATAAGAAAAGCTATAATGCATAGAAAAATGCACTTGCACAACAAAAGGTAGCAGTCTTGATCAACTGAAACATTTGATCGAACAGTTGGTGTGCAAATTATTGGAAGTGCATCAGCCAAACCTCCAGTTCAACTAAACAGCAGCTTCAATTAGTGTTTAGAAGACAAATCTAAGCTATATTAACAGAACGCGGAATTGTGACAGGCGGCTGCTCAGTAAATTTCATAAATTCCTTCTGGCCAATCATTTTGCGTGCCTAACAAGTAACAACTTGAACAACCAGGATATGAACGATGATACCTGAAAACTGCAAGGTCGATGACGAGTGCGAGAGAGCATAAGAATAAAAGATGTGAGGAGGCAGCGATCGGTGACGGGAGCTGAGGACAGTCACGGCCAAGAGAGTGCCGCAGTCATCATCGCTCGGAGCTAGTCATGTTTTAAACCGAAGACTAACTGTATATTCTCAATTATTTTTTTTTAATTTACAAATAAACATGTCATAAAAGTTCTGTGGCACGTTGAAATAAATGATGACTAAGTCCGAATTGAGCGACCTAGTTTATATCAGACTCAAATTTGGGTCAATTGATCCATATTTAGGATAGAAATCGGATTAATTAAGTTCGACACAAACTAGGTTATTTAGGTCAAGCGAGCTGATCTTGGTGCTATGACGCATAACGTTTTATATATATTTGTATGATATTTATTTGTAGAAAGCATAAATGATGTCCATATTTACCTAATATTACATATAAATGTATCAACCAATTTTTACAGTACTCAAATAATACACCCAAACTACGTGGTGTGTGCTTTGCAGATGCTCTTATAATCTTAATTATTCACCCGTTAGTGGACAACAACAAGAGTGTCGGCCAAACATTTGCAAGTGTAGTGTATTTTCAAATTAAGGAATCCTATTTACCAAAAAAAAAAAGGAATCCTTTCGTTTTTATTCTTTTTTACTGCTACTTCTACTAGCGCACGTGATTCCAACTTTTTTTTAATATACTACAAGTACAAAGTATTAAACTTACTTTAAAACGAAATTAAAATATTATCTATTTCAGAAAATTATTGGTTTCTCACTCTATTACTTATTTTTTTGAATAAAGTACGATTTTCATTTTTACTTTAAATTCCTCATCTTGAAGCATTATCTATATACCAATATATTATTTGTGTTGGGTCCTCACCCCCAATAGACATCTTTGCCACATTTTCATTTTATTAACAAAAAATATATTATATTTAATTCCTATATTTTATAAAATTAATAATTTAGTCATTACTATATTTGAGAAACATTTATTTATCTTTAATATTATTACTAAATCATTATTTAAATTTTGTTATTTTTTTAAGGTCGCTTAGTCGGCATGTCATAGTAATATCAATTTAAGTCAGCCATATCATACTCATTTCGTTCAAATTTCGGATACATGTAAAAAAAATTATTTAACGAATTATATAGATCGAGTGATATATGTTCCGCCTGTTGAGATTTTTCTATCACGTAGATCAGTCACTTACCAAATTATATATATAACAAGTCAAAATATGGGTGTAATGTGGTTCTTGAAGTTTGACATTGTACAAATAACATTTTACTCATCGTCCAATATTTATGGACTCAAACTATTAATTTAGTTCTTCTATTTGTTAATCCAATCACATTGTGTACAACCTAATTAATGTTAACTAAATATTTTTGTAAATTCAAGTCTAAACATTATATTTTTGTGATTTAATTTTATCTTTATTGTTAAATCAAATTTTGTTTGTATTGTGAAGTTGTATATAATTACGTTTGTATAGGTCAAATTTGTCCATTGATGACTCTAAGTAGTTAAGAACAAGTTTACATTCTTGACACCTCAACTTGATGAGTTAGATACAATTGAGCCGTTAATGACCAACGTAATGCTCGATCCAACTCATTTATATATCTAACTATAAGGCTAACTTAGTACCGTAACTGAAGACATTAGTTAACTTTATACTTAATTATCCCATTCTCTTTCTCATGTTTTGAATTACGTTATATCGCTCTTCTCTATCACATATATTCGTTTCTCACAACGAATCAACTTGCCCATATTTTACTTTGATTAATTATAAATATTAGTAAACTTAAGATATTAAAATTTAAATAATCTTAGCGCGTGCAACGCACGCGTTAATAACTAGTTATATATATATATATATATAGACAGTGTTTGTTTTACTAAAACTTTTTGGAGTTCGATACACCACAAGTCTTGTCTGTACTAGGGGTGAGCGGTTTCGGGTATCTAGTACTTTTTGACTATTCCAGAACCAGGCCAATACTAAACGGTTTCTAACTTCATTATCTAGAACCGTACTAGAACATTTAGAAACCGGAACCGTACCAGAACCGTTAAGAACCAATCGGTTTCGGGTACCCGTTAAGGTACCGATTACAAAATTTTCAAACTAAATAATCTAATTATGGGTACTAGTTGGAACCGGGTTCTGGATACCCAATTGGAAATTATTATTATTATTATTATTATTATTATTTATACAAAGATCAATTGGGGTCATTCACGTCATCACGTGCTTAATCTCAAGTTCTTTTTTTATTTGGCCAAAGTGCTTATCCTAATCCGAGTTGCATTTATACAAATGAACTCTTTCAACTCAAAAACGTCATTGAGGATCTCTTAGACAACTAAGTAGTGGTAGTCAATTAAATAATAGAATAAGATATATCTTAAAAGTTCTATATTATTTATAAAACACACCTTAATTACTTTAATATAGCATTTCGGTCCCATCTTTTACAAGTTTATTATTATTAAAACTTAAATACTAATAATATTCATAATTGTGGACGATAATTGATATGTATACATGTTAGATATGTACATGCATTCGGGGGGTTTGGATGGATGTAATGTGTGATGTAATCTCATTTTATATTTACATTACATCGATTGACAAACCAAACAATGCAATGTGTATTGTAATGTGAAATCCATAATCTGATATTACATTCAAACTTCATTAACTGTAATTAATATTACATCCAAGATTACGAGATATTTTTATTTTATTATTATAATAGAGTAATTTTTAGGATATTTATAATTCATTCTGCTATTATTATTATTCTGATCTTTTTAGTTTTTTATATATTTTATAACTTATTATTATATTAATAAAAATTAATGCATATAATGTTCGTACAAACTAATTAAAATATTGTTTGTGGTAAAATATTTTAATTAATAAAATTTTAATAGCGCAAAATTTAATTTTTATAGTTCATTAATAGGTTATATGTATCAAACATAAAATATAAAGTTTAAAAGATAAATTAATTATTTTCAGAATAAATATTCATATAAATCTTATCATTTTAAAAATAATATACTTTCATTAAATTTAATATACTAATAATATAATATTGCATCACAATTCACAATGCACATTATAAAGTTCACCAAACAATATAATCTTACATTACATTATCATATTATTTTTAATTTAAAATTTTAAATATTTTTTCATTACGTTTATTCGAACGTCCGTCCCCTCATGTATAATATTATTGTATAGTACATTGGTATCGGTGATAGAGATAGATAAAACTTGGAAAAGAGAGGAGAAAATGGGCATGGCAATTGGAACCAGTGTTATTAGAACCGGACCGGACCGGCGGTCCGACCGGGTTCGAACCGGAACCGGAGCCCTTCCCAGTCCGGTTTGAGTAAATCCTGAGGATGTAAGCGAACCCGGTTCGGCAACCCGGTTTTCGTCGAACCGGCCGATTTTTGGAGAACCGGCCGGTCCTCCGGTTCACCAGTTCGTTATTCAGAGAGAAAATGAAAAGAAAAAAAAACTGAAAATATTAAATTAAACCCTAAAATCACAGAACCCTACCTAAAAAGAGTAAAGTCAGCAGCCGCAACTCATCTTTATTATCAATCTCGGTAAAATCCATCCACGACAAAGAAGCTGAGCTCGATTCACAACTGAGGATGACCTGCTCAGGCGGAGTATACGGTGATGTTCGGAAAGGTAATCGCCAGTGAGTAGAGGTCGAGGAAGGTTGGCTGCGATGACGGCGTCTCTGCTGCTGCTGCATGTTGGCTGGGCTCTAATGAGCAAAGATCTATGAAAATGAAGCAAATAGAAGTCTTTTGATTAAAAACCGTGTGTTTCTGACTCAGAAATGCTAAGCTATGCGTCGATTCGACGACTGTGATGAATTTTTGATGAGGAAGACACGGAGAATGAGAAGCTTTAGATGGGTATGTGGCTCCAATTTAGGAATGAATGGAGGATCTATCTGGAAGTGGGAGGGAGGGAGCGTGCGTGGTGAGGGAGATGAGCACGCAGTAGCATCATTTAAACCTCTCTCTCTCCATGGATGGAAGGGAGGGACAGATATGAACGAAAGAGACGAAAGGTGGAAGGGAAAGAGATACTTCTGGGTCAGGAAGGAAGATTACTAGCAAATCTGCTGGGCCACTTCTGTTTTCTCATTAAAACGGTCGGACCGAGTTCGAACCGGATCCGACCGGCTGAACCGAAAACCGGACGCCTAACCGGTTCGATACCCGGTCCGATTCTGATAACACTGATTGGAACGTATATAATTAGATGACAAAAGAGCAGTCAGCGGTCTAACTGACAAGCCGGAAATGATAGGAAGAGAAACAAACACGGCAGAAGAGCCGATCATGAGAAATTCACTTGGAGGCATTTGGATCGAATTTAAGATGACTAAAATGTTAATGTGAATTAGATAATATAATATTAAATTATAATATTTGGTTTTGCCGTAAATGAAGTGTATTATTAGATTACAGTGTTTACTATGTTTTATAATGTGCATTGTAATACTAGATTATAATGTTTGTTATGTTTTATAATATATATGTGTTACATTGTAATGAAAATATATTTTATCTTAATATGATAATATTAAACGAATATTTATTTTGAGAACTAATCATTTCTAAACTTTATGTTTTATTTGTATACGCGTATTCTATTCACGAACTATAAAAAAAAAACAAATATTAAAATATTAAAACTGAATTCACAAAACTATTAAATTTTATTAATTGGAACATTTTTTTTATAGTTTTATAATATAAAATAATGCACGAAATACTTTACTCATTTTGTACAAATATCATATGCTAATTATTTATTATAATAATGAGTCCTAAAGTAGATTCAAATAAAAATATAATAATAATAATAATAATAGCATGATAAAATATAATATCATACAAAGTACTCTATTTATTTAATGAATAATTATAAAATAATAAATACTATGTAATTTTGGATGTAATCTCACTTTACTTTTTTCTTTTTTTTATTATTGTAAACTCACAGTACAATGAATGGAGTTTAGATGTAACATCATATTACAATGAACTTCACATTACAATTCACATTACATTGTTTGGTTTGCCAAGCGACATAATGTGGATATAATATGAGACGTAATGTGAGACTATATCTCACATTGGATCCATTTGGATAGATGTAATGTGAAATTTATGTTCTACATAATTTTTATATTACTTTATTTGACAAATCAAATAATATAATGTGCAATGCAATATGAATTTCATTATAATAAAAGATTACTTCCATAGATAAAATACTTTGTCGGGTATTTTAGTTTATTCTATAATTATTATTATTATTATTATTATTATATATTTCATACACTACAGGAAAGAGGTGAGATAGCGGCTCGAGTTTACGGCTATATGACTGTAAAGCCATGAAAAAATGAATAATTTAATAGATAACGGCTCGATATTAATAAAGCCGTCCTTTTTCTACTTGCACGGCTCAATTTATTAGCCTTAAAGTAAAAAAAAACTCGCGGCTCGATACATCAGCCGTTACATATATATATTTTAATCCACGGCTCAATTAATGAGCCCTGAAACTATTTTTTCTCCACGGCTCAAATTTAATTTCGCTAAAGACTGATTTAATAATTTTTATTTATCTTTTTATGGTATGTGTAACCCTAAAGGTGATAGTTTTCCAGAAGCTTCTTCTTCCATTGCTTATTCTTTTATCGTTGGCATTAGTCGCGCCGTCGCTGGGAATAGGCTAGATCTGAGGCCGGATCTGCAAGCGCTGTCACGGCAGAACTACTGGCATAATCAGGATCTGTAGCCGCTGGCACAGTCCAAAACCATTAGTCTCTCGCCGCCGGTGAGTTCGAGTCCCGTAGATCTCAGGCCAAATCGCTGGAGCATTTCATTGTTTCTCTTTGCATGCCCCATTTGCAAATCGGTTCCTTAATCTTCTTAATTGTATCAGATGATGCATTGATTAATTATTTTATGTGTCTTTGCTTTGTGGTTGTTTATGCAGATGTAATTTCAACAATGAAATTATTCCAGCATACAAATATCATCCACATGCATGAGGTCAAATTTAATCGTCATCCATTCAATCAATCAACTCTGTAAGTATATGTATTCACTTAATTTGGTGACGGGATTGTATAAATTGTCCTTAATGTGCATCTTATGCTTTGATTCCCTATTGGTTGTACTTGAGTTGGAAATTTTAATTGTTGTATGTGATGGCTAGCAAGACGAAGATTTATATCATTCTAGAGTTAATTACTGGTGGTGAAATTTTGACAAAATCGTAAGTTATAGCTAGATCTACTCGACAACTCTGATTCAAATTTGCATATGCAACAATGAATTTGGCTGAAATGCACATTTCTGAGATAGGCAATTAAATGAAAGTTGAAAGAAGATGAAGCAAGGAAGTACTAATTTCAATAGTTAATTAATGTTGTTGATTACTTTCATATCTGAGGTGTTCTTCATCGAGATTTGAAGGTGGGATTTTGCTGTTTATTAGTGTCGTCTCATATGTTCACAGAATTGATCATGATAACCATTCTTTCAATTGGTTGCCAATTTTATGAGTTGTTGAGTTTTGAAATTTTGTTACGTTTAGAGACTGCAACATAAGAATTTACTAGTGGATGCCTAATGGATTGCCAAAGCATTATAATAGATGATGACTACCTACAGGATAAGTACGTACATGATTGCTGCCTAATATATAACTACGTACATGATTACTTACCTATTAATATTATCACGTAATAAAGCTACCTTTCTTTGTAATCCTCTTCATTTAATATGTAATTTGATCATATATATATAACAAGGTTGGGTTTGTGACTAACTACTTGGATATGTACTTACATAATTGAAGTTTTCTGAATATATGATGTTTTATGTGTTTGAGATGCAGGCCATTATTTACTAATGGAGATGCTATTGGAGAAGATGAAAGAGGCAGGATCTGAAATAGGTATCAAATGAAGGATCATCAACTTTTCCTCAGTTATCCACTACTAGGTAAAGAGGAAAAGCTCATGCTTCAACCAAATGCTAAGCCCAAAAGGCCAAAAATGTAAAATATACTTCTTCTACTAGTCTCTATTCATATCGTTTCTTTCAATACTGTTGTAATTGTAAATTTACATGCAGATACAACGGCACAAAATCTTATGCACGGTCCAAATTGGCGAATATACTGCAAGTAAAGGAAATTTCCAGGCAGTTGAAGGTACATTTTGTCCATTGCACTACAAGATACTGAAGTTCAATTTCGAGTGATGATTGCTTAGGGACATTCATTCAAAATGAATGGATGCAAGTATTGACTTGCTTGAGCAAATTATATAGGAATTATGATGTTAGTTGTAGTTAGAATATTTGGTTATATGTCTGAGTTTGGAATAACTCACTTAGACTAAGATTTTGTTGTTATATGAGTGGGCTCTAGATGTTATTTGGGTTAAGAATCAAGAATGTATTTTGGTGATATATAATATTATATATACAAGCTAGTAACATGTTTTTTTTTTGGCCAAGAAGCTAGTAACATATTGAATGTTTGATTTGTGGCTTCGATACTTATTTATATTTTTTTTTATTTAAGAAATTATTTAACGGCTATATAAAAGGGCCGCAACATAATTATTGCGGCTCCTATTATTGGTCGTCCCATAGCTTTTAGCGGCTTTTATATTGAGCCGTCCCATAATTATTAACGGCTCAATAAAAGAGTTGTTGCATAATTATTGACGGCTCAATAAAGGAGCCGTCCCGTAATTATTAACGGCTCAATCATTAAGAGCCGTTATACATCTCTCGACTCATCGTTTAGTGGCTGAACTATGATAGAGCCGTTTCATTTTCCTAGCTTATTTTTTGAGCCGTTAAATAATATTTTTGGAGCCCTTAACATACATGACTCCTGTAGTGATAACTTATTATTATTAGCGTTAAATGTACTTTTCACACCACATGTTTTACCGAATGTAGTTTTTAGTACTGGATGTTTGGTTTTGTATACTTTTGGTACCAAAAGTTTGAAAAAATGTGGTTTTTGGTACATACGTTAGTTGGCCGTTAGTTTAGGCCGTTAAATGACATGTGCAAATCACGTGACCGACCATAAACTTTTGATTTTGTTTGATTAGTCCCTCGAATATATCCTAACTATTATTTTGTTTAATTTAGTCCTAAAACTTCAAAATTGAACGCAATTGACCTAGCCTAGGCCTACGTCCGACCTGGGTTGGGGTCGCTGGACCCAGCCGACCCGGACCCAGGGTCGAGGTCAATTGGGTACAATTTGAAATTTTAGGACTAAATTAAACATAATAAAAATTAGGAATATACTTGAGGGATTAAATTGAACAAAATCAAAAGTTTAGGGTCGGCACGTGACTTGCAGTATTGCACACATCATTTAACGGTCAAAACTAACGGATGTACCAAAAGCCACATTTTTTTTTTCCAAACGTTTGGTACCAAAAGTATACAAAACCAAACATCCAGTACTAAAAGCTACATTCGGTCAAACATGTGGTGTGAAAAGTACTTATAACCCTCATTATTATTATTATTATTATTATTATTATTATTATTATTATTATTATTATTATTATTATTATTATTATTATTATTATTATTATTATTATTAATGCACACGATGTTTGTACAAAATGATTTAAAAAAATTGCACGACATTTTTTGTAAAAAAATATCTTATAAAATGTTATACAATATTTTTTTAATAAATTTTAATAACTAAAAGATTATAGTTTTAATATTTTATACGCATTAAACATAAAATATAAAATTTAAAAAAGACGTTAGTTGTTTTTAAAATAAATATTTATTTAAATCTTACTTATTAAGGCATATAGACTTATATAGATTAATATTATAAATATAATAATATAATTAATAAAAATATGCAAATAATAAAGTTAGGACAATTGGTCTATTGAGATATATTACAAACAGTTGATTTATGTGAGACTAACGTGCACAATTTCACACCATTCATAATTACATATATGCCCTTTTATTAGTAATAAATAAATATATATAATCGGAGAGGTTAAATATCACACATTTATCGAGTGGTGTTTACTTCTAAAAATCTATTTATTGGGTAAACGTAAACCTTTAAGAGTCGAAGAGCAAAAAAGATATAATGATTAGAATTCCCACCTTTGCGTTCCTATTAGCTCCGACTCAAAGAGGTTATAAACCAACCCTTAAAGTTGCAAATAATTACAATCTCTGCCACCGTGAGTGTTGTCGGAACAAATAGGAGTGAGTGTTGTCGGAACAAATAGGAATATTGGTGTCGGACCGTATATCACCTTCCTAATTCTAAAAAGTAAGTAGGAACACATATCGGATTAGGAAAATGATTAGTGTTCCAAGAGTTTGAGTGCGGAGTTGTTCTGAACGTGAGAGTAAATAAATATACCTTAAAAGTTGAAATTTACAATTCATGCCATTGTGACCTGTTTCGGAACACTTCGGAACCTAAAATCGGAACGACTATCATACTCCATCAGATTAATAGAATCGTGGAACGGTAGTGTTCGGATATTAATGCTCTAGTATAGGAGTAGTTCGACAGATTAAGAGCATCCACAATGTAAGAAAAAAATGGTGTACAACTCCTCCATGTGGCAATGTGGATTGTCCATTTGCATTGGAGATGGTCAAGATTTCTTGTCCAATCCCTCTAATGAGGGATTCACTCTCTCACATCCCATCATTAATATAGTGATATTGTATAGAAGAAAAACATGTTAATTTTATTAATATTAAAGAACACGTAGAAACAACTTGGTAGACACCATTGGAGTAGTGATAGATAATTTCAAGACACCTTTTTTAAAATAATATATTGATTATGTGGCGCTGATGTGACATTAAGTGGGATGAGAGTTGAGGTTGTGCATTGTGAATGTTCTAAGTCCATAATTCATAATACAACTATACTCGACAAGACAACTGGTCGCACAACTTTCACTAAGTGTATAATGTAGTCTAATGGTACATCATGTTAGTCTTATTTAGTTAAGAGATTAGAAAATTAAACCTTAATGAGTCTTTATAAATGAAAAAATATTTAAAATTAAAATTTACTTATTACACGCTGACCCATTATTAACCCAATAAAAGTGAGAATTAGTCTATATATAATAATAATGTAAACATAATACGAGTTGCCTTCTTGACTCTCTAGGACCACCAAAAAAAAAAAAACGACTTCCACACGGTTCCACTAGCTAGTGCGTTTCTGTCTTCCTGTGCACTTTGCACCTCAGGTTTTACTTTGGAACAAAATTCACCTCAACTTTTCAGAATTATGAAAATGCCAATGTTCTTATATCCTCGTTCTGCTCACAAAGAAAGTATCAGAAGTTTGCAATAAAGAGGAGGGAGTCGGAGAATAGATATCCTAATTAAACTTGATTTTGATATGAAACATACAAATTTTTTTTTTTTTAAATATTCTCATTTATCGCGATGTATTTAATCGGTCGTATTAATGACAGTTAGTGATGACTAAATGACTCATAATAATGCATGCTTGTTTAATTAGTTATTTATTTATACTTATAACTCAAATATTAATACGAGGAAACCTTCATATATGTGTCATAAATAGTATATACACTTGAAGTTGTAATAATGAAGTACTAACTGCCGATGCAATTCATAGCCACATTGATTAATAATAGTACCTGCTCAAACTCAACTGTAGTAATGAAAATAACGGATTTTTGAAGTCATCTATCTCTTTGGTGCTGATCAATTTCACTACTAATCATAGAGGTGGGATCTGTCCTTCTCAGCCAGGTCATCTCTCAAACCATTTATCTTGATGCATACACTTGAGGAGAGTTTGGTAAAAGACTAATTATATATAGATAGAATCGTGAACGCACCATAAGGGGGGGTTTATAAGTAGAAATTGGTAACTCAAGGGTGGTTGGTACAATTTAACCCAAAAGTGGTACCATCCTGCAAATTTTGCTACTTCACTGAATTAAATATCTCCTTACCTAAAAACGAATGATATAAGTGACTATGAGAATTGAAAATTGTTCGTGGCCAGCATTTTACCTCTTACGGACTGACCCGATGCGAGTGGAGATTAGTCAAGGCGTGAAGTAAGCATGCTACGGGTGTTGACTCCTAATGAGGGCTCCTATGACCACCCCGCGAGAAAAAAAAATATAGGTGATGTGGGTGAGAACCTCTCTTTTGTAAAGCACTCATTCATACATTAATGATTAAACTATATATACCTATATTCTTTTTCTTTATTTGTTTTATGCGATCACTTCTCAATACCTAAAATTTTCTTTTTGCAAGAAAGGGGATGGGAAACCAGCCATCCACTATCATAAACTCATCTCATTGTATAATATTTGAATTTTCAATTCGTCTGATTTTTTTTTTCTTGACCAAATTTAGTGAACAAACGCTATATATATAGAATATAATAAATTTTAAGAAAATTATTGATAACAGTCTTTTATTATTATTATATTATATAGGACAGAAAAGGAGGGAAATCCCCACCAATGCTATCTTTAGATATATTTAGATATATACGTTAAATATAAATAATAATTTGTCTGCATTTTGCATATGGATGGTCCAATTACTTGTTGAATGGATGCATCTAACTTATATATATTTCCTTTATCCGTCGGACTCTCCTTTGATGAATTAATGGAATTTTATAAAGACAAGCAGTCACATTGTCCATACCCAACGTTAAGCTAAAGATCAGACGTAACATGTTTCCACATGATGAAGAAACAACCTAGTCAACATCTGCGGGTGCGGGTGGTCAGTGGTGTCACTGATTGGTTCTTCGTGTGCGGTTAGATATCAATTCTGTCTGTTCATAACTCAACTAATGATCATTAAACTCTTATTTTATAGAGATTATTATACCTAAAATAAAAATTGATGTTATTTTGATTTTTCTGTCTTTATTATATGTAATAAAAACACATTTTCTCTCTTGAATGGACACATATTTAATATATAAATATATATATATATTACAAAAATTGACTTCATTTTAATTAATAATTGTTTTATTTATATATTAATAATAATACATTTATTATTATATTGACTAAGTTATCATTCATGAACTTCTATATAATGTATCTCAAGTCGGGCATTGGGCCAAACTGAAGACTTTAAGACTTTAGAGTGCTCGATATTAATTGCATCTGAGCGTACGAAAAATCTGAGATTTTCCAATTCAATTACATCGGCTTTCTTAAGGACCATATTATTTAAAAAGTTGTTATTTGATAAAATATTATATGATAACCTTTCGTAATACCACGTTTCACAACCATGTTAGTGGAGAAACTATACCCAAAGCACCCCTTAATTTTTAGTTTTTAATTTAATTTATATATATATTATACAGGGAAAAAAATCATATAAATGGTTGAATATTTATAATAATAAGTGTAGTTTTGTCTCGTACGTATGGAGCTAACTTCAGCGGAAAATAAGGTACCCGTGCTACATGAGAATTAAATAGTAGTTATATAAATCTGAATTTAAATACTATTCATCGTACGAAATATTACATGGATAGGGTTATTTTACTGCATCATCAAGAGTTTTATACTATTATTATATAAACGAGATTTAGAATACCAAGTCAACTATGTAATATTTTTGAAAGAATAATTTTACATCATACATTCAGACAAAAAGATAGATCATAGATGCAGCACCACATTTCCTTTGTCGCGTGATAGTGATTTTTTTTTTTTTATCAACTTGTACTAATGTAAAACCCATCCAGTCCAGTCAATAAAAGAGAGACTTATCTTACTACCACTCACTTGTATAATATATATATATATATAAGATAATTATTATCCCAAGAAGAAGAAGAGAAATAATAATGGAGATGAGTACAGACGCAAACAATGGAGGTGCTCTTCCTATCTCCAACTTCCATGTCGACAAGAAGAAGATTCCAGGCTCCGACATCAATGGTGAATCTTTCTTGCCTAGCTAGCTCTGTCGTCACCTGTTTTATTGCCTTGCTTCATTATATATTCTTCTTTTGTGTGTATGTGTTTTTAACTCATGAAATGGCTGCACAGAGCTTCTCTTGCTCCTTTTCAACTGTAAAACATTCCATTTGAGGAAACCTTTGAAAGTTGTGTATTTCCTCGTGTAGGAGAAACCGTTTGTAAAGAAAATCAACTCTCTCTTTTTTTTCTTTTTTTTTTCAAGACAAATACTGAAAATGCTTTACAACGTTCTAAGAATTTTTAAGAGTTATTAGATTCATAAAATTTATGAAAATTCTTACAAAATTTATGAAATTTTAATATCTATAAAAGATTTTCATTAAAACTTAAATAAACCTTTGCAAGTCCATGTATTAAATTCTAAGCAACTTTTAACCTTGAATTCTTCAAATTCTTTTTCCACATATGACTGATTTCCTTGTAGTGACAAAACCGTGCAAATCTTGTATATTAATTATTAGGCGTGAAACATAGATTAAAAGATGGTGGAAAAATGAATTTCTTTTCATTTTTTTCTTAAAGATTCATTCAAATAGTGAACAATTTTGTTTAGTATATAGACAATATTTTATTTTCATTTTATGAATTTTCATCAGTTAGTTTATCACCATTTGTCAATGCAGATGAGGAGGAGAACGACTCTCCGATCGAGCAAGTTCGATTAACCGTCTCGATAACCGACGACCCGACCCTCCCGTGTTTAACTTTCCGAACATGGGTCCTCGGCCTCATCTCGTGTGCTCTCCTAGCATTCTTGAACCAGTTCTTCGGGTACCGCCAAAACCCGCTTTACGTATCGTCACTATCCGCTCAGATCGTGGTTCTTCCACTCGCGAACCTTATGGCCGCAACCCTTCCCAAGAGACCGATCCGTGTGCCGTGGACGAAATGGTCATTTTCCCTAAACCCGGGCCCATTCAACATTAAAGAACACGTCCTGATAACGATATTCGCTAACGCAGGATCGAATTCTGTGTACGCGCTATCAATCGTCACTATAGTTAAGGCGTTCTACCTTCGGCCGATTCATCCTATTGCCGCGCTTTTGTTGTCACAAACTACTCAGGTGACAGTTTCGTATTTCTGTCGCAAAATGTAGTGTACAGAAGTCCTGTTCTGACTCGTGTTTTTTGCGGAAATTTTTAGATGCTTGGGTATGGATTCGCGGGACTTTTCCGGAAGTTCCTTGTCGATTCGCCGTATATGTGGTGGCCTGCAAACTTGGTCCAGGTCTCCCTCTTCAGGTAATTATTAGGGGTGAAACCGGTCTGGTCGGACAAAGTTTACTTATTTCGATCGGATATCTAAACTTGTTTGCTACTATAATTACTATTTATAGTTACCACGTCTAGTAGATAAACCGAGTTACTATATAGTAGCACGGGTAAGGGAACGTTGGATAATCGAGAATATAAGTCATTTCCGATTCAAACGTATAACATTATTGCTTTACGCGTTAAAGTTTGCTTTTAGAACAGTTGGTTAAATGATATATGTTTTATGATTATGATTTCAGAGCGTTACACGAGAAGGAGAATCGACCGAAAGGCGGATTAACTCGGCTCCAATTCTTCCTCTTAGTCCTCACGGCAAGTTTCGCATACTACATTGTCCCGAACTACTTCTTCCCTTCCATAACCGCGCTCTCTTTCGTCTGTTGGATATGGAAAGACTCTGTAACCGCCCAGCAAATCGGCTCGGGTCTCCGTGGTCTCGGAATCGGCAGCTTCGCCCTCGATTGGAACACCGTGGCCGGGTTCCTAGGCTCTCCGCTAGCCACTCCGGGTTTCGCCATCGTGAACACGATGGTCGGCTTCTTCATCGTCTTGTACATAGCGATACCGATCACGTATTGGACGAATACGTTTGAGGCCAAGAGGTTTCCGTTTTTCTCGTCGCACGTGTTCGATAACACGGGATCGACGTATAATGTATCGAGAATACTGAATAGCACGACGTTCCAATTCAATCAGCCGGAGTACGATTCGTACAGCAAGATTCATCTGAGTACCGTGTTTACTTATACGTACGGGTTAAGCTTCGCAACGTTGGCAGCGACAGTATCGCATGTTGTTCTCTTCCATGGGAGGTAATGTTTCGATTAATGTACATGTTGGTTGGTGGACCAATTAGTAAAACGAGTTGTGTTCGGGCGAACTGAGTTCGAATCCCGCCGGAGACTCCTCCTTTGAGCATTTTAACCTTATAGCAAAAGCAATATTGTATATATATAAAAAAAAAATTATTTTTTTTACTAGTTCAACTTTTCGTTTATTAAATTTCTGTATCCGCCACTGTACAGATCGATCTGGCAGCAAACACGAGCTGCATTTCAAGACAAATTCGAAGACGTACACACTCGATTGATGAAGAAAAACTACGAACAGGTCCCTCAGTGGTGGTTCTACTTGCTTTTGGTCGTAATCGTCGCGTTCTCTATGCTCGCTTGTGAAGGGTTCGGTCGGCAGCTGCAGCTTCCGTACTGGGGAGTCCTTCTCGCAATGGTCATATCTCTATTATTCGCGCTGCCCGTCAGCGTCATCACGGCTACCACGAACCAGGTTATTTTCCCGCATTTTTGGTTACATAATTGTTTTATTAGGATGAACATAATTATAATACTGATAGTTATGATTATGGTGTTTAAACGTGCAGCAAACTGGATTGAATGTTATAACTGAGCTTATAATAGGTTATATGTACCCCGGGAGACCGTTAGCGAACATTACGTTCAAAACGTACGGCACGATGAGTTTGTCTCAGTCGATAATGTTCTTGTCGGACTTCAAGCTCGGGCATTACATGAAAATCCCTCCAAAATCTATGTTCTTTGTCCAGGTAATCATCAATACCCATTTTCCAAAGGGTTAGTAACCAACTCACTATCTAAAGGTGGACCGTCTTACGAATTTGGTTTTTCAATTTATTTCATCATCTTTTTAATTTTAGACTAAAAGTTATCTTAGTCAATTTATCCTTCAAAATTGAACGAAAAATATCATCTATCATTCACGTGACTATTTTTTCGTGCAAGACATGATATTTTCAGTCCAGTTCGACTGATATTGCGAATTTTAAACAACCCAAATTCGGCTAGCGATTGTAAAACGATAAAGTTCGGTAACGATTTGATTATTAACTCCTTTTAAATTTAAAAAGTTGAATAGTCAAAATCGCCTTTTTCGCCCTGTCCTATTTACGGTCGATCTGACAAACCATATTGCGAATTAAGTTGGTAGGGACCTTGGTTTCGACTTCAGTCTACTTCGGCACGAGCTGGTGGCTACTGACGACAGTGGAACACATCTGCGACCAGTCGAAGTTGCCGTTGGGGAGTCCATGGACGTGTCCCGGTGACGATGTCTTCTACAACGCCTCGATCATCTGGGGTGTGGTGGGCCCGCTGCGTATGTTCGGACGGCTCGGGGTCTACCCTAAGGTTAACAAAAACTTCATATTTGTCGGGTTAGAAAGATGATGAAGTTATTAATTAGGGTTAAAAAATTAAAAACAGTTCCAGACTCTCAGCTATAAGCTATAAGTCGTGTTGCTAATCGTTGTCTCATATTTAAAATGTTAATATTCGGTGTCTCAACTATAATATTGATTTAAACTATTTGACAGGTGAATTACTTCTTCCTGATCGGCCTGCTTGCCCCGGTCCCGGTGTGGTTGTTAGCAAAAAAGTACCCGGAAAAGAACTGGATACGACTCATCAACATGCCGGTCCTGATAGCCGGGGCGGGCGGGATGCCGCCTGTCCGGGCAGTGAACTACCTCATGTGGGGAGCTGTGGGAGTGTTCTTCAATCTGTACATATACAAGAGATACAAAGGATGGTGGGCTAGACACAACTATATCATGTCGGCCGGGCTCGACGCTGGTGTCGCCTTTATGGGGACGCTTTGCTACTTCACGTTGCAGATGAAGAACGAAGCCAATGGCGTGACGTGGTGGGGTGCGGCATTAGACGATCACTGCCCTTTGGCTCATTGCCCTACTGCTCCGGGGATCAAAGTTGAGGGCTGCCCTGTTTTTCAATGATTATTATTATAGTCTAGCCGATTGGGAGCATATTGATTGGTAGCCATCAAGGCAAAAGTTTAGCCACAATTTGTAATACTGTTTGCCTAAGGCAAAGATTTAGTGACGCTTTGTAATAGTGTTGTTGATATATAATTAGTGTTGTCTTAGGTGTTGTAAGTGTATTGCTGATACCTAAATTTCAGTGAGCTAAATTGCAAACTCTTTAAGAAAAAATTGATTGTTCAAAACATCTCTATAAGCTCAGTATGGTTCTATTTTAAAATCAATTGATAATAATAATAGAAGTAATTAACTAACTTTATAAAATGTATAACTCTTTTAATAAGCTCAGTATAGTGATTATAAGGAATACAATTATGCGTTATTGGAGGCGTACTCTACGTAGAAGTTCGAAACCGGAGATTTTCTCAAGAAGATTGGAGCGATTGAGAAAGAAATTCTCAATTTTAAGTCGAGTTTGTCGAATATCAAGGCTCGGGTTGTGGATTTCACCTCAGAGTAGTCCTCTCTATCAAAGGCAAGAACTTGATCGATGATACAAATGGGTTGCCATGATCTATATCGATTATTATTTTTTTGGCCAGCAATCTATAATGACAAAAGTAACACAGCGACGCATAAGAAAATTACAGAGCTCATTGCTACGGTCCAGGGACTGGAAACTATGAACTCAACCACAAGTGTAACTAGGTTCTAGCTAGCTAATTTTTTTGGCTCCTCAAGAATCTTACCATGACCCATCAATTTTAACAATACTACATTGTCCCATATTACAAACACTGCTAAAATAAATACCTTTTGTTTAATCTGTTTTTAAGGGCAACACCAACGCCGGCAGTCCTAGAATCTCCACCCCCATTGACAATCTCATCAGAGTCCTCCTTATTCTCATCATCCTCTTCTCCATTCTGATTGGAATCAACCTTTAATTGAAGGAGAAGCTACTCAAAAGACCAAGTACAAGGAACAACCCACGCACCACAAAGAACAAGACACTATACATAGCAACTGCAATGTTACTTATTGCAGTGTCTCAACTATCACATTTGTTGATTTCATGTTATCGTTACTTAAAACACACCGGTTTTCAGGTCAAACTCAGTTGAAAACGGTAGAAACCAACAAATCTGGTAATTAGGATATTGAATGTAGATATCAATTAGCAACATCCCATATAATTGGAACAGTGCTTAGTTCGTTAAACCTTAATTACTACATACAAATACTAAAGTACTAAATTTGCACAGCAAGACCAAGAAAAGTACATGTACCTCACTAGTAACAGCTTTAGCTCTTTACGAAGTCGGGTTGACTCGTGATGGACCGGACCCACGCCCACTTATGGTCCCGCGTGTTAACCACATTCTTAGCCTTTGCCACCTCATCAACCGGAATATATGCGTAGTTCCCATTAATAGGACCCGACACGAACCCCGTGTACCCCGCCATGACCCCGTGTATCGCGGAGTGGGCAAGCAGGGTGCAGTAGAGATTATCGGTAGCATTGGCAGGAATGGCCCGAATCATATAAGTCGGGTCGATGTACTTGACCGTAAAAAGCTCTCCGGGATGGTCCCGGGCCCACCAGCTCTTGAGCTCCGATTTCAACCACACTCCAACATCCAAAAAAACAGGGTTCCCCGATTCGTCCCTCTCCTGCTTTTGCGATTCGGTCCTCGGGATTATGTCCTGGCCCGCTCCTTCGGCAACCACTAAAACTGCGTGGCCGTTTTCTTTGAGTCGTTTGCCGAGAAACTCGAACAACCCTCCTTTTCCTTCGAGGAAGAAGTCGAGTTCCGGGATCAGGCAACAGTCCACGTCACGGCTGCTTAGGGTTGCGTGGAGGGTGATGTGGCCTGTGCTTCGACCCATTAGCTTTACGAGCCCAATGCCATTGACTGCACTCTCGGCCTCAACGTGTGCCGCACTGATGGCTTGTTGGGCCATCTCAACGGCTGTTTGGAAGCCGAAGGAGCGGTCGATGATGCCCACGTCGTTATCGACTGTTTTCGGGATCCCGGTGATGGATACATTTAGTTTCCGACGACGAACTTCTTCGAATATCTGCACCGCGCCTCGCATCGTTCCGTCCCCACCGATAATATAAACCTATACTCTCATAATCAAGAATTCTAAGTGTTTTTCTTTTCAAGGATAAACATATAACAAAGTAACATCGGTAGCCCAATAATTTCTAGCACGACATGATTATACGAATCACTAAAAAACAAATTCAACACAAAATGGTAAAATGGACAAAATACTCCATTATGCATATTTTCCTAGATGTTAATTTTTTTTTGGGTATAGACAAGATTTTCTGTGATTTCAGGTTGGTAGTGTTTAGATTAAAGTGCATTTAAGACACGGAATTCGAACTCAGTTCACCTCCTAAGGCGAAGTCTCCGATTCTAACCCAATTCACTCCAAACGATTCGAACTATGGATCACAACTCACTTTAGCTTTTTCAATTTCCGGCATGAGGTATTTTCAATTTTTGCCAAAATAAAACCTTTATTATAATAATACGAGAAATATGCAGAAAACAAGATAACTAGGCAGAACACGACACGAGAAATTCACATTGTACGCATAATGTTGGTGCAAACACGATATATATATATAACATTTGCAAACCCTATTGATCACATGCAAGTGCCAATTAGCTAGTAACAACATAGACGCGTGCAATGAAACAAACCTGATTGAAACCTCGTTTCTGAATGCCATCAACGATCTTCTCCAGATCGAAACCACCTCTAGAAGTTTCCAGAACAGTCCCACCTCTCTTATGCCACCCATCCACCAACTTAGGGTTAAGCTCTATTGGCTCCATGGAGTAGAACCCCCTGTAACCCGCCACCACTCCGTAGATCCGGCGAACGCCGTAAAGCTCCCAAAGCCCCACCACCAGCTCCCGGATCACGGTGTTCATCCCCGGGCACAGCCCGCCGCAGGTGACGATCGCTGCCTTCACCGTCGCCGGATCGAAGAGTATTTCCTTGCGAGGACCGGCTCTGTGGTAGGCTAAGTGGGTGGAGTCGCTCGGGAAGTTTCCGGCGAGGTCGTAGACGATCTGCCGGAGGATGACGTCGGAGGGGGTGAGGTAGAAGCCATCGGAGGGGTGGAAGTACTGGTTGGTGTCGAGCGGGTTGGGGCGGGTTGGGAGGTCGCCGCAGAGTGTGTCGGTGAGGTGGGGGAGGGTCTGGAGTTTCACGGCGGAGAAGGCGAAGGTGTCGCCGTCGATTTGTTGGACGGTTTGTGCGGAGGAGAGTGTGGTGGTGGCGGCGGTTTCTGAGGAAGCTACGGCAGCCATGGCTGTGAAGACGTCGGTGATGAGTTCAGATTTTAGTAGAATCTACGAGAGTCGAGACTCGAGAGAAGTGTGAATTACTTCACGGATCTGAATGGAGAAGAGAAAGAGGGGGTTCGACGCGTGGAGGTTACAGGCCACGACACGTGGAGATTTGCGTGACAGAACGAACAGACTGAAAGTTCACTCGCTTCTACAAAAAAAAAAAAAAAAAACAACTACTCACGCGCGGTCTTTATTTTTAAATTTAAGTTGAACGCATCAAATAATATATAGGGTGTGCGCGGAAAAAAAAAATTCGATCCCAAATAATGAGAAATTCTTGGATACCAGTAGGGCTGTCAAATTTACCCGCGACCCGCAAACGACCCGTTCACGGGTCGGGTCCGGGTGACCCCAAACACGCCAACGGGTCATTTACGGGTCAACCCGTTAATGACCCGTTGAGGCCGGGCCGGGTACGGGTTTAGGACAATGACCCGTACCCGGCCCGCGACCCGTGTAAATATCGTTTTTTTTAAAAAAAAAAATTCCTAAATTCAAATTTAATTCTAAATTTCTAAATTCTAAAACACTTCAGGTAGACTGCTTAACTGCACAAACATAATTAGCAATTTTCCGTATTTTTGTTCATCACGTGACCCATTTCGTCCAAATTATAAATAGAAATCCTAATGAAACTAACAATTTGTAAAAATATGAAACTTGTACTACCAAAGTATATTTTAAAGAAATTAGCAATCTATTCAAAGGATAATTAGCATTCTGTATTTGTAGTAAATCTGAATTATATAACAAATCGATTTCTCAACGGTTAAATTAGTCATAGACTCATATAGTCATATTGAGATTTATGCCTGATCTTATAGCTAAGAAATCTACTAAGTCGACTTCATTTTAACCAAATACATTATCAAATGGCTACCTTAGTTCAAGTATCTACAAATGGCTATCTCCATTAAGATTTTCGTATAATTTAATGAAATGGTTACGTTACATATCCAGCACGTAGTGAAAAAAAAATAAAAATTTGCTAGCACATATGTTTGACCCGGGCCACGGGTCAGACCCGAGCCAACCCGTGACCCCGGGTACGGGTCTGCGACCCCTGACCCGTGGTGACCCCCGGGTCAATCACGGGTCGGATGGTCGGTGACCCGCGGGTCACGGGTTGTGACCCGTTGACAGGCCTAGATACCACTGCCCTAACACATGGCAAGTATGTGGTGGCCCTTCGGCCAATGAATTGCTGACATGTGGCAAAAAGAGACTATTACTTTGCCACATGTCAGCAATTCATTGGCCGAAGAGCCATCACCTATTTGACACGTGTTAGGGCAGTGGTATCTAAGAATTTCTCCCAAATAATATATAGAGGTTGGCTAGATTTGTAATCGAGTGAAGCTATTTGAGGTTGACTCAGTTAATATTCAAACAAATTTAACTTCAGTAACTCAAATCTAAACTTTTTTTTTATACAAAATCAAATACATTCATTTATACTCTATACTCGACTCGAAAGTCTCCGAATAAAGCCCACCGACTAAAAAACTATCGGGTCATAGGTGAGCTATCAAATCAAGTTTGAATTTAAGTTAAACCAATTTCGAACTATTGTGTATAGCATGAGTCGAATTCAAGTATAAAAAAATCGGACTCGATCGAGTAAAAATTCTCAAACAAAATTGTCAGATACTCAATTCCTCATCTTGTTTAAACACCTCTGTGTGGCAGACTGGCAGTACAAATGCCTTATTGCTTATTGCGATTAAAGAGTGCGTTGCACGTCAGGAACTGTTTAGGAACATGAGGGTATGCATTATCAGCCCACTTTGTAAGCAAGTGAATAATGGTCTTACCACAGCACTTACTGAAAAACTTCTTACATAAAGTCAAAACCACAATTTCATTACAAAATAGAATCAATTGCCATTCAACAGAAAAGACAGATAAGAACCTCAAAAACGAAATTACTTGGCAGAAGAAGTCTTGGATCGAGATTTACTCGAGTTCTGAGCCTCATCAAGAACCCTAATACAGGTCGGAAACACGACCACACGAAAAAAGGGGACAATTTACAGTCACTTGATCAAGAATTCAAATTACTCAGCAGTCATCTACTGTCTCGCAAAACAATGGCAACAGGAGACACAACAGAGTGCATAATGAAGAACCCACACGAGGCAATGTCGTTCCTCTCTGGGTAATCAATTTGCGCGTAGCACAACAAGAAACACCTTCTTCAATGGAGACCAAAATCACAATATGTAACCGATAAAATCCGCAGTGACAAATATGCTCAACCTCAGGTATCATCAACTTGTGAATGGAATACAAAACTCGGAAATGTTGTCGTGATGTCCCTGTCCAACAATTCAATAACCATTAATACCTTATCCACCAAAACAAGCTTTAAAAACATGATTCGTCTTTAAAAACAACCGCACAAGCAAGCTCCTTCTTAATGTTGCAAGATTCCAGGTAAATGTAAAGAAATGATTCCAAATAAACAAAACAGCACATACTCTTCATTTCAGCCAAAACTAGCCATGAGCAAGCTATTGGTGATTATCTTTCTAAATGTGATTCAACATATTGCTTTCAGGGTCATAAATGTTCTCTTGTATATCAGTAGCAACGTGACCTCTTTTCATTCTGTCCTATCTGATTTAGTAATCATCGGTAATATACACCCCTCTAATCCTCATGTATATAATAAGCTTGCCATCGACCACATTCAGACAACATCTAAGTCTTGCTACTCCATTTTACGCTCATCCTATAAAAGTTACAATTTTGAAGAACAAAATGAACTTACTTCAAGTATTGCAAAGTCATATTCTTCAGAAGAGATGGATGACGGAGGACAAGACTCCGCCATTCTTCCTTGTCTATCTTTCCATCATGCTTTGTATCAGCTTCTTCAAAGGTCTGCAAACGGTCAATCCAATCATATATAAATTCCATTATACTAAAATGTAAGCATGATAAGTTAGTATATACCGAGAGTAATACCTTATCAATTATACTTTCTATCACATCATCTGAGAGATTCATACCAGATTCAGCCAGAGTAGCCACTACCATTTGCTTGACCTAAACATAAAATATGATATTTTAACTTGAAATAAATTTCAAAACCTAAAAAACTGAACTAAAAATTGCATAACGTGACTCAAATGCACTATTTACCTCTTGTCTCTCAATAAATCCTTGTTGTTTCAGATCATACAATTTAAATGAAACTGCAACAACATAACAAGTTAGATATTGATAGATATTAGATAGATAATAATAAAGCTTCAAATTAATGGAACAAATCTATGATTAAAAAGACAAAAACTAATTAAAGACATTATACTAACACTCAATCTTTTCTTCGATAGATGCATTTGGATGGAAAACTGAGAGTGCACGAGCAAACTCTTCAAATCCTAATACCCCAGCATGCTTTGTGTCGAACAGGTCAAACACCTAGGGTGAACAACAAACGAAGAAGTTCCTTAATAAAGAAGATATAACTAAGATGTAGAAATATAGCAATTATATGGTGGCAATACATCAATTAATGGACAAAATACCCGATCAGCAAAAAGGCTCTCCTTCTTGTTTGTTTTGAACAACGCCAACTGAAACTCATCCTAAATGATACAAAGAAACTAACTTATTAACCTCATATAGAAAAGAATTAAAAACAAACGGAGAATTGATATTTTGTCAAAGTACATCAGTAGGCCATAGCCTGAGAATAAAGTATGAGGTCGAGATTATACAAACCTTGTGAATAACACCGTCATCAATTACAGCACTGCTTATCTTCTTAAAGAGCTCGTAAAGTGCTTCAATCTCACTTACACTAACTGAAGGAAATATAGATTATAAGTAAAAAAAAAAAACACAATCCAAATCAAAATATAGACTATAACACAAGCCAAAATTCAATGCAAGTCATCATATTAGTCGTACAATGAAAAATAAATAAGAAGAAGTATAAAGCATACAAACAGTCTCTCTGGCCAAAAGTTCGGGATCTTCTAGGCCTTTTGGCGATCTACCCAAGTCAATCTCACAACAACGCAATATGGGAGCAAGTACTTGCTTAAAACCGTCTATGCACTGCAACATGATATTATCCACACATCACAACTATTCGTGCCTGTTCAAAATGAAAAAGCGCCAGTCGTCAGCAATTTGCATAGATGAGAATACACTTCGCATTAATGTAAACATTACAATTTTCAGCACATCCTTATGTTTATCATAGCTAAGAAAAAAATTTAGAACTTATTCTGATTCTGATGGCAATGATAGCTATACCACAGCACAAATGTGAACTTGAATGAATTTTACATGCCACAATGTCTGTAACTAGATAAACATAATAGATCGTCTTGGGCAATCAAGATGAAGATCTACCACCATATCCTAAACAACTGGTTGATTCATTTCAAATCCTCATTTAACTGCTGAAATTCAAAGAAAATAAGTATTGGCCCGGAAACTGGACCCAATCTATCTAGACTCGATACGGCTTCTAGAACGGCCACGGATTAATTCCATAAATTCAACTCCAACTCCAGCCAATCTCAAATTCGTATCGGCCAATCTCAAATTCGTATAGGCCAATCTCAAATTCGTATCAAGAATTCAAAGATCGATATTCTGAAATCAGATCAGACCCTAAGTAGATCAAATGGAACAAGATTGGGTTCCAATTATTATTGCAGGATGTGGAGTAAGAGAGAAACAATACCAGCCAGGCGCGAGAGTCAACGGCGAAAAGAGACCCTACGGGCCACCGTAGCTCAACGTCGGTGCTGTCAACGGTTGGATGGAGGAGCCGCTGGCGCGGCAGTTCAGCAGAATTGAAAGAGAGGGAGGAGAGGGAAGAGGTGCATGGAACCGCGATTCCACTATGATGATGAGGGAAGAAGGAAGAGGGAAAGAAGAACAAGTTGGAGGGTTAGATAGAGAGAGATTATAGGCTTGCCGTTCAAATTGGGGGGATACAGGTGTAATTTCATAATTCAATAATATAAACATATAATAATCAATAAAATAAAGTAAATAATATTAGTGTGATGTATAGTTTTTTGGCCACGTGATACTGTATGGCATATTCATTATTATACGGAAGAAAAGTGGTGGCAAAGGAGTTAGTATTGAAACTAGGGTTAATAACTAAAAAACTGTCCAAGGTTTACCCTATGTTAAAATTAGGTGTCTGAAGTTTGAAATGTTAAAATGGACTGTCCCAAGTTTCATTTTTGTTGAAATTTGGTGTCTCGGTGTGATTACTTTAGAGAAGTCAATTCCGACGAAACTGTCTGTCAAATTCGAGCTCTCATACACACTCCCTTCTCGTCATTTTGCCGGAATCGTCACCAAAAAAGTTGGTCACATCCGGGCAAGTAAATCTCGCTCTATTTTCCTTGGAAAATGGCTCTACACCACTCTTCTAGAAACTTTTTTTTAATGTTCAATTTTTAGGTGAAATTTGACGATTTTGTGAAAATTAAAGAGTGATGGATTATGAGTGGGTTGGTGGGTTGATGAAAATGATGGAATGAAGATGAAAAGACGCATAAAGACACCAAATTTCAACAAAAATGAAACTTGTGACAGTCCATTTTAACATTTCAAACTTCAGACACCTAATTTTAACATGAGGTAAACCTTGGACAGTTTTTTAGTTACCATGAATCATCTTAGCAGCGGTGAGTGACTATTATTTTCCTATGAGAAAACCTCATGTATAATAATTAATAAGATTATCCAGTTACACTCTCATCTTTTCTAGCTTTCCCTTTACAGCTTGATGATTGTAATTCTGATTAATTTCTCAATTTCTTGATTTTTTATCGATAAAATGTGAAGATTTCAATAAGAAAAATTAAATTATCCATCTTTCTTAATTTATTCAATATGACGTTTTATATCATACTCTTTTGATGGATAGGAGTTAATGATACTCGTCTTATTTATATTGATTTATAAATACCAACTTATACAAAAAAAAATTCATTTAACACTTTACTTCTTATATATTATATATGATGGGTGGTACTGGGTCCTTATGAGTTGATCCGTTAATAATGGAAAACATTATAGGTACGGAGTAAGTATAATGTGTGTCATCCTTATTTTTACTTTTGTTGGTTATAGTTCATGTTTCGATTTGCTATCACTACAAGAAAACATGTCGTTACCTACAGTCGAAATCGGTAGTAAATGTGTATTAGATGGCCTGTTGTATCGAATTCCGACGAAAATGGTCAATAGTTAATATAGAGTCGGTATTTTGTGTTAAAGTTGTTGACCGAAAAAATCGCTTAGGAATTATTCATTACCGACCAAATTGGTCAAGAAGCGGTATTTACATAAAATCGGTATTAAATGTTCTGATTGATTTCTTACTTGCGTATGGCTGTATGGAGGACCTGGGAAGATGTGTTGACGGATTGCGGGCTCCAAGAGTCTGATGTTAAAGTTCCATGTCGAGATTGTTAACAGGCAAATACAAATTCATTTTGTCTAAAACCTCACAATCCTCTTCAACATTTGCACGGAACATCAAGAGCTCCATCTCCTTAAAATAACCATCCACGCTTCGATTACAGCTTAAAAGTTTGCAGCTTATTGAACAACCCCTACTAATAATAACTTGAAATCATTTCCTCGTCACCATCTTCATCTCCTCCCAAGTCTCAATCGGGCGTTTCCCAAGTGGCTATACTTTTGTTGTAACAAAAGTATAGCCACTTGAATATTTGGATAATGATACAATATTTCTATCAGATTCAACCTTGTGAAACTTTCAACAAATTTTTTTAATTTTTTTTTTTCCTGAATAATATCACCTAATGAAAGCTAGAACTTGTAAACAAAATACAGATTGAATAGAAACCTAAAGGTAGAAGCTGAGATCCCATAATGGAGAAATAGTCAGAGAGGTGACAAAACTCTATACTTTTCATTACAAAATAACCAGAGTCATTATTTGATAATCACTATGAGTCAAACTCAATAGATTTTGTTGATACCAATTGATATGATTCTCACCAATGTGATACGAAAATCCTACCAATCTGATGTTATTGGACCGTTTATACTTCAAGTATGGAAGGATGACCTTGAATCGTTGCTTAGGGAGCAAGAACCTCTATACAGTGATGACACCAAAATTAAGGATGGAAGACTTGATTGATAAATCGAAGTTGAACGCCACAGAACAATATGATAAGTTCGCGAGTTATCAAAGAACCAAGATAATAATTTTTTCTCACAAATCTGAATTCTAACTTGAGAATTCGGCCAACTCTTAAGTTGACAATTTAAAAATTGCAAACTAACCCTAATAACACCTATAATGGACTAAAAGAAATTGACTCATCTAATGAGGCTGGATGTTTTTCAACCATTAGACCATTAAATGACATAGTTAAACTAACCCAAATAATTAAACCATGTATTAACGCCCAACACATAAGTTCAACTTACTAATTGTTGAAAAACACATCAACAAACTAAAGACAATGAATAGAAATAACATAAGTCTTGAAGGCTTCATGTTCCAATCAGACTTGCTAATCATCTCCAAGACTTGTAGAAGCATCAACCAAACTGAAATGTGATGTTCGGTCTTTAAATTGATCTTGATCTCCAATAGATTATTTTTCCATGTGAAGATATTGTTGAACATAAGCTCTCTTTGATCTTCTCGGCTCGGTTTGGTTCAACGAGAACTTGAATTTGTTCCGATCGTTGTAGCTCATCAAAACCACATGCTACGGGTGCTCCCTCCTGATGCGGCCCCTACTAAGAGTGACCACCCCACAAGTTTTTTTTTTTTTTTTTTTTTGCAATCATGAATAAAATAAAAGCAATTTGAAGTCACCTCTAAAATTCTTTGGCGAAAGATAACAGACAACATTCACAATCAGATAGAACTAGTTAGGTCAGTTGTCCATGAATTTAATCATCATTTCCATATTTTAAGGAAAACTAAAAGATCCATCTTTTGCCAATGCTAAAACAACAGTAAAAGAAAAATATTTCACCAGTATCTAAAAAATCTCCAATTTTGCATGAATTTTGCAGCAAAAAATGTAGCGTTACAAATTTCAACACAACCTTATGTTTATGGTTAAGAACCTATGAAAGGTCTGAACTATCACCCATGTTAACGGGAGAGGTCTGAAATTTAAAAAGTTAATAACAGAGGTCTGAAATTTCTGTTTTGTTGATAACAGCGGTCTCCGTTAGTTTTTCCCGTTAAAACTAACGGAAGTTGGTCACATGCTTGGCATGTGACCGGAAATAATTTTTTTTTTTTCCAAAAATGCCCTTCTATCAAGTGTGCCCCTCACATGCATGGAGTGAAAAGACCAAAATGCCCTTGAAGCCACCACGGTACTCCGGCGACCACCAATCGTACTCCGGCGACCACCACCGTACTCCGGCGACCACCACCAAGGCTCCGATTGGGCCAAAATCGGAGCCACCGGCCCGGATTGAGCTCCGATCGGAGCTTTTTGGCCGAGGTGGTGGCCGGAGTCGGGTCGCCGGAGCCGAGGTGGTGGTCATCGGAGCCGAGGTGGTGGTCGTCGTCGGAGTCGAGGTGGTGGTCGCCGGAGTCGGGTGGTGGTGGCCGGAGTCGGGTGGTGGTGGCCGGAGTTGAGTGGTTTTAATTTGACTTTATGGGTAAAATTGTCATTTCACATTTCCTTAAATAAGATATTAAATAAAACAAAATATTAAAGGGGCAAAAATGTCATTTCACACCATTCTGTTAAATTTAACCCTAAAAATGGACGGAAAACCTCAAATCAACAAAATTGAAATTTCAGACCTCTGTTATTAACTTTTTAAATTTCAGACATCTCCCGTTAACACGGGTGATAGTTCAGACCTGGTTCTTAACCCTATGTTTATCAACCAAAAAAAAACTAAAAAATTATAACTTATTCTGATTCTGATGGCAACAATGAGCTATAGCACAACACAGACCAAAATGGTTAAATTGAATGAGATTCACATTACACAGTGTCTGTAACTAGATAAACATAATAGATCGTACGTCTTGGGCACTTAAGGAGAAGACCTACAAGGATATCGTAAACAACTTGTATGAATCACTACATCGCCGCTTCAGAACCTCACTTAACTGCTGAAATCCAATTAAAAAGTAGTATTGGCCAAGAACTGGACCAAATCTTGATTCGATTTGGCTTCCTAGGACTGACACGACTTGATTCCTTCAATTCAACTCCGGAAAATTTCAAAACCGTATCATGAATTCAATATCAAGATAACTTTGAGTCTGATATCAGATCAAATCCTAACGAGTAAATCAATCGGAATGAGATTGCTTATTCCAGGTCGGTTGAGTAATTAAGAAGAGATGAACAATACCAGCCAGGCGCGAGAACGGCGAAAAGCACCTGTCTGCTGACATGCTGCAGCGGCTGATTCAGAAATTTCACCATTAAAAGAAATTGTTGGAAAAATGGGCTTTCACATATGCTAGATTTGACCTTCCTTGATATGGGCCATGAATATGGGTAGAGCCCATTGCTTTGAATGGTAAATTGCCAAAAGTGAAGTGATAAGTAGGTCGGCCGAAAACAATGTGATCAGTAGGGAATGCAATGTCCCCCCTACATTATGGGCACAAGACAAAATATATGTGAGTCCACTTTTTAATTAATTATTATTAATTACGAGACCCTCTTCAAGTGCACCTGTAATTACAAGGTTAGTGGGTATATAATAATTTTTTTAGTACAATATTTATTTGACAACCTTGATATTTTGAGGAAAGGTAGATTGGAGTACCCACCAATAATGACTAAAATAAAATTAACTCTAATTCAATTTGATTTTACAATTGTTAGATTATGTGATGATTATGCATCAAATTTTAGGAAAGAAGTAAATAAATAAGTTAAATATTTTCATTTACTTATCTCGATTTGTTTAATCTAACAACTAAAAATCGATTAATTAAAGTTGATTTCAATTTATCATGCCTAATCTCAAATGGGAAAAGGGATAAAATCTCATTTATTTTGTACTTATTTGGTAAAACCAAAATTTTACTTTTATGATAATTTTTTGGCCGACATAAAAGGCAAATCATTCATACACACGGGGCCACGGGGAAATACTATAGACGTGTACGTTCCGTTGCTCTGCTGGATTACGAACAAACGACACTGCTCTGACCTGTATTTTTTCTCCCCCTTCGCTACTTTCCTCCTCCCTCCGATCGTGGTATCTGCTCAGTGTTTCCGTCTCGATTTCGGATTCTAGATCACCCAAATTCTTCGCGGAAATTCATAGTAGATCCAAAATCCGCATCTGGTTTGCTGATCTGATCACCGTGACTGAGCTCTGTCCAGAGATATGTCTTATGCTTACCTCTTCAAGTACATCATCATCGGTGATACAGGTATTGTTTTGCGCTTAATTCGAGCTGGGTATGATTTTTTGGATTAGTCATTGCCGCGTTTTTTCCTTTCAAATCCGTGATCGATAGAGTATTCGTTCTCTAGTCTGCTAAACGCGTGGATCTTTTCTGAGGTCTTTGAGGCAAAGGCGCGATCATATGTTCATTCGGAGATATAGAATGTAGCTGGAGATGTTTAATTTCTTACTGTTGAAGCATATGAACCATGTTTTGCTAGATTAGCTTTTTGGAGGTCCTTCACCTGTTCGGCTTTGAAAAAAATGACTTAGAATGATAAGGATGGGTGATGATATCGGTTTATCTCGTTTGTTTCCTGCAGGAGTTGGGAAATCATGTCTTCTGCTTCAGTTTACCGACAAGCGGTTCCAGCCAGTGCATGACCTGACTATTGGGGTCGAGTTTGGGGCAAGGATGATTACCATTGACAACAAACCAATCAAGCTGCAGATATGGGATACGGTTCGTCTTCTTTCGCCCTTCATGTGGGTTTTTTTTTCATGTAAGAGACTAGTACTCTTGAAGGGCTTGCTGAGGCACTTCGAAAATGAACTTCATAGTTCTTGGATATAGAAAGAGTTTAAGTCTCTTAATTTGCAATTTCTTTTCAGAACATATCCACTGTTGTGCATTAATTGTGCATTATTCTTGTCTCTTAACCTACTGTTTGATGCTCCCTGAATAAAAACCAAAAAGTGAACTAATTAGTTCATCTATTGTGGCTCTGGCAATGATGTGGAAATTAATGACTCTAGTCAATGGTTGAAGATATGACAGCAGAGTACCATACCAAACAATGTCTCTATATAATAATAATTATCAAAAAGCAAAAACACTAGAGATTGGTATTTCTGAAATAGATTTTTGAAAATTATTATATTGTCCAAAGACTCCAAACAAAGACAGCCTGATTCTAATGTTTTTATTTATTACTTCATAATGGTACTTCCTTTAGTTGTGGAAGTTAGTATCTGTCAGTAGATTTTATATGATACGGTGTTAAAGTTATTACAATCCTCTCTCAGGCTGGACAAGAATCATTCAGATCGATTACAAGGTCTTATTACCGAGGTGCTGCTGGTGCATTGCTGGTTTATGATATCACAAGGTAGTAATCTTCTATTCAAGGTGGATGTTTCGTGGTCCATTTGGTGGACATTTATTTGATTCTCAATAAATGTGCTATTTAGACTAGTGGTCCAACAGGCAACATATATACTTTTTTTGGTTATATATAAGAGAGTTAAAAAAAAAAAAAAATTTGCCTAACTTACTAACCTTTGTATATTCCGATTTCTTGAGAAAACTTATGATGTCCAATATTGTAAATAACACCCTAGTGCAGCAGCGCTTTATAATATAAGATGCCGTGAAATAAAATGTTTATCTTCCCCCTTACTGTTGCAACTGGTTTGTCAGAATTTTGTATTTACCATCTAGTAATTTAAGGACATGTAGATATTTAGCAGTAATGATCCGTTTGTAATGGTGCTTAACCAATTCATACAGTTCATCGTTTGCTTCATCAACGAAGCATCCTTTTCCCCCTTCTCTGCCCCATAATCGATATTTAGACTTTTAAACTTGGATTATTCTGAGCAAACACTTCTAGATTATAGTTTGTGTCTAACCTGTTCCAATATTCAGATCTTAGACTTTAAAAGATTATTGGATCAGTTTCCTTCTGTCTGTCTTTCTTGGCAAACATATCATATTTTTCTGCTAAGTGAAATTAAAATGAGGATTTGCAGAAATTTGATGAAGCACTTCTTTCATATTCAGGAGGGAAACTTTTAATCATCTGGCTAGTTGGCTAGAGGATGCCCGTCAACATGCAAATGCGAACATGACAATAATGCTCGTTGGTAATAAGTCTGATCTTGCACATAGAAGGGCTGTAAGTGTTGAGGAAGGGGAACAATTTGCAAAAGAGCATGGATTGATATTTATGGAGGCTTCTGCAAAGACTGCTCAGAATGTGGAAGAGGTAGTCCAGACTTAATTTAAAATGTTTTTTTTTTTTTTTTAATTCTTGAAGCTGCATATTGGAACTCTTTTCATTGGTATGATCTCTCTCTAAGTACTCAAAGAGAAGGCATATGAACACTATACTGATACTTACTGATTGCTAGGTGATATCATATACTTAATAATAGTTGATATCAAATTTAACGGAGAAATTGTATGTGGAATTTTTGAAAAGGCAATTGTACCTTCAATTGGACATAAAATTGCCAATTTTCCTCTCCTGCATCTGACATTTATAACAAAACTTTCTGCAGGCGTTCATTAAAACGGCTGCAACCATATACAAGAAAATCCAGGATGGAGTATTTGATGTATCCAATGAGGTTAGCACACACTTTGCTGATCTTATATTATAGATTTAAATTAGAGAACTGTCATTTTGGTATTTCTGTAGGATTCAGCACTGTTTTATTTGTTCTGCTAAGGAAAAATGTTTCAATTGATATTGTCATGATCATTGTTAATCATAGCTTTCATGTTACCCATGGTTTTTTTTCAGTCTTATGGAATCAAAGTCGGATATGGAGGAATTCCGGGGCCATCAAGTGGTCGAGATGGTGCTGCTTCTCAAACAGGAGGCTGTTGCAATTAAAATACAGTATTGATTCATTCAACTCTAGCTGTTCTTATAGTTTGCCTATATGTCATTTTTAAATTTCGAGTCCAAATTATTATTCTACAGCATGTCTTAATTTTGTGTGGTATATGCGCGTGCACATCGACTGATCATCTGCCACTACATCTGATGATTGTAAATTCGGCTTCCTCTGTAAGTTGTGGATATTATTTCATGGATTGCTTCATTTGTGCATTCAGTAACTTTCTTCAGGTCTGTATTATTTTTTTCTTAAATAAATGATGGCCGGATTCCATGTTATGCACTTTGATTGTTACAACATGAAAGGCTCATGAAGACTTCATATTTAATGTTCAATCTAGGACAAGCACGTGATCGAGTCAGTAATGCTTAAGGTAAGAAACATCATCACTATATCTGTGCCAATGCAGGACTGCCGGTTTACGGGTTTATGTTTTATATTTATTTTGCTAAATATATACATTTACAGAGTGAATTCCCAAAATAGGTTTGTTTACCAAACTTATTCCCAAACTAGGCTTCTTCAGAAACTAATTTCCAAAATAGGTTTTTTATTTTTATTTTTTTTAATCAGATATATATTTTACTTACATCCTAAATTTTATATTTTGTTACAATTAACCCCTAAACATAAATATAATATAAGAAATATATTAGAAAAATTGAAAAAAAAAAAAAGGTAACTATATGTAAAAGTTAAAAACTAAAAAATAATAAATTAGCAATAGTGAAAAAAATTATAAAAAAAAATTATGCTAAATATATAAATTATAAAAAAATGTGATATAAAATGTAAATAAACTAATACTCATGATTTTTTTAAGTATGAAAATACAAAAATGAAAGCGTATATATACCCTAAGGAAAAAGATAGACATTCCGACAACAACATCACGAAAAGTTCCGAATGTGTCTCAATATAAAACTGCCATTAAAGTTGGCATATATTACCAACTTGCCACCGTGAGACAAAATCACGTTCCGACATTCCGAGTGTCGGAATGTGTATCACCGCTCATACCCTAAGTAAGACATGTTAAATTTATAAAATTAGTGACTGAAGAAAACAAATAAACTAATTTAAATTTAAAAAATTCATAGAATAAATTTAAGAATGAATTTTAGTTTGTATATATATTTTTTCATACTCTTGATGAATATTTTTTATATCATTATATAGTTTTTTTTTTGTTTTTTTCCATTATAAAGTTGTTTCAAAACTTATTTATTTTCATATGTAAATTTTATCCTTTAATTTCACATAATTTTTAAGAATTAAAAGCTCCATTAAAATATTCGTTTGATTATTTTTTAATGTGTATTTTAATCATTTAATTATTTATTTATTTTTAATATCCATTTTTTTCATACATTTAATATTTTTAATTTTCAAATTTTTTTTGTTATTGTATTATATTTCGATTGAGGGTTCATTTGTAACATATTGTAAACTTTAGGATGGAAAGTAAATAATATTTATTATTAAAAATATAAAAAGACCTATTTTGGGAATTAGTTTCTGAACATGCCTAGTTTGGAAATTAGTTTCGATAAGTAACCTACTTTGGTCATTCACTCTACATTTACAATGATTCTCAAAAACATTTCCTCTTTTAGTATTCTCTTCCTCAGATTCCATAATATATATATATATATTTTTTCAAAATATTGAGGATAGTCCTCCTCGAATTCATTTTGTTTTTCTTTTTTTCAATAGGGAAAAGGATTTTTCGATTGCATCATACTATTTAGCGCAATAGATAAATAAATAAATACAATAAAAGTACAATGAGTATAATACTTGAGAAACATAAATGTCCGAAAGCATTGGTAGCTTGTTCTATTTTTATTATTAGGATATGATGTACTTAATTGTGTAATATAAGAAAAATGAAAAATGTTAAAACTTAAAAGTGAACTTTTAGAAATAATATTGATCCCAATTATCAACTAAGTCGTCTCTCTATATTAGTTTGAAGTTGAACAGTGTTATTAATACGAACCCACATAGATTTGAATCTAGACCAACTTGTTAATGTTGGGCAACCCAAGGAGCTACACACAGTTGGGTAATATATGTAATTGCCCCTAAATTTTTGGCCCTAAAATGCAATTATTTACATTTTGATTATTTAAATTTTATATTTTTATGATATCTTGAATGATCTTATTTTGATTATTTACTCATAGTTTAATTTGTACTCCCATAAAAAAAAAAATCTAATTTATGAGTAACACTCCATAGCATGTTTAGCATGGTTGTTCGACACATGTAATAATTTTCACTTGCATTTGAATCTATCTCAAACGGATAATATTTGCTGTTATATTATTTTTCAATTTATCGAGCTTTGATGAATTTTGAATCTGACATCTATAATTAATTTAATATAAGAAATGAGTCTCTAATTAAGAAATGAATGACATTTATGATTAATAGATGATTGTTGAACTGTAATAATTTATAATTGTTTATTCCTGTTTTTTTCCGTTGGGACCCATGCATATACAAAAGGAACGTTTGCCGAGCCCGTTTAATATTGACACGACTAGACTAGCCAATCACATCTCGATGATCTCACACTTCAAGTACCCAACAGGCAACAACTTCTTCGTAACGAAGGATGATGATATTGATGACCAAAGAAAGAAAAAAAGAGGACATCCAATCCAACACCACCAGTGGTGTCTTCAACTTTTGACAGACTTTCAGTTCTAGTGGAATCACAACACTAGCTACCCTAACAATATCGCTCTAGGGCAAAAAATCTCATACTTCTTCCTTATAATAATTTTGGTTTTTTTTACAAATTCCTTTTATTTACAAAAATTGAAATATAATATAAAAAAAAATTAGTTTTCTTTAGCCAAATGAATAATATCATCAAATTTAGCACAAAAAAAAAAAAAACAAATAATATCAATCAAATATAAAAATACAAGTTTCTCAAGTCTCACCCTTCCTTCACTCCATCTCTTTCTTCCTATACAATCTTCACATAGTAGTAGTACAAATTACAACACACCTTCACGTATAATTATATAATATGCAATAATATCTTATTATACTGTTGTTTATCTTAGTCTAAATTAGCTTTCAACAACCAAAATTCAATTCTCATTAGTTGCATGCAATCGGATAAAAAACTTGATATATGGAAAATTATATAACTTCTGAACGTATGTTCCATCTGACACCCCATATTAGTGCCCTTAGAGTTGGAAAAAGATAAATGATAAACAATCCTATTAGTTTCGATTCTATCAGTGATTTTCGAATCTATCAGTGATGAAACAGGACATGAAGTTGACAATATTTACATACTGTGTTACTGTCTTATAAATCGGAACATGGCGTATTGTGATCTCGAATTGTATATCATAATTTTGGAAAAAATTATGTTGCATATCATTAGTCTAAGTCGACTATTGTCAGAATGTCTAGTCGGAATTTGTATATTTGTCATGACCCTTTTTACCAAAAAAATATATAAAGAACAATAATGATATATATCCTGACAGTAAAGATCCTACAATTTCCAATATAATGAGAAAATTAATTTGCCATTGAAGTTATAAAAAATTACATTCATGCCACACACTCACAAATTGGATATTGGCAGAATGGAAAGTCATAATGTGTGTATCATTTTTTTTTTTTTGGCCAAAATGTGTGTATGTGTGTATCGTTGATGTATAAAGAAATGACCTTACTTTTTAATTACATTCTATAAATAGATAAAGTAAATAAATGAAAATAGAAATAAACTATTGTTCTTTGTTCATCTTCCTCTATATACGAGATTGGCCAGACCTGACGTGGGTCATCGAGATTCAACTCTACAGGGGAGCAGAAGGAAGTGTGTCGGGGTTTTAGCCGATCTTATTTACCGGATCCATGTCCACCCTCTTCTTCAATATCTCTTCGTGATTTTCTTCCATCATTCAATCAAACTTCCCAACTTTTAAGGATTCACTCGATTCCAATGGCTTCCCCTGGAAACCCGAATCAGCAGCAGCCGCTCTTCAACCCTAACGGCATGGTGCCGGCCTCCGCCGCCGCTTACCCTTCGCCGTCCTCCTCGTATCCGCCGCCTTCCGGACCGTACCCTTTCCACCACGCTCAGTACCTTCCTTACCCTCCACCACCCTCGCATCCTCAAGACCACCAATTCTTCCAGAATCAGCTCCCTGGTAACGTGCACCCAAACGCTTACCCTGCTCCCACCGGTCCTAACCCTGGCGGCGCGCGGTTGCTAGCGCTTCTGGGCACCCAAACCGCCTCCGCGCCTCTCGATTTGCCGCCACACCCTTTTACTCAATCTCCATCAGCTCCACCGGAGTTCCTGATCAGCGTCAGGCCTCCCGAGCAAGTCCCGTCGGCTCCATCCCCGATGAGGCTCCTCAGCACCAAGCTCCCAAAGGGGCGCCATTTGATTGGGGAACGTGTGGTTTATGATATAGATGTTAGGATTCAAGGTGAAGTACATCCTCAGCTTGAGGTCACTCCCATCACCAAGTATGTATCCGATCCAGGGCTCGTATTGGGGAGGCAGATTGCTGTGAATCAAAGTTACATTTGTTATGGTTTAAAGATGGGCAATATACGGGTGCTTAATATTAATACGGCCTTGCGGTCATTGCTCCGAGGCCACACTCAGGTTTGTTTATGTCTCTATTGCCTTTTGCTTTACTTTTTTTGTTTTGGTTTTACACCTGATCATTGTTTACTTTTACTCTGCTTAGACTGATGCAGAACTTGCTAGCATTGACTATTGTATATTTATCAGCTGCTAATATGTTGAATCAAATTATACTACATACTACATCGTCCTACATATTGAACATGATTGAGAGCTACTGTTGATGCTGTTTTAATTGGTTGTGGAAATTTGCATTCAAAACTAGATGATTGGTCTTTTTTTTTGGCCAGTTAGATGATTGGTCTCAGTATTGCCTTTTGAATCCATATTTGGCCACCATATTTTATGAGCATATTTCTCTTTCAGCTCAGCTACAGAGTTTGAACAAAATCTTTCGAATATTTGATAACTGTTAAACAATATCATTCTATCTTTTTTCTTGAAAATGTAACCCTTTTTTTTTTTTTTTCCTGTTTCGTACTTTGTAAATTTTTCCTTTATTTTTCGTTTTATTATGGGTGTTAGTTTTGGGTGGTTGGTTAGATTGTTTTCTAACATATATTGCATGCTGTGCAGAGAGTGACTGATATGGCATTTTTTGCTGAAGATGTTCACCTTTTGGCTAGGTAAGTGTTTGGGCATACAATTCTTCCCTCAATGATATAGCTCAAAATTGACCCTGACCATTGTCTTTCTTCACAGTGCAAGTAGTGACGGACGGGTTTTTATTTGGAGAATCAACGAAGGTCCAGATGAGGAAGATAAGGCTCAAATTGCTGCAAAAGTTGTCCTTGCCGTTCAGTTAGTGGGAGAAGAAGAATCTGTTCATCCCCAACTTTGTTGGCACCCTCATAAGCAAGTAAATATCCGTTTTAAGTGATTAAGAGACTTCATAGCTGTCCTCATACCATTTTCACAATATTTATGTGGTCATAAAAATTTATGTGATATTAAAATTCTGCAGGAGAATTTGATGGTAGCAATCGGTAAACGTGTCCTGAAAATCGATACCACAAGATTTGGAAAACGAGGAGCTTTTTCTCCAGAAGAGCCTCTTAAGTGTCCCCTTGATAAACTTATCGACGGCATTCAGCTGATCGGAGAACATGATGCTGCAGTCACTGATCTGGCCATGTGCCAATGGATGACCACTCGGTTAGCCTCAGCTTCATTGGATGGAACAGTATGTATTCGATATTTGGCTGAAAAACATTAATTTCTCTTTGAATGCAGTTTGTTAAAAATCAAGAAACATATTCGTACCCAACTAATAACTTGTCTTAATCGGATATGTTAGATATTCTAAATTAGTATTGAATCTCAGCGTTTTTTTTTCCTGGAAAACTCATCTGTTTCAACTTTATCTTTGACTATCCCTCATGCGAGATGTCCAATTCATTAATTGAAGGTCTTAGGTGATTATTATATACATAAATGGTCCATCCTCAATAGAGAGCAAATCATGTTTTGAAATTTCTAAGTTTGGTACAAAATCAGTCTATTGGTCAATTTCTTTTGCTTTACCAGGCTCTTCTTTACTACAGGTGAAGATCTGGCAAGACCGTAGGCAACCACCACTAGCAGTTATAAGGCCGCATGATGGTAATCCTGTTAGTTCTGTTACATTTTTGACTAGTCCTCAGCGTCCTGATCACATTGTTCTTATCACGGGGGTGAGCTTCAATTCTCTGCTAATTTTTTACATGTTATAGAACCTTGTTTTCTTTTTTGGCATCGATTGATATTTAATATTTTCCTTTTGCTCTACATTTTCTAGGGAGCTAAGAACCGAGAAGTGAAAGTATGGGCCTCTACAAGTGAAGAGGGATGGTTGTTGCCAAGTGAATCCGAATCGTGGCAGTGTACTCAGACACTGGAGCTGAAGAGTTCAGCTCAGGCTGAGATCGACAATGCATTCTTTAATCAGGTTGTGGCCTTGCCTCGTGCAGGTCTGTTCTTGCTTGCTAATGCAAAGAAGAATGCAATTTATGCTGTCCACATAGATTATGGGGTCAATCCAGCCTCTACCCGCATGGATTATATTGCCGAATTTACTGTGACTATGCCGATTTTAAGCGTCACTGGAACTAGTGAAAGCTTGAGTGAGGGAGAACATATTATACAAGTGTATTGTGTCCAAACACAAGCTATTCAGCAATATGCATTGGCTCTGTCTCAGTGTCTGCCTCCACCATTGGATAATGCAGAGATAGAAAGGACTGAATCAGCTATTTCTTCTTCCATGGTAGATGCTGTAAATACGGAAGTTACTGCAGTTAATAAGGAAGCAAAGAGTTATTCTGAAGCTGTGACTTCAAACTTACTAGAAAGTGATAATATTCTTACTGCATCTCCTCCTGTTCCTTTGAGTCCGAGGATATCTAGAATGTCTTCGGGTTTCTTAAGTCCGTCAAATAGTTTTGGTCATCTTCCACCAATCACAGATCAAAGTGGTGGTGACAATGATAGAATTGAATCACCTGCTACCTCTGGTCCAATCATGTTCAAGCACCCGCCCCATTTAGTGACTCCATCAGAGATTCTATCCAGGGCTCCATCTTCGGACACGTTGATCAATCAAGGCTCGAACGCTGGAGAACTGAAAGTGCAAGATGTGGTTGTGAATAAGGCAGAAGGTGTTGAAGTGGAGGTTAAAGTTGTGGGTGAGACAGGAATCAGCCAAAATTCGGATCACGGTTATGAAAGAGAAGGCCAAGTTGTGGTTACCGAGGAAAAGGGGCAAACTTTCTACTCTCAAGCTTCCAATCTCAGCATGCAGATGTCAAGAGACTTTTCTGACGACAATAATAATTACTCTACTGAAGGAATTACCCGTGGTAATTCTGTTGGGACTGCCAATGCACCAAATCAATCCATCAGTAGCGACGCAGCTGACAAGATCCCTGAGAAGGTTGATGTCTCAGAAACTTCAGCAGCTCCAGAGGGTCCCACGACAACTTCAAAGGGGAAAAAGAAGGGAAAAACTTCCCAAGTTGGCCCATCCTCTTCATCCCCTAGTCCCTTAAACTCAACCGATTCATCCATTTGCCCAAACGGTGGTTTGGGCCTCCAATCTGGTGATGGAGCATTGCCAAATATTTCCACTATGCAGGAGGTACTTAATCAGGTGAGCATCTCCTCTTTCGTTAGAAAGTGAATTTATTTATCTTTCTGAAATTTTAGTTTATAAATAACTCAGTGGGTATACTCTATTACTAGCTAGACCATGGTGTTATAGTGCAGATCTATTCCTATCTCGTGAATAAGAAACTTGGTATTTGGCTGTTGGAAAATTTTGCAATGTGAGGAAGAGGAACTTAGTGCGATGTGAAAAAAGTTACATTTTCAAGAAAAAAGGTGATTGATTGAATTAGACAGCCTTTTGGAATGGTAAAGATTGCTGATTCACTAACAGTTGCTCTAGGTTATAGCATTGCTCTTGCTTGTTTTCTTATGTTATTAAGAGGAAAGTGGTATCTGTACTCTGTAGCTCATAAGCAGACCTTATAGAAGTTTCTTTATTAGGCTACTTACCTTACTCCACAGCTTGGTGTTCTGTGATGACACCTTTTGCCTTTACCATTTGAAAACAACCATGGATAGAAAAGTGCAGTGAAAACTTAACTTTTAACCCATATCATTGCCAGTATCTTTAGTATCCGTATTCTGCTTTTGGACATATAATGAATGTTTATTTTGTATCTATAGTTGGTGGGGATGCAAGTAGAGATGCAGAAGCAGTTAAATACAATTGTGTCTGGCCCGGTTAACAAAGAAGGAAAAAGACTGGAAGCTTCATTGGGCCGACACATGGAAAAACTTTTCAAGGCTAATAGTGATGCTTTATGGGCTCGTTTTCAAGAAGAAAATGCCAAACACGAGAAGTTGGAGCGTGAGAGTACTCAGCAGATAACAAATGCAATTACCAGTTGCGTGGCATCAGTGGAGAAAAATATTAGGAAGGAGCTAGCTGCAGTTGGGCCTTCAGTGGTTCGGGCAATTACTCCTGTTCTAGAAAAAAGCATATTGACAGCTATTACAGAGTCCTTCCAGGTATATTTCTTAGCATATGGAATTTGGAGGGTCTCGGATATTGATATCATGATACATTTTTTATATGAATGAATTTCATTAAAAGATGTGATAGAAGTGCAGAGGGCATCTTTTTATTTATGGATTTACTTCCCTAAAATTATTTGCTGGATAAATTTTCTTAACATTGTTGAGTTTTTGGTTAAAGAATTATTTTTAAAGAAATTACTGGCCTTTGTTTGTTGTTCGATTAACAGAAAGGAGTAGGGGAGAAAGCAATTAATCAGCTGGAGAAGACAGTTAGCTCAAAACTAGAAGGTACTGTGGCTAGGCAAATACAAGTCCAGTTTCAGACTTCTGGAAAGCAAGCTCTTCAGGTTAGGGTTCCAACCACATGAAATATTTACATTAAAAAAAAATTAAGTAAAATTTGTGCAATAATAGATTGAGGATGATTGATAAGATATATTGGAAATTCTTTTTCAGGATGCGCTACGGTCTAGTATGGATGCATCGATCATTCCAGCATTTGAGATGCAGATCAGAGCTGTATTCGAGCAAATTGACAGCTCACTGCAGAATGGACTTGTGAAACATTTATCCACTGCTCAGCAGCAGTTTGATTCAACACATTCTCCACTAGCCATTGCCTTGAGGGTCGGTTATTATTATTACTTTAAAACAGTCATAAATAAGTAAAATGCTTATTATGAATTTTGCTCAATTTCGTGATTTTGCAGGATGCTATAAATTCGGCATCGTCAATGACTCAAACATTAAGTGGGGAATTAGCAGACGGGCAAAGGAAGCTCATGGCTGCTGCAGTTGCTGGTGCAGGCTCCAGTATGGGGAATCCATTAGTGACCCAACTGAGTAATGGCCCGTTAGCTGCATTCCGCGATATGGTATGCCCCTGTCTTCTCTAATAATCATCAATAGTTTTCGAAATCAAAATTGATTTAGTTTCAAAACGATTAGAGCTTCCTTCCGGAACACTACAGCAACAAGAAATAACTGACTAGGTGTTACTTCTATAATGCAGCAACCCGAGGCACCAGTAGATCCGACGAAAGAGTTGTCCAGAATGATAGGGGAGCAGAAATATGAGGAAGCTTTCACTGCAGCCCTTCACAGAAGCGACGTCTCAATTGTATCCTGGCTTTGCAATCAGGTATATTATGCTTTCTTGGCTTCTAAGTTACAATTGTTTAAGAACTTGCCATTGGAATATGCTTTTGGGAGATATGCCTTAAAAATGTCTGTTCGCTTTATTTATCAATATATAAATATGCTTTTTAGGAAATTTCTGGTATAAAATGAAGGGTTAAGACTTAAGAACCTAAAAACAACGATAGGCCATGTTGCTAATGTCCCAGATTTAAATATTTGATATTTATTGTCCCAACTATCATATTTGTTTCTTTCCACCTTTTTTTTACTGATTTTGGTGTTAAAGTAGTGTTTTAAGCAACAAAAAAACATGTTTTTATTTCATCAGTTTTAAGAGAAAAAAATGAAAATCAATCAATTTGATAGTTAGGACACCAAATATCAACATTTTAAATTTGGAACAGAGATTAGCTATAGGATTTGTAGTTGAGACTGTTTTTAGGTTTTAACCCTAAAATTAAGTATGCTTGTTCTTTATCAGTCGATATAAATGTGTAAACCAATGTCAGCTGCATTCTGCAATGAAAGCTACATTTTACTATTTTTATAAAAGTCCTTTACAGGAATTGTTTTACAAACTTAGTGAGAAAGTGAGTTTTTTTTTTAATTGCATTTTTTTTTTGTTCATTATAGGTGGATTTACAGAGAATCCTGTCACTAGTCCCTGTACCTCTGAGCCAAGGAGTCCTCCTAGCACTTCTCCAGCAACTTGCTTGCGACATTGGCAACGATACAGCAAGGAAGCTGACGTGGATGACTGACGTGGCAGTTGCAATCAACCCGGTCGACCCGATGATAGTGGTCCACGTCAGACCCATATTTGAGCAGGTGTACCAGATACTAGGGCACCAGAGAAGCCTTCCTACAACGGCGGCTGCAGAAGCCAACAGCATCCGCTTACTCATGCACGTCATCAACTCCGTCTTGATGAGCTGTAAATGATGAATGACGCAGTTTTCTGTTTCCATTTCTTCTAGTTTTCTGTTTCCTTTGTTTTCTAATTCTTTTTTTTTCTTTTGCTTGTGTATATAGAGTTAACTAGATATGTTTAGGGAAGATCAAGATAATGTTTCCCTTTTAGTGTCCTTTTGGTTTATTTTGTTGCATTGTATTGTAAGAAATATGTGAAATTATTGCCTCGTCTTTTGTATTTTTGTTCACTAGTCAGTATGTGTGTTTTTTTAAATCTAACTTCGTAGCTTGGAGGGTAAGTATTGATTCGATAGTTATATGGAAGAGAAAAAGATTGCTTTCATTTTAATTTTTTGAATCACTACGGAAGAGTTGAGTAAAGAGACTTATTATTGTAACTTAATATTTACTAGGCGAAGTACTTCTTTGTGCATGTATTGTAAGCGGGCAAAATTGTAGCTTGGCTAGATATTTGTCCATCTTTAAATGAATTTGGAACAAATGCTCGGTACATGATGAATTAAGGGTTGCCACTACATTCGGTGAAGTTGATAAATATATTATGATTTTAAGATAGGGGGCTAATATTAATTAAAATAATATATTTTATTGAGCTTTAAATATATATTTATTATTATTATATAGAAAAGAAACAATATAGATTACGTAATTCTTACATTTGTGTTATATCTTTTTAGGTAAATTCAATATCCGGAAGATCTTGAGATCTTATATTGATCAAAGTACTCCGATCTCCTCTCCTCAAACATCTCTCCATTCATATATTTTTATATATATATATATATATTTTTTTTTTTTTTTTTTACATATATCCCGTAAAAGCATTTAAAACATCTTTTAATTAGATTTGCGAAGATAATATTAACACGTGGGAATCAGCGAAGCAGTCGAAAATACCGCGCGTGTGCTTCTTCCCTCTGGCGCTCCTACATTTTGCATTTGCTAGCTCCCCCACACCAACCGTGAAGTAAACGCATCCAAGACGCGTGGGCAAATTTTAATTCCCGTAATTCGATTTAATTTTCACTATTTTTCAATTTTCAGTTCCCTTTTTCTTTTTCTCTCTTTTTTTTCTTTATAACATCATCAACAGTGAAGCTAACGGCATTAACCAATCAATCAATAATTCACCGCCACCAGTAACTGCACGTCGCTCGCCGACGCTTCCCACTCACTCCTCCTCCTCCTCCTCCTCCAAGCACAGCACGTCGTAGCAATCGCTGACTTTCACGATCTCGTAGCATTTCCTTGATGCAATCTGAGTCGTCTCCTCTGTCGGACAGAAGCCTCGGACGTCTCAGTTTCTCCCCCTTTCGCGGTTACAGAGTTTGATCGAAGATGGCGGTTCGTAATGTGGTGCTGTTCATGCTCTGCGCCACCGTCGTTGCTCCGATTGTACTCTACACTGACAGAATCAGCACTTTCAGACCTGCCTCGTGTAAGTTCCCTGCGATCTGGACTTGATTTTCGCAGGATTGAGCCGCTTTACTGTCTCTTATACCTGATTCGATTATCTTTGCAGCAATGAATGAATTTATAGAAGAAGTGACAGCTTTTGTAAGTACTGATTCAGTGTCGCTTTCCTCCTTTTGGCTTTTTTGGTTCATCTGCCTCGGACAATTTCCTGATTTCTCCGTATTGCGTCCTTTTTCAGACTTTGAATGGCGACGGCAGGCAATTAAATCTGCTTCCGCAGGTGAGGAGTCACTGACAATCGATTTCTTGTTTTTTTGCTTTCAGCTTTGATCTAGCTTTAACAATGCTTTGCATTTCAATAAAAGGAATCATCATCAACCGTCAAAGAACCAATTGGAGAGATTTACACGGATAATTCAACACAAGGTACTGATGTTCATAGATTTCTTGAATTGTCGTTTTCAGTCAAGTTGATGATAACTGCACGCCTCAATTTTTGAGTTGCAATGTACTATTGCTTTTGTAAACTTCAAGCACAGCAGCTTTCAAGGATTTTTTTTTCTCCTTTTGTTCTGAATGTTCATGATAAACAGATCGGAAGATACCAGAACTGAGGGAGCATAAATCTGCTAGAGTTCTATCTGAAACTGTAAATGATGGCCTGTCTCAGCAAGACAACCTCATCCGGCAGGTAACTAGTGAATCTGGGGAAGGCAGTCTGCATGGTGAATCTAAAAATTATAGTACGGTGAACAAAAACAAAGGTTCCAGAGAACGTAAAGCTGCAGGTGTCAAGGATGGGAAAGTGCGAGCAGCAAGCCGTTCATTAAATAATGCCACTCAAGATGGGGTTAGGCTTCTTCGTTTAAATAATTCCTTTTGATTGCCTAATTTTTTGTAGTCTGTTTTAAGAACTGGTGTCGGTCCATTATAGCGAGCTTTACTTGATCTATGCTTCGGGGTTAGTTTCCTTTTTCCTTTTTTATCCATGTGAAATATCAAATTCTGCATTTCATTACACTGAAAGTTATCGACTGTGCTTGAATTCTGCAGAGGGTGGCTTCTGCAGAGTTAATCGATATTGATATCAGATTCTTTTTTTTCTTTTGCTTAAAGCAATAGAATTGTTGGTCTTAGTTTGTGCAAATTGTACATTAATAAAAATTGTTCTATGTATGCATTCAGAACATTGCGCTTGTGGATCAGTCTCTTAAGAAAGAAAAAGAACCTCCAGCTATTCCAGATGGTCAGATTCGGCATCTCAAAGATCAGCTCATTAGGGCAAGAGTGTATCTGTCCCTTCAAGCTACCAAAACCAATGCCCACTTTGTCAGAGATCTCCGACAGCGCATCAAAGAAGTGCAACGTTTACTGGACACCGCAACTAAGGACTCAGAATTGCCAAGAAAGTACGTAGAAGCTAAAAAGGATTACATAACATAAGATTTCGCTTTGCTAAAAAGTTTATAACATTTACGGTTTCACTTTTCATGGTAAATCCAGCTCGAAAGAAAAATTGAATGCAATGGAGCAGACATTGCTAAAAGGCAAGCAGATTCAAGATGATTGTGCTGCTGTTGTGAAGAAACTTAGGGCGATGCTCCACTCATCAGAAGAGCAGCTTCAGGTTAACAGGAAGGAGACTATCTTCCTGACGCAACTGACAGCAAAGACTCTTCCTAAAGGTCTCCATTGTCTTCCCCTACGCCTTACAAACGACTATTTTGAACTGAATTCATCTCAACGGCAATTTCCAAATGAAGAGAAATTAGCAGATCCTAGCTTCTACCACTATGCACTTTTCTCAGACAATGTGTTGGCAGCTGCTGTCGTAGTAAACTCCACTATTACCAATGCGAAGGTAAATCTCCATGTTTGCATTATTCTTTGGGCTAAACAATCAAGCAAAATTCTTTGAAGTGTGAAACTTGAGTAAAACTAGTGAGAAAGTGGAAATTTTGAATTTTCAAGGGGTAAAATGGTGTTTGAGCGAGATACTCAAAAGTTTCCGAAATTTAAAAGATTCATTGTTTGCTTTAAGTTTCACACATTGGATTTTGGAACATTGCTCTAAAATAACAGGGAAAAGTTTTTTATTAATTTTTATTTATATACCAATAATAGTGTTTCTGATCATTACCAGGATTCATCAAAGCATGTGTTCCACATTGTCACGGACCGCCTTAATTACGCAGCAATGAGAATGTGGTTTTTAGCAAACCCACCAAACAAAGCCACTATTCAGGTTCAGAACATTGAGGAATTCACTTGGTTAAACTCTTCTTACAGCCCTGTACTCAAGCAATTGGGTTCTCCCTCCATGATAGATTACTATTTTAGGGCTCACAAGGCTAATTCTGATTCAAACCTCAAATACCGAAACCCAAAGTACTTATCGATCCTGAATCATCTCCGCTTTTACCTACCAGAGATCTTTCCCAAGTTGGACAAGGTGCTTTTCTTGGACGATGATATAGCTGTACAGAAAGATCTTACAAAACTCTGGTCACTTGATTTGAAGGGTAAAGTTATAGGTGTGGTCGAGACTTGTGGAGAAAGCTTCCATAGGTTTGATCGATACCTTAACTTCTCAAACCCACTTATCTCGAAAAATTTCGACCCCAGAGCTTGTGGATGGGCATATGGAATGAACATCTTTGACTTGAATCAGTGGAGGAGGCAAGGAATTACCCAGATATACCACAAGTGGCAAGAATTGGTAACCGGAACACTTCATCATTCACTTTTACATGCTAATTTTGGTTAAATCATTGGATTAATAATATATATATATATTTAAATATTCCTTGCAGAATCATGACAGGCTCTTGTGGAAATTAGGAACACTGCCTCCTGGACTTATTACCTTCTGGAAACGTACTCATACTCTGGATCGATCATGGCACGTCCTGGGGTTAGGATACAACCCTAATGTGAACCAGAAGGAAATCGAAAGAGCAGCTGTTATTCATTACAATGGAAATATGAAGCCTTGGCTTGAGATTAGCATTCCAAAGTACCGAAATTACTGGGTAAAACACATCGACTATGACAGGACTTATCTGCGAGAATGCAATATCAACCCGTAAATGCATCCCATCTCTGGTTTCTTCAGTGTTGAGTCACCGATATGGCAAATGAAGGTTCTGTCAGAGTTAAAAAGCCTTGTGAGGTAATTCTTTTGGTATTCATTGCGGTTCTTGTTTCCAACCGGTAGATGATTCGGTTGTGGGAAATCATGGAAATGCAGCATCCTTGTGTTTTCATGGAAATGCAGCATCCTCGTTGTACTGTTAGAGCTGTATATTCAAGTGAATCACCATCAATAGAATAATGGACAGGATTCTTTGAGAACTCTAGAGGGAGAGTGGTATACATAGTGTAAGTTTCTTTCCAAAAATACTGTGATGTTATTGATATTTACATTTTCGGGGTTGAACCCGAAATATCTGGTTAATTAATTGATAAACATATGCACCATATTATTGGGTGCATGGATGTGGATCCATGGAGTCTCATCTAGAACTGCCAAAAATATGAAGTAATCTGCTGCTAAGCTAATTTTGGAAAGGGAGTACCTTCAATGAATGTATATAGAGAGGACAATGGTACAATTGTATTAAAAACAAGGTACGATCGGTGTTGTCTATGCAATTATTATTAATTAAAGTAGATAAGTTCATATCGTTATTAATCTTGAGGAGCCGTCCATATTAAAAAATTATTAGTTGGTTCGTACCAAAAGGTCATGTTTGTCCATTCTGACTTTTGAATCCTGATTGATTTAGGATTTTTTTTTAATGAGTGGGGTAAGAACATGTAGTCATGTACCATGTAAGGGTATTTTTGTGTCGACCATGAATAATTTTCGTTCTCATGGTTATTAATAGAGATTGAACCTCTGATCTCTGTTAAGGGATGAGGCGCTGAATCATCACACCATTTGTCGGCTTTTGGTGACATATGTGTGCATTTTGTAGATTTTTTGTGCATTCGTTACGCAATGGTTAAGTTTGACCGGTAAATACTTATATTTTGTTCAATTCCACCGCCTAAAATATTTCGGCCACCACAAAAGGCCGTCGGCCACCACACAAGGTCGTCGTAATCCATCCAAGCGCCTTGGTGACCACCAATCGGGGCCGGGCGGCTCCTCGATTGGGCCACCGAGGGTTCCGATCGGGACCACAAAGTTTTAATCAGCTCTGTGGCTCAGACCGGAGCCACAGAGCTCCAGATCGGAGCTCTGTGGTAGGAGCTTTGTGGCTCAGGACGGAACCACAGAGCTCTAGATCGGAGCTATGTGGCCCAGACCGGAGCCACAAAGCTCTGATCTGGAGCTCTATGGCTCTGACGTGAGCCACATGGCTACGATCTAGAGCTTTGTGGCTCCGACCTGAGCCACAATCAGGGTCGGACGGCTCTAATCGAAGTCGTTTGGCCCCGATTGGTGGTCACCGGTGTGCGCGGATGAGTTCTGACTGCCTTATGTGGTGGCCGGAATATTTTGGGCGGTGGCCGAAAAAAGATTATGGACTAAATTGAACAAAATAAAACTATTTAACAGTCAAACTTAATCATTGACTAACCGATGTACGAAAAGTATACAAAATGCAAACATATGACACCAAAAGTGATGCAGCGTGATGGGATAGATGGATCAAAAAATCGTTGATTCTTTGGGAATTTCGAGAATTTGGATGGAGGGCGCAAGAACTCGTTGATTCAAAGAATGCCGAGAATTTGACGCAGTTAGAGGAAAACCTCAGTTTTTTTTCATATATATCAATAAAATGAATGTAAATGACGGCTAACATAGATTAAATAGAGAAATCTAAAACCTTAACCCTAGGAAAAAATTCGAAATTAACAATAAAATACCAAACAAAACCGGTAATTACAAAAATGACCGACAGAAACATAAAACCACAAATTTGACCCTCTAAACGAAAGATTTTGGCTAAAAACCGTCAAACCCCACACTATGAGTTTTGCTCAGATCGCCGTTTTTGCATGAAATACTGTACTCGCACGCTGAAATCCGACACTTCAAGATCTCCCACATCAAAAAGCTTACAAAATAAAACATATGGCACCAACAGCCAACTGTATCCAAACATATGGCACCAAAACACCATTTAACCTTATATATTAAATAGATGGTAATTTGCGCATCATGTGATAAAAAAATTATAATTTTTTTTATAAAAAAAGAAAGGACAGTGCTTACTATAAAGGATGTGAAGACATAAATATATTATATATGTAAATGTACAGAAAATGTTGTGTAAACATACGCTTGAATTGAAAATTTGTTCTTCAGTAATTTATTGTAAATACAATTAGTATGTGTTATGAATGTATGAATACATATTTTTGTTACATCAGATGTTGTCTAACATACAAGAACTTGCATGTATATGTTAATTCCATCAATTTGAATTGAACCCAGCTGATTCTAAATGTGTTGTGTCGTAACAGTATTTCACATGTCAACAAGTCGTTATTAGCAATGGAAACATGCAGTGGTAAAGTTAACATTCAGGATTGACCGACATTACGGTGAAGGCATTATATACCAGCATGTTTTTACATGCAGAAACCGTCTTATTTAATCTGAACTACTCAAGACCAAAACCTAACATTGGAATCACATACGATGATGCTAAACACAACAATTCGAATTCACCAAACATCGATTCGTCACAGTATCTTTGGCATCGGCTGCAGGGTTGTTAAATGTCGACAAAGAATATTTGTACATATCTCTCGTAGTTGTATTTCGGGTCGAATTACGAACAACTAACCACCACATACTGCGATAAGCTTATTTAACTGCAATTGAATGTTTCAGTACTAACAGAAGGGGTGACTAAAGCTGCGTAATTAATGTTTGCTTAATGGTATTCTAAAGACTTTCATCGGAAACCAGAACTTATATGCTAAACACGCATATTCAATACCAAATGTTTGCATCTCTCTAGGACAGTTTTAGCACCAGCCAGTTGAAATTGAGAGGGCGACAGTGCAGCTTCCCAAACATCTGCGTCATCCATACATCGGTAGGACATCGGTCGGGAAATATAATTACGGATTTAATGTACTTCCTCTTCCTTATTGGTATGTCTATTAGACAAAGTTTTCTAACCTATTTGTATGTTAGGAACTTTCCTGACCGGGTTCTGGCTATCGATTATCCCACAAGCCATATCTGACAGAAAACAGACGTAACATGTCATATCTGTAAGATGTCCGATCAATTTCGACTCTAGAAGAATCGCTCTTTTCTTATAGTTATATTAAGAATGAGTGGAGTTTGAACGTTCTATATAAATCACTTTTAATAAAATTAATTATAAAATCATCCAGGTTTGCTCCTATTAATGTAAGACTGTAATGTAACAAAGGAATGCATGAAGTTACGTTAATAATGTTTATATTATACAATATCAACACACATGAATGAATAATTACACCGAGTATAAAATTAAAAAAAAAAAAAAAAAAAAAAAGTAGCATGGCATATATATATATGATCATAATTGGTGGTAATGGTACCATATGTAAGATGAGGAAGAAGATATATATAATTAAAAAAAAAAAAAAAAATCACTGTTGTGGATTGTGACACCAACAAAGAAGACGAAACTGCCGGAATCATTCCAATGTTGAGCGGAATATTACGCGGAAAGATTCTTTCCAATCATTAATTTAATCAGTTTATCTTAATCTATCTATGTTTTATATATTTCAGGTTCAATAAACAAACTTATAATGTGTTTCAAGTTTCAACAAATAAAATATGAAATTTGCAAATAATTATTTAGATATTTATTCAAATTCAGGATTTCTAGTTTGCTTATAAGATTCATGATGTATTAATTGTTCAATAGTTAAATAAATTTATTGTCCAAGTAAACTTCATTTGTTATAAATAAATAATTGGGTTAAGAACCTATGAAAGGTCTGAACTATCACTCATGTTAACGGGAGAGGTCTGAATTTTAAAAAGTTAATAACAGAGGTTTGAAATTTCAATTTTGTTGATTTGAGGTTTTCCGTCCATTTTTAGGGTTAAATTTAACAGAATTGTGTGAAATGACGTCTTTGCCCCTTTGATATTTTGTTTTATTTAATATCTTATTTAAGAAAATGTGAAATGACAATTAAGGGGCACACTTGATAGAAGGGCATTTCTGGAAATTTATTTTATTTCCGGTCACATGCCAAGCATGTGACCAACTTCCGTTAGTTTTAAAGGAAAAAACTAACGGAGACCGCTGTTATCAACAAAACAGAAATTTCAGACCTCTGTTATTAACTTTTTAAATTTCAGACCTCTCCCATTAACATGGGTGATAGTTCAGACCTTTCATAGGTTGGAGGGAGGGAGGAAAATTGCTTGAAATCTACATAAACTAACTATTTATCTCTCTGTTTTAAAATTCAATGTTATACTATATAGGTTAACAAAAACAACTTATACGAGCATATAATTTATTGTTTATATTTCGATACTATTTTGAACTGAAACACTTTAAACGCACATCATATAAAATAATGAACAGATAAAAATGTTGGACTTAACCAAATTTTCATTTGTTTTATAAGATTTCACCCTCATAATTCAGTTGAAAATCAACCTTAAAAAGTTATGATATATATGTGACTGATTTGAGTGAGTATAATTCAGTACTATATTGCAAAACAAGAAAAAAAAGAAGAAGGTACATTTAAGTATTTTAGGATATTAAGAATTGATTTCTATTTTTTGGTAAATATTTACACATTTATTTTTACTATTAAGAATATTTTAGGATATTAAGAATTGATTTCCATAGTAATTTAGTTTTCCATACTAATTTTATTTTTATGCTAATATTTTGTATTTATTATTTTCTTATTTATAATTTTTGTACCATTTTAGATTTTTTTTTTACCATTTTAGAATTTAGTTATCATTTTTAGAAATTGTTTTCACCATTTTTTAGATTATTTGTTTAACAATTTTGAAGCTTTCATATATATATATATATATATATTATTTGTTACATTTTAACTTAATTAAATAAAAAATAATCTAATATTTTTCAGTTTTTTTAATAGATTTTCCCTATTTTATAGATTTGTTTTCTATTTTTTAGCATTTTTTTAAAATAATAACAATTATTAACTTGACACATCATCTTAATTAAACATGTAGCATCTATTACAAAACTTCTTATATATATTTTACAGTTGAGATCAAACGGAAAATTTTGAAAGAATGGATGGGTTGTTTACTAAGATTGGGTCGAAAAAAAATTCAAAACTGTAAATAGAAGAATACGGATATGAATTTAAAATCATCACCAGTACAGTACCTACTGTGAAGAAATAAATAAATGAATGCAGTTGGTACAATAGCATCAAAATTATGATTTCTTGCACGAACTAGACAGACCATTAATACCGAAAGCAAAGGTAAAGGGAATCTGAGGAGTTCAACATCAACTGAGGAGGACGACACTCATTCCAAAGTCTCTCATTTTTCCCTTTCTCTCCCTCATCCATTGCAAAACCTCCAAACTTTCCTTCACTTTCACCTTCCTCGTCTTCATCTCCTCCCTACTTACTGCATTTCTGCTCCGATTCTCCTAGAATTCTGGATCTGCTCCCAGGTACGTCTCCCTTACGCCACACCGTTCATTGCTAAACTCCAATTTCTGTTTCGCACGCTAAATTCTGCAGTGAAGTGTGGCGATTGTGGGAATTCTATTCAGAATCAAGCTGTCTTTTAATTGAACTGTTCAATTTCCCCCCGCATGATTGGTTAATTAATATTTAACCACTTGAATTGATCGTCTGCTCTTTAAATTCTTCGAAATGATAGTTTACGCGTTCCAAATTGCTTCTTTTTAAGGGTTCGGTGGATTCTTTATTCCCAATTACCACCTAGTTACACTTACACAAGCAGTTATTGATTCAGATTTTAGTTCGGTTAATTCTGTTATTTGATCAGAAGATGCTATTTTTGTATCTTTGGCTGTTATAACTGGAGAATCACTCTGGAATTATTGAATCAAGTACTGGAGATTGGAAATGTCAGTTGTTTGAAATTTGGGAGTGTTCTTGCTGACAAATTTATGGAGTTGAGAAATAAATATCCTACCTTAAATTGAGCAATTCAGAACTCAAAAGTTACTTAATTTTGAAGCAGCTGAAAACCAAAAAAACTCATGATTTTGAAAATTTTGCTACAAGATATAGTAATATTGGTAACTTAGTAGCAACTTCCCATAAGTACCAAAAAGAATGGAAATGGTGTATTTTTCTTCTTGTTTTGATGATCTAGATAAATGACAGATGTATCACCCGAAAGCCGACAGTAGCTCGAGTTTAGTTCATAGCAACTCATTCGTTCAAGGGCAATCAATGGATGGGGATCTGGAACCTGGAAATGGAGGGAACAACTCTAAACAGCGACTTCGTTGGACAAATGAGCTCCATGAACGCTTTGTTGATGCCGTGGCACAGCTTGGGGGTCCCGATAGTGAGTCAGCTACTTCGAATCTCCTAAGTTTTTACTTTCTTGGAAAATTATATGAAACTCACTTGGAAATCCTTTATTGTTTCAGGGGCTACACCAAAAGGTGTTCTTCGAGTTATGGGTGTTCAAGACCTTACCATATATCATGTCAAAAGTCATTTGCAGGTGACTACAATGATATTGCAACGTTTATCAACTCTAATGCTTTTCTTTTTCAAAGAAAAAAAAATATCGTAAATTTATTATGTTCGTATGTTTTATGCAGAAATATCGACTTGCGAAGTATCTCCCAGATTCCTCATCTGATGGTAGTTGGAGTTAGAGTTTATATGCTAATAGTGTTGCTGACTTTCTTAAGTGCTTTTATTAATGATATATTTTTTTTTTAAACTGATGAAGGCAAAAAACCCGACAAGAAAGAATCGGGAGATATGCTGTCTGACATGGATGGATCCTCGTACGTAACATCAATCATAACCTTTCTGTCTTTCTATTTCATAGATATTATCTACCCTGCCTTGTTATTTCCACCTTTATTAAATGTCAATGTAGAAGGTGTTGCCATTGAATATGAAGGATCACTGTAAAAACCAGGACTTAACCTAGGAATTGTAAAGTACAATTATAGTAAATTGTTACACTCAGTTTACTAATGAAATACTGAATAAGGAGAGTAATTCAGTATTTGGTTTGATTCCGATAAATTTGGCAGTGGAATGCAAATTACCGAAGCGCTCAAGCTGCAGATGGAGGTGCAAAAGCGACTGCATGAACAATTGGAGGCAAGTCCCTTTTTATTTTGGAAAAATTGCCAGCTAAACTTATATAATGTTGCAATTTGCTAGCTCTGTCTAATTTCCTATTAAATGGTGATGGAGACATGCAAGTACCTATCATGTGTCATCAAAATTCAAAGCCCAGTTTGCAAATTAGAATTTTTTTCTCAAAGTTCAGTTAACAAGCTGCAAATTTCCGTAAAATTTAGTTAGCAAAATAGCAAGACAACTAACAACAGGCACGGTTTTGTCGCCATTTAACAGCAAATTTGTTGGAGCTAGCAACTTTTTATAAGTCCAGCTAGCAATTTATTAGAAAAAAAAGCTGCTAATTAACAAATTGTTCAAACTCTTAAAGTTCAGCTACAGAGTTGCTTATTAGCCCTAAAATCAAAGCTGCACCATGTGTTGAGAAAAATACTCGCTTTTCTTTCGTGTTCTTGTTTGAACAAACGGTTGATTTTCTCACCACCCGGCCTTTAAACTGTTGATTATCTCACGTGATCGTCTTCGAAATAAAACAGGTACAGAGACAATTGCAGTTAAGGATCGAGGCGCAAGGAAAGTACTTGAAGAAGATCATCGAAGAGCAGCAAAAACTAAGCGGGGTGTACCCCGATGCAGATAACGGTGAAGACTTGGAGAACAAGAATGCCCCAACCACCCCCGACAAGGACCCCACCCTAGGAAAGAGCGATGAATCATTTTCGTCACATAATGAACCGTCAACCCCAGACTCGGGTTGCCCTTTCCCTTCTTCCCCTAGCCCTCGAGCGAAGAAGCAGAGAGTGGGGTCTAATGGAGAGCTTGCTTTTCGGCATCAAATAGTTGAATCATCGAGCTTGAGCTCGTCTATTCAGCAGCAGCAGAGCCCGAATTTCTTAGCGTGAGGTTGAATGGGAGAAATCAGAAATGTAATTTGATGACAGATAGATATGTATGGACATCCATCTTCAGACTCCTAATTCCTCTTGTTTGTGTAGTTTGCAAGAAGAAATGGTTTTTACTTAATAGCTAGACTAGAGCCTTGTAGCCTTCATGCATTGTGCTCATATTAATGTTTTCTTTCTGGGAAACACAAGAACAAAAAGATGCAATTTCTAAGATTTCAGAGCATTAACATTGTTGAATAAGAAAGGGTTAATAACTAAAAAACTGTCCAAGGTTTACCCCATGTTAAAATTAGGTGTCTGAAGTTTCAAATGTTAAACTGTAGTGTTCAAGGTTTCAAATTTGTTAAAATGTGGTGTCTAAATGTGATTAATTTAGAGAAGTCAATTCCGACGAAACCGTATGTCAAATTCGAGCTCCCATACACACTCCCTTCTCGTCATCTTGCCAGGACCGTCACCTAAGAAGTTGGCCACATCCGCGCAAGTAAATCTCGCTATGTTGTCCTTGAAAAATGGCTCCACACCACTCTTCTAGAAACATTTTTTTTAATGTTCAATTTTTTGGTGAAATTTGACGATTTTGTGAAAAGTAAAGTGTGATGGATTATGAGTGGGTGGGTGGGTTGATGAAAATAATTGAATGGAGATGAAAAGACGTGCAGAGACACCAAATTTCAACAAAAATGAAACTTGGGACAATCCGTTTTAACATTTCAAACTTCAGACACCTAATTTTAACATAGGGTAAACCTTGGACAGTTTTTTAGTTATTAACCCAATAAGAAATTTACTTTGAATCTGTATTATTTTTTTTCGAGTTTGTTATCCAAAAACTTATATAATGAGCTCTCATTATAAATTTTCTAAATCTATCACCGAATAAAACTGACTTAGATTATTAGGTAAGTTTACATTTTGTAATGCTAGAAAAATTGAAGGGTTAGTTACCAAATTATAGTTGATTTCTCTTGTGGAAAAATTAGTAGCTCCGTCAAATATTTTCGAATCTGAACATAAATAGTCACGTGAGTTAAACGTGATTAAAGAAAATCGAAAAACTGATACATAGCATTTGAAAACAAATAATGTTTTTTATTATGTGAAGACCAGATCTGATATGTTAAAACTAAATATCTAGTTTGTTAGGAAAATACTTTTAAATTTGACAGATCTTCTCTCTCGCCACTCAAACGGCTAGAAAAGTAGAATCACCGAAATTTTGAACTCACCTGATTTCAAAACTTTTCACTTCACACACTCTCTCCTTCATCTTCCTTTAAATTTGGTTCAACAGCTCCCCAAAGTGCAGCAAAGATTGAAACTACTGCAATGGATAACAGTCATCGATTACTGCGGTTAGTTAATCCTTAATCTTAACATCTAAATTTTTCCTTTTTTTGTGTTTGATTATGCTTTTTGCTGTTGGTGTTCTTCATTCTGTTTCTTATTGATTCAGATTCTCCAAACCTACTTCTCCATCTGAGATCGAAGTCTTTGTCGGCGGAAAACGTTTCACTTTGATCAAAGTAAGTTTCATTTCTTGTACAGCAAGAAACACGAATACATGATCTTTTTCTTGACTTGACACCCAAGAAACCATTTTTCAACTGCCTCAGGAATATATAACAGCAAGATCAGAAAAGATTGCTACATTTTTCAAAGATAACAATGAAGAGAACATCTCTTCTTTTCTCCACAACATCGACCCGGAAACCTTTGAGCTCGTGGCGAGATTCTGCCATGGATCCGAACTACAATTTTCTTCGGAAAACATCATCCCCCTCATCTGCCTTTCCTATTTCTTGGGGATGACGGAAAATCACAGCACCAACAATCTCTGCAAGCAAGCCATTGATTTCTTCCAGCAAAGAACCCTACCTAGCTGGAACGAAACCCTAAGGTCTCTCGAGCAATTATCGGAGAAGGTCCTCAACAACGCCCACAAACTCGGCCTAGTTGATGCTTGTTTGGAATCCATTGTTGAGAAGGTAATGATGGATCCTCGCATTTTAGGAAAACCGATGAGAAACGAAGAAGGCGAAGAAGAAGATGGTGATCGGCCGAATGCAAGGAGAAAGCTCTTTGTCCCGGATTGGAAATCCGAAGACTTGACAGTTCTTCCATTGGTGTTCTATAAACCTCTTATTGAGAAGATGAATCAACACGGTGTTCCTTCGGAATACATTGTTTCGTCGCTTTGTCGGTATGTAAAGAGGTGGGTTTTTGATAAGAATATGTCGGTTTTCGAGAGAAGCGCCATGAGGGAAGCCATGGAAGCTATTCAAAAGCTTATTCCTAGTGAAGAAGAAGAATTTGGCTACACTATTCCTTGCGATTTGTTGTTCGAAATGTTGAGGCACTCGGTCGCCTTAGAAGCTAGCTCGGAATGTAGAGACGGGTTCGAACGGAGGATCGGGAAACAACTCGATCGAGCAACTCTCAAGGATTTTCTCATTCCTTTTCAGGTAAAAAAAAATATACCGTGCATGCTACCAAGTGTGAAACTTTACAAAATAAAAAAATTAAAAAAGACTTTTTTTTACTAATTTAATTCCTCTTCATGATTTTATTCACTAGGGATATGCAAAGGAATCAAAATACGACTTTGGATGCGTGAAGAGAATGTTGAAGCACTTCTATGGAAGCTCTAGTGCTTCAAATGCTTCGGCATTAATTAGGGTTTCTAATTTGATAGAAGATTTCCTTGCTGAAGTGGCGGCTGACGAGGACTTGGACATTCATGCATTCGAAGCTCTAGCGGAGATGTCCGTTGCTGCTTCCTTGGGGAACCATGCCAACTCCGACGGTATATACAAGGCGATCGACATTTATTTGGAAAAACACAGGTACTTCCTTCAATTTTGTTCTCTTTACCCAAAGAAAATTAGGGCTAATGTCAAATTTCGATTTTAAATTTTAAAAAAAATATAACTGTTTATTCGGCAAAAAGAAAATTAAAAAAATATAACTGTTTGATTTAAAATTGAAAATTAAGGTTGCAAAATTAAACAAAAATAAAAATTCATGTACAATTTATAAATGGTCAAAATTCAAGGTATCAATTTAGTTTTACCCAAAAATCTAATATATTCTTTTCGAATGACTTGGCTAAAATGAAAGTAATTGTATGCCCTATATAGATGACAATGTGTCAAATTTGCAGAAAAATCGAATCGACTGAAATTTCAATGATCGACATTCTATTAGTCATATATACCCCTAATTTCCGAAATCTCCATTGATTCCATTTTTTTGCTTGTTGTGGCTTGCAGCTACCTAACAGATACAGAAAAAGAAGATGTGTGTAAAGTTTTGGATTGTGAAAAGATGTCGCCGGAAGCTCGGGCACACGCCGTTCGAAACGAGAGGCTGCCCATTAGGGTTCTGGTGGAGGTTCTCTTCGTGGAGCAGCTTACCATGAAGGACACCGTTGCCAAGGAGTTTCAGGGTTTCGAAAACCAGCCGAGAAACGACGACGTCATCAACGCCGAAGATTCCGCAGGCAGTTGCGGGGAGGAAGAATTGAGGGTCGAGATCGAGCGGATGAGCAACAAGGTGGTGGAGCTCGAGCGGCAGTGTTCGACGATTCGACAAGAAATCGAGTGTAGTAATAACTGCAATAGAAATAACAATGTGGTGAAGAAATCCAAGGGCGGCGGCGTTTGGAAGGAGATCAAGAGGAAATTTGGGTGCGCCGGGAGCGTGCATGATTGCGCCTCCAGTCAAGTGAAGAAGACGAAGAAGAGGAAGATAATGCTTCCCAGATTTGGATAACCATAATTAAGCTACTCTGATTACGGTTATATTGATTTAGGGTTTAGGGCTTTTCAGTCTCTGTTTTATCGAATGATGTATAAAATAATATGAATTCGGTTTATGAACTTTGAAATTGAATTTGGAAATCAAAATTATTATTTTCTTCAACGTGTGATTATTTGATTTAATCAATTTCAATTAGATATTTTGGGGAAAAAAATTAGATACCAAGATAGTATGCGAAAAATTACCCAAAAAACAAAAAACAAAACAAAAGAAGCAATCATATTGTTCATCCACAAGATGAAGATCCAATTTTTAATGGCATCCCACTTTCCTTAATACCAAACTCTACATCATCCAACATATTCAAACTCGAGGCCCTATTCAAACCATCACCCAAACTTTGATCCTCATCCTCCACCACCTCAGTCAACCCAAATTGGGCATTGAGCTGTTCATCGGAGGAGCGCGGCGGAGCAGTGGCCGCATCCGCCGCCTCGGGCGGTGGTGGCTGCTGCCTCTTAATTACCCGCAGCTTGAAGCACGAGTAGAGGTAGAGTAGGAACCAAAACGCCCAAGGAATCGCCTCGAGAGTGATTCCGGCAAGGAAATACCAATCGGAAGCTTCGGTTTCCTTCAGAAAAACGAAATGGCAGAGCAAAACTCCGCCGCCGACAATGCAGATGAAGAAAAGCACAATAATCAGTTGCACCCGACAATCTCCTTCCCTTGCTTCTCCCATCAATCTGTATCTGTCCTATCTCTTTCTATGTTCCTCGTACTATCGAGGGTTTGCCTTGGATTTGTGGGGGAATGTGATTAGTTAGTTGGTTTTATCGGTTGGGTTGGGAAAGACAACAGCTTACTCCGATCCTGTCGTACGAGGAAATATAGTACAATTGAAGTAATTAATTAATTAATTATTGAGTTTAGAACCTAAAAACAGTTCCAACTATATAAACCACATGTGGCTGTCCGTGAATGAGTCTTTTATTGCAGTTAAAAACTTGTAATCAGTTAAAGAGAAAGAGATGATGCAAACATAGAGGAAAAATTAAGTCACAAAAAAAGGTATCTTGCAGCACAAGTTTGTTTCTTCAGCAGTAAGGCAACCGGCCAATCATCAGCCCAAGGGCAGCCAATTGATGCTGCAGAAATCTGTAGACAGCTTCTGTGGTTGTTGAGGGCATTCACTATTTGGATCTACGCAGCTAAAAGCACGGCATTGAAATAATACCTTGGGCCCGAAGGCACTGCAAGATGCAATGATAACCAGTTTGTCATGTGATTTATGTCTTCTTTTACTCGGTCAAAACTGCAGTTGCTCGGACATTATTCTCTTCACATCTTCTTGAATTTGCACTTGAATGTGTCTCAGCTTTGGCCTTTAATGAAGAGAGCATAACAATCAATAACAATAATTCAATATAACTATAGTCTACACATCATGACATCATTATAAAGTTTAAACTCTAAAAATTCGATAACTCGCTATAATCCATACAGATCTAACAAAATCTGGATTTCTATATTTGACTTAATCCATTTCATGACTAAGAATCAATTCTAGTCATTCAAAACTTTAGAAAATAAAAAGGGTTAAGAACACAACAGGGGCCTGAATGTTTGCCCATGTTGCCAAAAGGGGTCTGAATTGAAAAAACGTATTATTTAGGGCCTGAATTTTGAGTATAAGTGAGGTCTCCGTCTATTTTTTCTGTTAAAAGTGACAGAAAGTGGTCACATGCTTGGCATGTGACTGAAAATAATTTGAAAACCCGAAAATGCCCTTTGACCAGAGTGTGTCTCTCATATGTTTGACTTAAAATGACGAAAATACCCTTTAAGCCACCACAGCTCCGGCGACCACCACCACCCCGACTCCGGTGACCACCACTGGCCTCCAGCGACCACCACCGACCTCCGGCGACCACCACCGACCTCCGGCGACGACCGAAAAGCTCCGATCGGACCTCTGTGGCTCCGATCGGGGCCACAGAGCTCCAGATCGGAGCTCTATGGCGGAGCTCTGTGGCTCCCGATCGGAGCCACAGGGCCCCGGATCGGAGCTTTTTTTGCTCCGATCGGAGCTTTTTTGGCTCCGATCGGAGGCCGGTGGCGGTCGCCGGAGGCCGGTGCCCGGAGCGTGGTGGCCTTAAGGGCATAATTAGTGTGTAGGGGTATTTTAGACATTTCACATTATATTAATTAAATTGATAAATTGTATAATAATTACAAAAGGGTATTTTTTTACTTTTCACGTGGTTCTGTTAGATTTAACAGAAAATTTGGACGGAGACTCGAAAAAACACAAAACTCAAAATTCAGGCCTTTAATAATACGTTTTTTCAATTCAGACACCTTTTGGCAACATGGGCAAACATTCAGGCCCCTATTATATTCTTAAGAAGCAATTTCCTGCAAGAGATGTCACAGAAGTTGAAAAGACTTACCCCAAGAGTACAACCATTGCAATGACTCGATAATCCTTCATGTGTTCTGCAATGGTGATTCTTCCTTGCTCTAGCAATACCTTTGCAAAATACGTAACAGAACACTTGATTTGATCACCAGACTCTTAATGAGTGACATTAACAAGCAGAAATCAAGTTATTGAAATTCGAATTTTGTAAAAATTAATAATTTGGGGACGGACGCAATGGTGAATTACCGTATCGAGATACAGAGGTTGGCCGTCCTCTAGAATGATGTTGTTGGTGCTCTTGTAGAGTTCAAAATCCCATATTTCTCCACTTTCATGGCGACCGCTAGTGATCCAATCGACTAGAAGCAAATTAGAGTCTGGAAAAACTTTAAATACTTGCTTCTGCAAATACCTTGCCGTGGAAAAACAAGTGACTAGGTCTGGAATCACGATCAAGGTGGCTTCGCTCCTGATCTCTGCCTACTGCATAATGAAAGGTAGCTGCTATGACATATAGATACAAATCAAGCCTCAACTTTTAAGCATTTTTTATTTATTTTGTTTGTTTTCTCATTGAGTTTCTGTTAATTTGTCAAAAATCGTGAATGTCACAAAACCATAATATCATATCTTGTTTCAACAATCATTAATAAGAAGAGAACAATTTTTCACTCGAATTGAGATAGAGCATGATTATCAGAAGGCAATACTACATTCATGTCATCAAACATTTCATATTTACAAGGAAAAACAAATAGATTTTCGACTAAATAAGACTAACCCGAAGAAAATAATCTTCAAGAATCAGCATTACCTCAAGAAACTGTTCAGAACACTTGGATCCCATAGACTTGTATACCTTCCAAATTTACAAAACTTAATGAATCAGTACAAAAGTCAAAGAATAAACTGAAAAAGAAAGAGTTTCAATTTATATGAAAAACAGAAACTGCAATCAATTCAAGAGGCATCATCAAATTAGCTAATTCTGGACTAAAGTATAAAATTTTAGCTAAACCTTGGCAGAAGCTTGAGTTGTCAAGACACTGATGCAGCCCTCTCCAATATAAAACGCACATGAGATAGAGTCTCCTTAATCCCAAAAAAAAAAAAAAAAAAAAAGTCAATCACGATACAGGTGTTTTGGATACAGTAAGAGTTTACAACCTCAGTAACAGAGAACATACGGAAACAATTCCACCGCCATACGATAGAATGTAAATCCACGCTGAATCGACCTTCGAGAGACCCGCCTGAGGAAATCAGCATTAATCGCGTTAAAAATTGGAATTTGATCACAAGAAGTGAATTTGGGAAAGATTCGAAGTTGGAGAATCCTTTTCTGGGCAGGGAAAAGATTGAACCTTTCTGGGGACGATGAACTTGACTGGATATTTGGAGAAGCACTTCCTGACAGTCGATTTGCCTCCAACCTTTTCCACTATTACCTGCCCTGTTTCCATTTCAGCTCAACAAACTATCTTCTAAACTTGAATATATTATTATCGTGTGGTTAGTTTAAGTTTTGGTTAAGAACCCAGTGATCTTCATCATTGTAAAATGGAATTTAATATCTGATTGTGATATGTATAAAAATATAACAAAATATGTTGTATAACATTTGATACATCAATCAAATAGTAAAGATGAAAATGGAAAATTTCACAATATTAAAGCCCAAGAATCCCACAGGAGCACAAAATTTTGTTTTTACTCAGCAATCCCTCTCAACCTGAAACTACTTGAATAAAGCCGAAAACTTGATCAGGGTGTCTTATTACAAAAACAGCAACTGATAACATTATTACATTGAGGTTTGCAGCCAAACTTGACTCCTCATACATCAAGATACATAATTCACCAATTGATCAAGATTCTCAGGGCGAATCACTGCAAAAGGGTTTGCTATATCAATGCCTAAAGTGCCTCACATTGGTAAAGACCAGAGAAACTCCATATTTGTTGCAGCAGTCTATGGCATCCTGATCTTTTTTGCTCCCTCCTGGCTCTGCAATTACAGCAACCCCGGTTTCACATGCCTCTTCCACCGCATCGTTCCAAGCTTTTCATGAAACACAGTTTAAAAAAAATGTCAGTCCAAATATCATACACCAAATACCTAACTTTTGTAAATAAAATACTTTTTTTTTCAAGATTCATAAATAAAAAAACTTCATTTTTCAACATAACTACATAGGAAGAGTAAAATTCTGGCTTACCAAAAGGGAAGAAGGCATCACTTGCCAAAGCTGCTCCTTTGACCTCTTCACCAGCCTTCTTCACTGCTATCCTCAAACTCTCCAAACGATTCGGTTGGCCACTTCCCATGCCTAACATGCAGTTATTCTGCCAAAACCACACAAATTACAGCACTCAATTCCTCTAACATTGTTATTTTGAATGAATGGCAAATGCTATAAGATTATTAAAAAAATGTTTTTTAGTTTGTTTTTGGAGACAACCCTGCACCCTCTGACAATGTTTCTTTTATGGAGGAAGACGAAAAAACGTCGACAGCAGGGTTCGAACCTGCGCGGGCGAAGCCCAACAGATTTCAAGTCTGTCTCCTTAACCACTCGGACATATCGACTCGATATGACATAGAATCTAAATCAGATTTACTTAATTAAAAACTTTCTTTGATGCAGAATTAGCATCAGTGTACCTTTGCAATCACGATGGCATTGCTCTTGACATGCTTGACACAAAGCCATGCAAATTCAGCATCACTGAGCTTACTTTCATGTGGTTTATTTTCAGAGACAACCTCGAATTTGATCTCTTCAGGAGTTAAATCATCAGATTCTTGAGCTAACCATCCTCCACCAACTTGTCTTAGCGACAACTTTCCACTCTCGTTCTTAGCTGCCTCCAAAATCCTTAGCATCTTTGATTTGCCTTTAAGCACTTCGAGCCCCTTCTTTGAATATTTCGGTGCAACCACTATTTCATAGAACATCCGAGTTTCACCGTCTGTTGGGCTTCTAAATTCTCGGATTTCTCTAGCTAATTCCTGAAAAATAGACAGAAATGATTTAGTTACTTATATTTATAACAATGAAGCATCAATGATCTGTTTTGCCGAAATAAGGTTAAAACATATCAAAGATTAAATTTTTCGGGTATATCATAGGATTCTTCATTCTTGATGTTGGTTCATATTGTGAAGAATTAGGAATAATAAGTTTACCTCATCAACTTCTACATTAAACGCCACAATACCACCGAAAGCACTGACTGGATCTGCTTTGACAGCTAATCTATATGCTTCGAGTACATCACTACGAGAAGCCACCCCACAAGGATTTGTGTGCTTAACTACCACACAAGTAGGGTTCTTGAACTCCGAGACACAATTCCACGCCGCATCAGCATCCAAATAGTTGTTATATGACATTTCCTGTAAAGAGACATAAATTACATTCACAACACTTAAACAACCATAGCAGCTGCAGAATTAAATTCAGTGGCAAACGCAAATGTATATTTTGGAGGCATTTTTTTAATTCAACGCCCATTTTCGTATACATAAGGATGTTTTATGCATAGAACACCATTTTTAAAGAAATTACAACTTATATCATTCTAATTACAATTTTCATTTTATTGTTTTCAAAAGATGAGAACTTATATAAGGCAATTATGAATTTTAGTATTTAGTTTTTCTTTTGTTAAGAAAAAAGAAACTACTAATTCTTTTGTTAGATTTAGATCCATGAACTAATCTTCTTTTTAATTTTGAACCCTCAATCCAGAATTGCTGAACCGCCACTACCTACATCTCTTTACACAAATACAAAGCACAACATGGTTGATGCACAAAAATCTCACCTTTCCATGGTGTTGGATAGCAGTTGCTATACCACCAGCATTAACCTCAGCAATCCTCTTGTCCTCATAAAATGCGGCCTTCTGGTGAGGATTTTCACCATAACGAAGAGAACTTTTAAGAGAGAGCGGCACAGTTAAACTTGGAGGGAACATTTCTGCACAGATGAATGAAAATTACCGCAAAAAAAAAAATAAAAATAAAAATAAAATTAAAAAAAAAAATAAAAAAACTCAAATCAGAGAGATTTAAGATAATCATAATAATAATAAATAATAATAACTTTCATAGCTACTACCTCCACTGGTCTGTTTCCAGAGCCACTCTGAAACTGCAGAATCATAAGAAGCACAATGTTGGAACGCTTTCCAGGCAAGCTTCCTTCGGAAATGCTGATCTTCTGTCTTTCCTTTAAGAAAGACCAGCAATTCAGGGTAGTCTCCCGAATCAACAACTACTAAGACATCCTTATGGTTCTGTTTCATATAAAAATGTCAGTAAACATTTAAGGACGGAAAAGTGGAACTTAAAAATTTAACTTGACATAGACCTTTGCTGCTGCTCTGATCATGGCAGGACCACCTATATCGATGTTTTCAATTCCATCCTCAAATTCGATTTTATCACTGCTAGTGACCTTGTTGTAAAATGGATACAAATTCACAACCACCAAGTCGAAAGTTCCTGCAATAAAATGACTAAACAAAGTACAGTTCATGATTTTACTAATAAATATGACATTTAAAATCTAGAATTGCTTACCAATTCCATGCTTATCGAGCGCCTCCATGTGATGACTTTGGTTCCTTCGAGCAAGTATTCCCCCATGAATATTAGGATGAAGAGTTTTAACACGACCATCAAGCTGTAATAAATTCTAAAGATTAGTGTACAAAATGATAAAGCTCTCATCATCAATATTAAAAATGAAAATGAAGACTACAACAGAAAAAGTAAAAAAATCAACCATTTCGGGGAAACATGTAAGTTGTTCCACTTTGGTGACAGGCAACCCGAAACTTTCCAAAGCGGATGCTGTTCCTCCAGTTGAAACAATTGTGTACCTAAATAGGTCATTGCAGGACACATTTAACAAACACTATCACTATCTAACAAGGTATGAGTACAAAATCAAGACTTTAGAGCAATAAATATAATCAATACACAAGTAGAGCACAAGAAAGCCGTTAATTCATCTCATGATAACTCACCCTAATTCGTGAAGTCCCTTTCCAAGAACATCTAGACCGCTCTTGTCGGACAATGATATGAGGGCTTGCTTGCCTCCTGAAGCAAGCAAAGGAGACTATTCAGCAAAGGAGACTAATCAAACATAAACACAAGAGCAAGAGTTCAGACACAAATGATCAAATTTTACTACAAAAGATGCCAAAAGATACACTTGTCTAAATTTTCAAAATCGAAAACGAAGATGATTCTTTAGCTCAATCATTTATTTTTTCTTTTTTAATAAGAAGGGTGTACAAGACGTCAACACTACTCCACGTAACTAAATCAATATTTTGAATGAAATCATACAAACAAAAAAAATTAATCTTGTTAGAGCTCTTAATTCAGAGCAAAAGCACAGTATATAAACAATGAGGAAGAGGGAGACATTACGAGAAGCAGAAGACGAGGACAGTTCTGAAACAGTTCCGGTTTCGGCTGACATGGCTCGAATGGAGATGCGGCTCGAGGGCGTCGAACAAGATTGAATAAGAACACACGGGATTGCAGACTGTGAAAAAGAAGGTGCGTGGCGGAAGTGAAGAAGGGAGTGTGAAAGGGCAGTGGATGCGGTGCTGGGTCGAGTGGCGAAACCCAACATCTTCTGTATCAATTGTAGGTGAGTATAAATACACTTGTGCCAGAAATAAGTGAAGGGACAATACCGAGTTAGGAGGAGCGAGTAGCTGTTGCCGAGTCGCCGTACGTTGCTGTCTTCCTGCCTTGCCTGAGACTGAGAGAGCGAGCGGGAGAGAGAGTGAGGGTGAGGGGCGGCGAGAGAGACAGAGAGTGAGGCTGAGAGGAGGGCGAGAGTAGCGAGAGAGACGAGAGAGAGGGTGAGGGCAACTGGGCGAGAGAGGGAGACTGAGGTAGGTGCGGTGTTGCTTAATGACGACGGCTAGGTTTTTTCTTTTCTATCTCCAACCCTTTTTTTTATTTATATATTTAATTAAAAGTTGAAGTTTCCGTAGAGATATTCCAAAATTAAAACCCAATTTGCAGAGAAGTGGGTTTTGCCCATAAGTGTGTTTGACGAAATGTCAACTTGAAACTTCAACATGCTACTAACAAAATGGTCCACGTCCACCAAATCAACCTCCTTATGGGCTTTTTGAGAACCATGATGGAGAGCAACTTCGATCTCGGTGGTCAGTGTTCATGTTAAAGTAAGTTAATTAATAGCGTGTCTCCATATGTTCTCACATCTATTCTATTGTTAATGATATATATACAGCTTGTTTGTCAACTGTTAATTAGAACACTCAAAAAAATAAGAAAAGCTACCGTAGGAAAATAAAATAATAATATATTATGTTAATGCTAAGATCAACGTTGACTTACCATCATGGACTAAGACTATAAATTATCATCATGGACCAAAACTTGAAGATTTGGACTAAGATAGTTGGCTCAAGTTGAAGAAATATCTAGAGTTTAATACTTAGTGTATGTGTCTAGATAATTTTAGAAATTAAATAATTGTAGGAAGTTCTAGAGAGTTTCTAGGTAGTTCTAACTTCTAAGTCTAGAGATTTTTTTTATCTATAGATTTCTTTAGTCTTCTATAAATAGGAGTTGAGTCATTTGTAGTGATTAAGCACACCACCACAACAAGAACCACCACTAATTAGTCTACTTGTAAGTTTCAAATATATCATATTTAGAGTAAGAGAATTATATTTACGAATTCTCTCTAGTTGTTGAAGTACAGTTTTGGGTAAGTGCTAATCGGCACTTTATTATTTTTACATGGTATCAAAGCCCAACCGGACTCGGGCACTATTCGGGGCGAGATTTTCGAAACTTTAAGTTAGTCGGGCTTCTTCTACACCCCTATAAGAATTGAAGTTGGGATTCGGCGCGGATGAGACTCCACAGACCACAGTCGACATTAACATACTGAAAAAGTTCCAAAATGAACCCAAAAAAAGACAAATTTGACAAAATGCGCAGCCCAACAGATTTTAAGTCTGTCCCCTTAACCGGTCAGACATATAGGCCTAGTTAGCGAAAATAAATTTAAAAAAATTTAGGCTCTTAATTTTCACAACAGCTTAATTACACCAGTTTCTTTCTGCAGATGCTCGGAATCGTTTTCTGTTGCCTGAAGACGGGTAGGGTTTTCTGCTCCCTCCCTCAGTCTAATAGGAGAAGAGCAGTCAGTGACTAACTTCTCTTGATCTCCGTCACCGGCTGCTGATTTGGCTTCATCGACTATCGTGTTCTTCCGCACCGCTGTCCGTGTTCTCATTCACCTTCGTTTTGAAACCCACAATCGCCATTCTCTCTCAACTGAGGTTCGTTCCTCTATCATTTTTAGCTCCCAAGTTGGTGAAAATGCTCCTTTTCCCATATTTCCTGTGGCTTGCGGCCATTTATCCACTGGATTCTTAAAAATTTTGTTGCAAACTGATCAGTTAAGTCTTCTCTGTTACTTTGTAAAACGTTAGCCTTTTCCATCAATGAGATTATTGCTAGATGAGATTTCAGTTCCCAGAGTTTAGGGTATAGCTTATTCCTTATCAGTCATTATTACTGACAAGTCCTTCTGTTGGTTCAGAGCATTGTTGTTTCTTGAAGCTGCTGAGTACAATGTGCTCCTTGCTGCAATTTTTTTTTTTTTTTGTATCAGGTTGTAGATTCCATTGTTTGTGTCTGCTTTGCTTCTAGTTTTCTGCTTCCATCTTGTGCAGTTCCCTCTTATGTCCTTTTCATTTTGCCTTGATCTCTGCATCTCTTTCCCAGTTTCTGCTTATAGCTTATTGCTTGCTATCATAAATGTCTTTGTTTGTTCTAGTTCCCTGCATTTGGCTCAATCCGAATGAAAAGAATCAATCTCATCTTTACAACACCCGGATGGAAATCATTCCTTCAACCCCCATCCATGAACTTTCATTTTGTACATTATCTATGCTTATCTTAAATATATTCTGTATCTAGTGTTTATTATGATTGAATTAGAAATGCGATCTTTTTATATATCATCAATTTTCTTATATCCTCGACTTTGTCTTTAGGTTGTTTTTCCAACACCAGAGAGGATGATGCCATCCTTCTAAACTATTTCCTATTGGAGACTGCAACCTCATAATACAAGATGAGCCTAATCTCAAGATTCAGACACTGTTTATTACCTCAAAGATTCATAGCCTGTTCGAACACAAATGGATTTTCCAGACAATTTTCCATGAAAGAGGAAGAAGTTGAGATCGACCAAAGAAGGCTTCCAGCTGATTACGATGCATCAACATTTGATCCAACAGAACATCGGAGTCCTCCCACTGATAAAGTATTCAGACTCGTAGATGAAGTGTCAGGGCTAACCCTAGTTGAAGTTGCAGAGCTCTCTTCAATAATTATGAAGAAGCTCGGTATGAAAGAAGGTCCGGTGATTGGAGTGATGAAAGGTGGAGCTGGGTTGGGAGCCATGGCCATGAAGGGATCTAGTGCTGCAGCTAAAGAGGAGAAGAAGCCGGAGAAGACGATGAAAATCTGTTGGAAATCTGTTGGTGAAGGCCTTTACCAACAGAATTTCCAACAGACTGGGCGTTGGTGATACCCCCGCTGGAAAATATTTTTTCCAACGGGCTGTCAATCCGTCGGAAATTTCCAACCGATATCGGTTGGAAAATCGGAAGGAAATGAGTTACAATTGGCTGGTCAACTTTCCAACCGAACAATATCTGTTGGAAATGAATTTCGTCGCCGAATACTTAACGGCGACGAAATGAATTTCCTCGCTAAAGACTTTTCGGTAACGAAATCCGTTTTCGTCGCGGAAGACTCTTCGGCGACCAACTCCTTTTTCCTCGCTGAATGCTCTTCGGCGACGAATTGTTTTCGTCGGCGATGACTCTTCGGCGACGAATTGTTTTCGTCGGCGATGACTCTTCGGCGACGAATTATTTTCGTCGGCGATGACTCTTTGGCGACGAAATTGTTTTCGTCGGCGATGACTCTTCGGCGACGAAACCAGTATTTCGTCGGCGATGACTCTTCGGCGACGAAACCAGTATTCCGTCGAAAAAGATTCTTCAGCGATGAAATCCGTATTCCGTTGAGAAAGACTCTCCGGCGACGAATCCATTTCGTCGCCGAAGATATTAAGGGATTTCTTTTCCATTTTTTTCCCAAATAATTTTACCGATTTCTTTTCCACTTTTTTCCCATATAATTTTACCAACAAAAATCTCAATAATCCCTTTTACTGTAAATTAACAAACTATACTTTCCCCAATCAATATCATACCAAACATTACATTTCACAAAATCGTAGTCTGATGTCTCATCAACTTAGCTAATATAACAGCAAAAAATAAAAATTTCACAAAAGTTGTAATGCCATCATGCGTACTGACTACCTATCTGCACAATAAATTTATAAAACAAGATCAAGTTAGAAAAAAAGTTAGAGAAACATTCATGAAACTAAATAAACAAATTAGATCAGCTAACAAATGTTAGAAACATTCATGAAACAAAAACCAAGCTTCGTTCTTGAAAGTCTGAAGTCACAAACTAGTATAGATTGGGAGAATAGTTTGGAATTTGGAAACCGTAGCTAGCTAGAGAATAGTTTGGAATTTGGATAATCATTATGCAGAGACACTTACAAATAAAGGTCCTCCACCCCTTCTATGATCATGACCCTATGCCTTTTTCATCACCATCTTCTTGAAATCATTAGTAACCTGTCCAACCTCAAACCCCATCATTATCAACAATAATCACATCCAAAAAAAGATTTAAGTAATTTGTGACAAAATTATTTTAATTGAAAGGTCCCTTAAGTTATAAGGATTTGTAAGACAAAGTAATTTGTTTTCTACAGAGGTAACACTCTTTTTAAAAGGATTGATGAAAAAAGAGATCGACCTAGTAAAACACAAGAAATATGAGACTAATAAAGAGGGGTTTTATCCATAAACTGACCTTTGAACTATGACAGGAGAACTAGCCGTGTCCTCCTCCAGCTGCAGTTTTACTATCAGTGCAACTTGATTCTTGAATTACCCAAGTCCTTGTCTTGACTACTTTGACATTTAAGGATCCACACACATAATTAGTCCAACCAAAGGAAGTTTAGCCACTAATCTCTTCAACATTTAAACAAGAAAGGCAGATTGAGAAAGTGGAAGTGATGGTGTGGAGTGATTAGGTATTAACACAGAGAACATAAAAACATCACCACTTGTTTTGAAAAATAAGTAATATCCTTTGCTAGAAAGCTAGGAAAGGAATTTGACATGTGATACAAAATATCTATGTAGGATACATGGTTAGATATAATGGCTCTTGGTCTTTAATCCTCTTCAAAGCATTAAACTTTTATAAATTGTATAGATTAGCATGATGAGAACTTACAAATTAATTAATTAAAGGTCTTCCAGTAGGTATCAAATGTAGAAACGTTATTAATCACTCATCCAACAAAAAAGGCACTTAGCAGATATTTTTTAGTTACATTGTATTAAAACTATCAATACATAATCTCCTCAAATAATGTTCAGGTAATGCATACAGAATAAAATGCAAAACAATGAAGTGCCTTCAAAATACTTACTAAATTCAAAGCTTGTAATCATATTGAATTCCAATAATTGTCTATTCGTTATATAGCAATAATCAACTTATAGTCAGTCCATTACCAGATTAAAGCACTAAATTGGAACATCTATGTATATCCAGTTTACCACTCATGAGAAATTCAGTCCCATTGCAAACTATCCTAAGGAAAACGGTGTTTTCAAATCAACATATCAGGAGCAAAAACTGCATAAATTTAACTTAAAGGGATTCAGAACCAAAGGAACAATGATTATGCCATAACTAAATCCAAAATATACCTCTTCTTGTTGGTTGAATCTTGAGCAGCAGCATCAGTTGCTATTATGATTTTTTTTCTAAATTTTCCTTCTATGCTATGTTTTCTTTACCCTCACCAGAAGTTCATTGCAGTTAAATAGTGTGCTCCAAATGTTTCTCTTCTTGGAATAATCTGCAACAATTTCAATGGAATAATTCACAAAAATATGATTCGTTAAAACTTTCTGAAAGATTTATCCATGTTTAAGAGCATACAATCATAACTAACATTAGAAAGCTCAATTTAACTATCAAAGAAAAATGAAAGCTCGTAATAGATAAACACATTATTTTTCAAGTGCTTTGCTAATTCACCACAAACCTTGAAGGACGAATCTGAACCTGGGGAGGCATGGAGAGCTCTCGAGAGTTTCAGCTGTTGAAACTTAGTAAATATATAGGAAAGTAAGTGGGGTTTGGAATGTATTTACAAGGTATTTATACCAACACAAAACAGATTAGGTCATAAAATATACTACAAATCATAAGCTAATTAAGGAGACTTGGCTCAACAGCATATAGCTAAGTGTTTTAAGGTACATAATATGTAAGTGTTTTTAAGAACAAAGATATTACAGTTTAAGTGTTTTTGAAGTGTTTTTTCATTTAAATTGTATTAAGGATAAAGATAGTGCATCTTAAATAACAAATGGTAAAAATTAAAAAGACTTGAGTCACCCTAACAATGGTTTCAATTCATTTAAAACGATAAATCATAGAAATTATAGTCCACAAGAACTAGAATATGGACTAAATGCTTTTCGAGTCCATTGCTATTTACTTGGATAAAAAATGGAAGTCTTTCGACAACCCAACATTTATATACAGATAAATGATATAATGATGGAGAGTAGTAAAGCGGTAGCTACAATTACTTTGTAAATGCTCTTCTCCATTTAGTCTTTATTTCTATGACTCTAAGTTTTAAATGCAAGAAGAGGATCGAAGAGCGTCTCGTTGAAGACAAGTGATTCAGTGGTCCTGGCATCAGAGACGAGCTTACTGCCGCCGCCATGGTCACGAGGTCGAAGAACAGCTGTCGGGGCCCAAAGTGAGTGGTGGATCATGCCGTCGGAGGAAGAATGTTTAGCAAGAAGTAAATGCAAGAAGAGGAGGCTAGGTTATTGGGAAGAATCGTGAGAAATTGTGGCTGAGAGTGAAGGAGAGGATAAAAAGTTGTGGATAGAATTTGGTATATAGTGGATAGGGCTTTCTAAACGGTGCCGTATATGATAGTATCATATATATATATATATATATATATATATATAATTGTAAAAATTAAACACGAAAATGAGTTAGCTCGGTTGATGTCAACTCTAAATAAAATCAGTCATCTCCAAATAAGATCAAGCCTCAGAGTCCCTATTTTTGTTTTAATTTTTTCTCTTATATATATTAATGAATGTATTTTACGTAGTATATATATATATATATATATATATATATATCAAGAATGTACAAGAAAATTACTTTTTTTTGTTGGCCAAAAATCTCAGTTATTACTTATTTACTATTTACGTCTTCTAAGTTCTACCTCAAAGTGTGAGTTCAACTATCATCACTAAAAATATTTTTTTTTTTCATTTATATATATAATTTTATATTTTTAAAATTTGAATATTTATTCCAAATTCCAACAGATTTGTTATTGTTGGAGAATCTGTTGGAAATATAAGTATTCCAACAGATTTCCAACATAAAAGAGCTTGTTGGAAACATTTGTTGGAAATTCTGTTGGAAAATGATCAAATTTAGATCTGTTGGAGGCCGTTGGAAATCTGTTGGAAATTTCCAACAGAAATAGTTTGTTGGAAATGTATCCGTTGGTGATGCCCTGTTTTCTTGTAGTGGGTGTTTGAACTGAAGTTGGAGTCTTATGAAGCAGCTTCCAAGATCAAGGTAATTAAAGAAGTGAGGAGCTTTACTGACTTGGGTCTCAAGGAAGCAAAGGATTTGGTGGAGAAGACGCCTTCGGTGCTGAAAAGGGGCGTGTCGAAAGAAGAAGGCGAGCAGATTATTGAGAAGATAGATTATTGAGAAGATGAAAGCCATTGGAGCTAAAGTTGCCATGGAATGACAATAGAAGGGTAGTTGTTTTGTTGTTACACTTTTTAGATATTTCAAGCCTCTTTTTGTACATTTGAATAAAGATTGAGAGATTGTTCTTCATATGAAGGTAATCAAAATATTGGATTTTAGAACAAGTTCAATCCCTATATGATAATGTGCCGAACCTATTTTGATGAAAGTCTAGTGGTTAAAAATACTTTTTTTTGGTCAAGTTATGCTAATTTGTTGTCTTTTAAATTCGAACTATAAGAAGTTACAAAACTCAAAATTTGTTTCTTTGGATCATATGGAGACCGGAGATTAGTAAAGATATTTACCAAAATATATTATTAATAATAAAGACTTGTAAGGTTAGTTGGTCTGTGTCAAACGAAAAACAACAATTCAATAAATTCTGACCTCTGGGCGAAAAATAAAAACATCCTGACACAGGCCAAAAATATATATTTTATTTGCCATATTATTACCCTTAAAGCATCTATATTCCACAGTGGTATTACGTAAAGATTACGTAAACTGGACTCTACATGCTTGTTTAAGTAAAATAAAAAAAAACTCTCAGCAGTGGTTTTAAATAGCATTCCTTAAAAATGGGACCCACACGTAAATTTATGTTTTTATATAAAGCATTCCTTAAATATCTTATTGGTAGTTATTGAAAAATTTAATAATAAAATATATTAAGGAATATGTTTAAGTAATACGATTGCATAGAAAATATTTTTTATGTGTCTTAACTTTACGTATTACTTAAAGTGTACATAAATGTCTACGTGACAACTTTAAAAAATACAATTTATGTAAAACCATCGTGGATATGTTCAAACTCCATAGTAGTAATGAGAATAAAATAATATTTATTGTTAGTACATTATCCCTTATAAAGTGATCCCGATGCAAGTAGAAATGAGTATAAGTGTGGATTCAGTGATAATTAATTATTTTTAGATGTAAACAAGTATAATATGAATAAAGTCCTAATAAATAATCCCTAAAACATTCGTACAGAAAAAAAAAAAAGAAAAAAAATATGCCATATGAGACATTTATTGTTTAATAGTTATAAAAAAAATATATAAAAAATGATCTGTAGGTGATAGGTATTTGATTTTTTGTCAGAAACAAAATAATGATAACAATCCGTAAATCCTCGATTATAGCTTAGTAAAATCAACTTATAATATTTTTCTATGAATAGTTGGGACTTTAAGCAAACTGGCAATCTATAAATATTAAATAATTTATTTCGAGTTCCACCGTCGTATTTACTATTCACACTAAAAAAATAATAATGTAGAAAAATACATATAATAAATAATGATAAATAATAATAATTATAATAAACAATATAAAAGATCAAGATATTTTGTTGCCCAAAAAAAAAAGAAGCAAAGATATTAAAATTTCAGAAGAGTCAAATAGTGGATACCACCTGACTCAGACTATAATAATGGCAGTTCACCCACCAACAAGTACAGTGTCGTAGCTGATGGAGAAAAGAGCGACATCAAGAAAAACAGGCGACGACAGGTATAAGAGGTAAAAATTGCTAATTTTCATTATCGTTGTCGATCAAGCTTGGATTTTGGGTCTCCTTTGAGTGTTCTTTATATTATGGCAATTTGATCCGTGCTGGGCTTGTTCGTCATGAAATGGTAGAATTAGGAGTTTTGTTTGTAGATTGATGAGTTGGGTACTGTACTGTTAGTCCGAAGCTTAATTTTTGCGAATTCTGGTCCGAATTGTTCTCTCGTCTATGGTTTAGATTTTTTATGGTGTTGGGTAATGATCTGGAGTAATTGAAAGATAAGGTTGATTTCTCTGTTATGTCTGCAAGTTTGGTTTCTGATATTTGAAAGCTTAAATTTTTTTCTTGGCAAAGCAAGCTTAAATTTTTCTACTTTATTTTGTCAGATTCTTATGAATGTTCCACGCGGATAGAGTTGAGCATTGCTGAATCTCCATTTCGATTTTCTCCTTTTAATGTAATTCGATGGAGAGAAACCTCGGAAAAGGCGCATTCGACCCACCGAAGAACTACGACCCAATTCGGTTGAATAATTTTGAAGCTAGAAATGCTGGGCTGAGGTCTTATAATCAAAGCTTCTTCGAAGATGCTTCGGGTAGTATCAGCACCAATACACGGCCTCCAGATCATAACATGTCTGTCGGAACTAGACCCGTGTTGAATTATTCCATTCAAACTGGTGAGGAGTTTGCTCTTGAGTTTATGAACCCTAGACAGCAAATGATTCCAACAGCTTCCGGGGATTCTAATAGTGCAGCTGGACCAAATATTATGAGGGTAAATTCAGTAGAGAAATTTTCTGCTGCTCAATATGAAAGGAAGGGTCCTTCTGTTAAAAGTTACCGTAATTCAGTGCGCTCAGAGGCAAGAACTATAAGGAAAATTAAGTTCCTTTGCAGCTTTGGTGGCAGGATATTGCCACGGCCAAGTGATGGAAAACTCAGGTATGTTGGAGGCGATACGCATATTATTAAAGTAAGTAAGGACATTTCTTGGGAGGAATTTAATGAGAAATTTCGAGCCATTTATAGTGAATCCAATGTGATAAAGTATCAGCTCCCTGGTGAGGACCTTGATGCACTTGTCTCAGTATCGTGTGATGAAGATCTCATGAACATGATGGAGGAATGCAGTGTTCTTGAAGATTCTGAAAAGCCGAGGATATTCCTTTTTTCTAGTACGGATTTGGAGGACACTCAATTTGGTTTTGGAAGTGCAAATTCTGAGGTTCAATTCGTTGTTGCGGTGAATGGAATGGATTTGGGTTCGAAGAGGAATTCAATCTCTTCTGCAATTGGTGTAGAATCTTCTGGATTGATGCCGCCAAGTTCAAAGGGTGCTTTAGACTCCAATTTGCAGTGTTCTGAGGTTGGTCCCTCAGAAAGCACTTTGCTAAATGGTCCTGGATCACATACACCCAATCATGAAGCAACCAAAGAGAATCAGGATCCAACTGTGCAAGGTGCTAAAGCATATTCTGTGGAAGAACAGAGGCTGAACGGTGATAGCTCAGTAAATAAAGCTGATAAAATTCAGTTCCAAAGGGAGGAATCTTTATTTGACGAGGCAAAAATGGAGAGGCTGAGCTCCAACCAAAATGTAAATGCAGTTTCACTTGAGGGATTTAATAAGAACGAAGCTGAATTGGTACAGAATCCAATTGTGCAAGAAAATGGCATTGATCAGGAAGATGACCAAATTTTTGCAACTTCTGAAGCAGATCATGGCTATTTGGAGCCAACTACGCTGCCCCAGCGCGTCTTTCATTCTGAAAGAATACCGAGGGAGCAAGTGGAGTTACATCGGTTGTCAAAATCTGAAGATTCTTTTGATCCTCAGTTTCTTGTAACCCAAGTAAGCCATGATCAATCTCTACCACCTCCAGAATCCTTTGACAAGTTGCACAAAGAATCAGCAGAGGAACATAAACAATTTCTTGAGCCAGTGATTCATTCTACTGAAGAGACTCGTGATTTTGGTGTTAAATCTGTTGCTGAGGAGTCGTCTCTCAGGTCTAGTGAAATTCCAACATCTTTAATGCAGCTGGACGACCAATTTGCTTCTGTTAATGTCAATAACAAAGACCAAGGAGATATTTTGATTGACATTAATGATCGGTTTCCTCAAGATTTGCTTTCCGGTATGTTTCTAGCAGCAAGAGATTCCCAAAGTCTTGCACTCAATGGTGATGGGACTGGGTTGAGCTTGAACATGGAAATCCACGAGCCCAAGCATTGGTCCTACTTTCGGGACTTGGCTCAAGGTCAGTTTGAAAGGAACGATGTTTCACTCATGGACCAGGATCACCCTGGATTCTCATCTACACTTATGGGTGTCGATGAAAGGGTTGCTATTGATTATAGCTATCCACCGATGAGTAGTGAAAGATTTGTTTTGGGTCAAACAGAATCTCATTATGGCGAGAATATTCAAAAGATGTCCCCTGTTTTGGGTGTTCTTGATACGATTAATCCAAGAGCACCCGAATCAGAATTTGAGGTACATTTTGTCATCACTTTTTTATTTTTACTTTGTATAATAATATATTTTTCTGTAGGAAATTTTTATACTCTCAAGTTTTTCTGTTAAACTATTGCTAGGATGGAAAGTTGGATATGGTGAACTCTGGGCCGATTCTTGATATGTCTTTGAGTGAGTTTGACATCAGTTCCCTGCAGGTATGAAACTTGCATTCCAAGTAATTAAATTCGACTCTATCTCTAAATTTGTGAAGTGATCATTGCAAATTCTGACTTTTGTAATTCTTTTCATCTGAAATAAATTGATTTGTCAGATCATAAAGAATGATGATCTTGAAGAACTAAAGGAACTGGGTTCAGGTACCTTTGGGACAGTGTATCATGGAAAATGGAGGGGGACAGATGTTGCAATTAAACGCATAAAAAAAAGCTGTTTCACAGGCCGCTCATCAGAGCAAGAAAGATTGGTTAGTTAGGGCTTTTGTTGTGCAATCTGTTGTTTACTATATTGACTTATTTTGTGGAATGAATAAACTGGTCATTTTTTTACAGACAGTGGAGTTCTGGAGAGAAGCTGAAATCCTATCAAAGCTTCACCATCCTAATGTCTTGGCATTTTACGGTGTGGTAAGAGATGGTCCAGGAGGAACACTGGCCACAGTTACCGAATACATGGTTAACGGTTCTCTTAGGCATGTTTTACTTAGCAAGGACAGGTAAAAATTTCATCTTGAGAGTATTAATGTAAGCAAACATCTGCAAAATGTGTGACTTGGTGAAAAAAAGTGAAAAGAATAATTATCTTTTCATGAAGAAAAGGGTTTCACAACATAATTAACAAAGATTGTTACATGAATGTTTCTTTATAAAAAAAATTGGAATTGCAAGGCATCTGGATCATCGGAAGCGGCTTATAATTGCTATGGATGCTGCTTTTGGAATGGAGTATCTGCATTCGAAGAACATTGTGCATTTTGATTTGAAATGTGATAACTTGCTTGTCAACTTGAAAGATCCAGCACGGCCCATTTGCAAGGTATTTGATTTGGATCGTTTCATTTCATTATCAAGTTTTATAACCTCTTATCTTATGGTAATTTTACATCAAAAAATTTAATTTTTTCCACAGGTAGGTGATTTTGGCTTGTCTAAAATAAAGAGAAACACTTTGGTCACCGGAGGAGTCAGAGGAACCCTTCCATGGATGGCACCCGAGCTGTTAAATGGTGGAAGCAGTAAAGTTTCTGAAAAGGTGGTTTTCTTGTTCTCTTCTTAATCGGAAACAAAGGTTTAAGAACCTAAAAATATTATCAATTACAGTTCATGTTGTTGATCGCTGTCCCATATTTAAAATATTGATATTCGGTGTCCCAACTCCCAACTATCACTTTTGTTATTACTTTTTTTTTAATTACTGATTTTAACATTAAAATTGACGTTTTAAGCAACAAATTCATATTGCTTTCCACTTTTTCGAAGTTTCAGATTTGTTGCTCATGGTTTAGGCTTTATTTGATGCTTAAAAAAACATGCTTTCAGTCAATTTTAAATGAAAAAAGTGAAAATCAACTAATCTGATAGTTGGGATACTGAATATCAACATTTTAAATTTGGAATAGCGATTAGCAACATGAACTATAGTTGAGACTGTTTTTAGGTTCTTAACCCTTGAACAAATAGTGTAGTATTCTAATACAAGATGGTGGTTCTAAACCTTCAAGTAATGACCGAAACACTAGTTTCTTTTAACAGAAAACTCGATAAAGCCATAATCTTTTTGAGAAAGTTCTTACCATTTTCAGCACAAAAAAGTAGTAACTGGATGAAATCATCTTCGAATAGTAAAAGATACCTTTTTTTCTCAAAAAAAAAGTCTCTAAGCTTAAAAGACAATGTCTATGTAAGTTCTTACTAGTTTGGTATCGGACTATGCGCAGGTTGATGTCTTCTCATTCGGCATTGTCTTGTGGGAAATTCTCACCGGAGAAGAGCCTTATGCAAACATGCATTATGGAGCGATCATCGGTGCGATCCCTTCCCATTTATCTGAATCCTTTCTAATATTTATAATGAATGTCAAGAAATGATTGTAATCTGTATATTGCTCAAACTGCTGTTAAATGTCAAGAAGAAGAAAATCACTTACAAGCTAAGTTGGTATTTGCAGGGGGCATTGTGAATAATACACTGAGGCCACCGGTACCGAGCTTCTGCGAGCCGGAGTGGAGACTGTTAATGGAACAGTGCTGGGCACCTGAACCTGTGGCTCGCCCCTGCTTTACTGAAATCGCGAGACGGTTGCGTGTTATGTCGGTGGCTTCGATCCATGCTAAGAACCCGACATCCAAGTGATCGAGTCTTGTGTTACTGTTTGTTTAATGTCTTATTATTAAGTTAATCATGGTATTGGGATGTATTTATATGTAAGCAGTAAGTAATTGGTTTGAGTTAGTGAAGGATTTAGGTTTATTTAGAGACTCCGGATATTAGTAGAGTTGTATATCCATATTTATTGATTGTATGTATATCATAATTCTTCTTCGTCAATACATGGTTTATACTTTATAGATTATTTGCCCCCTCCTACATACTTATACATACTACGTATCGCCATATTAACACAAAAAGACTTTCGTCGGTATACTATATTTGTGTTTACTTTTTGAACCACTTGTTTTTGTTGAGTTTCATAATAGATAGCATTATTCGGAAGAAAAAAAATGGTTAAAGGTACCTTTTACACCAGATGTTTGACCGAATGTGATTTTTAGTACTAAATATTTAGTTTTGTATACTTTTGGTGTCAAACGTTTGAAAAAATGTGGCTTTTGGTACATTTGTTAGTTTTGGCCGTTAAATGACATGTGCAATTCACATGACCAACCCTAAATTTTTTATTTTGTTCAATTTAGCCCATCAAATATATACCTAACATTTATTTTATTTAATTTAGTCATAAAACTTCAAAATCGAACCCAATTGAACCAATCGAACCCAATTTAGTCATTGGGTTCAATTTGGTTCGATTTTGAAGTTTTAGGACTAAATTAACAAAGTAAAAGTAAGGAATATATTTGAGGGACTAAATTAAACAAAATCAAAAGTTTAGGGTCGGCCACGTGACTTGCACATGTCATTTAACGGCCAACTAACGGATGTACTAAAAAACTACATATTTTCAAACGTTTGGTACTAAAAGTATACAAAATCAAACATTCAGTACTAAAACCCACATTCGGTCAAACATGTGATATGAAAAGTACATTAAACCAAAAAAAAATGGCATTAGTTGGACCTGAATGATAAATTGGTAAAATTAGGCATTAATTTCTTTAGGAGTCTAAGAAGTTTGAGTTCGATGAATCAAAACAAAATAAATCTTACACGAATAATTTTTATCAACGTAACTAAATAAATATTTTAGGACCCACAATTTATGTGGGTCGTGTTAGTGGTTCAGCCCAAATACATTTTGATATGGAGCGAGACAATTTTTTTTTATCTTCAAGTGCGCCGAATTTATTATTAATTAAAACTATTACAATCTACCAAAAGACCGACATCGCTCCGGGAATATTGGTTAGCGTCCAATACCCGAACAAGTAGAGTAGATGCGGCTAAAACAACAGAAGTAAGAATAACGAAGTGTGAAACAGAAATACAGCTAGTAAAACAGAAATTAAAGAAGCAAATCGGCTTATTGATGGAGATGACCCCAGGCAAATGATAGAAGCTTGGAGAGGAGGAATCCATCTGATACAGCTGCGAACGCAGTCCTTTGGAGGGTACGAGGGCCTTCCTTGAGTCTGACATAGCTAACAGAGGACCTGCACAACAAGCGATACCAAACCGGACTCATAGTATGTCCGAAACGTTCCATCCAAAAACGAAGATGACTACATGACCGGTGTAGAGATTTCTGTAAGGCGTCCCCGCCATAGGAACATCCGCGAAGGACTAGCGCAAGGGGAGGGTGCCAAAGAAATGCTCGCTCTCCTCGAAGGAAGACGGAAATGGGATGCGACCGAGGTCGTATCGTGGATACCCCGAAGGGTATATGTCATGCAGTGGTTCGTTTGGTGGACAGAATGTTGGTTTTGACGAACTATGAGTTCGACTAGAAGGGGTTTGAGGGGAGGGTAGATGACGCAGGGAGCGACAAGCCTAAATTTAAGAAGCCCAGATTAAGGAAGTTCAAGCCCAAATAAGGAAAAGATATTTCTGAAATATATATTTACAATATATATTTCTAAATATCTATATATTTATATTTTATATGTTAGTTTAGATTATATATATCTAGGATTATAGTTATTATTTATATCTTATATCTTCTTAGTATGAATATAGTATAGTTAGTTTCCTATATATAGATGTGTTTTTCCTTATTATGAATACAACTTTCAAATAATTAATATATTTCAGAGACATTGTTCTTGTTCTTGAGTGCTTGGTTTAGTACTTGTTTATCTTTATCGACATCCGCTGCGTCAGTTGGTATCAGAGCAGGCTTGGAATCCAGGAGGAGGAGAAAGCTGGTGTGACGGCGAACCGAGGTGAGGAAGTCAATCATCCTGTTGAATGTGATCAAGGGGTGGAAGTCCGAGTTCGTGAGCACGAAGTTGCTATAATAAACCTTAGGACGGCTGTTGAAGAACTTGGGGAGCGGCTGAATGACGTTGATAGGACAATCGCGTAGAAGTTCGAAGAGATCAGCGATCGTTTCGACGCCCTAGGGCTTCAAGCCAACAGGAATAGACCCGCCAATAGGGGAGGTGCCAGGGATCGTGCCCGAGGTCAACCTATTGCCAGACCTTTTCCTGCAAATCTGAATCTTCGACGACATAACGACAATTTGAATGATTATGAAGAACTAGAAGATGAATATGAAGACTATCTTGGCATGGAGCAAAATCAAGATCATGAGACGTATGTAGTTCAGAAACTAATGCTGACAGCAAAGGAGGAAGATGATACACAACGTCATCAACTCTTCAAAACAAGATGCAAGATAAACAATTGTCGTGTTGAGGTCATCATCGATTGAGGTAGCTGCGAAAACATAATTAGTAGGAAGATCGTCGATCAACTGGGCTTACCGATGGAAAAACATCACCAACCTTACACTATAGGGTGGATCGGAGATGTGTGTAAAATCACATTCAATCAGCGGTGCAAGGTAAATTTTGCAATGGGAGGCTATAAGGATGAGGTGTACTGTGATGTTGTGGATATGGATGATTGTCAATTGTTGTTCGGGCGTCCATGGCAATATGATGTAGATGCAAAACATTCTGGGCGTGAAAACATATACCGACTAGAGAAGGAAGGAGTCTGATATACTTTACTACCATTGAAGAAAAGTTTTAAGGTTGCTGCAGAGATTAAGACAAACATTGTAGGTGAGTTAATCTCAGAGGTAGAAGACATTCTTAAAGATCCTGATAAAGATAAGTTGATCGTTGAGAAGAAGGATGTGATTTCATCTCTTGGATCTAGAGAAGCAAAATCTGGTGATCATGAGTATGTAGAGTTGGTGGACGAATTCTTAGACAACCACAAAAACTCTCTTGAGTCTAACAAGAATGAAGATGGCGAGTCTGACAAGAAAGAGGTGGATACAGTGACAATCTCAAGTTTGGATATGAACGTGTATACTTTGGATCAACCATCTGATGAAGTTACAAACTTGATGCCAATTCTGCAATCCGAAGATAAAGGAGATTTCAAGCTTTTGAAGCCAGACATGTCAGATTCCATATCTGCAGAGAAGACTTATCCGGAGCTGGAAGAAGTCCACATGCAAACTTACATGGGAGTCATGAAGTTTCAAGAAGTATTTAATATTCCATGTTGAGACTTCTGCTTCATAGTTCCCGAGCACTTGACATGTTCTTTTAGGTATAACCTTTACAATTTTATTTCATCAAATAAAGTTCGTTTGGATGGAGAATTTTACTGGAAAGATGGCATGAATTCTGCGCGGGAGTGGTCGTGGTCGAATTGTTCAAAGAGACAGAAAGCTACAGCTCGTGAAGATACATTGAAGTTGAACTTATTTATTCCGAAGAAGAAGATTCGCAAAAAGGTGACACACAAGAAGCATAGTGTTGTTCCATTCTTCAATCATAAGGAGCTGAGATACTTTAAGTTTTCAACAATCTCGAGGACGAGCTGTTCTAAAGAAAGAGAGAATGATGCGGAGGGCGACAAGCCTAAATTCAAGAAGCCCAGATTAAAGAAGCTCAAGCCCAAATAAGGAAAAGATATTTCTGGGCTGCGTCGGAGCGTGGTGAACGTGGGCCGCGTCGGCGCGTGGAGGCGCGACGTAGCGCGTGATGGCGCGTATAGAGGCGCGTGATTTACACGCGCCGTTTGGGTGGGCGCGTGGGCGGAGGTGGGGCGGCGCGTGGGAGGGCGTGACAGCGCGTCGCCGGTGCGTACGGAGTATATGAGGGCGCGTGGCAGCGCGTGTGAGTGTTTGGGGGCGCGTGGGAGCTTGTGGAGGTGGTTGTGATGGTGGTGGGGTGTCTTTGTGCAGGCTCGGGGGTGGTGATGATGGTGGAGGTGGAGGGGGAACATGAAATGGGAGGGGATGAGGCGGACTCCGCGATTTGGCGAGGTGGAGGCGGATGGTGGAATGAAGGCGAAGTTGAACAAAGCCATCCGTTGTGGTGGGGCTTCCGGCTTTGGCCTAGGCTTAGGCATGGGGGGCGTGGATGTTCGTGGGGTGGGTGGAAAGGCCTGGCTGGAGTTTGGTGGGGGTGGTTGCGTTGCTTATGGTGGTGGTTGGGGGGGTATCAGGCGGGTCCTTGTGCGGGCTCAGGGGAGATGGATGTGTCGATGTTGGGGTGGTGCGGAGGGAGATGGAGTAGCGGGTTCCCCGGTTTGTGGCGACGACGAAGGAAGATGGGGTGAGTGCGAGGTAAAGCAAGGTTATCTTTGGTGGGACGACTTCGGGCTTAGACTTAGGTAGGCTTGGCTTTTGCCGGAGATGGAGCTCCGCAATTGACCCTGACTAAGTGTGCCGAGGCAGTGACTTCCGTCGAGGATGCTTCCAGTTGAGAGCATCCAAATAGTGTCATCCTATTTGGCTACCTTCCAATCTAAGCTCAACACAATCATGATACAAAAAACACGACACAGAATGAAAAACAATACAAACACCCTAAGAGCATCTGCAATAGTATTACATAGTATTATTTAAATATGGGTTTAATGTATTTTTTATGTAAAATAAATAAAAATTTGCTACAATGATTTTACGTAGCATTCCTTAAAAGTGTGACTTATTATTTTCACGTAACATATTCCTTAAACTTAAGGAATGCACTATGTTTTACGTAACAAATTTTTAATTATAAATTAATTCATTTTATCATTAATGTTAATATCTTATTGGTAATTATTGAAAAATTTAATAATAAAATGTATTTAAGGAATATATTTAAGTAATACGATTGCAGATAAAATATTGATTACGTATTTTAACTTTATGTATTATTTAAAGTATATAATAAATATTTACGTGTCAATTTTAAAAGAATATAATTTAAGTAAAATTATCGTAGATGCTCTGATATAATCCTATATAATTCCATTTTCGTTACACTCACACATAGCGAGAAAAGACAAACGAGGCAATTTTTTTTTTGGTAAACACAAACGAGGTAATTAGGTATGTGTGTAGTGTAGGTTCCAAAAAGCGTTGTACTTTCGTTGTTTCACAAAATAGACTAATTAGTAAAGTGTTGTCTCTGATTATTGGATGCCATGTACCAAAAAAATAGTAATTATTTATGTTTGCTTTTAGTAAACTTGTTATTTATTTAGTTTAGAGGTTACATTTAGTAACTAGCTAAGAGGCACTCTTGACAACTAACTTTATTTTGGCAACTAACTCAATTCTTTTTAAATGAAGAATATATGTATACTAATTATTTAATTTGGTTTTTTAATTATTATATAGGAAAAAAAATGTATATAATATTTTTAATTATTTTGTTACATTAATGTGTAATATTGATGCAGTTTAGCATTTGAGTGATCTTTACATTTACTTTCATATAAAAACTATATATATATACTGTATAAATTTTTAATTGCAATTTATAAAATTGAAAATATTAGAGTAACTAAAAATAATTAATAAATCAAGAATAAATAATTAAAATAAAATAAAATTCTTCAGTATTATATTAAAATAATATATTGAAATCATATAATATCTCGAATGGTGTTAATTTGTATGTCATGTTTAGTGTCTAAAATTATTAGGTACGTTACATAGTAAAATAGTTTTTTTTTTTTTTTGCCTAAGAGCTCTATAATTAATTCTAAATAGTAGAATTATTATTTCATATTATCTAATTTGAAGTAATATTTTTTTATTTTGTATATTTAATTAGATTAGATAAAGTTGTGGGCGAACTTATCTTATAATCGTGTTTCATCACGTAAAATAAAATACTTTTTATTTATAATTTTAAAATAAGAAAAACTAAAAATAGAAGTTGGACTTGGACTGGAACAGATCAATTATTATTAAATTAAAATAATGTTAGCTGAAAGCAACAATAAAAAATGAATTTATGCGTCGCCATAAGTTTTACAATTGACACGTAATTTAATACAATATATTTATAAAAAAAATTGTTAGGTCTGACATTTTTTAGTTTATTAATTAATTATTATTATACATTACCGAGAGATTCCATATGTTAAAACGAATCGAGAAAAAAAAAAGTTAAAACGGAAAGTCGCTAATAATAAATAAAACTTAACCAATAATTAATAATTGACTGGAATTAAATTAAATTATTACCACCTGCTGATCTCCCCAAGTGGCCAAGTCTTAACCACCGTCCAATCGTACAAATCTCAAATCGCAGCACAAAGAGAAATCATCAACGGTTTTGATTGGCCACTGCCATCAATCTGACAGCTAGGATTTTGCCTCTATTATAATCCCTGAAATTATGTTGAATTAATTTCTCAACAGTTAAATACATATCGAAATCTAATTGTTTCCTTTTATTTTGAAACTAGGGGCTGACCCCGCGCTACGCGCGGGGCGACCCGTTAAACAGTACATGTTTCATTGTATGTAAAATTTTAAAATTATGCTTTGAGTTTGTTGCATTTAATAATATATTTTTTCCATAAAAAATATATTATATATAATAAAAGAAATTATATTTGTTATTAATACCTTGAAGAACAAAAAAAATCGGGTAAAATGAGTATATAAATATAATGAGAGTTATAATGAGGCAATTTAAAAGATTTTTCTTCTAAATTATGGCATCTTGATGAAGTTAGTCATGTGAGGTTGATCAACCACTTACAATCGTCTTTCTATTATTTTATTTTTGGCCAAGAATCGTCTTTCTATTAAATATAATAGTTTAATGTGTTTTTAATAACAAAATTAGTGATAATTAATGCAGATTAAGTAAAGTGTGTTATTTTTAAGAAATTAAATAATAATTTTAGTATAATTTAAGTGCTGACGTGGCAATTTTATAGCCAACCCTATTTGCTGATGTGGTACATCCAAGTTTATTTTCATGGATGATGTGGCACTACCATATTGCTACACTCTCTCACATGCTAACTTATTATATATATAGATATATGTATTCTTCAAAAAAAAAAAAAAGAATGAGCCCGATAAACCAAAAGAACTTAAGCATCTATTGTAGCTTTTTTATATAAGATTCGATGAAAATTGAGGTTCCTTGTGAAGAGCACCTCACTATATGAGAATTACATAGAGAATATCTTCATCCCTCTTATGAATTTTGAATACTGGTAGACCGCGCTTACAGGAGCAGTCAATATAGTTACACAATACATAGAGAAACTACAACTTTATCAATAGCAGGAGCAGTCACTCACACAAACTTCCTCCCAAAAAATGTATTTTTATTTAGTTGATTGATGATTCATTCTACAAAGGTCATAGCTCGCAGTTCACTAATTAATAATATATTGGAGATGAATGACCTCTACCAATTCAATAGAAGAATCGTATTGACATAAAGATGACAAATTAATATTGAATTTTCAACTTCCACGCAGTTAGAAAGGCGCAACTTCATCATGTACAAAGCAGAAACAAACTTAATTTTCAAGACAAAGATAGCTTACACACTTCACCAATTTCGCCTCACACAACTGAGAGTATTAGCACTTGAGTTACTGGAGAAAAAAATTCATCATTCATAGCATACGCAGTGCATACCATAAATTCATCAATCAATAAGTAGTTCCCATAGATGTACTCCGAACAAAACACATCTTCTTCATCAAAGAGCATATGGTATTACCACGTTGTTCCCATTCCCGATAATCCGATCCAGTTTCCTCTTGGAATCCAATGCAAATATGGTGATCACCAATGGAAAACAACTTGACCTTGAACAATCAAATAGAAAATAAATAATGAGGTGTTGGTTTCCACTCTCCATAAAGAAACTGAATCATATGAACACCAAATAAATAACTCATAACCTAGCTCTTTGACTTTGGTAAGGATCGTCAGTTTCAAGAAAAAAGGTACATCTTTAAATAATGTACAGAATAATCCTTTGATCCGGAAGGAGATGGTAACACTTTGGCATTCTTCAATTCCTTCTCTCTCCCCTTTGTTGTGTGTATATGTGCTTGGAATGGATACCATCTGTTGTGATTCACTTCAGTGATCGTTGATTTCATTGTTCGATAGGAGTTAATTATTTCACCAAAATTAAAAACAATCTCCATTAAAAACAGGAAGGGTTGCTACATGTAAGGTTTATCCACTAAATATGGATTGGAATGTCCTAATTAAGTTATGGGCTTAAGTAGTAATATCATGAATGAAAGCAGGAACATGGAAAAGAATTTAGCAGAAAAGTTGTTCCATGTTTAGAGAGATAATCTTGGGAAGAGTAACAAATGACATTTGCAGAAACTACTGTAAAACCAAGTCAAAAGGTAAGAACCCTTATTCCTTACCAGATTGATTGACCAAGCAATCATGGATGAGAATACAGCTTTGCCCGTCCAAGTATGACCACTTCAAATGCTTTGCCCTTCCAAATATGACCACAATTCACCTCTTCAAATCATGATACAGTTTGTTGAGGTGAAAGGAGCAAGAGCTGGATCGCCGAAAAATTCAGCTGCTGGAGCGATGGTGTCACCCCCGAGTTCCGATAGTCTTAAAGAAGAGAGAACGCTGCGACTCCGGAGCTCCGAATCAGCAGTAGGTGAAGCAGGTTACAACTCTGAATCTTCTTCCGCAAAGAGAACAAAAGAAATCGAGATTCCTTCTCTTGCTGGAAACCTCCTCTCGCTTGGGTTGGTCTTAGCAGAAGGATCCTCCATTACCGTCTCTCTCCGCTCTCCTCCATAATCTGTTAAATATGATTTATAAAGTCAATAAATTTTGGGATTAAAGAAAATAAATGATATTCGTCGTCTCAGCACCTTCCTCGCATATCTCTCCGTCAGCGACCAGTAGATGATCTGGTACGGCAACTACTCATTCGCCTTCTTCATGACCATCACCGAGACGGCCACCGACTCCGGCTTCCTCAATTTCGTTGTTCTTGGATTTTTCTCTCTTTCTGCCTTTCTGGGAGCCAATTGCTTCATTGTTTGCTGGTTAGAGCTCTTGCAGCTTAGAATTGGGAGAAAAGGCTTTGAGGGGTGCCAATTTTTCGACGTCTGGAGGCCAACCGCTTCATCTTCTGTGGAGAGAAGCTTTGAGGGAGAAACATAACCCTTGAATTGAAACGCTTGAAGATTCTGAGCGACGTGAGGGGAGGACGGAGAGAAACGAAATGTTAGAATTAATTGCAGGTTTTTTTTTTGTGTGCTAGAAATTGAAGAGACTGGCGCGTGTAATGCAACCAAGAGTGGGTGAAGATGCTGACGTGGCACGATTACATCTTGTTAAAATGCTGATGTGGCATCACCAAATTAAACCACTCTCTCACCTGTTAACTTATTATATATATAGATTTATTTATTTTGCCAAATAAAATTATTTATTCAATATCATGTGATCTAATCTAACAATCTAACAATTGTGATTGGCTACAGTAGAGTGGTTTTATTATTTTTGCCGGTAGAGTGGTTTTAACTTTTAAGAGGGCCCAATTAAGATGGTAGCATGTTTGCTTTGCTACATTCATAGACCAGTTCATAAGGGTATTGTGATAATTATAAATATTTTTTCATTCTCAACAATTGTCATTAATTTAATAGTTAATATTCTACCTAAAAGATACTAATTATAGTTGGTTTCTTAACTATTAAATTAAATATTGGCCAAAAAACACTACTAAATTAAATAACTTAAGATTTGTATAATAATTAGGATTTGATTATTTTCCTATTATCAAATTAAATTAATGTGGTTTGATTTTGAAGTCTCATGTTTGGAATCTCTCATATAATCACCTCGTGATTACTTGATTCAAATATATCAGGCATCGTCTGACACATATACAACACTAGACACATAAGGAGCCGGGTAGAACTAAACTTAGTATGCTAGCTTATTAAGTATATAGATTGTTGCTAGTGTTACAAACACAACATGTATATATGATTATTGTTCATTAAGCCCAATAAAATTAAACCCCAAACTATAAATAAAATAGTACAAACATTACTTAGCAAAACGGAGTTAGGTTTAAAGTAATTCTTTTAATAAGTGGAAAAAAAATGTGAAAGACGGAGTTCTATTTTTAGCAAAATTATATATATTTAGAAGATGACATATAAATTTTTATATACCCATTTCAGTAAATTATTAAAAATAAAAATATGTTTAGGAACTCTCTAGTTTCTTCATTTCTCTATAAAATAATAATGTAATCGTCTCCTACCTGCTCTATCCATGTCTTATGCGCTGTACTTAATAAATTTCCCCCCTTAAAATATTATCTTCAACAACTACCAAAGCGCTTGTCTTCATCGCAAACCCTAATGTTGACTTTAAACCGCGTGCTATTCTTGGAAGAAGACTTTCACAGAGAGAGGAATCTCGCTCCATACTACTGCTCCGGAAATGGTTAGGCCTCCGCTCGACACCAACACCACCAACGACACTGGATTGAAGAAGGGATCGTGGAGTCAGGAAGAAGATCAGATGCTCACCGCTTATATTCGCCGATACGGAATATGGAATTGGACGCATATGCCCAAAGCTGCTGGTACTTATTGAACTTCATCTGCCTCCATTTTCGATTTGATCTCGATTTATGGTTACATACGTATTTCGAATCTTCGATTCATCTTTGTATATACAAAATTAGATAGATACTTAATTTCGTTTTCTGGTATATGTGTATTGTAGGCCTAGCGAGATCGGGGAAGAGTTGCCGGCTCCGGTGGATGAACTACCTGAGGCCGAACAATAAGCACGGAAATTTCACCAAAGAGGAGGAAGAAACCATTATTAGATGGCATCAAGTCTTGGGGAACAAGTAAGTATTTAGCTTCCTTCTTCATCAGGGAAGATATTTTTAAAATTGCTCAAACTCTGTTGATCTCCGTCACTTTTTAATTTTAAAAACCGTCTTTTTGAATGGAATAATCGCGTTCAATTAATCCAGCCGGAGCACCTAAATCACTATTAGGAACTCCGGTTAGAGCTTCATCTCGATGGAGCTTCCAACTGCAATTGGACCCCCACAACTTGAGACCTGAAGTTGGGATTTGGATCTATATGTTGTTTGGTTCGAAAGTGACTTCATTGGGTCCATTTTACTGCCAAAATATAACCTTGTTAAGATGAGCAGATGTGATTTTGCCACATCATCAGTTTTTTTTTTTTTTTTTTTCTCAGTGAAATCTATTGATGTATACCCTGTACTTCTATGTTCTGGATAACGTCGCAAAATCTCTTAATCAAAGCTCAAAATTAAACCCTAGTTTTGGAGGAACCAAATCCCAAGATATTGGGCACTCCCACATTGCATCCAATATGGACAATTTTTTAGCCAAAAAATTGATGTTTCAGGGATAAAAAAATATTTTTTGAATTTGTATTACTTTATGCTCAAGTTGAATTGTTACCCATTGTTTCTCATGGTCTCTTGCAGGTGGTCTACAATTGCAGGCAAACTTCCAGGAAGAACTGACAACGAAATAAAGAATTACTGGAATACTCGGTTAAAGAAACGCATGGAAACCGAACAATCAAAGCAAGCTCCTAAGATTTTAGAATCTGCAGGTGCAGAATTCAGTAAAGCTCATAACATTCTGGAATCAACTGCTACTGCTGATGCAGAATCTAGCAAAAGCAAGATTGATCTAAACCAGGTAGATGAAGCGAAATCCAAGATAAAACAAGATTGCAGTGTTCCAACCCAGGAAACCTCGGGTCGTGGAACAGGTTTGTCTTCAAATTCATCATCGGAAGACAATGAAGTGGGAAGTCTGGAAGATGACAGCAAGAGACCAATCTGCTTCCAGAAAAGAGTAGGTTTATTTGATCTGAATTTAGAACCTGATCCACATTGGTGAGTTTACACCTTCTTTGTCGAAAGGACCACTGTTCAAAACAAGTACCGAGACTGGAGACTTGAGTAAGCGCTAGTTAGGCCAAAGCAATTGGAGAATTGTAGTTCAGGACTCAGGTTCTTACTTTGACTAAAGATTTACCAAAAGAATATTCAGTTTACTGAAAGTGAACTCAATATTGCTTTCTCCTTATTGATCATTGCACAAAGCTTGTAACACTAGTGTTACATATTCAGTTTGCTATAATATTGAAGAATTTGAGGGCAAGCTCTTTTTTTTTTTTTTTGAAACACTGATGTGTAATGAGTTACATTACTAGTGTGCTTACAAAAATCAGCATTGTATATGTAAAGAAGGCAACATAAAATATTATCTAGCAGCACTTTTGATTGGATATAAATTGCAGTATTATTACTTGTTATTCCATCAACTCCGACTTTGTAGCAACAGCAATCCGGAAACTACTACATTAAATCAACATTGTCTGGGTAATAAGTTTGATAGAATTAAAGAGGTGTTCTGGGGAGAGTATGAACAAAAAACTGCAGTTTACCAGAACAATGGCAGTGCTTGTTGTCACGGAGAAGCTCGATCGTGCAGAAATTTGCAGGATCTCGAGTTTTCTGTAAAAAGATTCACAACCACACAGATTACTCAGTTAGAAGAGACCATCATCTATTTGGATCAAATCAATCTTAAACTTGAAAATATGGAAACATACCAGAAACTGCAAACCTCCCATTGCTCCATCACATATTTGTACCTCACTAACATTAATCAAGGAGAATAATTTCATAGAATTAAGAAGGCAAATTTTCCTCCATCGAACCCTTGCATCCAAAATTTCAACTTGGTCACTAGTGAATGTACAGTCAGACCAAAGTCACAAACTACACATACTCCACTTTGAATAATCTTCAGAACTGAGACTTAAGGATCTTTTTTTTTTTATAGAAAAGCTTGGATTTTTTTTTTTTTTCCAATTGTTTTGGATCAAAAGTCTATTCCAGGGATTTGTATTTATCAGTCATTGCATTGTACCCGATTCTCCATTCACTGGCACGGGTCTTCTCCACCACCACATCTCCATCAACTCCTAGTCGCAATTGCTTTTGCAGGTTCAATTAGTGCCTGTCATCATCAGCAACTCTTGCTTATTCATATTTAAGATTCTTGAGATACTTAATTCGTATGGATGGATATTGATAAGATTAAACATGCCTAAGAGAAAAGCCATAGCCAACCCATACATCAGAAATGGAAAATGTGATCCACTATATAACCACTTCTTCAAAAAAAGAAGGAAAAAAAATCTCAATGCAGCAACTTGTGGTAGAACATACCACTGCAATAAGATCAGAACCAACTCTCTCATCTTCATCTTCGAATTGATTCCTAATGTTAGGTATATGGTCCAATAGGTGTATGTATGTAGCACCGCCTCCAGGCACTACCACTTCATCCATTGCAGCAAATGTGGCATTTTTTGCATCCTCAATTCTTAGCTTCCGATCCTCAAGTTCTACTTATGTGTGTGCTCCTACCTAAATTGCACGAAAATACCCACAAAACCAAGATCCGCTTTCATTATGATATATTTCTTGCATATAGTTTCATCAAATTTCCTCAAATACTAAAATTTTATCAAACTAAACTTTTCTTTGCTTGCAATTATTCACCCTTCTGACTTCTGACCCTATTAAGCAAGCTTATCAAGTAATGTATATATAGTACTGTTTACTACTTTAGCTAGTCACATTTTATTTTACTACACCATAGTACATACCTTAATTACAGCAACACCACCAGTCAGTTTAGCAATCCGTTCAGCAAGCTTTCCTTTTAGGTAACGACTTTCTGTCCCAGCCAGATCCTTCTTAAGCTGCAAAATCCTCGCTTGAATTTCAGGTTTGGTTGAAGGATCTGCAACTAGGACTGTTGACGTTTCACTTATTGTTACTTTTCTTGCAATCCCAAGTTGATCGGAGGTCACATTTTTCAGAGTTAGCCCCAGCTCTCCACAGATAAAATCCGCACCTGTACAATGGAAAATTTGAAGCACAAGCTGTCTCGATTTGGTGTCAAATATGATTATCAATTCATCATTGAGTGTGTATGAAAATGTTCGCATATTTTCAACAAAAAGCAGTTTGAAAATCATTAACCATGAACACCTTTGACATGATATGATTACAAGACAGGTTTTCAGTCTACAAACCGTGGAACTTGAGAGTGAAACTTAGTGTAAAAGCGAAAAGAAAAAAAAATCGGGAATTAAGTTATCGAATGAGATAATGAACAGTTTATTGTAATGGAAAAAACTCCATTATGCACTTTGTAGCATTGCCCATAGAAAAAGAAGTCATTTTGTGGTCATCAGAAAGTAGTTATCCCTTTCTCTAAAATGTCAAAAGAAGTTGGTTTTTACTTTTTACATTATAGTCAAAATTCTCAGAGAAACAAATTTTCAAGCGAGAAAGAAGGTTGGGATCTTCTCCGAAATTACCTGTGATCAGAAAGTTTCAGAAGTTGAGGAGTTCTCGAGAGAAATTACTCCGTCAGGGCCTATCCTTTCTATAGTTCTGGCAAGTAACTCGCCAATAAAATCATCGTTTCCAGCAGAAATGGAGGACACAGCTGCAAAGGGTAAGATTAAGAAGACTACTTCAATGTGAGAAGCCAGCTATTTATAAAACTCCAGATAATAAAATTTTGACCTTTAATATAGTCCCTTCCTTTTACAGGAATACTTCTTTCTTCCAGGATCCTAACCAGTTCTTTCACGGTCTTATCCATTCCTCTTTTCATGGCAACTGGATTAGCCCCAAATGATACAGCCAATAATCCTGATTTGATCATCGCCCGAGCCAAAATTATTGCAGTAGTAGTACCATCACCTGCCAAATCGTTCATTTTTCCAGCAACCTAGAAACAAACATGAGCACAGAACCGAAATTGAGATTGCCCTCTTCCAACTGTTGTTGCATTAGAAAACTAGAGAATGAGCATTGAATGAAATGATCTCTTGGAGCAGTGTCACTCCAGTATTCTCAATTGTATCAGAAAGCTCAATTGCCCGAGCAATTGTGACACCATCGTTTATCACTTTAAGCACGTCATGAATGTACTTGGACTGAGTTAAGTGGAGACCCATTTGCTTGGAATGTGCTTCAATGCCAAGAAAATAACTGAGAGGGCCTAGATCCTTTATGACAAACTCTTCGCTAAGGGCGGTAATGACAGGAGAAATCGGTGCATTAGTCGTTCCAGTGAGAATGATATCATCCACATAGACAAGAAGAAAGATGGTATAACCAGATTGATGCAATATGAACAGAGATGAGTCTGCACGAGAGCCGCGGAAACCAAGTCTACGCAAGGAATCACTTAAGCGAAGAAACCAAGCTCGGGGAGCTTGCTTAAGCCCATATAGAGAACGTACGACAAACATGATAAGGTCGAGTGTGATCGACAAACCCCGGCGGTTGCTGCATATAAACTTCTTCATCAAGATATCCATGAAGAAAAGCATTCTTTACATCAAGTTGGCGAATAGGCCACCCAAGAGAAGTGGCAATAGACAGCACTGTTCGTATAGTAACCGGTTTGATCACCGGACTGAATGTCTCATCATAGTCAACACCTGCTTGTTGAGTGAAATCTCGAGCAACCAATCGAGCCTTAAATCTGTCGATTGACCCATCAGCTTTTTGCTTGACTTTATAGATCCACTTGCAACCAACAATGTGATGAGATGGTGGACGAGGAACCAAATCCCAAGTATGGTTATTGATTAATGCTTGATATTCATCAACCATAGCCTGTCTCCATCGTGGATCTTTCTGAGCTTTAGTGAAGCTGGTAGGTTCATGCAAAGAATGGGAGACTGTAAATGCAGTTGGATGCTTTGAAATATTGAACCTACGAGGAGGTAAGGAACCATCGCGTGATCTTGTGACCATAGGATGAACATGTTGCTGATGTGGCTCAGTGGGACCTTGTGAAGATTCTTGTTCTACGTCATTTGGTTCTTCACTTGGAGACGTAGTGGAATGTTCACATGCATGAGGCACACATGTATTAGTAGCCTCTAATATTGGAGGTGATTGACTAGTGGTAGGAATGGGGAAAGATATGGGAGTACCGTGAGCTGATGATGGTCTTGTTACAGCCAGGGCGGACACCGTTCGTGAGTTGTAGGGAAATGACAACTCATCAAAGATAACCGTGCGGGAGATAAATATTCGACCAGTTGAAGAATCAAGACACCGATAGCCGTGGTAGTTGGTTGGATACCCAAGAAACACACAATGACGTGACCGAGCTTCCAACTTATGAGAAGTGTAAGGTCGAAGGTACGGGAAACATAGGCAACCAAAAACTCGCAACATATTATAATCAGGAGATTGTTTATGAAGGGTCTCAAATGGAGATGAATAATGAAGAGACTTTGTTGGAAGCCTATTTATGAGAAAAACGGCTGTCTCAAAAGCATAATCCCAAAATTTGGAGGGTAAATGTGCATGAAGCAACATAGTAAGGCCCATTTCAACAATGTGTCGGTGTTTTCTTTCCGCAGAACCGTTTTGTTGAGGCGTGTGAGGACAAGAAATACGATGAAAAATACCATTTTCTTGCAACTCATTCTGAAAGGAGCTTGAGAGAAATTCTTTGGCACCATCAGTTTGAAGTGACTTAATACGATACCCATGCATATTTTCTACAAGTAAACGAAATGCATGAAAGACTTTCACAACCTCCGAACGAGATTTAAGCACAAAGAACCATGAGTATTTGGTATAATCATCTAGAAAGTGAATATAATATCGGTGTCCGGAATGAGAAATAATAGGCGCTGGACCCCAAACATCGGTATGAACTAGTTCAAGTGGAGCATTTGTTTTATTATTAGTCAAAGGAAAAGAAAATTGAGAAATCTTTCCAAGCTGACATGAATGACATATATGAGTAACATGCTCCTTATTCAAAGAAATACCACTCAGCGCACGTTTAACAATGGGTAAAGCAGGATGACCCAATCGTTGATGCCAAAGACTACTAGAATGAGAAGTCATAATGTAAACTTGAGGTTCTGATTGTTGTCCTCCCTTGGGCTGCAAGCAGTATAGTCCATCTCTAAGTCGGCCTCGGGCTAGTTCCTGTCGGGTGCGGATATCCTTAATAATAAGATGAGATGGGTATAGTTCAAAGAAGCACAAATTGTCCCGAGCAAATTGAGGGATGGATAATAAGTTTTTGGTGATATGTGGCGTATATAAAATATTATTCATGACAAAATTATGAGTGGGTGTGGCAAGTATGGAAGATCCAGAAGAAAGAACTTGCAAACCTGAGCCATCTCCAACAAATAGTTGATTAGCAAGAGGTTGATCATCCTTAATGTCTAAATTAGCAAGGTCCGCGGTAACATGGTGTGTAGCGCCAGAATCAATGTACCAATCCAAGTCTCGAAGAGTGATCTGCCTGAATAGTATTTGCTTGTGCCTGTGCAAAATGAGGATTTCGAATTATACTGTAGCAATTAGATGCAACATGTCCCAGACGATTACACCATTGACACCTAACCCCATTATTTGGATTCTTGTGTGTGAAATTGCCACGTGAAGAGTCGGAATGGCCATAAATATTGGGCCCAAAACCAGCAGCTCCATATCCTTTTGGGCTATGTTGACTTGGCCCACTTCCTTTGAAATGTTGATTGGGCCCACCTTTACTTATCTGCGAGAAGTTTCCTCCTCCATTAGAACCTGTACCAACATAATTAGAAGAGAAATTAGGGTTAAATTGACGGCCGCCTTTCCCTTTCCCGTGGTGTTTGCTTCTTCCATCTGAGTAATTGGCGACGGCAACGGGCGGTGCTGGTGCTGGGCCGAGAAGACCTGACAATGGCGCAGTGTTCTCCAGAGAGGCTGCATAATTACGGCGAGCTTCTTGTCCAAGGAGTAAGGAAGACAACTGATTCGTAGTCATCGTTGTAATGGTCGGAGCCAATGCAAGAGCAAGAGGTTCCCATTCGGAGCCGAGGCCGGCAACAATCCTTCGATTGAGCTGATGAGTTGTGACTGGCTTTCCGATCAATGCGAATTGTGTTGCGACTAGCTTCACGTTCTTGAGATACTCCATCATTGGAGCATCCCCTTTCTTCAAATCTCTCCATTTTTGCTCAATGAAATCCTCTTCAGCCATGGTCTGAGAGTCGAATGTAGATGCAAGTGTTGTCCAGACAAGATTCGCAGAAGAAAGTTCGACAAGATTACAGCCGATTTCAGGACTGATCGACAGTCGCAAGATGGTGAGGGCATATTGATCATTAGTCATCCATGTATCATGGTCTGGATTGGGTATAGACTCTTTTCCTTGCTTGGATCGGGAATTTTCTCCGGAGGGGCTACAATTGTTCCATCTACGTACCCTAATAGTTTATAGGTACGAAGCAGAGGCACCATAATACTTTTCCAGTAGTAATAATTAGAGGCATCAAGTTTAACAGGACTCACAGGGAGGCTAGATGGAAGGGATGATGAAGAAGATGCCATTTGAATTACGTTGAAGAGAGCAAGAAAACTAGAATCGAAGCTCTGATACCATAAAGGAATAAAGAATAATTTGGTAGAATTGTGCCTGACTATTCAGCAGGACTATGCTTCATTATATACACAACATATTAGAATACATAAGAAAAATAGCTATGTATGGAATATCTAAATATGTAATGGACACTAATTACATTCAATCCCACTTATGACTATATTCTATCAAAGATCTTTGGGATCCGAAAGAATCACGTTTCGTCCTGCCAGAGTTGATCTGAATGAATCAAAACCAACATTCTCTTTACAATTCACATCCTCTAGGGCCTATGGTGACCGAAACAGCATCGGCCAGCTTATCGATTCTGGCCTGCAAGGCATCTCTGCATTCTTTGCCAAAAGAAATCCTCTTCCCAGCCGCCATAACCACAAAGCTCAGATTTTCCGCCCAGTCGTGGTTGGTACTCCATTCCGCCATCTTCTCTCCTGTAGTTTCTGAAAAGCATATATATCCGACTTTGAGTTCGTATGTACCCAACGCGACATTCTCTTAATTTAATGTTTAGACTAATTATGTGTAATTAAATATAATTAGTCATATTAAAAGACCGTGCATTTCAGAAGTACGCGTTACCTAACTGTAAAAAATTAATGGTTGGGGACCGTGTATGACAAAACCGCGTGTAGTGTTAGACATAATTTAAAGGGCCGCACGTTTTTAAAGTGCGCAATAATACCATTCACTCTGGAAACACTCGATCAAAGTTGAAAAAATTAGTTGTAATTTAAATTGTTGTAGTAATAAAACTAGAACAGATTCCGTGTCGATACGACATATGTTTTGACACGAAAAAACGTTACATTTTTTAGCCCAAAACTGTTACAATGGCTATAAAAATTTCCTAGATCAAGCACCATCATATTTTGACAGATAATTTGAAGTCTCCCATTATATAAATAACAAGTTCATAAAGAAAAACTAATTAAATATAAAAATTTCAACATTACAAACTAAGTAAGCAGGTATCTAAATTCCAAGTGAGCTTGAAACTAGCACATGGAATCTGAAATTGATGCTTAATCTTAAATAAAAAGTTAATCAAACCGTCGATCACCTGAAAGAAGATAATAACAAAAATTTCATGACTAAATAAATATATGTCCAGAAATACATAGGGATGAAAGTAATATTTTTTGCCTCAAATACCCGGTTTTTGTAACTAAAAAGCATATATATCCGACTTTGAGTACGTATGTACCCAACCGCACACTTTGGAAACACGCGACATTCTCTTAATTTAATGTTTAGACTAATTATGTGTAATTAAATATACTTAGTCATATTAAAATACCGTGCATTTCAGAAGTACGCGATACCTAATTGTAAAAAAATTGACTGTTGGGGACCGTATATGACAAAACCGCGTGCAGTGTCAGACATAGTTTAAAAGGCTGCACGTTTCTAAAGTGCATAGTAATACCATTCACTCTGAAAACACTCGATCAAAGTTGAAAAAAACTAGTTGTAATTTAAACTGTTGTAGTAATAAAACTAGTTACAATGAAACACGCTTTGTCTTGGAACATTGTAATAGTTGTAGTTGTAAAAGTTGTACTTAAAGTGTAATAGTTGTTGTGTCATTGTAACTTACTTTCAAATCATGTGATTTAGCTTTTAGAAACCCAAAACCCTTTTTTTCATTACCACCCTAAATTATGACTTTCTCAAAAATTTAAATTTAATTTTTTTTTTGTTTCCTTATATCAATAGAAGATAGGGGGAGTTTTGTCGGTGTTGACGCCCATGAAGGTATTATTTTTTAGCTCTGTTTATTGGAGGAGTGAGACTCATGACTCATCGTATTCACCCATTCAAACCCAGTCCCATACTCAATCGAAATCATATGTAACTCCGATTCTAGGTAGCCTGCTCATACCTTTCTGTTGGTTCTGTCTATTGTCGCCAATCTCATTCCTCCATCGGTATTCACCAGAGCAGCCAAGTCTTCCCGATTCTGACTAGATCTGCTCCCCCTCCAAGCATCGTCCACCTGCTCTGGCGCGCTTTCAGTCATGACTCAGCCACTGCTGCCATCATCGTCACCAACAGTTGTGTTGGGTTCAATCGAACCCAGCAGCAACATTATTGGTGCCAGGTGTTGGGTTCGATTGAACCCAATAGCTCTACTAAGTTCGAATCCGAAACTTAAAATTCAGTACATATTTTTGAAGAATATGGATAATATAATAAAAAATACGAGAACACTTAAATTAATTGATGATAAATGTAAGATGTAATTTTATAATCGTGTTAAGTCAAACATAAATGATAAATGAAACAAGTTTAAGTAATTTAATTACAATTTAAAATGTATATAATTAAATTATCACGTCAAAAAATAAAAATAATAATTTCATCATGTTGTATAGGGATGGCAACGGGTCTCAAGGCCCCGCTGACCCGCGGGGCCCCGACCCGGTTTTGACCCGCCGACCCGCGGGTCACGGGGCGGGTCCGGGTCGGGTCGGGCTCGGGTCGGGGCGGGTCCGGGTCTAGAGACCCGGGGCCCCGTAGACCCGCCCCGACCCGAAATACATATATATATAATATTTTTTTTATTTTTTTTTATGTTAATATAATCTAACATTTACTAAACAATATGGTTAATATAGTACATATATAAATAACATGGACCAAATTACAAATAGAAGTATATTTAAATTATTAGGATTCGTTAATTTGGTGTTTGGATTTGAATTTGTAATGAATTTGATGTGTTTATTGTTTATATTTGATTTGTGTTATATTTATATTTTTAATTTATATATAATGTAATATTTTGACAAAAAAATTGTATTTAATATTGAAAAAGTAAAAAAATGTTCACATGGCGGGGCAGGTCGGGGCCTCGCGGAATTGTTGACCCGACCCGAAAGGGCCATTTGGCCGGGGCCGGGTCAGCCAGGCCGACCTGCGGGGCGGGTCCGGGGCTGCAAAAACCCGCCCCGACCCGCCCCGTTGCCATCCCTAATGTTGTACAAACATAAATAACTAATCATTATTATGGGAAAATTATTTATGTTATATATAATATATATATGATTAAAAAAAAAAAAACCTTCGATGTTTGTGCCAGGAAAGTCAGCTGAGCTCAGCTGTGCAGTACAACTACAAAACCAGAAGTACAGTTCAATACGACAAGGAATAGGAAGCCATACTAAACTGTCTTCGAGGGTAAAATCGGTATTCCGTTATTCTACCTACCGAGCAGTTTTGCCGTCTGTCGGGGCTCTTTCTCCCACGAGAAAAACGGTCTTCTCTCTCCCTCCTTTCAATTCATCCATTTGATCTCTCGCTCTCCGCAGAGATTCATCTCTCTGAGTTTCTGGGTTTTCGATCCCCACTCGGCTCGGTGTTCCGTCTTAATGGCGCCGAGTTTCAGAGACCTCCAGCTTACCAGAGTCTCCGGCGCGGACAGGAGGATCGCCGCCGCAGATGACGCCGGCGACCTCGAGGATGTGCGGCTCCTCGAGTCTTACGAAGATAATTCGGAAGAATTGGAGCATGGGTTGAAAAGGATTCAGGTTCGAGTAACTGGGATGACCTGTGCTGCCTGCTCTAATTCCGTTGAAGGAGCTCTCAAGAGCATAGACGGCGTTATCAACGCCTCCGTAGCTTTGCTGCAGAACAAGGCCGATGTCGAATTCGATCCTAAGCTCGTTAAGGTAGCATATTGGATCCTAACCCCGTGTGCTATGATACCATAAGGAAGAAAGAAATTACATGGACCACTTTACCAATTTCCCCATAAATGGTTTGAAGTTTGAACATCATAAATTCAACAGATGCAACTTGTGTTTTGGGTTTCAACCCCAATTGTGAGTTCTAATGATCTCATGAGCTTCATTTATTAGGTTTAGAGAGGTTATAGCTTGATGGTAACATCTATAGTAACTGGATTTAGCTGCTCCAATGATATTTTTAAGTAGTTTATGTGTTAATTTGTAGAGGATCAATCGGTCACCATATGCATGCTGCTGAGTTAATGTGACATTTCAGAGGTGTATGAATTTAGATTCTTGAGCTGCTCGATTCTGCGTGAAGAAAAGAGGGAGAAAATGATTTAAGGCCTACATGCCGCCATTCATGACTTGCTTGTATGGTGTTAATCTTTTCTTACAGTTGCTGACTTTCATAGTTTCATTAGTTTGAAATTCTGGAGCTAGTCATTAATGCAGTATAGCTTATTATAAGAATTTGAAAGTTATGGTTAATCTTGAACCATTTGACATGCGAGGAGCTGATCATTAGGCCAGGGTAGTATTTTACATCATTGGGGTGTCGAGCTTATTGTTACGCCAGGGTAGACTTTTACATAACTGGGGTGGAGATGCTGTGTTTGGAAATTTATTTAATCTGGAATGCAAGGTCTCTTTGCCATCTCTTCCACTACCCTTCTAAAATCTGGTGCAATCACTCTCTCTTCATTTGACTAAACTGCTTAATCTCCGCTATTGTGGCTTCTCAAGGAAAACAAAGCATATTCTGCAATAATAGCAACATGAAAGCATTTCTGCTATGATAATCAATATAATCCATTAAGATGATTCATCATAGTCCTCTGGCATTTATGTAGCTTTATTGATATACATTGATTTCCAGTTTCCTTCTTCCAAAGAAACTCCCCGTCTACAGTTAATGATTTTCTCCAGACCTGTTACTTGTTGCTCTCTGTTCTGTTGAATTGGTTGGATGTTTTTTATGTTCCTAATTTGTGAAAAATTACGTAAAATAATTATGATTCAGGACACAGACATAAAAAATGCAATCGAAGATGCAGGATTTGAGGCAGAGATTCTAATCGAACAGAGCACTTCTCATGGAGTCCTGACAGGGCAGTTCACCATTGGAGGAATGACATGTGCTGCTTGTGTGAACTCTGTGGAAGGTATCTTGAGAAGTCTTCCAGGTGTTAAAAAGGCAGTAGTCGCCTTGGCAACGTCATTAGGTGAAGTCGAGTATGATCCTACCATGACCAGCAAGGATGAGATTGTCAATGCAATTGAGGATGCTGGTTTTGAAGCTTCTTTTGTTCAAAGCAGTGAACAGGATAAAATCATACTTGGCGTGACTGGAATATATAGTGAGATAGATGTGCATATGTTGGAGACCATTGTTACTAGCTTAAAAGGAGTAAGACAATTTCGTTTTGACTGCATTTCGAGGGAACTAGAAATTCTCTTTGATCCTGAAGTTGTTAAACCAAGGTCCATAGTTGATGGAATTGAAGTAGGTAGCAACGGAAAGTTCAAGTTACAAGTTGCAAACCCGTACACAAGAATGACTTCTAAAGATGTTGAAGAGACCACTAAGATGCTTCGCCTTTTTATGTCCAGCTTATTGCTAAGTGTAAGTACTTGTTCCCTTTCCCTGGCGCGTAGAAATGTTAATTTGACTCCGCCGGAAATTGAGCAAAAAGCTGCCAATTGTCCTAGGTCTTGCATGTACCAATTGTAGTATTTTGAAACTTACTTGAATGTCCCATAGCATACTGCTACTCAAATTATTTTCTCATTCAATCAAAATTTATCTAACAGTTTAATCTCGGTTAGCTTTTGATCATCTTTATGACAAAGAGCAACTTTTTAATCTCTGCAGATTCCTGTTTTTTTCATTAAAGTAGTTTGCCCTCATATACCTATGATCTACTCCTTACTATTACGGAGATGTGGACCCTTTCAAATGAACGACTTGTTGAAGTGGGCACTAGTGAGCATTGTTCAGTTTGTGATTGGGAAACGCTTCTATGTTGCTGCCGGAAGAGCACTTAGAAATGGTTCAACCAACATGGATGTTCTAGTTGCGTTGGGAACTTCAGCATCTTACTTCTATTCTGTTGGAGCACTTATCTATGGTGCAATTACTGGGTTCTGGTCTCCTACATATTTTGAAACGAGTGCCATGTTAATAACATTCGTGTTGTTGGGTAAATATTTGGAGACATTAGCAAAAGGGAAAACATCCGATGCTATAAAAAAGCTTGTGGAACTTGCACCTGCAACTGCATTGTTGCTTATCAAAGATGAAGGTTATTTTTCTTTCACCTAACTAAAATCTGGCCCTATTTGGTGTTCTAGTATCATGCATATTCAAATATCAACGCCAATTTGTGCTTGGTATTTCAGGGGGAAGGTGCATTGAAGAGAAGGAAATAGATGCTTTGCTAATTCAACCTGGTGACACGTTGAAAGTTCTTCCTGGAACAAAGGTTCCTGCTGATGGGATCATTGTGTGGGGATCAAGTTTTGTTAATGAAAGCATGGTTACAGGAGAATCTATTCCTGCTCAGAAGGAGATTAATGCATCGGTCATTGGTGGCACAATTAATTTACATGGCGTTTTCCATATAGAGGCCACCCGGGTGGGTTCTGATGCAGTCTTGAGCCAGATTATCAGTTTGGTTGAAACAGCTCAAATGTCGAAAGCTCCCATACAGAAATTTGCTGATTTTGTAAGTCTACTTAACATGATCGAACTTTCATCTTAGACTATTTTGCCCTTCCAGTTTGGAGTGTGGAGCCCATAGTTCGTGCATCCTAAGATTCTAATAGGAAGTTCGTTCTTAACTTGCAGACTGCTAGTATCTTTGTTCCTACTGTTATTACAATGGCATTGATCACATTTTTCGGATGGTAAGTTCGAGAAATCACCCAGCTTTTTTAGAACTTGTGTATTAATGTGTCAGGGACTCTGATAATTGTACTCTCTTCTGTCTCTAGGTATACCAGTGGAGTTTTAGGAGCTTACCCTGAAGAATGGATCCCGAAAAATGGAAATCACTTTGTATTTTCTCTCATGTTTGCAATATCCGTGGTGGTCATAGCCTGCCCTTGTGCGCTTGGATTGGCAACACCGACTGCTGTGATGGTCGCTACGGGAGTAGGTGCAAACAACGGGGTGTTAATAAAAGGTGGAGATGCTTTAGAGAGAGCTCAGAAGATCAAGTACGTGATATTTGATAAAACTGGGACCCTTACCCAAGGAAATGCTACCGTAACTTCTGCAAAAGTTTTTAACGGGATGGATCGTGGAAAATTTCTTCATTTGGTTGCTTCTGCAGAGGTGAGTCTGTTCTTTTGCTAATGAATCTTATCAACATTCACCACATCTGAAGAATCATTTCTTTAGTATGCATCTGAAAGGGTGCTTTCATTCGATATAGCAAGTTGATAGTAGCTTAGACATTCAATCTATCAAATTTGCAAATGTTGAAATGCAGCCATGCTTAACTTTTCTGTTGGCAATGGAGTAGGCTAGCAGTGAACATCCTCTTGGAAAAGCCATAGTGGATTATGCACGTCACTTCCATTTCTTCAACGAGACTTCCACAAACGGGGATGCTGAAAACCACAAGGACTCTTTAACAGGATGGCTTCTTAATGCCTCAGATTTCTCCGCGCTTCCTGGAAGAGGCATTCACTGCTTTATTGATGGGAACCGAGTATTGGTGAGTGTATTTTAAACTAAAGTTCAAACATTTATCTAAACAAATCCCGAAATGGAGTTAACGTGCATGAGTTCCAATAGGTGGGCAATCGGAAGCTGCTTTCCGAAAATGGAATAGACATACCATCTCACGTAGAGAACTTTGTTACAGAACTTGAAGAGAATGCTCAAACAGGAATCTTGGTTGCATCCGGTGATACGTTGATCGGAGTGTTGGGTGTTGCAGATCCTCTGAAAAGGGAAGCTGCTGTGGTTGTTGAGGGCCTGAAGAAGATGGGTGTGAAACCAGTTATGGTCACTGGGGATAACTGGAGAACAGCTCATGCTGTAGCCAAACAGGTACATAATAGTATTTTCGATACGCGTTTCAAAATCTTACCTTTTATAGCTTCTATGTTACTCTTTGAAAAGGGTATTAGGAAAAATGATTTGTGAGCTCAGATTAGATTGTTAACTAAAAAACTGTACAAGGTTTACCCTATGTTAAAAGTAGGTATCTGAAGTTTTAAATGTCCAAGGTTTCAATTTTGTTTAAATGTGGTGTCTCGGTGCGATTACTTTAAAGAAGTCAATTCCGACGAAACTGACTGTCAAATTCGAACTTTCATACACACTCCCTTCTCGTCATCTTGCCGGATAACTGGCCACATCCGCGCAAGTAAATTCCGTTCCATTGTCGTTGGAAATCGCTCCACATCACTCTGCTAGAAATATTTTATTTTGGATGTTTAACTTTTGGGTGAAATTTGACGATTTTGTGAAAAAGTAAGGAGTAGTGAATTATGAGTGGGTGAGTGGATTGATGAAACTGATTGAAGGGAGATGAAAATACGCACAGAGACATCCTGAGAAAGTCCATTTTAACATTTCAAACTTCACACAACTACTTTTAACATAGGATAAACCTTGGACAGTTATTTAGTTATTAACCATTGTTTCTGACCACCACATTAAAAAGCTCCAATACCATCCAATAATTTTCCTTGGCATCCTGAAATTGGAATGGCTGAACTTTCCTGCAGGTGGGTATTACAGATGTGAGAGCAGAAGTGATGCCTGCAGGAAAAGCCGAGGCAGTGCGTTCTTTCCAAAAGGACGGTAGCATCGTGGCGATGGTGGGTGACGGAATCAACGACTCCCCCGCCCTGGCTGCCGCTGATGTGGGCATGGCGATCGGAGCAGGAACTGACATCGCCATCGAAGCTGCAGACTATGTCCTGATGAGGAACAGTCTCGAAGATGTGATCGTGGCCATTGATCTCTCCCGAAAGACATTTGCCAGAATCCGGTTGAATTACGTATTTGCCATGGCTTATAATGTGGTGGCCATTCCGGTGGCTGCCGGTGCCTTGTTTCCTTGGTTGAAGATCATGCTGCCGCCGTGGGTTTCCGGAGCTTGCATGGCTTCCTCGTCGGTGAGTGTCGTGTGCTCTTCGTTGATGCTGAGGAGGTACAAGAAGCCGAGACTCACCGATATTCTCGAGATCACTGTACAATGATCATACAATAGCAATAGCAATGCCTGTAAAACAGATTGAAGAGGGATCAAGAACAAGTTTGGTTACTCAATATGAAGAGGGCTCTTAAGTGGGACAAGAGGTAGATCTGTTGTGAATTGGATAATTTTAGGGCGTGTCTCGATTTTGTGATATATATTTGTTGTGGGTGTACCATCCATGTGTTATGAATTGTATATACGAGGAGTGTTTAGTCTATTACCAGAACTTTTATTGTGAAAATTTAGTCTCTATTTCCTCCTTTAAAATGCACTGTGTCGACGATGTGAAGCAGATCTGGTAAAAAAGAAAATTGGAAAAATAACTAATATATATATATATATATATTCATATTGAGTATATTCATTTTTCAGTCATTCATCAATTTTTTACATGAAAACTTTAATTTTTTTTCAAAAATAAAAAACCGAATTCGAGACCGAACCTAGCAAAGTTTGCATTAAGGATTTTTTTTTTTTTTTAAATCTTGATAAATTTGATGAAGAACACTTAAAGAGAATGAAAATAATGGTAAAATTGTCATTTTATAACAATTTAAATTTTATAACAATTTAATCATATTTGTTCTAACATAAGTGATAAAAAAAGTTTTAACCAATCTCACAAACGTAACTAACCTTTTATTCTCTTAAAAATGATGTAAATAATCTTCATTTTATAACTATTTAATCAGGTTCTATGTTTTAGCCATTTAGTTTACTCAGTTTGCCCTTTTTTTTCTATAAAGATTTTATAATACCAATTGTAATGGAAAATGATATGAATGTCATCTCGGAAACTTTAAAATTAATTAATCTTTTAAGATTATATTCAGTATTTAAATATATACTATTATTTCTCTAATATATATATTATTCTTATTTAGCCAAAATAAATATACAAATATTCAATATGTTATCATTAATTGTATTTAATATTAAAATTATATACTAATGTTTACCCAAAAATCACACTTAATATCAAATTTGATGATTTAAAAAGTAAAATAAGAGTAGAAAAAAATGAAACGGAAGTAACTATCTTTTTAGTCTTTGTAGTTATGATGATTAATACTTGAAAATGCTTGGAGGAATTATTAATTTATCTTTGTCTACATGGAATTGAAATGTCATCGAGGAAAGTTACAATATAATGTGGACAAATATAAAATAACTTTATTTTGACATGTAGCCGACCCACTTTAGTATTTGTCAAAATTATAAAGTTTGCACCAAAATAAATATATATATATATATATATATATATATATATATATATATATATATATATATATATATATATATAAAAATTAAATTATAGTAATATATTATTTATCGATTTGATATAAAATAATTTTATTTAAATGTTAATTAAACTAAATTATATAATTACGCTATATAAAAAAATAAGCATATCTGTTAATACACGTATTCAAAATAATATTATACAATTTAAGATTGTTTCAAGTTTTTTTTTTTAATGTTGACGGTTATTTTATGCTTATTATAAATATTAAAAGCAAGCAAAATGAATATTTTTATTAATAGTAATTTATATTTATATAGATAATAGTTTATTTATTTCATTTATAACATGTTAATTCTTCAAATATATAATAAAATAATATATAAATTTGAAAATATATATTAAAAATACTATCTTAATAATTTAATTATTTTTTATCGATATAATTATTTATTTATTTTGAACGTTCTTTTAATTAATTATATTAATATAACATGTAAATATAGTTATTATTTAATATAAAAAATGTAATGTACAACAAATATATTTCTGGACAAATATCTTTATTTTATAAAAAAATGTAAATAAAAATTAATCAACTAAAATTTGCACAATTTGATCATTGTAAAATATACAATTGTGTATTTTAGTATTCAATAAGTTTTGTTTTTATTTTTATGTAAAATAAACTTAAGAAAATTATAAAATTATTATATGGAACTAATACATGTGAAATCAAGAGAGATGGTGATATTAAAATTTATGAAATATTTACAATGTCATTTGAAAGTGTTGAACAATTTTTCCATTCCCATGGTTATTAGCGGGGATTGAGCTCCTGACATCTGGTTAAGGGATGGGGCGCTGAACCACCACACAGTTGTTACATGGTTAGTAATTAGAACTTAGTAATATGTCATGTCAATCTTAAAATAATATATGTTTATATGGAATAATTATAACTTATAAAATTGCCATTAGTATATGAAAAATATAGTATAAATTTTACTCGTTGTGAGTATATTACTTCTTTTGAAATTAAATTATATATATTTCCCCCGAAATGTCCTAAAAGGCCCGTTAAAATTTTTTTCACTTGTAGCATGTTTACTCTATAACTAAGACACTCAACCTCCAAGCGACCTAAGCCATTGCTTTAAGCACATAATTGAGGATTGTCAATGGGAAGGACGGGCAGGTTTAGCCAATCCCGCCCTATACCCGTTCTATCTATCTCACGAGGGACATGGCCGATCATCACAAATTCTAAATCTTAAATTGTATATTCATCATATCCAGATTCAACTTCAAAATTGAATCACAAATTATAAAACTCCAAATCCAACTATAAATCACCAAATTCATCATAATATTTGTTGTTTTAACTGTGCGTTATATCACTCATATGACCATCACCGCTATATACATATATATATATGAATTAATCAAATCTTATAGTTCTTATTTGGCTAAAAAAAATCTTATAATACTTCGGTCTAAATCGTTCATTCAATATTGACCACTGTTTTTTTCATCCTAAAATTTGATCCATTCATTATATTCTAATATGAAAAACTTAATATTGTAAAACTCTCAGTCTCAGTTCACTTCCTTTGCAATTAGCTGCGCTGCGCTAGCCCTAGGTCAACAGACAACAGATCGTGCATTAGCTTCTGCTCTGACAAACCTCGCTGCCCTAATAAGGATCACAAGTGTAGGCGACTGAATTGTTTAATTAAGTGAAAAAATGAAATTTTGTTTAATTTGAATTTCGTGTATGAAACAATAAAAATGTATGTTTAATTTGAATTTGTTATATGAAACAATAATGTTTAATTAGTTTGAATGATTATGATTAAATGGTTTGATCATACGGTGAAAACTATAGTTATGATTATGATCTGAATAACCATAACCCGCAATAGTTATTATATAAACTTTAATTTTTTTTTCAAGTTGTCTACTTAGACTCATTTTTCAAACAAAATGCTACTATAACTTATTCATTGATCCATGTTGATCACACTTCTTGTATAATACAACGGTAATGCAAATACGCAATATATTTTCGCTTCATTTTCTTTTTCAAAAATTTGCTACATCATTTACATAAAATAATAGATTTATTTGCCATGAATAATGCATTTGTTAACTAAACAAAACCTCATTCATTTTGGATTACAATCGAAATCGAGCAACACAATATAAATTAAAGGAGATATAAGTAGAGGATTACAACGGATTGATGGTTTCTAAATTTTAAGTAGAGTGTGACTAAAATAAAATCAAAAGTAATTCAAATTAATTTCTCAATTATAAGAAAGAATACATATGACTTTATGATAGAGAAAATATTTCTTTACCTAAAAATTGGATGCATTCCCTTTCAGATACAGATCTTCCGCCTCACTTTTCCACTGTTTTAGATCGTGCTCCACGCTAAGATCTTGCCATGTGTCTGTGTGTAATTAATTTTGTAGTTTTTTTTTTAAATACTATTGAAATTGGTGAACCTTAGAAGGAAAATATTAAATTTAATGACACATGTCAAAATCTTAAAGATGAAGTATAATCTGGAATATAAACAGTGGAACAGGAGATCCGAATCCTTCTCTTTCACGGTTGAAAATTTGATTTGAATTAAAGTAGGTTTTATTTTACCCCATATTCCTCTAGGTATTAAAAGAATAAATAATTTGCATTTATTTAATATTAAATATGAAAATAACTAGAAAATATAATTAATTTAATGCCCTCCACCTCCAGGTACAGGAGCTCCACCAACCAGTGTTATCAGAACCGGACTGGACCGGACCGGCGGTCCGACCGAGGTCGGACCGGAACCGGACCCCTCACCGGTCCGGTTTGCTTATTTCCGGAGGATGTAAGCGAACCCGGTTCTGAAGTCCGGTTTTCACCGAACCGGCCGGTTTTGGGCGAACCGGGCGGTTCACCGGTTCGCCGGTTCGGACTCTTTTCATTAAAAAAAATTAAAAAAAAAAATTAAAAATTTTTTAAGGTAAACTTATAGAGAGGCAGGCCCCGATCCGGACTAAAACCTACAGAAGGGTTAACTTACAAAGAGGATATGCAAATTTGCATTTTTTTTACTAAAACCGGTCGGACCCGGTTCGGACCGGGTCCGACCGGCCTAACCGGAAACCGGTGGCCCTGCCGGTTCAGGCCCCGGTCCGGTTCTGATAACACTGCCACCAACCCCAGCAGCCGGACCTGCGGAAATTCATTATCTTATTAAGTACAAAAATGGAAATAGCTAATTTCAAGGTTAAATTAAAGAGCTGATGGTAAAAAGAAGGATGCAAATCATTTACGCCACTTTTCATACCACATATTGAGTTTTATTATTATGATCTTAAGTCTTAACCTATGTTATTTAATTAGATTTAATATTATCTATTTCATATACACCAATTCCAACATAGATTTAAAATAAAAAATTCATAAAATTACTTACATTATCTATATATATATTAAAGATTACAACAGTAATACACAAGTTTGAATAGAAAGAGGGGATATGTATCTAGATCCATACTTCCATTCCAAGTAGAGTAAAACAAAATTACCAAGTCCTTTGTAAATTGTACATGTCAAATTAAACCAATATTGAATTACATGGAATTAGTAAGTGATGGATATACGCATGATTCGGGCTCGATTTTAAATTATTCGGACCTCATACACGCACGTAAGACCCACTACGAAACCCAATTTCGAGCTAACCGGGGGAAACCGGGCAAGTCGCGAACTTGCCCGGCACCCCCGGGGGCTTACCCGGAATTCCGGGTAAGCTTAGCATCCCGGGGGTGTCGCGCACACCCCCCATTTTGTCTCGAATGTATAGGAGACCCGATTTTTAACTAACTCCTATGTGTCCGAGACCTATGTTTCAAAGGCGCGCGCGTCCCGCTCGTGACAGCCGCCTGAGACGCGCGTCAGAGTCCTCTTCCCAAAGCTCTCCCCAGCATCCCGGTTCACATTTCCACATTGAACCGGGTCAAAACCGGCTTACGGTCCAAGGTTGCCTATAAATAGCCACCTTGGGGGTAAACATAAAAAAAAAGTCACTTTGGGGTGAGAATTGAGAAAAGCTCTGACCTCCCTCTAAACTTTCTCTCTCTAGAACTGTCTAATGTTGATCGTCGGAGTGAGCGCACCAAGCACCCCCCCCCCCCCCTCTCCACGGGAGTTGCTCGGTAATGCTCCTCTTGCAGGTACGGACGGACAGTCAGCGAGAGAGCCCGAAGGACTAAGTGCGATTTTGAAGACGAAGCCAAAGGCCCGTGCACGACCCTAGGAGACGGACTTGGCCCTAACAAGCTCGCACCCAACCTGAAGACATCGACAAGTTACTCAGCAGACAACCCGCGTTAACTTGGTCGAAACACTTGGCGCCGTCTGTGGGAAACGCAACAACAAGTCATGGCGTACCACTGTTATTCTAAGATCATCAGTTTACAAGATTTGGGAGAGCCGTGTGAAGCGCGTACACCTCCTACCAAACACGCACATCTGCGAAGCGCGTACACCTCCTACCAAACGCGCGTACATCGACGCTCTAAGAGGAGGAGTAACACCTCTCGCTCAGAAACTAAGTATAGTAGCAGCGGACACTAGGTGCAGCACTGCGCGCACAGCATCGCACGCGCGTACACGTCGACATGGCAATGTGAGATCTACCACCTCACATACGAAGAACCTAACAGATACACTAAGTGGCTATCATGTCCACGCATCTCGAAGCAGCAGTCATGACCAAGACACACTCTACCTTGGGGAAAATAAAGTAGCGGTCGCTAGACACACTCTACCATGGGGAAAACCAAGTAGCGGTCGCTAGACACACTCTACCTTGGGGAAAGCCAAGTAGCGGTCGCAGAATGCACTCTACCTTGAAAACGCCAGGTAGCGGCAGCAACATGGATAGGCAGTCGCCTCGCCGACCTTTGACCGACGCCATGGAAGGACACGTCGCCTCGCCGACCTCTGGCCTTCTCCCTACCTCGGAAACATCAAGTAGTTGTCGCTGAATGCACCCAACTTAGGAACAACCAAGTAGCAGTCGTGGAATGCACCCAACTTTGGAACAACCAAGTAGCAGTCGTGGAATGCACCCAACTTTGGAAAAACCAAGTAGCAGTCATGGAACACACCCTACTTCGGAAGATCCCAGTAACCATCGACATGGGAGACAACTACATATCTACGAGACTCGTTAGTCTCTACTTATCACATAGCGAACACCCCACGAGGGGGGCAATCCCCTGTACATATCAACCACTATGACGACACCTACTCTACGTCGACATCAAGCCTATAGTGACAACATGCATGGCAACAGACAAGGAAAAAATTATAAGTGTTGGAACAAGCGCGCACATACAAGCGCACACATACAAGCGCGCACATACAAGCGCACGCATACTCAGCTAGCACGCATATGGATGGTAGTATGGTCATGAAAGAAAGAGCCAATCAAGGAACATTTTCTAAGTGTTCCACCATGTCAGCAGTCGACATGTGACGAGGTGTCGACTATCAAGGAACATTTTCTAAGTGTTCCACCATGTCAGCAGTCGACGTATGACGAGGTGTCGACTATCAATGAATATTTCTAAGTGTTCCACCATGTCAGCAGTCGACTTATGACGAGGTGTCGACTATTAAGGAATATTTTCTAAGTGTTCCACCATGTCAGCAGTCGACATATAACGAGGTGTCGACTATCAAAGGATGTTTTCTAAGTGTTCCACTAGGGCAGCAGTCGACATATGACAAAGTGTCGACCATCAAGAAATACTTTCTAAGTATTTTCCTATGACGGCAATCAACGGCAGTCGACAAAGATCAAATAACGACAACCATGGTAACGAGTCATTAGGCTAGCGCTATCACGTCACTACAAGCACCGCTACTCCGGGGGTAGTACTATATCAACAAGGGCCTCGTCTCTCGACATATACGTTGCGAACATACTCTGTTCGTCAACGACGCGGCGGATGCATCACACCTCGTAAGCTTAGGACCCGCGCGTCCGTGATACACGCTCCCTCATAAGTGTGTGGGTAACCCTTTACCTGTCTCTATTTTTTCTAAGTCTTTTAGTACATGACTATGCATCCTTTACACATACGTCATACACACGTCATCGTCATGCGTTGCACACATCCATGATTTACATATTACACGTACATGGGTTAATTGTCGTCATATCATTTATTCATGCTATGATTTATATTTCCGTCATTGCATGATCAATTGCATGACAGTACGTTGTTATCTTCTTATTACAACACTTACTATTTTCTAGACTCATTTTTAGCAATCATGACTACATGCTATGCGCACATAATCTAGCGCGCACTATGTCATCTCAAAATGCATGATTCATGTTTTTTTATTATTACATGATTATTTTCATGATTCAATTATTGATTATGTGCTCACATCATTTATATCATGTCATCACATTCATGTTAACATCATAAACCATGATTGCACGTATTTATGAGAATTATTGCTTAAGTCCATCACATGTGATTTTCCAAACCCGACATTATTTCATTTACTAAAACCGTCGTCTCGCCGTCAAGACGGCCGTCTCGGACGACGGGCTCCCGAAAACCATCATATTGCATGAAAAACGTTTTATCAAAACTTTCATGATTTATTATCATTTTGATACAATTAGTCGTGGCATGAACGTTCCATATTTATTTGATCATCTTACAAACCCGGAAAATTTCATGTGCGCTCACGCCTTACTTCTTCCAAAATCACATTTATCATATTACACGTAGTCCGTTGTGCTACTAACCCTTTGCGCAGTTATCAAGCATGACCATCTCAAAAAACTAAGGCAAGGAGCTCGTCTGAGCCGCGCGTATCCACCCTTGGTAAGTCAAGACCCAAGGTGAGCAGACGACCCGAATCACGCGTACACCCTATCTTAAAATAGAGTTAAATAAAGGTCAAGCCATTATTTAACTCGGGGGCAAGTGATGGATATACGCATGATTCGGGCTCGGTTTTAAATTATTCGGACCTCATACACGCACGTAAGACCCACTACGAAACCCAATTTCGAGCTAACCGGGGGAAACCGGGCAAGTCGCGAACTTGCCCGGCACCCCCGGGGGCTTACCCGGAATTCCGGGTAAGCTTAGCACCCCGGGGGTGTCGCGCACACCCCCCTTTTGTCTCGAATGTATAGGAGACCCGATTTTTAACTAACTCCTATGTGTCCGAGACCTATGTTTCAAAGCCGCGCGCGTCCCGCTCGTGACAGCCGCCTGAGACGCGCGTCAGAGTCCTCTTCCCAAAGCTCTCCCCAGCATCCCGGTTCACATTTTCACATTGAACCGGGTCAAAACCGGCTTACGGTCCAAGGTTGCCTATAAATAGCCACCTTGGGGGTAAACATAAAAAAAAAAGTCACTTTGGGGTGAGAATTGAGAAAAGCTCTGACCTCTCTCTAAACTTTCTCTCTCTAGAACTGTCTAATGTTGATCGTCGGAGTGAGCGCACCAAGCACCCCCCTCTCCACGGGAGTTGCTCGGTAATGCTCCTCTTGCAGGTACGGACGGACAGTCAGCGAGAGAGCCCGAAGGACTTAGTGCGATTTTGAAGACGAAGCCAAAGGCCCGTGCACGACCCTAGGAGACGGACTTGGCCCTAACAAGGTCGCACCCAACCTGAAGACATCGACAAGTTACTCAGCAGACAACCCGCGTTAACTTGGTCGAAACAGTAAGATAAACGACATCGATCATATACCTACCTGCATGTGGGCTTGAAGAGTTTTTATATACTCGAGCCGAAGTAATTAGTGAAACCCAAAACATTAATAATATCAAAAGAACATTGAGAAAGCAGCTCCAATGGATGAGATGTTTCAGTTGAACCTTGTACTTTGTCATGTTTATTTGCATGGAATAACCAAGTAGGTATGGTATATATATATATATATATATATATATATGCATATAGTACATGTCACTAATGATCTTATATATAGATAAAATGGAGAAGAAATATAGTTGGATTTAATTTAATTAGAACTACAATAGTTAATTAGTTTATACAGCAGCCATTAATGACCAAAACCAGGTTGAATTGTTATTATAATAACATTAACCTTCAAGACTCTAAAAAATATTTGGATGCGAAAATGACTGAACTGAATTGAAGATGATATTCTTATTTAAGGGGAAACTATAAAATTAACTTATTCACGCAATTTTTTTATTTAAGTTATTTTTACATAAAATTTTATGCTAGGGTGAGTTAAAAATCAATTTGTATAAACACCAAACAAGATAAACGTGTATAATATATAAATTTTTTATTGATTTAATATAGAAGTCTAGATATTTATTTCGAATAATTCAATTAGTAATATATATATATCAGTTATACATTCAAAATAACACCGGTGATCTCAATTAAAATATATACATTATATCACACCAGTAATTTTTTTTTTATCGTCTGTAACATGAAATTTAATTTTTTTTTTTCTTGTTTCAGTAAACATATTTAGTACCACTAATTAAACTAGTGTTAAACCACTTGTAATATTACGAAGCTAGGATTTTATATAAGCAAGAGTATAAAATTAGAAAAACCAAACAAACAAAAATAAAAATAAACTCAGGAAGGTGAATATAAAATTTTAGAAAATTATTAAAAAGTAAATATTATAAATTATTATCTAAAACTAACATTGCACAAGGCCTAATTTTTTTTTTTTTCTTCTAATGGATGATCTCACGTTTCTTGATAGCTGCTTCTGCGAACTTGCACCTGCAGCTCCATGAAAACACAGAGAGAGAATACTTCGGCATCAAGAAAATACTCTCACAAAATGGTCAAAAGGTATTACGTACTTATAGTCTTACTATATATATATCGTGTGTTATAATTTGACTGGAATGAATTAATCTTCGTATATGATGCTATATCCTTTGAAAAATTATATCATTAGTCCAATGTAATATACGACTTCTAATCAAATCACTAAAAAATTATGAAATAGACACAAAAAATTATTATAATGAAAAGTATGAAATCTCGAAAATAGAGTAATAAATATCACATATTTGTGTGTGAGCGAACAGATCTTATATAACATGTTGGATTTTTCATTTTCTTGTTGTTGGATTTTTATAACAAATCTATAATTCGAAAAAATGAAAAAAAAAAACAATTTTTTATTGTTTAAATTGTTAATTTTAAAACTAAAATCAGTAATAAAAAAAATAGAAAATAACAAATTTTATAGTCGGGACATCGAATACCAACTTTCAAATATAAGATATAATTGTGATTGTATTTAAGTTGTTAACCCTTTATATAATCTCCATTCCCACCTTCCTTAATCAAACCGTAAACGATAAAAATATGTTTACATTTTGGGATTTTAAATCCGAAATATCTAGCTAGTTTAAGAACATTTGCTTGGAATTAGTATATTACTAGGTGCTTTACCCGCGGGTGCGCGGGTGATTTGCTATATATTTTTAATTAATTAATAATATACTATTTCCTTAAGCAGGTGCATTATTACCCACACTGCAAAGGAAAAAAATAAACTTTAAAATTTTAAGTTTATAAATGTTTGGTGAATTTATGTAAGCTTATCATCCTCTAAAATATTTAAAAAAAAAATGTAATAACATTTAAACATCCATTAAATGACCTTAAATGACTTAAGGGCTCTCAAATTTTGACCACGAATTCACTGGGAAGCGATCTTGCCCGTTGGGACTTGACGACTCACATATATTTACTATCTAAAAACGTTTGGGCTTCCTTAGGTCATGGTAAAAATTCTCATAAATTTGAAGTGCAACTTCAGTCTAAAAAATGTGGGCTTCATTAGGTCCGGCCCAACTTCAGACTTAAAAAAAAAAAAAATTAAAACTTAAAAGTTGAAGCGGAGCTTGGATGTTAACTGTAAAGAGGCAAGATTAGGTTATCTAAGGAGGCGCCGCAAGAATGAACCGACATTGAGAGTATACCAGCGAATCTCCCGTCGGTGGTTCCTCATCGGCTCATTCGTCTGTCCCGTCTGTTATTCTCTTCGATCGAGCCATGATCTCTGGTGGAGGTGGTGCTAGCATGGTCTCCGGTAGAGGTAGCCCTATGGTTGAACAACCGATCTCGCCATCGAGTAAAATTGTTGAACAACCGAAAGGAAGTTTCTGACTCTGGTGGAAAGAGTCGGATCAGCTGAGGCACAACATAGCAATTTGGTAAATATCTATACATGTATTTTTTTTCCTCCTGTTTGTTGCACTTCCTGATTATATAACCCCTTCAATCAAACGCTTTGTTTCTTCCTCCATTAATTTATAAATTTTTCGTGTTACAAAAATAATTGATGGTACCGTTCCGAAATTGATGGTCAACAATTACACTGCTTCAACGACGATTCACACGATCCCTTTAAAATTCTCTGGATATGTACCGTTGGGCAATTCATGGCTGGCAATTAATTGCAAACGTTTAACATGAGCTGACGTGTGAAGCTCGTGGTGATTCTCGACCGAGACCAGCAGTATTAGATGAATCGATGCCAAACGGTGCCGTTTTCAGATGTGTAGAGTTCAATGAAAATGGAGTTTTGTTGGGTGCGACGTCGCAATGAAAACTACTAAGAAGCACTGTTGTCGTTTTGCACTTCACAAAGTGAATACTGTGTCGTTTTATATGATGATGTTGGAGTTAATGATATGGTGCATTTACCGATTAAACGAATTATTGTATACGTGGCAAGCTTAGAGGTAAACAAAATCAGGATTAGTATAATATTTAGATTTAGATTAGATTTAGATTTAGATTAGATTAGATTTAGATTTAGATTAGATTTAGATATTTAGATTTAGATTTAGATTAGATTTAGATTAGATTAGATTTAGATTTATATGATGATGTTGGAGTTAATGATATGGTGCATTTACTGATTAAACGAATTATTGTATACGTGGCAAGCTTAGAGGTAAACAAAACCAGGATTAGTATAATACTAGGTGCTATACCCGCGCGCAGCGCGGGTGACTTTGTTAATATTTATAAATATATACATATAATTACATTTGAAAAATAATAGTGATCAATTTCGAATAAATTAAATCGGGTTAATTTCGAGTGACTTAATAGGTATTTAGACAAAGCATTAAATAGAAAATTGCTAGTTGAAATTTAACTGAGTGTGCAATTGGCTACGTGAACATTATTTAAAATTAAAAAATAAAATTTTAGGATGCTATATTTTGTATTCTAAAAAAATATAACCAACATAAAGAAATTTTAAAAACATGTTTTAATTATATTGAAAAAAAATTCTTTTATTATTTTTCCGATAACATTTGTGTTTATATTTTCTTAAAACATATATTATTTAAAATTGAACTTTAAATAGAAATTAATGTAAATAAATTGGGCCAAATTTTATTTAAGGTATTAATAATTGAGTAAAATGGTCCAAACCCACAGCCCAAATATCCACAAGCGTCATCCTTTATCAGTTGAAATCCCTACCTATTTCTTTTGAACTTAATAGTTAATACCCATCCGCAGCCATCACCATTAACACTCCTTCGTTATTCTTCTTCCAAATCCTTTTTAATTTTTGCCATTTCTTCCAATTCCACAATGCCAGCAATCAGCAATTCAACATAAACTGAGATCCAACGGTCAGGATCGGGCTTGAAGCAAGCAATTAATGGGCTACACCATCGTCCACATCGTCGTTACTTTAATTTAGTATTCCAACTTTGAATTCGGACATGCCCTTGGACCAGATGATGGAATGAGAGCTTTGGTCTATGGGGCTCTATTCGAGCTTTCATATCTGTTCAGTCTGAGCAAAAACTGATAAAATACGAGGTAATTGTTCTGTTTCGGTCCATTTGATTTGGGTCTCTCAAATATGGGTTTCATCTCTTCGGTTGTTCTATCAGGACGTATTTCATCATCATGTAGATTTTCTTCTTGATGCTGCTGTAACATTTGTAATCATCAGATCCTTAAGTTCACTCTTTTCATGATTATGCAGCTTGTTTTTAGGTGGTGCTTTAACATTTGTGGCTCAACATGATTGCAGGTTGTGGCTGTCAGGCGTAATAAAGTTGGAGAAAAGAATGAACCTGCAATGTAGGAACAGATGCTTATCGATGCATGCAAGCCAAGATAAGCTATTAGTTAGAAACAGATGATTTTCAGAAAGATAAAAAGAAAAGGGAACATATATTTTTTTCATTACGGTATGTATTGTATACCATTATTATAGGTCCTCTTTCGGAAAGACTAAATGATTTTTTTTAAATAAATTTTCTACCGTTTAAAGATGTTTGTCGCCGCCTTCAACACCGGCCGAGTGAAGATGTAATGACCAGTGCCGCATTTTTAACCCTGTTAATTGATCTGCATAATCTCTGGACTACGGAACCTCCATAGGTCGAAGGTTTCAAAATGTATTTATAGATCCACCAAAGACAACGTAGGAAGGAAGATGATGAGATTCATCTTTGTGGCTTCTCCCTTACGGTTTCACTTCATATATTTATCTCCCTGTATTTTTTGTTTTAATAATTATGGTGATTAATTAGGGCTTTAATTTTACTACATAAATACATTAAAATTTCTTCTCTCCCCATCGTGCATTTACTCCTTTCAGTAACTGAAAGTTAGCCTTTAAGGAGATTTAGTGTCTTTGAGTTTTTTCAAATAATAAAATTTCTTGATAATATTTAGATTATTGGTCATTGTTGATGTGGCGTTTTGCTGATGTGGCGTTTTGAGATTTACTCTTATTATCACACCTTCCAAATTAGAAGATAAGATGTGATAAGAACGACGTCGTTTTTTTATGTGCTGACTGATGACTATAGAATTTTACTTTTGCTACGTCGTTTTGGCTCTCAAGACATACTTTGATGAACAACAGAGGAACTACGTCGTCGTATTGAATGCTTATATGCTTTTGATGTGTGGTTTTACTATGCCGTTTTGTCTGGGAAGGCATTAATTATGCTGACGTGGCATTATGTGGTTAATCCTTAGAGCTAATCCATCAGAATTAGTATAATACTAGATGCTGTACCCGCGCGTCGCGCGGGTTAAATGTGATAATATAACAAATATGGATATATTTTGAGAAAATACAATATAAATTATAATACAATTTTTTTTTTTTTAATTTGGGAAAAAAATGCACCATTGACCATGAATTGTTTTTTACAATTAAGAAAAAATACATAAAATATATATAAACATAATAATATTATATAGCGATAATAATAATAGTATGATATGCATAATATATAATAATAATAATAACAATATGATTTTTACTACAGTTTACAAAATTAATCCTAGACTATAACTTGGGCTGAAAAGTTAATCATAGACTTTGAACATTATTTCGGCAGTATCAATAATGTAAAACTATGAAACCCTAACTAATTATTAACAACAAAAAAAAACCGTAGCTAATTAGCAAGCAGTAAACCTACCTAAGAGAAGACATGTGTAGGCAAATATCACGGGCAGAGAGAGCTAAAGGGAGATGGAGACCGAGAGATCCACTCGCCAATCGTTCTCCTCTCTGCAGCAAACAGAGCAAAAGTGAGACGAAGACCAAGAAATATTTGCTTGTTGTCGCCCTTCTACCTTCAATCGACTCCGCTGCCTTCATCCGCTTCATCTACGGTGAGAGGGTGACCTTTGATTGATACATGGAGTGTTATTCATTTATTGTCTCAATTTTCCAGGTGCAAAAATCATAATTTCAGCAGCAATTCTTCTTCTTTATATAATAGATGATTTTGTAGTAGTGAGATTCTAGGTAGATGAATGGTCATTTTTTATGAATCGGTTTTGTATATGGTTAATTATTTATGTGAATTAATTTTCAGTTTTATATAGGTTATATTAATGCGAATTAATTGTACAATTGCTTCGATAAAAAAAATTGTACAATTGTTTCTGGTAAAAGAAGAGTCTTATTGTCGAATGAATTTTTTTTATAGCGTTAAATTGTTAATTATTGTATTAGCTTTTATTATTTTGATGTGTCTTAATGTGAGGCGTTGAAATTGAAATCTTATTGGCTATAAGACTGATGATGTATCAGCTGTAGGTTTACTCTATTAGTCAAAATCATCGAGATTAGTACAGTTTAGAAGATTTAGAAGATATAGAAGATTAGAATAAGAATAACTGACGCAATAGAGGTTATGGTTTAAAAATAAATGATATTAATAAATTAAAAGATATAAGTTGTTGATGTGTTATGTGATGTGTCAAGCATAAATTCAACGTCTGAGCTAAGACCATCCATGTTAGAGGTGAAGGGAGAATTAATTGTTACCATGAGAATTAATTTGATTGAGAGGTGAGAGAATTAATTGGAGGGAGAAAAGAATAAATTGAAATGATGATGTGTAAACCTCTGATTTGACGATAAGGCTGATGTGTCGACACCAGAAGAGCCCACAATCAGGATTAGTTGGAGAATTAATTGTTACCATGAGAATTAATTTGATTGAGAGGTGAGAGAATTAATTAGAGGGAGAAAAGAATAAATTGAAATGATGATGTGTAAACCTCTGATTTGACGATAAGGCTGATGTGTCGACACCAGAAGAGCCCACAATCAGGATTAGTATAATACTAGTTGCTGAACCCGCGCGAAGCGCGGGTTGTTTAATTTTTTTAAAAAAACTATTTTTTTTTAATAAAAAGTGACAATTATTTAGTATGAATAAAATATACATCATGATAGTATACAATTATCAACTAAATTATAGCTTTTGACAAACTAAATCCTACCTTGTGTTCTTTTTTTAATAAAATAATTGAGTCCGGTGATCGTGATGTGTCCGAACGTGATGTGTAAGGTGTCGTTCTCGTGTAAGGTACATGAAACATATTTATAAACAATAAAATAATACTGGATAAAATTTTAATGATCAATATCAAGTTCGCCTAAACCATCTAGTAGAAAAAAAAAATTAAGTTGTTTTCAAATTTAAGTGAATAATAAGAAGGAAAAAAACTAATCTCTTCCATGACTATTTATTCAAGATTAATAAATCATGTTAGGTGTTATGTTAGGTCTTAATTTCGTTGAATCTAAATGAAAGAGAAAGTCAATTATCTGATGCCATAAAATTGGTTAAAAGTTATAATTTTTAAATCAAAAGTCAAATATACGGAAAATCAATATTAATATATAAAGAGTTAGTAAATTAGAAATAGTAATTCCCTAAATCAATATTATATTATTACATAATTATATTTACTTATAGATAATTCCCTAATTTGGTGTAATACTTAAAAATTAATTACAATAGAGCAATACAATTAATTCTCGAGTAAACTTTCTAATTATTAGTTAATTAATCAAATCAGATCACGAGCATACTATATTAACCACCCATATATATATAATATTACACAACTCTAGTCATATATATTAACATATATTTAGCCCAAATTGTTTTTATTATTATTTAACAAAAAAGCCTTTAAAGCCCATTTCATAACCCACTCACATTAATAGCAGTAGCACTAAGCCACTAACCTGAATATTTTCTCCAGCTGTTGATTTCCATCACTAATTTTGAAGTTTCGAGAAGAAGTTTTAGACATGGAAACCTAAGCCAAACTCTTCCTCTTAACAGGTTCCTCGCCCTCATCCGCCTCCAGTTGGAAACCGCAGCCTCTTCCCGCAGCAGCCTCGTCTCGCAGCAACCTCCTCCAGCCGCAGCCTATCTCTAACTTTTAACTATTGTCTATCTGGACGCTGCTGTCACCGTTCTGCCCGTCGCAGATTGGGGGAAATCTTTCCTAACGGTAAGATCTGCCAATTCAACGTGCTCACACCCATATGAAGTGTCCCGGTTACTTCCACCTAACTGTTGGATCGATGCATGTGATGAACCCGTAGATGCGACTCCACCAGCTTCATGCAAAAACAGATAAAAGCTGAGGTAATTGTTTGATTTTGGTCGATTAGATTTTTAGACTCACAGATCTGAGTTTCATCTTTTTCTCTACTTTGTGTTAGTGTCGGATGTGCTTATTTCCGTGAAAATGTGGCCTTTTCTGAAGCTCAGACTGTAGCATCCTCTCTAATAATTCAACTCCAAATATCAATCGGTCTCCTTTACTCTCAGTTCCAGATGCTCATGTCAAGTCACCAATTCTGAATTTTGGCACTGACCATGTACAGATATATACTTACTAATCCTGAGACCCAAAAAGGCTTACATTTATTGAAAATTACTCGGTTTAAGATAAAGTATCATTAACTGGCAAATTCAGTTTCACATTTGATGTTTTTGAAGAAGCTAGAACGACGTTTTCATTAGGGTTAATAAATTTCATTAAATTTAATTGTTGATTCTCTTTTTCTCTGCATAGTCTTCTATGCGTTTGTTTTTAATCAATTTTTTTAACCGAAAGGAAAATTAATTCAATCCAACTGATGAATTGTTGAAAGGAGAAAAGTCGAAGCGAAGATAAGATGATGAGGGGAGACATTTATTGCATGCTGGATAATGCATTTTCTTTCTTCAGTTACTTAATTGATCAGAGCGGAGCGGCGTCGTTTGTCTTTGCTGCGGAACGGAGCGGAGCGACGTCGTATTTTGAGCTGGTTGACATGACGTGTTAAGCTCTGGAGCATTCTGGACCAGAAACCATCCGCTTTAGATAAAGCAAATGTACGAACGCTGTCGTTTTTTTGTGGATATATAAATCGGCGTCATTTACACAAATCATACTTATTGTGTGAAAAATTTAGAAAGAGGAGTCCACCGTCGTTTTGAATCGAATAACTATGCGTTTTAGGAAGAAGATTCTCTGGACAAAGAAAAAACATAACACGTGGCGGGCTATTAGAATAAGATAATCAGGATTAGTATATTATTTAGATTTAGATTTAGATTAATTAATATTTGGGTTTGAATTGGTCTATGTATATTACGTACTTATAAGTCTTATATACAAACAATTACACTATACGGTGCCAAGTGTGTCTCACCGACAACTCCATTTCACACCGCACAGAAGACCCAACTATTATTACAAGTTATATGTTTATTATGAGCTCTGAAGATCCTCATGAGATGATGGAGCAGATGATGAACACTTTGGACACGTGGCACGCTTCAGAAGAACTCATCCATCCCCTCACCGCCGCCACAACCACCACGGACACGGCTACGCCGGCGTCGAGCCCACGGATGAAGAAGCCAAGAAAGTATCGGGCATCGAAGAAGAAGCCAGCCACCGTTCTCAACGCAAACCCTAACAACTTCAGGGCTTTAGTGCAGCAGTTCACCGGCCGCCGTCCTAGGCCTTCTTCAGCCGCCGCCGCCGCCGTGCTCGGGCCACGGCGAGCCCCGATCAACCTTAGCTTCAGTAACTATCAATATGCTCCTCCACCGCCGCCGCTGCAACTCCGAGACGAGTACAGTCATCACCAAGGATTAATTAGCAGTGCTGATGTGTTCTCCAGCTTCCTCGACGATGAAGGTGTAGGAAAACGGACGTACATGCCAAGCAAACCAACAACCGAATTAGTACGTACACAATACGGTAGTTATAGGAACGATACGTTACCTTCGTGTTTGGCGGTTTGCGGCGGCGGAAGCGGAAGCGGATCGTCGTAGTCGGTTCGGAATCACGGCGGTGGGGATGCCGGTCGGAGAGGTACGTCACTAAGGCGGAGCGTACCTCGGTCTCCACGAGCGATGACCCTATAGACACCTAGAGAGCTCTATATGTGGAGTGGATGGAGTAGCGTGAGATATATATATTCTCCTAGACCACCAAGAGGGTCAATATATAGCCAAGGAGAAGCCCATGGGCAGTTTACAACTTTGGGGACCTAACACATTGGTCCCCGCTCTTTTTATGGAGCGGTTGTCGACTTCGGGGACTCGACATATCGGTCCCCGATCTCTCCGAGACCTACACTAGCACCCCGTATGGGTGCAATATCCTACATCTCCCACTCACACATAACGGGAGTGCTCAGTGTGTGTGGAAACGTATTTCCAACATCTGTCTGTCTTTCATACAGGGCTCACCCGTGCGACCGGCATACTTTGCGAGAGCTAGGTGCTGTACATCTGTTAGGAGTATACAGCCTCTCGTAGTGAACAACCAACAAGAGAACTGCTGTACATCTGTTAGGAGTATACAGCATCTCGAAATGGATAACCAACTAGAGAACGGTAAGTATGCTTGTACCCTAGATCATCGAACCTCATTTAGGTATTCTCAAAAATCTCATTATACCTTGTATTCACAATCATGAAACTAATTCATGACTGGTGCACCGGTGAACACAATTCAAAAAGAGGTCCCGTTGATGATCTTCCTCTTCTCACGATTCCTTCAACACTAACCCGACTCGCTTTTCTAGACATGCCCCGCCAGGCCGAATCATTAGTAGCCTCTTGGAAACACACTAAGCTAGCGAACATCGTGTCAGGTCTCAAGTCTCTGATCGGAGTCGTGAGGGTACACAATCTGGAACCTCATAAGGATCCTGGGTCTCACACTACAACAAGCTGAGATCATGCTTGTGTAAACCCGTGCTCGCATAATAGCACACACGGTATGAAACGTGTGTCACAGCACTCTTCTCCTTTATCCATGGAGTGTATGTCATTTGTCTCAAAGACAGTGCTGTGCGGATGTCTGTTCAAATGCCGCATGCATCTAAACCAGAGTCCACTAACTCCCATCCCGCTCTAAGGTAATCTACGTGGAACTTCATTCCACTAAAGTTATCGATGACCGCACGTCAACGAGCGACTTATGAATTCGAGCAATTAGCTCTCTAACCATCCACTTGACGATTTTAAGCTCAAAATCTTGTCTCATCTCCCATTCGTCACACAGACGTAACGTCCCCTAAGACGCGGAGGCGGTTACTCGTGTGAGAGAGTTAACCTCTAGTTTACCCGACATACATTTAATATTCGAGTGAATGCACATTGCAATCACAATAAACATGTGTGTATTCAAATCAAACGTATTGATAAAAATGAACATTGTGATGTGATCATTGGGAAAAATAAGCAAGCTACCTCGCTTTTTACACAATGTTCAAGACCACTTGTCTTCATTGTGATCAAATGTCGATGAATTGCACATATGCAAGGGCTTTACGGACATACCGTTTATCCATCATTCATCGACTATCACTTCACATTCACTATCTTGCATGCAACCATGCCATATGCACAGTTATATTTGGTCTTTTGAATGTCCAAACATTCTTAGGATCCTCTTCGGAAAATATTACAGTACAATTACCAGTAAACTAACACTGGAGCAGTACTATGCATGATCCGGATTATATAGGAACCTTATGGACCAAACTTAATCATCGGTTGCTTTTGCGAGAGCACTAGCTTCATTCGCATATAGTGAAGTATGCACTCGTTTCTCATTATCTGATGGCCAGTCAGTAAGAAACATCTTCCTAAGGAAGTCGTTACTCCCACTAGGAACAACTTCACTATATTTTGTCATACACATATGTACAACGCCTCAACAACCATCGTTCTCCGATCCTTGAGCATCAATCCAAGTCGAGCCATATGCCCGATTTAATAACGGGTCTAGTGCACGTCACAACATGCACAAGACACCCGACTGAGCTCATCTTAATTAAGACATTTAGCGCATCAAGTCATGACCTTTATACAGAGTTAGCTTATCGAGGTAATAATATGATCAATCACCCAATAAACATATTCTCTCAAATGATCTCTTAGAAACAAAATTCCAAGATTATATTGATTTACCCTTGATATATCAACTAAGTCTCGTACTCATTTGATTAACTCCGTAACTACCAGTACGTACTATTTATCAAGCACATTTGCTTTACAAGATTTTGTTGATGTTTTAATAACAGTCTTAGTCCATAGTGACTAAAACGTCAGACATGACAAATCACGTCTTCATCTATAGCCTTGAGAGAATAAAGTAGAATGCTAACGGACCACCATAATCCAAAAGCTGCATTCTCGTACCACAATACGGAGAAGTGCTTTCGATTTCTACTTTGATATTTCAAAGGCAATATCTACATCAAAGATCAACGTGACTGGGTTTATGCGAATACAACACTCGCAATTATTCGAGACACATCTCAAATTTTTCATGACTTTTAGGACCTCACTGATCCATTTGCGCTTCGCGTCATCCATCTTGTCCTCCATCATCCTTAAAGGGTATTAGAAGCCACATAAGCTCCCACTAGGATTAAGAACCTTTTGTACACGCTCCCACTGGAACGATAACCTTTACTCATTTCGAGTAACAACATGAGAGTTCTTACTCCAACTTGAACTAAGATCATGACCAAGATCATTTACATTCGCAACTGATGGTGAAGAAACGCGAGCATGACGAGAAACACATTCAACATCTGCAAAAATCCTCCCACTCGAATGAAGTTATCTTGGTACATTTAGCTCAATAACTCAAAAATGAGTCACAACCCACTTTTTCCCTTTATAAGGATAAACATGTTCATTTCGACATCTTTTAGTTTAGGCACAAACTTGCTCCCACTTTCGGACTTTTCCGGATCATAACGTATATGAAGTGGTATGCAACTTATAGTTGGGCACTTGATCAAGTTGACAAACATTCGTCTCGATATAAGGTGGGTCCTCCTTGTGGAGAGACCCGGATATTACCATAGGCAGTGTATTATTGGACCAATGTTGTCACTGACTTAATCATCTTCAGAAGCGTATCACCTACGTCTTCTAGCAACAAACGTATGTTGCAAAGTGCCAAAAAAATAGTCAACATAATGAACTATCTCTTAATATGGCGTATCTTTACAAGTCAAGTCGATGAACTAATCATCGTCTTAACGTATATGAGAACCAAAAGTTCTTTATCTATTCAATTCATCTACAAGACTCGCTTAGCCATCTATAGAATATTAAATAAATATACAAGATACGAAACATATTTAATCATTCCCACAACAAATATGGGCTAGTAGATGTCTAATTAGAACCTATTCTGGTTGCCTCAAAATAAGGCTTCCGGTCACATCGCTAGCATCCTTGCGATAAATAAATATTTGGATATATTGAAATCATTGCAAGACGCAAGTTCGATATACAATAAATCCACCGGAACTAACCATATATACACAAACTCAATGTCATGGAAACATCAATTGAACAACTAGGTCTAACAGAAATAAAACTGAACATCGGCTATTCGACTAAACAGTAGGGCATTGAAAAACTCGGTTGTCTCATAGACATAGCTTGTTGATGCCAACATATTCGGCTGAAGCTCGAGTGTTCCATTTCCATCATGCTTTAGTCGAGATATCGAAGATCAAATAAATCTTCTTGTCCAAGGCTCAATCCTGAGTCACAACTCAAAGGATAATAATCATATATTGATCAAACTAGAAACTCATAGTCTACTAGTTTAAGCACCAAGACATACCTGACGCTTTGGAGCAGTGCAATCTTTCGAGTAGTGACCGATACGGTTACAACTATAGCACTTTCTCTTAGCCATTTGGACACAACGCGGACGCTTCCGCTCGCCAATTTCATCAGTCTTTTGTTTCTGACTTGACCCATCATGCTCATCCTTCTTACCACGATTCCTTCTCTTAGGCTTCCTTTGAGCTTTGGAGGAAGTCGCCACATGCAACTCAGCCAGAGTACTCTTACTCTTATGCATTTCCTCTTCTAGCTTTAGAAGTCTCTGAACTTCTTCTAGAGTGGCAGCCCAATCAGAGCGGGATAACTGCATTTTGACATGCTTCCACGAATCGTGTAACGAGTGAATTACAACCTGGAGTTTCTGCCTTTGAGTGAACATGTGACCGGCGCGCCTGAGTTCAGCTATCATATCAGCCATATGCCAAATATGCAACTTCATGGAGTGTTCAGGATGCCTCTTATAAGAGGCTAATCTCATAGTTAGGAACTGTATCCTTTCTGTGGAATAGAAACCAAATTTCTTCTTCAAGTCGTCCCAAAGCGCCCTAGCACTCTGATAACCTTGAAATTCCTTGAACACACCATCATCCATAGCACTCAATAAAATGATGCACGCGGTGCGATTTTTCACTTTCCAGGCCTCATAGGCTTTCAGGTCTCGCCTCTGCTGGGCCGTATTCCCCGCTTTAGGCTCTTCCATGTCATTGGATATGGTCTCCAGAATTTCTAGCTTTTGGAGTAAGTACTGAACTTTCTCCTGCCAGACCTCATAGTTATCACCATTCAACTTTAGCGCACAGCTAAGTTCGGCAACAATCTTTTGGAGAACTGATGTCATCCTTTACACAAAAGAGATAACATCTTATCAGGATCATTCAACAAGGCATGCAAGAATTATTGTTCATTATATTTACACATGTTACACTCAACTTTCGTATTGACCGAATTAATTAAAGCAAGCATGTCCCGGAGTCAAAAGTTCACTATGTTCCCAATCATCGTCCAAAGTACATGCTTAGCGAGAATTAATTTTAGCCAATAATCAAGTCAAGTTCCAACCACATTGATTACGTCAACATGCAATCATGATTTAGCTTATACATGAATGACTAACTACACCATGTGACATGCCAAACATGTAATAATAATTAAGCAAGTTGACATGCTCTCAATGTTTACTAACACATGGATTCTACACAAATCATCATGGATCATGCTTAGCATAAAACAAGTATCAACCGAGGAAAACATGCTCTCAAGATTGATATATACAAATATACTAAACAAATTAGCATGGACTAAACATGAAATATTCAAACATGCTTATATGAATGATGATTTGGATAATGACATAATAAATCATGCTAGCATGCATCTCAAATATTCATATACATGGATACTATATAACATGTATCATGCTTAGCGAAATCATGTCATAATAAGCAAAACATGCATGCTCACAAAATGTACGTGTACATGGATGTTAAACAAATTAACAAGTATCATGCTTTATAAATAACTAAAATCTAGCACCCCATTTCAGATTTAACAAGACATATCTCGCATAAAAATCCTTAAAAAGACTTAGGACCCTCATATAAATTCTCAAAAGTTACGTTTAGAGGAACATTCCCAGGTGGACCGAAGGGTTCGCAAGACAGGCCCCAACACTCCCTTTTCTTAGACAGAACCGTAGTTCCCGGGCCAGGGAGGAGGGGGCGCGGTGTCAAGTTTCCGCTTCAAGCTCGGTCTTTCTAGACAGAATTATTTCCCCAATTTCATCTCAAGAATATTATAATCGAGTCTCCTAAGACTTTGCGAAAACGTATTTCGCTTATAGTTAAAACATATTCAAACTACGGGGGCCAACATGCAATTTTAGTAAACATAATGCTAAACAAAATAGCACCCCTAAACATGATACTAATAAAATAAAGCATGCAATTCATTGCTAATAAAGATTAGGGACTATATAGTAAATAAAACTTTTTTTTTTGTCCCATTTTGAAATAAAACTGGCCGATTTTTTTGTTAAAAATACGGTTGACCGAAGTCAACTCTGGAAAAATTGACCCAAGGTTAAATAATAATGGGTCAGCCGAAATAGTAAATGGGCCCAAGTGTTAAAAACATTTTGACCGAAGTCAATTCAGTTCGGCAAAAAAAACTGATCTCGGCCTAAAATTAATCAAATGGGCCCGACTTTGATTTAAAGATTTGTTTGGCCCAATTTGTATAAAAGGCTCAGTTCAGCTTCACATAGAGTTGCTCACGTGAGGGGAATTAGTAATAAAAAGCTCACGTGATATTTTAAAATAAGACCAGACCGACCCGATAAATAAATAGAAGACCGACCCGCGTCATTAAGTCTTCTTCTTCACCCGGTTTTTACGTGAAGAAACTGAAAATAACCTCCATTCCCATGCACCCACTATCCATCCCACTACATCACTCACTTAGTAACCGTTTTTACTCGTAACCACCACCAGCGACACATCACCGGCAACACCGGGGTAACCGTTCGTCGGAAAACTTATTTCCGGCACAATAACGAAATTTACTTAAAATAGTGAGCTCGTCGTAGCGGCCATGGCCGCCACATTTCGTATGGAGGTGGTCATTTCCTCTCTCCATACTATGGCCATTGGAAAAAAAAATCACAAAGATGGCCACACGAACGGAAACGGAATGTAGTGGAAATTTCGCGGCCACACTCGGCCACGAAAACGACCGGGATTTTCGTCGGTTTCATCGATGGGTTCGTCGGGGGTTTGTAGCCCATGTGACCACTAACCTATTGGTGCGAATATGAGCAACAAATACTCACTAATGGAGGGCCGGACAAATCCGAAACGGGCGGAGTTACAAAACTCCGAAAATCGGTGGAAGATCGGCAACACCGTCACGAAGACGATGTCGGAGCCGGAAACCGAACCTTCGGCTCTGATACCAATGTAGGAAAACGGACGTACATGCCAAGCAAACCAACAACCGAATTAGTACGTACACAATACGGTAGTTATAGGAACGATACGTTACCTTCGTGTTTGGCGGTTTGCGGCGGCGGAAGCGGAAGCGGATCGTCGTAGTCGGTTCGGAATCACGGCGGTGGGGATGCCGGTCGGAGAGGTACGTCACTAAGGCGGAGCGTACCTCGGTCTCCACGAGCGATGACCCTATAGACACCTAGAGAGCTCTATATGTGGAGTGGATGGAGTAGCGTGAGATATATATATTCTCCTAGACCACCAAGAGGGTCAATATATAGCCAAGGAGAAGCCCATGGGCAGTTTACAACTTTGGGGACCTAACACATTGGTCCCCGCTCTTTTTATGGAGCGGTTGTCGACTTCGGGGACTCGACATATCGGTCCCCGATCTCTCCGAGACCTACACTAGCACCCCGTATGGGTGCAATATCCTACAGAAGGTTTTGAATCGGGACTCGCTGGGGTGATCAGTGAGGAGTTCCCGGCGGCCATGGACGAGTTGCTGGTGCTGCCGGAGTTGAAGGTTCCAGAAGCTTTCTACTAGCGAGTTGGATATATATTATGTTAGTATAATTAGGGTTACGTTTGTTTCCGACCAAAGGTTAATGATTTAGTAGCTCATACATAGTAAGCGCGTGATTTCTATGTGTAAGTGTTACTTAGATTTAAAAAGTTATTATCTCAAGATAAAAAGTTATGTCAAGTCATATGTAACATAATTTATATATGCATATGAACGCTAAAGTTAGTAAATACAACACGATCTCTTAATTTTGAATATTTCGAATGATTTAGCAACTAGTAGCTATAACTCATCTATAAAGTGCTACTCGTTTAACCAAAAAAAGTGCTACTTACACCCAAAAAACTCAATAAAGTGCTATATATATATAATAGGGTTAACAACCAATTTGCTACCTAAACTTTGAACAATTTATAAATCGTTGTCTGGATTTTAATTTTTTAAAATTGTCTGTCAGAATATTTAATCTTTAAGTAAATTGCTACGTATGTTTCAATTTTCAACAAATTATACAGAAAATGAGTATATTTCCGCCACAAGAGGTATTTTCATGTGTACCCAAGATGCAGTCAAACATAAGTTTAAAGTATTCCAACGAAATGCAGTCAATTGGATGCTCAATTGGACTTCCAACTCATTCAAACCGCGTCTTTCAATTTAGCATCCAATTGAAAGTATTTTGTTGCAGTTCATTAAATTTATTTCTGAATTCATCTTAGATACACGTGAAAAGAACTCATGTAGTGGAAATATGCTCAGTTTCTATCTAATTTGACAGAAATTTAAACATATGTAACAAATTGCTCGAAAATTGAAAAATCAGGTAACCAGTTAAAAAAATATTAAATTTCTGTAACGATTATAAATTAGTTAAAATTTGGGCAACAATTTAATTACTAAGACTATAATAATTAGAGTTAATTATCAAATGACTAGCAAAACACTCAGTAAAATGATTACTGTGTAGTTTTTTTTTTTTTTTTTTTTGAAAATTTACTAGATTATATATATTATATATATATATATATATATTTAATTGTGTAATTTTAACGAAAGTGATCACACATCTTGCATGTATATTTTAAAGAAAAAAAAATGACTTAAGAAAACAACGAAGCTAGCATCATTCACATAAAAGCATACGATTTTATCATGCAGCATTATGTCTATAATTTTTTTTATTATTAGGGATGACGTAATTGTCATTTATGTAAAATTTTAAAAGTATGAAATTTTTTTTTTAACTATACCTAATATTTGTATCATACTATTAATAATATCAATTTTACAATATATTTCACATTTACAAAAATAAAAAAAATGTAAAAAGAACTATCACAAGCATAAATGCATAATGCTTGTGAGAAGCATATATATATATATAAAACATCCGCACAGCCAAATCGAAAAGAAAATTAAAGTTTGAAGGATTGAATAGACGAATTTAGAAGTTCGAGGACTAGAAAAGAAACTGAAGCATATTCTCTACTTGTGGCTGTGGATTGCTCAACAGAATGATTCTTCGGTTGCCCCAGAAGAAACCGGTAGAGAGAGTGTGCGGTGCGTTTGGGTGTCTGATCGGCGACGATGGAAGAACAGAAGCACAGCAATGGAGAAGATCGGCCGTTAAGAGTTTACGCCGACGGTATATATGATCTCTTTCACTATGGCCACGCGCGATCTCTCGAGCAAGCCAAGAAATCGTATGTCTCTCTATCTCTATCTAGACTTTGGTCTTCTCTTTCCTCGATACTGCTTCCTTTGCTCCGGTTCCTCCGGCCGGCAGCCACCGTCGGTCTTCCTCAAAGCTCCGAGCTTGGCGGGCCTAAGGAGGGTTTACAGAGCTTGATGGCTCGCCTCCAGCACTTATAGGTCATTTTACAACCATGGAAGAACAATTTCTGGACATGAAATTCGGAATTCGTATACAATTTGGAAGCCATGGTCGAATTTCTTTTTATTTTTGCTGATCGATTTACTCAGCTTTTATCCTTCAATGTATAGCTTTCCAAATACGTACTTGCTCGTCGGCTGCTGCAACGACGAGGTCACCCACAAATATAAGGGCAAGACAGTTATGAACGCGGAGGAGCGCTATGAATCACTCCGCCACTGCAAGTAGTTCCATAAATTTCATGACTTATTTCCTTGCTTGAAATATCGAGTAGCTTGGGGATTAAGTTTGCTCTTTATTTGATATAGATGGGTCGATGAAGTCATACCTGATGCTCCGTGGGTTGTCTCGAAGGAATTCCTCGACAAGCATAACATTGATTATGTTGCCCATGACTCTCTTCCGTAAGGTTAATCAACCCAATAGTAAATGTTTGTTGTTCGGATCTTGGTCAGACCAATCTGATGATGATCCAATTGATGTTTAAGAGCTGACCATTTCTGCTAGTTTTGTCACATTTTCTTATCATGTGAGAACTGGAGTTTTTTCTTTTGGTATTTAGTTACTCATTTCTATAAGTTGTCTTGTAAAAGGTTTTGTTTCACCCCTGTTTCTGTAATTCGTAGTTATGCTGACACAAGTGGTGCTGGAAATGATGTTTATGAATTTGTAAGTTTCAATTTGCGTTGTTTTTCAATTGAATGTTCCATATTGTTGTGAGAACTTGTCAATTGTTTTAACAACATCATGCAAGCTTTACTTCAAACTATTTATTGAAACTGAAGCTCGTAAAACCCATTTTGGATCTAGGTAAAAGCCATTGGGAAATTCAAGGAAACAAAAAGGACCGACGGAATCTCCACATCAGATCTTATTATGAGAATCATCAAAGACTACAATCAGTATGTGATGCGTAACCTACAGCGTGGTTACTCAAGAGAAGATCTTGGTGTCAGCTATGTTAAGGTATGCGTGTGATTTATATCTTCCTAAAATTTCTGTTTACTTTGGAAAATAAGGTGGCTTTCCTGGAACTTATAATATTCTGTTTAATCATATTTACCAGGAAAAGCGACTTAGGATTAACATGGGCTTGAAGAATCTGCAAGAGAAGGCAAAGAAACAGCAAGAGATGGTGGGAGAGAAGGTTTGCCTTTATTGTTATTATTAATTAACTAAGGAAAATATAAAAACAGAGACAGGTGAAAATCGCTTGTGGCAGTTGAATTGATCAACATATGAACAATCATGCCATATCATGTCATTGATGTTTGTTGCTAGTGCATGGATTCAGAATTTTCTAAAGGAGAATTCTTGGCCATTGCAAATGTTTGCGAATTTTAATCTTTCTTGATCTATATCTTGAATTCAGTTTGACAATATATTATTTCTGTTTTCTGCTTTATAAAATAACAGATCCAAACAGTGGCATCAACTGCTCTTATTCACCGTAACATGTGGGTAGAGAATGCTGATCGATTTGTCGCTGGGTTTCTAGAGATGTTTGAAGAAGGCTGCCACAAAATGGTATATGCAGATTCTCTCTGAATTCTCTTAGGTCTCAGCTTTACATTAACAATAATGATCTAACCTGAGAATTTGCCTGTGAAATTTTTGCCGGCTGTGTCTAGTGTTTAATTGCACTGCCATTGTGAGTGCTTTCGGCAGAATTTTCACTGAAAATTTCTGCCTGTCTAGCAACACTATTACATTAAACATGCAGCTCAAGTAAAGGAGTTTGATCATGAGTATCCACCTATTATGACAAAGTAACCTGTTTTGGGATTCTGATTACTTTTACTTGACCAGGGAACGGCCATCCGAGACAGTATTCAGGATACATTGAGGCAACCGATGAGAGCACTGAGCTATGACAGGGATGATGATGGTGAAGAATTATACTACTACTATGATGAATTTACTGATGAAGAGGATGATGAAGAAGAATATAACGAGGAGCAAGGAGATAAAGTCGTCAATGGTGGAGATAAACAACCACAATCAGAGAAGGATGCCAAGAAATAAACACTATCCAAAGTGTTTCACGTCGTGTAAGATAAGCAGCACCGGAATATCTGTTTATTAGTTGGGTAGCAGCTTGATAGGAGTTATGAAGCATATAAGGTAAGTTATTAGTTGTTATCTTTGAAGTAAAGTAACCTTGCCTTCTTCTATATAGGTGAGGTGTGTGTACTGTTTGTGGTACTTGCATAATTTTTGAAGGATACAATACTGCAAGTCTGTAATATATTGAACTTTGGGTTGTATATATTTTATGTCCTCAAATTATATGTCTCATTTATTGAAAATCATTGATGGTCTGGATATGGAAGAATAGGAGCTTCTATTCATCTTTGGGTTTCATATTTGATTTGGAAGTCGACTCAGACTGTGACACCATACCGAAATTTTGTCAACTCTGCTTTCTTCTGTCCGCTTGCTTCTCCAGTGCACCTGCGAACCCAAAACAGAACTCGGGGAGGACAAGAACAAAGAACTCGGCTTCACAGGTGCATTCTGCAGATACTTGCAGCGCAAGGAAGAGAAGAACGAGGAGATGCAGAAGAGACTCCATTGAAGAGAAGTTTGATTTTTTCATGGAGACAGAGTGACACTGTAGAGGTGAGTTATGATTCTGAGTTGGGTTCTTGTTTATGTTGATGGATATATTACTAAAAGACCAAACACTATCCATCCAAAGTGTTTACGTCGTGTAAGAAAAGCAGCACTGTAATCTCTATTTATTAGTTGGGCAGCAGCTTGATGTGAATAGAGTAGTTTATAAGGTGAAAGGGTTATGTTGTTTAGATAAAATGTGGAGTTATGAAAGCATATAAGGTAAGTTATTAGTTATCTTTGAGCCAAAGTAACCTTGTTGCTTCCTTCTGTGAAAGTGAGGTGTGTGTCTGTTCTGTTTCTGGAATATGCAATTTTTTTTTTCCCGAGACAATAGATTTAAATTAACTCTATGTTAAAACGGTGAAAGTAATTCTTGCAGATGAAAAAGTAAAAAAACCAAAAGCTTAGAGAATATATGAACACTAAGTAGGAAAGACAATTTAACAGGATTCTCCTTTTCTCATAACCATCAAATGAACCCAAAAGGAATATTAACACATGCACATATAAAACTTCTATTATAAAAGTATTTTTTAAGAAAGAAAGACTCGGAGAATACATGCATGTATTAGTAGGAGAGACAATTTTACTGAATTCTCCTTTTCCCGTAGTTGTATCCATCAATTGAACAACCCAAAAGGAATATGTACACATGCAAATATAGAACTCATATCTCCTTTTATTTAATATTAGGACTATCTACTATATTATATTAATTCGGCATCGGAAGCCCGCTGGTCGACACGTGTACAGTCCACGCAGTCACCGTTTCCTAATTTAATCGGAATTTAATAGGGGTTCTCTAAATTTAGATACATAATATTGATTGGTTGAAAATTAAGAAGCATTTTTATTTCTAATTTTTGTCTCTACTCAATTTATAGAAACAAATTAATTAAAAGTTTCCTTTTAAATAGTAAATCTATACAGTTTGGTTCCGGAAGACCATAGGCCGCCACATAAGCATTTATTAATTGTTTAATTTTTAAAAATATAACAAAATGGAAATTCTTTGTAGAAAATATAGAATATAAGCAACCATCGTATATTATTTGGCCAAAAAAAAAAAAAAGCATTCATCGTATATATTATAAATATATATATAACTAAACCCTAAAAACCTAAACCCACCGTATATGTCTTATACTTGGAATGTATATATATACAACCAATTAATTTGACCTACATATATATATATATAAGTTAAATACAGACGTGTTATATACACATGTGATTACAATTTACAATGAGGGTGTGAGCGTGTGGCAGTAGGCAAGGGAGGAGGAGGCTATGGTGCGGTGCAGTTGGAAGACATCGATCGGCTATTTACGTATAACACGATGATATATTTAGAGCGAAGCGGCAAAGGATACCATGCTTGATTTCGATCGGGAAGTGTCTAGACAAAGATCGCTTGCACCTTTTTAAATTGGACATGAACTCAAGTGGTCTAATTCATCGCTCTTTATTAAGGTATATTCTTTTTTTCTTTTCTTTTTTTTTTTATAATTTTTTGTATGATTCTTATTGTTTGTTAATATTTCAGGATGTTATGAGTTGAATATAACGTTATTGTGTTTATGCCGGCATTGACCAAGCTTACTTAATGTTCTGGGATTCGAACGTATATTTCTGAGAAAAATCCCTTTATTTTGACACAAAGAAGATACGCAATATGAGTCAAAAGGCGATGTCCATAAAATTCTTTTGGGCATGAATAATGTTTTTTTAGCAGCAAATATGTATAATTAGATATTGTCAATGACCCTTTTATTTTTTTTTGGCAAAAAAAAATGTCCGTTTTATTTTTTTTTTAAGTAATATAATAACTCTAATTTTTACTTATTCATGTTGATTTTTTTTTTTTTTTAGTTTTGGAGCTCATAAATAATAAATTTGTTAAACTATGTTTAAGAGACTTTGAAGATCGAAATGTAGATAGCTTAAGAGTACGATCTGCGTGAGATTCAACAAGGTTAGTTTTATTTTACAAATCTTATTATTGTTATTATTTTCAAAATTCTATCACTACTCTGTTAATAATACATTTTTTTTGTTATAATGTTAATAGTACATGTCTTTGTAAATAAAGTACGAGTCTTTTAATTCAATATTTTTCTACATTTAATAATTTTATATAAGGTCATTGCTCTTGGTTTTTTTTTTTTTTTTTTTTTTTTTTTTTGTACTATGAAAACTATGTGGGCAACTTTTAAAGATAAGTGGAATACTAACTAGAAAGAGCAAAACCCTAACTACTCACGGTCACAGATTAATATAAACTTTAATAAACCCTATATATTATTTATTTTAGTAATATATATACATAGTATATATATACATAGTGTATATATATATATATATATAGATGATACTATTATTTTATATTTATATATATATATAGTAATTAATGTAGGTGCATATCGAGTATTAGAAATAAATTTTACTAAATTTTATCTCTTTGACAAGAAATATTATATCTAAATAAATAGGAGTTGACATTCATATCCTTAGCTTTAATTTTATAGATGTTATTATAATATTTTTGTTTTTTTTTTAATATAACTAACCTTAATAAACCCTATAAATATTTTATTTATTTTAATAAAAATAGATATATAGTATATATAGATGATAATATTGTTTTTATCATACATATTAAAATATAATATACAAATTCACCGGCTAATGAATGAAAGTTATATCTCTTTGGGAAAAAAATTATATCTAACTAAACTAAATCTTATATACTAATTAAATAGGATTGGAAATTCATATACTCAACTTTAGATTTTATTGATGCTATTATAATAGTTTTATAAAAAAAAATATGAATAATACTCAAACAATTACCTAAAAATATATACATAATTTTTATTTTAAAATTAGGATAAATAAAGTATTTTAATTTTTTAGAGTTCGCCAATTCTAATAGGTTTTAAAAAAATCACACAAAGTATACGTGTCAAGATTGGAACGGTGGGACACGATCAGAAACACAAATAGTGGGGCAGGTGATCTGGATCCCTTAAAAGCACCACGTTTCAAAATATTATTTTCATATAATACATTTAAGAATATTTCATATAATATATAAATATATGTTATATAAATAATGTGTGTGTATATATATATAGATGAGTATACGTCATATTGCCATGTGCAAATTAATCCCACTTATTTGTATTCTTATATTTGTATAAAATATTGAGATTTTCTTTTTCGTTTAGGAAAATTGATGAAGAAAATGTAGCAATGAGGTTGAGAAATCTGATGAGATCAAGCAAATATTTGAAGAAGAGATTGTCAAAGCCGGTGAAGTTGCATGACGCCATTGCAACTCATACATGCACGTATGTAGTGGGAAATGTTTTATCTATCTCGAGGTTGTTTATTTTGACTTGGATTGTCGGATTTATTTCAATTACGTAAATGTGAATTTCACGAGATATTTTACTTCGTTATATTTTATAATTCACTATATATATATTGGTAATGGTTGAAGGGATTTGTTGTTCGTCCATCAAATTCGGTTTTTGAGAGTTTTCTTTTCCCTTAATTATATGGTTTTATCTCCTTACACACAATGAATTGTCTAAGACTACCCCAATGAACATTATTTGAGGGAATATAGTTCAAATTTCCACCATAGAGTCATAACATCAAACCATTGCCACTGTTATTACTTATATCCACCACATATAGTCTAGATTTTGTTGATTTGGTATTTTTCAACAATTAATCAATATTTGTATGCGAGAATAAAATGTAGCAATAAAGAAGTGCAGTAAAAGATAATAAAAATATAATACTACTCATGGAATCAACAAAATAAATATACTAACTATATACTTTAAAAAAAATTACTATATCCTTTCTAAAAAGTTTATTTCGTGTCTACTAGATATCATACTTATAATTTCTACTTTTTATGGATACTATATAATTATTACAAATATAATACTATATATGGATAATACGTAAGTTTACCTAGAACAATGAATGAAGTTCTACGTAGAAGAACAATGTGAGATATGTATTTAGATAATTTGTGGATATTCTTAATTTTTTTTAAATAAAATTACATGTTACGGGGATGGAGAGAGAGCACATATGATCCATTAGAAGATGTATATTCTTATTAGATCTTGAAGATATAATATTGAATTTTTTTTTTATATTTTAAATTCATATCTACTCTTTCTAATGGTAGGGATATAGTTTAAAAAAAAAAAAAAATGATAAATACAAATAATACATAATATATATATATTGAATTGATAAATTATTTTTGATATATATTTTTATGTAAAATTTTGGATAAACTACTTATTTTAACCAGAATTTTTTTTTTACCCGCGCGGTGCGCGGGGTTAGTGGCTAGTATTATATTAATTCGGTATCGGAAGCCCTCTGGCTGACACGTGGACAGTTTGTCCAGTCAGCGTTGCCTAATTTAATCGGAATTTAATAGGGGTTCTCTAAATTTAGATACATAATATTGATTGATTCAAAATTAAGAAGTAGTTTTATATCCTATTTTGGTCTCTACGCAATTTAAAGAAACAAATTTATTAAAAGTTTCCTTTTAAATTCATTATCTATACAGTTTGGTTCCGGAAGATTATAGGCCGCCACGTACACACAATATATATAGTATGTAAATAATATATATCAACGACTTCTTTTTATATAATTAATCTGTGTATTTCTTCTTTTATTATGTAGGGAAATAAATTAAAGCATCTTCCAAATATAGAACGTGAAAGCCATAAAAGAAGCAATGTCTCATATTCGTCAAAATATTAAATTTATTAAATAAATATGTCCGGTATTTTTGGCCAAATTATATATCCGGTGTTGATATTGCCATTAATTGATAATAATAGTTATAGAAAATACTAATATTAAACACCTTAGAGCATCCACAATGGTTTTACATAAATTGTATTCTTTAAAGTTGCCACGTAGACATTTATGTACACTTTAAGTAATACGTAAATTTAAGACACACGTAAAAAATATTTTCTCTGCAATCGTAATACTTAAACATATTCCTTAAATATATTTTATTATTAGATTTTCCAACAACCACCAATAAGATATTAGCATTAATTATAAAATGAATTAATTTATAATAAAAAATTGGTTACGTAATACATAGTGCATTACTTAAATTTAAGGAATGCTTTATGTAAAAACATAAATTTACGTGTGGGTCCCATCTTTAAGGAATGCTATGTAAAACCACTGTAGATAGTTTTTGTTGCTTTACTTAAATAAACATGTAGGGCCCACGTTTACGTAATCTTTACGTAATACCATTGTGGATGCTCTTAAGGATACACGCATGTTCTATACTTCCTGGAGGTTACCTTCTTTTTATAATGTTAATTAGTCAATAAATAATTATAAATTGATAGTATATATACATATACATTCTATTCTATTCTAGCATATAAAAGCACTTTTGATCCTCACTCTACTAAGTTTAGACCGTGATTTTCATCTAATCCATATGCAACTGAAGGTCTAAACCGATAATCGAAGATATTCCCAACATCAGTCACGATCTCGAGCAATGGCTCCCTCCAACCACACCTCATCTCGATCATTACTTCATTTTTATCGACTCGACAAATAAACGGTAAGAAACATCGATGTAATGCTCGATTTTCTTCCCATAAATTCTCTAATAATTAATTCTTCTATTTTGTCTCGATGGTCTTCCCCGGATCGAGCTTTAGATCTAATAAGTTTCTTTATTACTGCAATCTACTTTCAAGATCAGATGTGATGGAGCTGAAACTTTCACAAGACAAGACGGTGAAAGATATCGCAGATGGTCTAAATTGCGCCATTTACAACCCGTGTACGTAGTTGCAACCATAATAAAGCAGGTCATAGTAGTGTGCAATAATAATAATCGTACTCGGAAGATCATAATAAGTTGGTTACGAATTGCGATAATATTTATCTTTTGACATTGTAGATACCTGGTAAATTGGTAGAGCATTTCTTGGGACAGAGTCCATATTAGTCTAGCTAATTGTAATGTTATAACTTAATTATTAGTTTGGTTCTTTATTTGTTGGTGATGGGTGTTCTCATTATTAGTTACGAAATTTAAACTTTTTTTTATTGAAGAAAGAACGACTAATTTATTAAGACAATCAATTTTTTTTTCATTGGGCTATTATCAATCGATGTTTTTTTAGTTTTTTTTCTTTGATTGAATTGATTATTTAGTTAGTAAATCTTTTTTTTTTTCATCCATATGTTTGGCTACTCATTTTGACATCTGTTCTATACAAAATTTTGTATGTTTTGGATAGTCAATCGATCAGTAACTTTCAAAACTAACATGTGAAACCGTCCTCGATAATATGTGCGGGCAAATATAAATATTTACATCTATTTCTTTTAATTCATTTTTTTACATATATTATTTTACAGATAATTTATGAATACGTTATATCTTTATTTACTTTTTATTTATTAAGACCATAATTTTTTTTCGTTAATATATGACAATATGATGATGAGAGTGAAGAAATATAGAAGTTAGGGTTAATATCAATCAATGTTTTTTTAAGTTTTTTTTTTCTTTGGTTAAGTTGATTATTTAGTTAGTAAATCTTTTTCTTTGATTTTCATCCATATGATCATTTTGATATTTGTTCTTTACAAAATTTTGAATGTTTTGGATAATCAATCAATCAGTGACATTCAAAATTAAATGTGAAATCATTCTCGATAATATTTGCAGATAAATGTAAATATTTGCATTTATTTCTTTTATTCATTTTATTCATTTTTTCATATATATTGTTTTACTGATAATTTATGAATACTTGATATCTTTATTTACTTTTTATTTTCAGAATGCATCAATTTTTATATGTTTACTACATCTGTTATTTGTCATATTGTTAAGCTACAAAGCTTTTATGTCAATTATTTATGACAATTTTTAAGATATTGTTAAGTTCGTATTTTAGATATGATTTGAAGGTTGTTTTATGTACAGAAGTTAGTATTAATATTTTAGCATGAAACATATATAGTTTTATTTTTCCAAAATGCAATTTTGTTGGATTAATATTTTCTTATGAATAATAAAAAAAATCATAATTTATGTTACCTTAAATAAAAAATGTTTACACTGTTAAATATGTTATTTTATTTAAATTATAGACTGAAGTCTTAATATATATAGACAAGTATCATGAAAAATAATATTATGTAAATATAATAATTAATATATATATATATATATATAAAGATTCATTACATTATATAGTTCATATATATATATAAGATTATATAATTATTTTGATATATTTTACCCGCGCGGTGCGCGGGGTTTGCACCTAGTAAATATATATCACCCATTCCAGCATATCTTTTAAACCCATCTATCCTCTACTTTTTCTCAATTTTTAGGAAAATATATATTGTTAGTACATCAAATATCGGCTACTGATTTTTTAGTATCTCAACAAGTGTGTCATCTCTCTGAAGTGTGATTATTGAATGACAATTATCTCGATTCATCTAGTTTGTAGTTAGGGGGCATTAGGGAGCTAGCATTGACGCAAGTCTATGCCAAACTTGATCACCTAGTTTGAGAGACTATGTATGATGCGAATCCGGACCAAGTTGAGTCTCCCATCTCAGCTTAATCTATCAAAAGTCTAAATCGGTCATGTCTAAATTGGCCGAGTTTAGATGACTCGTCTTGATCCAACCTCGTGTTAGACTAGATTACTAGGTTTGGTATGTACTCGGGCTAAAATGAGTCCATTAACTAGGCAAATCGAGGTTTGAGTTATTGAATAATCACTCTTCACAGTTAACGCACTTAGTAGAAAAAAAGTTGATGACTAGAGATGAAATATTAACATTGTAATTTTTCATGTAAAAAAAACTTGGAGCGATTTGGGTCCTTGCGAGGGACCATTCCACTAATAGTATTTTATAATTATTATACCATTCGCATGTAATGTAGCTCAAACAATACTCCGGCACCAATCCTTGCAGATGTGAGTAACTTGTTTAAAAGAATCTTACTCGAGCGAGACCCAAACTGCAAACAAAAAAAAAAAAATCTTTATATCTCTTTGAGTGTGTCAATAATAATAATAATAATAATTTTAAAAAATTCATTCAAGTCATACTTGTGTGAAACGGTTTCATATAATCATCAAATTAATTAATAACCAGCCAAATATATATAAAGGATCAAATAAATTTTGAATTTCAACTTTCCTAATTAGGTTTGTACAGCTCGGTAGACCACATTAAAAACCCTTGTACTAATACAAAAACAATTCCTTTTATACATACATACATGATACAACAATAAAAACACAATGTCGACATTCTTATCCTTAATGAGACGAAAGCCGTGTCAAACCCTACTATGTTACTCTAAGCAGACTGTCTCTGTAATGCTTTAATGTCGCCATGGTTTTCTTGTTCAATCAATATATTTTAGCACTTATTCATGAATATAAACAAGAACCCAAATAAATCAGAATCATAAGCCATTCACTCTATCTCCATGAACAACTCCAAGCTTTCTTCCATGGAGGCTCTTCTCCACCTCCTCGTTTTCCTCTTTCTTGCACTGCAAGTATCCGCAGAATGCACCTGCGAACCCGAATCAGAACTCGGAGAAGACAAGAACGAAGCGCTCGGCTACAAAATCGCGGCCATCTTTTCAATCCTAGTAGCGAGTGCTATCGGTGTTTCACTTCCGATCTTGGGGAAGAAGATTCCGGCTCTCAGTCCCGAAAGCAACGTCTTTTTCCTCGTAAAGTCGTTTGCTGCCGGAGTGATCCTCGCCACGGGGTTTATCCACATACTGCCTGATGCGTTTGAGAACCTGTCGAGCCCTTGTTTGGGTGAATCTCCATGGGGAGAGTTCCCTTTTGCGGGTTTCATCGCAATGGTGTCTGCAATCGTGACTATGATGATCGATGCTTGCGCTACAAGTTACTACACAAGGTCGCGTTTGGAGAAGACAAAGTCGGCAGGTGGCGATGTGGAGAAGCAAGGGGGGCACGAGGGTCGTCTCCGAACGCATAGCCATGGCCACAGTCATGGCTTGGCAGTGGCTGATGAAGAATCAAAGTCTTTGGACCTTGTTCGACACCGCGTCATAACACAAGTAATTACACTTTTTGAAACTTACACTCCAAGAAAATTAGAAACTTTTATAGGGTTAAAGAGATTTTTAGTACAACATATTTGACTAAAATTGGATTTTAGTGTAACATTTTTTTAGACTTTTGGTGCAATAGGTTTGCAATTTGTATACTTTTGGATTCTGATATGTTTGAACATGATCGTGATCAGCTCCAAACTTTTATTTTGTTCAATTTAGTCCCCTAATTATATCTCTAACTTTTTATTTTTACAATTTACTCCATGAACAAACCCATCGGGCCCTAATTCAATTGTGACCTAAGGTTTGATTGAGAATATTTAGGGTCTAAATTGTAAAATCCAAAAAGTTAAAGATATAAATTGAGGGACTAAATTGAACAAAATAAAAGTTTGGGGTTGATCTTGTGCAAATCATGTGGATATTTAATGGTCAAACGTAACAGTCAACTAATTACAGATACATAAAAAATGTAGAAATTGCAAACGTTAAAAAAAAAATGTTACTCTAAAATCTAACATTGTCAAACATTTAGATATTATAATTATTTGTGAGCGTTATTTTTAAGTTCTACCGGAAATTTATTTGCAAATTTTAAATTATCAGAAATTTTATATGAAATTTTGGTCATAATTAAACGACTTGTGTATGTTTGATGGTTTGTGGTACTGCAGGTTCTAGAGTTGGGAATAGTGGTTCATTCAGTGATCATTGGCATATCTATGGGTGCTTCTCAGAGCCCAGAGACTATCAAACCGCTCGTCGTGGCACTAACATTTCACCAGTTGTTCGAAGGGATGGGTCTAGGAGGGTGCATTTCTCAGGTTAGTCGAGACTCGACTCTCGAGCTAATGTAATAAAAATCGATTTCGAAATAATGAAAGTCGATAAAAAAAAGGGTTAATACCGGTCTGAATTTTTAAAAGTTAATTTGAATTGTCTGAATTTCAACTTTGTTGATATAAGAGATCTCTGTCCATTTTTTGCAGGCGAATTTCGGGCGATGGAGTATCGTGTCGATGGGATTATACTTCTGCCTCACGACTCCAGTTGGTATCGCAATCGGTATGGGCATAACGAACATCTACAGAGAGAGCAGCCCGACGGCTCTGATAGTGCAAGGATGTCTCAATTCCGCATCGGCAGGAATATTGATATACATGGCATTGGTGGACCTCATGGCAGCCGATTACATGAGTCCGAGGATGTTGAATAACCCGCAACTGCAACTCGGGTCAACCATCTCGCTTCTGTTGGGATCAGGGTCCATGTCTGTCTTGGCCAAGTGGGCCTGATCGAGAAATTACACACCATGATCTGTTTTAAGTCCACTAGCTAGGATTGTGTTTATTCTGGTTTGCTTCTAAGTTCTATGTAAACTATTAACTTTCACTGTTGAAGTAATTTCTTTCCAAATGAAGATAATTTATATTAACTACTGGCTTAAGAACCTAATTACAGATTTGTACTATGTTGTTTTTGGAAGTCATTGGTTTAAATTGTTGTTAGTATATAAGTTATGATTTCGTTTTAGAATTGTTTATTAGTTATTCATTAAATTTGACTGATTTAAGTATAATTTTTTTTCAATTCATGTATATTGATGCTACTTAAGTTAAAGTAAACCTCAATTTTGTATAAATTCTTTAATTTCACTGTATATACACCCTAATTGACATAAATTAAGACTTTATTGTTGAATTTTATGGAGCCATTGAACTCAAATTTAATAGTAAATCAACGGAAAAACAAAAGGCAATGAAAACAAAATTAGGATACCTAACAACAATATTAAAATTCGGAACATCTAACAGCAATCATACAATGGTATAATGTTATTACTTCTTCAAGCATATAATTTTATCTTTCAACGCAAAAAATGTAAAGGAGATGTTAATTAATCACGTAATTAATTTGGAGGAATGGAATGGTTTTCTATAGAACAACAGTTGCTTCGGAATTAAGAATGTTTCAAGAGAACTGCATAGTGGCACGGCAGAGTGGACATGTATCCTTCGCACGGTTGCTTAGGACCCAAGAAACGATACACTCGCGGTGGAACACATGACCACACGACATCTTCAACACATTCATCACCGGTTTCTCACGGTGCGTAAAATCGACGAGACAGATAGCACACGTACATGCTCGGGTAACCTCGTCATTGTTGTAACGTATCGTCTTTAGCTTGCCACGACCGCCGCACGGAATATTTACGTATGTCGGCATATTATCCAGGCACTTAACAACGTGGTAGTCTTTATCATGATCATCGACGATCCAGTGATAGGTGCCGCCCCGATGTGCATCCTCGAAGTCGGTCCAACCGATCATGTTGTTGTCTCGGTCGATACGATAGCTCCCGGAAAAAACCATGATATCGATGTCAATAGAGACGCTGCTATGGTTTTTGTGTTGGCAAAATCTGGTAAAGGCGTGGACGTGTGTTGCGATGACTTTACGGGATTCGGCATCGACGTCGGTGCCGGTAATATTCGAAAGAGCGGAGTTTATGGTGGTGACGGTACTGCTTAATGGAAGAGGGGTAACGGTGTAAGTTCGTTTGGGATGGTGGAGCACTTCAATGAGGTTGTCAAATTCTTTATCAACCACCAAATGCGTTCTGTGATAATGGAAGTTGAACTTTTCAGTTGCAGTGGTGCCGTTATGGTTAGGGTTAGGGTTATTCCTTAGGCGCAACTTTATCCGTGAAACTATCACTTCAAAGGATATCATCAGTTCTTCATCTAAGGTGTCGTCGTCCATGGTGATCTCGTGCTAATTCAAACCTCAATAATTTGCTTCTCCCAATTAATTAGTGGCGTTTGTCTGATCAGCCTGAAAAATTTAGGCCATCCCTATTATATATATTAAGTTCGTATATAATATATATCTACAACTTTGTGAAATATATCTTTGCATATCGATATATTCTGCTATTACATTATAGCTAGCTTATATCTTAATAATAAGTATATATTATTTGTTAATGCTAGTTAATCTCACAACAAAATATACCGTATATAATTTTATCTTTTAGCCAAAAAAAAAAGTTAAGTAAAGAAAAAGATAATTTAATCACTAATCATAAAAACTTCTTTAACCTTAATGCTATTGGTTTAAAATTACGAAAGCAATCTAATAAAAAATGTTATTGTTGAAGAATAAATCCTAAATCATGCATGACGAATCCAGGGGTCAGGGGTTAGTGGGTGTACAAATATATTTTTATATGCTTATAAAAAGTTGAATCAGATCAAAGACTAATTCGGGTCGGAACATATAAATTTTTCCATAATGAACTTTTTAAAGTAATATCCAATACGAATATAACATAATTTTAAAAAAAAAAAATACATTTTTCCTTACACGCTTTCATAATTGAAATCTGCCAATAATATATATTCACAATCGATTAGGTTTTAGGAAATAAACAAATAGACAGTCAACGATGTATTTTTTTAAAAAATAAAAAAGAGAAATACTTTAACATGCGAACTATTACATGCGAATGGAATGCGAACAATGCATTATTGCTATGGATCACTTTTTTTATTGAATAATAAATTATTTTGTGTGTTTTGCAAGCTTGTTCGCATGCTATTCGCATGCTATTCGCATGAGTTGTTTCGCATGCTATAGAATCACTCAATAAAAAATTGTAAAAAAATTAGTAAATAACATATATATGGATGAAAAAAGAAGGTAAAGCTATAAAGAAAAAAAAAACACAACAAAAATAAGATTAGATAACTTCTTAAAAACGAGATTTTTTTTTACAAACTAGAGCAAGAGATAAAAATAATTAATTAATGAGAGATTAAAATCATTCTTTAATGCTTGATTTTGTGTCATATAGGAATTGAACATTGGATGGCCAAATTAGCAAAAATAAAATATAATACATTAATTTTAGGCAAAGGGGATTAGAACCCTGGATCAGAAGGTACATATATGTACACATAGCCAGCAACCTACAAAGCATTTTTGTTAGTGGTGTCATTTGCTAAATTCATTTTGAGTCCCAATAAGTAATGACTAATTTTTACCGATATATTTGAAGTAGCTCGGACGTGTTGAGTGGTGTCCCGAGACCCATAACACACCACATGGATCCGTCCCAGCCTTAAGGTTCTTAAGGTTTTATAGTAGTTGCGTTAAATGTTAGTCTCCACTTTCACATTGTATCAGAGCGTGCAACTTTAAATCTCTGCAGCGCTGATATACAAATATTTAGGACAATTAGTCAAATATTTAGTGTAAACATCCGCAATTATAAGAACTGCATAGTGGCACGGCAGAGTAGACATGTAGGCGTCACACAGTTGCTTCGGATCCAAGAAACGATAAACTCGCGGTGGAACACATGATGGCACGACATCTTTAACACATTCATTATCGGGTCTTCACGCGGCGTGAAATCGACGAGACAGATAGCACACATGCAGACTCGTTTAACCTCGTCGGTGTTGTAAGGTGTCGTACGATGACATATTGCCTGTAAATAGGATTATGCTAATCTCGAATACATTTTTTAATAAATAAATTAAAAAAAAATTAAGTTTGGTTGGAATTGACATCCTAATGTTACATGGAAAATTTAATATTAAGTGTTTCACAATCTTGGCAATCGAAGATTGTACCTTGACGTGAACAATCGATGATTTATAAGATAACGAACATGCAAGCTTGTAGATGTGTAATTTAAAGAGTTAGTTTTACAAATTTAATTGTTGTAGAGAATTAATTTGAAATGGTAGGGACAAATGATGAACACTACTACAAGAAATCTAGTTATTTTTGAGGAATTTATCTGTGAAAGATATATAACCTAATTTGTAAGGGAATTGAGAAAATTCCTTAAACATAGAACTTTTTTTTTTTTTTTTTTAATTTTTTTTAAGGGAATGACTTTAAGGAAAAAACTTGGCTAGGAAATTTATCAAAAGTAAAAGTATAATAAATTCCTATAATCTTTTTTTTATTTATAATTTGTAAGGATTTTGGTTCCCTTATAAAAATAGTGTCATAAATTACCAATTTTCTCATAGTGGTAGTGCGCAATAGATAAAATTGATTTATTGTAAGACACCCGAGTGATCAATCACAAAGAACCTAGAACTCTACGTGCATAACCGAAATTAGCGAATAAATAACATAGACTAATCATCAAACGAATTAAGAGGAGAGGTTAAGCAGAACCTCAAAATGGGAAATGCAAATCAGAAATTAGCAAAATCATGGAATCTACAGAGGGTTAGTGGCCGATAAAAATCTATTTTTATCGATAAAACATTAGTAGGTCTTATACATAATTATTTTATTTAAACTTAAAAACATATAAGCTGTCTAAAGTTTTACCATGTTAATATTGTGTATAAAGTTTCAAATGTTTAAATTGTAGTGTCTATGATTTCAATCTTGTTGAAATTTGGTTTTCCTTAGTTAAATTTGACGGAGTGAGGTGTAATGACAATTTTGACCATTTTAATATATTATTCAATTTACTACATTATTTGAGGAAAATTGAAATAACAAAACTACCCCTGCAAACCAATATTATCAGAACCGGACCGGTCAGGTGCCCGTTTTCCAGTTCGAACCCAGTTCGACCCCTTTCATCCCTTCCACTAGCGTTCTCCAAGCTCAGCGACCTTTGCATAGCTCAGGCCCTTGCCACTAAGCACCGTGACACTGCCCTCAATGTGGTAGTCATCGAGGCTAGAGACCGCGTCGGCGGAAACATCACAACCGTCGAGAGAAAATTGGCTAAAGTGACGCAGATTTTATAGCAAAATCTCAAATTGAGCATAGGACAGTGAATTTACACTAACACCCAGTTGCCATCGAGCAGCTCAGTGGCTTCAAACGGTGCCTGAGTCGGATTCGCCGCCTCCAGCAGATTCACTAGCTCCATCGAACTCACCGTTGACAAGCGGATGATCAGAAGCGAGGTCTCGGAGCTGAAGTGGGTTTCGTCTCCCTTCTTGAATTTATCTCGGTCTCGTGGATTAAAGCTAAAGATAACATAGGAAACTCTTTGTTTGTTTTCTCTTCACAAAACTTCCTTCTTGTAAGTTCAGCTCAAGTGGTGGAGATGGAGGAAGTAGTTGTCTCGGGTTCTCCGGTTGAACTATGAAGTGAGGACTGCAGACGGAGGTCTTCAGACGTTGTTGGGACATATATATATATATATATAAATATATTTTCTTTTTTGCTATGAGGGGTATTTTCGACTTTTCACTCGGTTACGTGAGTGACACACTGTCAAACAGGGGCATATTTGGAACTTATTATTTAACGTGTCACGTGATATACACGTGACCAACTTCTGTTATGTTTAACACCAAAATTTAACTGATACACCAAATTTAAACTTCAGACTGTCGTTTTAACGTTTGAAACTTCAGACATCAAATTCAACATGGGTGAAACTTTATAGGTTCTTAACTTTATAAACTTAAATATATATATATATAATACAATATAAAAATTTACTACCGCCAACTACATAATATATATATATTACAAATAATTACAGTATATAAACCTCCATAACTACAAAATATATTTAATATAAAATTTATTATGACAAATTACATAATAAATATAATATAAACCTATATATACTTAACTTTTTTAGGTTAATTGTTAAAATAGTTAAAATTTTAAATATTATATCTATGAAATTCTTAAAATTATTTCTATTTCTCAAATCCAATTACAACAAATTTATTTTTTAAAACTTATTTGTAACACTAAACACGATTTTCTTACTTCGATTTTCTATTTTATTATTATAGTTTTATAAAAATGCTCGATAATATTGATCATTTAATTACTATAAAAAAATTACATAATAATTGATATTAAATATTTTAATTAAACTATGCATTACTATTAATTAATTTATGTCTAAAATAAAATAAAATTTTTAAATAATGTTGCATATATTCAATAAATAAAAATATTTTTTTTTAATATTTTAAATTTTGTCCGCATAGTGCGCGGGATTAATGGTAATAGTTTATATTAATTACTTTTTTCCATGGGTGGACGCATGGTGTAGAAAGAAACAAAATGTCCCATTTTATTTAATATATATATATATATATATATTTAATTAAAGAGTATAATAGTTCATTGTTTTATTGGTATTTAAAAAATGGGCTAAATATTATTCTTACCAAAGTGATTTGTTAATTGCTTACTTGTATTTGAATACTCAGATAAATTGCTAGTTGAATCTTTTTGTACAAATTGTTAGCTCAGATTTCGCTTTGTCGACAATTTGCTATCTAAGGATTTTTTTAAACAATTTATTAGCTCGAGTTTCACGTTTTTAGAGAATTTGGTAGCTCATTTTTTGCTTTATGAATAATTTAGTAGCTAAAAAAGTTGTCCACAAAGCGGAACCCGAGTTAGAAAACGTCCACAAAAGGAAACCTGAGTTAGTAAATTGTCAACTACGCGAAATCTGAGCTAGCAAATTGTCCAAAAAATCAACAAACAATTGGTTAACGATGTGAAACCTAAACTAACAAATTGTTCTAAAAAAACTATAGATAGCAATTTGTCAATAATGCTCAAATATAACCTAGTAATTTTGTAAATAACCCTATTTTATTTTTGATAAACTGAATAATTTATCACAATTTAATATATAATATAAAAATCAAATATTCTGTCATTATTATTATTTACAATAATTTTTTCTGTATTTTTTTCCTCAAAAAATATCCCATTAGTAAATTCTAGCATCCGCCACTAATTTTATTAATTTTATCTGTATTGTTATTACTTCTTCAAGGATATATTTTATGCTTTTATCAATCTCCATTTTCTCAGTTTCTTCAAAGTGTGACAATAACGAGATTATGTAGTGGCTAGTTAATTTCACAACCAAATATAACGTATATAATTTTATCTTTTAACATAAAAAAAAGGATTTAATCACTGAATTAATTTGTAGGAATGGAATGGTTTTCTATAGAACAGTTACTTGGAATTAATTAAGAATGTTACAAAAAAAAAAAATACTTAGAGAGTACTTTAAGCTTAATGTTATTATTGGTCTGAAATTGTGAAAACAATCTTATAAAAATAGAATGTTACTGTTATATAAATGCTAAACTATGTCTTCAACTATTATCTTAACATTTTTAAGTGTTCAATCTAAACTTTCACAATTACAAGAACTAACAATTAGTCAAGTGTGTCTAGTCTAAACTTTCAAAGCTACCACAACTGTATAGTGGCACGGCAGAGTGGACATGTAGGCTCTGCAAAGTTGTTTAAGATCCAAGAAACGATACACTCGCGGTGGAACACATGACCGCACGACATCTTCAACACATTCATCATTGGGTCCTCACGCGGCGTAAAATCGACGAGACAGATAGAACATGTGCATGCTCGGGTAACCTCGTCGGTGTTGTAATGTATCGCCTTTAGATCGCCACGACTGCCACATGGAATATTAACGTACGACATATTATCCAGGCACTTAACAATGCGGTAGTCTTTATCATCATCATCGACGAGACGGGTCAAGTCCCGATGTGCATCCTCGAATTCGGTCCAACCAATCATGTCGTTGTCTCGGTCGATAGAATAGCTCCCGGAAACAACCTTGATATCGATGTCGATAGAGACGCTGCTATGATGTTTTTTGTGTTGGCAAAGTCCGGTAAAGTCGAGGACGTGTGTTGCGATGACTTTAAGGGATTCGGGATCGACATCGGAGTCGGTAATATACAAAAGAGCGGAGATTATGGTGGTGAGTGTATTGCGGATTGAAAGAGGGTTATATTCGGAAACAGTGTAAGCTGGTTTGGGATAGTTGTGCTCTATAATGATGTGGTCAAATCCGTCAGTATCATTATCAACCACCAAATGCTTTCTGTGATAGTGGAAGTTGAACTTCGCAGTGGTGCGGTTAGGTTCAGGTTTAGAGTTAGGGTTAGGGTTTTTCCTTAGGCGCAACTTTATCCCTGAAACTATCACTTCAAAGGATACCATCACTTCATCATCAAAGTCGGTGTCGTCGACGTCCATGGTGGTCTTGTGCTAATTAAAACCTTAATTTGCTTCTCCCACTTAATTAATGGCGTCTGTGGACTGATCAGCCTGAAAATTTTAAGTCATCGCTCTATATATATATTATCCTGACGTTGGATGAAATATATATTTTTGTAAACCTATATTCTTATATTTCAAAGTATATATATATATATATATATATATATATGGTATATCTTATATTAGTTTATAAATAGTTTGTATTAGTTTATATATATATTATACTGAGGTTGCGTATATCTTCTTAATTATATTATAGCTAAGCTTATAATAATTTAAGTATATGTTTTGATGCATCAACATGGTAAATCTTATATATATATATAAGCTTAAAAATACTTTATATACATATATATATTTATATATGTATATATATATAATATTTGGTATTATAATTTATTAGGATTCAAACTATAGTCATGTAACTACGTTTTTACACGAAATTCTATATATTTTGTTGATTTTTTTTTTATAATATCATTAACTGTGTGAAAATTCATTTTCAAAATTAATTAATTAATATATTAAAAAACCTTAAGCATTCTGTTTTTATTAACTTATTATTAAATTAGTGTACTTAGGTTAAAAATATATGATTTATTATATATATGTCAATCACCGGCGGTTCTACATATAGAAGAAATGGGGACAAAATATCCCTTTATATATATATATATAATTAATTAATTAAAGTAAAATAGTTTGTAACTCTATAAAAGTTATGAAACATATATATATATATATATTTATCAAAGTGATTATCTTGTAAATTAGTAGCTCACATCTGGATACTCGAATAAATTACTTATCGAAGTATGTTTGTATAAATATCTAGATAAAGTTTCATTTTGTGGACACAATTTGCTAAGTCGGGTTTCACTTGGTTGGAAATTACTAGTTAGCTAATTGTTTACAAAAAGGGACTATATAAGCAAGTAAATTGTTTTTTTATAATACCAAAAGAGCTATTATTTTTTTTCAAAAAGTGAAATCTAAGCTATAAAATTGTCAAAAAAACATTAAGTAGCAATTTGTCCTAGTATTTGTATGTGAATTATCAGTTTGATAATTAATCGTTTATTTTGTTGTCAAATTCTGTAATGCATTGCAATTTAATATATAATATGACTTTATACAATTTTCAATAATTATTTTTCCTGATAGTAATATTTTTTTTGTTCTAAAAAAATATCCCCGGTTATTGATCAATTCCTAGAGGCGCCACGTTTGCAGAAGCTTTATCCAATAATAAAAGCATCGTCTATTAACCTGAAACAAAGTTATACATTGAATTTTTTGTAAATGTGTTGGATATGAGCGAACTGGAGAGCTGGTTTGGGCAGCAGCAGCAAGGTCCTAGACTAGAGTGAAGGCCTCCAAGGAGCAGATCGAGGCCCCCAGTGGATCAGACAGCAAGGGCAATGACGACGACGCAGCACCTATCTGGCCATTCGGGGACACAATAGCCTCCAAAAAGAGCCAGGGTAAAAACAGCAGCTCTCATCATTTCAAATTCAACCTCTTAAACAAGACCCCTTCTTTCTCCAACCAATACGGTCACGGGTATTCCTGTACGGGTCACACGGGTCAACCCGTTGACCCGGCTTTCCCGTTACGGGTCAGCCACCCTGACCTGTGGTGACCCGGGTCAATCACGGGTCGAAGGGTTTGTGACCCGAGGGTCATAGGTTGACCCGTTTTGACAGGCCTAGTCACACAAATATTTACGTACACTTTAAAAAATATTTAAAATTATGATTTAGATATTTTTGTCCTCCAATAATTTTACTTTAACTGTATTTCTCAAACATACTTTATTATTAGACATTTCATAACCGCCAATAAACTATTAGAATTAATTATTGATGCAGCTTGATGGGGATAGACGTGGGGTAAAATGCACGAAAACTAGTTGATTCCGCAGAATACGAAAATTCGACGCGATATTGATGAAAACTTCTATATTTTTATAATTCAATCAATACTGACTCTCAACGATGACTAAGTAGAGTTTAAATACTGCAAAATAAAACCCTAAGCTGGAACCCTAAATTCAAAATTAACAACTAAAACAAAACCGACAAATTGTAAAAATGACCCGGAGAAACATAAAACTATAATTTTAACCCTCTAAACGAAGGAATTTGGCCGAAAACCGTCAAACCCCATAGTTCCTATGAGTCTTGCTCAGACCGTTGTTTTTGCATGAAAAAATGTACCCGCACGCTAAAATCCGACACTTCAACGTCTCCCACATCAATTATGGAATTGATTAATTTTTATTTAAAAATTAGGATATGTGATGATGTGTCTGCATAATGTATTTCTTAAATTTATGGAATAACTTATATAAAAATGAGTGGATTTTATTTTTAAAGAATACTATCTAAAACCATTCTAGTTACTTTTTTCCATACATTACCTAAAAAACACTATGGGTCCACACTTATATAATGCCACGTAAAGCCATTATGAATGTTGTTATTAAGAGTGTTAAAATTAATATGTTAGTTTAATAATGTCCAATCTCAGTATCCGGAATCGAGTTAGACCGGTAGCCGTGACTATATAAGCTTGTAATGGAGATTTTCTCGGCATTAATTAATCTAAGTTATCTGAAAAGATCACTGAGAAAATGGACAAAGATTATAAAACAACAGTTTTTTATTCTCCTCGTACAAGCCAAATATAAAACTGACTGCAAACTGCAATCTGATCCAAACGAACCAAAACAGGCTTGTGACTAATTATAGCAGACAACACACCAGACATATTGGAGCATACTTTGAAAAAAGATGGAGACATTCTGCATCAGATTTCCGCCTCGACTGCTCCATGGAGGAAAACATTGGTAAGAACAGTCTTGGAGCTGATTGACGCCTTCAGCAGCTGTATAGCCTAATAAACGCACGGCACTACATGTTGTTATACAATAATTAACCTTGGGTCAAATTGACCCATCTAGAGCTCAATAATCGGGCTGCGTCTAGTCCGGATCCAGCCCGTGGGTCGACTCGAAAGTTTATTGCATGTATCAAATGACAATATTTTATAACATGTGTATAAAAAAATTGACAAAATAAACTTATTGTATTAGTTGATTACATGGCTCAAATAAAAACATGTTGTTTTACTACTTAAAGAACAAATTTTCGTCAATTTTAAGAGAAAAAAATAGAAATCAACTAATCTGATAATTGGAACACCGAATATCAACGTTTTAAATCTGAGACACTAACATGACCTAATAGGTTGAACTGTTTTTAGGATCTTAGTTATATATACAAGTAGTACCTGAGCATGGCCAAAAATGACTTCCTTGATTGAGTGTTTGCTCACCAGGGAGACGATGGTAGCAGGTTCGGCCGGTTGCACAACTAAATCGTCCACCATGAACGACACCACCTCCTTCACATAACCCTTCTCATAACCCCGCAGTGCGGCTAATCCTCGTTCCTTGCCCACAAAGTTAACCTGAAGCGACGAGCAACGAGTATGATGTTCGCACGACTCAAGACTTACAGTATTGTAGTCCTTATAACACCGGTAAAATTGTGTGGTTTTGTTCCATGAAGCTTCAGGCAACAGCAGGGTAGTGTATTTTCCCGGGTGTGGAGCTTTCAGGTCCAAGAGATAATCTTTTGCAAGATGTTGCAAGTATTGATCATCAATGTTCTTCAATCCTTTTTGGATGGTTCCTATGGAACCCAAACTATCAGTTGATGTATTCTTGGCCAGGATTCTCTGAACAGCTCCAAGGGGCAAAGACAGGATGTGGAATATCAAGTCCACAAAATCCTTCTTGGCTTCTGCAAACACAACTCTGTTCTTTTTCTTGTCCACAACTATATGCAACTTGATGCTTGTTGCTTCCATGTTGAAATATATATGGAGATAAGAAACCAAAACCATAATATATATAGAATACAAGTACTATACAACTTTATATATGCATGAACCGAAATTGCTCATAACTCAAGTCTCAAGACGCGCCTGTCAAAATTTCTTTTCCAAGTACATGATTTATTTTATGTATTTTGTGCAACACGTTTAAAACATATTGTCTTTTGATACATTCGTTAGTGAGCCGATAAATACATGTGACTTGTCCTCAAACTTTATATTATTCGATTTAATTCCTCTAGTATATATATCCCTAATTTTCTTTGTATAATTTAATCCGTAAAGTTTTTCCAATCGGATCATTAGCTCGGTGGACTAGCTATAGGCCCGAATCGAGTCATGAGCTGGGTTTCGACGTATGTCTCAATTGACCATATTTAGGTCGGACTCAACCAATGATCCGACTCTCGCTAGATAAACTGTGATTTGCGGCCGATTTGACCCAATCCGACTGAAATGTCCGTAGACAAGGGTCCAATTCGACCTTTGACTTTAGTTTTAGGATTAATTACAAAATAAGAGTTGTTGCCAAAATACAAAATAAGAGTTAAAAAGAGCAATCCAACACTAGTCACGTGATATTCTATTTAATTTAACAATTAACAGATGCACTAAAATAATATGTCTTTGTGGTGCACAAAAAATATACAAAAAAAAAACTTATTTTATAATAAAAGACAACATGACTCTTGTACATATGACATACATATTAACTCTATATATAACAAATAGCTAGAGTAACATCTGTTAAGAATCAATATTGACTTGACTTTATGGGCTAATACTAACTTTTCATGACCGGCAAGACTTGAAATTTTTTTGTTGGCAATTGGGGAATTTAGGCCGCCCTTCATGGTAGCCCATTAACTTAACACAATTGAGATGTAAGTTAATGATAGAGTGTAATCCTAATCATAGAGGCTATGGTCGAAATAATTAAGGATTATGGCCATTTTGGTTTGCTTATTAGATTTTTTTTATTTGACCTTCATGAAGCCCCCATATTGAAAAATGCCAACTAATAAAGAGCTTTTATAAAGCTACACCGTCCTACATATAATATTTGCGGGAAACTGTTGCCGCGTGAAAAAGGCTGCTGTGTGGCAACCTTTTTCAACAAAAAAAACTATATTTTTTTCTATTTTTTTTAAGTTCTATTTATATAAACTATAAATGCAGCTGAAAAAGGCTGTTGTTCAACCATTTTTGTTTTCATTTAAATAAATAATAAAAAAGTTTTAATTAAATTATAAATGTAATTTCCGTGACAAAATTTTACCGTTATAATACTATTGGACTACGTTAACATATTAGTCATGTTAATGGTTCTAAACGTTCATCTAACAAAAATAGAGTTTTAGAATTTTAAATTATAAAACTCTATTGTATAGGCTAAACAGTTTGGTCGGATTAACCCTATATAATCAAACTGTTCAAAAATTATGCCGATTTTATTAACTGTAAATTATGATCAAATGGCCCGTCACCCATTATATCACAAGCAAAGTGTTACTATCAATTATTCTTTCTAAAACTTTATTGTATAGGATGAATATTTAGAACAGTTAACATGACTAATACGTTAACATAGTCCAATAGTCTATTATAAAAATAAAATTTTGTCGCGAAAATTACATTATAATTTTTTTTTGTTGCCTAAGTTACATTATAATTTAATTAAAACTATTTTATTTCTAAAAAATGAAAAAAAAAAAAAAAAATTGGCTGAAAAAGGCTGCTGTGCGGTAGCCTTTTCTGGCGGCAACTGTTGACATTTGGCGAATGGGTCGCCATAATAGGAGCCATTTAATATAAGTTCAAAACTCAAGTAATTAGGTAACGTCACATTAGGAATTTTGGGTTTGGCCTAAAATACCAATTGATATGAGAGGCCCAAAACTAGGCCTCTCCCTTTACTAAAGTGGCCAGCCAAACTAGGGAAATCACTAAAGTGAGTTTTGCCCACCTCTTCTTATAAACAGAGGATGTCATGGATTTATTCAGGTAATCACTCTTCCTCCATAGTGTTAAGACAAAAGAAATTCATCATCACCAGACACTAATTTCGGTTGAACCTATAGAAAAGGAGGTGCCAAATTGCTTTGAGCAATTACCTCAGAGATCCATCATGTTGACGTATTGAAGAGATCGCCTCTTTGAAAGCCAATTAGGTATGATCGTTAGTTGATTTTCCTGCTAACCGCAGAGCTATATGGGCAAAGTGGGTTCTGAAATTGGAACTCACTACTGATGGAAACGTTGAGCGCTACAAAGCTCGATTGGTTGCAAAAGGATATACCCAACTTCACGAAGTGGAATTTGATGAGAAATACTCACTGAATGTGCGTTACACAACAGTCCGGGCCATCCTGACCCTGATTGCTAGCCTCGATCTGGAGGTGCATCAAATGGATGTTAACGCATTCCTTCATGGGAACTTGGAGGAAGAGACCTACATAGAGCAACCAGAGGGTTTCGTAACCCCTGTGAACGAACGTAAAGTTTGTAAACTCTAAAGATCGATATATGGTGACAATGGTATCGCAGGTTCCACGAGGAAATCGTTGGCAACGAATTCGTGAATCTTCACGAGGATCCCTGTGTGTACACTAAGATCTCTGAGTCGAAGTATGTTATCATGACATTATATGTCGATGACATACTAATTTCCGCGAACGATATGAGTTATTTGAATGAATCAAAGTCCTGGCTGGCATCAGTATTCGAGATGAAGGACATAGGAGAAGTCACGTACATCATAGGCATTAAGACTGCTAGAGATCGGGCTGCTCGTAAACTATGTATTTTTCAACAAACCTATATCAACAAATTGTTGAGAAAGTTCAATCTCGAAAATGCCAAACCAGTGGATACACCGGTAGTGTATGGGTGCGCGTTGTCGAAGCTTGAGGGGCCCAAACAGGCGGAGCGTGAACATATGAAAAGTGCAGAGTACCTCAGTATGGTTGACATTCTGATGTACACTATGCAATGCGCTCGTCCGGATATCTGTTACGCTGTGGGCTTAGTAGCACATTTCCAATCAGATATTTTACATCAACATTTACGAGCTGTAAAACGAATTATTCGATATCTGGTCTGTGACGACGATTTTTGACCGACGAAGATTTTTGGCGGTGACGATGGGTCAGAGGTAGTATCAGCAACATAGTAGCACAACATAGCTTTTTATTGCTAGTTCATACAATGTCATATCCTAGTCCTCCGAAGTTGCACTCATTCACAATCATCAATACATGATAGTGCTCTGAAGTAGCACTCCAACGCAATCATCAATACATCATAATGCTCCAAAGAAGCACTCATTGTAGCTTTTTGTTCGAATCTCACGAGACGGCGCCAAACAGTAGACCGTTGACAATCCGGCGAACCCTCTCCGATGCTTAAGTAACTATACAACTTTAGAGAGATAAAGTAGAGATAAGTCAGAGCTCAAAGTTGTGAGAAATCAAGATACCTTCAAATGAGCAACCATGAGTCCTATTTAAAGAGTTCAAGATGATTAAAATGGTAAAGACAATATTGCTCTCTTAATCACGCTTAATTAGCAAGTAATGACAGGTTTAAGTCCTGTTTAGCATCGGGACTCGGGAGGGTCAGTGGAGTAGGTAAAAAGTATAAGTGTTGTGAGAGCGATGAAGTGTCAAAATAACATCATCAGGAGATACTGCCCGGACGAGGGTCGTCCGGGTCAAGGAAGGGTCTGCATATCGGACAAAGTCTGATACAGAGACACTCCAACCGGACTAGTCCTGTTGAAACTTCTCCAACCGGACTAGTCCGATCAGAGTGTTCCAATCGACTAGTCGAGATGTTTTTGATACTTGTAAACGTGCGCGGGTCAAAGTTTCGATTTGCAATCACTTATGGAGCCCGAAATTGACTAAGTATGGAGATTTGGTGAGCTTCAATTGGGTGTATATCCATCAATATTAATACTAATAATTTAAATAGATAATTAAACTAAAATTAAAAACTATATTTTAGTAATTCGTTGTCATGAGTCGAATATAAACGACGATAGTCATAAAGTTAGATAGAATGGACAAATCTAATAGGTACAATGATTCTTTAAAAATAAATTACAATTGTGATTTTTATAAATGTATAACAAAAATAATCATATATTACTTTTCTTAACTAAAAAATATATACTCATTATAAATTTAAAAATACTATATCTCAATAAGTAATATATAAATACTAAAATTTGAAAAAACAAAACAAAACAGTTTTAGTTATATATTACATGTCATATTTAAAAGATTAACTTTATCAAATAAACTTTCATTTTGTTTAATAATATTATTCTAATTCATTTTATTTGATTTTTTTAAAGAAATAATTTGTAATAAATTAATTAATTTTTTGAAAAATTAAATCATCGTAAAGCACAATTGAGTTTTATTTTATTAAAAATATATAAATAAAATAATATTTCTATATTATTATATTGACTAATATATACTTTTGTTATTAATTTTTTTATTATTATATTATCAAAATTTTCTATAATCTTATGCATTTTTTTACGTTGAATTTTTTGTTTTCCTTCCGTTTAAGAAAATGTTACATTTTTTTAATTGAACGAGAAACTTTGGCTTAACCTCAGAGCTCGATGTGAATTTTGTTTATTATATATATATATTTATATTTACTATTATATATATATATATATATATATATATATATATATATATATATATATATATTTTTGTAATATTAATATTTATCCAAATAATATTAATACAATAGAACGAAGGGGTCCAGATGGGATGATCCGTCATTAAGTCAGTCGATATCACAATTGGGCGATATTCCATCAGTGTCAACGGGCCTACATTAATTAGACCACCGGGTTAGACCCCATATATGTATAGACTCAATTAATAGTTTTTCTTAAACGTATTCAAATCTTAACATCTGAATCAATTATCATGAATAGATGTCATTTATACCCTCCAAATAATTTATGAATAGATGTATACTACGCTATTTAATTTCAGAAACTTTGGGGGCACAAACGATCATAATGTAAAGGTTGCGGTGCACCGCATCGCGTTCGGGCGATATTATTTGGTACATATACCCCACAAAGAGCGACCTGGAAAACCGAGAAAAACTCTCCATTGTCTTCTTCTACCTCACTGCAGCAGCTCTTCGACTTCGTCCTCGGCCTCCCAACTCCGTCTTATCAGTCCACTCTGACGAGAGTAGAAGACGAAGAAGACTCTTACTTTGACAACTGATCTTCAACTCTACACTCCAATTATTGATTTTGATCTCTATCCATGGCACAAGAATCCATGACTGAAACCCTAGATTCGAACGATCGTTCTGTTTCACCGAACAAGACTTCATCATCATCTTCGTCCGATCCATCTCTATCTCGGAACGGATCGTTCAGTCGGCTCAATGCTCAGGCACCTGAGTTCGTCCCATCTCCACGGTCATCAGTAGCTCGGCCTGATCTAGCTCAGCCGCGGTTCACCGGGCCTTCTCCGCCTATGCTTCATGTTGTACATGTTCCGATCCAGCACCACATGGTCAATCAGCAGCCTCACTACCGCCCTCATCATGTGCCTTCACAGTATCAGCATCACAACCATCAGCACCATCACCAGCAACAAAATCACAATAACCACAATCATCATCATCGCCAGCAGCAGTATCAGCCAGTTCAGACCGAGTCTGATCACGGCGCTGCCTCAAAAATTGGACTCTCTGATGAAGCTGCTCAGAAGATTGTGAATCAGGTTTTTTAAGTAACATTTTTACACTAAAAGTACTTATTAGTTATTTATAGAATTTCAGCTTTTTATCTGGGTGGGAACGTTCTAGTCTTAGATTTACATCAGTCGAGCTATTCATCCAAATATGTATTTCACTATTTCTACTAGCTTAAGTAAGATTGGAAAGATATTTTTTGACTTATTATATGTATATGTATATAGTTGCCCTGCTCCGTTTATATGAGCAGTAGATGACCAATATTTTGCTCGAATTAAACAGACTTTAGATCAACTGCCCTTTAAGTTTGTGTCTCCAAAGTTGTGAATTTAGCCCAGATGGTAGTTGTTTGCAAGAATGTGTGGTGGTATTTATTTGGTATTGACTATTGAGTAATATGGTTACTGGAGGTAAATGACATTGATCGGATTGCTTATCTTAGGTATCAACCCTGCTTGTTCAGTTGTTTGATGTGAATGTGATTGTATATTTTTCAGGAGTTATTGTTTACAGTTCCTGACTGTTCTCTGTTATGAACTCCCGAAATTTAGGTGGATTACTATTTCAGTGACTTAAATTTGGCTACTACTGATCACCTAATGAGATTCATTAGCAAGGATCCTGAAGGATATGGTAAGCTTCTTTGTAATGTTCCTTTTGTCTTCGTCTATCTAGTGGGTATATATTGATTAGAGCTGAGCTCTAATTATTTACTCGCTGTTAAGATGTCTTTTTAGCTAGTTAGTTAGATGATAACTTTAATCATTACCTTGCAGTGCCAATTTCTACTGTTGCCGCCTTCAAAAAGATTAAGGCCCTCATAAGTAGCCATTCACAGCTGGCGACTATTCTTCGTAACTCATCAAAGCTTGTGAGTCTCTAGATTTCCCCTTTTCAATGTCTTTCAATAATGTCCTGCTTATACCCATAGTCATTCTATATTTCAACAGTTAGTCAGTGAAGATGGAAAAAAGGTCAAACGACAGCATCCCTTTACTGAATCAGACATGGAAGAACTACAGGTAACTTAGTTATGAGCTTGATTCAAGAACTTGTTCTACTTGCTCGAGTGAATTGTTGTATTTTCAGATATTATTGTGGTATATAAGCATTGTCTTAGTTGTCTAATGTTTTTGGTGCATTTATAGTCGCGTATAATTATTGCTGAAAACTTACCTGAAGATCATTGCCATCAAAACCTTATGAAAGTTTTCTCTGCTATTGGGAGGTAATACATTATGTTCCTTGCCCAAACATCTACACTGAGCATATTTAGTAATTCATACTGATTATTATGAGAAATGCTGCTGGGTCTGAATAAATGAATCTTTATTTAGCGTGAAGGCTATCCGTACATGTCAGCCTCCTACATCCAGCAATGGGGGTGGATCTTCAGCATCCAGGCCCGGTAAGGGTGAGGGCATGCTTTTCAGCAACAAGGTATAACACATTAACACTCTCTCTTTCCTTACATCTTGAAGAAATTCTCAAACAAAAATCTGGAATGAATTTGATCGAAATCCTGAATAATGTTCTAATGGGTACCGAAAAGTTCTCAATTCTATGGCAGCACTATCCACATTAACAACTTGAAAAAAATTCCTTTATTCATGGAAATCCTGAATTCACTCTATTTTTTAAGAAAATTTATTAAACCATTATTTTATTGAGTAATGAATATGCTAACCTGTTTTACAGCTACATGCTTTTGTGGAATATGAGACCGCCGAGCTAGCTGAGAAAGCGGTATGTAGTCTTATTAGCAGCATGTATTATCACCATTATTGTTATTCTGTATTTGACAAAGATTCTTTCATTATCCATCTTTAGGTGGAGGAGCTAAATGATGAAGGCAACTGGAGAAGCGGACTCAGAGTTCGACTAATGCTTAGGCGTGGGGTATACATTCTTCTCTTTACTCACAGAAATTGTGTAGCTGCATAGTCTGTTTTGAATCTCGATGATTATGTACTGAATTTGTTGGTCCCATTTGGTGCAGTCAAAACAACCGGTTCAAGCACAACGTGCAAAGAAAGGCCATGATGGAGAAGAACAGTATGATGAAGATGATAATCCCTTACCTGAGCAGCATCAGCAGCCCGTCGAGAAACCATCAGAAGATTTCTCCGAGCAAATCGACACCAACTTGCATGGCCACCAAAACCAAACTGTAAGTAGAAGCATTTTCCATTTCCTAGTACTGAAATCCAAAAACAGAAACCCCTAAAATTGTCTCATAGATGGGTAGTTTCAAAATTTTGTTGGTTTGATTTGATTGATAGGGGGAGGAGAACGGAATTGAAAAGGATAATGGCGGTGGACAGAGAAAAGGGAGAGGAGGCCGAGGCCGAGGGAGAGGAGGTCGTGGTGGCCGGAACAACAACCAATATCATCACAACAACAACAACAATAATCATAACCGTGGAAATAATCATCATCCTATTGGGGCCGACCCTGCCACAAGCAGCAGCAACCACCACCATCCGGCCACCGACTCATCACCAACGGTAGCAAAACAGCCACCCGGGCCAAGAATGCCAGATGGCACAAAAGGATTCGCCATGGGTCGGGGAAAGCCGCTCACCGTATGAGAGGCGAGGCAGACAACCTTAGAGTACACAAGAGGTTCATTAATTAAAATGATAGGGACTAGCTACATGATACATATTATTATCTCCCTCCCCTTTATCCTTTCATTAAGTTTTTTATTGATGTAGAAAGGGAAAAAGAAGTATGCATAACAAAAAAAAGAATGTGGTGACCTGTGATTTGATGTCTTATTTTGGACTTCTATCAACTTATATTAGAAAATATGGGTGGAGTTGGATATGCACATTACAGTCTTTCGTCTTTTCTATGGATTGATGTTAGGTCAACTAAGAACCGACTGAGGTTGACTTGGGTCAAGCCTAAGTCAAACCAGGTTAATCTGGTTGGTTAAATGATAAAGCGCTTAACATAATCAATTCTGCAATGGGTAAAGCAATATAATGTTTCTGCAGTGAGAAATTAATCATTTATCAAATGCCACATATTGCACAAGCCATAATACATCTTTACTTTGGGATGCAATACCGTACTTTTAGGGTACAATAGCTCCCTCCTTTGCTCATACAAAGAGTATAGTATACTATACTAGCAATGACGACGACCATAGACAAACACAACACAACATCTGCTCATCCATAATATTTGGATCACCTGCAGAACCAACAATTAACTCTGCTATATTAGTAACAGCTGCCCAAAATCCCCTCGTCTTTCTCATTATCGAGGCATCTACACCAACCCGAGCCGAGCATCACCGATATATACCGTAGCGAATAACGCATCAGAGCGCATACATCCTCTTGTTGCCGCTATTGAGGATCTCGTGATCGGACCCCACTGCCGACATGGAATACGAGCGGGACCGGCTCTCGGCCCTCCTTATGTTCCTCAGCTTCTTCTCCTCCAACCTATGCATCACCACGCAGTAACACATCGACCCGATCGTAGTCAACATAATCGAGCTCCCGATCAAAGTCGTGGCGATCGCAAGGGGCTTATAATGGGGCCCCACCACGATATAAGTCAGCGAGATAAACGACACCGAGATGAACAGACAGGCGAGCCACATCAGCTTATTGATCACGAAAACCAACTGTGTCTTCGCCTTCTCCTCGATCACCACCACCGAAGTCTGCACCACCACTACTGCAAGCGATATGAACAGTGCCAGGCTGTCGAAGACGAAGAACACGAGGAACGGTGCCTTTTTCGCAATGTGGGCCTGGCCAAGGGAGGTCCCGGGTTCCTTGTCCTCCACGTATTGGCCTGGGACGGTGAATATGGCGGCGAAGGCAACGGTAGCGATGAGGACCGCCACGACCGTGGAGGAGTTTATCGCGTTGTTGAGGCCACTGATGTGGAGTTTCTTTAGGTTTTTTGCGATTCTGTGGACTTTGACGCTCGTCTGGCGGGTTTGTTGGAGTTGGGATTCCACGTCGTGTTTGATGTCGCTTACGGTTTGTTTGAGTTGTTTTGCGGCACTCGGAGGTTTTCCGTGGTCTTTCGAGTGTGCGGCGCCCGATTCTTTCAAAATAGTGACGAGTTCGGGGTTCCCTGATTTATCCGCTATATCGAGCGCGGTCTGCCCCGCTTTGTTGACCGAGTTCAGGTCAATGCCTTTGAGCTTAAGTAAACACCGTACCATCTGCAATGAGACTGAAATCAGTAAAACCGTGATAGCACGATTATACAAATCACAAAAATAAACTGTAACGCCACAAGCTTGAGTGAGTGATTAAGCCGAACCAAGCCATTCTAAGCTCATCGTAGTCGCTTGGACCCAGAAAAAGAAGGATTCCTTTAGTACCTCTTTTGCGTCTTGCTTACAACATCTTCGGTACAAACTGGGATATCACACAAAGAGAAAATGCCAATATGGTTCGATAGGACACGAGATAGATGAAGTAATAACCTGGGTGCGTCCCTTGCTTGTGGCGATATGCAAAGCAGTGTTTCCTTTGTTATCCCCGACATTGAACAATGACGAGTCGGGTTTCAACAATTCAAGGACGATATCTTCACTTTGGCCTTTCACGGCCATGTGGAGGGCCGTTTGGCCTTTCCGGTCGGTTCTAAAAGCAGTAGTCGGGTCTTTGCTCAGCAACGACTTCACCACTTCCAAGTGACCCATCCTCGCTGCCGAGTGGAGAACCGTTTTACCATTGTTCCGAGCGATCTTTGCTAGATTCGCATGGGTTTCCAAGAGGAAATCGACCACGTCGATGTGGCCCTGAGCAGCAGCAGTATGTAATGCAGTCGAACAGGTCGAATCGGTCGTCATATCCAAGTTCGGGAATTTGTACAATAGTTCCTTTATCACTTCTGCAAAGAAATATCCACAAAAGAGTACTTAATGCTTGTTCATATTATGATGAATGAAATATAGACCATGAAGAAGTTCACATTCTTGATTTCTACTTGGGGAGCTTTTGGTTCAACACAACGTGGAAAACTTAATATTACTGCATTTATCAAAATAAACTATATAATATCAAAACAAACAAACAAACAAATTTATTTGCTCCTCAAAAACATGTATAATGATCAACAACCAAAACCAGAAAATATGGAACAGATTCTCACCAAGGTGACCCTGCTTTGCGGCAATGTGGAAAGGATCAAAGCCATTTCTAGCAGCAATCGATGCACTCTCGAGATCCGAATGTTTCAATATCTCGATCACCACCCCAACATGGCCATTCTCCGCAGCTGCATAAAGTGGGGTTTCCCCTTCCAAATTCGATTTCGATAACAGCAATTTCGGATCACTGTTATTATGAAGAATCTCTCTCACTTTGATCGAGTTTCCAGATCGAGCTGCCAAATGGAGCAGGGAATCGCCTCTCTTGCCAGGCGATTCCTTACTCTTGCGCTTATCGCTATTGAGGAAGCTAAGCTGCCTTTCCATCACCATACGGAAACTCTTCTGCTTCTGGAAGCTTTTCTGTTTATCCTCCATCTCCACGCCACGGAAGCTCGGCTGCTTCTCCATGGCTATCGACTTGAAACTGTTCTGCTTCTCCATGATAGAACGCAAAACCCTAATCTATCAAAACCCTATCGATTTCGTGATTATCCAGCAGCTAATTTCGTAAGAAACCAAATCGCAGATTCACATAGAAGTAGAAACCCACCAATTGAAGCTTCCAACCTCAAGTACTCATTCACAGCATCAGAACTATCCATTTCCAATCATTTCTTCGACAAAAGGTTATTTTTCTTAATTTCTTCACGAGATTACCCAATCTCGAGCTGGAATCAATCGGATTGAAACTGAAGAACTATTTGAGCCGTACCTAAATCAGTATCTCAAGGAACAGAGCTGCTGGTCCTTTGAATTGTAGCTGAATTCGATGAACAAAGAGAGCTGACACTGGTTAATGATGGACGGAAGCAAAATGAAATTAAGATTCGCCTGGAATGGGAAGCACAATACAGAGTATGTCATGTCATCAGTACCCATCTGCTTTATTATTGTGGTTCACTCAAAAACATTATAATGGCTGAGCATCTTCCTTTATTTTCTTTCACCAAAAAAATCTTTATTTTATATATTATATTTATTTATATAATTATTCTTATCATATTTATATTATTTTTGGAAATAAAGAAATGAGCTAGTAATTTTATTTTATGAATATCTTCTATGGTCATACGCGTGTTTGAATTTTAGCATCTTGTTAAGGAATAAAACGCTGAACCATTACATTTAGAGTTATACTCATTTAGATTGGATCGGTGGTCCGTCTGGAAATGATTTTAATCAATTCACGATGATTCAAACTCGTTATCGCGGAGTCAAACCGTATAGGAGTAAGTATTTTTAACCCATGGACCATAATTACCGGTGGTATATTTATTTATTTTTTATTACAGTTTTATATATAATTATTATCATATATTCGTATTTCAACCATTATTTTTATATAGAATTATATTTTTTTTTCCTATCTCCTCAGTTTGGTTCAAATCCTAGTCCTATAATAAAAAAGAAGAAATATGACTTATTTTTCCAGAAAACTAGACACCTCAAGTCAAGATCATTACATAGTAGTAAGCAAAAGTTTGAAAAGTTAACACTAAGCATAAAGTTCGGATAATTACCACCTTCTATTTAATAGCAAGTCAATACATATCTCAACTTCTCAAGCATAGCATATAATTAAAAAAAAAAAAAAAAAATCAGATTATCGGTTAAGATAATGTGATGATTTAGTACTAACTACTCAACCATAATTGAACATTTCAGATACGATACATTAGCATATATAGTCGTTCTTTTTAATTTAATTAGAGCATCCACAATGGTATTACGTAAAGATTACATAAACGTGGGTCCTACATGTTTATTTAAGTAAAGCAACCAAAACTATCTACAGTGGTTTTACATAGCATTCCTTAAAGATGAGACCCACACGTAAATTTATGTTTTTACATAATGCATTCCTTAAATTTAAGTAATGCACTATGTATTACGTAACCAATTTTTTTATTATAAATTAATTCATTTTATAATTAATGCTAATATCTTATTGGTGATTGTTGGAAAATTTAATAATAAAATATATTTAAGGAATATGTTTAAGTAATACGATTGCAGAGAAAATATTTTTTACGTGTGTCTTAAATTTACGTATTACTTAAAGTGTACATAAATGTCTACGTGTCAACTTTAAGGAATACAATTTATGTAAAACCATTGTGGATGCTCTTAATGGGTGAAGAGAGATACTATACATCAAATAACGTTTATAGACTATAATAAAATAATATAATTGCAAGGAGACAAAAGGCCAAAGAAAACAACACCATTGCATATTTTTCATTTTATTTGTTTTCTACTATATTTCTTTTACGATATTATTGGAGACAAAAAAGGGGCGGCTTCACGCGCCTTTTTTTTTCCTTTAAATTTAAATAGAATTATGATTAACATTAGAATATATAATGTAATCGTGTTTGTCTTATATGAATTGATTAAAAATGGTAGAAATTTGATAAATTTAAAATGCAAGTAATATATGTTCCTAAGCATCCACAATGGTATTACGTAAAGATTACATAAACGTGGGTCCTACATGTTTATTTAAGTAAAGCAACCAAAACTATCTACAGTGGTTTTACATAGCATTCCTTAAAGATGAGACCCACACGTAAATTTATGTTTTTACATAATGCATTCCTTAAATTTAAGTAATGCACTATGTATTACGTAACCAATTTTTTATTATAAATTAATTCATTTTATAATTAATGCTAATATCTTATTGGTGATTGTTGGAAAATTTAATAATAAAATATATTTAAGGAATATGTTTAAGTAATACGATTGCAGAGAAAATATTTTTTACGTGTGTCTTAAATTTACGTATTACTTAAAGTGTACATAAATGTCTACGTGTCAACTTTAAGGAATACAATTTATGTAAAACCATTGTGGATGCTCTAAATTAGTTAGTAATTACATAACCATAACTTCCGTATAAATCAAACATTAAAGAAATGTATCATAAAGAAACGAGTCTTCTAGCAAGCTCAAAGCATACTCTAACAGAATAATCTAACCATAAATATTTTATGGCAGAAAATATCATTGTTGCTTACCCAACAAAACAGAAAAAGTACCATCGTGGTTAGTTTAGTGGCTTGGTTTTATTATTATTATTATTATTTAAAAATGAAAAACAAAGTGCTTACAAAATCCCATTATAATATAATAATTGGCACTTCATTAGGTGAATATCTCATCCGCACTATGATTAATGCTTGTAAGATGATTGGTTGATTAAAAATTAGTTGGGAGAATTATTAAATTTTTTCATGAAAACTAATGTGCTAATAGTGCTAATATTAAATTCATTTCGTTACGTAATATTTTTTTAAAAAAAATTCACGGTGTGGAGTTTTTTTTTTTTCCAATTAGACTTAGTGAGCAATCAACGAATGTAATAGTACTGTCAACTTAGACCACCAACAATTTAGTATGGTCGACTGTCTAAAGGTCGATCCGTTAAGCACAGTTAAAAAAAATAAATCAAGCGAGACTAATATTTTAATCGGGTAACCGCGAGAGAAATCTTTAATGAGTTTCGAACTTAAAGTTTCAGAATCAAACTATATAAAAGTAATTAAACAATTTTAATCACCATATGTCACCATTGTCAGTTGTAATAGTTGATGGACTACTTATCAACAGCTAAGATTTTAAGACGTTGATGTTTCATGGCATGCTTAATTGTTATAATAACAAATATAATGACACATGGTGCGCCGTTTGAATTTTTTGTAATCAATCGGATTCTATTCTATGTACTTATTTATTAGATGACGTTGAGTGGAGGAGTATAATCAACAGTTGAGACGGGTCCTGAAAGACGTATAAAGACAGTTTGTTATTCTTACACGTTTGAAAGTCCTGATAACTTTTAAATGTTTTTAATTTAATATATGATACGATGAATTTACATATAAATTGATGCATTTTATAAAATGGATCTAGACTTTAGAAAATACCAATTACTATATGCTCCATATTTCAGAAAATATAGTTGTGCCTCATATGTATGTAGGGTAATATTTTGTGTTGATTTGGTGTTTCTGTCAAGTTAACTGAGCCATATTATTTGGCAAAAAAAAAAAAAATAGTTGAGACATATTATTTGGGCAGTCGAAAATATTAAAGTTAGATTAAGAGATGAAATGAATCCAAATTACAGTTAGATATTAGTTGTTGCACATATTTTGATGTGTTTATCTAAGAATTATAATTTTTACTACATTTTAGCCAAACTTTGATTCATTATCCTGTAATTTTTTTTCTTCTAAGATTGTGTTTTTTTCAATAAGATTATGTATTTAAAACCTAAGAAAATTTACACACAAAAAAAAAACGTAATATAAAATAAAAAGTAAGGCCCATTAAAACTGGAACCGTCTGGCGTCTATGCATTCCAAAGTAAATAATATTTACTTAAAAAAAACCGTAATTATTTCCATGTCCTCTCTCTATATATATACATACACATATGGATATAGAATATACAGAAAGTATTAAAGAAAATACAAGTGCGTGAATTCATTCAACCAATAATAAGTGGAAGCAGACCTAACTTTTTGGTTTTTGGCTAAAAATGCGACGACTTAACCAGATGAATGCTGACCCTATTTTTGTATTTTGATTTTGATGATTAATTGATGATCCATCACAAAATTTACTTTAGATGTCACGCCTCTATTAGGTAGATATATTGTTTCCTTACTTTGACTGAGATTGTTGGGACGTGGATATCAGGGTGTTTTTATGTCAACCCGTATATCGATCCTACGGGTGTAATGTCTTCCTTCTTGTGATCAGTTTCCTTATGTTCTTCTCGTAAGTTCAATTGTGCAAAAGTTCATAATGTGTAGAATGAGAAGTCTTGGGCTCTATATATAGGCCTCAAGGGGGATTAAAGCGGCTAATGACGTCAGTAATCCCTAAACGTACTTTATTAGTAGATAATGAAATGTTTAAATCCTTGTAGGCATGAGAGAGTTCGTAGTGTTGTGCAAGGGTCCCATGCATGGAGCGTCGACGAGCCCTTTGAAGGCGTAATCCATACGATAATTGGTCGGACGTCGCGAAAACCCCTTGGTCGGACGAATAGACCGTCCGGAGGGATGTCGGGATAGGACTTGTCCTATCCTAGTATGCTAGGATTAGACTAGTTACGGTCCGGGCGGGTGTTTTTCCCGTTCGGGCCGTTTTCGCTCTCGGGTGGTGCGTTCGGATCAATGTTTCGATTTGCAATCGTGTGCGGGGTTGACGTGGCAACTAAGTCCGAACTAAAATGGGCTCAAATTGGGCGAATATCCATCATTTGCCCCCGAGTCAAACAATGACCTAACCTTGGTTGACTCTATTTTGCGATGGGATGAGACACTCAATTTGAGTCCGTTATTTACATTTCGATGATTTTATCATGTGTTCGCGTGCGACGTAACGTTCCATTCTTTGTCTCTCAGGAAAATGGGAAATGCAAACTTTTGATATGGAGGAACTAAAACCCTAAAACGAGAAGGAAATGAAGAGACGCAGCGTTGGCGGGGCTCATCTAATCTGGTTCCTTCAATTGGCAGATTATCCCCCCTTTAATATTAGGAAAACCCTGAACTTAATCAAGATTTAACCCTATAGTCTAATAAGAAGGAATCTTGTCCACAAACTATTAAAAGATTACAAACACCCCCAAAACACAAATAAACAAAACAAGTAGAAAGTTCACAAGAACATAAAACGGCCCAAAGCCCACATATGAAGATTTCGGATTGCAGGAGCCCAAACAGAGTGATCCTTAGCCCAAAACTCCCCCTCAAGCCGAAAATCTTCAAAGACTCAGAACTGCTGCTTCCTCTTGAACCTTCTTTGTCACATAAGGATTCTTCATTTCAAGCTTGCTGACCAAGAATTCATGTTGCTGAATGGGCAATGGCTTAGTCAAAATATCTGCAACTTGAAAACCAGTGTTAATATAATCAAAACAAACAGTACCATCCAACAACTTATCCCTGGAATAGTGACAATCTATGTCGATATGCTTAGTCCTTTCGTGGAAAACAGGGTTATTTGCGATTTGAATAGCTGCCTTGTTGTCACAATGAACAACAGAAGGCTTAGTCTGTTCAAATCCCAATTCACCCAATAATCCTCTAAGCCAAACAATTTCAGCAACAATTTTCCTTATACTACGATATTCAGATTCAGCAGAAGATAGTGAAACAGTCTTATCCTTTTTAACCTTCCACGAAATCAAAGCATTCCCCAATTTCACACAGTAACCATACACAGACCTACGAGTTTCAAGACAGGCTTATCAGGGATTGTATTGACAACTGCACTAACAGGGGTAATCTCAGAAGAAATTGAAGCAGATATATCCCTCTGGCTCTCCTCTTGGCATAACATGCTATAAGCTTGGTTTAAAGATGGGAGAGGAGTCCAAAGAAGTATGTTGCTTCTAACATTGGAAAAAGTTTCGTTAAGGCCCATCAGGAATTGAAAGAGTCTCTAGTTATTTTAGTGCTCCAAATGTTTCTTAAAAGGTTCACCATCAATATGAGGAAGAACACAAATTGTATCATATTCAGTCCAGAGATTCTTCAATTTTGTAAAAAAGATAGTCACAGAATCAAGGTCTTGTCTAGCAGAAACAATTTCTCTGTGAAGTTGATAAATCCTAGACCCATTGATTTTATTGAAGCTATCATGAAGCTCTTTCCAGGCCAAGTGCGCACTCTCTGAGTACATAATCCCATCAGAAATATCACTTGAAACAGAGTTCATCAACCAACCAGACACAACTGCGTTGCATCTGTCCCAAAGGTGTTGAAGTTTAAAATCGAAGGAATCACGCTTGCAGGCACCAATGATAAATCCGAGTTTATTCTTTCCTACAAAAATATCTGCATAGCGCGACTCCATTTGGTGTAGTTTTCAGAACCAGAGAGCTTAACAGAAACTATGCACTGGCCAGGGTTTTCAGTCGAATGCAAATATAAAGGGTGGAACGAGTGCACCTCAGATGAGAGATCAAGAATCTCTTGATTCACGGTTGCGCCAGGAAGCAGATTGTCCTGCTCGCCATCCAGCGGATCATCGGGATTGGACATCCTTCAAGAGTAGAGACAATCAGATGAATAATTGCTGATTCTGGAAGGATCAGTGGAGAAAGCCTTCGAAATCGAAGCGTTGGTGATTAAGAGACTTCGATCTAAAGGAAACAGCAACATGCAAGACGGAGGGACCAGAATCGCCTTGTCTGGAGGCGAAGCGTCGCAGCCAGACGAACAAAACCTTCGGTCTTCAAAGATATGCCAGTTGAAGGGACGATGGTAGTGGAAGCATCAAAAGACGGATCGAATCATCGGAGAGATCCACGCTCTGATACCATTTTGATATGGAGGAACTAAAACCCTAAAACGAGAAGGAAATGAAGAGACGCAGCGTTGGCGGGGCTCATCTAATCTGGTTCTTTCAATTGGCAGATTATCCCCCCTTTAATATTAGGAAAACCCTGAACTTAATCAAGGTTTAAACCCTATAGTCTAATAAGAAGGAATCTTGTCCACAAACTATTAAAAGATTACAAACACCCCCAAAACACAAATAAACAAAACAAGTAGAAAGTCAAGAACATAAAACGGCCCAAAGCCCACATATGAAGATTTCGGATTGCAGGAGCCCAAACAGAGTGATCCTTAGCCCAAAACAAACATTAGTATAAACATGAGTATAATCATGAAGATATTGAGAAATGTGGGTATGACAGAAAATACGTTGTATGCGCAGGTAACAATCGTAAACATGGACATGGATACGAGCGTAATATAGTCACGTTCATGGACGGGTAAATCGTAAATGCCAAAGTTCATGCGAGTGTAATCATATGCATGGAAACGTGTGTGTAGGAACGTGTAAGGATGTAGACATTGGGTGCATGTATAGAACAATTTTATGTGTAAATGCATGTCATTTGTGTAAATAAATTTCTAAGTAATATTCATGATATATGTGTTTGGAATGGCAAACATAGGTGCAAACATGGTAACCATAGTTAGAAACGGGTAAATGTATCATTTTTTAATCCTAACTATTAGATCTCCTTATTTTAAAATTAATGTGGGGATTTAAGGATTTCAAAAACCCTACCTTAGTTTATTATAAAAAGAGGAGATGAGGATTTGTTAGCATATGGTGATTGGGTGCCGTAAATGGAAGCTCATTAATATGTATATGTTACCTGAGACAATTATGTAAATGTCACATTAGGGAAATTGTGCTTGACCCAAATTCTAATTGACATGAGATGCATGAAATTGGGCCTCCCTTATACACTAGGCCGGCCCAATTATGGGAGTGGACAAAGTGGACTTTTGTCCACTTTACTTCTCCTATAAATAGGGAGTGTTAATGATTTTATTAGGGTAATTGATATTCCTCATTTGTTGTAATTTGAAAGAAAATCTCCCCTCCCTAAACATACATATTCGGCCGAACATATACCTACACCAAGGATGTGTCAATTTGCTTTGAGAAAAGACTCCGGAGATCTGTCCCTGCCAAGAATCGATCAGAGGCTTTGCTGTGGAGAGACTATATCGCGTAGGGCTTCCTTAACAAAAACCTCTACGGGTTCCATCCGGTGGATCGAGAACTCTCTCAGCAAGATCTTGGGACTACGGAAAGCGATTAAGGTATGTGCGCATGTTCCGCTGCGTAATAGTGATTACTAGCATGCACCATGTTTATGTTTCCGTAGTATTTAGCCCTGTAATCCAACAGTGGTATCAGAGCCTGTGTTAGGAGTTCATGATTTTGATAAATTGATATTTTTTATTTTAAAATGTTAGCCGAAATTTTAAATAATAAAAAATTAAAATTTCCAATTTTTACATCGTGCAATTCACGTGTTGAAATTTTGTTATATAGTTGATGCAATATGCAACTTTTATTAGGGCAATCTATTATAATATTCGGCATGTAACACATTTTGTCTAGAAGATTATGTCATATATTAGTATATTACACTACAATACGTAACCGGTCCCATTTATGTTTGACAAGCGATATAAGAAGTATAAAAACGTCATTAAAAAATTAATAAGTAAGGTTATGAAAGATCAATCCTTACACAGATAAAACAACTCTTGGGTCATCAAATCTTCTAAAGATCAATCCTTCCACAGATAAACAACACCTGGATCACTACTACTAGCTTGCGGATTTTGGCTACTTTCAAACTAAGGAAAATAAAGGAACATATATATTATATAATCCTCCATTATTAGATGATGATTAAAAATTAATTAATTAGTGATAGACAATTTAATATTAATATCTATCTACTATTACTTATTTATATTATTTATTATGTTTTCAATTAGGCCACTCCATTTGTTAATTCTAATATTTATGTGGAGAATCAAGATTCGTGGCAAATATAAGGACCTTTCTACTACGCTCTTGGAGCACCATGCTTTTGCCACTATTTTTTTTTATATTTCTATTTTCCTAAATGTGAACCCCATAGAGAAACTGATATTATTAATAGGATTTTTCTACCATGCTTTGGAAGCACCATGTTTTTGGTTTTTTTAATACTATGGTGGACTTAATTGTAACAAAAGTAAAACTTTAAAAGTATGAAAAAATATGAATTTTTTTAACTACACCTAAGATGTGTATCATACTATTAATTTTTAAAAAATTAATAGTATGATACACATCTTAGGTGTAGTTAAAAAAATTCATACTTTTTCATACTTTTAAAGTTTTACTTATGTTACAATTAAGTCCACTATAGTATTAAAAAAAATAAAAAACATGGTGCTCCAAGAGCATGGTAGAAAAATATCAGATATAATGTTACAAACTACTTTATTAAAGAGTTTTAGGATCAAAAGACCCCACTACAAAACCAGCAATAAAGTCACCATGCTTTTGCCACTAATTTTTTTATTTTTCTGTTGCCCTAAAGGTGAACCCCATAGGGAAATTGATATTATTAATAGTATGATACATATCTTAGGTGTAGTTAAAAAAATTCATACTTTTTCATACTTTTAAAGTTTTACTTATGTTACAATTAAGTCCACTATAGTATTAAAAAAAAATAAAAAACATGGTGCTCCAAGAGCATGGTAGAAAAATATCAGATATAATGTTACAAACTACTTCATTAAAGAGTTTTAGGATCAAAAGACCCCACTACAAAACCAGCAATAAAGTCACGAAATCTTACTTTAGAGTTGAGAAAACTGACTCTATTATTACGTTTCAGTGACAAAAAATTTACAATCTAAACCTTACATATAGTGTCATCGCATTTGACTCTAAAAGTTTTGTTTTTATTGAGATAAATTCTTTAATCTTAGTATACATTTTTAGAGTTGAACTTGTTGTTTCTAATTAAACGTGTTTTACTGAGACAAGATAGGGGCACAAATGTCGTGTAAAAATTAGTGTACAACGAACACAATTTTTGGCAAAAGTTTGACACGAGATGTTCTGACACGCGTCTGTTACGAATTTGACACAAATATAGTATCTGACAAGTTCCTCTCCATGTCAAAAAAAAAATTAGCCACCCGATTACTAATCAGGAAGTAAAATCGTCTCAGAATCGTGTCAAGCACGTTTGTACATGAAATTGACAAAAATATTCCGTCTGTTAATTAACCCTGCTCTCTTGTTGTGTTAGCCCTTATTATTATTATTGTTACAACACAATTTAATGTCTATATTAGATTGTTGGTGGGCTAAATTGACCGTCAGTGCACACGTCGGTGGTTCACTATGTCAGGTCTGAAAAAAAAACATCAAAACTAGAATATGAGAATCCGAACATTACGTAGCGTGACCACGAAATCAGTGACGCTATTATTACTAGCCATTCTTTTTTTTTTTATATAAAAATGAAATGAAATAAAGTTTGATCAGTCCCTACTCTTACTGTGGTTGATTAAAATCATTCATAATAGAGAATTTCATAGTGCCTCTTAAGCTACTAATAATATTGTTAAGATCGAGATTCTAATTATGATCATTTTATTTAAATGAAACCGCAATAATATAAACCATAAGGATCGTGATTCTTTAAGAACTTAGTAGTTATGAGAGATTCATATTGTTTAACTTAACTAAAATAGTAGAATCATCTTAAAATTCTAAAATCCGAATCGAAATTCTGGCAAGCTTGCTAATAATTATCAACTATAAACATATATTTTTTTACTCATTATTATATTTATATGTCATAATCTTAATATTTTATTTCCTTCTCAATGAATTTGTTATCTTCTTCTTTGTGGCAAGGAAATCATTTTCTCATATATTATTCTATAAATACCCTTCTCGGCCATGACGTTCGTTTTTCATCTTCACCAAACTCATCACTTCTCTCTAAAACGACAATGGCGAGTCATCGTCTTACCACACTCCTCAGCTTCTTCGCCATTACCAGTTCACTACTCTACACAGCCACCGCTGCTGTCACCTACGACGTGGTCTCCCTCGGAGCCAAGGCCGACGGCAAGACCGACTCCAGCAAGGCATTCCTTAGCGCGTGGACTTCAGCCTGCGCCTCCACCAAAGCCGCCACCATCCACGTCCCTTCCGGCAACTTCTACGTGAAGACCGTCACTTTCACCGGACCCTGCAATAATACCGACATCACCTTCAAGATGGACGGAACCCTAGTGGCCTCCTCCGACTATATTGTGATTGGTAACAAAGGGCCCTGGATCGTCTTCAAGCGCGTAAATGGCGTCAATATATACGGCGGTGTTCTGGACGGTCAAGGAACTGGTCTGTGGTCCTGCAAGAACTCCGGCAAGAGCTGCCCTGACGGTGCCACCGTACGTATATATTCTTCCCTTCTGAAAGTTACAGTTTGGGATGTTCTATTCATAAATTTTTAATTAACTTCCGCGGACCATAATTAATAATTATTCTAATTTTACTCTTAAGTTATACTACTTATTTATTTTTATTTATTTATTAAAAAATTATAAATTTTGGCCAAAAAAATTAAAAAAATTATAAATTTACAATAATTTTATGCATAAAATATTAAAAATTTATTAATAATTTCTTTTAAAAAAATTGGAGTTTTGTTTTTATAAAAAATATAATTCCCTTAATTTATATATATCATATTTGTTTGTATAAAATTTTATTTTTATTTTTAAATATATTTTTTCTATTTGTTTTTTAGTTTTTAAAATAAAAACATAAGAAATTTTAAATTAATAAGCTGCAGAAACGAATTGATGGTCTATAAATTGAAATTCCATTACAAATTTTCTTTTAAAAAAAACCATGGTATAAATGAAAATGTCGGACATTGACACGTGTAATTGGAGTTTTTGACCAAATTAGATCTAAACAAACAACCAAATACCAATATAGACCACATAAAAAATATTTTACAAATCTAGGCCTAGTTTTTGACCAAAATAGATCTAAATAAACAACTAAATACCAATATAGACCACATAAAAAATGTTTTACAAATCTAGGCCTAGTTTTGAGTTTTTGACCAAAATAGACCTCAATAAAGAACCAAATACCAATATAGGCCAACTGATTTTTTTTTTTTTTTTTTTAACAATTTTCCGTGAAAAAATATATTGGTTGGCCGGGTTGCCCCAACCGACAAAGTATGTTTTTTTTTTTATTTTTATAATAGAAATTGTAAAAGTTAATGATTTTGTAATTTTGTTTCTAAAAAGCTATTGGACATGGTAAACTCTAGAGGGCACAGTTACACATTTATCTTCTAGGGTTCCATGTACAATAGGTTTTTAGAAAAAAAAAAAAAAAAATTATTCTGCGAAACGTCAATTTTCTCTCTAGGTTCATCATGTTTAATAGTTTTTAGAAGAAAAAAAATTACAATACCATTAGTTTTTACAAAATCTGTTAAAAAAACAAAAACAAACAAAAAAAGCGAAAAAAAAAAAACATACTTGGCAGGGTTGCCCCAACCCGGCCAACTAATTTTTTCGACAGGTAAAAAAAAATATCAATTGCCCAACCCGGTCAGGCCTAGATTTGTAAAACATTTTTTATGTGGCCTATTTTGGTATTTGATTTTTTATTTAGGTCTATTTTGGTCAAAAACTCTAAACTAGGCCTAGATTTGTAAAACATTTTTTATGAGGGCTATATTGGTATTTGGTTGTTTATTTAGATCTATTTTGGTGAAAAACTCGTGTAATTGTGTACACAAATATTCTGTTTTTAGATTTTAGAATTACAATATTTTGGACATCAAATATAAAATAACATCAATTTTTTTTTTTTGGCCAGTAAATAACATCAAAATGATCCAACAAATTAAACATAATGTTTCATGCATGCAAATGGATGAGCTAAAATATTTGCGGCACCTTGCATTAAGGTGGCAATCTGCCACCAGATTGTACCGTGTTTATTCGTGTCGCTACTGACGCGTGTATTTATTTGTATCGTTTCAAAATTTGTTCATTTTATTTTCGCGTCGTATTGTGTCTATATCACCAAATTATCGTGTCGTATCCGTGTGACATAATAACTGTCATCTCTAGAAAATCAGTTATACTAATACTACATATTTGGCTCATTTTTTTACAAATATTACAAAATGATTCAAAATGAACCAACATTCTCTGACAAATAAATTCAATTTATAGAAATTCATCATTGTTTTATTTTTAATTAGTTATAAATATAAATATTGCGGGTCTGTGTGCACTAAATATGTGTAATATCGTAAATAATTAAGGATGGGCTTCGGTCTGAACCGTTTTTATGCCCGAATCGAAACTGGTTTAAACAGTTATGATCCGGCCTGACCCGAATTGTGTACATGCTAATGTATATGTGAGAAAAATGGTCTGGTTCTAGACAGGTTCTAGATTTTTTTTTTTTGTCAAAAACAGTCTAGTTCGGTCCAGAATCCGTCCTGAACCGGTTTGATATATAGATTTACACTAAATAATAAAAAATCAGTCCAAAACCGCTCCAAAACTAATCCGGTTCAGGCCGGATTCCAAAGAAGTATACTAATAGTTTTTGGTCTGGTTCTCCACTTGAAAACCTGGTTTGTTTGGAACCAGTCCTGCCGAACCGATTTTTTTTTTTTCCATCCCTAAAATATATATTAATTTAAATGCTTAGTTTCAATATTGAAAATGATAAGGTTTATATGTAAATATTAAATTTCAAATAATCGTGTCTATTCGTGTTGAGCTATAAAACTGTGTCTATTCGTGTCTTAGTCGTGGACATGCGGCTCTGAACTACACGGACATGCTCATAGTCGTGTATATTCGTGTCAGAGAGTTTTTTAGACACGAGTTGTGTCGTGTCGTGCTAGAGATGTCAAAAAATAGCTTTGTTACAGTTCGTGTATTTGTGCCGTGTAAAAAATTTCCACCCCTAAAAAAATAATTTAATTAACATTATTTAACCTTAATTAAAAAATATTTTTTTAATAAAAATTATGTATAATGAAAAATGTTAATTATTCAAATTTAATACATATGTATGTGTATATATTAATTCATGTTACATTGTATTTTTAAAATAATTGTACTAACTGTAAACTCATATACCGTTAAACCACTATATCATATATCACTAAACCCTAAATCATAAACAATTGTTGAGAATATTATAGAAGGACTAAACTTAACAAAATAATGTTAATTAAAAACTTAAAAAAAAAAATTGAGTCAACATAGGCTATAGTGAGAAACACAATGAACTTTGTATCCACAAATGGATTTTGCTCTATTTGCTTGATATAGTAGATAGAATAGCAAAAGTCAACAACTATAGACAAAGATCATCTGCCCAAAGTTTTCTAGTTTTGCTCGTATCTTACCATTATGATCTTAACATTAATACATAGTATAATTAATTTAATGAATTTTTATTAAAAAACTATTAGAATTGATGAAATATAGAAGAAAAATATTTAATTTAAAAATACACGACGAGTCAATATTATAAATATGAGACAAGATCTGAAATATAAAAAGTATAATCAGCATCCGCTTCCAATGTAAAAGTGGGATTAAATTAACCACTCCTAATTAATTAAGCACGGCAACATGATTTAAAACCCATAGACTAAGCTCATCAATGATGCATGTTTCTTCTGTTTCGAAAACTTATGAATTACTTAAAGCTTTGTTCTTTTCACACAGAATATAGAGTTCATCAAAGCGAAGAACATCTTTATCAGTGGACTAAGTTGTAAAAATAGTAAGAAGTTACACATTGTATTGCACACCTGCCAAAACGTGAAGCTACAAGGCATTAAGATCTCCGCCCCCAGAAACAGCCCCAACACAGACGGCATACTTGTCCACAAATCCTCCACATTCTTAACTCCAAGATCGCAACTGGCGATGACTGTATCTCCATCGGCCCGGCCACCACCGGTCTATGGATTGAAAACATCGTCTGTGGGCCCCGCCACGGAATAAGGTACTTAAAAAAGAGGGTTAATTATTAGACTGTCACCCCACGTTTTCGTAACGAATAAATTGCTAATTTATGTTTTTTTCGAAAGAAATAAATAGTTCATATTTTCTTAAGTGAATAAAATAATTTAATATTCAGTTATTTTTTATGAAATCGGTACGTACACGACACGTGATTATACTAAATGACCAAAATACTCTCAACTATCATCTTCATCTCTTGGAATAGAACTTGTAATATTGAAACTTCTATGAGAATACTCCATATTTAAAACTAATATGGAGGAGAACCAGATGAACCTATCTTCAAATAAAACAACTATTATGTAATCACGTGCACGATTCCGTAAAAAAATAACGAAAAAGTTAACGGAAGCTAGTTATTTACTCATTTATGGAAACCTGAGCTAACTTTTTGTTCGAAAAGAAACTTGAGCTACTTACTAATTTGTTCGTGGACTAGCATTATGATAATTAACCCTAAAAAAGATTTGGCAAAAAAAAAACTTAAGAATACTAATTATTTATGAGATCTATTAACATAAATATTAAATATTCCTTACAAATTTAGCATTGTAAAGTGATTGTGGAAAAAAAAAAAGTTTTTTTCTAGACAAGAGTGATAAAGCAAAAAAAGGACATGTTTTTTGAGATTAGAGTCGTGAAAAAAAATAAATAAAAAAAAAAAAAAAAAAAAAAAGAAAGAGATGTCTTTTGAGGCTAGAGTCGTTATAAAAGACACGGATTGTATTACAGATATGATTATTTAACTCAGTTGACAAATCAAATGACCTCAAAATTAGATTTTTATGTATGAATGGATAGAGCATAAATGTAAGTCGTTACAGAAGAACGTATAAATGTAATGACGATTATTGTACCTTACAGCATTGAAAGCCTCGGAAAGGACGCTCAGGAAGCGGGAGTTGAGAACGTAGCGGTTTCGACCGTGACGTTCAAAGGGACCGAAAACGAGGTCAGGATCAAATCATGGGCACGACCGAGCACTAGCTTCGCACGAAACATCATCTTCCAACATATCGTGATGAATAATGTCCAGAACCCTATCGTTATCGACCAGAACTACTGTCCCGGCAAGAAAGACTGTCCCAACTAAGAATCAGGCGTGAATGTCAATAGTGTATAGTACATTGATATACACGGAAGTTCCGCTACGGAGGTCGCGGTGAAGTTCGATTGCAGTTCCACGCACCGGTGCACCGGGATCACGCTCGAAGACGTGAAGCTCACGTACCGGAACAAAGTTGCGAAAGCGTCGTGCATTCACGCGAGTGGGACCGCTTCAAGGTTTGTTCAACCGTCAAGTTGCTTGAGAAATGACACGCTAAAGATTTATTCATTTTGAATTAGCATCATGCACGTTATTTATTGTTATAATAATAAGTAATGAAGTAGATAAAAATATTATTAATAATAATGAATAATACTAACGTAATAAGGATTAGATAAAATATTTTATCTATTTAATAGATAATAATAAACTAATAAATATTTCGTAATCTCAACTGTAATTTCATAATACATGTATTTTGATATAATCTCATATTACAATAGAAAGAGTTTATGCGTAATCTTAAATTACAATAACATTTACATTACATTGTTTAATTTATTAAATAATGTAACCTAGATGCAATGTCAAACATAATCTGAAATTGCATCTCAAGCTACATCCATCCAAACACCCCTAACGTTAATCTAAATATGCATGTTTTAATTTCCTCTAATATATATATATACTAGGTTACTCCGCATGCGTTGCATGCGTGGCTGTAGTTTTTGTTTTATAATGATTAGTTTCAAAAGACGAGATAAAATGTATTTAAAATTTATCAATGTCGGGATGTGAAAAAACCTAAGTTAGGAAATTCTTAAAACACATGTAAGTGATAAAAAAATAGCAGTTGCCTATTTGTCAAACATTCGAACATGTTCTTAAAGATTAAAGACACAAAATATACAAACAAGTTTGAACATAACATTTTCTTAACACAATTTTTTTTTTTGCCAAATTGTCTCAACATAATAGACTATTAAACGCAGATTTCTTTCTACCGAACTTATAGATGATATAAACATAAGATTTTATTGGTAGAACTGATAATCTGGAAGATGTATCAAATGGAAGTGTAATACAAATAAGTAACAATCTTAAGAACATTGATTATTTGATTTTGTTGTCAATATATTTAACTGGAGATTAAATGGCGAGTGTGGAAATTAATTTGTAAAGTTAGATTTGTATGTATTAATTGATGGTAAATATTTGAATTTGAAGTTGTACTATTTATTTGATTAAAGAGTATATGAGCATTTAACATTACAAAATGATTGACATTGAACTCTCCACATTAATTATGTAGGAATCACAATTAATTATGCAGGAATCACAATGAGCTCGTTCATATTCGAGTATTATCTCGTTTTGGTCAATTTCAGGTTGGAATGTCATCAAATTTAATGTTGCAAGTTCAATTTTAATGTTGCAAGTTCAATGGCAAGATGGGAATAATAATGTAAAAACAAGTATAACGTATGAGCAACATGCAAGACCTGGACAAGATTTAGCTCAGCTCAGCGGAACAACGATTCTTTGGAGAATAAAACAAATTTAAGCAATGGGACCTGAAGTCCGAGAAGCACGGACCGTGAACGCGGTGTATTTTCCCTCGATGTCGTCATACGACGATACTGATCGATCACTACAGATAGTGTGTGGACCTGGGTTGCCCCGTCTGTGTTCTATCACTTGTTGTCACGTTTAAGCATGGTTTACGAATCAAATGGAAAGCTTAGTTTGAAAGATGAGAAAAATCCCTCAGTTACATGCTAATGCTAATGCTTTTCTTTGTGTCTTTAATTTGGAACTCTTGATAGTTTCCCTCTTTTGCGCTGTGAACTTATATTTTTCACGTCTATGTAATCTTTTACCATCAGTGGGGCTTATATGAGGTGTGAATTACTGCATTCTCTAGATTGAGCATTGGTCCTACTGATTGACGTTAATAACCAAAAAAATTCTTTTCATGAGTTACCCGATACTTATCACTTTGAGTGTTTTTCTGCAGCTGTGCAGATTCTGGAAAAAAAAAATAATTTTTTTTTGCATTTCTGATTTCCTATTTGTTTTTTATTTGAAGTTCAGAACCACAGTTATTTTAATTCTATATTAGAACTATGAACAAACACCTTATGTGCAATTTTTTTTTGTCAACACCTTATGTGTAATTGTGTTTGAAATGTTGAACCAAAGCTTTTTAAAAAGCCTATGACTGGTAATGCTCATAAAGAAGACATTGCAGTGGTATTTGAAGGTAGAGTACCTGTGTTCGGTTTGGAAAGGTTTATCTGAGATATCAAACCCCTTCAGTAGTTAGTTGATGGATTCTCGTGTAATGGAAGTTTGTAATTGGAGAGTGTGGAGTATGGAAAATTGGATTGCTCGCAAGCAGAGAAGGTTGAGTTGGTGCTTGCACACTAAAACGTCCTTTGAATCAGTGTTTGAACGGTAAAACTAAATTAGTAACTGGAAGAGATAGAGTGGTTGAACTGTAAATCCGAATCAGTAAGAGAAAGAGATATTGTGCGAGATAGATTGAATTAGATAGAGAGAGAGATATAGATTGAGGAGAAGAGAAAGTTGAATGGAATAGAGGAATAAATAGGAAGAGGTACAGTAATACGGTTAGTCTTTTGGTTTTTTTGTGAAAAAACCTGTCGGTTCTACGTTTTGGACGGTTGGTTAGTTATTTGTTTTTTTCCTTGGCATGCTGAAACAACATGTCGGTTCTATGTGAGGACAACCCGAATTTTTATTATAGGTGATAGATAGATATATACTTTTCTTCTAGCACTATGGTTTCATTTGATAGAAGACAAAAGAGTAGCTTGTCCACCATGTACTGAAGATACTCAAGATGGTTTATGTTGGATATCTGCCCAATTCAGGTTCACATTTACATTCAGGACTTCGCAAACACGTCAAAAATCACATAACAGGCCCAAACACAGTTTCCGAGGTTCGAAAACGGTCCGGATGCGCGCATTCAGGACCCCGTCGGATTCTAAGTCCGATGGGATCCGGACTGTTGTCAACGGGTACTGCGCGCATCCTTTATCGTCCGAACACAAAGAATTAAGAGTTCTCCAAAGCCTAACTAGACGACGGTTCTTATTTTCTGCTAGACCGACGTCGAACCGCACAAAAACCGGGTTCGGTTCTAAGGTTGCCTATAAATAGGAGACATTGGCCACCCATTTGAACACATTCTCTAGATTTGGGATTTGGAGAATCTGACCTCTCTCTAGAATATTTTCTCTCTCTAGACTCACATTTAAGCATCGGAGATGGTTCAACCGGCACCCCCCTCCGTGCTGGTTACTGCCCTTCCTGCAGGTTAGGAGCGCGTGAAGCCGATAAGCTTACCTTGCCGACAAGCTTGCACTGCCGACAGTCGTACCTTGCCGACAAGTGCACATTCCCGACAGCCCCTTTGCCGACATTAAAAAGCCCATTTCCGACACCCGACGTGTCCCCAACCCGAAGTGCTGAAGAGTCCGACTACCCGTTGGATTTGGACGCAACAATTTAGACAATTGAACTGAATATATATATAAACTTACCCAAAAAATGACTTGATTCAACCCTTTAGTAGTTTATTAATTAGAGCCGCAAGGACGAAGTTACATAAGGGAGAGGAGTAATTCGTCATTAACTTTTAGTAATGTGTACTTTTAATCTTAAAAATTGTAATTATTCTTAATTTTCTCTTTAAAACTTTCCATTTGGCCTATATGTTTTTTTTTTTTACTTTAATTATTTATCCATAGTTCAATTTTTCCCCCTCAAGAAAAGTTATGGCTTCATCCTTAACTAAAGGTCTTCAGACTAAGTCATGGAAATGAAAAATATTAATGACTTTTCTTCTTACAAGCTAAATCGGTGTGAGTGATGATTATTCCAAGTATAGAATAAGCATGCTACAAGTATTACTCTCTTGATAAGGCCCCCTAGTGTAAAATTTCTCACAAACCACTTGACCAATTGTCCTGAAACCTTAATATTAACGTGAAGGTTTAGCATTTATACTTCAACATTCCCCCTCACATATGAGCTGAAACATTTTAAAGGTCCATCATATAAAACTTTTTAAATCGTAGAGCTTAAACTTATCATTGCGGAGATTCAAACCAATGCACTCTGATAACATTTAAATCTTAGACTCACCAGTTGTTTAACTATCCTAAAACCGCATAGAAAAATGTTTAGCCTTTATACTACTTCAACACCTAGCCACCTAGGTGCACCACGTGGGAAAAAAAAGACATAACCAATATCATGCATATTGTGAGATATTTTAATTAAATGATGAAACTTTTTTATAATATATTACCGACTCACGTTTTACATGAACTTTCGTTTCTAAATTCATATATACTAAAGAACGTATGAGATATGCATATTAATTTTTTTAACTAGTACATAATTTAGAATATGTATCATATGTTCGCTTATATTTTTTTTTATGGAAAAAAATAGTTTATAAATTAGAGTATATTGAAAAAGGTAAAAAAAAAAAAATTACGATATTAAAAAAGGATGATATTATATATAATAAATAAAAGTATATAAATATATTGATATATACAATTCTATGCTCTGAATTTCTTTTGTGGGTTTTAAAGTTAAAATTACTAAATGTGCATGAGACATAATAACACACATTTAAGTTCAAAAACTTAATTAATTTTAAACTAAGCGGGTTTGAAGATTAAACCTATACTTAATTCGTAAACTCTCGTTAAAAAATAAATATATAATTCATATAATAATAATATATGATTGCCAAGAAATATATAATAATATAAAATATTTGGATTTATCAAAAACGTATATAAATTTAGGATGTCTGAAGGTATGGGCCTTGGTCTTAATAGCATAGTCTCTGCATCTTTACTGGGCCGGACTGCTGGGTCTGCCATATATTTGATACGTAAACATCGGCTTTGAGCATCAAAATTTGAGTTCATTAGTTTGTCTAATGGAAAAAAAATAGGACTTATTATTATTATTATTATTATTATTATTATTATGGTATATAAAAGTAAATATATATATATATAACTTTTAATCATATGCATTAAATACCTATAATATTAGTTAATAATGTGAAATTATCTAATGCATGTTAAACTTCAAAATCTTCCATGTAGTGAAATTTTGAAGATTTAGAGATCAAAACTCGAGAAATAATTTTAAATCCTCAATTTTTTTTAATATTTATGACGTGTTATTATGACAAATAATCAGGCATAATTATATTTTTAGATTTATATTATAAATAAGTAGGCAATAATTAAGTAATTATTATTATATTATATATAGATATCTTCAATTAATTGTGAGTATTAGCTAATTAATTAAAAGATATATATTATTCATCAGTACGCCATTAAACAAACGAATATGTGTTTAAAATTCCAAGAGACGGGATATTGATCCTTTTTATATATTGATTGATGGTGATTGATGATAATGAATAATTGAATATTGATCACTAATTAAGCTAATCATTTCTCTAATTGAACATGTGCCACGATTGTTCCACTTCCGTCCTATGTATTATTCCCGTGTATCATTAGCGCTCGTGAAAACTGAAAACAACTAGATTAATTAGTTAGGGATTATTTAGTTTGTCCTAACTGACTGATATTCGCTTAGCTAGCACACGTGTGAGCTTGCTAGGGATGACAAATTTTTATTACAACACTATAGCATGGATTGAATTCGCAGAAAAATAAATATTGAAATCATGATTGCCTACGATAGAATATTAATAAAACCAATATAATAATACAAGGTAATTCTCATTAAATATTGTAAATTGTAATCATGATTGCCTACGATAGAATATTAATAAAACCAATATATAATACAAGTAATTCTCATTTATGTCAATAATTCTCATTTAATAAATTTTAATTTTAAAATTTAATAATTATTACTTTTTAAAGTTTGTTACATCTGCATAAAAAATTTACAAAATGTGATTTGTGAATTCTAAAGTTCTTACTATATATAGTGTTAAATTTCTTATTAATCTAGCTAAGCACAACGGACTAGCATAAAACAACATTGTATACAGTTGGATTTCATTCTAAAACTCACTGGTGATTGGTGACCGAAGGGGTAGCATAAATGCTTATATGATATTCAATTTAATGTGGAATCACCGGTCTGTAATGATATTTGTTAATAATCAAGCTGTGTAACCATATGTTCATAATTAATTCATATATTTGCTTAAAGAGATCTCACATGTGGATGTATAATTTACTAACTTAATACAATATAATAATACGTCATAAACAAGTACACAAAATTCATATTATATTTGTCTTCGTGTCAGCATGACACAATAAATTTATTATATGTATTTGTGACTAATAAGTATGACACATTAAGCTTATTAACACTAAACATTAACTAAGTTCTGAGTGTCAAAGTTTCCTATAGGATAAAAGTAGCTAGCTTTTATTTAATGTTTAAAACCTAAAAATTAAATCATGGGGAACTAGGTTTACTAGCTAGGGATCTGCTTTATAAACTGCATTTTTAGCATGAAATGTGGATTAATTAATCAGAGAAGTCCATATCCATTCTAATTAATGAATTTCACCCTGAAGCCATGGGATAAATCAGAGAAGGAGAAGATGTTCCACGAGGAAGAACTAACACGATTAATTAATTATTAAGAAGTGGTAGTTGTATGAACATAATGGAAACATATGGGTCCGGATCCGATCAGTGAATGCTAATATTTTATTGCATATTTTGTTTGGTGCACATTGCCAAATCTCAGCTCTTAATAGAAAAATACATCATATAATTTTAACTTATTATGTATACAAATAAATTTAATCTAAATCGCAAATTCAAAGACTTAGAGCATCCACAATGGTATTACGTAAACATTACGTAAACGTGGGTCCTACATGTTTATTTAAGTAAAGCAATAAAAACTATCTACAGTGGTTTTACATAGCATTCCTTAAAGATGGGACCCACACGTAAATTTATGTTTTTACATAAAGCATTCCTTAAATTTAAGTAATGCACTATATATTACGTAAACAATTTTTTATTATAAATTAATTCATTTTATAATTAATGTTAATATCTTATTGGTGGTTGTTGGAAAATATAATAATAAAATATATTTAAGGAATATATTTAAGTAATACGATTGTAGAGAAAATATTTTTTACGTTTGTCTTAAATTTACGTATTACTTAAAATGTACATAAATATCTACGTGGCAACTTTAAAAAATACAATTTATATAAAACCATTGTGGATGCTCTTAAAAGATCATATCCTAACGAATCCCATTAAATGAATGTAAAAGATCATATCTTCATTATTTTTTATGAGCCGATGGCGATGGCTGGAATATACACAACGCCATCGACATAGAATGTCAGAATATTACGTGACGTGTGATTGGACACCAACTTATATATAAATGTTGATACGCTACGCACATTTAAAATTCTGAAATTTAAAAAAGGGGGTTGTATATAGGTACAAACATTGTATGTATTATATATATATATCTGTGATTTATCTGGTCTCAAATGACAAGAATCCTTTGGCCAATTATTTTTTTTTTTTTAAACAAGAATTCTAAGTTTTAATGAATTTGATTTAAATCACAAATGAAGTACAACTTATATATCAAGCGAGGTCACAAGACGATAATAATGCATGTACGTAGGGAGTTGATCTTAATGGGTTCAATAGAAGATATAAAATTATTGAAGTATAACTGATAAATCACACATTTATTTATTGGTTTAAACTTTTCTGAGAGTTGATTAAGTGACTCGTCTATTTTGACATGTATAGTGTTAAAATGTACATGTTCAAATATCTTTTTTTGACATTAAACATTCAATTAATATCCAAGAAATGAGAGTTCAGTCGTATTAGAAAATTATGGAGGATAGGTTCTATAATCAGCGAAAAGTAAATCATTCAAAGGAGATGGTGTTTGTGACACCCACCCTTCCGGATACATCCCCTTCCTAGTCTTTGTAGCTACCCAATTGGCGCACGAGTTGTTGGTTCGAGACACATGTTTCCAGATTACTTGTTCAAATTCAGCAACTAAAAGGCCAATCTGATTGATCATGACCTTTATTTTCCACGGTCCAAATTGGACAGAATCACGCAGCTGATCGATTATTACTAAGGAATCATATTCCATGATAATCATCTTCCACCCAGACCTGGAAGCCAACAAAACTCATTCCTCAATTTCTTTTGCCTCCAAAACATCAACATCAACAAACATGGAGTTCTTGTTGACACCCCCAATTAGTTTCCATGTCGAATCTCGGGCTACTGCAGCAACAGCTCTAGATCTTCCATCAGTAGCTGCATCACTGTTAATTTTAACAAAGCCATTAGGGAATTTTTCCCATTCGCAAACAGGGGAAACCTTACTCAGCACAAGAGAAAGACCTATTTTCAATAGTTTATACTCATCCATGGCTCTATTAATGCATTCAATAGCACTGACTGAATCAAGGACTTGGTTTTGAAAAACAACATTATTGCATTTCTTCCAAATGCCCCAGCAAACACAAGCAATACTCACCATAACAGCCTATTTATCCTTAGCTCCATGAATCAAGTAGATAGTTGAGGACCGCCACTACTCAATGCGTTTCAAATAATCAGCACTAGTACGTATACACAAGATAGCAATCCAGACTTTACATGTCCAAGGACAGAGCAACAACATATGTTCAATTGTCTCCTCCTGTTTACAAAATTTGCAGAGAGGGTTTAAAGCACAGTGTCTCTTGAACCTCACCTGGTTACATGCGACAACATTATGGGCAAGCCTGCCACTACTTTTCTTCAAGAGATGGTATACATATTTTGCAGCTTCTCTGGATAAATCACATCTCATTCTGAACCTCTCAAGACCTGGTAACCAAGGATCTTTCCATATGTTAATGGATTCTCCCGCGCCTACCATTCACACCCCATTATTTCTAATGACTTGGAGTCCCTCACGTATGCTAGCCCAGGTCCAAGAGGCACACCCACTTTTCCGAGCATTAAGAGCAGACTCATCTGGAAAATACAATCCTTTCAGAATCTTTGCCTAGAAGCAATCAGGTTCATTAACAAGTCTCTGAGAAAGTTAAGACTAACCACCTGACCAACTGTCCTAAAACCTTAAGGTGATAGGTGAGGCGTGGTTTAGTCTTTATACTTCAAGAGTCTCTAAGTTGTCTTAGAAAACAAAGCTATGTTAAATAACTCAAGCTCTTTGGAATCCATCCCACCTTCCTTATTGGTCAAAGTCATCGTGTCCCAACTCAACCAGTGGATCTTACGCTCATCATCGAATTCACCCCACTAAAATCTTGGAGATAAGGTTATTCACCTCACTACACCAAGTTTTTGGAAGACGATATGCTTGCATAGCATATGTGGGAATTGCTTGTAGGTGTGCCTTAATAAGCACCTCTCTTCCTGCTTGAGATAACGATTTATGCTTTCATCCTTGCGTTTTGGCTAGAACCCCTCAAAAAGCTCAATGCTTGCTTCTTAGACCTACCCCATATAACAGGTAAGCATAAATAATGCCCAGGGTCTTTAGTCTTGGGAACAGATAAGAAATTGGATATAAAATCATTCAATTTTTCACTTGCATTGGCACTAAAGAAAATACTAGATTTTTCAAGGTTCACAAGCTGGCCAGATGGACTACAATAACTATCAATAATTCCTTTCAACACCCCTATATTACTCCCATCAGCCCTTAGAAAAAACAAAGAATGGGACAGTGACGTTTGAGCTTTAACCCCACCAAACTACCATCAGTCACAGCATCATCAATCATATTTGAGAGCACATCAGCAAGTATGATGAATAGATATGGGGAGAGTGAATCACCCTGTCTAATTCCTCTGGAGGGTTGGAAGGAATGATCTCTTTTGATGCAAAGCTCAATCCATCTTATCACCCTTTCACAGAAACTCATATGCTGCAAAACAGCAAGCAAAAAACTCAACTCTACTCTATCATAAGCTTTAGCCATATCAATTTTTAAAGCACACTCAACTCTTTTACCTTTTTTTTATGCCTTAGCCAATGGAATGTTTCGTGAGCCACAATGATGTTGTCATGGATCATTCGACCCGCTATGAACGCACTTTGGTATGGAGAAATTAAGGAAGGAAGCACATTTTTTAACCTACTAACCATGACTTTAAAAATTATTTTGTAGACAAAGTTGCAAAGACTGATTGGACGAAACTGAATTACTGACTCTGGACACGACACCTGATGGACTAAGACAATATATGTATCATTAATAGTTATACATGTTCAAATATCTACACTGGAAGTTTTAGGAATGAATTTCAAAATATTTTAACTCGCATGTGAAAGAGAAATTGAAATATAACTGTTAAACCATGTCACAACTATCAACTCACATTTAGGACAATATTCATCAAATAGCTAGTTTATCCAAATTTCACAAGATTAAGCTGCATTCATCAAACTATTATAGAAAGTATATATATATATATATATATATGAATGTGCCAGGAGTATAGAGTTTTGGCACTTCCCCAGCAGAATTGAGTTTAGGGTTTGACCCTAAAATTGGCCAGCGCAACATATATTCCTTTCGAGATTGAATTAGTTGTTTTTATACGACCATTCTCGATAGTCCACACTCATATTGCTAATCATATAGACAATAAATGATTCATCTACATTCTGAACTGGTCGTAGTTAGGGGTCTTACTCCTTAGAGCAATTTGATTGATTTTCGACATGTCTTGACCACCATTAAGAGAGCGGCATCAATTCTCAAATCAGCAAGACCCCGAAAAACATTCCACATACATAAAAAAAACCAGTCGTTAATATACCAATAGATGACACTCGAAGTGAAGTGAAGATTTGGCATCTGTCACGGGCAGATATAATAAAAAAGAGTAATGATACACGTGTCGACGTCCATGTTCCTCATTGTTTCGAATGTGAGTAAGTGGCGCATACGTAATTAACAACAACTTTGGTGGCATATTTATTTTCCCTCACATATTGGCATACGGCGGAACGTCAATATCAAAACTGGAATCAATTTCGAATAGAAATTTCCAACCGGGACATTTATAGCTATATTTTCTTTTTATTTAGCTAGCTATATATCAAGATTTATACCAAAATCATTATTTTATAAATCAATTTGCTCCTAAATTATAAAGAGGAAATACTCGATAATACCAACTGAAAATTATTTCCTACATAGCTAAACATGATATAAGTGCCTAATTATCAGAATATAAGCAAATAATTAGGAAGATAGGTGGAATTAATAAATAAGCGTTCACAACTTAAAAGTAGTATGAAGTCTTGGCTATATTGCAATTTGGTGTATCTATCAAATAACAGAGAATCAATATTCATTCAACAATTAGTTTGTACAGAATGATTAGAGGACTATTTATACTATAGCCTCTGTATTAGTTAGTTACAAGAGTTTGTTATTTAACTAACTAACTAAAGATACATATACTAATATTCACCCATCTTGTTTCATCCCTCGATCTACTTCTTGCTGCTTTTCTCGAAATATATCAACTATCTCATAGTGAAGCAACAAAGCATCATGCTGTGACTTTCCCAAGGCTTTAGTTAGCAAATCAGCTAACTGATCTGCTGAGGCAATATGGTAAGCAGCAATAGTTCCATCTTGAATGCAATCCCGTGTAAAATGACAATCCAACTCCACATGCTTAGTTCTCTCATGTAAAATTGGATTCTTGGTCATTTGTATTGCTGCTTTACTGTCACAGAAAATGGGGATAGGTTCCAAAATTGACAGACCAAGCTCACATAATAATCTCTTCAACCATACAGCTTCAGTGGCAGCTTCTCTCAAACACCTATATTCAGCTTCTGCACTAGATAAAGCCACCGTGTCTTGTTTCTTGACTCTCCAAGCTACCATTGCTGAGCCCAACTTAACACAGTAAGTGCTGAGAGATCTCCTGCTAAGCTTGCAAGAGCCCCAATCACTGTCACAATAAATGACAAGATGAAGATCATTAATGACAGGATAGAGTAAGCCTTGACCAGGGTTCTTCTTGACATACTTAATCACCCTTACTGCTGCATTGAAATGGGATTCCTTAGGGTTATGAACAAATTGGCTCAGTCGTTGTACTGCATAAGCAATATCTGGTCTTGTTAAAGTCAGATATAATAACTTTCCAACAAGACGTCTGTAAAGCTCATCATCATCAAATAGGGGATCAGAAGTAGCAAGACCTGAAATTCTATCATATAATCAGGTGTAGTGAGCTTCAAGTTCACTTCCATTGGTGTCATAGCTGGCTTAGAAGCATCAAGACCTGCTTCATGGATCAACTCTAAAGCATATTTTCGCTGACTTATCATCAAACCAGCAGAGGATCTAACCAATTCTAACCCAAGGAAATAACGCAGTGAACCCAGGTCCTTACTCTTGAAATGTGAACTCAAGGTGAACTTCAGCTCATTAATCAAACCAGCATCTGAACCTGTGATCATCATATCATCAACATAAATCAGCAAGAAAACCATAGCATCACCCTTCTTCTTGCTGAATAATGAATAATCAGATCTACTCTGAGTATAACCATGTGCCAATAGAGTGGTTGTAAGCTTGATGTTCCATTGTCTCGAGGCTTGTTTAAGTCCATATAGTGATTTCTTGAGTTTGCAAACAAGTCTTTCTTTGTTAAATGTATCCACATCAAAACCACATGGAATATCCATATATACTTCCTCAAGTAAATCTCCCTGGAGAAAAGCGTTATTAACATCCATATGATATAGACACCAAGACTTTGCAGCTGCAAGAGCAAGTAGCAATCTAACAGTTGTTATCTTTGCAACTGGTGAAAAAGTGTCTCTGTAATCAGTGCCCTCTACTTGTGTGTATCTTTTTGCAATCAACCTTGCTTTATACCTCTCCAATGACCCATCTGAATTGTATTTAACCTTGTATACCCATTTACACCCAATGGAAGTCTTGCCTGGAGGAAGAGTATTAGTTAGTTACAAGAGTTTGTTATTTAACTAACTAACTAAAGATACATATACTAATAGTATCAACTTTTTTTTTTTGCGATTCGATCTTCGATATATGTATCATGGTTTGTTTTTCACTTTTCTGTATACTTTCACGTTAAAGTTCGATATCAAAATCGTAACATAACCTATATATCATATTGCTTTTAGGTTCTTATAACACAATTTAATCACGGTAAAATATAACGTCCAAATTGGATGAAAGAGTGAAAAACAATAAATATCAGACATCAATTGAAAAAAAAAAAAAAATCAGACGCAAAATTGCAACAGAATGTATACTTCATACTATTTTTAGATTTTTAACATTAATAATTAGATCCGTATCCGTTTTAGTTGTCGGGATTGTGTAGAAGACGAGAAAAGATTAGCCGGCGTTGTCTTCTCCGAAGTCTACTTCACATGTCACGTACGTCTCACCCCCCGTTTCCTTCTCCTCGTTCGTTTTTAAACTAAATTATTCCATTCTTTATGTCTTTAATTAATTTTATTTTATTTATTATATATCCTTTAACTGTTTGGTATTAGTATTTATATGTTGGCCTAACCGCAACGGATGCAGATCACCTGCCTCATTATTTATATCTCAGATTGTACATTACCGTTAATATATTGACACGTGTTCTGTTTGTAATTAATTTTGTGATTTTTTTCTAAAACTTTATTGGGATTGATGAATTCTAAAATGAAAATATTAAATCTAAGAACACGTGTCAAAATTTTAACATCGAGACACGATCTGGAGCAGAAATAGTGGTGCAGGAGATCTGAATCCAACCACAACTATTTCGGTTAAGAAGGCAATTTCCTTTCGGCTCAAGAAAAGCTCCCGTTTGATAAAGAACCCAAAATGGTGGAATCCAAACGTTTCTTTAGAACGAACTGAATTGGGAGCATTTTTGTGGGAAAAAGGCCATTTTAATTTTTTTTGCCCAAAAAAAGCCATTTTAATTAATTAAGAAAAATATGTGTTCCCATCCATAGATTGAATGACCCGAGAGTTGATTCAAACTATATCTCATGCCACTCACATTGAGTCGGAACTGATCGGATCGTGCATCAGTTCACTTTAATTAATTCATTATAATTACCACATTTCTAACAAAGGAATTAATACAACCTCCGATAGTGGGGTCAGGAAAACCTTAGAATAAGACATAATAACATGTAAGGTAATTATTATGAATTTTTGACCTATTTGTACTAAGGACCCAGTTGATTCTTTCCTGACACCATTTTCGGAGAGTATATCATTTCTGTTTCTACCAAATATACATTGGATATATACTTTTTTGTAGTATGATATACTATGTCATCACGTACTTTTTTTGGGGTAGACTTCACGTACTTAAATAAGAGCATAACTAAAACCGCTTATTACTTCTTTATCATAAAATTTGTAACTAACACGCATACTGTGCATAGTAGTCATATATATATATATATATATATTTGTTTTATGTATATCTAAACTAACTTTTTAATGAAAAAAAAGTAACTTTTAAATAAATAAAATGGTTACTCCTTTCTGTTGCCAAAAGAATTGGTTTAAATTTTTCTTAGTTAATAATTTGCTAATAATTATTATATATGGTGGTGGTCTAATGGTCAAGTGCGCTTACTCTCATGTGGTTTGACTCCGAGGTCCCAGGTTCGACACCCCTCAGGGTGTCACCTCGTGGTGACCTGTTTAAAAAATACCTCCTCACCGCCTCAGGCATATGATGAGAGGCTAGTAGAACTGGGCACGAGCCGGCTATATTGACGAGGTCAGTGCATACGCTGGTTGCTCGCTAAGTCTGATCGGAAAAAACACAGACCGTAAATAGGAGTGTTCGAACAATACGTAGCGGGCTAGCCCATGAAATTTTTTTTTATCATATATATTAATTATTCCTATAAATACCCCTCTCCATGATGTTGGTTTATTTTCATCACACTTCTCTCTCAAACGACAATGGCGAGTCGTCGTCTTACCATACTCCTCATCTTCTTCGCCATTACCACGTCACTACTCTACACAGCCACCGCTGCTGTCACATACGACGTCATCTCCCTCGGAGCCAAGGCCGACGGCACCACCGACTCCAGCAACGCATTCCTCAGCGCGTGGACTTCAGCCTGCGCCTCCACCACAGCCGCCACCATCCACGTCCCTTCCGGCAAGTTTTACGTGAAGACCGTCACCTTCACCGGACCCTGCAATAATACAGACATCACCTTCAAGATCGACGGAACCCTAGTTGCCTCCTCCGACTATAATGTGGTAGGTAACATTAGGGCCTGGATCGTCTTCAAGCGCGTAAATGGCGTCAGTATATACGATGGTGTTCTGGACGGTCAAGGGTCTGCTCTGTGGTCCTGCAAGAACTCCGGCAAGAGCTGCCCTACCGGAGCCACCGTACGTATATATGTTCTTCTCTCTTCTGAAAGTCGTAGCTTAGGTCCTGTTACCAATTGATATCTCAGATTCAAATGTTGATATTTAATGTCAACTATCGTATCGGTTGATTTTCATTTTTTTTAAATTAATAGAATAAAAATATATTTTTTAAGTATTAAATAGGCCTAAAAAATGAACAATAATTTTAATACTTCGGAATAGTGAAAATAACATGTTTTTATTCCTTAAAACATAAGTTTTAACGCCAAAATCCGTTCAAAAAATGGAAAATAACAAATCTGATAGTTGGAAAACTGAATATCAACATTTTATATCTGGAGAATCGATTAATAGGATAACCTATAGTTAAGACTGTTGTTTTTAGGTGATTAACCCTATCAAATATATAACATCAAAATGATGCAACACATATCGTTAATTACATGCATGCAAATGGAATGTGCTCTCTATTTGCTTGATAGAATAGAATAGCAAAAGTCAACAACTATAGGCTTCCATTGTAAAAGCGGGATTAAATTAACCACCGCTAATCTATTGGCTTCATAATTAAGCAAGGCCAACTGATTTAAAACCTGTAAATTAAGCTAATTAACGAAGCATTTCTATTTCAAAAAATTATGAATTACTTAAAAACTTTTTTTCTTTTCAAACAAACAGAATATGGAATTCACCAAATCGCAGAACATCTTTGTCAGTGGACTAAGTTCTAAAAATAGTCAGAAGTTCCACATTTCCGTCAGCAACTGCCAAAACGTGAAGCTACAAGGCGTTAAGATCTCCGCCGCCGGTAACAGCCCCAACACCGACGGCATCCATGTTGAGAAATCCTCCGACGTCACCATTCTTAACTCCAAGATCGGAACTGGCGATGACTGTATCTCCATCGGCCCGGGCACCAATGGTCTATGGATCGAAAACATCACTTGTGGGCCTGGCCACGGAATCAGGTAAGGAAATTATTAATTCATATCTAAGAGATTTAATTTTTTATGAAAGATTTATTAAGGGAAACATTAAATATTCCTTCAAAAATTTAGCATTAAAGTAAAGTGATTGTGAGAAAAAAAAAAAAAAATAGACCAGAGTAGGTTATGAAAATAAAAAGATGTGGCTTTAAGATAAAAAAAAATAAAATAAAAAGATGTCTTTTGAGAGAAAAGAGTCGTAAAAATTAAAAAGACGTTTTTTAAGACTTAAATAGTTATAAAAAGAAAATTAGGGCATGTATTATAATATTCCTTAAAAAAATATCATATATGATTATCTAACTCAGTTGACAAATCAAATGACCTCAAATAAAGCAAAAAACGTATTGTAGAATTCTAGTTTTGTAACGCATTTTGTCTTGTCTAGAAAAACCCTGATATCTATGTTTAATGACATTAATAAGGCATGTGAACTGTCTGATACTTATCCCTTACTTAGTATTTTGGTAACTAGGTTTGTGTCTTTGACGATCCCGTCTGCTGTAGTTCTTATTTGCTTCTTTATCTAAAAAAACATTAAGTATCATATACTGTGTTTATATTGTGTGTATATGCAATATTTTTTAAGGTAACTCGTTCCAGAAGAATATAAATGTAATGTCAATTATTGTACCTTACAGCATTGGAAGCCTAGGAAAGGACGCTCAAGAAGACGGAGTTGAGAACGTAACGGTTTCGACCGCGACGTTCAAAGGGACCGAAAACGGGGTTAGGATCAAGTCGTGGGCACAACCGAGCACTAGCTTCGCACGAAACATCCTCTTCCAACATGTCGTGATGAACAATGTCCAAAATCCTATCATCATCGATCAGAACTACTGTCCCGACAAGAAAGGCTGTCCGAACCAAGAATCGGGTGTGAATGTCGACAGTATACACTACATTGATATACATGGAAGTTCCGCCACAAAGGTTGCGGTGAAGTTCAATTGCAGTTCCACAAACCCGTGCACCGGGATCACGCTCGAAGACGTGAAGCTCACATACCGGAGCCAAGTTGCGGAAGCGTCTTGCACTCATGCGAATGGGACCGCTTCTGGGTCCGTCCAACCGTCAAGTTGCTTGTAAAAGGGTTTAGGGTTTAGTCTCATGCATATATATGGAGACATTGCCCAATTTAGATAATGGTCTTGTGTGCATTGCTTGAGTTTCAACTTGGTTTGTAATTGGTGCCAATAATGCGTGCATTATCTGATTTGTATCATCAACTTATCATATTTACCTAGCACATGACCATTTACTGAAATAATATAATTTATATATAGTTTATTTATATATATATATATAGCCCTCTCGATGATAATTTATATGCATTATATATTATAAGCAATTAAGCATATGGAACATACATTGTAAGAAGGTTATTATTATTTGATATATACTTCTATAAAGTTCGAGGCTTCTGCTTTCTTATTACCAACTCATCATAAAATGATATGATAATAGAGAGGTTTGAGTGGTTTAGATCCAAACACAGATCCATATATGTGTGTTTGGATGGATGTAACATAATTAAGATATGATATTAAATTACATCTCTCGCATAATATTCACATTATATTATTTAATACACTAAAAAATATAATGTAAAGTCTATTATAATATGCAATAAACTTCATTATTCATAATATGAGATTACATAAAAAAAAAAAAAAAAAAAACAGATTTAATGTGAGACAACATCTAAGAGTACGGAATGTTTATTAATCGATAAAGTACTTTGTATAGGGGTGGTAATGGGACGCGTATCGCTAGCCCCGAATCCGCCTCGTGGGTAGACATGGTCAATCCATACCCGTCACATACGTCTTGCGGGGGAAAGTATCATATGTCAAAAAATTATGCGAGCGACTCGCAGGCCCCTACACCAACCCCACAATTCTCAAGTCTATTATCATATTCTTCACGTCTCAACCCTATATCCAAATTTACCTCCAAATCCAAATCATAAATCTAATTTCAAATCCAAATACAAGCACCAAACACATCAAATCCATCACAAAATACAAATCCAAATTACCAAACACATTAAATTTATCGCAAAAAAAACAAGTAAACACAAATAGTTTGACATCCCACTAGACGGGGCAGGTCAATGGGCCCCGTGACCCCGGACCCGCCCAACGGGAAACTAGACCCGGACTCGTCCCCTATGGACGACACACTGTTCAACGGGTACACGTGACCCATTGACACCCCTAACTAGGCTTGGGCAAAAAAAACGGTCCGGCCGGACTGGTTCGGAACTGGTCTGGAACCGGACCGTTTTGAACCGGTTCGGAGTGGACCGGTCCAATTTGGACTGGTTTTTTACCCCTAAATTGGAACCAGTCCAAGGGGTATACCAAACCAGTCCAACAAACCAGTCCGGACCGGACCGGTTTTGAACCGCTTTTTAGTAAAAAAAAAAAAAAAAAACTTTTTGACCGAATTTTTTTTTTTTTTTAAAAACCCAGTTTTTGACCGGTTTCTGACCGGTTTTGACCGGTTTCTGACTGGTTTTGACTGGTTTTGACTGGTTTTGGACCGATTTTTATTGATAAAACCGGTCCGACATACAAAACCGGTCCAGAACTTGTTTTTTTAAAAAACAGTCCAAAACCGGTTCTGGACCGGTTCTGGACCGGTTCAAACCAGTCCAGTTTTTTTTAGACCAACCTAAGCCAAAAAAAAACCCTAGTTATTATTGGACCGGACCGTTTAAAACAGTTCCGGTCCGGTCCGGAACCGGTTCGGCCTGAACCGGTTCAGTGCCCATCCCTACCCCTAACTTTGTATGGTTTTTATAGTTTATTCTCTTATTATTTTTCGTCTACTTCTTAAATCATTATTATAATTTATAATAAAAAAAAAAAATGTATACAATATGTACAAAATGAGTGAAGTCTTTTTGCCGTGGCGTATTTTATGAAAAATATCTTATAAAACTATACAAAATATTTCAATGAATAGAATTGTTATAGCTACTATGTGAATTTAGTTTTAATATTTGGTTTTTATATTTAATGAATAGACTATGTGTATTAAACACGAAATATAACATTTAAGAAGTAAGTTAGTTGTTCTCAAAAAAAAATATTTGTTTAAATCGTATCATATTAAAATGTAGTATACTCTAATACAAATTAATATAATAATAAAGTCTCAATAAAATGCACATTACAAAGCATACATATCAAATAGGGTTAAAGGTCCTTTTGGTACCACATGTTTGCAAAAATTACACTGTTCATACCACTAGTATTTTTTCGTACCAAATTGGTACCATATGTTTCCAAACCTTACTGTTTTGGTACCTCCGTTAGGGTTCCGTCAAAAACAGTCGTTAAATGGCATGTGCCATGCACGTGACCAGCCCAAAACTTTCAATTTTGTTACAATTTAGTCCATCTAATACATCCCTAACTTTTATTTTGTTCAATTTAGTCCTAAAACTTCAAAATCAAACTATTTCCCCAAATTGACCTAGCCGGACCTAGCCATGGGCTAGGTCCGACCCTGGGTCATGGTCGCCGGACCCAGGCGACCCCGACCCATGGCCGGACCTAGCCCTAGGCTAGGTCCGGCTAGGTCAATTGGGACCTAGCCCTCAATTGGGTCTAGGTCCCAATTGACCTAGTCGGACCTAGCCTAGGGCTAGGTCCGACCCTGGGTCGGGGTCGCCTGGGTCCGGCGACCATGACCCAGGGTCGGACCTAGCCCATGGCTAGGTTCGGCTAGGTCAATTTGGGGAAATAGTTTGATTTTGAAGTTTTAGGACTAAATTGAACAAAATAAAAGTTAGGGATGTATTAGATGGACTAAATTGTAACAAAATTGAAAGTTTTGGGCTGGTCACGTGCATGGCACATGCCATTTAACGGCTGTTTTTGACGGAACCCTAACGGAGGTACTAAAACAGTAAGGTTTGGAAACATATGGTACCAATTCGGTACGAAAAAATACTAGTGGTATGAACAGTGTAATTTTTGCAAACATGTGGTACCAAAAGGACCTTTAACCCTATCAAATATTGTAATCTAACATTACACTTCATCTAACAATACAACCAAACACATCAATCTAACATTACATTACTTAGCTCACATTACTTGTAACCTCACATTTCAATTAATCTCATATTACGTCCATCCAAACGCCCACTAGGCCCTAAGTGCATGAAAAGTGATCCTTATTAACTAATGGTATTTTCGGTAAAAGAGTGTCATCTTATTAATAAAACACACAACTAGGAATGATAAAATGTAGAGGGTCCTTCAGTGATAGTGTCATGACAAAAAGTCAGACTCCCGATACACTTCTATCGAAGGAACATCCCCAAAGGACTAACGCACATCGGAGGCGTCAAAGGGAACCCTAACTTCTTTGAGAGAAGAGGTTTACAAGGATTATACTCGAGTAAACCCAAGACAAGACTGATAAATGAACAATAGACGTGGTGACTGGTGAAATGATTGTTCGATGAATCGATGAGCTAGCGAGATAGTGATGTCAACTCAGGGAGTTAAATGGCAAAGTAAGGTAAATGCCAACTCGATATATGACTTTGTTTATTTTATGATATTATGTTACATAATTTAAATTTAATTTTTATCATCTTGAGTTGATTATGCTCATATATCATCTCACAGTCAGTCTGATTATGTTTTTGTAACAATAATCTTACACAACAATATGCACTCGTAGCGCGAACTACTATTCTAGTAAAAGTATTAGGATAAGTCAATTTAAAAAAGTCAATTTTACTTTATATGTAACTGTTAACGTATGTCTATGATTTGTACGGTGGTGTATCTCTATGATTTATCTGATCTCAAATGACAAGAATCCCCAAGTTTGAATGAATTTGGTTTAAATCACATATCCGGAAAGTACAACTTATCAAGCGACGTCGCAAAACGATAATATTAATGTAGGGAGATCTTAATGGTTCTTAGAAGATATAAATAACTACAAATTCAACATTTAATTAAAAAAATTTATTAAAATGTAAATAATAAATTTACACATTCACCTATTAATTCCAACTTTTATGAGAGTTTATTAAGTGGTCCGTCATATGACATTAAAGTGTACATGTTCAAATATCAAAAATAGGAGAAATTATTAGTTTGACCGAGTCCGCCACATCGGATATGGCTCGACTAATAAAAAAGTGACAACACATTAATTGTATATTAGTAGTAAAAATCATAATGTAGATAAATATAATGAGTGTATTAATTAGTCTCTCTAAACATTAATTACCTACCATTGTCTATTAGTGACAAAAACAACATTAATTATCACCCGAATTATTTTTATTTATTGTTAATAAATTTACATAATAGGTAAATCTAATAATAAATATTACATATTATAATTAATAATAAATAAAAATAAATTTTTAATATACGATTATTACTAAAAAAAAAAATTCTTCTAAAAACCTATTGGGTGTGGTGAACCCTAGAAGACAATTGATACTTGCCACCTAGGGTTTACCACGTTCAATAGGTTTTTATAAAAAAAATCATAAAACTATTCACACTTGTATTATATTTGTACATTAAAAAAATTATTTTCATTTATAGTTATTTTTTTAAGAACAAAGTTATGCATAATATATTTTACGGTGATTTTATTCATTTTCATAATAATGAGCATAACCGAGATGGGTAGAATATGATAGAATTTGATTTTGAATATCCAAACTAAATATTTTAATATACATTAATATAATATATAATATTTGGTCAAAAAATACATTAATATAATAATTATTTTAGTAATTAATTTTAGAGAGAGAAGAATTGATAGACCATTTTTATTCTCTACATTATGATTTTTACTTCTAATATGCCGTTAATTAGTTGTTAGTTTTTTATTGTCCGAGTCCATATCCTACGTGGCGGACTAGGTCTAGTTAATAATTTCTGCCAAAATAGAGTTAATTTATAGACAAATTTCAAAGCATTTAAATATATGCGATCCGAAAGAGTGATGAAATATAACTCTTAAACCATGCATTTGCAGCAAGCTATCAACTCAAACATTTATAGCATGCTTGGTTCGTAGAATTGGAATATGAATAGGGAATAGTAATTACTATGGTGGTGTTTGGTTCTTTTATTGGGTGGGAATAAGGATTCATCAATCCTAATTTTGATTGAATGTCTAATCCTAGACTAACCCCTAGGATTAACTATTCTAAATTTGATGGAATTGAAAAAAAAAAAAAAAAACAATTTTAATCTTGATCTAATTTGTATTATATATATATATATATATATATATATATATATATATATATATATTATATAATTTATTATATAATAAATTTAATTAAAAGTAATTATATTTTAGTTTAATTAATAATAATAAATTAATATGTTATTTTTACTTTACAATATTTCTATTTTTTTATATAGTCATTTAAAAAAAAAAAATTTCCCTTCACCGTCTATGATCACCCGCCAACAGTCTACCGCCGCTGCCCACCAACTTTTAAAAAAATATTTTTTTTTGTCCGCCACCGCCTGTGGTCATCTTCCAGCAGTTGTCGCCGTCTCCCGTCACCGCCCGCCAATCATCGCCAACCGTCGACCGCCGCCGCACGCCTTGCTGACCACCGCCAACCAGCCGACCGCTGCTCGTCTACCGCCCGGCTTCCAACGCCGCTCGCTCGCTCACTACGATATCTCAATTTTTCAATTTATGATTTGATTATTTCATGTTTAATATTTTTAATTTGATCAATATATATATATATATATATATATATATATGGTATATCTGTCAGTTTGGGTTTATTCCATCCATTCACCTGTAAAATTCTATGAACCAAACATTGAATTTATAATCCTCAATCCCTATTCTTCATGTCAATCAAACAACATCATATTAATATTACATATTTATTATTCCTGTTGGATCACGGCAGGAGCTCCGGTTACGGTGACGGATTCCTTAGCTCCTCGCAATCCTGCAGAAGGGGAATAGAGGGCAGTGACCCAGAATCCCTCTCCGATGATTAACGTAAGTACGGCAGTCCACAGAGCAAGCAAGCAGTATTTGTGTATGTATAAAACGTAACCCTAATCTGGAATAACTTCCCTCCTTTTATAGAGGAAAGGCTATCCCAGTTACCTGATTAGGCGGTTGGATTGTGATCCATTATCCCACATATCTCGCCGTATATCTTGCCATGTATCTCGTACAGTTATTCGTATCCCACATATCTCGCCCATTATACCACTATTGTAATCATGGCGAGATTTCCGGGATTGTGCTCTTACTGGCGAGTCTCGATCATTATCGGAGGCTCCCAAGTTACATCGTTGAGGATTCGGTGTCGGGGAGCGGTGTCAACTCCCATATCGGGACCGACTACGTCCAGGTCCGATATCATCGGGGCTCTTCCCTATCGGAGCCATACTTGCTCGGGGCCATTCAATATCGGGGCCTCCTTCCGTCGGAGCCCTTAGCCTTCCAGCAGCCCAGCTCCTAGCCCACTAGGCCTAGTCGCCGTTTGCCAATCGTTAAGGGGCCTAACGGCCTTCGCCAGGGCCCATCATTTGCCCCCAAGACGTGAGGGACTTATAGTACGTCGCGTCTTTCAGTATCGGACCCTTCCACATCCCAGTCGGGGGGTCTTTATTTGAAACGTTGGAGGCCATTGCCTTAACTTTTGTCGGGGGCCTTTGCCTCTGGATCTCTTCAAGATCCTTTGGGATCCTACTTGGATTCGAGGAGTTTTCTTGATCAGACCAGCATTAAATGCTGATAGGAGGTGAAGGAACGTTTCGGGTTCCGCATGCCTGCTTTCTGAAAAAGCACTTTTCAACCGCCCCGGTACGTCATTACTCTTGTCTTATCTGTCCCATGCGTCCTGACGGTTCAGGTTAAAACCGTTTCACCTTCTTTGAATTAATACGTTTTCCTTTGGACGATTCTGATTGAGTGGTTTTGAATTCTACGGCTCAGATTGCCCACCCCTTCAGTTCTTCTTCCTTCTCTTATAAAACCCTAACCCCAGACACTGTTTCACTTTTCTTTTACCTCTTCTTCTCTGCGATCCCAAGAGCTTTGATTCTCCAGATTTCGAGTTTTCACCGGCGCTTCAAGCACTTCAGATTTTTCCGATCAAGCCTTCAGTCACTATGTCTAGTAAGATTCTTCTCCTTATTATCCTTTTCCTTTTGATCTTCGATCTTCTTAGGTTTCAATTTTTTCCCTCCTTCCTTCCCTCGACGATTTTCAGCCGAGGGATCTGCCATTGTTGGGTCACCTTTCGTCTTCAAGTATCTCAAGAACCTGCTTGCGCCTATTAACTACGATAGGGCTTGTATAGAGTGTGGTATCTTCGAATCCTCCTTCGGAGCCCGCTATCCCTACGAGCAATTCAGTTCTCGTGACGCTCGGATTACGCTCCCCAAAGGAGATGAGGTGTTCATCTCCCCAGGGCAGATTCGTGCGGGCATCCGACTCCCTTTCTGTCCGAGTTGGGTGGAGCTGTGCAACCATTACAAGACCTACCCCACGACCTTCTCTCCACACGCAATCCGTACATGGATTGCCTTCCAAGTGTGGTGTGATATCAATAAGGAGGACTGGAGCTATACCCTGGAGCTCTGGCGGATCCTCTACAAGATGTCCTGTAACAAGGACGGGATCTGCTCCTTTGCCCCCCGCCAACCCGAGGGGACCGATGAGCAGTATAAGGAGATGGGTTGGGACAGGAAGGTGTCCTGGAAGATCTGCAAAGAACGGGCCATCATCCATGATAAGGGGAATGACAATGCTAACTGGAAGGAACAATACTTCTTCATCAAGACTGGTCCCATCGAGTGGCCGAGGACCGTCGTGGAAGCTGATCCCCCGTGCCCTTCCGTTCATGGTCGGAGCAGACCAAGAGGGCCTTGATGCTTATCCAGGCCCGTCGCTGGGAGGAGGGTTACCAGCCCTTCGAGGCCACTTCTGTCACTGATCAGCAGCGGATCGAAATTGGGATTATGCTGATTGATCCCAAGGCCGGGGGAAAAGTTCATGATGGTGTTTCCAATGTAATTCTCTGGGTAATCTTCTAATTATTTCTTGTTTCCACTGCTTACAGCCCCTCGATCATCGCTGACCGCCCATCTGTTTCAGGAGGATACCGATGCCTCCCATTCGCTGAAGCGCAAGAAGAAGTCCTCCCATCGGAAGGCTTCTGCCCAATCGGGGCCGTCTCGGAAGAAGGCGAAGATCTCCGAGGCGCCAAGGTCTGCCCCCACACCCGAGGGGCAGACTAACGCGGACGTGGTCAGGACTGCCTTCGGCGTCCGTTCCGAAAAAGAAGGTAAGGCAGTTTTTCGTGCTATAAAAAGATATAGAGAGTTAGTTCCTCAAGACCTTCAAGCCTCCGACATGAAAGGACGGGTCAGGGATGTCAAGAATATCCTTCGAGGGGAAACTCCACACGTCCTCGAAGCGGGTTATTACGACTTTTTCGGCCAAGAGAGATATATGGAGCGTTGTTTAATTTGGCACACCGATATCAAATTAATTCCTCGACTTATTCGCCCCGCTGCAGGTCCCGCGGATGTCGCCCCTGCTGCACCTGCCTCAGACCCCGTGCCTGCAGCGGAGCCGGTGGTGGAAGATGCCCCGACGGAGGCCCGTGGTGAATTTGGTCGGGTGACCAGCTTGGAGGACTCCCCCTCCGAAGATCAAGCTGAGGAGGAAGGCCTAATCCTCCGAGGAAAATCAAGGTCGACTCCTGCTAAGTCACCTGGTAGGAAGACGTCTCCACTCCCCGTCACGCCGCCATCGTCACCCGCACCGCCATCGTCACCAGTTAGGGGCGCGACTCCCGAAGTCCGAATAAGTGAAGATGAGGGGGCTCGCCTGGTAGTACCTCCATTCCCCTTGGATGGAGACTACTACCAGGCCTTCTCCTCGGAGCAGCGCGCCGAGCCTTGGAGACCGGTGGAGTCCCTTCGGGGGATTCCTCTACATCGGGGGTGTCAGGAGAAGAACCTGGCCTTGCACCTGGTGTCGGGCTCGGTCCCGCCCTCACTGAGGCGTCCCCTCTCTCTGGAAGGGGAGGACATCGAGGCGGACATTCGGCAAATGGCCGTCCGTCGGATAGAGGTAGGCACACTTTGTTTTTATTCATCTGGAAGTGTTCCGACTTTTAAATACTAAGCTATGTTTTGCCCTCAGGAAATGGCGGACCAGGATCGTTGCTTCGGCTACATCCTGTCTCTGCGAGAGGCTTTGGAGCAAGAACGGGCCAACTCCAACCTCGAGAGCTTGACCAAGCTCCAGGAGGACCTAGCTGCCTCCGAGGCGTCAAGGCTCCGAGCGGAGGAGGATAAAAAGCGGGCCGAAGAAGGTTGGCAGCGGGCCGAGGAAGCTCGGCAGCAGGCTGAGGAGGTTCGGCAACAGGCTGAGGAGGGTAGGCAGCAGGCCGAGGAGGGTAGGGCCAAGCTTGCTCAAGAGGCCCAATCTCAACAAAGGCAGATTCTAAGCCTTGAGAGCTCGCTTAGGCGGGAGCAGCAAGCGGCTTTGGCGGATCGGAGCCAGGCTGCCTTCGATAAGGCAGCGTTGCAAGAAACTGCTGAGCGGCTGAAGCTTGAGAAGCAGAGGGCCATCGCGGAGTTAGAGGAGGCAAAGGCGGATCATTCCGCCCAAATAACCAACGCGAAGGTCCAGGGCCGCGAAGAGTACCGGAGCTCGGAGGACTTCAAAGCAGACGCGGCGAAACATTGTCAGGAAGATTTGCAGAATGCCTTCCTTGATATTGTTGAAGAGCTTACTGAGACCTACGGGGACTCCATCGACTTGAGGAAGTCCAAGACTCTCGGCCGAGCCGCAGAAACGTACCTTAGCCTCCCGTCGGAGAGCTCCTCCGAAGACGCCGGCGAGCCTCCTGTCGATCCCTCTGAGCCTGCCCCTCCAAAGCCCTCTGAAGATTCAGCGCCCAAGGACCGAGTTTAATTTGTTAAATCTTAAGTCTTTGTACTCCTTCCTCATTATCTCCCTTGTATCGAACCTCTTAGGCCTTCGAGCCTTTTATTAACGTCTTTTTCAATTATGTTCTTCATAGCGCTTTTATCGGACCCTAAGGGCCTTAAGGCTTTCCGTCGTCCAATGACGCTTTTTAATCGAGCCTAAAAGACTTAAGGATTTTCGGACGTCCAATGACGCTTTTTAATCGGACCTTAAAAACTTAAGGATTTTCGGACGTCCAATGACGCTTTTTAATCGGACCTTAAAACTTAAGGATTTTCGGACGTCCAATGACGCTTTTTAATCGGACCTTAAAAACTTAAGGATTTTCGGACGTCCAATGACGCTTTTTAATCGGACCTTAAAAACTTAAGGATTTTCGGACGTCCAATGACGCTTTTTAATCGGACCTTAAAAACTTAAGGATTTTCGGACGTCCAATGACGCTTTTTAATCGGACCTTAAAAACTTAAGGATTTTCGGACGTCCAATGACGCTTTTTAATGTATCGAGGACAACTCAGGAATACTTTGATCAGAAGTAACCTCTTTATTGATTGATGTCTTTAACATAGCATGCACCACTCAGGGCGACTTAATTACATCTTCGCGCCTCTACGGGCGACTTATTTGTCAAACATGGCATTTCTTCAGATGTTCACCACTAAAGGTGTTTCTTAAAACCTTGCCGTCGGGATCTTCTAACTTGTAAGCGTTCGAGGCCGGCATGCCTACGATCTTGTAAGGCCCTTCCCATTTCGGGGACATCTTGTTGATCCGATCTTGTAGGGCGAACTCATTCCGTCGTAGGACCAGTTCTCCTGCGTAGAACTGTCGCGACTTGACCTTCCGATTGTAGTACCTGGCCGTCGCCAAACGCATCCGAGCTTGCGCTATGTCGGCCTCCAGCCGTTTTTCCTCTAGCAAGGATAACTCCAGGCGCCTTGTTTCGTCATTCGTCAAAGGTCCTATCCTGGCTTTTTCTGGACTTGTCGATGGCTCATAGCTTCTGGTTCGATGGGATGCTACAGCGATTTCCACGGGAGCGACCGCCTCCGTCCCATAAACAAGTGCAAACGGGGTTTCACCTGTTGACCGCTTGGGTGTCGTTCGGACCGCCCATAACACGTTCTCCAGTTCGTCCAACCATTTTCCGTCCAGAGCATAAACCCTCTTCTTCAAGCCCTCCATCACGATTTTGTTGGCAGCCTCCACTTGCCCATTGGTCTGAGCGTGATGGACAGATGCTGTCCGATGCTCGATACCAAATTCGTCCAGGAACGTCTCCAACTGGGCCCCATTAAACGGAGGACCATTGTCACTGATGATCACCTTCGGCACCCCATATCTCGACAAAATTCGGGTCTGAAGGAACTTAATGATATGTCCTGCTGTTGTTTTGGCTAACGGCTTAGCCTCGATCCACTTCGAGAAGTAGTCAATCGCGACCAGCAGATGTGTGCACTGGCTCTTTGCTTTCGGAAGGGGTCCCACCAGGTCAATGCCCCACTGTGCGAAGGGCCAAGCACTCCTAATGGACATCAAATCAGCGGCGGGGGCTGTGATATTCGAAGCGTATCTCTGACACGCGTCACAGGATCGAACAAGCGCCGTTGCTTCCTTATTCATCGTAGGCCAATAATATCCCAAGTTCAACGCCTTCCTCAGGATAGATCGAGCGCCTTCGTGACAGGCTGCGAATCCCTCATGCAATTCTCTCAGGATCCGAGTCGTATCGGGTTCGGCCACGCATTTCAAGAAAGGCGTCGAAAGCAAGCCCTTCTTGTACAACTGGTTATCCACCATCGCGTAATTAATTGACATTCGTCGTAGTCGCTCCGCTGCCACTTTATCTTCAGGAAGTGCCCCCGTAGTTAAGTACACAATTATCGGGGTCATCCAAGTGGGTTCCTCCTCTGACCCCGTTCCGATAGCGCACACCTCCGTTGGATCGGTTGTCGATAGAATCACCTTCTCCAAGAAGTGTATCCTCCGACTGTCTTCCAAAGGTGCCCCCAGGGCAAATTTGCTCAAGGCATCAGCCTCCACGTTTTCTTCCCTTGGAATTGCCTCGATATCAAAGCTCTTGAAGCTCTCCTTTAAGGTCCGAGCCTCTTGAAGGTACTTCTTCATGATCGGGTTCTTTGCTCCATATTGCCCCCGGACCTGATTTACAATCAGACTTGCATCACACTTCACCCGCAAATGTTCAATTCCAGTGCCTTTTGCGATTTTCAACCCCGTTATGAGGGCTTCATATTCCGCCTCGTTATTGGTGGCTCTAAATGTCAGGGCCAATGCATATCGAAGTGGCTCTGCCCCACCTGGTGGAATCAATACGAACCCCGCCCCCGATCCGTCCGAGCTTGAGGAGCCATCCGTGTACAACTCCCAGGTGTTCTCCTTATTTGGCTGTTCCGACTGCCCTACCGTCGGGACCTCTTCAGTATTCCTGGTTGCCCCCTCTACTGTTTCCGTTGCTTCAGGATCGGGAATAGTAGATTCAACTATAAAGTCGGCCAATGCCTGCCCTTTGATAGCTGTTCTCGGAGCGAAATGAATTCTAAACTCGCTAAGTTCCACGGCCCACTTTACTAATCTTCCCGACGCATCGGGCCGGTTCAAGAAGTGTTTCAGTGGCTGATCAGTCAACACCGTAATTTCATGCGCATGGAAGTAGGGCCGTAACTTTCGAGCAGTAATAATCAACGCAAAGAGGTACTTCTCAATCGGAGGGTAATTCATTTCACTCTTGGCAAACGCCTTGCTTACATAATAGACAGGAATCTGATTGCCCTCGACAGCTTTAACTAGAACAGAGCTTATTGCAAACGAAGAAATAGCCAAATAAAGATAGAGCGGCTCGCCTGGAGCTGGCTTCGCAAGTGGCGGGAGGTCGCGGAGATGTTGTTTGAGCGCTTGGAACGCCTCCTCACATTCAGCAGTCCATTCGAACTGTCGGTTGGCTCTTAGCACACTGAAAAATGGCATCGACCGGTCGCTGGCCTTGGATAAGAAGCGATTCATCGAAGCCAGCCGACCGTTCAGCACTTGCACCTCCCTGTGATTGGTCGGGGACTGCATCTCCTCTATCGCCCTTAGTTTTTCGGGATTCACCTCGATCCCCCTCTGGCTCACCATGAAGCCTAAAAACTTCCCGGAATGGACTCCGAAAGCACATTTGGCTGGATTCAGGCGGACCTGGTGGAGCTTCATCCTCTCGAAGGCCCTTGCCAAGTTGCCAACATGATCTGATGCTTGTCGGGACTTCACCAGCATGTCATCTACATAGGCTTCCATGGTACTCCCAATCATGTCCCCGAACAGCTTGTTCACCATCCTCTGATATGTCGCCCCCGCATTCACCAGGCCGAAAGGCATGACGTCATATTGGAAGACTTCACTGTCAGCGTAAAAGGCGGTATGTGGGGCATCCTTTTTCGCCATCTTTATCTGGTTATAACCAGAATAAGCATCCATAAAGCTTAGCAGCTCATGCCCCGATGTAGCATCTACCAGTTGGTCGATCCGAGGGAGTGGATAACAGTCCTTCGGGCAAGCCTTGTTTAAGTCGCGGAAGTCGACACACATCCGCCACTTCCCGTTACTCTTCCTCACTAGTACTGGGTTGGCTACCCAAGTTTGGAATCGGATCTCCCTGATGAATCCAGCGTCGAGCAGTCTGCCAACCTCCTGCTGGATTGCAATCCTCTTGTCTGTTCCCATCGGACGTCTCTTCTGTGCGATCGGCTTGATCGTGGGGTCGATATTCAATTCATGCTCGATCACGTCCCGACTGATTCCTGGCATATCGCTCGGAGACCAGGCAAATAACTCCTTGAACTCTTTCAACAGGGCGGTTAACTCCTGAGCTTTTTCCTTGGATAGGGCGGATCCGATCTTCACCCTCCTCTCGGGCCCATCTATCTCGACTTCTTTTAGGTCCTCCATGGGGGCGGGTCGCCCAAACTCCTCTCGAGGATCAGTGTCTGTCTGGAGAACCGTCATAGCCTCCTTCCTCGATCTCCTTGTGGCGTTGACATAGCATCGTCTCGACGCCACCTGGTCGCCTTTCACTTCGCCGACCCCATTCTCAGTCGGGAACTTCAGTTTCTGATGGACAGTCGAGGCTACTGCCATCAGTGGGTTGATAGTGGTTCTTCCAATGATCGCATTGTACGTCCCTGTGGATTCGACCACCACGAACTCCACATCTCTCTTCTCCATCTTCCAGCCACTGCCGAACCACACAGGCAGCGTAATAACCCCCAATGGATAAGAGGTTGTGCCGCAAAATCCTACCATCGGGAAGTTAACATCCCGCAAATCTTTCTTCTTCTTCCCCATCTGCTCCAGGGCGTCGGAGAAGAGGATGTCGGAGGAGCTTCCTCCATCAATGAGGATCCTCTTCACTTCGAATCCTCCTACATCCAGTGTTACTACTAGGGCATCCTCGTGGGGGGTCTCTACTCCCTCCAGATTCTTCGCCGAGAAGGTGATCTCCATCTCCTCCTTCGGGGTCCACGACCGTGACCTTTTTCCCAAAACCACTGCGACTGGCACTTGGTTGGCATAACGCTCCCGAGAAGACGATGTGTCTCCTCCTGCAGCGAACCCTCCATGGATCACATTAATAATCCTCTTCTGTCGGGACCCGGATGGGCCCTCCGAAGGCTCTGCGTCGGACCTCCTCTTCCTGGGGGACCTCGATCGAGATTTGGACCTTGACCGAGATCGTGAACGGGGCTTGCAGCGCGTGTCTCCCACGAACTCCTTCAGCTTATCCCTCTGGATAGGCTTCTCTATTTCCTTCTTCAGCTCCCGACACTGGTCAGTGTCGTGACCGGAGGCCCGATGGAATCGGCAGTAACGGTCGGTGCGGGAGCCCAACTTTTCTCCTTCCTTCTTCTTGGGGAAACGAGCGAGGCCTTGCTTCTCCATTACCGCCAAGACCTCTTTCAAAGGCCTGTTGAGGGGGGTAAACTCCTCCCTCTGATTGTCCCTCTTGGTCGGACGCCTATCCTCCCTCCGATCGAAGCGTCCACGACTCCGACTACCCTCGGAGCTATCCTTCCTGTGTCGGTTGTCCAATGGTTTGAACAACTGCTTTCCTTCGTGCCCCTTGGGAGGAGCCAATTCTCCGGCAGCGATCTTCGATTCTTGGACGTCGATTTGCTGTTTTACTCTCGCCTGGAGTGCCTCCATGTTCCAGACTTTTTTGGCCGCGACACTGTGAAGTAAGTCGGAGCCGTAGGGGGGATTGAGGTTTTTTATGAAGGTGCGGATGGCCTCGCCCTCCGATATCTCCTCATCTAGCTCGGTCATACCAGCCGTGTAACGCTGGTAGTATTGGGCCAGCGATTCGTCAGGCCTCTGGACCACCTCATGCAGGGTCCGAACACTCTTCAGCAGCCGTCGACGCCCTTGGTACTGGGCGATGAATCGCTGATGCATATCCTTCCAACAGGTTATACATCCAGTGGGCAGACTGTAGAACCATGTCATCGCCTTCTCTCCCAAGGTGCTCGGGAACAACGCACAGATAACATCCTCATCAGGGGTCCTGCCCATGCACGCTGTCAGGTGCTTCTGCACGTGGCGAACTGGGTCCGCGACCCCGTCGTACTCGTCTATCTTCGGGATACCCAAGCCTGGAGGGGCCAAGGTATGGATCAATCTGGGAACGAAAGGATGGGTCTCCTGACTCCCCAATTCCGACATCATGGGCTTCTGATCTCCCATGCAGATACCCACAATCTTTACTACCTGGTCGGCAGTGAGGGGACCATTCAAGGGGATAGTCCTTTGTTGTACGGGCCCTGGTCCATCGACCACAAAATTCTCCGTTGGTGCTGGATTGGGGGGCATGGGCTGTTCCCTCAACGGAGGGGGTGGCGGCAGGTTATCGTCTATCTGCCTTCTAGGAGCATCTCGCCGCGGAGGGAGCGGCGGTAGATCGGCCTGCCTTCTAGCAGCTTCTCTTCGGTCTAGGAGGGCCTCCATGGCCTCCATGAATAGGGGCATGGCCTCTGCCACTACCCTGGCCAGCTCCGGATTCTGGGAAGGTGTCTCGTTCCTGGATCCACCAGGGGGGTTGTTCCTTCGCGCGGTATCGTCTCGGCGAGTGCTGTCACCATCGTCTCTCAGATCCTGATGCTGGGTAGCGTCCTCAGGGGGATTGCTGGTGGCCGGCACTTGCTTGCCTGAACGCTGCGATCTGTTGCCAGCCATGGAATGGAATCAGAGGGAAGCAAACTTACTTTTGGCTTTTTGTTGCGTTCCCACAGACGGCGCCAATGTTGGATCACGGCAGGAGCTCCGGTTACGGTGACGGATTCCTTAGCTCCTCGCAATCCTGCAGAAGGGGAATAGAGGGCAGTGACCCAGAATCCCTCTCCGATGATTAACGTAAGTACGGCAGTCCACAGAGCAAGCAAGCAGTATTTGTGTATGTATAAAACGTAACCCTAATCTGGAATAACTTCCCTCCTTTTATAGAGGAAAGGCTATCCCAGTTACCTGATTAGGCGGTTGGATTGTGATCCATTATCCCACATATCTCGCCGTATATCTTGCCATGTATCTCGTACAGTTATTCGTATCCCACATATCTCGCCCATTATACCACTATTGTAATCATGGCGAGATTTCCGGGATTGTGCTCTTACTGGCGAGTCTCGATCATTATCGGAGGCTCCCAAGTTACATCGTTGATGATTCGGTGTCGGGGAGCGGTGTCAACTCCCATATCGGGACCGACTACGTCCAGGTCCGATATCATCGGGGCTCTTCCCTATCGGAGCCATACTTGCTCGGGGCCATTCAATATCGGGGCCTCCTTCCGTCGGAGCCCTTAGCCTTCCAGCAGCCCAGCTCCTAGCCCACTAGGCCTAGTCGCCGTTTGCCAATCGTTAAGGGGCCTGTTGGATCACGGCGGGAGCTCCGGTTACGGTGACGGATTCCTTAGCTCCTCGCAATCCTGCAGAAGGGGAATAGAGGGCAGTGGCCCAGAATCCCTCTCCGATGATTAACGTAAGTACGGCGGCCACAGAGCAAGCAAGCAATCTTTTGTGTATGTAAAAAACGTCACCCTAATCTGGAATAACTTCCCTCCTTTTATAGAGGAAAGGTTATCCCAGTTACCTGATTAGGCGGTTAGGTTGTGATCCATTATCGCACATATCTCGCCGTATATCTTGCCACGTATCTTGTACAGTTATTCGTATCCCACATATCTCGCCCATTATACCACTACTGTGATCATGGCGAGATTTCCGGGATTGTGCTCTTACTGGCGAGTCTCGATCATTATCGGAGACTCCCAGGTTGCATCGTTGAGGATTCGGTGTCGGGGAGTGGTATCAACTCCCATATCGGGACCGACTACGTCCAGGTCCGATATCTTCGGGGCTCTCCCCTGTCGGAGCCATACTTACTCGGGGCTATTCAATGTCGGGACCTCCTTCCGTCGGAGCCCTTAGCCTTCCAGCAGCCTAACTCCTAGCCCAACGGGCTTAATCGCCGTTTGCTAATCGTTAAGGGGCCTAACGGCCTTCGCCGGGGCCCATCATTTGCCCCCAAGGCGTGAGGGACTTATAGTGCGTCGCGTCTTTCAGTATCGGACTCTTCTACATCCCAGTCGGGGGTCTTTGTTTGAGACGTCGGAGGCCATTGCCCTACTTCTGTCGGAGGCCTTTGCCTTGGATCTCTTTAAGATCCTTTGGGATCCTGCTTGAATTCGAAGGGTTTTCTTGATCAGACCAGCATTAAATGCTGATAGGAGGTGAAGGAACGTTTCGGGTTTCGCATGCCTGCTTTCTGAAAAAGCGCTTTTCAACCACCCGGTACGTCATTACTCTTGTCTTATCTGTCCCATGCGTCCTGACGGTTCAAATTGAAACCGTTTCGCCTTCGTCGAATTGGCACGTTTCCCCCTTGGACGCTCATGATCGAGTCGTTTTGAATTCTGTGGCTCAGATTGCCCGCCTCTTCAGTTTCCTTTTCCTTCCCTTATAAAACCCTAAATCCAGACCTTGTTTTATTTTTCCCTTACTTCTTCTTCTCTGCGATCCCAAGAACCCTAATTCTTCTTACTTCAAGGTTTTATCGGCGTTTTCAGCATCCAGATTTTCCGATCACGATCACTCCAAGGTTTCCCCGGCGTTTCCAGCTTCCAAATTTTCCGATCACGATCACTTCAGGGTTTTACCGGCGTTTCCAGCTTCCAGATTTTCCGATCGCGATCACTTCAACCACCATGTCTGGTAAGGTTCTTCACCTTATTGCTCTTTTCTCTTTCATCTTTGGTTTTCTTAGGCTTCAATTTTCCCCCTCCTTCCTTCCCTCGACGATTTTCAGCCGAGAGATCTGCTACTGTTGGCCAACCTTTCATCTTCAAGTATCTCAAGAACACGCTTGCACCTATTAGCTTCGATAGGGCCTGTACGGAGTGCGGCATCTTTGAATCCTCCTTCGGGGCCCGCTATCCTTATGAGCAGTTCAATTCTCGCGAGGCCCAGATTACGCTCCCCAAAGGGGACGAGGTGTTTATCTCCTTTGTATCGAACCTCTTAGGCTTTCGAGCCTTTTATTACTATCTTTTTCGATTATGTTCTTCGTAGCTCTTCTATCGGGTCCTGAGGACCTTAAAGCTTTCGGACGTCCAACGACGCTTTTTAATCAAACCTTAAAAACTTAAGGATTTTCGGACGTCCAATGACGCTTTTTAATCGGACCTTAAAAACTTAAGGATTTTCGGACGTCCAATGACGCTTTTTAATCGGACCTTAAAAACTTAAGGATTTTCGGACGTCCAATGACGCTTTTTAATCGGACCTTAAAAACTTAAGGATTTTCGGACGTCCAATGACGCTTTTTAATCGGACCTTAAAAACTTAAGGATTTTCGGACGTCCAATGACGCTTTTTAATCGGACCTTAAAAACTTAAGGATTTTCGGACGTCCAATGACGCTTTTTAATCGGACCTTAAAAACTTAAGGATTTTCGGACGTCCAATGACGCTTTTTAATCGGACCTTAAAAACTTAAGGATTTTCGGACGTCCAATGACGCTTTTTAATCGGACCTTAAAAACTTAAGGATTTTCGGACGTCCAATGACGCTTTTTAATCGGACCTTAAAAACTTAAGAATTTTCGGACGTCCAATGACGCTTTTTAATCGGACCTTAAAAACTTAAGGATTTTCGGACGTCCAATGACGCTTTTTAATCGGACCTTAAAAACTTAAGGATTTTCGGACGTCCAATGACGCTTTTTAATCGGACCTTAAAAACTTAAGGATTTTCGGACGTCCAATGACGCTTTTTAATCGGACCTTAAAAACTTAAGGATTTTCGGACGTCCAATGACGCTTTTTAATCGGACCTTAAAAACTTAAGGATTTTCGGACGTCCAATGACGCTTTTTAAATGTATCGAGAACAACTCGGGAATACTTTGATCAGAAGTAACTTCTTTATTGATTGTTGTCTTTAACATAGCATGCACCACTCAGGGCGACTTAATTACATCTTCGCGCCTCCACGGGCGACTTATTCGTCAAACATGGCACTTCTTCAGATGTTCGCCGCTAAAGGTGTTTCTTAAAACCTTGCCGTCGGGATCTTCTAACTTGTAAGCGTTCGGGGCCGGCATGCCTACGATCTTGTACGGCCCTTCCCATTTCGGGGACATCTTGTTGATCCGATCTTGTAGGGCGAATTCGTTCCGTCGTAGGACCAGTTCTCCTGTGTAGAACTGTCGCGACTTGACCTTCCGATTGTAGTACCTGGCCGTCGCCAAACGCATCCGAGCTTGCGCTATGTCGGCCTCCAGCCGTTTTTCCTCTAGCAGGGATAACTCCAGGCGCCTTGTTTCGTCATTCGTCAAAGGTCCTATTCTGGCTCTTCCTGGACTCGTCGAGGGCTCGTAGCTGCTGGTTCGATGGGACGCCACCGCGATTTCCACGGGAGCGACCGCCTCTGTTCCGTAAACAAGTGCGAACGGGGTTTCACCTGTTGACCGCTTGGGTGTCGTTCGGACCGCCCACAACACGTTCTCCAGTTCGTCCAGCCATTTTCCGTCCAAAGCGTAGACCCTTTTCTTCAAGCCCTCCATCACGATTTTGTTGGCCGCCTCTACTTGCCCATTGGTCTGAGCGTGGTGGACGGATGCTGTTCGATGCTCGATACCGAACTCGTCTAGAAATCTCTCCAACTGGGCCCCATTAAACGGAGGACCATTGTCACTGATGATCACCTTCGGCACCCCATATCTCGACAAAATTCGGGTCTGAAGGAACTTAATGATATGTCCTGCTGTTGTTTTAGCTAGCGGCTTAGCCTCGATCCACTTCGAGAAGTAGTCGATCGCGACCAGCAGATGTGTGCACTGGCTCTTTGCTTTCGGAAGGGGTCCCACCAGGTCGATGCCCCACTGTGCGAAGGGCCAAGCACTCCCGATGGGCATCAAATCAGCGGCGGGGGCTGTGATATTCGAGGCATATCTTTGACACGCGTCACAGGATCGAACAAGCGCCGTTGCTTCCTTATTCATCGTAGGCCAATAATATCCCAAGTTCAACGCCTTCCTCAGGATAGATCGAGCGCCTTCGTGACAGGCTGCGACTCCTTCATGCAATTCTCTCAGAATCCGAGTCGTATCGGGTTCGGCCACGCATTTCAAGAAGGGCGTCGAAAGCAGACCCTTTTTGTATAACTGGTTGTCCACCATCGCGTAATTAATTGACATTCGTCGCAGTCGCTCCGCTGCCACTTTATCTTCAGGAAGTGCCCCCGTCGTTAAGTACACAATTATCGGGGTCATCCAAGTGGATTCCTTCTCTGCCCCTGCCCCGATGGCGCACACCTCCAACGGATCGGTGGTCGATAGAATTACCTTCTCCAAGAAGTGTACCTTCCGACTCTCTTCCAAAGGTGCCCCCAAGGCATATTTGCTCAAGGCATCAGCCTCCACATTCTCTTCCCTGGGAATCGCCTCGATATCAAAGCTTTTGAAGCTTTCCTTCAAGGTCCTAGCTTCTTGAAGATATTTCTTCATGACCGGATTCTTTGCTCCATACTGCCCCCGAACCTGATTTACAATCAGGCTAGCATCACACTTCACCTTCAAATGTTGAATTCCGGTGCCCTTTGCGATTTTCAGCCCCGTTATGAGAGCCTCATATTCCGCTTCGTTATTGGTGGCTCTAAATGTTAGGGCCAATGCATATCGAAGTGGCTCCGCCCCGCCTGGCGGAATCAATACGAACCCCGCACCCGATCCGTCCGAGCTAGAGGAGCCATCCGTGTACAACTCCCAGGTGTTCTCTTTATTTGGCTGTTCCGACTGCCCTGCCGCCGGGGTCTCTTCAGTATTCCCGGTTGCCCCCTCTACTGTTTCCGTTGCTTCAGGATCGGGAATAGTAGATTCAACTATAAAGTCGGCCAATGCCTGCCCTTTGATAGCTGTTCTCGGAGCGAAATGAATTCGAAACTCGCTAAGTTCCACGGCCCACTTTACTAGTCTCCCCGACGCATCGGGCCGGTTCAAGAAGTGTTTCAATGGCTGATCAGTTAACACCGTAATTTCATGCGCATGGAAGTAGGGCCGTAACTTTCGAGCAGTAATAATCAACGCAAAGAGGTACTTCTCAATCGGAGGGTAATTCATTTCACTATTGGCAAACGCCTTGCTTACATAATAGACAGGAATTTGATTACCCTCGACAGCTTTAACTAGAACAGAGCTTATTGCAAACGAAGAAATAGCCAAATAAAGATAGAGCGGCTCGCCTGGAGTTGGCTTCGCAAGTGGCGGGAGGTCGCGGAGATGTTGTTTGAGCGCTTGGAACGCCTCCTCACATTCAGCAGTCCACTCGAACTGTCGGTTGGCTCTTAACACACTGAAAAATGGCATCGACCGGTCGCTGGCCTTGGATAAGAAGCGATTCATCGAAGCCAGCCGACCGTTCAGCACCTGCACCTCCCTATGATTGGTCGGGGACTGCATCTCTTCTATCGCCCTTAGTTTTTCGGGATTCACCTCGATCCCCCTCTGGCTCACCATGAAGCCTAGGAACTTCCCGGAGTGGACTCCGAAAGCACATTTGGCTGGATTCAGGCGGACCTGGTGGAGCTTCATCCTCTCGAAGGCCATTGCCAAGTTGCCCACGTGGTCTGATGCTCGTCGGGACTTCACTAGCATGTCATCTACATAGGCTTCCATGGTACTCCCAATCATGTCCCCGAATAGCTTGTTCACCATTCTCTGATATGTCGCCCCCGCATTCACCAGGCCGAAAGGCATGACGTCATATTGGAAGACTTCACTATCGGCGTAAAAGGCGGTATGTGGGGCATCCTTTTTCGCCATCTTGATCTGGTTATAACCGGAATAAGCATCCATAAAGCTTAATAGCTCATGCCCCGATGTAGCGTCCACCAGTTGGTCGATCCGAGGGAGTGGATAACAGTCCTTCGGGCAGGCCTTGTTTAAATCACGGAAGTCGACACACATTCGCCACTTCCCGTTGCTCTTCCTCACTAGTACTGGGTTGGCTACCCAGGTTTGGAATCGGATCTCCCTGATGAATCCAGCGTCGAGTAGTCTGCCAACCTCCTGCTGGATTGCAATCCTCTTGTCTGTTCCCATCGGGCGTCTCTTCTGTGTGATCGGCTTGACCGTGGGGTCGATGTTCAGTTCATGCTCGATCACGTCCCGACTGATTCCTGGCATATCGCTCGGAGACCAGGCAAATAGCTCCTTGAACTCTTTCAATAGGGCGATCAACTCCTGAGCTCTTTCCTCGGATAGGGCGGATCCGATCTTTACCCTCCTCTCGGGTCCATCTATCTCGACTTCTTTTAGGTCCTCCATGGGGGCGGGACGCCCAAACTCTTCTCGAGGGTCAGCGTCTGTTTGGAGAACCGACATAGCCTCCTTCCTCGATCTTCTCGTGGCGTTGACATAGCATCGTCTCGACGCCACCTGGTCGCCTTTCACTTCGCCGACCCCATTCTCAGTCGGGAACTTCAGTTTCTGATGGACAGTCGAGGCTACTGCCATCAGTGGGTTGATAGTGGTTCTTCCAATGATCGCATTGTACGTCCCTGTGGATTCGACCACCACGAACTCCACATCTCTCTTCTCCATCTTCCAGCCACTGCCGAACCATACAGGCAGCGTAATAACCCCCAATGGATAAGAGGTTGTGCCGCAAAATCCTACCATCGGAAAATTGACCTCCCGCAAATCTTTCTTCTTCTTCCCCATCTGTTCCAGGGCGTCGGAGAAGAGGATGTCGGAGGAGCTTCCTCCATCAATGAGGATCCTCTTCACTTCGAATCCTCCTACATCCAGTGTTACTACTAGGGCATCCTCGTGGGGGGTCTCTACTCCCTCTAGATCCTTCGCCGAGAAGGTGATCTCCATCTTCTCCTTCGGGGTCCACGACCGTGACCTTTTTCCCAGAACCACTGCGACTGGCACTTGGTTGGCATAACGCTCCCGAGAAGACGATGTGTCTCCTCCTGCAGCGAACCCTCCATGGATCACATTAATAATCCTCTTCTGTCTGGACCCGGATGGGCCCTCCGAAGGCTCTGCGTCGGACCTCCTCTTCCTGGGGGACCTCGATCGAGATTTGGACCTTGACCGAGATCGTGAGCGGGGCTTGCAGCGCGAGTCTCCCACGAACTCCTTCAGCTTACCCCTCTGGATAAGCTTCTCTATTTCCTTCTTCAGCTCCCGACACTGGTCAGTGTCGTGACCGGAGGCCCGATGGAATCGGCAGTAACGGTCGGTGCGGGAGCCCAACTTTTCTCCTTCCTTCTTCTTGGGGAAACGAGCGAGGCCTTGCTTCTCCATTACCGCCAAGACCTCTTTCAAAGGCCTGTTGAGGGGGGTAAACTCCTCCCTCTGATTGTCCCTCTTGGTCGGACGCCTATCCTCCCTCCGATCGGAGCGTCCACGACTCCGACTACCCTCGGAGCCATCCTTCCTGTGTCGGTTGTCCAATGGCTTGAACAACTGCTTTCCTTCGTGCCCCTTAGGAGGAGCCAATTCTCCGGCAGCGATCTTCGACTCTTGGACGTCGATTTGCTGTTTTACTCTCGCCTGGAGTGCCTCCATGTTCCAGACTTTTTTGGCTGCGACACTGTGAAGTAAGTCGGAGCCATAGGGGGGATTGAGGTTTTTTATGAAGGTGCGGATGGCCTCGCCCTCCGATATCTCCTCATCTAGCTCGGTCATACCAGCAGTGTAACGCTGGTAGTATTGGGCCAGCGATTCGTCAGGCCTCTGAACCACCTCATGCAGGGTCCGAACACTCTTCAGCAGCCGTCGACGCCCTTGGTACTGGGCGATGAATCGCTGATGCATGTCCTTCCAACAGGTTATACATCCGGTGGGCAGACTGTAAAACCACGTCATCGCCTTCTCTCCCAAGGTGCTCGGGAACAACGCACAGATAACATCTTCATCAGGGGTCCTGCCCATGCATGCTGTTAGGTGCTTCTGCACATGGCGAACCGGGTCCGCGACCCCGTCGTACTCGTCTATCTTCGGGATACCCAAGCCTGGAGGGGCCAGGGTATGGATCAATCTGGGAACGAAAGGATGGGTCTCCTGACTCCCCAATTCCGACATCATGGGCTTCTGATCTCCCATGCAAATACCCACGATCTTTACTACCTGGTCGGCAGTGAGGGGACCATTCAGGGGAATAGTCCTTTGTTGTACTGGTCCTGGTCCATCGACCACAAAATTCTCCGCCGGTGCTGGTTGAGGGGGAATGGGTTGTTCCCTCAACGGAGGGGGTGGCGGCAGGTTGTCGTCCCCCTGCCTTCTGGGGGCGTCTCGCCGCGGAGGGAGCGGCGGGAGATCTGCCTGCCTTCTAGCAGCTTCTCTTCGGTCTAGGAGGGCCTCCATGGCCTCCATGAATAGGGGCATGGCCTCTGCCACTACCCTGGCTAGCTCCGGATTCTGGGAAGGTGCTTCGTTCCGGTGAGTGCTGTCACCCTCATCTCCCAGATCCTGATGCTGGGCAACATCCTCAGGGGGATTGCTGGTGGCCGGTACTTGCTTGCCTGAACGTTGCGATCTGTTGCCAGCCATGGAATGAAATCAGAGGGAAGCAAACTTACTTTTTGGCTTTTTGTTGCGTTTCCCACAGACGGCGCCAATGTTGGATCACGGCGGGAGCTCCGGTTACGGTGACGGATTCCTTAGCTCCTCGCAATCCTGCAGAAGGGGAATAGAGGGCAGTGGCCCAGAATCCCTCTCCGATGATTAACGTAAGTACGGCGGCCACAGAGCAAGCAAGCAATCTTTTGTGTATGTAAAAAACGTCACCCTAATCTGGAATAACTTCCCTCCTTTTATAGAGGAAAGGTTATCCCAGTTACCTGATTAGGCGGTTAGGTTGTGATCCATTATCGCACATATCTCGCCGTATATCTTGCCACGTATCTTGTACAGTTATTCGTATCCCACATATCTCGCCCATTATACCACTACTGTGATCATGGCGAGATTTCCGGGATTGTGCTCTTACTGGCGAGTCTCGATCATTATCGGAGACTCCCAGGTTGCATCGTTGAGGATTCGGTGTCGGGGAGTGGTATCAACTCCCATATCGGGACCGACTACGTCCAGGTCCGATATCTTCGGGGCTCTCCCCTGTCGGAGCCATACTTACTCGGGGCTATTCAATGTCGGGACCTCCTTCCGTCGGAGCCCTTAGCCTTCCAGCAGCCTAACTCCTAGCCCAACGGGCCTAATCGCCGTTTGCTAATCGTTAAGGGGCCTAACGGCCTTCGCCGGGGCCCATCAGGGCCTAACGGCCTTCGCCAGGGCCCATCAATTCCTTATTCATATTCATTATTCTTTATATTCCACGAACCATCCATATTGATCAAATAATTTGTTTAAATTTCAGAAGATCGTTAAACATGATAAGTGAGTGCATGCATAATTTTATTATAAGAATATGAGAAAATAATATGGAAGATAGGTAGAATTAATTAGATCCCTATCCGTTATAGATGTCGGGGAAGACTAGAAAACCTGTCTTCTCCGACAACTACTTCACATGTCACGTCTCATAACTATGTTTCATTTTCTTCTTCATTCGTATTTTACGGGACATTTCTATCCTGACGTTACACTTTCAAAGGGTGAAAAAATAAATTTATAAAATCTGAGGACTATTGGCTAAAAAGAGAAAATTACATCCAAATCAAATCGAACAACATTAAATAAAATGAAACGATGTAGGAACTAATGAAATGTCCATGGAGCATACATAGATCGTGGCCGTGGGTGTCCAAAATCCGGCCGCTTGTCTCAACTTTTGCGATATAAAATTCACGCCGCCGAGCGAGCGAGCGAGAGGTCCGATCTTTAAGGTCGAGGTTGGCCTCCTTTCTCTGCTCACCGGACCGGTCCCACGAGGACATCAGTGGATCTCCGCTTCCTCTTCCGTATATTAATTACTTTCACCACCACCAGTCGGATAGCCGAGGAAGGAAAGGAGAGAGTGGCTAAAAAAACTGAGGAACTCATTCCACAGTTAATATCTTGCGGACAAAGTTTACAAACCTTGTATCGCATGTATTATCTGCAACGTAGGGTATTTTTATAAATACTTTTTTTTGGAGGACAATTTTCTATTTATGCATTATATATGGAGGGCAAATCTACAAATTTTTCTTTTTGCTCGGGTCTTTATCTTATGCCCTATGGGGTAATTGATATTATTAATAATACGATACAAATATTATGTGTAGTTAAAAAAAATCCATACTTTTAAAATTTTACCTATGTTACAATTAAGTCCACATTAGTTATAAAAAAACAAAAGTATGGTGCTTCAAAATGAGATTTTCTACCATACTTTTGTTTTTTTTACTACTACGGTGGACTTTTAATTGTAACATATGTAAAACTTTAAAAATATGAAAACATATAAAAAAATTTAACTGCACTTAATATTTATATCATACTATTAATAATATTAATTTTTTAAGGTTCACCTTTAAAACAATGTAAAAAAAACAAAAAATTATCACAAACATGAAGCTTATGGAGCACAATAGAAAAACTCCTTAAAAAACATAGTAAAAAAACTCTTCTTATTTAGTTGGTTTTAAAAGAAAAAAAAATAAAAATCAACTAATTTAATAGCTAATTAGTTAATAGCTAAGACACCAATATTAACATTTTAAACCTGAAATAGAATTATCAACATAAATATAGTTGAGGGTGTTTAAATACTTTAACTCTTCTATAAATACCCATCCATGACGTTTCTTCTTCACCAATTCAACAATTCGTTTCATATTGGCCAAAATATAATAATGAAATCATCACTTCTCTCTCAAACGACAATGGCGAGTGATCATCTTACCACACTCCTCGTCTTCTTCGCCATTACCACCTCACTACTCTACACAGCGACCGCAGGTGTCACCTACGACGTGGTCTCCCTGGGAGCCAAGGCCGACGGCACGACCGACTCCAGTAAGGCATTCCTCAGCGCGTGGACTTCAGCCTGCGCCTCCGCCAAAGCCGCCATCATCCACGTCCCTTCCGGAATCTTCTTTGTGAAGACCGTCACCTTCGCCGGACCTTGCAAAAACACCGCCATCACCTTCAAGATCGACGGAACCCTAGTGGCCTCCTCCGACTATAATGTGATTGGTGACACTGGGGCATGGATCGCCTTTACCCACGTAAATGGCGTCAATCTATACGGCGGTGTTCTGGACGGTCAAGGGACTGGTCTGTGGTCCTGCAAGAACTCCGGCAAGAGCTGCCCTATCGGAGCCACCGTACGTATATACTCTTCTCTTCTGAAACTCGCAGTTTTTTCTTTTATAATATAACCACGGTATATAAATAGTGGCAAAAAGAAAAACGACGCGGTGTAAATGATGAAAATGAAAAAGTCGACTTATAAAAGGTAAGTAAATAGTATAGTTTTTTAAAAAACGTGGGTAAAATAAAATTAACTGTAATTTTTTTTGCCAAGAAAATTAACTGTAACTTAATTTATTTTTTCAACTGAATTAAGCATCAAAATATATGTATACGAAATATTAAGGGTTAAAAGTATTGTTTGCACCACATGTTTGATTTCATTTGGATTTTAATACTGAATATTTGGTTTTGTGTACTTTAGGTACCAAACGTTTGAAAAAAATGTGGCTTTTGTACATCTGTTAGTTGACCGTTAAATTTGGTCATTAAATGACATGTGCAAGTCACGTGACTGAACCTAAACTTTTAATTTTGTTCAATTTAGTCCCTCAAATATATTCCTAACTTTTATTTTGTTTAGTTTAGTCATAAGACTTCAAAATCGAACCCCAATCGGAGCAAGGTCTCAATTGATCTAGCCGGACTTAGCCTAGGGCTAGATCAATTGGATTCGATTGGTTCAATTGGGTTTGATTTTGAAGTTATGACTAAATTAAACAAAATAAAAGTTATGAATATTTGAGGGACTAAATTAAATAAAAATTAAAAGTTCAGGGTCGGTTACGTGAATTGCACATGTCATTTAACGACAAAAACTAATGGTTAACTAACAGATGTACCAAAAGCCACATTTTTTCAAACGTTGGTACAAAAGTATACAAAACTAAATATCCGATCTAAAAGCCATATGCGATTATACATGTTGTTTGAAAAGTACATGTAACCTAAATATTAATTATTTTTCTTTTTCTTCTAAAATCTCACGTATTAACTTAAATAACATTAAACTTCTTTTTAGTTTAAAGAGAGGACACTTGTATCCCCAAATTGTATATATGTGTCATATTTGCTTTGATATAATTAATGTTTTTCAAAATCGTATCAGATCTTAAACCGGTAAGGTGATCGGTTTCCAATTTAACCGGTTCGATCAATTTAACATAACCCGACCCATTATTTATAAATCTTTCAGTTTTTCAGTCATTTAAACCGACGAGCCGACGTCATTTTTTTATGGTTCAAACTCTGTTTCACTATCAAACCAAATTCATTGTGCATTATACTCTTTTTCCAGAACTGGAGACTGGTCCCATTCTGACCCCGGTTCGAATGCCGGTTTAATTTTCCAAACATTGGGTAAATTGTAGCAAAAGTTGACAATTATAGGCTTCCAATGTAGAAGTGGGATTAAATTAACCACCGATAATCAATCTAATTATTATTTTGGGCAGTAAGGCCACATGATTATTATTTTGGGCAGTAAGGCCACATGATTTTAATACCGTTAGGTGACGCATGGGCTTCGACCTGAAATTTCAGAGCTAAATCATATAGGAGTGTTTTTAACTATTAGATCATCACTGGCGGTAGTGATTAAGCTAATTAATGATATGCATTTCTGTTTCGAAAACTTGTATGAATTACGTAAACTGTTATCTTTTCACGCAAACAGAGTATGGAGTTCACCAATTCGCAGAACATCTTGGTCAGTGGACTAAGTTGTAAAAATAGTCAGAAGTTCCACATTGTCTTCAACAGCTGCCAAAAGGTCAAGGTACAAGGCGTCAAGGTCTCCGCCGCCGGTAACAGCCCAAACACCGACGGCATCCATGTCGAGAAATCCTCCGATGTCACCATTCTTAACTCAAAGATCGCAACCGGCGATGACTGTATCTCCATCGGCCCGGCCACCACCGGTCTATGGATCGAAAACATCGCTTGTGGGCCCGGCCATGGAATAAGGTAAACAAACTGTTAATCCACCTTATTAAGAAACCTAATTGTTTCATGAGGAGGTGAGTAGAATTGGGCACGGATCGGCCTCTTAACTATGCTAGACTGCTGGTGGGGCTACGTTGACGAGGCTAGTGTATGTGTTGGTTGCTCGCTAAGCAGTGACGAATCCAGGACCCAGGGGTCAGTGGGTGCACAATAATTTTTTTATATATATAGTTTAAAAACACGGTCGGATAAATAATATAATTTCGGGTCAGACTAACAAAAGTTTCCTTAAAAAATGTAAAGTTCAATTATGAAAAACTTTAAATATTAATAATATCATATACAAATATAAATAACATACCAAATAAAGAAATAATCGATTCGGTAAAATATATTAAATAGTAAAATATTAACATTTATGAATCTTTAGTTCAAAACTGAAAAGATGACATAAAATATATGAGATTAGATCATATGAATAATAAAGGTAAAACTTAGAATGAGATAAATAAATATTATGATATTTTTACAATGTTTTGTAACAATACTTAACAAAATTTTAAAAATATTTGTCAATAATAATAATACAGGTAAAAGTGTGAATGATGAGAACTGAAACCATGTAAACAATATTTACAAAATTGTAAAAAGATTTGTCAATAATAATATAGGTGAAAGTGTGGTTGATGAGAATTGAACCATGGATGAGGCAACTAAATAAATTCACTCACTGTACCACTAGACAACCAAGCAATTTATTATAATTTTTTCCTTTGAATTATTTTATACGGGGTCCTTTCCAATTTTTATACGGGGTCCTATCGATAATTACTTAATTTTTGCTCTAGCTCGGTCGAGTTAAGCGGTGTCCCGTGACCCCGTACATAAATATGTAGATTCGTCCCTGTCGCTAAGTCTGGTCGGAAAAAACCGTGACCAAGAGAGCTCGAACATTACGTAGCGGGATGAGTCTAGGGTCGTCACTACTAGCCCATTTTTTTGGGAAAAAAAACTAATTGTTTCGTGGGAGATCTATTAAGGGAAACATAAAATATTCCTTTCAAATTTAGTGTTGTAAAAAAAAAGTTCATAGGTTTTTTTTTGCAATATATGTGGTTAATGTTAGTTTTTGGTACAATATTGTTTATGTATAAACTTGGAACTTGTTGTCTTATGCGTATCCATTAGTGACCCGTTAATTATGGCCGTTAAATAACATGTAATTTGTCATAACTTTCACTGCAAGAAAATTGGCAATTTGTGACGACATTATTTTGAGGGAAACAATTCCTTTACAAATTATAAATTTTTTTTATGAATTTATTATGTTTTTGAGGGATTTTTCAAGGCATTTTCAAGGAAGCTTTCAAGGGTTTACTAGCCAAGCTTTTTGTTAGGAGTCATTCATTCCCTTGCAAAAAATTTATATGTTGTATTTGTAAGGAATTTTCACAGTTCCCTTACAAATAAGGGTATATGTACCTCACAAATAAATCACTCAAAAACGACTAGGATTTCCTGTACTGTTTTATATTTTATTCAGTTTAGTCTTTTTTTTTTTAATTTAGTCCCTAAAATTAAAAACACGTATTATAATTTTGTTTATAAAATTATTAGATATAATTTATCTAATTTATTTGACATATCAAATTACCTTGAAAATACAACTTTTTAAAAAAATGGATGAATAGAGAGCATAAAGCATTTATATCGTGTAGGTAATGTTTTTATATTTCAAGGTGACTGGTTACGAAAAACTGTAATGACGATTATTGTAACATTTTTAAAGCATTGGCAGCCTTGGAAAGGAGGCTCAAGAGGCCGGAGTTGAGAACGTAGCGGTTTCGACCGCGACATTCTCAGGAACCGAGAATGGGGTGAGAATCAAGTCATGGGCACGACCGAGCACTAGCTTCGCACGAAACATCCTCTTCCAACATATCGTGATGAACAATGTCCAGAACCCTATCATCATCGACCAGAACTACTGTCCTGACAAGAAAGGTTGTCCGAACCAGGAATCAGGCGTGAATGTAAACGATGTAAAGTACATCGACATACACGAAAGTTCCGCTACAGAGGTGGCGGTGAAGTTCGATTGCAGTTCCACGAACCCGTGCACCGGGATCACGCTAGAGGATGTGAAGCTCACGTACCGGAACCAAGTTGCGGAAGCGTCGTGCACTCATGCCGGTGGGACCGCTTCTGGATTCGTCCAACCCTCGAGTTGCTTGAAGAGAAAGGGTTAGGGTTTAATCTCATGCATATATAGTAATTGAGACATTGCCCAAATTAGATAATGTGGTCTTGTGCATTGCATGCAGTTTCAACTTGGTTTGTAATTGGTGCCAAATATGTACATTATGATCTTTATTTTTTTTTGGTGAAATGTACATTATGATCATTTGTATCAATTTATCATATGTACATAGCACATCACGATTTACTAGAATAATGTAATTATTATATTGTTATATATGTTATCTAGCTAGTTCTATCGATGATAATTTATAACTTATAAGCATATTGAACATACACGATACATAGTTAGAAGGCTACTTTTTTATACTTCTATACAGTTTAAAGCCTTGTTCTTCTTATCACCAACTTATAAATGGTACAGAAATAGAAGTTTGAGTGGACTTTCTGATTATTGAGTGGTTTAGATAAAAAACTCTATGCTTGGAAAGTGAGTACTGTGGACTCTATAGTCATCTTCATGTTCGGACTGCTTGGTTTGTGGCTTTTTCCGACCAAATATAATGAACAATTAGTGTATGCACTGACGCCGTTTATATATAGCCCATTCTAATATAGTCAAGAGGTAGCTCCGTTATTCTCAGTTCTACTTATCTCTTCTTATATTTGACGCAGTATGTGAGTCAAACGGAACTTGATATTTTAATTAAGTTACCATAATGTGACTTGAAAGTAATCATTATTAACTAATGGTTCTTACAAGTAATTATCTGATTTATTTTATTATAATTATATTATTTAATAATATTACGTTTGTTATTGATCTGCATGTTATTTGTGAATTCTAATTAATTAGAGTTTATATGTTATGTAAGTATGATTTTAAAAGAAATACATATTTCTAATTTAATTAACCTAAAAAAAGAAGAACAAATTATGAAGCCTAATGGGTTGTAATTTGTAAATCAAATGTATATATCAATAATGATGAAAGCTAAATGAATAGATTTCTCAAAAAAGATCGAAACTTAATTATAACGTATTGATTTTCATGTGTATTTAGAAGCTTCATTTATAGCTATTGACATGTGACGTATCATTTCAGTTTTAATAATATAATTAAGATTATTAATTACTCTCGTTTTTTTTTTTTATTTTATAAACGGAGGTTTAAAATTATCTGAACACACTTTAAATACATAGACGTGGACTTCTGTTGATATCGTGGGATAGTTGAAGGGTTAGAATTAAAAAAGTATATACTTCATAGAGTGATTTCTTTTGCCAATATAGTGTGTTTTGTAATTAACCATAAAAAAGAAAGGTAATTTATTCGATAATAAAAGTATGATGGTCGATTTGTGAATACCTATAAGAGAGGCTAACCGTAAAACAAACGGATGATGCAGTTTGGCGCGCTCTTTCCTTTTCGTCGTCTCACTTTCTTTCTGATCTTCTCCGTCCGTACAGATGGCGGAAGACCCACTCAGACTGTTTCTTCTTTTTCCATTCTTGACATCGAAATCTCAACCTCCCGCTTTCTCGCACGCAGCGCCCATCAATTTCTCTCTCAAATTCGTCTATCCCCTCCACCATTTGTTATAATCCGCTTCAGCATCACCGGTTATGGCTTGAATTGATCCCCGTTACCACAGCCTGATCGAGAGCTTGCTCTCGATTACAACTGCATCTGGAATTTTTCTTCCATCGGAGAGTACATTTCGATTGCTATTGAAACTGATCTCAAGCCCCCGACCAATTTCATGTCTGAGGAAGTAGCCTCGCAGTTGAAGCGGGGGATATCGCGCCAATTGTCTACGGGGTCCCTCCGGAGAACCATTAGCAGGTATATCTGTAGCCCTGTAATCTCTCTCTTGCTGGCTGCTGATTGAGGGATGGAATTATAGTGAAATCCGATTCAACAGATTGCTGATTTTGATAAATTTGAGCCACAGATTATGAAACGGAGGTGTTGTGTCTCTTATTAAGTAAATCCGTTTCTCCCAATATTTTGTGTCTTTTGGCTTGCTGTTGAAGCACAAGAGTTCGCGAATCTTCATAAAAGTTGGAATTTTGATTTATTGATCTAAATGAAAAAAGTATTTGGATTCATTATTTGAACCTTGAGGAAAAGCTGACTGAATTAGATTATAATCATGAGCTCATGATTGTTCTTTATCTGCTGAATGGAAGAACAGGCAAATTACGCGGCAGGTGTCTCTAGACCCGAGATGTAAAAACCAGAGGTTCAGTTTCGGTAGGCAGTCTTCGCTTGATCCGATCAGGAGGAGTCCAGGTATAGATGGGGAGCTCACGGTGCCAGAGAACCTCGACTCAACAATGCAGCTCCTGTTCATGGCCTGTAAAGGAGACGTGAAGGGAGTGGAGGAATTGCTTAATGAAGGGGTCGATGTGAATAGCATTGATTTGGACGGAAGAACTGCACTGCACATTGCAGCGTGTGAAGGGCATGTCGAGGTTGTAAAACTCTTGTTGGTAAGGAGAGCTAACATCGACGCCCGTGACCGGTGGGGAAGCACAGTAATTTTCTAACATTTTACTGTCTTATTCATTTTACAGCATTTATTGAAGCTGATATCATAGTGAACCTTTATCTATGTGAAGCTTTGATTTTTATTATCTTGGAACATTTAAAAGTTAGTTTTCTTATCTGGTGAAATCACAGCAGTTAAAGTAATCTTAGAAGCTGCTTCTGTCACAGGCACTTGTTGATGCAAAGTACTATGGAAATCTGGAAGTTTTCAATGTTCTGAAAGCTCGTGGAGCCACCATTCCGGTACACTTTGAATACTCATGTTTCAAATGGTTTATGGGTTTGACCTAAAATCGACCAATTCCATGTCCTTTTATGTTTTTAGAAAACCAGAAGGACGCTGATGTCTGTTACAAATCCTCGTGAAGTTCCAGAGTATGAACTTAATCCACTGGAGATTCAGATACGAAAAGCTGATGGTATTGCAAAGGTAAGCTTCCATTGCTGGTATAGCAGATTGTAAAACTTCCAAATTGTACTGTGGCCAATAAGATATATTCTGCAGGGAAGTTATCAAGTAGCTAAATGGAACGGCACAAAGGTTTCTGTGAAGATACTTGATCAAGATAGTTGCTCAGACCCTGAAAGCATGTACATCTCTTCTGATAGGAAAATCAATTCTTAATGGTTTTCTTCATGGATTAATTTCTCAATATGTCAATTTCATTGTTCGCCTGGTGACAGAAATGCATTTCAATATGAGCTAGAGTTACTAGAGAAGGCAAGGCATCCAAATGTGGTTCAGTTTGTTGGAGCTGTTACACAGAAGATACCAATGATGATTGTTGCTGAATTTCATCCAAATGTAAGAATTTCTCTTTGCAACAACAACTTTCACTTGCATCTTCATTGCTAAGGTCTGATTTTCTGTTGGAATTTTTTGTATCTAACGGCGCTGATTGTGTTGCTTGTATTAAGGGGGATCTTGGAAGCTATCTTCAAAGGAAAGGGCGGGTGTCTCTATCTAAAGCTCTGAGATTTGCTCTTGATATTGCTCGGTAATATATGCCAAATGTGAAGCTCCTCATTTGTCCTTTGATAGAACAGATATTATATTTTACGTCCGAATGATATGTCGTGTTTTGGTTACCAGGGGAATGAATTATCTTCATGAATGCAAACCCGACCCAATTATCCATTGTCACTTGAAGCCCAAGTAAGATAACTCGATACAAGAGCTTGTTCAATTTTATGAACACCTATAGAGAAAACACACACATATACAGAAACAAATTTGCTTGTGATATAGAGTTCTTTAATATCTGAAGTTTTGACAAGGTGCCAGAAATATTTTGCTTGATGATGGAGGTCTATTAAAAGTATCTGGATTTGGTTTGATAAGATTACTGAAAACCTCGACCAACAAGATGAAAGTAGCTCATCCAGAGAACCATCCCGACCTTTTAAGTAAGCTCTTGTGAATCGTTACACTTGTTCCTTCAACTGCAAGCAAGACCAAATGCAAAGATCCAAATCCTTTGGAAATGCAGGTCCATACATTGCACCTGAGGTTTACAAAAATGAAGCATTTGACAGAAGTGTCGACACGTTCTCTTTTGGTCTCATACTCTATGAGGTGAGTTTCTTCAAGTGTTGAATGATCGTGTTTTGCAGAACTATTTATGAATGATATTATCTTCTTGAGTCCCAAGAAAGAAGCTTTTGTTTCATTCAACAGATGTTTGAGGGAGTGCAACCATTCCATCCCAAGCCTCCAGAAGAAGCTGCCCGGCTAATATGTATGGAAGGGAAGCGACCTACGATTAAGGCCAAATCGAGAGGGTACCCTCCGGATCTAAAAGAGTAAGACAGAAACTCCCTTGAGTATTTCTTCTTCTTTATCCTCTTTGTAAAGTTTATAGTTTATTTTACACTTGAGTTGTGCAGATTGATCGAGGAATGTTGGAGTGCAGATCCCGGGAGAAGACCGGCGTTTACACAGGTTATCAGACGATTGGACAAGATAGTTTTGCATTGTTCAAAGCAAGGATGGTGGAAAGAAACCTTCAAGCTTCCGTGGTATGTCTATATTTCATGGTTTAATCTCTTCTGTGTACAATAATGAATTGGTGAAACGTGATCACGATTCAGGAAATGACGACGGGTAGCAAATGCAAGATGCTGGGAAAAAATTAATTAAGGAAGATATGATTTTGAAGGTTTTGATGTTTATGTGATGATGATTCTTATATGGTTAAGATATGTATTTAAAATTGTAAACAACTTTTGGAATTAAGTGGATATTGAAAAGAAAAAAACCTCAAGTTCCATATGCTTCTTACTTTCTTGTTCTCTATGACACTCAATAATAAAGTGGTAAAATAAATGGATAAATATTGATCAGTGAAGAGAAGAGGGTATGGTAGGGCTCGAAACTACAATATAACTGTTAAATTCGAGCCTCTAAATGAATGTCTTAAGACCCAATAAAAGGCGATTCAAGGGTTAAGAACCTAAGATTTCATTTTTGTTGAAATTCAGGCACTCAAGATTAAAATATTAATATAGATAGTCTCAGGTTTCATTTTTGTTGAAATTTAGTGTCTCCGCATGTCTTTTCATCCCCTTCAATCATTTCCATCGACTCACATACTCATAATTCATCACTCTTTTTTCACAAAATCGTCATATTTCTCCAAACTTGAATATTCAAAAGAAAGGGTTTTCAGCAGAAGTTGTGTGAAGTGATTTTCAATGACAACAGAGCGAGATTTACTGGCGCAAATGTGGCTAGCTTCTCAGTGAGGGTCCCGGCAAGGTGAGAGGAAGAGAGTGTGCATAGGAGCTTGAACTTGACAGTCGGTTTCGTCGGGATTAACTTCTTTGAACTAATCACCCCAAGATACCGAAAAGCAACCAAAATAAAACATATGAGACTGTCCATATTAACATTTTAACCCTAAGACGCCAAATTGGGTGAAACCGGTTTTTAACCCTAAATTCAAATGTAATGTAAACTTCATTTCATATTAGTTCTCAACCATACAAGAATAAACACGAAAATTTCACCATCCTTTCTTCACTCTTGTGGACCTTGCTTAGTCAATTCAATTCGCATGCTAGTTAAAAATATATAAAACGTGTAACATGTTTTTTTATACTAACATGTTTTTAAATATATAATATGTTAGTAAATAATATTTGTAATTAGTATTTTCATTAATCATTCAACACTTTTCAAATTAATAAAATTAATGGTTAACGGGTTTTTTGGTGTCATATGTTTGGCCAAATTTGCATTTTGGTGTCATATGTTTTTTTGTAGGCTCTTGGTGCCGCATATTTACATTTTGTAGATTTTTGTGCATCTGTTAGTTTTTTAGCCGAGATTGCATCTGTTAGTTGAGCGTTAAATAATTTTATATTATTCAATTTAGTCATTCAAATCGGGGTCGGCCCGTCCCGATTAGGAGGCGGCATGTCCTGATTCGTGGTGGCATGCCACGATTGGTGGTTGCTGGTCTGATCGTGGTGGTTGGCGGCCTTGGGTGGTAGTCGACGACCTTAGGTGGTGGCCGGCGACTTGGGCGGTGACCAGAGAAAACAATAGGGACTAAATCGTAACAACTAGATTTTAAAAATATAAATTAGAGGAGTAAACTGAATAAAAATATTTAACGGTTAACTAACAGATGCACAAAAAATCTACAAATTGTAAACGTATGACACCAAAACCTTCCAAAAAAAACCTATGACAAAAGTCAACTTTGGCCAAACATTTGGTACCAAAATACTATTTTAACTCTAAAATTAATCAAATATAAATTAGCGATCGATACCACAAACCGCGGCAGGCATATGAGGAGGCGTGTAGAACTAGCACGGGCCGGCCTCTTGACTATACTAGGCTGCTGGTGGGTCTACATTGACGAGGTTAGTATGTGCGTTGGTTGCTCGCTAAGTCTAGTCGGAAGAAACACGGACTGTGAGCATGAGAGCTCGAACGTTATGTAGCGGGATGGACATAGGTTAGTCGCTATTAACTCGTTACTTTTATTTGGAAAAAAAAAAAAAGCAATCGAATGACTCGAGTCTAAACTGTGTAAATATACATTATTAGTACCGAGTCAATCGAGGCTTAACTATTGGGTCTCTAGGTAAGGACCCAGACCGTTAGATTCCTAATTGGGGTTCGTATCGAGTCTCAATTAATTGAGGTTCTTATCAGCTACGGCTCCAACTGAGCCACAAATCAGAGGTTCGATTGTCTGGGTTTCCACCCATACCTCCTTATCAATCTTGGACGAGCTGCTCTGAGTTGGACCCAAATCAAAAAACCCCAATCATGCTTCCAATCAACTCACGATGTAGTCGTGACTTAATTATAATATTAGTATGACTAGTAGTGTAAACGAGTCGAGTCAAGCAGAGTATCTGTCAAGCTCAATTCGACTCGATTAGTATTTATTAAGCACTCGACTCGATTAGTATTTACTAAACTCGAACTTTAGCTCTAATTTTAAAACTCGAACTCGAGTCGAATCCAAACTCGACATAATCGATCTCGACTCGACTCTTTAGTCAATTATATATAACAATAAATTTACATTTCTCATAACTAAAAAAATTGAGCTCGACTCAACTCAACAAAGAGTAAATCTTTAAAATGTGAAATTTCAACTCAACTCGAACTCGAAACTTGTTTAGGCTCACGAGTAACTCGAGTCGAACATTATCAAGCTCGATCTCGAATATTCATACCAGAAAGCTCGACTCGACTCGGATTTTTTCGAGCTAAATTCGAGTTTTGTCCGAGTCGATCCTGAGTAACTTGACTCGTTTACAGCCCTATGTGTAACTTAATTATGATATTTGAAAAGAATAAGTTATAAATTTTAAAAGTATTTATCTATTATTTTAGGCGAAAATTGGCAGTCGATCGATTACATATGTTTGATAACATGTTAAACCACTTGTTAGGTTATGAGATCTAGGTCAACGGGGTGTCGGCTTTGATCTCACTCCTTTCGGGGGATGTGTATGATCCGGTCTTCTCGAGTTGCCTTGCCTTTGTCTATGTCCTTCTTCCTTTCCTTCTTCCCTTGGTTCCTTCTCTTCTTCTCTCCCTTTGCCCTGCAAAAGGGGCAATACCAGACACGGAGGAGGGGGGGTGGTGCCTGGTGAACCCTCTCCGATGCCTAAGTCAGAACTATATTTCTAGAGAGATAAAGCTAGAGAGATGTCAGAGCTAAATTGTTCAAATGGCCAAGATGTTCAAATGAGTTGTGAAGGTGGGATATTTATAGGCAACGGTGTCATTAAGGTGGCTTAATGACATCGTTAGCCTTTAAACACAATTAATTAATCTTTAAGCACATAATTAAGACCTTAGGATTCGGAGGAGGTAGGCGGAGTGGACCGAGCATGGGAGTCCGAATGTGGTGTCGGGACCCTTGGGGGGGAAGAAATCCGACCCCTAAGGGTAGGGGTTGGGTGAGGACACCCAACCCCTCCTAGGGAGGGTGGGGTTGGCCAACCCCATCCCTCCTAGGAGGGATCGGGTTGGCCGACCCGATCTCTCCTAGGAGAGATCGGGTTGGCCGACCCGATCTCTCCTAGGAGAGATCGGGTTGGCCAACCCGATCTCCCCTAGGGGAGGTCGGGTGTGGCCACCCAACCTCACCTAGGTGAGTTCGCCTAAGTCGGACGGGCGCTTCGGCCCCGTCCGAGCCGTCGATGTTCTCGCGAAGTGTCCGGGTTGAAGTTTCGATTTACAATTGGCGATGGGACGATAAAAATACAACGGTTTGGAAGTCAACGGGTTCAAATTGGGCGTATATCCATCACATGCCCCCGAGTCAACCAATGGCCTAACCCTTGATTGACTCTATTTTAGGATGGTATGACACGCGCAATTTGAAACCGGGGTTTTACCTTCTTTGTCTGAATGCTTGCTTACCCGTGGATACGTGCCTCTGACTCTGCCCCCCTGTCTACTGAGATAGAGGAATTGTAAACGTCAGAGTAGCACGGACGTGTGCCTAGGCACGCGTCCGTCCGAGGTGGGAGTAATAAACTTATCCCTGCTACAGGTGCATACTCAAAAAATACAAACTTGCACAGGGGTGTGATACGAATGTAACTAAATAACTTACGCTTCAATTTCGTGCCGGGATTTCATCTAAGTGAGGGAAAATTTTAATTTTGGCCAAAAATTTTCCTAAGTATGGGATGCTCAAAAATAAAACTATCTTGATAATTTTTCTAAGTATGGAGATATACTTAGCTATAGGTGAAAGGGATAAAAATGATGGTTTTTCCTTGGCCCTTAGATTTTATTTAAGGCTAGATGGATGGTGGTGATTAAAACCCTCTAAAAAACCCTACCATCTTTTAATATAGAAAGGAGTTAGAAAAATACCTCCAAAAGTCACCTTAGCCACCATCTTCCTTCTTCACTTACCCTTGGAGAGCAAGAAAGGTTGGAGAGCACCCCCAAGGTAAGGGCCGGCCGGAATTTCCACCAAGGGGCAGAAATCCGACCAGCAATTCAGCCGGGACCAGCGACGGGAGGGAGTTTGGCCGGAGGGGACGACACAGCTCCAGGCGGGAGGCGGCCCACGGCGACGCGGAGGCGGCCAGGGGCTTGATCGACGACGACGACGGCGGCGTGGCTCTGGACAGACGGCTGTGGTCAACGACAGGCTCGCCTCTGACGACGACGACACTAAATCCGGCGGGGGTTGTCGACGGCGAAGGGAGACGACTCCGGTGTGGCGTGCAGGGCCCTCCGTCGACGGCGAGGCGAGCGATATCATCTCCGGCGGCGAGGGAATCACAGCTCCGGCGAGGACCTGATTTCCGGCAACGTTCAAATTTGAATTCCGGACCCGTTTATCACATCGGGTCGGGTTTTCCGAAGGTCCATTCTTTTCCTTTCCGCTACCGTATAAAATGTCGATTTTCGAATCGTTGATATTTGATTGCCGATGCTTGATTGCCGAAATTTGATTGCCGAAATTTGATTGAATGTGGGATTGCCGTAGATAGCCATTGGTAGTTGTGGATTTTGGGGAAAAATGTTTGCCGGTCGTCCGGATATGGTTTCTTGTCCGATTGGGCTATCCCGATCTTGAATTTGATGTCGTGCCGCCGTTGGTGTGTTAATCTTTGTTGGAGGGTATAATGGTAATTTTTTCCAAAACCCGACCTTAGGCTTGGATAAAACTATTTGACTCGGTTGTTGTCGTTGGTAGAGTGTCGGGGTATTTCCGGTTCCTCGAAAATTTCTCTTATCTTGATATTCGTCGTGTCGTGGCAGGTACTATACTCCTGGTGGTGTCCACGTACGCAGACTCTTCAGAGACGCCGTATTCTCTGAAGGATGAGTGAGTTCCTTTTTCTCTTCCTTTTCGGTCGCGTTACTTCCTTTCCTATTGCTAGCTTAGTATCGTGATCTTCATTGGGGTGTTAGTCGAAATTTGATTCGTGCTTTGGGGTTTCTTGCTATCTTTGCCTTAGGTTTTGCTATTCTGTCAGAGAACCATATCACTAGGTCCGATTACAACGAACATGTCACCCTAGGAGATATCAGTCCCCTAGATGAGCCTCTGTATCCTTTTCTCCCCTCCTTAGGGAATACTCGCGGGACGGCGACGGAGCCTCCTATAGGGAAGGTCGCCGTGTACCCCTCTCAGATCCGATTCGGGCTGAGGCTGCCTTACTGTGACGAGCTTATAGAGTTGAGCAGGTTCTTCAGGATTTCTCCTGTGAACCTTGCCCCCAGTGCCCTCCGCGTCTGGGTGGGCTTCCGGGTATTGTGCCATTGGTACTCCTGGAAGTACTCTCTCGTTCTATTCCGATGCTTCTATCGGTTCCAGTACCGGACGAGGGTGGGGTTTGCGAGTTTCGTAACTCGCCATCCGACCTTCAAAGATCCCCGATTTTCTGACTTCGGGTTGAGTGGGATCGAGTGGGATATCTCCCTCCGTTTCGTGACCCAGATTGACAATTCGGCCAGTCACTGGGCTAAGCATTACTTCTTCATTACGGACCGATACGTCACTTGGTCGGTCCTGAATGAGGATCGGTCCGATGGTTGGCCTGCTTTTGGAGAGTTCTCTTCGGATGATTTGAAGACTATGAAGATCATTCACGAGAGCAACAGGACCCGGTCTTACTGCCCCGTGTCTTTAATAACTGAGACGGATCTTTACGAGGCCGGGATCAGTCTGACTCCTGACTCCGGGGGCTCGGTATGTCACTTGGTCTTTCCATCTTTATTTACCTTCTGCTCTTCCTTTGTAGGTTGGTTTCATGGAAAAACCTATAACATGCAGGGAGCCCCTGTTGATCTGAGCAAGAGGAAGGCTCCTTCTAGTTCTGCTTTGAAGAAATCCCCCCTGCCTGGGAAGAAGGCTGGGGCCTCTGGTATGCTTTCTCCTATTTGCTTCTTTATGATGTAACTTATGTTTTCCTTATCTTGTTTTTCTTACTTTGCTAGTGCGCTCCCCCTTGGTGACTGAGAGGGTCGTCTCCGTTGGCAGAGATTCTGGACCTTCCAAGTCCAAGCCGCGGCGATCTGATTCTGAGGCCGGGGCCTCGGCTGCTAAGAGGAAGAAGGCTGTGGATCCTGCTTCGCCTACTGCTCGTCCTCCGACCCTATCTCGTGATAAGGAGATGGTGGTCGAAGAGGTGCCTTCCCTGGCTGACAAAGGGAAGCGACCTGCTGGTGGTGGTTCCCCTGCCCCCCAGCCGAGGGCACGGTCCTCAGGTATGATCTCTACCTTGTGCTGATCCTTGTATGTTTATACTCTCCTTTGACTTGCTTTGCTTGTGTAGGTGGGCCTCCGACTTTAAGTCGGAAGGATTTCACACGGCTCACTGATGAAGATGTTATTGGGTCTGAGTGGACTCCCTTCGCTGGTCTGAAGGAGTTCCACTTTGATAGCACTTCCTCTTTGCGGACTCCTGAGGTTGGTGTCCGCGTCCTCCGCGGTGCCGTTCCCCCTGGGGATCGTGTTGCTCCGCCCAAGTCTCCTGGGGAGACTCGGCGCTTTGTTCAAGGGGTACTCTCTCGTTATGCACCTGTAAGTTGTTCTTTGCTTTCCTCTTATTTCTTTCATAATGTCTATCTTTCGGTTATTCATCCCTTGTTTGAATTGTTAGGGCATATCTGACATGGTGAACATGTCCTCGCTCGTGCTCGAGTTATCTGACGAGAGGAAGACCCTTGAGGACAGCCAGGTTTCTCTCAAGGCGGAGGTCGCCACTGCTGCTGAGAAGGCGCGTATATCTGATTTGAGGCTGCAGGAGCTCCAGGACCAGGTGTCCTTGCTTGAGACCACTGTGGGCAGTTTGCGCCGGGAAGCTGAGGTTGCCGCGTCTGTCCATTCTGAGGAGCTGCGGAGGTTGGAGACTAAGTGTCGGGCGGAGGAGAGGGCTGTCGCGGTATCTGAATACAAGGCCTCCTCTGCCTTCACCGCCGACTATAGCACGCGTCTCACCCAGGAGATGAACCAGTTCGGTGAGTATCTGGTTGATCACATATACCGGATTGATCCTCAGTTCCCCTTTGGTGACCTTGGTGACTTTGGGCCATATGCCACTGGCTACGCGACTGTTCTGATGGGTCAGGCTGCCGTTGCAGACGAGCCTGCCCCTGCCCAGGTGGATGCTACACCTGTGGAGATTGGTACCTCGGACTCCTCCTCTTCATCCATTTCCGCTGGCGGTTCAGCTTCAGGGGGTGAGGGTGACTCCCCTGAAGGTTCTGACTGACGTGTTTATCTCATGCTATCCTTGTATATAATTACACTCCTTCTCCCCTTGTATGGGTTGAGTGTCCTTTGAGATTGTGATGGTGTTTGTTGTTACTTTCCTTTGCCACATTATGTTGTTGACTACGTGGTTCGTTTGCCTTTACATTAGTGCTTCTCATGCTTTTGTATATATCTCTTCTCATGATGGCTCCCTATGCCTTGTGTATGGCTCTTTGGGTATGGACTCTTTACTTGGTGTGTTTCCTTTACTTATCCTTCTTTCGTGTTTTCCTTCATGTCTTACCTGCCATTTCATAAAGAAAAAACATTACTTGTTCTTCACATTACTTTACTTAGAAATTTCTTTCTCATGTTACCCTTCCGAGCATGGTATCCTTCTAAGCATGGTACCCTTCTAAACACGGTATCCTTCTAAGCATGGTGTGATGATCTCTTCTGATACCCCTTACACGGTATACGTTGTACTGTTAGACCAAAGATACGCTCTTGGTGGGCGTCGAAATCTTTTCACGAGACAGGCTCTCGGACGGCACTTAACGTTTCACAGGATAGGCTCCCGGAGGGCACAGGTTAGTCCACCGATACCTTCTTGACGGGTGTCAAATCTGTTCACGAGACAGGCTCTCGGACGGCACTTAACGTTTCACAGGATAGGCTCCCGGAGGGCACAGGTTAGTCCACCGATACCTTCTTGACGGGTGTCAAACTGTTCACGAGACAGGCTCTCGGACGGCACTTAACGTTTCACAGGATAGGCTCCCGGAGGGCACATGTTAGACCAAAGATACGCTCCTGGTGGGCGTCGAACTGGTAGTTTGAAATCTACCTCAAGATACGCTCTTGGGGGCGTCGAACTGGTAGTGTTTTTTCTACCTCAAGATACGCTCTTGGGGGCGTCGAATCTGGTAGGTTGCAAATCTACCTCAAGATACGCTCCTGGGGGCGTCGAAATCGTAGTTTTTGGAAACCACTCTCAAGATACGCTCTTGGTGCGTCGAATTCGTAGTGTAATAACTACTCTCAAGATACGCTCTTGGGGGCGTCGAAGGTCGTAGTATGAACACTACTCTCAAGATACGCTCTTGGGGGCGTCGAAGTTCGTAGTTTTTGGAAACCACTCTCAAGATACGCTCTTGGTGCGTCGAAGGTCGTAGTGTAATAACTACTCTCAAGATACGCTCTTGGGGGCGTCGAAGTTCGTAGTATGAAAACTACTCTCAAGATACGCTCTTGGGGGCGTCGAATGTCGTAGTATGAAAACTACTCTCAAGATACGCTCTTGGGGGCGTCGAACCTGTCATTGACTTGAAGTCATATCTGTGTAAGGATAACTTCGTGGTTATACCACTGCATTCACTGGAAAATACTTTTGAGTAACTACTACTCCCTTAGGAGCATTCATTTTTTGTACACTTGGGATGCCTTGGTGCACCAAGACATCCTTTGTAGGAATGAAAGATAGTTGTAGAGTTGGAGGAACTTCGTGAGTTCTCCTTCTCCAAAGTTGTTTTTTGAAAAGCTTGTAGAGGTGAAACATGCAAAGTGCTAGATATGAAAACTAAGGATATGGGGTGGCCATTGCGTCTGTTGCCACGTACTCCTTGAAGCCTCCATTGTAAATTATTTCTTCCACTTCCACCTTCAACACCATGCAGTCATTGGTTTGATGCCCCCAGGTCTCATGGTATTCACACCAACCCTGTGCATCTCTTCCTAGGAAGGCCTTGCCTTCCTCCCTACATGTTGGTAGCTCTTGCTTGAGGTGCTTGTGGAAAATTTCTTCTATGCTGAGTGTGAGGGGTGTGAATGTGAAATTGACACCTCCTCCCAATGTGTCTGTTTCTCTTCCTCTTTCTGGAACTTCATCCAACTGTTCCGCCTCTTGTTCAAATGCCCTGTCCAGCTTCGCCTTGAGCTCTCTCATTGTGCTCGTCATGACCATCTCATAGAGCCCTCCATAGGCCTCAAATGAACTTGGATGCATGTTTCTGATGAATGCTCTGACTGCTTCTCCCCTTGTGATGTCCATGTTGGCACCATAATCCAAGAATCTCTGGAAATAGCTTGATATAGACTCCTGCGGCATTTGCTTGATATCATCTATGTAGCGGAAGCCTTTTAGGATGGAGTTCCTTGTCCTGTTCCCTATTATGGTGTCTGGCTGCCAAGGTATGGATGTCACCTTCACAGCCTTGTTCCTGTGTCTCCTTGTAGGCACTGTTTGAAAAAACTGCCTGCTCAAACGGAGTGTTACTCCACTCCTCCTCCTTCCTTGCCTTTGTCTCCCTCCCCTCCTTCTTCTATTCTGGTTGGCTCCTGCCATGACCACAGCCACTGTGTCTGTCCTGTGTGATCCATGTCTCATTGAATTGACATAGCATTGTCTTGCCGTGCGTTGATCACCCAGGACTTCTCCAACTCCGTTCTCCGTGATGTACTTCAGCTTCTGGTGAACAGTGGATGGCACTATTTCATATGGATTTATGGTTGTCCTTCCTAGGATCCCATTGTAGGCTCCCAGGCTTTCAACCACCAAGAAATTGACATTTACCTTCAGCTGGGTCCATCCTTGGCCCATGGTCACTGGCAATGTTATCATCCCCAGGGGGTAACTTGTTGCCCCTGAGAAGCCAACTAGGGGGAAGTTGACCGGATTGATGTCTGCTTTGGTTTTCCCTATCTCTTCCAACACTCTCAGGCTTAGGAGGTCAGCTGAGCTGCCCCCATCCACCAAAATTCTCTTTACATCCAAATTGTCAATATCTAAAGTAATAACTAGAGCATCGTCATGTGGAAAGACGATGTGGCTCTTGTCCTTCTCCGAGAACTCGATCTTCACTTCTTCTCCTTCTCTTGGCCTTTTTCTCCACCTTGGCACTGAGCTTAGCTTCGATGCATAGACCTCTCTTGCGTTAGCCGTTGGGCCACCTGATGCTGCTCCTCCATGTATCATATTGATGACTCCCCTTTTGTTGGGTAGAGGGTTATAGTCTACCTTTCCCTTGCCCTTGTCTTTCTGTGGTGGCCCCAGTTGCATACTATTGCCCCCATGGTCTACGAACTGTTTCAGTTCTCCCCTCTGGACGATGTTGTTTATGCTTAGCTTTAGGCTAAAGCATTCATTTGTGTCATGACCATAAGCCTCATGGTTGTCACACCATCTATCTTTATGATTTCCCACCATTGGGGCTCTCCACCTTGCAGGGGGTGACCATAGCTTTTGGTTCCGCATCTCTCTAAGTACGGTGGCTGGAGTGGCGTTCAGTGGGATGAACTTAATGACATTGATTTCTCTAGCCTTTAAGGGTTCACCCATTTGGTTTCTTTGCTGTGGCGGACGCCATTCCTGCTGCCTTGCATGCTGTGGTGCCTGGGGTGGCTTTCCTTTGTTTGGCCTTTGAGTATCCTCCTTGGCTGCCTGAATTTTGGCCTTCTTACTTGCCCTGTGCCTCTCAAGGTCAATATGCGTTTTTACTCTCCCTGCAAGCTCCTCCAAGGTGCTTGCCGGCTTTTTGGCCATCTTTTCAGCCAATGTTGACCCAAAGCGACCTAAGTTTCTGATAAAGGCTCGGATTATCTCCCCTTCTGTGATGTCTCCTTGGATGCCTGCAATATTCTGGTTGAACCTAGTATAGTAGCTGGCCAGGGATTCATCATATTCTTGTTTTACGTCATCAATGGAGCCTGTTCCCTTGAGGAGTTTCCTCTCTCCTAGGTATCTCTGCAGAAACTTAGCTTTTAGCTGCTCCCATGAGTGGATGCTCTCAGAGGGCAGGCTGAAGAACCAATGTGAGGCCACCCCTGATAGGGTGTTTGGGAAAAGGAGTGCCTTGTATCTTTCGTCAGTTGTCCTCCCGAATAGAGAGGCCTCATGCTGTTGGATATGCTCTAGGGGGTCTCCCTTCCCATTGTACTTTGCAATTTGCACAGTGTGCAGGGAGTCTGGCACCCTGTTCATCTCCAGCTCCTTTGTGAAAGGGTGGTTCGTCTTGTCACTTAGACAATGCAGGCTGGGTTTCTTTGACTCATTCAATTTCCGGGTTATCATGGCTTCTATCTCCTCCGGGGTGATCATCACCTGTGCCGGAGTATAATCCCTCTGATATCCATTGTAGTTGTAGACTGGGCTTACTGGGTTCCCTTGTCCCTGCTGGTATGGACTGTAGGTGTACTCTTGATACGCCTGCTGGGGTGCTTCATAGAAGTCCTGCCTCCTTGGAGGTCTTGCTTGTCTTTCCTCCCCAAGCGGGGTGTAAGCCCTGTTGTTCTGCTGTTGCCTAGGAGGCACGAATTGTTGCCTTCCCTCTGGGGGTGGCTCCTGGTAATATCTTCTTTGCTCCTCTCGCTGCCCTGCTCGAGGGTGCGAGTAGTGCTCTTCTGGCGGGATCTGCTCCTCCTCATGAGCTTCAGTGTACGTCCCTTGGGTGTATGCCGGCCTTGCATATGCTGTGTGGGCGCGGTTATTATTTCTTTGTTCCGGCATCCCATATGGGTACCTTTGTGGTTGCTCCTCATAATAGTATCCCTCAGGGGGTGCCGTGTTGTGGGAAGGCACTCCCTGTTGTCCTCTTGCTCTCTGTGGCCTTCTTGCCCGGGGGGTGGAGGCTGTGGAGGACTCAACCCCAGCTGGGCGTGAAGGTCCTCCCTCCTGGTTGTTCTGTTGCTGAGGAGGTTGTGGTATTTCTTGGGGCTCTGGATGCATTGGCTGCTTCCCAGGGTCAGGCCGCCTCCCTGGGGGTATGGGTTCTCTTCTTCGCCCATTGCCCCCGGGTGGGTGTTGGGGTCTGGACACCCTACTGTTCGTCATAGCTCGTGTAATAGCCAGGCTTTCTGTCCGAAGCCCACTGACGGCGCCAAGTGTTAGGTTATGAGATCTAGGTCAACGGGGTGTCGGCTTTGATCTCACTCCTTACGGGGGATGTGTATGATCCGGTCTTCTCGAGTTGCCTTGCCTTTGTCTATGTCCTTCTTCCTTTCCTTCTTCCCTTGGTTCCTTCTCTTCTTCTCTCCCTTTGCCCTGCAAAAGGGGCAATACCAGACACGGAGGAGGGGGGTGGTGCCTGGTGAACCCTCTCCGATGCCTAAGTCAGAACTATATTTCTAGAGAGATAAAGCTAGAGAGATGTCAGAGCTAAATTGTTCAAATGGCCAAGATGTTCAAATGAGTTGTGAAGGTGGGATATTTATAGGCAACGGTGTCATTAAGGTGGCTTAATGACATCGTTAGCCTTTAAACACAATTAATTAATCTTTAAGCACATAATTAAGACCTTAGGATTCGGAGGAGGTAGGCGGAGTGGACCGAGCATGGGAGTCCGAATGTGGTGTCGGGACCCTTGGGGGGGAAGAAATCCGACCCCTAAGGGTAGGGGTTGGGTGAGGACACCCAACCCCTCCTAGGGAGGGTGGGGTTGGCCAACCCGATAGGGTTGGCTGACCCGATCTCCCCTAGGGGAGATCGGGTTGGCTGACCCGATCTCCCCTAGGGGAGGTCGGGTGTGGCCACCCAACCTCACCTAGGTGAGTTCGCCTAAGTCGGACGGGCGCTTCGGCCCCGTCCGAGCCGTCGATGTTCTCGCGAAGTGTCCGGGTTGAAGTTTCGATTTACAATTGGCGATGGGACGATAAAAATACAACGGTTTGGAAGTCAACGGGTTCAAATTGGGCGTATATCCATCACCACTCACCATTGAAAAAAAACATGTTACATCAATAAAATTTAGACTATTGATACAAATTCCGATCTGAAAACCTCTGAATCATAGGGTGTAACAATTTTTGGTACATTTCAATATTTAATGTTTCAGAGTTTGTTATGTCGGACTCCGTATCATTTTGTAAAATTTATGACCGACATATTATACATTTACGAACTTTTCCATAGATTATTTTTTGACACGAAAAGGAATCAGCTAGTGTCAACTCTAAATCCATCCCGCTATGTAATGTTTGAACTCTCCTACTGATATATATATTTTTTTTTACAGACTTAGTTAACAATCTGCCATGCACTCACTCATTCAACGTAATCCGTTCAGTAGCCTAGTATAGTCAAAAGGCCAACTCGTTAAGTCAATTCTACTCCCCTCATATGCTTGATGCGATAGGTGTATCAAGTAGGACTTGGTATATTAAGCAAGTCACCACGAGGTGACCCATTGAGCAGTTTTAAGCCTGAAACTTCAAAGCCAAACTATATATAATAAACGTTCATAACCACTTAGGGAGCGTTTGGATGGACGTAATGTGAGATTACTTAAAATGTGAGATTACAAGTAATGTGAGCTGTAATATGAGATTACTTGAAATGTTAAATTACAGGGTTTGGTTGTGTTGTAATGTTGAGTGTAATGTTAGATTACAGTGTTTGGCATGTGTTGTAATGTGCATTGTAATGTGACTTTATTATTATTATATTAATTTATAGAGAGTATATTATATAATAAGATTTAAAAAAGAAAATATATTTTGATAACAAATATCTTCTTAAAGTTTATGTTTTGTGATTTATACTATAGTCATTTATATATTCTAAAAAATAAAATATGTAAACTCAGTATGCACAACTATTAAAATTATAATAGTTAAAACACTATATGTAGTTTTATAAGATAATTTTCATAAAAAAAATGCATTGAAAAGACTTTACTCATTTTATACGAACATCATATGCATTATTATTTATTATAATAATGAATTATGAAGTAGATAAAAAAACTAATAATAACAAAGTTATTATCATAATGAACTATATAATTATAATACAAAGTATTTTGTCTATTTAATAAATATTAATAAAATAATAACACTCCGTAATGTTGGACGTAATCTCTCATTACATCCGTTTTTGGATGTAATCTAACATTACGATGAATGAAGTTTAGACGTAATCTGAGATTACAATGCACATTACATTACAATCCACATTACGTCGTTTAGCAAATCAAACAACGTAATGTTGATGTAATGTGGAACGTACATCCCACATTACATCCATCCAAACACCCCCTAAATACCAATAAATTTGCAGCCAGTAAAAACAATATGCGGCCACTAAAACAAAAAAATAACTGTAGGACCAAAAAGTTCACTCTTAACTAAAAAACAATCAAAGCATATTGTACTTAGTAATGAGACCAAATAAATAAATAAAATTCTTGCAAATAATGTCTTAAAAAAGACGCTAATGAACAATAACAGCAACGACATTAGCAGCAGCAGCAGCAACAACAAAAATACAACAATAAGATTAATTTCTTGAAGAATAACAAACAGATAGATATCATCACCATAAAATCGTCATCTATCCAGCATTGTGCAGTGGAGTAGATAACTCTGGTACCAGCGTCATCCACCCGTGTGTGACTGGCGGGGTCATATATACACCAAGAAATCAATTATCCTGAAATGGACCCGAACACAAAGGCAACCACAAATTCAGTATTTTCTATTGATACTCGGGGTTGAAGGCCAGGGCTTCTCTGTATATGAGCTCCTTCATCTGCTCCTCTGTGAGCGCGTGCTGCTCAAAGTCAAAGTTGAATGGCATCGTGCAGGTGGGTTCGTCACTGATGTCATGCAGAGAGTTCAAGTAGGGATGAGCTAGAGCATCTTCGACTGCAATCATGAACATGGTAAAGATTAAGTAAATGCAAATAAGATTTGAATGTAGATAATAAGATTCTACAAATTTGTGAGAAAGGCAACCTCTTTTACTATTTCAGAAAATATTTTATTACTTACCAAGAAAAAAAAAATTACCTTTTTAAGAAAATATGATTTGGTGAGATGACCAGCAGTTTCTTGAAACGGTGAAAGACTTCACTTTCTTACAGTGTTAATGTTTTCTCATTTTGTAGCATTGCTCTCAAACATTAAAATAAAAACCAACTCAAACCAACCAGACTCAACCAAATAGCTAAAATCATTGATTCTGCTAATCTAGATGGCAATTTTAAAAAATAGTTATGATAGCATATTTGAAATCTGCAGTCCAAAAAATTCAAACTAGAGACAATCGTATGCTGTGTAATTTCATGGGAAATCAATGTCATTTCTGGTCCTCCTATTCGGATTTTTGTGGTCCTTCACTTCATATTTGCAATCGTTTCCATAGAGAAAAATATATGTTCTTCATCAGTTTTTCTGGTCAATATTGTTCAAATGGGTTAACCTTATGTATAACTGATTTGGCAGAAGGGGAAATGATGTCCAAATGCATTGACAGAGTATAATGGAGCTAAGCAGTAAAAAGGCTTTTGTAAACTATTCGATCAAGATTGTCACTTTAGAAAGAGATAAATGTTTAAGGGAGATTAATACTGACCGGTTATCCTAAGTCTTGGATCGAAGGTCAGCATCTTCTCAACAAGATCAATGGCAGATGGGTTAACATGTGGAAACTTCTCTACAAGGGACTGACGGCGTTGAGGAGGAAGCTGTCTAATGTATCTCTTAGCATTTTCATTCAGAAACCCTAATTCGGCTTCTGTTGGGGTGCCAATCAGCTGAAAGAGGCAAAAATTATGAATGTATAAGTCTCAATTACAAACCTAAAGGTACTACAACCGATAAAAGCCAAAAAAAGTTACCTCCATCAGCAATCGGAGTTGCTGGACATGGTCTCTACCAGGAAACAGAGGCTTTCGATCCATCAGTTCCATGAAAATACACCCAACTGACCAGACATCAATAGCTGCTGTATAATCTGAAGAGTTTAATAGCAGCTCAGGTGCTCTGTACCATCTTGTAACGACATACTCGGTCATAAAATCAGTTTCAGAGGTAACACGAGCAAGTCCAAAATCACAAATTTTCAGGTCACAATTCGCATTCAACAGGAGATTGCTAGGCTTCAAGTCCCTATGCAGTACATTAGCAGAGTGTATGTACTTTAACCCACGTAAGATCTGATACAGGAAGTACTGCACAAAAAGGATAATCACGGAACCATATGATAAGTTAGCAAGTGAACATGAAATAACCAAAATCAAGGAGGGTACGTGCAAATTTTAAGCTCGGATTGCCATGGAATTGAATGAATAAACAATTTGTCAGTTGCAAGAGATTAATTTTTTACTTTTTATCTGAATGCTAAAGGGGTAGTAACCAAACCACGCTCAAGATTCATATAATTTATTAAAGGATATACGATGCAACTAAACCAGCATAACTGAAAAGTCCTACAGACAGCCAGTTTTTAGGGTATAAGAATATGTATGTATGGTTTGAAACGATGTGAATGGATAAGCCACCTATATAGATCAAGAAGCATGCACCGATAATTGAGAGGCTTATTTAATTATCGCAATCAAACAGATAAATCGGGAGGTTCAATAATAACAAATCTTCACGAAGAATTCAATAATAAATAGTATTTAACAGCTCTATTGAACCTGGCAATGCTCCTCTGACAGAGCTTGGTTGGAACGAATTATTTGGTGCAAATCAGTGTCCATGAGCTCGTATGCTATGTAGACATCATTAAATGCATTTCTCAGGGGGGGTGGAATAATATCTCTAATTGCAACAACCTGCATTAGATATAGACCATATTTCCTTATACACAAATTTTCCAAATTCCGAAAATAATCCAGTAAAATACTGAAGAAAACGAAAGAACATCAAGAAAGACGCTATCAAGCATAATGTTTTCAGGTACAAGTTTCATATTGTTATTCTAAACTGAGCATCAGAGTTTTAAGTTTTTAACGATTTTTTTTTTTTAAGTTATTTAATACTGGTTGATATATATCATTAAATATCATTAAAAAAAGAACTAAAAGGTACTCATATTCAAAATTGGGGGTAAAACAAGCAAAAAGGAACCAGTCAAATTGACTCTATATCAAGCTTCTGTGCAATTACGGTTACGGACCATTTCCGGACAAATAGAGAGAGCTAACTTAAAAACTCCATGTTAGCATTTCAGTAGTAGGTGGATTTCTACTTATAGGATTTTATTTGTAAGAACATTAATGAATCCTAGTAGGCTCTATCCATATCATCATACCCCAATATGTAAACTACCAGATTCACCAGAAGCTTATTATCTGTCACAAATAAATGAGCAATATTGCAAAAACCATGCATATACATTATCGAAAAAAGTCAATGGTGCTCCTGTGAAAGGGTTATCCTTTTAGCTAACAACGCAAAATACCAACCCCACCAAAAATGTAAGGCAAAATCATATAAACAAAGATACAAAGCATACTCCATTACTCCTGCATTAAATTATATCTTGAACTACTCACTGACGTTTTCATGATCCAAGTGGCGAAGCAATTTGATCTCTCTAAGGGTCCTCTTGGCATCAATTTTGTTGTCAAAAGCATTCGCTATCTTCTTTATTGCCACATGCTCGGTTGTCTCCGAGTTCAATGCCGAGCTGATTATCATAAACACGATAAATCAACAGAGGAAGGCGAACGACCAGGGGTGAAACACCAATATTCAGCCACAAATTGAACTGCTAACAAATAACATTCATCTCCATTTGTAGCAAAACTGGACCACGAGGATCAGCGTGACTAATCTAGAGACAAGATTGCTGAAAAGTAAATCAGAGACATATTTCTTGCTCCAATCTCGATTCTTGAAAAAAAGACAATTAATAAATCCGAAAAGGACGTAAATTTGGCGGAAGAAATTTAAGATAGCGAGGGAGAAATGAACATACCAGACAATACCGTACGCGCCTTTCCCGATTGGCATAATCGGGGGCTTGTACTTGGCAGTGACTTCGAAAATGTTGCCGAAGATGTTGTACTGAATGAACCTGCCGCCGTGGCTGAGCGTCGCGGGTATGTTCTCGATGCCCTGCTGCTGCGGCGGTGGTGCCGCCTCCGACATGACAGTATCCGTCGGCTGAGCTCCGCCGTCCATTATTGTATTATACAAAAGAGACTGCTTTTCCGCTCCGACGGACGTCGGTACCGGAATTGTGATGCCGATGTAGAGGAAGGATGGGGTCTCCCGACCGGAAAACCAAAGCCCTAGTTATCAATCAGATTAGAAGGTGAATTTCTTGAAGGTTTGTTATTTGTTTGTATTGGTCAAAACCAGATCAATCCCGTCTCTCTCCTCTCCTCCTTCCTTTATATCTCCTCTGCAAATAGTTGATTCCATCTGTGCAACTGTGTGGGAAAGAGTGAAAACGTCCTTGCTTTTTCATTTTCCTAGGATAAATGTTCAAACTAGTTCCTATACTTTTTAACTTTGAGATATTTACCCTTGTACTTATAAAACTATACCAAAAAAAGCAAGCAACCACAAATAGCCATCATGTTTTTTTTCCACGAGGTGTCTATCAAATAATTTATTAACATGTTTATCTCATACTTAAAATAATTAACATTTACATTAGGTAATGATAAAATTGTTGTTTATAAATATATTTTTATTTATTTATTTATATAATTTAAATCTGAATTAATTTCTAATTAATGATTAAAGTGTTAAATTGTTTCATAAGACAGTTCGAATTACCCTCATATTATTACAATAAAGTATCATCCTTAGATTCCATGAAGTTATTCTTTTATAGCCACCTATGGTTGATGATGATAGATAAGAATGATGAAGGTAGGTTGTCATTTTATTAAAGTAATCTAACTTATCTTCCTACTACGTACCTAATTAAACTAAATTAAGTCCCATCAACTTTATTCGGATTAACTAATTTATAATTAGAGAACAACGAAATCTGATCAATCAACTCAAGATTACATCAAATCATAAAATAAAATACCGTTGAAGTCGGATTAAGGAATGATATCTTGAAGCCTATATTGGACCGATTGGTTGAACCGGTAAATTTGTGAATCACTTATTTCTTCATTTTAGTTTTAAACAAAAAAAAATTATATGAACCCTATCAGGAAGAACATTTCGTACCATGTTTATTTTATAGGGTTAATAACTAAAAAACTGTCAAAGTTTACCCTATGTTAAAATTAGGTGTCTGAAGTTTGAAATGTTAAAATGGACTGTCTCAAGTTTCATTTTGGTGTCTCGGTGTGATTACTTTAGAGAAGTCAATTCCGACCAAAATCGTCTGTCAAATTCGAGCTCTCATACACACTCCCTTCTCGTCATCTTGTCGGGACCGTCACCTAAAAAGTTGGTCACATCCGGACAAGTAAATCTCGCTCTATTGTTCTTGGAAAATGGCTCTACACCACTCTTCTAGAAACTTTTTTTTTAATATTCAATTTTTAGGTGAAATTTGACGATTTTGTGAAAAGTAAAGAGTGATAGATTATGTGTGGGTTGGTGGGTTGATGAAAATGATGGAATGAGGTTGAAAAGAGTCACAAAGACACCAAATTTCAACAAAACTGAAACTTGGGACGGACCATTTCAAACTTCAGACACCTAATTTTAACATAGGGTAAACCTTGGACAGTTTTTTAGTTATTAACTCTATTTTATATTTAAAATAATTAGTACTCGCATCAAATTAAACTATAATAAATAAATACTTATAATAAATAAATACTTAGTATAAATATTTTCCATTGGACTCCAATAATATTTGCCTCTGAGATTTTTTATTAATTGATAAGGAAGGTTTTCTACTTTTTAGTTAGTTTAGCTTTAGAACTACTTATGGGGAAATGTAATTATGACCAATTAAACCATATTTCAACTTCTTCTCTTTTTCATCTTTTTTTTCCACTTAATTCAACCGGTAGTTGACTAATTCGTGCCGACCCAATTAGTACCGTGAATATGGCAAAAATAAACAATTGTACTGTTAATATTAAAAGTAGTTATTTTAGTTAATTATGCAAGAAAATTAGATTAAAAACTTGTTTATTACCTCACTGAACTATAGGAAACTGTCGGTCGTTTTTTTCTCAAGAGGATTCATTTTCGTCATTTTTCAATGGTAGTCTCTTCTGAATGGGTTATAAAACATACTTATAGTCTCATACTTATAGTCTCAGGTTTCTCTTATGCTGCAATTTGATGTATCGAGATTAAAATATTAATTATGAGTAGTTTCAGATTTTATTTTTGTTAAATTGATTTTCCGTCCGATTTTAGTGTTAATTTTGATGGGATGAGATAAAATGATAAATTTGCCTCTTTTCTATTTTGTACAAAAAAAGCGTGATATTGCTTACTTATAAGGAATGACGAAAATACTCATACATTCAAATTAGAAAACACATGGTCATAACACGTGATTTCCATAAGGAATAACTGAGGAGGGGAGAAGAATCATTCAACCTGCAGAAGAAAGAACAACAAAAAGAAAATTAGAGTTCTTCACCAAAGCTTAAGGTCCCAAGCCCAACAATAATGATTGCTTCTTCCATTTTGAACACATGGAGCCGTTCTTCTGCTGAAGAATTGCTGCATGCCAAGACGACGTTTTGTGGGACTGGGGCATCGATGCGGTGGTTAGAACCTCTTGGACAGCTAACAATTTCGGACGGAGGTTCTATGGATGCATGTTGTATACTGTAAGATTTGATAAACTCTAATTGAGTCTGGGTGTTGTTGTATTATTATCAAGTACTCCCAGTTAAGATGGATTGAACCACAATTTAGGTTAAATTATTCAATTTCATGTTCAATAGGTGTAAGTTCGGTTCAATTGAACCCTAACCTTAATTTGAGCAATTTTACAGCAATTTTGTTCAGTTAAATTGTAATGTTGTATAACTATAGTTTAGTGTTGTTGAAAATTGAAGTAATTTTGGTTTGTTGTCGTAGGGGAAGGACGACATATGTGAATTTTTCTTTTGGGTCCCAGAAAGAATGTGTACCCATTTAATTAGGATAGCAGCAAGGGCGAAAAGAATGATTTCTGAAGCCGACTTCAGATAATTTATCAAACTGTCATTTTATGCTTGTGTTTGGCAGTGATGGGAGCTTTATTTGTAGGGAAAATGTATCTTTGATTATAATAATTGTATTGTATGTAAAAAAAAAAAAATTGTAAGACATTTATGTAATTAGCTACGTCTGTCATTTGTAAGGTGTTGATAAAGAATGTATGAAGTATTATTGTTGTTGCTATAAGTGTCTTAAATTTATAATATTTTGAAAAGGAAAGTATGAAGTATTACTCTTGACTATTGTTGTTATTAGGTGTCTAAAAGTTGTCGAAAAAGAAAGTATGAAGTATTATTGTTGCTATTGTTATGTGTCTTAAATTGTAAGTTATTGAAAATAAAAGTATGAAGTATTACTGTTGTTGGTATTAGGTGTCTTAAATTTGAAAGTTGTTGATTAAGAAAGTATGAAGAACGAACATACCAAAATGGAAATATTAAAAACAAACAAAGAGATACGAAACAAACACACCAAATAAAGTAACATCGTTTAATAGTTTGTTGTGGTACTCTGTGACACGACAAAAATTTGGCCAACATGAATAGTAAGGAATAGAGTACACACCAATACGTAATACCACACAAACTAGAGAGTTAAGTGCTACAATAAACCAAATGAAGTTCCTGCATCTCTCAAAATAATCATACAAACACTTGATCACCCAACCTTTTTTCCCTTGCGTCCACTGTCTTCGTCATCTATTGTAATGACCACAGGTGGGTTCCGTCCACTGTCTTCGTCATCTATTGTAATGACCACAGGTGGGTTCCTCCGTCTAATACTTATCCTCAAACGGGGCCTTCGGGGCGTACTTGGTTTTCAGGGAGTAGTTATTTTTACCGACAACTTCATTCGATGTCCCTTAGGAGAAGCACTTGAATTTGGCCCTGCAAGTCGTAATGATGAAGGGATTATCGTACACAATAGAGATACATCTTCAATCTCCATTTCTAGATCTTCAAGATTAGGCGTAGCGTCTCCATGGTGGTTCTCTTCAACCGGTGAGTTACCTTCATCAACATGGGGTGGGTCTAGGGGTGAGAAATGGTCTAGCAAGACCATAACCGAGCCCAAGACCGTCCAAGACCAAGACCATTAGCCCAAGACCGTTTAGGACCAAGACCAATGGTCTTCTTTTATTGGTCTTAATTGGTCCTCGTCTTAATTTCAGTCCAAGACCATTAAGACCATTTGAGACCATTTAGGACCATTAAGACCATTGTATTATTAAAAAAAAAAACTGAAAATAATAATTTATAATAAAAGTTAAAACCTCCACTGAGCGTCGAGAGCAAACTTGAGAAACATTAGATTAGCTGAATAATTAGTTTATGAAGTTGCTTGCTACAGAGAGATGAAAAGCTTATGTTTGTAAAGTGCAAAGTGCCAAAATACTACATTTTCGTGTTTGATTTATTTTCTGTCTAATATCAGGGAAATTGTAACTTTGTTACACCAAGTTACGTTATTTGATAAGTGTCTTATTTGTTATTTGTGGATCGTATAACTATAAAACTTATTTGAACACTTTATCAAGTATTGATTACACCAATCTCAACTATTATATATAATTATAATAAACATATTTTCAATTTAAAATTATTACAAAAATAATATTCGACAAATTTTAAAAAAATTAAATTAAATTAAAAAACAAAAATGGTCATAAATGGTCCTAATGGTCTGGACCAAAACCAGAATCAAAAAGACCAAGACCATTTGTAAATGGTCCAAATGGTCCTGGTTTAGTCCTAGACCATTTGGAGGAGGACCATTTACAAATGGTCTTGCATGGTCTTGGTCTGGTCCTAACCAGGACCAGACCACGCTCACCCCTAGGTGGGACCACTTCATCAACAAGCGGCTCCTCTTCACACGGGTGCTTATGAGGCTCCTCTTATACATTTACTTCCTAATACATGGGGCTTCCTTTTCAACATTTTCTTTATCTTCAAGTTGTTTGACATTTGTAAGTTGTTAAAAAAGAAAGCATGAACAACATTAATTCTTGTTGCTTTTAGTTGTCTAACCAATTTTTAAGGGACCTTTTTATAATGCTCTTGGAGCACCATGCTTTTGCCACTAATTTTTTATTTTTATTTTTCTATTGCCTTAAATGTGAACCCCATAGGGAAATTGATATTATTAATAATATGATACACATCTTAGGTCTAGTTAAAAAAATTCATACTTTTTCATACTTTTAAAGTTTTAGTTATATTATAATTAAGTCCACCATAGTATTAAAAAAACCAAAAGCATAGTGCTCCCAAATCATAGTAGAAAAATCCCAACTTTTAAGTTAAGAAAGAATGTATGAAGTATTTTTCTTGTTGCTTTTTAGGTGTCCGGCATTTGTAAGTATGTTAAAAAGATGGTATGATTTTTTTTGCCTGTTGCATTTAGGTATGTGTCATCAAACATCAACATATCATATTCGAGTTTCAATTTATAAACCGACATACACACACACCAATCATTCTGTCAATTCAGTACATTTATTTATATCTTTCAAGTTTCAATTATTAAAACGATATACAGTACTAATTATGTCCAAAATTTAAACAAATTTGAAATTCTTCAAGTTTCAAATTTTCAACCTTTAATGGGGCCGAAATCTCTAGAAACTAACTTCAAACACTAAAAATCAACAATTATTTGTTCAAGTTTCAATGTTTAAACCGATATACCAAAACTAATTATGCCCATAATTCAAACAAATTTGAACTTTTTCAAGTTTCAAATTTCAACCTTTAATGGGGTCGAAATCTGCAAAAACTAACTTCCAACACTAATAACCAACGATTACTCGTTCAAGTTTCAATTTTTCATTCTAATTCCCTCATAAGTTCAAACCAACAAAAACTTGTTAAAGTTACAGTTTTTAAACCTTTAGTAAAATCTCTTAAAACCAACTTCTACTACAAACCTAAACATAATTCAACACTTCCTCCATGCAAATTTCCAACCTAATTAAATTTCAACTTCCATTTCCACATATTGAACAAAGCCACTTTCGATTCGAATAAAAATTATACAAATTTCAGTGTGATTACCTTTGTAAAGGCGAATCCAACTCTAAATTTCGACCTCTCATATGTTCTATAATTCTGTCATCTTGCAGAAATAGTAACCCCAAAAAACTACCATCTTTCCGCCGGAATTCGCCGCTCGGAATTGTCGGGTATCGTCGGAAATATCAACTGCAGAAAACCCTATGTTTTTCTTCTTCAATTTTGGGAAAGTAGAAGATTATGTGAGGTGAGGAGTATTTGGGTGGTTTGCGTGAGTGATCGAAGTGATTGAAGATGAAGAGTCGCGCGGCATTTTTTTTGCCATATGGACATTTTAGTCTTTTCATTTCAGCACTTGAGGAGCACACTGTCATAGAGATGCATTTTTTGGATTTATTTTTACATCGAATCACGTGACAAGCACGTGGTCAATTTTTGTTTAACTTAACAATAAAAACTAAATGAGACACCACGTAGCAACAAAAGTGAAATCTGGAATTGTCCTTATTAAGAGTTTAATTCAGAGACACTAAACCGCAACATCATGTAAACCCGAGACTATAAATTGGTTCTTAACCCTATATAATATATACATTCAACAATAATAATAATTATTTATTCATTCGCAATTTTCTGCACGTACATTGGACATAATATTTTAAAATAATCATTTATCTTATATTAAGTTGATAATTAAGTTTAAATTATATGTATATATAATTTGATACGTTTGACACAAGCTCGGATAAAGACGAGACCCTAGTTAGGTGAATGAAGTCATATATGAGTGACACTTTTCGAAACTTAGGCTCCTAAAAAATTGATGCTTCTAATAAAGGCTCCGTAACATTCCATATAAATTAAATCAACTTCATTAATAATATTATATTATTTTAATTAATATCAACTATATTTTTTTCTTAAATTTATTGTAGTATTATTTACCATTAAATAATTATAATTTTTTATACGTTATTCTAATTTACTAATAGTTTTTTTATTTATATAAAAGTAGAAATGAATAATTTCTAAATGATATATAGTACTATATATCCGTCTAATTATGTAACAGATATAACAAATTCATTTAGAATACGAGTTATATATATTCTTTTAATATATGTTAATATATTAATTTAAAAACAAATTTATACGATTAGGCAACCAAATGGGCAAAAGTAGGGGTGAAACCAAAATCCGGTTGGTCCGAAAAACCGGTGAAACCGATTCGGTCCGGACCGAAAAACCGAATCCGAAATATTCGGTTTGGTTTTTGGTCGGATTTGTTTTCTCTAGTTCGGATTTTCGGTCCGGTTCGAAATTTTGAGCTTTGAAGACCGTGGAGACCGAACCGACCGTTATGCTAATTAAATATATACAATATATATATTATATTAGTTAATATTAATTAATATAATTAATTAGGTTAATATAAATTGTAAAATAGGCACTAATGAATATTATTTTTTCTACTTTTATTTTGTAATTTATTTAATTATAATAATGAAATTCATTTTTCATTTTGATTTGATATAGTCCATGAAAATGACAAGAATTTATAATAGTAATTGCTAATATTGGATTTTCGGTTTAAATCGAAAACCGACCCGAAAAAACCGTACTACAAATAGACGGTTTATTTTTCCTTAAACGGTCTTTTGTTCGGATTTTTAAGGAAAAAACCGGACCGAAAATTTAGGTACCCGACCGAAACAAACTAAAAACCGGCCTGTCCGGTCCGGTTTCACCCCTAGGCAAAAGTTAGGAGAGTCATTTTAACTATCACTGTTCTTGGGGGATGAAACTTGAACCTCGAAAAAGTTGCTCTCTTTAATCTCTGCGCATTTTAGCAGACAGCAGCAAAAAATTGATTTCGACTTAACCAAAATTAGAACAACGGCTTAAAGAGACGAATCTTCCCGGGGACTAGGGTTCATCCACTATTCTGTCATTTTCGTGTTCATACTTCATAGATCGCGGGTACGGTTCCAGTTTCTCTTGCTTTTCTTCTATTGCTGTAATTAGCTACTAGAAAGCGGTTCGTGTCGTCCTGTCAGTTTGGTTATTGGTTAGAATGAGTGACGGCAGTGAAAATTCTCATCGTTTTCCAAGAAACTCCCTCCATGACCGATAGGCATGGAAGACGCGAAAAACGTTGCCTACACTTTTCTAAACTCCTTGCGTCGGCACTGACGCAATAATGTGTACTTCACTACTTCTACGTTTTATTGAAAAATTGAAGAGAGCTTCAAAATCTGGTTTTCAGATCATTACGGTGAATCTTGACCTTGAAATTGTGAATTTGGAAGGAGGTAATTGTTAACTTATTGGAGTCCATTGAATGGTTTAACACCTATGAAGAACGATAAGCGAAATGACTCAATTTTTTTTGGGAATCAAAGCTTTCTATTTGTATTTCTTTGGGCCACTAATTAGAGCATTTTGATTGTTTAAGAGCTAGTTATTGAGCTAGCTAGAATTGCTTAGTCGTAAACAATAGTTGAAGAAATGAGAAAGTAGATTAATGTGGCTCATTATAGGTATGCTCAGGTTTAGGGTTGGAATTCCTTGGTTAATTTGAGAAATTCTTTGGATAAGGTAGCTTACAGAACCATGGGTGTGACTATTGTTCTTTGGAACATGCTCAAGCAATAGTACAATGAAAGGGTATGTTATGGTTCATACCTTTCAGGAAATTGTGATGATAAAAGGTGTTTGGAACAACCGAGCCTATACTATAGGGGTTGATATTTATACACACAAGGATGTATCATTATTGCCTGAAGGTAGAGATTGATGAGAATGACTTGCAGGTTTAAGGAACATGTTTGGACCTACACATCCTTAAGAAGGATAGACTCGAACTGTAGGTTGCAGAATAGGGACCAAAACAAGAAAAAAAGTGTGTTTCAGTCGGTTGAAAAGGTTCATCACATGAGTTTTTTTTTTTTTTGGCAAACATGTTTATGGAGGTGTTTGACAGACGAAATAGACTAGCTTTTGAATTAGTCGATGATTCCTTTTTCTGCATTAACCTCAACATACTTCAGTTCTCATGGTTATGTTCTGTATTTTATTATCGTGTGTCCGTTAAAGTCAAACTTCACATAATGGGTAGGAAGAGGAACTCATTTGAACTTTGACTTATTGAAAGTATCCGTTGAACTGTCCTGCTGTCTATCAAGTCTTTCCCTTTTGGAGATAACAAACATCTTATGAAGAACTAAGAAGTTTATGATCTTGTCTCAACTAGATTGCCTAAGTGATAGGAAATGTTTTAAATGCTGTTCATACTTGACATAGAGTGTAACCATTATTTTCATTAAGTAATGGTGTATTCTGATTGGATGTTTATTTACCGAACTAATCTCGCTTGTGCAGCAAACAACATGGCTGGTGTGTCGGTTTATAGAAATCTTGGACCAAAAACGAAGAATTTCATTGTTGCTGGAGGGTTGACAGGGTTTGTGTTCGGTGTTTACTTTTACACAATGAGAGCTGTTGGGGGCTCGGACGAGCTGCAGGTAGCAATAGACAAGTTTGAGGAGCAAAAAACCAAAGAGGCAGAGTCAGCTACCCCTGCAAAGGCTTGATCTTTCACTATCCGGAATCTTAACCAAAGAAAAGAGCTTTAAACAGTTATCATCAAATTTAGTGACTCTCTTGTGATTTCTGTGGTGTCGTTGTTCATGATAGTATGAGGCATGAATTTTGGTCATTTGGATGGTATTTTCCTTATTGATGTTTTTGGACGTCAATTTGGCAAAGCTTGGTTTGGGATGTTGATATGGAAATATGAATAAAATCTTTGTTATGGCTTAACATTTGGTTATGTTGTCTCTTTTTACCTGAATTACTTGTCTGGCTTGGATATGTGTATTGTTGTTTTTGGTGTTGTATATCAATTTTGATTGTGAGGGAATAAGACAGTAAATCTCAAGCCGAGACGTTAGCTCTATTAGCTAATGAAATTGTGTCACGTAAGCCATTATATAAAGTACACTTCAAAATATAGTTATTTAAAAATAATAATCTAAAAACCACTGTCAACCAAACTTTATATAATAAAAGCATTCTCATATTTTCTGAAGCAGATGAAAGTGATGAGGTGGGGACATTGATTAGCATGTCGAATTGAAATTAGTAAGGGAATTTATGGACCAACTTATAGTAGAATACACATATTTTTTACGTAAATATCTTAATATATATATTCCATTTTATAAAAAATCTTGTTTGTTTATTTATGTGTGTAAAGATTACCTCTTTTTAGTTTCACGTTTCTTTATTTTTTATAATTAATTTGTTAATCCAATTTTGAACGGTACAACTTCGTACAACAATTAATTTAAATATTCATTTAGATATTATTTTTCCTGCTCTATACGCGTGGTTAATATCTACTATAATTACTAATTAGGCATAGTTTATGGATGAAATTTAAACTTCATCCTAAATAATTACTGCCAAATTTCACTGATGGCCCCCAAATATTAGAGTCTCACTTTACACCCGAAACTAGGGCTGGCGATGGTGAGGGTATGGTGCGAATATCACTAATACTATAACCATATCATATTTTTTTCACTCATACCATAACCATAACCAAAACCACTGCGGTTATGATTCTTCATACCATCACCATAACCATAACCATGGTTTTTAACCACGATTAAACAATTTAACCACAATCATTCAAAATAATACAACATCATTGTTTCATACAAGAAAAGTAAACATACATTCATTGTTTCATACACGAAATCCAAATTAAACATAACTTCATTGTTTCACTTAATTAAAAAAACACATCGTCAATCGCCTATCACTTGCGATCTTCGATTCTCATTCACCATCACTTCCAATCGTGGTTACCTAATAATAAGAATTATAGACAAAAAAATGGTGGGTGAAAAAGGGAACGGAATAAGAATTATAATATTTGACTAATAATTAAAGTATAATAATAATGTATATATATAATAATAATATAAGTATTAGTAATATATGTATTAATATTATATATATAGAGGTGATGGTTATAACCGCGGTTATGGACTGAATACCATAACCATTGCGGTTACAAGATTCATCACCATAACCGCCCATCACCATAATGGTGCGGTTAATTATTGCGGTAAATAGTGCGAATAACCATGATTATTTAATTTTCAACGCACCATTGCCGGCCCTACCCGAAACCTTTCCAAATCATGCATTTGGGCATTTCATTTAGGGAAGTAAAATCTCAGCAAGCCCACCAAATATTAGCTACTTCGGTTACACCAGATTACGGGCTCTACGCTTTCTCATTTCGCCCCCAAAGAAAACGGCGCCAGTAAGAAGCATCTTCCGACTAGATTTTGCGGTATTTGCATTGACGACCTTGCCGGAGCTCATTCGCCGCCGGAGAACGTCTAGGTTTGGGGGCTCTTCCTCTATTACTATCTCACTGTGAGCAGATTAAATAGTTGAATATGTCACTATGGCCGATTTTCTTAGGATTTTGTAAAATCCGCTATTCTGATTGAGCTACAGAATTCTTGGGGTTATAGACGGATGAGGTCAAAGAAACCTTAGTAACTTCTGGTGCTCATTGGTTTATTAGATTACCGATTTGAAGTTCAAAACTTGCAGTTGTTGGACGTTTTGCAGAGACTACTGTGATATTTTTAGTTAGGATGACTTCATTCAGCTTTTGACTGATTAAAGTTGTGATGATCATTGAATGAAAATGCAGTACCAACCGTCCGCTTTTATTTGCAGCTGAATCTCGGTTTTGTGTAGATTGTTCTTCCGGCAATGACAACTGCAGGAACTTCACCATCGTTGGAAATTTTAGGTATTGTTTATTGATCATCTTCGTTTTGTTCATTACGAATTGGTTCTACTGTCTAATGGTTGGTCCATCTCTTTTGAAGTTCGGGATCCTGAGGGTTTCTCTTTATGGAATGGTCCTCCATTTAACAATGGGCAACCTAATGTAAAGCTTGAACGTACTCCATGCACTAGTGCAAAGTTCAGTGAAGATGGCTCCAAGATGATGGTTATGAAGTCTACTTCTGCAATTAGCATATATGACTGTCGTTCCTACAAAGAAATCAGATCCTTTGAGCTTCCTAATGTTCTTGCTGCAACGTTATCCCCTTGCGGGACATACCTGCAAACATTTCAAAAGTCCACAACACCTCAGGAGAAGAATGTCGTCTTGTGGAAAACTGAGACTGGTGATTCTGCATATAATCTTTTCCAGAAAAATATGACTAAAGCTACGTGGTATGAGCTGTTATATAGTCTCTGAGTTTTTTAGTAATAGTACAAATAGATGCTCAAGTTGTGACAAGCATTATGCATTTTGTGTTCTTACTTGAAATTTTCTGCTTCCTAGGCCCTCAATTCGGTTCAGTAATGATGAAACTGTTGGATGTAGACTTGTAACAAACGAGATCCAGTTTTTTGATGCCACTGATTTTTCAAAAGGGTTCACACATAAGCTGAGAATTCCAGGAGTGGCTGCAGTTGAGCTTTCCAAGACGCCAGGTTCCCATGTGGCAGCATTTGTACCTGAGGCTAAGGTTTGGCTTCATTACCTTCTGGAAAATTTCTGGGATTTGTTTCAATTAATGTTTTACTATGCTTATTCGTATCCTGTTCTGCTATAGTTTTAAACGTTTGTTTTTATGGAATCCAAAACTTGCTGTTTACTATATTGAGATATTCTAAAAAAATTCATACTACAAACTAGTTCTTGTTGGTGCAAAATCAATGGAAAATTAAGAATCGACTTCAAGGATCCATTAGGTTTGGAGTCTATGAAATGTGTGTTGGATGTTTCCCTTCCTGACATTGTCTTTAACTGTTCTAGAAGCTTTGTGTAAGATGTTTCAGGTACCAGGAAAACTGACTCTCCTTTTGATGCTTGCACATAGTATTTCTTTGGATATCTTTTATGGGTTGTCATTCTGCTTGTCAGGGGGTTCCTGCCAGTGTGCAAATTTTCGCTTGCGCGAAAGAACTACAGAGCCAACCTGTTGCTCGGCGGAGTTTCTTTAGGTGTTCTTCGGTCCAGCTAAATTGGAACTCTGGTTCTACTGGACTTTTGGTTGTTGTGCAGTCTGATGTTGACAAAACCAACCAGAGTTACTACGGAGAAACAAAATTAAGCTATTTGACCACTGATGGGACCCATGAAGGGCTAGTCAATCTTCGTATGCACATTTACTTTTTCGTTCTTTCCCTTTCTGCTGAAAAGCAGTAGTCAAAATCGCTTCAAAAATGACTCTTGGATTTACTTGCAGGTAAAGAAGGGCCTGTTCATGATGTTCAGTGGTCGTATTCAGGAAAGGAATTTGCTGTAGTATATGGCTGTATCCTCTTCTCGCTGATGTTATAGTTTCTTTACATATATTTTTGCGAAAAAATGGATATTATGAATTTATGCATCTTATAGCATGAATATCAGCTTTATCTCATGATTCTGGTATTGCTTATTGTCTGCGCAAAATTGAAGAACAATCTTGTAAGTTGTATTTTGCATGGATCACTCTTTTTTATTAAATGTCTACAGTTGGTAGACTGAATTCAGTGGTTGTGAACAATAACCTTATACTATTCAAAGCATGTATCATTTTTTTCTTGCTTCGTAATCATCAAATTACGTACAAATTATCATGCACTATGTTGTCTTGCTATTTTATCTGCTGTATTTTTTTTTAACCAGAAAGAATTCCTTGACCTATATATAGCCATGCCTGCCAGGGCAACTGTGTTCGACAAGAAGTGCAATCCACTCCTTGAACTTGGTGAAGGCCCTTACAATACAATTCGGTGGAATCCAAAAGGGAAGTGTATCCTTCAGAAACAATGTGATTTCCAAATATCCATTTTTAGTCTCTTCCCTCGTACACCAAAAATATGAAAACTTGGAGCTTTCCTTAAATCTGTTCTTCAGTTCTTTGTTTGGCAGGTTTTGGTAACTTGCCAGGATATATGGTATGTCCTTTCTTTATTATACTCACTTCTTCATTGCCCAGCCCGTATTAAACATATCATCTACATCTGTAATTCGCTTTGATATTCCTCTGTGATGTGTTTTTTCTTCATTGGTTTCGGATTCTGACGCACCTCTGACCCCTCTTTTTTCTGCTAAACGAACAGGACTTTTGGGACTACACTGAGAAAAAAAAGGTTGGATCAACAAAGGCTGAATGGTCTGTGACTAGTGAATGGTCTCCAGATGGTCTCTACTTCATGACTGCAACAACAGCTCCAAGATTACAAGTCGACAATGGGTATGTAAAACAAAATCCATGTCTTTTCAGAGATAAAATTGGTATCCACTGCCTTCTACAGTACACTAATTAGAACAGTGAATTCGTGAAATGTAAAATCATATTTTGAACACTAACCATCATGTATGAATTATGATATTATCCAGTCAATATTATCAGAACCTAGATCGATCGTATTATGCTTTTGAGTATCCTAGCTACTGCTTTAAAGTGATGATTCTGAAATACCACCATGACTATTATTTGTTTTTTTTTGGATTGAAGGATCAAAATTTTCCTCCACAATGGCTCGTTGTACTACAAGAAGATGTTTGACAAGTTATACCAGGTCAGCCTTTCACCCAAAAAAAAAGGTTCTTCCTTTTTCGGGTAAATTCAACAATATGAAAAATATGGAATTTTTTGCAGGTTGATTGGAAACCCGAATCACCTGATAGATTCGGCGACATTTCTGAACTTATCAAGTCTGTCAGCTCATTGAAGATCGAAGATTCAAAACCACAAGTTGCTGGTTCGTGTTATGAAAAGCAAACGCATCACTCAGATTGACATTTAGTTCATCATCTTATATGAAGTTAAATTTTTGGACAAATTTCAGGACAAGGAAAAAGTTCTTCTACAAAAGGCGCCTCTAGCAGCGTCCCGGCACAGAAACCAGCTGCTTATCGCCCACCACAAGCTAAACAAGCAGCTGCCATTCAGGCGCAGGTATGGATTCATAGTATAGGAATGGATTTAATCTGATACACCAGAAATCAATAGATTTATTCAGCTTGGAAGAAAATTAGTTCCTTTTTTTATTTCAAAATGCTAATTCTTTTTCATTTTGGGGTACTTTTGTGTGGCAGTTGCTTGGAGAAGGCCCTTCTGAGTAAGTTTAGCTTTTAGCGTCTAGACATTTACTAGCAGTCTCACTCAGTTAAGTAGTTCAAAGTTTAATTATTATTCATTCATGGATGCAGCCAATTGAGCAAAAACGCATTGAGAAACAAGAAGAAAAGGGAGAAGCAGAGGGAGAAAAAGGCCGCCGAAGGTGATGCGTAATGTGCTGCTTTACACCAACTGATGTCTTGTTTGTTCCTTCGGTTAAGAAAATGAATTTTTTTTAGCTTTACCGTGTAACTGGTTGATGAGTTTTTGATAAACTTATTATTAATTTTACTAGTTATTGTATTTTTCGTGTGATGAAAATCAAGTTTTAATATTATTGAGTCGAATTTTGTTCGGAAAATCATATTTTAAATTAATAATATAATTTTATTATTGATTAATTTATAAAATAATGAACCGAATATGTAAATATATAATCTCATATGTTATTTGGAAGATATCCATGTTTACTTTTCCATGAAACAAAATCATTTGTAAATTAGAATATAGCTACAATATTAATGGTAAATGATCTTAAAGTAAAATAAATAAATTTATAAATAACAAAAATATAAAATATTATTTAATGATAATAATTTTTTAAGTACATTTTAAAATTTTGAATCCCATCTATGCTACATGGAACAATAATATGTATTTGTGAAAATAAAGTTGATTTCAAACTTTAAAATTATTAATTTTGTTACGTGTCAATTAATGCAATTGTAATCCATCCAACTTGGCCAAAAAAAAAAAATCCATCCAACTTTATTTAAGACGATGTACAAATGATGATTTTACAAGAAAATATCAATATACTTTCTAAGAAAAAGAAATGTATATATACCCCGCTATATATAAAAGATAAAAAGAATATTATAATCCACGGTAAAATAAAATAAAATAAAATAAAACAATTTGCTGATTATATAATCTGCTTAATTATTTTATAAACTGAGTTGTCTCTAGCTTGGATGATCAGTGGCCAGGGCCATCGGGGCTGGGGCCACTCTCAAGCCGCTGAAGCCAACTCGCCGCCGTGAACCTGGTCTTCTCGTACACTGCTGCAAGGTGGTTGGCCGCCACAAAATCCTCCGGCAGCATCCGCGAAGCTTCAACTGCAGAAAAGCAGATGACGGCTGCCAAAACGATGACTAACCAGATCAAAACCGAGCTCTTGTTTCTTGAACCAATCATCATCTTCATATCTATATCTGTGTGTGTGAGAGAGAGAGAGAGAGGCTGAATTAATTTAAGTGTGAAGAAGTTATATGGTTTTGTGTATGTATTTATAGTGGAAGGGGAGATTCTCAGGTCTTCACTTGATTGTTACTATGAAGGTTCAGTCTTTGAATAATCACAGTTGCTTGTTGACCAAGATACACATATATATGTTTCAGATGCAACAACACATGTTTTATTAATGTACGTAGCTAGTTAGGTTTGATTTGTCAAATCTTTGTCTATAAACGGTTTATAAGAACCAAGATTGGATGAGAACTTACACGTGTTATATATATATAAGGGGTTGTTTTGCGTTGTAAAAATTTAGGCTATATTCTTTACCTACCACCTTAAGGTTTTAGAATAGTTGGTCAAACGATTAATCTTAACTTTCACATGGTATTAGAGCGCGCAGGTATAAAGACTAATCCATGTCTTCAGCTATCACCTTAAGATTTTAGGATAATTAGTCAAGTGGTTAGTCTTAATTTTCTTAGTAATATGAATTGTTACTTCATTTAAGTATCTAACCACTAACTGTTGGGTTATAAATTTGTTGAAATATAATCGAAATGCAAAATGTAAATTTGACTGCCTGCATGCTATATGACTCGATGGTCTACACTTTGAATTGACTGACACACATGTGATATATATATTACTTTCTAAAGAAAAATAAGGAATTAAGGCTGCCGGGAGGAAAAAATTTCCACGAAGCAGCCAATATATATATAATATACCTAATAATTTCGTATTTGGTGTCTTGCAAAATGTCTCCATGCATCAACTGATTCTTTACGCCCCACATTTATCAATTATAAATTAAATCTATGCTTTTATACATTTTAGGATAGGATAGAAGAAAAAAAATCTTCAATTTATAATTTTCGATTGGTACAGTCCAAAAACACTTGATTTTGTAGTGCTGCGGCTTATATTAGTCGGTTTTGCATGTGATCCGAAACATTTTGTCAAATGAAACTTAATTGCAAATTTATTAATTAGTACGTTTTACTTAGAGACATGGAAATTGCCAATTGCGTGTTAGACTTCTACTTTACTTTTTTTTGGTAAGAACTTCTACTTTACTTTACTAATCGGTTGCATAATATATTTTGCATGGACTGTGAAAAATAAAATAAAGATTGTATACAACCAATCATCAACATCAACAAATATATAGATACAGGGTATGTAACTAATTTTTTACTGATATAATAATTCTAGTTTAGTATGTATATTAGTTTCATATAATATTAGAGTACATATATATATATATATAGTCCTGATTAATATATATACCATTTAAAAAATTAAAACCCCCCTGAAAATAAAAGCTACTGAAGAGGTGGCCTGGCCGGAGCCAGTTAGAAATTTAAGTTCTATGATGTAAGGAACCATAACGTTTATAATAAAATAACAATTGTTTTTAATTATTTATAAACAGATTATTAAAATGCATATTTTTTTATTTATCATCATTTTTTTGGCCAAGTATTAATCATCGTTTACTATGTATATAGACAACAAAGAGACGAAATACCTATCGTAATTAATAACTTTGTGTCTAGCTAAACTCTATATCATATCATATATAAAATTAGACTAATATTGGCCAAAAAAATCTTATTAGACTATTTTTTTTCAGTTTAAAATTTTCAGTTTCGGTATTTATATTTAGTTATGATTATGTTTAGATGTGGTTGAGATGAAAGAGATTTAAAAAAAAAAAATCACTTTTGAAACGTGCATGGTGTCGCGATGGATTATCTAAACCTCAGCATTTGGAAGAAACAGCAAGCAATTGCAATTAGCAATTGCAATTGCAATGGGGATCAAAATTTAAAACTAGATAGATGGTTGCATCCAAAACCTTACACGTATCCATCCACTTGGAAGCAGCTCAGAGCGTCAATGGTTCCCAATGGCTGCCACGTATCACTTTCACCAACCCTATCCACACACACCTCTCACTTTCCCGGCCGCCGTTATTATATAGAGTTCCCCGCCGTTGTTTCATTCTTCAGTAAACCCTAAATCTCACATTGATCAGTTAGTTGCAGAGAGAATTTAAAAAATGTCGAGGAGATTGGCAGGACCGTTGATGTTGCTGAACCTGGTGATGTACCTGATCGTCATCGGATTTTCTAGCTGGTGCATCAACCACTTCATCAATGGCACTACTCACCACCCAAGTAATTAACTTCTTCATATCTCTATATCACTTCAATCAAACCTTCTTCATATCACGGTTTTTTTTTTTTTTTTTTTTTTTTTTTTTTTTTTTTTTATAGAATATATATAAACGTGTGTATGGCGATTGTGAAAATTATAGGTTTTGGCGGGAACGGAGCAACGATGTTCTTCCTAGTATTTGCACTGATGGCAAGTGTGGTCGGAGTTGTTTCGAAGCTGGCCGGTGCGAGCCATATCCGGGCATGGAGGGGCGACAGCTTGGCGGCGGCAGGGTCGTCGGCCATCATAGCTTGGGCTCTAACAGCAATTGCATCCGGGTATATATGGATTTTTTATTTATCAATTTTTGTTTTTTATTTTTAAAATAAATTCAATTTAAATATCTTAGTATATATTAGAGAGTGAGGAATAAGATTATGTCAAATAATTTAGTTGAGTCTTGGAAACAATATTTAGGGATAAAAAGCAAATTTAAGAGCAAATTTAAGATTTAACAAAAAGTAGACTGATGTGATTTTAAGTTCATAAATTTGAACTTATGAGACGCAGTTAATTTAGATACATATATGATGAATATATATAATATGATGATTGCAGGTTGGCATGCAAGGAGATAAACGTGGGAGGACACAGAGGATGGAGGCTTAGAGTTGTGGAAGCGTTCGTGATAATTCTAGCATTCACGCAGCTCCTCTACGTTCTTCTCATACACGCCGGACTTTTCAACAGCCGCTACGGCCCTGGATACAGAGACGACACGCCTTACGCCGCCGCCGATCCCATGCACAAAGGTGGCACCACTGCCATGCCACGTGTCTAGCCTCTAAATCCACGCGTCTGAAAAGAAGAATTTGTTGTTTTTTTTCTTCCTTTTCTTTGTTTTGTTTTCTGTATTTGCAATGTATATTGTCGTTCGTGACTTAACTCTACTTTTATGTAAGGCACTTCTTAATTAAAGTTGTTTTTGTTTTGGTAAATTCTTAATTAAGGTTAATGTATTGTGAAGTTGAGACTCATTGCACCTATTTAAAGTACAGATCCTTAATCAAGCAACTAGTTAGTTGCTATCTACAGCTATAACTGTATTTGTCCATATACGTAAGAGGAGAGGTTTCATGCAAGATCGAGATCCTACCTAGAATATGATTGGATCTTCAGATTCTATAAAAATTATAAATTATCATAAAAAAATTTATGATATGTTTTACTATATAGATTAGATATATAGATTACTATTTAATAAACATCAAGTACAAAAAAAATTATTTAATACTTTGACGTTATAAATAATTATATATAATATATAATTATGAATAATTATAACATACTATTCTAATTTTATTTTTCAATAAAATATGAAGAAAAGGAGAATAGATATTTGCCCCATGAAATTTTCAAATAAACTTAAAATCAGTTTTAAAATTGATAAAATTCAAATTTGGCACTCTAAATTTATAAATATATAATAGAGCTATTAATTTGCTTAATTCAAAATAATTCTAGATTTCATCATTATTATCGATGATTTTACTATCGATGATTTTATGTTAACTTGAATAGTATAAACGTTTTACTTAACTGGAATCGTAGAATCGTAAGATCCTAAGATCGGGATCATGATCCATTAAGACCCTACTAGAAAAGGGATTCAGATCGTTTTATTTCTCTAAGATCGTAAAATCTCGTAAGATCCTAAAATCCGGATCGAGATCCTAAAAAATTCGGTTTCATGTGTTCTTTACTTTAGTATAACGACTACCACTAATTATTTTACACGTAACAAATGTCAACTTCTTTTTTTTATGAGTGAATACCTAAATTAGGTTGGTTCTTCAAACTTATTTTTAAATTAGACTTGTTTAGAAATCAATTCCTAAAATATCAATTGCTTACCTAGCATCCTAGTTATAAAAATTGTAATGTTTCTCTGTCCTACGTAGCAATCCACATATATTAGAGCGTCAGAATGCACAACTCCAACTCCTATCCCACTTGGTGCCACATAGATGCTAACTAATTAACATGTTATATATATCTATCTATATACCAATACCAATATATAATTTGTGTTGGGTCCTCACCCCCAAAAGTCACTTACCTTTCAAAATGTTTCACACATACTTTTCAAAAGTCACCTACCTTCTAAAGTTTAAACCAACCTATTTCGTCTGTTTTTTATTAAATTTTGTTATCAAACCGCCTTAGACCGAAATCTTACCGATCTGGCACAATCTATGGAAAAAACTAGGGCCTTTGGATATAGAACCAAATTGGGACAATTATAAACGCCTATAAGCTGAAGAAATCCGTAAATGTTGTAGCTATAAACTATGATTTAATATATGATATGTGATGCATTAATGATTCAACATATTTAGGGTCGCAAGTTTTTTATGTATGCGGTTCAGAATTTGAAAAACACACTCAGAAAAGCTACTCGTTTAATTACATATATGATGTCCCAACTATCAAGGGACAATCATGCAAAAACTCCGATTTTTTCCCATAATGATCACTAAATTCTATACATGTTACTAGATAAAATAGATTTATTATATTAAATGTAATTATCATAGTTATACTTTAACAACTTATATAAATAACAATTTTAGAAATATGCATGTGCAAAGCACATGCAAAAATAACTAGTATTATATATATAATAAAAGTGTCTAGGAGTTGTCCATATCTACTTTAACGGTGTCTACGATGTTCAATTCCCATATTTTATTTTTTTATTATCATATTTCCTCCTTTCATAAAATAGAAAGTAAGAAAGATAAAAATTAAAAAAAATTGTGTAATAATTGCGTGGGATGAGAGATAGTAAACACCAACAAGAATGGGTTGGATAAGAAAAATAAGTTTACTCCAATAAAAGATACAAGACACTATGCCATATGGAGGAGTTGTCATTTAAAAAATTGATGCATTGTGGATGCTCTTATTTATCTTTTGCCTCTTAACTTTTTTTGTTTATGCAATTCTAAATTTTTAACTCAAATACCTAGTTTTTATAAATCAAATACACATACAACGACTGGTGGGTTTGGTCACAAATATACCTTGCAACTCAACTCCGATTAGCGCTACGCCTATGACGCACTTCACTATAGCGCTACATTAGCTCGTTTTGAGGTTTAAAAGTTAATCGATCAATTAAGATTAATTAGGTAATAAATCTGCTCAGTCATAATATTGACTCCTCGACTTTCGATAGTCGCCATCTATAAAAGAGTTCGGTCATAAAATCGACTCCTCGACTTCATATAGTCGGCGACGACCAAGGAGCTCAGTCATAATACTGAATCACCGACTTCCGTAGTCGCCATCTACAAAGGAGTTCAGTCATAAAACCGACCCCTCGACTTCATATAGTCAGCGACGACCAATGAGCTCAGTCATAATATTGACTCCTCGACTTCCGCTAGTCGCCATCTACAAAGGAGTTCAGTCATAAAACCGACTCCTCGACTTCATATAGTCGGAGACAACCAAGGAGCTCAGTCATAACACTGACTCTTCGACTTCCGATAGTCGTCTTTTACAAAGGATTTCGGTCATAAAACCGACTCCTCGACTTCATATAGTCGGCGACGACCAAGAAGCTCAGTCATAAAATTGACTCGTCGACCTTCAATAGTCGTCATCTACAAATGAGTTCGGTCATAAAACCGACTCCTCGACTCCATATAGTCGGCGACGACCTAGGAGCTCAGTCATAACACTGAATCCTCGATTTTTGATAGTCGCCATCTACTAAGGAGTTCGGTCATAAAACCGACTCCATATAGTCGGCGATGACCAAAGAGCTCAGTCATAACATTGACTCCTCAACTTCCAACAAACGGTTATCCATAAAAGAATAAGAGAACGAAATTCGCTTCTCGTCATAAAAGGTAACTCGACACAATCCCTTTCCCTTATCAAAATAAGACTAATGGCTTATGTCTCGGTGGCAAGTGTTGGGATATGATTCGAGACAGCCATGAACGAGTCGGGACATCTAAATATCAGGACTTCCTAACATAAAGTCGACGACTATTTGAGTCTGCATCGAAGGACCGAAGGCAAAATGTCAACAAGTCACTTTAAGGTGGCGACATGAAAGACAACAGTGTGGGAAGATGAGTCAACCACCGGTTAAATTCCCTTTCTATTAGGGTATGAAGTGAGTCGACAACCAAACCATATGGAGAAATCATTCCCCCTTAAAGAAGAGGCACCAGCTGGCAACCTGCTTGCCGCCTTAAGATCCGAGGAAACTCTCATCTCAATGTAAAGATGAAGTGGCAACCTACTTGTCACATGGTCAAAGGAACCTTCGTTATTAAAAATGGTCGGTGACGACCTGCTGACACATCACCGTCCCCCTCAACCAATCAGAGAAAGGCGACCACCGCCACTGAGCAACCAATCAGAACATAGTTGTCGCCACTTGAAGTCGGTACAATCCGTGCCTATAAATACTCTTGTACTTTCATATCATCCTTTACACTTACTTAATATACTTTACAAAGTATTATTATCTCATATTTCATTACTGACTTAAGTTTCGGACTGGAATCAGGTGCATATCCCAACCCTTTTTCAGGTTAACGCCTCCCAGACTCCACAAAAGGAAACTAAGTACTATGTGAGGTCGAGATAGACACATAAGAGAGCGAAGAGAGGCGCCACCTTGAAGTCCATTCCTGAAGTCTAGGGCCACGTCAACTTGATCCCAACACCTCGTTTTGAAGGTTTAGAATTTAATCAATAAATTATGTAATTAATTCATAACTCAACTCGGCTACTGGGAAGTGCATCATACGCGTAGTGCTATTCATAGTTGAATTACAAGGTATTTTGGTGAACCAAACTCACAAGTCGTTATATTGTGTATTTGAGTTATAAAAACTATGTTTTTAATATAAAAATTGGCCAAAAAAAAAATCCATAAATTCTAGTGACACATCACAAAATGTCAAGATACGTGCGTATCTCTATCTTTAACAACACATTAAATGGAACTAATAAATTGCAACTTAACTTTATATAAGTTCGTTTATCAATTTGTTAAAAAATTGAATTAGAAATTTGTCAAAACAATTAAAGTTAAGCTATCAAGTAGGTAAACTGAGTATTGACCATAGATTTGCCCCGTCCAAAAAGAAGGTGAAGTTCCGTGTTCTTGAATCTTGATAAAAGATTGAGATAAAATTTCATAAAATCAGGTGCATGTATAATTAATAAACTAACATTCGATGAAATTTATACTAATTATTTACAATATGTTGATACTATTTTTAAATAAAATATCAATATAAAATTTAAAAAAGTGAACGAAAGACTGAAAATTTTGAACCATAAAATACCATTATGCAAATTAACAAATAAATTTTAGATACCCGTACCGCATGTTACCTTTGGTCGTCGGATCTGTGTCAAGCGTCTGTTCTTCAACAGATATGGCTTCGATGACCACCGACGGTATCTCGCCGGAGATAAAGATGGCTCTGCCATTGAGACTCTCGGCCGCCCGTACCGCCTGGTATTTTCGTTCGCTGGCTCTGCGTCAACCGTCTGTTAAAAATCAGCGAAATTTTAATTTCGATTAATTACATACATTGAATCTTGGTCGGTCCGAAATTTTAATTGCGATTAATTGCATACATTGAATCTTGAACGATTCAAAATCAAGGAAATTTTAAATGTGATTAATTACATACTTTGAATCTTGAACAGTCCGAAATTTTAATTGCGATTAATTGTATACATTGAATATTGAACAGTTCGAAATCAGCGAACTTTCAATTGGGATTAATTGCAACTTAAAAACTATCAACTCCCAAGTGCAATTAATGCTATGAAGTTAATGACTACAAAATATTTAGCTCAATTGTCATAAATGCATCGATTAATGTTAAAAACAAAATTCTCGGCTTCACATTTCTCTTTTATTATATTTCCTTCAAAATTTATAATATATATTAAAAGATTAGAGGTTGAAGACATTATTTGCATTATGAAAAATAAATATTTTGATTATTTTCCTTATATATATTATTATTTTTGAAGTGTACCAAATTTTTTTAGAAAAAGAAATAGAAATTGCAATTTGCATATGTCTGCAAGCTCCTCAAAGACAAACCATCTGCTTTAACCTGCGTGCCCATTTTCTCTCTCTTCTTTCCCTCTCCTGAAACCCTAGAGCGAGCGAGCTCCCTTCAGTCTAATTATATTGCTTTTCAAAATCGAATTCATAGTGCTACTTGTCCAATTCCATCTGATTTTGTCCTATCGAAAAAAAAAGCGATATTTTCCTGTCGGAGCGTGAAAATTGGGCTGGATTCATTGGCTGCCAACGCTGAGATTCTGGGAATATTTGTAGAATTCTGTAAATAAATGCCCATCGGTGTGTATAGTTTCTGGTTTTTGAATTAGGGGTTTTCTTAGTATGGCGAATCCGTCTGGGAACCATCAAGAACCTGTTCACGCTTCTTCGTCCTTCAATGGCAACGGGAATTTGGCGGCTCCGGAGAGCTCGAGTACGGCCTTGGCCATGAAACACAATCCAGGAATCTCCACGGAATGGACGGCCGACGAGCAGGCGATACTCGACCGTGGCCTCGCAGAGTAAGTGGTAAAATCCATGTAAAGTTGGGAGTTTTTCTTTTCGATTTCCGTGTCGATACAGAATGTCCGTCTGAATTACTGTTTGTAACTACTAACTACCGCCAATTGGCGTTTATTAAAAAAACAAAACAATCAAATTGCGTCTCGATTAGTCCGTTTCTAGTTTCTCTACCCTGTTGTAATGATTGAAGTGAATATGTCCTACAGCTTAACTGCATCTCTAGAATCACGGATTTCCTTCGTTTGCTTACTGTTGTTTGAGATTATGAATTCTGTGCTGCAATTTCAAGTTCCCAGCTGAATCAATTGTTTTATCCTATTTTTTTCTCTTTCTCTTCGTGTTTGTTGCAATATTTGAGATAAGTTGGTTCGACTAAAAAGGGTAGTGAGCAAATTTAGAACACCTGCTGCAGGTTGATACTGGCCTATAAAGTTTCTATAACAAGAAATCCTAAGAGTTACAGGGTTAGAATTGTTGCCTATGATATTTTAGTAAATAAATCCTATAACAATTCGGTGTGATTTTCAGGTTTATTGAAAATCTGTATAAGCAGTTAGTCTATCAGTGGTTCGGTGTGTGAATGCTGATTACATTTTTTTCCTTGGCGATTTTAGTCATGTCCAAGTTAACCAACCGTGCTTATGAGTTTTGTTAACTTTTTTTTTTTAATCTTTCCTGACAGATACGCCTCAGAGTCTAACATTATCCGTTATGCAAAGATTGCTTTGCAGCTAAAGAACAAGACAGTTAGGGATGTTGCTTTACGTTGCAGGTGGATGACGGTAAGTTTTCATATTGTTATCTATTTGTGCTTTTGCCCATTTTCACTGTTCGTGGTAAGCTGCTTGAGTGTCTGGCCTCATGATTGAAGCAAAATATCTTCCATTTTTGCAATGGATTCCTAAAATGACCTAACATAGTCTTAGGTGAGTGTTTAACCCAGAGTGGAACTTAGCGCGAACTGGAAAATATTACATTTTCTTGAAAAAATAAATCTGGCTAAGGTTGAACAATGTTTTTTTTTTTTTTTTTTTCACAAGTCAATAGTTTTCTGAAGTGAGAAAGATTTAATTTTTTCACTAAGTTTCATTTTAAACTTGTTCAGTAATGGCTCTTAGTCTAAAGGGCCATAAGCTTCTTCTCCAAATTACTGCTGTAAACCCTAGATTCCTATTAAAGAATATGATAGGGGGCTAGCTTAGTGGAAGGTTTGGTATATGGTGAATTGTATATGCAGCCGAAATCTATATCGTTCCACTTGTGGGGTACAAAACCATGTTTATAAATCTCCTCCCCGTCACGATGACGTGAATATCCAATACGACCCTCACCCATTTGGTGCTTTAACAGACTCTGTCATAGTATTAGTATGTGCCTTTGCTTTTGTGATCTCACCTTTCCAACTTAATTTTAGCCCATAAAAAAATACCCACTTGCAAAATTGATACTTTCCACATGTGCTCAGGCACTTTTTTACACTTTGGCATGGCTAAAAGATTAAGATACACAGATGTGGACAACTAGGAATATCTTTAATAGTTTTCTGTAAAGTACAAGAAGTCGGCACCAGTTTTTTTGTTAAGTTATGCTGATCTTCATTATTTGAATATACATTCATCATTGCATAAATACATTTTCTTTAGGTGAAGTACTCTGTGTCTCAGTGGACTTAAAAATTTCTTGTCGTGTGCGACAACTGCTAGCACTTGAATCTGTTGTTCAATTCTAAAATAATTACTTGTGCAGATGATTAATTTGTCTTTAAGAAATTGCATGGAACTGTAAGGTCTGTGCTCAAATGTCGCGATGATGTTTCTCCATGTCCTCCTATTCAATGAAATTCTCTACTCTCTAGATCTTCACCTCGATTCCTGTAGATTTTCTTGAATCTAATTGAACAGCCTTTTCTCAGAAAAAGGAAAACAGCAAAAGAAGGAAAGAGGACCATAATTTATCAAGGAAAAGCAAAGAAAAAAAGGTACTTATACTTTATTGTTATGTTAATTTTCGTTTGTATATTAATTATTTCTTAGGACAGACTTTCTTGTCAATTATATTTTACCTTTTCTCTTGTTCATCTTGTTTTTGTCTAAAATACTAAAGCTATTTGAATTAATTTTTCATGATCGTGGTTCGAATATTGACTTGTTACTTTGCTGGACTATATATAAATAGGTGAAAAGTTAACCTTCTAATCTACAGCTCAAGCTTCATCTGTTACAGCAAAATTTCGTTTATTTTGTTTTTTCTCCAGATTTTCGATGTTCTTAAAGCCCTTTTTCAAAGATATTTGCATTTATGGTCAATTTTCTATTTAGGCCCTTTCCACTTAGAAGGAAGGCACTTTGCTTAGTTTCCTTTGAGAAATAAATCTGAATTCTTAATCTGTCTCGATGGATAGATGCCATTTGTGTGATTAACTTCAATCGTGCAGGAACGAGTGGCCGATCCATCAACAAAGTCATCATCACAATATGCTACACGCCCTAATGTTCCTCCTTATGCACCGCCAATGATTCCTACAGACAATGATGATGGCATAGGTTCGTTTCACTTCTCTCTAGAAATTTGTCGGTTTTTTTTTTTGGGGTGAAATAAATCAGTTCTGTGCATTTTAACTCTGAACTTGAGAAGTTACTATTTTTAACTGTCAGCTGCCTATGGGATTTCTTTTTCCATGATTGTTGTCGATGTTGTTAATGTAAAGTTTCATAATCTTGTTCATGTTATATAATTTTCTTCCTATGATTATGCTTATATTGAAATTTCTGTGGCGCAATTGGCAGCGATTGAGGGTCCAACAGGAGAACTGCTCGAGCAAAATGTGCAGGTTTTCAACCAAATCAATGCAAATTTTGCAGCTTTTCAGGTGAAAATCATTCTAGATTTGTGTGGTCTTTTGCCATTTCAAGAGACCATCTCTAACAGCTATGCTTATTGTATATTTTATCTACAGATACAGGACAATATCAATCTCTTCTGCCAAACACGCGATAACATCCTTAGAATCATGAACGAGTAAGTCGCAAATTCATCACTAAATGTTTCCTTAAAAAAGTTTTACTGCTAATATTGGAACAACACATTTTCATCTGCAGTTTCAACAACCAACCAGAAATAATGCAGCAAATGCCGCCGCTTCCAGTGAAGGTGAATGAAGAACTAGCCAACACGATCCTTCCTCGGACAACTCTTCCAACACAGTCATGATATTCAGCCCTCTCTAGTACTCTAGAATATTCTGGTCGCGTTAAAAAAGGAATCTTTAGCCGACTCAACCATGGTCTTTGCCTCATTTGATGGCGATTTGCTTGAACTGAAATCTAATGACTCGTTTGGCAAGGAGGCGGTTACGTCTTACGTGAGGGTTGGTTGCTTTCTCAATTGCAGCGTTTAGACACATCTTGTGTTTAGTAACATTTGTAGTAGTTGGTGGTGTAGAGGTGGATCTGTTTTGGTTCTTGCTTGTTACATTTAGCAATAAAAGAAAGGATTGGTAAGTTAATAAATGTCGGTCGGGGTCTGTTCTGTTGTAGTTAGTCAAAAACTGCATTCCGAATCGGATGCTGCTTGTATAATTTGTCTGTCTTTGGAATTATTACAAATGAAAATTTAAAAGAATAGTATTTCTTTCATTCTTTGTTTTAATTTAGAAAGTCCAAACATTAAAGTTGGCATTTTAATCAATGAACATTACAAGTAATGTGAGCTACAAAATGTAATGTTATGTTAGATTATAATGTTTGATATTTGTTATAATGTGCATTGTAATATGAATTTATTGTTATTATATTAATCTGTATGAGAGAATATTATGTCTTAATACGATAAGATTTAAAAGAATATATACTTTGACAATAACTAACTTCGCAAACTTTATATTTTCTGATTAATGCTGTATTTTCTGATTAATACTATAGTCATCTATGAATTTTTAAAAATAAATACACATAATTATTAAAATTCTATTAGTTAAAACGTTTTATAGTTTTATAATATAATTTTCATAATAAAAAATGCAACGAAAAAGAATTTAATCATTTTATACAAACATCGTATTCATTATTATTTATTATAATAATGAGTAATGAAGTAAAAAAAACTAATAATAATAACGATATTATTATCATAATAAACGATAAAATTAATATAAAGTATTTATATATTTAATAAATAATAACATTCTGTAATGTTGGACGTAATCTCACATTACATCAGTTTTTGAAAGTAATCTCACATTACGTTGAATGAAGTTTCAACGTAATTTCATATTACAATAGATATCACATTACAATGCACATTACGTCATTTGACAAACCAAACAATATAATTGAATGTAAGATGAGACATAATGTGAGATTACGTTTCACATTGCATCCATCCAACCGCTCTAAGGAGTGGTTCACCAAAATAACACTTTTTGAATGACTAAATATTAAACTAGGTAACTGTTCATAATTTTTTACATTTCTAATCTAATATGGGACGACATTAGCGGTGCATTATGTTTTTTTTTTTTTTTTGCCACGAATAGCATTATTAGTACAAAAAACATGTTGTGCCGCTAATATCATTCTGAATAGACTAAAGTGTAATTAATTGTGAACAACTGATAATTTTGTGTTTGGTTTGTTTAAAGAGAGGAAAATTCCAATTGATTTCTTTACTATTATTATGATATTTAAATATAGACATTTTGTTTTTTCCCAAAAAAATATAGACATTTTGGTTTAAAAAGAAAATTTAACGAAAGTAATAATGGTTAGAATTTAGATGACCGACCATACACGAATTAGGAATTAATTACTTCGTTATTGGTAAGGAGTCGGGTCTTCTTAGTCACAAAGAGGCGTCGCAGTTCAACCGCCTTTAGATTTCTCGTCTTGGAGCCTCTCGATTCCAACTTGCAGAGCCGAAGGTGGTAGTATTTTCTTCTCATTGTTTATGATGTTCATCATCTTCATGGTTTCACTTTCGATGTACCAAAATTTGATGTTGATGGGCCCTGGCGAGGGCCGTTAGGCCCCTTAACGATTGACTAACGGCGACTAGGCCTAGTGGGCTAGGAGCTGGGCTGCTGGAAGGCTAAGGGCTCCGACGGAAGGAGGCCCCGATATTGAATGGCCCCGAGCAAGTATGGCTCCGACAGGGAAGAGTCCCGAAGATATCGGACCTGGACGTAGTCGGTCCCGATATGGGAGTTGACACCACTCCCCGACACCGAATCCTCAAACGATGTAACTGGGGAGTCTCCGATAACGATCGAGACTCGCCAGTAAGAGCACAATCCCGGAAATCTCGCCACGGTTACAGTAGTGGTATAATGGGCGAGATATGCGGGATACGAATAACTGTACGAGATACAGGGCAGAATATATGGCGAGATACGTGGGATAGCGGATCACGATCCAACCACCTAATCAGGTAACTGGGATAGCCTCCCTCTATAAAAGGAGGGAAGTTATTCCAGATTAGGGTTACGTTTTAGACACATTGACATTGCTTGCCTATTCTGTTGATCGCCATACTTACGTTAAGCATCGGAGAGGGATTCTGGGCCACCTGCCCTCTGTCCCCTTCTGCAGGATTGCGAGGAGCTAAGGAATCCGTCACCGTAACCGGAGTTCCCGCCGTGATCCAACATTGGCGCCGTCTGTGGGAATCGCAACAAAAAGCCAAAAAGTAAGTTTGCTTTCCTTTGATTCCTTATCATGGCTGGCAACAGACCGCAGCGTTCAGGCAAGCAGGTGCCGGCCGCCAGCAATCCTCCTGAGGATGCTGCCCAGCATCAGGATCTGAGAGATGAGGGCGACAGCACTCGCCGGAACGAAGCACCTTCCCCGAATCCGGAGTTGGCCAGGGTAGTGGCAGAGGCCATGCCCCTATTCATGGAGGCCATGGAGGCCCTCCTAGACCGAAGAGAAGCTGCCAGAAGGCAGGCTGATCTACCACCGCTCCCTCCGCGGCGAGACAATCCCAGAAGGCAGGGGGAGGACAACTTGCCTCCACCTCCTCCATTAAGGGAACAGCCTATTCCCCCTAATCCAGCACCGGCGGAGAATTTTGTGGTCGATGGACCGGGGCCAGTGCAGCAAAGGACCATTCCCCTGAATGGTCCCCTCACTGCCGATCAGGTGGTGAGAATTGTGGGTATCTGTATGGGAGATCAGAAGCCCATGATGTCGGAGCTGGGGAGTCAGGAAACCCATCCCTTCGTGCCCAGGCTGATTCATACCTTGGCCCCTCCAGGCTTGGGTATCCCGAAGATAGACGAGTACGACGGGGACGCAGATCCGGTCCGCCACGTACAGAAGCACCTGACAGCATGCATGGGCAGGACCCCAGATGAGGATGTTATCTGTGCCCTGTTCCCAAGCACCCTCGGGGAGAAGGCGATGACTTGGTTCTACAGTCTGCCCACTGGATGTATCACCTGCTGGAAGGATATGCATCAGCGATTTATCGCCCAGTATCAAGGACGTCGGCGACTTCTAAAAAGTGTTCGGACCCTGCATGAGGTGGTCCAAAGGCCCGACGAATCGCTGGCCCAATACTATCAGCGTTACACGGCTGGCATGACTGAGCTGGATGAGGAGATATCGGAGGGCGAGGCCATCCGTACCTTCCTGAAGAACCTTAAACCCCCTTACGGTTCCGACTTACTGCACAGCATCGCGGCCAAAAATGTCTGGAACATGGAGGCGCTCCAGGCAAGGGTGAAACAGCAAATCGACGTCCAGGAGTCGAAGATTGCCGCCGGAGAACTGGCTCCTCCCAAGGGGCATGAAGGAAAACACTTGTTCAAACCATTGGACAACCGGCACAAGAAGGATAACTCCGAGGGTAGTCGGAGTCGAGGACGTTCTGATCGGAGGGAGGATAAGCGTCCGAGCAGGAGGGACAGTCAGAAGGAAGAGTTTACCCCTCTCAACAGACCTTTGAAGGAGGTCTTAGCAGTGATGGAGAAGCAAGGCCTCGCCCGTTTCCCCAAGAAGAAGGAAGGAGAAAAATTGGGCTCCCGCACCGACCGTTACTGCCGATTTCATCGGGCCTCCGGTCACGACACTGACCAATGTCGAGAACTGAAGAAGGAAATAGAGAAGCTTATCCAGAGGGGTAAGTTGAAGGAGTTCGTGGGGGACTCACGCTGCAAGCCCCGCTCACGATCTCGGTCGAGGTACAAATCTCGATCGAGGTCCCCCAGGAAGAGAAGGTCCGACGTAGAACCTTCGGAGGGCCCATCCGGGTCCCGACAGAAGAGGATTATTAATGTGATCCACGGAGGGTTCGCTGCAGGAGGAGACACATCATCCTCTCGGGAACGTTATGCCAACCAAGTACCAGTCGCAGTGGTTTTGGGGAAAAGATCGCGGTCGTGGACCCCGAAGGAAGAAATGGAGATCACCTTCTCGGCGAAGGATCTGGAGGGAGTAGAGACCCCCCACGAGGATGCCCTAGTAGTAACACTGGATGTAGGAGGATTTGAAGTGAAGAGGATCCTCATTGATGGAGGGAGCTCCTCCGACATCCTCTTCTCCGACGCCCTGGAACAGATGGGAAAGAAGAAGAAAGATTTGCGGGAGGTTAACTTCCCGATGGTAGGATTTTGTGGCACGACCTCTTATCCGTTAGGGGTTATCACACTGCCCGTGTGGTTCGGCAGTGGCTGGAAAATGGAGAAGCGAGATGTGGAGTTCGTGGTGGTCGAATCCACAGGAACGTACAATGCAATCATCGGAAGAACCACCATCAACCCTCTGATGGCGGTAGCCTCGACCGTCCACCAAAAACTGAAGTTCCCGACCGAGAATGGGGTAGGCGAGGTGAAAGGCGACCAGGTGGCGTCGAGACGGTGCTATGTCAACGCCACCAGGAGATCAAGGAAGGAAGCTATGTCAGTGCTCCAGACAGACACTGACCCTCGAGAGGAGTTTGGGCGTCCTGCCCCCATGGAGGACCTAAAGGAAGTCGAGATAGACGGACCCGAGAGGAAGGTGAAAATCGGATCTGCCTTATCCGACGAAAGGGCCCAGGAGTTGATTGCGCTCTTGCAAGAATTTAAGGAGCTGTTTGCCTGGTCCCCGAGTGATATGCCAGGAATCAGCCGGGACGTAATCGAGCACGAACTGAATATCAACCCTGCGATCAAGCCAATCGCGCAGAAGAGACGTCCGATGGGGGCAGACAAGAGGATTGCAATCCAGCAGGAGGTTGGCAGGTTGCTCGACGCTGGGTTCATTAGGGAGATCCGATTCCAGACGTGGGTAGCCAACCCAGTGCTGGTAAGGAAGAGCAACGGGAGGTGGCGGATGTGTGTCGACTTCCGCGACCTGAACAAGGCCTGTCCGAAGGACTGTTATCCGCTCCCGCGGATCGATCAACTAGTGGATGCTACATCGGGACATGAGCTGCTGAGCTTTATGGATGCTTATTCTGGTTATAATCAGATAAAAATGGCGGAGAAGGATGCCCAACACACCGCCTTCTACGCTGACAGCGAAGTCTTCCAGTACGATGTCATGCCTTTTGGCCTGGTAAATGCGGGGGCGACCTATCAGAGAATGGTGAACAAGCTGTTCGGGGATATGATCGGAGATACCATGGAAGCTTATGTAGATGACATGTTGGTGAAATCCCGACAAGCATCGGACCAAGAGTAGACGGCGCCGTGTCGGTAATTTGGCTATGGCCTTCGAGAGGATGAAGCTCCACCAGGTCCGACTGAATCCAGCTAAATGCGCTTTCGGAGTCCATTCCGGGAAGTTCTTGGGCTTCATGGTGAGCTAGAGGGGGATCGAGGTGAATCCCGAGAAGCTGAGGGCGATAGAAGAGATGCAGTCTCCGACCAACCATAGGGAGGTGCAAGTGTTGAACGGTCGACTGGCTTCCATAAATCGCTTCTTATCCAAGGCCAGTGACCGATCGATGCCATTTTTCAAGGTGTTAAGGGCCAACCGACAGTTCGAATGGACTACTGAATGTGAGAAGGCGTTCCAAACGCTCAAACAACACCTCCGCGACCTCCCGCCACTGGCGAAGCCAACTCCAGGCGAGCCGCTCTATCTTTATTTGGCCATTTCTGCATTTGCAATAAGCTCTGTTCTAGTTAAAGCTGTCAAAGGCAATCAGATTCCTGTCTATTATGTAAGCAAGGCGTTTGCCAAGAGTGAAATGAATTATCCTCCGATTGAGAAGTATCTCTTTGCGTTGATTATTACTGCTCGAAAGTTACGGCCCTACTTCCATGCGCATGAAATTACGGTGTTGACTGATCAGCCATTGAAACACTTCTTGAACCGACCCGACGCGTCGGGGAGACTAGTAAAGTGGGCCGTGGAACTTAGCGAGTTTCGAATTCATTTCGCTCCGAGAACAGCTATCAAAGGGCAGGCATTGGCTGACTTTATAGTTGAATCTACTATTCCCGATCCTGAAGCAACGGAAACAATAGAGGGGGCAACCACTGGGAAGACTGACGAGGTCCCGAGGGAAAGACAGTTAGAACAGCCAAATAAGAAGAACACCTGGGAGTTGTACACAGATGGCTCCTCAAGCTCAGACGGATCGGGTGCAGGGTTCGTATTGATTCCACCAGGCGGGGCGGAGCCGCTTCGATATGCATTGGCCCTGACATTTAAAGCCACCAATAATGAGGCGGAGTATGAAGCTCTTATAACAGGACTGAAAATCGCCAGGGGTACTGGAATCGAGCATCTGAGAGTGAAGTGTGATGCAAGCCTGATTGTAAACCAGATTCGGGGACAGTATGGAGCAAAGAATCCAATCATGAAGAAATATCTTCAGGAGGCTCAAACATTAAAGGAGAGCTTCAAAAGTTTCGATATAGAGGCAATCCCAAGAGAAAAGAATGTGGAGGCCGATGCCTTGAGCAAATTTGCCTTGGGGGCACCTTTGGAGGAGACTCGGAGGGTACACTTCTTGGAGAAGGTGATTCTATCGACGACCGATCCATCGGAAGTATGCACTATCGGGACAGGGTCAGAAGAGAAGCCCACGTGGATGACCCCGATAATTGTGTACCTAACCACGGGGGCACTGCCTGAAGACAAAGTGGCAGCAGAACGACTGCGACGAATGTCAATTAACTACGCGATGGTGGATAACCAGTTGTACAAGAAGGGTTTACTCTCGACACCTTTCCTGAAATGCGTAGCAGAACCTGACACGACCCGAATTCTGAGAGAACTACATGAAGGAGTCGCAGCCTGTCACGAGGGCGCTCGATCCATCCTGAGAAAGGCGTTGAACTTGGGATACTATTGGCCTACGATGAATAAGGAGGCAACAGCGCTTGTTCGATCCTGTGACGCGTGTCAGAGATACGCCTCGAATATCACAGCCCCCGCTGCTGATCTGACGCCCATTGGGAGTGCTTGGCCCTTCGCACAGTGGGGCATTGACCTGGTGGGACCCCTTCCGAAAGCAAAGAGCCAGTGCACACATCTGCTGGTTGCAATTGATTACTTCTCGAAGTGGATCGAGGCTAAGCCCTTAGCCAAGACAACAGCGGGACATATCATTAAGTTCCTCCAGACCCGAATCTTGTCAAGATATGGGGTGCCGAAGGTGATCATCAGTGACAACGGTCCTCCATTTAATGGGGCCCAGTTGGAGAGATTCCTAGACGAGTTTAATATCCAGCATCGGACGGCATCCGTTCGTCACGCCCAGACCAACGGGCAGGTGGAGGCTGCTAATAAAATCGTGATGGAGGGCTTGAAGAAAAGGGTCTACGCTTTGGATGGAAAGTGGCTAGACGAGCTGGAGAACGTGCTGTGGGCGGTCCGAACGACACCCAAGCGGTCAACAGGTGAAACCCCGTTTGCACTTGTTTATGGGACGGAGGCGGTCGCTCCTGTGGAAATCGCTGTGGCGTCCCATCGAACCAGAAGCTATGAGCCCTCGACGAGTCCAGGAAAAGCCAAGATAGGACCTTTGACGAATGACGAAACCAGGCGCCTGGAGTTATCCTTGTTAGAGGAAAAACGGCTAGAGGCCGACATAACGCAAGCTCGGATGCGTCTGGCGACGGCCAGGTACTATAACCGGAAGGTCAGGTCGCGACAGTTCTATGCGGGGGAGCTGGTCCTACGACGGAATGAGTTCGCTCTCCAGGATCGGATCAACAAGCTATCTCCGAAATGGGAAGGACCTTATAAGATCGTAGGTATGCCGGCCTCAAATGCTTACAAGCTAGAAGACCTCGACGGTAAAGTATTACGAAACACCTTTAGTGGGGAACATCTGAAGAAATGTCATGTTTGACAAATAAGTCGTCCGTAGAGGCGCAACGATGTAATCAAGTCGCCCTGAATGGTGCATGCTATGTTAAAGACATCAATCAATAAAGAGGTTACTTCTGATTAAAGTGTTCCGAAAAATCCTTAAGTTTTTAAGGTTCGATTAAAAAGCGTCATTGGACGTCCGAAAAATCCTTAAGTTATTAAGGTTCGATTTAAAAGCGTCATTGGACGTCCGAAAAATCCTTAAGTTTTTAAGGTTCGATTAAAAAGCGTCATTGGACGTCCGAAAAATCCTTAAGTTATTAAGGTTCGATTTAAAAGCGTCATTGGACGTCCGAAAAATCCTTAAGTTTTTAAGGTTCGATTAAAAAGCGTCATTGGACGTCCGAAAAATCCTTAAGTTATTAAGGTTCGATTTAAAAGCGTCATTGGACGTCCGAAAAATCCTTAAGTTTTTAAGGTTCGATTAAAAAGCGTCATTGGACGTCCGAAAAATCCTTAAGTTATTAAGGTTCGATTAAAAAGCCTCATTGGACGTCCGAAGTGTCCTTAAGCCTCTAAGGTTCGCTTTTAAAGCGTCGTAGGACAACCGAAAGCCTTAGGATCCGATAGAAGAGTTACGAGGAGCATAACCGAAAAAGAAAAACATTCTTAGAAGGCTCGAAGGCCCAAAAGGTTCGGTACAAAAAGGATAATAAAAAAGTACAAAGACTTAAGATTTTAAACACCAGGGGCTGAATCTTCGGAAGGCTTTGGAGGGGCAGACTCATCGGCGTCTTCGGAGGAGCTTTCGGAAGGAAGGTTGAGATACGTTTCTGCGGCTGGGCCGAGAGTCTTGGACTTTCTCAAGTCGATGGAGTCCCCATAAGTCTCATTAAGCTCTTCAACAATATCGAGGATGGCGTTCTGTAAGTCTTCTTGACAATATTTCGCCGCATCCTCCTTGAAGTCCTCCGAGCTTCGGTACTCCTCGCGACCTTGGACCTTCGCGTTTGTTAATTGGGCGGAGTGATCCGCCCTCACCTCCTCTAGCTCCGCCCTCGCCTCTTCTAGCTCCGCGACGGCCCTCTGCTTCTCGAGCTTCAGCCGCTCCGCAGTCTCCTGCAACGCCGCCTTCTCGAAAGCAAACTGGCCCCGATCCGCCATGGCCGCCTGCTGCTCCCGCTTGAGCGAGCTCTCAAGACTTAGAATCTGCCGCTGTTGGGATTGAGCCTCTTGAGTGAGCTTGGCTCGGAGTTCCTCAGCCCGCCTCTCGCCCTCCTCCGCTCGGAGCCTTGACGCCTCGGAGGCAGCTAGGTCCTCCTGGAGCTTGGTCAGGCTCTCGAGGTTGGAGTTGGCCCGCTCTCGCTCCAAAGCCTCCCGCAAAGACAGGATGTAGCCGAAGCAACGATCCTGGTCCGCGATTTCCTGAAAAGAAAATGTAGCTTAGTACTCAAAAATCGGAACGCCCCCAGATGAACAAAAGAAAGATTCACTTACCTCTATCCGACGGATAGCCATCTGCCGGATGTCAGCATCGATGTCTTCCCCTTCCAGAGAAAGGGGACGCCTCAAAGAGGGCGGGACCGAGCCCGACACCAAATGCAAGGCCAGGTTCTTCTCCTGGCACCCCCGATGCAGAGGGATTCCCTGAAGGGACTCCACCGGTCTCCAAGGCTCGGAGCCCTGGTCCGAAGAGAAGGCCCGATAGTAGTCCCCGTCCAAGGGGAACGGAGGTACTACCAGGCGAGGCTCCTCAGCTTCCTCACTCACTCGAGCTTCGGGGGTCACTCCCCTAACTGGCGAGGATGGTGGAGCAGAAGATGATGGCGGCGTGGTAGGAAGTGGAGATGCCTTCCCACCAGATGACTTCACGGGAGTCAACCTTGATTTCCCTCGGAGGATGAGGCCTTCCTCCTCAGCTCGATCATCGGAAGGGGAGTCCTCCAAGCTGGTCACCCGACCGAATTCGCCCCGGTCTTCCGTCGGGGCATCCTCCACCACCGGCTCCGCCGCAGGCACAGAGTCCGAGCCAGCTGCAGCAGGGGCGGCGTCCGCAGGACCTGCAGCGGGGCGAATAAGTCGAGGGATTAATTTGGTATCAGTGTGCCAGATTAAACAACGCTCCATAAATCTTTCTTTGCCGAAAAAGTCATAATAGCCCGCCTCGAGAACATGTGGAGTTTCCCCCCGAAGGATATTCCCGACATCCCTAATTCGTCCTTCCATATCGGAGGCTTGAAGATCCTGAGGTACTAACTCCCTATATCTTTTAATAGCACGAAAGACTTCCTTACCTTCCTTTTCGGAGCGGACGTTGAAGGCGGACCGGACAACATCCACATTAGTCCGCCCCTCGGAGGAGGGGGCCTCAGAGGTCTTTGCCTTCTTCTTGGACGGCCCCGAAGTGGCAGAAGTCTTTCGGTGGGAAGGCTTCTTCTTGCGCTTCAGTGAGTGGGAGGCATCGGTATCCTCCTGAAACAGACGGACGGTCAGCGATGTTCGAGGGGCTGTAAGCAGTAAAAAAGAAACAATTAGAAGATTACCCAGAGAATTACATTGGAAACACCGTCACGAACTTTTCCCCCGGCCATGGGATCGATCAGCATAATCCCAATCTTGACCCGGTGTTGGTCAGTGACAGAGGTGGCCTCGAAGGGCTGGTAACCCTCCTCCCAGCGACGAGCCTGGATAAGCATCAAGGCTCTCCGAGTCTGTTCTGACCACGAACGGAAAGACACGGGAGGATCAGCCTCCACGATGGTCCTCGGCCACTCAATGGGACCAGGCTGGATGAAGAAATATTGCTCCTTCCAATTGGCATTATCGTTCCCTTTGTCGGAGATGATGGCCCGCTCCTTGCAGATCTTCCAGGACACCCTCCTGTCCCAACCCATCTCCTTGTACTGCTCGTCGGTCCCCTCAGGTTGACGGGGAGAAAAGGAGCAGATCCCATCCTTGTTGCAAGTCATCTTATAGAGGACCCGCCAAAGCTCCAGGCTATAACTCCAATCTTCTGCGTTGATGTCGCACCACACCTGGAAGGCAATCCACGTACGAATCGCATGGGGGGAGAAGGTCGTGGGGTAGGTTTTGTAGTGATTGCACAACTCTACCCAGCTTGGACAAAAAGGGAGTCGAATCCCCGCACGAATTTGCCCCGGAGAAATAAACACTTCGTCTCCTTTGGGGAGCGTAACTTGAGTATTGCGAGAATTGAACTGGGATTCCTCGTAGGGATAACGAGCCCCAAAGGAAGATTCAAAGATGCCACATTCGTTACAAGCCCTCTCATAATTAATAGGCGCGAGGGAGTTCTTCAAGTACTTGAAGACGAAGGGTGGTCCAGCAGTAGCAGATCCCTCGGCTGAAAATCGTCGAGGGAGGAGGAAGGGGAAAATTGAAACCTAGGAAGATCGAAGATGAAAAGGAAAGGAACAATAAGGAGAAGAATCTTACCAGACATAGTGACTGAGTCCTGATCGGAGAAGTCTGAAGTGCCTGAAACACCGGTAAAAACTCGAATCGCCGGTGAAAACTTGAAATCTGGAGAATTACAGCTCTTGGGATCGCAAAGAGGAGGAAGTAAAAGAAAGGTAAAACAGTGCTTGGGGCTAGGGTTTTATAAGAGAAAAGGAAACTGAAGGGGTGGAAAATCTGAGCCACAGAATTCGAAACGATTCAATCACGATCGTCCAAGGGGAAACGTGCCAATTCGGAGAATAGGAACGGTTTTAATCTGAACCGTCAGAACAGATAAGACAAAAGTAATGACGCATTGGAACGGCTAAAAAGTGCTTTTTCAACAGGCAGGCCTGCAGAGCCCAAAACGTTCCCTCACCTCCTATCAGCATTTAATGCTGATCTTTTCAAAAAACCCCTTCGAATCCAAACAGGATCCCAGAAGATCTTGAAAAGATCCAAGGCAAAGGCCTCCGACGGAGACGCGGAAGAGTCCGATGTTGGAAGACGCGACGCACTATAAGTCCCCCACGTCTTGGGGGCAAATGATGGGCCCTGGCGAGGGCCGTTAGGCCCCTTAACGATTGACTAACGGCGACTAGGCCTAGTGGGCTAGGAGCTGGGCTGCTGGAAGGCTAAGGGCTCCGACGGAAGGAGGCCCCGATATTGAATGGCCCCGAGCAAGTATGGCTCCGACAGGGAAGAGTCCCGAAGATATCGGACCTGGACGTAGTCGGTCCCGATATGGGAGTTGACACCACTCCCCGACACCGAATCCTCAAACGATGTAACTGGGGAGTCTCCGATAACGATCGAGACTCGCCAGTAAGAGCACAATCCCGGAAATCTCGCCACGGTTACAGTAGTGGTATAATGGGCGAGATATGCGGGATACGAATAACTGTACGAGATACAGGGCAGAATATATGGCGAGATACGTGGGATAGCGGATCACGATCCAACCACCTAATCAGGTAACTGGGATAGCCTCCCTCTATAAAAGGAGGGAAGTTATTCCAGATTAGGGTTACGTTTTAGACACATTGACATTGCTTGCCTATTCTGTTGATCGCCATACTTACGTTAAGCATCGGAGAGGGATTCTGGGCCACCTGCCCTCTGTCCCCTTCTGCAGGATTGCGAGGAGCTAAGGAATCCGTCACCGTAACCGGAGTTCCCGCCGTGATCCAACAGATGTTATTCCTCCTTTCCTGCGTTTTTCTTCTTTCAATTGATTCTGAGGTGCGGAAATTGGAATTTGTGTCTTCGTCTGATGTTTTTCTTGATCGTTCTATCTTTAATGTCTGCTTTCGACGGGAATCTTTAGCAATGTATATAGATTGACCATTGGATTTTTGTTTCTGTTGGTGAAATTTGACCTGGTTTCTCTTTTGGTAAAAGCAGCAGGCTTCTGTTTTTTTCTTTTTCTTCTCATTTACATAAGTTTAAGCTTTATCAGTCAGTTCTGTGTATTATCTGTAACAAATCGTTTTTTCTGCGTTTTGCTTGATGTGTCTAGTTAGGAGCTTCTAGGGTTTATTTGGTATCTTATTTTGTGCAACATTTTCTGAACAGTATATTTTGCAGTTTGATTAGGTCCATTATTTTTTTTAAGAAAAAACAAAAATTCTAAACTGGGTTTTTAATACTTAAAGCCATATTGTTTTACATTGATTTGAGCCATATCGAATACTGTCTATAATGCTGCAAGTTTTGTTCTGCAGGCTTTAATTATGTTTAGTTTGTTATGATACCAAGTTTCTCAACGTCGTTGATTGTACTAGTTACTACAGTAAGTTCTTCTATTCCTGCTCTTTTGCTAAATATGTATGTCTTCTCGTAGCTGTTGATGTAGTTACCATATAATACGTACCCATTTCTTCATCTGCTTCTGACATTAATTAACCTAATTGGTATGTGCCTTCTAGTCCCCTCATTTGCAGCCTCCAAAAATTAGCTAGTTCTTGCTATAGAATATGTTGCATATTTGGTAGTTTCCAGGTTCTCTAGTCATACATTAGTTTACATACCAATGAAAACTCATGATCATATTTTGTTCTGCTTTGTGCAGATTCTCTTGAAATTATACCCAGAATATTAGCAGTTTCACCTGTTTAGCACTCACTTCACTAAGTTCTTCTATTCCTGCTCTTTTGCTAAAGATGTATGTCTTCTTTTAGCTGTTGATGTTGCTTCTGACATTAATCAATCTGATAATCTGATTAGTATGTGCCTTTTAAGTCCTCATTTTCAGCCTTAGGCCAAAATTAGCTAGTTCTTGCTATAGATTATGTTACATGTTTGATAATGATATCTTTAATTAAGTTGTTTCATGGTGAAGGTTATTAAGTATTTTTTTTATAAATAATCTTCTTCTTACAGAAATGAGCAAAAGGAAGCGACCAGACACAACATCCTCTCAGTTGTCTAGGCAAGAGGAGACTCTACTTAACCTAATAAAAAAGAAAGAAGACATGGGGATTTGGCTTCGAGACATCAAAAAGGAAGCAAACCTTCCCGACAACATCGTCACCAAATCCCTCAAAACTCTCCTCACCAAAAAACTCATCAAAGAAGTCCCAAACATACAATTCAAGGGCAAGAAATTCTACATGGGTATAGAATTCGAGCCTTCCTCAGAGGTCACAGGCGGGGCATGGTACAATGAAGGCAGCCTCGACACAGACTTCATAAACCTGCTCAAATACCAGTGTGTATTCCACATCTCCAAACGGAAATTTGCAACAATCATTGATGTCACGGAAGATATTGCGAAGTCTAAATTGTTCAAAGGCGAGTATAATTCCGAGAAAGTGGGGGAGATCTTGAGGACACTGGTGTTGGATAATGAGGTGATGGAGGTTAAGAGCACAGGGGTCGGAGAGTATGCTTCCATTAAAGCAGGGACCGTTTGTTACAGATGTAAGAAGCAGCAGGGCGGGGCTGCAAAACCGCCTAGGGTTGCGCCAATGGCGTCGATTCCTTGTGGGGTTTGTCCGAGGATCAATGAGTGTACGCCAGATGGCATCATTTCGCCCATGACATGTGAGTACTATACTAAGTGGTTGGAGTTCTAAACATAAACCTAAGAATCTGTTTTTTGATTTCCTAGGTAGTAACAGTTACTAGTAAATAGTCTTTGTTTCTGCAAATTTTGGTAGCTCTATAGCTTCATTTTCGTTGTGTATACTGGATTTTATGAAGCTCACATGATGCTTGAATTAACCCTTGGATTTTTCTGATCAAGTTATGCCTATGTTTTTTGACTTAATTGTGTTTAAACTTTCCCTCTAATAATTGTACTAGAGGCCCTACTGCAAGTGTCTATAATCTATATGTGTTACCTCATCTACCAATTTATAAAACAAGTTTTAACTAAAAACAAATCATCCCAACCCAAAAAAACATTGAGAGAAAATAAAGTAGATATATTGGAACCACGAACCATGTAAATATGTCAGAAGTTTTATATTATGTGATGTAGTGGTTTAATATTTTATCTATTAATTTAAGTTTTTTTAATATGTTGTAGTTTATCCTTTCCGGATATTTTGAATTTAAATCCCGCCAAACTCTCGTAACACTCTCAATCTGACACCGTGGAAAAAAATTGCAGCAAGCCTAAAAGAAAATAAAAATTCTAATGGGCTTAAGTGAAAGGTAATTGGGCTTAATAAGTGGGCTTGATCAAAAGCAGGACAGGAGTATGGGCCCAAAAGATAGGCCATTTGAGGACTCATGTTTAAGGTAACAGTCGTAATATCTGTTAGATAGTAGGGGTAAAATAGACCATACACGAAGGCCTTCCTAGGGTTTAATTACTTCGTTCTTGGTACGTTGATAGGTCTTCTTAGTCTTACAGAGAGGCGTCGCAGTGCAGCCGCCTGTAGATTTATTTCTCATCTTGGAACCTCTCGATTCCAACCCGCAGAGCCGAAGATGGTACTATTCTATGCTCGTTGTTTTTTATGTTCATCATCATCATGGTGTCACTTTTCTGTCTACCGAAGTTTGATGTTATTCCTCCTTTCCTACGTTTTTCTTCTTTCAATTGATTATGAGATGCTGAAATTCGAATTGGTCTCTTCGTATGATATTTTTCTTGATCGTTCTATCCCTAATCTCTTCTTTAAACGGGATTCCGTAGCAATGTATATGGATTGAGCATTGGATTTTTGTTTCCGTTCCGTGAATTTTTTCTCCTGATTTCTCTTTTAGTAAGAGCAGCAGGCTTCTGTATTTTCATTTACATAAGTTTTGGCTTTCTCTTTTTGCAATCAGCTCTGTGGAACAGTCCAGGTAGATGGATGGAAGAGAGACTGAGGGAGTACTTACGATGAACATGGAAATATGTGGATTTGAAAGCTGATGTTAAACATAGTTAGCTGGTTGTAGAAGAATTTGGTCTTAAGGTTGTTCGATTTGGAGAAATCTCTCTTGATTAGTCTCATCTCCTTCAAAGGACTATTTCTTATTTGAATAATGATTCTGTTACAGAAGACCAATGATTTCTCTTGAATGGCTCATATTTTATGTCAACTAGAGGTCAGGGGTTCAATCCCCGCTAGTGACCATGGGAATGGAAAATTGTTCATGGCCAGCACTTTACCCCTTACGGGCATGCTACGGGTGCTGCCCTTGCTATAGAATATGTTGCATATTTGGTATTTTCCAGGTTCTCTAGTCATACATTAGTTTACATACCAATGAAAACTCATGATCATATTTTGTTCTGCTTTGTGCAGATTCTCTTGAAATTATACCCAGAATATTAGTAGTTTCACCTGTTTAACACTCACTAAATCAGTGAATCTTCAGTAAGTTCCTCTATTCCTGCTCTTTTGCTAAAGATGTACGTCTTCTTTTAGCTGTTGATGCTGCTTCTGACATTAATTAATCTGATAATCTGATTAGTATGTGCCTTTTAAGTCCTCATTTTCAGCCTTAGGCCAAAAATTAGCTAGTTCTTGCTATAGATTATGTTACATGTTTGGTAGTTTCCAAGTTCTCTAATCATACATTAGTTGATAATGATATCTTAAATTAAGTTGTTTCATGGTGAAGGCTATTAAGTATTTTTTTTATAAATAATCTTCTTCTTACAGAAATGAGCAAAAGGAAGCGACCAGACACAACATCCTCTCAGTTGTCTAGGCAAGAGGAGACTCTACTTAACCTAATAAAAAAGAAAGAAGACATGGGGATTTGGCTTCGAGACATCAAAAAGGAAGCAAACCTTCCCGACAACATCGTCACCAAATCCCTCAAAACCCTCCTCACCAAAAAACTCATCAAAGAAGTCCCAAACATACAATTCAAGGGCAAGAAATTCTACATGGCTGTAGAATTCGAGCCTTCCTCAGAGGTCACAGGCGGTGCATGGTACAATGAAGGCAGCCTCGACACAGACTTCATAAACCTGCTCAAATACCAGTGTGTATTCCACATCTCCAAACGTAAATTTGCAACAATCATTGATGTCACGGAAGATATTGCGAAGTCTAAATTGTTCAAAGGCGAGTATAATTCCGAGAAAGTGGGGGAGATCTTGAGGACACTGGTGTTGGATAATGAGGTGATGGAGGTTAAGAGCACAGGGGTGGGAGAGTTTGTTTCCGTTAAAGCAGGGACCGTTTGTTACAGATGTAAGAAGCAGCAGGGCGGGGCTGCAAAACCGCCTAGGGTTGCGCCAATGGCGTCGATTCCTTGTGGGGTTTGTCCGAGGATCAATGAGTGTACGCCAGATGGCATCATTTCGCCCATGACATGTGAGTACTATACTAAGTGGTTGGAGTTCTAAACATAAACCTAAGAATCTGTTGTTTGATTTCCTAGGTAGTAACAGTTACTAGTAAATAGTCTTTGTTTCTGCAAATTTTGGTAGCTCTATAGCTTCATTTTCGTTGTGTATACTGGATTTTATGAAGCTCACATGATGCTTGAATTAATCCTTGGATTTTTCTGATCAAGTTATGCCTATGTTTTTTGACTTAATAATTGTGTTTAAACTTTCCCTCTAATAATTGTACTAGAGGCCCTACTGCAAGTGTCTATAATCCAGTGTTATTAGAACCGGACCGGACACCGAACCGGTCAGGGCTCCAGTTCCCGATTTGGCCGGTTCGAACCCGGTCCGATCGGTATCTACATAATGAACTCTTCGACTTCATCCCCCGTTCTTTCTCTTCATCTTCTCCTTTCATCTTCTCTCCTCTCTCTACCCCACCCACCATATATTCTTCCATATCACCATCTCTAAGAATCTGATCCACTTCCCTTGGTTTAGAAGCAGTCGGAACTCCTTCTCTTGGGAGGAAGCGGCCAATTGTTGTCAAATGGGTGTCTAATCGTCTTGATCTTCCATTGTTGTTGTACAACCCATGGCTAAGAGTTGCGAAAATCGGAGACCATATGGGGGAATCGATGTCACCGACCATGAATTGAAGAACATCTGTCAAATTGAAGAGATGTTGCTGTTACAAATTAGAGCAAGAATCTGGAAATTAGCAACCACTGGCAGGATCGACAGCACTGGCCTTGAATTGAACATCAGCCAGCACGAATTGAAGAGCACCGACTACAAATTGAAGAACAACATGCACGAATTGAAGAGGACTCACCCCGATTGAACAGATCGTTGTTGCCACTGCCATGAAATAAAGAGATGGTTCGGTACTTTGGTTCCCAATTAATTTGTGGTTGATGGTTCTTCATCTATTGGAAGGCTCTGGAGATGGAATTAGGGTAATATTATAATCTAATAGTCTTCCAGTTTCTAAAACAACATATATTGTTGGTAGATTAAGTGTTGTAAAGATTGTTGTTCATGACACACCTCTATGGCATGTTCTTGTCGTGTAAAATATGAAAACTGCCATTGATGTATATTTAACAAGCTTAGAATATGGAGTTGGAACTTAAACGAATTGAAGAGCACCACTGGACTGATTTCCTAAACCCGATAGATGATGAGAATTAGGGATTTGGAACGCTTGGAGTTGGAGAAGTATAAAAAACGAAAAGTCGGACTGGGAATTCGGACATACGAAGAGTTGGCAGGTGATGGACCGGCGGACCGGTAAACCGGCCGGTTCTCTAAAAACCGGCCGATTCGAAGAAAAACCGGGTATTGGACCGGGTTCTCTTCCTTTCCGGTCTTTTCAAGGAACCGGACCGCCGATGCCTCCGATTCCCGGTCTGAACCGGTCGGACCGCCGGTCCGGTTCTGATAACACTGCTATAATCTATATGTGTTACTTCAAGTTCAACTACCAATTTATAAAACAAGTTTTAACTAAAAACAAATCATCCCAACCCAAAAAAACATTGAGAGAAAATAAAGTAGATATGTTGGAACCACGAACCATGTAAATATGTCAGAAGTTTTATATTATGTGATGTAGTGGTTTAATATTTTATCTATTAATTTAAGTTTTTTTAATATGTTGTAGTAGTTTATCCTTTCCGGATGTTTTGAATTTAAATCCCGCCAAACTCTCGTAACACTCTCAATCTGACACCGTGGAAAAAAATTGCAGCAAGCCTAAAAGAAAATAAAAATTCTAATGGGCTTAAGTGAAAGGTAATTGGGCTTAATAAGTGGGCTTGATCAAAAGCAGGACAGGAGTATGGGCCCAAAAGATAGGGCATTTGAGGACTCATGTTTAAGGTAACAGTCGTAATATCTGTTAGATAGTAGGGGTAAAATAGACCATACACGAAGGCCTTCCTAGGGTTTAATTACTTCGTTCTTGGTACGTTGTTAGGTCTTCTTAGTCTTACAGAGAGGCGTCGCAGTGCAGCCGCCTGTAGATTTATTTCTCGTCTTGGAACCTCTCGATTCCAACCCGCAGAGCCGAAGATGGTACTATTCGATGCTCGTTGTTTTTTATGTTCATCATCATCATGGTGTCACTTTTCTGTGTACCGAAATTTGATGTTATTCCTCCTTTCCTACGTTTGTCTTCTTTCAATTGATTATGAGATGCTGAAATTGGATTTGGTCTCTTTGTCTGATATTTTTCTTGATCGTTCTATCTCTAGTCTCTTCTAGGCTTCTGTTTTTCATTTACATAAGTTTGAGCTTTATCAGCTAGGAATATATAGTATGCAATCAGCTCTGTGGAACAGTCCAGGGAGATGGATGGAAGAGAGACTGAAGGAGTACTTACGATGAACATGGAAATATGTGGATTTGAAAGCTGATGTTAAACATAGTTAGCTAGTTGTAGAAGAATTTGGTCTTAAGGTTGTTCGATTTGGAGAAATCTCTCTTGATTAGTCTCATCTCCTTCAAAGGACTATTTCTTATTTGAATAATGATTCTGTTGCAGAAGACCAATGATTTCTCTTTAATGACTCATATGTCAATTAGATTTTCATATGCATGTTTTTTTTCTGAGTTAGTATCATTTAAAAGTTTCTCATGACTGTCCGATTTACCGTTTGTTTATGTATTATGTATTCTCTCCTTTCTTTTGTTGTCGAGTGCCTTGTTAATGGTTTATTTCATGTTCATGTAACTTGTTCTAATTTGCAGCCTAAGCAAATTCATGAGATCAAGGATTTCCTTCTGACAGCCAGAAGGAAAGATGCACGCTCGGTGAAGATCAAGAAGAGCAAGGATGTTGTGAAGTTCAAGGTTCGTTGCTCCAAGTACCTCTACACACTGTGCGTCTTCGACTTGGAGAAGGCCGACAAGTTGAAGCAGTCACTTCCCCCTGGTTAGTAAATAAAATTCTGCCTGTTGAGGTCTCTAATTACTTCAAGTTAGTAATAAGTAATGGATACAGTTGAAGGCTTCACTAATTTGGCACGGTTGGAGTTAATCACATGTAGTCCCTTACATTGAATGTTTAATCATTTGGTTCTTAAGATCAGTATGTTTCATTTTATAAGTATATATTCTGAAATCTGAAGAGGAAGCTCATAAAATGTGCATGCTGTATCCTTGTCCATATGGATATGATTAGCTTAGCAAATTTGGAGTTTACTTTCAACAACGTGTAGTAATTGGTACAATTCCCGTCTTGAGTTTCCATGATTTTATTGGGTTACAGTTGAATCGATTCTCTTGCAATCTAAGATTCTGGGGATCATGCTTAATGCCAAAGGTACATTCATCTTGTAGGTTTGAGCGTCCAGGACCTGTGAGCTTGAAGTCATTTGGATCGTGTTTCGTTGTCTCGCATAACCTTTTTGTTGGTCCATTTCTAGTTGATCGGAACTAAAGCTTTGTTAAGTCGGTCAGTCTGTCTTAGAAGTGACGAGTTTGTCAAAGATTGATGGATTTTTGAACATCTTTACATTCCTTTTCTTGTAATGGAATTCTCTGTTTACTAGTGTTCTGTTCTTATCTATCATTTTTGCTTCAAGTTCAGCTGCATTATTATTGTTATGTATTAACTCCACTAATGGCTCCACTAGTTACATTACTAACATGTTTTAAAATCATGTCAGTCAAATCTTGCATTTACGTACTGCTCAGCCCGAATGTGCAGTTAAATAATTTTAATTAATTTTTTAAATTGATAAAATTCCTCAAAAACCTTTACTACCGCCAAGGCTGATTTATTAATACAAAATTATATCTTTCTTATCATTTGTCTTAGATGACAAATTTTAGAGTATCTTCGCTCACAAATAAGTAGACTGTAAGGATTTTTTTTTTTTTTTGATGAATAAGGATAAACGATTAGCATAAGTATTTTTACATTTTGAGACTTTTTTTTTTTTTTTGGCCAAGACATTTTGAGACTTGAAACCGAACATTTTGTTAATGAATGAGATGTTGAAATGTTACATGGTTAATATGAAATCATGTTACCAGATGGAGGGAGATCTGATTAAACTTTTCAGCTAAAATCTTCTAACAGTTGGCAAATTTGACTCAGTCAGCTGCATTTTAGTCTAAGCCTAATCGTCAACTTGATGTTATATAATTACCGATTGAATGTGAGTATTTTTATTTTTAATTGGCCAAAAATAATATGAGTATTTTTAGTTCTGATTCATCATGGACTGTGAGTGGGGTAAATTTATCTAGCATGTAAATGAGTCGTGCTAAGTAACTTTCAAGTTCGACTCGATTAAAAAGTACCGAACTTAGTTGAGTTCAATTTTCTTAACCTCGAACTCGACTTACATTCAAAATTGACATAATCAATTTCGACTCACTCGTAAATTCATTTTTATATTTTACAATAAGTTAGTATTTCTCATGAATACATTTCGATTCGTTAACTAATTAACTTTACAATAAATTAGCAATTCTCATGACTACTTGACTCTCCTCTTAAGCTCATTATAAATCATCATAATTTAGCATTTTTCATGAATGAGCTTTACTAGAATTGTATTCGAATAAATTATTTATATTATAAAAACTTCGATTAGTGATAAAATACATCAAACCAAGTGTTATCAAAACTCGAAATCGATCGACATACCAAAAAGCTATGAGTCAACTCGATTTTTACCAAATCAAATTTAAATTTTGACAGAATCAATTTTGATTAGCTTGACTCATTACACATGAGTCCACCTCAGAGAAATTATCGGCCTTTAATATTTTTTAACAAATGCAAAATGCGTGCCAAATTGCCATAAGAGAAATAGAAAATGTTCAAGTGGAGACAACAAAGAACGTGGAGATAGACTGAGACTCGTACAAAGAGCTCGCGATTCAATCTACAGTCTTCTCTCTTGTTCGACCCACGCACAGCAGTGAGGGTTTCTGCGGCACCGACCTTCGCTGTTGCGACAATAATCATAGCTTCTCCTTTTTGATTCGTCATTCCAACCGGTGAGTTCAATTCTTTTTCTGAATCAGCATTTGTCTCATTACTGATTCGGATGGAATTGCTGAATTCGCTTGGATGTAGAGTTTTTGAGGCACAAACGATCAATTATACGCGAAAATGATTGCTTGAATGTTGGCATTAACATGTTCTTGCTTATAGAGAGGCATCGGTAATGTCATTTCAGCTGATTAGTTGGAACAATTGGACGTGTTCTTCTCTTTAGGTTTTTCAAGATTGAACTTAAATTATGTCTTTATATTGTACTGATTTGGATTGGTGTTCTATACATATAGTCCCTTCTGTGCTATTAACTGCAAATAAAGACCCGTTATTCTTTTATGAAATGGAATTGGTAGGGTCTAATGCAAATTATCCGGTTCAGGAATCGTATTTTACTTCTGTTTTCATATTACTATGTCAAAACAGACCATAACATAAATAGGTCTCATCAGCGAGCTCCAAACACCCCTTACAATACTGTGATGGGTGCATAGTATATTTTCATGTAGTAGCAAAGACATCTAACAGCCAAACACCCCTTACAATACTGTGACAGGTGCATGAATTCTGTGATGCAAATTGAGTTATGTGTCTTTTTGAAGTCCTTGTCTTTATGTTTAATGTGATGTGATGCATTTCACTTTCATTGACTGTAATCTGATTCTGATGGTTTCTGTTTTTTCAACATGCAGTCTTATAAATTGCACAATTTCAGCTGATCAAGCTCTTATGTTAAGCACACTTGCGATTCGGTTTTTCACAACTGGGTCGATGGCATTATAATCAGGATTTAGTCTTCGAATACTTGTTTGATTGTTCTGAAGCTACATCCTCTAAAGACTAAAGCTGTTAGGAATAAGGGGAAATTGTATACAATGGTTGTGAGTACATTTTTCCAGATTTCTCCTTGTCCTACTGCCTTGTGTTCATCACGGATCACTCTCCCTTGTAGTTTGCCTTACCTTCCACCCAGACCTCCCAAAAAGTTATCTCCAATAAGGGCTACATCTCCTGATACTGAATATAACCAACCTCTTCCATCTTCAGAGCATAAAAATCCAATTGCAGATGTTCTTGATGTTCCTCGGAAAATCTGGAAGCAAACTCTGCGCCCGCTTAGTGACTTTGGATTCGGGCGTAGAAGCATATGGGAAGGAGGAGTGGGTTTGTTTATTGTATCAGGTGCTGTTCTGTTGGCTCTAAGCTTGGCATGGCTGAGAGGTTTTCAACTGCGTTCTAAGTTCAGGAAGTATCTTGCTGTCGTTGAGTTTGCTCAGGCTTCTGGTATCTGCACGGGGACACCTGTAAGAATTAGAGGTGTGACAGTTGGCAATGTTATCCGCATCAATCCTTCTTTAAGAAATATTGAAGCTTTGGTCGAGGTATGTCAGGGTAACATCTCACTTTTGTTATTCTTTATTATATACTATATAGTTAGGTCTTTACAATGATGGTGTATGATGCTGTTACATGTTGTTTGAGAAAAATAATGTGAGTAAGCTCTCTCTTTTCCTTGTAGGTAGAAGACGATAAGATAATCATTCCACGGAATTCTCTGGTTGAGGTTAATCAATCGGGTCTTCTCATGGAAACTTTAATTGACATTACGCCTCGAGATCCTATCCCAAACCCATCTGTCGGTCCTCTTCATTCAGAATGTGATAAGGAGGGTCTTATAGTTTGTGACAGGCAAAAGATTAAGGGATATCAAGGTGTAAGTTTGGATGCATTGGTAGGGATATTCACTCGTCTCGGACGTGAAGTTGAGGAAATTGGCATTGCAAAAAGTTATGCGCTAGCTGAACGAGTTGCATCTGTTGTTGAAGAGGCAAAGCCACTGCTCATAAAGGTTTGATGCACAATTCTGTTGCTTTGACCTTGAAAGTATTCTTCTATGCTAAATCTGAGCTGGAATTGGTAATGTCTGGTGCATTGAAACCTGAAGCCATAATGGCTGTCTTGGAAAATTGTGAACTTGTATTTGATTGTACCTCGTCAGAAATGTGTCAAATTGCTAAGAAATTGAGTTGGCAAATGCCACTACTGATATGATTCTCGCCGATGTGAGACGAAAACCCTAGCAAGCTGATGTCGCTGGACCACATAAGTTCAACTTAGTAATTGTTGAGAAACACTTCAACAAATTAAAGACAATGAAATATGAATAATATAAGTCTTGGAGAGTGTCTTGGATCTTCTTTTCTTTTTTATTCGTCCCTCTTCAACTCATGTTCGCCTTGGGGCTGCTCACATCAACTACAATTGATATTATTGAGTTTCATTTAGCAACACCAATTACGTTGGAACTACTTGTTTGAGTATGTTTTGCAACTAAATGACCGTTGCAGGGGACATTTTTTCCGTATTAAAATGGAATATTCCATCTTTTAGTCTCATTTGCTGCTAGTTGTTCATTCTGAGTATAGCTGCCTTACAAAAGTTTAGTTTCTCCAACCAAGGTTTTAGATGGCATCCTTTCACAGTGTTGAATAACTGTCCTGTAAAAAATTGTTTATTTGTTTAAAGTCTTATTTTATGTTCTCATTTGCAACTGGGGCTTGATGTAGCGGTGTCTCAGATGGAAGCCATGGCTGAAGATGTGCAGCCTTTACTAGCAGAGTTTCGGGATAGTGGTCTACTGAAGGAAGTTGAAAGTTTAACCAAAAGCCTTACACAAGCCTCTGACGATTTGAGGTGATCTTCCCAGTTTTTCTGTTCTTATTTATTTATCTATTTTCTCTTTGACTCACCACCATTGCCATCATTACACTGTTGCTCACGATCATCGATGCTATAAAATGTAATGAATATAAAGGGAATGTTGATATTTCCTCAATAAATTTTTAAGGAATATTGAGGAGGATTTTATTGTTTATATAATATCAGTAGTGACACCCCGGGTTGTAGCAACTGTTGATGCACCCAAATAGGTGTAATATTGTTTATAGCCGATTTTTTATTTAAATTTGAGAATCTCATTCATTAATCAGGCTTAGAACCAAATCACGATCGTGGAATTGACTGAGTGCATTTTGAACCCAAAATACTAATCATGTATTTTTACCAACGAAAGGAAAATCTTAAACTTTGTTTTGTTTGTTATGTTTTTTCTGTCTCTCCACTGCTAACGCATGCTGTAATTGTATATTTGGTGGACAGAAAGGTGAATTCATCCATTATGACTCCAGAAAACACCGAGCTCATCCGGAAATCCATTCATTCTCTCATTTACACTCTGAAGAACGTAGAGGTGAGCTCCAATATCTCACGATAATGATACAAAGAATGAACAGAAGTATATGTACTTTACCCTATGCGGTGCCCGGTTTTAAGAAATTTTAGTTTGATCCAAATATGTTGCTTTGTGATTCACAGAACATAAGCTCGGATGTTTTGGGATTTACGAGCAATGAAGCCACGAGGAAGAACTTAAAATTGTTGATCAAGTCCCTCAGCAGAATGTTGTGATGGCAGAGACAATCACTTTTCCTCTGCAAAAGAACCCAAATAAGGAGGTCATTGCTTGAGTGAATATCAAGATGGTAGGGCATCTCCAATTACATGACAAAGTAGCATTGTTTTTTACAATCTTAGAACTTCAATTGATGAATTTAGTTTCGAGAAGAAGGAATGCTGGAGGACATGGTTTCTCTTTTTAATTTCAGTGATGTACTCGGATATAAATTTACAACTGTCGAGTAAATTGGTCGTTTTTCCAGTTATGTAGGATGGGACGCAGCTGTTTCAGTATTTGCCAAATTATTCTAATTTTCTTCAAAATAGATCTCAAGCTTTTCTAGGCATTCCAATTGAGTCCCAATTTGATTGAGGTTGGGTCCGGCCTAACCCGGGATATTATTTGTATGTTGTCAATACGGGGTAGGTAACTGAAGCTACTCGAGATTGTTTTGACTTGTTAAATTTTGATTTGAGTCGACCATTTTATAGTACCGAGTTGAGTATGAGTTCATTTATACTCGACTCTAGAGACTTGTGTGTCTAACAATTTTTTTTTTGCTAGATCCTGTTTGAATGCGAGTTTATTCGAGCTTTATATGGTTAATAATTAAAAAACTGTTCAAGGTTTACCATATGTTAAAATTAGGTGTCTGAAGTTTCAAAGGTTAAACTGTAGTGTCTAAGGTTTCAATTTTGTTAAAATGTGGTGTCTCGGTGTGATTACTTTAGAGAAGTCAATTCTGATGAAAGCGTCTGTCAAATTCGAGCTCCCAAACACACTACCTTCTCATCATCTTGCCGGGACCGTAACCTAAGAGGTTGGCCACATCCGCACAAGTAAGCCTCGCTCTGTTGTCCTTGGAAAATGGCTCCACACCACTCTTCTATAAACTTTTTTTTTAATGTTCAATTTTTGGGTGAAATTTGACGATTTTGTGAAAAGAGTGATGGATTATGAGTGGCTGGGTGGGTTGATGAAAATGATTGAGTGGAGATGAAAAGACGCGCATAGACACCAAATTTCAACAAAAATGAAACTTGGGACAATCCATTTTAACATTTCAAACTTCAGACACCTAATTTTAACATAGGGTAAACCTTGGACAGTTTTTTAGTTATTAACCCTATATATATTCAAATCGAGTTCGAATTCGAGCCAAAAACCAATTTGAGTTCAAGTGCACCATTTATGATTTAATTAAACAATTTTAAACTTAACGAGTTGAATTGAGCCGAGTTCAAACCATACCTATTACGGGTTCAAAATTCAGCACCATACACCGCACTATAATGAATAACCGTATTTATAAATGGTGCAAAAAAAATCACAATTTTTGGATTTTCACCACACTGTTACTGACCCTAACACCGGACTGAACTGTTTTCAGTATTTTCCAAACTTTAATTTATTTAAATATAGATCCTAAACTTTTCTAGGTATTAATCCATTTAAGTCGCAAGTTGATTAAGGTTAAGCCGAGCATAACCAGAGAGACTACCACCACCTACACTTATTATAATACTAGTGTGCTGTTCCCGCCCGCCGGGCGGGGTGATTTATTACTTATTTATAATTAACACAATAATGTTGTTTTTCTGTAAATTACATAATCCTCATTCACAAATTAATAAACTTTTGCTAAAAATATATTTAACTACATAATTAATAAAAGAAAATAATGTTCAAGGTAAAATAAGTTAAAGAGATTTTAGAGGTTTTAATTACTGCATTTATTTGTGACACTGTAAACATAAGAAGCTAACTTGTTTTATTAGATTTATTAATTGAATTGTTAGATTCAATGGATAATTTAAATTGTCAATTGTCAAAATATCATTGGATATAAATGATGATGTGTCAAAATGTAGGAGAATGTAAACGATGATGTGTCATGATGTAGGAGAATGGTTCTCTTTCCCTTTGCCTTATTATATATATAGATACGTAAGTTAAAAATAAATAATTATATAAGTCAGCATAATTTTTTTTTGAATAGACGTAGTGTTAGATTACATGAAATGTTATATTACAAATAATGTAAGCTACGTAATATAATGTTATATTGCAGTGTTTATTTTTATTGTAATATAGAGTGTAATATTAGATTACATTGTTTGACATGCTTTGTAATGTTCATTATAATGTGACTTTATTATTATTATTATATTAACATAGATGAGATTATACCATACCTTAATATGATGAGATATAAATGAATATTTTATTTTGAAAACAACTAACTTACTTATTCAACTTTATATTTTGCATTTAATACATATGATATGTTTATGAACTATAAAAGCCAAATATTAACATACAAAAATTAAATTTACATATCTATTAAAACTCTATTAATTCAAACTTTTTAAAATAATTTTATAAGAAAATTTTCATAAAAATCGCATAAATTTTTACTCATTTTGTACGAATATCATCTACCTTATTATTTATTATAATAATAAACCGTGTAGTAATAATAAATAGAAACATAATAATAATAACTGCAAAATATATACTAAATATCATACAAAGTATATATATATTTAATAGATAATAATTACTAACAATAAAAATATTAATAATTAACAATAAACACTTTGTAATGTTTGATGTAATATCACATAACATCTGTTTTTTTTATGTAATCTCACATCACAGTTAATAATGTTTAGACATAATCTCATATTACAATGAATTTCAAATTACAATGCACATTATATTGTTTGGTTTGCCAAACAACATAATGTGGATGTAATGTGGGACGTAACGTGTAATTACATCCCTCATAATATCAATCCAAACAACGTAATAAGAATATGTAGTTTTTATTTTATTTTTATGTAATTAACAATATGAATATGCTGACATATTATTAGTAGAGTTGAGAAAAAATCCAAAGCAGTCTATTCTAAAATTGTCCAAATCCGAGTTGTCACCACTTTTCCTCTGACTCGAAAAATAAAAAAATTAGTGGCAAAAGCATGGTTATCTAAAAGCATTGTAGAAATGTCCTTTTTAAGAGCTATTACGAAAGTCCGTCTCGTCCAAATTTGAAACTAATATTAACTCCTAAAGTCCTAGTATTAGTTATATTAACTCAAATCAAATATTTTAACTTAGAATTTGTAAAATTTAATATTTTTATGAGAATTTGATATTAGTATGTGAACTTGATATATATTGAAAATTTGTAAAATAGTAATGATATGTGATTTTTAATTTTTTTAGTTTTGACGTAAATTTCGAATTGACTTGAGCTTGTCCGAAATTACAAAAACCTGAGATAGGCGAGACTTTTTCTATAGGAGTTAAATGAACCCAAATGAGAGTCGAGGACCAAACATAATTTTTCCCGCTCTTTTTAGACCACAGCAACCAGCCAATGGACATTCACGGTCCATATGGGTTCGGCCGCATCAGATTATACATGCTGTCGTTCTTGATTTGATTCTATTACACCGTCCGTCAGAAGCTTCTCTTCTTGTTCTTCCTCTTCTTCTTAGATCTCTGTCTGTAAAAACTCTTATCCCTCTCTATCTCTGTCCTAGCTTCCATGTGATTTTATTCATTACAGATTCCTTCTCTGTAAAAAAATCCGTTAATTCCTCTCATTACCCCTTCCATTTTCTATTGCATGAATATCCGATCCTTCCCTGCTCCAGAATTTCTGTCTGAACCACCAAATTTACGGCGAAATTCCTAATTTTCCCGGAAAATTCCGCTTTTTACCCACCACGGCATCCTATTCAACTGCAAGCGTCCAGCTTTAGCTGCCCAGTTTCTTAATTCAAGAATTGGTCGGATCTTCATCGCTCTAGGGTTTCTGGCGCGAGTTATTTTGTGCATTTTCCAGGAGGAAGTGTAGTGGTTAGATTAAGCGAGTATTGTAGGATATTGGGGTTATTTATTTATTTATTTCACGAAGCGGAGATAAGTAGGGTTTCAAGCTCGTCGACGAATATGGATAAGGATAAATCTCAGGCTCATGCAGGTGGTTTCTCACAGAATTGGGAAGGATTCGGATTGAAATCAGAGCCGTCTCCATCTTCTTCACCATCTCTACCCCCGATACCGCCTCATGGCCCGGGTTCTTCCGATACTGGCCATTTCAGCCATGATCTTAGCAGAATGCATGATAATCCACCCAAGAATCGGGGTCATCGTCGTGCACATTCGGAGATTATCACTCTCCCTGATGACCTTAGCTTCGATAGTGATCTTGGTGTTGTAGGGACTGGTGACGGGCCTTCTTTTTCTGATGATACTGAGGAGGATTTACTTTCCATGTACCTTGATATGGATAAGTTCAACTCTGGCTCCTCTGCAATGTCACCGTTTCAGGAGGTGGAGCAATCTTCTGCTCCTTCATCAGGTGGGATGGTGTCCGGAATGAATGTGGGTTCGGGATCACTCGATATGGGAAGTGGCCCGAGTGAGAGAACAAGAGTTAGGCATCAGCATAGCCAATCAATGGATGGTTCCAGTAGCATTAAGCCCGAGATGCTTATGTCGGGTTTGGAGGATCCTTCAAATGCTCATTCGAAGAAGGATGCTGCTGCTGCTAAACTTGCAGAGCTTGCTCTCATCGACCCAAAGCGAGCAAAGAGGTATTCCCTTCTTGTAATAACTGCCGGAAAATCTGCTACTGTGCTGTTAATCATTCTGTGATGTCATCAATTCTTGTGACAACCTTTGAAAATATATGCGGTGTGCTGTTAAATATATTATATTATGACATCAACAACATGCCATGAGGCATGAACTTGACTTGTTTCCAGCTATGCCTTAGTATTTTATAGTCTTGCATTTGATTTGCTTAACTTGTGCTTTCCTTGATTGTTGTGTCTAATCTTGTTTATCTCTGTTGATTTCACTCTCAAGTTTCCTGCATTGTGTTTGATCTTGTTTACTGTGATTTGCTGTTCATGTTTATTTTGCTCTTAATCCATTTTCCGATTTTCGATTTACCTGTAATTTTTGTTTTCTTAAATTAAATTTATATTTAGTTGAACAAATATATAATTTTTCTATGAATCATATACATCACTGAAGAAAATGGATGTTAAGCAAAGGATAATGAAAAATGATCTGATGTTTGGATAACTTTGTAGACATCATAGGAAATGATGGTACCCTTAGACTAAATTAACATTTGATGGAATAATATAAAGCTCTTATCATTGTATCTTCACAATAACTATTTAATCCTTAAAAAATATAAAAAATAAAAATATTGCATAAATTTTCCTCAAATTCTCCCATTTGCTATTTCCTGCACAGAATTTGGGCAAATCGACAGTCAGCTGCAAGGTCCAAGGAAAGGAAGATGCGCTACATTGCAGAGCTTGAACGAAAAGTACAGACCTTGCAGACCGAAGCAACTTCCTTATCTGCTCAGCTTACACTTTTGCAGGTAAGTTCTGAATACTTACTACTCAAAAAATGAAAATTTCACATGGAATTTGTGATATGTAGTTGTGTACATATCTCTTCCTTTTCAGCAAGATGTTTCGCTGAAGTAACTGTTTTCCATTACTCTTTCCAGAGGGACACTACAGGATTGTCTGCTGAAAACAGTGAGCTGAAACTGCGGTTGCAAACAATGGAGCAGCAAGTTCATCTGCAAGATGGTAAGTTTCGCAAATTGAATCATTTTCTTAATTGTCTTTAATTGCATCGATGGAGGGTTGTTGTAGTAGTTTGCATATCCTTTTTGGCCTAATACTAGTTTGCATATCCTTTTTGGCCAAATACTAGTTTGCATATCCGAGTTGGCATATTATGCTAGGAAAAGTAGAAATGTGTTGTCCATACAAAGATTTAAGGTAAAAATTGGCCGGCAGAATATGATGATTAGGAGTAGGAAATCGCTGATGTCTTTTTTTTGGTGTCACAGTAGCTTTGATGTGTGTTTGATTAGAATAATGTCCAGTGTCCAGTTTATGCACATATTTTGATCAAGTTTCACAAAAAATGCATCATTTTGCTGTAATTTCTTCTTCAGCACTGAACGATGCACTGAAAGAGGAAATCCAGCACCTGAAGGTGCTGACGGGGCAGGTACTGCCAAATGGTGGGCCAATGATGAACTTTTCTGCTTATGGATCTGCCCAGCAGCAGTTCTATCCGAATAATCAGGCAATGCACACTCTCCTGGCTGCACAGCAATTCCAGCAACTCCAAATTCAATCCCAGAAACAGCAGCAGCAACAGCAACAGCAGCACCATTTTCAACAGCAGCAGCAGCAGCAGCAACAACTTCATCAGCTCCAGCTTCAGCAGGAACAACAGCAACAACTCCGAGGATCCATGGCGGTTTCATCTGCCCACAAAGACAGTAGTGGTGCTGCCTTTGCAGATAATCCCTCTGCCATGAAGGACTGAGATGAGAAAACCCCCACTACGCTGCAGTCTTCGTTTTAAAAATCTTTTATTTATTCTTTCCATCTTCTTCTTCATCACCCATCTCTAGCTCTAGTTCATTGGTCATCTCTAGCTTCTAGTTAATTGGTCTGCCCCTGTTTTTCGATGTAAGACATGCTACTCTCTGCCCTGTTCCAGAGTTTGCTCTGTTTTTTGCGATGATGTTTATTGTTAACAGCGGTCTGTATTTGTGTATGTCGGATTGGTGATCTTACAGGGTGTTGTTCAAGTAGTGGTTTTAGTTCAATTCCCATAAAAACTGCTTTTCATTTTTTCATCCTGTTGTGGATAATGCATAATTGCAGTAGTTGGAGACAGCCAAGAGTTGGTTCAAGTAGCTAGCTGCCTTTTAACCAATTATTCACTGAGTTGCTCTCTCAATGAATGCTGGAAAACCTTTAATTCACAGCTCGTGGACTATTATTTACTTGTTCAACTTTATTTGTGTTCGTCATTAACTTAGCTGATCAAAGCTGATGTAATTAATTTATTTTTGGCCATAAGCTGATGTAATTAGTTGACAATAAGATACATAACAAATCTACATCACTGAGTAGCCTGGACCGCCGCCTCCTTCTGGTACTGTCCACTCGATGTTCTGTTTAGGATCTTTGATATCACAAGCCTGAAAAATTACAGCAGCACAAAAAATATAAAACAAAGGAAAATCAAGAATGCGATGATTTTGACTACGATTATGATGATGATTTTACCTTGCAATGTAGGCAATTTTGAGCATTTATCTGCAACTTTGGATCACCCTTTTCATCTGGGACATACCTATAATATTTTTATAAGATGAAAATGACTTATCAAGCCCATTCAGTGCAGATTAGGAACTAAATGCATACATAACAGCAGGCAGAGTGCAAGATGGCATTACTCATATACACGAGCAGGGCAATATCGTGATTCGGGTGCGGCGAAATCGGGAAAATTGACATTTTCGGGTATCCGGGGGTCCTTCAAACGAAGATGAGGTGGTTGATCATGGTCATGGTTTGTATTGCTCCTACATCAATAGTAACATTAAATGCATCATCATGAAGAGAAAACCGAAAAATCAAGATTGTCCAGAAGAAGATATATATAGTCTATAAAAATGATAACTTCCATGAAGTTTTCAGCGGATTAGAAATTGGAGCTCAATCAATCTTTCATTTCCGTACCTGTGTAAAGATGTGGGTACATCAAAAGACAGAACCCCGTCAGGTCTCGGGTATTCAATGGGAGAGTGTAAGTTTGCCACCTGCAGTGATCTTTGACTGATCAAGACTCTGAAGAACAATAAGTCCGAACTTTTCATATTCGGCAGTTGGAATTATCAATCTATCTACATTATTCTGATGGAGCCATGGCTGAGACAATAGTTTGTTCCAATTTCATAATCAAAGTACTTTTTTTAATGGTCGGTGGAAAAAAAATTAATGAAGGCGACTCACATCTGTTGCCTCATGATCTGGTTTCCCATGCTTCAATGTGAAAGGCAGCTTTCCTTTGAATATATAACTGCAATGGAGGATAAAAAGAGAATCAATAAAATCAAAAGAGTCGGAAAAAAAAAAATGGAGTGCAAACGTTATATAGTAGAAGAGATCTTACTGTTCAATAGCACTTACAGCCAACCCAGGAACAAGCCCATATTCAAATGCCTTGACAAAAAAGTAATAATATATTAAGGAAAAGTAAACCCGGCAAATGGATATCACCAAATCATATCATGAAGTAGACTGGCTTACGCTGTTTTACAATTTTGTTTATGCAGAGAGAAAAATTGAGCACGACGATCTAATTATTTAGTTAATCTGATAGACAGATAAAGATATAGCTATTCACTGACCGGTCTATAGTTGCGTGCGCTGTGAAGTTCTTCCCATATCCATGACTTCTGTAGTGCATCCCAATATGATTCCATACTTGACCCATCTTGAAGCGCAGAAAATGCAGCCTCTGCTGCTAAAATACCTGAAAATGAAGAACTTCAGAGTTCCCTTGAGATTCAAGACTACATTGATAAAAAAAAAAATCTGCTATTCCCCATTCTGAACAATTTAGTAGATCTTGGCAAAAAAAAAAAAAAAGTTAGTTTGATATGATTACTTGGCTAAAACAAATTATTGTCCATCATTTACTCTTCACTAACCATTAATAATATGAAAAACCATAATCATCAATGTTGGCTTGGATGAAACAATGAAAGTTGTACCTGATTTCATAGCAGTGTGAGTTCCCTTTATCTTTGGCACATTTAAGAATCCAGCTGAGCATCCAATAACTGCTCCTCCAGGAAAAATTGGGTACGGAATTGACTGAAATTAAACTAGCATTATCATCAATGTCAAATAATGACAAGTACAACTTTCTCAACTGATATATAGTAATAAAAGCTGTTTCTTTCCAGACCGTTTCAAAGAATTTTAACCGAAAAATTAATATTTTTTTCTTCAAGTGGATCTGCTTAACCAACTTAAGCAGCTGGTAGGATTGAGTCACAATGGTAATTGCCAAAGTATTTATTGGAAATGTGATACTACTGGAAATAAGAATTATATAATTCGCTCGTGGCTCTGTGAAAGACAAAAAGGAAGAAAAATGCGATTGACAATATGTCTCACCTGAAAACCACCCTCGTTTAAAGTGCGAGCTCCATATTGAAGAACACTTCCACCTTCTAATAATGGTTTAATCGCAGGGTGATGCTTAAGTTTCTGTCATAAGGAAACAAAAGAATATCAGATGAGATATTTCTTCTTTGCATAAATAAAAAAGAATGAAATTTAGGACTTACTAGCGCATTGACTTGGAAATGCAATTTATTTGGAGAAGGAAGATGAAGTAAAAAAGTGCACCTTTTCAAAACAGGTCTTTTGTTTACCTGGAACTCCTCGTATGGATTCAAGTAAGGGTTATGATAATTCAATGCAACCACAAGTCCAATTGCTACCTGAACTGAGAAAGCAGAATGTCAAAGACATACCAGTAACTTCACGCAGAAACAAATACACAAAAAAGTTACTTGAGATCATTACTTACACCTATTTCACATACAAATAAAATTTTCGTACCTGTCGGTCATTCATGTGGTATAAGAAAGATCCCCCATATGTTTTGTGATCCAAGGGCCACCCCAATGTATGGAGAACGAGACCAGGTTTGTGCTTAGTCTCATCAACTTCCCAAACCTACAAAATTTGGACTTCTAAATTAAAAATTATAAAGAATTGTGTCAAACTATATTATAATACCACTGAAGTAATCTACCTCTTTGATTCCTAAAGCATATGTCTGGTGTTGCCCATGCCCCTTTTCTCTTAAGTTGTATTTTCTCAAGAGCTTCTGCTAAACCAAGTCTTTATTAACTGAAATGTAGCTGATATAATACAGCAGCGGATTTATATAAGTGGGCTTGCTAACCTCTGATAGTGATCCTCGACATCCCTCGCCAAGGAGTGTTAACCGACCTGCGATCCTTTTATTTCAGTATATGTCGAAGATGGTCTGAATATATATGAAGCATTTGTAACCATGCATCAGCTTCTATATCATGTTGTGTTATTTTGCTGCTAAGACATAGTGACTTCTTTACTGTGTTTAAAAATCTAGAAACGAGCTAGAAAAATCACAACTCAAAGCTATTGCACATATTAAAAGCCACCTCCTACAGTACCTTAAACCATATCAAGAATATATGTGTCTGTGTGTAAGGAATGCCACAAACAGTGAAAATTAGTGTGAAAATTGAACATTTTCCATTTCAGAAAACTGTTAGCTATCCCACTCTATCGCTTTTGTCGTGATAAGGTAATTTTTTCACTTTCACACTGACCTTTTAATTCTACACCACGCTGAAAAGTGTCTTTCTTTGAACCATCTTTAGCTATACCCATGTCATTTGTTGCAATCCCGACAACCTTGTCATTGGCATCATATAGTATCTGGACAACTAAGCGATGTTTAGTTATGACTTGATGAAACTTCTAACATTTTTTATACCATGAAAAAAAAACCGCACCTCACTAGCTGCGAACCCAGGATAAATTTCCACACCAAGTTCTTCAGCTTTAGTTCCCAACCAACGTACCAACTGACTCAGGCTGATTGCATAGAAACCACAATGATATGCAGAGTAGTCATGAAGACATATCAGCAAGCATGATTTCTATTTATGATAGTAATTGACATTTCAAAATAGTGACATTTGTTGGCTATCAGCTATTTATTCATAATATAGGAAATGAAGAACTGTGGCAGAGATAACTAAAAAAACTGTAGGTGAAAATTCTTGAAAAATATTTTAAGATCCAACAGTAGAGTGCTAAGACTAGCATGTAAGTTACCTGATGACATAGTTTCCCTTGTTATCGAAAGGTGAAGGAAGTGAAAATGCACGATCCTTAGTGAGAAACAAAAACTTGTCTGAAGAAACAGGGACATGAATTGGTGCCTGATAAAAAAAAAAATTAAAAAGAAGAAGAAGAAAACTGAACAAGCTAATTATCTTACATACTAAGTCTTAGTCTAACTACTCTTCATGACCACAAATAAGCGACAAACATCATCCATTTTTATGATATCTTCACCGCGCTAATGATTCACACAAATAAAACAAGAATTGAAGGGGAAAAAAATTTCAAAATTCAGTAACACGTTTGAGATATTAAAAGAGATAAGCTTCTCTGTGAGTATGACATGGTTTTCGTATCTATTACATCAAGCAATACAAAGTTCAGGAATCACAAGTTACTGGTGCAAAAAAATGAAAAAGAAAACCGACATCAACCGAAGATATACAGAAAACTCAAACCTGTTCATTTTTCCAGTCCGGAAGAAGCTCATTCAGTGCCCGCGGTTCAAATACATTTCCAGAGAGTATGTGAGCACCTAAAAGTGACATAATGGCTATGAATGAAGATAAACACCATTTTCAGGTCTACACAGAATCAAACTAGTCAATAAGCAAAAGTAATATTCTAGGAAGTTTGTTCATATGATACAAGATGAGCATCATTACTCTGAACACAGAAACTAAGATGATTGACCAGAAACACTGAAAAAAAGTGAACCGACACAAGGAATGGATTATATTGAAGCTCAAGCATAATCTTGAGGAAAAAAGCATTAGCCATAAAAAAAACTAACTGGGTTGAAAATTGTTAAATTGTATGCATATGAATAAATTAGTTGGCTAAAATATATACGTAATAAGTAAGTCCATACCCACATCTGCTCCTTTCTCTACGACACAGACTGATAAATCAGAACCCTTTTCTTGACACATTTGCTTCAACCTTATTGCAGCTGATAATCCAGCAGGTCCAGCTCCAACAATGACCACATCGTACTCTACCGAATCCCGTCCCGCTTCACTGGTGAATCTCCGCGCTCTTCCCACATGCTGCCGCAGAAAATCAAACCAATCATTATTCGAATCGGGAGGATTTCGTCCGTACCCATATGAAATTTCGCGGTGAAATCCAGCAACCGAACTGAAAAAACGTAACTTTCCAAGGCAATTAGATTTCTTAGATAGAATTGATCGTAGCCTTTGCATGATTGTAGTTGTTAATCTATCTGAATTTGGGGAATGTAGTAGATTCGACGATGATTTATGCAGACAAATGGAAGGAGTGTTTCCTTACGTAGCTTGGTATCTCTGACAGGAAGCTGACATATCAAGCTCATCTCTTGTATTTCCATTTTCTGTTTTGGGCTGCCATTAATTGAAATATTTATCTTTAGTCCTCAAACTCTTGATTGTGGAAAACTTTTTGGGACATTTCTACGGTTCTTCACAAATTTAGTTACTTTTGTTCTGTGACTTGATAGTTTGATTAATTACGTTTCAAAATTATAAAATAATTATAAACTAACAATTTACCCCTTATCTCAATCAGTTTTCATCATGTTCTCCATTGTGTTTTTGTATCCTTCATCAATTTATCAAATTTTTTTTTTATGAAAAAACATCCTTTTTTAAAAAAAAAAAAAACAAACTGTTATTTTTTTCAAAAATTTTCTTTAAAAAATCGGTCACTGTATTCAATCCGAATCATTGCTAGGTGACGCTTACTGAATTCGAACCCACTAGCTGTTAGAAATTTGAAAGGGTTCAAATCCAATTGGGTTAAGGGTCTTTTGGTATCACATGTTTGCAAAAAATACACTGTTCGTACCATTAGTATTTTTTTGTACCATATTGGTACCACATGTTTCCATTTTGTACCGTTTGCATACCACCGTTAGTATTCCGTCAAAAATTGCCGTTAAATGGCATGTGCCATGCACGTGAGCAGCCCAAAACTTTCAATTTTGTTACTATTTAGTCCCTCTAATACATCCCTAACTTTTATTTTGTTCAATTTAGTCCTAAAATTTCAAAACCAAACCATTTTTTTCAAATTGACCTAGCCGGACCTAGCCATGGGTTATGTCCGACCCAGGGTCAGGGTCGCCTGGGTCCGGTGACCCCGACCCAGGGTCGGACCTAACCCTAGGCTAGGTCCGGCCATGTCAATTGGGACCTAGCCCCAATTGAGTTAAATTGGGGCTAGGTCCCAATTGACCTAGCCGGACCTAGCCTAGGGTAGGTCCGACCCTGGGTCAGGGTCGCCTAGGTCCGGTGACCCCGACCCAGGGTCGGACCTAGCCCATGGCTAGGTCCGGCTAAGTCAATTTGGAAAAATGGTTTGGTTTTGAAATTTTAGGACTAAATTGAACAAAATAAAAGTTAGGGATGTATTAGAGGGACTAAATTGTAACAAAGTTTTGGGCTGCTCACGTGCATGACATATGCCATTTAACGGCCATTTTTGACGGAATACTAACGGTGTATGCAAACGGTACAAAATGGAAACATGTGGTACCAATTTGGTACAAAAAAAAATACTAATGGTATGAACAGTGTATTTTTTGCAAACATGTGGTACCAAAAGGACCCTTGACCCAATCCAATTTGACGGTGTTTACCGAAACCCATATAGCAATCTTGATGCTGGGCTGGAGGGTTTGAATTTGGTATTCGATTTTGTTTTTCCTTTTTTATTGAATTTTTTTTAATAAATTTTTTTGACAAATTTGACGAAGAACATGATGAAAAAGAAGAACATAATGAAAAATAAATATAAAAATTATATTTTGGAAACGAAACTAAACAGTCACATTTGAAAACATAGGTAATTAAAAAGTATACGTTTGAACCAAGCGGTTACATTGTTAAACATAAGTAAACAAACTACATATTAACTACGGCTGCAATTCGTGCAGGCCATTTGAGTTCGTGTCGTGTTCTGGGGGTCAGCCCAAACACGACCCAGTCCAACATGAAAAACTGGCACAAAAAACCTATAGTAAATTGAATAAAAAAATTAATATTTAACCATTTTAGTTTTAAACAACGTGTTATATCGTGTCGTGCCGTGTCACTAATATCAAACCCAAATCCGTAATTTTCGTGTCGGCCCATCGTGTCGAGCTCGAATTGCCAGCCCTAGTATTAACCTTTTTATTTACATTTTACTATTGCCATAAATAAGAACTTCATATGAAAATTGACATTACCAGTGATATGATGCAAATTCAAGATGTGACTAAAAAATTCGTACTTATAAATTTTTACTTATTTTACTATTAAGTTCACCATAATAATAAAAATAGCACAAATAGAGTGCTTGTGATGCATGCTAGAAATTCACGAACTTTTCCTCAAAGGAAACACGTTTTATTAAAACTTAGCGTTAACAGAAGAAATGGATTGCAATCGAATAACAATGTGAATTACCAAATTGCTAGTTTACGTTTGGGCATTCAAGTAAATTGTTAGATGAATTTTGTAGACAAACAACTAACTCAAGTTTTTTTCATTTATGGACAAATTGCAAGCTCTGTGAAATATATTATGTTTAGTTTAAATAGAATAAGGTTAATAACCTATGAAATGTCTGAATTTTGACTCATGTGAACCGGAGAGGTCTGAATTTTCAAAAGTTAATTTGGAAGGTCTGAATTTTCAACTTTGTTGAACTTTGATTTTCCGTCCATTTTTAGGGTTAAATTTAACAGAATTGTGTGAAATGACACTTTTAACCCCTTTTAATATTTTTTTTTATTTAATACCTTATTTGAGAAAATGTGAAACGACAAAATTACCCTTGAAGTCAAATTAAGAAAATGCTTTTTTTTTTCTTTAAGGGGCATTTTCGTCTTTTTAGGTCAATCATTTTCGGAGGGCATTTTCGGGATATAAGTTTATTTCCGGTTACATGCCAAGCATGTGACCAAATTCCGTCAATTTTAACGGCAAAAATTGACGGAGACCTCTTACTTCAACAAAGTTGAAAATTCAGACCTTCCAAATTAACTTTTGAAAATTCAGACCTCTCCGGTTAATATGGGTAAAAAATTTAGAAGTTTCATAGGTTATTAACCCAATAGAATAAGTGTCACGGCTTAAGCCCGGATGACTGCCTCCACTAGCCTAATTCAGACTGTCTGAGCCTGTTGTCCTCACTTGGACCTAAAAAATGAGGAATTCCTATTTGGTTTGAGTGGTATCTGTTGGGATCAAGTTGATGTGGCTCTTAGCTTTTGGAAGTGGACTTCGAGGTGTCGCATTTGGCTAAATCACTTAGGTGTTTATCTCGACATCACAGGGTACTCAATTTTCTTTGGAGTCTTTTAGGGCGTTAACCTGAAAAGGGGGTGGTGGATCTTCCCCTGATTTTACTCTGACACTTAAGTCAGTAATGGAGTATGAGAGTAATACTATGAAAAGTATATGAAAGAATATGTAATTATAATGAAAGTGTTCCCCTATTTATAGTGAGAGTTTACCGACTTTAAATGGCGGCTACCCTCTTGAGAGGGTTTCTGTCCAGAGTCGGCACAAGCAGGTGACAAGTAGGTTGCCACCTTACCATTCCTTAACGAGGAAAGTTTCTTCATGACAGCTAAAGCAGATGATAAGCAGGTCGCTACCTCACCATTCCTTAAGAGGAAGGTTTCTTCATGGCGGCTGAAGCAGGTTGCCACTTGTCCCTTCCTTAAGAGGAAGAATTTTCTCAATAGTACCTGGCTGCCGACTCGACTCATACCTTAAGAGGGAGACTTTTTTAGAGGGCTCGTCGCCATCCTTCAAGAGTTGTATTAGTCGTCGACGTCTTTAAAGTTTGGTGTTGACCATTTATCTTTACTTATTCGTTCTGAGTACGATTAGTCGTTGACTCTCTTTGAGAGTCCCGACTTAAATGCTTCCAACTATCCATTAGTCTGTCATCTATAATCGTAACCCAACAATATTCATCTTGCTCATATAGACTTCCAATCACTATTTTCTATTTTGTGGTACTACTAATTAGGAGGTATTCCAATCTGTTATGTGACTAACCCACATTAAAAAAAAAAAAAAAAACCGAGAATTTGATATAAAATGACAGAATTATTTTCATCCTGCCAATATAGTGTTTGCCACCTCGTTTTTTTTTTAAAACCTGAAATTCAAATTATAAACTTAGAAAAATTTTGATGGTATTTTTATCGGTAAACCAAGTTCCAATTAGATTTAATACCGATACATTCTTTTCAATAGTACGTACCCGCTAAATGCACAAACCCGCTAAATGCACAAACTAATGACACTTTTACAATCTCGGGACGAACTCGGTCGAGTTCATTAAGATCCAATATAGGCAACACATAAAAATCAATTCAATTTAAGATTGGATTAGTAGCACCGACGAAGCCATACCATACGAGGGCTAGAGCCTAGAGGGCACAATTGTCCCATCAATTTTAGAAAAAATATAATTATGTTACGGAAGTAGAGAGGTAATAGAAGATGGAACTTGAGGATGTCTTATTATCACACCTAAGGAGCCCTTATATAGGGATTACATATACTTGTGGAGGAAGTAAATTTAATACTAGGAAAGTCTAAACAAGGAAGATCGTATATACACGTAATATTGAACATCCACTAAATATATTCATAACACTCCCCCTTGGATGTTCTTAAGGGAATTGTGCCTCGTTAAAACCTTACTAGAAAAAACCCATTGGGATAAAAATCTAGTGAAGGAAAAAGAGTAGACAATTATGGATCCCTTTTTGTAAGCTGCCTCATTAAAAACCTTACCAGGAAAACCCGATGGGATAAAACCTTGGTTAAGGGAAAAAGAGTGCAGCGGTGTAGATTCTCCCCCTAATGTTGACATCGCGTAATTTCATTAAGTCGACGCAATCCAATCATGTTCGCCAATATTCCAGATGTCGCAGTCGATAAAGCCTCCTTGAAAAGATCCGCTAGATAGTCATATGAACAAATTCGTTGTATGAAGAATAACTTGAGGCGAATGTGTTTTGTATGTCTCCTTTGATATAACAATCTTCAACTCGAGCTATATAACCTGCATTATCTTCATATATATATATACAATATAATGCTACATTTGAAAATTGTGCACTTCCATGTTATAACTTACGTTTGTGTAGCAAATTAATTTAGGTCTTGATTCATCATGATATTAAACTCATGGAATTCTTACAATCATTAATGTACTCAATAAATGTGTTTATCTATGCAAAATAGCTTCAAGACATTTTTTTTATAGGACAAGATTATTTTCAATATTTTAAGTACTCGATCTTCAGGCCGAGCCAAACCTTTGTCCTTTCAATATATTTTGTCTGAATTTAACATCATCAATAAATTGATTGTATTTACAAACTCTTCACAAGTTTCAATATCTTTAAATTCTCCCCCTCACGTGATGCCCCTTTCGGCTATAGCGTGATCAATTCAACTTATCAAAATATCAGTTTTCTTAATTCGCATAATATCATCTGATATATCTTAGCTCAAATGAGCTATACATTGTGGAGAATATAACATAATTTGCCTGTATTATTTTAAATGGTACAATATCTTTATTATCCAACATTCTTGGAAAAATTTCATGCTAGCATTTTCAATCCTTCTAGGATTTTCACTTTAATTTTGCTATCGGCTATAAATAATTCATATGTGAGACGCATTCAAAACTTTTTATGTACTGCCAACGTAATAATATATTTGAAGGTGATTTTTCCACTAAATGATCCATATAATAAATGCCAGGATTTTACATATAACATTTGTACCACAGGTTGTGCGTATATATCTTACGACACAATTTATTTATGCGGGAAATAATTTGTATCCACTGGCTTCCACCTTATGCATTTTTCATGTTAATACTTGCGTCTTTTCAAACTTTGGCCAATCATAATACTTGTTTAACATATTGAGCTCAAGATCCTCGACTCCTCGTCTTGTTTTATGATTTCACTCATGAATAATATTCAAAACTGTTGTCGACAACTTTTTATTTTAAGGTTCCATCACTTCCCGTTAATGACATAACTCATTGAGATTTCTTTATTGTAATCACTTTCAGGTACCTGAATCACTTATGGGGTTTCATATTTAGTTATGTCTTTACTTCTTTTGGGAAATCACCTCCATAATAAGACCATATTTATCTTGCTCCATTCTTTTATTAAAAAAATTCTTTGGAACCAATATCGCACGCTTCAGACGAGAGTTATTTTTCATTATAACCTGTCCAATCAGAACATTTCAAAATTGGAGCATTTGCAGCTGTTACTTGACTTATGACTTTCTAGGTCTCATAAAGTCACTTATTGGCAGTATTTGAAAATGTTTTTCTCTTTGAACTTCAGGTTCATATTCTCATTGTGCGAGGATCTAAATGAGATAATAACAAATTTTTTTTTTTTTTTCCAGTCAATCTCTTTTCTGCCAGCTGCTTCTTTTCTCCCCCTAATGTTGGGAAAAGTTGTTCAACAATGACAATCAACACTCTTGTTTTAAATATATATATCAGTCATTGTTCTCAAATAATTGATTTATAGACAAAATATTTTTCTCAACATTCCAGACCCATGTTTGTGCGTTGCGGTGGAGTAATTCAAACATATATCGCACACCATAATATTAATGTATGGAAAATTTGTCTCTTCACCAAAAATTGGTTGTAATGGGGAGAAATGTGATTTAACATTGGCTTGATGCGCAATTATATTGCTGCTTTCATAATAGCATGCATTTGTACTCAATTTGCTCTAATTGGCAGCAGTTTAGCTATGTAATTGGAGGATCTTTGTAACTTTCATGCTAAACTGCAAATCTAGACATGTAGTTATCTGAATCTTGTAGTAAATATCAACTTTCAATATCATAATCATTCTTTATTACATAATCTGGAAATTTTGCTATTGCAAATTCGTGATAATTAATGCACATGCGACCATATTGTAGATGCATCTTTCAAAATAATATATCGGTCCACATGGCAGGTGAACGGGCCCATATTCACCTTTATTATTTCCATAAATAATGGAATTTTATCCCGAACTTAGTTGATGATGATCACATAATGAATTTTCCTTTGAAAGCAATAATCATTATGATTTATGGAGAATCTTCAGGTTCTTCCAAATAATGTACTGCGCATCTTAAGTGATCCGGAATGGTCTGTAACCGGTCACGCCAAATATCATATTATATGGGTAAAACTTCGTGTTTACCTCTATAAGAATCAGTAAACTTCTGGTTTACCGAATATATAATCAATCATGCCAATATTGGCGGTAAACTTCTGGTTTACCTGAAATTTTTTCATTATCTGCAAGAGACATATTTCTTCTAGGATCTTCATGATCATTTATTTAAGACTCATGATCTCTTAGGATCTTCATGATCCCTTATTTATAATAATTCATGATATACATGATTCATTCTTATACAAGACGATCTTTAATTCACAAATACAATGTTTCAGATCCTATTTTTTCATACATTTTAGGATCTTCCGGATCCTAAAATTATCAATTTTTGAGCTTTTGAAAAACTCATGATCTTGGATCATTTTATAATAAAATGTAATAAACGTAATAATATATGTATATAATAAATATAAGGGTTAAAGGTACTTTTCATACCACATGTTTGACCGAATATGGCTTTTAGTACTGGATGTTTAGTTTTGTATACTTTTGGTACCAAACGTTTGAAAAAAATGTGGGTTTTGGTACACCCGTTAGTTGGCTGTTAGTTTGGCCGTTAAATGACATGTGCAAGTCACGTGATCAACCCTAAACTTTTGATTTTGTTCAATTTAGTCATTCAAATATATTCCTCACTTTTATTTTATTTAATTTAGTCCTAAAACTTCAAAATCGGACTAAATTAAACCAATCGAACCCAATTGATCTAGCCTCATTTAGGTTCAGTTAACCCAATTGGGGATAGGTCCCAATTGGGTTCGATTTTGAAGTTTTAGGACTAAATTAAACAAAATAAAAGTTAAGAATATATTTAAGGGACTAAATTGAACAAAACCAAAAGTTTAGGGTCGATCACGTGACTTGCACGTGTAATTAAATGGCCAAAACAAACGACCAACTAACAGATGTACTAAAGCCACATTTTTTAAAACGTTTGGTACCAAAAGTATACAAAACTAAACACCCGGTACTAAAAACCACATTCGGTCAAACATGTGGTATGAAAAGTACCCTAAACCCTAAATATAATGCAGTGCAAGAAATAAAAATATAAATGTAAAGGTAATGCAATAAAAAAAAATAACAGTATATGTAAATAAAGTGCAAAAATGTAAATATAAATATAAAAATTAAGGGAACTATAAATTCATAATTATTGATCTTCAAGATCGTAATATCGGATCTTCAGGATCCGTCATTTATAAAGAATGCATTTTTCTTAATCATAATATCCCATATTTAATAATAATATATGCAATGACTTTTTTTTTTTTTTTTTTCATTTGAGGCTAATCTTTGCCTAGTGTCATCGCACTTCATATGAATAAATTTCCCGCTTCATCATATAATTAAATTTTTGTTAGCGTCATCGCGCTTCTCAAAATTATCATTCTTCCAAATCAATTGGATTTTGCATTCTTTATTTGTAAGATGCATCATCTTTCTTTATCGATATCATGACGATGCTAACAATTTTATCTATTTCAAAATCAAAATCAACTGTTTCTATGACCATGAAGATTATAACATATTTGTATTTATACTTTTAAAAGGTCATTATAAATTATATCACTCACTTCAGGGAGTGGATGCTTTCATTGCTATAATCATAATCTACAACACTCGCTTCAGGGAGTGGAGTATATCCTCATTATAATCATAACTTATGACGCTTACTTCATGGAGCGTAATATTTGCCTCTACACTCGCTTCAAGGAGTGGAGCAATATCAATACATATAACTTTATGTATGAAATAATTTTTCACATTTATGTGTATTCAATATATAAATACTACCAAAAAAAAAAAAAAAATTACCGACGTGATATCGTGTATTAACATCTTTTTTTTTTTTCGACATAAGTTATTTATTCAGCAATTTATTAGTAAAAAAAATTATCATATAAGATATTTAACCAATTCATATAAACAACATAACCAGAACTTGTTACTAGCTAGCAGTTGTACATAAACTATAACTATAGAAAATAAGACTTTTCATAGTCAGTAAAGAAAATAGAGATTTATCACCGAAAATCATAGTTTGTCATTACAGATTAAAATAATTATCCCCTAAGCAATTTCATAGTGGCTTTCAATTATTATTATCATATAAATATATATAGGCCATCGTTTAGGCAACAAGTATTCAAATTTAACAACTAAAAAACTGTCCAAGATTTACCCTATGTTAAAATTAGGTGTCTGAAGTTTGAAATGTTAAAATGGACTGTCCCAAGTTTCATTTTTGTTGAAATTTGGTGTCTCGGTGTGATTACTTTAGAGAAGTCAATTTCGACGAAACCGTTTGTCAAATTCGAGCTCTCATACACATTCCCTTCTCGTCATCTTGCCGGGACCATCACCTAAAAAGTTGGTCACATCCGGGCAAGTAAATCTCGCTCTATTGTCCTTGGAAAATGGCTCCACGCCACTATTCTAGAAACTTTTTTTTTAATATTCAATTTTTAGGTGAAATTTGACGATTTTGTGAAAAGTAAAGAGTGATGGATTGTGATTGTGTTGGTGGGTTGATGAAAATGATTGAATGGAGATGAAAAGACGCACAAAGACACCAAATTTCAACAAAAATGAAACTTGTGACAGTCCATTTTAACATTTCAAACTTCAGACACCTAATTTTAACATAGGGTAAACCTTGGACAGTTTTTTAGTTATTAACCCTATTGACAAACTAGTCTAAGCGATTTCCATAACGAATCATCTATGAACTGATTTTACTTTTTCAACGATTCATATCAAGATGTGAATAACAGTGTAACTAAACTTAACCAAATCCGAGTTAGTTTTCTTTGCTAACTTGTGGAGTCGGAATCATACATCGATCAATTATGTGTGTCATCTGTCATGTACTGTAAGATTGAATACGACTTGCTTTGTCAGAGTTTTGTTTAAGTAGTCTGTTGTGTCAACACATCGATCTCGAATCCTTTCTTAACTCGTACATATTCAACTAAACATTAAATTCCTGACACACAATAATTATAATAATTAGAATATGAATTATTAAATAGTCAAAATACGTAAGTAAATAAAGAAGTAATAATCTCCCTTTCAATGCAACACAATCAGATCGATTCAAACTCCAAGGAATCGTTGGTGGTTCTGATAAATCGGTTGATGGATTCTCAAAAGATTAGTTTGTGCCACTATCCTACTTCCACCATTGTTGTTCGAGCTTTTGTCGTGAGAATTTTATATCATGGTGGCGGTCTCTATACTTTCGTATAATATTACGATAAGGGTTGGAAATTTTTTTTTTTGAGCAATTCGTGCTGATAACGTGTTACGGAAGTAGAGAGGTAATAGAAGGTGGAACTTGAGGATGTCTTATTATCACACATAATGAGCCCTTATATAGGGATTACATATACTTGTGGAGGAAGTAAATTTAATACTAGGAAAGTCTAAACAAGGAAGATGGTATATACACGTAATATTGAGCATCCACTAAATATATTCATAACAAATTATTCTTACTTTTTTTTTGTCAAAGGAATTCATTCAAATAACAAAAATGATAGGGAGTCCGACAAAAACAAGATTCCGAACCTCCGAATGTGAGTGAATATGTATATGACCCAAAAGTTGTAACAATTTACACCATATGCCACTGAGTCTGAGTATGAGGATTTCAGAATCCTGAATTCGGACTCCCTATCAAAGCTCTTCAAATAATGAAATGAAAGTCGTTTACATCATGGTGGAAAAAACCCATATCCTTATTAACTAAAAATAAAAGAGAGGGCGGGGTTGTGAACCCCAATTGTCAATGCACGACATCTTTTTGGATTATAACGCGATCCAGTTTGCAGATTCATTTACTTTTCTAAATATAGCTCGCCATTTAACTTTGGGTATACTAGGGAAGCTATGTGGAGAATATTTTCTATAAAAGGAACCAACTGCCAATGGAATTGACGGACTTCATCCGTAAGAGCTCAAATCACTTCCCTCGCATCTAACTCTTTTACTATCTTGGGTCAACGCTCTTGGACAACAAGACGCAAGGCTTCCAGTATAGCTAAGGCTTCAAGAATCATGCTTCCATGCTGCAGCAATCATCGATTGAGTACTCCCGACTATAATACCAGTTGGGTCACGAGCTATGGCTCCTATAGCACCTGTCTTCGAGCTTTCTTCCAGAATGCATCACAGTTAATCTTGATAAAACATTGCTATGACTTTTCCCATTTCTACTCGCGATTTGTTCCAGCTGTTACTACGACTTGCTACGTGCAAATGCTTGTGGCTGCCCATAAATCTTAAAATTCATTGATTGCTTGAGTTGATGCACGACTCGGATCTGTGGCTTCATCTGCAAACATGGCTTTGCATCGTTTTTTCTATATGGCCCAACAAGCAACTCCTATGAGAGACCATCTAGCCTCCTTTTCACGCCTTGTAAGCCCGTCCATATTTCTCAGTTCTCCAAAGCAGCTTGCAATGCTTTGGTCTTCCATGAAATCAAATCGTGCATAAACTGTAGCTAGCCACACCAAATTTGTTCAGGAACATCGTAGCAGCATATGGTCACTTGTTTCCGGGTTGTTATAGAATACGCTTCGGTTGTGTTTATGCCTCTATGACACACAGAAGCTCTCACTGACAGCGCGTCTGAATTGAGTCGCCAACAGAAGGTACAGTACTTGGGTATAGTCTTAATAGCCAAAAGTTCCTTCCAAGTAGAGTGGGTTAGAGGTTGATGCACTTGTCCATCTGTTTGTTCTGCTGTAATGTCCTTGTAGATCGCTTTGACCTCAACTTTTCCGGTTTTTGACGAGGGCCATATTATTGTGTCTCGTTTCGAATCTGATCTGAGAGGGATGTTTCTTATAGCTCCATTTTAACTGCTTGATACACGCCATGGATGGGTTGGAGGTGCCAATTCGGACTAGATCTGTCTATAACTCATAAACTTTTAATTCCTACACACCAGAGTTTAAATTATGAGAGTTTAGACGAAAACCGGGCAGTGATGGATCCATCGATGGTTAAATATATCAATTATGTTCCCGTTCCCAAATAGCCATAGACCACCTTCCATGAGGACGTCTCTTCTCGCAAGAAGACTCGTCCATGCCAGGATGTTCGTCCTCCCTTCTTTGCCATGTGGAACTCTTGTCTATGAGAATATATTCCTTTAAGAATCTGTACCCAATAGGCCTCGAGGTTGTGCTCTAATTGCCAAGACATTTAGTTAGGAGGGCTAAGTTAAAGTGACGGAGTACTTTGAAACCTAAACCCCCCTGCACCTTTTGCCTTTATTAACGTTTCCCAGCTCTTTTAACGAATTTTTCTCACATTTCTTTTTTGTCCACACAAAAAACGAGCAATTAGTGCTTTCATCTCCGAGCACCATGTTTTCAGTAAGAGAAATAAGCTCATTGCATACGTTGGAATGGACACTACCACCGATTTAATGAGTGTTTCTCATTCCGCGTTGCTTAGGAAATTAGATTTTCATCTATTGAATTTGTTTTCAATACGCTCCTTAAAATAGGCTAAGGCATCCCTCTTTGATATTCTCCATATAATTGGTAGCCCTAGATACTTTCCCGGATTCTTCACCACATTTGCTCTCTAATTTTATTTATTTTGATTATTTTCACAGTTTGATTCTTGCTCTCTCAAAACACAAATTCTGATTTCGTGACGGATTACAAGGGTAAACTTCCGTACATATCAAACATTTATAGAAGATACCTTTTTTTCCCCAAGTAAATAGAAGATACTTTGAAAATAATGATTAACCACTTTTTCTCAGTCGATTTCCCTTACTTCATTTTTTATTTATAGGTAAAAATAAGTTGTCGGTACTCCGTATCTAATCATTGATTTTTATATGATATACAACTTGCAAAACATGACGTGCCCAGCCCCTCAAAAGCGACCATATCCATGACAATAATGAATCGAATGCACAGATTATATAACAACTCCAAGGAAATCGATAGCCACCAGTTTCTGCGGTTGAATTCAGAGCTTCAAAACCCCAAATCTAATAACATCCACACATTGCTTCGACCCTACTGGCCTGCATTGCTGTCTCAACCAGCGTTCTTCCTTTTGATCTGCAAAATCAATATCATATCCTTTCCCTCCTTATATTCAGCCGCATATTCTGTTCTCATTTCCTTATCTACACCCATCATCTCCATTTCCCAATTCATATTTGACAACCCTTTTTGCTACTCCTGTCCAATCCTCTCCCTAATTCCCTCTTATAGTTAGTTCTTGCGTGGAAAATTAGCACACTCTCTGTAGAAAAGGGTCCACACGTTTTTCAGCCAAACTCATCTTTCTATCTATCCAGTTCTACAAAAAGGTTGCAACTTTGTGAGGATTTCTGTACTGGGTTTCCGTTTTTTCTTGAATCTTGACACGGAAATCAGTAAAAACAGCGATTTTGGCATCTGGGTATCTTCTTGATCTTGAAAGGATCAATCAAAGTCTGCACCTTTGGCTTGTTGAAACAGTAAAGTTGTCGTTTTTAGGGGGAAAAATGAAAATACAGTGTGATGTGTGTGACAAAGCTCCGGCGACGGTGATTTGCTGCGCGGATGAGGCGGCTCTGTGTGCCAAGTGTGACGTGGAAGTCCACGCAGCGAACAAGCTCGCAAGCAAGCACCAGAGGCTGCACCTTGATAGCTTCAGTAACAAGCTGCCACTGTGTGATATTTGCAAGGTGAATATTCAATGCCTTGTCTGTAACTATTGCAGATCTAACTTTATTTGCTGTCCTTATTAGCATCTCTAAAAAAGATCTGATTTTTATTTTTAATAAATAATAATAATAATTAGAAATGATTAGATTCAGATGTTGCCGTAGGCAGGATCTTTAGAAATGCTTTAGATTTTGGAAAGCCAGTATTTTTTTTGAAGAATGTTATTTCCGGATCCAAATCTTGGTCTATCGTTATCTGAATTCTTTGCAGATTATGCATCAATTGTTTCTAGTCCCTAACGATGTATGATACATAAATACAGGAGAAACCTGCATTCATATTCTGTGTAGAAGATAGAGCTCTCTTCTGTCAAGATTGTGACGAACCGATCCATTCGGCCTCTAGCCATACTGCCAATCACCAACGCTTTCTAGCCACTGGAATTAAGGTGGCTTTGAGCTCCTCTGCGAGCTGTAGCAACGAAACCGACAAAACCCGACAGGACCCGCCGAGGAACAACGAGCCTCTATTAACTGCAAACATGTCTCAACAACAGCTACCTTCGAGTTTTGGATCTTCGTGGGGTGTTGATGAGTTCCTGCAATTTTCCGATTTCGACTCCACGGACAAGGTATTTGATCCTTAAATATGAAACTGTAGCTTATATCTCAATTCAGGTTGTGGGTGTATATACTAACAAATTTATTTATTTTTCTTCAAATTTGACAGCAGAAGGAGAGTTTTGAGTTTGGAGAAATAGATTGGATTACTGAAATGGGAATGATTGGAGATGAGATCCCTCAAGAGGCAATAGCAGCAGCTGAAGTCCCTGAGATCTCTTTGAAGAGATCAAATAACTATACTCCAAACAGATCTTCTAAATCCAACACGTTTTCGAAGAAGCCGAGGTTTGAATTTGATGTAGACGATGGTGATTACTTCACTGTCCCTGATCTTGGTTGAGTGTCACCGGTCTACAGCTTCCCTTTGACATGGAAAAGACCGGAGCTAGACTTTGTTGTTGCTTTTTAGGTTTTGGTTTTGATTTGGCATCTCTTAGCTAGCTGCAATATATGTTGTATAATTTATGTATAACATAGTTGTCATCAATGAATTTTCACGTCAAATGAGAATCATATAGTAGCTGTTGGCAAATTGATATGCATAAGTATGAAATGTTTGAAAAGGACGAGTGGTCATGATGAACAAGTAGCCAATTATGCTTAAACTGATATGCATCATCGAATAGGAATCACAACACAAATTATTCCCTCAACAAGGAAGATACAAAAACAATACTAGAACGTAGGTTAATGCCATACGCACCAGAGGAAACTGACTGAATACATCAAATAAGGAATCTTTTTAAGTAACCTATTTGATGAGAGGTCCAATGACTCGAGCTTTGCTAAATTTTCAAGTGATGACGGTATGTCACTTATACATTATTCAAGATTCATACTTATTAGTATCTTAAAACACTTTCTACATAAGTAAAATCATGTCAAGTAATTAATTATAGTGTTAAGAACCTAGAAGTGTTCTCACCTATTTTTTGTTGCTATCCGGTAGTATTTCAAGTATATGATTCTTTACCTGTCCGCTTTTCACCAAAATGGACGGAAAAATGACACGTGTCATGCACGTAATATCAATTACATCGTAAAGTTTATTTCAAGTTTCTAAACTTGAAAAAAAAATATGACTAACCCTAAACCTGACCATGACTCGATTGACCAAGCCAAGGCGCTTGTCTTAGCTTTGTCTCGGGCTAAACCTGGTTGCCCAATTGAGCCATGAGTAAAAAAAATTTCCTCTGAAAATTTAGGGACTAAATTGGTTGCGAGACAAACTTTAGAATATAATTTATAGAAGCACGTGTATGGCATGTGACATGTCCGTCAATTTTGACGGAAAAATTGACGAAAAACTGATAAGCAACGAATCATATACTTTGGGTATCAAATAGCAATACAAAATAATCGAGACAACTAATGGTAACATGTCGTAAAATTGAGGCCGCTTTTAAATTCTTAACATCCTATTGAGTGTTTCAGAACGTACCTAGATATGGCGGTTGGAAAAATTGAGTTAAAGAAGTCCTCGTAAATCCCCAATGATTGATGTTATCTCACCTTCAAATCTATTGTCAGAGAGATCAACAGCAATGAGAGCATCTAAGATCTTCGATAAATTAGTCTGTGTGCCCTTGTTGTACATTGTAAATGAGTACTCATAATATGTACCTTGTATCACAAATCCAGATATACTATGCCCCGTGTAACTTGGATTTCTTAAATCAGACGTCTGCATAGCATTCATTCCATTCTTCAAAGTGCTATGAAGTAAGATTTCCAGATAGGCTGTTCCCCGTGAAATGTCGATTATTATTAACTCAAAAAACCAAAACCCACCACTCATGTTTGGTATCATCCCAGCTGATCCGTGAAGTGCATTATCTTTTAGTATATTTAAGACCTTTAGTTGACAAGTGAACCTAACCAAGAAGGGAAAATGTCATTTATTAAATGACTTCCGGCATCGAAGAACTCTAGCCACACACAATTAGCCAGAGATCTCGGAATCTTCCCTTGAAACTGATCATTGTTCAGATCAATCTCTCCAGTTAGGCGATTACTTGAAATGTCAAGTACACCATGTAAAGTCAAATTGCAAAATGGGCAAGGGTATCTCTCCAGTGAGTTCATTGTTCGATAAGTTGAAATAGATGGTAATGGTAATGGAACTGGAACGGAGCCTTGCAACTTGTTGTAACTGGTATCTATATTGTTCAAATTTGGCCAATGAAGAAACAAGTGTGGGTCATCCAGACCTGTTATAAAATTGTGAGACGGGTCTATATATGTTAAGGACATGAATGATACTACACATCCACTGTGGAATTGAGCCCTCTATGTTGTTTTAGGAGAGATAGATTTAGAGCATTCAATTCCTGTAGTGCATAAGCAACTCTGGGAACTTGGACATCCGACAATAAGATAACCCAAAATATTCTATTAGAAGACAGATCAAGAGAAGTAAGCATGGAAACCAACCAACCAAGATGATCTTAAAAAAGGTAATTGTAGTGAATTTGATGAAGAAGAAATTTTGGTATTAAAAAAGTAAATACATCATCATCAGAAGAAATTATTTTTATTTAACAGAAATGAATAATATATATATGGGTAGCAACAAAACCTCCGCCCAAACTTATTGGGCCTTCATAGAAAAACGCCACCCACAAGAGAAAAAAATAGATTAATAAGTTTACTCTTCATTAAATCACGACCGTCCATCCCATTCCTGAAGCAGCTTCTCGGCTCCATCTACGGCAACTCCAAAGCGACGAACCGCGTCAAAGAGCGGCAGCACCATTTGACGGTGGCGAATCGGCCGCGATAGCTCCTCCGTGAGGTCAATCTCCACGTCGGTGACGCCGATCTCACTCAGGCGGATCCCTAGCTTCTCGCCGACGCGAGAGGCGATTCTGGCGTCCCAAAGGCCAGCGTAGGGCCTTGGTATGCAATTGAGCTTGGCGCGGTTGTGCGCGAGGAACTCCTGCTCCATCGACGAGGCCATGGCGATGATTGTCGAATCGACGGGGCTCGTCACCTGGGCGGTGATTTTGCGGCAGGAGAGGACCAATCGGAGCAGGTGCTGGTTTCTGCTTGCAGACATTGTAGATCGATCGAGACTAGATAGATGGCGGGGACAGCCCTGTACTTATATGGGAGAAGTTTAAGTGTTTAACTACAATCTACATATAGTTGATGAAGATTTCCTGGTTTAAGAACGTAGGAGGGCAAACTGAAAAAAGCAACCTACTCATAATCTCATTACTGATTTGATATTATTTTCAGAATAAATTTTTTCTTTGATTTTATCTATTTATTATTATTATTTTTTTTTTTTGGCCAAGATTTATTATTATTATTATTGTTGTTGTTTTAGATATAGATTTGATATTATCTTTTAAAATATATGTATTATTATAATCTAGATATATAATATATCTATAACAGTAAGCACGCTTTCACGAAAAAAAAAGCTCATTAAATGAATTTTTTATTTTGCCAATGGGATGTCATATAATTTGTCGATTTTCATTCGAGTATGCACACCACTTAGATCCAATTTGTGTGACCAAATTTGGCTAGAATGAGAGTTCAAATTAAAAGGATTCAGATTCTTGCCAATTTGCATTTGATCAAGTTGGGACGTCCTTACAGGTGGGCTCAAATTTATGTTATGGTGGGATCTTAATGTGAAGAAATTATTTATAGAAGATGGAACCGATTTATTACGTGGCGCGGATATAATACACATTCAAGAAATAATTTCTACACTCTCACCTGACACATGGTACAAATTCACTGGTTGAATTTGTACCACACGTCAACGCCAAATGGTAAATCGGTTCCAGTGAATAATTTCTACTTAATTGGAGCACCTTTGCTCCATGTACTCAGCAATGTGAATTTGAAATCGACATCTTAATTGGACCAAATTATTATAGGATTAGCAGCGGACCTACATATAGTTGAGGGGTCCATCGACTTTATATAATTTGTATAAATATAGTGTATATACCAGTTTTATCAAAATCGGACCGGCGGTCCAACCGGCTTCGAATCAGAATTGGAGCCCTGTACGGCCCGGTTCGAGCAATTCCGAAGGATGTAAGCGAACCCGATTTGAAATGCCGATTTTCGACAAACCGACCGGTTTTGAGCGGACCGGGCGGTTCGCCGGTCGGCCGGTTCGAACACCATAACCAAAAAAATAAAAATTTCAACAGAAACCCTACCTCCAAATACAGAGCGCCGCAACCAGAGTGCTTGCTCGGAGATAAACCTAGTTCCACTTCATCCCTTCCAAATTCAGTTCAAGTTTCTCAAGTCTAACTATTGATACCGTTTAAGATTAGAGAAAGTGTCGACCTAGAGGTGTTCTCTGTGTGAGAGCTAAATGTTCTATTTTTGACTCAAGTAGTGTTGATGAAGACACAAGTATAGTGAAATGGTCAGATTTTTTGCTAGTTCTTCTACCGCAAGAAGCTTCAGTTCATTGGTTTTCATCTCCTTGTAATAAGGTAGCTGAATTCGAAGATTTACCCTCACTTTGATTCTCCTAATATCTGTTCATTGCCCTTCCCATTTACAAAAGTTCAAACATCAAAAGACAACTTTGACCCAAGAAAAGAACATCCATGACTCCAGAAGAAAAAAGCATCAAGAAATATAATGTCAAATTTTGTAAAAGATGATTGATTTGAGACCCTGGTTTTTCATTGTGCTCAGAGATCTCCACATGTTTTAAACTGAACTAATGTGAAAGTACAGAACCCAGGAGCTTGCTTGTATACAGACACACAATCAGTTTTTTCTTGTGACGTACGGTACTCATCGACATACAAGGAGACTCTGCCCCTGTGCTTATTGCGTGGTTCAGTTGGATTTCTAGATAGATATATACATATACCCCAATCTGGAACTTTCTTGCTGCTTCCTTCAATTGAATTTCTATATATATTCCTGAAACTGCTGAGGATTCATATGTTTGGAACTCTAGTTCTTGCAGGAGATTCAATGAATTCTTGACAAACAAGCAAAGTTGTGAATTTTGGTAGTCCGTCATGAGGGGAATTCCTATAATAAAGAAATATAAATTCCAGTTTTCATAATCTTGATGTAAATATAATTTTAAATTCTGGAACCATTTTGGTTCTGTTATGTTGTTATAAATAGGGATTAAGTACATTTTCCTACCACTTCTTTGCATGGAATCCACTTTTGGTACCACTTCTATTTTTTTGTATACTTTTGGTACCAATTCTTTCAACTTTGTATCTTTTTGGTACCACGGTTAACTTTCCATCCAAATTGGCCGTTAAGTGTCATGTGCCATGCACGTGACCGCCCTAAACTTTTGAATTTGTTTCAATTTAGTCCATCTAATGCATCCCTAACTTTTAATTTGTTCAATTTAGTCCTAAAATTTCAAAACCATTTGAAATTTTAGGGCTAAATTGAACAAATTAAAAGTCAGGGATGCATTAGATGGACTAAATTGAAACAAATTCAAAAGTTTAGGGCGGTCACGTGCATAACACATGACACTTAACGATCAATTTGGACGGAAAGTTAACGGTGGTACCAAAAGGATACAAAGTTGAAAGAATTGGTACTAAAAGTATACAAAAAAATAGAAGTGATACCAAAAGTGGATTCTGTGCAAAGAAGTGGTATGAAAAGGTACTTAATCCCTTATAAGTATGATCAGAACAATGTAATTAGTGTAGATTAATTAAAATCTAATTAAAGTTGTTGAAACAAGTTAGCTGTCTCTTTAAGTGGAGAGAGAGCTGACTTGTGTTATCCTACTCCAAATAATGAGCTGCTGCAAGCTCACCAAGATTCTACCCCTTTGGCATATACTTATTTTTCTAGATATTTTAGGGTTTACTTAACATATGTATGTTGATATTTACATATCCTGAAAAGAAGTATATACCTTCTAGATATTCTGACATAGAAATCAAACGATGCCGTCCGCCAGTTTTTTTAATTAACATATTTTTTCATCTAGAAAACTACATGAGTAAAAATTGTACTTTATTTTAAATAAAGTGTGCTTACAAGGACCATTTTTCAAAGTCTAGTGTTAAAGCTTTCAAAGACAAGAAAAATGTCAAGAATAGGTCTTTTCTTCCTTTCCAAGCCAATTCGATAGAGTTGGAAAAGCTTTTCCATGCCAATTGTGATCCACGCGAATCTCACGAACTTTCTAAATGATATTCTTATTATTATTATTATGATTCACAACTTTTATTATCAGATATCGTTTGCTAACCATTGTCCATTGATCTACACATTGCTGATTTAGGGCTGTAATAATCTTGTTTAACGAGTGTTTTGTTCTAAATTAATATACTGAAAAACACAAATTTGTATTATTTACTTTTTAATATATGTAAATTAAAAATATGTGAGATAATATGTTATTCAAAAAATATTTTATAGATTATTAATTATTATACTAGTGTAAAAAGCTATGATTATTAACTACACTATTAAAATTAAAAAATATTATAAAGAATAAAGTAAATAAACATATTTAATAAAAATAAATCATTATCAAACTTAAATATATTAATAATATTATATTATGTAATAATGGGAATTCATTTCAAAATAATAAATTTGACTTTACCATATTATGATTTATGAATCAATAGAAATTTAAGCATCAAATAAACCTAAAAATTTAATTTTAATTTCTAAAGTTACTAATAAAAACACCCATAATCATTTCATGTTGCACCAATAATGTAGTCGACCGAAAATGTTAACCACCGTACTTAAATAAATAAATTGTTCGACACAACCAACGCGTTTTTGAATTGAACGCGTCATGGTGCGAGACTCATCACCTAATTCTCTTCAATTTTAATTAATTAATTAACGTTCCTCTCAATTGATTATTAATATCCTCCAAGAGTTTCTATAATAAGAAGCTAAACCCCCTCAATTCTCTCCACAGAATTAATTCTGGCCATTAAAACTCCAAATCACAAAAATGGCAACCGCTCTCTTAAGAATCTTCCACCTCTACAAACTCCTCCACTCTCTCCTCCCCAAGAATCTCCGCTCCTTCCTCTCCACCCTCTCTCCCACCACCACTACAACCACCACCACAGCCGCCGCCGCTGCCTTACCGGAAAATCCAACCGACATGGACCCCGCCGAACTCAAGCGCATCTTCCAATTATTCGACCGAAACGGCGACGGCCGAATCTCCAAGAAGGAGCTCACCGACTCCCTCGAGAATCTCGGCATCTTCATCCCCGATTCCGACCTCGCTGACATCATCAGCAAGATCGACGTTAACGGCGACGGATTCGTCGACGTTGAAGAATTCGAGGCGCTCTACCTCTCGATATTGGAAGGCCGTGACGACGAGGAGGATATGAAGGAGGCGTTCAATGTGTTTGATCAGAACGGAGATGGATTCATCACCGTGGACGAGCTCCGATCGGTGCTCGATTCGCTGGGGATGAACGGCCGGACGGTGGATGAGTGCAAGACGATGATCACGAAGGTTGATGTTGATGGGGATGGGATGGTGGATTACAAGGAGTTTAGGAAGATGATGAAGGGTGGTGGGTTAGGGTCGGTAATGGCAACCGATGCTTGAATTTCGGACGGGTTTGTGAATTGTTGAACGTTTGTAGATAGGGTTTGGTGACGGTGTATATGAAGAAGATGATGGGGTTTTGTAAAATTGGTGGTATTAGTATTGAGTTTGTAGTGTTTATGTTTTCGTGTTCAATCTTTTGGGTGTATTGAGTTTTGTAGTCGGACTAACAAAATTTGGTTCAATGTTAATATTCTTTTTGATGATTCTTAATATGGAAGTTCTCGTCTGATACTCTGAAGACATGTTAATATTATATGTTATAATAACCAAAGTTGACCGTTTTATAAATTGCTAATTTTTTTATTTATGTTACTTACTTTCAAATTTAGACTAAAAACTATCTTCTCACTTTGTTCGTAAAAAATGGACCGAAACCGTTGTCCTGCATGACTCTTTTCGTTGTGTCAATTGACTGAATTATGCATGTACATGTTTCTTCAGCAGGATAATTTAGTCAATTCCCGTGAAAATGTCAAGTACATGGCAACATGACGTTTTTGTCCAATTTTGGCGGACAAAGTGAGGTAGCTAGCTAACCATCTAATATAACATAGCGACTCAACATTTATCTATTAATTAAAGTTAGGGGTTTAATCCGGTCATAATAAGAATGTAAATTTATTCATGATCAGCACTTTAACCCTCTTACGGGCAGACCTCAGTACGTAGAAATTTAGTCTAGATGTGGAGCAAATATGCTACGCACCTCCTGATGGGGCGGCAGCTAGGACCACCCCACATGGAAAAATAAAGTGAGGTAGCTAGCTTTAAAAAGAAATAAATACAATAAAAAATTGAGGTAGCAAAATCTAAAACATCAAAGTTCTGGTAGTGATTTGCACTACCATTTTTATAATGTAGACCTAAACTTATTTTCATGTTTTTTCTGTTTTTGTTTTGGTTTCAAACGGGATGGACCATTATCAGAAGGGCAACACCTGTAGCATGCTCGCTCCGCACCGGGTCTACCCGTAAGGATTAAAGGACCATGAATATTCTTTCATTTCCATGTTATTAGCGGGGATTGAACCCCTGACCTCTGATTAAGAAATGAGGCGCTGAACTACCACACCATATTATGGTTTTCATGCTACATGATTTGATCGATTTGCGACTCACAAAGTGCTAGGGGCAAATCAAGTACAGTTGCAGGGAGTAAACCGTGTGGTCACTAAATGCGTGCCTTGCAAGGCAAGGTTGTTATTTGACGTCACCTTCATTGATACACGCCGAAAATATACCAAGAAATGTCTTAAAAACTTCAAGAAGAACAATGCCAAGATCGAATTGACTCGTAAATCGTAATGGCATTGAGCTATCATTTCAACCAGAACTGAACATTTTTAAGCTAGTTCCGAAAAAACAAGCTCTTTTCAAAAAATAAATCTCGTGAAAATACCAGAAATTGATGAACAACTATACCGCTGACTAGGATTTCTGATCCTAGATTCTTCATATCAAGAATTTGGGAGCAGATGACTTTGTATCTCCTTTTGGTGCATCTCCTGAGAGAAAATAATAGTAAAAGGATCAGAATAGGGATATGTTCATAATAAAATGAGAAGAACTCTATCACACGAGTGGACACAATTTTTCGGCATTTGAAACCAAACTATGTATGAATTACAAATGCATCAGTATAAGCAGGACATCCCCACCTTAAAAGTATCTGAAGATTTAGATCAAGATGTTCTACAAGAATGAATAAATAAATCTGCAAATATAACTAATTCATTGCTTTCATGTTAAAACCACCAACAAAATTTCAGAACCTAGATGGTATAGTTTCACTTTCACATCCATTTCTTCAAGAATCAAGATCCTGAATCAATATCTGACAAGGGCTTTGATAATCGACCCAAGATGCATATCGAGATTACAAGACCAAAAGCATTACGATGATCTCCAATCAATTTCTATCATAAGGATTTTCGTATACTATCATTTAGATTTATATAGTTACATATCCTTCTTCATACTTTGATCTCAGCAGCACACATATATACAAACTAAAATTGCAGATTTTATCAGTCAACATAAGGAATTACCAAATCCAGATTGCTATCTGTATAAGTCCAAGCTCAAGGCTCAAAGACTTCATTGCTTGGTATATGTAGGTTACAGAAACCTCCGATTTTCAATTCCTAGGGCAAAAACATCCTAAATTCTAAGAAAAATGGAACGTTTTTTTACCAATTGCTTCATCACAAATCGTTCAATTAAGCAAGAGAGAGAAAGAAAGAGTACCAATCGGAGGATTAGGGGATTCGCCGTAGATGACCTTGACGCTGGCGAAAGGAATAGCGGAAGAACCCGGAGCGGAGGCTTCAGCAAGAAGCTGCTGCTTCCAATCCCACATGGTTTTCCTCATGGCCTTGTTAGATTTGGTAAGCGATTCCTTTTCCGCCTCTAGGGCTTTAATGTCGTTCTGCTGCTTCACCGATCTCGTGCTCAGCGCGAGAAACGACCCGACCAGGAATACGTTAATCGCAGTGTTATTGTTGGCGGCGTTCATCACCGCACTCATCACTCTGCTTGCCGCCTCCATTGCTGCTTCAGTCGCGTAGAGGTGTGCCGCTGATTCAGTCGGAACTGCTAGATTTTCGTTCCGGCGGTACAACTTCTAAACTAGACATTGGGGAAAACTTTTTACTATTTGTACGATACTATTAATAATTTTAATTTTTAATTTTTTTATAAGTTCTCTATAGTTATAAAATTTCATACTTTTTTTATATTTTTAAAGTTTATATACATATATACAATTAAGTCCATCTTAAATTCTTAATAGTAAAAAAGAAAAAACATTGTATTTCATAAGCATAGTGAAAAAGCTTAAATATAAACATCCTTTTGAATTTTTCTAGTATGTTTTACAAATATCATATTTTTGTTATTTTTACTAATAGAGTGAATTTGATTATCACATAAAAAAATTTAAAAGTACGAAATGTTTTAACTATACTTAGAATTTACATCATAAATTAATAATGTCAATTTCTATATAAATTTTCATTTAGAACAATAAAAAAAATCAAATAAGTACCACATTTTACTGTTAACATTAAAATATTTTGCAATGAGTTTTTTTTTAAGAATGAGTTTCAGGGTGCTTATTCTGAAGTTTTCACTGGGATGGCAACGGGGCGGGGCAGGTATCGCTTGCCCCGTACCCGCCCCGCGGGTCGAGATGGTCAACCTGTGCTCCATACATCTCGTGGGGGCGGGTCGCCTACTAGAAGCACATACTTTATTAACAATAATTCTAAACCCTAAATTATATATTTGTATATTCAAATTTAGTTTAAAATTCGAATCATAAATTATAAATTTAAATCCAAATTAAAATACAAGTCACCAAACTCATTAGAATTTTTATTATTTTGACAATGTAGTATATTATCTATATAGTTTTATATAATATACATGTAATATATATACTAATGATACATATGCGGACCGGGGCAGGGCGGGGCGACGGGGCGGGTCGACCTCAAAACCGTACCTGCCTCACGGATCGCGGATCGACGGGGCAAAAACGGTGCGGGGCCCCGTGGGTACCGTGACCCGTTGCCACCCTAGTTTTCACAACTCCACGTGTATGATGAAATCATCAAAGACCGACTCTAGTAAAAAAAAATCCGTAACTCATTATAGATTTAGGAAATAAATAAATAAGATATCCCTGCATCCATCGATAACAAGAAGGAAAATTATCAATAACAGGAACTCTAAAACATTTGATCATCTTAGATCTATCAATATTATCACTCATTATTTTAAAGAATATCTTTCAAAAATAAAATAAGCTTATAGTTATAGAAGCACTGACTCAATATCTTACTTGTCTGATTCATACAATTTTTCTAAATAATTTGTTATGATGTTACGCATGAATTATATTCCTGTCATATAAAGCAACTTTTCCTTCCAAACTGACAGCAACTTTGGTTTCATTTTACAAGCTGTTATATGTCGGGTATGTAATATTTCCAACATAAACAGATAAATAAATATCTATTAAAATTGTCCAACAATAAAAATAAATGTGTTGAGATGGCCGAGTTGGTCTAAGGCGCCAGATTAAGGTTCTGGTCCGAAAGGGCGTGGGTTTAAATCCCACTCTCAACAATATATATGCATCTTTTGTATATTTTTCTACCCAAACAATGGATCTCTCTTTTGGCAACAAATCATAACTGATTCCCCCCTTTTTGGACACGAATAATTTATTTTTTATTTTTTTTACTCAGTAATCTCTAAATGACTATAATTTTCCATCCGGCATCCATAATATTCAGCATAAGATTTTGCATCACATAGCTCAATAATATCAACACAATTTATGTAGAAGTACAGAAGAATCAGAAGGGTAGCCACCAACTAACAGAAAGTACAAGACATACTAGGGTACACAGTGGTCTCAAGCTACTAAAGGGGAGGGGTGGTTTTACTAGATTGAAGGTCATGCCCTATGGGTTCATATTCTTTGAGGTTGTTTGCTACATTTTGAACTTTCATGGAGATCTGGTCATTGTGTTCCTCAATGATTTTAAGAAACGCGGTTAGCTGCTCTCTATACGCTGTGCATAACCGTTTCTTGTTCCGTAACTCTGAAGTCAGTTCCTGAATTCTACGGTCTTTTTCATCCTATAAACACAAAAACCACAAACTTAGATGGAAATGGAAAATAAAAGTGTGATGTTCGAATTTAAAGAGAATCAAAAACACCAAGAAGATTCATAAGCATAAAATAATGTGGTTTAACAGTGTTATGGACAATGACCATGTTTGGTGCACAAGAAACTACTAGAGTGAAACGAGTTTGTAAGTGTCAGGCATTAACAGATTCACATCATGAACTTGCAAGAGAGGATCTTTATTTAAGAAGATTCTTCTGCCATGCTACTCATGTCAACCCAAATGCAAGAAAGTACAACAGCTCACTGTCCAATAAAGAGCTACTCTCCAAAATCCATGGAGATTCAATGGAGCTACTAAAATGCCGAATTTTAAGTTCCAACGAACCAAGGTGCAAGATTCATTTATTCCTCAACTAAAGCTTGCTAATATCACAACAGTAGTAGACCAAAAAGAACTTTGCAATGAAGGTTAATTTGTTTGGTGGCAAAAACAGAAAAAGACCAAAAGAACTCACAGATGAATGGCGAGCTAAACGAGGCGACACCACAAGAGGATGATTGTGCTCCTTGAAAAATTTGGCAACCACCCACTTACCCGATCTAAACTTGATATTAATCATGGCTTTACATCCTTCTCTAGTAACTGGCTTCGGCCTCCTAAGCTGATTCGAATTATCAATTCGATTAACACGGTAACCCTCCTTGTTACACCCTAATCGACGAGCAATGATCTTTCCATCTCTTTCTGAGTGACGACATGACATGACATGACACGCATCACAAATCCCACACTGCGAGCGTAATTATCGTAATAAATCTTGGCAGCCTCCTCTGAGTCAAATTCCATTCCTTCAATTGGTTCTGCAATAGGGTCTTCGTCTCCTTCTTCAGAAGCAGCTAAGTTCCCTCCAGAAGAATTCTCATCCATGGCCGTAATCTCATCAGAATACACTGCAATGTACCGTTGTTTCTTTCGGTTATTTCATTTCTACAAGACACTGCATTTTTCTTCGAATTAGAAAATATAACATACGGTATACCTAATGTAGTATCTTTATGAAACCAAAAGGACTTAATTTTGGTACAAGTGGAAATCATTTTGTATTTCTGTACATGCTTCTCTGAGATTTCTTATTTACCAAAATCTGAAACAGTTAAAGTTTTGCTTCTAACCTTATTATAGACATAGCAAAAGTAAATTAGGTTAGCTTGAAATTGGAAAATCTAATCTCTGTGCAAAATTGACACACTTAACTTTTCAACATCAGTAGAAATGATACTACCGAGAGACAATCCAAACTCCTTACTAATTAGAACTGGATACAGTTAATAACGCAGAAAACCCGAGTACCTACGCTCACTGATTACGAAATGCTCAATGCGGATAGTCGGTATGGATCAAAATTGACTCTAATTCAAGGAAATATGAAGAATCAAGCGCTTAAGACTTACTCAATTCCACGCACTGGCAACCAGATTTTCCCAGCCGATCGGCCTAAGTCACTCACAAATGTACGCTGAAATGAAGTGATTATTAGATGGAATGACGGAGAATGAATCAGTTGAAGGATGGAACGGGAACCAATGAATCTGGGGATTGGAGAGGAAGAGAAGAGACTACTAGTGCTATGATCATCTGATATATATTGGGCCGGAATTTGGACCAGAAAGTCCATCTTCGACCGGCCCATCTCATTGCTCCGTATTCTACGATTGTGTCAGCAAGTCCATGGGTTCGTGTAATAGTAAATACCATATTCAAGATTGAAAGAGGTAATGTTAATACAATATATAACAGAACGTTTTCAAACGCTAAAAGCATCAACCAAAAGTACTACACAATGGTTCTAAATCCAATAATTTGTATTTATTTATTACCGACTCGTCAGATACGGCTACTATTGGGATGCTAAATGTTATCAAGAAATAAACCAAGAAGTTATACACAATATATTTAGAATCGAAAATGTAATAGCTAAAAATTTCAAACATGAATGAACTTAGGGGGCGTTTGGATGGACGTAATGTGAAATTACTTAAAATGTGAGATTACGAGTAATGTAAGCTGTAATGTGAGATTACTTGAAATGTTAGATTACAGTGTTTGGTTGTGCTGTAACGTGGAGTGTGATGTTAGATTACAATGTTTGGTATGCGTTGTAATGTGCATTGTAATGTGACTTTATTATTATTATATTAATTTATAGATAGCATATTATATCTTAATATGATAGGATTTAGAAAAGAAAATATATTTTGACAACGACTAATACTATAGTCATTTATGAATTCTAAAAACAAAATATGTAAACTCAATATGCACAACTATTAAAATTCTAATAGTTAATACATTAAGATAATTTCCATAAAATGCGTTGAAAAGACTTTACTCATTTTATACGAACATCATATGCATTATTATTTATTATAATAATAAGTTATGAAGTAGATAAAAAAAAATAAAAAACTACTAATAATAACAAAATTATTATCATAATAAGCTATAATGATAATACAAAGTATTTTGTCTATTTAATAAATATTAATTAAATAATAATACTCTGTAATGTTTGACGTAATCTCACATTACATCCGTTTTTGGATGTAATCTCACATTACGTTGAATGGAGTTTGGACGTAGTCTGAGATTACAATGGATATTACATTACAATGCACATTACATCCTTTGACAAACCAAACAACGTAATGTTGATGTAATGTGGGACGTAATGTGAAATTATATCCCACATTAGATCCATCCAAACACCCCCTTAATGTACACAAAACAAGCTTTTGGTATTCTAACCAAATGGGTGATTAAAAATGTGCAATTCACACTTAATTTGTATTTACCTAGTAACAAAGTCCAAAGAGACCTTTAACATCGGCACCTTGGATTATATACGACAACAACACATCTCCCAGACGCTGCAGACAGTCATATGTCGGGATGAAATCGGTTAGCAAATTAAATATCGATTTCCCTTACATTTTGATTCCTAACCGATTCAGAAGGTAAGCAAATTTTACTGACTGGTTTTTTGCGGTCATCAAATAAATACCGATTACTCTCTTGTTTATTCAATACCAATTTGATAAACGATTTCGCTGGTAAATCACAAGTTTTCTTGTAATGAGACTAGTGGAGAATGTCTATTTCAACATAAATATACCTCAAATTTTCTTCTAGTCCAAAACACATGTTTTGGAAATTTCAAATTTTTTATTTCCATGTTTTTAAGGTGGTTGTGGAAATTTTCGGGCATTCTCGAAAACTTAATCCAAGTTGTTGGTTTTTCTTTTCCACAAGACTTTTTATGCGTTTAGTTACTTGCTGTAGTTTGTCCATGTATGCACGGTTTCTATCATTTTTCTTTGTAAAAGACTTGAGAAGTGAAGTTGATTATTCTTCTTGTTCTACTGTTTAATTCTGTTTGGTTTTGTATTTATTTTTTATTTATAAGCGTACAATGAGGGAGGGGTTATGGCATCACTATCACATCTTTATTGCATGCTTTGATTCCAACATGCAATTTCTCATCTTCTTTTTCTTATTTCTGTCTTGTTCCTTTAATTTCCAGATACTGACTGCTGCTCATCAGTCTAGATGCAATCATCAAGCGGAGATCTCTGCTTTGATCCACTTCAAGGATTCGATTGAAGTTAACTGCACTGGCTCTTTTAATCTGGGTTATCCAAAAACATCTTCATGGAAAAATGGCGTTGGCGAGTGGAACGGGGTGGAATGCGATCCAGTTACAGGTCATGTGATCGGTCTTGATCTCAGTAACAGCTGCCTTTACGGCTCCATCAACTCCAACAACAACAACAGCATTTTCAGCCATCTTGTTCACCTGGAGCACCTTAATCTTGCCTTCAACAACTTCCAAGGATTGAGTATCCCTTCAGAACTCGGCAATCTTTCGAAGTTAAGCTATCTCAATCTCTCAAACTCGTATTTCGACGGTCGGGTGCCTTTAGAGATTTCAAAGCTTTACATGCTTACTTCTCTTGATCTGTCTCGTAATTTCAACTTAGAGTTGAAGAGCCTAGTTGGGAACCTGGCGAATTTGGAAGAACTTGACCTTAGTTACACAAATCATATACCTTCAGAGGTACCCAAGTTGTTATTCACAGAAATGTCTTCTTTGAGGTCTCTCAAGCTTGAATATTGTGGATTGAAGGGGGAATTTCCACAAGCTATTTTCCACCTTCCAAAGTTACAATATCTAAGCATCCGAGGGAATAGGGAATTGGAAGGTCATCTACCAACCGATTTCAATTCGAGCACTACTCCATTATTGGAATCCCTTGTGCTCATGGGCACCAATTTCAGCGGTACCATACCGGTTTCGATCGGAAACCTTGTTCTCTTGAGAGAATTGGACTTGTCTTATTGCAAATTCTCAGGGCATATTCCTGTTTCTCTTGGAAAACTAACCAACCTTAAATACCTTAAAATTCCTCAAGCCAATCTAACAGGAGAGATTCCACCTTCTTTAGCAAATCTCACTCACCTATTATCTTTAGATCTATCTTATAACCAATTAAGTGGTGAGATCCCATCAGTCCTTGCAAATTTGGCCCAACTCTCTGATTTGAGTTTAGCTAATAACCAATTGACTGGTGAAATCCCTCCTGGGTTTTTCAACTTGAAAAAACTCATATACCTTGATGTTAGCAACAACAAGCTCCGTGGACCGCTTCCAATCCAAAACCTGAGAAATCTCAAATACCTTTCTGTTAGCGATAATAAGTTGAGTGGCACATTGGAGATTGATATGTTTCTTGAATTCAGCAACTTGACACGCCTTTTACTATCATCCAACAATTTAACCTTGTTGCAACAAAGAAACATGAGCACAACTTCAATGCTTCCGAGTTTTGATGTTGTAGCGTTATCTTCGTGTCGGTTGTCCAAGTTCCCAGAGTTCCTTCGAGACCAACAAAACTTGTTCGCTCTAGATCTCTCCTTCAACAATATAGAGGGCCAAATTCCCAAATGGATAGGAAGTATCAAGTACTTAAGATATATAGACCTGTCTCACAATTTTATAACAGGTCTCAGTGACCAACATATCTTTCTTCCATTGCCATACCTTGAAAATCTTGATATTAGTTTTAACAAGCTACAAGGCTCCATTCCAGTTCCATCACCGTCTGTTCTAACTTATCGAGCCTCGAACAATGAACTCACTGGAGAGATACCTCGCTCATTTTTCAATTTGACTTCACTTCATATACTCGACTTTTCAACTAATAGTTTGACTGGAGAGCTTGATCCCCATTGTTTTAGCAAATACTTGGTGATGCTAAACTTGCAAAACAACTCCTTCCATGGAAAGATCCCCGAGTTCTGCACAAATGGAACTAGTTCCTTCCTAACAATGATTGATCTGAACAATAATCAATTTCAAGGAAAGATTCCGAGGTCCTTGGCTAATTGTGTGGAGTTGGAGTTTTTTGATGCCGGGAGCAATCTTATAAATGACACTTTCCCTTATTGGTTGGGTTCACTTCCTCGGCTTAAGGTCATGATACTAAAAGAGAATGCACTATGTGGATCAATTGGGACGACACCAAACATGAGGAGTGGGTATTGGTTTCCCAAGTTGACAATAATTGACCTTTCACGGAACAGCCTATCTGGAAATCTGTCGTCATGGAACATTGAGTTGTGGATTGCCATGAAGACTTCTAATTTAAATAATCCAAGTTACTTGGGGCAGTATGTGTATGGATATTCGGTGTCAGGTGAATTTTATGACTACTCATTAACGATGAACAACAAGGGTACGGAGAGAGACTACCCAAAAATCATAGATGCTCTAGTTGCTATTGATCTCTCGAGCAACGAATTTGAAGGCTATATACCAACAATCATAGGGAATTTACGAGGACTTCGTTCCCTTAATATTTCCAACAATCACCTCTCTGGTATATTCTGAAACTCTCCATCAGATTTCAATTCAACACATTATTCTGTGTGCTTATATAGTACTAATCAAATTTCTTTTCTTGACTAATTTGATAGGTGCCATACCATCGTCATTAGGGGATTTGAGAGAGTTGGAGTCGTTAGACCTCTCATCAAATACGTTATCTGGACAGATTCCTCAACAACTAACCGGTCTCCATTTCCTTTCATCCTTTAATGTGTCTCACAACAATCTCACCGGACTTATACCACAAGGACGACAGTTTGATACATTTTCAAATATGTCGTACTTTGAGAATCCAGGTCTTTGCGGTGAACCATTGTCAAGAAAATGTGCAACTCTTACTGAACAACCACATGATGATAAGATGGTAGAAAACCACGAAAAGTTTTGGGAGAATTTCAGTGCAAAGATATTGTGGATGATGGTGTCCATTGGATTTGGGGGAGGTTTGATTGTTGGTGTTGCAGTTGAAAATTTGGTCGACCGGAGGATGCTTATACTTTCTGTGCGGAGGAATTAGTAAGTTGAGGCAAACACAATGCAATTTAGTTATTTGTAGCTGCCTTTGTTAATTTATTTACAGACGTTATGCATATACTTTTGGGATGTATTCATATTAAGTTTATGTGTGTACTGTCTTGCTATTGTTTCTTTCTCTTCTTAGCGAAGAGAAGAATTTGTAAGACTCCAACTATGTATGAAATTGAAGCATAAGTGACTGCGTTGTGCTAATTACAATTAGAAAGCGTTTTACTGAGGTCGCGTCTTTTTGGGCATTATGAAGCATATGTGGCGGAAGCAGATCCCTTACGCCACTCTTTATGTTTTATTCGTGTCTTATTATTAAAAGGGTTAAGAACACAATAGAGGCCTAAATATTTGCCCATGTTGCCAAAAGGGGTCTGAATTGAAAAAACGTATTATTAAGGGCCTGAATTTTGAGTTCTGTTGATAATCGAGTTTCCGTCCAAATTTGCTGTTAAATGTAACGGAAATACGTGAAATGACAAAATTACCATTTTACAATTATTATACAATTTATCAGTTTAATTAATGAATTGTGAAATGTCTAAAATACCCCTGCACACTAATTATGCCCTAAGGCCACGACCGCCACCGACCACCACCCCAGCTCCGGCGACCACCACTCCGGCTACCACCACCCAGCTCCAGCTCCAGCGACCAAAACCCCCTCCGGCGACCCAAAAAAGCTCCGATCGGAGTTCCAGAAGCTCCGATCGGAGCTTTTTTGCTCCAATCGGAGCTTTTTTGGGTCGCCGGAAGGAGGTTAGGGTCGCCGGAGATGGGTGGTGGTCGCCGGAGCCGGGTGGTGGTCGCCGAAGCTGTGGTGGCTTAAAGGGTATTTTCGTCTTTTTAGGTCAAATATGTGAGGACACACTCTGGTCAAAGGACATTTTCGGGTTTTCAAATTATTTTCGGTCACATGCTTGGCATGTGCCCACTTTCCGTCACTTTTAACAGAAAAAATAGACGGAGACCTCAATTATACACAAAACTCAAAATTCAGGCCCTTAATAATACGTTTTTTCAATTCAGACACCTTTTGGCAACATTGGCAAACATTCAGGCCCCTATTGTGTTCTTAACCCTTATTAAAATCTTGACACGTGTTTGGGTGTAATTAATTTTATGGTTTTTTTTTTCTTTTTAAAACGTTATTGGGATTGGTAAACTCTAGGAGACACAATTTGAGACATAAAAAGTGGAGCAAGAGATCTGAATACATATGCGACTACGTTGTGCTAATTACGATAAGACAACAACGTTTTACGAAGGTTGTGTCTTGTGGGCATTCTACATAAGAAGTGACATTAATTCTCTCTATTTTTTTTTCCCTTCTGAATCCTCCCATTATTCGGCATGTTTGGTTCGTGAAATTTGAATAAGAATAGGGGATAGTAATCACTATGGAAGTGTTTGGTTCTTTTGTAGTGTGGAATAAGAATTCCTCATTCCTAATTTTGATGGGATACATAATCCTAGCATAACCCCAATGATTAACTATTCCAATTGAAAAAAAAAAAATTAACATTTATCTAATTTTTGTATTATATATTTTAATTAAAAGTGTTTATATTTTAAGTTAATTAATAATAATAAATTAATACATTAATTTTACTTTACAATATTTCTATTTTTGTGAATAATCATTTTTCAAAACATAATTTTTTTTGTCCACCACCGCCGGCCAACCGTTCGCCAACTTCCTTCTGCCGCAGTCCACCAAGGGCTTGCCCGTCGTTGTCCTCCTGTCGCTGCCCGCCAACCGGCTGACCGCTGCTCGCCAACCGCCTGCCCGCCACTGTCGTTGCTCGCCAACCGCTGTCACCGCTAGCCCGACGTCGCCCGCCGTCTGCCCACTACGATATCTCAATTTTTTTTTTCATTTATGATTTGATTATTTCATGTTTAATATTGTTAATTTGACTAATGTAGATAGCAAAATGGTATATCTGTAAGTTTGGGCTTATTTCATTCATTTACCTATAACATTCTATGAACTAAATATTGAATTTGGAATACTCATTCTCTATTTCTCATATTAACCAAACAACATCATATTAATATCGCATATTTCTTATTCCACAAAAACATACTGTTAGTTTTTTCCCGAAACTTTTTTCTGCACTTACTGTTACTTGCCGTGTAGGTTGTCCATTTCTAGAAGAATTTAGTCAAACTTAGTCGGCTCTCCAAGTTGATTCGTCTTCTTCTACTATTCAATTTTGTTTGATGTTATATCTTTTATTTAATTTATTTCTTTTACAACGCATTGTACATGGTGAGAGTTGTTATGGCATCATCACATTTTCGTTCCTTGCATTCCAATATGCAATTGCTCATCTATTGTTTCCTATTTCTCTCTTCTTATTCCTTTAATTTCCAGATATTGGACGCCGCTCATTCCAGATGTAACCATCAAGCTGAGATCTCTACTTTGCTTCACTTCAAGGACACTTTTGAGATATATTGCCCGGATACTTCTGTTTTTCCAAAAACATCTACATGGGATAGTGTCGAAAGCCTCCTTAATGGCACCGCCGAGTGGGACGGGGTGGAATGCGATCCGGTTTCAGGTCATGTGATCGGTCTTGATCTCAGTAGTAGCTGCTTTAATGGCTCCATCAACTCTAGTAGCAGCATTTTCAACATTCTTGTTCACCTGGAGCACCTTAACCTCGCTAATAACGACTTCCGAAGCTCGAGTATCCCTTCGGAAGTCGGCAATCTTTCGAGGTTAACTTATCTCAATCTCTCCTACTCCTCTTTTGCAGGTCGAGTGCCGGTAGAGATTTCAAAGCTCACTTACCTATCAACCCTAGATCTATCTGGAAACATATTAACCGGTCAGATTCCATCGTCCCTTTCGACCCAACTCACTCGTTTAGTATTAGCTAATAACCGACTAACCGGTGAAATCCCTCTGGAGCTTGTCAACTTGACAAAACTAGTTTGGTTGCGACTTAACAATAATACGCTCCACGGATCGCTTCCAGTTCAGAACCTAAGGAATCTCAGGTGGCTAGATGTTAGCGATAATAATCTAAGTGGCACAGTGGAACTTGACATGTTCTTTGAATTCAAAAACTTAACTGTTCTTGGACTCTCATCCAACAATTTAACCTTGTTGCAGCAAAGAAACTTAAGTGCAGGTTCAATGCTTCCGAGTTTCTACGCTTTGGGATTATCCTCTTGCAGGTTATCCACGGATTTAGGGTTTGTTGTTCGAAATTGACATCGCAGTTCGTCTCAGAATCAGCCGGCCGTCGGAATCAGCTTTCCAGAGCCGCCGTCCGCCGCCTCACGCGCCGTCACGCGCCGCCGCGTTACTAATATTCGACCTTTCACAAAACAACCTATCCGGAAGTCTTTAACTTCATGTGAATTTGAGCAGTGGATGGCTACGAAAACTACCAACTTAAGAAACCCAAGTTACATGGGGCATTATTATTACAAAGATTTGTTGTCAACTGCATTTTATGACTACTCATTAACAATGAACAACAAGGGCATGGAGACAGAGTATCCAAAGATATTATATGCTCTAGCTGCTATTGATCTCTCGAACAACGAATTTGAAGGCGAGATACCAACAACAATTGGGGATTTACGGGGATTTCATTTACTCAATCTTTCCAATAACCATTTCTCTGGTATGTTCTGAAACTCTCAATCAGATTGCAATATATATAATTAAGGGTTAATAGCATTTTGTTCCATAATGCTTGACCACTTTTGGGTTTTGGTTTATAATGTTTTTTTGTCTAGTTTTGGTAGCATATATTTGCAGATTTTTCTAGTTTTGGTCCGACAGTTACATTCCATCCATTTTTTCCGTAAGTGACATGTGCAAGTCACGTAATCCAAAACTTTCAATTTTGTTCAAATTTGGGGGAATTGACACCCTAAAACTAGTTCAAATTGGGCGAATTGAACTAGGTTTTATGGTCAAATTTGGGGGAATTGACACTCTAAACCTAGTTCAATTGGTCAATTTTTTCAAATTTGAATAAAACTGAAAGCTTAGGGTGGACCAAAACTAGAAAAATCTACAAACATATGGTATCAAAACTAGGCAAAAAAAATATCATGGACCAAAACTCAAAAGTGGTCAAACATTATAAACAAAAAAACCTGTTAACCCTATAATTAATTGCTAAAGGCATGATTTTAGTTGTGTAAAAAATTGAGATATATACTAATCAAATCTCTTTTCTTGACTAATGCGATAGGTGCCATACCGTCATCACTAGGGAATTTAACAGAGTTGGAGTCATTAGACGTCTCATCAAATAAGTTATCTGGACAGATTCCTTTGCAACTAATCGGGCTTAATTTCCTTTCAGCCTTTAATGTGTCTCGCAACAATCTCACCGGACTTATACCACAAGGACAACAATTTGATACATTTTCAAATATGTCGTACCTTGAGAATCCAGGACTTTGCGGTGAACCATTTTTAAGAAAATGTGAAACTTCTGGGCAGGAAACTAAACAACCACCCGACGATGAGATGGTAGAAAAGAACGACAAGTTTTGGGAGAATTTCAAAGCGAAGATTATTTGGATGGTAGTGTCGATTGGATTTGGAGGAGGGTTGGTTGTTGTGTTGCAGTTGAAAACATGGTCGATAGGAGAATGCTGATATTGTCTTGGAGAAGCAAGAACCGGAGGAGTAGAGGACAAGCAGTGATCGGAGGGAAATAGAAATAATGCTTTTGTTATATATATACTTTTGGCATGTATATATTCGTAGTAAGTTTATATGTTGTCTATTGGTAATGTTTTCTATCTCTTCCAAGCGAATAGAGGAATCTGTGCATAATGATGAATCGCTGAACTGCTGTAAATATTATAATGGTTAAGAAGACAATTTACTTTAGAATAACAATGAACATGCTACTTTCACATAATTTCAATATTTGGTCGGCTTAGCCATGTTTATTTTATTTTATTTTCCAAAACTTAGCCATGTTTATGAATTCTGAAAAAAAATGACGTATGATAATAGGTCTAGTTATGAGTCTATTGTAGAAAACAACCCCTATATCTGATGTCGGGTTTGCTTGGACGAGCTAGTCTCAGAGAGCTACTGCTTTCAGTTTTGTCGACTTGAATTCACTCTTCTAGTGGATCCACTCTACGTGACAACGTCACCGAATATCTTTAAACTCTCATACTAAAGGTTTCACATATTTTTAAGGCGTTAGAGTTAGAGCCACTACACGATTACAGTCGCGGTAAAGTTGTAATAACAATGTTCAGAACCTGCAGTGGTCTTTTATCTTTAGTTACTTATGATCTTACCTTATGGATCAAGAACACTCGCCATAATACAATACCACTTGAAGTGAATAAAAAGCACGTATGTATTAACCAAATTTTTTTCATAATTCTTAACCAACGACTTCAAGCTTGAAGGAAATAACATCTTCCTAGATTAAACCTAAACTCTTTTCTTTATTAGTCTATTATAATTATTAGAATAAAAATGTATAACTCATTTTAAGTTAAGACATATAATTGAAATCAATCCTTTAGATGATAGGTTGCTTATATATATATACTAGTTATTAACGCGTGCGTTGCACGCGTATCGATTGTCTAAGTATCAAGATACATAATTTATCTTAAGTTTTCTAATATGATAATATTTAATTAATACATGGTCAAGTTAATGTATTGCGAGAAATGAATATGTATGATAAAAAAGGACACAATATAATTCAAAATGGAAAAAATAGAAGAGGGTAATTAGGTACAAAATTAACTATTGTTTCAGTTACGGTACTAAATTAGCCTTACAAATATATATATTTACGGTTAGAACTAATTGAGTTGGATCGCGCATGACGTGGGTTATTAACGACAAAGTTGTATCTAACTCATCGACTTGAGGAGTGAAGATTGTAAACCAGTACTTAACTACTTAGAGTCATCGGTGATCGGTGAAGCAGTTTAACCTATACAAACGTAACTATATACTTTCCTTGCAATTTTATACCATAATACCAACAAAAATTGACTTAAAGCTAAATGAAATTCAATTCATTAAAATATAAAGTTTATACTTAACTTTACGTCAATTACTTATTTAACTACTACTTAGGTTGTACACAATTTGTTTGAACTGATAGGCTGAAGAACTAAATTAATAGTTCGAGACCCTAAAATGTTGGACGATGAATAATTTATCTGTAAGGTCAAATTTCAAGAACTGTGGTTGACCCATATTTTGACACTTTATATGATTTGACAATTAACTGATATATGTGATACAAAAAATCTCAACGTGTACTCGAAGTTTGCACGAGTTGAATACATATCCTACTTTCAAGGTGACTCGAATTTATAGGTATATTGTATTAAAAATTAATGATAATTAATGTAGGATATCAGTTAAGCGACCTTAACTAAAAAAATTAATGCAATTTAACTAATGAAAATTTTAGTAATTCTCAAATATAGTAGGGACTAAATCATCAATTTTTTAAATTACCAATGTCAGAAGTTTATACTTGAATTCGCCTTAACTATCTATTCAACTACTAATTAGGATATACCTAATATGATTGAATTTACAAACACAAGAACTAAATTAATAATTCAAGCCATTAAGTATTAAACATTAAGTAACATGTTATATGTAAAGTCAAACTTCAAGAACCACATTTGATTTATATCTTGATATGTTTTTATATGAGTAGACAAGTGACTGATTTATGTGATACAAAATGTCAACATGAGGAACATCCCCAAATCTGGGATATAGTGAAGAAAAATGCTTGCACCCGACATTTTAACATACTGAATGCATATCATATGTCTATGTTGACTCTAATTGATAAGTATATTTAGATTTAGAAGTTAATAGTAACTACGGTGACTTGTCAATTAAGCGAGCTTAAAAAATAAAAATAATCAAATTTAACTAAATGGTTTTTTTTAGTAATAGTAAATATAAAAATATATGGATCTTAGAGATAATAAGGACCAAATCACATATTTTATAAAAATATGGAAACTAAATATAATATATAATAATAATAATAATAATAATAATAATATTCAAAAGGTACCTATTGGAGGTGAGGACAACCCTCACATTTTATATTGGTATAAAGATATATATCCGCCTAGTGCTATTATTGTGGAGCACAACCCAAGTTTACTAAGTTTTTTGGGTTAAGAACCTATAAATTTGAAATTTAGTATCTGAAATTTGAAATGTTAAAATGGGCAGTTTCATATTTCATTTTTGTTAAAATTTGGTATCTCTGGTGTCTTTTTCTCTGCCTTCAATCATTTTTATCAACCCACTTTCTCATTCATAATTCATCACTCTTTACTTGTCACAAATCGTCAAATTTCACCTACAAGTTAAACATCCAAAAGAAAGGTCTGAACTATGACCCATGTTAACGGGAGAAGTCTGAAATTTAAAAAGTTAATAACGGAGGTCTAAAATTTTAATTTTGTTGATAACAACGGTCACATGCCAAGCATGTGACCAACTTCCGTTAGTTTTAACGGAAAAAACTAATGGAGACCGTTGTTATCAACAAAACTGAAATTTCAGACCTCTATTATTAACTTTTTAAATTTCAGACCTCTCCCGTTAACATGGGTGATAGTTCAGACCTTTCATAGGTTCTTAACCCAAAAGAAAAGGTTTCCAGCAGAGTGGTGTGGAACGATTTCCATTGACAACGGAGCAAGATTTACTTGCCCGGATGTGGTCAGCTTCTTAGGTGACGGTCCCGGCAAGGTGACGAGAACTGAACGTTCATGAGAGCTCGAACTTGATAGTCGGTTTCGCCGAGATTTGTTTTTTTTAAGTAATCACACTGAAACACCAAATTTCAATTGGGCCGGATTATTCTATGGTCAACCATGATTCTACTTATTTTTTACAAACTTGTCCCTACATGAGGACGTTATCATACATATCGTGGGGATTCTGAAACTATTACAGCCTCGGTAAGTGTTTTCAATCCTAAAAACAGCATCTTTATGGAGACCATCAATATACTTACAGTTACCAACATGTTCAGTTTCGCTTCATACAGGGATGAGCGCTCACATATCGTATGCGTATTGTAAAGACTAACATCCATATAACTATAATTTTAGATTTTTAGGTGTATATATAAATATATCGATGGTATGGAAACTTCAAAATCATTACACATGCAACCAACATATTTGTCCTATAGAATACTAACTTGACTTAATCAAAAATCTTTTTCAATCTAAATAGGCAGATAAATTTTCAATCTAGCTGCTGCTTCTGCTGCAGATAAAATCGCCGACCGTGAGGAATACGTGCTCTCCAAGCACCACCGTCACTGCAGGTTGGTCCACAATGCAGTCGACTCGAATCTGCAAAATACGAATTAAGAGATTACTTCACCATATATAAAGGGACGAGATTAGAGTCGGGATGAAACTATTACCTTGCCATTTCCATGTTGGAACTCGGATTTCAATCTGTAATATTCCCGGGATCGCAAGTATGTCTGCAATCCCTTTGCAAATTTATCATTCCCTGCACGAACCAACCAAACATGAGATTGCTGATCATGAGAATCTTCACTTCCAACAAGTATTTTAGAGAGAGAGGAACCGAACCTCCAAATAAGGACAGTAAAGCATCCCGGTTGAAAGCAAGAGTTGCAAGGGTCAGTTTGATTCCGATGGACTTATTAGTAGAAGTGGTAAATTTATCCTCGCCGTCAGGGAGGATTACCTGCATAATTGATTTATCATTAACTTCCGTAACAACAAACTCGGAAGCTTTTGTTTGAAAGAGGGAGCAACATTACAGAATGCGTCTGTCTTGATCAATTTGATTAGAGCCCAATTTCTTTGTGCAAACATCAACCAAAAAATATCGCAAATTAATAACAGGGAAGAAACAAATATAGCATTTTACTTACGGCTTCAGATGGCATCACAGATGAAGGAAGGAGAGGGGATCCAATTGTCTCTCGGATGTATGATTCCTTCACAACCATAGCAAAAGGTCCAGTTTTTTCATGTACAGTTTCCACAAATTGAAGCAAGTAGGATTTAGCAGATTCAAAAGGATCTTAATTTGGAGTATTGACCATACCTGTGAACTAAGCACTTGCTCTAACGACTTGTCATTCTTATCCAATGATTCAAAGTAGACCTCCACAATATCTGTTGGTTCAAGACCAGCCTTTTTCCGTAATTTCTGGATTCTGTTCACAACCTATTGAATTGGATGATGAAATAATAAAATCTTAGATAACTTCACCAAATTCCTCCACTTTAACAGAGACATCTTGATCCATAGCTTCACATCACAATCAGATCATGAATTATTAACGACAGTAAAGTAATTAAAAACCATGTGTTCTGTATAGTTAAACTAGAAGGAAATTCGGACGCCTGAACATTTTTTCATACATGCTTTCTTGATTAGGCAAAGTTCATCAATTCTTTGCACAAGAATAATTAATGTACATAAACCGCAATCTGCACATCATAATAAAGCACAGGATCTATCTAGCTGTAATTTCTTACCTCACGGGCTACACCAGCCTCCATTAATGATTCGTCGGGTCGTAAATCCAAAATAACCAGCACGTCACCTTCAAGGGAAACAAACAATGGAGATGAAAAGGGAATAAGATCATAGACTGAAAAAATGTTAACAGATCATATCTGGGTATTATTGAGCACATACCATCTCCAGCTGCATCAATCTCCTTTTCGGTCATACCATCAGGACGTTTAAAAACTCGTACCACCTATTTAAGAGTTCAAACCAATAAATTTCACATTTTCTAAGGGAAAAAAATACTTGCAGCCAAAAAAAATATATATATATATAAAAAAAAGGTCCTATTTCTACTTGAAGGATAATAGGTTTTTTTTTCTATGGGAAAATCAATAAATCATTAATTAGACACCAAGAAGGTAAAAGATTGATGAAGCGGATGCTGATAAAGGATAAACAAATACTAATTTCTTTTATATATATTTGATTGTCTGATTGAATTGGTTCTTTATATAGGAAGCTATATAAAGGAGGCTAAGCTAAACTATAATTCTAATATAGATATATAATATCTATATACAGAACTTATCTATAAACTATAATGCTAGATATAGATCTATAACAAGAATACAAAAATGTGGATGGATATTCATAAACAGATTGTAAATATATGTTCCGGGAGTATCTTCTCCTTATTTGGGTTTGAGCTTTCTTAACTTGGACTTCTTGAATTTAGGTTAAATTCAATTTAAAGAAACAAATTAAGGAAGCCACATGTTGCATCTTTGTTGATGACCACTAAGCCTAGAGTGTTCCTAGACGGCTAGACCCACCAACTAAATGTAAAAGCACATTGTCAAGGTTTTAACAGAACTATTTCTGCAAAAGAAATAGGTCTGGGGGAAAGGATATCGAGCAAGATCTATGTGTGGTCGACGAACCTTGATGTCCTCTTGCCTCAAACAGTGTGAAGCAATAGTAACTTCTCCAGCTTTTTCAAATGACAAAATGTCGTCCTGAGACATTGCTTTGACTTGCTTTGCAACAATCCCCATAGACTTCCCTAACCGCTTTCCAAGTCCACTAATAAATGAAACAAGGATTAGATCTTCCACGGTGAAAAGGAATAATAGAGAACAGTCAAGGGTAAAAATAAACAGTAAAACCGTACCTAAAATCTGGCTCAGCGCGTAGAGAAGCATATTTCAGAATATCTTTTGATGTCAGAAGAGATCTCACATTAAGCTCTTCGAGTAAATACTGCCATAAAAGCACATATCATCAACCGTCAATTCATCTAGCTGAGGGTAATGATGATATGAAGCATGACCAGTAACAAATATAGGTCATTTACATATTTTACAGAAACCTCACCTCCCTGAGCTTTCCAGCTATATCCTCAAGGAACTCAGCATCAGAGTGAACTACAATCATCTCCCTACATCCAACGAGAAGATTAATAACTGATCAAAGAAAAAGAAAACTACGATACAGAACAACGTGAAAGAGGAACACCAAAAAGAAATTTAAAAAAACTAAAGAATATGGCCACACCTAAGTGGGATCTTGAGAGGCTTTCCATTACGTTCACGGATATTCCGGGCAAGGTCGATAATTGTCTTCATCCTGGTGACACTTTGTTCAATACGTTCTTCTCTCTGCAAAGCCAATTGAATTCGTAGTGATCAGCGTGCAGGTAAAAGAATCATCTTTCATCACAAGTGTCAAAAGAGGTAAAAGCAATGTTGTAAAAAAAAATAAAAGGCGATGTGAGGCGACGAGGCTAAATATCGCTTCAAATTTGAGGCGACAATAAGGCGATCGCCTCATTGAAAAAGGTGACCTAGTTAAGGCACTCTTATATTTGTATATGTTTGTAGAAGTACACAAATATGCAGGAAAATTCATGAAGATTTAACTCCATAAAGACAGCAATATTTGCCTAACTGCTAGCAAAAACACAATTACCTTTCCTTCTTCTTTAGGGAAGCTGCAAAAATGGATGCTCTCCTCTGCTCCTTCAGAAACTTTACGCAAGTTTTGGTAAAGAACTTCAGTAAAAAATGGTGTGAAAGGAGCCATTACTTTGCACGAAGTTAGAAGAACCTGAAACAACATAAACAAGTTAGGAAATACAAAGTGGGTTTGCAAATAAAAAATTAATGATACATAAGGCTTCACTGATTATCAAAATGTTTAAAGGATGTATAACAGTTCTCTTTTGAAATGTCACAGGACATATGCATTGATGAAACACAGCGCAGGCACATCGGAAAAGCTGAAGAGAAAAAAAAATGTGTCGAACAAGAGTCCCAGATCATGGAAAAAATCTAGATGGTTTTACAAGCTACTTCTAGGAAAACCATAAATTTCACTACACTGATGATCAAACAAAAAAGCAGTTCAGTATATCAGAGGCCAACTCTGATCTGCTTAACCAACGCTTCCTAACTATGGCTGAGGAAGAATCAGCCACCTAAGAATCCCACTTTGGCCGTGATCAGTGTCACCCTATCAAGAATTGATCGGGATTTCAGGACTTAAGGTAGCTTTGAGACAAAAATAGGTGGCCTCTAAGAGAATTGCGTGTAGTGGAAACATGAATTCCGATACCATCATTCTAAGAGAATTGCATGTAGAGGAAATAGGTGGCCTCGAAGAGAATTGCATGTAGTGGAAACATAGATTCCAATACCATCATTCTAAGAGAATTGCATGTAGAGAAAATAGATGACCTCTAAAAGAATTGCATGTAGTGGAAACATGGATTCCAGTATCATGATTCTATACCTCAGGTGCAACACTAAGAAACATGCAAAGTACCATACATTATAGAGCATCGACAGAGCACTCCGGCAATCGTCTTCTCCTGTCTTTCCTTTCAGCCTTTTACGGTTGAAACGAACATATATGTTTGTGAGGTCATCAAGAAACCTCAGGAGATATGGTACAACCTGCAAGAAATCCATTGAATTACATTATACTGTCTACTCCACATTCTAACTCAAGACTAACTTAGTTGAGACGAAGAAAAGGAAATGCTCAGATAGACGCAGCAACCTACCGTGTAGAGGCGATATCCATCCATTTCTTTTTGGACAAAATGGACAAGACTCTGGGTTGCAGAGTAAATCCATTGATCGAGTACATTGGATAGGTTCTGAAGTGACGCTTGATCAATTGGGGTGAAAGGAGCAGCTCCTTCCACTTCAAGTCTCTTAGCATTTTGTACCAGAAACCTGTACGCGTTGTACCATGGAAGGAAAACATCTTTCACCTGAAATTTTGAGACATATGTATAGAGCTCATCATCCATCAAATTCCCTAAAACATAGATACATGAGCAGAAAAATTCAAGAGATCCACTGGCAGCACTCACCACACAGTAGACACCTTCCTTTTTGAAACGCAAAGTTTCTGCACGCACAACTGGAGAGTTGATGAGGTACAGCCGCAGTGCATCCTAATGGAACATAGAATAAATTTCTGTAATAAAATCTACTGAATGCACCAAAAAACAGCTCCCATATAGTATAATAATACTTACAGCTCCATAATCATCAATGACATCCACAGGGGAAGGATAGTTTTTCAAGCTTTTGCTCATCTTCTTTCCATCTTCAGCTAAGACAAGCCCATTGCAAATGAGGTTCCTGAATGCAGGCTTCCCAAATAGTGCAGTGGACAACACCATGAGAGTATAAAACCTGTAGAAATAGAATAGCTTTGACCATCAGAGCAAACCTTGTAGTTTTCAGAATTAATTAATTTATTGATCTAGGTGACAGTTACTCATCTTTATTGGTTATTACCAGTAATGTTCTACACATACTATTCGTAAATAAAATGAATAAGAAATCAAAGATGCCATAAAATATGAAGAGATGCAAATGTGAAGAGACCAACCATCCTCGAGTTTGGTCCAAGCCCTCCGCCACAAAATGTCCTGGAAAGTTCTTCTCAAAGAGTTCAACATTCTCGAAGGGGTAATGTAGATAAGCATAAGGCATGGAGCCACTCTCGAACCAACAATCAAAAACCTGAAAACTTCATTGTGAGTTAATGGAAACATATAAAATAATTAAACTTTTGCAGAAGTCAAGAAAAAATTGAACAGCCCTAAGAAGTAAAAAGAACAGACATTTCCGTATAGAAGTTCATGAACAATCAAGTATAGGACAGCAAAGTAATAGACAAAGAAATGCAAGAGCTTGAGAACGTTTTAAATTCTAATGGAAAATGATTGATACATTCAAGGAGATAGCAATCAACGAACAAGCAAATATTAAGATAACTGAATCAAATTGGGTGGTGCGGCTACGACAAACTCTATTTAGGATGGATAACAAAAGTTGTGGCTACATGAAGCAAATCTCAAAGATAGAGCATCAAAAATCTCAATAAGAGGCTTCAATATATATTATGATGGTTAAGAAAGAAAATCTCTAGAAAATGTTAAGTAAAAAAGAAACAAATATGCAATGTACTTGAACCTTCTGTTATATGTCCTTTGAGAGTTACTAAATGAGCTTTCTACATACATCACAATAAGGAGAACGCCAATCTAATATGATGTGGAAATATATAGTTTGGGAATGCAATACTGCAAGTAGGGCATATGGAAATTATGGAACATAACATACATCTGGTACTCGTCGAAGCACACCAAACTCAGGACCTCTGCTGGACGGAATAGTGATGTGATCAATATTGTGTCGATGCAGATCAAAAATCTGCAAATGAGTAAATGAGCACTTAGAAAACAAGACGGCCATTTTTTTAAGTATATAGGATAAGTACATACAATTCCTTCACAGAAGTACACTGAAGATATTTCAACAAAGTCAAAAGTGAAGAGAACCTAATGGTAGAGGGAATATAACAAACCTTAGCACCAGAAAGTTTCTGAAGTTTATCAACAGAATCCATCACAACTATCTCCTGCGAATCATCACTCATCCAGATAGGAAGGGGAGTGCCCCAGAATCTACTTCGACTCACAGCCCAATCCCTGGCATTTTCCAACCAATTGTGGAAGCGCTTCTCCTGGATAATGAAGTTAAATGAAGACACAGGATAAAGTACCTGAAAACCAATAAGGATCTACACAAGAGAGCACCAATTTATATTTTAACAATATAGTATTTTATAGTTCTCATCACATGCACATAATAAATATAGAATTTCTCTATTTACACAAGACTATTGTCCATATGTATCTCTCCACGAAATGGCAGAGGCACTCAAAACAAGGAAAAAGAATATAACGGGGGAAAAGTCCTACCTTCACATAATCAGGAACCCAATAAGTCTGCTTGTTGTTCTCCAACAGTTGTTCTTTTATTTTTTCAACACGGACAAACCTAAAATGAATTCAATAGGGTAATTAATTGTAAAAATGTTAAGTAGAAGATAACAAGACTAACCAAATGAAGATATGAAAACTATTTAAAAAAATTTGTGATTAATAAAATGTAACAAAATATCAGACATTAGAACTAGAAGCATGCTCTTTTTAGTAGGTGATTATAGCACCACGCGAACAGGCCTGAGATAAATTACACAATGAAGCAACTGGTCTCTAAGATAGCATTTCTATTCAAAAAAACTGTAGGTTACTATGGGCTAATAAACATTCAGAGTAGCTATGTTTGTTTTCAGTTGCAGAGAAACTAGAATTCCTCTACTGACCAGTTTCAACTAAATAACAAGCCTAGGGTAATCCATGCACGTATAACCACCAGCCTAGAGAGAGCAGCAGAAATATCCAGATGGGTAGGCAGAACCTGCTATATCTATGGTTCAAATAGCTGGTCAGTCGCATCGAGAGCAAGCCAAGTCAGTGAAATAATTTAACAGACAAATTCTTAAAATCTATAAAGCAAAGAACGGCCTATAATCATTGTAAACAGCGGTGCACTGTGAACCCTAATCGTATGCTCACCTTTAACATTCAAAAAGAAGGAACAAGACACTCTATAAACAGGATATATTCTCCAGTCTACTATTGAAATTAAGTTAAGACTTAAGAGTCCCACATTTGTTAAAAAAAAAGAGGTGGGTGTCACATATAATTAGAAAAGGCATACCTGTCAGCTTAAGTTTTGAGTTGGATATAGTTTAAAGTGGGCAATTTTTTAAGACTTCATAACTTCACTAGAACATTTTAGTTCCATTTTTTCGTAAATAGTTCCTCGTTAAAGCCTAATAATATTTCACTTCTACCGTATAAAGAAAGAACTGGAAAAGTAAGAGCTTACCAGCTAGGAACAGCTCGGTATATAAGAGGGGTGTGTGATCTGTAACAAAATGGGTAACTATGCGTGAAGGTTCCTGACTTAACTAGCCTGCCTTTGGCCTGAAAAAGACGGGAAATAGTTCACAAGGAGCCAGGAGGTGAGACCAATAAAAGCACATATAATTGAGCAACATCAGATCCCGTATTAATATTAACAAAAGAAAATACAAGAAGATCCAGTTCCAATGACCATGACTTATTTACTATATATACATGTTGATCTCTGTTGTATTACAAGACATTTTGTCATAGACATTCAAAATATCAAACTAGGGTATCAATTATCCATCATTTAAGAGCATATTATGCGTGTACATATATATATAGAAGAAAAAACAAGAAAACCCTGCTTACCTTTACTGCGTCAGTGATCTTTTTGTCAGCGTCCTTCACGTATTGACCGCAAAAATCAGAGATCTTCTCGATGAAGCAACCATCATCGTCTACTGCAACAATCAAGTTATCTCCCTACAAGAGGGGGAGAAAAACATAACCGATCCATGTAAATTACTGTTCTTTTAAGTCAGCATATTTCGTGATTCATATCTTTAATAATTGAAAGCTGAATGTTAGGGATATAATTATCCAAATTGAATATATTATTAGGATTAATATTAGTGATAAGATTAGATATATTAGATCTATTATTAGTGATAATGCTAGATATTATATTTCCTATTGTTATCATTATTAGATTGTATTGTCTAGTCCTGTATAAGGGACACAGTTATTGAATAAGAGGAAAAGCAGAAAGTTATTTCAATTATCGTTATGTTATTTCAATTATCTAGTTTTAGGTAGATTAGTTGTTAGGGTTATCAAGACCCATAACACTAAATGTGCTGACAGAAAAAAATGAACGGAACACCTCTAACATTTAGACAAAGCATAGAGCCTTAGACTATGGTGTATGGGACTTTCTCAGTCTAACAAAGAAATAGCCTTACAAACCAGATCGGAGCAAGGAGAGAGACAGAAAAACGTAAGCCATTCAATTTATCTGGAAGTATATATTATATACATAAATCCCATACTAGGAAGCATTATGGAACCAAACCAATCAATACGGTATAGCAAGAGAACGTAATATGAAAAAAAACTAAAATCAAACCTTTGCTATTATTTGGTTTGACATGCAAACACGGTAATCATCTTCACCAAATGCAGGGGCACAATGGACGATTCCGGTACCACTATCGTCAGTAACATAGTTGTCTGCAATTACTCTAAAAGCTGTATTAGACAGCTCTGAGAAGTAACTAAACAGAGGTTCATATCTGCAGAAAATAGTGTGTATTAGTAACAATTACCACAATAATAAATGCAATAATCTCCACAGCATAATTGGTTTAAATAAACAAGTTGATAAGTAATCAAGAACTCACTTCTTTCCCACTAGAGAAGCGCCAGGCATTTTCTCCAGCACTTCATATGAAGATGGCTCTTCAGTTTTTTTAGTACCAGTACCCTTGGTTTTTGAGGCTTTGTCACCAGCAGGCCCATTAGCCTTTGCTACATTCTGCTTCTGAGACTCACCAGGAAGGGCGGACAACCGTGACTCGGCAACAACATAAATATTTCCAGAGAGTTTACTGCGAACCTAAAAAGTTTCTTGAGGTTAGATATTGATTAAGCTAGAAAAATTGCACAAACAATAAAATAGCATCTAGATTTCAACAGTAAGGACATATAATTATCTAGAACTAACCTTGACGTAAGTAAAGTTCGCATTCACACAAAGAGCAAGATTACTTGGAAGTGTCCATGGGGTAGTCGTCCACGCCACAAAAGCGGCATTATCTGAATCGCCCACAACAGGGAAGGCCACCATTATTTCTGGATCGGATACAGTCTGTTCAACAGAATTACAGAACCAACATCAGGACAGCTGAAGAAAGCCAGACATCTTACACTTATAATGGGTACAGTACCTAAATACCTACTCTAGGGATACATGTAACTAGTTAACTATCCCAATAAATTTATTCATAAAATTCAAGGCTCTACATTCAGTAAGCCTGGACATATCTGTACTAGAATACAAAAAAAAATCCACTTGAAAGAGAAAATAAGCTAGACATCATTTGCACCTAAACGAACTATCATACAGCAGATATGAGAAAAGAACATGCCATCATCAAAAGACTAAAGACCGAGGCCCAGATACCATGTAGTTTTCGCCAGCCTCAAAATTCGACAAGGGAGTCTTCAAACCTGTACTGTATGGCATCACCTACAACAGCGAAACAAATTAATAAATTGCAGCTTACTTAAATTAAAAGCAAGTAATATATACCAGCAAATAAGTGAACTCTTGTGAAACAAACATAAAATAAAATTCATTGTTTAAAGATGACATAACCAACCAAGAAAAACGATTTGTATATGCACCTATATGTAACTCCTATGTTCAAATCCAAACCCACAAACATATATGTGAAGTACAGTTGAGCCAGTGTGTGCAGCTCTCAGAAAATTACAGACTACACTGGCATGAATACAGTGGACCTCCCACAGTGAGGACATGCCCATGCTACCTTTCGGGATTCGATGCCATTAATTCCATTGTATACATGTAAGGAAGTTTATTAGTTCAACAAAATGACAAATCACAATGGCATTTAGTATTTAAGATAGTACTACTCAGAATCTATTCTTCAATACTATAAGTTCTTTATAGTTTATACCAATATATAATAATATATACATCAGACCTTAGCATTAAGATTTCATAAACATAGAGTCATCACAACTAGCAAAAATGAAACACACAGACCATCAATCACAACATATAGATTTAATAAGTGTTAAAATGTTAATGCAAGTAAGCAACTGGAAGGTACTCCGAAAAAAATGAAAAGTGAAAGCAGAACTCTCCTCTCACTAGTTGGAATTTGCAATATTTGAGCAAACTAGACCATAGTTATTGCTCTTTAGCTGAAAAAGTAAATAAATAAAACTAAACTTCACACAAGCTTTCACTTAAGATGGTATTTCATTTACGAGTATAAACTAAACTTCACACAAGCTCCAACAAAACTGTAATAAAATCATTGTTATCAATCCGTCAAAGTAACCAGACTAAAGCAACTAATAAAACCTAAAACGTACCTTAAAACCTTTGTAAACTAACCCTTTCTCATAAAGTTGAGCAAACACCCACCAAACGCTCTCCATGAACTTCAAATCCATAGTCTTGTAATCATTCTTGAAGTCGATCCACCTCCCTGTCCGAGTAATCACCTTCTCCCACTCCTCAACATACCTATTCAAAATAAAATTCCCTCTGAGGTTGCACCTTAAAATCCCAAATCTATAACCAAAATTACACGAAGCCCAGTCCCAGTCGAACTAAACATTGAAAGTTGTTCATTGATACTGAAGCTCAGTCCTAGTGGAACTATACTATCATCAAACGATAAATCAGCCAATGAATAAGCATATAATAAGAAAGAGAAGTATCTCACCTGGTTACAACACTTCTGCATTCTTCGTTGTACTTATCAATGCCCATAGCCAACACATCCTCTTTCTTCTTAATCATCAACTTCTTATCAATTTCTCTCTCCACCGGAAGGCCGTGGCAATCCCACCCGAAACGCCTCGTCACATGGTGACCCCTCATCGTCTGGTACCTTGTCACGATGTCCTTGATCGTTCCGGCAAGAATATGGCCATAGTGAGGCAATCCCGTCGCGAAAGGAGGCCCATCGTAGAAAATGTATTCGGGAAAATCCTTGGTCCTCTCCAATTGAGTCTCGAACGCCTTGATGTCGGACCATAACTTGAGGATCTCTTCCTCCTGTTTGGGAAATGAGAAGTCTTTGCCCTCCGATACGTTCTCCATAGTGGCTGTCGAGTTTAGGGTTTGAGGAAGCCGATGGCGTGGTGGTGGCGGCGTCCCTAGTAGTGGAAGAGAATGCACTGGTACTGGAATGGAAGAGGCGAAAAATATTATGCTAAAAAGTAATAATAATAATAATAATAATAATAAGTTTAAGTTGTGCGTTAACTTTAAAGTAAACTTATATTTGTTTTAAGTTGTGCGTTAACTTTAAAGTAAACTTATATTTGTTTTACTGTTACACTACATTAGAGAAATCCTTATATTTGTTTACTGTTACACTATATTAGAGAAATCCAAATTGATACAAGTAATTAATTTTATTATTATTTGTTTTTTTTTTGCCAAATATTATTTAAAATAAATATTCAATACAAAATAAAAACTAATTATATTCTGTTTATTTTAATAGTATTATATTTCATGGCAAAAAAAAACAAAACTAGTATTATATTTATTAGCTAATAAATTACCCATGTAATTTTACGATTTCTATCCATTATAAACTATTAAAATATTAAAATACATAGATACTTTTTTTATAAAGAAAATAAATAAATACTCATTAAATATTACTCGTAATTATATTTTTTATATATTGTATACATATATTTAATAGTAACTTCTACATTTAATTAATAATAGTTAAAACATTTAATTAGTATGATTCGTGTGATACTGAAAATATAATTTCTTATTCTTAAGATAAAATATAACTACGTACTTAAGTGAACATATATAATAAGAGAATGTAGTTTACGTTGAAAAAACCAAAAAAAAAATATCAGTTCTTTCAATCTAGAGTTTCTTAAAATCTACTTGACTAAGTAACTTAATTAATTCCAACTTTAAAAATTAACTAAGTAACTGTTTCACAACTAAGTGTTACAAAAATTATGTGTCAACTCTACGTTAAGTCTACCTAAATTATTATATTATATATAAATAAATATAATATAAAATATAGATTTCACACAAGAAAAAATATATATTTCCTAAAATTTATGTATTTAAATAATTAAGTTCACTTTTCTCTTTTTTTTTTGCCAAAAAAAGAAATGGGCTAGTAGTGGCGACCCTAGGCCCATCCCGTTACGTAATGTTCGGGCTCTCCTGCTCACGGTTTGGGTTTTTCCCGACCAGACTTAACGAGCAACCAGCGCATGCACTGGTCCCGTCAAGATAACCTCACCAGCAGTCTAGTATAGTCAAGAGGCCGGCATGATTTTTTATTTTCCTGATTTCTGTATGAAACTATTATATATATTTAAATTGATGGTATTCACAAAAGATTATGTGTTATATTTTGTTGTTTTGTTTTTATTCTCCTTCTTCGTTTATTATATTATTTAATGGTATTACTTACGAATAGTTAGTATTTTTATTTTTTTTGGCCAAAGGATATTCATTGATAAAAAAGACGAGGATCAAAGTTTATTACATCACGGTGGGATAAACTCCCGATCCTTATTTATTAAAACTAAAAGAGAGGGCGGGGGTTGTGAGACCCAATGATCAATACACGACCTCTTTCTGGATTGAATCGCGATCCAGTTTGCACATTCGTTTGCCTGTCTAGGAGCCACTTTCCATCTAACTTCCGGGATCTTGACTGCAAGGGTCTTGATATTGGCAATGATATGGGCTATTTTCCAATGCACTATGTGTGAATCCTTCGTAATGGAAAGGAACACTTCCTTCGAATCAGTTTCGACTTCGACCTTTGGCCACTGTTGTTGGATGGCTAGGTGTAGGGCTTCTCGAATTGCCAATGCTTCCTTCGAATCAGTTTCGACTTCGACCTTTGGCCACTGTTGTTGGATGGCTAGGTGGATGCTCTCTCATCCTTCGATTAGCTCCACCAACGACTACCCCATTTGTGTTTCGTGCTATTAGGCCAATGGCTCCAGAACTTGTTTGTGCCTCCCACGATGCATCGCAATTTACCATGATGACCCCCTCATCTGGCGGCTTCCAACGCAGGTCCATAGACCTCGTCTCACTGTATGTAGGACTTGAATCATTCATCTGTGTAGTTGCCCAGAAGTCGTGGAAATCCTTCAGTGATGATGCAGCTGTCTTTACCGGGTTAGGATTTTCGTTTGCATACATCGCTCTACACCGTTCCTTCCATATGGACCAACCTGTTACCCCTATTAATGACCATCGAGCCTCCTTCTCTTTCTTTGATAGCTCGTCCATCTTCTTCAGCTCAGTAAAACAGGATGCTAGACTTTCTGTGTTGGGATTATTAAATCTAACATTCAACGTAGCTAGCCATACCAGGTGCGTCCACGGGCAATGAAACAACATGTGATCAATGGATTCTTCTCCATCACAGATAGGACACTTTGTATCGATGTCAATTCCTCTCCGCTGCAATGCATGTCTCACCGGTAAAGCATTTGAGTTCAATCTCCAGAAGAAAGATCGAACCTTAGGGATTGTCTTCATTGCCCATAACTCCTTCCATGAAGAATGAGTCAGCAAATTCTGCCATGTGCTTTGATTTTGGACAGATATGATATCCTGGTATACGTTTTTAACAGTGGCCTCACCTGACTTGCTGGTTGGCCATATCAACCTGTCTTTCCCATGCTCTAAATTAGACAATGGCACTGACCTGATGGCTTGTTCTTCACGTACCGAGATAGCATGTTGTATCGGGCTGAGATTCCATGTGCCAGCTTCCCTTCTGATGATATCAGATACCCGTAAGTGTTGGAGGTTGACATCTTGCAATTCCAATCGATAGGAGGGTATATTTGGGATCCACCGGTGGTTAAGAACTTTAATTCTGGTCCCGTCTCCTACAATCCAGAGACCACCTTAAATGAGAACGTCTCTTCCCGCCAGCAAACTAGTCCAAGCCCATGATGCTCGTCCTCCCTTGGTTGCTTCGCTAAACTCCTTCCTCGGAAAGTAAATACCCTTCAGAATCCTAACCCAATATGCATCTGGGGTGTGCTCCAGTCTCCATGCCATCTTGGTTAGTAGGGCTAAGTTGTACGTACGAAGCTCTTTGAAACCCAATCCCCCAAGTCCTTTTGCTTTAGTCAGTGTCTCCCAGCTTCGCCAATGGATTTTCCTTTCATTCTCCTTTTGACCCCACCAGAACCGAGCCACCATTGCATTAATGTCATCGCACCACATCTTGGGGAGAAGAAATAGGTTCATGGTATAAGTTGGTATAGACATAACAACTGATTTAATGAGAGTTTCTCGCCCTGCATTACTCAAGAAAATTGCTTTCCAACCAGTAAGTTTGTTTGCGATTCGCTCCTTTAGATAGCCCAAAGCTTCCCTCTTTGATCTACCCCAAATTGTAGGTAGGTCAAGGTATTTTCCAGGATTTTTCTCCGCCTTTATGCCAAGTATAGTCTCAATTGCACGGATGGTACCTGGGTGCACATTCTTTCCAAAGAATAGAGTGGATTTGCCCATGTTGATCGCCTGACCAGATGCAGTGCAATACTCATCTAATAGGTTGGTCAGCTTCATTATATTCTGTGGATTGGCCTTCATGAAGAAAAGCGAGTCGTCAGCGAAGAAGAGATGATGTATAATCGGACATCCTCTCTTAATGCATATCCCTTCCAGATTCTTGGACTCCACTTCCTTTGTGATTAGCCTGGAGAGAACGTCCGCCACTAGAATAAACAAATAGGGAGATAACGGGTCACCTTGTCGAATGCCTCTCGTTGGCGTAATCACCCTTGATCTCTTACCATTTATTAGGATTTGGTAGGAAACCGAGGATATACACGCCATAATCCATTTAGTCCACGCCACATGGAATCCCATCTTCCCCAGGACTGCTTCAAGAAAGTCCCATTCGATACGGTCGTAGGCTTTTTGCATATCGATCTTTAGAGCACACTCCTCTGAACGATTTGATGATCTAGTCCTCAGGTGGTGGAAAGCCTCATGTGCAACAACGATATTATCCTGGATTAATCGCCCTGCCACGAATGCACTTTGAAACGGGGTGATAACATGCGGGAGGTGAACCTTTAATCTATTAGCCAAGACTTTAGAAATAATTTTGTAACTGAAATTGCAAAGACTAATGGGTCTAAATTGACTTGGCAAATGTGGATTTGGGATTTTTTGGTATGAGAGCAATGTCAGTGTAATTTAAGTAGTGAGGTAACGAACCTGTGGCGAAGAAGGTTTTGACCATGGTGAAGACGTCTTTACTCACTACTCCCCAATACCGTTGAAAAAAGAGACCCGGGAACCCATCGGGACCTGGTGCCTTTGTCCCACCCAGTTGAAAGATTGCCTTCTTAACTTCTTCCATGGTGACAGGTCTTGTTAGGTCATCATTGATATCACTTGTAATAAGAGTGGGCATGCATTCCAATATGTTTCCCCACGTTCTTGCCCCATCTGTGGTGAATAAGGCTTCAAAAAAGTTGGAGAATTCATTGCCTATCTCCTCCTCACATTGAGTCCATCGGCCATCTGTCATGCATATCTTGAGGATTTTGTTACGTCGTCGACGCTCTATTGTCGTTAAATGGAAGAATTTGGAGTTCTTGTCGCCGTGTGTTAGCCACCTAACTCGAGATCGTTGCTTCCAATATATTTCCTCCCTTTTCCAAAGATCCTCAAGTTGCTTTTTTAATTCATCTTCCTTTACATAGTCACGCTGGCTTATTGCATGGCCTTGCATGTCTCTTAAGGCACCATAGATCCTTTTGATATCTCTTTTGTTATTCCCAAACCGCCTCCTACTCCACGATATCAACCGTTTTTTGCACGTTGCAAGCCTTTGTACCACCTTATGTTGGGATATGCACTCCAAGTTAGACGTGCCTGTGCTACCCGGCTCTTCTGACCACGCACCTTTCACTACTTCATCACACTCATTATGCTCTAACCACATTTCTTCGAACCTGAAATTACGTGGACCCATCAAATCATTGTAATCCGGTACTAGGATAATAGGTATGTGGTCTGATCCTAGGAAAGCCTCATGTATAACTTGTGCATTAGGATGAGCATTAACCCAAGAGATATTCGCCAAACCCCGATCAAGACGTTCTCGCACCCACGTACTGGTTATTTGACCACGTATATGGTTGGCCTTTGAAGTTGAGATCCATTAGCGCAACATCGTCTATCAGATTATTGAATTCATCCATCCTAGTTGATCCTTAGGATTTCCCCCGGCCTTTTCGTGACTGTAACGAATGTCATTAAAATCACCTATGCACACCCATGGCCCATGTCATTAATCGCCCATGGCCCATTTCTGCGACGTGCGTTAGTATTTTTATTTAATCTTATTAATTTTAACATATTTTTTTATTTTATTTTTTTATTGCTCATATTTTAGTGCAATTTGTTACATAAATTTGTTAAGGTGCAACTGTCCCTTTATATTATGATGCAAATTGATTATCATATAAATGAAATGGAAATTGAAAATGAATGTGACTGACAGGAAAATAAAAAAGAGTTTTATAATAATAAACATATAAATTTATATTATATTATATTTTTATATTCAATATTAATATAATTTAATCCAAATCAATTGATAATCGGGTTAAAGATACTTTTCATATAACATGTTTGACCGAATGTGTTTTTTAGTATAATACGTATTTTTTGTATACTTTTGGTACCAAACGCTTGTACTTTGTTGTCTTTTGGTAAATTTGTTAGTTGGTCATTAATTTGGCAGTTTAATGGCACGTGCAAATCACGTGACTCACCCAAAACTTTTTACTTTTTTTGTTAATAACTAAAAAAATGTCAAATGTTTACATTACGTTAAAAGTAGCTGTCTGAAGTTTCAAATGTTTAACTGTAGTGTCCAAGCTTTCAATTTTGTTAAAATGTGGTGTCTCGGTGTGATTATATTAGAGAAGTCAATTCCAACGAAACCGACTGTCAAATTCGAGCTCCCAAAAACACACACTCTTCTCGTTATCTTGCCGGTACCGTCACCTAAGAAGCTGGTCACATCCGCGCAAGTAGATCACACTCCGTTTGTCGTTCGAAATCGCTCCACACAACTCTACTAGAAACATTTTCTTTTGGATGTTTAACTTTTGAGTGAAATTTGACGATTTTGTTAAAAGTAAGGTGTGAAGTGATAGACTATGAGTGGGTTGTTGAAAATAATTGAATAAATATGAAAAAACGCGCAGAGACACCAAATTTCCACAATAATGAAACCTGTGAAAGTCCATTTTAACATTTCAAACTTCATAAACCTACTTTTAACATAGAGTAAACATTGAACAGATTTTTAGTTTTGAAATTAATTTTTTTAAATTTAGTCCTTTTAATACACCCATAATTTTTTTTGTTCAATTTAGTCGTAGAACTTCAAAACCGAACCATTGAACAAAAAAAATGTTAGGTATGTATTCGAGGGATTAAATTGAACAAAAATCAAAAGTTTAAAGTAAATCACGTGATTTGCACGTGTCATTTAACGGCCAAAACTAACAACCAACTAGTGGCAACTAACAAGTAGACAATCCGTACAATTAGATCAAACTGTCATTCTGAACTCTAATTTAAGCTAAAGACTACATAGGCAAACAATCCACAATCATTCTACAACATAACAGAAACCCAATATCCACTCTTAAGTACAATCGGTTGCATTGCGCGTTACCAAATCATCTCATCTTAAAACTTCCTTCCCTGCATATATACAAGTCGAAAGCAAAATCATGGCAACATTATTCAAAATGAGTTTTTTTTGTCTAAAAAAGGAAACGTTGAACACATTGATTACCTAAGGAACCTTTCCAGATCTTCAATGACCCGGTTCATTCCGTGTATAGCCATTTTCTTCACCTATTCGGAAGCAATTCGACATATGATGTAAGAGAAGACCAAATTGTATGATATTTAAAGAACAAATATCCATGATATTGTACAAATGATCATTCAAAGTTTACAAATTGAAGATGATTAAAAAGAGTGGGTTTTTATTTCACCTCCAACTTGTCTTCTTTAGCTCTATGGTTTTCTGGTAGAACTCTGAATTCCTCGGTCAGACGAAGGCACTCCTTAACGTTTTCCGGGGAGACAAAGTCAAGAGCTACCTTGATGCATGACTAAACATAAGAGCAAAAACAAAATTAATTAACTAGCATCACAAGAACACTAGATTTATTTACTTTTGTTGAATTTATTTACTAGCTAGTTGCAGATAAACTGGAATTACCTTCAAATTTCGGACTTGATGAGGGCATCCAGCAGGAATAAAAACAGCATCACCCAGTTTCTGGACAAATGTCCAGGGCTCAATTCCTACCTCATATTTGTTTACACAATTAGCATCGTCAAGAAAACATATATAGTGAGAATCTTCGTGCAAATAAAATCAACTAACCATATTCCTCTTTGAGCTTTCTCTTATGCTCCACCGTCAAATAAAATGTCTGGTCGTGTATTGGATGGACAACCTGTTGCATCACACAATGAGATACATCAGAATTCAAATTGATCAAATATAATAAATTACTGCCTATCAGCTTCAAATTGCCCAAGTTCATTAATTAACCAGAATTTAAAAAAAAATAAAAAAAATTGATCTTAAAGAATTCAAATTTGATTCCCCCTTTATTTGACTACTCTTCCTTTAGACTTGAGCTGGAGGCATGAATATGGATATAGATACCCAATTTACCCCTCAGTATCTACAAGAAACTGATGTTTTGGAAATTGTTTTCTTTTGAAAAAACCAGTTTTTTCTGCTCAAAAACCTTTATTTTTAAATGGTTTTTGACATATTGGATGTGTATGTCTAAGTAAAGTAGGGCCAGTCCAAGTACCTGTTTCAGAGGATTGCAATGGATATACCTAAACTCCTTAAAGTGCTTAGTAAGATATTCTTCCAATTTTGGAACATCTTCTCTCCTGAAGATGTCCCACAAGGCGCCGCCCTCAGCATACTCAGCCTTTTCCATTTCCGACATCGAGAAATAATCGTCATCTTTTTCATCGCAGGACTCAACAACTACGTCGGAAAATTCATGATCTTTTTTATCCAAGTGTGCCTCTGCTGCTGTTTTGCTACTATTAACTTTAGGTCTCCCTCTCTTCCGCTTCCGGCCTCGAGCAGGTTTCTGAGCACTGTTGAGTGTTTCTTCAGTGGGTTCTGCAATATCAGTAGCAGCTTGCTCTAGGGTTTCTTCTTCCTTCGCAGTTTTTGACATATTCGATTTATCGGCATCAATACTATCATCTATTCCTTCAGCAAGATCAGTACTAGCAATCTCTTTAATTTCCTCATCTTGACTAATTGCTGTACCTGGTTTGTCATCTGCAGCACTATCAACTACACCCTCTCCATTAGTTTTCTCTTCATTTCCCTCATTCTGATTTGTTACTGAAGCAATCTCAGGTATGCCCTCTTCATTTGTTATTGCATGATTTACAGCAAGTTTCTTTTCATTTTCCTCATTATAATCTGCTTTTCCTCCATTAGTGCATGGCGCGTGAATTTCATCATCCTTTTGCTTCTCAGTTTCCGGTGCAGAAGTATCTCGCTCTCCCTTAAACTTCAATGAAGATACTGAAAGTTGCTCTTTTTTCATCTCAAAATTCGAGAAAATTTCTCGACGATCCTGAGCAATATGCTGCTTTTTAAGTCTTTTCATCTGTTGGAGATGCTTCTTCCCAATAGTGACTTCTGCTGTATGTGTCAAAACATTAACCTGTATATCACCAATTTAAGAACATAACTAAACAAAATGTCAATCTTATATGGATATGGATCATTGGCCAAAAAAATTATATATATGGACATGGATAATGTACATCAATGCTAGAAAATGTAAAACTCGGGTTGATACTTAGTGAGAAGAAATGAGATCTTTTCTGTATCAAGAAACTGTCAATTATCCCATGCAATTACTTTTTTGCTGTAAAAAAGTAAAAAAGGTTCTTCCCTGAAAATATAAGTTCCCTAAAAATATAACTTTTTTCACTTAGGTTTACGTACTAAGTTTCACTCTGAGTTCCACACTGGGTAGATTTTTCCAATAATATATAAGGAAAAAGTGAATCCTTTGCTAGATTGTTCAATTAACATAGTAAGAATATTTGATTTTGATTTTTTTTTGGCAGCAATAACTGTCATTAAGAAGGAATTATCTCAGGTCAACTAAATGAATGAAACATAAAAGTGTTGATACATGGGAAAAAGGTGAAAATACCGCATCAGACATATCACAGTGAAGCCTAGTGACAGAGTCTCCACGGCCCAGCTCAGGAAAAACACCATAAGCAATATACGTCTTGGGCCCCATGTCTGGTTTCAGAATCCCATCTGGCAATTTTGCAGCAATATTGAGAAACCCTTCTTTTGGATGTGTGTATTCCTTGAAAGGCAAGCAACTGATGAACTCAATCCCGTGGCGTGGCAACCGATCATGAAACTCATTCTTTGGAGGCCAGTCTTTCAGTTTAAGGATCTGAGGCCATGAATATTGGTCGAATCTACCGTCTGTATATCCCTTGAAAAACTGGTGGATATTAACATCTACCTGCAATGCAACATAGTAACTTACATATGTAAATTCCCTTACCTTGAAAATGAAAGGAATAAATATTGTATAAAAATCAGATTTTTAAGATTCTCCAACCAAAAGATTTGATTATTGCCTGCACATATTAAGTTCAGTAAATAAACAAACCTCGCTCCAATCTAAGCAATCAATTGCCGTCACATCCAATTGCTTGGACTGGTTCTTGCTGGTTTTCTGTCGACATGCACGCCACATCACCATCGGTTCCCAACTTAGACCCCACGTAGTTTCAAGAACATTGCTTACAATGATTGGTTCACCTTTAGACCAATGCAGCTGAAAATGTCTCAAATCTGCATGCTGTAGGTCCCGACCTTTGGGACAATAAAGATAATTGTCAGTAGAATCTCCCCTTGATGCAGCTTTTCTCAAATTACTAGAATTGAGATCAATTTTTCCATCTGGAGTCAAACAAGAGCATTTTTTGCTTGAATTTTCTGTATTTTCAACAGAGCTGTATTCTTGGAGAAGTTTTTCTGCTTTCTCAATTAAACTCACAACCCAGTTATCAAAATACAAGCTTCTCAATTCTAAAGATCCATCTCCACAACCTCCCATATTACTTGGAGGGCAAGGAATAGCCAAATCTTCATTTACTTTCCACTGTGGTGCTGACTCAACATTGTCTTTTGAGATAAAGGAATCACTGGAATCAGACTCTTTGATCTCTTTTAGATCACCGCCATGCAAATATCCCCATCCGTTATCTACATATTCGATTTCGACTTCCTCTCGACTTCCCTTTAGGCACCCTTCCCGAATTTCACGACAGCATTTAACACAGAGATCGTATGAACAGTTTGGACAGGATCTATGGAGATCGAAAATCGAAGTTTTGCAGTTGTTGCTGAAGATAAAATGAAGATCTCAATTTCATCAGTTGAATGAACATTTAGGACTAAGGATAATTAATAGATCTACAAAGGCAAGTTACAATACCAATAGACTCGTTCATAGTTATCGATTCGTGATTGTTCAACATTTAAATCTGATTCCGCCAAACCTGCAAAGTATAAAAATTTCCACGTATCATTGAAAGTTATATGATACTTTACAGGGACAGTGCTGTGCTCATTGTCATTTCGTAACTCAGAGAAAAGGCTTATTTGATCAGCAAGGGGGCTGGAAAGGTTTTATCATATCATTCCCATGATTAGTATGGGATTCCACTTAATCCCAAATGAAGAAGAATATCATTATATAAATCAGTAAAAGGTTTCTAAAAATGTTTTCTCATGATTAGCATTTAACCAGAATGGTAGATGCAAAAACAATTATTCCCATGATTAGCATTTAACCAGTATGGTAGATGTAAAAACAATTATAACAGAAAATATTGAGAATAAAGTGCTTGAAAAGCGTATCCGAGTAGTTTGCTTTGAACAAAAAAGAAAAGGTGGCAGAATACCTTGGCGTTCTGCCTCCATTTTCTTCTCCAAGAGTTGATCATCACTCAGCTGTTTCAGGAATGGAAGAAGTAAACGCAGAACATACATAGAGTATTCTAACTTTTCATCGTCATTATATTCCAAATGCACTTCCAACTGTTCCTGCAATAATCACATCGTCACATCAGTAATCTGGGCTGGACTCATGAAAAGTCCACAAAATGAAGGTAACATGACAAAAAAAAGAACTTACTTTGAGACTCTTGGTCAAACTCATGCATGCTTTACAATTACAGTTTCCACGGCACAATGGGCAAGCCTCAGCAAATGATTCCTCAGTCGATTGAGGATACCTGTGTAATTAATTATGAAGTAAGAAAAGTTGGCTATTTTATGGGGTAGGAAAAAATTCAAGTTACAATCAATTGAGTTGACATGTTTGAACCAAAACCATATTGAAATCAAGGACATAGCTCAAATAACACGCATAGTCATCAACATAATTATACACTTTAGCTAAATGTTATATTTCATCGATTTTCCAACTGATTTTTCTAGTCCAAAGTCATTTTTAGTAAGATCTAACAATTGCATCTCTCATTATTCTACTAATGAACAGCACACGACTACATAATACATATTTATGAGTCTACCACCTCTGAAAAATAAAACAACAAACATTTACCTTTCTATTATTACCAATACTCGAAGTGCAACACTACATTATCACTACTTTTTCTTCGGTGCAAATATTATTACTACTGAAGGGACTTAAACATGAAAATCCAAATCAACATTGAAAATAATGAATTTACCATGTGGTAATGCAGGGGATGCAGAATCTCTTGATCTTGCATTTCGTGCAGCGAACAACTCTACCCTTATCGTTGCGCTTGCACTGATGACACGTGGTTGGCTCCATTTGGTTCCCCTACAAAATCCACAGCTCAGCAACAGATCTTGAGACCAATTGAGACATCGTAACATCAAGAAGACCAATATGACTAGAATAAACCAAACGTCGCACAAATTTACATCTAGAAAATGGAAGATTTCATTGCAAGGCATGGAATTGCGTGAGCTAATCAATTCTAACAGAAATTTGCAGAGACAAGACTTCATTTGGACAAAATAGGAAAGTTGAGAATTTCTGTACATCGTTGTCCTTCTGCTTGGCCAGGAATCCCTTTGGATGATCGAGCTGTTGGTCGGAAATGTTCGATTTTCTTCCACCGCTTCTTTTTCTGGTGTTAACTCTTCCTCCGTCGCCATCCAGGGGTTCCTCCCTCATTTTCTCAGGAAACAAACAGCTACCCCTAGCGTTACAGGGCTCTCAATGATCTTTACTGTCGAAAACAGCGAGCAGGTGAGAAGCTGAATAGTGTAGATTTATTTTAGGGAAGAGACGTTAATTTTGGGGGTTTTGGTGGGATTTTGATCGTTTGAGGTTTGGGGTTTTTTGGGTTTTGTGCAGAGGAGAGGGAAAATAACATGGATTTTGAGGGGGGGGACCACACATACTTAGCTCGCTGGTCGTAAAAGTCGTATTGAAGATTTGCAAACAAGAAATTAGTTTTTTGGAGTAAATAAAAATAATATCAAAAACTTAGATTGAATGTTTGGCAAAAAAAAAAAAAAAAAACTTAGATTGAATGTGAAAATTCTTACTTAATTTAGAAAACAAATGGTTGAACGAGAAGCATTTCTCTAAAATGGAAAAAATTATATTTTCACATTAAGTTTTACACTTTAATTAAGTGCCACACTCTTCTTATTCTAAATTGTACGCCACTATAATATTAATATTTGTTCTTAGATTAAATATTTAGATTAAATATTTATAGTAAATATTCTCAACTTTTCATCTCTGAACAAACAAAAAAACGATGGTTGACATGGAAAGTTTTAGTGTTCATCTATTTAGATATTGATTCACGTATTTGCTAGAGGAGACATTATGAGTTAATTCCAAACTAGTTGAAATATTCAATTTCGATTCTTAACATATCATGTCTTTTTTTTTTTTGCCAAATTAACATATCATATTAGGGCTGGCAATTTGTGACACGACACGATAGCACGACACGAACACGCACGAAAAAAACCGTGTTCGTGCTAGCATATGGCAGTACGATAACACGATAGCACGAACACGACTAACACGATATAACTTCCGTGCCGTGTTCGTGTTTGAGTATCCTAACACGACACGCACGATAACACGATAAAGTTGTGCTAATAATACTAAATTTTAAGTATTTTTGAGCAAATCTTATCTATTACCTCCAATTAGTGGTTTATTATTTAGTGTTTTTAAACTATATAATACTAACTTATGAATAGTGACATATTAATTCATGGTTTTTTAAATATGAAGTTAATTATGTTGATTTTTGCTCAAATATCTCGTGTATATATATACAACTGAATATCCTTCACAACACGATAGCACGACACGAACACGCACAAAAATATCCGTGTCGTGTTCGTGTTTGTAAAATGTGGCACGATAAGCTTATCGTACGTGTTCGTGTTCAGTAAGTTTAACACGACACGATCACTGATGCGCACGATAGCACGAATTGCCACCCCTATATCATATGTCATCACGTCACTCTCCATTTGTTACCGTACCTTTCTATCCACCAACGTATTCGTTGATATAATAATCCTTGACAAACATAAATAACCAAAATAGTAATCAACTATAAACATTCACTAAAATTGGAAGAATTATTTGTTTCTTTGTTTATGAAGAGAGCAGAACCAAATCCAATTTTAATTTCGGAAATCTGATACTTCATAATGTGAAAATTAATATATTTTTTAAAACGTTATTTTAACGCTAAGATCAGACGAAAAAGTGTAAATCAACAAATCTAATATTTAAATCTTCTAATAAAAAATAAAACAATAAAAAATAAAATGAAGCACCAAATCGCAACATGACCTATGAAATTCGAACAGTGTTTAAGTTAAACCCAAATATAAACTTTGGCAACTCAGTAGTCCTCCCTCCCACCAAACCCAAATACAGCTTCCCTTCACCCTATTATATATAAACACTTAACGATCAATTAAAACAGAAAATAACACAAATGAAGTCTCATCATCTTCATTTCATGGATCTGCAGTAACTTATCAACACAAGAATCTTCAACAACTAGAGATTCCTTTATTCAAGCAATGGGGCCGGTGCAGGAACCATGGACTTCGCCAGAGGTTGAAGAGCCTTCACCACAATACTCATGTTCGGTCGGAACTCAGATTCATACTGAACACACAGTGCTGCAACCGCCGCCAACTTTAATTCCCCCGGCAAAACATATATATAGAAAAACCGAACGTCAAAATAATAACAAATAGAGACTACTGATCGAAATTCAGTTAAATCCGGTTTAATTAATTTGACAAGATTATGGTTGTTATGAGATGCAGCATTTACCTTAGCAACTGCTTTTGGAGGGTATTCGCCTTTAAGCTTCGGGTCTATACACTGCTTGACTTTGTCTTCGCTCAATCTTGGAGTGGCCTAAAACGATAAAGCAAACTTGACTTAGCTATAATCTATTGCAATTGCCTCACAGATGCAAATTGGATTGCCCAAGAGAATAAAATGAAAGATTTTTATGTATCGGACTCACCCAAGTGACAAGACTCTGCTGCCCACGAGGCATGGTGTGATCGACGGGTTTTCTCCCAGTTAGAAGCTCTAAGAGCACCACTCCAAAGCTGTAAACATCGCTCTTTTGGGTCAACTGTCCAGTCATCGCATACCTGCAGACCCCATTATTCAAGTAGTACAACTTATCAATCACCAAAACCAGAGAAAATTTAGGATTTTGAAAAAAAATATAACAATAGAACATTTCTTGCCCTGAAAAAGACATATGCTGAATCTTAACAACTTAGCAGTTGGGATTAATCATGGGGGCAACATTAGTATACAAGGTATACATACAGCTGTGTGGGGCCTAAAAAGTGATCAATCAAATTCTTGATCAAGTCAATAAAAAAACAAATCTTGATAATAAATAATAGAATTTAGTTTTTGGGTCAAGATGGATGGCTTACTCTGGAGCATGATATCCAAAGGTTCCCAAAACTCGGGTAGAATGAAGGCGAGCAGCCATATCAGGAGCCTGGTTTGATAAGTTGAAATCTGCAATCTTGGCTTTGAAGTCTTCAAAAAGCAGCACATTGCTCGACCTAATATCTCTGTGAATAATGGATGGCTGAACCTTCTCATGCAAATATTCCAACCCCTTTGCTGCATCAATTGCAATTCTCACTCTTTGAGACCAGTCAAGAACAGGACCAGGTTGTGCACCTTGAACTCCCTTCCTCCCTGTAGGTTAAAAGTTAAACTTATAATAACTTGAGATTGACTAGCGTAATTTTACCGTTAGCAGTAGAAAGTCTCCATTACTTACCATGTAATACATCATGTAAAGATCCCATGGTGGCAAATTCATAACCGAGTATGCGCATATTTCCCTCCACGCAATACCCAAGTAACTCCACAAAATTATCATGCTTCAGCCGTGAAACGGTGGAGAGCTGAAATTGTAACACCAAATAGTTTAAAAAATAAAAAAACAATGCAAATCGAACCCAACAAAAATAAAATCAACTACGAAAACCTCAACTAACCTGAGTCAGGAATTCGTAACTGGAGTCGGGCTCAGAGGAATTATCAAGCTTTTTGACAGCCACTGATTTTCCATCATGAAGGGTCGCATAGTAAACTCTTCCATAGGAGCCTTCACCGATCAATGCCTTGGATCCAAAGTCATCAGTCTTTTGTTTCAATTCATCCAAAGAGAAAGCAGGAACATCGATAGGTGGTGGAGGTCTCAACGTGTCGGAGGATCTGATAGTAGCTGAATTCTTCAAGCCCTTCTGGTAGCCTAAGGTAAAAAGTGCACAACATGAGAAAATACAACAATATGCACAAATAGTAGCCGAATCAATATTATCTAGAACCTAGCAGTAAAGATTGATAAAAATATATAAAAAAATAAAAAACCAAAACAAGGAATATGACTCTTATACCAATAGATTGATTTTTTTTTTTTAAAAAAATCAGGCATACCATTAGCATTACCTGGACTTTTAAGGAGTTCCTCTTGTGATGGATAACACTCTTCATCTTGAACATTGCAACAGAACCACTTGCGAACTCGGTCCCTCCTCCTCATATACATGTATTCATCGACAGGGGGACTATCCGCATGCATATAATAACTCTGAGAAGGGGCATGTCCCTGCTTCAAAAGATTTGTTATCAAAAAAGTTGTTCGTAGTCTTTCTACTCGGATCATTTCTAGCCAAAATTCAACATAATTCCATAAATCTGATTCAACAATGTATCACCAGATACTTGATGCTATATCTAAATCACAAATATTTGAATATTACACTACAAAGAATCAAATGAAACAGATTCAAAGGCCAAAAACATAACAACAAAAAACAATCAATTTAAAGCCATCTTTTCGGCCTGCACCTGTGTCGAATCACTATATAGTACCTTGAGACACAATATAAACATAGTCAGTTCCCGCTAGTTGGCAAAAAAAAAAAAAAACCACGCTAGTAAATGAAGGGAGCAGGATAATTCAGTCATTCAGGCTTCAACTGGACAATCCCCAGGGTCTGGCAAGGCGACCTCCACTCGGCGTAGGTGCCAGGAGAAGAGTTTAAAGGTGATTTCCGATCAAAATGTTCAGACAGATGTTAAGCAACATAGTATAAGAAACAAATCAAGTCAAGGAGAAAACGAATCAGCGATGCTCACCCCACGGTGATAAAGGTCGCGCGCCATTACAATAGATACCGACGTTACAAACAAGAAAAGTCGATCAATCACTCGACGAGAAACGGAGAAGCAACACTGCTACGGACGGACGATCAAAGAACCGAATAGGAGGAATGTTGTACAGGAACGAGCAGCGACTGAGTGCCAAAATGAAGAGGTGTGCGGAGAAAACCCAATCTTTCACCGAAATGGAAGATGGGGAATCCTGAAATGAGGACGATAATGATCGGTGGGGGTAGGCAGATATAGATAGAGCGAGGAAATGACAGAGAGACGGTTCCAAATCGCTAACCGAAATCGAAGGAATTGTTAATTATAGAACTAAATCTATTCCAAGGAAAAACCGCTTACCAGCTTGCGCTCTCTCTCTCACTGGCGATGGATGAAGAAGATGACGATGGTGTCGACAGGTAGGATATTGTACAACTCCCGCTGTTGGCAATGGATTTTTCCTCTTTATTACAGAAGAGGCGGGACCCAGGAATTTCTTCTGTTAACAATAATTGCAACTAAGCCCCCTCATCTATCTCTTCTTCACAGCTTTACCCTTTTACTTATCTTAGTGTACCATTTTATATATTAAGAAAAACATGAGCCGTCGATCATTTGAGATTGTAATTTCGTAAGGTAGCAGAGCTCGACGGCTCTAGATTAGTGGTGTATCTAAAAGATTTGTCATGGATGTTTACATTAAGATAAATTCATGAGTAACTGGTTAATTCTCGAGCTGGATGTAGTTCTTTTAAAATAAAAATACGTATTTCTAAAGTTCCATAAAAGGGTTTAAACTTAGACAACTCAAAGTTAAGGTGAGTGAAACGCGACACAAAGAGAACTCGGGGGCATGTTTGCACTTTGCAACAACCCTTATACAATGATCATGAATTGACAAACGCATGCGCACCTAAGAACTGAATTAATTAACAAAAAGTTAATCAAACTTGTTTAACAACAAGAAAAGGAGCAAGACCTAATTAAACGTGGACACAACCACTCAAGTTTATTAAAAATAAAATATAATCTCTCTAATATAAATACAGGGTTTATATTTAATCAAACATTGACTCAATCTGACTTCGCCAAATAAAAACAATGTATTACATTTCAAACATGGATTTGGTCCATTTTGGATATGAAAACCGGCAGAATCCTGAGTATTCTGATATCTGCTGCATATATATATATAAAACAATAAATTCGGTTGGATTAAAAATTTAAGAAAAAAAAACTTTGCTCAATAGCAGTACTTACTATCATCTAAAATAATGTTTTGTTAACAAACAATGAGCATCTATATATAATATAGAACAAAGCAGTGATTTGATTTGAAATCATTTTTTAATACCTTATTTAGTTAGTAAATTTCTTCAGCACGAACACGGTGTCTTAACGGCGGCATTGCCAGGAGTATTCTTTCTTTTCATCCACCTTATGTCATTAGCGCCATTATGTCATCAACCAGAAAAGCTACAAGCTGAAAACAATAAAGAGAGGTGAAAAGTGGAACCCAAGTAAGGTACCACATCTTGCTAGGGTTTATTCCTGTATAAAGACCACCTAGCTCCTCTTGTCTGGCATTTAATGGCCATAACCACCTACGCATGGATATACAGAAATGTTTGAAGTGGTATCATATACTAACATTAGAAACTGCGATTATTCACCATGAGATATCATATGATGTAGCATGGTACTTTCGGTATAGAGAAAGATGGGTTACACGAAAACTCAACATAATTCACTAACTTCATTGTGAGTTTGTGTTGGTTTAACCCAATATTGAATGACGAGAAACCAGTAATTGACCTTCAAAGGAATTCGAAATAGAGAATGCTTTCAATTAAAAAAATTACTGCTTTACCTCTTCCAAAGAAGCATTTCCAGCTCTTTCACCGATCCCGGTTATCGTCACTTCTAATTGTCTTGCTCCTGCAAATGCTCCCTGATTTAATTAAAATGTGTTAAAAATATTAATCTTGTGCAAACACGATGAAAGAAAAATAGGAAATGAAACGATTAGGAATGAAACTGGCATACTGCCAATGTCATGGATTGTCATCAACTACAAAGGAATTATATCAAAAATAAAAATTGATTCTGCCAGATAGATGCTTCAGTTCCTTTGACTGGTGCCGAAAATCTTTCGATTATTAATGATCAGGTTTTAATTTGAACGTAATTGCATGACTAATTGATATCCATAGCTGAAACCCTAATTGATTTGGGCATCTTTACACATTAACACTTTTAAAGTGTACATGTGTAAATATGTTTTTACATCTTTAGCAGTGCATTCTTAAAGTGCAGTGTTTTTACATTGCAAGTACTTTCTGCAAATAGTTGGGGTGTTTATTGTTTAAGTATAAAGATTAAACCATACATTCACCTATCACCTTAAGGTTTTAGGACGATTGGTCAAATGGTTTAATCTTAACTTTCACATTTATAATATATATTTTTAATGTGTTTTTTTTTCTTCTAGAAAGCACTATTTTCTCAGTCAATTTTTTTTTTTTTTAGAATGTCTCAATTGAATGATGATGCTAGTTCTAGATATGGATTCTTATTGAGGTGTTTTATTTCATTTTATTACTCATGCTTAAGCATTATTGTTTTTAGACTCCGAATCAGTCATTCATTCAGTGGAATCTATTATGAGCGGTTAAAAAATGTCAATTTTAACGCTAAAACCAAAAAAAAAAGGAAAAGTAAAAGACAACAATTTTAATGCTAAAGACATCGAATAGCCGAGACACCAAGACCTATACTTGGAATTATGTTTAGATACTAAACCCTTCAAATTAATAGCAACATATGCTTCTTACATCGATAAGGCATCCTTCCCCATTACACAATCATGTAGAGATTTCTTTCCAAAACTCGAGTAACTGACCAACAACACTTCCACATACAATAATTAGTAACCCGTAACAGTAACAACTCTACGAAAACATGGCAGGTGAAAGAGTTCAGCCTGGTGTACTTTCTCCTTTCGCTCGAGTTACCTCTTCAAGACACTCCTTAGCTCTATGAACTTTCGACTGTAGGTAAAAACTCCCGATCTTAGCGTTCCTCTCAAATAAACCGTCATACTTCTGCAAACTCAAAGCCAGATTAATTGCAAATGCCACATACAATATATAGGACAGACATATAGTAAGTGCAAATACCTTTATTATATCTTCCCAAGGGGTTTCTTCGGAGACACCGAGGATTTGCCTAGCTTCTTGTTCTGTCATGGTCTTGCCTGCTCTTCGGACGGTGTTCATTGTTTCTTGAGCAACACCGGATTTTGATGCATCTGACAAAAAAGAGTGGCTTTTAGAACATAGTAGACTTAAAATATTACAAAGAACTAAGATTAGGCATGATTGGATAATACTAACTCCTTTCAAGCACAAAGGCAAAAAAAAAAAAAAAATCCAGCAAAAAACCGACTACAAATATGCAGAACTGAAAGCATAAACAACACACAAGCCAATAATATATTCAGCAGATAAAACATGCATAGATAAAAATTTGTCATTTAGCTGCAAAACAATTCTGATCAAATCATCAACTTTAATCCAAATACAATAAAGAACGACTGATGTATGAAGTCTCAATACTACAACAAAAGTTACTCAGAGTAATGCAGAAATTGAAGTTATGAGACAGCAATCAAAACCATAGGTAGTTGCACTTCACAGTTGCAGTAACCTATTATCTTTGATAATGTCCAAGTATCCAGGAAGATACCACAAAGATTTCTGGAACTTACTGGCAAGCGCTTGACGATAAGCTTGAACCATGGCCCTAGCTAAAATACCGCCGCCCATTACAATGAGGTTGGCAAGAATCTTGGAAGCCTGCATGAGTAGAGATATACATAGCATGTCAACTGCCAACAATATTTCAAGAACATATTCCAACTTGATTTTTGTAGGTTAAAAATATTGAGTTTGACTAAAATGAAGTCGACTTAAATTCAAGTCGATTTTTCAGCCGTTAGATTAGACATATCGAGATTTATTTAATAAATAATAACTAATCTGATATATTCTCTCGACTAGTTTGAGAATTGAAAAATCGACTTGAACTTAAGTCGACTTGATTGTAGCAAAACCAAAGATATTCCAAGCTGAAAAGAGAACAATAAATAGATCCCCAAAGCCTAGAGCCATAAGCAATATCAACAATTTATCTTCATCCCTTCTTTCTTTTCTTCTGCACATGATCCGCCAAAGGAACAATTTTCTGGCCAGAAGAAACAAATTAAATCTAAAAAAATCTTCAAATAGAATCATAGAATTAGAGTTAGTAAAGAGAAGCATATATTTTCCATCGAGAATGCCAATTAGCCTAGGGCAATCATATAACACGGCTTTCTGATTAAGAGAAGGACCAATCATGATATATCACGACACGGCAGGCTTGACGATGTAAGAGCTAATATAAACGAGATTGGAGCTGCATCTACGAAATTATCAGAGATGTAGCTTACCATTTCAAGGATGATGGTCGCCCCTTGCAGACGATGAGTTGGTCTCCTCCTTAAAGCTTCAAGTTAAACCTTACGATTGAATCAGAAATTTGCAGCAGAAATCGGAGCTCCTTCTAGGACAAATTAGGGTTTCTTCTATTCTAGATGGAGGGGGAATACATGGATTGGAGAAATTGGCTTCCTCCGATTCTAGATGCTTCAATTTCAAGTCGAGAAGTGGATTTTCGCGCAAGAAAAAAACAATTCTGTTCTAGTTGGGAAAATCCAAAATAATCCTTGCACTTTCCTAAATTGTTAAACTTATTCCTAATTTTTTTTAATATCGTCCTAATCGCGAACTCCACCAGTTTTTTCTACCACGATCCAAGAGCACTATGCTTTTGATTTTTTTATTACTAGGGTGGATTTAATTGTAACATATGTAAAACTTTAAAAGTATAAAAAAAATATGAATTTTTTTAACGAACACCTAATATTTGCATCATACTATTAATAATATCAATTTCCCTCTAAGGTTCACCTTTAAAAGTTAAAACAATAGAAAAATAAACAAATAAAAAAAGTATCAAAAGTATGGTGTTCTTGAAGCATGCTAGAAAAATCCACTCCATAATGCAACCTGCATTATTAATATAGTAGGGTTAATTATCAAACTGCCACTGAATTTATCTGAATATGAAATTTGTTAGCTTGACTTCTTTTACAACAAATTGTTAGCCAAACATTTTATTAACGTGCAGTTTTTTAGCTCTGTCAATTTTCAGTTAATTATGAACAAAATGTATTTTCCAAAACTACTGAAACACCCCGTAATCTTATATGATTCTAAAATAATATTAACATTTATATAAAATAAAAATATCAAATAAAAATAAAAATTTGAATGACACATATTATAAAACAAATATATACAAGTTTTTTTTTTTTATGTTTAAATATATACAAGTTAGAATATATTACCACCATATTAATAAAATAAAAGTAAATAAATTTAGAATTTTATTTTATGTTTTATAGAATTTTAAAAATTTTATTTTTGGTATTTTGTGTTAAATTTATTTTTATATATTTTTTGACATGTATTATTTGAAAAATTGTTTTCATATAAATTCTCATGTTATTATATAGTAAAAATTTAGAATATTTTACCACTTTTTAAAAGTATTTTGCATCCAAAATTAACGGAAAGATAACATAACTAGCACTATGTATAAAATAAAAAGTTTAACTAGAAAATTAGACATTTATGAAAAAGTTCTACTAGGAATTTGGTAATTAATCATTAATGGTATAATTCAAATACTAAAGTGTAGTTAATATATTTCATCGAAAGCAAAACAAAAGCAATAGCAATAGGCCCGTACAGTTTCACTCTCCTGTATATAAGAAGAAGCCACATGGAGATTGAACACTTTGGCACCACTCTTTCTATTTTATCACAAATCGTGCATTACCGTTAAAATTTTGTCACATATCTTTAGATTTAATAAATTTTTTTTTAAGGTTCACAAACCTCAATAGATTTTTAAAAGAAAAAAAAACCACAAAATTAATTATACCATTACACATATCAAAATCAGAACAAAACACGATACCAGCAAAAAAAAATGAGACACATAATCTGAATCAACTAAGCACTCTTTCAATGGAGAATTTAAGACAATCTTATGATCTAGCAAAGTCCCCTTAATGTTTTTTTTATTATTATTATATTATATTAAGTACTTTTTTTTTGCGTAAATAGTTACATTAAGTACATCATTTTACAAAAACGTGCTTATAAAGCATATTAGAAAAACCATCGGATCAACCGGCCAAAAATGAAGGTTTTTTCTATCAGGCTTGTGGAATATTTTTTTTTTGTTTTTTTTTTAATACTATGAATCTATGATAGACTTAATTGTAACATATGTAAAACTTTAAAAGTAAGAAATTTTTTAACTATATATAATATTTGCATTATAATATTAATAATATCAAAAATTTTATATGGTTCAACTTTAGAGCAAAGAAAAAAAAAAAAAAGTAAAAGAATGATGCTTGTGTAGTATGATAGAAAAAAAAAAACAAAAAAAAAACAAAATATCCACGGATCTCGGAGTTCTATTTTATGAACTAAAATGGGCTCAGGCCCATTATCTTGCGTCCAATTTATTTTAGGCCGAGACACTTGGGAGGAGCGCGTTTCCATCTTAATGAATGAGTAATGTTGCCAAACTCTTTTGATAGAAACTCTACTGCCCTTCTTATGTATTGTGTTCAGTAAATTCTTGATGGATTTACTTATTGAGCTAATCCTGACGATTTATAAGTTAGTTTAAAGGGGCCGTACACACATAGAATTTCGCTTAGGGACCGAAATTAACTAGTATGTGAGATCTAATTAACTAATAATATAGTCGACTTACATATATGGCGGTTCAATTGCCAAAGTTAGCTAAAATATTTAAATTTAAAGAATCACAACGGTAATGTACGAAGTGAGATAGAAATAGTGAGGTATCCTAAATTGACTGACGGTCGGACCATCCTCGTTATTGTTATTATTATTATTATTATTATTATTAGGGTTAATAACTAAAAAACTGTCCAAGGTTTACCCTATGTTAAAATTAGGTGCCTGAAGTTTGAAATGTTAAAATAGAGTGTCCCAAGTTTCATTTTTGTTGAAATTTGGTGTCTCGGTGTGATTACTTTAGAGAAGTCAATTCCGACGAAACCGTTTGTCAAATTCGAGCTCTCATACACATTCCCTTCTCGTCATCTTGCCGGGACCGTCACCTAAAAAGTTGGTCACATCCGGGCAAGTAAATCTCGCTCTATTGTCCTTGGAAAGTGGCTCCACACCACTCTTCTAGAAACTTTTTTTTAATATTCAATTTTTAGGTGAAATTTGACGATTTTGTGAAAAGTAAAGAGTGATGGATTATGATTGTGTTGGTGGGTTGATGAAAATGATTGAATGGAGATGAAAAGACGCACAAAGACATCAAATTTCAACAAAAATGAAACTTGGGATAGTCCATTTTAACATTTCAAACTTCAGACACCTAATTTTAACATGGAGTAAACCTTGGACAGTTTTTTAGTTATTAACCCTTATTATTATATACATTGGAGTTTCCGGGAAGAAGCAACAAAGATGAGATTTTGTGCAAAGAGTAATTTTCACCTTTTAGAGGTTTTGAATTGAATTCTTGGACCATCCATGCAATAAACTAGGGGTAGGTTCAGCTAATTATATGCAAGAAAAGACTAAGACAAACCTGGTAGATTCTTCAAATGTTTCCACAGAAAGAGATCCCACCAGCTGAAAGCTAGCTAATTAAGGAGAGAGAGAGACCACTAAAGGATTCAAAAGATTTTGAGGAATAACATGTCTTACATCTTTGAATCAAATTTAATTTGTTGAAACCTCAAAAGTGCATGCATTCAATGCAACAGCCAATAAATGTTTGCTTTGGAGTAACTTCAGTGCTGCCACCATTTTATAAATTTTTTGTATTGTTCTAATAATGTAATTTTTAAGCTCACAATTTTGTATAGTTCTAGTTTGCGCTGCCACCATGCTTGTCTTAAAAAAAAAGTGCTATTGTTGCTACTATAAATTCTTCTTTTACGTAATGTTTAAATTCTTTTATTTACGATTTGAGTTTTTCCTTACTTACGGTTTTAAAGTTTTCCGTCCAGAATTAGTGCCCCGACAACATAGTCCCACCATCAATCTAATATAATTAAGAGAACGACTCGTTAAACTCGATTCTACTCGTCTCCTCTTATATATGAGGCAGTATGTAAGTCATGCGGTAACTGATATTTTAATCAGGTCATTACAAGTTGACTCTCGAGAAATTTTGAACATTGAACTTCGGAGCTAAAACACAAAAAAAAAAAAAAAAAACATTTTTAATAACCACTAGATTAACACTCTCAACTATGATTCTTTGTTGAGTTAATTAGGTCGAAAATGCACGCTTGGGTGTTTCCCGTCAAAAAGGAATATCGTCCGACCAATTGGATTTGATTTGATGATGAGTTTTCTTCGTGAAATTGCATATCTAAGCTGATAATAAATAAATAAATAAATAAAGATAAAGATACTTTTTTTGACAAAATAAAGATAAAAGAATGCTTTAGGAAATATTCAATGATGTAAAGATCGCCCATTTCAGATAACTAATAATAAATTGAGATGATATGATGCTTCTAGCAGCTAATCACTTAAATTGAAAATTTAGATAATATGCATTTGCTAAATCCTAAGAATTAGAGTAAACTCAAATATATTCAAGTGTTTTAATTTAAGGACATATGTAATAGGGATGCACGTCTTCTTAGTCTCTTATTTGTCAGAACGAGATCAATTATAGCTTTCTAGCAAAAGCAATATAGTTATAGGATTCACCAATCCAATAATTTTTTTTAAAACAAATCTAAAAAACTAATTACGTCAAAAACACGTATTAAAATCATAATGAGGAAGCACAAAGTATGATAGAAAGACGGGGCAACTGATCTGCATCCACGTATATATTTTCTTATGAAGATCAAACTAATTAACTAGGAATTAAAGTGCTCCCCCAACCCTAATTAAGGTTTCAAAGTAAGGGAGGAAAACATTGGATGCCGCCGCCTCAACTTGCTAGTCACTATTACTCTAAAGTAAGTCTCTTAAAGAATATTATAATTTTAAGAATCTTTTTGAGGAATCTAGCTAATCCCTTTTGGGGGGTCAATTCTTGTGCAATATATTTATTCACTAGCCATGACCAAATTACTAGGGTTACTACCATGACTAATGTATTCAACGTTGTTTGAACCGAAAGTTATTTCTTGGTTTTTGGTGTCAATCGATTTTTCAATGCATGCATGGATAATTTTCTTCCTCATTAAGTTAATAACTATACAGTGAGTGACACTTGAGGGGAAAAGTTAAGTTGAATCATCAATCTAATTAATTTAGAAAACGCCGCGACCGTATAATATAATAATAATAAAATGAAGTTTTACGAAGATATAAAACCTAAACCCAAAAGTTTAACCAAAACGAAAACGACAGTATATATATTATATGCATGTAAATATTCAAAATTACAAAGCAACAATAAGTGTAATCAAAATATAAAGTATGCTAAACGATTTTTTTAGCTAACAATCACGTAGCACTTGAAAGTTCAAAGGTAGTCTATTTTGATTAAGTCCACTTTGATCCTTGAATTTGCACCACTTCCATAATTTTTGTCCTCGTGCTCTAATTTCATGTAATTTAGTTCTCAAACTCACATTTTTAATTGAGTTGGTTCTTTATGGAGAAAAAGACCATCCTAACCTTTAAAATCCAGTTCAAAATAAACCGTTTTGTGGTTTAGTTTGCAAACTAAACCACAAAACGGTTCCAAAACCACGTCGTCATTGAAAATACATTGAGCAAGTGTAGTTTTTCTTAAACCCCTAATCAGAATGAAGGACACTGATTTATCTCCTCACCAGAGTCGATCAAAATCTCCACGGTATCATTTTTATAGCATGGCTGGTGTAATACTTTTCCTCAACAAGAAAAAAAAAAAAAAAAACTCCAATTAAACATGAAGATTTCTGGATTGAAACCCTAATTTTGGTGGAAGACGAAAAGAAAAGTGCAGAGGAAGAGAAAAGAGAATTGCGGATCATCATGAGTGTTCCTTCAAGTGGACTCCCTCCCCTCCTAAACCTATACAATCTATCTATCTATTATACTAAGCTGGTTTATTTACACATCTTGGCCTGCCACGTATACAATAATTTCTCTTTTTTAAGTGCAGTAATGGGCTTATATCTTCTGGGCTTTATATCTTTAGGTTCATCAATTCTAGGTTTATGTTATGAATCTAAACGCCACACCATTTTAATCACCATACAATGCCGCACCCACTCCAGTTTCCTCTGAAAACGACATCGTGTTGCCATCGCTTCATCTAATCCTGCTGGTGTAGAATCAGTCTGAGCTTTACACGTCAGCAACGAAGCAACAAGGAATTAATGAGAAAGGAAGGAACACTACTCTGGAGACGAAACAACAAGAAATTGAATAAGGAAGTTACGTGAAGGATTCAATTCTGAAACGTCTTTCCATCACCAACATTTAGATGAATCGTTATGTGTGTTACGAATGATTCCCTTATATAACATATTGACTGGGGCTGAATATTTCTATGAAAGTTCGGCGGTGGAATTTCAGAGGTGATGCTGGTCATGGTAAGACACTTACTATTCAAGACACTTTCTATTCCCAAACTAGAAATCCAAGCTTAAAGTTTGATAAGGATTTTTTTGGAATAAATTGGTTTTTGGATTTTTCTCCTCGAAGAGAAGTAGTGAAGCTTGTCATCTTATACATGCCAGAGAGAAGATGAGCAAACATTTTTAATCCAACTCTCCGATTCCTAGGCCTCGCCACACGGCTCTACAATTTTCAGCGGCAGGGTATTTTTCGTTTTTCCGATGCTTTTGTTTATTGTTGTATCCATTTGTTGGTAAATGTGATGAATTTATTGAATTTGTCTCAGTTTTGGTAGCTGGAAGGTCAATGATTTATCGGAGGTGGAGGTGGAGGGGAGGGAGGAGATACGGTAATTGAGATTGAATTTAATACTCTGTCATAAATTGGAGCTATTGGGATGTTGATAGATCATAGAAGCAGTTGTTACATAATCAACTGTTTCTTTTATACATGGTACTTTTCTGCTTATTATCTTGAAGAATCTTCTTGAGAAGCAGAAGCAATCAGCTGATGGCGGAATAAAGCTGGAAGTTGTTCTAATGTAAGTTGGTTCGAAATGGGTTACCTTATATTTTAAATTATATGTTTGTAGAATAAAAATGTACCATTCTAAAATTGTATTTGTGAATTTTATTTTATTTTGTACAAAATTAATTGAGTATTTTATAATCATAATAGAAATTTAAGGTGTCTTTAGAAATATTTAAAAGTGATTTCCATCGTAAGTTAACGAAAGATGGATTCAAGTTACCATTTTGCATAGTAGAAAAAAAAAAGTTTAGATAGAATTTTGTTACAAAATAAAATTCAACTAACAAATTACACTCTTAGTTAAAATTCACCTAGCAATTTATTATTTAACCCTATTTATAAATACATACCAAGTCACCCGAAATTAAACTTAACTTTTTTCAAAATTAATTATTTAATTTTATAAAATATTATTATATATATTTATAAATATCTACCACTCCATCCCGCGCTGTGCGCGGGTATAGAACCTAGTATATACTAAACTATTACAATTAGAAGGAACAAAGCCCAATCTAACATATATCCTAATTTTGGGCCCTCCAACACAAAAGCTTACTAAAACACAAATACACAACCCAACTAAACAATTGTCCACAAAATAAACCCAACTTTCAGGCTTGACCCAAGAATGTTAACCTCAATACTCCCCCTCAAGCCGAAAGTAAAACAGACTCAATAACAAACTCACAAAAAAAAAAAACAGATTACAAACTCAAATAACACTACACCCTAAAATTAATCTTCTTCACCCTGCTGATCTTCAACTTCATGATTCTCCCCCTTGCTGAAAACATTCTTCATTCCCACTAACACACATAGCTTTTCATGCCTTCTCCTGTCCAATGCCTTTGTGAAGAGATCTGCTGGTTGATCCTCTGTTCTTATGTGCTCCAGCTTTATAATTCCTTGTAACAGCTTCTCCCTCACGAAATGACAGTCCAAATCTATGTGCTTAGTTCTTTCATGAAAAACTGGATTGTTAGCAATCTTAATCGCAGCAGTACTGTCACAATGCAAAATACTAGCAGAACTCTGTTCAAAACCAAGTTCCATTAAAAGACTCCTAAGCCAAATTAGCTCAGAAACAGCTTTACCCATACTTCTATACTCTGCCTCAGCGGAGGATCTAGAAACAGTTTCTTGCTTCTTGACCTTCCATGAGACCAGAGAATTTCCTAACATGATACTATAACCAGAAACAGACTTCCTAGAAACAACACAATCTGCCCAATCTGAGTCACAATAACCAATCAGTTTCAAATCAGACTTAGAGTCTAATAACAAACCTTTGCCTGGTTCCTTCTTAATATACCTTACCACTCTCAATGCAGCTTCCCAATGTGACTGTTTTGGAGCCTGCAAAAACTGAGACAGATGTTGTACAGAAAAAGATATATCCGGCCTAGTCATGGTTAAATAGAGGAGCTTTCCTATCAGTTTTCTGTAGGATTTAACATCATCTAGGGGCAAATCCTCTTTGTTAACCTGTAAGTGAGCATCATACTCACGACTAGTCAACTTGAGATTCACCTCCATTGGTGTTTTAGCAACTCTACAACCAGATAAGACAATGTCATTCAATAATTCCAGAACATACTTCCTTTGATTCAATACAATACCATCCATAGATCTTGCAAGCTCAATACCAAGAAAATATTTCAAATCCCCCAAATTTTTCATTTTAAAATTAGTTTCAAGTACAGATTTGAGTTCTTTGACCAATGTAACACTATTCCCAGTAATGAGCAAATCATCAACATAAACTAGTAACACAACAATTTCAGATCCCTCAAACTTAGTAAACATGGAATAGTCCAACTTGGACTGTGAATAACCAGATCTAGTCAATGCATCACAAAGCTTCAAATTCCATTGCCTACTAGCCTGTTTTAACCCGTACAAGGATTTACGTAACCGACAAACAAGACCATCATTCTCCCCCTGGTTACTAAATCCTGGAGGGATACGCATGTAAACTTCCTCAAACAAATCTCCTTGTAAAAAAGCATTATAGACATCCATTTGATAAAGAGGCCAAGAACAACTAGAAGCTAAAGCCAATACAGTACGCACAGTGTTCATCTTGGCAACAGGAGAAAATGTTTCATAATAATCAATACCATGCTTTTGGTTGTAACCCTTAGCCACTAGCCTAGCTTTGTACCTCTCAAGACTACCATCAGCATGAAATTTCAATTTAAACACCCATTTACAGCCAATGGGAACCTTACCTTTGGGAAGGGGAACCAAGTCCCATGTGCCATTTCTTTCAAGTGCATCAATCTCCTCAGCCATAGCTTGTACCCAGGCTTTGTCCTGAGAAGCTTCACCAAATGACCTGGGCTCCTTTAACTGAGAAATAGAACTAAGGAAACACTTGTATGCAGTTATATGGTCATAAGAAATATAATCAGAAAGTGGGAATTTAGTAGAACAATGACCAACAACATAATCATCATATTTAGTAGGCATCTTGATAGATCTACCAGATCTGGTAACAACAGGGGCAGGGACAACATTTCTTTCCAAAGTAATACCATCAGAAACAACAACATTATCATCATTTGGTGGATCCAAAGAGCCAGGATCAACCTCCTCAAAGTAATCACTGGAGTGATCACTAACTCTGACATTCTCAGAAAGATTAGTATGACTTTCATCATAGAGATGTCCTCTAGGTGTTTGGTCGCAAAAAATAGGTAACAAATCAAGTTGGTTCTGCTGAAAAGGGAAAATATGCTCTCTAAAAATAACATCACGACTGACAAATATGCGTTTAGTTTGTAAATCATAGAGCTTGTATCCCTTTTGAGTCTCTGAATAACCGATAAAAACTGTTGGAATAGCCCTAGAACCAAACTTGTCTGAAACAACTAAATTTTTCGCGTAAGCCAAACAACCAAAAACTCTAAGATGCTCAATAGAAACAGATGAGCCTTTAAAAACTTCCAGGGGACTCTTTCCATCCAAAATGCCAGAAGGCATTAAATTGATAAGATAACAAGCTACCAGAACACAATCTCCCCAAAACTGATTTGGAAGAAAACTTTGTAATTTTAGGGCTCTTGCAACTTCCAAAAGATGTCCATGTTTCCTTTCCACCCTCCCATTTTGTTGTGGTGTGTACGAGCAACTACTTTGGTGGATAATGCCTTTATCAGTAAAAAAAGAACTCAATTGATTGTTGAAAAATTCCCGTCCATTATCTGTTCTGAAAATCTTAACACCAGTATTGAACTGATTCTGGACAAGGTTAACAAAGTTCTTAATGATAAGGGCAACATCAGATTTGAATTGCATAAGAAAGACCCAAGTGAGTCTTGAAAAATCATCCACCAATGTAAGAAAAAAACTTTTATTATCATAAGTGGGAGTGTGGTAAGGCCCCCAAACATCAGCATGAACAAGACCAAACACACATTCTGCTCTAGACTCAGATAGGGGAAAAGATAGTCTGGTTATTTTTGCCTGAGGACAGATTTCACAATTCTGAAAAATAGAGTGTCTATCATCAAAACCATCTAGGGCAGGAACATGTTGTAGGGTTTTAACAGAGGCATGACCAAGTCTCTTATGCCAGAGTTCAGGGTCTTTATTTTTAGAAGAAACAAGAGCAACAGACTCTGAATCAGTAAAAAAAAGGCTCAAAAAAATACAGACCAGAGTCTTCTTTACCACTCCCCAAGACCCTCCCACTTGAGAGGTCCTGCAAAATGGCAAAGGTAGGATAGAAAGTTGCAGAACAATTAAGCTCAGTAGTAAGTTTGGAAATAGACAGTAAATTGTATTTGAAATCAGGTATACATAAAACATTCTGCAACTTCCTATCAGTGCTAAAGTTACAATCACCAATATTTGAAGCATAAGAAAAACCACCATTGGGTAACTGGACTCTGGAGCCATTCACAACCTTTTTATTTTTCAACCAATCACTTCTGTGAGTCATATGGTTGGTTGCTCCAGTGTCTAGTATCCAATTATTGTTAAAACAGTCTTTTAAGGGAAAAAGAGATATACCAGCTGTATTGGCCTGAGATAGAGTTGCAGCAGTAGTTGGTGCAAAAGCACCACCACTACCAGGCAAGTTCCCATTACCACTCTGTTGGCCCAAGTTTGCAAGGAATCTATCAAACTGATCAGTAGTAAAGGTAACAAGGCCCTTAGTGTCAGATCCAGATGCAATACAGTTCCCTGAAGTGTCCATGCTACCATCAGTATGAGCAGCACTGGACTGAGCAGCCATTCCCTCTATCTTGGAAGGATCTTTAAGTTTCCAGCAATTGTCCTTACTGTGGCCCTTTTTCTTGCAGTGCTCACAGCCTTTGGAGAAGCATCTGTCAGATTTATGCCCTTTCTTTCCACAGTAATCACAAATGATATTGGCAAACTGGCTTTTCTTGGGTTTATCATTCATGAATCCTACTCCAGCAACATTGGAAGGCAGAGAAATAACTCTAGCAATATTGGAAGAGACACTGCGCTGGCTTTCCTCTTGTATTAGGGTGCTGTAAGCTTGATTAACAGTTGGCAGGGGAGACAACAACAGAAGTTGACTCCTAACATGAGCATATGAGTCATTTAGACCCATAAGAAACTGGAAGAGTCTTTGGTTTTCTTTATGCTCAAGGTGTTGCTTGAACCCATCACCAATAACATGTGGAAGGGAGCAAGCAGAATCATAATTTGCCCAAAGAAACTTCAGTTTCGTGAAAAATGTTGAAACATCATCCAGACCTTGTTGACACAGCACAATTTCCCTATGGAGCTGATAAATTCTAGAGCCATCCTTCTTATCAAAGCGTTCTTTCAACTCTTTCCAGGCCAGAAAAGCATCTCCTAAGTACATGATGCTGTTAGCTAGGGGACGACTTGTGGAATTCAGGATCCATCCAAAGACTACTGAGTTACAGCGATCCCAGAGTTCATGTAGGGACTCATCAAACCTATCTCGAGAATAATTGCCAGTAATGAACCCTAGTTTGTTCTTTCCGCGCAAAACAATCAACAAGGCATGACTCCACATCGAATAATTGTCACAGCCAACCAACAAATCGGAAACCATACACACACTAGGGTTATCAGAGGCATGCAAATAGAGCGGGTGTTGAGAGTGAACCTCTGGAAAATCGCCGAACACCAACATCGGTTGCTTTCCCGGAGCGTGTTGCGATCCACCAGGCAAGATCGTGTCATCGCCGTCACGCTTCATTAGTTCGTCGTTCATCGAGACAAAAGCGAAGGCAAACAGTGAAAGACAAGGTCAAGAAGACGAAACGATTCGTCCCGATCTGTCCAGAACAAATAGGGAACGTCTCCTCCTCAAGGTGCTGTCGTGGAAGCAAAAGAAGGACCGTGCGAAGTGGTTGAATCACTTCACAAGCTCTGATACCATGAAGATTTCTGGATTGAAACCCTAATTTTGGTGGAAGACGAAAAGAAAAGTGCAGAGGAAGAGAAAAGAGAATTGCGGATCATCAGGAGTGTTCCTTCAAGTGGACTCCCTCCCCTCCTAAACCTATACAATATATACTAAACTATTACAATTAGAAGGAACAAAGCCCAATTCTAACATATATCCTAATTTTGGGCCCTCCAACACAAAAGCTTACTAAAACACAAATACACAACCCAACTAAACAATTGTCCACAAAATAAACCCAACTTTCAGGCTTGACCCAAGAATGTTAACCTCAATAAAACATATACAGTTCTTGAAAAGTTGAAGCACATTACATCAACTCTTTAAACGTACTAATATATTATTAATGTACTTATATAATAATTAACCTCAATTATTTAATTGATAGATGATAAACATATAATGAAAAAAAATTATGTTTTAATTTTCATGATGACGTTATGTGTTGTCGTAATAGCAGTTAAACATTGGAGTTTATATGTTCTTTTAGTTTTTGTTGTAATATTCCGAGTTTATGTTCTGTGCTAAATTTCAATTAATCTTATTTGAGTTGAAAATTAGAACGTATTTACGTTTGAGTTAATTCGAGAGACTGGAAAAAAACAAGACTTGCTTATTTATATGCTTCAACCAACTGTTGGATCACGGCAGGAGCTCCGGTTACGGTGACGGATTCCTTAGCTCCTCGCAATCCTGCAGAAGGGGAATAGAGGGCAGTGGCCCAGAATCCCTCTCCGATGATTAACATAAGTACGGCGGCCACAGAGCAAGCAATATTTGTGTATGTATAAAGCGTAACCCTAATCTGGAATAACTTCCCTCCTTTTATAGAGGAAAGGCTATCCCAGTTACCTGATTGGGCGGTTGGATTGTGATCCACTATCCCACGTATCTCGCTGTATATCTTGCCACGTATCTTGCACAGTTATTCGTATCCCATATATCTCGCCCATTATACCACTACTGTAATCGTGGCGAGATTTCCGGGATTGTGCTCTTACTGGCGAGTCTCGATCATTATCGGAGACTCCCAAGTTACATCATTGAGGATTCGGTGTCGGGGAGTGGTGTCAACTCCCACATCGGGACCGACTACGTCCAGGTCCGATGTCTTCGGGGCTCTCCCCTATCGGAGCCATACTTGCTCGGGGCCATTCAATGTCGGGACCTCCTTCAGTCGGAGCCCTTAGCCTTCCAGCAGCCCAGCTCCTGGCCCACCAGGCCTAGTCGCCGTTTGCCAATCGTTAGGGGCCTAACGGCCTTCGCCATGGCCCATCATTTGCCCCCAAGACGTGAGGGACTTATAGTACGTCGCGTCTTTCAGTATCGGACCCCTCCACATCCCAGTCGGGGGTCTTTATCTGAAACGCTGGAGGCCATTGCCTTACTTCTGTCGGGGGCCTTTGCCTTGGATCTCTTCAAGATCCTTTGGGATCCTACTTGGATTCGAGGCGTTTTCTTGACCAGACCAGCATTAAATGCTGATAGGAGATGAAGGAACGTTTCGGGTTCCGCATGCCTGCTTTCTGAAAAAGCACTTTTCAACCACCCGGTACGTCATTACTTTTGTCTTATCTGTCCCATGCGTCCTGACGGTTCAAATTGAAACCGTTTCGCCTTCGTCGTATTGGCACGTTTCCCCCTTGGACGCTCATGATCGAATCGTTTTGAATTCTGTGGCTCAGATTGCCCACCTCTTCAGTTTCCTTTTCCTTCTCTTATAAAACCCTAAATCCAGACCTTGTTTTACTTTTCCCTTACTTCTTCTTCTCTGCGATCCCAAGAACCCTAATTCTTCTCCCTCCAAGGTTTCATCGGCGTTTTCAGCATCCAGATTTTCCGATCACGATCATTCCGAGGTTTCACCGGCGTTTCCAGTTTCCAAAGTTTCCGATCACGATCACTTCAAGGTTTTACCGGCGTTTCCCGCTTCCAGATTTTCCGATCACGATCACTTCAACCACCATGTCTGGTAAGGTTCTTCACCTTATTACTCTTTTCCCTGTCATCTTTGGTTTTCTTAGGCTTCAATTTTTCCCCTCCTTCCTTCCCTCGACGATTTTCAGCCGAGGGATCTGCTACTGTTGGCCAATCTTTCGTCTTCAAGTATCTCAAGAACACGCTTGCACCTATTAGCTACGATAGGGCCTGTATAGAGTGCGGCATCTTCGAATCCTCCTTCGGAGCCCGCTATCCCTATGAGCAATTCAATTCTCGCGAGGCCCGGATTACGCTCCCCAAAGGGGACGAGGTGTTCATCTCCCCGGGGCAGATTCGTGCAGGAATTCGACTTCCTTTTTGTCCGAGTTGGGTGGAGCTGTGCAACCACTATAAGACGTACCCCACGACCTTCTCTCCACACGCAATCCGTACATGGATTGCCTTCCAAGTGTGGTGCGATGTCAATAAGGAGGACTGGAGCTATTCCCTGGAGCTCTGGCGGGTTCTCTACAAGATGACCTGCAACAAGGACGGAATCTGCTCCTTTTCCCCCCGCCAACCCGAAGGGACCGATGAGCAGTATAAGGAGATGGGCTGGGACAGGAAGGTGTCCTGGAAGATTTGCAAGGAACGGGCCATCATCTCCGATAAGGGGAACGATAATGCTAACTGGAAGGAGCAATACTTCTTCATCCAGCCTGGTCCCATCGAGTGGCCGAGGACCACCGTGGAAGCTGATCCCCTCGTGCCTTTCCGTTCATGGTCGGAGCAGACCAAGAGGGCCTTGATGCTTATCCAGGCCCGTCGTTGGGAGGAGGGTTACCAGCCCTTCGAGGCCACTTCTGTCACTGATCAGCAGCGGATTGAAATTGGGATTATGCTGATTGATCCCAAGGCTGGGGGAAAAGTTCATGATGGTGTTTCCAATGTAATTCTCTGGGTAATCTTCTAATTATTTCTTGTTTCCATTGTTTACAGCCCCTCGAACATCGCTGACCATCCGTCTGTTTCAGGAGGATACCGATGCCTCCCACTCGCTGAAACGCAAGAAGAAGCCCTCCCATCGGAAGGCTTCTGCCCAATCGGGACCCTCTCGAAAGAAGGCGAAGACCTCCGAGGCCCCCGGGTCTGCCCCCACCTCCGAGGGGCGGACTAATGTGGATGTGGTCAAGACCGCCTTCAACGTCCGCTCCGAAAAGGAAGGTAAGGAAGTTTTTCGTGCTATAAAAAGATATAGGGAGTTGGTACCTCAAGACCTTCAAGCCTCCGACATGAAAGGACGGGTCAGGGATGTCAAAAATATCCTTCGAGGGGAAACTCCACACGTCCTCGAAGCGGGTTGTTACGACTTTTTCGGCAAAGAGAAATATATGGAGCGTTGTTTAATTTGGCACACCGATATCAAATTAATTCCTCGACTTATTCGCCCCGCTGCAGGTCCCGCGGACGTCGCCCCTGCTGCACCTGCCTTAGACCCCGCGCCTGCAGTGGAGCCGATGGTGGAAGATCCCCCAACGGAGGCCCGTGGTGAATTTGGTCGGGTGACCAGCTTGGAGGACTCCCCCTCTGATGATCGTGCTGAGGAGGAAGGCCTGACCCTCCGAGGAAAATCGAGGTCGACTCCTGCGAAGTCACCTGGTAGGAAGACGTCTCCACTTCCTGTCACGCCACCATCGTCATCCGCTCCGCCATCTTCGCCAGCTAGAGGTGGGACCCCCGAAGCCCAAGTAAGTGGAGGAGATGGAGGGGCTCGCCTGGTAGTACCTCCATTCCCCTTGGATGGAGACTACTACCAGGCCTTTTCTTCGGACCAGGGCGCCGAGCCTTGGAGACCGGTGGAGTCCCTTCGGGGGATTCCTCTATATCGGGGGTGTCAGGAGAGGAACCTGGCCTTGCACTTGGTGTCGGGCTCGGTCCCGCCCTCACTGAGGCGCCCTCTTTCTCTGGAAGGGGAGGACATCGAGGCGGATATCCGGGCGATGGCCATCCGTCGGATAGAGGTAAGTACACTTTGTTTTTATTCACCTGGGAGTACTCCGACTTTTTAAATATTAAGCTATACCTTGCCCTCAGGAAATGGCGGACCAGGATCGCTGTTTTGGCTACATCTTGTCTCTTCGGGAGGCTTTGGAGCGAGAACGGGCCAACTCCAACCTCGAGAGCTTGACCAAGCTTCAGGAGGACTTAGCTGCCTCCGAGGCGTCAAGGCTTCGAGCGGAGGAGGGTAAAAAGCGAGCCGAAGAACTGGTCGAGGAGGTTAGGCAACAGGCTGAGGAGGAAAGGCAGCGAGCCGAGGAAGTCAGGGCCAAGCTTGCTCAAGAGGCTCAATCCCAACACAGGCAGATTCTAAGTCTCGAGAGCTCGCTTAGGCGGGAGCAACAGGCTGCCCTGGCGGATCGGAGCCAGGCTGCCTTTGATAAGGCAGCGTTGCAAGAAACTGCTGAGCGGCTGGAGCTTGAGAAGCAGAGGGCCATCGCGGAGCTAGAGGAGGCGAGGGCGGATTATCCCGCCCAAATAACAAACGCGAAGGTCCAGGCCCTCGAAGAATATCGGAGCTCGGAGGACTTCAAAGCAGACGCGGCAAGACATTGTCAGGAGGATTTGCAGAATGCCATCCTTGATATTGTCGAAGAGCTCCATGAAACCTACGGGGACTCCATCGACTTGAGGAAGTCCAAGACTCTCGGCCTAGCCGCAGAGACGTACCTCAGCCTCCCGTCGGAGAGCTCCTCCGAAGACGCCGACGAGCCTCCTACCGATCCCTCCGAGCCTGCCCCTCCAAAGCCTTCTGAAGATTCAGCGCCCGAGGACCGAGTTTAATTTGTTAAATCTTAAGTCCTCGTACTCCTTCCTCATTTATCTTCCTTGTATCGAACCTCTTAGGCTTTCGAGCCTTTTATTTACTATCTTTTTCGATTATGTTCTTCGTAGCGCTTCTATCGGGTCCTGAGATCCTTAAGGCTTTCGGACGTCCAACGACGGTTTTTAATCGAACCTTAAAACTTAAGGATTTTCGGACGTCCAATGACGTTTTTTTAATCGGACCTTAAAAACTTAAGGATTTTCGGACGTCCAATGACGCTTTTTAATCGGACCTTAAAAACTTAAGGATTTTCGGACGTCCAATGACGCTTTTTAATCGGACCTTAAAAACTTAAGGATTTTCGGACGTCCAATGACGCTTTTTAATCGGACCTTAAAAACTTAAGGATTTTCGGACGTCCAATGACGCTTTTTAATCGGACCTTAAAAACTTAAGGATTTTCGGACGTCCAAGGACGCTTTTTAATCGGACCTTAAAACTTAAGGCTTTTCGGACGTCCAATGACGCTTTTTAATCGGACCTTAAAAACTTAAGGATTTTCGGACGTCCAATGACGCTTTTTAATCGGACCTTAAAAACTTAAGGCTTTTCGGACGTCCAATGACGCTTTTTAATCGGACCTTAAAAACTTAAGGCTTTTCGGACGTCCAATGACGCTTTTTAATGTATCGAGAACAACTCAGGAACACTTTGATCAGAAGTAACCTCTTTATTGATTGATGTCTTTAACATAGCATGCACCACTCAGGGCGACTTAATTACATCTTCGCGCCTCTACGGGCGACTTATTTGTCAAACATGGCATTTCTTCAATAGGGCGATTAACTCCTCAGCTTGATCCTCGGATAGGGCGGATCCGATCTTTACCCTCCTCTCGGGTCCATCTATCTCGACTTCTTTTAGGTCCTCCATGGGGGCGGGACGCCCAAACTCCTCTCGAGGATCAGTGTCTGTTTGGAGAACCGACATAGCCTCCTTTCTTGATCTTCTCGTGGCGTTGACGTAGCATCGTCTCGACGCCACCTGGTCGCCTTTCACTTCGCCGACCCCATTCTCAGTCGGGAACTTCAGTTTCTGATGGACAGTCGAGGCCACTGCCATCAGTGGGTTGATAGTGGTTCTTCCAATGATCGCATTGTACGTCCCTGTGGATTCGACCACCACGAACTCCACATCTTTCTTCTCCATCTTCCAGCCACTGCCGAACCACACGGGTAGCGTAATAACCCCCAATGGATAAGAGGTTGCGCCGCAAAATCCTACCATCGGGAAGTTAACCTCCCGCAAATCTTTCTTCTTCTTCCCCATCTGCTCCAGGGCGTCGGAGAAGAGGATGTCGGAGGAGCTTCCTCCATCAATGAGGATCCTCTTCACTTCGAATCCTCCTACATCCAGTGTTACTATTAGGGCATCCTCGTGGGGGGTCTCTACTCCCTCCAGATCCTTCGCCGAGAAGGTGATCTCCATCTCCTCCTTCGGGGTCCACGACCGAGATCTTTTTCCCAAAACCACTGCGACTGGCACTTGGTTGGCATAACGCTCCCGAGAAGACGATGTGTCTCCCCCTGCGGCGAACCCTCCATGGATCACATTAATAACCCTCTTCTGTCGGGATCCTGGTGGGCCTTCCGAAGGCTCGGCGTCGGACCTCCTCTTCCTTGGGGACCTCGATCGAGACTTGGACCTTGACCGAGATCGGGAACGGGGCTTGCAGCGCGAGTCTCCCACGAACTCCTTCAGCTTACCCCTCTGGATAAGCTTTTCTATTTCCTTCTTCAGCTCCCGACATTGGTCAGTGTCGTGACCAGAGGCCCGATGGAATCGGCAGTAACAGTCGGTGCGGGAGCCCAACTTTTCTCCGTCCTTCTTCTTGGGGAAACGAGCGAGGCCTTGCTTCTCCATTACCGCCAAGACCTCTTTCAAAGGCCTGTTGAGGGGGGTAAACTCCTCCCTCTGATCGTCCCTCTTGGTCGGACGCCTATCCTCCCTCCGATCGGAGCGTCCACGACTCCGACTACCCTCGGAGCTATCCTTCCTGTGTCGGTTGTCCAATGGTTTGAACAGCTGCTTTCCTTCGTGCCCCTTAGGAGGAGCCAATTCTCCGGCAGCGATCTTCGACTCTTGGACGTCGATTTGCTGTTTTACTCTCGCCTGGAGCGCCTCCATGTTCCAGACTTTTTTGGCCGCGACACTGTGAAGTAAGTCGGAGCCGTAGGGGGGATTGAGGTTTTTTATGAAGGTGCGGATGGCTTCGCCCTCCGATATCTCCTCATCTAGCTCGGTCATACCAGCAGTGTAACGCTGGTAGTATTGGGCCAGCGATTCGTCAGGCCTCTGGACCACCTCATGCAGGGTCCGAACACTCTTCAGCAGCCGTCGACGCCCTTGGTACTGGGCGATGAATCGCTGATGCATATCCTTCCAACAGGTTATACATCCAGTGGGCAGACTGTAGAACCACGTCATCGCCTTCTCTCCCAAGGTGCTCGGGAACAACGCACAGATAACATCCTCATCAGGGGTCCTGCCCATGCACGCTGTCAGGTGTTTCTGCACGTGGCGAACTGGGTCCGCGACCCCGTCGTACTCGTCTATCTTCGGGATACCCAGGCCTGGAGGGGCCAAGGTATGGATCAATCTGGGAACGAAAGGATGGGTCTCCTGACTCCCCAATTCCGACATCATGGGCTTCTGATCTCCCATGCAGATACCCACAATCTTTACTACCTGGTCGGTAGTGAGGGGACCATTCAAGGGAATAGTCCTATGTTGTACTGGCCCTGGTCCATCGACCACAAAATTCTCCGCCGGTGCTGGATGAGGGGGAATGGGTTGTTCCCTCAACGGAGGGGGTGGCGGCAGGTTGTCGTCCACCTGCCTTCTGGGGGCATCTCGCCGCGGAGGGAGCGGCGGGAGATCGGCCTGCCTTCTAGCGGCTTCTCTTCGGTCTAGGAGGGCCTCCATGGCCTCCATGAATAGGGGCATGGCCTCTGCCACTACCCTGGCCAGCTCCGGATTCTGGGAAGGTGCTTCGTTCCGGTGAGTGCTGTCACCCTCATCTCTCAGATCCTGATGCTGGGCAGCATCCTCAGGGGGTTTGCTGGTGGCCGGTACTTGCTTGCCTGAGCGTTGCGATCTGTTGCCAGCCATGGAATGAAATCAGAGGGAAGCAAACTTACTTTTTGGCTTTTTGTTGCGATTCCCACAGATGGCGCCAATGTTGGATCACGGCAGGAGCTCCGGTTACGGTGACGGATTCCTTAGCTCCTCGCAATCCTGCAGAAGGGGAATAGAGGGCAGTGGCCCAGAATCCCTCTCCGATGATTAACGTAAGTACGGCGGCCACAGAGCAAGCAATATTTGTGTATGTATAAAGCGTAACCCTAATCTGGAATAACTTCCCTCCTTTTATAGAGGAAAGGCTATCCCAGTTACCTGATTGGGCGGTTGGATTGTGATCCACTATCCCACGTATCTCGCCGTATATCTTGCCACGTATCTTGCACAGTTATTCGTATCCCATATATCTCGCCCATTATACCACTACTGTAATCGTGGCGAGATTTCCGGGATTGTGCTCTTACTGGCGAGTCTCGATCATTATCGGAGACTCCCAAGTTACATCATTGAGGATTCGGTGTCGGGGAGTGGTGTCAACTCCCACATCGGGACCGACTACGTCCAGGTCCGATGTCTTCGGGGCTCTCCCCTATCGGAGCCATACTTGCTCGGGGCCATTCAATGTCGGGACCTCCTTCAGTCGGAGCCCTTAGCCTTCCAGCAGCCCAGCTCCTGGCCCACCAGGCCTAGTCGCCGTTTGCCAATCGTTAGGGGCCTAACGGCCTTCGCCATGGCCCATCACCAACGACGGTTGTATTATTTTAAGCTAAAAAAGATGTCAACTCCAACTAAATAATTATATATAATATATATGATATACATATCACTATTACGTTATTGAAAATTTTGAAATTTGAAAATATAAAAGAAACACTTGTTATCGTCATGATGCATTTTTAACTCATCTAATAATAATTTCAATTATTGTCAACTGATTTTCTTTTCCCATTATATTGAATTAATCACTCTTGATGAATATAGTCTTTATTTTCCACTCAACCTTCTTGTATTTTTTTTTTTAAAGTCTAGGAAGTTAATAGTCATGAAATATATGTTTGGATGCATTTAGATATATATAAGGTTACGTGGGAGATAGATACTGATTTTCTATTCAGTTTCGATAACTCAATAGACGGAATGATCCTAAAATTAACAATTATGATGATGACTGATGAGTAGCTATTATTATTATTATTATTATTATTATTATTATTATTATTATTATTATTATTATTATTAATATTATTAAAATATGTAATAAAAAAAAGACAATCCCCTATAATTAAGGCGCCGATTAAATCATTTTTCTTTAAATATAAGAATTCTATCTACACAAAATTAAAAATCAATCAAATTGATACATCATATAGGGTCATCATTTATTGAAATCGAAAATATATACACACTTAATATATCCCACCAAAATTGATTTGTTTGTTCGACCAATTGCTTCTCCATCGTACTATTAGATGGAAGAAGACGACAATGTTGAAGTCAGTATTTTTTTTTTTTCTTGTACTCTAATCTAGACCAATCCGTTGTTTGGCTGGCCATTTTTGAGATATTAAAGCATCGACAATGGCTTTACCTAAATTATTTTCTTTAAAGTTAATACGTAGACATTTATGTATATTTTAAGTAATGCGTAAAGTTAAGACACACATAAACATTTTCTCTGTAATCGTATTACTTAAATATATTCCTTAAATATATTTTATTATTAAATTTTCCAACAACCACTAATAAGATATTAATATTAATTATAAAATGAATTAATTTATAATAAAAAATTGGTTACGTAATACATAGTGCATTCCTTATATTTAAGTAATGCTTTATGTAAAAACATAAATTTACATGTGCGTCCTATCTTTAAGGAATGCTATGTAAAACCACTGTAGATAGTTTTTGTTGCTTTACTTAAATAAACATATAAGACCCTACGTAATACCACTGTGGATGTTATTATTATTATTATTATTAAATAAGGATATGTGACGAGATAATGGTTAGGTTTGAGGAATATACATAACTCATTTCCCATACTTTGGATAATCTCATCATTACTCTTCTATTAAAAAATTCATAGTATACAACTATACATTGCTTTTTTAAAAGCAAAATTATACTCCCTTATAGGGTGAGCAAATATCCCGAGAGGCTCAAAATCCCGCCCATCCCGCGCTAGCCCGTCCCAAAAATATGTCCAAGCCCTAATGGGCGGGACTTTTCTTCTCAACTACGGCTCGGGCTAGGGCTTTTTTACGAAGTCCCAAAAGACCCGTCCCGTCCATTTTTGCTAACTAATCAGCTATAAATTATAGTTAGTTAAGTTAACTTTAGTGATGGCTCGGGTTGAAGTTCGATTTGATATGGATTTGTATTTATAACTTGTTATATCAGAATTGTTGGTGACTTTGTGTTAGAGTCTTGGTAAAACTTAGTTTTGGAGTCATTGGTGAACTATTTTGGAGAACCAAGTTGTGTGTTGAACTTGGTGTTCTTACAAGTGACAAAATGTTTGAGTGATTTTGGTGTTTTATGGTGAACTTTGTTGTTGTTCTGTGTTTGGTTATGGTTAAGTAAATTGAGTATGATTTTTTTTTTTTTTTAAAACTTGGATGAGAATTTGGGTTTGTCCCTAGTCCCTGTAGGCCCGTGGCGGGCGGGCCTTTTCCTACTAGCTAGGGCTTGGGATAGGGCTCGGGACAGCTATTAAGCGGCCCTAGTTTTAGGGCTTGGGCCATATTTTAGAAAAAGCCCGTCCATCCGTCCCATGCTCAGCCCTACTCCCTTATACAATTTCAGACCGGACTTAAGAGCACTTTCAGTGCGAGGCGTTTTACAATTAAAATTTAAAATTGTGCATTGTAAAATTGTATTTTCGTTCCACTAAATTTGCTTCTCTTTCATTAATTCATCAAATTTGTTTTATTTATACCTATTGATGATTTTATTATTCTCACTATAATAACAAATATTTAAATTAAATGTCATTTCTTAACATATCATTTCATGCATGTTTTCTTTTAAGAAATTCAAATATAATTATTATTAGTAAAAAAAATGTTCATTTGATTTATATTTCATTTTTTTTTGCCGATTATATACATAAATAAATATTTTTAATAAAATCAATTTAATAGATAGTGAATTTAATTTTGATAATATTAAAGCAATACTGTTAAACATGGTTATACCTGTTGGATCACGGTGGAACTCCGGTACGGACTTTGACGGCAATCCTAGCTCCTTTGCTCCACGCAATCCTGCAAGAGGGGAATAGAGGGCAGTGGCCCAGAATCCCTCTCCGATGCTTAACGTAAGTACGGCAGTCAACAGGGCAAGCAAGCAGTATTTGTGTATATCAAAAACGTAACCCTAATCTGGAATAGCTTCCCTCCTTTTATAGAGGAAAGGCTATCCCAGTTACCTGATTAGGTGGTTGGATTGTGATCCACTATCCCACATATCTCGCCGTATATCTTGCCACGTATCTTGTACAGTTATTCGTATCCCACATATCTCGCCCATTATACCACTACTGTAATCATGGCGAGATTTCCGGGATTGTGCTCTTACTGACGAGTCTCGATCATTATCGGAGACTCCCAAGTTACATCGTTGAGGATTCGGTGTCGGGGAGTGGTGTCAACTCCCACATCGGGACCGACTACGTCCAGGTCCGATATCTTCGGGGCTCTTCCCTATCGGAGCCATACTTGCTCGGGGCCATTCAATGTCGGGGCCTCCTTCCGTCGGAGCCCTTAGCCTTCCAGCAGCCCAGCTCCTGGCCCACCAGGCCTAGCGCCGTTTGCCAATCGTTAAGGGGCCTAACGGCCTTCGCCGGGGCCCATCATTTGCCCCCAAGACGTGAGGGACTTATAGTGCGTCGCGTCTTTCAATATCGGACCCCTCCACATCCCAGTCGGGGGTCTTTATTTGAAACGTTGGAGGCCATTGCCTTACTTTTGTCGGAGGCCTTTGCCTTGGATCTCTTCAAGATCCTTTGGGATCCTATTTGGATTCGAGGGGATTTCTTGATCAGACCAGCATTAAATGCTGATAGGAAGTGAAGGAACGTTTCGGGTTCCGCACGCCTGCTTTCTGAAAAAGCACTTTTCAACCGCCCCGGTACGTCATTACTCTTGTCTTATCTGTCCCATGCGTCCTGACGGTTCAGATTAAAACCGTTTCGCCTTCCGTAACGGGAAGTGGCGGATGTGTGTCGACTTCCGCGACTTAAACAAGGCTTGCCCGAAGGACTGTTATCCACTCCCTCGGATCGACCAACTGGTGGATGCTACATCGGGGCATGAGCTGCTAAGCTTTATGGATGCTTATTCTGGTTATAACCAGATAAAGATGGCAAAAAAGGATGCCCCACATACCGCCTTTTACGCTGACAGTGAAGTCTTCCAGTACGACGTCATGCCTTTCGGCCTGGTGAATGCGGGGGCGACATATCAGAGGATGGTGAACAAGCTGTTCGGGGACATGATTGGGAGTACCATGGAAGCCTATGTAGATGACATGCTGGTGAAGTCCCGACAAGCATCAGACCACGTTGGCAACTTGGCAATGGCCTTCGAGAGGATGAAGCTCCACCAGGTCCGCCTGAATCCAGCCAAATGTGCTTTCGGAGTCCATTCCGGGAAGTTCTTAGGCTTCATGGTGAGCCAGAGGGGGATCGAAGTGAATCCCGAAAAACTAAGGGCGATAGAGGAGATGCAGTCCCCGACCAACCATAGGGAGGTGCAAGTGCTGAACGGTCGGCTGGCTTCGATGAATCGCTTCTTATCCAAGGCCAGCGACCGGTCGATGCCATTTTTCAGTGTGTTAAGAGCCAACCGACAGTTCGAATGGACTGCTGAATGTGAGGAGGCGTTCCAAGCGCTCAAACAACATCTCCGCGACCTCCCACCACTTGCGAAGCCAGCTCCAGGCGAGCCGCTCTATCTTTATTTGGCTATTTCTTCGTTTGCAATAAGCTCTGTTTTAGTTAAAGCTGTCGAGGGCAATCAGATTCCCGTCTATTATGTAAGCAAGGCGTTTGCCAAGAGTGAAATGAACTACCCTCCGATTGAGAAGTACCTCTTTGCGTTGATTATTACTGCTAGAAAGTTACGGCCCTACTTCCATGCGCATGAAATTATGGTGTTGACTGATCAGCCACTGAAACACTTCTTGAACCGACCTGATGCGTCAGGGAGACTAGTAAAGTGGGCCGTGGAACTTAGCGAATTTCGGATTCATTTCGCTCCAAGAACAGCTATCAAAGGGTAGGCATTGGCCGACTTTATAGTTGAGTCTACTGTTCCCGATCCATCCGCAACGGAAACAGTAGAGGGGGCAACCGGGAATACTGAAGAGGTCCCGACGGCGGGGCAGTCGGAACAGCCAAATAAGGAGAACACCTGGGAGTTGTACACGGATGGCTCCTCAAGCTCGGATGGATCGGGTGCAGGGTTCGTATTGATTCCGCCAGGTGGGGCAGAGCCACTTCGATATGCATTAGCCCTGACATTTAGAGCCACCAATAACGAGGCGGAGTATGAAGCTCTCATAACGGGGCTGAAAATCGCAAAAGGCACTGGAATTGAACATTTGCGGGTGAAGTGTGATGCAAGTCTGATTGTAAATCAGGTCCGGGGGCAATATGGAGCAAAGAACCCGATCATGAAGAAGTACCTTCAAGAGGCTCGGACCTTAAAGGAGAGCTTCAAAAGCTTTGATATCGAGGCAATTCCAAGGGAAGAGAATGTGGAGGCTGATGCCTTGAGCAAATTTGCCCTGGGGGCACCTTTGGAAAACAGTCGGAGGATACACTTCTTGGAGAAGGTGATTCTATCGACAACCGATCCATCGGAGGTGTGCGCTATCGGAACGGGGTCAGAAGAGGAACCCACTTGGATGACCCCGATAATTGTGTACTTAACTACGGGGGCACTTCCTGAAGATAAAGTGGCAGCGGAGCGACTGCGACGAATGTCAATCAATTACGCGATGGTGGACAACCAGTTGTACAAAAAGGGTCTGCTTTCGACGCCCTTCTTGAAATGCGTGGCCGAACCCGATACGACTCGGATTCTGAGAGAATTGCATGAAGGAGTCGCAGCCTGTCACGAGGGCGCTCGATCTATCCTGAGGAAGGCGTTGAACTTGGGATATTATTGGCCTACGATGAATAAGGAGGCAACGGCGCTTGTTCGATCCTGTGACGCGTGTCAGAGATATGCTTCGAATATCACAGCCCCCGCCGCTGATTTGATGCCCATTGGGAGTGCTTGGCCCTTCGCACAGTGGGGCATTGACCTGGTGGGACCCCTTCCGAAAGCAAAGAGCCAGTGCACACATCTGCTGGTCGCGATTGACTACTTCTCAAAGTGGATCGAGGCCAAGCCATTAGCCAAAACAACAGCGGGACATATCATTAAATTCCTTCAGACCCGAATTTTGTCGAGATATGGGGTGCCGAAGGTGATCATCAGTGACAATGGTCCTCCGTTTAATGGGGCCCAGTTGGAGAAGTTCCTGGACGAGTTTGGTATCGAGCATCGGACAGCATCCGTCCATCACGCTCAGACCAATGGGCAGGTGGAGGCTGCCAACAAAATCGTGATGGAGGGTTTGAAGAAGAGAGTCTACGCTTTGGACGGAAAATGGTTGGACGAACTGGAGAACGTGTTGTGGGCGGTCCGAACGACACCCAAGCGGTCAACAGGTGAAACCCCGTTTGCACTTGTTTATGGAACGGAGGCGGTCGCTCCCGTGGAAATCGCTGTGGCGTCCCATCGAACCAGAAGCTATGAACCCTCGACGAGTCCAGAAAGAGCCAAGATAGGACCTTTGACGAACGACGAAACAAAGCGCCTGGAGTTATCCTTGCTAGAGGAGAAACGGCTAGAGGCCGACATAGCGCAAGCTCGGATGCGTTTGGCGACGGCCAGGTACTACAATCGGAAGGTCAAGTCACGACAGTTCTACGTGGGAGAACTGGTCCTACGTCGGAATGAGTTCGCCCTACAAGATCGGATCAATAAGATGTCCCCGAAATGGGAAGGGCCTTACAAGATCGTAGGCATGCCGGCCCCGAACGCTTACAAGTTAGAAGATCCCGACGGCAAAGTTTTAAGAAACACCTTTAGTGGTGAACATCTGAAGAAATGCCATGTTTGACAAATAAGTCGCCCGTGGAGGCGCGAAGATGTAATCAAGTCGCCCTGAGTGGTGCATGCTATGTTAAAGACATCAATCAATAAAGAGGTTACTTCTGATCAAAGTATTCCTGAGTTGTTCTCGATACGTTAAAAAGCGTCGTTGGACGTCCGAAAAATCCTTAAGTTTTTAAGGCTCGATTAAAAGCGTCGTTGGACGTCCGAAAATCCTTAAGTTTTTAAGGTTCGATTAAAAAGCGTCGTTGGACGTCCGAAAATCCTTAAGTTTTTAAGGTTCGATTAAAAAGCGTCGTTGGACGTCCGAAAATCCTTAAGTTTTTAAGGTTCGATTAAAAAGCGTCGTTGGACGTCCGAAAATCCTTAAGTTTTTAAGGTTCGATTTAAAAGCGTCGTTGGACGTCCGAAAATCCTTAAGTTTTTAAGGTTCGATTAAAAAGCGTCGTTGGACGTCCGAAAATCCTTAAGTTTTTAAGGTTTGATTAAAAAGCGTCGTTGGACGTCCGAAAATCCTCAAGTTTTTAAGGTTCGATTAAAAAGCGTCGTTGGACGTCCGAAAATCCTTAAGTTTTAAGGTCCGATTAAAAAGCGTCATTGGACGTCCGAAAATCCTTAAGTTTTTAAGGTTCGATTAAAAAGCGTCGTTGGACGTCCGAAAATCCTTAAGTTTTAAGGTCCGATTAAAAAGCGTCGTTGGACGTCCGAAAATCCTTAAGTTTTAAGGTCCGATTAAAAAGCGTCATTGGACGTCCGAAAATCCTTAAGTTTTTAAGGTTCGATTAAAAAGCGTCGTTGGACGTCCGAAAGCCTTAAGGTTCTTAGGGCCCGATAAAAGCGCTATGAAGAACATAATCGAAAAAGACATTAATAAAAGGCTCGAAGGCCTAAGAGGTTCGATACAAGGGAGATAATGAAGAAGGAGTACAAAGACTTGAGATTTAACAAATTAAACTCGGTCCTCGGGCGCTGAATCTTCAGAGGGCTTTGGAGGGGCAGGCTCAGAGGGATCGGTAGGAGGCTCGTCGGCGTCTTCAGAGGAGCTCTCCGACGGGAGGCTAAGGTACGTTTCTGCGGCTCGGCCAAGAGTCTTGGACTTCCTCAAGTTGATGGAGTCCCCGTAGGTTGCATTAAGCTCTTCGACAATATCAAGGAAGGCATTCTGCAAATCTTCCTGACAATGTTTCGCCGCATCTGCTTTGAAGTCCTCCGAGCTCCGATATTCTTCGCGGCCCTGGACCTTCGCGTTTGTTATTTGGGCGGAATGATCCGCCTTTGCCTCCTCTAGCTCCGCGATGGCCCTCTCCTTCTCAAGCTTCAGCCGCTCAGCAGTTTCTTGCAACGCTGCCTTATCGAAGGCAGCCTGGCTCCGATCCGCCTTTGCCTCCTCTAGCTCCGCGATGGCCCTCTCCTTCTCAAGCTTCAGCCGCTCAGCAGTTTCTTGCAACGCTGCCTTATCGAAGGCAGCCTGGCTCCGATCCGCCAAGGCCGCTTGCTGCTCCCGCCTAAGCGAGCTCTCAAGGCTTAGAATCTGCCTTTGCTGGGATTGGGCCTCTTGAGCAAGCTTGGCCCTACCCTCCTCGGCCTGCTGCCTACCCTCCTCGGCCTGCTGCCTACCCTCCTCAGCCTGCTGCCGAACTTCCTCGGCCCGCTGCCAACCTTCTTCGGCCCGCTTTTTACCCTCCTCCGCTCGGAGCCTTGACGCCTCGGAGGCGGCTAGGTCCTCCTGGAGCTTGGTCAAGCTCTCGAGGTTGGAGTTGGCCCGTTCTTGCTCCAAAGCCTCCCGCAGAGACAGGATGTAGCCGAAGCAACGATCCTGGTCCGCCATCTCCTGAGGGCAAAATATGGTTTAGTATTTAAAAGTCGGAATACTTCCAGATGAATAAAAACAAAGTGTACCTACCTCTATCCGACGGACGGCCATTTGCCGGATGTCCGCCTCGATGTCCTCCCCATCCAGAGAAAGGGGGCGCCTCAGTGAGGGCGGAATCGAGCCCGACACCAAGTGCAAGGCCAGGTTCTTCTCCTGACACCCCCGATGTAGAGGAATCCCCCGAAGGGACTCCACCGGTCTCCAAGGCTCGGCGCTCTGGTCCGAAGAGAAGGCCTGGTAGTAGTCTCCATCCAAGGGGAATGGAGGAACTACCAGGCGAGCCCCCCCATCTTCACTTATTCGGGCTTCGGGGGTCGCGCCCCTAACTGGTGACGATGGCGATGCGGGTGACGATGGTGGCGTGATGGGGAGTGGAGACGTCTTCCTACCAGGTGACTTAACAGGAGTCGACCTTGACCTTCCTCGGAGGATTAGGCCTTCCTCCTCAGCTTGATCCTCGGAGGGGGAGTCCTCCAAGCTGGTCACCCGACCGAATTCGCCACGGGCTTCCGTCGGGGCATCTTCCACCACCGGTTCCGCTGCAGGCGCGGGGTCTGAGGCAGGTACAGCAGGGGCGACGTCTGCGGGACCTGCAGCGGGGCGAATAAGGTGAGGAAGTAAATTGATATCGGTGTGCCAAATTAAACAACGCTCCATATATCTCTCTTGGCCGAAAAAGTCGTAATAACCCGCTTCGAGAACATGTGGAGTTTCCCCTCGGAGGATATTCCGGACATCCCTAATCCGCCCTTCCATATTGGAGGCTTGAAGGTCTTGAGGTACCAACTCTCTATACCTCTTTATAGCACGAAAAACTTCCTTACCTTCCTTTTCGGAGCGGACGTTGAAGGCGGCCCTGACCACATCCGTATTAGTCCGCCCCTCGGGGGTGGGGGCAGACCTTGGTGTCTCGGAGGTCTTCGCCTTCTTCCGAGACGGCCCCGACGTGGCAGAAGCCTTTCGATGGGAGGACTTCTTCTTGCGCTTCAGCGAATGGGAGGCATCGGTATCCTCCTGAAACAGACGGGCGGTCAGCGATGATCGAGGGGCTGTAAGCAGTGGAAACAAGAAATAATTAGAAGATTACCCAGAGAATTACATTGGAAACGCCATCATGAACTTTTCCCCCGGCCTTGGGATCAATCAGCATAATGGAAATTTTGATCCGCTGTTGGTCGGTGACAGAAGTGGCCTCGAAGGGCTGATACCCCTCCTCCCAGCGACGGGCCTGGATAAGCATCAAGGCCCTCTTGGTCTGCTCCGACCACGAACGGAAAGGCACAGGAGGATCAGCCTCCACGACGGTCTTCGGCCACTCGATGGGACCAGGCTTGATGAAGAAATATTGTTCTTTCCAATTGGCATTGTCATGCCCCTTATCATGGATGATGGCCCGTTCCTTGCAAATCCTCCAGGACACCTTCCTATCCCAGCCCAGCTCCTTATACTGCTCGTCGGTCCCCTCGGGTTGGCGGCGGGTGAAGGAGCAGATACCATCCTTATTACAGGTCATCTTGTAGAGGACCCGCCAAAGCTCCAGAGTGTAGCTCCAATCTTCTTTGTTGATATCACACCACACTTGGAAGGCAATCCATGTACGGATTGCGTGTGGGGAAAAGGTCGTGGGGTAAGTCTTGTAATGGTTGCACAGCTCCACCCAACTCGGACAGAAAGGGAGTCGGATTCCCGCACGAATTTGCCCTGGGGAGATGAACACCTCATCTCCTTTGGGGAGCGTAATCCGAGCGTCACGAGGACTGAACTGGGATTGCTCGTAGGGATAGCGGGCCCCGAAGGAGGATTCGAAGATACCACACTCTATACAAGCTCTACCGTAGTTAATAGGCGCAAGCAAGTTCTTGAGATACTTGAAGACGAAAGGTGGCCCAACAGTGGCAGATCCTTCGGCTGAAAATCGTCGAGGGAAGGAAGGAGGGGAAAATTGAAACCTAAGAAGATCAAAGATGAAAAGGAAAAGAGTAATAAGGAGAAGAATCTTACCAGACATAGTGACTGAGGCCTTGATCGGAAAAACTTGAAGTGCTTGAAGCGCCGGTAAAAACTCGAAATCTGGAGAATCAAAGCTCTTGGGATCGCAGAGAAGAAGAGGTAAAAGAAAGGTGAAACAGTGTCTGGGGCTAGGGTTTTATAAGAGAAGGAAAGGAGAACTGAAGGGGTGGGCAATCTGAGCCGTAGAATTCAAAACCACTCAATCAGAATCGTCCAAAGTGTTGGATCACGGTGGAACTCCGGTACGGACTTTGACGGCAATCCTAGCTCCTTTGCTCCACGCAATCCTGCAAGAGGGGAGTAGAGGGCAGTGGCCCAGAATCCCTCTCCGATGCTTAACGTAAGTATGGCAGTCAACAAGGCAAGCAAGCAGTATTTTGTGTATGTAAAACGTAACCCTAATCTGGAATAACTTCCCTCCTTTTATAGAGGAAAGGCTATCCCAGTTACCTGATTAGGCGGTTGGATTGTGATCCACTATCCCACATATCTCGCCGTATATCTTGCCACGTATCTTGTACAGTTATTCGTATCCCACATATCTCGCCCATTATACCACTACTGTAATCATGGCGAGATTTCCGGGATTGTGCTCTTACTGGCGAGTCTCGATCATTATCGGAGACTCCCAAGTTACATCGTTGAGGATTCGGTGTCGGGGAGTGGTGTCAACTCCCATATCGGGACCGACTACGTCCAGGTCCGATATCTTCGGGGCTCTTCCCTATCGGAGCCATACTTGCTCGGGGCCATTCAATGTCGGGGCCTCCTTCCGTCGGAGCCCTTAGCCTTCCAGCAGCCCAGCTCCTAGCCCACCAGGCCTAGTCGCCGTTTGCCAATCGTTAAGGGGCCTAACGGCCTTCGCCGGGGCCCATCACAAAGGAAAACGTGTTAATTCAAAGAAGGCGAAACGGTTTTAATCTGAACCGTCAGGACGCATGGGACAGATAAGACAAGAGTAATGACGTACCGGGGCGGTTGAAAAGTGCTTTTTCAGAAAGCAGGCGTGCGGAACCCGAAACGTTCCTTCACTTCCTATCAGCATTTAATGCTGGTCTGATCAAGAAATCCCCTCGAATCCAAATAGGATCCCAAAGGATCTTGAAGAGATCCAAGGCAAAGGCCTCCGACAAAAGTAAGGCAATGGCCTCCAACGTTTCAAATAAAGACCCCCGACTGGGATGTGGAGGGGTCCGATATTGAAAGACGCGACGCACTATAAGTCCCTCACGTCTTGGGGGCAAATGATGGGCCCCGGCGAAGGCCGTTAGGCCCCTTAACGATTGGCAAACGGCGACTAGGCCTGGTGGGCCAGGAGCTGGGCTGCTGGAAGGCTAAGGGCTCCGACGGAAGGAGGCCCCGACATTGAATGGCCCCGAGCAAGTATGGCTCCGATAGGGAAGAGCCTCGAAGATATCGGACCTGGACGTAGTCGGTCCCGATGTGGGAGTTGACACCACTCCCCGACACCGAATCCTCAACGATGTAACTTGGGAGTCTCCGATAATGATCGAGACTCGCCAGTAAGAGCACAATCCCGGAAATCTCGCCGTATATCTTGCCACGTATCTTGTACAGTTATTCGTATCCCACATATCTCGCCCGCCACGTATCTTGTACAGTTATTCGTATCCCACATATCTCGCCCATTATACCACTACTGTAATCATGGCGAGATTTCCGGGATTGTGCTCTTACTGGCGAGTCTCGATCATTATCGGAGACTCCCAAGTTACATCGTTGAGGATTCGGTGTCGGGGAGTGGTGTCAACTCCCACATCGGGACCGACTACGTCCAGGTCCGATATCTTCGGGGCTCTTCCCTATCGGAGCCATACTTGCTCGGGGCCATTCAATGTCGGGGCCTCCTTCCGTCGGAGCCCTTAGCCTTCCAGCAGCCCAGCTCCTGGCCCACCAGGCCTAGTCGCCGTTTACCAATCGTTAAGGGGCCTAACGGCCTTCGCCGGGGCCCATCAATACCTAGTAATTAAATTGTCTGATCTTAAGAGTAAGATAGCGTTTTCAGAACAATTCGAATTCGGTTTACGTTACCCCTTAAACCATCCAACCTACCTTGTCTCAAACAACCTTAATCTTTTTCCTTTTTTGTGAACCTTAATGTCAACTATATTATTATTATTATATACAAATATAAATAGTTGATATTGCGTCCTCTTCAAAGCCGGGCGAACTCTCTGTCTCTCTCACTCAGCTACCTATGACTTCTAGTTTTTTAATATTATTATATTTATTTTTATAAAAGTGGCCTACCGAGACGACAACTTAAATTAACATCTAATATCTAATGTTCTGAAAATACGGGGATGTAATCATTATAATCCATAAAAACAAACTATAAAATTAAATTGTGCTGGAATGTATTGTATTACAAGTGAAGGTTTATGCATGTGAAATAATACTAGAGGTGATTTTTTTTTCTAAATTGAATATGATATTATATATTTTAAATATACTTATACTACTATAAGAATAATATATATAACACTACTGTAAAAAATAAATTTATACTAATGACTTTTTAAAATAAATTTTATTTAAAATTTCATGCAAATATTACAGCAAAATGGACAGTGGTTAAACAATAGCTCTGTAACAGATCGTTTCAATGAGAATATTATTTTAGTAAATGATGCGAAAAAGGATGGTGAAATTGATCACAAAAGTTCAGAAAATTCTTGATCTAGCTAAAGCTTACATTAAGAAAGTGAAAGATAAGAGACAGAAAATTCAAACAAATTCTATAGCTATCAGACCAGCTAGGACACGAGTAAAGACTATTTTTATAACTAAACGATATGTACGAAAATCAAAGCAATAATAATAATAATTAGTTATATGTAATTATCATATTCAAAACCCTCGCCTAACATTCCTTTTCCATTACTATGCATATATATTATATCGTATATATATATATACCTTACTTCTCCACCTCCATTTGTCCTCACTATGTCTAATCTCTCTTTTCTCTCTATACTTTTCCATGGCATCTCTAGTAATTATTAACACGACCAGAATGTCCGGCTGCCACACATTTTCCGCCATCGAACACAATAATAAGCCACGGTCTCACTCAACTAGCAGGCAGCATCTCCATCTACCTCGGAGAAATCAAACTCATGTTTCTTCTTCTGTCTCTACCGCAACAACATCTTTTCCTACTATTCACTACACTGAAACACCTTCATCTTCCTCTTCTGTGCCACTCACATGGAATGAAATTCATGGCTGCAATAACTGGGAAGGTCTCCTCGACCCGTTACACCCGCTTCTCCGAGACGAGATCGTACGGTACGGGCACTTCGTAACCGCATGTTACGACGCGTTCGATATGGACCCGAACTCGAAACGGTACCTAATTAACTGCAAGTTTGGGAAGAATAACTTGCTGCGCAAGGTAGGGTTTCAACATTCTTACGAAGTCACCAAGTACATTTACGCAACTCCGGATGTGACCATTCCGATCGGGTCATCATGCGGGAGGTGGATCGGGTACGTTGCGGTGTCATCAGATGCCGAAGCCGAGAGATTAGGGCGAAGAGACATTGTAGTAACCTTCCGAGGCACGGTAACAAACCCCGAATGGATAGCCAACATGATGAGCTCACTTAGCCCGGCTCGGTTCGACCCGAATAACCCGAGACCCGAAGTCAAGGTGGAGTCCGGGTTCTTGAGCCTTTACACTGCGGAAGAAACCGATAGCAAGTTCGGGGTAAGAAGTTGCCGCGAGCAATTGCTTTCGGAAGTATCGAGGCTTGCTAACAAGTACAAAGGAGAGAATTTGAGCATAACCCTAGCCGGACATAGTATGGGGAGCTCATTAGCCATTCTCCTTGCCTATGATATCTCCGAGCTAGGGTTAAATATTGTTCGATTTCGTCAGGGCGACTCATTATCTCATAAAAACGTTGTCCCCATTACGGTTTTTTCGTTCGGGGGACCTAGGGTTGGGAATTCGGGTTTCAAAGATCGATGTGAAGAATTGGGAATCAAAGTTTTGAGAGTTGCGAATGTTAATGACCCGATTACGAAGCTTCCCGGGGTTGTGTTCAATGAGAATTTTAGGGTTTTGGGTGGGAGATATGAGCTTCCTTGGAGCTGCTCTTGTTATACTCATGTAGGTGTTGAGTTAGCCCTAGACTTCTTTGATGTCCAAAACCCATCTTGTGTGCATGACTTAGAAACTTACATTAACTTGCTCGACAAGCCAGTACTTAAAAGAGAATGTGAGAGTAATATAAGCAGTGTCGACGATTTAATCCGAAAAGCGCGGGAGTTCGTCGTGGCTACGAAAAATCTGGACATGCTACCATGGATGGGTACAGCTAGTGACGTGGCAAACTTGATTCCAATCCTTTCGTCTACATGGATACGAAGAATCAGGAGAAATTTTTGAATACCCCGCATCCACCACCTGTCATACAGGTTGTGGACCTTCCGCCACTAAATGTTTGACAAGTGGCATAAACTAATAGTTACATTTGTTTCAAAATTATCCAAGTATATATATATCTGGGCCACTTCAATTGTCTTTTGATTCTATAGTTTGAACTGCTTCTTGATGGGACTCTTAATAGTCAACAAATTCTTCATCTTCTTGCTGGCATGCTTCTTCTTCTGCAACGTATTGTAGCTCTTCATCTGCAAAGTGTGGTACTTGATCACCCTCATCTCTTAATCTTCGTTATCACCTGCAAGTTGATGATCTTCAACTATTTCAGTCTCACCTTCATTAAGGACACCAAATTGCTGCTTGTTTCCTCCCAACTCTTGCTAAGGCTATGATTTCTCTGCATCAAGTTTCACATCTCCGCTGATAATAGTCTTATGCGATTACCTGTCAAGTTCGACTCGAAGAAAACCTTCGAATCTTGATCAAGCTCAATTTTTGTTTAGTTCAAACTAAGCTCACATCCAAGTTTGACATAGTCAAGTTCGACTAGACTCGTAAGCACATTATACATCACAATAAATTAGCATTTCTCACAATAAATTAGCATTTCTTATGACTACAAAAATCGAACTTGACTCTAATTATACACTAAGTTAGCTTTACTACAAAAAATGAGCTCGAATTGATTCGCAATTGCCTGAGCCTGACTGATGTATATTATAAAGCTCGAATAGGTTGGCAAGTAGTTCGAGTTGAATATTAGTAAGCTCAAACTCGACAAATAAAAAAGCTTGATTCGAAACTTTTTCGAAGCGAAATCGATTTTTGACTAAGTCGATCCTGAGTAAATCACGAATAGTTTGACTAAGTTACACCGTGTGAAAGAAATAAGTCTAAGAGCAAATATTAGGGCCGTGTCAAATGAGAGGGCATGTCAAATTCGACCCAAAATCCACGTCGATTTGACACAGGGTGTTTCCTCTCGTCTCAAGTCTAAGAGCAAATATTAGGGTTTAGTAGGCAATGTTATTGTTTCGTGTTTTGAAGAAATTTATGGAAATTTAATTAAGATGATGCATTTTCAGTTTATGGAAATTTATTTAAAGATAAATTAAATAATATATGGGTTTATATTATGGGAAGTAAATTCAAAATAAAATTGACTGCCAAAAAAAAAAGAAATTTATTAGAGGTAACAAGGAACATTAATTACCATATCCTCGTCTCTTTACATATTTGTCACAGGTCGTATATATGTGACCATAAATTTTTATGGGGAAGTTACACTATATATATCCTGATAAACACCTTCACTGAAATGCATACCCAATAAACAAAAACTAAACATTTAAAGAGAGCGAGTGAGTGAGAAATAAGTAGAGAGATGGAGATTATTCGCAGGGATAAGATAATAATGCTGCTCTTGGTGTCAATGGCTGCTCTACTTTTCACCATCTCTAATGCAGACGTACGTATTAAATATATATATATATGGATGATTAATTGATTATACAAATTTATCTCTGCCGTACATTTGTAGTACTATATATATACCAGCATTTTACCCAGCTTTTACGAACTGAGTACGAATGAACATTACCACCGGAAAAATTCTAATTTTTAAGGCTTTATTTTTATAAAAAAAAAAAAAAGTAATTCCACTTCTTTTAAATAGGTTTATTGATTTTCTAATAATAAAAAATTGGGTTAAAGGTACTTTTGGTGCCACATGTTTGACCTGTGTAGGTTTTTGGTGCCATATGTTTCATTTTGTAGGTTTTTGGTGCCATATGTTTGAGAGGTTGTATGTTTTTGGTATTTCCGTTAGTCAACAGTTAGTTTGACCGTTAAATACTTTTATTTTGTTCAATTAAGTCCTCAAATTTATATTTCTAAAATTTAATATTTACAATTTAGTCCTTATTGTTTGCTCAAGTCACCGTCCAAGGCCGCCGACCACCACCCACCACCTCCAAGGCCGCCGACCGCCACGAAACGGGCCGGCCATCACCCCATGGCACCGGCCACCACCGCTTGGGGCCGAAAACCACCCCAAATGGTGGTGGCCGGCCCCAATTGGTGGTGGCCACCTCAATTGGGGCCGGCCACCACCAATTGGTGGTGGTTACAGCTCCAATCGGGGCCGGCCACCACCAGTGGTGGTGGCTACGGCCCCAATCGGGGCCGGCCACCACCAGTGGTGGTGGCTACAGCCCCAATCGGGGCCGGCCACCACCAATTGGTGGTGGGTACAGCCCCAATCGGGGCCGGCCACCACCAGTTGGGGCCGCCGGCCCCGATTGGAGCCCTCTGTGGCCCCAATCGGGACCGGCGGCCCCAATTGGTGGTGGCCGGCCCCGATTGGGGCTGTACCCACCACCAATTGGTGGTGGCCGGCCCCGATTGGGGCTGTAGCCACCACCACTGGTGGTGGCCGGCCCCGATTGGGGCTGTAGCCACCACCACTGGTGGTGGCCGGCCCCGATTGGGGCCGTAGCCACCACCAATTGGTGGTGGCCGGCTCCAATTGGTGGTGGCCACCTCAATTGGGGCCGGCCACCACCAATTGGGGTGGTTTTCGGCCCCAAGCGGTGGTGGCCGGTGCCGTGGGGTGGTGGCCGGCCCGTTTCGTGGCGGCCGGCAGCTTTGGAGGTGGTGGGTGGTGGCCGGCGGCCTTGGACGGTGACTTGAGCAAACAATAGGGACTAAATTGTAAATATTAAATTTTAGAAATATAAATTTGAGGACTAAATTGAACAAAATAAAAGTATTTAACAGTCAAACTAACTGTTGACTAACGGAAATACCAAAAACATACAACCTCTCAAACATATGGCACCAAAAACCTACAAAACGAAACATATGGCACCAAAAACCTACACAAGTCAAACATGTGGCACCAAAAGTACCTTTAACCCTAAAAAATTAATAAAACTTAAAAGGGTTAACAGATCTTTTGATCCATGATGTTTGACCACTTTTAGATTTGGTCCATGATGTTTTTTTCTTCTAGTTTTGGTACCATATATATATTTGCAGATTTTTCTAGTTTTGGTCCGACTGTTACATTCCGTCCAATTTTTCTGTTAAGTGACATGTGCAATTCACGTGATCCACTTTAAACTTTCAATTTTGTTCAAATTTGGGGAATTGACTCATTGAACTAGGTTTAGGGTGTCAATTCTTCCAAATTTAAACAAAATTGAAAGTTTATGGTGGATCACGTGACTTGTACATGTCACTTAACGGTAAAAATGGACGGAATGTAACGGGTCACTTAATTGCAAAAATGGACGGAATGTAACGGTCGGACCAAAACGAGAAAAATCTGTAAACATATCCTACCAAAACGGGCAAAAAAAAAAAAAAACATACACCAAAATTTAAAAGTGGTCAAACATCTTAACCCAGCTTAAATTGTATCTTTGTTAAACTTTAAAATTTGCAGGTGCCAGTATATGTGTGCCCTGGATATTCGATGGGAGATCTAATGGAGTGTAGGCTGGCGGCGGAGCCACCGGGGACTCCACCACCACCACCATCGCCATGCTGCGCGGGGTTCATTAAAATGGAGAATATGAAAACTTGCGTCTGCTCGTTATTGAATTCCTTGTATCTAGCAACTACGTTTATGGACCCCAATCTCTATCAAGATCTTCCTCGCCAATGCGGCTTTCCCACTATAAAGTGCATCGGCTAATTAAACCAAGTTTATAATACACATAATAATTAAGAGGAGCTGAGTAAATTAAGAGATTGTATTTTAGTTAATTTTATTAATTAAGCATGCATTTCTCATCGGGTTAGTAGTTATCACAAAATCGAATATGTATTATTTAATTATTCAATAAGATTGTATTTCTCTAGTCTCATTTCATATTATTTACTAGACTTTTTTAATTAACTCTCTTTCCATTCAAATTAATTACAGAGTTTATTATGTGTAACATTGTCGTCTTTATTGGATTATCAATTATGTTTTCGATAAAATCTCTAAATATGACATGAAAATCTCTAATAACAGTTGATGCAATATTTTTTTTAACCATCAACTCTACTCTTATAATTTGTTTAGCAATATATGATATTCACTTCTAGTCTTACAAAGTCTTTACAGATAAGATTCCATTCTCACAACCAGAGTTAGCTTTTACAGATTGTTAGATTTCACGGCCGAACCAAGCTCAACAGCCAGCTGCGAGCAATCATATATGTAAGTGGGTTGCCATCGAGGAGGTGATCCACTTGCTTATATATCTATCTCACCGTGAGGGTTCTCTGATTTCAACAAACTCTCTCTCAGGTCCGTCCGGGCTCTAATACTATGATAGATCCCACGTTAGGCCGAGCCAAGCTCAACGGACCAGCAGAGAGCAAGCATAAAGCAACCATATATATAAGTGATGTTTCATCCTAAAACCAATTGTTGATAGAAAAAGATAACTCACTTGCTTATATACTACTGCTTTAATAGACCTATATTATTACATTTCCTTAAACTCATAAGTGCACCAGCTTAATTAATTTATAAGTTATTATAAATAAAAAAAAATTATAAGTAAGGGTAACAATTTTCTCTAGAGCACCAAAAGCAATAATATTTGCTACTAAACCCTAATATTTGCTCTTAGACTTATATATTCTTCAACGGTAGCACTTCTTTAGCTCTTTATAGACTTTAAGTGAGCAAAGATAATCTATAAGTTAATCAGAATAGATTTGATTAAAACTTGTATCGATTTGGAAAAATTCTAACGGCATGTTTGGTTCATGGAATAGGGAATAAGGAATAGGGAATAGGAATAGGGAATATGAAATAGGTAATATTAATATGATATTGTTGTTTGGTTGACTTGATGAATATGGAATGATGATTCCACATACTATGTTTGGTTGATAGAATGTTATAGGTAAGGGAATGGAATAAGTCCAAATTGACAAATGTACCCTTTTGCTATCTATATTAATCAAATTAACATTAACAATATTACAATTGAAAAAGTCAAATTATATATGTATTATTAAACGAAAATTGTTTTTTTTTTAAATATTATTTTTTTACATAAACAATTATATTCACAAACAATATTTATATGAAAAAATAGCAACAAGTTTTTGATATGGGGATAACAAGTTCCAGATATGGAGCTCCATATTGATCCAAGTACAAAACCATAATAAAGTGTGAATCAATCAATAATATCAAGCAATACAGTACATGTTTGAATCTGATACAATACAATTTGTATTCAACGAAAAAATATATATAAAGTTATTAATATAGATCGTCGTATGAAGACCCCTAATCACTAGTAAATATAAAATATTAAAATAATACCTAGCCTACCTAAATCTAACCAAAAAAAAGGACTACACATACACACCAATTAATAAAACAAAAGGAAAAGAGATACAAACCTTACGAAGAGTAGGTCACGTAGCAGATACAAGGAATCAGCAGGGAAATAAGCAGGCCACGCAACAAGGCACGCAGTAGCAGGCCGTCGGAATAAGAGCAGCAGCAGTCGCGAGGAGGTAGCTGCGTGAGCCGTGAGGAATTAATATATAATGGTTACATAATAATTAAATTAGGTTAGGGTTATTATTGGTTTTTTTATTGCTATATTTTATTTTAAAAAAGATGGAATACTTAAACCTAGGGGTTAGGGTAGGATTAGCTATTCCTTCAAAATTAGTAATTAGAAATCATAATTCTACAATAATAAAGTAACCAAACAATATAATAAGGAATTGTAATTACATATTCCCTATTCCATTGGTGAACCAAACATGCCGTAAGTCGAGAAAAAAAAAATACTAAAAATTTACGAATTGAAGATGAAGTAATTAAAAGAATGATTGGACCGTCTCACATATTGAAAATAACAATTAAGGTATCTCAATCAGACTCACCCATTTATGAGAAGATTTATAAAGAGGTCCATTTTATTATGGACAAATTGAAGAAATAAATAAAGATTACGCAACATTATTTAGGGTTAAGTTCTTATTTAGTCCTTTAACTTGTACAAATTTTACAATTTGGTCATTGATCTCTAATTTCACATGATCTGGTCATTAAACTCACATTACTATTTAATTACATCATTTTGTAAAAAAAAACTTTTATTTAAAGAATTTAACAATGTAGGAACCGTTTTAACTTTAATAGAGCCGGTTTATCTATATACCATTATTAAACCAATTATTATGTACGTAAATAAATAAATAATTATTATTATAATTAACCTTAATAGAGCCGATTTATCTATATACCATTATTAAACCAATTATTATGTACGTAAATAAATAAATAATTATTATTATAATTAAAAAAAATAAATAGCAGAATTGGAACAAGTTCAGAAAAAAAACGGATTTAACTATTTTTTTTTTTTTTTTAAATTATAATAATTATTTATTATTTATTTATATAATAATCGATTTAATAATGTTAAATAAATAAACTGGTTCAATTGTGAGTAACATCGGCTCTTACCTTATTAAATCATTTAAATTAATGATTATTTTAATAGAATGACGAAATCAAATAGTTGGTGTGCGTTTGAGGACCAACTCACGTAAAATTAAAGGTGGAAGATCAAATTGCAAAAAATGTACAAATTCAAGAATCAAATAAGGACTTAACCCATTATATATGATTTTTTGGAATTATAAATGTGGTATTTTAATTAATTAATTAAGCATAGGAAACGGTGGAAACAAGAGTATAACAACGTGGAACATGTATTATTGATTGGTTCACTCGCTTCGCTTCACTTCACTTCACTTAGTTATATAACAAAGATAAGAAGATTAATTGCAGTGGGCAGTAGCAAAACCGCACTTGCGTGGGAGCTGCAGAGCGAGTTCCGGGTCGATGTTGAAGGAAATTAGGAGGGTGGAGTTCCTGAAGGAGCAAAGGCAATTGGGGTCAGCATGAGACAGTCCGGTGCAACATGTCCGCGACGGCGGGGCCGGGTTGGGTCGTGTTGCCGACGGCCTACACCCCATTAATTCTTCAATCGACATCCCACATATCTGCAAACTCCTCATCACCATCTATTAGTAGTAGTACTACTCATATATATATATATATTATTATGTTTCAGAGAGGGTGTAAATAATAACAATTATTATTATTTGTCTTTTCGAAAATAATAATAATAATAAATTATACATAGCAATAATTATTAATCGGTGGATGTAAATAATAACAATTATTATTATTTTTTAGAAACGTGATCCGCAAGTATTCACTTAACGAGACTATTGACAACAAGTGGACGATATGTCATTTTACCATCTTCTCTAAGCTTGTTGTACATTTTTAAACATATTGGTCTATAAAACCATCATTCTCAGACATGTTATACATTTTAAAACATATTGTTCCATAAAACCATCTTTTTCAAAAAAAATTATATATTTTATATACTTTACCCTTTCGGAAATAATAAGTTGATCAAAAATATTATTAAATTTTTCAGACTCAATTATTGTCTAGAAAATTACCTTAAGAATAAAAACACTCTAAATTTATAACAAAATTGAAATTAGTTAAAATTCGAGTACAAACTCAACTTAATACATTGAACAAAAATTATATGATCTCCAACATCAACAGTTAATATGATAACACAAACAACAAGACCATGAAAATTGCATAACACAGTCTATAGTAGGGGTGGTAATTCGAGTTATTATGCGTGTTAATAATCGTGTCGTGCTAAACTTACTAAACACGAACAAGCACGGTAAGCTAATTGTGCTATGTTATACAAACACGAACACGGAAAGAATAATTTCGTGCGTGTTCATGTCGTGCTATCGTGTTGTGAATTGTATCTCTATACAAGATCTTTAAGCAAAAATCAAAATAATGAACTTCGAATAAAAAAACCATAAATTAATGTCAGTATTTATAAGTTAATAATATAGAGTTTACAAATACAAAGTACAACCACTAATTGAAGTTTACAAACGCTCAAAAAGTAAAACCACTAATTGAAGTTTTTAAATGTAATAAATAAGATTTCTTAAAAATATACTTAAGATTTTAGTCTTAAAGCACAACTGTATCGTGCTATCGTGTGATGATACTCAAACACGAACACGGCATGAAAGTTATATCGTGTTTTCGTGTGTGTTCGTATCGTGCTATCTATCGTATTGCCAGGCCTAATCAATAGTACATGTATACCTGTTGTGCATGAGAGATGCTAACAACAACAGCAGCAATCATTACGAACATGATGATCATCTTTTTCCCAGTAGTCATCATCTTCACCTCTCTTTTATGAAACAAGAAGAAAGTCCTGCCTGTGTGATAGATACAAGTTGATATTGATGAAACTTTCAATGGCGGCATCTATTTATTTATAATATTCTCTGTAATCCATCATTACTCTATATAATCGGTGCCGGACACATGTCGGACATGACCAACAACATGTGTCAAGTTACTACAAATTTGGAAATGAAAGAGGAGCAGAACGCTACCTGGTTTTTCTTTCTCTAATTATTTATGCGAGTTAATGGACTGACTATTTAGCAACATTATTATGTTAGAAGTGTTTATCAAAAAACCATTATGTTAGAAGTGATACCTGTGCTTCTGCGCGAAAGCTGGTAAAAACAGCAGCTACCAACATCAACGGACAGTAATAACATCTTTTGACCAATCTCCATCTCTGAACAAGAATAGAAGATATGTTGGCAAGAAACAGATGTTTCAAATGTCTTTTACTCAGCACTTTGTAATCAATTTGTGGATAGAAGTAAAAGCAACTTTCAGCAATTTCAATAATTATATTATTATTAATTGACTCTTAAAATAGCAAACTTTACATTGGAAGTATCTTTTCAAATCTGTCAAGGTAAGAGGACACATCATCCATAATCCAATCTACTATCTATCCTAATTACCCTAATTTAACTTCTTGTTAGCAAGTTTGTCTAAATTCATGATGAAAATACAATTTCATCAAAACTTAGGGAATGAAATCACAAGATTTGCAACTTCAGAGGAATACACACAATAAATGGCAATCCAAGGTCTCAAGGTACTGTGATCTCACTCCAAGAAGATCCTACATGATGACATTGACATTGGGAAAATTCTGCATAGGAGAAAAGTGACACAAAAATCAGCACTATAACTAAATCTTGAAAAACACAAACATATTGATCACATAATGGAGGGATTGAAAATTTTCAAGTAACAGAGAAGATTTGAAAATTTGTATCTGAGAATTTTTTTTGTGTGGTTTAGGTACCTGGGAAAATATTGTTTGAAAAATTGGTATTTTTTTTTTTGGCCAAAGGACAAATTAGTACTTGATGGATATTTATGTTGCTAATTTCATGTATCTCATTTATGTTTCTTGTTGCAATTAACTAACTAGCTTTTGTGACTAATGGCAAAAAAATGTACATCGTTACTAGCTTGTTACCATAAATAATTTGTCATGTACCTATTTGCCAAATCGTGTTTTCTCAGGTAAGTCACAAAATTTAACATATACCAATTGATCAAATCGTGCTTTCTCAGGTATCTAAAATCACAGAATTTAACAAATACCAATTGATCAAACCATGCTTTCTCAGGTATCTATGTTAAAAAATAAAAAAATAAAAAAATAAAAAATAAATAAAAACAATATCCAGTACCAATTTGTCAAAAGTGTGTTTTCTCATGTATCTGAAAGATTTTAATCCCATAATGGATATATGCCAACAAATAAACCAAATGTAAGAGTATGCACATAGCAAATCAGTAGATAACGATTAGAAGAAAAAAAACAGTAGAGAAAGCTTGAAAAAGATAAGTTGTCAACGTGTGCTCCAAAATTCTAAACTTTTAGAAATAAATGGTCAAAAATGAAGAGGACATACATATAAGTTTAATAATTGAGAATGTTATTTTCCTAATTATTATTATAAACTGTCTGAGGTTTGTCCTATGTGAGATTTTGGTGTCTGAAGTTAAAATTGTTGATATTGGCTATATGAAGTTTCAACTTTATCGAAATTTGGTTTTCCGACCATTTTTCTGTCAAATTTGACAAAATGATGCGAAAAATCGAAATTGCCCCTAATACTTTTATGTTTATTTCGGCCACCACCCAACTCCGGCCGGCCACCACCCAACTTCGGCCGGTCACCTCCCTACTCTGGCCGGCCACCTCCCTACTCTGACAGGCCACCACCCAACTCCAACCGACCACTATCCAACTCCGGCCGGCCACCACTCAACTCCGGCCAGCCACCACCCAAATCCAGCCGGCCACCACCTTACTCCGGCCACCACCTACTAGGGGCAATTTTGAGATTTTTTTTTTTATCAGGTCATGTGACAATCACATGACCAAGTTCTGTCAATTTTAATAGCAATTTTGGACGGAGACATCAAATTTCAACAAAGATGAAATTTCAGACAGTCAATATTAACAATTTAAACTTAAGACACCAAACTCTCTTAGGGCAAACTTCAGACAATTTATAGGTTCTTAACCCTTATTTTTCCTTAATCTTCTTCTCATATGCATTTGTTATGACTTAGCAAAATAAAAAATGAGGTTAGTTATATAAGATGTTTACCTGATCAATGTAGTCCCCCTCAATATGTTCAAAACAATCTTATAGTATCCAATTGTTACAGAAGCATTGAGCATATACACCACCGCCTGAATGTGCCAAAACAAATAGGAGTGATCAAACGCCATAACTGTTATCTAAACCCCATACTTTGGACTATATCATCAGTCATAGGATTCCATAAGCACAAAACAAAGCTCATATTTTCCATGCCCTCCTCCTTTACTACCCTTCATTTTCTTAATTTTCCTCTAATATAGTGTATTAAAAAATTAATGAAAAATTAGTTACCTTGATAATGATGCCTTTTTCTTACTTTTTATTCAATTTACTTGGTTGCCAAACTCATTTAATTTAGTTTGGAGACTGGAAATTATCTATTTAATAATTTACTATTGTATTTATCTGGACTAAGAGATTTTTTTTTGCCAAATTGTCTGAACTGTTCAACTTTTAGTGTTTACACTTCCTTTTTGGTTCGATTTGGGTACATATTACAATCGGCAAACATCAGTGTTCTGATGACAGATCATTTTCAGGTATTATAACTTTGTGATTTTTTAATATAAAGATCCAAATTCTGGATTGAACTATTTTTACAGTTTACCAATTAACAGTTATTTTCGATTAGGTTACAGTTTGCAGTTTGTGGCGCCCACTTTTTCTCCATCTTTCACAGAGCCACATACTACACTACAGTAATCCTCTGTAGGAGACATTTTACCAAAGGAAGCAGCTTAGCAACATCTGTATTCTTCTTATAGAAGCCTTTATTTCATGATGTATCTCTTCAGAGTTATAAGATAGAATATTATCATGTCCACACAGATTGGTAGAAGAAAAAAAAATAATGTAAAACATTAGAAATGGTGACACGAAGCTACCTATTTTTATTCTCCTCTCCAATCTGTTAACTCTCTACGAGGCACTCGCAACTTGGAAGCTTGCTCCTCTGCTTCAGTATCATTAACTACACCGCGGCATTCCGGAAAGCCACAGTAACATGCTAGCCTTTCATCAATAGAGAAGAACCTAAACAGTCCAGTAAGATTTTACATCAAAATTACACGCAGTTAGTTAGTTAGTTAGTTACTTAAATAGTCAATAATATCAAACCTGTAATCATATGTAAGCTCTTCCCATCTTTTGATATCCCGTTTAGCGAATATGATTATGTGCTCATCTCCATTCACACTTATGACTCTTGAATAGCAATTAGGCTGCACATGTGTTAGTATAGAGTAAATGTAAATAGAAAACTGATTGGGGATAAGAAATGGTTGCCTAGATATATATGTATCTATACATTAAGACTATAGAATATTGCAGTATGATTGAATGATAGGTAGTGCAAATGCATAGCATAGATGGGTAGCGGAATACAAACCTCACATGAATGATTTATCAGGTGAGCTATGCTGCCTGCTCTAGTTGCATCAATAACTCGCTCGTCATCAATTCGAAACATGTACGTCCCAGCACCCTTGATGAAGGATGAAAAGAACACCAAGTTAATTTCACGATTACTAATATCAACTACTTTGGAGCACCCCGAACAGTTTTTTCAGCACAAAAATCATAACGACAATATATTCAGGGAAACAAATATCCAAGCGAGACACTTCTAACTAGTTTCTTGTTTAGCATAAGCTACTTCAAGTGGTAAGCTTTCAGCTGTATCAAGCAAAAATAAAGCAAGATATGCATACCACTAACGAATTGTATATGAAGTGCTCTCTCCTGTCGGCAATCGGGGGTCTAACGAGTTCACCTGTGTACTCGATGACCTACATGTAAAAATCCCAGTCACTACACTACCATAAACTTGGAAGTAATATCTAATAAAATAGAACCCAGCTACTAAAGGTTAGCATACCATGTCTCCAGCTCTATGTGGTTGCTTTGTGAAGATGCCGAAGCCATGTATTCCTGACTTACCTAGAAGAACAAAATTTAAAAGGAACACCATTGAAACAGAGGTCAGGTATGACCCAAACAAAATGTATATTCTCTCTAAAGAATTGTCTAAAGCTGAGTGGGACTCCTCATTTACCCAAACATATGGAGTCATCAAGATCATAGAGCAATGTATTGGCTGGTAAATATATTTTCTCAATTGCTCTTTAACAAGCAGACAATTCTTTTTTTATACCATTTCTCAATAAACACCCCGTCACAATTAAGTCAAGAAACAAACGGGCAGTATATTAAGCTTACCAAAAGCTAGTCTCTTCCTGAAAGTATCTCTCATAAACTTGTACTTCCCGGACATAGAACTTATATTATTAGAGCCGTCATCTTGGGTGGAGTACTTAGAGATATTAACTTTAGTGGAAGCTGACAGATTGCCAAACAATTCGTGCTGATTGTACCCAGTGACAAGGTAAGGCTGATTCTCCACAAAAAGGCGCTTCAAAGATGCAGCAGCAAGGGCTTCGGGTTCTTTTCTTCCTCTTCTTCCAAAATAGTTGTAAGGCTCTGTGTGAAACATAAGATACATGAAATATTAATCCAGAGCGTTTGAATCAAATAAAAACTACACAATACGTTATGATATCAGCATCTGTCTAGCAAATAAAATTAGTAGGAAAATACCACATCTGTTATACCCACGCAAAGGGCAGAATTTGTAGGGGCACTTAGCTTTTCAATAAAAGATATCATGTATGGCTTTTATTAGTTGCATAATAGGATGCCCTCAAATACAGAAGAAGAGGGAAAATATCACGTACATGCAATAACATCAATTGTATAATGAGTACATGTAAATCCCATATGTACTCCCTGTTATACCAAAAATGTAACCCAAACTTGTATAAATATATCATCCTTGGTTTAAGTGAGGGGGGTGGGGGTTCATGAAACATTGAAATGATTAAAACAACAAGAGAAACAATAAAGCAGTTCTGATCTTGCAAATCGGGCATGGAATCATCGTAATTGTGTGCTCATGTCCATTCAGCATGTAATCATCCACAAGTGTCTTTGTTTGTTTCTGCATTCATGTGTATGTGTGTCCTTTTGTGAGTGTGTGTGTGTGTGAGTGAGAGAGAGAGAGAGAGAGAGAGAGAGAGAGAGAGAGAGAGAGAGAGAGAGAGTGCATCTTAGCATACCCGTTCGAGCACAGCCAGATGGATTCAGTGGAGGAGTATAATCACGGCATTGACTGATGGCTTGTCCAATAGGGGCAGCATCAGAACCAGGACGATCATTCGATGGCTGTTTGTGCCTTTTACAGAAGGACAAAAGACGAATGCACTGGTTTTCCTCATCATCATCCAGAGAAAGCAGATGAAGCTTGTCCTCATCTTCAAGCTATTTAGACATCATGTTGACAAGAGAAATGAGTAAAACATATTATGCCAAATGATTCAAAAAAACTATCCAGTATTTACAAAGTTAACCATGATCTGTAATATACATACGTAATCATCCAACTATCAAAGTTTCAACGGCGTATATGCTAATATTATACAAAAAATGTTACTAAAATTATACAAACAATATGTCACACCTCAACACAGAGGTCAGCTGCCCGAGCACACAGAGGATGATACGCCACACGACAGTTAATGTTTGAACACTGAAATTAAGAAGCAACAGGATAAGAATAATCTCTCACAGCAATCAATTCTGTGATAAAAGAAGAGGCATGCTACATATATAACAGCTTCTAGAAAACATAAACTTACTTGAATACAAGCACCATAAGGTACTCGACAAATGCTGCACACCAGCTTCCAGCGATCCTGTAAAAGAAAAAATCAACATCTGAAAACGGATAGAGCTTGATAACGCAATGCTAGAGTGTTTCAGAAAGACATTAGTTAGCATCACAGGCAAAGCAACAAAAAAGAATTCTAAGAAATATTCTACCTTATGGATTCTGTTTATCCCATCAATTGGCTCCATTCTCTTCACATCAGACAAGCAAGTTTCTGCACAAATACAGACATACCCGAAAAAATAAAATAAAAGATGCAGCAAAGAATGAAATGAAACTCCTAGAAGAAATAGCAAAAAAATCATTACAGAAAACACAAACCAGGTATCCACATGGCACAGGATAAATGAGCCCATTGTCCGTCAGTTGTTGGCTTCATTGCACCTCCTGCGTGAAGGTTCAGTCAGATGATGGGCCACATATAATGCAAACAGCATAGAAGAAACCAATCACATAAGTACCAATTAAAGGGCAAAGGCAGCATCGCGGGGGAGGGCTAGGAGCCCCCACACGACATAACTGGCACCACCATAGATCACCATCTACAGGCTCTACCACTCCATAACATCTAGCATGAACCTGGAAAATGGTGCACTCAATGAGACTATGATAACACGAAGGAAAAGAAGGAGCACAGAGTAAAGAAGTAAGAATACAATGTATTCATGATATATCCAAAGCTTAAACAATTTTTTGTACGTTAAGCATTAACCTACTAGATAAAACCAAATCTAGGAAAATGTAGGACATGACGCCTCACCATCATTCTGCACTTGTCACACTGAAGGAACAAATTGTTTGCGTACTCCTAAAATCAAATGGGAAGCCGTTAGTAGAGAAGAAAGTAGAAACCAATCTATGCAGTGTCAGAACAATAAAGAGGAAAACCACAGAAGTCATTGGAATAAAGTACAGCTTCTGCTCATGGTGCGGTTGTTTGCATTGCATTTCTAATACAGATTATCTAAGAACAAGTTTGTTACCGTCTTAGAAAATCAATGGTAGAAACATTGGTTAGAACCCATTTCTGGATTTAAAAGACAGCATACATAAAACTCGTTTCACCTCATCCATGTGGCAGACACTACATTTATCGAGGTGCTTCCAGCACATAGTTATAGCTCTGTATCCAACAGGGACATCTTGGCTCAAACTTTTGCAATTGGAGAATGTGGGCCAACATTTGGATTTTGACAATCTCTGCAAATCATTAAACACGAACTCTAATTTATACATGCAAATGAGATGTAAAGCCTTCAGAAAGCAGTGCGAGAGTTACATTGCCATCTTCTGCTGATCCTCCACTTTCTCTATCTTCATCACTAGCTCTTCCACGATCATCATTGCTTGGCTGATTTTGCTTTTCAAGCATTTCCTTTGGAATAGTTTGTTCACTCAGATATCTGCTTACAGGAATAAAATGGAAACCCATATATCAACTAAGATACAAATTTAGCATAAAATATAACTTCCAAAAAGATATTCAGTTCAGAATGTAGAACTTTAAACCAGCATTCCCTCTTATATAAGCAACAGGAGAGTGCAAAATACAAACAATTTTCAATAAACATACCTTTTTGCTTCTTTCAAGCCTTTGATGAATTCAGGCTTCTTACATTTCAGGTGCAAAGAAGAAAGAACTCCTTGAAGAAATGAGATAACTTGCTTCGTCTTAATCCTGATCATAAGAAAATTCATTTCAAGTTAATCAAAGTTAACCATCTTACTTATTTCATATATTATATCCGATGAAGAAAATATGCAAATGGCCAACATAATTCCGAAGTTAACACAAACCTTGCAAAGTCATGAGTACCAAAAAATTGCACGGTAACTGCATTCACTGAAAGGTTTTTGTTTGCCGCACCAAGATTTGCAATGTTGGAATCATCCACAATGACTCCAGGCCAAATAGCATGACCTACAGCATAAACTAGAAAATGACTCAAATGCCGGCTAAGCAGCAGATGAGAAGTGTTGGTAGCTCAAAAGAGACTATTTCTTGCAGTTTGAATTGTATGCCTCAGTTCTTCGAACATAAATTCAACTATGACAAGTTCAACGATATTAGCTCATTCTAGAAAAGCAGCGGCTAAAAAAAGTTTTAACATGTTTTTGGCTAGTATATTGATCCACGGAGAGAGCATGTTTCTTAAGTCATAGACAACCTGAATCGGAATTCTGGCTAGCAAACAATATGTGTCAAAGGGATCAATATTCACCAGTTTCAATAATAGAGCAATATAAATCCACTCATTCTCTCATAAAACTTCTACTCTCCCTTTCTAAATCAAAAGGAACATATATCTTAACAACAAACCAAGAGGGCGTCAAATTTTCAACAACCAGCCCTTGACAAAAAAAAAATGGGACCAGCTCTACAAGGACTCTCAAAAGCATGTAGACCTAAACTATCTAGGAAAGATATACATCGTACTTTTATAGCCTTGTATAGAAAAATCATGCTGAGGCCTGAGGAAATTCCATATGATCATCAAGGGGATCCTATTCATAACGTTCCACAAGAATGCTAGGTTACATCCACTGACTCCCATTCTCAATATGACTGCTTTTAAGGTAATCGGCTTCGTTACTAAAATTAAAAGGCTCTCATATTTTCAGAAGGTAAAAGTAAGGGATGCACTCACCGGCAAGTTTAGCCCATACAATATCCCTTGTCTGAAAGTCCTGGAAGTCATCCAAACCAGCAGCCAAGGCGACCATCTCGTCAAAATCTTGGACTTCACCATCTGCAATTTTAGTTTTAACGCCGTATCTCAAGTTCAAATTTCGCATTTCCTCCGGAGATACAAAAAACTTTATCTTCTCATTTGCAAGTATCAGATCCTCTTTATCCCCATCCTCATAACGAACCTGCATTGACCATTGTCGTTTTGCCTCCTCAACAAATAGAATGTAGAAATACTTTTAACAATAGAACTATCTAGATCGACAAGTAACAGAGAAGGAAAACATACATGGTGGTTGTTAGTCTCGGGATCATACCCCTCAACAGAACCAGAGTACCATTCATGATCCAAAGGCCAAAAGATCTGCAATTTAGAAGCTTCATTCAAAAACCAATAACTGCATAACCATTTAACATTGAATAATTGAAAGTATTTGAGGGCTGCTTGCCTTGCATTGCAAGCCAATGAAGCTTTTTGGATCCACGTCGTCATAAGTCAACCTACCATACCGTGAAGAATTTCCCATCATCAAATGGAACAATGCTTGCATGAATTCCAAAAGAATAACTCTAAACTTGCAATGCAGGTTGACACCCATAATCTCAGCAATGTTGTGGAATTCGAAAAGCTAACCTGGCCCATCGCTTTTTGGTTGGCATGACCTTATCACCTCTCAAGGTAGCAGAATCCACCTTCTTCCTTTTTGTCCTACCGAACTCACTTCTGCCATTCACATTGCGACCGTTGGTTTCTCTCAATCTTAGTCTGTCAAGACTCCTTGGACTACTCGAATCAACCCCCAATTTCATGAGCTCACCGCCAGAATTCTTCTTCTTCTCCTTCTTGATCGGGAATTGCTTAACCTTGGAACCGTTCTCCTTACCACCTCCATCTTCCCCAAATTCGTCACAAGTTTCAAGCTTCACTAGCTGCTGGCACGCTAACTTTTCCTGGGCCGCAACCAGCTCATCAAAGAAAGAGAGCTCCGCATCAATGCGCTGCCTCTTGGACCGCCGGGAGTAGACATAAGCCAGCGGAACCCTCTCCCTCCTCTGAATTCCGGTCGGGTCAATAATACTCTTCTGATCGTCGGAAAAGCTCTCCACAGCCAGCGGGAGCTTCCGGGCCTTGATCTTCTTGGACATGAGGATGGAGGAGGCGCTGGCGGAGTATACGTCGTCTAGGGAAAGGTAGCGTATCGGGGGGGCGTTGTGGGCCTCGGAGTCGAGGTTGGTGTCTTCTACAGTGAGCCTCTCCGCGGAGAAAGCCATGGAAAGGAACAATAACAGTGGGCCTCAGCGACTGGGCATGGATTGGGAAAGAATCACGATCTTGAAACGGAATTGGGGGGGGGTTAGGGTTTTGAGGTGATGCGAGGGAGAGGAGATGAATTGGAGGGAGGGATTTTCCGAAAATAATCGGTTTCCCGCCGCGCGTAGCTCCGTGACTGCGACAAACGGAGGGAGGGCCTTCTTCCTTTCCTGTCAACCAGAGAGAGATTCACCGTCGTTTTGCCACTTAACTAATTGATAGATAGACTCACTGTGTACAGTGCTGGATACTTTTTAACAGAACGCAGTGAAAGTGTGAAACTTCACAAGTGTCAGTTTTATAAAATAAAATATATATATATATATGTAACAAAAAAACAATAACCATTTTTTTACTTATGTGCCACGTCAGCTTAGTCTATTTTAAATACCTATTTTTTAATGAAAATAATTAATAACATAAAAAACACTAATAAGTTATGACTGAGAAAAAATTCGATTCGAAGTTTTAACGATAATGTCCCGAATTATGCCCGAGTTCAAGTGGGTACGATTTTCTTGGGATTTTAGGCAACATCCTGACAGTTCTATATTTCTTCTTAAATTAGTAATTAATTTTAACTTCTAAATTTAGTTATTTTAATTCAATTTAGGAATATAAGTAAAGGCAACTCTTTAGGGCAACTCTTTAGTCCATGGACGACACTTAAAGAAATCAAGAGTTCAGGGTTCTTTGTAAACAAAGGTTAAACTATTCACTGACAGTTGGGCTTGGGCCTCATCCAAAGACCAACAGCCCAAAAGTATTAAGTAAGATAGTATGACCGGTCGGGCCGGGTTCACAGACTAGTGATGGGGGATGGTTCAGAATTCAGAATTCGATCGAATCTCACCAGCAGCGAAGCGCCACAAGTAGGATCCAATTAGGGTTTGTTCTGTTCTTCAGTAAGGTACGAAATTCATCCTTGCTCCGCCCAGCTACTTGTCGCGCCGTCGGGTAGAAAAGAAGGATTCGCGTGAAGTTACAATTAACCTCCCAATGGCCAGCGGTAAGCTAAAACTTTTGCTACTAGGACTGCTTATCTGCTCGTTTCTGATCTGCAATCATCAAGCTTTTTGCTTTTGATCTGGTTGCAGCAGCGACGAGATCTTTTCTGCAGGTGGCAGCAACGGAGGAGGTTGCCACTCCTCTTAGAGTTGTCCAGATTGAGGGTCTGGTGAGTTATCTTTCTCCTTATTGTCATGAATGCTACTGCTTATCGGCAAAAAAAAAAAAAAACGCTATTGCTTTGATTATGCGGTCATCTCTGGTAGCTGAAGTAGAATGGTAGAAATCGTAAATTTTGTAATTCAGCTGCATCCACTCTATTTTGGTTGAATGGCCGCGTGAATTCTTGGACTGTTAAAATCGTGTTCTCCTGGTGTTATGAGTCTTTTCTTGGTATGATGCTTATGGCATTGACTTATAGGATGTACTGTCGCGTTGTAAAATTGGAATCTTGTTTTGTCTCATGACAGGTTATTTTGAAGATCATCAAACACTGCAATGAGTTCTCACCAGCTCTAGTTACTGGGCAACTACTTGGGTTAGATGTTGGTAGTGTGCTTGAAGTCACCAACTGCTTCCCTTTCCCGGTATGCTCAATTCTCAACTTATCTTAAGCTTTGAGCAAAAATATCTGGCACCTGACCAAGCTTCTTTATTTCCAAATCAGATTAGGGAAGAGGATGAGGAAATTGAAGCAGAAGGGGCCAATTACCAACTTGAGATGATGAGATGTCTTCGAGAAGTTAATGTGGATAATAACACAGTTGGATGGTGAGTCTTACTGCATCTTACACTGTATATGTATTGTGTAGATTCTATCAATCAGATCTTCATCATAATGTTTGGTTCAATTGGATAGACGGGTCAATGATAAAGCATAACTTCACCTGAGAGCAACTTATTTGACCCATCTCTGTTTTTCACGATTGTTTTTTGTCTTCAATAGTTATCCACTTTGGTTAATATCTTTCTGTTGCAGTTGCAATATTAACTAAAATTGTCGATGAATGAATCTCTCAGGTACCAGTCCACATTGTTAGGCTCTTACCAGACGGTGGAACTGATTGAAACTTTCATGAATTACCAGGTATTGGATTTTTTTTTCTTCAAAAAGTACCTTTACGAACATCATGGTTCTGGTTATAGCCATTACCTAACAAGTATAATAATGCTCTAATTTTCTAAGAAAGTAACTTTTATAGATGGCTGCTGGACTTTGAATCGTGCTGTTGGCGACCCGGAATTATATTTCTTATAGTTTTGGAAATCTCAATTTGTCTTTTGCATCTCTGTTTTTGAGTCGCTCAATGTCGGTATTATTGCAGGAGAACATTAGGCGGTGTGTCTGCATAATATATGATCCTTCAAGATCTAACCAGGGCGTATTAGCTTTTAAGGCACTGAAGCTGTCTGATTCTTTTATGGAGCTATACCGTGCTAACAACTTTACAGGAGAGAAGTAAGAAATATTTCCTAGCTCTCCTCGTCTTGTTAGAAGCAGATATTTCTCCAGTGCAAAAAAAAAAAGCTAATACTTGGTGTTTCATCAGGTTAAGGGAGAAGAACTTGTCGTGGGTAGATATTTTTGAGGAGATTCCGGTAAGCATTTCCAATTTCTGTTCTGATGACTATTTTTTTATTTATTTAAGTAGTTGTCTTAGTCCTTGGTTGCTTCCTGAAACTTGAAATTTCTAGTATATTATTTATTTATCGTGTAAATGTAGTGTTGTAGGGCTTGTACATATATACATAATGATAATTTTGAAAATAAAAATATCTGTAGTTTATTCCTGCGGTAACGTTGTCCTTTGATTTAACAGATTAAAGTTTCAAACTCCGCCCTTATCACTGCTTACATGAGCGAGTTGGAACCAGAAGCACCAGTTACCCAGGTAATTTTTGAAACTCATGGAGACAGTTACACATAATAAAAACCAGATATATAGTCATATTCTGTGAGTGATATGTAGACTGATTGAGTATTTTCTGCAGTGTGATTTTGATCGTCTCCGATTGTCGAGCACTCCGTTTGTGGAGAGGAATATGGAGTTTCTGATTGAATGCATGGATGACTTGTCAGCTGAACAACAGAAGGTTAGTCTTTTTCAACCTTAATAAAATCTGGACCTCCTTTTGTGACTATTTACAGTTTTGTGTATTATAACAACCAAACCTCGACTTCAGTTCCAATTCTACTACCGCAACTTGTCGAGGCAACAAGTGCAGCAGCAAGCATGGCTTCAGAAGAGGAGGTATGCAGTTTTCTGCTTGTGGTTTAATATTTTCCTTATGGTTTAGAACCTAAAAACAGTCCAAACTATAGGTCATATATTATTGTCTCGGATTTGAAATGTTGATATTCGGCGTCTCAACTATCAGATTGGTTGATTTCCACTTTTTCTCTTAAAATTGACTGAAAAACACGTTTTTTAAGCATCAAGTAAGCCTAAATCATGAGCAACAAATTTGATACTTCGGAAAAGTGGAAAAAAAAAATGTTTTTGTTGCTTAGAATGCTAATTTTAACGCCAAAATCATTCGAAAAAAAGTTAAAAGCAACAAATCTGTTAGTTGGGACACCGAATATTAACATTTTATTTAGCAACCCACAAGTCTGTTGTTTTGCTCTATATGTATTATGTCTTAAATGGGAGATTGTGATGTTAATATGTGTTGCAGGTCAGAGAACACGCAAAGAAAAGCAGCGGGAGAAGAGCCATTGCCTGAGGAGGATCCAACAAACCCGATTTTCAAGCCAATTCCTGAACCATCTCGTTTGGAAAGCTTCCTTGTAACGAACCAGATAGCCAACTACTGCAACCAAATCAATGGGTAAATTATAAATTTAAATGTTACTGGGCCATTTCTAATTTAGAATTACAAATATGTGTTGCGTCATGTTGAGTTCTCTGTTGTTATGCGTTTATGTTGTCTCATGCAGGGTTTCTGGACAAAGCTTTAGCAGATTATACTTGATGAAGGCTCTTCAAGACAAGTGATGGGTGAATGGGTCACAACTCTCTTTAAAGAACAAGGATGTTTTGTTTCCAAGGAGGATGAAGATCTCTTTCTCTCTCTTCTATTATCTAGGAAAGTTGTGTACTTTTGATTTTGGGAAATTGTTTTGTTTTTTAATCAAATAGTAGATTAATCAGATTTTGGTTGAAGTCTGTTCATTGTACCTTGGAAGAATATAAGGGGCACTTATTTTGGTTTTGTTGAAGTTCATGCTTCAAATTATGTGGTTAGTTATGTTTACATAATTAAGTGATTTTGATCCTGAAAAATGAAAATGGAGTCAAAACGGATCAGATATGGTGTTAATTTATGATGATTTGAATTGGAAAGTAGAACGTCAATATAAAATGTAATTTAAACTTTGAATCAATTATAAATTGCTATTTAAACATAAACTTGAATATTTTAAAATTGATTTCCTAAACTTAAGATTTTCGTGCAAATTGCTCTGTGATATAAATTGTTCATAGGGTTAACAGATCTTTTGGTCCATGATGTTTGACGACTTTTGGATTTTGGTCCATGATACTTTTTTTTTTTCCTAGTTTTGGATTTTGGTCCATGATACTTTTTTTTTCTTCCTAGTTTTGTTCTCATATGTTTGCATATTTTTCTAGTTTTGGTCTTTTCGTTACTCGGTCCATATTATCTGTTAAGTAACATGTGCAAGTCACGTGATCCACCCTAAACTTTTAATTATGTTCAATTTAGTCCCTCTAATACTTTGCTAACTTTTTGTTGTTCAACTTAATCCCAAAGTTTTAAAATTGACCTCAAATTGAACATCTAGGTCGAATTTTGGGAATGTATAATAACATTTAAAAGAAAATAAATATATCCCTCATCAAAGTTCAAACATAGAGTTACATAATCCCTGTTTATAAAAAAAAAGTAACATAATCCCTATATCGATTGGGTTCTCCATTGATGATCAATCCTCATCCATACAACATCCATCACAACATCCGTCACAGCATCCATCACAACATCCGTCACAACAGCCGTCACAACATCCATCAAATAAGTCTGTTGTAATGTAGCAACTACAAGACCTAGCACGCCGGTTCTTCTTCCGAAGCAGGTACCACAATATCCAGATAAAAAGGATAACAACAAGTAACGCGCAGAGTCCACCAATGACGTAGGTCGCAGTTGATAATGCGTGATCCCCATTATATTTACAATAATTGAATTATAGTTATGTCTGAATCTGAACACAATTAAAAAAGGAAAATTTTCAATATAATAATAAATGTTCTTTTTGTAATATGATATCATGGAAAGCTGTGTAAATGGGCTGTGTGGCACATAGACGGGCCGATTTGCGACGGGATTGTCTCACTATGGCCCTATTTTGGCCGCCAATCAATGATATCAGACGATGGTTTCGGAGATAAATTGATGCTTACGAAGGAGGATGTTTTGGCTATGATCATTGATAAATACAATCAAGAATGCACAAGTGTTGTAATATATATATATATATATATATATATATATATATATATATGCTTGTTTATTGATTGTTTTTATCTTTAGTAGTTCCACTGGGACTGAGCTTTAGTATCTATGAACAAACAAACCATTCATTGCTTAGTTCGACTGGTACTGGGCTTCATGTAATCGTGGTTATAGATAGAAACATTGGACAAAAATATCATCAACATTAACTTCTCATCTCGAAGACAACTATATAGTCGGTTTGATCATGCCATTATAATATTCTCACAACAAAAACGAGCATGAGTATATAGCGGACATATCTAGTACACGTATAAAGTGGAAGACCCACCATCCAACGGTGTTATTATCGACATTAACTTCTTGTCTCGTAGACAACTGCAGAAAAGGCCTCGTCGCTACAAGCCATACCGTTACAGATCTTGTGAAAAATTGGGAAAGGAACATGAGAAATCTTGTGCCAATCTTGTCCACTTTCCCTTTTGCATGCTTCATTGAGTTGCAGACATTTTACAATGTTCAGAAATTCCAAAGACTTGAGCCTCATTATCCCTTCTGGAACGGTTACCAACTTAGGGCAGTCGATAATCTCAAGTCGTCGAAGAGATTTGAGGTCCCCGAGCCATTCTGGTAAAGCAGCAAGATTTTCACAATTGACAATGCATAGGCATTGCAGATTTTCCAGGTGCAGAAGGCTATCGCTATCGGGTGCTTGTTGGGACCGGACTTCGCGGGGCACGTCGGGTCCTGAAAATCTTGTTAAGTGTTTACGTCGGGTTGTCGGGGCTTCGTGTTTGTCTCGTAAGTGCTCTTCCTGAGTCCTGCACACGGGGCAATATCGGCACCACGAGGGGTGGTGCGCGATGAACCCTCTCCGAAGTTTAAATCAGGAATCTTAAAGAGAGAAAGCTAGTAAGAAGGTAGAGCTCCCAAGCCAAGTTAAGTTATGAAATGGTTGGCCTAGTTTCTTATATATAAGGAAGCCTAGGGCCAAAACCGGTTTTGAGTGGTCTGCTCCCGGTTTGGTAGAAAAACGTGAACCGGGGGTGGACATACGTAAAATTGGCAATAGGAGGGCTCGCGTGTAGTGTAGGTAAACGGGATACGTGCATCTCGAAACGGCGGTTCGAACCTCCGGAATGCGTAGACACGCGTACACCGCGTGTTCGGACCGTTTTAACCCGCGAGGTTGGTGTTTGTAATCCGTTCGTGAGTTTTGGCGTGTTAACGAAGCTCGAATGTAAAACGAACCCGAATCGGGCGGATATCAGTCATTTGCCCCCGAGTCAAGTAATGGCTTAACCCTTGCTTGACTCTATTTTACGATAGGATAAACGTCCGATTTTGGTTCGGGAGTTACCTCGTAATGGACTTACTGTTCGTTGATGCTGGGCCTTGTCGATGTATTTCTTTCATTAACTTTGACGAAGGGGATTGTAATTATTGACATGGTTAGTGCAACGAGTATATGTATATAGCAAATATACATGTAACAATGTATACGTACGAACATGACATATGTGTAAATACTAGCATGTATGTAAACACAATGTACGGGTGTAAACGTAACATGCATGTGTAGGCATAATGTACGCGCAATACGTGATGATGCAAGACCAATGATGCAATCATGGAAATAGATATGCTATGATATGTATATGAGCATAAATTTATCTAAGTCATGGCAAAATGCACATATCGCGTCTATGTAAATATACGAGTGTATGTAAGGATGTGTGAGTATGCATAGGTGCTAACAACTCATATAAAAGAGTTAGAAAATTTGAAGGGGAGGTAAAATCTTACCCATACCTTATATAAGGGGGGTGTGTATGTAAGCATCTTCATACTTAGTCTCCATACCACACTTAGTTCCCACATACTTTCTTGAGGAGTAAGTAATTTGGAGCTCAAGTCAGTCACCCCTACATCCCCGGCAAGCCACCTCACCACTGAAGCAACACCATCTCCGGCGGCGACAGAACCGGCGGCGGCAGCTGGAGCAGCGACGGTGGCGGGAACGGCGGCTGCACCTCTTTTCGCGGTGGTGACGACGAATTTTGCTACGATCAGACTTCACGAGTTGATTAGGGATCATTTCCAGGTAGTGTCTTTGATCACCTCAATTTGGTTAATCTTTGGCTTTGATGAAACCAGAATTTTCATGCCCACCAAGTGTTTGATGAAATTCCTAACACATGTCAACATAGTGTAAAATGCAAGAAAAATGACTAAGTGTTTATAAATGTTGTATGCATCGTAGGGAGTGTTACTCCCTTTGTTGATTGCATGTATTGGCCAACTGAGACCTTGTCGTTTTTGAGTCGCATGCTTAGCCATTTTTTGCTCGAAATGGTTGATCGGTGGAATCCATGTGGTGATTTGAATGATGTTGAAACTTATATGTACATACTTGTTAACACCGTAATGTTTGTTGTTATAGATGTATCTCACATTCCATTTATTGAGGATATATACATAAGCATGTATCACCTATCATCATTGAACAATATACACATATAAGTGTTAGTATTGTAATTGTATTGTTACCTCAACAACGTATCTTGGATGGCATATGCATGAATTAGTACACACACCGAGTAGACGCACACGTACGAGTAGGTGTGCGCGGACACATGTCGGTGGGCGTACACTTAAATAGGTGTGCGTAGACACAAGTAGGTGCACGTTGGCACAAGTAGATTGGATAAGTGTCGGGACGAGGCCCTTACTAACATAGAGTTGCCCCCTTATAGATGATGTTCGCTATGTAGTAGTTATACACTTATAATCCCATGTATGTAGAGTTGCCCCCGTGTCGGGGATTTTGCCACATAGTCGTTAGTGACGCGATTGTTACACACACACTTGTTGAGTAGGTTGTTGTTTGTTATCGCAGGGTCTGCAGCTCCAGTGTTACGAGATATTTTGTTGAGTAGACATATACTTGCTGGCGCGCCTCTCAATAGGACTACCTTCGCGATTTGCCGGCTATTAAAAAACGAGTAAGTTTCTTATACCCACTCCTGGTGTTAGATATTGTTCAGGCTCTGACTCTGATTCTGAATCGGGTTCTTCGACACCCGTTGATTCAGGATCTGTGGATGGTGAAGACTCCTCTCCTGAGTTAGAGTTTAGTTCGGGATCAGAGGATATGTCCCAAACCTTTTTTTGGCAATAAACTGCAACGCAAGGATTACAGGCGTTATGTGGAGGAGTTGGGTCTTTGTTCTCTTGTGCAGGCGGTCTTTCCGTTTGACATACTTCCCAAGGTCGTTGAGGGTGAGCCTACTGTGCCCCTCACTGAGATGACGGCGGTGTACACCGCCCAGATACGGGAGGGGTTGTGCTTCCCCTACTGTCGTGATTTGGTCAAGTTATGTCGGTATTATCAGATTTCTCCACTTGACCTTGCGCCTTCCGACATACGGAAATGGGTTTGCTTCCGTGTGTTATGTCATCAGCAATCGTGACGTTATTCGACTTTACTTTTCTAATGCTACTTCCGCCTCCTACGCCAGGATGTATCCGGGTTATCTTCCCTATCTATTCGATGGCCTTTGATGAAAGAGTGGGGCCTTTGATGAAAGAGTAGGGCCAAAGTTGATATCAAATGCATGACCTTGCAAAATCAGTGGCTGGGAAAGTGTCCACTTTCATTGATGATAGGAAACTATTTGAGGAGGAGGATGTAGATGAGAGCACTCTTCATCTATCATTCAACTGTCCACCGAGGAGTGTGGATGACACGTTTCTGAAGTTGAGAAAAGCGAAAATTTGAGGACTATTCTTGTGCTTGAAACGCATTTGGACGGTACGACAACTAAGAAAAACTTGTTAAATGTTCCAAAGTTGCGTCACTTGGATGTGCGGAGTACAGACATCACAGTGGTGCCAAATTCCATAAGCAGGTTGAAGCATCTTAGACCGCTTGATCTTTCATATAGCGGTGTCAAGAAGCTGTCCGATTCCACGGTCAAGTTGGTGAATTTGCAAATTCTTAAACTTCATTATTGTGAGTGGCTTCAAGAACTATCCAAACACATAGGAAGATTGGCAAGTCTGATAGAGCTTGATATGTCATTTACCTCAGTCAAGAAGCTGCCTGATTCTATCATTGAGTTGGTGAAATTGAGAAAACTTATTGCATCAAGTTCAGCTTTGAAGTATATGCCTAAAGGTATAGGGAAATTGACATGTATGCGCATCTTGACACCATTTGCGTCCTTTGTGCCCAATATGAAGCTTGCACCACCGAAACATTAGGCGCTAAGCGATCTCGGATGCTTAGACAATTTGAGGGAACAACTTAAGGTTGACAATTTATTCGTTGAAGCCAAATCAGAAGATCTTAATAAAGAAGAAGTTAAAATCTCTAGTATTGAGATTTTCACCGGACTATCCAAGTGGTGATGATCATGAAGTTCTACTAAGCTCGAGCCACACCCAAATCTTGTGTTCTTGGAGCTATTGTAGTATGTAGGCAAAGAGTATCCAAGTTTGATAGGTGATGGATGCCTTGCAAAAATGGAAAAAAAAAAAAAAAAAATTACTCGTCAGATGTGGTCAATTGTTACATCTTCCTCCGTTGCATCAGTTCACATCTCTCATGTTACTTGAAGTCAAACATTGCAATATATCTCCATGAATATGTATGGCGATACCATGCAACTCCAGGGCTCACATGCCTAGTTGATATCAGGATTCAAGGTCTTCCAGTGCTTTTATCGCTTCCAGACTGGCTTCTTCATCTGACTAATCTTTGACAACTCAGAATATGTTCGTGTCCAAACTTAGTTAGTTTACCGGAGTGGATAGGAGGATCGCTTCAAACTCTCAAGATAAGCTACTGCCCTGAGTTGGTATCTCTCCTAGAAGGGATGTCCCGACTAAAATCGCTTGGATGACTCGAGATCAGAAGATGTTCCAACTTTGTATCTCTTCATGAATGGATGTCTGGACTAGATTCGGTTTGACGTCTCTGGATACAAAACTGCTCCAAGTTGGTATCTCTGGTAGAGATTGGCCCAAGATTGCTCATGTTCGTGATATTTTTTTAGGTGAAACTGACTTTCTATTATGGCGTTGTAGTTGAATACTTGCAGAATAAGAAAATGTGCAGTCATGTCCAGTCCAACCGAGTGATTGATACCTAGAGAGTACAATTAAATTAGAGAATAGAATTAATTATCATTTTTCCAAACACAAAAAAAGAGTTGAAATATTGATTTTTCATACTTACCTCAAAACACTATGATCGGTCTCCACCTTGTATTTCCTCATCATCTAAAAATATCACGAACATGAGCAATCTTGGGCCAATCTCTTCCAGTTTCCTTTTGACATGCTTCCTCCAATTCTGGGCAACTCTCGATTTGTAGACATCTCGTAACGACTTTAGTTGGGACATCCCTTCTGGAAGAGATACCAACTTGGAACAGTTTTGTATCCAGAGACGTCGAACCGAATCTAGTCCAGACATCCCTTCGGAAAGAGATACAAAGTTGGAGCATCCTCTGATCTCGAGCCATCCAAGAGATTTTAGTCAGGACATCCCTTCTGGGAGAGATACCAACTCAGGGCAGTTGCTTATCTTGAGAGTTTGAAGCGATCCTCTTATCCACTCTGGTAAACTAAGTTTGGACACGAACAGATTCTGAGTTGTCGAAGATTAGTCAGATGAAGAAGCCAGTCTGAAAGCAATAAAAGCATTGGAAGGCCATGAATCCTGATATCAACTAGGCATGTGAGGCACTGGAGTTGTATCGCCATACATATTCATGGAGATATCAATCTGATTGCGATATTTAATTTCAAATAACATGAGAGATGGGAACTGATGAAACATAGGAAGAAGTAACACTTGACCACATCTAACGAGGGAAATCTTTTCCATTTTTGCAAAGCATCCATCACATATCCAACTTGGGTACTTTTTGCCTGCATACCACAATAGCTCCAAAAACACAAGATTTGGGTGTGGCTCGAGCTCCCTTAGTAGAACTTCATGATCATCACCACTTGGATAGTCCGGTGAAAATCTCAATACTATAGATTTTAACTTCTTTATTAAGATCTTCTGATTTGGCTTCAACAAATTGATCTCGAGAGATGCTAAATTGTCAACCTTAAGTTGTTCCCTCAAATTGTTTAAGTATCCGAGCTCGCTTAGTTGCGCTCAATGTTTCGGTGGTGCAAGCTTCATATTGGGCACAAAGGCCGCAAATGGTGTCAAGATGCGCAGACATGTCAATTTCCCTATACCTTTAGGTATATACTTTCAAAGCTGAACCTGATGCAATAAGTCTTCTCAATTTCACTAACTCGATGATAGAATCGGACAGCTTCTTGACTGGGGTAAATGAAATATCAAGCTCTATCAGACTTGCCAATCTTCCTATATCTTTGGGTAGTTCTTGAAGCCACTCACAATAATGAAGTTTAAGAATTTGCAAATTCACCAACTTTACCATAGAATCGGGCAGCTACTTGACACTGCTATATGAAAGATCAAGCAGTCTAAGATGCTTTAACCCGCTTATGGGATTTGGCACCACTGTGATGTCTGTACTCCGCACATACAAGTGATGCAACTTTGGAACACTTAACAAGTTTTTCTTAGTTAACGTACCGTCCCAATGCATTTCAAGCACAAGAGTAATCCTCAACTTTTTCGCTTTTTTCAACTTCAGAAATGTGTCATCCATACTCCTCGGTGGACAGTTGAATGATAGATGAAGAGTGCTCTCATCTACATCCTCCACCTCAAAGAGTTTTGTATCATCTATGAAAGTGGATACCTTACTAGCCACTGATTTTGCAAGGTCGTGCATAAGGTCATGCATTTGAAACCACATTGTCGTATTCCACTTTTAACTCCCGAAAGAAGTTCCTCCGAACTAAGTCAATGATGTACGTTTCAACCACATCTTCCGGATCTTCCCCTTGGATAAATCCTTGTGCCATCCAAAGGCTAATCAATCTTTTTTTCCCTATAGATTCGTCTTCGGGGAACAATGAACAAACCGCAAAGCATTGCTTCAAATGCGGGGGCAAATGATCATAGCTCAGCTTGAGAATTGGTATTATGCCACTCTCTGACTGACTTATATGTCATGCAGCTCTTTATCTCTGATCGACAACCATTCCGCTTTTGTATCCTTATACAGCAACAAACCCCCTAAACTTCTAATAGCTAGAGGAACAACCTTGCACTTTCCAACGGTTGGGATCAAAATGACGTGGCCACAAAATTCACGGAATGGACTTCTAGGCTTCACCTTGGACGTAGCTCTCTCGAGGACTTGATTTCCTCCGGAAGACTTTTAAGGTCGAGCACCTAAAAATGGGTGGGGATGGCCCCTGATTCCACTCCGAAGCTTAAGTTAGTAATGTATTTGAGAGAGTAATATATAAGTATTCAGAGAAGATTGTTTTTAATTAAATAAGATAGGTCTCTATTTATAGGGGAGAGTTACCGACTTATCAGTGGCAGTTATCTCCTTAGTGAGTTTTCCTTTGGAGTCGGCCAAGCAGGTGACAAGTAGGTCGCCACCTCACTTTTACTTAGGAGGGAAGTCTTTCCTAAGGCGGCTGAAGCAGGTGACAAGCAGGTCGCCACCTCACCTTTACTTTGGGGGAGGTTTTCCCTTGGAGACGGTGGGAAGCAGGTCGCCACTTGTCTTTACTTCGAGGAAGGTTTTCCTTTGGAGATAGTGGGAAGCAGGTGACAAGCAGGTCGTCACCTCACCTTTACTTCGGGGGGAGGTTTTCCCTTAGAGACGGTGGGAAGCAGGTCGCAATAAAGTGAAAAATGTATCATCTTAATTGTTTGTTGCTAAATGATGCAGCGTGATGGGATAGAAAGCACACAATATCAAAAAATGAAAAATCAGATACAGGGTTTGAGGAATGTAAATATATGTTACACAGTGTTTACGTGTGCATAGTACATAGCTGATCAGTTAGTTAAGTTAGTTGATCTCTCCTACTTCCTACTACATATAGCAGCTCTTCTACTTTATAATTCCCTGATCGATTCTTGAATAATATTGCATAGTTTCAATCCAAATCCTCTCTTCGTATATATTTAATTAATATAAAAAAAATTGATATACATTTTTAAAAAAAAATTATGATAAACTAACTCTTTAATTTTTATTAATTAATACATTTTTTTTACCCGCGCGGTGCGCGGGATTTGTACCTAGTATATATATATAAAGAACAATAAATGTCATGGTTTTAGACATATGAATTATATATAGATATAAAATATTAAAAATCTATGCATAAATAATATATATTTATAACAATTTTTTGAATAAAAAACTCCAACATATGATATTTTTTTAACTTATCACATAAAAATATGAACAATATTTTACTTATTTAATTGTAATTGATTTGCCTTTTTTTTAATGTTCATGTTGATTAGGAAGTGCGCATAAGAAGTACACATTTTGTTGACTTTATTAATTTATTTTATTTTTGTCAAAATAAGTACGCGTCAAATTTTTAAGCTACATTATTTATTTATTGTTCCAATTTATTTTGATAGTGTAATATGTTATTTAGAATCAACACATATAACCTTTAAGCTGGAAAAAAAAAACACATATAAAATAAGATATATTTTTCAAATATCTGGTGATGTTGCACTTTTTTTTTTGTGTTTACTAATTTATTTCTATATACTTTCATCAACGTCTAGATAGATATGTACAATCGAAAACGAGTCTTTATTTATTTGAAGGTACATGACTATCTCATATGTCATCAATATTTCTATCTTATTATTGTAAGAACTGTTTAAATACGTAAACTTAAGACACTAACTAATATGACATTAAACACATTGAACTCATGGAAAATAAAATGATAATAATAACCAAAAGTTGGTGAAATTTTGAAAATGCTTTCTTTTTATTTTTAATTTAGAATTTGGCAAAAAAAAACTTATCACTAGGAGAGGTTGTGACAAATTAGATGTTAATAACCAATGACTTTTATATCTCTATTTCCACATATATGCAAATGCAAATCTAATAAACACATATTGTTTATATAGTTAAAAAAAAAAAATTATAATTTTTTTGCGCTATAAAATAAAAATAATAATAATAACGAATAATATTCATTTATAATAATGAAATAAATAAACATATTAAATTTATATAATATTTGTTGCTAACATTTTATTAAAGATTATGATAAAATAAATATTTTAACTTATATATATGTTAATATTTTTTAAATGTGTGGTGCGCGAAGTTAGCAGCTAAGTCTATAAAATATAGTTCCTTACTAGATATATATAGATAGAGATATAAAATATAGGGGTATTTGTTTTGGTTTCGTTAAAGTGTTTCAAAAACTGTGCATGATTATAGTTGTTCACATACTTGAATAATTGATGTTAGATCTAGAAACTAATGCGACATATAAAGTTGGTTCTAGCGTCTACCTTATAACATGACCAATAGCACATACAACATGTCGCCTGACACGATTTTCACCGGTGTGTGCCGATTCCCTTGGCGGATATTGTGAATACAAATTACATTGACACCAAAGGAGAAAATGTTCAAATTAATAGTACAACCAACATGATCATAACTCATAAGTATGCATGATATATATGACTGACTCTAAACGTAGTCAAATCTAATTGCAGGAACATGAGCAATCTTGTGCCAATCTGGCCCTGTTTCCTTTTGGCATGCTTTCTCCAATTTTGGACACATGATGATTTCTAGAGACCACAACGACTTTAGTCGGGACATCCCTTCCGGAAGAGACACCAACTTGGAGCATTCGATGATCCTGAGTCGTTGAAGCGATCCTAACTCTCCTACCCACTCCGGTAAACTAACAAGATTCTCACATCTCTCAACACAGAGTTGTTGAAGATTAGGAAGATGAAGAAGCCAGTCCGGAAGCGTTACAAGCTTTGGAATTCTTTCAATCACAATGTTGCTGAGCCGTGTGAGTCCTTGGAGTTGCACGGTATTGCCGTCCTTATCGCCAGAGAGATCAAGCTCGTCGCACCATTTAACTTGAAGAGACTTAAGAGATGGGAGTTGATGCAATGGAGGGAGATGTTCCACTTTACCACATAAAAAGATGCAAAATTCTTCTAATTTGGGAAGGCATCCATTGCCTATCCAACTTGGGTACTCTTTATCTGCATAGAAACTCAGACTCAAGGACACAAGATTTGGGTGTGGCTGGAGCTCCATTAGTAGAGCTTTGTGATCTTCATCATTTGCATCTCTTTTATACTCCCAAAGAAAGCTCAACTCTAGAGATTTGATCAAATTCTTCTTTAATAAGATCTTCTGATTCGGCTTCAACATATCGATCTTAAGAGATGCTAAATTTTTAATCTCGAGATGTCCCCTCAAATTATTTAACCGACCCAGTTCGCTTAGCCCGGCACAATATTTTGATGGTGCAAGCTTCCTATTGAGGACAAAGAGTGACAATGTATGCAAATATGCCAGTTTTCCTATACCTTTAGGCATATACTTCAAAGCTCCACAAGTTGTAACATCGAGATGTCGAAGACTTTCCAATCTTTCTATGTTTCTAGGTAGTTCTTCGAGCTTTATACAAAATTTAAGTGTAAGAGTTTGCAAATTCACTAATTTGACAATAGAATCAGGCAGCTTCTTGATGGAGGTAAATGAAAGATCAAGCTGTCTAAGATGCTTCAGTTTACTGATAGAACTTGGTAGCTCCGTGATACTTTTACCACACAAATCCAAACGACGCAAGCGTCGTAGACTTAACAAGTGCGCGGTTGTTAACTTACCGCTCTGCCACACTGATCCAGCTAAAAGGACAGTCCTCAACCTTTTCGCTTTCATCAACTTTGGGAAGATGTCAACTGGATTGAATGCAGAACCAAATGATAGATGAAGAGTCTTCACATTTATATATTTCCTTAAGGATTCCCGGTCGTTAATAAAATTCGACACCTTCCCGGCCACTGATTTTGCAAGGTTATGCATAAGGTCGTGCATTTTACACCATACCACATCGCCGAACTTATCTTCCTCCAAATCCTGAAAGAAATTCCTCCGAGCCAAGTCCATGAAATACGTTTCACCCGCACCTTCCCGATCTTCCTCTGAAATTCTGATAAATCCTAGTGACATCCAAAGCCTTATCAGTTTTCCCTTCTCCATGACATAGTCTTCGGGGAACAATGAACAAATCGCGAAGCAGTGCTTCAAATGCGAGGGCAAATGATCATAACTCAGTTTAAGAATCGGTATTATACCATTCTCTGAATGACTTATGTCTTGCAGCTCCTTATCTTTGATGGACAACCATTCTGCTTTTGAATCTTTGTTGAACAACAAACCACCCAAACTTCTAATGGCTAGAGGAACTCCCTTACACTTACCAACTATCTCTTTTCCAATAGAAATCAATTCCGGATCTGTTGCATCCTCCCCACGCTTAAACGCCATCTTAACAAAGAGATCCCAAGACTTCTCTTCAGACAGGCTCGCCAAAGTATACGTCTCTCTGATCGTGCCACAAATCTTTGCAACCATCGAAGATCGTGTGGTTATCAAAATCTTACTCCCCTTTGCACCACCCATCAATAAACTCTTAAGGCTTAACCACTCCTCATGATCCTCGGACCACAAATCATCTAAGATTAGCAAATACTTATTTCCATCAAGTTTTCGATGAAGTTGAGTTTGCAATTGCTCCACCTCCAAGTTACCCACTTCATTGTCCGATCCGCCTGCTATAATCTGCCTCATAATGAACTTCAAGTCAAAGATCTCAGACACACAAGCCCATAGTTTCACTTCAAAATGATTTTTGACCATATTGTCATTGAAAACACACTGAGCTAGTGCAGTTTTTCCTAAACCACCAAGTCCAACAACCGGAATGATGGACACAGCTTGATCTTCCCCATCAGAGTCGACCAACATTTTCACGATCTCAGCTTTAGCATCCTCTCTACCAATGATATATTCACTCGGTACGAAGGAGTGTGTCAATGCCCTCCTCCTACCAGTGATCCGCGCATTTCCATCTATTATCGGGCGCTCTACCAAATGAAGCAATTGACTCCGACGGATAATTTTATCGATTTTCTCGGTTGTTTTCCTGATTCTTGGAGCCATAAACTTAAGTAGAAATAAAGGGTTTGAAGATGAAAAAAACTTGCTTACCGCATTCGACCTCTGCTGTTGTAGCAGTGATGCGGTCGAGATCTCATCAAGCAGGTCCTCAGCGTCGAGGAAGACATGCTTGAGCTCTTGGAGCCAGACTTTAACAGCCGGGCTCGTATGGTACTTTTCCTCAGCATCAAGAAGAACAGCTCCAATTGTGGAAACAGAGTTTTCGAGACGTTGAAGTTCATCACGAATGCCTCGAAAACGTTCAAACTTTTTGAGGGGCTCAGAAGCTAGGCTGCCAAGGACAGTGGTGAAAATACTGATGGCAATTGCTTCGGCCATTTTTCGTGAGTAGACACAAATGGCAGGCGGAGACGTTATGAGAATGGATGTGTATTTTGTATTGCAATAATCTGGAGATGGTGAAGAACACTATAGTGCGGTGGTTGATGATTGATATGAAGATGGAATTCTGGAAATTGGAAAAGTTGACTAACTCGAGATTTCGTGACACAGCGTCTAACTGCTATGTTGTTTGTATGTTGAGATTCACTTTCATGTTTTTGGACTTTTCGGAAAAGTCTTTTCCCATTGCCTTGAAAACAAGTTGAGTTTTACGATACTGCTTTTGAAAAGCAAAAATCATGACCAACCCCCATATAAGCTTTTTACCTAGAGCGAACATGTGTACATGTGCTTACACATGTGTGTATTGCTCCATATATTTATATTAATCCCACATGCATAAGAATATTTTTACATTCTCAAATTTTGAATCTCGAATATTTTGATTAAGGGATGGTATACTACACCATATTATATGGTCAACTACCACATAATTAATGCTATTGTTATTTACTGTTGTCCTTTTTTTCTCCACAATAAGTTCATTTCACGTAAACGTTATCCGTCATGAGTGTAACACGATAAACTTATAAACATATACGATGTCACACATGTAAAGATAATTCTTAAGTGAGCTCTGCATTAAAAGTTTGAGGATAAAACCAGTACAGATTATGAGCTTGAGGACGAGATTAGTTCTTGTTAAAAGACATACGGTGCCGTTTGGTATTTCGCGCAATTTTACACCTGGATTCTTCGACCAGAGCCGCTTTATGTACGGCGGCATAAAACGGCGAACATCTCTCTCCTCTCCTCTTGTCGAAGCCAAGCCATCGTCTTCTCCCTCTCGTCTCGCAGCATAGACTTCTTCGATTCGACCTCTTCGATCGCAGTACTAATTAGCCATGTCTGCAGAATCAGCCACCGCTGTTCAGAAGCGCCAAGTAAGTTTCCCCAATTCCGGAGCCCCTTCTTCGCCGTCGAACTTCACGGGAAAGATCGGAGCAAAATTTCGAATTTACTATCTTTTTTCTGTGAGATTAAATTATAGAGACCACTGAATGGGCATGGAGAAGTATAGGTCTCGGTTGGGTAATTTGAGTTGGTGATAATTTCTTGTCAGGTTGATCTGATGGACTTCATAGACTGGTCTAGCGTGGAATGCCTTAACCAGAGCCCAAATCATTCTCTGCCTAATGCTGTTAAACAGGTAAGTCGGTTTACTGATCGTGGGAACTTTTAGTTTGTTTGAATCATGACAAACAATTCTTTTTGGCGGTGATGAATTTACTCAATAGGATACACCTAGAGGCAAGGATGATTTTTATTGATTAGGGAAGTGTAACTTGTTGCAGAAATGCCACAACTAAGCATTGATGAGTAATTGAGTACCATAGCAATAGTTAATTGACTTTGGTTTTCCATAGCAAGACCACGATACCTGTCCCCTAGTCATCCTTTTATATTGATTTATTTGCCTGCTAAAAGACTTTGCCTTGGTGTTGAATTGGTAATTTTGTTACGGATTTTCATTGCCGTGTACATCACCATGTTTGATGCGCAATAATTTGGTTGAATTGTGTCCTTTTCATTACGTAGTTAGTTTCACATCTACTGGCTCCACTTTGTTTGCCAAGTGCTTCTTGATAAAAGAAAAACGGTCAAGTCCTTGTTTATAAAAGACTTCTTAGTGTTGCCAGTATGGTATCTTGTTAGTCGAATAGCAAACAAACAAAGAATGTAGTTCTAACTTCTACCAGAAGGTAAAAGTGTAATCTACAGCTCCATACATCTTATGTTTTTTGTTTTAATATTTCATCTATTATTTGCATATAGTAGCCGAGTTAGGAGAGAATAATGTTATGCCGGAACTGTAAATGTAGGAGATCAAACACCACTTCACATCTTTGAGTTATGAAGAAATAGAGTTATTCGTTGAAGTGGAGGCCGGAATCCGTATTGTATTGACTATTTTACTTATTTTTCTTGTACTTAGTATTACTGAGTTTTCTTTGTTATGCTACAGGGTTACAGAGAAGATGATGGTTTGATTTTGGAGAGCGATGCAGATGAACAGCTTTTGATGTATATACCATTTAATCAAGTTGTTAAGTTGCACTCTGTTGTATTCAAAGGACCGGAAGATGAAGGTGCTTGATCTTTCTTAAAAAATAGCAAAGTGAATCTCCATGTATGATGTCTTCATTTATGTGTACCTCGTGCTTGACAATAGAGTCCATCTGAAGTCTTACTTTACAATAAGAGACCAGTTAGGATGGCTATTCGAACCTAGCTTATTGACCTTTAGGCAATAGGAATAAGTGATCAATTTCTCTGACCTAAGCATCTACAATTCTGGAGACTCCGCCTCTGAAGCTAATGGCTCAGACGATCTTTGTTGGTTCCAGAAAGGAAGTAAACTTGGTACTAAGAAACACCTAGATGAGGTTCTAGGCCATTTTATGGATAGCATCCCTTTTTTAAAGCCTTACTTTAGAAGTCTGCTAACCCAGGAAAACTTCACTTAATTGTTTCACCCTTTCCTACTATTACTAAATTATTATTTCTTAGCTCGTAAAATTAGGTTTTGACATTGTGCAAGTGTATTGAGGGAATCAGTCGCAGTCACCTATTTGGATACTCCTATGGAACTTGCCTTTTTATGTTGGCTCTTTGGAATGTACCTTGTGAATTAGTATATGCTGTACTTTGGATTCTAATGTGAAACTCTATATTCAGGCCCTAAAACAGTGAAGCTCTTCTCGAACAAAGAGCACATGGGCTTTAGGTATGGTTACGACTTTCAGGCTTTCTATTTAGTACTCCACTTGGCAGTATCAATTTCCCCTCTTCATCTAAGCATCTATTTCACACCTTTTATCTCATGATTTTTATTGCAGCAATGTCAATGACTTCCCCCCAAGCGATACTGCTGTCTTATCGCAAGATAATCTCAAGGTAGACATGCATGAAATATATTATATATGCTTTACTTCTCATGCACTTTTTCTTCTTCGTGTTACTCATTTATATAGGCCAAATATCTTTCTTGTCTGCATTTCGGTTCATTTGTTCCAAAAGCTAAGATTGGTTGGTTTGACTATCAAAGTTTATATTTTCTGCATGTATTATTCTGCAGGGAAAGCCAGTAGTCTTGAAGTACGTCAAGTTCCAAAATGTTCGCAGGTAATGATTAATGTTGCCAACCTCGTAATAGCATAATTCTATGCGTAGCAGTTTAGCAATTGATCTTATTATATTATTCTGCAGCTTGACAATTTTCATTGAAGACAATCAGTCTGGTTCTGACATCACAAAAGTTCAGAAAATCGCTCTGTTTGGTACAACGTAAGTTTCCTCCCTAAAGTCATTGATGCTGAAGTCACTTTTACTGCTCTTGTTCCTTTATCCGATAAAGGAGATCTCTTAGTAGCTGCACCCAATATCTTGTTCAATATAATATATATATATATATATACACGTTTGTATGCACTGCAATTTATATATTTTAATCAGGTACATGATATGTATATATTATGTTAATGGCAGGGTGGAAACAACCGACATGAAGGGTCTAAAGAAGATTGAGGATCACAATCACTAAACCTTAAAGCCCTAAACAAACCTGTTCCAGGTCAGGGTTCCAACTCTTGAAAAACATACATTGAAGATTCAATGGGCGTTCATGACTTACAGCTCTATATCTATCCGCTGCTGATCTGTTACAGTTCGAGTACCTGGAAATTGTTTCTCTTTGTCTGTCTTTTGAGGATGAAGTCGTTGGAATTTGTCTTAGTTGTTGGACATAAGTTAATCCTAAAACTCATGCTAAACTTGCTTCATCTCTCTTTTCACCCGGTATTTTTTGAAAATTATTAAGTGCACCTAGACCAACTGCTGTGGATTTGGTCAATATCATTGATTAAGATGCTGAAATTGAGTAATTCAGCAATGTAGTGGGAAGTCATAGATATTCATGGACCATGGTAGTAATGCCTAGACGTTGAGGCATTTACTTCAGTGTAATGGGCACTTCCAAGTTGCTGCATTTACTTCGGTGTTATGGGGGGGCACTTTCAAGCTGCCATCTTGGAACCAAACTGAGCAAGTGTTGGGACAGTACTACAATGGGTCTATTTGGAGGTCTTTCATTAAACAAGAATATGATGGAAGTAACTAACTGGGGCTACTATTAGATTTTTTTTCCCACGGACTGTCGTCCTAAGTGCTAGTTCTTAAAATAATATATGTTCGTACTGGGTCAGTGTACAAGGAGAGAAGTGTTAACAATGATTTTTTTTTTTTTTTTTTCATTTTTAGGTTCCAATTTAAAATCTCTAGTTAATTAATTGAGCATTAAACTATTACACCATATTATACCATTTCACCATAATAATAAAATAGTCGCAAGAGGAAACCTCACTTAGTTTCATATCGATCTTTAACCGAATATTATAGTTGATACATTTACCGCATATTCCTTAATTCCATCCATATGTTGCACGTGGTAATAATAATAGCGGCTAATTACTAATCTACAGCTCATTTACGTTCCCGCGCAGACCGTACACGATTAAAGCCGGTTAGTTGGGGTGGGAGCGTGATACATAAATCCGATCTATGCTAGTGTAGAAGTTCTTTAATATATTAATTTATTTTCTAAGTAAATGTGGGGCCGGGCGGCAAATACAGACTAATTAATAACATATTATATATTACTATAAGGATTAAGAACCTATGAAAGGTCTGAATTATCACCCATGTTGACGGGAGAGGTCTGAAATTTAAAAAGTTAATAACAGAGGTCTGAAATTTCTGTTTTGTTGATAACAGCGGTCTCCGTTAGTTTTTTCCGTTAAAACTAACGGAAGTTGGTCACATGCTTGGCATGTGACCGGAAATAAAATAAATTTCCAAAAATGTCATTCTATCAAGTGTGCCCCTCACATGCTTAGAGTGAAAAGACTAAAATGCCCTTAAGTCACCACGGTACTCCGGCGACCACCAATCGTACTCCGGCGACCACCACCGTACTCCGGCGACCACCATCAAGGCTCCGATCGGAGCTTTTTGGCCCCGATCGGAGCTTTTTGGCCCCGATCGGAGTTTGTTGGCCCTGATCGGAGCTTTTTGGCCCCGATCGAAGCTTTTTGACCCGATCGGAGATTTTCTGCTGAGGTACTGGTGGCCGGAGTCGGGTCGCCGGAGCCGAGGTGGTGGTCGTCGGAGTCGAGGTGGTGGTGGCCGGAGTCGGGTGGTGGTGGCCGGAGTCAGGTGGCGGTGTCCGGAGTTGGGTGGTTTTAATTTGACTTTAGGGGTAAAATTGTCATTTCACATTTCCTTAAATAAGATATTAAATAAAACAAAATATTAAAGGGGCAAAAATGTCATTTCACACAATTCTGTTAAATTTAACCCTAAAAATGAACGGAAAACCTCAAATCAACAAAATTGAAATTTCAGACCTCTCCCGTTAACATGGGTGATAGTTCAGACCTTTTATAGGTTCTTAACCCTTACTATAAAGTAACATTAATTTTTTTTTTATCAAGAGTCTTGGTCCAGCACGGATGGAGGTGGAGGCAAGCCATACTAATTCAATTTCCCTTATTTTACCAAAATTTAATTTTTTTTTTGTTGCCAATATTTCTTTTTCTCAATATATATAAATACCCTCAACTTGTTTTCTGACTCCTCTAAGCTAAACTTCTTCCCCTTACTCACTGACTCACAATTTCATCGATTCGTCATGACGAACGATCGCCGACCACGAGCAACCGTAGAATCCACACTAACCGCCATATCAAGCACACCGGCGATGACACGTGGCACGACCCACACCCTTTCAGCGGTGGACCACGTCATGAGCCTACACTCACTCCACCTGATCTTCTACTACCGCGAGTCCCCGTTCGGGCCGTTATTCGACTTCGATCCAGCGTGGATATCCCTGGCGGACACCTTATACCTTTACCAGCCTGTCATCGGCCGCCTGAACCGGCTCGGGGACGGCAAGTGGGAGGTGAAGTGCAATGATACGGGTGTCCGTACAGCTAGGGCCAAGGTGGGTGGCATCACCGTCGACGAGTGGCTGAAAACGGCGGGTGCCGTGGATGAGAGGGATCTTGTGGTGTGGGAGGACTTGCTGGAGGATCCCAGCAACTGGTCGCCTTTCCGGATTCAGGTAATGTATAAGAGTGTATCGAATGTTTTTACTTATAAGTTTCGAGTTTATGGGACAGTTGATTAAAGCATACGTCTTATTTTTAACATGATATTAGAGCGTATATGTTCTATAAAGTTGTGTCGGCCAATTTGATTTTTTAGTAAGAATGTTGTTTTAATAACTTTTAAAATTTTAACGAATTGTGTAAATGTTTTAATCCATAATTCTAAATCATGGGTAATAAAATCTTATATATAAATAAATTCATAGTTTTACAATAAAAAAAAAGGTTTATTATTTTAATATTTACTTAAAAATATTTGTATGTAGGCGTACAACAAACTTAGCACATCACAATCACACAATAAACATATCTGAAAAATTGCGTGAGTGTTCGTTTTTGTGAACGTGACACGATAAATTTAGAGTATGGCTAGAAAGTTTCGTCAAGCACATTGAGATATGAATTAATTTTTTGTCACTCGTTGATATATGTATTAGAAACATTAATGGTTGATATATGTATTAGAAACATTAATTGCTCATCTCACGTAAAATCTGACGTGTTCTCTCTAGTAATCTAATAGATGAAAAATCAACTTAAATTACCGTTAGACTTCATTTTAATTAAAATCATAAAATTATTATTGTGTATTTGTATTTAATAGTTTTTAAAGCCATCTTTCATCATTTTTTTGGTAAAATTTCTTCACATATTGGTTAAAGTATGTGTTAGAATGATAATACGATAGTGAGAACTGCGAACACAATAAGATGAGGTAACTATTACGTTGTGTCTGCATATTATGTATCAGAAGTCAGAACAAGACATCCACAATAATAAGGTAACTATTACGTTGTGTCTGTATATTATGTATCAGAAGTCAGAACAAGACATCCACAATAATAATTAGATAAAGGTTAAAGGTCATTTTAGTACCACATGTTTGCAAAAATTACACTGTTCATACCACTAGTATTTTTTCGTACCAAATTGGTACCATATGTTTCCAAACCTTACTGTTTTAGTACCTCCGTTAGGGTTCCGTCAAAACGGCCGTTAAATGGCATGTGTCATGTACGACCAGCCCAAAACTTTCAATTTTGTTACAATTTAGTCCATATAATACATCTCTAACTATTATTTTGTTCAATTTAGTCCTAAAACTTCAAAACCAAACCATTTTCCCAAATTGACCTACCCCTAGACTAGGTCCGGCTAGGTCAATTGGGACCTAGCCCCAATTGAGTTAAATTGAGGCTAGGTCAATTTGGGGAAATTGTTTGATTTTGAAGTTTTAGGACTAAATTGAACAAAATAAAAGTTAGGGATGTATTAGATTGACTAAATTGTAACAAAATTGAAAGTTTTGGGCTGGTCACGTACATGACACATGCCATTTAACGGCCGTTTTGACGGAACCCTAACGGAGGTACCAAAACAGTAAGGTTTGGAAACATATGGTACCAATTCGGTACGAAAAAATACTAGTGATATGAACAGTGTAATTTTTGCAAACATATGGTACCAAAAGGACCTTTAACCTTAATATAAAATTGTGTCGGCATGTCTTGTTTTTTAGTACTTCTATTAAACAAGTCTTGTTTAATAACTATTAAAAAATTTATTAAAAATTTAATTAATTGTTTAATTTTTTTTAGATCCATAATTATAAATTAAGAATAATAAAAACTTATATATAATTTCATAATTCTTACAATAAAAATAGTTTATTATTTTGTAGATATATATAACTTAGCACCGCACAATAACATTGAATAAAAATGTATGAAAAGTTGTGTGATGCGTTCGTCTTTATAAGTATAAATAATACGATAAATTTATATGTATATTCGTATTTACTAGGTTTTAGGTTTTCTACTTTAAGTGGTAAAAAACTTTGGACCTTTCTACAATGCTCTTGGAGCACCATGCTTTTGTCACTAATTTTTTTATTTTTCTATTGCCCTAAAGGTGAACCCATAGGGAAATTGATATTATTAATAGTATGATACACATCTTAGGTGTAGTTAAAAAAATTCATACTTTTTCATACTTTTAAAGTTTTAGTTATGTTACAATTAAGTCCACCATAGTATTAAAAAAACAAAAGCATGGTGCTCCCAAAGCATAGTAGAAAAATAAAAAAACTTTATACAATAAGTTTATTGATACACATGATACCACATTTATTCACTATAAGTACCACCGCTACATTTAAAGCCACCTTCCATCATTTTCACTATCTTCTCATGTAGATTATATATTAGTAGCATTAATAAAATCTTGTTGGTTGGATCAATCATTACGAATAATTTATGGGTAGAGGATAGAAAGAGTTCCTAAAAGTAGATTGATTTGAATTAAATTGAAAATATAGGATGGAAAGTTAATTATTTTAATTAAATTCAGATTATGGTTGGGTAGTATGTAATAAACTCCCATTAATTGCACTCCCATTCAGAATATAAGGTCCCCGTATTCATTTTTTTTTAAAATCTTATCATATATATATTGCATATAAAATAATTAGTTATAATATAAATTTAAACTCCTAGTTAGAATAAATTTCTTATCCGTATTGTTTTTAAATATGTTTTTTTTTAATAAATAAGTCTCATTTATAAAATTTGAACGCTACACTTTGCAGTTAAATGATTTCGACCAAGGTGGAATAGCTATTGGGCTAAGCTGCACCCATTTGCTAGCCGACTTAGCATCTGCTTCCGCGCTCATCAAGACCTGGACCGACATTCATCGGCGCGAACCCATCGAACACCCACCCATTTTCCAAAACCCAAACCCACGTAACACGGGTTCGAACCCGTCTCATGATTACTATGAAACCAAGTCCCATGAAACACAACCTACCTCACTCATCAAGATGGTCACTGCCACATTCAACTTCTCAAACTTAGCCATCAAGGAACGTATCTTAGAAGCCAAGAAAACCCGACCCGGCCTCGACCCGTTTGACTATCTATGCTCCTTGTTCTGGACCCGAATAAGAAGCGAAGCTGACCCGGGACCCAACCACAACCATTCGATATCGGTCTGCATGGACTTCCGGAAGCTTCTATCCGCCCCTCCGGGGCAGTTCGGAAACTTCCTACATTCCTTCCCCGTATCGATACCCGATGAAGAATTTTCTCGCGGGTCGGGTCACGTAGCGGGCATAGTCCACGACCGTATCGAGAAATTAGGGCAAGATGATTTCTGGAGCACTTCGGAGTGGCTCGAATCGAACCGTGAGAAGCGGTTCACAATGTATGGACCCGAGCTCACTTTCGTGAACATGGAACATGTTCCGATCTACGACGCGGTTTTTGGGGACAAGAAAAGACCGGTCCATGTGTCGTGCCACGTGGGAGGTGTCGATGGAGAAGGGTTGGTTGTTGTTTTGCCGTCTTGTGACGGCGGGAAGTTTGCGAGGACAGTGACGGTGGTGTTGGGTGAAGAGGACATGGCTAGGGTTTGTGAGGACAGGGAGATCGTGAAATTGAAGCCGAGGATTCTTCTAAAAGGGGACCATATGTATTAAGTAAAGTGTGCATTTCCATGCACCATTTTCCAACTAGATAATAATTTAATAAGTCAAAGATATGTACTTCCATATCTTACATCAAACGGGTAAGAATTTATTTGGTTATTACTTTTATTTACACCTGAAATTTTTGTTATTTATCTTTATTTTAAAGTTGATTATGGATTATTTAATTAAGTATTAAAATGTTGCTAACTTTGTTTCCATTATTATATTAGATGTTGATGTGAGCAGGCACGAAGGAAATTTTTGTATTGAGATGATAAGAATTGAACCATAAGCAAATACATAAAAATAAAAAAAAAAAATAAAAAAAAAAGAGGGGTAATATAAGATTTAAATGGTTAAATTGAAATCAATAACATTTATGTAATAACAAAAGAACATATTATTAAAAGTTGAGAGGGGATTACCTGATCTAGCTGTCTCTAAATATGAGACTGTCACACAAGCAGAAAGTAATATGTCTATAAAAAATAACAGCACAACTTTTTAAAAATATATATATATGCTAAAAAATAATAATATATATATATATATATATAGGCAAAGCGGTGATTTAACATAACATTTATTTGTCTGATGATATTGGTGGGTGGGCACGGTTGTCTTTACCAGTTCATTGATTCGTTGTATTTAATTCAAGTTCCTGTTCTATATATCGATCCAAAATGGCCACATACTAAAGTTTCAGCATTAAACTTAACCTGTCTAGAAGCAATTATAAGCAAAACAGTGTACTTGATTGATAGTTGATACAAATCTGGTTATATCTATTATGTTTTAGGATCACCATTCTCGTGGTACATTTTATTTTATTTTTTGTTGTTTTTTTGCATTTTTTATATTGTCTTAGAAGTGAACTATATAAAAAAATGAAAATGATAATACTATGATGCAAATTCTAATGGGTTAAGAACACAATAGGGGCCTGAATGTTTGCCCATGTTGCCAAAAGGGGTATGAATTGAAAAAACGTATTATTAGGGGCCTGAATTTTGAGTTTTGTGTATAATTGAGGTCTCCGTCTATTTTTTCTGTTAAAAGTGACGGAAAGTGGTCACATGCTTGGCATGTGACCAAAAATAATTTGAAAACCCGAAAATGCCCTTTGACCAAAGTGTGTCTCTCATATGTTTGACCTAAAATGACGAAAATACCCTTTAAGCCACCACAGCTCCGGCGACCACCCGACTCCGGCGACCACCACCGGCCTCCGGCGACCACCACCGACCACCACCGGCGACCACCACCGACCTCCGGCGACGACCGAAAAGCTCCGATCGGAGCTTCGGAGCTCCAATCGGAGCTTTTTTTGTTCCGATCGGAGGCCGGTGGTGGTCGCCGGAGCCGGATGGTGGTCGCCGGGTGGTGGCCGGAGCGTGGTGGCCTTAAGGGCATAATTAGTGTGTAGGGGTATTTTAGACATTTCACATTTTATTAATTAAATTGTATAATAATTACAAAAGGGTATTTTTGTCTTTTCACGCGATTCTGTTAGATTTAACAGAAAATTTGGACGGAGACTTGAAAAAACACAAAACTCAAAATTCAGGCCCTTAATAATACGTTTTTTCAATTCAAACCCTTTTAGCAACATGGGCAAACATTCAGGCCCCTATTGTGTTCTTAACCCAATTCTAATTGTAGCTAAAAATAACGCCAGCAGGCAGAAGTGTACTTAATGCTTGTGAAGCATAGAAAACGGCAACATATTTAACTTTCCGGACTATATATATTGAAGATTTAACAAGTCTAGAAGCAATTATAAGCAAAACAGTGTACTTTATACAAATGTGTCCCATCAACAAGTTTAGCTATGAATCTGTACAAGAAAAACCCAACCTTTTACCCTCATCACAATCCCTCATTTCACTACTACAACCTTAAACTGTCATATGTTAGCACCACAAACAAGCAACCGGTCACGATTCACAGCTATGCCGATCGATCAACGCGTATCCCGTCGAAAGCTCCACCAAACCTCGAACTAACCTCCAACATATCAAAACTTTCACTTTCCAAACAACAATAAGCAAAACACTAATTGGGCGGATCGGGATTACGTGGCAACCGAGGTGGCAGTTCCGCTGCTACCACCGTCCCTTAGACCTTGGAGGCAGAGATGGAGCCTTTTCTGCACATTATCTGCAACTAATTTCAACCTCCCTTGAGACCCATCACCCCCAGAAGACCCCTCCACGGTTCGAGCCACAATCTGTTTACACTTTTCCCACTCATCGATCCTCGACCAACAAGACCTTCCTCCATGGCTGCCCTCCATTCCGAGTAAACCCACACTAGGGTTCTCTCCGAACGAGTACCTCAGCCTTACGGATACGCAGTAAGGCAGCCAAGCGGCCCCACCAGCAGCATTAATGTGCGGAATGTGGGCCGGGTCAAGAACGACTGTCAAGGCAAAGTCGACGGAGTTTCGTGGTCTGTCGTAGTGGATGTTGCTCTTACAGACAGACGGTGAATGTTGTTCTAGGTTGTCTGCTGAGTGGTTCTCGAGGCAGAGCTCGATTCGGGGTTTCTGGGTTGGAGCCATTTCGCCACCTGGAGACTGAGCAAGGCCTTTCTTCCACGCGATGAGTTTCAGGAACTCTCGGAGGACGGAGATTGGGAGGGTGAGGAGAGTGATGAAGGATGCCACTCGAGACGCGTCGTAGGGTTCGGAGGCGACTCGACGGCTGAAGTAGTCGCAGATTTCACCGATCTCGGATTGGGTGAGTTCGTCTTGGCCACTGGAAGAGTTGTTCTGTTGTTGCTGCTGGTGGTGGAATCGTTTCACGCTGAGGACTTGGAGTAGTAGTTGGACTCTGTGGACACTTACTGCAAAAACGTAACCTCTGCACAGAAAGGAAGGAAGGAGCATTACAATAATGAAATCCTTAATTCTAAAATGACTCCATGATCCAATCTTACAATCCGATTTTATCAACTCCTCATCGATCTTTATTAAAAATACCGAATTTAAAAACCCTGTGACTATACAAAATTGCACGCACCAAAATCATCAAGAATTTGTGCAAGAAAAAGGTAAGAACTTTGAGAGAACATACCCGACAAAGAATCGCAAAGCAGGTTGCTCCTGATCCAAATTCAGGAGAGCTCCTTCATTTTCCTTCAAAACTGAACCCAGAATCTCCTTCAAAAGATCGGGTAACTGAGCGAAAAGCCACAAAACACCAAGATACTTAAGGATACCCCTTAGAACCTTCTTCAGAGCAACAAGTGGAACCCAGCCACCTCCATAGCCTCCATCATCACCAAGCCCGATAATAGCCGTATTCAACTCTCCTCTCACATGTGCAGGGACACCCGTGCCTGGGGACCTGCGGATAGCCATTGCAGGACTTATCACCCCTAAATTAGGAGACCCCTGAACACGGTTCAATGCAGCCACTTGGTTTGGTCTAGATACCGCACCACCACCAAGATTCACTCTATTTCCATTTGCAACGGAAAGTTGCGGAGTTGACCCTGAATTTGGAGTGTTTGGGTTAGCCATTCCAACAGGTTGCTGAGTAAAGTTGGGTTCCAAGCCATTTAATTCCTGAGCTACATGTTCCATGATGAAGGGTCGGAACTGGGGACAAGGCAGTGAGCCCCCAGCAGAAGGACCCTCCTTTGGAGGTGTGGCGGGTTGTAGCCAGACTTGGTCTCCAGCAAAGCACCGCATGTCCACAGCAAAGCGTTTCCGATATATAATTCGGATCCAGTAGGGCCCACGGAGTACAACAGAGACATCGATTGGGAGTAACGAGCTTGGTACAATACCAGGGCCGCTGCTGCTGCTGCTGCCGCCGCCACGTCCTGCTGCAGCTAACATTGCAGCTCCATGGAGATTCGAGATTCCTTGAGAAGCAGTGTTGGTTAAGACCGAAGCTCCTATCAAGGCAGAGGTAGATTGTTGGGCATTTGAGTTTGGAGTGACTGGTGAAAGGCCTAGGGAGGGTTTAGACATTGAAGAGAGAGCTGTGACTACACTTGAAACACCTGTTACTGGAGTAGCTCGGGCGGGTCGAGTCGCTGCTGCTAGAGAATTCAATGGTCCCGCTGTGAGGGAAATGCAATCCAATAGAGATGCGACTTCACCACCGTTTATGAAATCCTCCAGAAACTGCCCGGAAAAAAAATGAAAATGGTGAAATTTATAAGAGGTCAGGCTCTGCCCATAAAATACAGCCAAGAAAAACTAGGAAATGTCAATACTGACAAAAAAAATTGGGTGAATATTGAAGAAACCTTTTTTTTCAGCATTAAAGCTATATAATGTTAATGAATGAAGTAATTAAAAGATGTACAAACAGAGGGGGATGTACAAAATAAGATACTCAACCGTGTCATAATATGTTATAGTACACCAAATGCATGACTATAAACCTCATTTGATTCTCCAAGTTATACCCCAAAAAAACTAAATTAAACTGAATCCCCTCTGATAATAAATTAATTCCTTAACAGGGCCTTTTGCACCTTAGTCTCCGTATAAAAGTTTGCGGATTCATGAATAACTGATAGAGCTATAAATACTGCTCAAAAGCTTCATTAGAAAGTCATTTTGCATTAAATTTGAAACTATTTAAGAATGTTTTTTTGTTAGAGATAGAATAATATTCTATATATCTATATATCTCTATCTATTGAGATCCTATCTATTGAGATCCTACCAGCTACACGCCTATATATATATCTACAGGGACTGTGAAGGACACTCAAGGAGAACAAATCGTAAGTTGGTATCAGAGCCTAACCCTAGGCCTATCTCCTGCTCAGTAATTTTTTTTTTTCCGGCAGACATCTTTGTCTCAGTCAATTAGACCCCTTCGAAATTAGGGTTTATTCTTCAAAATCATCATCACCAATCACCCCAGAATCAGCCGGCGATCCCGTCAAGCCTTCCAGCGCCGCCAGTAGCCGCCGCACGCGCCGCCACGCGCCGCCGATAGCTGAACCTCCGCTCGGCGCGTGTTAACCACGCGCCACCGTCCCGGCCGCCAATCGTCGCCGCGCTTCCGCCGTTCGTCTCGCCGGCGTCCTGCGACCCTGTTCCAGCCAGCGGTGTCGTCAATCGCCGCCGTCGTCAAATCCTGCGACCCACGCGCCTCCGTCCCTGACTGGTCTGCTGCGGCACTTCTGCCGTTTAGGTCGCCAGCGTCTTCCGACTTCATTACTGTAGGTGTTGTCGATCTTTGAGGTCATTCCCGGTCAGTTATCTCAAGAACCATGTCTAATAATGATACAAAATCTGCTTTACCCTTTCAATCAGCTTTTTCTGGAACACCCACAATCGTCTCAGAAAAGTTTAATGGAAAGAATTATTTAGGGTGGTCAGCCTCCGTAGAGCTTTGGTTCTTAGGTCATGGTTTTTCTGATCACCTTGAGAAAATTGCTGTCAATATTGATGAATCTGAACATAATCAGTGGGAGAAATTTGATTATCAGCTTTGTGCTTTACTTTGGCAATCAATTGAGCCGTCAATGCTTAATAACTTTAGAGCGTTCAAAACATGTTATTCCCTTTGGAATAATATTAAGAGTGTGTATTCTAATGATATTCAAAGATTGTATGATGCTGGACAAAAACTTGCCTCCCTGAAGCAAACCAATCATGATATGGGTACCTATCTGTCCGAGGTCCATGCTGCAGTTGAAGAGTTAAATATGTTCCTCCAAGCCGATACAGTTGCCGGATTCTTCAAGAAACTTGACAATCTGTATATGGTGATTGCACTTCGCGGGTTACATCAGGATTATGCACATGTCCGAGATCAGATTCTGACGAGCCCAGAAGTACCAAACCTGAAGGATTTAGCCACTCGACTTCTTAGGGTTCCTTCCCCGAAGACACCACCTCTACCAGTCGACTCTTCTGCGATGGCTGCTAATTATAATAATCGAAGTGGACGTGGAGGCGGTCGTGGAGGAATCAACAGTGGACGTGGTGGACGCAATGGTGGGCGCCGCGGTACTCGACCTCAATGCTCTTATTGCGGAAAGATGGGTCACACAGTTGATACATGTTATCAACTCAATGGGTATCCAGAAGATCATACTGCTAATGTTAGTCTCACTGAGCAAACAGAAGCAACTAATCCGATGAAGTCGGCAGATGTTAGAATTTCTGCGCAGGAGTACCATGAGTTCCTGAAGATGAAAGAAGCTCGACAAGTCCAATCAGCTGCAGCTACCAGCTCTACTGCTTGCATCTCTCAATCTGGTAATAATCAAAATCGATGGATTATTGATTCAGGTGCTTCAGATCATATTGCAGGTAATCCTTCAAACTTTACCTCAATTTCTCCCTTAAATTCCACACATCAAATTACTCTTGCAAGTGGTTCGAAAGTCGCAGCCAAAGGAATCGGTAAAGCCACTCCAAGCTCATCCTTATCCTTAGATTCTGTCTTATACATCCCTGGTTGTCCTTTCAATCTGATATCCGTAAGCAAATTGGTTCGTTCACTTAACTGTTCTGTAACCTTTAGTGAGGATTCCTTTATCATACAGGACCGTGGTACGGGACAGACGATCGCTGTGGGATATGAATCAGGAGGACTCTATTATTTACAACCGCAACCGCAATCGATTATTTGTGCTGCAACGTCCCCCAACCTACTTCATCAGCGTCTTGGTCATCCCAGTTTGTCCAAACTTCAGCAGATGGTTCCTTCCTTAATCAAATTGAGAGAGCTGCATTGTGAGTCATGTCAGTTAGGAAAACATGTTAGGTCTACTTTTCATAGTCGTGAAACTAAAGTTGAGTCTCCTTTTTCAATAATACATTCAGATATTTGGGGTCCTAGTCGAGTATCTACTTCTGTTGGATACCGATATTTTGTTACTTTCATTGATGAATTTTCTCGTTGCACTTGGGTCTATTTAATGAAAGAACGTTCTGAGTTATTTCCCATTTTTCAGTCTTTTCATGCTGAAATTAAGACCCAATTTGGTCAAAACATCAAAATTCTTCGTAGTGATAATGCACGTGAGTACTTCTCAAGTACTTTTTCGTCCTTTTTGACTCGACATGGAATCCTACATCAGTCCACATGCCCTCATACACCTCAGCAAAATGGCATTGCCGAGCGGAAAAATAGGCATCTTATTGATACTACTCGTACATTATTACTTCATGCAAATGTGCCTGTTCGCCATTGGGGAGATGCTGTCTTAACAGCATGTTATTTGATCAACAGGATGCCTTCTTCCTCTCTCAATGATCAAGTTCCGTATTCCATCTTGTTCCCTAAAGAACCATTATTTTCCGTGCCTCCTCGTGTCTTTGGTTGTACCTGTTTTATTCAAGATCTTACTCCTGGACTAGATAAGCTTTCTGCACGATCTATCAAATGCATCTTTCTCGGATACTCTAGATTGCATAAAGGATATCGATGTTACTCTCCGGTTAATAACCGATTCTATATGTCCGCTGATGTCTCATTTTTCGAGGATATACCATATTTTCCGCCTTCCTCGGTCGAATCCGCCACTGAATCAGAGACATTGCCCCTTTCCGTCCTTCTTCCGTCATCATTTGAAATACCAAATTCATCTACTCCCTCTGAAATAGAGGTTTCCCCTTCGATTCCATCTCCACCACCTCTTCTTCAGTATCAACGCCGACGAAAACAAACTACGTTAGTCGAGCCCTCCACAGCGCCTGCTCCAATTGAGCCTTCAACAGAACCTCCGCCAGATAAGTCCTCCACAGAGTCTCCTGATTCTTTCCCACTCCAGTCGTCTACACCTACTACAGACCAATCTGAGCTGCCAAATGATTTACCCATTGCCCTTCGGAAGAGCTCTAGATCATCTCGTAACCCTCATCCTATCTATAATTTCTTGAGCTTTCACCGGCTTTCCCCATCACACTTTGCATTTGTTTCGGCATTATCCACCATCACCATTCCCAAAACTGTTCGAGAAGCACTTGCTCATCCTGGATGGAAGCAAGCCATGATTGATGAGATGCAAGCCTTGGAACAGAGTAATGCGTGGGATTTGGTTCCTCTCCCACCGGAGAAAAGTACTGTTGGTTGTAGATGGGTGTTTGCTATCAAGGTAGGAGCTGATGGTAAGGTTGATCGCCGTAAAGCCCGTCTTGTTGCCAAGGGCTACACTCAAATTTATGGCCTGGATTATGGTGATACTTTCTCTCCAGTAGCAAAGATTCCTTCTGTACGGTTATTTCTTGCTATGGCAGCTATCAAACATTGGCCGTTGTATCAGTTGGATATTAAGAATGCGTTTCTTCATGGAGAGCTCGAAGAAGAGATTTATATGGAGCAACCACCAGGGTTTGTTGCTCAGGGGGAGTCAGGTTTGGTTTGTAGGCTGCGTCGCTCCTTGTATGGACTCAAGCAGTCACCACGTGCTTGGTTTGGGAAATTCAGTTCTGTTGTTCAGGAGTTTGGGATGTCTCGAAGCGAAGCTGATCATTCTGTCTTCTACTCACATTCTTCTTGTGGTCTCTGCGTTTATTTGATAGTTTATGTTGATGACATAATTATTACAGGGAGTGATCATGAGAAGATTAATCAACTTAAGAGGCACTTATTTAGTCGCTTTCAGACAAAAGACTTGGGGAATCTTAAATATTTCCTTGGAATTGAAGTAGCTCAATCAACTACTGATGTTTGCATCTCACAAAGGAAGTATGCATTAGATATTCTGGAAGAAACTGGCATGTTGAATAGTCGGCCCGTAGATAGCCCTATGGATCCAAAAAGTAAACTTTTTCCAAATCAGGGGGAGTTATATGAAGACCCAGAGAGATATAGAAGGTTGGTGGGTAAGTTGGTCTATCTCACCATCACTAGACCAAACATCTCATTTGCTGTAGGAGTGGTTAGTCAGTTCATGCAATCTCCGTGTATTCAACACTGGCAGGCTGTAACACGGATACTCCGATACATCAAGAAGTCACCGGGTCAGGGATTGATATACAGAAATAAGGGAAACACTGAAGTGATGGCTTACACTGATGCTGATTGGGCAGGTTGTCCAATAGACAGACGATCCACATCAGGTTATTGTGTATTTGTCGGGGGAAATCTAATCTCATGGAAAAGTAAGAAACAGGATGTGGTTGCTCGATCGAGTGCTGAAGCTGAGTACAGAGCCATGGCACTTGGTACGTGTGAGCTCTTGTGGGTCAAACAACTTCTTCAAGAGCTAAGGATCGGAGATGATAAACCAATGAAGCTATGTTGTGATAATGAAGCAGCTCTACATATAGCTTCGAATCCAGTTTTTCATGAGCGAACGAAACATATAGAAGTCGACTGTCACTTTGTTCGAGAGAAGATCGCCTCAAAGGCAATTGCAACTAAGTTTGTTAGTTCTGGTGATCAACTCGCCGATATTCTCACGAAAGCTCTTGGAGGTTCTCGCGGACAGTATATTTGTGCCAAGCTGGGTGCACATGATATATATGCTCCAGCTTGAGGGGGAGTGTTAGAGATAGAATAATATTCTATATATCTATATATCTCTATCTATTGAGATCCTATCTATTGAGATCCTACCAGCTACACACCTATATATATATCTACAGGGACTGTGAAGGACACTCAAGGAGAACAAATCGTAAGTTTTTTTATACTCATGGATATATCAATTGCAATCAATATGTTCCTATAATTCCTCGAAAATAACTGAAGGAGTACCAACATACTTTCTTCAATATTTTTCACTTCTGCTAAGAACTAACTTGATGAAAAACTTGTACTCGGAGCATTTATAAGGACAACAAAATGAAACAAGAAAGTACCTTGGTATGTGGCCAATGTTGGTCAGGAGAGACGTGCATTGTACAACCTTCTTTACCAGATTCCCATTCAACAACGAAACGAGCAAGAACTCCTGCACCAAAACTAAACCATAAACTCATTAATCCGACTGCCTCAATCCTAAACACTTTCCTCATCTGCTGGGAAAACTTATCCCCCATATCAGCAGCTCCTTTAACTCCAACAGTTGATTTAATATCACCATTTCCATTGGCTTCCTCCTGCTTGTCCTCTGCTTTTACTCCAAGCAATTTTCTCATTCCAAGGGCAAACATTCTGGCATTCGAAAGCCTTTGGATATCTGATACCAATTTCTTTATGCTATCAGCTTCAACAGACTGATAACTCAGAACAACGCCTTCTGGATCATATCGGATATGAGAATCTATATCCGATGTATTAGCTAGACGCACCCCTGAGCCCCATGGTGTATTGTTGCTTCCCCTTTGAAGATCCCATAGATCTCTGAAGTGCTGATCGTTTATCTTAACATCCCAATACATGGTTCCTGGTCTCCCAAGTCGGAGGCAGATGTGGTGCCATGAATTTCCATCAGATAATGGTAGTCGGAACCATATGTTAGAGGATACTTTTCGAAGGCCTATTTCTTCTACATATGGAATGTCAAGTGAATCCATTTGGCTAGTAAGTCTAGCATGCTTGATACTAAGGGAACAATGCCTAACCACGTGAAGCAGTGCCGAGATGTAAATACTAGATGGGGCATTCCCTTTATTAGCTTCAGCCACAAGTTTACCATAACTACACCCATAAGTTTTAACTGCTTCATTTGGAACAACTGCTTGGGATGAAGGTTGTTCACTGCTTGTTGGCTCCGAGATTCTTCTTTTCTTACGTACTTCAGTGTCCACTTCTAGGCATTGGAGAGATGGAAGCATGGCCAACATATCAGAAACCGTACGCTTTCTTGAACTTTTGTTGTTGTTGAGAACAAGCTCTTGACTTGGGCTGTGCGAAGTAGTTGCATCTGCTGAAGGTGCTGAAATTGCACCCTTAATCAGAAAGATCAATAAAGCAAAGCTAGTGCAAAATAATTTAAAAAGAAAAGAACGTGGTAATAAATTCATGTCAGTTGAGGAGTCTTACATACGGGAGATGAAATCCATGAGCTTGATCCATAAGATCTTAGGGACCCAAGAGCAGTCCTGGGCTCCGTAAGCTTTCCACCTGGTACGGCAATTCGAGTCCCTGCAGATATAGAGGGAGACAACATCCGAGATAATCGGTTCCCATTTAATGGATCACTTTGAAACCTCAACTGCTCTTCATCCATGGTTGTACTCAGAGAAGACAAATCCTGATCAGATTTTGACGCAGGCATCCTGCTTGCAGTTCCAGCTCTTCCTGGCCCTGAAGAAAGAGGCGTGATAGATTGGGCTAGGCCTCTAGCATTATACGATGGACCGCCATAATGGGGAGAAGAATTTGGGACTCGTGAAGTACTATTGACTTGGGAAATATGCATCCCTCCATCCCAATTTGGTGGTGCAGTTCCAGCCTTTATATTGTGTAGTTTTAGAGCACCAGAGCTATACTGAGATGCTGACGTAGAGAAACTTTGGACAGATAAAGGAGGTAAGGATGCTCCTTTTTCAAGGTCAAAGACCTCATCAACAACAGATGAGAAACTCGTCAAGGTGCCACCAAGGGACTGGTCAGAACTCTCCAGGGCTAGCTCAGAAACAAGACCATGTTCTACTGTCTGGTTAAGGCCTTCAGCATTAGGCAGAAGTGTTTGTAGCTTTCCCCAATCTAAAAGGCTAAAATCCATTTCATCTTCCAGCATCTGCATCTTATCCATGTCTATTTTCTTCATGAAAGTCACATGGTTCAAGTAGCTCAAGGAATGACCTCTTCCAGATGCATTCACTCTAGTAGTTTCAAGCAACTTAAACTGGGGTTTGAAATCCTTGTCAAGTTGCATCAGCAAAAAATATGAGCTCCCGCAATCAGGAAACCCTAGTAGCAACATATTGGAGTCACCACAAATATGCTTGGGGATTTTTACGGCGGCAGAATTATTATCATAGACCTGCAAGGGAATCACACATAGTGAAAACAAGATAAAGTCGTTTTTCTCTAACATAATAAAAATACATTAAAACAGATCGAGTTCATCATGAGATGATAACTTTTGGGACCAACAAGGTTATACCTCAAGGCCCAAAAACCTGCCAGATGACGCAAATAAACTCAATATACTTTTGCTTCTCAAGCTTATGAAAACTTCCGCTGCACCCATAGTACCCTGATTCAAGGCTTCTTCATATTCATGTAGTACAGGATGTGGGAGAATACTTTGGGAAGATTGAAGAAGGAAGCGACCGTTTCTGCATACATGCAATTGCACCCAAAAGAACAAGAAAGGGGATGAAGCAACTTATAAACACAAGATCATAGCCTATAATTTGTAGAGAAAAAAATCGATTATTAGCAATAATCAGTGAGGCACAAACCTTGTATTGATACCAAGAGCAAAAAATGAAGAACCGTATGCACGAATGCACAACACCTCCTGCCCCTCATACTCCTTGGTGCTGATTTTTCCATCCTTCTGCACATAGGATTTCATAATAAATGATCATTTGACATATTCACTATGAAAATATATTAGTCAGTACAGATCATCGATATCGAAAAAAATAAATATTTGTCCAGATAGCAGTTACCAAACTAACCTTATGGTCAGTATCAAGCTCATGATCAAGGGATTGTAGTCTAACATCACCAACTGATCGGAAAATCTGACCATTTTTGCTCAGCTCTCTCTGAATTTCCAGTAAGCGAGTAAACCTATTACAACAAATAGCTCTCAGCAGCAGCTTCTCAACATCAATGCAATTTTGGTCGATAGAAAATTCTGCTTCTTTCCCCGTCAATGGATCTAGAACAAAACTACTATGAAGACATTTGATCTGCTGGTCAGATCCAGGTTCAATTTTGAGAGAAGGGTTTGATCCCGAGTCAGATGACCCAGACCCCTTTCCTAATTCCAACCAATACATAATCTTTAAACCAGGAGTTTTTAAGCTAGCTGAATCAGCTTCTCCCTCTGGATTAAGCTGTGCAATCGAGGTCCCTGTTTGGCTCGTACTACCGTCAGATATAAGCTCAAAACGAATTGCATCTTTCCATCGACCTTGTCGTAGCACCTGCGCCTGCCTTATGACAGTGTCCATGGTTAAGGCAACACAAAGCTCATGTAGGACTAAATACAAAGTTGAAAATGGACTTTCGATAGCAGCCATTCGTCTCTCTAAATCATCACCCAACAGATGTCGCCGTGACTGTTCCAACTTAATTGGTCCACTCTTCTCACCAACGAGCAGCTCTAAATGCAAAATTCTCCAAAGCGACTGATGTCCACGATATCCCAGTGTTACCAAAACCTTGAATTCCCCATCCACACGAAGGATGACCGTGCCATCAGACACTTTGACCTCAGAGAATTCCTTAGGAATTGACTCTTCAAGTAACTTCGACCGAACAAGAGCATCCAATTTTCTTATAACCGGCCCTTGCTCCTCCTCTGTTAAAACACCCTGAACCCCAATATCCTCCACACACTTTGGCAATCGCTGATAATTTCCTGTAAGAAGAACTTGAATGGCAGAGGGAACATCATAAGCAGGAGCACGAGCTTGCTGAAGACCCTCATGCATGAAAAATAAAGAATCTGCTGCTTGAGTAAAACAAGTATCATGACTTGATAGAGTCGAAGTAAGCTGCTGGCAGTACTGTATGAGAGGAACCTGTAATATCAATATAGGAAACAAATGAATGAAGGATAAATAAAGACACAATTTACTCTTAACACATAAGTAGAACCAATAACTCGTAAGGTAAGTTGATTATAACATGTATCCCTAGATACAGGTTCTCTCTGTGAAAAATTAGCTAATAGGGAGTACAGGGAGAGTTTCTAGAAATTGCATCCTTCCTTTTCATCTGAAACATGGACTTGCCTGAACGAGTCTAATACTATCTTCAGATGTATTATTTTCCTAAAATTAGCTAAATTTCTCGAGTAAATATGTCCATAAACCATAACCACAATCCACTAAAACTACTCCTCTTTCTTTTTCAGGAAGACCCTTAAACCATATTACTACTCCCACAATGTTTCAGTTGATCTATAGATAAAATAATAATTGCACAGTGCTTCATCCCATCACACAATCTGCTAAATTTCTAATTTCTGAAAAGGGCCGCTTATAGACCAAATGATGATATTCACCTTTACGTAGTTAGTTAGTTACCCACATCTTGAAAAGATGTTCGCAACTTAAATACACTTTGGACATCCTTGCCTTTAGAATTCAAATATTTGATACCACCATTACTTAATGTTTCTACAAAATCCTAAAAGAGAAGCTTCTTGATAATCAAAGACAAAGATAGTGCCCGTATTGTGGAGGGCACTCTATGATCCACTAAACATCTCAAATTTGAGACTTGCTAAAAAAATCAGAGTCTTCCTTAGCAACTAAGATTGGCTCAAGAATCAAGAATTACCCAAGAATCAGCTAAAGACGAACAAATGATTAGTAAGAACCAACAGAATTCGCCCATGGCCAATCACAATTCATTTCGTCACGTGATACGCTACCACAACTGACCTGCTGACACCATTTCGCAAGGACGTTAAGCCGGAGCATGCGTTGCTGTGTCCTGACCAAGTACTTCATAAGACTGATCTTTTTCTCACTATCAGACAGCTCGTTTGACTTGGATTTCTCCACCAGCTCCTTGAGCGAGACGAACGATTCCTCCGCCGCTCGACTCATCAGGGTGGAGAACTCCACCGTCTGCTGCCCTAACTCCGACGCCATGCTACTGTAACTTCACTCGCTTCACGAATCTAATCACGAGATCTGAAATTAAGTGTTCATTACACAGATACGAACGTACGCCGACGCAGATTCAGAGAGACGGAGAGAGATTGCTTCCGTCCACTGCTAACTATACGAAGAATTTGGGAATTCCATTTTTCTGGAAACTAAATATAATCGGTCTAGTAGTTTCCATCCCATACTTTTATTCAATCAAAACATTGGACTCATAGTTTGAGAATAGTTTACTTTCTAATGTATATGTCGATAAAAAATAATCAAGTACTTAATTTAACACTTAAATACAAGAACAATATATTTAAAATATTTTTAATTCTTTTAAATTAATAGCAATGAAAAATATATATCTAAACTAAGATATAATATCAATTGTATAAAAATAAACTGTATATAATAAAAACATAGAGATTCTAAAATATATATATTATAAATATATGTTTTAAGAATATTTTCTCTTTATTTAACTTGAATTTACTTAATTTGAACTTTTTAAATTTTAACTCATCCTTCCACGCGTAACTTTTTCTGTCGTCTTTTTGATATATATATAAACTAAGATATAATATCAATTATATAAAAATAAACTGTATATAATTAAATATATATTTTAAGAATATTTTCTCTTTATTTAATTTGAATTTACTTAATTTTAACTTTTTAAATTTTAATTCATCTTTCCCCGCATTACTTTTTATGTCGTCTTTTTTACTAGACTAAATTGATCCATATATTTTCGGCTCTAATTTGCAATGAATGATCGATCATTAACAGTTTTACTAGATGGTGGGTTTTTCTACTATGCTCCACAACTATCATGTTTGTGATATTCTTTTTTATATATTTATATATTGTTCTAAAAGTGAATCTCATAGGATAATGATATTAATAATTGTATGATATAAATATTATGTGTAGTTAAAAAAAATTTATAATTTTTCATAGTTTTAAAAATTTATCTATATTACAATTAAATCAATCTTATTTGTAAAATATATATATAAGCATAATAGAAAAGCCCAGGCTAACCTCGAAAATTCATTATGATGCTAAAAAAGGCTTCCATTTATATTGTTTCCATGTTAATAGTTAGATGGTATGTATATTCGTGATTTAATTTATAATGATAAACATGATTATATGGCACATTGGCGCTAAAATTTATTATTGTTGTTGCAGCAGATAAAGAACTCATGAGATGATGATTGGATTAGACGTACCTACACGGAATGTAATACATTTGTGAATGTGCTTGCTCATAGAGGAGTTGTTTAAAGAAACACTATCTTATTTCAATAACCCGAGAAAATTAGTAGGTACCAGATATTACGATAGTAATACATACAATGCTGAAAATTATAGCGATGGTCAATTTGTAATTTAACACTTCAGATACCTCATCTAGTAATTATCAGTCTATCGTTAAAAACAAAATGACGATTATTGTAGCATCTTATTAATTCCATGAACTATAGTGTATGGAAGTCCGTCTAAACCTAACCTTCTAAATTATTTTTATCATAAGAATGTTGGAGCACGTGCCACTCGGAATGACTTGTTATGTATGTACATTTAAAATTGATAAAATTATTATATTAACTTATTATTTATGTTATGTGGTTGAAAATTTGATTATGAAAAATGGCATAACATTCCTAATACATAATTGATAATATTTAGTGATGGAATATATATATAGTGGGCCTTAAGGAAGGTGTAGCTATGTCCTCTATGTTAATGGCATGAATGGCTCTCTGTTATCTCTGCATTAATCACCACAATGATCACTATTCATTAAGGCTATCGATTATCAATAGATTCAATGCCAAAATCATATTCAAATTTTAATTGATGATATTGAATAAGAGGATTGAAGTTCAAAAATGTCTTTTTTATGAGACCCAATAATAGGTTGAGTATTGATATTATTTCTTCAAAATTGTAGGTAACATTAAAGAAAAAAATTCTATTATATTTTTGAAAAAATTACGAAGAGTTGAAACCGACTAAAATGAATGGAGGGAAATATTATCATTCTTCAAATTGACATTTTGGTGAATCTGAAATGAAAAAAACTCGACGGAAAAATAATACATTTTTATATTATTCAAAAGATAAGAAGCCCTTAAAGGATGAAGATATGAAATCCCCAATTGAAGACGTGTATCATTAATCTGGTATGAAAAAATTATATTAAAAAATGTGTATTTTTTCTTCATTTATTTATGTTTCTTTCTTTTGATTACTTTTTTTTCTTCATTTTCTACGTAGATAGAAGATTGCGAGCATGTTGATCAACTGGTGATTGATTATGGTTCTAATATGTACAAAGAAGACTCGAGTTATCTCCTAATATTCCCCGTAACCAAGGGCAACTCCCACTGTTCGAAGAACAACACATCGCTTTGCTTCCCTGCAAAAATCCCCCCATAATTCCGCGTTGAATCACATCACCACCGTTGTTGGAGCTCTCCATGGCTAGGTAAGGTATTAAACCGGTCCGGTCCGGTCCAATATGGACCGACTCCAAACACACCATGTTTATAAAGAGTTAACTAGTGTAAAAATCATAAGTATACTTCTCTGGAATTGGATTTGGAACTAGTTTATTATTCTTTTAAATGTAGTGTAAATCTACACTATAAACAGTATGGATCGGTTCAGTACCAAATCAAAACTGTTTTTGTAAAACTATTTCAAATTGATACGAAATTGATTTCAAACAGATCAATTCTTTTAAATTAAACTAATACAAAAAAACGGTCAACGCTAAACCAAAATTGTTTAAAACAACTCCAATCCAATCTAAATCGATCTAAACCGGACATATTCTATGCCCAACCAATGGCATTCTAATATATGGTTATGAGCAAATTTGACCCATCCCACCACGACTCAATCCATGTGTTGACTCATTTGGTCAATTGACACCCCTAATTTAAAATTAATTTCTCCACTTTTACGCTTCTAAATATGGATAATAAACAAATTTTATCTTTCCTAAATTTTAAATTCATTAGTAGTTGAAAAATATTAGTTAAAATAAATTAGATTTCATTTTAGACAAACTCATTCAAATTTCTCCAAAATATTTACTAAGCTTTATTTTTTATTTTCTAATTGTATTTCTTTTGGAAAAACTTACTTTCCTACAAAGAAAAAGGTTAAACCGAAGCATGTTAATTGTTAAGTGCTGCTCTCTCTCTCTAGGGTAGAAGCACGCCAACTCAAAGTAGAAACGGAAAACACATTCAGGAATTGTTTTCTCTTTTTCGGTTTCTCCATCCCCATCCATCCTTTCTCTTTCTTTAATTAATCTCCGTTTCTCTCTCCATCATTTCGTAGAAGCACGAAACTTGCAGGCTTCTATCGCGTTCCCTTCCCCAAACTACAAAACCCCCCTCCACCTCCCTCACGTAAAATCTCCAATCTCCCCCACCAAATCGATCCAAATTCATATCTTTCCATATACGCAGCCATTGTACCAGATCCAGTCCCTCCAAAGCTCTCGGCTTTTCCTCAAAGATTCATCCTCTCTGCGTGGTAGGTGGGTTCTTGCTATACATGCTCTACAAGTAAGACGACGGCGCGAAAAAGAAGAAGATGACGGGTCAGGCGGTGAAAGTGAAGAGGGAGAAGATAGAGGCATGCATGAAGTGCCCAATCTGTGATAAACTCTTGAAGGAAGCTACGACCATCTCTCTCTGTCTCCACACGTGTAAGTTCCCGCTTTTCTCGTGAATTTCTCTTCTTTCGTCTGTAATGGCGATGGTGGCTTTGATCTCTGCGTTATTCCAAACTTTGGTGCTTGTGATCAAATATTATTTTTTCCATTGTTGAGCTGATTCGGAGTTGTTAGATTGTCTGATATCTTATTTACGCTGCAATTGGCTTCCTGATTTGCTCGTCTTAGCATGTTATGCGTGTTTAATTACGTGGAAAAGAAAGAGTTCATGCTTGAATTGTTGACATGCATAAAATTTGACTGATTTCGGGCAAAAAGTGAGTATCTATTGCTAGTTTTGGTCGACTCGATGATCTCAGTTGATTTTTTTTTTTTCTTGCCATCTCAGATTAGGGAGTTAATTCATATACTTTAGTTAGTATAACACCTTAGATATATATAATATATTAACTGCTTGTACTTATACTAAAAGACTTTGCTTTATATGATACACAGTAACTTGGTCTGCTGGAAGTAATATTATTAGGCACTTCTTTAGTTTTTTAGTAGCTTATCTGTTTGAACTTGATTTACACTAGCTCATGCGCTTACCTAATTATTGGCTGTAACCCATATTACAATCAGTAAATGCTTTTGCTATATTATATATGAAAACTTGTGATCAGTTTATACAAAATTGTTGAAAGCTAACCCTACCCGGTAATCACGAGTTATTACATCTATTTCGCCCATTGGCTTAGTATATTATTTTCTAATTTTGCAGTAGAAACTCTTAGAAGCATGAAATCTGCAGCATAAAAAAGGTTTACAGTGATTTGAGTTTATAGCTTGAATGTAGATAACTTGTAATCCAACCCCAACCATTTTTTCTTAAAAAAGTAATGTTGAAGAAACCGATTACATATACATATCTTAGATATTTAGATAATTCTTTTTTCTCTTATCACCATTGAGTATATAATATATATGTTACATGGATGATCTTTCTTCCTTATTTCTGATGCTGAACAACGCTTTTTGCCAATTGCAGATTTTAAAGTATAGAGATATCCCTGCCAATTTTTCTCAGCTTTGCTTTGTTCTCGACCTAAACAAATCAGTGTTCTTTTTTCCCCTCACCTTTATAAGCAATGAGAAATAGCAGTAGAATGGCAGTTCTATTCTCATTACCTTGTGTTTTTGTGTCTTGATGTTCTTTGCATGAACAAGTTGAGGCATTAGAAACTAGTGTATTTGATTTATACAGCTCAAGACATACCATGTTAATGCTGTTAGGTTATATGCTATATTAGTGTTGGACATTATTAATAGTTATTTCTTATGACTAGTCCTCCTTTGCATGGATTTTCCGCATGAATGTTGAGGCATTATAAACTACCTCTCATTTGACTCATATAGCTCTGTTATGAAATGCTAAAGTTTCTGTCTTGGATGTTCTATTGGCGGATTGATAATAATCCATGAAAAATTACAACAACATTTATCTAATTTGGCTAAACAAACCAATATTTTTCAAGAAAAATTATGTTTGCTGCATGTTTTGACATTGCAATTCATCTTTTTAACTGTAAATTATAATGAATTAAAAACTCAAACTCTGTAACAGTTTGCAGGAAATGCATATGCAAGAAACTCTTAGTTGATGAGGTAGAAAGCTGCCCAGTATGCAACATCGATCTCGGGTGCGTCCCAGAGGAGAAGCTTCGGTTAGTCTCTTTACCTGAACAAACCAAACTTCCACTCATCGCAAGGTTTCAAAGTGCATGGACCCTCTTGAGGGCCAATTATTTAAATTCCACTTCCACTCTGATGGCAATAATTTTTGCTCAATTTTCAGGCCTGATCACACCTTACAAGATATAAGATCGAAGATCTTCCCTCTTAAAAGGAGGAAGATCAATGCTCCTGAAACCTTGCCTTCCGTGGCCATTCCTCCGCCCATGAAAAGGAAAGAGAGGTCGTTGTCTTCACTAGGGTTCATTGCTCCAAAGGTCTCGACTCAGAGTGGTACCACGGGCAAAAGAACAAAGGCCTTTGCAAGAAGAGTCTCGCGTGGGCCCAGTTTCATCATCGAAGAACAGAGTAAAAAGAGAGCGGATTTTGCAGAAGACATGGCAGAGGAATCGAGCTCATTGGATTCACTCGATAAAGTGAATAAAAAACAGGTTAGATTAGACAATACATCATGGGATCTTAGCTTCCTCCATTTCTGCAACATCAAAGGAATCAAAAGATTACATGGTTTTCGCAAATTCACAAGATTTCATTATGAAAATGATCAACAGTCAGTGGATATGCCACATCATCAATTTTCTGCAACTTCATAGGAACTGAAATACTAAATACTTTTACATGGATTTGAATCCTCTCCATTTGGTCAGATAATGATTTTTCCTGGGACTGATCAATGGATGAGATTCTGGTACATGAACAGTTTTTTTGGTTGGAGGTTATTTTTCATTTTTATTCTGATTCAAGTTTTTGAATGATGTGGTAGAATCCTATCCATTGATAATGACCAATGGCAAGACCAAATCCATTGATGGGCCATTAGTTTCGAAATTTAAACAATTGCCTATATATATATTGATTCTCACAATAAAAATATTGTCATAATTTGAATCCGCCATGCATTCATTCTTGCAGGAGTCATCCCCTGAAGACCCCTCGAACGAGCAAGAGCCCAATAAAGAAAACGATGCTGAAAACAAAGTTAAACTTGATCAGTGGACCCCGCTAAATTGCCTCGTTGAGGCTGCTAATCGAACTAAAACCTCTAAACTTAGCTCGCCACTCACTTCTCTTCTTGAAGCCTCCAATGGAACCAAAACCCATAAAGGGGTTTCTATTTCCAAAACAGAACCCTCTAGTATTCCCGACAGCCGAGCTAAAGCGGAACATCCAATTGCTCCTGGTATCGTCCTCGGTTTATCAAAGACTAAGTCAAAGGAACCTAGAGGGAAAACAAAGCCTCGTGACAATAAGAACGAAGGATCTTCACTAACGGGACCCGCTAAGAGAAAGCGAGTTCACAAGAAGGCAACTGCATCTGAAGATCTGAGCAACTCCATGCAACTCCTTGTTGATGCTTCTCCGTGGAAATGCAACCGACGAGATCTTCCGATTTGGTTCTCTTTGGTTGCTTCCAAGGATCAGTATGTTGCACACTTACGTATCTACTTAATCTATAGAGGCTCGGTTCTTTTGAGTTTTGCCTTCAGAATTTTCTTGGTTGCTAATAATATCGTCTTAATTGGCTCTCAGGAAAGGAGAGGTTTCATTGCCTCAGATATCAACATGTTTCTTGAGGATCAAGTAAGTCTCTTTGGTTTCATTAATTGATAGCTTTTTACCCAGTTAGTTTTGTTAGGAATTTTTTTAATCTTGTTACCTTGATTACCGTTATTGCATGCATTTAAAGCAATGCTTCCAATTAAGTCACTACCAGAATAGTCAGGAATGCGAAAACATGAAATGCTCTAAAACCGACCGATAACTGCTCATTAAACCCGAAATTTGTTGGTTTCTTCCTCATTGGGATTTTCCCCATTTTGTGCTTCGCTACTAAAGATCTGTGTTCTTTCGCAGGGACGGTAGTGTTCCTGTCTCAATTATCCAAAAGTACATTGTGCAAAAACTCCACCTGAACAGTGAATCCGAGGTAACCATAACTCGTGTCACTTTAAAAATGTGATCTTGACTCTTTAGTTATTACGCTCTTAGGGACCGTTTGGATCATTGCATTGCAAGAGCAAGCTTAAGGTTTTCTTTTATATTACTGCTGGACAATTATCCTTCACATTGCTGCACCTACCAAATATAACAGAATAATATTACCCTTAATCTTGCATTACAAGTTACAACTGTCCAAACGGCCCCTCCTAACCGTAAGCTTCTAATAGAGTTTGGTGTTTATCCCGGTAGGTTGAGATCCTATGCCAAGGACAGCCCGTGCTTCCAACGCTTCAACTGCACCACCTGATGGATTTTTGGTTCCGAACAGCACCTGCAACAACAAAGCGGGTTAGTGCAACGGTTGGAACATCTGCCAAGGATTTCGTCATGGTCTTGTCTTATGGTCGGAAAGTCCATCCCCCGTGAAGTGAATCGTCCCTCCATCTTTACTATTTCATATCATATATTTACAGATAGTTGATTTTCCTTGATCAGAGTTTAGAATGGTGGTGTTGTTGTAACTTGAGTTGTCTGCCCCCCAAGATTTCTTCTTTTACAGTCTGATGTGTTGTATTAATATAGGTGCCTTGTGTATGAAGATAACGAACATCATTCAATGGAAAAGTTCACAATTTTCGAACAATGTGTAGTTTGTCTCATTGGTTAGCTCAAGTGTCTTTATGGTGGGTGCATTTTATGCTTTTGTTGTGCAATGTATGCTTTTATCTTAATTATCGATGTATATATATAAGACAATTTTAATAAGAGTTATAGAATTTTGACAAGTAATAAAATATGTGAGTTACATGTTAAAATGAAGTTGTTTTATTGGTCCATTTCAACTTTATCAATTTCATGTAGATTAATATAATCACTTAAGAATCCTTCAACCAATGAGTTATTGTCTATTTCATTTGTTTGTCCATTTTTTTCCCTAGTAATAATACCAATCATACTCTATCTATAAACATTAAAAAGATTGTTATTTTTGGTCCATTAAAATTATCAAATTGGTAAAAAGAATATCAAATTTATATTTAGTTTGATTTTCGGTAAATATAAGTATATGTATTTTTATTACTGATAAATCCATAGAGAGACATTTTTTTTATTCATCTGTCTTGAACTTCGTGAAAAACTCCATTCTATCTCTCCCTCGTTATGAACAAAATATGGATTAAGTGGAAGAGAGTTGACTGAGTGGTAAAGTCGTGGAAACACTCGTTTCTTTCCTATTTTGGACTTTAGCTTCACAGAACAATATGTACTGCTGAAAAACAGAAGAATTGAAATGCTTGGTCCGCGTAAATGCTTAGGGTAGAGTTATGGTTTTACCCTTCTTAATCTAGCATTGTGAGTTGTGACTCTTCTGACTATGTCAAAATGCGACCAGACCGACAGCCCACCACTTGAAGTTGCTTTGCTCTCGCTCGGCTCATTCCCACCAGTCTTCTTCCAATTAGAATCCATTTGCAGAATTTCACCTAGTTCGAACCTTACTGACCCTATCGGGCAGTTACTCTACGTCGAGGACTCCGTCAGCTTCTGTCTTTCCATTCTCTCTCAACTCTTAGCAATGTAGGTTCAAGTCAAACTTTTGGCTTGATACAAGCTGGGCTCATGGCGTTTAACGCGAGCTTCCCATGTAGTTGTTAGCTCGTTTTTGGCAGATCTTATCGGGTGTTCATAATCTGGAGTAAAATGATTTGAACATTTGCATGCTGGTACCAAAAACTGATGCATTACCACTTGGCTATACTCCACACAACCTGGTTGGACGGTAGAACAGGAGAGGGGGGAAATGGAGAAACAGGGCTCGAAAAACGAGTCGTGCAAGAACGCGGGGATATAGCAAGGTTTAACATATTAACTTGAGATTTATTTATTTTGATGATAATACTTCATTCATCATCGTCACTGTCAAATTTGTATAATATTTTTTTTTTTCTGAAACCTCGTTTATGCAGAAAACTCATCATAAAATGATATTTTATTCTGGCAAAAAAATGATATTTTATAAAAAATAATTATATGTAAGATAAAATGTATCAAATGCAATAGTATATGTTATCCAAGCCAAAAGTAATAGTATTATCTATATACCAATATATTATTTGTGTTGGGTCCTCACCCCCAATTAGGGCTGGCGATGGTGAGGGTATGGTGCGAATAGCACTAATACCATAATCATACCATATTTTTTTCCACTCATACCATAACCATAACCAAAACCACTGCGGTTATGATTCTTCATACCATCACCATAACCATAACCATGGTTTTTAACCACGATTAAACCATTTAACCACAATCATTCAAAATAATACAACATCATTGTTTCATACAAGAAAAGTAAACATACATTCATTGTTTCATACACTAAATCTAAATTAAACATAACTTCATTGTTTCACTTAATTAAAAAAACACATCTTCAATCGCCTATCAGTTGTGATCTTCGATCCTCATTCACCATCACTTCCAATCGTGGTTACCTAATAATAAGAAATATAGACAAAAAAATGGTGGGTGGGAAAGAGAACGGAATAAGAATTATAATATTTGACTAATAATTAAAGTATAATAATACTGTATATATATTATATATATAATAATATAAGTATTAGTAATATATGTATTAATATTACATATATAGAGGTGATGGTTATATCCGCGGTTCTAGACCGAATACCATAACCATAACCATTGCGGTTACAAGATTCATCACCATAACCGCCCCTCACCATAATGGTGCGGTTAACCATTGCGGTAAATGGTGCGAATAACCATGGTTATTTGATTTTCACCGTACCATTGCCGGCCCTACCCCCAATAGACATTTTTTGCACCTTTTCATTTTATTAACAAAAAATATATTATATTTAATTCCTATATTTTATAAAATTAATAATTTAGTCATTACTATATTTGAGAAACATTATTTATCTTTAATATTATTACTAAATTATTATTTAAATTTTGTTATTTTTTTAAGGTCGCTTAATCGGCATGTCATAGTAATTATAATTAACTTGCAGTCTAATATGCATATCAATTTAAGTCAGCCCTATCATTCTCATCCCGTTCAAATTTCGGATACATGTAAAAAAAATTATTCAACGAATTATATAGATCGAGTGATATATGTTCCGCCTGTTGAGATTTTTCTATCACATAGATCAGCCACTTACCAAATTATATATATAACAAGTCAAAAAATGGGTGAAATGTGGTTCTTGAAGTTTGACCACGTACAACTAACATTTTACTCATCATCCAATATTTATGGACTCAAACTATTAATTTAGTTCTTCTATTTGTTAATCCAATCACATTGTGTACAACCTAATTAATGTTAACTAAATATTTTTGTAAATTCAAGTCTAAACTTAATATTTTTGTGATTTAATTTTATCTTTATTGTTAAGGGAATGGCTAAAATAATGTCGAGTGTATATACACTCGAATTCCTAGCCACTGGATTGAAACCACTAAAATCTAGGCGCGTCAGTATCTATCCTTTTTTTTCACTGAATTTTCAAATTCGCTCTCCAGTCTTCAGTAATTTCTCTCTTTTCTCACGGACTCCAATGAACTGCTACTATTCACGTTTTTTTCCATCTTAATTCTTATGCTATTAGAGCATCCACAGTATTACGTAAAGATTACGTAAACATGGGTCATACATGTTTATTTAAGTAAAGCAACAAAAACTATCTACAGTGGTTTTACATAGCATTCCTTAAAGATAGGACCCACACGTAAATTTATGTTTTTACATAAAGCATTCCTTAAATTTAAGTAATGCACTATGTATTACGTAACCAATTTTTTATTATAAATTAATTCATTTTATAATTAATGCTAATATCTTATTGGTGGTTGTTGGAAAATCTAATAATAAAATATATTTAAGGAATATGTTTAAGTAATACGATTGCAGAGAAAATATTTTTTACTTGTGTCTTAAATTTACGTATTACTTAAAGTGTACATAAATGTCTACGTGGCAACTTTAAAGAATACATTTTATGTAAAACCATTGTGGATGCTCTTATTTACTTATATTTTTCCCGAATTCTACCTTAAGTTTATTAAAAAAAAACAAAGTCCTATCACCTAGCGCTCATCCTTTTATATATATATATATATATCATTTATTAATTTAATTGCAAAAATACGTTTATTTTTTTTAATAACAAACTATTATTTTAGAAATTAAGAATAAATGTTAATTTAAATATTTAAAAAATATTGGGATATCAAAAAAATTATAAACCCTAAAACCCAAAAAATTATAGATTAACCTTAGAGAGCAAATTAATACGAGTGTACCATTTTTCATTTAAAATTTACCCAACATAATAAGTTGATATATATATATATATATTAAAATGTGTAAATATTTAATTATAACAGATTGAAAAAATAAATAAAAATAACAAACATTTCTTTTTAATATATATATATATATATATATATATATAAGTAAATGATAATAATAAAACTGTAAAAACTATAATAAAACTATATAAGACAAAAAAGAATTTGGAGTTAGATTTTTTTTTTTTTTGTGGCCATTAGATTTTTTTTAAAATAAACTTAATGAAGAATTCGGGCAAAGAAAAAAAAACATAAGATTATTATAAAAAAAAACTAAGTGAATGGCTAATTAGAATCTGTGAGAAAAGAGAGAGAAATCACGGGAGAGAGGAGAGAGAATTTGAAAATTCAGTAGAAAAAGTGGATAGATGCGCGTGTATAGTGGTTTTAATCTAGTGGCTAGGAATTCGAGTGTATATACACTCGACCCTATTTTAGCCATTCCCTATTGTTAAATCAAATTTTGTTGGTATTGTGATATTGTATATAATTACGTTTGTATAGATCAAATTTGTCCATTGATGACTCTAAGTAGTTAAGAACAAGTTTACATTCTTGACACCTCAAGTTGATGAGTTTGATACAATTGAGCTGTTAATGACCAACGTAATGCTCGACCCAACTCATTTATATATTAACTATAAGGCTAACTTATTACCGTAAATGAAGACATTAGTTAATTTTTTACTTAATTATCCTCTTCTCTTTCTCATGTTTTGAATTACGTTATGTCGCTCTTCTCTATCACATAGATTCGTTTCTCACAACGAATCAACTTGCCCATATTTTACTTTGATTAATTATAAATATTAGTAAACTTAATGTAGATTATATATCTTGAAATTTAATTAAATGATCGATGCGCGTGCAACGCACGCGTTAATAACTAGTACATTATTATATACATATGATCAACGTATTTCAAATTAGGGTAATAGTAATTAATAATTATAAATCAAAATAATGTGTTTTTATCTAGATAATGGTGTGTGAGAAAGAATGTATCAAGTATAATCTAAAATAGAAAAAAAAAAAATATAGGTTATCCAAACCAAAAACAACAGTTAATACGAAATGATATAATATATTTGTTATCATGTACATATGATTAATTATTTTAAACTAATGCAATATATTAATTAATAGTTATAAATAAAAATACAAATAACAATTACTTTTAAAACATACTGCTAGGTCCACTACCAAAGAATTTATTTTAATAGTGCTTTTATAAAAAAGAAATAGTAAATAAATTTAACACGTCTATAATAAATATATGATATAATAATAAATGTTTGTATAACTTTTAAATTTAAGTTGCATACTATTATCTAACATAATACTATAACCATCTATACATTTCTAAGTAACATATTTATTTATTTTTTAAAAATATATTGCTTAATTTAAATTAATTTTATTATTAATTATATAATACATACACAGACTATATAGTATTTACAGAATTTATATTATCATATTTTATGCTTATTAACAAATAAAATTTTAGAGTTTGATTTTTTTTATATATTAATAATTGAAGTAATTTTTTACCGAGTACTCATAGTGCAGGCAATCTCCACAAACCCTATTTTTTTAAATATCATTTGCTTTAGATCCTTATACATATATGATACCTAAAATTATAAAAATAAATAAATAAGAAAATACAATTAATGATATACATTCCATGCAAAGCACATGAGTTATTTATAATTTATTAGTTTAAATTGTTAAAACTACTATTACCCTCATCATTTTTTAATATATGAATTTTGATCAAATTACTATTCATACTTAATTTTTTAAAATTGGATTCCTAAAATTTCAATTTATGAGCAAATTATTGAGTCTATTACAATTTTTATCAATTAGGACTTAAAAGGAGCATTATTTGACCACACGGGTCTTTTGACGTGAACTCAAAATAAATTCGGTAACAAATTGAAATGATTACAGTGAAATAATTTTAATTGGACCTACACTCAATTTCAACGGCTTATATCAATTGATCGTCATATTGAATGTATTCCACTGCAATTCTTTCGTTTTATTAGTGAATCTATCTTAAGTACACACCGAATAAGTTCATGTAACTAACACTTGCTTCATTTCTATTAAATTTGACAAAATTATAACAAATCTATAGCAACAACTGTTAGCATATGGTGATTGGGCGCCGTAAATGGAAGTCCATTAATATGTATATGTTACCTAAGAAATTGGGGAAATGTCATATTAGAGAAATTGAGTTTGACCAAAATCTCAATTGACATGAGAGGCCCAAAATTGGGCCTTCCTTATACTATATAGGCCGGCCGAAACATGTGTATGGGCAAAGTGGACTGCTCATCCTATAAATAGGGAGTGCTAGGGTGTGCCATTTGTGGTCATTTGAGAGAAAAACCATTCCTCCCTAACACACTAGTTTCGGCCGAACCACCTACACCACTAAGGGTGTGCCAATTTGTTTTGAGCAAAACACTCCAAAGATTTATTTATGCCAAAAATCGATCAGGGGCTTTGCTGATGAAGACTATACCATGTAGGACTATTAGGGTTGTTTGTACATGGTCAATTAAGAGTTATTTGCGCACGAGAATTAGGTAGATCTTACGTGTATTTATTTAAAACCTTGTCGTTACAAATACTTTAATCATATTCTGTCAGAAATTGCAAACTCTTCTATTAAGTGTTAACCATTGAATAGTCAGGAAAAAACCGCTAGTTTTGAAAAGAAAAGAAATTGAGATTACTACAAACGAGTGTTTTTTTTATAATTAAAACGTAGTAATCCCACGTCATAAGCCGAAAATAAAGCAATATATAAGGTTAATAATCTATAAACGGTCTGAAGTTTGCCCTATGATAAAAATTGGAGTTTGATGTTTAAATTGAGGATTTCGGTGTGATCATTTTAGAGACTTCAACCCGACGAAACTGACTGTCAAATTCAATCTTTCATACACGCTCCCTTCTCGTCACCTTGCCACCTAAGAAGCTGACAACATGCGCGCAAGTAAATTTCGCTATGTTGTCGCTGTAAATTGCTCAACAATACTTTGCTGGAAACATTTTCTTTTGGATGTTTAACTTTTAGGTGAAATTCGGCGATTTTGTGAAAAGTAAAGAGTTATGGATTATACGTGGGTGACTAGGTTGATGAAAATGATTGAAGAGAGATAAAAAAAAGGAAATGCGCGGATACACCAAATTTCAATAAAAAATGAAATCTAGGACTGTCTATTTTAACATTTCAAAAACTTTAAACACCAAATTTTAACATGGGCAAATTTCAGAGAATTTATAGGTTGTTAACTCCAATATATACGTCTGCATATCAGTGGCGGATGCAGGATTTGAATAATAGGGGACACTTTTAAAAAAAATTGTATTAAAAAAATAATGATATTTTTACTATAAAAAATTATTGGAAAATTTAATAAGTCATGATACATGCTAAGTTATAATGCACACAATTTGACGTTATATCTTCTTATATGAAAGTGACCAAACAATCGTTCAGGAGTTGATCACTTATTCTAGTCTGAAGTTTATTATTTTTGTAATGCATAGTTAAAAATAATATTTTTACACTTGTTGGATCTACTGTGAGCAAATAAACTTAATAAAATGTGATACGTTTTGTAGTCTTAACAGAGTATTTTTATAATTCATTTACTATTTGTTTTGATTTAGAAATAATAAATATTTACAAAATTAATCACTTTTAGGTATAAAAAAGAAGAAAATTAGAGGAAAACATGAGTTTAACGGTGATAAAACTTTGAGTATAAGTATATACATATAAAAAAAATTTTAAAAAAAAAAAATCAAAATAATGGGGACATTTTGTTACCATGCTAAAGGGCTGGAGCCGCCACTGCTGCATATAGAGGAAAGACATTATAACTGAAGTTGAGTTATTAGTGATTAAATGAAAGAGATGCTAAGTGTAGCAATGTGGGGAGAAGGTTGAGGATAATGCGGTATTGTATTAGATAGATTGCAACTTTCGAGTTTATCTACATTACCTGAATTTGGAATCATATAACAGAAATTAATGGAAAAATAAATGAAGACGAGGGACCAAGTCAATAGAGGCATGTTGAGTGATTTGACTAAAGATACTAGACATAAACTATTGGTCATGATAAGTATAGGTCAATATTGGTTCAAAGTCCGGGTGCATGGGCTTGATCCGTCGGTTGAACCCGATCTGGATGTCGCATTCTTTGGCAAAAACAATTAAGATATTCAAGAGCAGGGTAAAGCAAAAGACTTGAGGAGTTCGAAATTTCGAGAAGCCCGACTCGATCTCGGTCGGGCAAAACTTCTTCTCTAATCTCGGGCTTGGACTTTTTACTTAAAATTTTAAAAGGTTCGAACCGTCCTGACTTTAGTTCATATATATATTTTGGTGTTTGGACATAGATGGATTTGTAATGAATCATAGTCTATAGACTACCAGTTTGAAATGATGTTTTTTCGGATTTGATCATGTTTTGAAATGGTGTTTTTCCAAGTTTGTGGCATTTGAAATTGTGTTTTTTGGGTTTGATAGTATTTAAAGTAGTGTTTTTCCAAGTTTGTAGTGTTTGAAATGATATTTTTCCAGGTTTTTATTTAAATTTCGAGCTAACCCAAGTCTATTCCGAAATGAAATCCATGACTTTTTCCTTGTATTCAGACTCGAGTTAATGAATAATAAGCCCGAAAATTTCAAATTCGAGCATTTTTTTTAACGAGAAGCTCAACCCATCCCTCCGAGTTCAGCCCTAGTTATAAGGCTTTGATATCTGTATTGTTGATAGACTCATAAATCACTTTCAATATCCTATAGGGTTATTCTTGGCATCTCATATGGTCCATAAGGACTAAGAAGAATGTTTATGTGATCTTCGGTGTATCAGATACGAGTCATTAGTCTTTGGGTATCATCAAATCATGGTTATTATTTATTACTCCACTCTATAGAGCGATATGTTTACCTGCCGAGCATTGATAATAAAGTTGATTCTAAACAGATCGTCCAAGTAATTAGAAAATGAATTTTACTATATATAAGTAAGTAAAGTAACTATATGTTTCGATTTTACTTTGTTAATTAGAGTATCACGATGGTTTAATCACAGTAGGTTTAGCATAAAAATTGCACAATGTGGTCTAATACCGACTCCGTTGTCAAAACATGAGATATCGTATCGACCATTGTATGTTTAGTGTAGCTACATGATATGTTTATTTATAGTTGACTTCCTGTTAATATTTTCCTGATCAAATTTTATCAGAATTTTATATATATTTTTTTTACTATTGGATTCTATTATATCCCTACTACTTGTAACAATCACCGTTTCGTGAATATTAGACTTACAACCACGAAAGATGGATCTTAATGTAATTACATGAGAGACCAATTCGATATGTTCATCTAGAATCAACTTCCAATTAATATTTCACTGACCAATTCTCGTTGGAATTTTCCGATTTTTGGAACATTGGATTCTATCATAACACTACTACCCATAACAATCATCGTTTCATGTATCCATTATAATTACGAACACAAAATATGGATCTAATTCACGAGAAACTCGTTTGATGATGGTCACGACTAGTATGATTTCAACTGCCAAAATATCTTTGCCCGCTCCACAGAATTTCCCGAGAGGATATTCATTTGAAAGCTTACTTCCTTTAGCACAATTATATCAAAGTATAACATTGATCGACTCAAAGAATCGCAAGTTATAGGCATTGCAAGTCAGGTTAGAAACACACCCAACCTCATGTTCATGGCCCTAAATCCAAATCTCACACTATCCATACTTTAGAGGCCTATTTCTAGCCGTAGATCAAAGTCTGATCAAACGGACCATATTCAAATTCGAACAATTTTCTGAATCCTCGTGACCCCTATTCCAACCAATCAGCGCTCTCCATTTTGTTCTCTATCTCATATTTAACACTCCCTAAGCCGTAATTTCTCTACAGCTCTCTCTCTCCCTATTTATCAAATCAACAAGAGATTCTCGATTCTCATTTAAAAAATTCCTGCGATGGCTGCCGTAGACGAGACGATTCCAACAGTCGTCGACGAAGTCCCGGCGTCCGAGCCGGAGAAGGTCGAAACTGAAGCCAAGGCGGAGGTGGCGAAGCCGAAGGCTAAGAAGTCCGCCGCTCCGAGGAAGCGATCACTGTCGTCTCATCCTCCTTTCCTCGTGGTAATTTCAATCGTCCTGAGCTCTATCTGCAGAACTCTAATTTCGATCATGATTCAATCGCATAATCCTCACGGGGCCCTAATTTTGCTATGTTGATGGATTGTTATCACTCGTAATGCTTAAGATAGAGGCCTGATTATACTGTTTGGTTCGTGTTGATAGATTATCAGTGATGCGATCGTGACTCTGAAGGAGAAGACCGGATCGAGCCAGTACGCTATTCAGAAGTTCGCTGAGGAGAAGCACAAGCAGTTGCCGAGCAACTTTAAGAAGCTATTGCTAGTTCATTTGAAGCGTCTTGTGGCTTCTGGAAAGATCGTGAAGGTGAAGAGCTCATACAAGCTGCCACCGACTAAGGCTCCCGCCGCCCCTGCTAAGAAGGCGGCAACCAAGCCGAAAACAGTTGCCAAGCCGAAAGCTACGGCTAAGCCGAAACCCAAGCCGAAGGCAGCTGTGAAGACGAAGGCCAAGGCGGCTCCCAAGCCGAAGCCAGCTGCTAAGCCGAAAGCCAAGGCAACTCCCAAGCCGAAGCCAGCTGCCAAGCCCAAAGCCAAGGCGGCGACAATAGCTGCTGCCAAGACTAAAGCCAAGCCCAAGGCGGCTGCTGCTCCTGTTAAGAGAAAAGCTCCGGAGAAGCCGAAGGCAGTGAAGCCAGCTGCCAAGTCAGCTCGGACATCAACACGAACCTCGCCTGCAAAGAAAGCTGTGAAACCAGCGGCCAAAGCGAAGAAGGCACCAGAGAAGAGGCTGCCGGTAAAGAAAACTCCGGCGCGAAAGGCAAAGAAGTGATGATCCTTTTGTTATAGTAATTGAATTGTGTAAATTGGTAGCATGAATATGGACAAGACGACCAAGAATGTTCCGTTTGGGAATCAGAAGATTAGGGTTCTGACTCGAAGTTAGGCCTCATATACCATCATCATCATCACCACCACCACTGCACGTTAGAGGTTCTTTGTTTATGGATATACACCAACATCGTGTGATTGCTTTGTCGGCGACATTTTTCTTAGTTTGATTCTTTTTACTAGATGTAAACTTAGATCTTGAATGAAAAGAGGTTCGCTTTTTCACTTCCGTGGATGGACGGTCATTCCATCTCCACCCCACCCACCAACAGCAAACGCATTCAATTGATTGGTGGAGGTTCGCTTTTGCACTATTGTTCAAGCCAGATTGATTGGTTGAGGTAGTAATAAAGTTTTCCATAAATAGATACTTTCGTCATGAATTACACCGACTACTATAAGTCCACGTTTGTTTACCGGGTATTGTGATATCCTAGTACTAGTATTAGCTATTACATGTTTAATTAATGCATGCTTAGCTAATACAATGTTTGATTGTGTCATATATTAGGATATTCTAATACAATGACTAATAGATCTAAATACCCCTAAATAGATATTCATTTTTTAATTGAGGGTCGCCGGAATCCGGCCGGAGTCTGGCCGGGGGTTGCCGGTGGCCGTTGTTATGAGTCGAAGTTGGGGTAGTTGTATATATTAAATAAGGTAAGTAATTTTGAGTTTGATATTAATTAGTATATCACTTTTAGTTGGTATAATCTAATACCTAATTCCTCATATAATTGAGTATTAGCTAATACCAAGTGTAAATAAACAAGGTATTAACTAATACCGGTATTAATATCGCAATACTGTCAAACAAATGTGCACTAACCATCAATATGGTCAAATTTGAAGAACTTCAATAAGAGGAGAAATTGAGTCAAATAGAGTTTAAGTGTGTGCAAATTGAGTCGAGAGAGCTTGTGTAAGTGCGTGGAAAACATTGAGTGAGGTAACTATAATTGGATAGTGTTGTATCTTGTCTAGTTTGAAAATAAAGTTTTTACCAAAATAGACTTATATGGACAACCAAATACCAATATAGACTGGAAAAAAAAAACCCGAGTTCCCCCAACCCGACCAAGCATTTTAAAAAAAAACTACTTGGCCAAATAGTTTTTTTTTTTCTTCAAACAAATTCGATTTTTTTTAACTCATTATTTCTTTCTCTATTTATACATACAACATTAACTATCTAACTCGAACCCGTTGGAGACGCCGCCTTGGGAAGGGATTTAACCTTAACGCTCCCGGTCTGAAATTGCGAAAGCAATGTAAATATATCAAAAACTCATGGCCAATACGGGTGGTCAAGGCTCATGGGCCATTACGGGTGGTGATGCAGGCGGAATCGATTAGAGTTCGAAGTTTTTTTTTGCCGTGAATAGTGTTTTTCGGACGGATGTTCGGATTTTGGTACGTGAATAGTATTTTTCGATCGGAAATGGGGTTCCGGTTGAATATCACGGCTACGTCGTGTTATATGCTGCGTTTTGGCCAAATTCCATCATATGAAGCCTCAAAATCGCGTTTTATGTTATTTCGGGTCATTTTTGCAGTTTTCAATTTATTCAAGATCTGTTCGTTATTTTCAGTTATTTCATAAATTAGGGTTTTCTATTTAAGACATTGTTGGCCGAATTTTACAGTCAGTTTATTGATAAATCAGAAAATCGAGGTTTTTCCTAAACCCTACATTCGATTTCGTATTGCTTTCGATTTCTGCGCATCTATCCCACCATCACGCTGCATTAGGTGGTCAAGGTCAATGACAGAGTTGAAATATTATGATTTCCTCTTTTCGAATGTAATATGTGTTAATAAGTTATGACTATTTGTAACATTTATTTACTCCAAATTGTTCGTCGTTTCTAATATTCGAAATGCCCCAAAAAAAAGTTCATAAAGTATGTGAACGTAAAAACGTAAATTTAGAGTAATTCGTATAAAATTCTACGATACTTCAATTTCGTCGCCGTTGCGAATTTATATAGTTAAGGTTGTATGTATATATAGAGAAATAAATAATGAGTTTAAAAAAAAAAAAATCAAATTTGTTTGAAAAAAAAAAAAACTACTTGGCTGAGTTGTAGGGACCTGGCCAAGTAGTTTTTTTTTTTTTAATTGCTTGGCATGGTTCCTCCAACCCGGCCAGCCTTATATTTGTAATTAGTTTTTTTTTTTTTTGCCGGCCTATATTTGGTTGTCCATGTAGCCCTGTTTTGGTAAAAAACTCTTGAAAATGGAGTTTAGGAAGTTGTCTTGGTTTGCTTTAATAAAGTGTATATTTCGACTTAACTGGGTACTTAGTTTTCTTTGTGTAGCTTTATGGCATTAACCTAAAAAATGGTGGATAATTGTTATTGATTACCCTCCGAAATTTAAGTCAGTAGTGGATAATGAGAATAATAATCAAATATGTATGAAAATACTTAAGTATTTATAGGGAAGTTTAACCGAATTTAAATGGCGGCTATTCCTTGGAAGGGGTTTTCCCGTATGGCTGCAGAAACAGATGATAAGTAGCTCGCCACCTCCTGATTCCTTCAAATGAGAGGTTTTATATAGTCGACACAAACTGCCTGCCACCTCACCATTATTTAGGGATGAAGGTTTCTTCAAAGAGGTGATGACAAGTAGCTAACCACTTTACCATTCCTTAAGAGGTGGTTTCTTCTTGAGGTTGAGTCGTCGTCTCTTCTTCTTTCTTTAAGAGGAAGAGTTTCAGATGAGAGACGTTGCTTCTCCTCGAATATCGTCTTGGCTGACGCCAGACTTCAAAAAGGGTGTCGACCTTTTATCTCCATCTGTACATTTCAGACCTAAATAGTCGTCGACTTCTACTCTGGGTTCCAGACTTTAACGTTCCCGACTCACCCGTTGTCGACTTCAGATTATCTTGAATTATAACCTAATACTTGCCCCCCGAGACATGAGTCGTTGACCTTATCTTGATAAAGGAAATGGTTTGTGTCCAGTATCATTCCTTTATTCCCAAGATCTTTTGGCGGAATCTTCCCAATGCGTCGAGGCGTTGGCTATTCACTTTGGTCATGTGACCATTGGGATGACTTGGGGAACTCAAGAGTCACCTTCTTTTGCATTCGAAATTTCCAACGGTAACCTTTTGAGAATCTTCAGGAAGAAGTTTTGCCCGAGTGTCTCTTCATTGATACAAATTTGAGAAGTTACCGTTTGGCGGTTGCTTCTAGTTTAAATTATGGAATTTACTTCTGCTCAACTTCACTTGCTCTCTTGCTCTTGAATTTTTACTAATGGCGAAAAAGTATAACACATACTTTATCAATCCCAACTCGCCACACTCGTGTTCTCCGGTGGACAAGATTCTTGTCAGAGTCGCCATTTATGGTCCACAAAATTCCCTTCAAGATGCGTCTTTTCTCAAATCTCTTGTGAAAACTCATATTGCGTCTGGTATTCCTTCAAGTAAATTTTCTGGCTTTTTTCCTCCTGCAATTTCGAGCCTTAAGAGAAATAAACTCTCGGGTCAGGCTTTCATGGAGGCGGTGACCATGGTCAATCTCACTGATAAGGATGGGCCTAGATATGGCAGTGACCTCCATGAGCAGCATTTTCCCTTGGAAGGGGAGGTCAACGTTTACTCCCAGCAGATCGACGCCGGACTTCGATTCTCTATTTGCCATGATCTTTCAGAAGTTTGTGAACATTACGGGCTTCACCATGCCAGTTTTCGGTTAACGCCATCCGCTTCCGGGTAGGCTTTCGCCGCCTTTGCGACGCCCAAGGCTGGCGTTACATTTTCCAGGTCTTCAGATGTTTTTATCTTTTGGAATGAAACGATAAAGGGGTTTTTGCTTTTAAACCTCGATGACCAAAGGGCGACAAGCCTTTCTTTGGGAAATTTAATAGGGCATTCGTATAAGGGTTGAAGTCCTTTAATGCCAATTTAAAATATTATTATTTGTTTTGTCGGGTCGGTGTAATTTGGCACATCATCCTGCCTATCAGTAGATATGTCCCGCCTTCACTGAAGGGATTGAGTAATGAAGAGTTCTTGGTGATAAAGAAGATTCATGTTGACTTTACCAGAGTTTTTGACCTTTGGCATTCTCTTGAAGATACCACTGAGAATGCCCTATTCAAGTTGGCATTCGTACTCGCCTGAGTGAAATTTCTCTTAATTGGGTAATTATGCTCTTCACACTTGCTTCTTAAAGTCTTATTTTCATTTTTGTAGGTATATTTAAGAAAAAAAATTCATGATCGTGAGCAGGCAGCAACTGGGGTGTCTCCGACGACAACCTTTTCTGAAGGAAACATTGTTGAAACGTCTTCTGAGGTGTCGTTTACGCCAGAGGAGGTGCCGACTTGTCCCGATGTTATCTCTATTAATGAAGAGGTAGTTGCAGAAGCCCCAAAAAAGAAGGGACGAGTGAAGACAACTGCCAAACACCATATTTCCTCCAAGAAGGGTGGCGCCACATAAACTGAATCTTCTAAGAAGAGGAAGAGTGAAGATCATTTCCGCTACACTCCTATTGGTAAACTCTGACCTCTTTCTTCGCCGCCCAAGGTAGTAATCTTCCTTGAGTTTATTTGCTTTGAAAACAAATTTTGTTTCTCATCCTTATCTTTCCTTAGAACATGATACCATCATCTCTGGGTGTCGCCCATCTTTTAGACTGATGGGAGACACGACAATGATATCTCTGAATTTCTTCTTGCAGAAATTGTAGTTCCTTCTCAGGAGGAGACAATCGTCAGTGCTATGTCCTTCAAGTTGGTGATGTTGGCAGAATTCCCTGGGGGCTACCAACTCCGGCTATATTTAGCTCTTCTATCATCTGTTGGATTTGGTGGAGGCTCCTTCCCTGTGTACTCGAGACTTTTCGTGTGAGGGAGGCTCTCAAAAGTCTCTGGCAAGCACTTTCTCTTTCTCTTTTTCTTTTGATATTATATCGGGTATCCTCAGTGTTATCAGAACCGGACCGGGATGGTGTCCGATTTCTAGTTCGTCCAGTTTGACCCGGTTCGAACCGGTTTGGACAAAACTGGCAAGAATCCTGCCATTCATTCTTAAGTGCAGAGAGCTCGAATTCATTCACAAGTGCAGAGAGCTTTAATAACTCCTGGATGAAAGGAGAAGCCCCAATAGCTCCAAGTGACCGTGACCTCCATTGTTTTTGCCCCGTCAAATGCTTCTTCTTCCTTGTCTCTTCTTCTAGAGCTTTCAATCGCTTGTTTCTATAGAGGTTTCACTGGTTCTTCCTCGCTTATTATTCGACTCCATACTCTTGATGACCTTCCTCGACTGGATCTCCTTCTCTGGCCGACTCCCCAAGTCGAGTTAGGGTTTCCGCCGAGCTTTCCGGGCCAGACTTGCTGAATCTCGTGCATCCCAACAGATCTCTGAGAATCGGTGATGAAGGCTCTGTTTCCTGCGGCAGCAGTGGCTACATATGCGGCGACTCCAGCTTCTTTGGATCCGCACCGGAGATAGCTTCTGGTGGCTACGACGCACTTCATTTAGAAATTAGGGTCTTTGAAATTTATTCTCTTCCCGGTGGCTGCGGGTACACTTCATTTAGAAATTAGGGGTTTTCAATTTTTTTTCTTCCAAAATTGGTGAACCGGTTGACCGGTGACCCGGCCGGTTCGTGAAAAACCGGCCGCTTCTCTAAAAAATCGTTGGATGAACTGGGTTCGTTTCCTTCCCGGTCTTTTACTCAAAATGGACCGCTGAGGCATCTGGTTCCCGGTCTAAAGAGGTCGGACCGGTGGTCCGGTCCGGTTCTGATAACACTGGGTATCCTCCACTCTTCTCTAAAAAATCGTTGGATGAACCGGGTTCGTTTCCTTCCCGGTCTTTTACTCAAACTGGACCCCTGAGGCATCCGGTTCCCTGTCTAAAGAGGTCGGACCGGTGGTCCGGTCCGGTTCTGATAACACTGGGTATCCTCCACTTGAATATAAAGTCTTGCCTTTTGGGGCAAATCTTCTCATCTTTCCATAAGCTCCGTGTGCCTAGTGACTGCTAGAGGTTGGGATTGATGTCCCAATCCCCTAAAAAAGGCAAGGATTATCTCCATCTCCGAGAGTTCATCGTTGGTTTAATGGAGATCTCGTCTAAAATGACCATAGTAACTAGCCAAAGTTTCATCTAGGACGTGGCTGACCTCATTTAGAAACATGGAAGAAGGGGATGTCCCGTCTCGTCTCGAGCGATTTTTCTGGTGGCACCATGACTTCTTGATCAGTACCACAGACGGCACCAAATGTTGGATCAATATCACCTGGCTAAACTTAGTATTGGCCTATCTTGGTCTCGTATACACACATTTGGGTCTTTTAGGCGTGGATGGCCATTAGCTCCTCCTGGCGTTAGTTTTTGGCGAAGACATGGGAAATGGGTGTGGATTATGTCCATGATTCCAATCCGAATCTTAAGTCAGTACACGAGTATCAATGTAGAAAAACGCATGTAATAATGATAAGCGCCTTGCTATTTATAGGGTTTAGTTTACCGACTTAGATGGCGGCATTACCCTTCTCTGATTGGTTGTTTTAGGGCAGTAGCCGTTATTTTCTATGGAGAATAAGGGCGGTGGTGAGTCAGTTAGTGACAAGCAGATCGCCATCCCATCTTTCCTTAGAAAGAAGGGTTTCCTCTAAACTACTGATAAGCATGTCGACACCTCACCATTCCTTAAGAATGAAGGTTTCTTTGTAGGTGGTGGGAAGCAGGTCGCCAGCTCACCGTTCCTTAAAAGGAAGAGTTTCTTTAGTGATATTGTCTTCCCACCTATAGTCTTCAATATATTTGTCGTTGATCAGGTTGGTGTCGATTCTTTTATAAAGAGTTGCCGACATTTTATCTTGTCTTCCTTCGAGCATTCTTTTGTGTCGCCGACTTTTCATTCTGACTTTATGATCGTCGACTTAAACCTTCTTTTTATGAAGGTCCCAACACCAATCACTTCAATTTGAAAAATCATGATTTTCCAACAACAGATTCAGAGAAGGAAGTAATTGAGGATATCTCATACTCTTCTGCAGTCGGTTCGCTGATGTATGCTATGGTATTAACACGACCAGATATTGCTCAAGCTGTTGGTTTTGTGAGCGGGTTTCTTTCCAATCCTGGAAATGTGCACTGGGAAGCAGTGAAATGGATCTTCAAATATATGCGAGGCACGTCGAGGCTGTGCTTATTCTTCGAAAGCAGAGAACCAATTCTTAAAATTCACATTGACTATATATTTAGTTATTAATTATAAGTTAATTATATAGTAAATAAAATGTATTATATATTATTTTATGGTTAACACAATATATATATTTGTACAATACAGTATATTCATCTTGTATAAGTAAAACTTTTTTTTTTAATTTTCATAATTAAATTGCAATAAATAAAGTTTAATAAATATAAAATTTCAGAGTCACGATCCTACTTGGAATTAATGTGGTCAAACTCAATTTCGACTCGAAAAATTTCGAGTCGGGACGAGTTCAAGTTGAGTTGTTTGGTATGTCAAGTCGAGCTCAAGGTTGATAATACTCGGTTTGAGTACTCACGAGCCTAATAAAGCTTTATAATATACGTAATTTATCCGAGTTCTTGTCGAGGTCGATTATCTTTTTGTGATGTATAATGAGCTTCTGAGTCGAGTAATGAGAAAGACTAACTTATTGTGATGTATAATTGACTTACTAGTCGAGTCGAGTTCGATTATGTCAAGTTTGGATGTGAGTCGAGTACGAGTTTCAAGAATTTAAGCTTGGCCGATTTCGAGATCGGTGCTTTATAATCGAGTTGAGTCGAGCTTGAAAAATACTCGACTCGACTCGTATACACCCTTAGCAGAGTGTTGTCGAGTATAATTATCCAAACTTTTTATTTGCTATTTCAATATTAGTGCATATATGTTGTATTATACACATTAATAAACACATATATATATAAAAATTATACTTGATAAATATATATTATATAAAATATATTTATAAAATTACTCAACAATATATATTTCTTTGATATTTATACATTATTATAATTATAATTATTATTATATTATAATAACAAGTATATATGAATATTATAGTATAATAATAATAATAATATAAGTTTTTAATTCATTAACTTATTTATATATATAATTATTTATTTTTATAATAAAAATTAACGTTAATTGTTAAGTTGTATAAAGATGTAAATTTTATATAAGGGTAGTTCAGGATTTATGAATTTTTTTAACGGTAAAAATGAAATACAAAAACATGACAAAAATGCTTTTTTCAGAAAGTATCTTTTAGAAAGCAGCACCTCAACTACTTCCAGCTTGGTAGTTTCCACCGCCTGTCCAGGGTTGAGCCCTGGGATTTGACGGCGGACTTAAAAAGCCACCTACAGACGATTTACGCCCAATCATTCTGGATAACGCTTGTATCCTCTGTCTTATCGCGACTGCTGGCACAGAGTTAACCGATGCTTATTCCCTGGATACAATTTCAAAACTCCTAGTCAAGAATGGAATAAAAGGAATAGAAGGCCCTCTAATTCTTTCACAGAGACAATCCTGAGACAGCAAGGATACGAATCCAAGGAGAAATAACAGTATGTGATAGATAATGATATGCCTTGATTCTAGCTTTTTATATCGAAAAGAAGGGTTAATAACCTATAAACTGTCTGAACTTTCACCAATGTTGAAATTTGGTGTCTGACATTAAAATGGAGTGTCCCAAGTTTCATTCTTGTTGAATTTGGTGTCTCGGTGTGATTCCTTTATAGAAGTCAATCTCGAAAAAACTGACTGTCAAATTCGATGCACGCTCCCTTCTTGTCACTTTGTCGGGACCTTCACCTAAGAAGCTGACCACATCCACAAAAGTAAATCATGCTCTGTTGTCGCTATAAATTGCTCCACACTACTCTATTGGAAATATTTTATTTTGGATGTTCAAGTTTTAGGAGAAATTTAGCGACTTTGTGAAAATTAAAGAGTGATGGAATATGAGTGAGTGAGTGAGTTGATGAAATGATTGAAGGGAGATGAAAATACGCGCGGAGACACCAAATTTCAACAAAAATGAGACCTAGGACTGTCCATTTTAACATTTCAAACTTCAGACACCAAATTTCAACATTTGTGAAACTTCAGAAAGTTTATAGATTCTTAACCCACGAAAAAAAATGCATTCTAGAAAGCAGTGCTTTGAAAAAAGCATTTTGAAAGTTTTTTAACAAACGCTCCAGCTTTCGCCTAAAGTACTTTTAAGTACAAAAGTACTTTACGAATGCATTGCCTAACTCACCCTTAGAATTTGATGAGTTTCTTGTTTGTGGGTCTAAATTGAATGTATATATATATATATATAAAGTTTGAATACGTTCGCGAGACCACAAATGAACTCGTACTTTACTTGGTGCCAGAAAAAAGCTCGATCAACTCCAAATTTAGCAAGTCAAATTTGAATACCGACTGAACTGATCTTGAGTAGCTCACGAGTAGCTTGACTTAGAGTATTTACAATGATTTTATATTCTTTCAACTTGCTATATTTAACATTTATATATTCTTTCAACTTGCCATACTTAATCATACTCTTTATATATATTAATTATATTACTAAATCCTATAACTAGAAATGATTTACTTTTGGGTTTAAATTATATTTAGTAATTATTATTCTATATTATTAAGGAACTAATAGCTACCCTACAATATCTGAAATCAAGGTCTCCTCCCTCTTTTCTTTTTGGCCATCGGTCTCCTCCCTCTGAAGCAACCTTATTTCCCGCTAACCATACTCCCCTTCTTCCTTCTTTCTTATATATATATAACAGTTTCTCCCACATTTCCTCTGCAGATCAAGAACTCAAAGAAAATTTAAGATGGCGGTTGAAGAAGCGAACCTCAAAGATATGACCCAGAAGAAGAGCAGAATTCAAGTCTCTAACACCAAGAAACCTCTATTCTTCTACGTTAATCTCGCAAAGGTATCATCATCATCATCAATCTTAATTTCTCTTAATGTTGCAAATTTGTCCCAATTCATTGTTGAAGTTACATCAATTGATCGGCGTGGCAATGCTGTTGAATTCGGCAAAACGTGTATTATAACGCTAACGTTTCTTTATTTTAAAACACATTTGAAAAATAAAATTATTAAATGATAGTATATAATTTTAACGTTTATATTCTTTTACTTTTATTTATTATATGATATTTATTAAATTTTGAATGTTGCAAGAATCGTCATTTTGTAAAGAGTTTTCCAATGATGACATATATTTCTAACTTATATACATTTTGCTTCTTCCAGAAATACATGCAACAGTATGATGAAGTCGAGCTTTCGGCTTTGGGAATGGGTAGATGTCCTCTCACCCTTTGTTCTTAAAAAAATGGAATTATATTTTTAATAAACTTCAATTGCCAATTAGAGAAACATTTGTCTCCAACGATACATAATTATTGTTAATGATTAAATTGTTGTTTATATAAACATTTGTTCAATGGAGGATGTTAAAATTATGAATAAAAACGTGTTCACAATCTAATTTACAAGTTCAAGTTCGAGCTTATAAACCAGTTAATTAAAAACCAGCATTTATTCTTGATATATATATATATATAACTTAAATTTTTTTGGTTTCTTGATGTTGTAACAGCAATCACAACGGTCGTGACAGTTGCCGAGATATTGAAGAACAACGATCTTGCCATTGAAAAAAGTACGTAAAATATTCACATTATTATATTAGTCACATAATATGTATTTTCATATTCATTTTATCTACGTCTCTATATAGATTATATAATGAATTATTCAACTTATTGATGAAATGGTGCAGAGATTGTTACATCTTCAGTGACCATAAAGGACGAGGCGAAAGGCCGGACAGTTAAAAAGGCCAAGGTACATAGATTTTATAATTTTGTTATGTGCACGTATAGTTCAGTCACAAGTTCGACCTTATGAGATCGTTGTTGACAAACTTTTGAATTTGTTTTTACGTTTCAAGATTGAGATAACTCTGGAGAAGTCGGAGAAGTTCAACAAGTTGGTAAACTCTAACAACGAGAAGTCGAAAGCAGCTGCTGCTTCTGATGATTATGAAGACACAAACAAAAACAAGGAGCAGAAATCGTCATCATCGGATGTTTGAGGGCAATTTTGATTATCCTATCATTTGTTGTATTTGTATGATCAAAATATGTCAAGTACGTACTTCAGATATTTGTAGTAGATTTTGCAGCGATCTGGATGATTCTGTATATATATAATTTCTTGTGATATACGAGATTAACAATTCTCGACATATATATGAACATGTTAAAGTTTCAATTTTTTTTAATCTTAAGTTTCTTTAGTTGGTGCTTCGTTTATGATAATAATTAGGCGTGTGCAGGACAAACTAAAGAAATAAATTTGTCCAGTGTATAATAAATGAATTATGGACAAATAATTAATATAAAAATATTTTATGAGGCAAATATAAAATTTTAAAGGACCAAATCCAGAAAATTTTCTATTTTTTAAGTTACAATTACACACCCAAAAGTGTGGACTACACCGATCTGGTTTGCTACGGTATCCGCCAGGCCTACCGAAGCTACTGCGACATCCACCCCAAGTTTCTTGAGTTGGCTATAGAACGTCACTCCTCTGACGAAGAAATATATGCAAATTTGGTGGTCTCTAATCGGAATGACATGTTGTTCCATTTGGAAGGAGAGATGTCGAGCCATGCACGATGGGGAGAGCCCGGATCCTGTCTCCACTTCGGAACGGGCGTTGCGGGACCACAATGAATTTTGGGTGACTCACATGCCATCTTCAGGCCCCTCACACTTGACGGATGACCATTTCCAAGACCAACGAGCGACATGGAAGCACCCTCTAATCGGTGTGGTAAAGATAAACTGCGACGCTTCTTATGATGTTACCAATAGACATGGAGGTGCGGGTGTTCTAGCTCGGGACGCGCATGACACATTAATCGGGGGATGTACCCAAATCACGAGGGATATTGGCGTCTTGGAGCTCGAAATGAAGGCGGTGGAAAGGGGGGTCGGGCTAGCAGTTGAACAGAGGTGGCACAACGTCATTATTGAGTCAGATTCCTCGGAAGTCATCCAACATTTAAAGGGCGAAGCCGCTCGGCCGAACTGGAGAATCACCACGCAGGTCACAAATGTGCTAAATAGGGTCGACTTGTTGCAGAACATTATCTGGTCCTTGGTCCCGCGTAAAACAAGCAAATGTGCTAACTTGATCGCTACTCAGTCCAAAAAGAGGTCGTGTCATTTAAACTGGGTCTGCGCACCCCGTCCTCCCTGTTACCGTTACTTGTAAAGGATAAAGATTTTGCCCCTCCTTGAACTTATCTTCCGATATGAATGAATTATCTGTTGGCCAAAAAAAAAACAAAACCACTTAAAAGCTCCATCCCTGGGCATGTGCGTATGAGTAGTCTATACTAGGCGAAACAGTAGTTCGTTAAGAAATTAGGACTTAGATTAAACTTTAAAAGTATACCTAAATTTGGTTGGGCCAATTGGTAAATTAATTTGCACTCTATGAGTCCAACCATATTTGAATTTCGCCGAAGACGCTAATGCTTATTTAAAATATATGGTCCACTTCATACCACACGTTTGCACGAAATCCACTGTTCATACCATATATTTTATTTTGTACCAATTTGGTACCAAACGTTTCCATTTTGTACCGTTTTCATACCTCCATTAAAGTTCCGTCCATTTTGGCCATTAAAAGCCACGTGCACGAATTTCGTGCAAATATGTGGTATGAAGTAGACCATTAACTATTTTTTTTAAGGGTTAATAGCTAAAAAACTGTCCAAGGTTTACCCTATGTTAAAATTAGGTGTCTGAAGTTTGAAATGTTAAAATGGACTGTCCCAAGTTTCATTTTTGTTGAATTTTGGTGTCTCGGTGTGATTACTTTAGAGAAGTCAATTCCGACGAAACCGTCTGTCAAATTCGAGCTCTCATACACACTCCCTTCTCGTCATCTTTCCGGGACCGTCACCTAAAAAGTTGATCACATCCGGGCAAGTAAATCTCGCTCTATTGTCCTTGGAAAATAGCTCTACACCACTCTTCTAGAAACTTTTTTTTAATGTGAAATTTGACGATTTTGTGAAAAGTAAAGAGTGGTGGATTATGAGTGGGTTGATGGGTTGATGAAAATGATGGAATGAAGATGAAAAGACGCACAAAAACACCAAATTTCAACAAAAATGAAACTTGAGACAGTCCATTTTAACATTTCAAACTTCAGACACCTAATTTTAACATAGGGTAAACCTTGGACAGTTTTTTAGTTATTAACCCTTTTTTTAATGATAGCAAAGCTTAGCTGAAAACTAATCTATATATCTATATAGTATAATTTAAGTTAAAAACTATATTGAGGGATTGTTAAATATGATGAGAAACATGCAGTAATGTGTGAACTATCGAGAATGAAACTGAAATGGATTGAAGTGAATGCCTCAAAGGACTAATTATTGAGGTGAATGCCTCATTCAAGGTCTAATTCCGTTGAAATGCTATAGGTTTTGGCCCGTTGTTACATTTATCAGTGAAATTAATTAAATGAAAAGAAACTTTTTTTTTTCTACAAATGGTGTATTTTATAATAGTTTAGTTTTTCAGGGTGTAGCTTTCTTTAACTTAGGGGCTCTTATGCTGATTGGCGGGTCCAAAACTAAATATCCAGGCGCAAACTCAAGATTTGATAAGAAGCTCGACTGAACCCTCGTTCGGATTCAATCGACATCCTCCACTCCCTCCTCCTTCACGTTGCAGGAAAATCAATCGAGTAGACACTCCCCAGCGCGCTGCTTCTAAACTGCCTAAGTTCAATTCAATATCTTCTTAATCTGTTCCGGCGTCCTCGTTCTTGATTCTAGGTAATAGTTATGCTCGCTTCTATGCATTCATTGCAATTTGAGCTTTTTAATCGACCCAGAAAAGCATTCTTGCCAAGGTGCTTCCTTTTCATGTGTATGCACAGATTGAAGTGAAGTTTTAAGGCTTAGTTGCGGTAGTTACCTTCGATTTTGGTGTTTTGGGACTTAGCAATTGTTTATTATATTTGGCTCAGTAAAATCTAGCATGCTGTACTTTACTGAAGATACGGGTTGCTTCCGAAGAATTAGTTGCAACGAAATTGTACTGCTTCTGAAGAAGTAATTACAATTTTCATCTCCTACTAATTGGAATGCTAAGAGTGAAATCGTTTGAGAGTCATTTTTACTGATTTTTCCTTTTTAGAATGTAATAATCGGGTATCATTCATCCTCTAGTCAATGTCCAAGATAGTTCGGACCTCCAACCTCGTAACATTCGGTTTTCGTACAGGTGCTAATATTTTGGCCATTCGCAAGCTTTGAGACTCTTAAGTCACTTCCAAGTTGATTATATAGGGAACCAGTTCTCAACATCTCTAGACCCTTCATCCGATCTTGAAAACTTATGAATTATGCGTATCTGATCTGATCTGATCAGTTGTGGTTTATTAAGTTAAGTATTATGGTTGAGACTGATATTCAGTTCCTCGTCATTGCACAGAAATATGGAAGATGCTATAGTTGGTCATGCCCCTGATGAGCAAAATGTGGAAGTAGTTCCTGACAATTTGGAACCTCTACAAGATATGGATCCTCAACATGATTTGGAGCCTGAAGAAGATGAGGAGTCTGAACAAGAAGGGAATCCTCAAGATGGCTTGGACCCTCAACAAGATTTTGAGCTTCAAGAGGATTCGGAGACGGAACAAACTCTAGAGATCCAGCAAAGGTCGGAACCTGAAGAGAATGTGGAGCCTTCAAAGAAAGGGGATGAAGAAGGGAGGTTTAAGACTGGGAGTGTTGAACAAAGGTGGCCTGGATGGCCCGGGGATAGTGTTTTTCGTATATTAGTTCCTGCTCAGAAGGTGGGTGGCATTATTGGCAGGAAAGGAGAGTTTATCAAGAAGATAACTGAAGAGACTAGGGCCCGCATTAAGATCCTCGATGGTCCTCCAGGGACGGCTCAAAGAGCTGTAAGTCTTATTTTATGTTCATTATTGGTTTGATTTATCCTTTATCTGGTCACGACTGTTCATGGAAAGATATGTGCTGCAGACACCTCAAGACCGGTTTGAAGAAATAATAATAGCTATGAACAAGGCAGTTGCGATCATAAACAAATTATTAGAGCAACGTTGCAAACTATGAAACTTAACAAGTAAACTTAGTGAGAAAGTGAAATTGTCGAATAAAATCAATTATAATCGTGTATCTAATCAAGAGTATATTATTTAATATATTTTACTACCATACAGAAAAAGATAGTGTTAGATGTATATGTTATTGAGTTATGGAACTACATCAACCCACGATGAATACATCATAAAAAAGTCACAACAATTACCAAAAAAGCAAAAAGAAAACATATAATGCCAATGAATCCTTATTACAATGACCAGATGAATCTCTGCAGGTTATTTCTGGAAAATTTAAGCTACGTATCAATCATCTAATATGAAGATTCGAAGGTCCAGGGTGGAGGAATCAGCATTCAGTGATATGAAGTGCTGAAATGCTCTGAAGCTCCACTTGCCATCTGGTAACTGATGCCTTCTAGCAGCTCATATGAAGAAAACAGCTCCTTCTATTACTAGTAGTTGGCAAGTGATGAAGCTGGTGAATGCTTAAAATTCTATAAAGCAAGATTATATCAACAGACTAAGTAGCATTATGCCTCTTAATTATCCATATATATATATATATTTACATATTAAAAAAATGGAAAGAACTGAATACAACACTTGAGATAAAAGAATTCTGATTTGAGTTTATTCTGATTGTGATCCCATATCTGGAGATATGATCCCTGATATGATTGCACACTTATGAAACTTTATAGTGAACCGAAGAGTACACAATATTAAAAACAAAACTGAGTAAGATTAGAAGCTTAAAAATGATAACTGTAATTTCAGTTCAATTTGTTGCTTATTGCGAAGTTGAATAACCAAAAGATAATGCATTGGGCAATGGGCAGTATGCTTTTTAGTCGGCTTCTGAAATGCTCATAGTGCCCAATGGAGAGATACATCAACTAACATATACTTAGAATGCTGAAAGTTGAAGGGACTAGCTGATGAACTGATTTAAGTTTCTGTGAATAGTTGAAGCAAATTTTTCTATATATTTATTTTATCAAACGGAACCTCATTCTGTGAGTATCTCAAAGGTGTAATATGTTATGTAAATTCACTTGGTATAAATTAACAGCTAATCCAGCATAGCATTGTTGATTGACGCTTCAAAATTTATTATTATATTTAGGATAAGAATAATGTTCAAACTTAAAAGTGTATTCTTTTAGCTATATTTGCACACTTATTCTAATCTGCTGAAAATTCTAGTTTCAACATTACGTGGTTCTTTCGTTTTTTAAGTGCATAGATGTCACAGTTTCTGCATTTTATCCACATCTGTGACGGATTCTTGTATAGGTAATAATATCTGCCAAGGAGGATCCTGAATCGTCCCTTCCTCCAGCAATTGATGGACTTTTGAGAGTTCACAGGAAAGTTGTTGAGGGATCTGATGCTGACTCCACTGCTACTCAACCTGGTGGGAAGGTCTCTGCTAGATTACTGGTTCCCGCTTCACAAACTGGAAACGTAATTGGGAAACACGGAGCCACTGTCAAATCCATCCAAGAGGAATCTGGTTGTATTGTTAGAGTTCTTTCACAAGGTTTTTCTTCATCCACCATCTTGGTTAAATTTATTACTTGAGTAGATTCTAGATCATTTCTTCTGTCAATCACTGAAAAACTGACAAATGCTACTAAATGTGGAACTCAGAGCTAACATAGTAAGGAAGTTTGAAATCCTTTTACTGTTTACGGAAAATTTTGGCTGTCACACATACTCTGTCAGTTTCATTGTTCTTTTAATAGTAACTTCCTTAAGATTTCACAAATATTCTTGCTGAATTTCACATTTTTTTTCTTGTATTTTTTCCTGAGAAATATTAGGTAGTTGGATTCTCTAACTTGTTGAAGTCCCATATTTTGTTCAACTGTTGTTCTCACTTTTATTAATCTGGTTTGGAAATCGTTGCAGAAGATGTACCAGTTTTTGCTCTTCAAGATGATCGGGTCATTGAGGTAGTTGGAGAAGTTGCAGCCGTGCACAAGGCAGTGGAGCTCATCGCTTCTCATTTGAGGAAGTTTTTGGTGGACCACAGCATCATTCCACTGTTTGAAGCCCAAGTAAGTTCATCTCCTTCGATACATTGTGAGCACGAAATGGCTGACCTGACATGTAACAACCGATAAACTTTTGACACGGTGTCCAAAAGTTTTTTTTTGTTTACCAGTACGGTGTCAAAAAGTTAGACCCATGTTTCTGTAGATAAAACACTCCATGTTAGATCACACTATAAGATGTTACAACACAAACTCATCTGTGTTACACAACTCCAATTTACATTTTTATGATTTTTCCAGATGAGGGCCAACCCTCCACCACCATCACCAATGGATCATATACCACCTCAGCAGCCATGGGGCCCGCCTCAGGGCTTTCGGCCAAATGCAGGTGGCTACGCAGGACCACCACCTAATCATCAGTACATGCCTCCACCTCGCCAACATGAGAATTACTATCCTCCCCCGGAGATGGCCCCTCCAATGGATCAACCGCCACCACCTTATAGTCAGCATCAGATGTCGTATCCACATCACCCTACGCCTTCTTATGGGAGAGAAGCACCTGTGGGTGGCCTTGCTCCGCATAACACTCAAGCAGCGCCCACTATTGTCAAGCAGGTTAAAATTTGTCTTTTTTTAAATTTTTATCAATCTGACTTTTTCAAGTTTTCATCTTTGTGATATCTTGTTTAAAAAAATTGTTTTTTTGTTAATATATAGATTACGCAGCAGATGCAGATTCCTCTTTCATTTGCTGATACAGTTATAGGAGAAGGCGGGTCCACCATAAGTTACATTAGACGTAGCAGCGGGGCCACAGTCACAGTTCAAGAAACTCGTGGGGTTCCTGGGGAAATGACGGTCGAGATCAGTGGAACCGCTTCCCAAGTCCAGACGGCTCAGCAGCTGGTTCAGGTAAAATGTCCTGGGATAAATTAGCAACTCATTAGCAAGCATTAGAAGATGAGATCATATGGTGATAAGTTATTATGGGAAATGCAGAACTATATTGCTGAAGCAGCAGCACCGAGTCAGGCACAAGCAGCTGCAGCTCCAGTTGACCATCAAGGCTATGCCTCGTACGGTATGCACGGTGGTGCAACCAATCCTGGTCACAGTGCAGGTGGTGGTTATGATTCGGTGTACGGGTCCAATTATGGTTACTGAGAAGAAAAGGGGTCATGTTCTTCTTTATCAGTTGTGCTTGTGAAATGATGTTGTATGATGATAGAGATTTCGAGATTGAGACATGTTTAATTTCTTAGTTTTGACTATATATGTGATAGTCTTGTTTGCTTCACAGTGAAAATTAATTAAGACCATCTTATACATTGAGCGCATATTATTTCTACGGTCATGAATGCAATTTATATAGGAACTAGGAAGTAAAGAATCCATGTTTGAAAAAGATGTTTTTATGGACCAATATGTTTTAAAATATACAACATGTTTGAAAATGATGGTTTTATAGACCAATATGTCTTAAAATGTATAATATGTTTACAAAATATTGTAAAATGTCATTTCGTCCACTTGATGTCAATCATCCCATTAAGTAGACACATGTGGCCACATTTTTAGAAAATAATAATAATTAAAAAAAGAAATTAATTTATACATAGCAATAATTATTAATCGGTGGATGTAGATAATAATAAAATTATTATTATTTTTTAAAAACGTAATCCGCACATGTCCATTTAACGAGACTATTGACAACAAGTGGACGGTGTGTCATTTTACCATCTTTTGTAAGCTTGTTATACATTTTAAAACTTATTGGTCCATAAAATCATCTTTTTCAAACATGCTATACATTTTAAAACATATTAGTCTATAAAACCATCTTTTTCAAACATGTTGCATGTTTTACATACTTTTCCCTAAAAAAATGGGTATTACGACTCCGGCCACCACCATCCCTGCTCCGGCCACCGCCACCGCCACCCCGACGACCACCACCACCCCGGCTCCACCGACCGCCACCCCGCTCCGGCGACCACCACCCGACTCCGGTGGTGGTCGCCGGATAATGGAAATGGGTATTTTAGTCATTTCATGTTTCATTAATTAAACTGTTAAATTGTCTAAAATATTGCAAATGGGTAATTCTGACATTTCACGTGGTTCTGTTAAATAACAGAAAATTTGGACGGAAAACCAAAATTCAACAAAGTTGAAACTTCAAACCCTCCATATTAATTTTTGAAACTTCAGACCTCGTCGGTTAACATGGATAATTATTCAAACCTTTCATAGGTCATTGACCCTTACGATATTTGGTGTAAATTTTTAATATTAATTTTGCACATGAGAATTGTTAGTTTCATCATGAGAACCGTGTTTTTGAATACTCTATAATTTGTTTACTAGTAAGGTGTGTAAGAGATGTGTACTTTTATATTATTAATCATCAATCTATTCAAATGGGAACAGAAGGTTTGGACTTTTGAAACCAAAGAACATGGTTTACAACTTAATTACAAGATTTATTTTTTAATATAACATTTTAAAATAAAATATATTAAAAAATAACGTACAAAAGATTATATTTATAGAAATAGCATAAAAAGATGGTTGGTCCTGCGTACGCAAGACCAACCTGCGTGTGCCATTAGGGTCCTGTCACTTCACTGATGGGCAAGCTTGCCCACGTTGATGCTGTTGTTGACAGAAAAATAAAACCCCCTCCCTCTCTCTTCATGCAAGTGGGTCCGTGGCCGTGGCCCTCCTCTTCCTCATCTTTTCTTTATTTTTTTCAGAATCTTTTCTTTATTGAATATATAAATCATATTAACTGAAAAACGTATTAGACGGAAAAATAATTACTAATCATCAAGTATTATTTAACTAAAAGATGTATTTAATATTGACAAAATGGTAAGTTACTATTCTCTTGTTAAAATTAATAAAATAGTTAAAAAAAAATCTTCAACGTTTAGAAAAAAATAAAAATAGATAAAAAAATTTAAAAGTTAAATGTAAGACATTTAGGCGGAAAAATGAAAAAATAAAATAAAATTAGAGTATAAATAAAATTTTAATAAATAATATTTAAAACAAAAAAGGCAAATATATTTTTAAAACGTGGAAAACAATAACTCATAAAAATGTTGTAAATATTAAAAAAATAATGTACGAATTTATTTACAAATAAAAATCATTTTTTTTTAAAAAAAAAGCTTGAGCCTGTTCTTGGCTAATTGACCCAATCAAAACACGGCCAAGATCGAGTTTGACAGGTTAGACGACCTGATATGGGTCGGAGCCATCGTAAAATTTAGTGTGTAGTCTTAAACTGTAAAAGTAAAAATAATATTTAACTAAGTTAAATGTTCATTTTTTTTTTCTTTCAAATGAGTGAAATTATGAAATGACTACGACCTAAATTTCGGTCAAATTTGAACTAGCAATTTTTATTTGCGTATTAGCCAAAATCGCTACTTATTCTTTGATCTAACTATAGATTACTACTAATTTTTAGATTTGTAGAAATGATTATCCAAAGTTCTAATATTCAATCAAATTACTACATACGTTATTAAAATAAAAATATTTTTCTTAAAAAAAATTATTAAAAATATATTCTTAAACTATTTTTTATTTTACCAACATTTTAGTGAAATTATAAAAAAAAACATTGTATTTCCCAAATTTTCCACACCAAAGCTGGTGAAATGTGGGAGCTATTATAAAGCACGTGGCCCTCCTCCCACCTGTCAGTTTGTAAAAGGTGGGCCCCATTATACACGCAGGTTGGTCCTGCGTTTTAAGTTATTTTTTTAATTTTTTTTACATCTTGTTATTTTTGAAAATATTTTATATTAAAATGATAAAGATGGGTTTAGCTCTAATTACAACTGTAAACTTATTCATTTATTTGGTTCAATCTATTGCATTTTCCAATCATTTGTTAATTTATGTTCTAATTAAACTAGCTAATATCATCATCACAATATAAACGTCATCATTACAGCATCATTGTGTTCATCATAGTTATTAATATTATTATATTCTATTAGAAATAATGCTAATATTTATTAATTGAGAATACAATGAGGACGTAACCCTAATAAGCAAATACAATGCAAATGATAATATTTTGATTGAATTTTATCTATTTAAATAGAGTTTGAGGAGTTTGCCTGTACATTAATCAAAATGTAAAAGTTTATTTGGATTATTAATATACAAATTTAGAGTCAGAATAAATTGTGTTATTTGTATAAAGTATAACATTAATTTAAGTTACACAATATGTTTTCTTAAATAAATATTCATAATTAAAAAATTATAAATGGCTATAGTATGATCTTCGTTACTAGTGTTCAATTTCCTTTTAACGGTTATATTGTTTAATGTTATATTACTATTGTATATATATTATAAATATATTTAATTTATTTAGTAAATTTATTATAAAAATACCATCACTAAATTAATTTGTTTATAAACTTTATATGTGTACAAACAAAAAAGTCGCTAGAAAAAAAAACGAATAGTATAATTTTTGTGGTGGTCAGAATTGAAATTTTTTTTTGATGTTTTTAGTTATATTAAATTCCAAATATACATAAACTAACATTTATCGAAGTTAAGTTTCAATTATCAGTTTGGATGATTTTAATTGTAAAAAATATATATAATAGTAAATCAAACGTAAAAATGTCATTAGTATTTGTAGCTATAATTAATTATTGAGAAAAAAATAGATAAAAGATGAAATGGCTTTCAGCACAAATAAAATAAACGCTTGAAGAATTGGAACTTTTATGGTACTCACAACTGTCTATATGAATTTGCCTCATCATTGAGTAGAGTTGCAATTTAATTTGGACCAATAAAATCATTCTATTATGGTCAGAAGAAAAAAAAAATCATTATATTTTGATACATAATCGGTTTGTTTTAATTTTAATAATATATATTGGTGAAAATTATAGAATTTGCATAAAGACGTTGTCAAATCAATATGTATACTGTTGTGCATTCATAATTAGTAAATGATTACGGTTGATGAAAATGCAAGGTTTCTATGAAAATGGATTATATTAAGTCTTTTTAAATATTTATATTATAATAATAAACCTAGGAAAATCAACTAATTAAAGAAAAGCAATTAATAATGCAGTGTAGACCCGCGGATTACGGGTCTTTTGTTATGTTTAATATTCATAATAATATATATATATATATAGAAGATGAGATGCCAAATACATACATACGTACGTGCCGACCTGGTCGATTGGGATGTGTTCATTATTATATATCCGAGATGAATTCATTTCACCCAAACGTGTATGTCAATAGATAGATCTAGTGTGAGGGATATACAAGGATCTATCTATCTATCTGTTCAAATCTGTATGTAAAACACACTTTTTTGGTGCAGAGAATGAATTCTGAGGTTTATAATGCAGCCAGATCCGGGGACGTTGCCTTTCTGCGAGGTAAAGGGTCAACTCTTCTAATCTCGCCGAATGGCAACTCCGTTCTTCATATTGCCGCCCAATTCAATCAACTCGACTTCTTCAAGATAGCAGTAGATTTATGCCCAGTAAAACTACTAAGGTCTACCAACTCCACAGGTGACACTGCGCTTCACTTTGCTGCAACAGAAGGCTCTATCGATGTGGTTGACTTCATCATCTACCTGCACAAAAAGCCACTGCACTTGGATATTGAAAGGGCTCTATCTTCTCTCTTTCAAGACACCTGCCAAATGCTGCTACGCCCTGTGAATGATGATGGGGATAATGCGTTGCACTTGGCTGCGCGATACGGGCACCATCAAGTTGCCGAGTTATTAGTTAAAGCTGATCCTGAATTGTCCAAGTATGTAAACCGAGCTGGAGAATCGGCGTGCTTCACGGCAACTGTAAGAAATAATATGAAGATGATGGAGCTACTACTGAGCATTGAGCCACCATGTTCCCTTTGTGGGGATGAAAATGGTGTCACAGTGTTGCATGCAGCTATACTCTATGGAGCTTCTCATCAAGGTAATCTTCCATATCTCCATCCCTTAATTAATTTGAACATATATTTTAATTAGCAGTATATAATCTAATTTTCTTGTAACTTCTTTTATAACTTGCAATAATTAAATTCAACCATGAATCTATTTAATTTGGGTTAGTAACTAAAAAACTGTCAATGTTTACCCTATGTTAAAATTAGGTGTCTGGAGTTTCAAATGTTAAACTGTAGTGTCCAAGGTTTCAATTTTGTTAAAATGTGGTGTCTCGGTGTGATTACTTTAGAAAAGTCAATCCCGACGAAACCTTCTGTCAAATTCGAGCTCCCATACACACTCCATTTTCGTCATATTGTTGGGACCGTCACCTAAGAAGTTGGCCACATCCGCGCAAGTAAATCTCGCTCTGTTGTCTTTGGAAAATGGCTCCACACCACTCTTCTAGAAACTTTTTTTTAATGTTCAATTTTTTGGTGAAATTTGATGATTTTGTGAAAAGTAAAAGTGATGGATTATGTGTGGGTGTGTGCGTTGATGAAAATGATTGAATGAAGATAAAAAGACGCGCAGAGACACCAAATTTCAACAAAAATGAAACTTGGGACAATCCATTTTACATTTTAAACTTCAGACACCTAATTTTACCCATTAGCCCATTTAATTTTGATCATTGGAAATAAATTTCTTAAATGATGGACATACAAAACTTTAATGGAAGGGGAACTTTAAACCTGTCTACATAAATATATTCAGTATTCAACAATAAAGTGTGTATCATAGATACTTACATATCGGATGTTGTTGTTATAAACTTATAACTGGGTTAGATATCGTGGAGAAAATTGTGTCAACAAGAAAAGAAGTGATAAGAGAGGGGGATACAGTCGGCTGGACCCCTCTTCACTATGCTGCTTGTCTTGGAAGAGTCGATACAATCAAATTGTTGTTGAAATCTGATCCATCAGCAGCGTATTTGGTTGGTGAAGAAGGTGAGTCTGCCCTGCATATCGCTGCATCAAGTGGTCATGTAGATGTGATGCAAGTGCTCGTAGAAACACATCCAGATTGTTGGGAACTTGTTAACAAAGACGGACAAACGGCTCTGCATGCCGCCGTACTGGGCAAAAAGGTGGATACCGTGAAGTACATTGTTGGTTTTTCTCGACTAAAAAGCATTGATCGTATAGCAGATAAGGATGGAAACACTCCTTTGCGTTTAGCTGCACTCCGCAAAGACACCGACATGGTAAACATTCTCTCCCAAGGCAAGAACAATCAAGAAAGAAGACTACTATTTCAGGCCACAAAGAAGCAAAATTTAGCGCATCTTGACATATCTGAAGAAGTAAAGGTATGTGCTTATGGCATGAGGAAATATTAAATAGGGTTAATTACTAATAAACCGTCTGACCATGTTGAAATTAGGTGTCTGACGTTTAAATTGAGTGTTTGTGTTTCATTTTGGTTGAAATTTGGTATCTCGGTGGGATTACTTTAGAGAAGTCAATCCCGACGAAACCGACTGTCAAATTCGAACTACCATGCACGCTCCCTTCTCGTCACCTGCCGGGATCTTCACTTAAGAAGCTGACCTCATTTGCGCAAGTAAATCTTGCTCCGTTATCGCTGGAAATCGCTCATCACCGCTATCTGGAAACATTTTTGTTTTGAATATTCAACTTTTGGGTGAAATGTATTTTGTGAAAACTAAAGAGTGATGGATTTATGAGTTGGTTGATGAAACTTATTGAAATGAGAGAAAAAGACTCTTGGGACATCAAATTTTAAAAAAAAAATGAAACCTAGCTAGGAGTGTTCATTTTAACATTTCAAACTCCAGACACCAACTTTTAGATTGAATGGCAAAGTTCGGACAGTTAACCATAATAATAAATAAGATTGTTATAAAGGAAAGGAAATGTGTAAAGAGTTTGTTGATTTTTCATGAAAGGATGTTTACGGAGAAGGACTAGACCAAGTGCTAGGGTTGCAACAAAGAGATGGAGGAAAGGGCATGTTGGTAGAGGAAGCACAATATATAGGCGATGATCCGGAGTTCATGAACCTTGTAACAACTCTTATAGCGACATTCACATTTGCAGCAGGATTTACAATGCCTGGTGGCTACATTCAAAGTGGTAGTGCAAACGAGGGAATGGCCGTTCTGGCATCACATAAGAATTTCAAGTCGTTTCTGATATTTGATGTGCTGGCTTTTTTCACTGCATTCTCGGTGGTTATGTTGCAAATGATGACTGGGTTCACAAGGAAAGAGACAAGACACAGAATGACTCCCGGTCGCGCCCATGCATTTGCACTTGTTTATAGAATATGCATCGTCTCCGCCTTCATATTTACATCACTGGCGTTTGCATTTGGGGTTTCCGTTGTCCTCGCTAATCCAGGTTTTGGAACCACCGTTTTCAACCTCTGCATGTACCTCTTTATGGCTTGTATCTTTCTGGCACCTACCGTACTCTGGTTGGAGCGTCTCAAGCGGCTACTTGGTAAGTATTTGAATTTCTCTCCCACCACCTGGTTTCCATATAAGGATTCATCATTATACTGGATGGTGGATGCAATATTTAAATTATCTAGATTCGATTAGAACAAAAATTAACATTAACAGTTGTGTTTTATATTATTTTATCGGTTAAAATTTCTACCCAGAGTTGTATTTTTTTTTTTTTTTATTGGTTGAAGTTTGAACAATTTATCAATAAATTAGATAAATAATTAAACGGCAATATAGACTTTTTTTTTTGGCCAACTATTATAGACTCGGTCATTAAAATATTCACCGTCCTAAATTGACGTTGTCACAACGCGGTCTAATATATCTGCTTTTGAAAGCGACAGTACAACAGGTGTAAATTTGTAATTATCTCATTAAAGGGTTTGGTCATTTTTTTGAATTTTTGGTGCCTAATTATGAATTTTAAATTGTTTAATTTAGTGAATTTCTCCGATGCTCATATGCTAAGAAGTTTGACTAGGGATGGCAACGGGTCACGGGTAATCCGTAACCCACGGGGCCCCGCTCCGATTTTGACTCGTTGACCCGCGATCTGTGACTTGTGGGGCGGGTACGGTTTTGGGGTCGCCCCACCCCGTTGACCCGCCCCGCCCCGTATGTGGATAATTTATATATATATTACACGTATTTATATAAAATTATACATACTTAAAATAATTAGGATTTGTGACTTGTATTTGGATTTGAAGTTAAATTTATTATTTGTGATTTAAATTTTAAATTGAGTTTGTATATGGTAAATATAGAATTTAGGTTTTAAATTGCTAATAATATATTATGTACCACTAATAGGTGACCCGCGGGTCGACCCGCCCCGCCCCGCGAACTGTGCGGGGCGGGTACGGGTCGACCATCTCGACCCGCGGGGCGAGTACGGGGCAAGTACGGGGCAAGCGATACCCGCCCCGACCCGCCCCGCCCCGTTGACAACCCTAAGTTTGACAAGTTTGCTGCTAAGAAGTTTCACAAGTTTGCTGAGTTTTATCTATCAACGCATATTGGAATAGTATTATGTAGTTAATATATTGTCGGTTTTCTTATACTTTTTTACAAATATTGGATATGTAATATTTGTTTATATCAAAAGAAATAAAATATATATCGCAATTTTCAATTACAATCCGACGTTAGATGTCAACATAGCAAATATGGTATGGATACATATTTTTTACCTCAAACATTGTCCAACGCTAAACATAGCACGGGGAATAAAAATATAATACTGAAAGCAACAATCAACAACTACTATGCACACACTCGACTTTAATCTGTTCGACTTGAACTCAACCGAGTTTAAATATGGTATGTCGAAACATTATTTATTGTGTCAACAACTCAGTATTAGCAATGAAACTGTGTGTTGGTAAATTGAACATTCAAGATTGACCAACATTATGTTTAAGGCATTATATAGCAGTGCATTTTTTACATGCACAAACCGTCTATTTGATTTGATATGGCCAAAACAATACATGTACATTGGAATCTTATATGTTGGTGCTAAACCCGACAAAATTAATTTACTTAATACCGATTCACCAGAATACATTTTGCATCGGCTGATGGGATGCTATATGTCGTAAATGAATATTTTAACATCTTTTACCTAGTTGTATTTCCGGTCGAAATATGAGAAACTAAACACGAAAACTGCGACGACCTTATGTAACTACAAATCAATGTATCAGTACTAACTTAATGTATAACTAAAACTTCGTAATTACCGTTTGGTAAATACTAATGCTATGGTAAAGATTTTGATTAGAAATTAAAATTCAGCTTCTAAACACACATATTTAGTATCGACTTGTATACAACTCAATAAAACACCATTACCGTCGCACCCTTGGATTGTACTAGTCGTTAACACATCCTCCCAAACTCTGCGGACAGCCATGCCACGATAAGTCGTCGGTCGGAAAATTTAAATACTGATTCAATTTAAATATACCTATTCCTGACCGATATTTCCCGTAAGCAAGGTTTCTCCATCGATTGTGCCAGTCAGGAACGTTTACTACCAATTACCGGCGACCATATTAACGACCAGCCATATCAGTTGGAAATAAATAGTAACAGGCCATCTCCTACCGGTTACATACTTATTTCCACCGTATGTGATCGTCACTTTTCTTGTAGTGTTACTTTTAGCTCATATTAGTTTTAATCTCTCACATTTTAAGTAATTTCACGTTACGTCGATTCAGACATTTTAATGAAATGGAATTTTTTTGTGTGAGGTTAATATAAGTCAATTGAATTATGTTAATGCTATTTCGTGGATTATTATTTCTAAAATCCAGGTGAATCTTAGAAATGTTTGAAATAAATGGCACTTGGCATTTTTTAATTAAATTGGTACAAATACAACACTTATACAAGCGAGATATCGTCGTTGGTTATTAAAGTCATATATGTTAAAAAACAGACGCTTGACACGGAATCGATAACCAAAGCTAGCATGCGGTACGAACATCTAAAATTTATTTGTGAATTTACACAATGATATTTTATGGTTCAAAATTTTCAGTATTTCGTTTACTTTTTCAAATTTTAGACCGATATTTTATTTAAAAATAGTATTTCAACATATTACAAATAATCGTTATAAATTTCATTGAATATTAGTTTGTTAATAAGAAGGCGGGTCCACGATAAGTTACATTAGACGTAGCAGCGAGGCTACAGTCACAGTTGAAGAAACTCGTGGGGTTCCTGGGGAAATGACGGTCGAGATCAGTGGAACCGCTTCCCAAGTCCAGACGGCTCAGCAGCTGGTTCAGGTAAAATGTCTTGGGATAAATTAGCAACTCATTAGAAGATGAGATCTTATGGTGATAAGTTATTATGGGGAATGCAGAACTATATTGCTGAAGCAGCGGCACCAAGTCAGGCACAAGCAGCTGCGGCTCCAGTTGACCATCAAGGCTATGCCTCGTACGGTATGCACGGTGGTGCAACCAATCCTGGTCACAGTGCAGGTGGTGGTTATGATTCGGAGTACGGGTCCAATTATGGTTATTGAGAAGAAAAGGGGTCAGGTTCTTCTTTATCAGTTAGTTGTGCTTGTGAGGTGATGTTGTATGATGATAGAGATTTGGAGATTGAGACATGTTTAATTTCTTAGTTTTGACTATATATGTGAAAGTCTTGTTTGCTTCACAATGGAAATCAATGACCTATTTCTACGGTGACGAATGCACTTTAGAAGAAGTAAAGAATCCGCGAGCCAATAAACTTGATACGTTTAGTAACAAATTTGAAATGGGTTGAGCCAATAAACTTTCATGGGGATCTTCTAAGGCTATGATGGACATACATGTAAATATATACAACCGAATATTTTGTTCTTCTATATCTTGCTTGTTCATTGCTATGGCATTGCCATTTTTTTTGGGGCCAAAATGGCATTGCCATTTACGTGCAGCATTTATGCAGTTCTTGTCAAATCTTCGAATTTTGGGTTGGCTACATTATACATCAGCCTCGTCTTCATCTGCTTCTAGGGACGGGCTTCACCAACAATTTTGGCTTTTTTGCAAAGTATGTTCATCAAATCGAATTTGTATGAACTCTGCTTCTTCTTCTTTTTCATAGGGTGTCATCGGGTCAGCCAGTAATTAAGAGTAAAGTATTTGTTACAAATATTTTTTCATTCTTAAAACTTTGAATTCGAAATATCTAGTTAAGGGATATGTTTTAAACCTTTTAGTATTTTTTTTGGCCGAAACCCTTTTAGTCTATATTGTATGGTTTTGCATGAATTCTGATTGGTAATATTATGAACTCTTCAGTTTTTACCTTGAAGAATAATTTTATAAATAGTTTAACATACAAAAGCCCGTCTAGCTCAGTTGGTAGAGCGCAAGGCTCTTAACCTTGTGGTCGTGGGTTCGAGCCCCACGGTGGGCGTGATTTTTTTTTTTTGCCACTAAACCATATGTGACAAAAAACTGGGAAAATTATTGAAGAGTGAGGAGACCAGTGCCACTGAATGTCACATCTCCATTTTCCAGGCAAAGAAGAAGCATAAGATTAACTTTGTTACAGCATAAGTTATTACAACAAAAGTACATGGGATTAGTTTGAGATATGTGGTCTTACTCTTCAGAATACATTCATTACAGAATCTGGATACGATAAACTTTTACAAGGAAGAGATTGTTATGAACCAACATACTCCTCTCCTGTCCTGTCCCCTAAAAACTTCTACTAGATTACTCAAAAGACAAAGAAAACTCAGCTCCTCCCAACAACAGCCTGACTGCCTTCCTTCTTCCGATACCCGAAATAACTTACTTGTAGAATTCGAAATCAGTATCCGGCTTCTTCACATTGGCACGGTACCCTTTCTCAAAGTCCTTGGGCAGTATCACGTATCGGTTCTTCCTAACTGCATGCATCCCAGCCTCTTGACAGATAGCCGTTATCTGCACCAATCACACCATATGCTTGATTGAGTGACCAAGAAAGAAACCCATTCAACATCATATATTATATGCACACATATGATACCACCCACACCCACCATATACAACTCCTTCACAGAACCAAACCATTTTTTTTTACAAGAGACCAAGTTAGGAAACTCCTTTTTTACAAACTGTGTAGAATCTTTTACCAAGTCAGGACACTCTATATACCTTTCTTACTTAGAAGTTGGTCTTTAGTTTAAAGCTCAACACTTCTGTAGATTTTTTCAATTTTTTATTTACATAATCCACGACTCATCAGCAGACATCCATAAGTAAGATGATTAATTAAGATGTCAAATTTGACTAACCTCAGCAGCACTGATCTTATCTGGCCTAGACACGTAGTCTTCCAAGTCGACCTCATCACTCAGGTTCATCTTAGAAGTGCAAACCTGCATTCAATAGTAAATTTTAGCAACAATTTAAGGTACAAATTCTGCTTTTTAATTAGTTTACATGATAATTAGAAAGAGCACTACCTGAAAAACAAGCCTCTTCTGCCTTCTGTCTGGTAAAGGAAATTCGATTTTTCGATCAAGTCTTCCAGGACGGAGAAGAGCAGGGTCCAGAGTATCTGCTCTGTTCGTGGCCATAATGACCTTGACATTGACGGTTTGGTCGAATCCATCCATCTAAAGGAAATCAAAGATACAAGATGTTACTCATAGCAGCCACTGAGTAAAACGAAGGTATATGTATATTTAGAAGGCTAGACGGACCTGATTCAGGAGTTCCATCAAGATACGTTGAACTTCTCTATCTGCACCAGTTTGAGCATCAAATCTTGCAGTAGCGATAGCATCTACCTCATCAATGAAAATGATGGCAGGAGCATTCTCCTTAGCAAGGCGGAAGACATCCCTGACCATTCTTGGACCCTAAATTTTTATATTTATATCAATTTTCATCAGTCACCCTTCGTTCAAAAGGAATAGCTTCACGTTTGTAATTTCTAAGTTTTTATTCCATACAAGTTTAAATTGACAAAAAAAACTGTAGAAAGCTTTCACTTTGAATCATGACTAAAATACATCAGTAAATAAAGGATGAGCAAGCATCTCAATACCATATTTTGTGAAGGAACCTTAGGACTGTGATGATAACTTGATTTAACAGAAATAATATACTAATTTAAAGTTCGAAATTAAATCCTTCAAATAGTTTTGTGTTACCTCGCCCAAGTACTTCTGAACAAACTCCGAACCAACAACTCTTATGAAGGCAGCAGTTGTATGATTAGCAACAGCTTTGGCTAACATAGTTTTGCCGGTGCCTGGAGGGCCATAGAGCAGAACACCACGCGGCGGGTCAATCCCTATTTGTCTGTAAAGGTCATGATGAGTGAGCGGTAACTCCACAGCTTCACGAATTTCCTGCTTCTGAATGTCACATCCTCCAATATCCTAGTATCAAGAAAATTGTTAACTTTAAGAGCAGTATCTTGAAGCATCTTGTAAATAAGTCCACACTGAGCAATCCAACTAAAATAAGTGACATTGCATTGTACAAAGATAACGAAGATAAAGAAAAGAACACTCATAGGATGAATTCTAAGCGAAGACAATTTTATATTAAAATCTAAGTACTCAGCTATATGCCTCAGCTATATCATACAGTTGATCAATCTATTCCAGTTCCTCTAACTGTTTTCTTTGACCTCGGTAGCATCCTTTGACAAAAGTCGTATTCTCCTTTATGTTCATCAACTATCTCATCATATACTAGAAACCAGTATGTTGCTAAGTCTAGAGCCCATGTCAAGGCGTCCGGTTGTGCAGAATCTACCATCACAATGTTCAAAGCTTTCTTTAGCCATAATTATGTTTCTGAGGACTCAAATCTTTCAAGTGGGAAAACCCTAGCTAGAGAAAGGCAGTTTTAAATCTCAAAATAGCACCTTTAAGAACACTCTTAGGGTGGAGCAAAACCCTAATTTACTCATTGATAAACATTCTAGTCAAATTGAAGCTGAACTGATGATTAATAAGAACAATTACATAAACAATAAACAAAAATCAGGATCTGGGATTAGGATCATACGTTGTAAGTGACATCAGGTTTCTCCGACTGGCTGAGGAGAGAGATACTGGAGTCAGCCTCAGGCGGCAACACGTCAACTAAGGCATTGGAGTGGCGGTGCAGCGCCACGGAGGCGGAGGGCTTCAACAGCTCGCGGTTAATTGTGCTCAGAATCCGAACATAGTAATTGGAGCCCGTGGTGGAACCGACAATACCGTTGTTCTGGTCCACCATCTCCATGAACTGCCCAATTACAAGAGGAACTGACTGAATCCGCTTCACCTCCTCCTGGGCACGGAGGAGCTCGCGCTTCAGGTTCTTCTGCTCGTCCTTGACGTACTCTTCTTGGATGTCGATGAACTCGAGCTGCCGCTCCAAGGTCTTGAGGCGGCTGTAAAGGTCTTCATCGTCGGAGGGAGACAGAGACTCCGGCAGCTTGAGGAGGGACGGAGGCGGATGCGGCGATACGATCGGTGCTGTTGCTGCCATGGTTGCTTTCCCAATTGGACTTCTTTCCGATTTGATTATTCACCCAGCGGGTCCGGTTTCCGCTCGCTATAAATAAGCACGGGCCTAAAGTCGGTGATTGAATAATGCACCCTAAACTTTTGTATTCATGAACTTGTGATCCCTTCTTTTATTTCTCATCATTTTTATTGAAACCATTTATATAATAATATAAGAGTTAAATAACTTAGACTTGGCAAGAATTATGAGGGAATATAAATATTAAAAAAAATTATCTACGTATTTCACTTCTAAAATTAATATATATATTAAAAATAAAATATCTTTTTGCTAAAATAAATAAATCTCTAACTTGGCAAGACTCATGAGGGAATATAGATATTTAAAAAAAAAAAAACATGTACTTATTTCACTTAAAATATTAAGAAATTAAAAATAAAATATGAATAATTATTAAATTGTTAGTTCACGTTTGAGCACTCGAATAAATTGTTTCCTGAAGTTATTACTTTTACAATTTGATTAATTAGGTTTCTCTTTATAATCAAATTGTTAACTGAAGTTTTTTTTATGGTTAATTTTCTACTTTATGTTTCACTTATAAATGAAAATAAATTGTCCACGAAACGAAATCTAAACTATTATTTTGTTTAAAATAAAATTTTAGCTAATAATTTGTATGAATGTTCAAATGTGACCTAGCTTTCAATTAGCTATTTTACCAAGTAGCTTAATATTATGAGCTAACAAGTTTGTAATTACTAATTTACCATGGAAATAAGAAAAACTGAAGTTAAAAGGCTTAAAAGCCCAAGAGCCATTGTGGCGCCATATTGATCCATCATATCATCAACAAGAAAGAACTGAGTAAATTACTTTTTAGCCCAAAAACAAAAAACAGAACAAGGTGGGAGTATTGTAAACGCAAGAAAGAAAATGTGAAAGCTACGTGCGGTGCAGATTGAGATTCTTTACAAGATTCAACTTTCCGTTGAAACATCCAAAGAAACAACTCTTTGATTTGTGTCGTATTCCAGTTTTGACGAAGCTGTTGGTCAATCTGACTTCTCCACTCTTTTCTTCCAACGATCACCGTCGCTCGCCTTTCCGTCCGAATCTTCGCATGAATTGGTAATGCAATTTCTTCTCTCTGCGCTCTTGATCTTCCTTTAATTCCTTCAATGCAAGTTAAGGATTTATTGCCTGATCTGATTTCGGTGTAACTACGACGTGTTGGCTCTGATTGTGGTATTCGAGTATTTTAATGTTGTCGGAGACATGATCATTATCATTTAAAGAGGAAATGCTACGAATGTTCTGACAAAGATGCTTCTTTTCGCTTCTTGCCCTTCTCATTCAAGGCTATGTCATGATATAGTTTGATTAATCTGTTAAATTTTAAGAAATTTAAAATGACAAAACTGGGTTGGATAGGCAAAAGTTCTGGTATTTGATTATTTTGATGTTGTTTTATCTTAATCATCTCATCATCAAGAAGGTGAAATGCTGTCAATATTCCTAATTCCGACAAAGATGCTTCCTTTTGTGAATTTTAATGTTATTTGGCCATCTAATTCAAGCTATATCGTGATTAATCTGCTAAGTTCTTAGAAATTCATGGGTAAAAGTGGATTGGATTTACAAAAATTGTGATTTTGTTCATTCTTATGGTTGATGAACACAGATTCATCTTGGGGAAGGCGGGAGTCGGTTTGATTCGACAAAAAGCTCTGATTTTGAAATCACCTGATCAAGATATGGCTGCCCAGATGGGTGTTTCATCCCATAAATCGAGAAAATTTTCCCGGGTTTTCATGGAAGTTCTAGCCTCCGCATTTTTTGAATGGCTGCTCCTGTTCTTGCTCTTCCTGAACGCCATAATAGCTTACTTGGTCACCAAGTTTGCTCGAGGCTGCGGCCTCCAGACACCGTGTCTTCTCTGCTCGAGGCTCGATCACATTCTTGGGAACGAGAAATCGGGATACTACTGGGATATGATCTGCGAGACCCACAAGTTGGAGATCTCGGCATTAGCAATCTGCAATGCCCATAGCAGCCACGGACATATTCACGAGGCAATGAAGATCATAGGAGGCGGATATTTCGATCATTTGATCAATCGAGGAATCGGGGGTTTGCCTCATGTTGGGTATACAGAACTGAAGGCAGCTTCTGATACCGAATCTGCTGCTTTTATGTTCTCCGACGATGATGGAACTGGTGTTCTTGCTCCTGGTCCGGACGGACATGTTTCCTTGGATTTTGCTACATTGGAGACTCCAGTTCATGTTCCGATCAAACCAGCAGATTATGGTCAAGTTTCTAAGGCTTCTTCTTCGCCTTCACCGTCGCAGACTAAAGTTGATCCTAACAAGGATCAGGAGGTTGGAAATGTGGAATCTGGTGTTAAAATTGGTTTGAAGGAGATGAATTGGGGGAGTTCGGAAATCAAGAAAGATACAGCTTTCGTCGATGAGCTCGTATTCTTCGAGGATTTTCATTCATCGGGAAACAAAGTTGTGGAACCGGAAAAACCTTCATCGGAGACTTGTAAGCATTGGCCTTTAGCAATAATCTCTAGCCACTACAAAAAAATCAGCAATTTATAAAGGAAATTTGTCTAGGAAACAATCTCTTACAATTTAAAAGGAAACGAATTTATTAAGTTTTAAGCACGTCCCTTACAAATATCCAATTTTTTGAATATTTCTAGTAAGTTTTTTTGGGAAGAAATCATTCTGTTGAAAAATTCTTGGAAGATTGTATTGTCAAAGATTTTCAACATTTCCCTTATAAATAGATAGATGATTCACTAACATTTCGATTTATTGTACTGTGCATAACTACGCACTGTGGCATTGATGATGTTCTTTCTCTGCAGGTGCTGCAGAAACTAATGAATCTGCAGAGATGAACGAGAAGGCGGATACGGATCCGATTCCAACACCTGAAAAATCGACCGAAGAAAAAAATGTATCGACCGGGACTAGTCAAGAAGTCCCAAGCATATCGAATGATCGAGAAAGTCAAGATTCAGAGTCACCAAGCCATGATCCTGTAACTGAATCTATTCCAAACACTACGAGTCCTGGGGTTTCTTTCCACAATTGGGTGATGAACGAATTATCGGGTGGAAAACTTGATGAAGTTACGATCCCGAACTCATCGAGCTCGAATGGGTTGGACACCCTTGAGAAGAACAACGAACCGGAGGTTTCCATGGATGTGGAAATTGAGAGGATGAAGAGACAGCTGGAGGAGGATAAGCAAGCGCTACACGAGTTGCAGAAGGAGTTGGAAGAGGAGAGAAACGCGTCGGCTATAGCCGCAAATGAAGCCATGGCCATGATTACGAGGCTTCAAGACGAGAAGGCGAATCTCCACATGGAGGCGCAGCAGTATCTTCGAATGATGGAGGAGCAGGCAGAGTACGACATGGATGCGCTCCAGAAATCAAATGATTTGCTTGTCGAGAGGGAGATGGAGATTCAAGATCTCGAAGAAGAGCTCGAATCGTACCGAATCAACGAGCCCTTACCCGAGAACATAAATGATTCGTTGCTTTGCATCGAGGAAGAAAGGGTTCAGCTTCAACAGTGCTTGAAGAAATTGGAAGAGAAGGTTAAGGTTATTAGGGTTTCTTCTAGTTTGGCTAACGGCGAATGCAACGGAAAAGGCGAAAGTGAGTCAGATTCTCCGAAAAAAGATTCCTTGTCGGGTTTGAAAGGTGCTGATGTAGATTCACTTGCGAATGAATTATCGAGACTGCAAGAGAGGTTGGAAAAGTTGGAATCGGATCGAGTTTTTATTGAGCGAGCGATTAAGTATCTCAGGATCGGAGATGAGGGGCTTCTATTCATTCAAGATCTTGCTTCCCATTTGCAAGAACTTCGAAATAATCAGCTATGATCGAGCTGCATGAATCACAGGATATGTTATTGTGTTCTTCCCTTCCGAGGTACGAGGATGTTCCATGTTCTAATTTTTGCAGATGTTTGTTACACACATTATTATAGGTGATGAAAGAAAATTGACACGGTTTTATCGAGATCAGATCGACGGGTTTATAAACAGAGTCGTGTTGAGTTCCCGATTGCCCTACCACGCGAGACGCGGCCTTTGATGATATAATAAATAGGTTTTTGAGATGGCTGTTTTTCTTGGATATTTATATATACATATAAACAGAAATCAGAATGCATATTTTTGAATGTTGTTTACTTTGTATGCGAGTTGGGAGATTTGTTGTTTAGATTGAGGAGGGAGGAGTTGGAGCTAACTAATTATAATTACGTACACTTCAAGGATTCATATTGTGCGTAAAGTTAACATGGCATTGATTCGGTGAAATTTATTATTTACCATGCAGCGATAATTTGGACTTGATTCATCTTTCAGGTATATATATGCAATGAAATCAAACTAACATTAATAGTTTAACTTCTTGCTCTCCAGTGAGTTTTTGATCGAGCGATTGTCAGTAACGACTTTTATGCCATATCTACTTAATCTGACCAATGATTTACAAATTACGTTAAACTTTTAAATCAGGGATTTAAACTTAATACCGTGTAGATTTGAACTTACGCGCTCTTATATATATATATATGTGAAATTGTTAACTAACTAATTAACCAACTGTATTAAAACTGTAAGTGGTAGATGAATGTGTATGGTTTCACATTTATAATACATCAACCATAACAAGTTATTTTGTTGGTTAATTCAATTTTTATAAACTCAATTATAATTTCTGTCTGATCAGAGACATCAGATTAAAACAGTCATCAGTTCGTTTTGGTCCAACTTTTTGAATCCCCCGAACTACTCCTAGATGTCGATCGATTAATTAGTAAGTTGTCGAACTCTTAAGTTACGATAATGAAAACCTCATTGTCTAAATATCTAGTACAAGAAAACAACCATAGAGATCAAAAGAGCCACAGAACAGATCAACGCCTGAAACAGAAAATTCATCATCCAGCCAGTTAATTATAGGGTTAAGAACACAATAGGGGCTTGAATGTTTGCCCATGTTGCCAAAGGGTCTGAATTGAAAAAACGTATTATTAAGGGCCTGAATTTTGAGTTTTGTTGATAATCGAGTTTCCGTCCAAATTTGCTGTTAAATGTAACGGAAATACGTGAAATGACAAAATTACCCTTTTGCAATTATTATACAATTTATCAGTTTAATTAATTAAATGTGAAATGTCTAAAATACCCCTGCACACTAATTATGCCCTAAGGCCACCACAGCCACCGCCACCGACCACCACCCCAGCTCCGGCGACCAAAACCCCCTCCGACAACCCAAAAAAGCTCCGATCGGAGTTCCAAAGCTCCGATTCGGGGCCACAAAGCTCCCGAATCGGAGCTTTTTGGCTCTGATCGGAGCTTTTTTGGGTCGCCGGAGGGAGGTTAGGGTCGCCGGATATGGGTGGTGGTCGCCGGAGATGGGTGGTGGTCGCCGGAGCCGGGTGGTGGTGGTCGCCGGAGCTGTGGTGGCTTAAAGGGTATTTTCGTCTTTTTAGGTCAAATATGTGAGGACACACTCTGGTCAAATGGCATTTTCGGGTTTTCAAATTATTTTCGGTGACCACTTTCAGTCACTATTAACAGAAAAAATAGACGGAGACCTCACTTATACACAAAACTCAAAATTCAGGCCCTTAATAATACGTTTTTTCAATTCAGACGCCTTTTGGCAACATAAACAAACATTCAGACCCCTATTGTGTTCTTAACCCTTAATTATATATATGTCGGGTTTGTTTCGAAGTTGATCATAAGTTGACACTTTTAACAACATAATGATAATAATGTTTCTACGACTTACAGCAATGGCAGATGCCGCTAGACCGTTCCCTTAGGTCGGCTTTGTGATGATTCCGATTGATGAGATAAAGAATCCCCCCCGTAGTACCAACATGGCGGGAACACGAACCCTAGTATGAACCTGTTTGTTCCAAACCGATCAAATTCACCACTATTCGCGCGTTAGAAGAAGAACAATAGACGTATAGCTAAAATAGTGTCAATTGAAGTACAATTCGATTTCTCATCATTAGATATGTAGTGCACATTGGATATATGGAGGTTGCCTGCAAGTTGATGTATCAAATTGTCAGTTACACATAGAATTTGCAGCATGTACAGTACACATTGCAAATTCTCACCGTTCATAAGTTTGACTTCATCTGCAAAATCTCAACTGGAATACATAGAGAGAAACTGACAATGTTTGAGAGAGAAGGGCGTACGTTTAATTGGTCATCTTGTCAGCCGTCTTGTATTTTAAAAAGGGAATGGTTAACTAACGGTTCACCTCCTCCAAACCGAAATAACTGTCCGTTGATTCATCTGTATGCATGCTTGGCCGGTTGGATTCTTCCAAACATATCAAAAGGATTTAGGTCTCAATGGGATAGGTTTGGCCAACCCGGCTCTACTCTAGGGGATAAAGGGGTGTCAACGGGGCGGTGCGGGTATCGCCAAACCCGGACCCGCCCCGCGGGTCGATATAGTCGACCCGTACGCGTCTCATACATTTCGCGGGGCGGGTCGACCCGCGGGTCACCATGTGAAAAAAAAAAAAATTCTTTTTAGAAACCTTAAATTTTAAATTTTATGTTTTCCGTATCAAAATTCGAATCACAAATTACAAATTTAACTTAACATTCAAATATTAATCATCAAACTTGTTAAAACTCTTGTTATTTTGACTATGGATTATATTATACTATAGTTTTATGTAATATACATAGGTTATATAAGTATGTATAACACATGCACGGGGCGGGGCGGGGCGGGTCGGCGGGACCCCGCGACCTTAAACCCGGACCCGCCCCACGGGTCGCGGGTCGGAGGGGCAAAAACGGGGCGAGTAACCGTGGGTCGACGTGTATTCGTGACCCGTTGCCATCCCTAGATAAAACAATTCTTCTATTTCCGTTCCATTTATCTTGGGGCGGGTATTCAGGAAAAAAAAAATCTATAAATATATTATTATATGAATATAATTTATGAATCTTCACTTCCTCGCTGGGTCAAGAACTCCGCTCTGATACCACTATATATCATATATTTCTAATTTACATATGCCTTAACAACTCAATATATCATATATTTCTAATTTACGTATATTATTATAATAAATTATTAAGAATAATAAAGAGCATATGTTTTTCTAATGTATTGAATTAAAAACAATGCAACTAAGTGATATTAGAACATAATTTCTTTTTTTAAGGTATTTTGATATATAAATTATATTATATATTTCTAACTAGGTTACTGAAAAATAGACAACGGGCTTGAAGAGAGAGGCCCAACCGTTAGAAGATGGGCAGACAAGAATATTTGGATTCGATAAGAATGAAGTTATGTCGGGGCAGACCTTGCATTAGAAGTCAAATCAGAGTTCTCGAGCTCGAGCTAGCAGAGAGGAGAGGGTCACGAGACAGCAAGCTTGAAAAGAGAGGTCTAACCACTGGAACATAGATACGATATGTGATATAATAGATAAGATGAACGGATGGTGGTTCTACACAAACACTAAGTTAGGATTTCTATTTGTTGAGTTATGGATCCTGATTGTCGCCGTTTGACCTCGGCGCTGAGGTCAACATGGGGGTTTGAGTGGGGGCAATAGCCCCCCTACCGAAGGTTGGGGTTTGGGCCGAAGTCCCGACTTGAATTTTAGGGTTTATGAGTTCCTTTTCTCCGCAACTATATATAGCATTGTATTCTCCATCTTTGTAACTGAGACTATTTAATAAACGTCACTTAGGTCGATTTTGACCGAACCACGTTAAATCTTGTGTTGAGAGAATCGATCCTAACAATTGGTGTCAGAGCTAAGGAGATTCAACACGATCACTGAAGATGGAGATGTCGAATGCTGGAATAGAGAAGTTCGATGGAAACGATTTCGGTTTCTGGAAGATGCAGATTGAAGATTATCTGTACTAGAAGGATCTGTACGAACCCTTGTCTGGGAAGAAGCCGGAGCCCATGACGGAGCAACAGTAGAAGCTCAATGATCGACAAGACCTGGGGCTGATCCGATTGTGTCTGTCCAGGAACGTTGCATTCAACATCGTCAAGGAAACATCGACGGCAGGTTTGTTGAAGGCGTTGGAAAACATGTACGAGAAACCTTCTAAGATGAACAAGGTATATTTGATGTGAATATTGTTCAGTTTACAGATGGTTGAAGGTGGTTCTGTTGTTGAACATATAAATGCCTTTAATATGACTGTTTCGCAACTGAGCTCTGTTAAGATTAATTTTGAGAATGACGTTAAAGCTTTGATTTTGCTGTCATCTCTGCCCGAGTCGTGGGATACTATTGTTTCTGCAGTTAGTAGTTCTCGTGGATCTGAGAAGCTCAAATTTGATGAAATCTGAGACGTGGTTCTCAGCGAAAGCATTCGCAAACGAGAAATTGGTGATTCATCTGGAAGTGCTCTCAGTGTTGACAGAATGTGAGGAGTAAATCAAAGGGTCCAAATCAGCATGGACGCTCAAAATCAAGAAACATAGGAAAGTTTTCGGGTAAACCACAAGGTCATGTTGGAAGTGTGGTGGAAAAGACCACTTTCGATCTGACTGTCCAAAGCCAAATAAGCAGAATCACAAATCTCGCAATGATAGTGATTATGTGAACTCAACATAAGACATTGGGGATGCTCTAATCCTTAGTGTGAACAGCTCACTTGAATCCTGAATTTTGGATTCTGGAGCATCATTTCATCGGTCTCCAAGCAAGGAGTTGGATTCTGGAGCATCATTTCATTCGTCTCCAAAAAAAGAGTTGTTCCAAAATTTTAAGTCTGGAAAGTTTGGAAAGGTGTACCTTGCTGGAAAAAAAAGACATTGGAGATTGAAGGAAATTGGAATGTTTGCACTCACACTCCAACAGGAAATCAGTGGAAATTGGAAGATGTCAGATATATTCCTGGTCTCAAGAAGAATCTGATCTCGGTTGGTCAGTTGGATAACACAGGTTATGCAGCAGAGTTTGGGAACGGTTCATGGAAGATTAAGAAGGGTGTTATGGTTGTACCACGGGGCCTTAAATCTGGAACTTTATACACCACTGAAGTGTATATAAACGCAGATGTTATTCAGGAAAGTGCATCCAGTTCATGTCCGTGGCATAACAGACTTGGACACATGAGTGTTAAAGGGATGAAGATGATGATGGAGAAAAGAGCTTTAGAAGGTCTGAAACATGTTGACAAGGGACTCTTTGAATGTTGTATTATGGGGAAGCAGAAACGAGTTAGTTTCACGAAGACCTCAAGGGAGCCAAAGAAGGAGCGACTGAAATTGGTACATACAGATGTTTGGGGACCAGCTCTAGTTTCATCACTTGGCGGATCCAGGTTTTATGTTACATTCATTGATGATTTCAGTAGGAAGGTATGAGTCTATTACTTGAAGCGCAAGATAGATGTGTTTGCTACTTTCAAGAAGTGGAAAGCTGAAGTTGAGAATCATACTGGGTTGAAGATCAAGTGTCTGAGGCCTGACAACGGAGGAGAGTACAAAAGGTCAGAGTTCATAGCATTTTGTGCAGCTGGGGGAATTAGACTGACGGGGACAATTCCTGGCAAGGCAAGACAGAATGACATCGTTGAGAGGATGAACATGACATTGAATGAGCTTGCGCGGAGCATGAGAATCCATTGTGGACTGCCCAAGATGTTCTGGGTAGATGCTGTTAACACAGTTGCTTATTTGATCAACAAATGACCTTCATTTCCTCTGTTCAAGATTCTTGAAGAGGTATCGACGGAAAAATAAAGGGATTAAGTACCTTTTCATACCACTTCTTTGCACAGAATCCACTTTTGGTACCACTTCTATTTTTTTGTATACTTTTGGTACCAATGTTTTCAACTTTGTATCCTTTTGGTACCACCGTTAACTTTCCGTCCAAATTGGCCGTTAAGTGGCATGTGCCATGCACGTGACCGCCCTAAACTTTTGAATTTGTTTCAATTTAGTTCATCTAATGCATCCCTAACTTTTAATTTGTTCAATTTAGCCCTAAAATTTCCAAATCGAACCCTTGACCCAAATTGACCTAGCCGGACCTAGCCTAGGGCTAGGTCCGACCCTGGGTCGGGTTCGCCCGGGTCAGGCGACCCCGACCCAGGGTCGGACCTAGCCTCCGGGCGACCCCGACCCAGGGTCGGGCCTAGCCCTAGGCTAGGCCCGGCTAGGTCAATTTGGGTCAAGGGTTCGATTTGAAAATTTTAGGGCTAAATTGAACAAATTAAAAGTTAGGGATGCATTAGATGGACTAAATTGAAACAAATTCAAAAGTTTAGGGCGGTCACGTGCATGGCACATGCCACTTAACGGCCAATTTGGACGGAAAGTTAACGGTGGTACCAAAAGGATACAAAGTTGAAAACATTGGTACCAAAAGTATACAAAAAAATAGAAGTGGTACCAAAAGTGGATTCTGTGCAAAGAAGTGGTATGAAAAGGTACTTAATCCCAAAAATAAATCATGTACTCTCACCTGAGAACTTTTGGGTGCACAACTTATGTTCATGTTGATCCAGAGAAGAGAGAAAAGCTTGATGCGAAGGCTGTGAAGTGCTACTTCATAGGTTATGGTTCTGACAAGTTCGGTTACAGGTTTGGGATGAGAAGAACAGAAAGATCCTGAAACACTGTGATGTGACCTTTGATGAAAACGTCTTGTAAAAAGACAAAGATCATAACGTCTTGGGGACTCCAGAGCAAGTGAGAGTTGATGTTGAGTTGGAGACATGAGAAACTCAATCAACTCCGGACACTGACGATGAAGAACTGGAGGTCGAGCCAGAGACAGATCCAGAAGTAAACCATCAGGCCACCAGACATGTATTCACCCTCGTTAAATTACCTATTGTTGATTGATGAAGGGGAGCTTGAGTCATTTGAAGATGCCTACAAGTGGATGATTCGATCAAGTGGGAGCATGATATGGATGACGAGATGAGCTTACTTGATAAGAACAACATATAGGTGTTGACTCAGCTGTCTGCAGGGAACAGAGCTTTACTGAACAAGTGGGTGTTCAGAGTAAAGACTGAAGCAGATGGCAAGAAAATGTTCAAGGCGAGATTAGTCGTTAAAGGTTACTTACAAAGGAAAGATATTGATTAAGCTGAAATATTTTCTCATGTTGTAAAGTTAACTTTTATCTGAATGTTGTTGAGTATTGTTGCATCAGAGAACTTACACCTTGAACAGATGGATGTGAAAAAATATTTTTCATGGAGATCTTGATAATGAGGTCTATATGCATCAACCAGAAGGATTTGTCGTTCCAGGCAAGAAGTACATGGTGTGTAAGCTCAGCAGGAGCTTATACGAGTTGAAGCAAGCACCTAGACAGTGGTACAAGAAGTTTGACTCCTTCATACGCAAAAGCGGGTTCCTTATGAGTGAAAAGGATAACTGTTGTTACTTTAAGAAGTATAATGATTCCTTTGTTTTCTTGCTCTTGTATGTGGATGATAAGTTGATTGAAGGAGCAAACACGAGGGATATTGATGATCTGAAGGCAAGTCTGTCTTCAGAATTTGAGATGAATGATCTGGTGCAGCAAAGCAGATTCTTGGAATGAGGATTTATTGAAACATGGCAGCAGGCACTCTAAATCTATCCCAAGAGAAGTACATTGAGAAGGTGTTGAACAGGTTCAGGGTGAGTGACGCTAAACCCAGGACTACTCCCTTGGCTAATCACAAGAAATTGTCAAAGGAGCAGTCGCCCAAGACAGAGAATGAGCGAGAGCAGATGGCACTTGTTCCATATGCATCTGTAATTGGAAGCTTGATGTATGCTATGGTCTGCACCAGACCTGACATAGCACATGCTGTGGGGGTTGTTAGCGGGTTCATGTCCAACCCGGGGAAAGAGCACTGGGAAGCTGTGAAGTGGCTTCTGAGATACTTGAGAGGTACGTCAAAGACATCACTCTGCTATGGCAATGACAAGGTGATACTGCAGGGTTTTGTGGATGTTGATCTCAGTTGAGATGTGGACTCAAGCCAGAGTACATATGGGTACATCTACACCATAGGTGGGACCGCAGTGAGTTGGATGTCCAAACTTTAGAAATGCGTTGCTCTTTCATCTTGTGAAGCTGAATATGTTGCTATTGCTGAAGTTGGGAAAGAGATGATATGGTGGACAGATTATCTGGAGGAGTTAGGCTTGAAGCAGCGTAAGAAGATTCTCTACACAGATAGTCAGAGTGCCATACAGTTGGTGAAGAACCCTGTCCATCATTCGAAGACAAAACACATCCGAAGACGATATCATTTCACTCGGAAGGCAGTGGAAGAAGGGGAGATGTGTTTGGAGAATATAGAGGGTGCGAAGAATCCAGCAGACATGTTGACAAAATGTGTTGAAATTGGAAAACCGAAGTTGTGAAAAACCTCAGTTGGTCTTCTTTAGTTGTTTCAGAAAACGTGCGGCTGACGAGGCATATATGTTGATGGGAGACTCATTTAGAGAATGAAGATTTGCTTGGAAGATTGAATCAGTATCCAAGTGGGAGAATTGTTGAGTTATGGATCCCGATTATCGTCGTTTGACCTCGACGCTAAGGTCAAACGGGGGTTTGAAGGGGGCGGTAGGCCCCTACCGAAGGTTGAAGTTCAGGCCGAAGCCCCGACCCGAATTTTGGGCTGTCCCGGCACGGTTTATGAGTTCATTTTCTCCGCAACTATATATAGCAGTGTATTCTCCATCTTTGTAACTGAGACTATCTAATAAACGCCAGCCGCCAGACTTGTGGACGTAGGTCGATTTTAACCGAACCACGTTAAATCTTGTGTTCTTCTTTATCAATCGTTGGTGAGTGTTGAGAGAATCGATCCTAACAATATTCAGATGGCAAAAATTGGAGTTATAAGTAAATAAATAATATAAAAAATTTAATGGGAGACAAATCTATCTACAAATTTAAACGGCCGAATGGATTATAAATTACGAAAATTTGAAGAGGGTAACTGCCCCTCATTGTAACTTCATCAATTGCTCTGCACTTGGTCTAAATAATAATAAATAAAATAGAAAAATGAATACTAAAAAAAGAATAATAAAGTCGGAATAACATCAAACAGTAACAGTAATAATAATAATAATTAAAAAGTAGTTAGATGATTTTCGAATAGATTTTTTCAAATACTAGTAACCAGATGGAGTGCGGACTGATATAATTATAATATATACATTGTATTATGCATTTGGGGTAGAGAGTGAAGAAGTGCGGACTGATATAATTATAATATATACATTGTATTATGCATTTGGGGTAGAGAGTGAAGAAGATAAATACATTGAGGTATAATATGGGTGTAAGCGAATCAAACTACTCGTGTCGATTCAGCCAAATCTCGATTTCGACTCGAATTTTTTTTGAGTCTAGCTTGAACTTAATATTACTCGCAAGCCTAATTAAACAAGTTTTGAATTCGAATTTATAAGTCGAGTCAAGTCAAATTAAGTCGAGCTTGATTCTTATTATTATTCTTATTTGATACTAATTCATTTTGATAAAAATCAACCGAGTTCGAGTTTAGTTCGGTTTTTTAGTCATGAGAAATATTCATTCTACTGTGATATATAATTGATTAGCGAATCAATTTGAGCCGATCTCGACTATGTTAAGCTTGGATTCAAGTCGAATCGAGTTTTAAAATTAAAACTCGGCCAATTTCGAATTAGAGTTCGAGCTTTACAAGTAATAATCGGGTCGAGACGATCTTGATAGAGAGCCAACTTGTTTACATCATAGCCTACAAATACAATAGTATATAACCATAGCCCTAAAACGTAAAACCCCCACCTGCCCGATCCGGTCTATCCTCTTCGGCTTCGCTCCCGTATATAAAAGGTCCAATCTCTGCAGTCTGCACAGAGCTTAAACCCTACACTACACCCTCCATTGTCAATCTCATCACAGCCTCCATTGTCAATCTTTGCCTGCAACTCTTCCCAAGGTATCCTCTTCAAGTAGTTGTGCTTCAATAACATCATTAGCTGTCTTTCACAATCTTCTTCTACTTCATTTCTTTTCTCAAATTTGGGCTGCTTCTATCTCTCTCTATTCCAAGCTTTTTTTTGCTTGATTTGTATCGGATGCACATTTCGAAGGTTTCCAGGCGTTTCTAAACGAAGCCTGAGAGCTCAAAATTTGTGCTAGATTGAATGTGTCCCTCTTATTCCTCTTGATTTGACAGTTTTCTTGAGGATCCCACAGAGGCTGACGAACATGAATATCTTTGGTCTCAATAGGACAATTAACCCTAGCTACCTTGAATAAAACAACATATTTCTGGATTAATTTTGTTTTTCCTATTTCTGGGCCGTGTTTTTGTTCAAATCAATTTCAAGTATGGTGTTCACAAGACTTGCTCTCACTCGATAGAACCTTCATTTTAATGTTATCTTGCTGTAAGACTTTCCAGTAGATATAGAATTTGAGATGGAAATGGAACTCTGATTCGACTGTGGAGCCTCACTGTGTAGTTGATTGAGTTATTGATGTTGTTAATTGCAAGCTTCAATCTTTTTGAAATTTTGATGTTATTTCGTTTATAGATCTCACTTGATGAGTACATTGCTTGCTGCATGGTATATGTGTTCGATACATGGATTAAAATTATTGTTGAACTTATGCTTCACATCTATTTCAAGGTTTTTGATCCACAAGTCCTGTTACTTTTTAGTTAGAAACAGTGTCCTAACATTTGTGAAGCTGTCAATTGAAAATTGAAATCATGTTCAAGATGTTCAGGAGATTTGCATATCTTCATCTAGTGATGAATGTGTTTACTCCAAGCCATAGTCAGGATTTTATGTTGGATATGTTGAATGGATGAGATTCAGTACTTCAAAAGAATAACCAAAAGAGTGATGATGATGCAAAATCTCATCAATTTGTCAAGCTCAAAATTAAACCTTAAGCTATGCTATTCATGTTTAAGTGTTTAGTTCTTCATTTAATGTTTTTGAATTCAACCTTTTGGAGTTCTAATATGCTTATCCACTAATGCAGAACCAGAGCAAAAAGCAGCCAATTCAAAGATGTCAAAATCAAACCCGAAGGTCTTCTTCGACATACTGATCGGAAAGAACAAAGCAGGACGAGTCATAATGGAGCTCTTCTCCGACTCCACCCCCAAAACCGCAGAAAACTTCCGTGCCCTCTGCACCGGAGAGAAAGGCATCGGGGCATCCGGGAAGCCTCTCCATTACAAAGGCTCAGCCTTTCACCGAATCATCCCTCACTTCATGTGCCAAGGTGGAGACTTCACAAGAGGCAATGGCACTGGAGGAGAATCCATCTACGGAAACAAATTTGACGATGAGAACTTCAAATTGAAGCACACCGGGCCCGGTATTCTCTCAATGGCAAATGCAGGACCCAACACAAATGGGTCTCAGTTCTTTATATGCACGGAGAAGACGCCGTGGCTTGATGGGAAGCATGTTGTGTTTGGGAAGGTGGTTGAAGGGTATAGTGTGGTGAAGGAGATGGAGAATGTCGGTACAGATAGCGGGGCTCCGAAGGCAACTGTTGTTATTGAAGATTGTGGTGAGGTTACAGAGAGTTGATGTTCTTGTTAGTTGTTATAGTGTGTGTAGTAACTAATAAAAGTAGTCTGTTTAAACTTTAATGTATCTGAGTTGTGAATCGTTGGATTTGTGTTTTGTTCTCCTTTGTCCATGATTTCGGCGGCATTTTGCGAGAAGGAAAATATTAACTGCTCCCCCACTTTCCTACCTTGAGAGTTCTACTCTTTGCATTCTTTTCTGTGATACATTTTGGCCTCTACCAGTAAATCGTTCAAATACTATATTGGCCGAATTTCAGGTGAACAATTTTTTGCCCATTTATATTCCTAGAAAGATTTTTTTTTTGATAATCCGAGCAAAAAAAAAAAATATATTATATATAATGGCCTCGGGGTTGTAATTAGGGTTGGGAATGTGGTTGTTTTGGTGAAGTAAAATTAATACCATAATCATAATGCATTTTTCACTCATACAATAGAAGCTATTTAGACAATTTCACCTTCGTCTTTAACATCAACATGAGAGAACTAATCAATCGGCACGAATCAATAACAATTTCCTTAAGTTGGAGCAATGTTATGTCTTTTGTCGAGTTATTACTAAAGTATCATCGACATATTCAACATCTCTTCTATTATATGTAACGCTCTCGTCGAAATGACATAATAGATTCACCAAATCTTTATAAAATACAAAGACAAAATTAACTTATTAACTATCGACGTATAATTAACTATCTCACTTATCATCTCATCGTAATTCATAGTTTATCACAATGTAAACCTATATAATCTCTACGTGTGGTTTAACTTTAAATGGCTAGTGGATGAAAATGAAAGAAATTACTAAGTACTAGGACTAAAATAGATGAAATCAGATTTGGACAAAGAAATCTAGAAAGCTAACCAACAATGAACAGAAATTCACCCAAAAATTGCCGTCTGTTTCTCTCTCCTAAAATCTGCCTGCCACTCTCGAAGAATTTTCCACTTTCAGAGAAAAGGTCAAGCACTAGGGTAGGGGGCCGAAGATGGAACCTCCTCTCTCCGATCCTCAAACGGCATAGCGGGCGACAGCGCAGACACAGCCACTGCTCCACTTACGACAATCATTCTCGTTTCCCGCATCTATTGCCGCAGAGGGAGAGACGACGATGTGCTGAATCCCTAAATCCCCTCGAACTCGATACCTCCCATTCATTCTTGGTGAAAGATTCTGACCATAGAGGATGGAATCGACGGTGTTAGATGACGTCATTCAGCGGCTTCTGGAAGTCCGGACTCGGCCTGGGAAACAGGTCCAGCTGTCTGAAGCGGAGATCCGCCAGCTCTGCGCCGTTGCGAGGGATATCTTCATGCAGCAGCCTAACTTGTTGGAGCTTGAAGCGCCTATTAAGATTTGTGGTGAGAAAGTCTCAAATTTTTTTAATGCCTTTACTGATCATTGCTATTGTTCTGTGGATGAGGTTAGTTGGTGTATACTTGGTTCGATTTTGCATAGCAATCACAGCTTCCAAATATCTAAATCCTAATTAAGAGTTATGGAAGTAATAGTAACAACTTCTTGCTTCTCTATTGCATATTTAGTTTGAAAATGATGCTGAAATGCTCTGTTTAGTTGGGGAAATATGTTAAACTAGCGGCACAAACTCCAGCTTAGCTATAGTTCCTGTTTTGATTACTGCTCATGGCATGTATTGCTATATTTAGTTTGAAGCTCTTTATAAAATTAAATTTGGCTTCTTTTGATAGGAGTAGATTGCTTTTTTGAGAGAATGAAGAAAAATCAAGATAGCATCTTCGGAGCACTTCTGTTGAGTTTAACCGAATGCAGCTTAGTTCTCTTTCAAACATAGTGTAGTTAGTTTTGTCATGGTGCATAGGACATTCATGCTAATGCCGCGAGAAGTTTGTCTGTCTTTAGATGTGATTTTTGTTTTGGTTCATTGCTTATGGCATCGTGTGTTTTCATATCTGATCAGCTGTTGGCATTTTGATCATGTTTAAGCTCTAATTTCAATTTTATCTTTGGCTTTAGGTGGTCTATTTTATAGACCTACTTGACTCTACAACATACTGTTTCCTTTTTAGTTTGCCTTTTAACTAACAGCTGCATGCTTAATCTATACTCGCATTTAAGAACCTATTGAGATATGGATTAGAAACTTCACACATGAAACGATAGCGACTGAAATATATGATCTGTAAAAAGATGTTATGGGCACCCTCTTTTGAAAAGACTATAACTCTCCGAATAGATTTAAAGTAATTTTATCTGACGATACCATTTGGAACAAAGAACACATTACATTGTCTTGTTTCAACTTTCTATGATATGTACAATCGCGAATTTAGTTCCTAGACTGTTCACGCGGAAAACTGTAATTGCTTATTGACACTTATCTTTGCCGCAATAAGGTTTAGAAATAAACTCATTTTTATCTTTTGAAGAGTATTTTTTTTTGGTTTAGAAGCTTACAACATACAACATGCTTCTTATGTGGAAAGTGGAAAGCTGAATTACTTATTTCAACGTTCTTCAAAAGAATTATTTCAGTGAGTGAATATAAGTTTTTCCTACCTTGCAGGTGATACCCATGGCCAATATGCTGATCTGCTAAGACTCTTTGAGTACGGTGGCTATCCTCCTAATGCCAATTACTTATTCTTAGGAGACTATGTTGATCGAGGCAAACACAGCATAGAAACAATCTGTTTGCTCCTCGCGTACAAGATAAAGTACCCAGAAAACTTCTTTCTCTTGAGGGGAAACCATGAATGTGCCTCGATAAATCGTATATACGGCTTCTACGATGAGTGCAAAAGGAGATTTAATGTGAGGCTTTGGAAGACTTTCTGTGATTGCTTCAACTGCCTTCCAGTAGCAGCCTTGGTTGATGGTAAGATTCTTTGCATGCATGGTGGTCTTTCACCTGATCTACAGCAGTTAGATGAGATCAGGAAACTGCCACGTCCCACTGTGCTTCCAGACTCAGGTTTGCTCTGTGATCTTCTCTGGTCGGACCCTAGTAAAGATGTTACAGGGTGGGGAATGAATGACAGAGGAGTATCGTATACTTTTGGAGCGGACAAGGTGTCAGAGTTTCTTCAGAAGCATGATTTGGATTTGATTTGTCGTGCTCACCAGGTTAGTTATGGCTATTCCAATGCTAAATATTGTTTTCAGTCATTAATCTATGCCCTTGGAAATAGTTTCATTTTAAGTAGAAAGATTTTAATATCGTTAGGAAAATCCCACAAAGTGTAAAACATAGGGTGAATCTTTGTGAGAAAGTGAAAAACTTTCATTTTCAAGAAAAGATGGTCGAGTGTCCATTGGTTTTCCATTTTCTCAGTAAGCAGAAACTGTACTGAAAGGGGAAATATACTATACAATAGTCATGGACACGCCAAAACTCCTTAGTATCCTAGAACGAATATAGATCCCAAGTAGTATTTACCGGTATACCAAAAAATTACAGTCTGTACCAACATCGAGTTGTCATGAGACTCTCAAGTCTCACCTAATGACACTTTATATGAAAATGTAAGTTTTGCCAGTAAGTTTCACGCTGTGTAGAAGGTTTCTTTCAATTTATTATAGATTTTGAGCTGTTCTGATTTTCAGGCTTTATTTACATCTTAGTTGGTTGTATTTTTACTGTCAGGTTGTGGAGGATGGATATGAGTTCTTTGCTAATAGACAATTAGTAACTATATTCTCTGCACCTAACTACTGTGGCGAATTTGACAATGCTGGGGCCATGATGAGTGTGGATGAGTCCCTAATGTGCTCCTTCCAAATTCTAAAGCCAGCTGAGAAGAAGCCAAAGTTCAACTACGGTAACGGACCGTCGGGTTCTTACGCACCACTGGGAAGCACAACTACTGCAAAGCCGGGCAGTTACTAACGGACCATCGGGTTCTTAAGGTTAATTTGAGTCTCTAAGTAGCGAACTTGGATTAGTTACTGAGATTAACTTGAATCTTACATAGTGATCACATTTGCTGCAGATAGATGGAGAGCACAGTTACTGAGGTTAAGGTAAATTTGAGTAAAAAAAGTGGCAAACTCAGATTAACTACTCAGATTAACTTGAATCTTACATAGTGATCTCATTTGCTGCAGATAGATGGAGGTGCAGCATTATTAAGGAGCATCATGGTACTAGAGAAGAACAAGGAAGAGAATATAATTTCCTTTTTTTTTTATTAATTTTTACTGTTCAACTTTCTCTGAAAAATGTTGGGGGAAATTGTAGAATTATCCGGAGTTTGAAATTAGATAGTTAAGGCAGGAAGAGATTATATATTTGCCTGCTGCAGATTCACTGGTAATCGTCAGGATTGCTCTTGATAATTTCTACCATCTGTATTCAGTGTTTACTACCTAAAAGAGTCACGGTAGAAAAATTCAATAAAAAATTTGAAATTTTTTAATGCTTTTGATTTATCAAAATTGGATACTATCGTAATTTGAGAATAAATCTCAATGCGAGGACTGAAACAGTTAAAAACTTGGAAACTTTTTAATGCCTTTTCATTTATCAAAATTGGATGCAATCGTAATTTGAGGATGAAACTAAATGTGAGGACTGAAAAGGTTATAAACTTTTAAACTTGTTAATGCTTTTTTATTTATCAAAATTGGATACAATCGTAACTTGAGCATGATTCTAGGTATTATTTTGGAAGGTGAGGACTGAAAAGGTTAATATCTAAATTGGATGATCCAATTGTAAACCATCAATGACTAAAATTGGTGGAAGTAATAATAATTTAAAAAAACCGATCACGGTGGGACTCGAACCCACAATCTCCCGCTCCGGAGGCGAGCGCCTTATCCATTAGGCCACGCGACCTATTTGTTGATACTTTTGCATTTATTTTAATATATATCTTATATTAAAATTAGCTTCTATCCGATCTCTAGTGTTAAAACCTTAGAGATTGCATAGCGAGGCTTGAGTTTTGTGTATACAAACGAGAATCATTGATAATGGCGATGGCCGTATCCAATGCGTTTCACTGCCCCAAGCTGCTATTCAACCGCAAGAATTACGTTAATCGTGTCTCAGTTCCTTATTCTTCTCCATCATCCTTTGTAAGGTAAGTTAAGTTTCTATTATATAATGTTGTTGTTGCCTTAGGAATGAGAAATGCATCCTAGTTTGGATTTTCATTTTGATTCTGAATATGAGATGGAAATAAACGTCTATTTTTTGTTAAGAATCATATGGTGCAGAAATTAGCCGCATTTGGTGATACAGTCATCACAAGCTTATGATAATTCAATGTATCTGGTCTCTGGTGATTAAGAGGAAACAAAACTCATACAGTAACCAATCTAAAAGTATTCTAAAATAGGTTGTTAATTGAGCTCAAAATGTCCGGAATTCTTGTATAGTGTTTTATAGCTCATCTTATAAGTTAGTTTATTTCATTTTCCTTGAAAATGGCAGTGCATTGTCAAAATACAATTCAAGAACAGTAGCAGTTCAACATTTCCAGTTGCTATGTGCAGATATTGTAGCTTACGATAAGTTCTGACCCGTAAATGTGACTGGTTTCTTGAACGTTACAGAGTTTCTGCCACAGTTCCATGGAGAGGTAGAGTAACTTGTTCTGCTGCATCAGCTGCAGGAAGCTCTATTTCAGACAGTGACTTTAATCCATATGAGGTGCTCTCTTTTTGATCTTTTAGTAGCTTTGTTCTAGAATATATATAATCAGAACTCAAGTGTGACTCTGTATTGTCATCCTTCCAATTGATCAGCACGAGAGGTAATGAAAGAATTGTTTTTGCATTTCCAGGTATTGGGTGTTAGTCCTATAGTAGGATTTGATAAGATTAAGGTGACATATACAAGAAAACTCAGAGAGGCTGAGAGGTCAGGAGATGAAGCAACTGCTTCCCGGGTAGGTTAACAAGACCCACTTTATCAGTTGAAAGGAACTATAGTTTTATAATTGAATTGCTTAGTTTTATGAAAGTATAATAAGTGCTCTTCTCTGTGGTCTCTGTTTTTTTTTTTTCAGTTAGTGAAGGCATATGACAAGTTAATGATGGCACAGTTGAAAAACAGGAAAGATGGTTTGACATATGGTTCCTTAAAGGTATTTAATCGTATGGTCTGCCGGTCTCTACTTGTCTTCAACTTGGGGTTGAAAGCCCCGTACATGGTCTAACAGAACACTAGAAAATGTTGTAAATGCAGGTCTCAAAGGATATCAAATATGCTGATAAGCAGCCAATTGTACCTTGGGGACCTAGGTATGTACCATTTTATCAGATGTCACACTTTAGAGTCATAATATGTCTTGGTTTCTAATTTTGTCTCTCCAGAATGATTTTCATCGATATTACATTCTTTCCAGAATGAGTTTCATCTGATATCCAATGATCAGACATTCTTAGTACCACCTTCTTGAAAGTTTTAAGTGTTTCCATAAGATTGATGGTTGTTATGATTTGAGAAAATAACCTATAAGTTCTAGCCAAGGCTTATATCTTGTCCCTTGCTTTAATAAGAAAACTAAACACTAAGCTGAAAGAGCTTACTTATACGCAGAGCTTACTTATTTCTCCCATTTGTTTAATGTTGCTGCATCAGTCTATGCTTTCATATCTTCAGTGTCTTGACAGTAGTATAATCTAAACACGTCTTCTATGATTGACCTATCAATTTGACACCCCAAGCACATTTTTTTGTGCATATTATCTTCGAGCTTAATGATTCTGAATGTTTGATTTATAATTAATTAGGTCCTCCAAGTCCAGTCTGCAAGATACACGCATCAACATGGCAATAACTGCTGTTTTCGTAAGTCTGATACACCTCACATTCCAGCTTATCTCTTTCGTTTAAGATTCTGATAAAATCAATCTCATCGATGCTTGTTTGCTGCTCTTGTTTAACTTGGTCTTTCTGCAGGTAGCTTGGGTTTTCATCCAGCAGAATGCCGAATACAAGCCACTACAGTTCTTAACATTTGTCTTTGTTTACCGAATCTTTGAGAAGTTAAAATCGTCTGAACCAACCATATCTCCTACAATCACGGTAACTTCCATTCAACAGAGAACGTCACTATGCATCTTCTTCTTCTTGTTTCTGCAATCCATATATTATACATCATACCATTTCCGTAAACTTCCAAAATCTTACTGATGAACCTCTAATCGAACGGGGTTTTACTGTAAAAAAAAAAAAAAAATCTTTAAAAGTGTTTGAAATGTTACTGTGACGGTGCAGGAAGATGGTGAAGATTCAGGACGCGGGGTGCGCATGGGAAAACGTTTGCTGCGTTCTCTGTTTCTAGTTTTCGGCTGTGTTGCATTTGCCTCTCTTGTAAGAGATCCACTTTTACTTGTCTTTCCTTGTTTAATAATAAAATAAAATTTGTACTGTAAACTGTATATATATATAACCACATTGTGGTTCTCATTTCATGTATAATAATAATACTTTCTTGCAGGGTTATACGGGTATCGTTAATTTGATGGAGTACTTAGCCGGTTTCGTCCCTTCTATCCTCTACAATAACCAGGTAAATTGTAATTCTAAAGTTACATTTACAAATTACACTTAGGGTAAAACAAGAAACTAAAGTAGACATCACAGAATCATCAACCATGTTCCTTGTCTTCATTTCCTGATGATTTTGCAGGAACTTTTGGTCACCATTTCAAGCGCGATTTCCCTGTACATTATTGCAACATACTACCGATAAAAAGCTTCTTATGATATGCTCGATGGAATTAGTGCTGTAATAATAAGCATTTGCTTTTATAAGTATCGATGGATAAGTGTTATTTTGCATCTTCTCACATGTCAAGTAAAAAAATGACATTTTTTTGGTATTGTAAAGTCAAAAATGAAAATTTAAATATTTTGAAGAGTAATCCTTCAAAACTATTTACTCATAACCTAAATCTAGCCCAACCATAAAAAAGTTTCAACCTTTTGTACTAAGTTTCATGAAGTGATGAGATTTTCTGATTTCATGAAGAGCAATTTAATCAACAAAATTGAGCATTTTCAAGTAATTGGATTTGTATTTTGGACCATAATCCCAATTCTATGCTAAGTTTTCTTACTTTGTAGAAGCATTGTTTTCATAGACAAAATTAAAATAAATAAATAAAGGGTTAACAGGTCTTTTGGTCCATGATGTTTGACAACTTTTGGGTTTTGGTCAATGATGTTTTTTTTACCTAGTTTTGGTACCATATGTTTGCAGATTTTTTCTTTGGTCTAACCGTTACGTTCCGTCCATTTTTTGACATGTTCAAGTCACGTGATCCACTTTAAACTTTAAATTTAGTCCCTCTAATACTTTCTTAACCTTTTTTTGGTTCAATTTAGTCCCTAAGTTTCAAAATTGACCCCAATTGGACAATAGGTCAAATTGAATTTTTGAAACTTCGGGACTAAATTGAAACAAAAAAAGGTTAGGAAAGTATTAGAGGGACTAAATTGAACAAAACTGAAAGTTTAGGGTGGATCACGTGACCTTTATATGTTAAAAAATGGACGGAATGTAACGGTTAGACCAAAATTAGAAAAAATCTGCAAACATATGGTACCAAAACTAGGTAAAAAAAAACATCATTGACCAAAACTCAAAAGTTGTCAAACATCATGGACCAAAAGACCTGTTAACCCATAAATAAATAAAACAAAAAAAAACAAAACAAACACACAATGGAAGAAACTAAGGAAATCTGAATCTCCAGTTATAAATTGAACCATCACCTGTCAAACTCCCAGAAACAATGTGAAAGACTATCAACCTCTTCTTGTGTGCCTAATCAAAAACCTATTTTGTCAGCATGAACAATCAAACCCTAAAACCTATAAATGACTCACTCAAAAGTACAAAAACAGCTGCAAATTCCCAATTGTCTCGAGTTCGTCATCACAAGCATAGATCTTGATGCAGTAAAAAGGAAAAATTTCTGCATTTCTTGCTCTTCATCAAGTTACCACATAACCAGCAGCTGAAGCACTTTTTGTATAGTATTATTTACAGAGAGAGGGAGAGGACAAGTCCCTTTCTATAACCGTGGTCGTTTGAGGATCTCCTCGTCGAGAATACGGGTCATTAGGGTTCCATCGAGGATGGGGCTGTTTCGGGCCAAAGCGCTATGAAGAGTCTGTAGTTCTTCCAAATCTGCCTTGTTGAAGATTCTTTTGAGTATTATGTCTAATTCAAGAGGCAAAGCATGGTTTCCAGCACTCTCAATGTTACTCTCTTGATCCTTGTTTTTTCTATTAGAGGTATCCAGTTGAGCTTGAGAATAAGGCCGGGAATCCCTGTAGTTAGTGCAGACTCTGCTTCGATCCATCGCCTCTATCAACTGCGGGAAATATATAAACAGTGAGAATATGTATCCAGAAATCTTTCAAGAGTCATGAAATACTCAAAATGGGGTACTCAATTGTGCTTCACCCTCCTATTTGACATCCACACTAAAAATAAGGGGAAAAAACATATTTTTCATGAGCAATGCTACAAAATGTGAACTTAAACTTAAATTGTAAAAATTGAATCTTTTTACACTTCCAAATATTGTTGACTGTCTTACTCAATTATTATTTTTTATTTCTAAGTAACGGTTTTCACTTTCACACTTTGTAGAGTTTGCCTTTGAAGTTTGAACTGCACTTAAAGCATTATCAATACCTGGACAATGTTCTACGGATACCTGATACAAACCCCATTTCATCAAATCTGGGTAGAGCAAATCAAAACAAGACTGTTGGTCCTTTTCTTTTGCTTACTAATTACAGTTATGTCTCAGGATTATCCAAAGAACAATGAAAACGAGATCTGTTCCATTTTTCAAAAGTGTCCTCTATCTCACTCTTTTTTTTCTTCCTGAAAGGTAACTTTTTTTCCACAACCATTTTTTTTTTTTGGCCAACATCCACTCTAAGTTCACTTTCAATGGGGCAGGAAACCTGAATCCACTTTCAATGTCTCTTGTATTTTTCTGCTGATGATGGAGGTTGCAATGGAGTCGGTTTTACTTTTTAGAGGGCGGCAAAATTTCCCTAAACATTAGGTTTTAACGACATCGCGACGCTCTACTTCTTCTTCACCGGACGAGGTGGTCGAGTTTCAGTCTCTTCGCCGGAGACACGAACAGTGGTATACAGCTTCATGCATCCCTTTCTGACGCATTAATGAAAATGTAAACATTTCCATTGCATTTGGTGAAGCTGGAAGGTGTAGCTTCTGATATCCGTGCGTTTGATGAATTTGGGTGATTCGATCATTTTCAGCTGTTGCGATATACTTATGTTTCGCTCTTGTAGTTGTGTCTAGATTTCTAATTGACACGTATACACTGTTGATTTTCTCTTCTGTTCTTGAAGTTTAGAGTTACAATTTCAGCATGTTGAAGCATTTTCAGCAATTTCAAATGAGTGCTACTACATTTTGACAGAATTTTGATTAGGAGCTATGTTACTTTTGTGATGGTATTAAGGTGCATATCGGTTGAAAACTTTGAAATTTGTGAACTTGATTGTATTGTTTGTGTCCTCATTATTTTTGACATAACTAAATACCTGATTTTCCTTGATGCATAAGCTTGATTAGGTGCCTTATCAAGACTAATCAGATATATTATGCAGCAAAAATCCTTAATGTAATTGTTATGTCTGGTGGGGTTCCTGATACAATCACCTACAACATAGTAATTAGTGGCGTTTGTAAGAAAGGAGAACTAAGATCTGCCATGAGTCTCTTATGAAGATTTTGTGGTAAGGGGTGAAACCCTAGCAGAGCAAAAAGAGAAATGGCGAAGAAGACTTAGGGTTCCTCCCAAGGAGTTCCTTCATCTGGTCCTCAGTCCCCCCAAATACCTAAACTAATATAGTGAAATACAATACAAAGATGTCAATGAACAATTAGCCCAGAAACTACTAACAAGCCAGGCCCGGGCCAGGCCCAACAAATACAATACAAGAGCCCAATACATAATTAATCAATCAGCCCAAATACAAGAAGAAGTACAGCTTGACCCAATACTTTTCACTCCCCCTCAAGCTGAACATCTTCTTGAACCTGTTTAACAATATCTGCAGAATAGATGTTAATCATCCCTAAAGAATCTGCCAAAACTTGATGTTGAGCTCCATGCAGTGGTTTTGTCAAAATGTCAGCTAACTGACTTTCTGTGCCAATATGCTGCAGCTGCACAGTCTTATTAGCCACAAAATAACGAACATAATGGCAATCAATCTCTATATGCTTAGTTCTCTCATGAAAAACAGGATTTGTAGCAATTTTAATGGCAGACTGATTATCACAAAACATTACTATAGGCTTAGACTGAAAAATACACAACTCAGACAATAATCCCTTCAGCCACAATACCTCAGACAAAGCATCACCAAGGCTTTTATATTCTGCCTCTGCTGAGGATCTGGACAAAGTAGTCTGTTTCTTAACTTTCCATGATATCAAGGATGAACCCAACTTTACACAAAAACCAGTAACAGACTTCCTTGTCTCAAGGCAACTACCCCAGTCAGAGTCACAATATGAAACCAAGTCAGGAGAAGAATTAGAAGACAGAAATATTCCCTTACCAGGCTCCCTTTTAATATACCTGACTATTCTTAAGGCAGCCTGCATATGTGAATGCTTTGGTTGTTGCATATATTGGCTGAGATGTCTAACTGCAAAAGCAATGTCAGGCCTAGAAATAGTAAGATACAACAACTTTCCTATCAGACGTCGATAAGAGACATCATCATCTAGGAGTTCATCATCCCCATTCAAATGGAGATGATCATCATATTTCCTGCTAGTCAACTGTAGTTTTACCTCCATAGGAGTCTTAGCTGGCTTAGCTGCAGAAAGTCCAACAAATGATATTAATTCTAAAGCATACTTCCTTTGATTAAGGACAATACCCATATCAGATCTTACAACTTCTATTCCCAAAAAATAGTTTAAGACTCCCAAATCTTTCATTTTGAAGTTGGTTTCTAATACAGATTTCAGGTCCTTAATCAAGGCAGCACTATTTCCAGAAATCAATAAATCATCCACATAAACAAGCAATATCACAGAATCAGATCCAACAAATTTGGTAAACATGGAATGATCAAGTTGAGATTGAATATAACCATTTTCCAAAAGCACATTGCACAACTTAATGTTCCACTGTCTACTGGCTTGTTTTAAGCCATATAATGATTTTCGCAATCTGCAAACAACAGACTCCCCCTGATTGTGAAAATCATCAGGAAGGCTCATATAAACTTCCTCTTCCAAATCTCCTTGTAAAAAAGCATTATATACATCCATTTGGAAGAGGGGCCAGTGAAAAATTGAGGCAAGGGCCAAAACAGTACGTACAGTGTTCATTTTTGCAACAGGGGAAAAAGTTTCATAATAATCAACACCATATTTCTGCTTATAACCCTTGGCCACAAGTCTAGCTTTATATCTTTCTAAACTTCCATCAGATTTGTATTTAAGCTTGTACACCCATTTACAGCCAATGGGTTTCTTACCTGGGGGAAGAGGAACAAGGTCCCAAGTTGAGTTATCCTCTAAGGCTGAAATTTCTTCTTGCATAGCTTTAATCCAAGATGGATCTTTAGCTGCTTCAAAATAGCTAGAAGGCTCTATCAACTCAGAAAATTTTGTTAGATAGCTTTTATAGGGGCAAGATAAATGATCATAAGATACTGAGTTGCAAACAGAATAGGGATAACTAGAAGCACCACCAACATAATCCTTAGACCATACAGGAGGTTTGATGGGCCTGCCATACCTGGTCATAGGCAGATCAGGGGTAGATCCATCAATACCATCAGAATGATCATGAAGACCTTCATCATTTGGTGGAACTTCATCAGAGTCAGGGATGATAGACTCATCATCTGAAAGAGGTTCACTATAATCTGCAGCATCAATACTAGCTTCATCCTCTTCAAAAAAAAGGGTTAATATTGGGGGGTGAAGAGTCAGCTTCAGGTAGCACCTCAAAAGAGTTAAATTGATCATAAGAAGCAGGATTCTTGAAAGGATATATACTCTCATGGAAAACAACATCTCGACTAACAAAAAATTTTGAATTTGAGAGATCATAGAGTCTATATCCTTTCTTGTTATCAGAATAGCCCATGAAAACAGAAGGGATTGCTCTTGAGGAAAATTTGTCATTAGAAACCAAGTTTTTAGCATAGCATAGACATCCAAAAACCCTTAAATGATCAATACAAGGCCTTTGCCCACTGAAAACTTCAAGGGGACTTTTTCCTTTCAAAACACTAGTAGGCATAAGATTGATAAGATAACAAGCAGTTAGAATACATTCCCCCCAAAATTTATCAGGAACAAAAGCTTGTATTTTTAAAGATCTAGCCACCTCAAGAAGGTGTCTATGCTTCCTCTCAGCCCTTCCATTCTGTTGTGGGGTATAAGTACAAGAACTTTGATGCAAAATGCCTTTGTTTTGAAATAAGGAGTTAACATTGTCATTTATAAATTCAGTACCATTATCTGTTCTAAAACACTTGATTGTTTTCCCAAATTGAGTTTCAATCAAGGCAATGTAACTCCTTAAAATCAAAAAAACATCAGACTTGAATTGCATCATATGAACCCAAGTAACTCTGCTATGATCATCAACTAATGTGAGAAAAAATCTCTTATTATCATAGGTGCTAGTTTGATATGGGCCCCATACATCAGCATGAATAAGATCAAAAACAGAAGCAGCTCTGGAATTAGAAACAGAAAAAGGTTTTCTAATGATTTTTGCCTTTGGACAAACAGGACAAGTATCAATGGACACATTCTTTATTTTGAAAAAAGGTAAATCACTGATGTGTTGAAGAGTCTTGGAAGAGGCATGGCCAAATCTGCAATGCCAAAGCATTGCATTACAAACATGATGAATCTCAGGTTCAGTTTGAGAAGAGCTAAAAAAATATAGACCTGAGTGTTCTTTACCACTTGCCAAGACCCTCCCACTTGAGAGGTCCTGTAAAACAGCATAATTCTCATAAAATACTGCAGAACATTTTAATTCTTTGGTAAGTTTAGATACAGATAACAAATTGAAATTGAAATCTGGTATAAGCAAAACATTCTGCAGTTCAAGAGTGTGTCCAAAGGAATGAGTCCCAACACCAACAGTATTTGAAAAAGATCCATTAGGCAATTGTACTTTAATTCCAGAGGCATTTTTAATATCAGTCAACCAATCACTACGAAAAGTCATATGATTGGTTGCTCCAGTGTCTAAAATCCAGTAATTATGTAAATCAGACATTTTAGAGGTTAAGGAAATACCTGCAGTGCTAGCCTGACCATCAGAGATAGTGGCAGCACCTGCAGCAGAGGTAGAGCCAACAACTTGTCCCATTTGCTTCAAAAATCTATCAAATTGTTCAGCAGTGAAGGTAAAAGAACCCTGAGAGACATCAGTGCTCACTCCATCCTTTGCCTCCTCAGAACTTGGAACATCAAACCCTTGAGCAGCATTGACCTTCCCAACAGTGGCCTTTGCCTTCTGGTATTCTCTCCATTTGAAGCATATGTCCTTGCTGTGGCCCTTTTTCTTGCAAAATTCGCACCCTTTGGTAAAGCATCGATCAACTGAGTGCCCCTTTTTGTTGCAAAAGGTGCAGTGAAGATTGGGATTTCCCTTTGGCTTCTCCACAGGATTAGCAGCATTCCCAAGATAGTTTCCACCAGAAGCAGATATATCTGAACTGATGCCCTTTTGGCTTTCCTCCTGAATTAACAGGTTGTAAGCTTGATTGACAGAGGGCAGTGGATCCCAGAGCAATAAGTTGCTTCTCACAGCAGCATAGTTTTCATTCAAGCCCATCAAGAACTGAAAAAGGCGTTGATTCTCTTTGTGGCTCAGGTGTTTCTGGAAATCATCTCCATCAATATGTGGTAGGGCACAAACTGAATCATATTCCGACCAAAGCAGTATGAGTTTAGAAAAGAAACTCGAGACAGTATCTAGACCCTGACGAGTCAGAACAATCTCCCTGTGCAGCTGATATATCCTAGAGCCATTAACTTTATCGAATCTTTGTTTCAAATCTCTCCAAGCAAGCATTGAACTATCTGAGTACATGATTGTACTAGACAGCTCATCAGAAATAGAGTTCATGATCCAGCCAAAAACAACTTCGTTACAGCGATCCCATAGATCATGAAACACAGCATCAAATTGATCCTTAACACAACTACCAGAGACAAAACCATATTTGTTACGGCCAATCAGAAAAGATCTCATAGCACGGCTCCACTTTGAATAATTTTCAGATCCAGTAAGAATGTGAGTGGTGACACGGGCAGCAGGATTGTCACTAGCATGCAAGAACAAAGGATGATAAGAGTCTACCGTAGCCATGGCATCGCGATAGGCCTGGTCAGAAGATCCACCGAGTGTCCCCTTCTTTCTATCCTTTTCGTCAATTTCTTCAAAAGACATGATGCTATCAATCAGGATCTGATCTGGAGATTTGAAGATCTGGTCCGTTCGACTGCCTTCACGAGGGGTAGAGGAACGGACAGCCCAAGAATCGCAAAAGCCACCAAGGTACTGACAGAAATCTGAACCAGTGAATCACTTCTTCGAAGTAGATGAAGCGTTTCACCGGAGAAGACAATGAGAAGATTCGAATTCCTTGAGATGAGGAGATCCAAGATGATAAGATCGCAGCGGTATGGCCTCAGAAACGAGAAACTAAGGGCGGAAATCGCCACTTAGCTCTGATACCATGAAGATTTTGTGGTAAGGGGTGAAACCCTAGCAGAGCAAAAAGAGAAATGGCGAAGAAGACTTAGGGTTCCTCCCAAGGAGTTCCTTCATCTGGTCCTCAGTCCCCCCAAATACCTAAACTAATATAGTGAAATACAATACAAAGATGTCAAGGAACAATTAGCCCAGAAACTACTAACAAGCCAGGCCCGGGCCAGGCCCAACAAATACAATACAAGAGCCCAATACATAATTAATCAATCAGCCCAAATACAAGAAGAAGTACAGCTTGACCCAATACTTTTCAGAAGACATGAACTTGAGTGGATGTTTCCCAGATGTTATTACTTACAATACAATCATAAGCTGTGTGTTCAATAGTGGTAAGTTTGAGCAAGCCATTGGTTTTGGAAGGAGCAACTGAGGAAAGGTTGTCTACTTTCTCTGGTGACCAACACCATCCTCGTGGAGTTAGTCTGCAAATAGATACTGAAGAATTGTAGGGGTTATGGAAGTTCTGGATTACTCACTTTGGGGATTAAAGCGCAACTTCATTATATTACAGAAGGCATATTATTAATGTGAGCAGCAAAAAATGGCTTTGTGGAAGTAAGTGGGTACAGGTTCAGGTGTAAATAATGTCTGGGATTGCCATTAGCAGCGTTTCGCGTCGTCAGCGTTTGTCATGTATCGTGTCTCAACACCCCCAGGTTTTTAGTGCTGCGTGCTTAATTTCATAAACTTTTTGACAGCAGCAAGTTGCTCCTTCAAAGAGTATGTTATTCTCTCCTTTTGCTCATTGTCTTTATTATATGTGGTCGCATGCATTGTATTCAAAGAGTATGTTTTGCTCAAAGATGGCTACTTTGCATTTGGAAGTGTGGGTTGTATCTTTTTTTTTTTTTTTTTTTTTTTTTTCCCAAGACATTCATCAACCATATTAAGCTATGCTGCAAATATATATAAAAACATTAATTATTAAGCTTAAGAAATGTTAAGTATGATATTTGAGGTTTTAACTATTTAAGAAGTATAAAAACACAGGAACTTGTAAAATAAGAAGTGTGTTTGATTATGGGACTTGTGTATGAGCAACGGGAAGGGTTGGGACATCTACTTTGCTTGATAGTGAGTGATACTCGATTTTGGTTGATGTTTAGGCAATTAATAATTTTACTTTGATGGCAATAAGCAAAAGAGTTATTGACAAGGACAGTTGTGAGGATGCTATATCCTAGACATACTTGTGGCCAATCCATGACATCTACTCTCCCTATTCTGCAGCTTCACACAAGTTATCTGAAGCTTTTTTAGAGAGCAAAGCAGTTTGACTCGATCCTTACGGTATTTCATTTCGGGTATTGAATAAGTGTATGTATGTATGTCCTGTTAATGGCAGGAATTGATGCCACAATATTGGAGAAATTATTCAGTACATCAGATCCAACACGTGGATCCGATGTGGTGGCTCATCAGCTAATCAGAAGACGACATCTGTCAAAATTAACCTGACACGTGTACAGTTGTCATCTTCTGATTGGCTGATGGGCCACCACATCGGATCCACGTGTTGGATCCGATGTACCGAAAAATTTCTCACAATATTGGGTTGGGTTTGGTGTAATGTAATGTAATGAATGAGACAGCATGTTTGATGCTTTGGTTTAGGGCTACATATATCTATTGGGTTTAACAAAACATCTTGGAAGTCAAGGAAGGAGCTGTTTGTTTAAGGAACAAATCTAATCTAATCTACTCTACTCAAATCAAATCTCTCCTTTTTCTTGGGAGTAGTGGAGAGAGTGGGAGAGATGTTAGCTACCTATATTTCATGATTCAATTTTATAGTGTAGGGATCAAACTCATCTAGTTTTTCTGATTTCGTTCATTTAATTCGAGCTTAACTCCATTATGTACGTCCTGACATGTGCTGACATGGCACCAACTCGAAATCACATCTAAAATACAATGAATAATCAGAATAATAAATAAAAAACCAAGGATTGCAATTGGCTAGTTTAATTATGATTGTGGTTCAACCTGCCCAAATTGAATCTAGTTAGTTATTCGTTTGAGGACTCAAAATCCAAGTTCAAGCTACCCTGTCAGCAACATAAGAATCTTTACTATCTTATTATTAGGGCTATGCTACAACCTGTGAAATTTCTTGTGAAACTTCCCTAGAAAGTGATATTGGGTCCATCAAGAACCAATACATTTGTTCATTTACTTTCTCTTTCTTACTTTCTATTAAAATTTCACAAGAAATCTCACATTTTTCATCGGAATAATTATTATATTCATAATTATATTTATATTGTATTATATGTGACATGTAAATAAAGAAGAAATTATGTCACGCAACTCGAGTCACCAACTACTAATTTTTTTGTTAAGCCCACTACTAAAATTATTACCTTATTTTTTATATTTAATTATTTCATATATAATAGCATCCAATCCGTTATTGACCAAAAACTGATTGACCGACTCATTGGGTAAATTAAATTGACACCCAAGGCACATACCCCATAGCCATACGGTGATGACACGTCGACACCTACTGCTCACACGTGAGAGCTGTTCCGCACGTGTCACCATAGCCATCCTTTTCATAGCCATAGAAGAGGAGACAGACAGAACAGAGGAGAGAAGAGAAGAGAGAGAGAGGGGGGACTGGGGAGAGGAAAGAAAAAAAGGTCGAAGACAGATATGATGAAAGAATCGCTGTAAATTACTCCAAACTCTCCGAACAAACCAAACCAAGTCCCAGATAAATTCTTCTTCTTCTTCTTCTATCTCTCTCTCCTCTTCGGCAATCCCCCTCTCTTCAATTCCAGTGGTCCTTTCCTTCTTCAAAATCGTTTCCATTTCTGGATGGTTGGAGGATTGTGATTGTTCCTGCAATGCGGCTAAATTGAGGTCAGAGTAGGGTTTTGATTCATACCCATCCAGCAGATCCGTGATTGGTTTTGATTTTGTTACTGGTTCTGATCCTGATTCTGGCGATTTTGTTGGTATTTGACCTGGTAACAGTTGGGAGGATGTAATGCAATCCTGAAATTAGCAAGATCATTTGGGTTTTGATTACTTGTTTCGCGGCTGGTTACCTTTCGTCATGGATCGCATTATTGGGGGGAAGTTCAAAATGGGCCGGAAGATTGGAAGTGGATCTTTCGGGGAACTCTATCTCGGTGAGCATTTCCTTGATATGCGGCATCGAATAGGTAGAAGGGGAAAAAATCTGACATGATCATATGTGTTTATCTGATTCTTTGTTTTGGTTCATTTCAGGTGTTAATGTCCAGAGCGGCGAAGAGGTTGCCATAAAGACGGTAAGATCAAATGGGTGTTCATCTGTTCTTCTGGGTTTGCAATATTTTTCTTTCTATTAATGGTTTTGAATCATATGGAAATTTTGAATTATACATAGTTTAGATCTAATATCTCCTAGTCAGTGGAGCTCTGTGTTAGTTGTCCTACACTAATGAAATATGATGATTTAGCATTTAATCTAATCATATATTAAGCTAACACTACCTGCATTGTGAATTTGCACTGTTCATTATCCGCTGAGCTCCTGCTTGGACTCTGCAATGGATCTTCTCATCGCACGTTGAGCTTAAATACATATTATTGTAGTTGTAGTGATTCTGATTGATTCTAATTGAAGTAAGTATATTTTTCCACTTGCTCTTATAGTCGTTCTGTTTTGATATGTTCAGGAATCTATCAAGACTAAACACCCACAGCTTCATTATGAGTCGAAATTGTACATGCTTCTACAGGGAGGAAGTAAGCTATCTTCTCTTAGCTGTTTGTATAATTCTTTCTAGATATATTAATAAGTTATAGCTTTTCAAATTATTCTGTGATGGGGAAGTAAATACTGAACTGGCTGCTGTTCTTCTGAAGCTGGAATTCCCCATCTCAAGTGGTTCGGAGTGGAAGGAGAACATAATGTCATGGTCATAGATCTCTTGGGGCCTAGTCTTGAAGACTTGTTCAACTACTGCAACAGGAAGTTCTCTTTGAAAACTGTGTTGATGCTGGCTGATCAATTAGTATGTGTATATATAACCCGTCTCATTGTTGCCATTTATCTGTTTTAACATTATTGAGTTTGTTATAATGTGTCATTTATTTCCTGAATTATTCCAGATAAATAGAGTTGAGTACATGCACTCGAGGGGTTTCCTCCACCGTGACATAAAACCTGACAACTTCTTAATGGGTCTAGGAAGAAAAGCAAACCAGGTACTTTTCCTTAAGTCCAAGTGGTTTTTAATCTTGGACCTCCTCTGTTATTTAAATATATATAATAAAAGGATTTCATTGCAAGGGATATCCTTCATGCGTGGTGAAATGAATGACCTAATTCTCGGTTGACTTTTCTCCAACTGATCTTTTCAGGTGTACATCATTGACTATGGCCTCGCGAAGAAGTATAGGGATTTGCAAACTCATAAGCACATCCCATACAGGTTAGAATCTTGCAGAAGTCCGTAACTGTAGCTAATTTGATATACAATCGCAATTCACAACTGATTAGTTCTTGCGGAAGTGTTTCGATTTATTGGGTTTCAGACTACACTATGGCTTACGTTTAAATGCGATTGAGTGGCATTTTCTTAGTTTCAGTTATTTTAGTAGGATCTGTTCATTTTGTGTCAAATATTTACTTAGTTTCTCAAGCGATAACTTAGATACTGTAGATGTTGATGTATAAGATTATCTCACGAACATCAATAAGTTGGAATATTTTGGATTTACGTCTTCTTTTGTCTAACGTTTCATTCTTCCTTCAGGGAAAACAAGAATCTTACTGGCACAGCGCGGTATGCTAGTGTTAACACACACCTTGGAGTAGGTAAGCATTGTAATGTAGAGACTATTGACTGCCCCATGTGCACAAGTATTTCTCAATTTGGGGATCCAATCTGTTCTGATTGGACTTTCCATGCAGAACAAAGTCGAAGAGATGACCTGGAGTCCCTTGGCTATGTGCTTATGTATTTCCTAAGAGGAAGGTGCAGACCGATACTACTTCTTACCTCCACGTCATTCAGATCCTTTCTTGAAGCCTTTATGACTTAATTATCTGCTTGTTGCAGCCTTCCCTGGCAGGGTTTGAAAGCAGGAAACAAAAAGCAGAAATATGATAAAATCAGTGAAAAGAAGATGGTAACTCCTATAGAGGTACAATATCACGTCTGCTTTTCTCTGATTAGTTATTACTGATTTAGAACATTCTTATTAAGAGAGTTAACTTCATATTTTCAGGCGCTTTGCAAATCATACCCATCTGAGTTTGTATCATACTTCCATTATTGTCGGTCTTTGCGCTTTGATGATAAACCAGATTATTCTTATTTAAAAAGACTGTTCCGAGACTTGTTTATACGTGAAGGTAAAATTCTTATTGAAATGTGTCCTATGTTCGGAGTGAAGAGGGGATTTTGATCTGCTGTGCATTACATTAAATAAGTTTAACTCTCGAATCTCTTTCTTTTTTCTCCAGGCTATCAATTTGACTATGTTTTTGATTGGACGATACTGAAGTATCCCCAAATTGGGTCCTCATCTAGATCACGGGTTTGTTCTGTTAAATTAATCGTGGTAACTACGACATTTTTTTAATCTAGAAATATCTTAATTTCTTCTTTCGTTGCAGAATGCTGGGAGGGCGGGTCTGTCTGGAGAAAAAGAAAAACCTGCAGGTCCTTATATTCTTAAGAAAATGAAATTTTGATGGCATCCACAAAACATATGTTTAGAATGGAACAAAAAAGATCTGATTTATAACATACAATGTTTTATCTATACATATTTTACTCATTTATACGTTCCATGAGTTCTATAGCTTAGATTTAAGATATAATCTCCTTTACACTTGGGTCGATCTGTGAAGCTTCTGCAGTATTCAAAAAATTTATTTGCTATATGTTTCACATATAGTGGGCCAAGAGATTCGTGATAAGCAATCAGGTGCTGTGGAGGTATTCTCGAGGAGAAATGCACCGGGTGCAGGAGCATCGCTTGGTGATCACTTCAAGCACAAGTCTGTGGAAGATTCTCCATCCAAGGATGCAGTAAGTAAATTTATTCTGACCTGATGATGGAAAATGCGTACCGTTTGTTTGCGGCAGGGAATCGCTAAAATGAAGCAGACCTCTTATAAGATTGAGCTTTTTTCTACCTGTGGATTTGAAAAAAGTAAACCTTTTAGATATATATTCAAAGGAGGGAAACTTGAAAAAAACTTAACCTTACATAAGGCCGGCTAGCTACATTTTAGCCATTCCCCATGCAGAAAGACTAAGATTTACTAAATTGAAGCCAAAAAAACATGAAGGATGAGGGAAAGGCTTCTGAATACTGCTGTTTATCTCACTTGCATTGAAAATTGGATCCGTTTTTTTAAAATTATGCTTGCTTTATCAACCACTTACAAGGCCGGCCTTCTTGTAGCCATTCCACATGCTGCAAGACCAAGATTCATTCAATTTAACCAAAAAGAAACATGAAAGTAGTGGAAAAGGCTTGTTAATATTGATGTTTATCTATTTTGCTTTTTAAAAAATAATATTTTTTGTATAAAAATGCTTGCTTTATCAAACTTTTACAAGGTCGGCTTCTTTTTAGCCCATTCCTCATGCAGCAACAGTAAGATGCATTCAACTCAACGAAAGTAAATCTAAAAGTAGAGGGAAAGGCTTGTATCCGAAAATATCTTTCCTTTTCTGAAAAAAAAATGCTTAATGGGTGTCAAATGTCAATTCTTCTTTCAATCCATTATTGATTATCGATTTTCATTATCAGGCTGATCCAGAAAAGTCCCGAGCATCTACTTCTCGACAAGGGAGCACATCAAAGAGGGCTCTTGCTCCTAACAGCCGACCAAGCTCCTCAGCTGAAGCATCCGATAGTAGGGCTACTAGCCGCATGGTGTCAAGTGGTGTGAGCCGCTTCTCAGCTAGTCAGAGAATCCAAGCCGAATCTGAGCCCAACAAGAGTAGCCTCTCCCGCCCTTCTTCTTCCTCACGAGGCCTCCGTGATAGCCACATCCGAAGCTTTGAGCTTCTCACTATAAGCTCTGGGAAGCGCAAGTGAATAAAAAGGCTCCTCCTGTTCCTCTGTATGATTCAATTATTGCCCTGCATTTTAGTCCAAAGGGAGTTTGTGTCATAATGTAATGTATTCTCAATTGTATCTGTGCCTTCTGTGTTGTAGATTAATGTTTGGTATCATGTTCAACAGCTTCCTCTTCTCTCTTTCTCTCTTCTCAAGTGTGTTAAGGAGAGATTTCTTGTGCTTTTCCATAAGGGAAAGATATCAAATTATTGTAAGACAGACTAAGGTACTTGTTTTGTTTTATCCCAAGTCTATTCTTATTATTACAATTTATTGTTGTACATTAAGTTTGTTAGTATTTGGTTGAAAAAGTTACGAACAGCTTAGATCATGTTGCGATTTGGTGTTTCGGTTTTTTTTTTTGTTGGGACTTGATGTTTGATGTATTAATATGTTGCATTTCACCTTTTTGTCCGATTTTGTTTTCAATTTTAACGTGATTTTGATTAAAAGTGTGTTGTAACAATAAGGGTTAAGAACCTAAAAGCAATTTATCTTGTGATTTTGACGTGAAATTTTTAAGAAGAATATACAAAAGAATGAAAAGTAACAAATATGAAATATTGAATATTAAATCGCAAAAAGATAAATTAGAGACATAAAATTACAACATAACTTATATTTCAGATTGTTGTTAGGTTCTTAACTAAAAAACACAACTTGTAATCTTTAGTACACAGTGCTCTTATTGAATGCACTATGTTTAGTTGGCCAGAAAAAGAATGCACTATGTCTGTGTTCACGAATGTTCTTCACCATGTCATCTTTATGGTGTTTTTATCTTAAAAAATTGATATACGTGATGGACATTATGCAGAATGATTGGACATGATTAAATTAAAATATTATTTAGAATACAACTACCTTATACCCATTTACCTATAGTGTTCACATCGGCCATAACGTTCGCAATTTAATAGATTTTTTTGAATAAAACTACGCAGACTCATTTAATATATAAGATCCACACACGACCATACTATTTATCTAAACAAACTGTTTTTAAAATTAAAAAATATAAATGAACTTAAACCTTAAAGTCCACTAAGACGAGTTTGGAGTCGAACAAATAAGGATTGTTGTATTCAAAACCGGTTTCATTATATTTATCAGTTCATCTTCATATTCGGCTCCACGATTGAAATGATGAGGATTATTTTAAACTGTTCCAAACTAGTTTTAGTCTAGGATGTATTTTTTTCTCACCCCTAACAAATATATGAGTGATAAAAAATTTCTATATACATTTAGTAGAAGAAAAAAATATACATTTTTTTTTGCTAAAAAATACAATAATTTAGCTCATTTATTGTTAATGACGGTGCCTTAATATATATGTAACTTATATTTGCAACAAAAATATAATCTATATTTCTAAAACTGCGGCACAAAAAGTATATATTGAACAACAAATATAATTTTACCTTCAATATATAATTTTTATTCATATATACAATATACTAACATTATTGTATACATAATAAGATTAAAGTACTTACTTTATTTTGTTTACAAAAAATAGTATTTACTTTTAATTAACTACATAAAATAACTACTCATATACAGATAATGAGTAGATATATAATGTACCCAACAAAATAGAAAAATATATATATAGCCAATAAAAATAATAGTTTTTACATTTATGGAAATAAAGATTATTAAATAGTACAAAAATATATATATCAAGTCATAAAATTAATAAAAGAAATGTCATTTCGGTCCAAAAAAAGAAACCATGTCATCTCTCAGAGTTTTTTTTTTAACATCTCTCCATGCCTGAACACCATTTTCGTTTTCTCTACAATTTTTATTTTCCTCTACTCTTTCTCAAAACATGTTAAGTATGGGACAAACTATTTTTTTTTGGCCAACGCGGGACAAACTGATTAACTAAGCACTTTCTTTCTATGCAAAATGAAAACCATTTTTTTTTTTAAACTTTAGTGTATATATAATTGAAGTCTATGGAAATCAGTGAGGGTAAATGCCCCCTGGACCCTTAGTAGATTTGTGCATGGTTGAGTAAGAGTTATTCTGTAGCGGAAGATGGGAAAATCAAGTTTTTTTTTTTTTTTTTACTTCCGCTACTTAGTTTTTCTAACTTAAAAAACGCCATTATGCTGCTAGCATCCGTCGAATCGAATAGTGTATTCTGAAATTCAGATTAACTGTCTCGCTCAAATATTTTTCTTTTAAGGTTTATCAAACTTAATACTTTTTAGAAAAAAAATATACAATTGAGTAAAAATCACAACGACAAAACACGTTCTGGCCATAAACATTTGGATATGTGATCTGAATCATGTACTTTGATTAAAAAATCGATAAGGCTATTTTTGTTATTAGTTTAAATAATATCGTATTTTGGAAATTGTTTCATATTAATTATTACTTAATTATTGTGATGATTGAGTTATTAATCTTAAGTAGAACAATTAATTCCAATTCTATATCATCTACCACTCTGAATCCTGACATTTGTACTTTCAGATCAAACAAATCATCATCAATATTATCCATCACATAAATTATTGGCACGTGACCGGCACATGCGTCATCCGCCCCCCTTCTTCAGTTCTCTTCTTCATCCATTTGATTTTTTACCCAAATCTGGTCTCACTATTAAAAATCTATGTTCCTCTCTCTCTGCAAAAGAAATTCCTGCAAATATTTCTTCGATTCTGACGATTCAATCAACTCCACTCTGAATCCCCACCAATCCCAAGAATTTTTCTCCTCTCCTCCTCCAACTTCTCTCTCTGCATCGTTCAGTCCATTCACCATCCAATTCAATGAAGATCTAGGGCTTGCGCCACCTTTGTAGCTGCATAGCCGATCCATTCACCAGCGCTTACTCTTGCTGCTACTTGTTTTTCGCGTTGGGGATTCATCTTCAAGTTTCATAATTGAATCTTGATCCGTCTTCGTATCGGTGACGCTTTCAGCTGTATCGGTGGATGAGAAGTAAGGGTAGCGTTCGATGAATGATATGTCGGACTCCATTGTTGGGGAAACAGTGTCTGTGGATACTGATTTGTTGCAGCTCAATGAAATTTCTTCTTATGCTCTGAAATCGAACACTGATTTTGTAGACAAGATCTTCGACCAGTGGCTCTCGCTACCCGATACTGATAAACTGGTACTTGATGCCTATTACCTCCTCTAGTCCTTTAGATTTCAGTTCACTCTACCTTTACAGTTCTTTGGTTAGGGGTTTTCTGAATTTTGGCATGATAAGTTCTGTGGCCTTAAGTCACAGATAGAGATTTGCGGACGTATGTATTGTCTTAAGTTAATAAATGGAAAATATTAGATTTGTTTGCATTCCACATCGTCTTATAAGATAGCAGCCAAGCACCACTCATTCACTTGGCTTGTACAGAGCGATTATGACTGTAATTGATAGCGACCCGATGCTGTTGTGACTGTTCGAAATACATGGACTGGCTATTAATTTAACATATAAACTAGATGCCTTCTATAATCACCTTGAACTCAGGGAGCTAGTTCACTGATCAATTTATTGGTAATTAGTAGTGAATTATGTTGATTACCAGTGAACTATGTTGTTGCTTACTTTTGAAAAACGGTGGTTTTCTTTGCAGTTATTCAGTTAAGTTATTAGCACCAAGAACATGCATCAATCTTTGAATTGTCACCTTAAATGGACCATGTTCCCGTTAAACGTTATTGTTTCAATGGTCCTCTTTAATATTGAGTTCTTTTCTGGTTCTTATTTTTTGCAGGTAAAGTCGTTGGTTAATGATGCAAAGGCAGGTCTATCTCTCAATGTTTCTGGAGGCTCTCCCAGTTCAACTTCTACAGGAAATTCCTTACCTTCCATGTTTCCTGCTGGAAGTGCCCCACCACTCTCTCCAAGAAGTGTATCTGGATCTCCTCGTGTAATGAAACAGAGAACTGGGCTCTCTAATTTAAGTTCTCCTCTGAAAGTAGTTAGTGAACCCGTTAGGGAAATAATACCCCAGGTACAGGTTTGAGAGAAAATCCATCCTTATTCCTTCCATGTTCTGTATAATTGATAAACTGCTTCTCCTTTCAATTATTGCAGTTTTACTTTCAAGATGGTCGGCCACCACCGAAAGAACAGAAAGAGCAATGTTTGTTTAGAGTCAACCATTTTTTCTATGGTCACCCAGAAGGACTGCAGTTACATGGTGGCGTAACATTTAAATGCACTTATGTTAAATTAAGAAAATTCTTGTGATAGTTCTAAATCCCATGCGTGTTTTCTTTTTTCTTTTTGTCGTATCAGAGTTCAAGCTAATAACTAGGGAAATCTGCAAGCTGCCATCCTTCTTCTCAACATCCCTATTCAAACGAATCGATGTTAATGACACTGGCTTGGTGACAAGGTATTCTCTCCTTTTGCTTAGCTACAGAAACCATTTTTTTCTTCTTCTTTTTTCTCCTTAAGGAGATATGCTTATTAGGCACATGCAGTACTTAAGTTACATAAATATGGAGTTTAGGCAGCTTACTGGATCAACAACAGTATTTTAACACCAGAGATTGTTGAACCTCCTCACTTATGCTGATGATTATATACTAGCACGAAACCTATAGAGAAAGCTATCAAGGAAGTGAAAAAAGTTACATTTTTGGGAAAAAGAGTGATCAGGTGAGATAGTAAATAGTCTCCTGAAGTGGAAAAAAGTTCCATTTTCACACTAAGTTTCACTTTGTAGCATTGCTCTTGTTTCTTTGGAATCCCTGTTTCTGTCAAGATATTACAAGTCTCTGCATCCATTTGGAAAAATGAGGGGATACGTTAAATTATGGTTGGCAGTGGCAGTTATTTTACGTTTGCAGATAATATTTGGATTGGTTCTTTATATTTTCATTGTTCATGATGACTGCAATTCCTAATATTTTCACACTAATTGGCTGTTAGGGATGCATTTGTTGACTATTGGATCAACAGCAATATGTTTACAGTGGACACAGCGACCCAAATCTTTAGAGTCTTAAAGCAGCCAGAGCTCAAGTACCTTACACAGGTCTACATATTTCAGTTTCCACTATTTCAGTTTTGTCTATGAAGATTTATCATATAACTATGTGAATAAAGCTCTAGGATATCTCTATTTGATATAAATTAATTTCCTTTGTAACAGGATGACTTCAAGCCTCTGCTCCGAGAGCTTTTGGCTACTCATCTTGGACTGGAATTCTTATCAAACACACCCGAGTTCCAGGAAAGATATGGTTCGTTCTTGGCCTTTAATGGAGTTTTGTTTCCCTTACTGATGCTCAAATTCGATTTCTCTTGAAGCTAGCTAGGTGTTCACTTTAACGAGAAAATGGTTTCAGAATTTCAGTTTGTTCTGATTAAGTAAATTGTAAATACTCGTTTTGTTTGCCCGAATAGAATTATTTCATTTTTTAGGTTAGGTTCTATTTTTCACGAGAAAATAGTTTCTCTTTGAAATTATTCCTTCTTTTTACCATCTATAAATGGAATCAGTTGCTGTAAGAAGATTTTTTAGTAAGAATTTTTTTATGCCCGTATGAGTGATGAGATTATGAAAACTCTGTAGCAGTTTAACTACCTGAAAATATTCCTGCATAGAGAATTTATGTGTTACCATTGGGTAAGGTGTTCATTACAATAATTTGTTTGTGTTATCTGATTTTAACCTTCATTTCTCTGTTACCAGCTGAAACTGTCATATATAGGATCTTCTACTACATTAATAGATCTAGAAATGGCCGTCTCAACTTGAGAGAACTGAAACGTGGAAACTTGGTCGATGCAATGCAACATGCAGATGAAGAGGAGGACATCAATAAAGTCCTTAGGTAAAAAGTTAAGATATAAATTTCATATTTTTATGTTACATTGAACTAAAACCAAATATTCTAATGTTGTACAAGTTTGAATAATTTGTTTTTTGTTTTTTTTTTTTTTTATAGTTTTTTTAGATTTTTTTTTAAATGAGGGTTATGGTCGTTTCGGACCTTTGTTTAACCCTCACATTAATAGCTGCTTTCTATGTATGATGTTTATACCTCAGAAAATGCTCTTGTTGCAGGTATTTCTCCTATGAACATTTCTATGTTATTTACTGCAAATTCTGGGAGCTGGATACGGATCACGACTTCTATATAGACAAGGAGAATCTTATCAGATATGGAAATCACGCACTTACATACCGAATTGTCGATCGGATATTTTCTCAGGTATGAATAAGTTTGTTGATTGTCTGCCCCCTTGAATAACTTCCCTGTAACTGATTTTTTTGGTAATCCCCCCTTTTTTATACTACATTAGGTTCCTAGAAAATTTACAAGCAAAATTGAAGGAAAGATGGGCTACGAAGATTTTGTTTACTTCATACTTGCCGAAGAGGACAAGTCCTCTGAGCCTAGTCTCGAGTATTGGTAAAGCCAGCATCCTAATTCCCTCTATACTGAAACCAAGTTTTTATTTAAGTAGATGATAGAGCATATTATTTTATTACTTGCTAATTCAATGAATTTGCCTCTTTCATAGGTTCAAGTGCATAGACTTGGACAACAATGGAGTTTTGACACGGAATGAGTTGCAATATTTCTATGAGGAGCAACTGCATCGAATGGAATGCATGGCTCAGGAACCTGTGCTATTTGAAGATATCTTATGTCAAATGATTGACATGATTGGCCCTGAGGTTTATTCTTTACTCTGATGCTGTTCTAATCGATCTTCCATAGCCTTGTTAAATAATATGCAGTAACTCCTTTTCTTTTACCTTGATTGTAGAATGAAGGTTACATAACACTTCAGGATTTGAAAGGCTCTAAACTCTCAGGAAGCGTATTTAATATTCTTTTCAATCTCAACAAGTTTATGGCTTTCGAGACGCGTGATCCATTCCTCATCCGTCAGGTGAACATAATGGATTTATATATATATATGGAAAAAAAAAGGTTAAAGAGATCTACAGAAAATCAAAAGAATTTTTTTTTATGTGGTTCTAAAATTTGTTTACAGGAGCGAGAAAATCCGACTTTGACAGAATGGGACCGTTTTGCTCATCGGGAGTATATCCGGCTCTCAATGGAAGAAGACGTTGAAGATGCATCTAATGGAAGTGCAGAAGTATGGGATGAGTCGCTCGAGTCTCCTTTTTAATGGTAAATACCCAGTCCATAAGCTCAAAATGAAATTCTGGTTACTACTTGTACCCCAAGGTTAGAGAGCTCATAGAGAAAGATGCACACTTATTCCCAGGTATCTATCTATAACGAGTGCTGAATCATTGTTCAAGACAAAGCCAGATTTAACGACACGAGGCGAAGAAACTGAAGGGCTGTGTAAGGACATACACGTTTTATCATTTTGATTCGGGGTTTTTGTGAAAACTAGTACCAATTGTCAGATTGTGAGGCCTTATCTACAACAGGAACTTAGGTGTTGGGTCTCTAACAAACAAGGAGCGCTCAGGTTTTGCAGGGAGGAGATGAGTGACGGATTCTTCCCGATTGTAAGATAACAATTCATTCTGTTTCATAGAACATGTTGTGTTTTGTCGGTTTTGCTTTGATCTTTGAACAGGAATTCGGTTCTTCCGTGATCGGTCTGTTTGTGATTCTGTTATTAGACAGTTTGGAAAGAGGGCATAGTTTTATTTTTTCTTTGTTTCCTTGTGCCGTTTTGTCGATGTGGGTTCGGCTTGAAGATAACAATGATGATCATTTTGGATAGTTTTATCGCTCTTTTTACATGGATGGATAGAAGTGGTAACATATTTTCATATTGCTGATTCAATCTTGTTTTGATCATCTACTGTTCTTGAAGTAGTCCATAAAAAGTACTACCAAGATGCCTTGAGTAAGACATCTTGGTTTGGTTTATTTCTGTTGGTTTGGTGCTCTTGTTTCTAGTTTTGATATGATTTTAGTGGAATTAAGACTTGAGTAAGCAGAAGAACAACACATGTATAGCATGTTTTATGTACATCTGGAATAATTTTCCCTTGCCCGTTTAAACGATAAATGTTACTTATGAATATTTTTTCATTATCACAAACTTATCGGGGGTTCGAAACAACCGTTACAATAGATTACGTCATTTCTATGTTATGACTTTAAAAAGGGGGTTAAAAACAATACGACTCATATTGCTAAATTTAAAAAATTGATATTCATGCTGTCACTTTTTTCTCTTAAAATTGATTTTTTGAAACATTAAATAATCGTAAATTTTGAGTAACAAATATGATATTTCGAAAAAGTGAAAAAAAAAAATATATTGAAATTTAACATCAAAATTAGTTAGAAAAAAACAACAATAATTAAGATACCAAATATTAATATTTTAAATTTGAGACAATGATTATTAATATTATCTATAATTAAGACTGTTTAATTTATAGTGCTTAACATATATATATATATGTATATTATATAAATAAAAAGTAAAAACACTATAGATTTTTTTTTTTAAAAAAAAGTGAGACACCTGGCAGGATCGCAAACCCTCTCTCTTAGGTTAGGTCTGTCTTTTTTTAATCCTTTATTATTATTATTTATTTTGAATCAAATTGAGATTCCTTTATTTATTTTGTATCAAATTGAGATTTCTTCTCAAATCTAAGAGCATCCACAATGGTTTTACCTAAATTGTATTCTTTAAAGTTGCCACGTAGACATTTATGTACACTTTAAGTAATACGTAAATTTAAGACACACGTAAAAAATATTTTCTCTGCAATCGTATTACTTAAACATATTCCTTAAATATATTTTATTATTAAATTTTTCAACAACCACCAATAAGATATTAGCATTAATTATAAAATGAATTAATTTATAATAAAAAATTGGTTACGTAATACATAGTGCATTACTTAAATTTAAGGAATGCTTTATGTAAAAACATAAATTTACGTGTGGGTCTCATCTTTAAGGAATGCTATGTAAACCACTGTAGATAGTTTTTGTTACTTTACTTAAATAAACATGTAGGACCCACGTTTACGTATTCTTTACGTAATACCACTGTGGATGCTCGAATGTGCCGAATTTTAAAGAATGAAGAACAGTTTTTAAAGCTTAAAAGTACAATGGTCAGTCTCATAATTTACTGTTTAAGAGAGGATCAATGATTAAACCAGCTCCACGAGTCATAGCACGTGAGAGGCACAATGCGAGCGCGCCATTCATCATCAGCCATCTTTCTCTTCAACCGCACCGATCTCCATAACACTTTCCCCCCTCACTTTCTCACACTTCTCCTCCCAATTCCATGCTCCGCTTTCATCCTTTTCAATCTCTTCCCCATCAATGGAGGTCGATCTGCTGATTCGATCGATGATCTGGCGTCCATTTCACTCGGTGTAGCTTCAAAATGTGTTGCTCCCGTCACAATTCACGTTGAGGTGCTAGGAAGTTGCTTCGTCAGGCTTCTGACGACAATTCTGAGCTACGGAATCGAATCGTTTTGTGCAATCTGCACGGTACATGTTGATGTTTCTCGTTTCTTTACTTGACTGAGAGATAGAGATGAGGCCGATGAATATAGATACCGGCGTCGTTGGCGAGGTGGCGTCATTGGACGCTGAGTTGTTGCAGGTCAATGAAGTGACTCCTTCGGCTCTGAAATCTAACGTTGAGTTTGTCGAGAAAATGTTCGAGCAGTGGCTCTCTTTACCCGAGACCAATCGACTGGTACGTGCATTCCTGTATTTTGGAATTCAATTCTTGTTTAAATAGGCTGTTCTTTGAATTTATGGGTTCGCTAATTGAAATTAGGGATCTTTCTCGCTGCATTTCCGTGTTGACGTTGGATCGTACTGTGCATGTAATGTAATCACTAGTATTTTACTTTCTGGCGTCATCAGTTGTTTCAGCAATTCTACGACGTTGTTGAATATCCTTCTGGATCTGGTTGTCATGTTTATGGTGATGGAACAAGTCAGTATGTCTGATTTTTTAAGGAACTACTGCCTAGTGATCATTAATTATGTCTTTGATCATAAACAAATTTCAGTCTGAAGTAAGAGGACAATTAGGACAGGTGGAACGGAGGAAACTCTATCCTATAATCGACATTCTATGTTGGCTGTGCCTGTTACTTGGTAGAATACTAGGTATGGACAAGGAAGCTGATGAGGTTAATAAGTCCAAGGATGCGAAAGACAAAGTTCCTGTGCTTGTCATATAGTTCCTGTGTTTCGTATTATGGATTATCGGACTTATTTCCTTCTCACGTTTGGGAAGTTCAATTCTTGGTGGTCTTTCTGAAGCTGTCCTTTTGCATATTTTGACCCTGCAGATTTGCATTCACCAAGCGTTCCTTCTCTTTTCCTGTCTCAGATTCTTCTTTGAAGCCATGATTCATGTATTTATCATTAATTTCCCCATTTGTTTGCCATGCGTATCTCAGGTAACTTCCTTGCTTAATGATGCCAAGGCTGGTCTTCCTCTGAATGCACCTGGAAGCTGTTCCAGTCCAAAATCTATTGCAGGAACATCTTTGCCTTCCATGTTTACTGCTGGTGGTGCACCTCCACTTTCACCGAGGACTACGTCCCGCTCCCCCCGTCTGACAAAACAGAGAACTGGCCTTTCTAATTTAGGTTCCCCGTCGAAGGTGGTTAGCGAGCCGGTTAAAGAGCTGATACCGCAGGTTAGGAATCTTTATTGTACTTCTGATAAGATGAATAGTTACCTTTGTTTATTTTATCAAGTATCTGCTGTGGCAGTTCTATTTTCAATCTGGTCGCCCACCACCTACGGAACTGAAGGAGGAGTGCGTCGATAGGATCAATCAATTCTTTTCTGGTCACCCAGAAGGGTTGAAGATAGATGGTAATAATAATTTCTTCTATCGTATGTATATAGACCCATGTATATATGTAAGGTTGTGACTTACATTTTTTCGCTTTTGCATGGTCTTGCAGAGTTCAAGTTAGTCACAAGGGAAATCTGCAGTCTTCCTACATTCTTGTCAGCATCTCTTTTCACAAAGATTGATGTCAATGGCACCGGTCTAGTGACAAGGTAATGCTCTATCATTATTATGTAGCTGCAATTTGTTGTTGGAGCTGGAGTTACATTGACTAATCTGAGGATTTTCCTGCTAGTTTATTCTCAAGCAAGGGACCCGCCGACAGATTCCTGCTATGAGTATTTTTCATTCTGTAACTTAATACGATTAATTTCCAGGGATGCATTTGTTGATTACTGGATCACCGGCAACATGTTATCGCTGGATATTGGGACGAAAATCTACAAGGTTTTGAAAAGGCCAGATCTGAAGTATCTTACCCAGGTTTCATAAGTTTCCTTTCTACATTTTGTTCCTCTACTCATTGTATATATTTTAGGATTAAGAACATAAAAACAGTCTAAAGTATAGGTCATGTTGCGATTTGGTGTCTCAACTTTTTTTGCTGCGACTAGATGTCTGAGGTATCAAATTTGTTGCTTTCCACTTTTCCTTCTGATTTTGACGTTAAAATTGGCTCTTTGAGCAACAAAAACATGTTGCTTTCCACTTTTCCGAAGTATCAAAATTTTGCTCATGGATTAGGCTTATTTGATGCTTAAAAAACATGTTTTTGTTCCATCAATTCTAAGAGGAAAAAGTGTAAAACAACAAATCTTCAGACTGCTTTTAGGTTCTTAACCCTAGATTTTATATGGATGAAGACATATCAGAGTCTCATTCTAACTTTAGGATACTTCATTACAGGAGGACTTCAAGCCTGTACTTCAAGAACTTTTAGCTACTCATCCAGGTCTCGAATTCTTGCACAGCACACCTGAGTTTCAGGAAAGATATGGTTTGTTCTCACCTTCCTTCCCATTTAAATTGCCATAATCGCTTTGAACCTATAAACTGCCGGTAACCATTTGTAGACCCAACAAACTATTTAAGGTATTTCTTATTTTATTGTCTTTTGGGTTAAGAACCCATAAACTGTCTGAAGTTTGTCCCATGTTGAAATTTGGTGTCCGAAGTTTGAAATGTTAAAATGAACAGTCCCAGGTTTCATTTTCGTTGAAATTTGGTGTCTCAGTGTGATTACTTTTGAGAGCAAATCCCGACGAAACCGACTGTCAAATTCGAGCTCTCATGCACGCTCCATTCTCGTCACCTTGACAGTACCGTCACCTAAGAAGCTGGTCACATACGCGCAGGTAAATCCCGCTCCGTTGTCGCTGGAAATCGCTCGAGACCACTTTGCTGGAAACCTTTTCTTTTGGATGTTCAACTTTTTGGTGAAATTTGGCGATTTTGTAAAAAGTAAAGAGTGGTGGATTATAAGTGGGTGAGTCGGTTGATGAAAATGATCGAATGGAGGGGAAAAGACGCGCGGAGACACCAAATTTAAACGAAAATGAAACCTAGAACTGTCCATTTTAACATTTTAAACTTCAGACACCAAATTTCAACATGGGACAAACTTCAGACAGTTTATAGGTTCTTAACCTTGTCTTTTCTATCACAAAGTGATAAGTTCTCGAACTATTGATTCTGTCAAGGGACAATGGATAGGATAACCCAAACTCTTTAAAGGGAACTGAAACCTTTGGGCCTCGGTTGTGAGAGAACCCGATCTCTTGGCTCTTTAGAAAGAGTGGCCACCTCTGAGTTTTTGTATCATTCGATCAGTCCTTTAAATAGGGACAACTAATTACAAGATAGTAAACTGTCATATACTAATATATATAACCTACTGCTTTATAGAATGTATAGAATGTACCATAAACTGAAGCTAACAACTAGCTCAGCACCAAAGCATCCAAAACAAAAGAACTAGGCTATAAGTGACTTTGAATGTGGTTGCTTAGATTTGGATAATGGTTCTTTTCCTGGTAGAAACCTTCTGTTATTTTATGTGATGTCTCCATCTTAATAACAACAGAAACAAGTGGAAATATGAGAAAAATAAAAGCTTTCTCAGTTTGTAATCTTCATAATACTACATCTTAGCACCATTTGCTTGTGATTTGGTCAGTTTGTATATATCACATTGAACAGAATGTGGCTAGGTCCAACACAAGGAACCTTTCATGCCAAGAGTTTGGAGAGTTTGATAGGTTTCTTGCAGTTTCATGCCTTAGTGTAAGGTCACGGAATGCAGTTTTTATGTCTCAGTAGATAGGTCACCTCTGCATTTCCCGTTCAAACTAACACCTGCGCCTTTTGTGTATGGACCAGCTGAAACTGTAATATACAGAATTTTTTACTACATAAATAAGTCTGGCAATGGCCGCCTTACTCTGAGGGAGCTGAAACATGGAAACCTTGTAGATGCCATGCAACATGCTGACGATGAAGAGGACATCAATAAAGTCTTGAGGTAACAAGGTTCTGATGCTTGTATGTGGTTCTGATGTATGATCTTCTCCATTTTCACGTCTGCTTCATAAACTACAAGCCCATGACACTTAGCTCATTTTAGTAAATGGTCAACACCCGGCCAAAAAAAAAAGTAAATGGTCAACACTCAACAATGAACAAGTTTCTTTAAATTTTGTTTTGAAACATGTGTGTTTTTTGTTGGTGCCCTGTCATTGTGGGGCTAACCTTTGTGGTTTCTTTTCCTTTTGTAACTTGAGGCCAGGCAAATGTTTTTTTTCCTTAAATTTTCTTTGGAGCAAATATCTTGAAATATTGTTGATTGAACAGACAATTATATTCTTTGTTTGTGATTCTGTCAATTTTAATATTCAATTATTTTTTGTGCAGGTACTTCTCGTATGAGCATTTTTATGTTATATATTGCAAGTTCTGGGATCTGGATACAGATCATGATTTCTTCATCGACAAGGAGAACCTCATTAGATATGGAAACCATGCACTTACCTATCGGATTGTGGATAGGATATTTTCTCAGGTTTGTGTGGGGGGGCTCAAATGGTTGATCTTAACAACATTCTAGTATTTGACAGGAATTTTCTCCTTGGTAGCTTATTTCTATCTATTTCATGTTTGGTCGATTTTGCTGCGTAACCTGTATTTTCATTTCAACTTATGCAGATCCCGAGGAAATTTACTAGTAAAGTTGCGGGAAAGATGGGATATGAAGATTTTGTTTACTTCATACTCGCCGAGGAGGATAAATCATCTGAGCCTAGCCTTGAATATTGGTAATTTTCCTAACCCTGAAATCTTTCAGATGCTTGTTAGAGCGTATCATGGTGAAGAATGATACTCGGGCTTTATGATTGATGATAACAGAGCCAATCATCTTTGTGTTTCTTGCTGTCTAATAATTATGGTCTTAGGTTCAAGTGCATAGACTTGGATGGTAATGGGATCCTCACACGAAATGAATTGCAATTCTTTTATGAGGAGCAGTTGCACAGAATGGAGTGTATGGCTCAGGAGCCTATTCTCTTCGAGGATATTTTGTGCCAGATGATTGACATGATTGGACCTAAGGTTCTTCCTTCACTACTCATTTTTTTTATTTGTTTCTTGCACAATCCTTATAGCTCAAGGTAGACATGCTGGCACAACTATCGAAAGGTTAGAATTTCAAGTATCCCGTAATACTTTCCTTCTTCACCAACTAATGTTTCAAAGTTTAAGCCTTCAAACAATTCATATTCGATAATGGAAAGTTGATTTTGGATATCTTAAAAGACACCTTAAGCAGCTACCTATCCGAGAGCCACTCCTAGTTATGTAAAAAGCAAAACCATTTTTGCTAAATTTAATTGATCGTTTTGCTTGTAGAATGATAGTTACATTACGCTGGAAGACTTAAAAAGTTCAAGACTCTCAGGAAGCGTCCTCAACATTTTGTTCAACCTCAACAAGTTCATGGCATTTGAGACTCGCGATCCATTTCTCCTTCGCCAGGTATGGTTTTCTTTTTCAACTGCACTAAATAAACCCCCGTAAACGAAACTCGGACATGCTCTATTTGTACTTAATCATGAAGAGTTAGTTGCTAATCATCATCGGTGCAGGAGCGTGAGAATCCAGGTATGACAGAATGGGATCGATTTGCTCATAGAGAGTATATTAGACTTTCCATGGAAGAAGAAGATGCTGAAGATGGCTCCAATGGAAGTGGTGAAGTTTGGGATGAATCTCTTGAAGCCCCTTTCTGAGGAAACAATACGATACGGTATGCCTAAAGTATCGATTAGCTATATACCTCTTCAATTTGATTTGCAGATTGGTCTTTCCTAAGACAAGTGGACTCAACCTTTAACAGGATTTGAAGAGAATCACCAGAAAGAAAACACTGATTTGATGATCGCGGAATAATTTCCCTTTCAGGTGATTTTGCACATAAAAACTTGTAAATGTAGAAAACATAAAGGGTGTTAGCTGATAACCCAAGGCTCGCCGGGAATTAATCCGTAGCAGGTTTAGTTCCACAAAATTTTGCTATCTGATCTAATGGTTGTAAGTTATAATAAGCTTTGATTTTTTCGAGTCATGTGGTTGCCGTCATTGGTCAGTGATGTATTCCGGATTTGGACTTGTTTTGGTTAGATCAAGCTTAATACGTAAGTTGGTTATTTTGGTTTTGAACTTGATAAACGTTGTCATATTGTAATCTTGTTGATCTGCTCTTCTTTTTGGCCGAAAGTTGCAGTTGTATATGATTTTGTAAAAGTGGTTAGAGCACTTTCAATGCTAGTTCCTAGCTATTATAGGAATTATAGAGTTTGAGAGAGAGAAGTGAAAAGTGTCTATTAGTATTAGTAGGAACTTTATGTTTATGTTAGTGTCAATTTTTTCATTTTTTATTCAATTATTTTACTTTCCTCTTTGATTGTATATATATTATGTTATGCTAATTCAGATAATGATATGAGATATATTCAGTCATTTAAATATTAAATAAGTTAAATAATGACACGAATTAAAATTACTACTTTTTAATTTCAAATTAATTTTAGAATTTCCAGATCTAATTTGTTTATATTTTACCATTTTGAATAACAATCAATTCTAAATTTTGAAATAGTATAAAATTTCATATTATTAGTTATGAAACAAATTGTATTATTTTAATTCATATATATTTCTATATAATTTACTTATTAGATTATTATATGAAAGAAATGTATTTTTTATGATAAATTGTTATACAAATCATACTTTTAAGATGATATGTAAATTAAGTATATTGAAAATTATCTGTAAAAATAAATGATTAATATAACCTATTTATCAATATGATTTGGTAGATGTGTATAGACGTGAATCGACTAATGATGATGAATCAAGATGTGTCAATCAACATATAACATATCTTGTATCAAATGTATATCGTAAATAATATCTAATTACGCACGCGATAAAGAGAAACATAAAATATTACAAGAGAATTTAGCCGAACATTTTTTACAGTTTAGTAATGTGTATGACAATTCTATGTAATATTAAATATATATATATATATATATATATGTTAATTTTTATTTTAGCTGTCAACTTTAATGTATTGTTTGTATATTTTTTGTAACTTAAAGTTTAAATTATTGAAATTATTATTTAAAAAAAATTACGTGCTCATTTATATATTATATTCGTAAATTTCAGTATAATTTTTTAAATACCAAAAGAATCGTATTTTTTTTTTAAATTATAACACGTAAATAATTGAACTATTACCCTAACGACGTCGATATTCGAATTTGGGATAACAACACATGTCGGACAAAGTTGGAATCCAAATATTTGATCTAAAATTGACTAACTTTGACGAGTTCGTAAAAATGTAAAATTATATTGTACTATGAAATTATGTGGGTTCCAATATAGAATTGGAACTTGGCATCCACTATAAGAGAGAGTTACAATTTTATTCTGTAACAGTTCCATTTCGATGAGTTGATAGTAATATAACAGATGAGGTGGAGGAACTAAGCACTTCACCATTGAAAGTGCTCTTAGTGCGGGAATTTGGAGTAATAGAAATTTGTGAAGCTTATTGAGGTTTAATTACATATCAAGCTTACTATGGCGTGGTTCAACGCTCCATCTTTAGTAGGGATGTCAATAGGGCAGGGCCAGATCCGGAACCGGACCCGCCCGCGGGTTGATGTGGTCGACTCGTACCCGTCTTATACATTTTGCGGGGCGGGGCGAGTCGACCCGTGGGTCGCCCTTGTGGTCACTCTAAACTCTATGTTTACCATATCCAAATTCAACACCAAATTCGAATCACAAATTACAAATTTAACTCCAAATAGAAATAAACAAACTTATTAGAACCCTTGTTATTTTGACTATGTGTTATATTTAAACATATAATATATATATATATATATATATATATATATATATATATATATATATATATATATATATATATATATACATGCACGGGGAAGACGGGTCCATAGGGCAGGACGACCCCAAACCCGGATTCGTCCCATATCCCACGGGTCGGCGCGTACCTGTGACCTGTTGACACCCCTAATCTTTAGAGGTTAGGGGTCCAAACCTCGCTGAGACTATGAGAATGAAAAATATTCATCGTTAGTACTTAACCCCTTACCGGTTGATCTGATGCGAATGAGATTGATTTAGTTGTGGAGTAAGTATGTTACAGTTACTACACTCCTAATGGCCCCACTCTAAAATCATCCTATGTGAAGAAAAGTACACTGCTTAAAATGAACCAAATGCGACTGCGTAAAATAGGGGTGTCAATGGGGCGGAACGGAGCGGGTATCATCAGTCCGGACCCGCCCCGCGGATCGATATGATTGACCCGTATCTATTACATACATTTCACGGAATGGCCACCCGAGGGTCGCCCCACGATTGATATAATCTATTAACACTTATTTTAGATCTTAAACTTTATATACACCATATCTAAATTCAACTTGAAATTCTAATCAAAATTATAAATTTAATTTTAAATTTAAATATAAATCACCAAACTCACTAGAACCCTTAGGGCATGTTGATTGCATGTATTAGCTAATACATGCATCGACTAAGATATCCTAATACAATGACTAAAAGACCTAAATGCCCCTAAATAGATATGTACATTTTTTAATTATTATAATAATTGAAGTCCGGCCGGGGGGTCGCTGGAGCTCGTCGGTGGCCGGTGTTATGAGCCGAAGTTAATATAGTTGTTATATATTAAGTAAGGTTAGTGGTATTTTGGTCATTAGGTACTATGTATTAGCTAATACATAATTTACTATAGAAATGAGTATTAGCTAATACCAATACTAAAGCAAAACAAACAAAGTATTAACTTAGACATATATATATATTAGTATATCCTAATACATGCAATCAAACACGCCTTTAAAATTTTGACTATGTATTATGTTACCATATAGTGTTATATATATATATATATATATATGATACACGTGCGAGATGGGTCCGCGGAGTCCTACGACTTTAAACCCGAACTCGTCTCATATCTCACGAATCACGGATCAACGAGGCAAAATCGGAGTGATTATTAGAAAACTAGCTAGAGGGTTTCGCAGAAGAGAAAACTTAAAAGAAAACATTGATTGATTATTTGTTACAGTAATGAAGAAGTTGATATGACAAAGAACACACTAGTTGTGTTAATTATGTAGTTAAATATGTTTGCAGCATTTTAAGGAGGGGTGCATACTCCTCCTTGAACAGGCCAAGTGCAACGGCAACTCTCCACTGCGTATAAAACACAATCTCCATAACTGTCTTTTCCGTGTCTCTTTATGCATTCATCTCCACAACTCTTCTCAGTACAGGTTGGTTGTGGGAATGATTCTCTACACTGTGATACCACCTGTTCAATTTCTGTACATTATATACAATTTTAATCATTAGAATATATAATATTCAACTAATAATCACCCGTACGTGTGCGTGAGATTATAATATAAAAATGTTATCATCGTACCAATAGAAAACTCATTATATATTACATTTATTTTCATATAAAAAAATAAGGGTTTATAGGTCTTTTGGTACCTTATGTTTGCTCACTTTTAGCTTTTGGTACCACATGTTTGGTTTTGCCTATTTTTGGTACTATACGTTTGCTAATTGTATACTTTTGGTCCGACCGTTAGTTGACCGTTAGAGTTGACCGTTAAATAGTCACGTGACTTGCACATGCCTAGCCCCAAATTTTGATTTTGTTCAGTTTAGTCCTCAAATTTTTTGTCCTAACTTTTTATTTTTGTAATTTGGCCCTTAAACATTTTCAACCGCACCCTAGGACTAAATTGACCTAGCCATGGTCTAACCCATGCCTAGATCGGACCATGGCTAGGGTCACCGGAACCGGGTGACCCTAACCATGGTCCGACCTAGTCATGGGTCGGACCATGGCTATGTCAATTTAACATTAGGGTTCAATTGGGTCAATTGAACCCAAATGCTAAATTGACCTAGCCATGGTCGGACCATGGCTAGGTCGGACCATGGTTAGGGTTGCCCGGGTCCGGCGACCCTAGCCATGGTTCTACTAGCCATGGGTCGGACCATGGCTATGTCAATTTAGTCCTACGGTGCGGTTGAAAATGTTTAAGGGCCAAATTACAAAAATAAAAAGTTAGGACAAAAAATTTAAGGACTAAATTGAACAAAATCAAAATTTGGGGCTAGGCATGTGCAAGTCACGTGACTATTTAACGGTCAACTAACGGTCGGACCAAAAGTATACAATTGGCAAACATATGGTACCAAAAATAGGCAAAATCAAACATGTTGTACCAAAAGCCAAAAATGGGCAAACATAGGGTACCAAAAGACCTATAAACCCAAAAAATAATTACGTAAATTAGAGGATAATATAATTGACTAGAAGAGAGTTTATTACCACCGGACAGCAGGAGAAGAACAGCCAACATTGCAACAACAGAAATTCTCTTTGAACACTTCTCCATCTCTTAATTATCTTATATTTTTGTTTATCGCGTATTCTCGCTTCCGGCTCGACAAACACAGTGATATTTCTTGCTGTACTGGCCTGTCTCTGTCTCTCTCTCTCTCTCTCTCTCTATATATATATATATATATATATGTCTGTCGTTATTCCTTCCATAAATAGCAAACGCGTTTCTCTTATTATGTTAAGATAAACAATTAGTAATTATTTGTTTATTTCCCATAAACGTATGTGTCATAACTATCCTATAACTATACCTAAACTAATAGTTTCTCATTGAACAGGGTAGTAATATTGTGTATTGTCATTTCTATATCTTGACATCGACCGGGTAAATAAAACAAGAGGGTATTATCCTTATAATATATTACTATTTGGTCCGCGCTTTGCGCAAAATATATAATGTATATTTTAAATTGTTAAAATTTAAAAACACTAAAATTATTTATAATAGCAAAAGTAAGAATAAGAATAGTTTTAACTGTCTTTTGCCATTTTTTTTATCATAAAATAGAAATAAATAAAAAAAGTATATAATTAACATGATTGGTAATTAAGTAGTCTAAATGGATTGCTTAATTATAAATATTTAAGCTTTTAAATTAACTATTTTAACAAATGGAATATTAGTATTAAAAATAATTATATCTTATTAAAAAATATTATAATTAATTTAATAATAATTTTTTTGGCCAAATTTAATAATAATTAATTAATTTAGTACTAATTGTAAAAGTAAAGGACTTTGTGCACGTGACCATTTTGAACCGAAATTGAAACAATACTATCTATTTCACTATTAGTCATCATAAGATGAATATGAAAATGGATAATCACAAAATTCCGTTTGAAGCTACAATTTACATAGTATAGTTTTTTTTTTTTTTTTGGTTTCATTGTTTAAAATAAATAACTCATTTACTACTCAAAGTCTAGGTTGATCATGATCATCTATGAAAATTGTGATGCGCTAACATCAAATTATAGAAAACTGTGATGCCATGCGCTAACATCAAATTAAAAGTACTAATGAGTTAAATATTTTTTTTGCCCAAAGAGTTAAATATTTATTGAAGAAATCAATTCTCATTTCAAATTTAGAATCCATTAATTTTAATATTATGTACTAGAAAAAAAAATTGTAATTTAAATATAATTAAGTCATAATAAATTAATCTCAAGAATTAATTGTCATTCCACAATATCAACAATTATGATAGCCGATTTTTTTTCTAATGAAGGCAATTAAAAAATTAGATGTACAAATTACAATCAATTCTCATTTCAAATTTAAATTAAATTAATTTTAATATCAGTCATAATAAATTAATCTCAATAAATAATCTTTTTTTTTGCCAAAAAAATCTCAATATTAAAAACTAGGTGCATTTCCCGCGCATCGCGCTGGGTGATATACCGAATATGTATAATTAACAAACTAAAATTCGATGAAATTTATACTGACTATTTGTAATATGTTGAAACACTATTTTAGATAAAATATCAGTCTAAAATTTGAAAAAGTAAACGAAAGACTGAAAATTTTGAACCATAAAATATAATTGTGCAAATTTACAAATAAATTTTAGATGCTCGTACCGCATGCTACCTTTGGTCGTCGGATCCGTGTCAAACGTCTGTTTTTCAACAGTTATGGCTTCTATGACCACCGGAGATAGAGATGGCTCTGCCACTGAGACTGTCAGCCGTCCGTACCGCCTGGTATCTTCGTTCGCCGGCTCCGCGTCAAGCGTCTATTAAAAATCAGTGAAATTTTAATTTCGATTAATTACATACATTGAATCTTGAACGGTCTGAAATGTTAATTTTGCAATTAATTGCATACATTGAATCTTGAACGGTTCGAAATCAGGGAAATTCTAATTGCGATTAATTGCATACATTGAATCTTGAACAGTCCGAAATTTTAATTACGATTAATTGTATACATTGAATTTTGAACAGTTCGAAATCAGAGAAATTTTAATTGCAACTTAAAAACCCTCAGCTACCTAGTGCAATCAATGCTATGGAGTAAAAAACAAAATATTCAGCTCCACACTCACTTTGTTATTATATTTCATTCAGAATTTATAATATATATAGATTATGATAGCTGAATTTTTAATAAAGAAGGCAATTCACAAATTAGATATAACTAATAATATAAAATCAAAATAATCTAAAAAATAAATATACAAATATCTTTACAAAAAATATTTTTTTTCTTCTCAAATATAGAATGCATTAATTTTAATAGTAGCTATTAATTAATTAATTAATTAATTGCAAAAAGTTTAGCACTAGCAAATCAATCTCAACAATTAAATAGCATATTTTTGCCGAAATAATGATGCATTATTATTAATAAATAGCTGAATAAGGTAAAATGATTGACATGAATATGTAAATAATATATAAATAAATAATAATCTTAAAATAGAAGCTTAAATCAATTAACATATTTGCAATTCATAAAAATTCTTCTTACTCCTAATAATATAGCTGAATAAGGTAAAATAATTGACATAAATAAGATAAATCACAAATTAAAATGAAAATAGAAACTAAATCAAACAACATATTTGAAATTTATAAAGATTTTTATTACTTCCGCAATATTCATTCTTCACTTGAGCAGACACGACTGTAAAAGAAAAGAGAATCATAGTAACTGACAATCTTCATTTCTATATTCATTTCTCATTCAAGCAAAATACAATCCACCATAGCAATTGACAATCTTCATTGGGTTCTACAAATCGTGTTCAACAAACGTTAGAGAAAAGAAAATTGTCTAAAAAACGCGAAAATAGCAGTGTTATCAGAACCGGACCGGGGCCTGAACCGGCAGGGCCACCGGTTCCCGGTTCGGCCGGTCGGACCCGGTCCGAACCGGGTCCGACCGGTTTTAGTAAAAAAAATGCAAATTTGCATATCCTCTTTGTAAGTTAACCCTTATGTAGGTTTTAGTCCGGATCGGGGCCTGCCTCTCTATAAGTTTACCCTAAAAAAATTTTAATTTTTTTTTTATTTTTTTTAATGAAAAGAGTCCGAACCGGCGAACCGGTGAACCGCCCGGTTCGCCCAAAACCGGCCGGTTCGGTGAAAACCGGACTTCAGAACCGGGTTCGCTTACATCCTCCGGAAATAAGCAAACCGGACCGGTGAGGGGTCCGGTTCCGGTCCGACCGCGGTCGGACCGCCGGTCCGGTCCGGTTCTGATAACACTGGAAAATAGACTTGATCTAAAAATGTGCACGAATAAGTAAATGAGATTTAAATAATAAGCAGATAAAAATAGAGAAGAATGAAGAAAAGTTGTTCATCTTTTTGTTCTCAGTAGCATCGACGTTAATCAATGTCGTAGTTGCGTTAGAGAAGTTAGTGAATATGGAGTAGGATGAAAAGTTTGTTAATTAGGTAATGTAATTTTTTTTATCTTTAAAAAACGGCTGTAAAAAAACGTATACTCTAATGCTGAGAATGACTTACGTGAAAGTGGACAATGTCACATCATTCATGTGAGAGGATAGATAAGATGTACCAATAATAATTAATCAATTATACATATTAATAGTGAATTTCATTACTTGTCAACTTTTATTAAGTTTATTAAAATTATATTATATATATATAAATATTTTAATTTGGTTAGTTCTTATTCATCATCATATCTTAATAATTGTTTTTGATGATTGGCAGAGGACGAAAGGAGTGTCATTACAAAGATAAATAGTAGCTCAAGCTCTTTTAATGATATTTCATGATTTATGGTGTTATGTTGTAAATTTATCATTGTATAAAATTCTTAATATTATTTACTGTTGATTCTTATTAGTATTGATTAAATAGGATCTCGAAATTCCAATTGGAGTTTCTAGTTCCAAAATTGGATGTTCATAGTTCTAATTGCAACTGGACACCACTAGGCGTCACTAGGATTACAAATGTTATTAATTTTTCATTCTTGAGTGAAGAGAGAAGTGGTACAATTCCTACGAGTAGGAACTCCCCTCGTTATTATTAGGGCTGTCAATTTGACCCGTGACGCGCAAATGACCCGGCCACGGGTCGGGTCCAGGTTCAACTATACATGCGAACATATCATTTATTGATCGACCCGTAAATGACACGTTTTAACAGGGTCGCGTACGAGTTTAGGGTTATAACACGTGACTTGGCCCGTGACCCGTTGAAATCAAACTTTTTTAATTTTATTTTATTTTTAAATTATGTAACCAGTCTGGTAACTTCATCTCATGTTGTGAGCTGCTAACTTGGTTAAAGAATCAGAACCAAGTGGAAGGATGCGTTGAGCGTTGTTGTCTGTGAGCCAGAAACCAAGTATGGTCTTCATCTCATGTTGTGGGCTCAAACTCATTTCAATGCAATGCCAATCAATTTATAATTATATACTATTTTAAATTAGGAAGTAATTTAGGGAAGAAAGCATATTATACCCTAAACTCTAAATCTATTATTGCATATAATAAGAGTTAAGACTTAAGATATACAACTTGCTTAATTTTTGTTTGATAGATCAAGATTAAAGATGAATGATGATGAACTTTGGAAGCTTGATTTTGACAACGACAGATTTAATGACATCGATTTTAATGAAGATGTCAATTGTCATGTGTTTGTTGCTGTGTATGTGTGTTTGTATGTTACTACTTACTAGTGTGTAAGTCTATCAGACTATTAGTGTATGTGTTTTCACTTTTTAATTTTCATAATATCAATGGATCATGGACATGGATGGATAATTGATTGGATTTGGATTTTGGGTGGCACTTTAGCAGTAACAGATTAAGATCATAATCCACTAAGGAATAAGGATAAGGAAGGAAATGGTGGCACAAATTATGATATATGCCTGCATTATGATATGAAGATGATTAAAAAAAATACAAATTCTTGAATTTTTTAGCATGCTTTACAGGTAATATATTTGTGGTCTATTTACTACTAACTTAGTTACAATATAGATAAATCTTTTATTTAGCCACACTTGAAATTTGCATTATATCATTAATCAAGCGTCAAAATGCGTTAAACTAGAAGGTTAGGGACTCGGGATTTTCTAAAAATGGAATTACTGGCTAACCAAGGCGCGACGAAAACCCGCTAAACTAACAGAGTTTATTTTATATGAACAATCCCGATTCTCTTCAGTATTCCGCCGAATCCAACCAAAATACAGTCAAAGCTCAAAAAGCGTAAGCATCTCTCTCTCTCTCTCAGACTCAGTAGTGGTATAGTTGGAGATGAAGGTGGTGGCGTTGGTCAGCGGCGGCAAAGACAGCTGCTACGCCATGATGAAGTGTCTCCAGTACGGCCATCAGGTTCTCCTTACTTCCAATTGCTGACGCTTCATTGCTGTCTTAGTTTAATTCCCGATAGCCTTGTGCGTTAATACCCCGAAACTCAGATTCTGATTACTCTTGCGCAGATTGTTGCATTGGCAAATTTATTGCCATCTGATGATTCAGTCGATGAGCTCGACAGCTACATGTATCAAACTGTAATCTCTCCCTCCCTATCTTTCCAATCCATCCTCGTTGACTTCACTAGTTCACTTTCTGTCTCTGCTTTGCACAGATATTAGATAGGTTAACTGGTTAAGTTTTTGTTTCTGGAAAATCTTATGGAAGTTCACTTTTTGCATTTTCGTGGGGCTTTAAACATTATGAATCTTTTTTTTTTTTTTTAAAGAAGAATTATGGGGAGGGTAAACCAAGTTGCTTGATGAAAAAAACAAGTTGACCTCTTTAGCAACTTTCTGTTTCAATGATTCGATAGGTTGGGCATCAAATGATTGAAAGCTTGGCTCAATGTATGGGACTTCCGCTGTTCCGAAGACGAATAAGAGGATCCACAAGGCAAGTCTTTTGTCCGGCTCACTGTGTATCTTCACAAAACTGAAAAGCTAGCATTTGACCATGAAATATTGAATTTTCGTTTAAAATGGTTGTATAGGCACCACAACCTAAGCTACAGACCTACACCTGGGGATGAAGTCGAGGATATGTATTTATTGCTGAAAGAAGTCAAAAGAAAGATACCTTCGGTTCAAGCAGTTTCTTCTGGTGCCATTGCTTCGGATTATCAAAGACTGCGAGTGGAAAGTGTCTGCTCAAGGTTAGGGCTTGTTTCTCTGGCATTTTTATGGAAACAGGATCAGTCCTTGCTTCTTCAAGAAATGGTAAAGTTCATTTTTGCAGCTTTAACGACTTTATTTGGTGTCCTGAGGTATCTAACAGACTGTTTTCCATTTCTTATTTTTCCCTTGTCAGATTGATGGTGGAATTGTAGCAATCACAGTGAAGGTACAGTTAATATTTACCCAAGTATCAGAGTGGTTTCTATTCTTCGTGCACCTACAACAGGTGATTTATAATGGGTTAGGAAAATCTTGGTTATTGTAAGCCCGACTTGCGAATTGGAAGCATTTTATTAAGATGAGTAGAATGAGGATACATGCATTGACATTTTGTGAATGTTATCATTTTCAAGCCAGTCCCATTCCCAACCATGAAAGATATATCTCTTATGTTTTCTCCTTCTATGTTTTTACAAATTTGTCCAATCTCTCTATTTAAAAATCATGTAAAAAAATAGATTATTTTATGGTTTTCCTCTTTCATGTCTTTATAATGCTGCTGTATGGTTTTGTTTGAAGACAAATACTATGTTCTGTTGTAGGTGGCAGCAATAGGACTGAACCCGGCAAAGCATTTGGGAAAAGAATTATCTTCCATGTATCAATATCTGCATAAGTTGAAAGAGTATGTAAGGGAGTAGTTTTACTCTTCCACTTGTTCATTTCCATGTTTGGTATGCACTAATTACCGCTCCCATTTTTGGCAGATTATATGGAATAAATGTTTGTGGAGAAGGAGGGGAATATGAAAGTTTGACTCTTGATTGCCCTCTCTTCACGGTACAAAATTACTGCCATATATTAGTCATGCTTGTATTATACACCTACATATATTAGTTTTACCCCCAGACAATACTTTGTATCTCATGTTCTGACTATGTGTATATCTTTAATACTTTCCAGAATGTGAGGATTGTGCTTGATGAATTTGAGATTATACTGCACTCTCCAGATTCTATTGCCCCAGTTGGTGTCCTGCATCCCTTAACTTTTCATTTGGAGGATAAATTATTAGGTGACCATGACAAACCCAACGATCCCGATTATAAGAGAATGAGTTTGGTACATGATGTTCAAGATGATCACCTTGAGGAATGCAACCATCCAAATGCGTACGTTGCTGATATCACTGATTTAGCTGAAGTTGCGGAGGATAGACTTAAGATGTCTATGACTGAAAGGGGTCAGACGTTTTCCTTCTCATGTTGGCTGCAAGATTCATGTCAAGTCTCATCAGGTAGATGATAAATGAAGTTATTTTCTCCTAGAAGCTTGTAAATTACCCGAATAACAAATGGTATGTGGGTTGTTGCCGTTAATCCCAGAACTGCAGGATGATCTAAAAGATGTTCTAAGAAAAATCGAAGCAAGGCTTGCAAGAAGTGGCCTGGAATGGAAAGATGTCTTCTATATTCACCTCTATATTGCTGATATGAACAAGTTTGCAGTGGCAAATGAGACATATGTGAAGTTTATCACACAGGAGAAGTGCCCGTTGGGTGTTCCATCACGAAGTACAGTTGAGCTCCCTCTTTTGCAAGTCGGTCTTGGAAAGGCTTACATTGAAGTGTTGGTCACAAATAAAGAAAGCAAAAGAGTTCTACATGTACAAAGTATTTCGTGTTGGGCACCCAGCTGCATCGGGCCATACAGTCAGGTGATGATTTTGCTTTCTGAAGAATGAACTGTTGGTTTTTTTATTAGTGTGAAACTAAACTTTTTTTTGCAGGCAACTTTTCACCAGAATGTACTTTACATGGCTGGACAACTAGGGCTTGACCCTCCAACAATGAATCTCTGCTCCGGAGGCCTCCTTGCTGAACTAGACCAAGCACTACTTAACAGTGAAGCAGTGGCAAAAAGCTTCAACCTTTCAATAGCCACTTCTTCTATCATGTTAGTAATTTACTGTTCAGCAGTCATTCCCTTATCAGAGAGATCTAAGATTCAAGAAAAGGTGGATAATTCTCTTAAGAAAATACGGTCTCCTTATCTAGTTAAAAGAATAACAGAGGTCTTTGATCCTGTTTTCCTCTATGTGCTAGTACCCAACTTACCAAAAAGGTAAAACTTTATTACATTCAAGTCTTTCTCCATCTTCTGCCTTCAAAATTGTGCCGTAATAGCCCTGTTTTTTACAGTGCACTCGTTGAAATCAAGCCTTTACTGTACGCTTTGGATGATGATGAATCAACAACTGAAAGCATCTCCTCCTCTGTTCATTCCACTGATTGGGGATTTCAGCACGAAAGTTGGCACGAATGTTGCATACAGAAATGTGTTGTTAGTGGAAGGATCTGTACGGCGGTTTTGTCTATCAGTACTGAAGTTGCTGCAAAGATCTGTTCTGATCATCGTGATAGGCAAATGGAACCAATATCAAGATTCTGTGTTTATATTCTCGATAAGTTACTTGCGGAACAAGGCTTCTCTTGGAAAGACGTAATGGTGAGTTCTCTTGATTATATCTCCATTACACCCTTATGTATATTCCTTACAATTACTTTTTCTTGACAGAGTCTGAGGATTTACTTTCCAACAAAACTCCACCTTTCCTTGGAGACATTATCACGTACATTTAGCAGCGCTTTTAAGGAGCTTGATGAGACAAACCGTGGCTTTAAATCTACAGAAGAGGCCATTTTTAACCTGGTTCCAGTTGTTGGTGCTGGAAACTCCTCAGCATCAATGGAAGACGATGTATTGACCTGTGAACTTTTTGCACAGAGGTGAAGAACATAGCAGGTACCTACAGAAACTGTTTTTTTCTTCTTTGTTTGGTTCGGTCTCTTTCAGTCTGCTGGTGCATCCCGGAAAGTACAGTCATGTGTTTGATTCTTGAATGGATACCCACATACCAATGAAGAGGAGAAAGGAAAAGAGAGAGAATATGCACAGAACTTCATGGATGAGGAAGAAAGAGTGATGATTTTGAATTGTGTTGCTAGAAAGAAAGAGGCGGATTTAAAATAGATTAACTTAGGAAAAACAAAAACATCTCTGTTACCTTGTTTCCTGTCTGCATATCTTAAACATGATACATAGTTCTGTTTCTGGAGAAGTTTGATTTGCAACCACTACTACATCTAACTTTAGTATTATTATTGCCTTTAGATGCTAGTCCCTAAAAAATTGAAGGGGAGATATGGAAGATATGGAAATATTTAGATGTATTAAGATATGGAAATATTTATTACAGTATAGATATACTTTTGAAGAATTAGAGAAAGTGTAAGTTATAATTTTGTGTATATGGAAAGTGTCCACCAAAATCACTATTGCCTCAATTTGATTGTTTTTTTGTATTATACCCTTTTAAGTTTAAAACATGTAATATTGCCCATTTTTTAGAGTTTGGAATGATCTTGCAGTTTGACTTCAAACTTATACAACAAGATTAATATGGTCCTCAAACTCTTTTTCAACTATGAATTCAATATTTTTATCTTTGTTTATTCAAATATATACTTTAAAGTTAGTGGGTCGCTAGCCTGGTTCAAACCTTGACCTGATCGACTTGGGCTCGAACCCATCAGAGACCCACCTCGGTATGTAAGTTGTGGGTTTGAACCCCCTCACATTGGAGGGTTGAACCTTCCAATTGAGAAGGGTTAGCCCTACAGTTAAGAGGGATTTGAAATCCCAACCAGGATTCCTTGACATGGGTTCGAGCCCATACCTGGTCGACCAGGTCTAGGCTCGAACTCAAGTCAAGGATTCACTATGATTGTGTGTAAGTTCAAACTTTAAGTGCTAACTTTCACAAAAATACTGGATTGTAATTGATATTTTTTTTAATCATGTTGATTTGAGGTCAAATTTTAAATTTGACATTTCGATATTTAGGGAATACTTAACAGTTCCCTTCCCTGTCTTATTTGATAATATTACATATTTTCAAACATAAAAAGATATAATACAAAAAAAAAAAAAGGATAGTGATTTTGGCGCAAAAATCCCACATTCCGACACTTTTCCCTTGTAAAATTTTTCAGTGTAAAATTTTAAAGATGTAGATGTCAGTAATTAAAGACTATGGAGTCTTGATGCACATAGAAAACATTGCATAAACCTCTCATAATTGCAGCGTCAAAAAACCCACAAACAATATCAAAGACACCCACATTAATCAAATCTATTTCATTCTTCACTAACAATTCATTGATTCCCAAAACAAAAACAGAAAAGGCAAGAGACATAGGTGTTTGGAAATTCAAGCAGCTGCCTGCTTCTTCAGGACTGCAAGTTCTTGCCTGATTGCTCCACCCCTCTGTGCAGAATGACAAACATATGCATCATTAAGGTGAACAGATAAACAAAAGGGTAGGTACAAAAAAGCACCTTTTTCCACTTCCTCAGTAAGTTACACACGTATAAATTTCCAAAATGTAGATCATTGATTACCTTGATCTTTGCCAACATAAGCTTGAACCTATCGAAATCATTGAGTGCTGCTCTTCTCTTTTGCACAATCAACTTTCTTCCCCATGAACTCTTCTCCCACTTGTTCTTGACATCTACCATGAATTGCAGCAATAAGTTTAAAATCACTTAAAATGAACAGCAGTAAAAGGTTAAAGAGACAAGTGATTTATATAATGCTCACCAGCATCTTCCATGGCTTTGATCAGGGTACTCTTCTTTGGGACTCTGTTTATGTCAATCTTGATGTCGGTGAGTGACAGCCTCTTGAAGTTGATCTGGGTTCGAACCATATCAGGGGCATCCACAAGAGCCTGCCAAGAACAGCCAATCAATTTATTAGTCTGAGATTCATAGACATAATCGTACGGTTTCACTGTGAATTAAGACAAGATCTTCATTACTGAATCTTACGCTAACTGCAGGCCAATTTTTTTTTGGGTTAAGAACCTATGAAAGGTCTGAACTATCACCCATGTTAACGGGAGAGGTCTGAAATTTAAAAAGTTAATAACAGAGGTCTGAAATTTCTGTTTTGTTGATAACAGCGGTCTCCGTTAGTTTTTTCCGTTAAAACTAACGGAAGTTGGTCACATGCTTGGCATGTGACCGGAAATAAAATAAATTTTCAAAAATGCCCTTTTATCAAGTGTGCCCCTCACATGCTTGGAGTGAAAAGACCAAAATGCCCTTGAAGCCACCACGGTACTCCGGCGACCACCAATCGTACTCCGGCGACCACCCCGGTACTCCGGCGACCACCACCGTACTCCGGCGACCACCACCAAGGCTCCGATTGGGCCAAAATCGGAGCCACCGGCCCCGATTGAGCTCCGATCGGAGCTTTTTTGGCCCCGATCGGAGCTTTTTGGCCCCGATCGGAGCTTTTTGGCCCCGATCGGAGCTTTTTGGCTCCGATCGGGGCCGGAGTCGGGTCGCCGGAGCCGAAGTGGTGGTCGTCGGAGTCGAGGTGGTGGTCGCCGGAGTCGGTTGGTGGTGGCCGGAGTGGCGGTGGCTGGAGTTGGGTGGCTTTAGTTTGACTTTAGGGGTAAAATTGTCATTTCACATTTCCTTAAATAAGATATTAAATAAAACAAAATATTAAAGGGGCAAAAATGTTATTTCACACAATTCTGTTAAATTTAACCCTAAAGGACGGAAAACCTCAAATCAACAAAATTGAAATTTCAGACCTCTGTTATTAACTTTTTAAATTTCAGACATCTCCCGTTAACATGGGTGATAGTTCAGACCTTTCATAGGTTCTTAACCCTTTTTTTTTACTTAAACAAAAAAGCTAGAAGGGCTTAAAAAACACCCCACAAGCATTTAACAACTAAGCAAAATCTGTATGAAGGAGCACCAACGTGAGCCAACTTCAAGTTTGTTCTAAACCTACTGAGAATTGGCACTTGATTATCAATCTTAAATCCTTGGTGCAATCCAGAGTGCATGAGCCTCAAAATAATTGGTTGCCTAAAATGCCAAGACCATTAAATCGAGACCACTTCATGAGAGACAACGTTTTCATATAGGGTTTAAGGGCTTCAAGGAAATAGGAGAGTCTTTCTATTGACCAGAAAATGATATGCATTGCATCAGTTACTCAAGAAATCAGGCTAAATCTTCTTAATTACAGAAGACAAAAAATCCTAATCTATATTAAATCTAATGTGATTTACCGCAATGTAAGAGATTTCTAAACTGCAATATATCAGCGTACGCAATCATGAACACAAGGAAAACATAAAGAATCCGAACATACCCGATTCTGATCGATAACATCGACAATCACGACGAGTCTACCGTAATCTTTTCCATAGTTCACCAGAGCAACTCTTCCTATCTCCACGAAACGCTTGAAAGGCTGCAAAGAAAGTTCAACAGGAACACCTCAGAAGTGTAAAAACATTCTACAGAATGAATGCATCGATATCAATTGAAAAAAATTCAATTTCTAAAAAAGCAGCTCAAAATGGAATCGTTCTCTTCCTCAGCTTCAATCAATAACGTCTCGCTCCATGAACCAGTGAATCGAGCTATCAAGCAGTAAGATAGAAGCGATTCTCACCATTTTTGTGTCTTCGGTGGGAGGTCGGCGGAATTCACTGTGGATCGCGCTGAAGAGCTAATGCTAGGGTTTTGCTTCAGAACAGCGCAAAACGACTTACTTTATATCAGCAAGTGGTGAAGAAGAAGAAGATCGAACCTTTCTTTGCCGCCCAACCCAACAAGCTCTGTTATTGGGTGGGCTTCAACCAACGTTTTCTTTGTACTTTAGCAGCAACAAAAAAAAAAAAGTTATAAGTAGATGATCTGATACTGTGATTTAAATATTATTTTTTAGTTATTTACGTGCCTATTTGGTTATATTGAATTGAAATGTTCAAAATAATATATTTTTTTTAATATTATTTTCTCATCTTGTTTTTTTGTCTTCTTCATTATATTATACATATTTTTCATTAAATTCATAAATAAAAAACTTCAATTTGTGCAAATGTTTTTTTAAAAAAATTATAGGGGAATGCTTGATCAATCTTTTTATCGTAATATTAATATTTTTATGATGATTGTCAATTCCAATAGATGCAACAAATGCTGAAGTATGTATATAGACATGTAGTTCTTGAAATATTGAAAAAATGGGACGAATTGAAAGTTTGATACCTCATCACTTGTTGGAACCTTCCTAAAAAGACAACAGAAGTCGACGATAAAAAATACTACATCCAAAACGAGCATACAAGGATGGACTTATAAGGAAACACAAACGACGTCATTCGAAAAAACAAGCTTTATATCGACAAAGTTGTTAACTAATAGAAATAAAGGATATCCTCTAACGCCTAAGGAAAATACCCGCCCAGGTCGTCGACTTTAGAAGACAAGCAGTATGTTTAGGGAGAATGAACAAAAGGCGACGCCAAATGGAAAACCTTTCCTCCAAAGAGAGGTAAATGACAACCAGCTCGTCACCTGCTAAAGGGAAATCTTTCCTCCTATATAAAAGAGCAGCCAACATATCACCTGCTTAGAGTAAACCCTTACTCCTAAGTAAAATAATGTGGCGACATACTTGTCATCAACTAACATCCTACATCTTATCTCCACCAATCAGGAAAGGTGGCTGCAGCCACTGACAAACCAATCACAAAGGAGGAATGTCGTCATTCAAAGTCGGTTTAAAGTCCCAATAAATCGTAAGATACCTACTTCCATTTGCAAGATTCCTACTTATAATACATGTATATTTATTTAAGTTTCAGAGTGGAATTATGAGAAAAACATCGCATCTCCCTCTTTCAGGTTGATGTCAAAAGAGCTTAAAACAATCTAAGGAGTCCAGAAGTCCAGAGAGACGTCTATGCGAGACCAGAAGAGCTATCTCCAAACTTAGCCAGACTTTGGTGATCCAACATTTGACACCGTCTATGAGAATCCTAATAAAAAGTCACGGCTCCACGAAGAGACAGGTGAGTGATGAAAGGGGTCACGAGTCTCGCCCTCTAAGAATCTCTAGGGTGACATAACTCGTGGTAAGACAATATATCCAAGAGGAGCAATCTCAAGAGATTTCTATCGAGCAAAGGTGATTCTCTGGCCAGAGCACTTGGGAAGCTCCAATGAAAAATTAAGTCACGGCCCCTCATGATAGACGCTTCCAGCAAGCCCTACAAAGGAATATTGTACATACCACCACCAAGTGGTGCACAACACGACGTATTTTTTCTAGCTTAGAAGGGAGGGGGAATTCCAACAGGCGGAGATCCAAAGACGCCATTAGCACACTTCTCACCAATCCAGAAGGTGGGCAACGCTAAGAATCAACTACATCAATGTCTTGTCAAGAGGATTTGCTTCATGTGGTAAATCCAGTACTGCTAGAGAAGCCTACGTCGCACACGAAGTCCTCAAGACCGACTCAAGGAAAATAGCTCGAGAGTTAGAGCCACATCACCTTTTATTACTGACGACCTGATAACTAAAGCTCAACCTCAAGAAGACGTCATAGTGGTAACGACGTGGATTGATGACTTTTAAGTGAAAAAGGTGTTGGTGGATGGGGGAAGTTCAACTAATGTTCTGGCTTTCGAAGTTGTCGCCAGATTGGGGTACCAAAAGAAGGATATTCAAGTGATGAACTCCCCAACTGTTGGTTTTGCTGGAAGAGCGACCTACTTATTGGGTGTTATCCGACTCCCCGTGATTTTGGGGCAAGAATGAAAAGTAATCCATATAGAAGTCTTTTTCGTGGTTGTCGACACCATGACCACATGCACTATTATTTTGGGGAGAACAACACTCAAAGCCAACTACATCGTCCCCTCTACTGCCTACCAACTTTGGAGACTTCATACCCCCACAGAGTGGGATAACTTAGAGGTGACTAGTTCACGTCCATGCAGTGTTATGTCAACAATTTGCGACGACGTAACCAGAAGGAAACCTTATCTATCGTCACTGATAAAGATCTCCAGGAGGAAGGTGGGCGTCCAGACCCGACGAAAGAGTTGGTAGACGTCAAGATTGATGACGCTGAAAAAAGTGGCTAGGATCGGGTCGACGTTACCACAAGAACTCATCGAATGAATAACTTCACTTTGAAGAGAATACAAGGATCTTTTCGCCTGGAAACCAAGTGACATTTCGACATAATCTTTCACGAGTTGAAAATCGACCCAGCAGTTAAGCCCGTATCTTAGAGAAGAAAGTCAATGTGCACCGATAAAAAGATGACGATACGTCAAGAGGTCGGCAAGTTGGTCGATGTCGGGTTCGTAAAGGAGATACGATTCCAAACACGGGTCGCCAGTTTGGTTCTAGTAAAGAAGTTCAATGGCAAATGGGGGATGTGTGTAGATTTTTGTGATCTCAATAAGCCGTGTCCAGAGGATTCGTATCCATTGCCTAGAATTTATTAGCTGATCGACGCCACCTCGGGCCATGAACTCTTGAGCTTCATGGATGCGTATTCTGGCTATAACCAAATCCAAATGCATCCCGACGACGAGTCACACACTGTGTTTTACGCCGATAGCGACATCTATCACTACAAGGTAATGTTATTTGGGCTTATCAACGTCGGGACAACTTATCAACAGATGGTCAACAAACTCCTCGAGCCTATGATAGGGAGGAATATTGAGGCTTATGTCGATGATATGTTTTTTAAATTCGCAACCATGTTGAAGACCTGGCAGAAGCCTTTGCATGTATGCGACTAGACAAAGTACGTCTAAATCCGGCCAAATGTGCATTTGGTGTTCAATTGGAAAAATGTCTAGGCTTCACGGTGAGCCAAAGAGGAACTGAGGCTAATCCAGCGGTCATTGAAGGAATGACGTCTCCTACTTGCCACAATGAAGTTCGATGCTTGAATTTAAGATTGCCATCACTCGGAAGGTTCTTGGCATGATCAGGGGATAAGTCATTGCCCTTATTTAAAGTGTCGAGAACCAATAAAAAGTTCGAATGAACATCGAAATGCAAAGAAAAAGTCATTTCCCTTCTTTAAAGTCTCGAGGGCGTTTGAACCTCCCTAAAAGACAAGAGATGTCTACGACAACAAATACTACTTCTAAAGCGAGCACACGTGGATGGACCTATAAGGGAAGACAAAGGGAGTCATCCCAAAAAAGCAAGCTCTATATCAACAATCAACTAATAGAAATGAAGGATATCCTGAAAAGGCCTAAGGTGAAACCCACACAGGTCGTTGACTTTAGAAAATAAAACAGGGTGCAGGAGCAAAAGGCGACACCAAAGGGAAAATTTTTTCTCCTAAGGGAGGTAAATGGGGAGTCAGTTCGTCACCTGCTAAAGGGAAAACATTTCCTTTAAGGAAGGTAAAAGAGCAGTCAGCCTATCACATGCTTAAATAAAACCCTTCCTCCTAAGTAAAAAAGGTGGCGACCTACTTGTCATCAACTGACATCCTATCTCTTATAACCACCAATAAGGAAAGGTGGCTGCCGCATCTGACAAACCAATCACAGAGGAGGACTGCCGTCATTCAGAGTCCGTTTAAAGTCTCAATAAATAGTAAGATACTTACTTCTATTCACAAGATTCCTACCTATAATATACTTATACTAATTTTAGATTCGAAATAGAATCAGAGGGAAAACCCCGCTTATTGCCGATTTCATGTTGACGCTAAAAGAGCTTAAAACACTCTTAAGGAGCCCAGAAGTCTAGAGAGACGCCCAGACGAGACCATAAGAGCAATCTCCAAGTTTAGCCAGACTTTCATGATCCAACAACTTCTCTGTTCAAAATAGAATAATTGAATTTCCCAGAGATTTGAGCAGATAAGCATGAGGCTATGACGATTGGATTGCTACGCCAGATGAAATTTCAGAAAAAATCTGCAGTAGCTTTGAAACTAGCAATAGTTATGATGGATTCGATCGAAGTCATCATGGTACAAATTTAGGGATTTTAAACCCAAAAAAATTTAAGATCTTGTTACAATGAATGAATAATATGGTGAAGAATACTTGAACAAATTGAAGATAAGGTGAAATCATCATTATAACAATTTGGCCAAACATAAATGTCTGAATAAAATAAGTTTGAATTATTCGGTCATTCTGAAACTTATGTAACCATTTAATCATGTTACAAAAGAAATGACATTCAATCACATATTGCAAACATAGGTAATCAAATATGTATTAATCTTTTTTGGGTTAATAGGTGTTACGGTACAACATGTTTGATGATTTTTGGCTTTTGGTGCAACATCTTTTTTTTGTATACTTTTGGTGCATCCGTTGGTTGACCGTTAGTTTGACCGTTAAATAGTCACGTGACTTGCACATGCCTAGCCCCAAATTTCTATTTTTTCAGTTTAGTCCTCAAATTTATTGTCCTTAATTTTTGTTTTTGCACTTTAGCCCCTAAACATTTTCAACCGCACCCTAGAGCTAAATTGACCTAGCCATGATCCGACCCATGGCTAGGTCGAACCAAGGCTAGGGTCACCAAGACCCGGTGACCCTAACCATGGTCTGACCTAGCCATGGGTCGAAACATGGCTAGGTCAATTTAGCCTTATGGTAAAATTGACTCAATATGACCTTAAGGCTAAATTGACCGAGTCATGGTCCGACCCATGGCTAGGTCGTACCATGGTTAAGGTCGCCCAAGTCCGGCGACCCTAGCCATGGTTCGACCTAGCCATGGGATGTGGTTGAAAATGTTTAGGGGCTAAATTACAAAAATAAAAAGTTAGGACAATAAATTTGAGGACTAAATTGAAAAAAATAAAATTTGGGGCTAGGCATGTGCAAGTCACGTGACTATTTAACGGTCAAACTAACGGTCAACTGACGGATGCACCAAAAGTGGTACAAATTGCAAACGTATTGCACTAAAAGTATACAAAAAAAAAAAGACGTTGCACCAAAAGCCAAAAAATTTTAAACATGTTGTACCAAAACACCTATTAACCTTTTTTTTTTTTTTTTTTTTTCAAACATACTTCAGTAGCATAATACTAGTCAAATCCACGTAATATATAGATACGAAAAATTGTCAAACTGCCTCTTATATTTGCACTAAAATCACTATCGATCACATTTAAGATTTTTATATATTATACGCCTTTATGTTTTAAAATGTGACTTATTGTCTATTTTCCGTTAAAAACCGACTGAAATTATTAAATATTTTGAAAATACTGAAAATGTCATTGTTTAAATTTAAAGTTATAAAGTTTATATTCTTATTATATGAATAAAAAAAACCTATTAAGTATTAACCCTAATAAATCAAAATTTATATATTAATAATTTATATAAACTTTTACGCTATAATATATTCAAAGAACAGACAAACTCTCTAAATTTTATTTAAATCTATATAATTCAATAAAAAATTATCATATATATATATATATATATAATACCTAAAATTATAAAATATAAATAAACAAATACAATTATTTATTAATATCATAATATTTATTGTTGTGCAAAGTAGGACCAGTTATATATATAGGACGAAGAAAAATCAAATATCGAGAGCTAGCTTTTCAAATTCAAATAGAAAACGTTACATTCGCAAAACACACGCGCCTTTAATTTTCGATGTACGATAACAAAATTCTACCTAAAAGAACAACGCAAACAAGAACCCATCTCTCACAACAACCACCCTAACGTTTCGCAACAACCTCTTTGTCCTAACAAAAGTAATCTATGTCTCTTTTATGTCCACAAACTTCTCTAAATGTTCCTACTCCTTCCATTTCTTAACCCAAATCAGGAATAAACATATCAATAGCTATTGGCTACGTCATGGCCCCGAAACGGGGTTCGTAGAGAGGGACCTTCCGACAACATCCGCAAACAAACCTAGCTAGGGCAACCTCCAAGGATACCACCCTGCAAACCCTAACGAGCTCCGTAAGAGGCCATGGCACCTCAAGCCCCGAAAGGGAAGCTTTTGGAGCTCGATATTGTGTCCGCCCAAGACCTAGCCCCAGTCTCCAAGTCCATGAGGACCTACGTGGTCGCATGGGTCCGTCCAGATAGAAAACTGACGACACGTGTGGACGAGATGGGAAACACAAACCCTACTTGGAACGAGAAGTTCGTGTTCAAAGTCGACGATGAAACCCTAGAATCCGAGACTGCTGAGATCTCTATCGAGGTCTACGCGCTGACGTGGCTCAGGGTCATCCTCACCGGCATAGTCAATGTGAAGATCACTGAGCTCGTTCCTTCCTCGTGTCGGACTGTCGGTAAGGGCGGAACTTCTGCCAAGCGTTTCTTCACCCTTCAGATCCACCGGCCGTCTGGACGACCCCAGGGGACCATCCACATCGGGGTTTCCTTAGTCAACAGTAACATGCGGAGCATGCCGTTGCAGTCGGAGCTCAGTGTCTCGACATACATGAGCGAGGCGGACCCCGCCGCAAAGGAGACGCCCAAGCAAAACCCTATCGACACGAAGATCCAGTTGTGGAGGTCGAGGAGCGAGAGAACGGAAGATAAGTTTTACACATATTATCCCGGTTCGGTATGCAACGACTCCATCGTTAACGGTGAGATGGCAATGGTAAAGGGGAGGGGTGGTGGTGGCGGCGGCGGTGGTGGAGGAAGTGTGCTTGGCATGGGCTCTTTAGTGTCTGATATCGGGCCATCAGCATCGGTGGTGGCCGCGGCGATAGCCAAAGGTATATACCCGAGGAGAATTAACGCCCCTGTGGATGACGGGGGTAGTTCGATATTAACAGAGCAGGACAGTGTGGAGGGGCTGAAGACGAGAATCGAGAGGTGGCGGACGGAGATGCCACCATTATATGATCGGAAAAATGGGGTGCCCAACCCTAGGGGAGGAGGCAAAGGTGGGAAAGGGATGAGGCGCCGACACAGTGATGGAGGGGGACTATTCTCGTGCTTCGGAAATGCTTATGGGTGTCAATTCTCCATCAACATTGGCGGTGCCAACGCCAGCGCCGCCACCAAGAAGAAAAATGTCTGATTGATACGACATGGAAGAAAAGTGTCGAACCCTAAATTTCCAGATCATCAAGAAAGTTGCCATCTACAAGCTTTCTTTTGAGACATTAGAGTGGATTTTAAGGGAATGATATAAACGGTGAAGAATTTTCATATAATTTTTCTTGATTATTTAGTTAGCCATGTCAAAAACAAAACAAACAAATTATTAAGTCTGAGTTTTGGTTGATTTAGCAGCAACCAAAGCAAGTTAATCAAATGGCTGAACAGTCGAGTCTACAACTCTGCAAATTCTACATGCCATGAAACCTACATCGAAGTGAAATTCTAAAAACTTATTTTGGGTTAGCAACCAAATTGCTACCTGAACTTTGACCTACTTACAAATCGCTGCCCCTTTTTTTTTTAATTGTTTGTCTAGAATCTAGATATCATGCTCGGGCAGTAGCATGAGAGAAAAACAAGTCAATGCTCTAATCAAGAAGACATACCTTGAAAATGAAATGTCCCGTCTTTTGCATACACAAATTTGAGCCTTTTTTGTTCCACCGTTGTGCAACTATACCCGGAAACTTCAACTTCTTTAGATCATCCACCAATGTGAATCAGAGCAATAGCCTTGTCCACGAGCCCAAAAATGGAAATGCAGCAATTAAGAGCCTGAGAAGCAGGGGTGTTCCTTCACTCTCCCGACCCGACTCATCTTACTTCGCTTCTTCACAAAACCCGCTACTTTTCGATTCCTTTTCCTCCCCGGGACATCACCAAGCCCTGATTTTCTGTCTAAATCATCCCATCCACCAAACGCCGCACCTTTCTTATCAGAATTACCCTTTTTGTTATTCAAACCATCTCCAGAAACCCAAGATTGGTACCCTTCTCGGGGTGTAGTTTCTTGGTTTGCTCCTGGATTTGATCTAGTGTAGTAGTCTCTTGGTTGTCTAGTAAATGGTGCTTTCTTGGGTCGGGTCCTTGCCCGAGGACGTGGGCCCTCAGCTGTCATTCCCATAACCTTATCAAAGACTAAGGAGATCACTGTCTGCCCTAAGGGAACTGCCAAGGCCATGAGGAAAGGGTTTGGACCTGTCCCTAGCAGCAAAGATATGGCAATGGCTGGAATTGTCCACCCAAACCTTTTGAGTATCTGCACATCCAAGAAAGTTGACATTGTAGGGCATTTCCACTAGAGAAACTTACAAGCAAGAGATGACATCAATAGTTCGTGTTCTTCGCATCAAAACATAACTTTTGTTATCTCATCGGCTATAACTTTGGTTAACTCTAAGGTTCCTTGATAGCCAACCTAAACAAACTCTAACCTGACAAGTTATCAGAATACCTAAGTTACTGCATTTTAGTTACAGACCAATTCAGCACATGTTGAGACTAACTCTTAAGACCTTACCAGACCGAAAGTTAAGAGCACGATTGATGATTAGCAATATGTTGGTTAAATTATACAGAACTCACTAATTTTACAGTTGTATGATCAAATGGAAAGGCCATGGAATTTGCTCTAGGGTCTAGAATGTCAAATATTCTAACCCAGTTACCAATCGTGTACCATAATATGATGGAAAATACATTTTGTAGCAAATCAAACCCAATTGCCTGATAATAGAGTTGAATTCTAGCTTCTCATCTATCCACAAAGTAACAAGCTTGACTTTCCCGAATGAAAAGAGCTTGAATCATGCTCAGTTGGACCAGTTCAACAGTTTTTCTCAAAAATTCAAATCCAGCAAAAAAAAAAAAATGTTGATTGCATATAAGATTTACCAAGCTCCACAGAGACCTAATTCTGACCAAAATTTAGCGCGGAACATTTGATTATCACATAAATTGAACTATCTACATTCCCTAACGTTGTTCCAAGTTCAAGATCACGAAGTTGAAAAACCCTACAATCCAAAATTAAGTCAGAAAGAATACCTTAAACCCCCAAAATTCATCATCCTCATCCAGATCAAATTCATCGTCATCGGACCACCAGACCCTCTGCTTCCTGCTGTCTCTAGGATCATCTTCGATCTCGACGTCCCACTCCAGACCGAACTTTCTATTCGACGAGGGCTCTGTGCTTGAATCCCAACGCTTTGCGGCGCAAATAAGAGAGCCGATTGAGCGAAAACGGAGGAGATGAAGGAATCTAGGCTTTGTGAGCAGCAGTGGAGTAGGGGTGGAGATGGAGAGAGCCAGGGGAAAGTGAGCAGCACTCATCAGCTCACTCACTCCCTCATCACTCAGTTGGGAATTGTGATGGCGGATTCAATGGAGCGTCGTTCTTTCTAAGAATCTTAACAGTTTAGTTAGCAGTTACTGCGACGACTAACCATACATACATAGATACAATCATATGTCACGTGACCGGAGTTTTAACGCTCCAGCGGAATCGGCACGCGGGCATCCAGCTAGATCAGCTCTTAATACTCTCCAAAATCGTTCTCGAAGCTCAACTCGCACTACGCATACGGACGCTACTAAGAGCAGCTTGACTGGTTTTCGGCCTGCCCTGACCATCATCAGGAGAGCGGCATTAGCTCCCGAACCAGCAAGATCCCGAAAGATGTGCCTCGCCTTACCGATAACAATCAGGACAATGAGAACAAGTCAATAACTATCAAACTTCGCCCCATGTCTGGGGGAGAGTTCCACATTCGTCAGGTCCTGAAATCCAGGCCCGTGAAATATACATATTTTCTACAATGACAATTGACAACTATGCGTCCTATCTTTTCTAAGTTTGTTGGATGTATCCTGAAGATGTTTATCCAAAATTAAATGCAAAATTACAAATCTTCCAAGTTCTAGCCATAAATTTTTTTGTTCATTTTTAGTTTTTATAATTTTATTTTTCAAATTCCATGTGCTATTATTTTTGCTAGTGGTGTGGACCTAATCAATCTTATTAGTTCATAACTTAAGATTTTTCCGACCATACTTAGTTAACAATCAGTGCATAGGTTGGTATCCTCACCAACATCTTAGTATAGACAAGATACCGACTTGTTAAGCTCAAATTTACTCGTCTCCTCTTATGTAGTAAGTCAGATGTGACCTGATATTTTAATCAGGTCACCACAAGATGACTCCTCGAGGAGTTTCGAACTGATGACTTCAAATCAAATAAAAAATAAATAAAAGTGATTGTTCTTTACATTAAGGAAACTAGTTCTTATCCTACTATATACCATTATTTTTTTATTTTTCCAAATTCTTGCAAGAGATTTAAATATATTTGTGCTATTTTTTATATCAAATATGCTACGTCTTCGAGCCGAATTCGAAACACGCTACCGAGGTAACACTGCAAGATTTTAATGAGTATTTGGGTACCACGACAACACAATCTGGCGCCACCCAGCACGCTGATACACTAGTGCGACACCCATATCGGTGGGCGACACCCCCGATGATTTCATTAAGGTGAACTGCGATGGTTCCTGGATAAGTTCGACAGCTGATAGTGGTCTAGGTTGCATTGCACGGACGACGTCTGGTGATCCGATGGGAGGAACCTGTTCTACAGTGACTGGGTATAACAGTCTTGAGGTGGAAGTGAAGGCCATAGTTGGGGCGATTGAGCTTGCTCTTTCGAAAGACAAGCAATGTGTCATTATTGAGACCGACTCTAAGAAAGCCAGCGGAATCACGGGTACAGATCAACATCTTAACTGGCGGATCGAGACGCAGGTGTACAACATATGTCTGAGAGCATAGCAAATTCGTGAAGTTCGATGGTCGACCGTCCCGAGACAAACTAATGATTGTGTTAACTTGATTGCAATTCAAAGTAGGAAGAGGACGTGTATGAGTAACCGTGTTTTACTATCCGCCCTCTATATTACGTTTGCTAAATTTGAATATTGATTTGTACCCACCTTAACGTTAATGTTGATGTGATATGGAAATTGAATGAAATTGTTTTACCGGGAAAAAATGCTACATGTTACGTGGCAGTTGGGGTTTATTTGATATTAGGTATTGTTTTTCAGCATAAAACCTGGCTGGATGCATTTACGTACATGCTGTAAAGGTTGGGGTGCATTTGATTTTTTTTTTTCGGGTTAAATGTACTTTTGATACCACATGTTTGACCGAATGTGGCTTTTAGTACTGGATGTTTAGTTTGGTATACTTTTGGTACCAAACGTTTGAAAAAATGTGGCTTTTGGTACATCCGTTGGTTGACCGTTAGTTTTGGCCGTTAAATGAAATGTGCTAGTCACGTGATCGACTCTAAACTTTTAATTTTGTTCAATTTAGTCCCTCAAATATATTCATAACTTTTATTTTGTTTATTTAGTCCTAAATCTTCAAAATCGAACCCAATTGGGACCTATCTCCAATTGGGTAAATTTGACTCAAATGAGGCTATGTCAATTGAATTCGATTGGTTTAATTGGGTCCGATTTTGAAGTGTTATGACTAATTTAAACAAAATAAAAGTTAGGAATATATTTGAGGTACTAAACTGAACAAAATTAAAAGTTTAGAGTTGATCACGTGATTTGCACGTGTCATTTAACGGCCAAAACAAACGGTCAACTAACGTATGTACCAAAAGCCACATTTTTTCAAACGTTTGGTACCAAAAGTATACAAAACTAAACATACGGTACTAAAATCCACATTCGATCAAACATGTTGTATCAAAAGTACCTTTAATTTTTTTTTTTTTTTTTCTTTCAAATGACGTACAAAACATAATACTTGTAGAGCGTCGATAGTAAAAGAGACCCGACATATCTTGGGTTATAATTTAAGTAAACACGTGCGTGGATAAAGTAAATACGAAACCCGACCAGAGGCGCAATTGGATATTTATGTCCCAGAAAAATAATAAGTTTTTTTGTTGAAGAAGATAACTATTCAATTTCAGCCGAAGCAGCTCAGTTCTTCGTCTCCAGGGTGATTCAATTGCGAAATGCCTAGCTGAACCAGCTTTGGTTCACCGCTAAGAGACAGATTTTGATGGGGACCCTGACGAGCTGTAGTCTCAGCACTTTCACCCGCGAAATTCGATGGTATCCTCTAGGCAATCGTTTATCGCAGAGAGCTGTGGCCCTTGAGGCTAAGAAATTGAAGAGCTTGCAGTTTTTGCGGCAACGAGGTGCTCCATCACCGTCTCTGAGGTTAGATAGGTTAAAGTGTTTCAACGGTAGCGACAATAACGATGAAAACAGTGGTAGTGACGCGTCCAAGGAATCCGGTCTGACGACAGCGAAGCAGGAAGAGACCGAAGAGAGAAGGAGCAATGAGGTCGAGTCCAAGGAGAGTACTTCTTCTGTTTCTTTTGGGAGGGTATGTTGTTATTTGTTTAAGCATTATCCGTTTTGTTTCGCCAAACAGTAATCATCATTTGTTTGAGGATAAAATGCTTCAAGCTGATAAAATTTGAGAAGAACTTCACTTAATTGATGGATTGCATATTACATGATGTCTGAAAATGATAACTTTACATAATGCTAGATAAAAGTTTCATATGCATCATTCGATTTGCTTGAACCATTTGGTTTGTGATTTAGATTTTTGAGCTCTACTAAGGAAATTGTAGAGTGTAGACATGAATATGTCTGGGATTTGGGTCATTCTTCTTGATGTACCATGGAGCCTATGTTTAGGTTATGTAATTGCTCTGTTACTTTTGTAAGTAGAGAGAGCACAGTGAGCAATATGAATTATATATTTACTGCCGTTGGCTATCATGCTAAATAATAGTCATTCACCCATGTATATTTTCTTGCTCCTCCAGCAACCAGAAGTTTTGACATTCGGATACGGTGGTCTCACAGCTGAAACACTTAAACTATTGGACATCCTCGGGCCAGAGAAAGTTGATGCTGCTGATGTAAAGCTCATTAAAGACAAGATGTTTGGCTATTCAACATTTTGGCTCACCAAAGAAGAGCCATTTGGAGATTTTGAAGAAGGCATACTTTTCATTGGAAATCTCAGGGCTAAGAAGGAAGATGTGTTTGCTAAATTCCAGAAGCAGCTCACCGAGATCACTGGGGATAAATATAATCTCTTTATGGTGGAGGAACCCAATTCAGAAGAACCTGATCCTCGTGGTGGACCTCGTGTTAGCTTTGGTTTGCTGAGGAAGGAGGTCTCCGAGCCATCACCTACTACACTTTGGCAGTATGTGATTTCTCTATTGCTATTTCTTCTAACAATCGGATCTTCCGTGGAGCTGGGAATTGCATCTCAGGTTTGCTACTGCCCATACCATCTCATGTTTGCAGATCATGGATTTTAATATATTTTTTTAGTGATATTTCTTAGTAAGGGATGGATCATGGGCTATTACATTCTGTGTACTAAATGATGGAGTTTGTTCAGCTCATATATGCGCACTACTGTCCAGATTAACCGTCTTCCACCCGAAGTAGTCAAGTACTTTACAGACCCAGATGCTGTTGATCCACCAGATATGGAGCTTCTTTATCCATTTGTGGAGTCTGCGCTGCCTCTTGCATATGGAGTTCTTGGAGTTCTACTATTTCACGTAAGAGATGTTTCTTAATAGTTCTCTCTAAGAGATAGTTTTACTGTTGCCCCTCTATTATTTGCTAGATTTTTTCTTGGACAAGTCATACAATTACTGCCGACTGTAAATACCCAGAAGTTACCTGCTTAAATGATGTACTTCTTTCCCTTAGTTCCATTCATGATTTGAATTGTTGAACATCCCGTCCACTTTCTTTGCACTCTAAGCCTTGAGACTCGAACAGAAACATTTTCACCATAATAAGCAATACAAGGTTTGATGTGCATCTGATATGTGTTAATGTAGACCTCAATTATATGTTTGCTTTGTCTTAACATGTTTCTTTTCAGTTTTAACAAACTTTCATTTATAATTCTCAAGATTAAGTGTGTCAATAATTTTCAACAGCTTGAGTTTCTTGCTTTTACTATTTCTGTTGTCACCTTATATTCTGGGTTGTGCTTAATTTAATCTCGTGACTTCATTTCGTAGATAAGAGAGTTGATTATGTGCAGGAAGTTGGACACCTTCTAGCTGCTTTCCCAAAGAGAGTAAAGCTGAGCATCCCTTACTTCATTCCAAACATCACACTTGGAAGCTTTGGTGCAATCACTCAGGTAATCCCCTACTTCCTAGAAGATCTCCAATATGGTTGCTTTATTTACCTTCCAATTTTACCACAGTGAAGGTGTGGCATCCATTTGTCATATCTTATATTATTCATCTAAGACTACCTAGTTGAGATTAAAAATAAATAAAATTGTCCATATTGTTGAGATAGTGCAAAATGAAGAAGTACAGCTACATCTGTTTGTATAAGTAATAGCTTTTTTTCAAGGTAGCAGTAGCATGTCTGAATCTGAAGGAGTAATCTACTCAAAGAGAAAATCAGACTTGAAAGCAAAAAGACATTAATTTCTTGTTTTGCAGTAAATCCAAACTATAAGCCGTATCAAGATTTTATGAACTATAACAGAAATGTCGTTAATGTAAGAATTGATATTTGATATAAATTCCATCTTTTCTTCTTCATTTTCTTAACCAATCTGTTTGTCTTTACCGTGACTATAAAGTTTGCTAAATTTGCCTGTTTGGTGGGTTCTATGAGAGAAAGATTGTCAAGGTGCTCTTCTAGAAGCACTAATTGAAGTTTTTTCTTTCTAAAATCTTATGCAGTTCAAGTCAATTCTCCCTGATCGAAGTACACAAGTTGACATTTCTCTTGCGGGGCCACTTGCTGGCGCAGCGTTGTCTTGCTCAATGTTTGTGGTTGGTCTTCTTCTATCATCAAACCCAGATACTGCTGGAGATTTGGTACAGGTTCCTAGCATGCTCTTTCAGGGATCTTTGCTCCTCGGGCTTATCAGTAGAGCCACTCTTGGTTATGCGTATGTATCTCTCTCTCTTTTCTTCCAAGCGCGTATATCTCCTGCACCCTTTAAACTACAAAGCGAGAAATCTGGAGTGGAACTTAGCAAGGGAAAAAAAATCATCATTCTTGGAAACTGTTGATTACTTCACTTAAAGAAAGACATTATTTCCTAAATAAACTTTCTCACTGAGTTTCACTATTAAATTAACATCTTCTAAAAAATTCTTCCAATAAATCATGCTCTTGATGCGTTTTCTCTAATGAACATGCAGGGCAATGCATGCTGCTACTGTCTCGATCCATCCTCTTCTTATTGCTGGATGGTGAGGTCAATATTTTGGATGCCTCAGTTTTTTTTTACTATTCAACTGTTCCTTTAAGCTAACATTTGAAGTTCTCGTTTCAGGTGTGGATTGACTACATCAGCCTTCAATTTGCTTCCAGTTGGATGCCTCGATGGCGGAAGAGCTGTCCAGGTACCCTTTCACTTTCTTGCATTTTAAACAAATTGTCGAATTAAAGATCATTTGAGTGCATGACATGAAAATGCCCATTGATCACGCGGTCTGTATTTTCTTTGAAATTGTCTTTTCCAAGTAAACACAATTTTTGCACAAACACGACACACTCCCATAATTTGTCAGCCTGGTGGAAATCAAGATCATGCATTTGAGGGTATACGAGCCTCTGCTTTGAGAAGCAAAAAGTTGTCAGTTTATGACAGCAGATTTCGTACATAAGTCATGTCTAGGTTTTCAATTTACTTATGTTTATGCAGGGTGCCTTTGGTAAAAGTGCTCTTGCTGGATCTGGTTTAGCAACATACGCTATGCTCGGATTAGGAACGGTAAGACTCCAATGATCTTCAGTACACAACTGATGAGGAGTAGGAATGTTACAGTACCCAGAACAGCTGAGATTTGGTGTACAATGAACTAACCTAAGCTTATTTGTATTGTAACTCCAGCTGGGTGGGCCTCTATCTCTTCCTTGGGGACTCTATGTGCTGATTTGTCAGGTAACCTCATAAAACTCGATTGTTCATGTTCATGTTATGCTATCGTATCGTATCAGAAACGACCAATCATTTTCAAGTTATACGACGCCCTTCATTTTTTTGCTGAAATGTTCTCAGAGAAGTCCGGAAAAGCCGTGCTTGAATGACGTTACGGAGGTGGGGACATGGAGAAAATCAGCGGTGATAGTGTCGATCATTCTCGTTGTATTAACGCTTGTCCCCGTGTGGGACGAACTTGCAGAGGAACTAGGAATAGGGCTAGTCACCACATTTTGATGTACAAGGTGGTAACTTGGTATATATAGGTTATTTATACAATTACATTAGATGCCAGATATCTGTGTATTTCCTCGTGCTCATGTTCTATACTTGATCTTCTGTATAATTCATTATTTATGAGGAAAAATAAAAAGAGTTCCTTTAATGTTATTACCTTTATGGAGAAAAAAGATGAATAATTGGATGACTTTTTTTTTTTTCCAAAATAATTGGATTTTTTGGCCGATAATAATTCGAGGTCAACAAAAAATGCTGGAAAATTTGCCTGATTAAGTTACAATCCCATGAGATTTTTAACATCATGTGGATTTTTGTTTTCAGAAATGATTGATGTTCCGACCACGAGGATCCGAAAAGTTTCGGAATTTGTCATGACATGATATTCGGAATGTGTATGATTTCTTTTTTGTTTTTTAGTTTTCCATGTGCGTTCTAGGTGATAGACGGTAAAGTAAATGCCGTTTATATCAAGTCAATTCGTAAAAGATAAAATGCTGATTATAAATTTTTTTTTAAAAAATTTGAACGAATTTTAAATTAATTTTTTTAATTAATAGATGAAGCGCTGATTCACGATCTAAGTCACATAATGTATTTTTTTTATGAGTAGAAACAGGAGAAAGTATTTTGTATGATGGTTATACCATGTCATCAATGTCACGTGGTGTGACAAATTAATGAAAGTGTAATATTCGGAAAATTTAATCAATCAAAATTATTTTTATTAATTACTAACAAATCTTATCGAGTCGTTTTTGTTTTTATTTTATTTTCTAAAACACTATTAGAATGAGTGAACAGTTTGGTTGGATAAATCCTATAGGGTTAAATTGGTTTGCCTGGGTGAATACTAGACGGCTAACAAATATTATCGAGTAGTTTTAGTTTTTTTTTTTTTTTTTTTCCTTTCTAAAACACTATTAGATTGAGTGAACAGTTTGGCTGGTAAACCCTGGAGTCCTAAACTGGACCGGACGGTTTAGCCGGATGAACCCTAGACGACTAAAATTGGTGGCTGGATGAACCAATTTTTAGCCGTCTAGGGTTCACCCGGCCAAGCTGTTCGTCCAATTTTAGCCATCTAGAGTTCACTCAGCCAAACTGCTCATCCAATCTAATAGGGTTTTAAGGGGAAAAAAAAACATAAAACTACCTAAACCCTAAAATTAATCAAATTCTTAAATTAATTAAATCATAAAATTACTCAAACCATAAATTCTAAAAAAACAATTTTTTTTCGAGAAAAAAAAACTCGAGAAACAAAAAAGTGCCAATAAATACTTATATTTTTTTCTAAAGAGTTTGTATGTAGTTAAAATAGTATATTAGAAAATAATTTTCATTAATTAAAAGTTTAATATTTTGAAAAAATTTACAAATGTCAATGTGGTGTTAATAATGTGATATAACCGTCACATAAAATACTTTCTCGTAGTAACGGACAGATTCGCATGATTTTTCATAGGGTAAATCATTTATGCTTTGTCATATTACTTGGCCATAAAGTAACTTTAAGGATCAAAATGGCTTTGTCAAATAGTTGGAGGATGATGTCCAAAAATATGTCCCCGCCCGTCTTGTACGTTGTGCCTCTCGTTGGTCCCTTCCATGTCCATGCATATCGTTTCTGCAAACTGTTTCTGTCTCACCTCCATAGAAATACACCACCACAAATCCCCCTCATCTTCGACGACACAGACACAAGAAAATGTCGGGGATCTTCAATAAGATCGGCGGCCACCACCACCACAACAGCAAGGACGGCGACAAAAACAAAGCCGATGTTCCCGACGGCCAGGAAGGAGACGAGGCCAAGGCGGTCGCGGACGGCGAGAGTAAGTCGTCTCACCACCGCGGGCAGAGCCAAGGCTTCTTCCATAAGATCAAGGACATGATCTATCACCGCCGTGGCCATAGCCGGGGACGCAGCCGCAGCCAACACAGCACCGGCGGCAGCAATAGCCATGGTGTAGGGGAGGATATTGAGAAAGACAAGGATAAAGATGATGATGATGATGATGAAAAAGAAAAAGAGAAAAAGAAGGAGAAGGAGAAAGAGAAAGAGAAAGAAAAGGAAAAGGAAAAGGAGGAGAAAGAAGAGGAGAAAGATAAGGATAAGGATAAAGAGAAAGACAAGGAGAAGAAAGATGACAAGGAAAAAGAAAAGAAAAAGAAGAAGAAAAAGAAGAAGAAGAAGCACAGCGATGATGAGGGTGGGGATGAAGAAGAAGAAGATGAAGAAGAAGAAGAGGAGGAAGAAGAAGAAGAAGATCATGGCCACCATGAGGAGCCTGTGCATGTGCATGAGGAACATGAGCATGACAGCAGTGAAAGTGAGTGATGATGATGATCATCTTAAGGAGCCGGTCCATATATGCAAGGTAAATTAATGTCATGTCAGGTTATACTTATATTATATTATTTTATGATTAATAAGTTTTTGTATAATGTTTGAGTATGTTGTATTTGGTATATTATAAGTTTTTTTTTTTAAATATTTTTAGTACAACACGTTTAAAATATGTTTTTTTACTTTCAAATGTTGGATTACCCCTTAACTTTGATTAGTTTAGTCCAAAATTATAGTCAAAGGTCTAATAGGATCAAGACTAAGTGGAACTAGCCAGGTTTGAGTCATGTGCTAGGACCGACTCTATTTATAATTAGCCATGTTCGACGACCTTAACTAGAATTGAGCTTATAGCTAGGTCAATTGAGACATAAGTTTGATTGGGGTCCAATCGGGCCTAGGTCTCAACTGAACTAGCATGGGTTGAGCTCAGGGCTTTGTCTGACCCTGAAATGGTCAGACCTAGTCATAAAGTCGACCCGAGCTAGGTACAAAAAGCCAATAGTCTAGTTGGAGAAACTTTAAGCTAAAATTAAAGGTCTCAACTGAACTAGCATGGGTTGAGCTCAGGGCTTTGTCTGACCCTGAAATGGTCAGACCTAGTCATAAAGTCGACCCGAGCTAGGTACAAAAAGCCAATAGTCTAGTTGGAGAAACTTTAAGCTAAAATTAAAAGAAAAAAAAGAAATATACCAAAGGGACGTAAAATGAATAAAATAAAAGTTGGTGGACGAATTATGTCGTACTTAACGACAAAAATTAATAGTTCACTAACGAATACACCAAAAGAAAACATGTGTCAAACGTGTTACACCGAAAATAAAAAATAAATTATTATATAAAAAAATAATATAGTTCAAACATATTGGAAAACATACGTAGTAACCCTATTACTTAACATGCAAATGATTTGTGACATTCTATGATTTTATGTGGGAGACGATAATTATTTTTTGTTATGTAGGGTGGTGTCTCTGAACGGATGCCTTTGCATGGTGGTCTGACTCTGACAGAGCTTCTTGTGCATGTCTCCACTAATCTGATATTCCAATTCAACGTTCCAATGAAACGTTTCTCCCATATATATCATATTTAAGTGATTTTTGTTTCTTTTTTAAATTCGACTAAATCAGATGTAACGCGTGTTTATGTAATTAATTCAAAATTCATTCATATTTACTGATATTTGCTTCAGCTATATATATATATATATGTAGTACTAGGTCAACTGTTTGTTTTTGTTTTCTTAATAATCAATGAATGATGGATGAAAATTCGGGTGTGCATAATATCTTGAACACTATTAATCCGCTACTTTTCTATTGGTGGTTTAAAAAAATGGTGAATGGTGGTATGCTATTTTTAAGCACTCTATTTTTATTTTTGACTATAAAAGAGAAGAATCATACATAGCTTGTTCAGTCTCACTTTGTATCCTTTATTTTCTCAACTTCCACGACTTTTATAGGACAAATTCTAAGTTCGGATTCTTCTCAAAATCCACTTTCTACTTAGCCTGAAATTCTTTTTGTTATTTATTATTATTTAATATTAGTATGTTAATTCGGAGAGAGTATGTATATGTTTTACTTCAACTAAATAATCAAATGTTACGTCTTAATATCCCTTTTCTTAATTCCCTGAAAAAAATGAAATATATAAAATAATATACTCTAACATTACTTTGTAAAATGAAATAATGTACCCTAACCTGACTTTTTTAATCATATAAACATACCAATTACGTTAATATGAAATTACCACGTATATTAGTTGACTAAAATTCAGATACATCATAAGAATATTGAATTTCCGCAATCCAAAATAAGCCCTCTATTTTGGATAACCACCAAATGGGCTTCGGCCCGCGAAAGTGAAAGAGGCCACAAAGTTTTCGTTTGTTTGTTAGGTTGAGGGTTGGTGATTGGACAGAGTCGCGTGAAGTTCACACAGGATGGAAAGGTGCGCGTGGTTGTTGTTGACATGGATTTCAGAGCGAGATGAATGAATGAGGAAGGTTTTGATCTGATCGAGACTAAGACTGCCAGCTGTACGGCTTACCCCGTGCTACTCACCGACACAATCGTGGATGTCACTCACTCTCTACTTCCCTCTCCCTTATATATTATAATATTAATCGGTATATATATGTATGAAATGACTAAATCTAAAATAGTAATTGATGCAAAGTTCAGTCCATTTAATAAAAATCTGTTAATTTATCAGTTATATAATATGCATATCATGTATGTATATACATGCTGTGAAGCATTATGCAGATCTATTATATTTTTGTCGGTACATTATTGCTTTTCATAAGTGAAAAGCAATAAGGAGCACAATATTGTATATACCCAAATTTTTTATATATATTATTGATCAGCCTATTTCGCATTTACACCCATATAAGGTCTATGTTCATTTTCTAATTTAATAAAAATAATGCTCGTGAGACATATACATGTATAAATCGTAGTTATATATATATATATATAATATGAAAGATTGTCATATTCCGACCGTCGAAATGCAAGAATTATGATATACACATTGACAAAACAACCGTAAAAAAAGGGGTAAGTTTTAGGATATTTTTATTTTATATCATCCAATCAGAACTTTTTGATAGAAATCTATCCGACTGTGCATATATTTTCAATATATATATATATATATATATATATAGATATTTTTTAAGAATGTGTGTGCCATCATCAACTAACTACACATGACATGCAGTACTAAACTACTTTGCTCGAGGGTGCATCGGTGATTCACTGAGATGGGGCTGCCTACAATATGTATGATATATGTTTCTTTGTTTTTTTCTTTTTCAAAGCTACAGACAACAATTAATAGAAATATATGCACTGATTTTAGTTTATTTATTTGTCTATACAGATAAATAATAATCTGCGCAACTTTAGATAAATAAATAATCAGTGCAAATTTATGTGCAGTGTACGTAAGAAGTTGCAAAAGTTGCAGTAAGAAGGTTATTCATCAAAATTTCAGATAGTGATTAATATTAATTAAGTTAAAATGTGTAAAATAATTTGATTATTAATCCTATATTATATAATTTTGTTCACTAATTCATTAATTATTTTTCGAGAGATATTATTTAGTAGAGTCTAATATTATCATATATATATTATATAAATTCTTATGCATAACAAATATTTTCCTAAAATACCGAACATTTAAAATAAGTAACTAACTTATCACGAGACCATTGATTTGTACATCATGTAGAAACAAGTGATTTAATATTTTATATATAAATAAGAAATATACTACTTAAGTTTAATATGATTTTTTTTTTCCGAATCCAAACGAGAGCAATGAAATTAATCAAATCAAATAAAGTCTAGCGAGTACAATCACTCTCTTACAGGCTACAGCTATTTGAAATATCACAATTCAGAAGGGTGTTCTTATACTTCAATGTAAATGCATGGCCCCATTCATTCTTTTTTGCCAACCCCCATTTACAGATTTAACTTCTTTTTTTTTTATTTTTCTCGTGAGTAGTTCTAGGTGGAGCTCATTAGGATAGATGTATCAGTATGTTTATTTTATATTTAGATTGATTTTCACTTACATCATGTTAGTCCGTAAAAATAAATGCTAATTATCAGCGAAATTTAAATTTATAACATTCGGTCAAAAGATAAAAGCATTTATCCGCTACACCATAATTCCAATTAAATATTACATACTTAGTATATCTCTCATTTCTTCATCATCCCCACAATATTTTTCTTTCAAATTCCCCACTTATATTATATATGTAATCTATTATTAAACATTAACTCAAGGGCAAATTAGTCATTCTGCAAAAATATCTAAATTATAGTAAGACGTAGTTGATAGTTCCTTTAGGATCTCTGACCATCATTGTGCCTAGACGTGGTCTTGCCACCAATCCCCCACCAACTCTCCATTTTTCTCTCCCTCTTCTTACCAACTTTGAGTTTCATTAAAAAAAATCTTTAAAAAATTGCCAACTATTAAGTTTTGTTTTTTTTTAACAAATGAAATACCAAGGTAAAATTCTAAAACGGAGAAAATGCAGTTTGTTGTAAATGACTCCAATTTTGGGATATTTTATAAAACACTATCATATTTTTCATATATATATATATATATAATATCAACAAATCACATTAAGCATATATAGTAAATATATAATTAGATATTATATTGAAGAGAACGAATCAAATTTCAAAAAATAAAAAAATAATTAGATTTTAATAGTTACACAAATTCGATGAGTTTGATTTAAAAACGGTAAATCCGACTGTATTAATGATTGTCGATACATTTTAGTCAAATCCAAAACTTATATATTAAGTTTATTTATTTGCCAATTTTTTTTTTATGTAATTCTAGATAGGAAAATTGTTTTCATGGAAAATGAGATCCAACAACCACGCCATATCGTACGCGCCAAGGGAGCGCGTCGAGATCTTAAGTTTTCTGTCTCCAAGTCCAGATCTGTCAGGGGCTTATGGCTATAAATAAACAGAGGACTGCTTCCCCTAATTCGCGCTGTTCTCTCTTCACTCTGATTCCGGTGGCTATTTGAGAAATTATCTCCATTAACTCACCGGATCTATCTCCTTAAAGGTAGCTTCCATTCCCTTCCGTCGTCGCTGATTCAGTTCAGTCGTCGATGGCATTTTTACTTAATATGGCCAGCGGAATCCATGCTTCGTTCATGGTGGCAGTGCATTTCTGATTCAATTCCTGCTCTATTTAGTGCCATTTCAATTCTTCCATTGCAATACTCAGTTTCTGCATTTTTCCTTCGGAATCGAGTATGTTTCGGTTTAGATCTCTGTTTTTTTTTTTTTTTCACTGGCGTTAGATTTTGCTCAATTTTGATATACTGGTCAGTATGGGCATGGAAATGGACTTCTAATTCTTTGTGGACGTGTGTCGGTGCTGGATTTGCTGCTTGTTTGATCAATGAATGTGTGCGAATGGCGGATCTTGCTACCATGGTTTACAAACCTGTAGATCTGATACTGGATCTGAGCTTAATCTTGTAGTGTTGCGTGTCCTTTTCTGGGGAGGCATGTGTGATTTGGACGATTCATGCTTGGTTTTTTCATAATCATCCCAAAAGGGATTAATCTAATCTACTTGAGTTGATTTGTTGTCTTATTCACATCGTGATGTGCAGCTTTAAGTTCTTGTTTTTTTAACTCATGCTGCAACTTGCATCAGTATAGATCTAGAAATGGTTTTGACCTTTCGATCTCAGATTGAGCTGTTTATTTGGCATTTTGCACTTTACAAACTTTTAAGATTTTGAACTCTGCTGATTCGTAAGAGCTTATTGACTTCTGGGTCCTGATTTTAGTTCCGTTTTCATCTCTCTGTAGCAAATTCATAAACTAATTATTCAGCTAATCTAATGTTTCTCGATCTTGGTGTTCTTTTCCAGAGAAATGGCGTCTCACATCGTTGGATATCCTCGCATGGGCCCCAAGAGAGAGCTCAAGTTTGCTCTGGAGTCATTCTGGGATGGTAAGACCACTGCTGAGGATTTGCAGAAGGTGTCTGCTGATCTCAGGTCATCCATCTGGAAGCAGATGGCTGCTGCTGGAACCAAGTACATTCCTAGCAACACTTTTGCATACTACGATCAGGTGCTCGACACCACCGCTATGCTCGGGGCTGTCCCTCCCAGATATGGATGGAACGGAGGTGAGATTGGGTTTGACACTTACTTCTCCATGGCCCGTGGAAATGCCTCTGTCCCCGCTATGGAAATGACCAAGTGGTTCGACACCAACTAGTAAGTGATGACTTGATGAAAATTATGTATGCTTATGGATTTTGTTTTAGCTTATCATAACATAATTTGATTACCACGAATTGATGCAGCCATTTCATCGTGCCTGAATTGGGTCCCGAGGTCAAGTTCTCATACGCTTCCCACAAGGCTGTTAATGAATACAAGGAAGCTAAGGCGGTATGAATCTGACTAGGCCTTTTAGCTTCTCTAACGTATACAATGCCTAAATATTTGCTAAAATTTCCTAGGTATTTTACGTACTTGATATATATACAGGGGTCTTATAATCAGTACTCTTAAACTTGTTTAAGCAGATAGTTCTAAAAAAGGGGTAAGGAATGCTTTTTCACATCATGGGTTTTAAGCTGATACGCTCTCATCAAATGAACTATTTGAATAATAGTTGTCAGTGCTTAACTTTTACTGCAGTAATAAAGTGAATTTAGTTTCTCGTGTGCAATTATATATCACGTAGCTTTAAAAAAGTTGATGAATCCCCATGTGCAAAACTACAAAGCCTTTCTTTTTAAGATGCTGTTAAGGACTAGGTCTTTGTTATCTTTGTAAATAACATTGTAAAAGGGCGGTTTTTACTTCTGGCCTGGGTGCTTTCTTGCTAGTAATTTAGTTGACTGGCCTGGATGAAATGTTGGAGAACCTTCATAATTTATTTTGTACATGATATTAGTTCCTTTATACATTTATTTTAAAAAGGTATGACGGTATGAGCATGTTCTATATTGCCACTCAGACATTACAACACCTATCTGATTTGACTCATATGCTATTCTCAGCTCGGAGTTGACACTGTCCCAGTCTTGGTTGGCCCTGTTTCCTACTTGCTGCTGTCTAAGCCTGCAAAGGGTGTTGAGAAGACCTTCTCTCTTCTCTCCCTTCTTGGAAAGATCATCCCAATCTACAAGTAAGAATTTGATCCTATAAAGCCACCAATGTTACTATTACTTGCACTTGAATCTTCTTAATTGTTTTATTTCAATTTACTCTGTTCAGGGAAGTTATCGCTGAGCTCAAGGCAGCTGGTGCTTCCTGGATCCAATTTGATGAACCCACACTTGTGTTGGACCTCGATGCTCACAAATTGCAAGCTTTCACTGAAGCCTACGCAGAGCTAGAATCATCACTCTCTGGCTTGAACGTTCTTGTTGAGACCTACTTTGCCGATGTCCCAGAAGCAGCATACAAAACCCTTACCTCTTTGAAGGCTGTTACTGGATTTGGATTCGATTTGGTTCGTGGAGCCAAGACCCTTGACTTGATCAAGGGAGGATTCCCTTCAGGAAAGTACCTTTTTGCTGGAGTTGTTGATGGAAGGAACATCTGGGCCAATGATCTTGCTGCATCTGTCAAGACTTTGGAGGCTCTTGAGGCCGCCGTGGGCAAAGACAAGCTTGTGGTCTCCACCTCATGCTCCCTTCTGCACACTGCTGTTGATCTAGTGAACGAGACCAAGTTGGACTCAGAAATCAAGTCGTGGCTCGCCTTTGCAGCTCAGAAGGTTGTTGAGGTCAATGCCTTGGCTAAGGCATTGAGCGGCAGCAAGGATGCGGTAATACTCATTTCCAGTGTTATCCAATCTATAATAGGTACTGTAGTTAAGTATGACCGTAAAATTGTACTCACTGAATTGAAAAAAAACATTTATTTCCAGGAATACTTCAAGGCTAACGCTGAAGCTCAGGCCTCAAGGAAGTCTTCTCCCAGGGTGAACAACGAGGCTGTTCAAAAGGCTGTAAGTTACTTTCCTCAAATCCACTTGATTGGCTTAAAACAGCTCTTTACAGATTGTTATTGATGATGAATAATGTTTCACAGGCTGCTGCACTGAAGGGCTCTGAACACCGTCGTGCCACAAATGTCACTGCTAGACTCGACGCCCAGCAGAAGAAGCTTAACCTTCCGATCCTCCCCACCACCACCATTGGATCCTTCCCTCAGACTGTTGAGCTCAGAAGAGTCCGCCGTGAATACAAGGCCAAGAAGTGAGTTTGCCCTTTATCTCTTAGTTAAAATGCCATGTCGTTTGTCCAAAAAACAAGTTCACTTATCTGAGTGGCCACATTTTTATGTAGGATCTCTGAGGAAGAGTACGTTACTGCCATAAAGGAGGAGATCAACAAGGTTGTCAAGCTCCAGGAAGAGCTCGACATTGATGTCTTGGTCCACGGAGAGCCCGAGGTAAATTAGTGGCCACAAATTTATGTGATTTCTCATTCCCCCTAGTTATAAAATGAGTACATGATGTGGCTCCTTATGCAATAATAATCCCTTGACACTGCTTCTAATATTGCAGAGGAATGACATGGTTGAGTACTTCGGGGAGCAATTGTCTGGATTTGCTTTCACCGCCAATGGGTGGGTGCAATCCTACGGTTCTCGCTGTGTGAAGCCCCCAATCATCTACGGTGATGTGAGCCGCCCCAAGCCAATGACTGTCTTCTGGTCGACCACTGCCCAGAGCATGACTGCCCGCCCCATGAAGGGTATGCTCACTGGTCCCGTCACCATCCTCAACTGGTCTTTCGTCCGTAATGACCAGCCCAGGTATATACCAGACAACCTTAAACCCAATTGATGATCTGTTTACCATACAATGTTTTCAAAATGAAAATTAATCCTTTTTTTGGGTACAGGTTTGAGACATGCTACCAGATTGCCTTGGCCATCAAGGATGAAGTTGAGGACCTTGAGAAGGCAGGAATCACGGTGATCCAAATTGACGAAGCTGCCCTTAGAGAGGGACTCCCCCTGAGGAAGTCGGAACACGCTTTCTACCTAGACTGGGCCGTCCACTCCTTCAGAATCACCAATGTTGGCATCAAGGACACCACCCAGATCCACACCCACATGTGCTACTCCAACTTCAACGACATCATCCACTCCATCATCGACATGGATGCTGACGTCATCACCATTGAGAACTCCCGATCCGACGAGAAGCTCCTGTCCGTCTTCCGTGAGGGAGTCAAGTATGGTGCCGGAATTGGGCCTGGTGTGTACGACATCCACTCCCCAAGAATCCCGTCCACTGAGGAAATTGCAGACAGGATCGAGAAGATGCTTGCTGTGCTGGAGACCAACATCTTGTGGGTAAACCCTGACTGTGGACTCAAGACCCGTAAGTACACCGAGGTCAAGCCTGCTCTGCTCAACATGGTTGAAGCCGCCAAGAAGCTCAGGACCCAGTTGGCTAGCGCCAAGTGAAGCGCTGCTGATTGGTCCGGCCGTCCTAAGGGCGGTGGAGGAGTTATAATTGATTCTTTTGAAACAGTGTTTTACTAGTAGACTCAATGTTTTTGCTTTGTGTTGTTATTGAGTTTGTTCTGAATAAATTGTTGGTGTCTAAGTTGATGTGATATGTGTAGGAAAGATGTAATACTAGGAGGGGATTATGTTGGGGGGATCTTTGTGTTTTGCTCTTCTTATGGGCTTGCTTAATCGATCCGCTCTATTATGTTTGTTTGAATTTTGATGCAATGAAATCAAAATTATCTATCTACTTCAGATAAATTTCACGAATGATGCTTTCTTTAACATATATATGTGTCTAGTATATGTTGTATATACATATATATATACTATTTTTTCCCAAAAAAATCATTAAGCTCAGTTTTACTAAACTACTCTTATACCTAAAGTAGTATGTGAGAATGAACCATTTGATCACAACTGCTAATGATGTATAAACAAGGGGTTAATCATCAATTAGTTATTTATGTTTGCTGACTCAATGAAAAAATCTTGATTTTATTTTATTTTTTTGAAAAATAGATGAATTTGACGAAGAACGCGATGAACGACATAAAGGTATTTTGGAAATTTCATTTTAATGTAACAATTTAGTCATATATTGCAAACGTAGGTAACTAAAAAAATATAAATTTGGACCAAATAATTACATTGACAATACTTTGAATCAAAACATATTGCAAACTAGGGCTGGGCATGGTTCGGTTTTTGGCCGAACCGGTTCAGAACCGAACCAGAACCAGATTTTAGGTTCAGTTGGTTTTCTATATCAGGTAAGAACCGAACCAGATTTTAGGTCCTAGAACCGAACCATAGGAGAACCGGTTTTGAACCGGTTCGAACCGGTTTTGAACCTTTTTTTCATTTTTTTTAGGGTTAACAGGTCTTTTGATCCATGATGTTTGACAACTTTTGGGTTTTGGTCAATGATGTTTTTTTTTACCTAGTTTTGGTACCATATGTTTGCATATTTTTTCTAGTTTTGGTCTAACCGTTACATTCCGTCCATTTTTTGACATGTACAAGTCACGTGATCCACCATAAACTTTCAATTTTGTTCAATTTAGTCCCTCTAATACTTTCCTAACCTTTTTTTGGTTCAATTTAGTCCCGAAGTTTCAAAAATTCAATTGGACCTATTGTCTAATTGGGGTCAATTTTGAAACTTCGGGACTAAATTGAACAAAAAAAATGTTAAGAAAGTATTAGAGGGACTAAATTTAAAGTTTAGAGTGGATCACGTAACTTGAACATGTCAAAAAATGGACGGAATGTAACGGTTAGACCAAAACTAGAAAAAATATGCAAACATATGGTACCAAAACTAGGTAAAAAAAAACATTATTGACCAAAACTCAAAATTTGTCAAACATCATGGACCAAAAGACCTATTAACCCTTTTTTTTACTAAAATTCAAAATATACGGCCAATATAGAACTATTCATAAGTTAAGTTTCGAGTTCAAAACTAAACTCAATTGACTGTGGAACTGATATGAGCTAACATAATATATAATAACTATATATAAGTAAACAAATCTGCTACGACCACCTATATATCTAATATGAACCAAACCCAAATAGTGAAGGATCTACCCTATGGGTGTAAACGATTTAAGCTACTCGTGAGCTTCTCGAGATCGGTTTGGTCGATATTCAAATTCGACTCGCTAAATTTCGAGTCGAGTTGAACTTTTTTGATACCGAGTCGAGTTCGAGTTCACTTGTACTCGACTCGAGAGGCTCACGAGCCTAATTGAGCTTTTTTGTTTTGCATATTCGAGTCGAGTTCGAGTTCGAGTTTGAGTTTTTCGAGTTTTACGTAATAATATTATATATGTATATATTGAGTCGATGAAGAGTTCGACCTCGAGCTTAGATGCACCATTTATTATTTAATTGAATTTTTAACCTTATCGAGCCAAACTCGAACATGTCAAGTATGGCACCGAGTCGAGCTCGAGCTTGAAAAATTAAGGCTTGGTCGAGTTCGAGCTTGAGTAAACTGAGTCGAGTCGAGCTTGCCGGATACTCGGCTTGTTTATATCCCTTTAATCTACCCAAAAAAAAAAGATGCAAGAGTGTGTTACTATTTAACAATTTAGGCTTTATGAAATAAAAGTGGTTCTGAAAAACTGGTTCAAAACCGGTTCAGAACCTGTTTTGAACCAGTTGAAAACCGCTACATATATTCCTTATCAAAACCGAACCATTTAAGAACCGGTTCAGTCAGAACCGGTTTGTATTGGTTCGGTTCCGGTTTGGTTTAGGTTCGGTTCGCCCGAACCGGTTTTTATGCCCAGCCCTATTGCAAACGTAGGTAACTAAAAAAAAATATAAATTTGGACCAAATAGTTACATTGACAATACTTTGAATCAAGAAGTAGTTTGGTTTGTAGTGCAAAAAAGTGTCTTAGTTGGCGAAAAACATGAAAGCAAGATCGAATCAGCTGTTGCGAGTGGACTCTTTTTGAAAAGATGGTAAATCCATAATAATATCAAGAACTCTTCACTTCACTAACAATGGAACTAAAATAGCTTTACAGTTGTTGTATAAAGTGGACGTGCCGGAGTGGTTATCGGGCATGACTAGAAATCATGTGGGCTTTGCCCGCGCAGGTTCGAATCCTGCCGTCCACGCTTTTTTACCAACAAAGACACCTTTCTTCAACTCAAACCAGAAAAGGAGGAGATACATAAACAAACTCTAGCAGATAAAGCAACAACATTGTTCAGTTTTATTCATCAGCTGTGTATATAATATATACAGAAAGTATTCATACACTGTGAATGTTATTATTCCCACAAAGTAAAAACAGAACTAGACCAATGAAATGGAGGAAGCTAGGAATCCCCGTGATTTCAAGCCGAAGCTGTTTCTGGTTTGCTTGCCTCTGCCTCCTTCATCTGCCTCATGATATCGGCTTTCTTCTCAAGAAGTACTTCGATTTTCATATTGATCTTCTCTAGCTTCTGCTTTAACTCATCAACACCTCCTTCTCCATCATCTTTCTTCTTCTTCTTCTTATCTTCCTTTGTTTCCTCTTCTATTCCAACTTCCCTTGTCTTACCTTCATCTGATTTTACCTTATTTTTCTTCTCCTTCTTCGACCTCTCTTCTTCATCGCCTTCGGTTTCAACTTTATCCTTGTTCTTCTTCTTATCATTTTTGCTCTTGTCCTTTTTGTTCTTCTTCTCTTCATCATCTTCTTCCCCCTCCTTACATTCATTGTCTTTCTTTTTTTCTTATCCTTCTTTTCCCCTTTATCTTTTACATCACTACTTCCTTTTTCGGATTTACCTTCATCTTCTACCTTCTTCTCCTTCTTACTTTTACCATCTTTATCTTTCTTCTTCTCTTCTTCTTCTGCACCACCTTCATTCTTCTTTTCCTTATCTTTCTTATCCTTCTTCTTTTTCTTCTCTTCTTCTTCTGCACTACCTTCATCTTTCACCTTCTTATTCTTCTTCTCCTTATCTTTCTTCTCATGTTCCTTTTCATTTTTCACACTCTCTTCTTTCTTCTCATGTTTCTCTATGGATACTGACTTGGATAAAACCTCCTTTTCTCTCTTCTCTTCCTTCTGTACCACCACAAATTCGCCTTTCCCTTCCATCTCGCTTCTTCTGGTTGACAGTCGATCGATGGAGTTTATCAACGCTCCAACCTGAACCCACACATTCAAAACATACTGTGTTCAGAATCTTTGAAAGATGAAGCAAATGCTGCAAAATTCTGCAGCCATCCACTAGACACAACATAAAAACAAACTGGGTTAAGAACTAAAAACAGACTCAACTTAATAATGCCAATCACTGTCCCATATTTAAATGTTGATATTCAGTGACTCAACTATCAAATGGGTTGATTTTTATTTATTTTTTCTTCTTAAAATTGACGAAACAAAAACACGTTTTTTTAAGAATCAAATAAGCTCAAATCTAATATTTCGGAACCTTGAAAATAACATATTTTTGTTGCTTAAATCCTAATTTTAACGCTAAAATTAGTAGAAAAAAGTAGAAACCAACAAATCTAATTGTTGGGAGACCGAATATCAACATTTTAAATTGGGACATAGATTAGCAACATAGCCATAGTTGTGACTGTTTTCAGGTTCTTAAACTAGACGCAGATTCCTAAAAAAACAGCTACACGCCTACACCCATGAATCTGCTTTAACCATTTTAGGAGTAAGACAACCTCAGCTCTACAAACAGGATGTCAGGATTCCCTAAACAAACTATAATCGTTTCAGAATCGAGATAAGCACAACACCCTCGGTGATGTTTATTACGATGTAGAATGTCAAAGACACAATTTCACCTTACTAAAGACATGAAATCCCTAAAAACAGTGTTCATCAAGATACTAATTCTAAGTTCTAAACCACCACTAAAAGAGAAACCCAGTAGCAAAAATTCCAATCTTTGGTGAATTTAAGCAGCATTTTCAATCAGAAAAAAAAGACAAGTTTCAATCAAACTGCGATCATGGCAAGAAAAGAGTACGATAGTCGATAACCATGAAGAATCCAGAACGGTCACCACTCTAGAAAGAATCAAAGATGGATAATAACTAGGAAGAATCTCAAATCAGCTCGATATCTATCTATCTAGCGAGGAAGAAGCGGTACCTTGATCTGTCTTGTACAAGTGGAAAGCGCTGCTGCAAACTGGTTTTGATACTGGATAGCGGTAAAAGACCGTTATTTATAGTGGAGTTGGAGGGGTGAAGTGAAGGAATGAAGAAGATAGGAAAGTGTACGTCACCTCCTTTGGAGAGCAAAGAATTGATGATGAATAAGAACATCGAGATTAAGCGGGAATATATATGTCTCCGTGCTCTCTCCTTCTCTTTTTTAGTCTGTACAGTTTTTATTGGATAACTTACTTCACGCAACCCCGAACTTTTTATTATGCGCATTTTGCATCCTTTTTTTTTAAACATCTCCATAATAATAAAAAATACATTATTAGTTTAAAAAATCAGGCTTAAAAATGATGAGATTCTTTCATTATTTTTGCCTATACTTATAGGTTTCTCAAGTAATGCTCTTGTTCATTCCAATTTCCAAGTTCTAACTCATTAATTTGGTTCACAAAACAAAAAAGAATGTCATACGTGTAAATATAATGTTCTAGGGTTAAGTACCAAATTATTTAGGTGTACACTCTGTTAAATTGTTATTTGAAGTTCTTCTTTTTTTTGGATAGTTCATTAGATCATATTTCATTTTGCATCTTTAATTTTGTTAACATCTCCATAATAAATAAAAAATGTTATTAGTTTAAAAAAATCAGGCTTAATGATGAGAATCTTACTTTATTTTTGTCCATGCTTTTGCGTTTCTCAAGTAACGCTCTTATCCATTTGAAGTTAACTCATTTAATCTGCTCACAAAGCAAAAAAAGGAATGCATACCTGTAAATAACTAAATATCTTGTTCTAGGGTTAATAATTACCAGATTACTCAGGTGTACACTATGTTAAATTGATATTTGAAGTTTTGTTTTTTTTGGATAGTTTGTTAGATCATATTTTATTTTGCATCCTTAATTTTTTAACATCTCCATAAAAAATATTATTAGTTTAAAAATCAGGCTTAATGAGAATTTTACATTATTGTTTTAAAAAATATTATTAGTTTAAGTAATGTTCTTGTCCATCCATTATAAGTTCAACTTACTAACCTGGCTAACAAAATAGAAAGAAGTGTCATATCTCTAAATATCATGTTTTAGGATTAATAATTACAAAATTGCTCAGGTGTACATTCTATTAAACTGATATTTGAAGTTTTTTTTGGGATAGTTTGTTATATCATATTTCATTTTGAATCCTTAATTTTTTTAACATCTCCATAATAAATAAAAATATTATTATAGTTTAAAAAATCAGGCTTGACTATAAGAATCTTTCATTATTTTAGCTCATGCTTTTGCTTTCCTCAAATAATGCTCCTGTCCATCAATTCTAACTCAATAACCTGGCTAACAAAACAAAAAAAATGTCATACCTGTAAATATAATGTTTTAGGTTTAATTACCAATTTGCTTAGGTGCACACTCTGTCAAATTAATATTTGAAGTTTTTTTTTTGTTCTTTTTGAATTGTTTGTTCGATCATATTTTATTTTGTGAACAAATTATTAGTTAAAAAAATTTCTTTGGAAAATTTAAAATTTTATATTTCGTTTGACAATTTTTTTTTGGCCAAATTTCGTTTGACAATTTGTTATCTCATATTTTTACTTATGGATAAACCGTTAACTAGAAAACTGTACATACAACATAACATAAGCTAACAAATTGTCCAAAACAAAACTTAATTCAACAATTTATCCAAATACTCAAACATAAGTTAGTAATTAGTAAAAACAAAATAATAATTTGATTATTAACACTATATTCTAAAAAGAAACGGTTGCAGTTGCAGGGTTCAAACTGAATACGTACTGCTAATTCTTTGTTTGATATATATGTTGGGTATAAAAAGAATACCTATAAAGAGATTAAGTGTATATCGAAAGCCTTCACTCACAAGTTCGAGCTTATGGGCTGATTAGTTAAGGTGTACGTCTTATTTCCTAACATTTGGTATTAGAGCCGAGGGTTCGATTCCCGGAAGCGGGCACTAAAAATTTAAAAAAAATGAAGAAGTAAAAGGAATAGACGTGGAAATAAAGTAACACACAAGATATGGAAACTTAAAACAGCATAGGTTGATGTTGACAATAGTGGTGCGTAGTTTTTTTTTTTTTTTAATACTTTTTGTTGCTTTAAGGTTTTTTTTTTAATTAGTAGGTTGGACGAATTGATTGATCGGGTAAACCCTAGAAGCAGGGCCGACCCAAGAGTAAGGCTATTAAAGTGTAAGGGCTTTACGTCTCAATTTTTAAGAGGTCTTTGCATTTTTAAGTAGTGGTTTTTTGCATTTTTTTTTTTAATTTTCGGTTGAATGCCTTATGAAATTAAGACATTAATATCATAATCATGAAAAAGATTATAATTAAAAGCTAAAAAAAAAAATTAATTAAAAAAATGCTTCTAACCAAAAGCCATGAATTAAGATATGACTTTAGGCCTCAAATTTTCTTAGATCGGTCCTGCCTAAAAAGGAAAAAACCATCCATTTAGAGTCTACACCGTTCGACCAAACTCAATATAATATATATTTTTTTAATCATAAACTACTTAGACTCAAAATCTTAAAACTAAAAGTACATAAATACGAAAACTAAAAGAATTGGGAAATGAAAACTTCATTCAACCAACAAACTTGTACTTATTTGTATTACATATCACTAATAATATGAATTATTTATATTGTTGTTTATAATGCACTATTTTACCAAATTATCTATAACTATATTTTTTTCCACTTGAAATTATACACAAAAAAATCATTATAAATATGTATAAATATTTTCTTAGTAGTAAAGTATAATTAATTATTTTCATATCGAATACTGACAATTAAACAACTTCATTTTTAAAACCACTTTTAAAAACATTTTGATTTTGATATAATAATAAAAGATTTAATTGGCTCATTGCATCACTATGTTTTTTTTTACCATGTTGCTAGGTGCGCCATCTTCTTTGTTCGCATTATCAAATGCACCAATATGTTTTGAAATCCTTTCAGATGCACCATTATGTCAATCCGCCTTAAAATGTCATGTTAAAAATTGTGATGATGCACATGTTGCTGAAGTAAAAAATATTCTTTTTTTTTTAATATCAAATGAAAATATATTTCAGTATTTTAGAATTTTGTTAATTTGTTTTTTTATTTAGTGATTTATTTTCTATTTTGCTATTTTTTTTATTTGTTTCAGTTTATTATACATTGTTTAGTATTTTCATTGTGAGATGACAGTACCATAGCTTAGTTGGCTGGTTCATGTCAGCAACATGTGTATCGTCAATATTGTTAACATAATATTTAACGGTATACAAATAGAATGGTGCATCCAGTAGCATTTCAAAACATAATAGTACATTTGACAACATATGTGATACATTGCACAGCATGATTAAACATAGTGGTGTATTGATATAATTTAATTAAAAAAAAAAACATTGGTTGCATTTTCAGACAAGGTGTAAACATCGGTATACATTGCATTTTCGCTATAGTAAATGTAGAAAATTAAAAGTGATATAATAATGTAAAACCAAATAGTAAAAAAAAGAAAACTCTCAGTAAAGAAATAGCTAAATCTACATTTTATTTCTTAAATTTGAATTGGCTAAGTCTATAATTGGTTATAATAACATGGATCGTAGACTTAGCATCTTTCTAGATAATAAATCGTTGAATGTAGCAAAAATACAAATATTCCTTTTTTACCATTGAATTATTATAAATAATCAACTATTTCACTCTCACTTATCAATCAACATCTCATCTGAATCTGTCACACCCTAGCTAGTTCTTCAGTCAACCATGCGGCTAAGTTCAATGTTGTTCTCTACCACATTTTCTCTAATGTGTTGCTTGTTGCTTACAGCATTCGAAAACAATGGGATTAAAGTGGTGAATGCATCACACCATGTGTTCAGAAATCTCCAATCAAAACTTGTCGAGACAGTGCAACAAGTCCACCGTACTGGCTATCATTTTCAGCCCGAAAAACACTGGATCAACGGTACTTAGTTATCGTCTATTTAATTATGACTTATGATTAATCTAATCACCATTATTCATTCACTTAATGTTATCGGTAATATATTTCTAACTTTGTCCATCTCTTTCCTTACAATGTATGCAAATCGACACCGAATTTCGATACCAGATCCTAATGGTGAGTTTATTACTTCATCCATCTTGGTGTTTAGTAATTATTTTGTAAACTATTGTCTGATTTGTTTCTTAAAAAATCATATTTTGTGCAGGCCCCATGTATCACAATGGACAATACCACCTTTTTTACCAATACAATCCGAACGGTACAGCGTGGGGAAACATTGTATGGGCCCACTCCGTGTCAACTGATCTGATTAACTGGGTTAAGTTACCACCTGCTATCTACCCTTCCAAGCGCTTTGATATCCAGGGTTGTTGGTCTGGCTCTGCAACTATCCTCCACGGTGGCCACCCGGTCATACTTTACACCGGCATCAATAATGAGGGCTTCCAAGTCCAAAACTATGCAATCCCAGCAAATGAGTCTGACCCGTATCTCATTGAGTGGTACAAACCCGATGACAACCCAGTTGTCTATCCTACTGGTGTAAATGAAACTGCCTTTCGTGATCCAACCACAGCTTGGTTTGAGGGAGGTCATTGGAAAATTTTAATTGGTAGTAGGAGAAGACACAGAGGAATGGTGTACCTTTATCGCAGTAAAGACTTCGTATATTGGGTTAAAGCCAAACATCCATTCTACGAGCTTCCCATGGCAGGTAATGCCTACTTAAATAATTATATATATACTCAAGATTTTATAACAATCATCTTTAAAATATAATGCATCGCAGATGTGTTAGAGTGTCCCGACTTTTTTCCGGTATCGAAAACAAGTAAAAATGGCGTGGATACTTCTACTATAGGAGATAGTGTCAAACATATCATGAAGATCAGTCTCGATAATGGGAAGTTCGATTACTATACAATCGGAACTTATTATTCAAAAAAGGACAAGTTTGTGGTTGACAATCCTGCACTTAATGGATGGAATGCATTAAGATTTGATTATGGAAAGTTCTATGCTTCAAAGACATTCTTTGACTATAAAAAGAATCGAAGGATTCTTTGGGGTTGGGCCAATGAGTCTTCTCCTGCAGATATAGATGCGAAAAAGGGTTGGTCTGGAATTCAGGTACCCAATATTATTCTAACACAACACGAAATGGAGAAAATATACTTATTTGGTATTTTCAATTCACACCATAGTCTCACTTCATGTTTAATCCATTCTTTCTAGGCAATTCCAAGAATGACGTGGATGGATAATAGTGGAAAACAATTGTTACAGTGGCCTATTGAAGAAGTACAAGAACTTCGTACTGAAAATATTGAGATCAATAATGTGGTACTTAAACAGGGTGAACGTATTGAAGTGAAAGGAATAACTGCCGTTCAAGTAATTATTTTTATCATTAAATATTGGAACGAGAAATATATTTTAGAACCATATATTCTCATTATATTATTATGTTATTGTGTTTTGGCAGGCTGATGTTGATGTTGTCTTCTCGTTTTCAAACTTAAATGTTGCCGAACAACTTGATCATCATAATTTGGGCACTACTGCTCAAGATATATGCTCACAAAAAGGTGCAAATCTTCATGGTGGAATTGGACCATTTGGATTACTAACGCTCGCATCACAGAATCTTGAGGAATATACTGCAATATTTTTCACAATTTTCAAGACTGAAAATAGTACACACAAAGTTGTCTTTTGTGCTGATACTAGGAGGTTGGTACATCATTTTCAAACCTAATGGATTGCTAAAATTCCAAATACAAGATATAATCTAACTTTAACCACCACAACACTGATATCCATATTTGAATGTTCTTGATGATAAACAGCTCCTCTTTGGGAGAGGAGTTCGAGAAAAGAGCATATGCTGGTTTCGTAGATGTTGATTTGTCTACAAGAAAGCTTTCATTGAGAACATTGGTATAACTCAATTGGACGCCAAATATTCTCATTGTTGAAAATTTTCTGAATAATTGTCATGAATAATTTTAATTAACTTGAATATTTATCGATTTGCAGATTGATCATTCAGTTGTAGAAAGCTTTGCAGCCGGTGGAAGGACATGCATTTTATCAAGAGTGTATCCAACTCTTGCAGTAAATAAGCATGCATGCTTATTTGCATTTAACAACGGAACATCAACTGTCTCAATTGAAAAGTTAAACGCTTGGAGTATGAAGAATCCGAAAATGAATGTTAAGTTGCAAGAAGAATAAATTATATAATTAATCTCTTATTTAGGTTGAACTCCAACCAATTCTGATTCGGTGTATATTAATAATCATCTCTTGTTTTTTTTTTCTTGTGTAAAATAATAGATTCCCTAGCCTACCTATGAGGGTACATGGTAGCTTAGCTATTAAGATAAGATTATATTGAACTTTCATCTGAAAATAACCTGTTTGCGTTTGAATATTCCAACAAATGCACACTATTTATTTCTAACAAAACAATATTTGTTTTTTTTGTCAACATTAAAACAACTTTTCCAAAGAAAAAAAAATATTGGCTAGAAGAAAACGAATGGTGTGACGGCATGAGTGCGTTGATCTATTTAGTCTACCTATTCTATCATTGAGAGATTCGTGACTAGTACCGAGCCAACACGTGGCTCGATGCTAGTGGTCCTTCAATCAACCATAATGTGTCATATATATATATATATATATAACATAAAAAATGTTGATATATAACCACGATTCATAACTCATATGTGCATTAGTTGAAGGGTACTTGCAGTAGCCAGTGAGCCTGTTGGCTTGGAGCCGTTGAAGAATTTCTCTTCATCAGTCCATCATCACTTCAGACCTCAAAAAACGACAACCATTTCTTTGTCCCACAATAGAAATCACAATATCCACATACATAATTAGATAGGCGAGCCAATCTTTTCTGGTATTCCAGCCTCCAAAGTTTCATCATTTTCTAGATCTTAATTTATTCATAGCTTCGCCATTACCAAAAGGCGTTGTTTCTCCTTTTCTTCTGCGTATTCTCAACAACACGGTGCATCCTGTAGGAAAACTCTCCTAGGCGCCACGACCGGTCAGCTACGTTCTTGTACACCTTGAAATCTCAATGCCCTGCTTCGATCTCCCCTAACCCACATCTCGAGGTGCCATTTTTCCTCTTTCTCTTAATCAGTATGATTAATTGTTGTGATTTTGCTGGATTAGCATCATAAAGTTGTTAGCAAATATCAAGGTCTAAACTATAAAACACCAAAATTGAGGGATTAATTTGCAATTTATAAAACTTCAAGGACTAAAATTCAATTAGTAAGATTTTGGGTACTTACAAGTAATTATCAATTAACATGCAAGATATAGCAGTACCGAAATTATACATAAAATTGACACGAAGACGAATACGTATTTTTATACTGAGGCCCATGCAGATCACGGTCTCCTTAAGGCAATTTCGCCACACCTCACCCTCGGGTTGTACAAAGAGGTTTAACACGGGGGCGATCACCTCCAAAGATTCACTTGTGTCGTCAAATCGTGTTATGCACTAAACACGTTCGACCGAACCGAACTCAATGCCTGAACACAACATGATTTGTAAGAAGCCGACGTCAACAGCTAGCAGAATTAAAGTTATAAACAGTTTGACGAACACAGAAACAAAGAAGTACAGTAGAGCTGTTAAAATAATATGAAACAAAAGCAATATTCAGCTATAGATGCAGCAGTAAAATGCAGTAACAGATTACAGGTCAGAACAAGCAGCAGAAGCAGGATGCACGCAACAGAGGATGAATAGCTCAGAAGAAGCAACAACAGAAGATGAACAGCTCGCAGTGCACAGATAGAGACGGATATTTCAGATTTGTTGTTTGTGAAAATGTGTAGAAGGAGCTTTCCTTTTATATTGCAAATTACTCAACTCTGCATAAACGCAAGAATAATTTCGGGTAATTAATACTTTTAACAACAACAATTAAAAATCTAAAACTGATGTTGTTACAGTAGACTTAACTCACCAGTTACAGAATTCAAATTGTTTCCGTTGGTTCACTGAACCTGAACAAACCACGAGTCAGTTTAACAAAATCGGGCTCGTGCAAGGCTAGCTTTTCAGACCGACATTCGTGTACGCACGTCGCGGGCACGCACACAAGCCAAGCTTACTTCATCTTCTCGCTCCAGATTTTGAAATTTTTTTCCCACCGATTTTGTCAAGTTTCTCCACCTGAGACCTTATCAGACGGGGCATGGCCACTCCTCCGGTCAAAGGAGCTCCAGCTAAGTTTCCGAATCCGAGATTCGGAACAGATCCAGATGTGTCTGCACCTGCAGCAGCAAAGTTAAATCCACCACCAGGAGTAAAATTCAGTCCGTGGATGCCTCAGTGGTAGAGGTAACAAAATTAGTCGTCTGCGGGGTTATAACTAGGGGTGAGCGGTTCCGGGTACCCAGTACTTTTAGGGTATCCCAGAACCAGACCAATACTAAACGGTTCCTAACTTTATTACCCAGAACCGTACCAGAACATTTAGGAACCGGAACCGTACCAGAACCGTTAAGAGCCAATCGGTTCCGGGTACCCGTTAAGGAACCAGTTACAAATTTTCAAACTAAATAATATAATTTTAGGTACTAGTTGGAACCGGGTTCTGGATACCCAGTTGGAACCGGGTTCTCGGTAGCCAATTGAAACTGAATTTTATGTTATACCAAGTGAATCATAAAAATAATTATAACATTTTCCACAAACCAATTTTAAATTTGTTAAATGTTTAATGTTTTTTTAATTTATATATATATAACGGTTCCGGGTATTTGGGTACCCGAAAACTTATCCCGGAACCGGAACAAAAAATACTGGTTCTTGAAATTTAATCCCAGAACCGTACCAGAACCATTTACATCTACCCGGAACCTACCAAATGACCGGTTCCGGTCCGGTTCCGGTTCCAACTGGGTAATTTGCTCACCCCTAGTTATAACTCATGTTCCCTGATTTGACAGCACCACCGAAGGATTCATCTCACTAGAGACAGGAACAACAGTGTTGTTGTTGAGATCCATCTGTAGAACACATAAACAACAATGTTAATTTTTCGTAGAAAAGAACTTTCAAAATTAAATCCAATAACTACCCTGATAATCTAACAATTAACTTGCCTTAAGAATGTTAGCAAATATCAAGGCCTAAACTGCAAAACACAAAAGTTGAGGGATCAATTTACAATTTATGAAACTTCAAGGACTAAAATTCAATTAGATTTCAGGTACTTACAAGTAATTATGACAATTAACATGCAACATATAGTCAATACCGAAATTATACGTAAAATCGACACGAAAATGAATATGTATTTTTTTATACCGAGACCCGTGCAGATCACAGTCTCCTTAAGGCAATTTCGCCCCACCTCACCATCTGGTTATGCAAATAGGTTTAACACGGGGGCGATCACCTCTCATGATTCAACAGTGTCGTCAAATCGTGATATGCACTAAACACGTTCGATCGAACCGAACTCAATACCTAAACACAATAGGATTTGTAAGAAGCCGACGACAATAGCAGAATTAAAGTAAACAAACGAAGAATTACAGTAGAGCTGTAAAATGAATACGAAACAGAAGCAATTGACAGTAGACTTAACTCACCAGTTACATATAGTTCACTGAACCTGGACAAACCACATATCAGTTTAGAAAAATCGGGACGAATACGTATTTTTCTTAAGATAATTTCGCCCCAACTTCACCTTCGGGTTACGCAATTATTTTTAGGTTTAACAAGGGGATGATTCGGATCGACGTACGTACAGCTAGATGGGTAGTCAATAATAGCCTTACTAACAACTGTTGCACCTTATATACTAGCTAAAAATCGCATATAGTGCCCGGTGTGGTACTAGTATTATCATATGAAAATCTTGACAATACTAATTTGCCATTTACACCCCCTACTTGGGCTAAAAGAGTAAAGCCCATCTCGACTTAATAATAGCCAAGTCCAATAAAAAGTTTAAATCTTTAATGCTGATTTTAGCTCAGCTGTTTGATAAATTTGTTTCTAGGCTTGAGATTCCATTTTCTACTATCGTTTCTTGACCTCCCCTCTGTAGTTGTAGACTTGTAGTCTTGACTTTTAAGCAATGAAGCTCGTATTATTTCCTCAAGTCAATCCTGACTTTTATTGGAAAAGTGGTAGTCTGTGAATTTTATGAGATGGGTTCTTGGTTGAATACTTCAATTTGACATATCTAACATGAGGACTTAGGACATTTGTTACTTCAATTTTGATTCTGATTACTGTATAAAAAGTTCCAGGTTCCACATTTTGCTCTATTTGGCTGCATGATTAGGAGTAGAAATTAGGTATTTAGTTAAAATATGTCTTCTTATAATTTATATGTATGTATGTATAATAAAAATAGTTAAATGTATTTTTCACACCACATGTTTGATCGAATGTGGCTTGGTTTTGTATACTTTTGGTATTAAACGTTTGACAATATGTGACTTTTGGTGCAACTGTTAGTTGACCGTTAGTTTTGGCCGTTAAATGACATGTGCAAGTCACGTGACCGACCCTAAAATTTTGATTTTGTTCAATTTAGTCCCTCAAATATAATCCTAACTTTTATTTTGTTTAATTTAGTCCTAAAACTTCAAAACCGAACCCAATTGAACCAATCAAACCCAATTGACTTAGACCCAATTAGGATCAATTGTCTCAATTGGGATGTCGATTTTGAGGTTTTAGGACTAAATTCAACAAAATAAATTTATGAATTTATTTGAGGGACTAAATTGAACAAAATCAAAAGTTTAGGTTCGGTCACGTGACTTGCACATGTCATTTAACGGTCAAAACTAACGGTCAACTAACAAATGTATCAATAGCCATATTTTTTCAAACGTTTAGTACCAAAAGTATACAAAACCAAATATCCAATACTAAAAACCACATTCGGTCGAATATATAGTGTGAAAATTACCTTTCAAACTTAATAAAAAATTAAAAATGCATAGCCGGTTTTGCTAGATAAGCTGGATAAGGCTTTCATTGTGAAGTTCATAACTTTATCCTTGTGTGAGATAGAATTATTCAGACTCTTCTTGCGGATGAATAAACCATTATCTAAGAGAAGAGAAGAAGATTGGAAACAAATATGATTGAGAAGCTATCGACTCGTTACTCATTATTCAGAACACAGAATGCTTAGGAATGTAGCTGATACGTGACCGAATATCTATAGGAATAAGAACACGTAAATATTAAAGATAATTTCCTAATCAATCGTAAGATTAATTGTTGGAAGCTTAATTAATTCATTGATAATAATAATATCCTATTTATAGGGATTACAATAAAGATATACTAAAATATATATAGATATGTAGGGATTACAAGATCTTTAAGGCCACGATATTCTACTAAAACTCCTAAAAATATAATAAGATAAATATATCATAAATATATATTATTAAGACTAAATATAGATATTATATATTGTAGCCACTATTATCGGTCTAACATTAGCATGTATGTCAATATTGTATGGGTTTTAATGGGGTTTGGCTAAAGAGTAAATACATATTCTGAACAAAAAATGGCTATACCCGAATTGCCTAGAAGAAATGCTACATAATTCAGATAAAGATGCTTGCTTTTGTGTTTATTGAAGTTCTTCCTTTCACAGGTGGATGGGGATTCTGTTGACAAAGTATTGTATAGCAAAAAGCAGAATACTTTCATTGCAGTGCTTTTCTATGCTTCTTGGTGCCCTTTTTCTTAGAAGCTACACCCGATGTTCAATGTCCTCAATTGAACAATCTTCCGCTATGCCAATGTACACAATTCTTCTTCGGATATTAGCTTGAACTAATTGGTGATGGAATGGAAATGATGCTTAAAGACACTATCCAAATGGTTTTTATGTATTTATTCATGTAAAAATTCTACTTTTCAGCGTCTTTTCGGGATCCATAGTTTGGCTTCAGTAGTATTAGTGAATCAGCACCAAAGGTTCAAATATCATGGTCCGAAGAATCTTCACTCCTTCATCGAGTAGTATGAAAGAGTTACAGGTAAAGTCATTGAGTTACAGGTAAAGTCATTTTCGCTAGATCTGCTTCTTTAATTCATGGCATTATTTGTGTTAGAACGGAACATTTGATGTCCTAATATACATTCGATGGATTTGAGTAGTGATATGATAAAAATATGATTTTGGCGCGATGACATGGTTGTGTTGATGCAGCGTGATGGGATTAATATGGGTGTGAACGAGCCGAGTCGAGTCGAGTATCTGGCAAGCTCGACTCGACTCGACTCATTTTACTCGAGCTCGAACTTGGCCGAGCTTCAATTTTACAAGCTCGAACTCGGCCGAGCTTCAATTTTTCAAGCTCGAACTCGACTCGATTCGATACTCGACGAGTTCGAGCTCGGCTCGACTCGGCTCGATAAGTTTAAAATTCAATTAAGTCAAAAATGGTGCACCTTAGTTTGAGCTCGAACTCGACTCGATTAGTCTTATGGCTCGAGCTCGAACTCGACTTGAATTGAATATACATATATATAATATTATGTAAAGCTCGAATAAACTCGAGTTCGAACTCGACTCGAATAGACGGAACGAAAAAGCTCGATTAGGCTCGCGAGCCTCTCGAGTCGAGTACTATTGAACTCGTACTCGACTCGACTTCAGAAAAAGCTCGACTCGAGCTCGACTCGGCTCGAATTTTTGCGAGTCGATTTCGAATATTGACCGAACTGATCTCGAGTAGCTCACGAGTAACTTGACTCGTTTACACCCCTATGGGGATAGATGAGACAAAAACTTGTTGATTCTAAGGGAATTCCGAGAGTTTGTTGGATAGATGCGCAAAAAATCGTTGATTCCGCAGGGTAGAGGAAAACCTCAGTTTTTTTCATATATCAATAATCTGAATGTAAATGACGGCTAACAAAGTTTAAATAGAAAAATCTAAAACCCTAACCCTAGGAAAAAATCTGAAATTAACAATAAAACACCAAACAAAACCGACAAATTATAAAAAAAGACCGAAAGAAACAGAAAACTGCAAATTTGACCATCTAGAAGAAGGAATTTGGCCAAAAAACGTCAAATCCCATAGTACTCTGGGTCTTGCTTAAATCGCTTTTTCCGCATGAAAAAGTGTATTTGCACGCCCAAATCCGAGACTTCGTCCACATCAGGTTGTGTCCACTAAGCATATAGTTTGGTTTTCTCTAAAAAGTTGGTATTTTCACATTAGACACAAATTCAACATGATTTTGACATTCATTCACATACGATTTGTCAGCTGTAAAATCCCTTATAATGTAAATTTCATGTGCAGGGATCAAACTGATCCCCAATGTCTCTCTTGGATGAAGAAGAAACAAATAGTAAAAATCGAATCTCTGTCCCGCAGAAATAAATCTCTGAAGTATGCTGGAGAGTGAACACTATTTGTTGTTCTCTTTACTCCCGATAGGAGTTTCTTATCTCAAAGCTAGCTTTATGGGTGTCTTATCTTTTTCCCGAATCAACTTGGAAATGTTTGGTGGAACGAGCAATGTCTTGGGATCCTTCATGTAGTTGATTTAAGAAGATTTTGGATGAGAATGAGACACTGTAAGACTAGGAAATTCCATGAAGGCGCAAAGAATGCTCTGGTTTGGGCATCCTCATTAGCAACGGTCGCGTTAGGGTCCGACATTGGTGTAATCTGATTTCTTTTCTAGCAGCTGTAAATTTTAAGCGAAGCCTTCTCTTCTTGTAAACTGAACTCCATCTTTGCTGATGTTCATTGTCGATCTTAAGTAATAAAATTGATATAGTTCATTGAGAGACCAAAAAGATCCGAACCATTGCAGCATACTTTTGTTGGCGATACAAGAAAGCTTTTCTGGGTTGTGTAGCAAGACTTTTCTGGGTTGTGTAGCAGGATTCAATTAACTTACCAGAAGAACAGAGAATTCAATTTACTCTTCTTTCAAGTTTCTCGATTTCATAGCAAAACTCGGGATCGAGATGATTTCGTAACGGTTTTTATCTCTTTTTTGGGGGGTAGTGTTCAAAATTGCAGCTTCTTGACGCAATGTTCATACCAAAAAAGGGAGCATTTCTTTGTTTTAGCAACTCTTCGAACCAATCATCATTAATTAATGTAAAAAGAACAAGGCATCAATAGAATACAATGTAAAACAAACTGTTCAATAATAAATAAATGATACAAAAGAATAAAACACGAAAGACATTGTCGTCGGTGGTAATCAACAACCTCGGACCTTGATCTTGTTTACATGATGAAGCCGAAGGCGAGCGCAGCAAGGGAAGCAATGGCGGTGGGGACGAAGAGAGCAGCATCAGATGCTGGGCTCGGGGCGGGGGCCTCCTGGGCTGCCACTGAAGAGACCATGACGGCGACGGTGGCGACAGCCAACAACATCTTCATCTTCATTGCCTCCATTGTTTCTTAAATTTCGCAGAGATGAAACCAAAGAAAGAGAGAATGAGATGAAGATTATGAAACTCAAATGATTGATGATTGATGGTTGGGTGGTGGAGAATAGGAGAATGAAGGTGGTTTATATAGGAGGGAAGGGGAAGGTTAAAAAATTAGCGGCTTTTGTTTTGAATTTGAGAGGTAAAGAAGAAGAAAGAAAGAGACCGTTGTCGATTTTCCTTGTTGGAGGAAGATTAGATACAGTGAGTGAGGGACAAGACAAGACGTGTCACTGGAATGAATGGGTCGTTTTCTGTAGACTTTACAGCTGTCTCTCTTGTCGGGCCAACGGTTCTCTCCTGTCTGGTCCCACTCCAACGATCATTTCTCCACTTTTTTCTTTTTTATTATTATTATTATTATTATATCCTTTTAAATTTAGCCGTTTTCCCTATTATCAACAAGACACTACAAAGTACAAATACGCACAACTTTTCTTAATATATATCTTAGTAATAATAAATCAATAAAAATATAGTACTTTATTAAGAGCAAATTTACAATGAAAGTAGGTTAAAGCATCCACAATGGTATTAAAAACGTCAATAAAAACTCGTTAAAATTGTTTTACGTAACATTTTTTAAAAGTGCAACCTACCTATTTTTACAAAATATAATATTTAAATTTAAGTAATGTACGTATTAAATAATTAATTTTTAATTAAAAATTAATTAATTTATAATTAATATTAATATCTTATTAGTGGTGGTTAAATTTTTTAATAATAAAATTTATTTGACTCATTTGGCTCCAATTGGCTACAAGAATAATGGCCCCTCTTGGAGGCACATTTGGCTCCAATTGGGGTCGGAGAGGAGAGCTCCTAATCGGAGCTCTCCGCTAATGTGGTCGCTGACGACCTTGACTTGAAGACGGAGTGGAAGAGTCGTATGTGGTAACTCCAAGAATAAGAACGTTTGTAAATGTAAAGTTGTTGAATCATCTTCAATGTTGCAGTCATAGTTGGAGTAAACAAATTAAGTAAACATAAGAAGTAAAATCTGTTGGAATTATTGAGGGTAAATATGCAAATTTATAAAGTCCATGGACCAAAATGCAACTAATCAAATCTCGGTTACTTACAAGTAATTCCTCCAATTAACATGCAAGATATAGGCAACACCGAAATTGTACGTATACTTCGACACGAAAACGAATACGTATTTTTATACTGAGGCCCGTGCTAATCACAGTCTCCTTAAGGCAATTTCGCCCCTCCCCACCCTCGGGTTATGCAAAGGGGTTTATACAAGGGGCGATCACCTCCCAGGATTCAACAGTGTCATCGAATCGTGTTATGCATGCAACACGCTCGACCGAACCGAACCCAATACCTGAACTCAAACAAAGAACAGAAATGCCGACGACAACGGCTAAAAACAACTAGAAAAGTTGAACACGACATAAGTCGAAATCAACCTAAGAAGAACTCTGCAATTCGTCAACACGAAGAACAGAGGAGGAGAAAAATAACTTGGATTCCAAAAATATGGATTCCGAAAATATTGGATACTCAACCAAAAGGAAGAGATCTCATTTTCTTCTCTCAAAAAAGTGAAGAGGAAGACTCCTTTATATAGGAGAAGAGAAGGGAGGAGGAGAGCTCATCTATTCGATGTGGTACAAAATGTTTTTCACAATTCCATTCACTCAAATTTGGGCTAAAATAGTTGGGCTTAATTTAAAAAATTGGGCATAAACCATTAGTCCAAAAACCAGCCCAAACCAACTTTATTAAAAAAAAAAAACAATAGCCAAAATCCAACAATCCCCCACATGAATGGAATTGGAAATCTAGACACGAAATTTGAGTTCAACGGTCAATACCTGCAAAGGATAGGTAGGGGTGACCCCTTTGAACCTATCCCTTGTGAGATCATGCCTTCTCTACTGACTGGTCGGTAGACGCGATGTCCTTGAACCGACTGTCGTTGGTGTAGATGACGACATAACCCACACAGGTACCTTCCTAGTATAGTTCGGTTCACGCCCTGTGATCCCTAGGCCCTGGATCACTCGCCTGGTTCTGCAAGCGTTTCTAAGAATTGCGCCCTCAACAATTCCTTTCGAAGCGGCCCCACTTCTCACTCGCATAGGTGATTCTATGTCTCAAGAGCATCATCACGACTCTGAGTTCTCCTTACGAATCATTAAAAGTTTTGCGTAAAAAATGATTTCAATTAAGTAATTTCCAATTACTGTGCTCGGTTTAACCGATTATTGAAGATCAATACCGACAAAAGCTTAACCTCATCTCCATCACTGTTTGCATCATGGGAATAGGCTCGGGGTTTGACCCCCCACAGTGACAACACTCACTCTTGTGATTAGGTTGTCCCATTGAACCAAGTTCTTGGGATCTCCAGTCATCATGGTTGGGTTTTCCTTCTCAAGAGCGTTTCCTTCACGGGCTTTAGCCTCATTCCCTTCGATGCTTGGCCAAATAACTCTCTGTTTAACCCTTTCGGGTAGCGGATCCGCTATTTATCTGCCGACTTTACTATATCGGGCACAATAAATATATTTGAGAGCAACTGTTTAATGGTAATATAACGTCTATGACGTATATGTTTGGACATTCCATTAGATAGGTTATACTATGTTATACAGATTGATTATCGCAACGTTGCATCAATGTTCTCAAATCATCACAGTCCTCAGACTATCATTTCCTGTCAATCCAACAACTAAATTTAGGTTGATTCTTATGTGGACAACAGGTTCGCAGAGTGTCCCATTTCCCAACCTTTAACAAAGGTTTTCAGGCCAAATGGGGGGTGCACCACTTATATCCACGTTAACCTTGTCTTTTAAACAAAATATTCAACATTTCATTATATTGGATTTTATTTGGATTAAACCAAAAAACAAACTCATCAATCTTTGCACTAACACAAGTTTTGGCCAATTAGTAAAATCCTCGAGAAAATGGCATAGCCATTCTGCATCTTCGGCACATTTTTCCAGTACAATAACTCAGACTTAATCGCCGATCTGGCTATGACTGTTTGTTTTGAGGATTTTCTACAACACTGTTGCACCTCGTAAGGTGAATACGTAACCCCTTATACTCAAGGTGGTAGTGTCTAATCGGATATCCATTTTGCATCAATATAAAATTATATCACATAAGGATATCTCTTTGTGTAGACCATGATTACGAATATGTCTCAGATACCTAAGTACCCTGATTACCCCGTTCTAGTGGAAAAACTAGGGTTACTCGTATATCGACTCAATACACTTACAACGTGAGCGATATCTGGTCTTGTGCATGACATTAAGTACATGACACTTCCAATAATTCGAGCGTACTCAATTTGGGAAAACCATTCTCCCTTATTCTTTGAAATTACTTACTCGTATCTATCGGAGTACTGACCTCGTTCTTGTCATCTTTGTTGAATTTATCCAAATACTTGTCAATATATGAGTTTGAATGAGACATTCTGATGATCTAATGAGTTTTAATCCAAAGATCACATCGGCAAGATCCATGTCTTTCAGGTCAATACTCAAATTCAACATAGGTCCAGTGGACCGGACCACCTCATCGTTATTTCCAACGATTAGTATGTCATCAACGTAAAATGTTTTTCATACTTATTTATTTTGAAACATTTCTCCAATAAAGCGCTGTCAAATTTATAAAGCCATTATCTAGGCATCTGCCTAAGACTATACATAGATTTGACAAGCTTACAGACTTTCTTTTCCTGCTCTCGCGCAGAGAAACACTCAGGTTGTTCCATGTAGATTTCTTCCTCTAAATCTCCATGTATGAAAGTTGTTTTTCACATCCATTTGATGTACTTCTAGAATTTGCAAGGCTGCAATCGCAAGAACCATCCTTATGAATGTGATTCTAGCTACTGGATAATATGTATCAAAATAATTTCATCATTCCTTTTGTCTATAATATTTTATGACAAGTCGGGCTTTGTAATTATCAATTGATCCATCTTCTTTCATTTTACGTTTGAATATCCACTTGTAGCCTAACGGTTTGTCTCTGGGCGGAAGATCCACCAGCTCCCAAGTGTGGTTCTGCAAGATGGACTCAATTTCACTATTGATTGCCTCTTTTCATAGAGGTCTCTCATAAGAGTTTACGTCTTCGTGGTAAGTCTAAGGTTCGGCTTCAAGCATATAGGTCAAAAAACTGGACCATAGGATTTTTCAATCCTCGCCCTTTTACTCATCATGGGCTCGACCTCAACATGCCCTCCATGTTCTCGGTCTTGACTATTTTTTCTCTATAGTCTCATATGCTTGCCTCTCCTCTAGACTTAGCCAAAAATACATTTTCCAAAGAAATATGCATTTATTGATTACATTAACGTATCTTTGTGTTTATTTGACACTTTCGATTCAAATCGATACCCGTTACTATTCTGAGCAAACCCTATGAAAATGCAATCAACGGTTTAGGGAATGTATGCGTCTTTTCCGTAGAGGTATCATAATTTTTAGCAAGACACCCCCCACATTCGAAGGCACAAATCAAACATAGTTTTATCTTCCTTCTTATGAGGTACCTTATTCAAAAGGTAATTGCTAGTTAAAAATAGCTACCCCGTCATAACCCTAAAACAAACATGGTCTCAACCATACTATTTTAATTTCTACCAGAAAAATGTAATGTGTTAACACACGAGTTGGGTATGAAGTTATTACTAATTCTCAACCACATCATCATTGATCCTCGTATCATCCTTTTATCGTTGTAGATCCTCAGACCATTAACACATCAACATTTTTTTTTTCCAGACCGTTGCGTTTCTCAAACGGTATGATCCTCAAACCAATAAAAGGCCTCGACTGTTGCACCGCAAGTGCCAAAACAACATTTTTCATATTTTTATCTAATGCACATTAAGCCAAAACCTTGACCGTCGACAACGTTATTAATACTAATTAGTTCAAAATAAACATTAAAACGTTGCCCGGTTGGATCGAACCCGCAACCCAACTCCATCGGGGTTTTATGCGGTGTGCAATGACTTCACCGATTAAATCGTGTTTAAGTCAACACTCTCTAAACAGAGAATAATCGTTGCCACATTTCTCATTGCGAAAACAACTAATAGTTGAAACTCAAGTTTTTGTTTGTAAACCATGAATTTGTTAATTGTTTCATTTTTTTCCTTCATCAAGTACACATAGCGATATTTCGTACTATCATCTACGAAAGTAATGAAGTACTTATTTCCCGCCTCGCGTTTGGACATATATTAAGTCACAAAACTTCGCTATGTATTTAGACCAAGAAGTTCGGTAATCCTTTCGGCCGAATAAGTTTCGCTTCAACGCAAACTTCACATTTAAGTTCTTGATCTATTTTGATTTTAGGAATATGAAACATGTTAGATAACCTCTGCAAGGTATCGTAATTAACATGTTCTAAATTATTGTGCGACAAATTCAGCACAAGAAGGAACATTCTTATCTCATGTTCACTATAGGCACTACGGCCAATACAAAAATATTTTTATTCATGTTTACTTCAGGCACTACGGCCATTACACTTAAAGTAATTCAACTTCATCCAATCAAAATTTTCGTCTATCTGTATTTAACGTACATCTCTTTTGACGATTTCGTGTGCTCCCAATAGGGACGCTTCCTCCTCATTTTTTTTTTTAGAATTGTAAAAAAGAATTCCATCTTTTGACTTCAACTTTTGAAGTAAGTCTCGGCGACTTTCCCTGCATTATAGACGGCGGCCTAAACGAGTGTCCAACCTCGGTAATCAAGGCGTCGTTAAATGGGATAGCATCACTCGCTAGAATAATAACATTTATAGACCACATGGTGGTCTTTCCCAATTTTAGAGTTGTCCGCCAAGTGTTAGCTACATTCTCATTGAGTAGCGTTCAAACATTGGACCTATGACCAACTCCTTGGGATTTTTTTTTTTTTTATAAGAAGTCCGAGCGGTTCGTACCCGACCCCACAATAGTAATCCGGGACATCAAATTCAGATTACTAAAATTCAAATAACGATTTGAATTTCTGATTTCAGTAATTAAGTTTAATCACTTCAATTACAAAATCAATTTTTTTTTCTTCTGTTGGACAGAAAATAAACCTGGACACGGTTACTTTCGGTTTTGACAAAACCAAACCCTCACGGAGCTAACCTTCTGAGTAAACACTCATGTACACATATCGCGGCGTACATACGTGCCAAGGTTCAGGTGTGTGCAATCGATTCGTTGATTCACACGTACATTTATATCAAATGTAATAGTCAGTGTTTTAGACAAGGAAATAAAATTTCATAACAATTGTCATACACTCTAAATCGGCTTTAACCGACTTCTTAATCCAATTTTCAACAATGGATTCAACGACCCCATAAGCCTCAACGGCTAAAGTGGGTCAAGTCACCAAAGCCTCCTTAGCAAACATATCAATTTCGGATGCCTTAATAGGTTTAACAACCTTGACCATCTCGATTTTTCATAGTAGTCTCAACGACTTAGCGACCTCAACGGTCCTAATAGCTTCAACGGCTTTTGACGACTTTACCAGTCTCGACGACCTAAATGGCCTTAGCGATTTTATCAGTCGCATGTGCTCTTGAGCATGTTCACATTTTCAACATCATTGTTCGACAATATTTGTGAACTTTTAGAGAATAAATAATTTTCTCCAAAAAAATTGAATCTCAAAATTCAATTAAGCATCCTCTGATAAAACCAACAAATAAAAATTGCCTTAAGATTGTTGGAATTATTGAGGGTAAATATGCAAATTTATAAAGCCCATGGACCAAAATGCAACTAATCAAATCTCGGTTACTTACAAGTAATTCCTCCAATTAACATGCAACACCGAAATTGTACGTATACTTCGACACGAAAACGAATACGTATTTTTATACTGAGGCCCGTGCTAATCACAGTCTCCTTAAGGCAATTTCGCCCCTCCCCACCCTCGGGTTATGCAAAGGGGTTTATACAAGGGGCGATCACCTCCCAGGATTCAACAGTGTCATCGAATCGTGTTATGCATGCAACACGCTCGACCGAACCGAACCCAATACCTGAACTCAAACAAAGAACAGAAATGCCGACGACAACGGCTAAAAACAACTAGAAAGGTTGAACACGACATAAGTCGAAATCAACCTAAGAAGAACTCTGCAATTCGTCAACACGAAGAACAGAGGAGGAGAAAAATAACTTGGATTCCAAAAATATGGATTCCGAAAATATTGGATACTCAACCAAAAGGAAGAGATCTCATTTTATTCTCTCAAAAAAGTGAAGAGGAAGACTCCTTTATATATGAGAAGAGAAGGGAGGAGGAGAGCGCATCTATTCGATGTGGTACAAAATGTTTTTCACAATTCCATTCACTCAAATTTGGGCTAAAATAGTTGGGCTTAATTTAAATAATTGGGCATAAACCATTAGTCCAAAAACCAGCCCAAACCAACTTTATTAAAAAAAAACAATAGCCAAAATCCAACAAAATCTCCTTAATTTTGGTTTTTTTTTAAAAATTACATCTCTCTTTTAGTAATCAACAACAAAAATCAAGAACTGCATCAACTAATATTAATTGTTCTAATTGCCCAGTAAATTATTCAGTAAAGTGACGAACACAACATTTCGGTATTTAATCCGTATTTTTATTTTATAACATACTTTGAAATCGGTAAGAAATCGGTATGAAAATTTATTACTTATTTCGGTATTTGAAATCTGTGTGTAATCATCAATTATTACAAAACGATTTAATATTGACCATTTCAGTGTGTAAATTCAGTTTGAAATCGGTATTAAGATGTTTTTTTTTTGCTTATTTGGTCAAAACTCGGTATTAGATTGGTATGTAATTTCTGACCAAAAAATCGGCATGTAAACTTTCAATATTTAAATGCAAGTTTCATGTAGTGCAAAACTTTTATTTCTTAACCATATATCTGAGGTTTAAATTTCATTGAGATCTTAGAAGGAAAAAATATTTATCACAAGTAATTTATATTTTACAAGTTGATCTGTTGCGAGTAAACAGTATGATACAAACCCATGAGTGAAGATTAATTAGGTTTGAAGCAAATATTTACGAGTCGATCTGGTGTGAGTGAGAATTAATTTATGTATAGATCGAGTTGCTCTTCTAATAAACTCATACAAGTCGAAATTAGTCCACGTGTGAAAAAAAATAATATATACTATAAATCCTTACATCCAAATCCACAGCACAAAAAAAAATACTTACAATGAAAATAATAACAGAGTTTTGTAAGAAAGATTTTTCCTTAACAAATACAACTAGATATCTGAAAGAGATTATTACTGAACAAACTGCGTAAACTCTTTAAAGATACCCATATATATAACATTCTTACATATATCAATCCATAGAATTAGTCATATTTTTTAGGTTAATAACTAAATCACTACATTGACTTTAACTCAAGTACAAATCGCTACATGAACTCTATTTGTTCTAAATTAGTGGCCTGGACTTACAATTTACGTTAAATTGGACAGAAAATGAGTATGTTTCAGTTACGTGAGGGCTTTTGAATCATGACCTGAGATGATTCACTAAGAAATTGAAAAATTGCAGCAGAATAACTTCAATTGAACATTCAATTGAAAAACACAGTTGTAACATAAAATGTCAAATTGAACATCTAATTTAAAAATTTCCTTGCAATTCATTCAAATTTATTATTTAATTCATTTTAGGTACATCAAATGACCTCACGTGCTTGAAAATACTAATTTTCTGTCTATTAAGATAGATGTTAATTGTAATAGAGATAACGATTTGCTTGAAAATTGAAAGATTAAATATTAATGTTAAAATATTAAAATTCAACTATTTATTTATAATTTGGTCTAAATGTAGTTAGCGGTTTGTTCTTTTAATTAAAAAAAAAAAATCTAACAAATATATTAATGTTATGAATATATTATGTGGATGTTCAATATTATGTGTATATACCATCTTCCTAATTTAGACTTTCCTTGTATTGATTTTACTTTCTCTCCAAGTCTATGTAATCCCTATATAAGGGCCCCTATGTGTGATAATAAGATCATCCTCAAGTTCCTTCTTCTATTACCTCTCTACTTTCGTAACACGTTATCAGCACGAAATCGCTCCAACAAATATTTTGCCAAGTCGTCAGAAACTAACCGACGTAGACTTCCTTGACGAGTAGATCAGCCATCTCCTAACAGACAAAATTCCCTACTGGTCATTGCTGGAACGCAATTTTGATTTTCTTCAATTTCTCATACATATTTGAATATCACTTATATGAAAAATCGCTCCCCTTCTTCCGTGTAGTTTACTGATACTAATTGATTTACTTTCTTTCTCTTTGATGCAAGTGAAAAAAAAAAGGGAAAAGGACATCTATGATTGAAGTTGATGATCTAATCCACCAAAAATTTGAAAGAATCGACTCCGCAGCTAGCCAATATGTGGCATCGACAACTTTTAAAAAAGAAAAAAGAAAAAGGAAGTCATTATTTTATAGTAATTTATGTTAATTGGTTAAAATTATATTAATTATGTGATATTTTATATTCTGATTGATGTTATTGCTACGTGCCAACGATAGGTCGGAACAGAATTGGATCCTGACAAATTTAATGGTTTCTGCACATGACATTGGATCAAATATATTTTTTTGGCGTATATTTATATGGGTTCGACTAAAATAAACTCGAACTCGAGTTTATTTCAAATCGATTTCTCAGCCATCAGATTATGCATCTGTAAGAAACACTTTTTATCTCTCCTGAATTCTGATTGATTCTCTCTCATGATCTAATGACTTTATACATACATGTGAAAGGTTGCTTTATTATATTACATTATATTTATTATTGATATGCTCCACTCCCTGAAGCGAGTGTAGAGGCACATGAGTTATTATAGAAAAATAGTGTGGCCGAGCACATATGGTTGCTTAATGTGAAATATATCAATGTGTAACGATGAAACAAAAATTATATACATCGTCCACTAAATGCTTCGCTCCCTGAAATGAGTGTTGCAATTTATGATTATAATAAGGATATACCACACTCCCTGAAGTGAGTGTTGTAGTTTGTGATTATAGTTATGATATCCTCTCTACTCCCTGAAGTGAGTATCACATTGTACGATTAATGATTTCAATTATAATGTAGTGCACTCACTGAAGTGAGTGTTACAGTTTATGAATCTGAAGATTACAATTTTGTTATAGATACAATGGTTGAGATGAAATAATTAATAGTTAGCATCATCATGATATCGATAAAGAACGATGATGAATCTCACAAATAAAGAATGCACGAATATAATGCAAAGTCCAATTATTTTGGAATAATGATAATTATGAGAAGCGCGGTGACACTAACAGAAAATTGATGATATTATGCAGCGCGAAATTTGATAATTTTATGAAGCGCAAAGACATTAGGCAATGTTTGGCCTTATTGATAAAAAAAAATGTATTTGCATATATTACTCGTTAATGCCGAGATATTGCGATTACAAAAGATGCATTCTTTGTAATGACGGATCATGAAGATCCGATATTATGATCCTAAAGATCAAGATTCTGAATATTCATATTTATTTTAAAATTCCGCATTTACAGTTATTTTTTTTTTTCTTGCATTCCATTTACAGTTATCTTTTTATTTATTGCACTGCTTTATATTTATTACATACATATATCCTTATGCTCATTTCATTTCATTATAAAATGATCTTGGAGATCAAGAGTTATTCAGAAGCTCAAAAAAAAAAAAAAAAAAAAAAAGATAATTTTAGGATCCGGAAGATCCTAGAATGTATGAAAAAAGGGATCTGAGACATTGAATTTATGAAATAAAGATCTTCTTATATAAGAAAACAACTCATGTATATCATGAATTATTATAAATAAGGGATCCTGAAAATCCCAATAGATCACGAGTTATGAATAAAGGATCCCGAAGATCCTAGAAGATCTAGAACTATAAATAAAGGATCTTTAATTATAAACAGAGATCCTGAAGATCCTGAATTATGAACAGAGATCCTAAAGATCCTGAATTGTTTAGAATAAATGATCTTGAATGATGAAAATGGTATATGAATATCCTAACAGATTTTGAGTTATGAACAAAAGATCTACACATATCAGTTAAACCAGAAGTTTACTGATACATAAAGGTAAACCAGAAGTTTTACCCATATAATATAATATTTGGCGTGACCGGTTACAGACCATTCCGGATCACTTAAGATGCGCAATACATTATTTGGAAGAACCTGAAGATTCTCCATTAATCGTTATGATAATTGCTCTCAAAAGAAAATTCATTATGTGATCATCATCAACTAAGTCCGAGATAAAATCCCATTGTTTATGGAAATTATAAAGGTGAATATGGGCCCGTTCACCTACCATGTGGACCGATATATTATTTTAAAAGATGCATCTACAATATGTTCGCATGTGCATTAATTATCACGAATTTGCAATAGAAAAATTTCAGATTATGCAATAAAGAATGATGATGATATTGAAAGTTTATATTTACTACAAGATTCAGACGATTATATGTCTAGATTTGCAGTTTAGCATGAAAGTTACAAAGATCCTCCAATTAAATAGCTAAACTGCCACCAATTAGAGCAAATTGAGTGTAAATGCATGTTATTATGCAAGCAGCAGTATAATTGCGCATCAAGCTAATTTTAAATGACAGTTCTCCCCATTACAAAAACTTTTAGTCAAGAGACTAATTCCCCATTTATGAACTTTATAAAGTGCGATATATATTTGAATTGCTCCACCGCAACGCACTAAGATGGGTCTGGAATGTTGGGAAAAATATGTTGGATACAAACAATTTATTGGAAACAATGAATGATATTTATTTAAAGCAAGCATTGCTGATTGTTATTGATGAACAACTTTTCCCAACATTAGGGGGAGAAAAGAAGCAGCTGGCAGAAAAAAAGATTGACTGAAATTTTTTTTGTTATTATCTCATTTAGATCCTCGCACAATGATAATATGAACCTGAAGTTCAACGAGATAACCATTTTCAGATACTGCCTATTAAGTGATTTTATGAGACCCAGAAAGTCAATTACCGGCTGCAAATGCTCCAATTTAAATGTCCCAGTTGGACAATTTATAATGAAAAATAAGTCACGCCTGAAGCGTGCGATAATGGTTCCACAGAAATTTTTGAAAGAAGAATGGAGCATGGAAAGAAAAGAAATATAAATATGGTCTTATTGTGGAGGTGATTTCCCAAAGAATTAAAAACATAACTAAATATGAAACCCCAGAAGTGGTTCAGGTGCCTGAAAATAATTACAATAAAAAAAAAATCTCGATGAGTTATGTCGTTAATGGGAAAATGATGGAACCGAGAATATCAAGTTGTCGACAACAGTTTTTTCATGGGTGAAATCATAAAACAAGACGAGGATCTTGAGCTCAATATGTTAAACAAGTATTATGATTGGCCAAAGTTTGAAAAGACGCAAGTATTAACATGAAATATGCAGAAGGTGGAAGCCAGTGGATACAAATTATTTCCCGCATAAATAAATTGTGTCGTAAGATATGTACGCACAACCTGTGGTACAAATGTTATATGCAAAATCCTGGCAATTATTATATGGATCATTTAGTGGAGCAATCACCTTCAAATATATTATTACGTTGGCAGTACATAAAAAGTTTTGAATGCGTCCCACATATGAATTATTTATAGCCTTTTTGGGTGGCTAATTTGATAGCAAAATTAAAGTGAAAATCCTAGAATGAATGAAAATGCTAGCATGAAATTTTTTCCAAGAATGTTGAATAATAAATATATTGTACCATTATTTTGTATATATGAAGATAATGCAGGTTATATAGCTCGAGTTGAAGATTGTTATATCAAAGGAGACATACAAAACACATCCGCCTCAAGTTATTCTTCATCCAACGAATTTATTCATATGACTATCTAGCGGATCTTTTCAAGGAGGCTTTATCGACTGCGACATCTGGAATATTGGCGAACATGATTGGATTGCGTCGACTTAATGAAATTACGTGATGTCAACATCAGGGGGAGAATCTACACCGCTGGCCGCTGCACTCTTTTTCCCTTAGCCAAGGTTTTATCCCATTGGGTTTTCCTGGTAAGGTTTTTAACGAGGCAGCTTACAAAAGGGATCCATAATTGTGTACTCTTTTTCCTTCACTAGATTTTTATCCCACTGGGTTTTTTTCTAGTAAGGTTTTAACGAGACATAATTCCCTTATGAACATCCAAGGGGGAGTGTTATGAATATATTATGTGGATGTTCAATATTATGTGTATATACCATCTTCCTAATTTAGACTTTCCTTGTATTGATTTTACTTCCTCTCCAAGTCTATGTAATCCCTATATAAGGGCCCCTATGTGTGATAATAAGATCATCCTCAAGTTCCTTCTTCTATTACCTCTCTACTTTCGTAACAATTAATAAATAAAAAATCGGCCACAAAGAGAAGAAAATACAGATATTGAGGCATATACACATGCAATGCACCAAATTTTCGCCGGCGAGGTGTTGGGGTTGAATCATTAGTTGTGCCGACGGTGATACTTAACAATGCAATGGCACATGGAATCCATTATTATTACGGAATATCAATAGTATAGTTAGGGATGGGACTTGGCTGGATTTCTACTAATTAATCTTTCCACACTTATTTATACAAAATTAAACATGTGATATCCACTTATTTGGTCTACTACCGTTGAATATGGCCTAGTAGGCCTGCAACAAGGGTAATTGATGTGTTCCTTAGATAATGATTAAATTAGCAACTATTAGAATAATGAAAAAAAAGCATAGAGATTTAGAAGGAAAATAATGAAATATGTATAGTTGTACAGTGTACTATATTTAATGGGTTAAGAATTCATTTACAGTTCTATGGACGGTCTCATGTTTCATTTTGGTTATTTTCAGAGTCTCTGTATGATTACTTAAGAGATCATCACCGACGAAACCGACTATCAAATTCGAGCTCCTATGCACGCTCCCTTCTCGTTACCTTGCCGGGACGTCACTTGAGAAGCTGGCTACATCCGCATCCACATCAGTAAATCCTACTCCGTTGTCGTTGGAAATCGATCTACACCACTCTGCTGAAAACCCTATTTTTGGATGTTCAAGTTTGGAGGAAATTTGACATTTTTGTGAAAAGTAAATAGTGATAGATTATGAGTGGGTGAGTGAGTTGATGTAAATGATTGAAGAGAGATGAAAAGACACGCCGAGACACCGAAATACAACCAAAATGAAACCTGAGACTGTCTATATTAACATTTCAATCATGAAACACCGAATCACAACATGAGTAAAATCTGAAAGTGTAAATAGGTTCTTAACCCACATCTAATTTGCTAATTTCATTACTTGTTTTAGTGGGGTTCTATGAATTAAATTAAGAGGGTAAGACTCCTAATATGATTGTTTCACTTTCATACGTATATTAATCTCATTTTCACCGGATTAGTTCATAAAGAATAAAGTGATGATTATGAATATTTTTTTATTTTTAGAATTTTTATAAGATTTAAATTTACATTTTTTATTAATGAATAAAACACTAAAGTGAAGTAATTAATGATTATGTTGTGGTTGACACTATGTGTTATTTTTTAAGTAATTCATCTACTTATGGCTTTAAGAGCATTCACAATGGTGCAAGCCATTTTAGTTCCTATTTTATGCCACCTCACATCCACATTATTAATTATAATAATAATATTAATTTAATTTGAAATGGCTTAACCTCCTAAAATGGCAAAGACAATTTTTGTCTCAAATCTGGTTATTATATAATATAAACATTAGATACAACATGGAGATAGAATAAAAACTATAGCAAAATATGAAAGTGTACAAAATGTTCCATAGACAAGTTAGTGGAAAAAGAATAAGAAATTAGATGGACAATTAGTGGTATGGACAAATTTTATTCAAACCTCTCACATACACATACTTCTCACATACACATAAGGAAATGTCTTAAAAAATTTGCCAGTGCTCTAACAATTCTATTGACTTTGTTTAAACAGTACGTAACTGGACCACGTTGTCAAGAAATATAATGTTCTATTGAAAGAAATGGTTAAAATGTGGAGTAAATCAAACAATACCAATAATTTACAACAAAACAAAAGAAAAAGGGAAATCTGAAGAATAAAATTCATGTTTTCATGGTGCTACACTAATTTTATTATTTTCTTCAAATTTATTGTTGTTATTTTAATATATTTATAGTATTTTTATTCTTTTCATTTTTAGGTAGTTTCTGGATATATTTTAATTACATATTTTGTTTTCAATTAAATAATCCTTTTATTAAAAAGTTTCATAAAAAATAATACTTGCTTATTTTTATTTAAGGTTTTTTTCGATTTTGTTTCATATTTTAAATTTATAACTTAAAATTATTATTTCTTTGAATATTTCTTTTAAAGTCATCGTGGTTAGTGGAAGCTTTTCGTGAAGGTGGTGCTGCTCGACTCGACATCGACATAGTAGTAGGAAGGAAGGATCCACACGTCTCGAGCTATCCCACGCGGTTATCCTATTCCTATTCCTAAACGCTGATTTGTTCCAATTCAACAACTTCCCACTCAATTATAGCCGCAGGAATAAGAAATTAAGAATTAAGAAATGTATAACTATTTTATTTTAAACTTAAAACTGATTAGTGTATATCTAATCTGCCGGTCTATTCTATTTAGTCTGCCGATTAGTATTTTGTGCGAGTGTGTTATAAAAGTGACATTTGCAAAAAGCTTCATATTATTAAACTTTTAATTATTGAAAATTATATTTTAGAATATTGTTTAACTACATGCAACTATTTAGGAAAAAAATATAAGAGGTTAATAACTAATAAACTGTCTGAGGTTTGACCCATGTTGAAATCCAGGTGTCTGTCGTTCAAATTGATTGTCCAGGTTTAGTGTTTGTTGAAATTTGGCGTCTCCGCCTGTTTTTGGGTTAAGTCTAACGGAAGTGTATACGTGAGCTTGATAAAATGGATATCCCAAAAATACCCATCCGTGAAAAATCTGACATTCCGTTACCTAGCGAATTGACGAAGTTACCCTTCCTAGCTAAATCAACAACTATAAGGTTTTTGGGTGGTGGCCGGCCGGAGTTGGGTGGAGGCCGCCGGAGTTGGGTGGTGGTTGTTTTATTTTGACTCTAGGGGTAATTTCGTCACTTCATATTTGGTAGAAAGGGCAATTCTGACTTTTCACAACATTCTGTCAAAATTAACATCAATTTTGGATGGAAAACCAAATTTCAACAAAGTTCAAACCTCAGACAGTCCATTTCAACACTTTAAAGTTCATACACCAGATTTCAACTTAGTCTAAACCTCAGTTAGCTGCACTTTTTTTTTTTTCAAATTTGAATTTCTTTTTAAAGGTTTTTTGTTTTGTTTTACAATCTAGGATTTGAGTAATTTTAGAGTTTATGTTGATTTATATATATATATTTTTTACTTTCTAAAACTTTATTAGATTTTGTAAACAGTGTGGCTGGATGAGAGGAGTAAAATTGGACGAATAGTTTTGTCGAATGGATCATAGTAAGCTAAAATTGGGTTCACACACAACCACTAATTATAACTGTTGACAAAGTGTTCGTCCAATTTAGTCATCTAAGTTTTGTCATCTAAACCGTTCACCAAATTTGGCAAAAAAAAAAAAAAAAAAAAAAAACTGTTCACCAAATCTGCGGTGTTGATGAAGTGGTATTAAAATTCTTTCTCATTAAAATAAGATGTTGTTACGAAAGTATAGAGCTAATGGAAGAGAGAATTTAGAGATGATCTTATTATCACACATAGGAGCCCTTATATAGGGATTACATAGACTTGGGGAGGAAGTAAATTTAATACTAGGAAAGTCTAAATAAGGAATATGGTATATACACGTAATATTGAACATCCACTAAATATATTCATAACACTCCCCCTTGGATGTTCATAAGGGAATTGTGCCTCGTTAAAACCTTACTAGAAAAAACCCATTGGGATAAAATTCTAGTGAAGGAAAAAGAGTACACAATTATGGATCCCTTTTGTAAGCTGCCTCGTTAAAAACCTTACCAGGAAAACCCGATGGGATAAAACCTTGGTTAAGGGAAAAAGAGTGCAGCGATGTAGATTCTCCCCCTGATGTTGACATCGCGTAATTTCATTAAGTCGACGCAATCCAATCATGTTCGCCAATATTCCAGATGTCGCAGTCGATAAAGCCTCCTTGAAAAGATCCGCTAGATAGTCATATGAAAAAATTCGTTGGATGAAGAATAACTTGAGGCGAATGTGTTTTGTATGTCTCCTTTGATATAACAAACTTCAACTCGAGCTATATAACCTGCATTATCTTCGTATATACAAAATAATGATACAATATATCCAACATTCTTGGAAAAAATTTCATGCTAGCATTTTCAATCCTTCTAGGATTTTCACTTTAATTCGTGTTGATAACGTGTTACGAAAGTATAGAGCTAATGGAAGAGAGAATTTAGAGATGATCTTATTATCACACATAGGAGCCCTTATATAGGGATTACATAGACTTGGGGAGGAAGTAAATTTAATACTAGGAAAGTCTAAATAAGGAATATGGTATATACACGTAATATTGAACATCCACTAAATATATTCATAACACTCCCCCTTGGATGTTCATAAGGGAATTGTGCCTCGTTAAAACCTTACTAGAAAAAACCCATTGGGATAAAATTCTAGTGAAGGAAAAAGAGTACACAATTATGGATCCCTTTTGTAAGCTGCCTCGTTAAAAACCTTACCAGGAAAACCCGATGGGATAAAACCTTGGTTAAGGGAAAAAGAGTGCAGCGATGTAGATTCTCCCCCTGATGTTGACATCGCGTAATTTCATTAAGTCGACGCAATCCAATCATGTTCGCCAATATTCCAGATGTCGCAGTCGATAAAGCCTCCTTGAAAAGATCCGCTAGATAGTCATATGAAAAAATTCGTTGGATGAAGAATAACTTGAGGCGAATGTGTTTTGTATGTCTCCTTTGATATAACAAACTTCAACTCGAGCTATATAACCTGCATTATTTTCATATATACAAAATAATGATACAATATATCCAACATTCTTGGAAAAAATTTCATGCTAGCATTTTCAATCCTTCTAGGATTTTCACTTTAATTTTGCTATCAAATTAGCCACCCAAAACGGCTATAAATAATTCATATGTGAGACGCATTTAAAAAAAATTTATGTACTGTCAACGTAATAATATAATTGAAGGTGATTGCTCCACTAAATGATCCATATAATAATTGCCAGGATTCTGCATATAACATTTGTACCACAGGTTGTGCGTATCTTACGACACAATTTATTTATGCGGGAAATAATTTGTATCCACTGGCTTCCACCTTCTGCATTTTTCATGTTAATACTTACGTCTTTTCATACTTTGGCCAATCATAATATTTGTTTAACATATTGAGGTCAAGATCCTCGACTCCTCGTCTTGTTTTATGATTTCACTCATGAATAATATTCAAAACTGTTGTCGACAACTTGATATTCTCGGTTCCATCATTTTCCCATTAACGACATAACTCATCGAGATCTCTTTATTTCAATTATTTTCAGGTACCTGAACCACTTCTGGGGTTTCATAATTAGTTACGTCTTTACTTATTTTGAGAAATCACCTCCATAATAAGACCATATTTATCTTGCTCCATTATTTATTAAAAAATTCTTAGGAACCAATATCGCACGCTTCAGGCGTGAGTTATTTTTCATTATAATCTGTCCAATCAGGACATTTCAAATTGGAGCATTTGCAGCTGTTACTTGACTTATGACTTTCTGGGTCTCATAAAGTCACTTATTGGTAGTATTTGAAAATGCTTTTCTCTTTGAACTTCAGGTTCATATTCTCATTGTGCGAGGATCTAAATGAGATAATAACAAATTTTTTTCAGTCAATCTCTTTTCTGCCAGCTGCTTCTTTTCTCCCCCTAATGTTGGGAAAAGTTGTTCACCAATGACAATCAACAATTCTTGCTTTAAATATATATCAGTCATTGTTCTCAATAAATTGTTTATAACCAACATATTTTCCCCAACATTCCAGACCCATCTTAGTGCGTTGCGTTGGAGCAATTCAAATATATATCGCACTTCATAAAATTCATAAATGGGGAATTAATCTTTTGACTAAAAGTTTTTGTAATGGGGAGAACTGCCATTTAAAATTGGCTTGATGCGCAATTATACTGCTGCTTGCATAATAACATGCATTTACACTCAATTTGCTCTAATTGGTGGCAATTTAGCTATTTAATTGGAGGATCTTTGTAACTTTCATGCTAAACTGCAAATCTAGATATGTAATTGTCTGAATCTTGTAGTAAATATCAACTTTCAATATCATCATCATTCTTTATTACATAATCTGGAGATTTGCAAATTCATAATCAACGCACATGTGACCATATTGTAGATGCATCTTTCAAAATAATATATCGGTCCACATGGCAGGTGAACGGGCCCATATTCACCTTTTATAATTTCCATAAATAAAGGGATTTTATCCCAAACTCGGTTGATGATGATCACATAATTAATTTTCCTTTGAGAGCAAGTATTGTAATGATTTTTGGAGAATCTTCAGGTTCTTCCAAGTAATTTCTTACGCAACATAAGTGATCCGGAATGGACTGTAACCGGTCACGCCAAATATTGTATTATATGGGTAAAACTTCTGGTTTACCTCAATGCACCAGTAAACTTTAGGTTTAACTGATATGTATATCTTTCGTATTTCCGTAGGAGATATGTCATGTATCTCTTGTAACATAATCCGCATATTGTTATTTTATTCATCGTCATCATAATGATGATTGCGGAGTAATCAATTCTTTATAATAAGAAATAAATATAAAGTATATGAAAACATATAAATAATAATAATAATAATAATCGGAACACCAACCTACTCCCAGCTCAAAACGAAAATAACTAATCCAAACGGCAATTCGAATCCAATCAGACTAATTAAAGGAGCCAAATTAAAATAGAAGGAGAGTTTGTGACCATAGGCGAGTCTGTAAAGAAGCTCCATGTGAACCGACGACCTCTTTGAAATAAACGTTCATATTCTGCCAAGACAAATAAGTTCATGAGTGATATGTATATCTAAACATAGAAATGAAATTCATAAATTAATAAGTCAAACAAAATCAAAGAATCGAGAGTGATGGCATCTTGTTGATGAATTGTGCATGTGGTGGCTCTATCTCTTTAACTTCTTCACTGAGATATTGCAGCACCAGAAAACGTTGTTGAGGTTTCAGTGACGACAACGATTCGGAAGAATAGGAGAATGAAAAACTTGGTTTTCTCAATTCGAGACTAGTCTTCTAAGGAATGTTTGGAACGGTAGGTAGGCTTCTAAAAGTCGGTTGTTTTTTTGAGCGATTTCGTGCTGATAACGTGTTACGAAAGTATAGAGCTAATGGAAGAGAGAATTTAGAGATGATCTTATTATCACACATAGGAGCCCTTATATAGGGATTACATAGACTTGGGGAGGAAGTAAATTTAATACTAGGAAAGTCTAAATAAGGAATATGGTATATACACGTAATATTGAACATCCACTAAATATATTCATAACAGATGTAATTTTTTTCAACTTTTGGGTCATGTTTATACTTTATAGTCCTCTCAATAGGAACTGATAATTTGACCCCAAAAAAAATTTCGTAACCGAGAACATAGCGACCGAAATTTATATCATTTTTCCTTCTTACCTTATTTCCTCACGTGGGCCGGTTCCATTGGGCCTTTATAGTCAGACAACTATAGTTAATAGTTTGGGTCCAAGTTTTGGGTATCATCAAATTTTTTTTTTGGCCAAATGGGTATCATCAATTACAACGAAAATAATCATCATAAAATAAATAACCATATTTACAAACTGGCCACTGCCCTGTCAACATAAGAGTTCAGTAATCTTATGGCTTATTTCGAGCAACCATCAACATATGGATCCATTCTAGGAAATACGGTTTTATTCCACACCACCTGCTGCTGCAACGTCAAACAAGAAAATTCAGATTCCCAATAAACTTGCATCAAGAAATGCCTTATGCCATCAATCACAGCTATCACAGAAGAAAAAATAGATGCAGAAAAATAAGCCAATTCATTGATGTTTGTATCCCGAAAGTGGTATGCATTTGAAGAACGAACCCCGTACTTGTTCTTCTTCAATTCGCTTTGGTTTTTGGAGGAGCAGCTTTGAGCATTTCAATGACAGGAGTCTTCACATCCCTGAGAAACAAACCATTGCAAATTTGAACAACTGCTCATTAGAAGAAACCAATTCATTGTATCAATGTCTTACTTTCTTTCTTCTACTCGGCGAGTGAAGGGAATACGTAGCTTGAAGCTACTTCCTTGACAAGTTGCCTGAGATAACCAAAGGCGTGTCAAATCAGCAGCAGGCTCAAACGAATAGAGTCAATTTTGAAAACCGATCAAATAAAATACTTGAGCATGATTGTAATTCTGATACAAAGATGGATTACCGAACAAAAAAAAGCGACTTCAGAAAAACAAAGAAGGGATTGAATTCATGCCTTGACGCGGAAGCCTAAGCTGTCTATATCCAGCATGAAAACAGAGTCCACCTGGGAGAGAAATCATAAAAAGAGAAACTTTTATCAAATCTTTCATTAAGCAATTAATTAGTTTCGTAGATGTTTAAGAGATAATTTTACTGACTGGAATTGAAGTCCAGTGTCGCACAATGACTTTTGTATCTTCAGCATGATCTCGGTTCATATGAGACTGATAAATAAAGAAAAACAATCTTGTTAGGAAACAACCAAGGTATTGCAATTTGCAAATCAATTACGATAACATTACTAGAATTAGACGGAGACTATAAGTTGTCAATACCGAAACAGGTTTAGAAAATTGGCTATTGGATCAATTTTGGCAGCCTTGAACTCTTCTTCTGCAGGGAACTCTGCAACACCAAAAGAAAAATCGATTTTAAGAGGGAGAAAGAGAGCTTCGTACTCAATCGTAAAAGTAAAACTGACCTCCAGAACGTAACAAAGTTGTTGCGACCCCAGAAACATATCTCACAACTTTGGGTTGGATCCGCACAAATTTGAAGTCATCATCAAAGTCAGCCTTCAAATTCACATTTCATTTAATAGAATACATTCATGATTTGAGACTAGGTAAACTGCACTTAGCATAGCAGAGAAAAAAAAAATACCCAGAATGCATTGGGATGCTTCGACAGATATGCAGCACGTATAGACTCTTTATCATTTTCAGGGATCTGCATCATTGATGATTTAGCAACTTGTAATATAAACAATATATATCATCACAACAATCAATTGGAGAAGGAGTTTAAACCCACGGCCACAGCATCACCATGTATAGTAAGCACCAAATCAGTCCTATCCTCGGGATCTCTAGCAACAAGCAATGAACATTTGGGATTTTCCAACAGGTCCTGTTTAGGGTAATGGCATCAGAGGATTTTTTCCCCCCAAAATAGATAAGCAAGAAACTATAGGCGAACTCTAAAAATATCCAGTTAGCACTTAGAAAAAGATAATTACCAAATTATTTCTACAGAAAAACAGATAACTCTACTGCAAACCCTAATTCCGATACAGAACTCTAAAAAATATACAATCAAAGTACAAACCTTTGAGTGATATGAAAGGTTGCTGATTGCAATTATTGGAGATCCATCTGGATCACAAGCAAAATCAACCATTGAACCTGATGGGTAATCGCTGAGCTTCTGCAAGTGAAAGCAAGTATTGTGAGATCACAGTAATCAGCTACGAACCCTAAATTGCATTTGGCCAAAAAAAACCTAAATTGCATTAAAGATCCTTCATTTTTCTTTTCTTCTTTGATCATAAGATTCTTTTACCAAATTAGTGTGTTCCAAACGATAATCAAATTAATTACTAAGATCAAAGGAATACCCACATGAGAAAATGTCGAGAGCATGCCCCATAAACTATGATCAAGTATGGTCCGAACTTCCTCAATTGGTGGAAGCCTTGTGGCCTTTTTCTGCAATATTCATTCATAGAGTATCGAAAAGTGAGAACTTGTTGAATTCCCCACCAAATATTACAGTACAAAGATCATAAAGTAAAAACCCACCTCGTGAGCTTGAATTAAGTCGAACAAGTCATCAGTTTCATCTCCTCCGGAAAAAGTCTGCAATTACCAGTAAGAGAGATTGATTCATTCATAATCAACTCGCCGCAAATATAGCTCAAAATCAATATCATCATCAAAATCCAAGAAAAGGTGGGTTTTTTATCTGATGACGTCAGAACAGTAGAAGTACCTGACTCTGAGCTGGAGATTCAGCTGAAGAAGCCATGGATGGATGGGAGGCGAATCGCAGAGAAAGAACAGTATCAGAAACGGTAGAAAGAGAAGAGAGATTGATTTGCCGGCCTCGTAAGAGCGTTTATTAGGAGGTTGACAAAGGAGATAGCCAAATCAACTTATCTTCGCTTCCTTACCAAACCAAGCTCCAAAGCTACAGCTCAACTACCCGTTAAATGATTACTTTCGAGTATTCTATGGTCACTCTCTGGTATTTCGAATGAAGAACCATGATAAGCTGCTAAAAGCAATAATTCATACTCCAATCTACTCTTTCATTTTTTTTAGCTTCAATTACATTCGATATCTGTTCGGATGAACCAATTCTATATCGAAATCGCACGATTTAGATCACTTTTGACTCGAGAAGAGATCGAAATCAATTGATTCTACCCTAAACTGTTTAATACATGATCCACATTCATAACGGACGCAAAATCCGACATTTTCAATCGGAGTGCAAATCTTCGGGATCTCTGGAGGAGTCGGAGTCGTAATAGGAGAAGGAAGACGATGAGGCCGAGGTGGTTTCGTCGCCGGCGGGAAAGAGAATGCATGCCCAGGCAGAGAGAGCGACGCGTCGGGCGTGTTGGAATGGGAGGCAGAAGAGGAGATGCAAGACTTGGTCGCTCGGCAAGCCCTCCGGGTTGCACGCTATGTATTGGCAGAGATTCGCCGATACATTCGCCACCGTCACCACCAGCGAGCTGTTTAGTACCATCTCTTTCTCCTGCTCTTTCTATGTCGGACTAGAATAGACGACTGGCCTAATCTCCGTCTCCTCTCTGTCTTCACTGTTTGTAGTTTTTTTGTCGCCTACTCTGAAATGGGAAAGCGACCCGCTCCCGCCATTGGAACGCGTATCCAGAGCTCTGCCTCGGCGTCGATTTGTAGGTATTTGGAATTTGGAGATTATATCTTTTCTTCTTTATCGTTGATCCTTCCATAAGCCGTTCATATTCTGAAGAAAAAAATAATAATAATAAAGAATAGACACGTGTATCAAATTTTAAACATGTGTACTTAAAATTAAAAATTAAAGAAGTTAGAACAGTCATCGATTCGTTGGATAATCTACTAAGCTTTCATCACAATATATTCCATTAATGTGACGATTCTAATATGTGTGGTTATGAAAGATACAATAAAGACAATATCACATTCAATAAGAAGGAAACGATCGTACATATATAAGTACTTGTCTAATTATTAAGAACGTTGTGCATGTTTACCATCGGGAATGATACGTATGTAGTATGTAATTAGTAATATAAACGATGGTAGTAACAAATCAATGTGACATTTTTTTTTTAATAAATAAAATAAAGAGAGCATATTACACGCATGTAGTACATAGCATGTAAATGATAATGAACTTTCATTAAAACAATACTAAACGTCTTTAAGATTTAAAATTGGAGAGACTATATTGAAATTTAATATCACCTTATGGAATATTTTATTTTATATGATAAAATTTAAATGTGAAGAGACGTGACTTTTGAGAGGGTTATTGAGATTTTTATAGATCTAGTAGATTATTGTAAAATTTAAATGTGAAGAGACATGTCTTTTAGGGGGTGAGGGTCATTGAGACTTTTATATATGTAGTAGATAGATATATAAATATAAATGGTTGGATCTTAACATTCAGACTATTGGACTCCGTCGTTAGCAATATTTGCAAGAAAGAAGGGTGGAATTTTGCCTACTATTTCTTTATACGTTCAGAGTAGTATATAGTTTGTAAAAATGAGAATCTTAATAAAGGAGTGTGTAAAATTTACTATTTTTTATAAGAGACGTTTACCGCCTCTATGGCGATTATTACTTGATGTGGAGGGTTTTTGTTGTAACAGTGACAACTTGATTTCTTATTGGCTGAAACATGCGATTGTAACTTATCAGGTGGTGACAAGTAGGCTGTCACTTAAGGGTGTGGTGACGAGTAGGTTGCCAACTATTCATGATAACAAATAGTTTGCCACCTAAGAATGTTGATAGATAAGTCACTAACCATTATGTTGATTCTGATGAAGTCGACTTTTCGATGTTTATCATGAAAGGTTAGTCCTGGTAAGTCAACTATCGACTTAAGGTAATAGTGTCGCTTTGTTCTTCAGGTGAGTAGGGAACTTCGACTCCAGACGTCACCTAAAAAGAGATTGTTGCCGAGATTTTTATTTGTAGGGGTCCAACATAAGTTATAATAATGAAGACCAATGACTTGAGTACTTTAACCATGTTGATATTGTGTATGGTTGAGCATGTCACCTCTTAACAAATATATTAGGCATTCAATCCCCGCTGAAATACTGGGAAATGAGAAATATTCAAGTTCAACACTTTACGTCTTGCCGGCAATGTGAGTGGGCCTTAATTTAGGTGTCTAGTAATCATGCTACGAATGCTGCCCTCTAGATGTCAAACCTTAGGACCACTCCGCGGGAAAGACCACTCTGCGGGAACCAAGATGTGAGAATCTTGGACCACTTCGCGGGAAGAAAAAAAAAACTGAGTGCTACATAGGAATTTTTTCGTGTGACGTGTATGGTGCGAGTGTACATTAGTTTAGGGTGTGGACGAACATGTTGCATATGTTGCCATCCAGATATGACCTCCCCTAGGACCACTCCGGGAAACAAAACAAAATGGCCGAGCAGTGAGCACTACATAAATATTTCTGTTTTTTTTTTTTTTTTTTTTTTTTGCGGGATGTAGTCAAAATTTTCAAGAGGACGACGTCATCCATAATATACTTATCACGTATAAATAATAATCACTTGGATGGAACAAATTACAGGAATAAGATGCAGATTATGAATATACTACAAAGTATTTTACATATTCAAATTATCAATTTGATTGTAATAAATTAAAAAAGGTTAATAGAACATCCTCTTTTCTATAAAACTCAATATGCAAATACCATTATGCAATTTTAATTTTGTTATGAGTACTATTAGGAGTGAAATTACTTAGATCTAAAAAACTTGTAACTAATTTAGAGGTAGGCTAATTTATTTTATTTTATTTTATTTATAATAAAACCCCGCACTTCGAGCGTCTTTCAAAAGTGCAAATTGAATTTTGGATTGCATGCGTAAATGCAAATTAGGGTCTTTCTACTATGCTCCACAAGCACCATGTTTGTGATACTCATTTTTTATATTTTTCTATTACTTTAAAGGTGAATCCCATAAGAAAATTGTATGATACAAATATCATGTGTAATTAATTTTATTTTTTAATATTTTTTCATACTTTTAAAATTTTATCTATGTTATAACTATGTCCACCCTAGTAGTAAAAAAAGCAAAAATATGGTCACAAGCATGGTAGAAAACCGGCAAAACCCCTCAAATTATATTGAGTTTTTTTTAATAAAGAATGTGATAAATATTGCAAAAGGTTATAGACATGTATGTTGTTAGAACGTGCCACATAATGGTTAAATTAACATTATTATCGTTAAAATATATTAAATGAACATTATGTTTGTGATATTGATAATTTTTTAATAGAATAATCAATATAGTTTTCAATTTATTATGCACTTGAAAGTTTAATTTACCTTGTATTAAGATAAAAAGTTCATTTATTTTTTTGCAAGAAGTCGGAGATTGGTCTATTTTTAAGGGTTAAGAACTTAATCACAGTCTCAAATTTGTATCATGTTCCTTTTAGGTGTTACATGTTTAAATTGTTGCTAATAAGTGACCCATATTTCGTTTTCGTTGTTTTTAGGTTCCCCGCCAGTTTTTTTTTTTTTTAAAAAAAAACTTGAAGGATTTGAATATGGTTGTTCTTATATTCGTGTATATTTAAGCAAATTAAATTAAACGGAACCTCAATTTGCACAAGTTCTTCAATTTCACTATATGTACACAAATCGACATAAGTTAAATGGAAGCAGAAGTACCATTTTGTACTTTTCTTTTATTTAAACGTTATTATTGTTGAATTTTATGGGGCAAATAGACCAAAGTTCATCAAATTTAATAGAAAAACGGACGGAAAATCAAAACAACAAAAAGAAATTTGGGACAACTAAAAGCAACATGGTGCAAACTTTGGAATGTGATTAGATTTTTAGCCCTTTTTAAATTAACCCTAAGGGGGTGTCTAGATGAGCGTAATGTGGGATGTAGTCTCACCTTACATACAAGTTACGATGTTTGGCAAACTAAACAATGTAACGAACATTGTAATCTGAAGTCAATTGTAATATGAGATTACGTCTAAACTTCATTCACTGTAATGTTAGATTACTTCTAAGATTCCAGAGTGTTTATTATGTTATTATAATTTATCAAATACCATCTTTGGCAGATCTTGTGATTGGGCAAGTTGAAGAAATGTGCAAAGTATGGATTGAACATGAGATGTATTAAACAAAAAAAATATAAAGTTTAATAAATAAGTTAGTTGTTCTCAAAATAAATATTCGTTTAAATCTTATCATATTAAGATATAGTATACTTTCATAATAATAATAATAATAATAATAATATAATTACATTACAAAATATATCAAGCAATGTAATCTAATATTACAATCAATATTCCAACAAAATCAAACATTGCAATCTAACATTACATTTCATAGTTTATATACTTATAATCTCATTTTTTTTTAGTAATCTCACATTATATCTATTCAAACGCACACTAAAGGGTATTAGTGGATCTTGACATAGTTAATAATAAAAACCATAAGGTCCATAACCATGTAATATGGTATATAATATCGTGCACTGCCTCCATCAATCAAATGTTTCAAATTCGAGTCATATGAACAGAAAAATGTAGAACTTTACTAATGTAAAACTTTACACCTGGTGAGAGCGGTAATTATTTTAGAGTAATACACATCGTGAGAAAAACATAGTTTAAAGCAAAATGAATTTTTATTCGAATTTTTTCTATACACACAAAATATTAGTCATTTTAGACTCACAAGCTTGAAAATTTGTTGAGTCAAGATTATCAATTTTGATATGTAACTTAATGAAATAAGCTTATATTTTTAAAAATGGTTAATAATCTGGGAGAGGTCTGAAGATTGACTCTTGTGAATTTGAGAGGTCTGAAGATTGAAATGGTGATAACAGAGGTCTGAAGTTTTGACTTGTAGATAATAGAGGTCTCCGTTAGTTTTTTCCGTTAAAACTGACAGAAGTTGGTCATGTGCATAGCATGTGACCAGAAATAAAATAAAATTCCAAAAATACCCTTCTTGCATCTCACATGATTGAATGAAAAGACGAAAATGCCCTTAAGTCAACCACCCAACTCCGACCACCACCACGACTCAGGCCTACCGCCCAAATCCGCCGACCACCACTCACAACTCCGACGACCGCCACCAAACTCCGACGACCGCCACCACGGCCCAAATCGGAGCCACCGGCCCCAATTGGACCCAAATCGGGGCCGGTGGCTCCGATTTGGGCCCAATTGGGGCCGTGGTGGCGGTCGTCATAGTTTGGTGGCAGTCGTCGGAGTTGTGAGTGGTGGTCGCCGGAGTTGGGTGGTGGCCGGCCGGAGCCGTGGTGGTGGCCGAAGTTGGGTTAGGTTTAAATTATGGACAGGGGTATTTTTGTCATTTCATCTTTATATTAATTAAACTTTTTATTAATTCAAATATTAAAAAATGGTATTTTTGACATTTCATGCGGTTCTGTTAAATTTAACAGAAAATTTGGACGGAAAACCTAAAAATCACAAAGTCCAAACTTCAGACCTTAGTTATCACCATTTCAATCTTCAGACCTCTCAAATTCACAAGGGCCAATCTTCATAACTCTCCCAGGTTATTGACCATTTTAAAAAAAATTATATTATATAAAGTTAATATATAGATTAATTACTTACGTTTGCCAATGTGACCGTTTAGTTCAAACGTTCGCTTTTTAGTTAACTATATTCTCAAACGTGACAGTTTAGTTACATTTTAATGAAATTTCAAAAAAAAAATATTCTTTATGATCATCATCAAGTTCTTTTTTCAATTTTTTCTTTTCTTTTACAAAAAACATTCTAAACTCTGCTAGGGTTCAGATTCGAACTCATCAGTTGTGCTGGGTTCCAATCGAACCCGATGTTTATTTAATAAAAAATTGAATTGTCGAAGAAAACTATGAATACGATGAAGAACACGAAGAACACAACGATAAACACTTGAATTTATTATTGATAATACAGGTATAGTAGTAATTTTATATCCATTTAATCACATAAGTGACTTAAATGAAACAAGTTTGACATATTGGATCATATTTCAAAACGTAAGTAACCATTAAGTAACCAAACCAGTAATTAACCCTATTATATATAATAATTAGTACTGAAGCTGACGCTCATAAGTAAAAATAACAAAATGCTTGATGAACACCTACTATTACTACTAGTTAAGAAGATGCAGCAGCTCTGGTGATGTTACAACACATGATACATGCTTCTTTCTTGCAGTAATTACTTAGTATGTCTCGACAATATGAAATGTAATTGTATCTACCACCGTACATGCCACTGGAGAGAGTACTGGAGAGTACGTAGATCAAACAGAAACCAAAAGACTTACCCACACACACACGGATATGGATAATAACAGACAGACAATTCACGTTGTTGTTTTACAACAAATTGCAGCAGCAACAACTCGCTTGTCGAATTCCATACACAAAACAATTAATGGCTGGCTTGCTTGCTGGGATTAAGATGAGAGATGAGATCTGCTACCCCATTATTTTACATTTACTCTGCCCTACATTCTTTTCACTCTCGAAGCACTAATCCCTTTCTTTTGATACTATTATTAGTAATAATAATGCCGGCTTCGAGAATCAGTCTCTACAGAAGCATCTCGGCTCGGAAGCTCGAGGGCTCCTTTCGGAGTTGTCAATGATGCAATCCCCGATTAGCATACGGTTCGCCCGTAACAAATGGATGCAATGTAGAGATTCTTCGACCACTTTTCCTGCCATTTTATTAAAAAAAAAAATCATTTTTCCTGCAAATAGTCGTGTCATAAATTGCCAGCTCTATTCTTGATGCCTACCTTTACATGTGTACTGGGAAATGCAGAAGTTCTTAGGGTTTCTTGCGTTTCATCCATGACTTTCCTCTTCGGGATGCTCAAGATGAAAGCTGCTTGGTCGGAGGTTGCAGCCATGGCTGTTATCCGGTACCCATTCTCCCACCGCCTGTGTATTCCCTCACTCGGGTACAAAAAGTCGAGCTCCACAACCTTATGTAAAAAAATATATTACTTGAGCAAAAAGTGCAAAAAGAAAAAAAATTTGCACTTTGACAGCATCATAGCCTAAATGAGCTAATTCAAGTACCTGGTCAGAAAACCCGGAATTTCGGGACATAACAACACCCCAACGACTTCCCGCGGTTGTCATTGAGGTCACATGGAATCCTTCCTTCCACTTCTTATTAATCCACTTGAAAGGGAAGGACTCACTCACTTTGTAGGACTGTTGGGTGTATGGAGTTCCTGCAAAAGTTACATACTTTAGCCATCAAAAGTGCCCTTCAACACCAATTAGGCGGTCGTCAACAAATTTAAGATTTTGAGTATGTTTCTGATACGATCCCGGATTTTGAGAGAACTAGAACAAGAGCACATGTTCTATTCTGATTAGCTCATTTAGCTTGGTGTAAACACCAGGTTCACCCAAAAATTAGCACATGAACTTCATGACAAACTTAGAGGACTTTCCTGCATAATTGCCTTCAAAGATCTCAAAACAAAACTTGAAGTTGACATGAGACTCACCCTTGGACATGACGACCAAGGAACTTCCATTAACCGAACCGGCAACCGAGCTAATGTAATAGTTCTTCTCCCACTGTTCCATTATCCAATCCTAAAAAACACGCATAAAGAACTTCAGTGTTACTAACTCTATCCATGTTAAGCAAATATCAGTTTACGGAATGTTCATAAACCATGCAAAATTACCTTGTGCAGAAAGACAGTAGACAACTCGTAGACTTGAGAAGTAAAACCTGTTCCGGCATCCATAATCAGAGCCCACAGATTTGCTGCAGATGCCACACAGCTGATAAATAACCCGTCCTCGTTTCCCTTGTCTACATGTTGGTTTAATCTTATGTCTGCTACATTGTAATGGTATCTGCAAGAGGAAGAAAAAGATTCATGCAATATTCACTCAAATTTATAAGCTTTATCCGCTATCTTTATATATCAAACAAAGCTAAACATACATTACTAGCACAAAGAGGTAGTCTTTAAACAACAAACATTTTAACACAAATTTCTGGTACAAGAGATTGGTCATACCTCTGCTTCATTGGACGACGTGCATTGTAAACTGAAATCCATTGAGTTGCTGGACTGCCCATGCGTATCTTCTTCTTTGGTTGCTCATCTTCGTCTACATTTATCACCATTCTTCCTCTCTTTTGTCCAACCTACATACGTAGAATATGAATCCAAATTAAACATGCTACAGATTTTAATTCCAACATTAATGTGCAACCTTTGCTTATTTTTTCATTCAAAAAGAGAAAACAGATCACTACCTTTAGTGCTCCATCAATTCTGATAGGTCTCAGCTGTGTGCAAGGTTCAATAAGGCTGTCAAAGAGTGATATGAGTTTGGAATAGTTTGGCTCTTCATCAAATTTCATGTTGGTGACAGCTTCAAGAAACAGCTTGAATGGAGCAGGACAAAAGCAACACATCATCTCAGGGGATGTCCCCATTTTCTTCTTACAAACAAGAAAACTCTTATTATCTCCCTGCCAAAAAATAAAACAGAAAAATTAAGAGGTCTGTCAGATGCAATAATATTGTGAATTTAATGGAGGGTTCTTGAAATTCCTATTATACGTGGGCATTTGAACTGGAAGGGAATCAACCATTTCTTTAGACCAAATTGAAATTTGCAAGTTTAGCCATAACTCCTTAAATAAATAATCAATAAACAAGGGGTTGGGAGGTATTACCAGAAATCCCTCCCTTTAAATGTTGTCCAAATAAAGAATTCTAATTCTTTAATTCCCCCTCTTTTTCCATCTATTTATCCTTCATTTCCCTTGATATATATATATATATATATACCATCCACATATGTATATATAAGTGCCATGAAAATTCACCTGATACCCTTGCCATGGTAATCTTCCTTTAAGGAGGAATATTAGAGTATATGCTAATGACTCAAGATCGTCTCTTCGACTTCCAGTCCGCCCCAAATGAGCATGAACACTTGCATATCTTATTGTTCCTCTGCCAAAAAGATATTTGAAATTTAAATATGCAAATGGAAGTGTAGAAAAAAAAAGGAAGTTCTTTTACAATTTACAAACCTAAACACGTCAGGTCTCTGATCATAATCAACATGCAGCCCTGATGATGCATCCTTCCATCTAGAGGCTGAAACAAGAACATCAATTTTACACACCACATCTACTATACACATGCAGAAATGATACTTGAAATGACACATTAAACAATATTATCTACTAGTGCAAATGTCCCAAGAAAGAAGAAGATTTCAACCAAAAGATCCCTTTTTTTAACTGAAACACCCAATCCAAAATCAATAGATATAGCTTATCAATGCAGGTATACCAAGAAAAAATGAATTTCAACAAAAAGATTAATTTGTTTGGGAAGTTTCTATACCCAATCCAAGATCAATAAGATAGAGCTTCTTCTCCTCAGGAGATCCAGGCAACCCAAGCAAAAAATTCTCTGGTTTCACATCTCCATGCACAAACCTGTTTGAGGAAGGAAAAAATAGTTAAAATTTTGCATTTTTAGCTGCATTTATTGACATCACTTGGAAACTAATAATTTTACCCTTTCATATGCAGCTTTTCAAGTATCGATATTGCTTCCACAGCAAAGCATGCCGCCATGTTTGGTGACATCCTGATATTTTAAGACACACACCATTAGAAGACAATGTATCAAGAAAGTTATTAAGAGCATTAATGGATAATGAATACGGGAATGATAGGGCAACAAAAAAAAATCTTACGATTGTCCTAGAGAATTCCAAACATCCCAAAGACTAGGGCCTAGAATGTCCATCACCTAAAGAAATATCATAAATAGAATAGAATCAGATGACTATAAGTGAATTCCCAAAATACTAAGAAGCGCCAACACCAAGTCTTACCAGAATGTAGAAATCCCCTTGGCGACCTTTGAAATGAACCCAAGGAATTCCGTAGCATCCATTGAGGGAACTAAATAATTGCAGAAAGCAAGTGGAAATTAATAGATACCCAAATGCTAAACAATTTATGATAGTAGAGATTATATGATAGTATGAAAGAAAAGAATATGAATATGAAATGGAAAATATTTTACGTACTTGTAAACTTGCCACTCATACGGAGGGCCATAGTTGCAACCTTTGCTATTTCGATGCTCAAACTTTAATGCTACCTGCAGTAGACAAATTATCACACATTTTATTATAAAAATATATACTAGTTATTACAACCAAGCTGCGGTCTTTAAAAAATTGATACCTCTACTGCATCCGGTCCTGTCCTGTCAGTGCCACCGTTAACCCTCCTACCGACATAAACTTGGCCAAAACCACCTTTACCCAACTTCCTCTCAGTCTTATATACAGGAGAATTACCCACTTGGACCTGAACCAAGCACAGGATTTCACGATTAAGTCAAAAGCAAAGTCACATTCCATTTAAAACATCATATCTGTTCTCCAATCCATCAATATATTCGATTAGAGTAGACCTAGTATGCTATCAAATATAATAACTATCATCAAGTACAAGTCTTGTACATTTATCAAAGAGAAATGATTAAACTTGTACACAATTAAGTGATCATGGACAAAGAGAGTTTTCTCCTGTATGAGTGGATGAATCTTCTATGCACAGCTTTTGATGGTTTCCCATTTTGTAAATCTTGCATTTTTAGGTGCTGCATCAACTAAAATACTACCATTATCATTCAAAAAGTTAAGTTTGAGCAATAATTGTATTCTAAAAACCATCATTAGAACGATACAAAACCAATGTTTAATAATGTTGATCTTAATCGATTAAGTAATATGCAATTGAGTGGCCAAAAAAAAAGTAATATGCAATTGTTCTGTGAATCAAACTTCAAATATAGAAGGAAAAGGTGAAAAGCAATAGCTATACCCTCTCTGGAACGGGACTCGTCATGCTCTCATCCTCAACTGCCACAACTTTTTCACCACTTCCGCCCTCCATTGCGATATCTTTGTCAGCAACCACTTCCACCTGATTAATAGCAGGGTTTGCAACTCTTAGAGCTGCAGCTTCAGGAATAACCTCACACGGTTCTTGATCCAAGTCAGTAATTCTAATGCCTCTTCCTCTACCGCCTCCTCTACCACCACCAGTCTGTCTCTTCCCTACAGCTGCATTAGCGCCTCTTCCTCTCCCACCTCCACCACCTCTTCTCCTTGTTCTAGTTTGTGGTGGTGGTGCTGCACAATCCTCAGCTTGTTCAAAGGGTTGTGGAGAAGGTTGAATATTATCCAGACGCTTTGATCTTCGGGCTCCACTTCGCAACTCAGGCATCCTCAACCCATGCAAATCACATTCAACTCGGTTCCACCCTCTGTCCTTCTAATTCCTGCTATTATTCAAAAACCAAGCTTCAGAATTTGCTAGTTTCACAAGATATTTGGTCACAGATGCAATAGAAATAATTCCTTTTCCACAAATTAGAGATTTTTGAAACAACACAATAGTACAATACCATATTAGAAACGAACTCAAGCTTTTAACGAGACAATCAGAGATAAGAAACACTGAAAAAAGCCATAGATTACTCCAGAATATGCATTGACAACTCAGGGAGATGTCTCAAATGTCATTTACCAATATAAATAAAATCTTATTGTTTTCATTCCCTAATAAAGTATAATAATTATTTTTGAAAAACAAATTTTGCTCATGAAAAATGCAAAGGCTAACAGTTTGAACAAAAACAGCACAAAAGGAGCAGTTTTTGTGCCTGAAAACAAATTGAACATCAACAGCAACACAATCGGCCGCCGATCGTCAAACAGAAACACAAAATAGCAATAGGGTGCAATCCGATGATGAAATAAGCTGATATAACAGCTGAAGAGGCAACTTACGGATCGATCCTCGGGAACCGCAAAGAAGTGACGATCGGGGTAAAGGAGGACCAGGAATCGGCGCATTCCAGACGACGGTAGGATCAAGAGCTCAGATCTTTTTGTTTCTGGTCACTGTGCAGAATAGGCATGTACGAAGAAGAAAAACATGTGGAGACTCTGCATTATTATCTATCCATCTTCCCTTGTCCGAAGGAAAATATAAAAAGGCTTTTCTTGCGTTTGCGATAAAGTAATAGCAGCGAAAGCTTCGCTATAAAAATATGTATGGTAGAACGAACGACACTACATACAAGGGTTGCAACGCATTTTATACATCATCATCGCTGATAAATTTTGATGATATGAAAGAAATCTAATTTGAAAATGTTTTATCATTTCTATTTCCAAAAATGGGAAAAGGAAAACATAAAATAAATAGAAATAAAATGCGTCTCGTGTTGTGTTTTATGGTGTGTTGCTTGCTGTTCTCTGTCTGGCCATGTAATGTAATGTGGCTGTGATTCTTGCCTCATGACAGACAGACTTCAACCTTTATATGTGGTGAGTTGAGTGCGCCCCTTCTTTTGGGTTTTCAAATAATGCTCACATATTATATGTGTGGTTTTTTTTTAATTATAAAAGGTTATGAGAGTGTTGCTCCTTAATTATGGTTTGATTAAAAAATTAGTGATATTCGTACCGATTTATATAAATTATAATATTAATAAAATATAAAAAGTTCTGAATTATAAAGAGGTTAGAAGAACATTATTGATTTTTTAGTAATTAAATTTTATAAATATATGATCATCTAAATATATATTACAACACATTGGAATTTCATTTGGTAAAGAAAGTTTAAGGAGTTACATAGTAAGAAGGATAGGATGTATTTGGTCGATAAGCATAATAAAGTGAATACTTAATTGAAAATGCTTATATGTAAAATAACAGAAAAATATAATGTAAGTTCGAAAAAGTCCAGCAATAAAGTATTTAAAAAATAGTAACATTTACAAATTATTTTATTATTATAAAATAATAATAAAATATTAGATTACTTTTTTTTTTCCTGAGTATTAGATTACTTTTTTTTTTCCTGAGTATACATATTTATTTGGTTACTGTACCTTTTTTTTTGTGCAAAATATTCAGTAATTTTATAGTATATATATTTGAAAATTTCAATGTTCAGCTTATTTTAGTTTAACATAGTCATTTTCTCATTATTTTTATATATTATATCTCATTCAATTTCAGTTGTTTAACCCATGGCCTTTATTCCGTTTTGTAACCCATAAAACAAGTTTTTTTTTTTTTTAACAAACCCATAAAACAAGTTGAAAACATATATATTCAGATAAAAATGAGAATATATGGTGTAATATTTAATAATTTACGTTTTGTGTGTAATTTTATATTAAATAAATATATATTAGAAAAACTTAAGTATTTTGTTTTTAATAAAAATTACCTTTTTTTATACTAACGTATGTATATTAAAATTTATGATATACATACCATCAAGAAGCTAATTACATCTATCTCCACATGAAACAATTCGTTCATAAATTAAAGTATCGTAAAAAAGTTATGGATCTTTAATTACAATATGTAAAGTTAAAAAATATAATATTAAATAAAGAGACATATATATATATATATATATATATATATATATATATATATATTAATCAATAATGAAATAATAAAATTATATTTAATGATGCTTAATATTATAATGCGTTTTAAAGTTTATAATTGCTAGTTGTGCCAAGTGGCGGAATATTAAAAAGTTGAGGTCAGAAACTCTATAATAGTACCTACAATTTGTGCGGGTCGTGCGAGTTCGTGTCGTGCCATGTTCGTATCGTGTTTTGGATTATCAACTCAAACACGAACCGACACGAATACGTGTTAATTTAATTCAGCACGACACGAACAACTTATAATAAATTAAATAACAAATTTAGACGTAACAATTTTTATACTAAAATTTAAAAAAGTACTCAATATAAAGAGTTTAATCCAAACTTTATAACGTACCATTGCAAAAAGATGTTATATTAGGTTTATTTTAATAGGAATTATTATTATTATATATATCGTGTCAAGCATTGTCAACGATATCAAACCCGACACAACATGGAAATGATTAACCCAACGCGTAACTTTTGTCTTGTTCTTGTCAGCCAATCGTGTCATGCACGAATTGCCCGCCCTACTTTATATTAATTTTAAATCTTAGGATCATCAATTTCGTCATGCGTCATTTTTTGTTTTAATCGAATAGAATTATATTTCTTTAGTTATATTTAGATTAGTTTTGTTATTTATTCATTATATTTTCTAGAGTTCAATAAAGCAGAATTACTTCTTTAGTTATATTTATATTATTAGTATTATTTATTCATTATTATCACAATTACATTTTCTAGAAGAAAAAAATCAATTTTATTCATTCGCGTTGCTATTCGTCTGTCGTTTCTCAAACGTCACCGTCTAGTGACCAGATCTCCTCTTCAACTTCTTCTCTCTCTCTCTCTTCGCGCGCAGGTTCTTCTAGGGTTTTCCTTTGAAACAGATTTACCCTACACTGTTCTAGAACAACCCTTCACTGAACTGTGTGCTCCTCCGACACCTCTCATTCTCACCTAGACAGAACCCGAGCAGCTTAGCGATGGGGTTCTCAATGGCGTCGTACGGGATACAGTCTATGCTCAAAGACGGGCACAAGCACCTCTCGGGACTCGATGAGGCTGTTATCAAGAACATCGATGCTTGCAAGCAGCTCTCTGCGATCACTCGCACCTCTCTCGGTCCCAATGGTAATCTATGTTTCTTCTGGATCCACCTTCTCGCTTTTGTTTCCTTTCTTCGACCTTGTCAAGAATCAGATTGCTGGTGCATAGATCCGACATGATCCGCCTCATGAAAAGTTACACATTTGCGCTCAAATGGCTCTAGCTTGCTATTGATCTTTGGATCGCTGGACATTAGATGATAGTCCGTGAATCAATTTACCTGTAAGCTTCAATTTACCTGTAAGCTTCGCTGGACATTAGATGATAGTCCGTGAATCAATTTACCTGTAAGTTACGTTTCGAAACGGGTATATCACCTTGCTAGTCTGCGATGCTTTAGTTATAAGATGCTGATATAATACTAGTCTTAAATGTTTGATTTGAGCTATAATTGTTGAGGAAATAGATATCGGAACTTTTAAACTTCTTCAAGGTAGAAATTTTTATATCAGGGTGGTGGCACTGCAAATTTGAAGAAAATGTGAGATTTTGGAGATTTGATTTTTTTTTTCTTCTGATTCCTTAGTATGTCATTGCAGGTATGAATAAGATGGTCATAAACCACTTAGACAAGCTGTTTGTAACGAGTGATGCTGCCACTATAGTGAATGAGCTTGAAGTTCAGCACCCTGCTGCCAAGCTTTTGGTATTGGCAGCCAAGGCACAGCAGGAGGAAATTGGTGATGGTGCTAACTTGACTATCTCGTTCGGTGGGGAGCTTCTTCAGAATGCCGAAGAGCTTATTAGGATGGGCTTGCACCCAAGTGAGATTATCAGTGGCTATATGAAAGCAGGCGACAAGGTGTGTTTTTCTTCACCTCATGGTCCAACCTGATCTGAAATCCTGAGAAGGAATTATGAACAGGGTATTAGTCACTATCCTTGTACAGTCCATTTAAATTATCTAACTTCCAGGCAAGTGAGATCTTGGAACAACAAGTTTTGGGGGGCTCTGAAACCATGGATGTGCGGGATAAGCAGCAAGTGGTTCTTCGGATGAAATCTGCTGTTGCCAGCAAGCAGTTTGGGCAAGAGGATGTGCTGTCTTCTCTTATTGCAGATGTAATCGTAGTTTCTTTTTTTCCGCTGTTGATGACAATTCATTTAAATTGCCATATGAGTACTTTAGTTTAGCCTTATCCTCAGTTCTCCTGATTTTGTCTCTATAATTTCTCTCAAGGCCTGTATTCAAGTCTGCCCAAAGAACCCAGCGAATTTTAATGTTGATAATGTGCGTGTTGCAAAGCTCATTGGAGGAGGTCTGCGGAACAGTTCTGTTGTCCGTGGTTTGGTTCTGAAGAGTGATGCTGTGGGTAGCATAAAGAGAGTGGAAAAGGCAAAGGTTTGTTATTGTTCCATGATTTCTCTTTTTTTTACTAACCAAATTTCTATTTTCTACTCAAGCAGCATCGGATTGGCTTCCTAGAATTGTACGCATATAAAATTGATATGATCATATAATAAGGCTTGGTAAATACGGTATACGTTACATGTCTGGTTGGAATAGATGTTGGTTTCTACTCTACTCATGTCATTTTCTTTTTCATGTAGACCTCCATATTGTGAGAGCTTTCAAGATATAACTTTATATTGTCCTCTTAGGTTGCTGTATTTGCTGGCGGTGTTGATACTTCTGCCACTGAAACCAAGGGAACAGTTCTTATTCATAATGCTGAACAGGTACTATTCTTGAAATATTTGAGAAGATTAAAGCATGTACATCTTGAATTTTAATCAGAAACCCGTATATTTAGTTCTGGGTATACTGTTAAGAAGAAATGCGTTTGTTGAGAGTGACAACTATGTTCTTTTACTTCATTCCAGCTAGAAAACTATGCAAAAACTGAAGAAGCTAAAGTGGAGGAACTTATAAAAGCAGTTGCTGAATCAGGTGCCAAGGTTATTGTTAGTGGTGGTGCAGTGGGGGAGATGGCGCTCCATTTTTGTGAGCGCTACAAGTAAGTGAATGTCCAACTCCATTCTTGCAAAATGATTCATGCAACCCTCTTAATACCTGTTGAAAAATCTCTAGACATAGTCCTTATTCTGGGTTGCTTGTTTTAGGCTTATGGTCTTGAAGATCAGCTCTAAGTTTGAACTGCGTCGATTCTGTCGTACCACGGGATCTATTGCCCATGTAAGAACACCTGACCCTTCTTTCAGTGTGATGGTATTTTATTTTGAGCAGTTTACAAACTGTGAATGTTAAGTGACAGCTCGTGGGAAAATTGAAATATTTTCAATGTCAGGAAATTAGTTATTGACTATCCAACTGTCACTTTTTTCCCGCAAAAAATGTGAACTATGTTACTTTCTTTTTAACACACTAAATTTCACACTTTGGAGAATTTTGGTTGCTTTTTGATCCTTCTTACATTTGTAGTTTTGGCAAAACTTTGTCTGTGGTAACTTTACTCTGGTAAATGTCTGCAGTTAAAATTAGCGCAGCCTGGCCTGGATGATTTGGGATATGTTGATTCGGTTTCTGTAGAGGAAATTGGTGGTGCGAGGGTATGTTTAACTTGATTATTCTATGGTGCCCAGCTCTCTTCTTGCCTATATCTTCCTTGTTGATAAATTCTAATTCCTCTCGCTTACCTGTATATTCCTTGCTGATTAATCTGAATTTTCATGTCTGGGTAGGTAATTATTGTGAGAAATGAAGAAGGTGGGAACTCTGTCTCCACTGTGGTTTTAAGAGGAAGCACGGATAGTATATTGGATGACCTTGAAAGAGCAGTTGATGATGGAGTCAATACCTACAAGGTACTTATTTTACCCAAAAAAAATCTATTCTTCTGCTACAGAAAGAAACTATTTTGTTTAATAAATGGAGATTTATTGGGTTGAAAATCTATCACAGGCCATGTGCAGAGATAGCCGCATAGTACCCGGAGCTGCAGCTACAGAGATTGAACTAGCACAAAGGTTAAAAGAGTTTTCTCTCAAGCAGACTGGGTAAGTAATGCGATGAGACTATTTTTGTTTAATAATTTGTAGAAATATTACCTCTTGTCATAGGATTTGAGAATGAAGTAAAATGGGTGAAACACAAAAAAATAGTGATTCGTTATTTAGAAGAATGTGTGAAATAGTTGGCTTCTTACGTGTTTTTGCAGTTTGGATCAGCATGCTGTTTTGAAATTTGCTGAGAGTTTTGAAATGATACCAAAAACACTTGCTGAGAATGCTGGACTTAATGCTTCGGAAATCATATCATCCTTATACGGAGAGCATGCGAAGGGAAATGCCAAAGTAGGCATCAACTTGGAAGAAGGTGCTTGCAAGGATATCTCAGAGCTGGGTATTTGGGATCTCTATACCACCAAGTCAGTCTCTATATAATCCTATGGTGTTTCTTTCAATTGTTATCGTGGTATTTTTATTCATGTGTATGTGAATGCTTGCAGGCTTTTCGCTCTCAAATACGCTACGGATGCTGCAACTACCGTGTTGAGAGTCGATCAGGTAATACACAGTGAAAAATGAGAAAATGAAAAATGCCTACTCTTTTCATTACACTATGCAGTAGTGTACCTGGTGAAGTATAGTATGCAAAACTAAAGATGTATCTTCACACTATGCAAAGCATGAAATAGAGCAAATTCATTTCTATTTCTCTTTGTGACAAGCTTTGCCTTGTTTGGTTGTGCAGATTATAATGGCGAAACCAGCAGGCGGCCCAAGGAGAGATGCAGCACCCGCCGGAGCTGGAATGGATGAGGATTAGTCGCGTTAACCTGAAACTGTATCTTGGGTTAATCATTACCTTCTTTGTCATACACTAAACATTTTCCTAGCTTGGTTTGGTTTTTGTTTTTACTATTGTCTCAGCTTTCCCCCCTTTTAGATGTCAAAATTTTGTCATTACCAGCACTGAAACGCACCAGCTTTTGTGTTTGTATATGTAAAAACTTACCCATTTAAGTGATGGTGTCGAAAAGAAGCAAAATGAGTATGCTGCTTCAGTAAAGGTCCCAGATTCATCATGGGTTCTCAAGTAATCCATTATGCTACAAAATGTGAAATTTATTGTGAAATTTCCCTAGAAAGTGATATAAGGTTCCATAAAAAACTAATACATTTGTTCATTTACTTTCTCTTTTTTACTTTCTATTGGAATTTCACATGAAATTTCACATTTTAAAGATTTACTTATTGAATTATAAGGAGCAAGGACAAAAACAATTATTATTTTTTTTTTAAAAAAACCACCTTTATTAGTGGACGCCTCCATCTATACAATGTTAAAATGCAATCATATCAGTCAAGCTTAAGCATAAATCCCATCAGCGTGGGAGCCTACATATTAAGTTCCACGGTGTAGCAATTTACTTAAGGAGCCTAGATTTCTATAAGATTTTACACCTGACAGTGTGGAAGCAGCCTGCAGGTTGGGCAATACCACCTTCCCTTGAATTTGGTCTCGGTTAATCCCACACACGCGTAATGGAACCACTCACCACCTTGGCACTGTCAGATCGTCCAATTTAAATGAGTATGATTCAATCAAAACTAGGATCATGATTTGAAGAACACAAAAGGAAGAAACTCACGCTTTCATTGTCACAAGCAATCATATCTCCATAGGACACCTAAGATTCAAGTCAATTGTAAAAAAGGGTTAGTAGCGGATGAAATGAATCCGGAAAGATGATAGAGAATAAAGTTGGGACCTGATGACAAATGCAGTAAGTGGGTTCATTTGGATCAATGGGATCAATATCCAAGGGGACGACACTAAAGTCTCTTCTATGGCTTCCTGGAGGAGGCATGAGCTCAAAGTCTCTATCACGATCCCAATCTCTATATTCAAACCTTTTTGATGATGGAATTGATCCGTAGTATGATCTGCGCTTCTCCGGTTTAGGGACTAGTGGCAATGGCGGGAGGATTGTCGGTTCATCTTGTCGTATTTTTCCTTCTATAGATTTGCAAAAGCACATGCATCAGTAAATGACTCCTACGGATATTCAGTATTCAAGTGCAGTTTTCCTCTTACCACAATCAAAGTGATTACTTTAAGCCAAGCAAAGTGTTCAAAGAAAGGTAAAGCAGAATGCTTGAAGAAGGTAATGACATTAATTTAAGACTGTGAAATCTATACTGAAAATGAAACAGCTTCTACTTTAGGTAACTGTTTACGATCCCTTCTCAATCCAACCTGCAAGTTTCACTTTAAGTTTCCCACATTATAGAGCTTTCCTTAATTAAAGTTTCCTTATATGCTCCTAATCTTCACTTAATCAAGATAACTTTGATCTACTAAAAAGAAAAAAATAACAGTAGATGATCTATTATCACGCTAACCTCTACCATTCTGAATTTCCGCTTATCAGGAACTGATTCTTGAACACTGTCAATTTGCCAAGAACTCCTCTAACCGTTCTAGTGGGTAAATTGTAGTGCAATTATTGGCAGTACTTTACTATATACACGCCGAACCTGTACTATAACCAAGGACTGTATAATTTTGATTTTTTCTTGATTTATTATACCCATGCTATGAATTCTTTCTCAGCCCGAAGAAATAAATGATTGTTTGTATAAAACATATGATTTCACATACCCTGCTTAAGATCTTCAGCAAAGTTGTTCAGATCTTCATCGAGTCGTTTAACATGACCATCTATCTGAAAAATATTCAAACAAGGAAAAGCATTACTCTTCGTCAGTAGATGAAAATCTTGAAAACTTAAATCTAACAAAAATAGTAAAAGGATAGGGAGCTTCTCAAAATCAGTTACGAAAATGGAATAACTCCAATATATCTGATCATATTTTAATTAAAAAAAAAGCTTTACGAACAAGAGCAAGCTCAAAATTTAATATCTCATGGCGTTATGTAATTTTTTATGGGGAATTGATTGAGCAAGATCATTGCAAATCTGCAATGGTGAAGAACAAAAAGATACTCACGAGCTCATAAGCTTGTCTTGCCAAAAGAACCTTCTCAGTGCACAAACTCAATGCATTGTCCTGATTAGCTTCTATATCTTTCCGCAGTTTTTCAATGGCAGCCTCGTCTTCTTCATTGTTCTTATTCCATTTCTTCGAGCTATGAGAAGACAATCCTAAGCAGTACTTTGTCTGCTGCCTTGTCTGGTTTATCGTTGCTTAATCATATTCATACAGATAAACCCAATAAGAACCCTAAATTCAAATATCAAAACCACTAATTTCACGATTCACCTGGAAATCACATACACTGAGACCTCTCATCCAATTCTCTGATCGTGTTGAGAAGTCTCTGAAATTCAGCTGGCAACGTGCTCGCATCTACAGAAAATTCAATCAAACGGAGAATTCAAACAAAGATTCATTTGAACTGAAGATTTCATCAGAAAGTTTAATCCAAAACACAAAGTTGATGAACTGATCACAAAATTCATCCACGAACACAAACATTGTCAGAAATTTTGATGATTTTCCACTTACATTCCAAATAGTCATCGACATAAACTCCAGTTCTTGCGATCGCCATTTTCCGATTCTCTCCGACGGTCTCTCGATCTGCGATTCAAGCTTCGACAAAGGAGAATGAAGAGCGCGCTAAAATGACGCAATTTACTGAATAACTTTGCTGATTCTTATGCTATTGAATAGAATAATATTAACATTTCGAAGAGGAATAATACAACTAAAAAGTAATCCCTAGATTTTTGGCTGAGCTAAAGTGATCCCTGATTTTTTGTATTTAAGAAAAAAACAGTCTTATCATATGCATCTCCAATAACATGCTAATATATTTTAGTTCTCGGGTTAAATATTAAATTTCTAGGTGATACTTAGTCGGTTAAATAAAGGGTTAACATGTCATTTGTTTAATGATGTTTGACAACTTTTAGGTTTTGGTCAATGATGTTTTTTTTACCTAGTTTTGGTACCATATGTTTGCAGATTTTTTCTAGTTTTGGTTTAACCGTTACATTCCGTCCATTTTTTGACATGTTCAAGTCACATGATCCACTCTAAACTTTAAATTTAGTCCGTCTAATATTTTCTTAACTTTTTTTTTGTTCAATTTAGTCCCGAAGTTTCAAAATTGACCCCAATTGGATAATAGGTCCAATTGAAACTTTGAGACTAAATTGAAAAAAAAAATGTTAGGAAAGTATTAGAGGGACTAAATAGAACAAAATTGAAAGTTTAGGGTGGATCACGTGACTTGTACATGTCAATAAATGGACGGAATGTAACGGTTAGACCAAACTAGAAAAAATATTCAAATATATGGTACCAAAACTAGGTAAAAAAAAACATTATTGACCAAAACCCAAAAGTTGTCAAACATCATAGACCAAAAGACGGACCCGTTAAACCTTAAATAAATTGCTAACATGAGTTTTCTTTTAGTATTCAATTTTCTATCGATTTCGTTTGATTTGAATAAAATGGGTAGCATGCCAATGTATGATGAATAAAAAGACGACAAATTATTACTTTTTTTTAATCATTAATATTGGATAATTTTGTCTAAAAAAATAAAATATTAGTAAAGCTAGCGAATGTACGTATGGGATAGCTGAACTAGCACAATATTCATTAATAAACTTCTAGTGTTAATTTATTATAATGTACATTTTGTTTGTATTTTATTATTGGCTTAATAGCTTATTTGGTTACCTACATTCGTTAATATGTATGTTTAGTTTAAACAAGTAGTTTTTAATTATTTACCTTTGTTAATGTGACCGTATAATTACATTAAAATGAAATCTACAAAATAACATTTCTATATATTTCTTTCTTCATAAATTTACTCAATTTTATTTTTTCAAAATCAAATCTTGGTTCAAAACCGAACCCAACAACTGCAATTGGGTTCGATTAGATCTCAACTGGTATTCATTGGTTTCGAATCTTAACCGAACAGCTGCAGCAAGATTCAATTCGAATTTAGTAGTAGTGTTTGAATTTGAATTTAACTTTTTTAAAAAAAACTTCATGAAAAATAAGATAAAGAACACTTGAATTGTATGTAAGGATATTTAATCACATTTGATGAATCATAAATACATAAAAATAAGTTTAAAGTATTCAATCAAATGTAAATAATCAAAAAGTAACATCGAAACAAAAATAATCATTTAAAACGTTGATGAAATATGGTTGGTTAACAAATGTGATACTAGGCCTTTATTATATAGGTGGGCTTAGTCAGTTATTGGACTATACTGAAAAACGGCTGTTTTTATTTTTATGGGCTTAGCTGCACAAGTTATACTAGTTTCGGCCTTTCGGGGAAATTATTAGGGCTGATGTGCATGGAACCGGTCCGTTATTGGTTTGAACAGGGATCTGCCCGACTTAAGCCTCATCTTTGCTAGTTAGAAGTAGGGCTGAGAAAAAAACTCGACAAACCCGAATTCCCGATAAATCCGCTCATCCCGTCTCGAAAATTCCGTCTTGAAATTGGGCCCGAGCTCGTATGGGAGAGACTTTTACTCCCAACTAGGTCTAGGAATTTTTTTTAAAAATCCCGAAAATTCCTAATGTCCCGAATGTCCCTAGTTATTTACCATAATTCAACAATTTACAACTTAAATAATCTAATTATTCTTAAACTAGATGTGCCTTGAACGATGTGATCGTGAATTCGATGTATGTGTTGATGAATTCAATGTATGTGTTCGTAAATTTGATGAATGTTTGAGCTTGATTTGTATTGAGTTAAAAATTAAGGTTTATTTTCATTCTTACGTGTAAACTATGGTTGTCCCTATCTCGTCCCGAATTTGAAAAGTCCCGACCAAGTAGAGACTTTTTAGATACTTAACTTGGGGCTAGGGCTAGAGACAGTTGTGGAAAATCCCGAAAACTAGGACTATAGAGACAGTTGTCCCGAGCTCACCCCTAGTTAGAAGGACTGGACAGTGGACATATGAGGGATCGATTATGGGGCAGTTCGTGCAAGTCGCTACTTATGTATGTGATAAAGAATTTTGCTAACTTAGGACAGTTAGAATTACTACCGCCATTTAATAGGGCTTCCATACAAAGCAACTAACTAGGTGTCAGACTCTATACATTGTGGTTACCATATAGCAGACTTCTGTGTTTTTAATAAACAGTCGCTACCCAAGGTTTAAGGTTGTTCAAACCCCGCGCATATCTCCACAAACCATCGGGATGATACCGAGAACCGAAACTTAATTATTTTTTTTCTAATTTAGTATAGAAAAACTAGTATATTTGGCACCGGTTTTAGACCAATTTAACACTTTTTTGCCAAAAACAATCCCGGTCGGGCTGTTTTTGAATAAAGATTTACACTAATTTAAAAAAAAAAAAAAAAACCAAATTAGGTCCAGTCTAAAACCAGTTTTGATTCAGAATAGAACCATTTTCATAGAAGTATACTAACAGTTTTTGGACTTGTTCACTCATTGTAGATTTAGTCTATTTGGAACCGGTCCGGACTGAACCTGTCCAAACGATATGCTTTGGTCGGACCATTTTTTTTTATTTTTTTTTTACTTTTTCCCCAATCCTAGGTGCTGTCATCTTCTCCTGCCAAGAGGGATATGTTTAGGAAGGGATTCAATCATATATATTAGGGGAGAAAAAAACCCAACAAACGCGAATTCCCGAAAAACTCACCCTAACCCGTTCCAAAAATCTCATCCCGAAATTGTACCCGAGCCCGTATGGGAGGGACTTTTACTCCCAACTAGGACCAGGGCTAGGGATTTTTTTTTTAAAAATCCCGAAAATCCCGAAAAACCCAAATATCCCTAGTTATTTACCCTAATTCAACAATTTATAACTTAGATAATCTGATTATACTTAAACTACGTGTGTGAACTTAATAAATTTGTTTATAAACTTGATGTATATTATGAATTCGATGTATGTGTTGATGAGTTCAATGTATGTATTCTTGAATTTGATGAATGCTTGAACTTGAATTTATATCCAGTTGAAAATTAAGGTTTATTTGTAAGCTAGGGTTGTTCCTAGACGGAGAGTTAGCTAGGGTGGTGTATGATACGGGCTGGGCCTATATTTGTAGGGTTGGAGTTGGATACTGACACGTTTGTTTGCCGATATTGTGATATCCTAATACCGGTATTAGCTAATACATGCTTAGCTAATACAATTTTTAATTGTGTCATGTACTAGGATATCCTGTTACAATGTTTAAATGAACTTTGTATTAGAATATCCTAATACAATGTCTAAGAGACTTAAATACCCCTAAATAGATATATTCATTTTTTAATTATTGATATAATTGAAGGCCGGCCGGGGGTGGCCGGAATCCGGTCGGAGGTTGCCGGAGTCCGGCCGGGGGTCGCCGAAGTCCGGACGGGGGTCGACAGAGTCCGGCCGTGGTTCGACGGTGGCCGATGTTATGAGCCGAAGTTGGGGTAGTTGTTGTATATTAAATAAGGTTAGGGGTAAATAAATAATTTTGAGTTTGGTATTAATTTATACATCACTTTTAGTTGGTATAATCTAATACCAAATGTTTGCCAAAAAAAAATCTAATACCAAATTCCTCCTATAATTGAATATTAACTAATACCAAGTATTAGCTAATACCAATACCAGTAAACAAACAAGGTATTAGCTAATACCGGTATTAGGATATCGCAATACAGGCAAACAAACGTGCTAAGTAAATAACTGTGGTTGTAAGGAAACCAGTCGGACCGGGTTCGAACCGGGAACCAGTGGCCTTGCCGGTTCATATAACACTGGTTCAACCTTCTTCTCACAACTCTTATCTATCTATAAATGCAGAGGAATTCCTTTACCAAAAACCGACTTCTCTTCTTCTCTCTATCCTTTGTTGTTTGCTTCTCCATATGGCCACTAACGCTGCTGCTCCCCTACCCCTCCAAGGCCGGGTAGCCATCGTCACGGGATCCTCACGCGGGATCGGCCGAGCCATAGCCCTCCACATAGCCTCTCTCGGCGCCCAGCTCGTCATCAATTACACCTCCAACTCCACCGCCGCTGAAGCCGTAGCTGCCGAGATAAACTCCTCCATTCCAAATTCCGCCATTGCCATCAGAGCCGACGTGTCGGATCCCGCTCAGGTGAAGTCACTCTTCGACGCGGCGGAGAAAACTTACAACTCGCCGGTCCACATCCTTGTTAACTCCGCCGGAGTGCTTGACAGCAAGTATTCCACCATCGCCGACCTCGCTGTCGAGGAATTCGACCGCATTTTCAGGTACTTCATTAGATCAACAACCCCAGAATCTCAGTTCCTCCATTTTCAACGCATTATATTACCTCCGATTTCACGATTTTCTGCAGCATCAATGCTCGGGGAGCATTCCTGTGCTGCAAGGAGGCGGCAAATCGGATCAAGCGCGGTGGAGGGGGGAGAATTATAGTTCTGACGTCGTCTCTGGTGGCTAATCTGAAGACCAACTTAGGAGCATACACGGCTTCCAAGGCGGCGGTGGAGGCTATGATCAAGATACTCGCCAAGGAGCTCAAGGGGACAGGGATCACTGCAAATTGCGTGGCACCAGGCCCGATTGCGACTGAAATGTTCTTCGAAGGGAAGTCGGAGGAGATGATCAGCAAGGTGGTCAGTGAGTCTCCGCTTGGTCGGCTCGGAGAAACTAAGGATGTGGCTCCGGTGGTTGGGTTTCTGGCCACTGACGCCGCGGAATGGGTTAATGGTCAGATTGTTCGTGTTAACGGCGGTTATGTGTAGATGCATTTCACTAAATCCAAAACATTCTCCACTAGAATATAATTATTATAGTAAAATCTAAATACATCACAAAGTTTCAAGATTTGAACAGGAATACTTCTGCATTTTGTATCAATCCCAGATTCTAACAGGGTTCATACAAAAGAGAGCTTATGTGATTGAAATTCGAGTCCGTCGGGTTAATCATCGGAACCTACTAAGCATTTTTACATACTACTAAGATTACAATAATCGCAACAGCATTTACCAAACCTGTTTATGACATTAGTTCGTCTTCCAGGTAATTATACTCGAATGTGAATTCGGTTTTGATTCTCTGGCACCTGCATACCCCAACCCAGTATATGATTTCAGGCAAAATCTCTCTATGGTAGAGCAACAATCACTCATAAGCTTGGTAATTACCATCGGTAAAACAGAAGATATGGGATATGGGTAATAAAAAGGTTGAATTGAGCATACCATCCGTTTTGTAGATCATCGTTTGCAATATGGAAGTCGAAGTAAACGTAAGTCCCTTGTTCGTATTCATCGGTGGTGACTTTGGGCTCTTCATGCCGCTGAAACCATGTGTTGTATTTCTTGTGGTATCTCCATGATTGCTTCTTCAATTCCTTTGCTGCCAAGTACTGTTGGTAAGTGTTCTGCAGAAGCCAAACAAACAAGGTCAACTAAAAAAATGTTTTTTTTTTTCTTTTCCCAATTTCACAGTGTCAAATAAAATTGAAGAAAATAAGTTTGGTTACCTGTTGGTAATAAAATGAAAAGAAAAGAGTATCCGCCCCGTAAGGCTCCATCCCCAAACGCTCCCAGAATGCAGGATTGTTAACGATCGGCGCCTGTACTTGAGGATAGCTAGATGGAGTAGGCACAGGATGTTTCTGCATCATTTAAAACAAAAAAATACTAACCACCACCACAAAACAAAACTTTTTCTCAATGTTGTTCCTGTTACGTTGTCATGACAGAAATTGCCAACCCTACTTTGAGGAAGGAAAGGTAATTGACCAAGAAGAAAGACAGTACCGGAATATAACTCCTTGCTCTTTCTGAGTCTTTGGGTTGAGGAAGTTTGTGATACGCTGCCTCAAGCATCTGCAAATTATACAGTTGGTCGTGTGTGGGTCCTGCAGGTAGAGTTGGCGCACTGATATTATCCCCTACAGTGCTGAGGTCAGGAATGATTCTGCGCCCGATAACACCTATGCTACCGGAAGGTTGAAACGATTGAAAAGGTTGTCCTGGGGATAGCTCAATATCACGAGGCATTTGAGTGGGTTCCAGCTCAGCAATTGAGCCACCAGATACTCCACCCTGTAACATTCATCAATATGAATTTATCCTAAAAGATCAAAGAAAAAAGAACTTCCAGCCATGAACTATGATCATAGAGTTTAATCATGTTATATTTGACTTACCGGAGAATCTAGACGATTAGGGGATTTCAAGTCACCCTCATTCATAGAATTCTTTCCAAGACCAGATAAAGAAGCAGATTCAACGGCTGAGTCATCAGGCAGGCTCTGCAGTTCCAGCTGTTCTTCGACTTTCTCCTGTATGCTTTCTGCATTTCATGTAAAGTGTGTCGTTACAGTCCAAGTTTTAATGCAGGGATGTAATTGTCTATTAAGACCCAAAAAACAAACGAATCGAACAGCATCCACCAACTTCATGTGCACATGTCATGTCCGGCATGTTTTGGAAAAAATACATTTTTTGGAAGAAACCAGACTATATGCTTAATGAACCTTATCATATCATTATGGTATTATTTGTTCTGTGTCATACCTAAGGAAAGGTCTTAATGCCATGATTCTAAAAATGTTAGATTTTTTGTTTAAATTAAATAAACCCATAATTAGGAATTAGACAGTATTTTTTCTTTTCAATAAATCTTAAAATTAAAAATCAGCAAATATTGTGTAAACTAAATTACCAGAATTTTTCTGACCAGTTGCCAAAAGCATTTGTTGCCCAATTTGTTGATGCATAGAATGTTGTAGCTGACTAGCTGATACAGAACCCAGCCCTGGTGATTGTAGTCCAAGTCCAAGACTAGTCGGAGTTTGGCCACCAAACTGCATATATACCAACTTAGACTCTGTCAGCAATGACTGTGCTCAAATTGGTGCCAAAAAGTCCCTTTTAAGATATAAATAGTAAACATGTGTTGTTTTTAACCAGTATATTACTTGTGCACACTAAATTTAGCTGAATACAGAAAACAGTATATGGGGCAAGGGCAACAACAGGAAATAATGGCATATCAAATACTAACAGGAGGAATAAAAGGTGAATTTCAATTCCCTTTTCTAATAGAGAATAAAGTTTGAAGAAATACAAAAGACTGGCTCCATCTTCTTTTTATATATCAGCACATTGGCTCCCTTGCGAAAAATATAGCTTCTCTAATGGCGGGGAGAGAATCTAATGCTCATGAGTAGGGAAAAACAACTAAAAGACTATCCACCATCCATTAGTGGACCTTGAAGTACTAAGGAGAAAGCACAAAGGGTATGAATCAAATGAAATAATTTATTTTTTTCTTTTAATCATCCGAGAAGATCCAAAAATATAATGTGAAATAACTTAATAACCCGAAATATCAAGAAAATCAAGATGGAATGTGATTGGGAAGTGCACCTGTTGAAATGTGTTCTGCTGCGGTGCAGAAAACTGTTTTTGACTTCCTCCAGTCAAGGAAGACATGCCCAAAAGAGTACTGTGACCTCCTTGTTGTACTTGCTGAAGTCGCTGTAGAAATTTTTCCCTCTGATCTGGTGCTATTTCAGTTCTCCCACGCAGTTGCCCCTGGGAATGGACAAAAACATTGACCATGTAGATTAGGGAGCAGGACACATTATATGTGAAGATGCTAATGTTTCAAATAACAGTAAAATAATGGGTGGAGTAACAGCCGATTAAAAGCATAAGGACTTGTTGTATGAGAATGTGTTCATAAGATAATGCAAAAGTTAGCCGTTAGACATACCGTTTCAGTTTGGTTAAAGGAACTTCCAGGCCTCCACTGTATACCAGAAACTCCAGGAGGAGGAAAAGCTCTGCCACTCAAAGATGCATTATTCTCACTGGTTGTAACAGAATCAACTAAACCAGTTCCATCAGTAGATTTTGTAGATTGATTTAAGATCATTCTATTGCTCAAGGGAGAAACAAGGGATGGTGACGTGGCACCACTGCCAAGTCTGTCATCGAGTACTAGAATATTCCTCTTGTTGATTTCAGCAGCAGAAGGGACTAGACCAATGGATCCACTACTAGCTAATCCACTAACAGGAGGTAAAGGTGTATTTGCTGTTGATTGAGTTGGAAGGGCACCCCTACCCATTCCCCTTGCAGTTCCAGCATCAGCAAGAGAAGGAGATGGTCGACGACTAGGCAAATTTACATTTTCATCCTCTTTGGCAATAGAAGAGAGGCTTGTGTTGGATGAAGAATTAGCAGCACCAACATTCTCAAAGGCAGCACGAATTGACGTTGCATTTGGACCACTCGGTGATGTAGCTGATGCACTATTTGTGCTTAAAGTAGGAAGGTTAGATAAGATAGATGTTGTATGTCCACCAACAGGTGTTGAGGCAGCAGAACCAATTGCACTGCTCTTCGCAGGAAGGGTTCCCGTGATTGTATCAGATTTGGGTTCTTGAGAACTTGCTTCTTCGACTTCTTCCTGAACAGCAGTTTGGTTGTGTGCTGAAGCACCAGTTGCCTTGAGAAAAAGAAGAAACGAGCAAGGATGGATTTATCAGCAATTTTCACACCTAATTACTGAAGATTTTAAGCTTCAATTTAATGTCATGTTTAAAAGCATGCATATATCAAGTCCAGAAACAGAAAATAATTTAAAAACTTGCCATTGGAGCCGGAGGTGCTGCTGGTGCTGTTGATGTCTTAAGCGGTGTTCCCTGCCAAAATTAGCAAGAGCATTTCAATTTATTTCGAGTTCCTCAAAATCAATTCTTAGTAGGCAAAAATGTAAAACGGTTGTAAAAACCACAGAAATGTTTGTAAACAAATAAAAGTCACCTCACAGTTTAAAGGGGAATAAAAAAAATGAGTCCACAAACAAGAAAACTCTCACATGAATGGGTTCTAAATAAACTAGTCGCGCAACAATTACTTTACCTTAAGAAGGCCAGGGGGACCTATCGTGACCAGTTCCTCAAGAGACTCCACTTTGTCTAGTGGCAGTGAACTGTAAAGCTCATCAACATCCCCAAATTCGTCAAAGTCATCCTATAGAAAATAAAAATAGATCGACAAAATGTAGAGCAGAATACTTAAGAAATTCCAAGGGATTGGAGATATAATGCTGAAAACGTAGCCATGCGGACAAAGTTGTGGGATTTAGCAAGCGTGTCAAACAAAATTACTTATCTCCAACTCTTGAATGAAAATAGTTGCAAAAGGAGGATCCTATAGGGATATGTTTTTGAAGTTCACACTTCTTTTGTTATCAAAATATTTTTTAAGAGTACAAGAACTTGAGCATGCATCCAACGTCAAGAACTCTCCACTGCATTTTTTTTATGGGTCACTAGTTCTACAGCTCGAAACTTGATATTCTACAAAAATATTCCTGAATAGATTGTTCAAAATAGCATGTGTTAGTTGGCTATGAAGTTGTAAATTCGGGCAGGATTGATCTTGTTGAGAAGTTGGTGAGGCAATTCACATTCAACATCACCCATACATTTGGTTTATTGGGTTACTTAGGGTTTAGAGTTTTTGAACTGGTTAGAAAGTCTTGATAAAAGCTTATCCTTAGTGCTATTGGTCTAAAAAATATATGTTTTAAAAAAAAGCTTAATAGTCCTAAATAAAAATCTGTAGCGTTCGAGGAAATCGAGGCACCCCAACTCTCAGTATGATATTTCTGTCTTTTTTGTATTTTCTGGAAATGAGCAAGGTTCAGACATCCAAATAAAATATACTTCAAGGAGTACAAGAAATTGAAAATATCTAGTATGAATGAATGTGCATCATGCCTTATTGTGAGATGAGGAATATATAGGAGTATATAAGAAAGAAGGTATGAGGTGATAAAAATGAACCTGATTGCGCTCCACATAGTCATCCAGAAAGTCTTTGACATCATTGACTTGCTCAGGACTCAATTCTTCATTCTCTAGAAGCCTCAAGAGCAATTCCAACTTCATTATATGAGCCTTGTGTCGAGAGATAGATGTCTCCAGATGTACCTGGAAAGTAAAAGACTGCCAGAACTAAATATCTACTCTATAAAGCATGAAGCACTTTAGGTAAGCGCCTACCATTCTGGGTGGCTTGTTCTTCCCTTTCTTGACAGAGAGTCCCTCAATTTCAGCTTCAAAAATATCTATCTGGGTTTCCAACTCTCCAACCTGATAAAAGATTTAACTGTCAATATAACTCTTCTGGACACAGAAAATGGTAATCTTTTTCCTAGCCTGTCACATTTTCTAGATGTTCTCTTCCTGCCATTTCACAAAAGAATTCTTACATTCAGTTTTCTTTTTCTCTACTGAAAAAAATTAATTTCTCTATTAAGTTATTGATTGCCATGTTCTTACTACCAACATTTTTCAACAGATCAAAAGGTAATCCAATCTGGTAAAAATAAGATAATACGTCATTTATATGAGAAATAATAAAGCTAGCAATAAAAGCCTTATCGTGAATTAGTACTTAAGAGGTATTAACTGCTCATAAACAAATAAACATATAAGTGGCACTGTCAGGATACCACATGCATAATTTAACATTTAAGCGCTGAAGCAGCAGAGAAAATATGACACTGTTCAGCTACATACCACATTGTTTATCCAATCCCTTGTCTCTGCCTTGGCTTTCTCCTTTGGATCCTATCAACATAAAATTGACTTTCAATCACACAAATAAAAGATTTATTGATGTAGAAAGAAATTAAACCGGTGGCTCAGGATCACTCCTCTGTAATGCATGGAAAAATTCTATATGTCCAACAATGCTCTAAAAGAACCCCAGAAATTGAAAAAACCTATTCATTTCCCTCTACTTATCAATAGCAGTAAGCAGCAATCAATTGTCCCAAACAACACATCAAGGCTAATTAGATGATTGCAAACCATTATTTCTCTTGTGTTTGACCAGATTATTAAGTACGGAGAAAACAAGGCAATGCTAGTAGTTAACTTACTGTTTTAGGTTGTTGGCCAAGCCCTTCCTTGGAAAATGCTTTTGTCTTTGTTTCTTTCTCACAAATTTTAAACCTTTCCATTTCTCGCTCAATCTGCTTCCGCGCATCCACTAGAGACTGCTCATAAGAGGCACTTATCTGCAATAACAAATCATTAGTGAAACCACATTACTCTTAGCATTCAACTTAGGAAATAAACAATGAAAGCTCAAGCTCAACTACAAATAATTACAATCTCATAATACAAGTCTATGAAAAAAAGAACAAGGATGAGACTTTGCGATTTAGTAGCATGTAATGCATGGGAATATGTAGCAGACCGGACCATAATTATTTTGTCCAAAATCAGAACCATCCAAACGTACAATTCAGGGGAAGATCAATCCATGTCAAAGTTTGAATGATAACTAATAAAAGAAAATGTAGCTCAGAAGAAAATCCAGCATTTCTGTTCTCGTTCAGAAGCATAAGTAGGCCAGAAAAAGAAAACCACCATACCTTCTTATCCTTGATTTCGCTAGACTGAATCCATGTCTTAATCTGATCCCTATACCTCTGCAACTTCTTAATCTCCTTCTTCAAATCAGCTTCGAACTTCTCCTTCTGGTTCACATTGTCTGTGTCATAAACCTGCAGTGCAGTCACCACAACAGGAAATTAACACCGCACCCGACAATTCAACAGCGCCGAGAAACTTCTTAAGATTCCAAGTGAAAATTCTTAGACAAAGTGAGGCGAACGTGACCTTGTTCCATATACTGTCGAAAACATCGACGCCCTCCTGAACCTTCTTCAGCACTCTGTCGATCTCCCCCTGGAGCTTCCTGCTGGCGCCCATCGTGAATTCAAGTCAGCTAGAACTGAAATTGAGCAAGGCGATACCATTCAACGCAAGAGTGATCGGGATTTTGCAGAACTAACTGAGAGTCTGGAGATCACAGGTTAGTGATGGACGATGGCAGTACGATAGCGATTGGTGTTTTGACGAACAGCTTTTTCGGTTTTGTAAAAACTCGGCCGAAAAATGGAGGGGAAGAATAATAATAACTTGAGGCCCAATGGGCCAAAAATTGACTTTGCAAATATTTTTCTGCGGAGTGGACATTCGCTCTAGCCTAAACTAATTTTCAGTTACTTAAATATTCGCATGTTATAGGGGTTATTTTAGAAGTTTAAAAATGGCAACATGTATATGTAAAAATTAAATAATATGTATTGTCCCCATTTCATATCTCATATCGCGATTTCTATTCTTGAGGAAGTGTCGATTGTTAGTATCAATTAATTTCCCCCACGAACATTATACGTTAATAAGACGTGACACAATCTTCAAAACATTGCTGATCTGAGAGTACCACTTACCCTGACACCAATCAATTCCAAACGGAGACTACCATTCTTTGTATGTTTGGGAAAGACTATTAACCCGAAATACAAACAAAACTCATACATAGCATGTCTTATTTCACACAATAACCTGTTTTCCACAACATCAAGCTCCAACAACACACGGCATTAATTCAAGAATGACTTAATCATATATACACATAGTGATCATCTCTTATCAGCTGCTTCACCAATATCATAACTCCATTACCACTCTTCTTGTTCATCATCATCATCTTCTATAACTCCATACTTCTCCAAAGATAGAAGCAGGCTTGTTCAAAAAAAGAAGCCTGCACCTCCCATCGCAGACTTGGTTATACATAGAAAGTCTATTTCTATATATAAACTCTTCCTTCTTTCTGCACTCCTATTACACACAACATAGCTGTACAAGCTCCATGGGAAGAAGAAGATGTCAAATATATCATCACCTTCCCGAGTTAATCACCATCTTTTTATCCATTTCCTGAGACAACGCTGCTGTTGTCATAGCAATTGGAAGAACCTCAGTCTTTTCTTGTGCTGTTTCCTTCTCCGGTACTTGTTTCAGTGTGTACTTGAAGGATAAGTCTTTGTTTGCTGCTAGAGCAAGCAGCTCTTTCTCTTCTAGGCCCTTCGGAGTTCCAAAGCTGCAACGGTCAGGACCGTACTTAGCCAATGCATCTCTGAACTTCTTTATCTGAAAGATTGAAATGGATTACATTATCGATATGACCAAATCAAACCAGAGTTAAACTTGGTACGAGACAGCAAACAAATTGAATCTGTTAAGAGATGTATCAATATGTAATCCACAAAAATATTTACCTATTTACTTCACAAAAAATGAATATTTCAATTTTTCAACAAAATAATCAATGAAAACTAATCACAAAATAGAACTAGCAGATTCTTGGACAGCAGAATGAGCAACATGACAGATCATTAGCTTGCAGATTGTTAGTTTAATCGGGGATGAGTTTCAAGAAAGAAACTAACCGTGGCATTAGTGCAGCTGAAGCTGCAAACACGGCCCTCAGCTCCACGGTAAAATCGAAAGAACGGCAAGACATGAACATTGAGGCTATAACACATGGATCTGTGCTCTTCATAGTTCACTTGAAGGAACTGCACATTAGGGTTCTTCTCTGCAATTTGGCATATCTTAGGGTGGAGAGCTCTACAACCACCACATCCAGGTGAGAAGAAATCCACCACGACGAGCTTGTCTCCGGCATTTTGCAGGGAATCGACGAGATCTTGGGCGGAGTTGACCTCCCTCATGTTTGGCTGCAGGTTCTTCTCCCACCATTTCGAAGCGTTACCAATTCTGAAGTTCCCATTGATCTGCTTTCAGATGATTCCAATTGAGAAACGTTACTATCTTTCTTCAATATACATATATAAGCATAGAAATACAATATATTTTTTTGAGCAGTTAAGGATAGAAACTTTGAGGACCACAAAATGGACTGAGAAATAATGGATAATGTTTTTTTCTGGTTGGTGGTAATATTTCATTAAACAATAGAGATGGAAAAATACAAATACAGCAAGACTATGTAAATGCTAAAAGATAACGAATAATAGTCTATGGCCTATGCATGTAAAAAATCCAGAAAAAAGCCAGATCTAGTTGTAGATCTGTAACCAGATCAGAGAAGATAAAAAGCAGTTAACAGATTGGAAAAAATAAATGCACTAAACCAAAACCTTTGCAGAAAGGAAAGAAAACATGATCAAGAAATCAAACAACAGGAACAAACAAGGAACCGGAAATTGAAAGAAATCACAATCGAATTGAAAAAACAGAAATAATCGACGGACAAAAAATTAAATATAAGGACAAATCGTTAACTTCGTAGTACAATTACTACAGAGAGAAACATCATGCAGTCAGCAAAATCGACGGAAAAGAAACAAGTCACAATCAAGAAATCAAAGTGCATGAATTGAAAAAGAATCAGCAATTATAGAATTAGTCATCATCGCTAACTTAAGCGGACGCTCACCTGAGATTGGACAGCGAAAACGCGGGAGCTCCCTCTGCTACGGTTAACCTGAGATCGAAGATCGGAAACCCTCCTTCCAAGAATATCAGACCTCGAGATTGACCACGAAAGCGAACAGTTCACCTTCACCGGCTTCACCATGACACTCCCGCACCTATTGGATACCACCGGGACCCGATTATCCCGTTTGATTACACAATTCGACGAAGAGAACAAACCCGCCTTGCTGTTAATCGTTGCTGACATCTTTAGCTTAAGCACGCAAAATCAGAAATCAGAATTCAGAAACCCTAAACTCTCTTCTTCTCCTCCTCCTCGTTCTTCTTCTTCAACGCTCTGCACGTTCTTCCAAAGTATATACGACTCCGTCTTCGCCGCGAGCTAAGCATACGACTTTTGAATCCTCCTCAGATCCAGTAGTGGTGACTTCTCGATGAAGCGAATCGTCGCCGATTGAATCCGTCTTCGACTTTCTTTGCAAGAAATAGTACCGTGGCTTAGGGTTGAATATAAAATTATAAATATATATATAGAATACGGAGAGGATAAAGATGTGGATTTTCGAAAAGACACCTGGGAGCCGTTGGATTCGCTGGTGACAGTTAACTAGATGGAGATCGAACGGTGCCCCTAGAGCAAAATATTTAACAGTTAATCGTTAGATAATAATATTATATATATAATTAATAAAGGATAAAAAACATTAGTGGTCGATCACTCGGTTGTCATAAATATGGTATGATAGATGCACCGGGTTCATTATGAGCGTAACAATGTGTTAGGGCTGAGCAGGAAAACCCAAAAGCCCGAAAGTCCGAAAAACCCGTCCCGAGCCCGTCCCGAAAAACCCGGTCCCGAATAGACCCGAGCCCGAGCGGGCGGGACTTTTATTTTCAATTCGGGCTCGGGCTCGGGCTTTTGTGCCAAAATCCCGAAAAGCCCGAGCCCGTCCCGAATTTTTTTTAATACTATATAAATATATATAATTATATATTTTCCCCACTAACTATAGTTAGTATCTAACCATCTTCCTCCATGTTTGAATTTTTTTATTTTTTATTTATTTTTTATTTATTTTTTTTATTTTTTTTATTTTTTTCAGATTTTTTGTTAAAATTCGGGCTAGCCCGAGCCCGAGCCCGAGTCCCGAAGTCCCAGCTCGGGCGGGCCATTTTCCTTATTTTCGGGCTCGGGCTCAGGCTCGGGCTAAAAATTAGAGTCCCGAAAATTTCGGGCTCGGACTCGGGCTCAGGTAAAAGCCCGCCCGTCCCGGCCCGAGCTCACCCCTACAATGTGTGGTGTTCCTTTTATCTGGGTTACTGTACACCGGGTTTATCCAGAGGGAGTACAAAGTGAATAGTGATTTATGGTGGAAGAAAGTGCACGTGAGGTAGGGGTGGCAATTGCTGACACGACACGACGACACGATCTGACACGGACCTGCTTTTTTTCGTGTCCTGATCTACACGAAAATCTGGCCGTGTCTGATAGATCTGTGACACGACTAGACACGTTTTTAGGCAAGTCCGTGTAGATCTGATCTGTAGGTCCACACGATAGACACGCATCGACACGACTTATTTGAAACTTAATATTTATATAAAGCCCAATAATTTTGCCAAAAAAAATATATAATGATCAATAATAATTTTAAAAATATTGCAACTATTTAGTACATTAATCTATTTAAAAAAAAAAAACTTATAATATGATTGTCTGTAATAATAAAAACTTCTATTGGCAAAAAAAACTTATAATATGATTTCATGTGCTAGCTTCAAGATAACTTGAAATTTAGATATCGGCTTATTTTGTTTGTAATGTTCGATTTTTTATATTTAAGTAATTTTTCTTTATGAACTTATTATTTGTATAATGAGAAGATTCAATTATTTCTCAAAATATGATGGTGCTTGATTTAGGATGATTTTGTAACATTTGTAAAAGTTTTTGGGCTAAAAAGTGTAATATTTTTTGGTGTAAAAACAAAATTCCGTGTCTCGTGTCTGTGTTCCGTGTGACACGATATCTGCCAACTCCCGTGTGACACGAGAACTGTCTGTGTCATATTTAAAGTGATCTGTTTAGACACGAGAGATCTGTTGACACGTATGTCACTAGTGACACGACACGAATCGACACGACACGACCTGTTTGCCACCCCTAACGTGAGGTGCGTAGGATCACACAGGTGTTGCTTGAAAAAAGAAGTGGATATCCTTTGGATAAAAACTAAATGGAGGCAGTTAGTTATTCTGCCACCTCATCGCTCCGTCGGCCAGGCTGGGCCGACGTGTTAACCAAAAAAAAACTGCGCCGACGTGAATTTCCCTGGTTGCCCTTCCCTGGAAATTTTCAATCCTCTTGCTTAATGATTGTTTTTTGGCCGACTTTTTTTTTTTTTTTAAGTTTTTTGGCCGACTTTTTTTTTTTGTTGAAAGTTTTTTGGCCGACATTTGCTTATTTTTTTTTTTTGGGGTAAATATGATACCATTTTTTTGGGTAGCATTCATAAAGGAGTACACATTACAAGTTACAACCTATCCGATAATTGATTTTGAAAACTAAAAATATAAATATATTTATAGGGTTGGACATGGAACCGGACCAGTACGGTTTTGAATAGTTTCGATCTAAAAATAATTTATTTTATTTTTGGTATTGGTTTATTCTTGAAAATATGTTTTGTTTAGAACCAGTTATGGATCGATTTGGATTTTTTATTTTGTCAAAAACTGTTCTGACCCGATTCAGAACTGGATTATACCATTTTTTAATGAAGATTTACAATATTAAAAAAAAAAAAAAAAAGTTACTTCTGATCTGGTATATAACCGATTCCACATAAATATGCTAACCATTTTTTGCACTGGTTCACTCCTTGTAGAGTACCAGCCCAACATTTTCTACTCTAACTAAATGTATTTCAAATTCATTAATTTTATTTCTTATAATTTTTTACATTATATTGATTATTATTATCTTTAATTAAATTTTGCAAGTACTTAAGAAAAAAATTGGAATATTAATATAGAGTATATATACTTAGATGTAGAATACATATTATATACTTAAATATATATTATAGGATATATATAAATAATATAATAGTTTAACATAAATGGAAAATGAATCATACTATATATTACATAAATAACTTTGATTATATTTGTTGGCAAACAATTTTTTTAACTATGTATTTTTATTACATTATATTATATATTTATATTTTGTTATACAACTGTATCTGTTTTTTTTTTTTTTTTTTTTTTATATCATGTGACCTTGCGCGTCGCGTGAGGATAACATACTAGTATATAATAAGTTTTACTCCAATTATACTAAAAGTATAGAACATTATTTTTAAAGATGAATAAAATAAAATTATCATGTAATATATAATGTTATTAAAATGTTAATTGTCTTTGGTAAAACAAAATGTAGTATTTTAAAAAAAAAAAAAATGTTGGGAAGATCGAAAGTAAAACCACCCACTAAAGATTATCAGTCCCTTGAGCTTTTTTTTTTATTAAATTTATATTAAATATATAGAGGATTAAGATCTCATGTCCTATATTTTTCCTGCCTAGATCGTAAGATTTCGACACATATCCTTAGATTTAATATTTTATTTATAGAGTTCACTAATTCCAATAAAAAATCACAAAATTAAATCCACCTAAAACACGTGTCAATATCTTAACGGTGAATTACGGTATGTGACATGAAAGAGTAGTTGGTCAGGGGATCCGCATCACTATCCACATAAGCATCACCATCCACATAAGTGATGAACTAAGAGTCTATCCACTTGAATCAAATCAATTTAATTTGTTTCATGGTTAGATAGATTGATGAGGCTATATAAAGAAGGCTAGATGGGCAATTCTCAAATTTTGGTGATATATACTTTTGATTTTTAAAAATATAATTATTTTTTATATAACTTTTTAAAATATTATATTTGACCCCTCTAAAGTTTTTTTTTTACTTATTTATTTATTTATAGTTCAACTTTTGCTCCCTCTAATAAAAATCCTATTTTCTTACCTTAAACTTTAACTGTGTTTCAATATTGATCTAAATATTGTGATTTTAATCATATCCAATTTGTATGCAAGTTTTTAATTCCATTATATAAATATAAAGAATCCTAAACGTCTTATAATTTCTTTTGTATAAAAAATAAATGTTAGTAGAGTGACTAGTGAGGACCCTAATTCAGATCATATCGGCCAATAAAACCAATTATCGATTATCTATACCACTTATCGAAACCGGGCTTTTTCTCTGCCAAAGGAATCCTAAAATGGGCTTTTAAGTCGCGTGACTATTTAGACTAACAAATCTGTAGCCCATTTATAAGCCCGAAGGTAATGAACATCAGCTTCTCAAGCTGCAAACTGCAAAAATCATGGCAAGATGGTTAGTCTCACAACATCACTTAGTTTTTTTTAATAACATCAAGTCCAATGTATAGCGAGTTAGATCTACGTTTCATTTTTTAATATGTATATTCAATTGCAGCAACGTTGGACTGTATATTGATGTCTAATCCTGCAAACTTTACATTTTAGATTGTCATTTTTACGATTATGGGTGCAATAGACGTGTTTTGAATGCCGTCAATTTTCACCTTTTTTAAAATAAAATTGAAGGATCTGAAATAATTGAGTATAAATTAAGTCTTTCAAAATGTTGCACACAACTTTTTATTTATCATAATATAATTGTAAGAGGATCCGATGCGAAGAACTGTTAAATTAATATGAGTATATGAGTAAAGTATGGGGAACAGTTTATTTATAATATCTATTTGCTTTTGCTGACAAACCCTACATCCTAGTTGAGAAAATATCAAACCAGCCCTCCAAACCAACCATCCTTGTGTTTGAACATGGATGATATTGACAAAGACAGATAACAAATAAAGACCAAATGATTTTGGTCCCATAGTATTGAGTGAGGGATTTCATATATACAGTTATTTGGAGAGTAATAATAATGGTCTAATTGCTAACCATTTATATATAAACATAAACTAATATATACGTCCACGTCTTGACCAATTTTTTTTGTTTTTTAAATCAATTTGGAGCAGGTAAGGACACACCACAGTTGTTTCAAAATTAGAAAGGCCTGGTTAAAATCAAACGAGTCTCGAAAGTCTACACACACCGCCTTAAAGATTCTGCTTAATTGGTAAAAGAGTACATATGCTGCCAGCTCGATCTATAGAGTTTTTCGTCATAAAGTCGTGATTTATAGAACATCGATTTTATATGCAACATGCATGTTTGGGTAGTTTAAACAAGTATATAAACATATATAATAATATGTTATTGTAAGATAACATGGAATAAATATATATACATATTAACAGTATAATATTATATATGTTAAACACTATAATTTATATAAATAATATATTATTATTTATCCTTTTGAACGAAGTCATATATATTGTGCACAGGCATATTTTTATTTTGGTAATAAATTCAAGCATGAGTTGAGTTCACAAAGTTTTATAATTAAATTTAAACCTTTAAAATTACAAAATGTAACATGTATTATTACCTAAATTATTATTATTTTCCTGCATAGTAGTCCTAAGATGATTCATTATTAGAAAAACATCACTCGTTGCATATTTATTCGCCCCACGTCTCATTCACACCGAATCAACCGGTTTAAAGTTATAAAGTGTTGATTATAAATATATTTATATTTCAGCTATTACTTGCGGCTTTTGAGCAACTAATCTCTAATTAAAAGATAAAACACCGAACCACTCTAATATCTTACACGTTTACCTAATTAAGTTAATTAATGAACACAAATTTAGTTATAGTACGATGTGATTTTTATTTTTTATTAAGGGGGTGGTATCATGGTGGGACCCATTCACCTAGCATAGCAACTTCCTGTCTTTATTTTTTGCGTTGTTTTGACATGCATGTTCCTTCTTTCGTGTACTTGGTTGGGAATATATATAGATCGATCTTAAAGTCAAGAAGCGTACATTTCATGATTAATGCATACACATACCGTATAAGGTGGAAAGAGTCAAAATGAACAATTATATTTTAATTAACATAAATTTCCAAAAGGCTGTCCAATATTATTTTCACATGCAAGAAAAATTCCATATGTCCTCTCTAAAATGAAATAATGGTTGCCAAGACAAAGTTTCACACAACGGAAATATATATGACTGTTGGTTGGGACGGAGCCCTTTTAATTTTCCTTGAAACTTCCTTGAAGTTTCTTTTTGTTTGCCTCATGAACGATATATTCTAGAATAATTTTAGTAGTATTAAGTAAATGATAATTTATACTGAATAGAATTTAATCAGTGTGTTATCTATAATTCATACTTTGCAAATTGTTTTTACTAATATTTGATATCCTATTTAAATCCATGTCTCCTATTCACTTATTAGGGGCTTATCTTGGCCCCATTCTCTATCTAGTAGCCTGGTTTAGTAGACCATATCTAGTATGAGTTCGGGTTAATATGAAACTCTCATGACTCAATTAGTCATGCCATATGACTCGTTTTGATTCGAATTCGTGCTTGACATGATCTACCAGATCAAGGCGATCAGATTGGCACGAGCTCAGGCGATCCACCTAACTAAGTGGGTACTCATAGTAACACTTTGGGTATGTGAACTACCAAATATTAATATGTCATCTGGAAGGTCCTTACCTTTACTGTCACATAAAGACCCGCTTGTAAATTAGATTATCGTAGAAATATTATAGGTCTTTAATCACATTACATTATTTAAGAGTAAATAATATTATATAATAAATTAAAATAAATAAATATATTTATTTATTATACCTACTAAAATGAAATAATATTATTTTAAAGTATAATATCGTTGATGTGCCGCATAGCTCAATACTTATTAGGTATTTGATGTCAGAAACTCTAGAATTAATTTTAAACCTTATAATGACATGTTTCGCCATGTGTAGTTATCTAAATTAATCGACAATAATTATATATCTTTAATTAGATTATATGCTAACTATATTTATTAGTTGGCAAAAAAAATAGTTATATTCATTAAAAGATTTTACATTTATTCAGGATAAGACGAGTCGCAATGTGTAAAAGAATCTGTAGTAAATAAATAAACTAGTTTTTTTTTGGTAAAGCTACCGTAAAACGGAAATAATATTTTCGGTGACGGGAGAAAAAAGAAATATATAAACCAATGCGAATTTATTGGGAGAGACAATATATATATACGAAGAGAGAACGTAAAACACGTGCTCTTTTACGTAGGAATTAAAAGAAGAGAGATTTTCCCAGGTGGTGGTAGATCGCGAGGGGTTGCCCACCACCGTCACCCATATATATATAGTTTTAAACGAGTACATCAGAAAGGAATACGAAAATGAATTTGCTGTTTCATCTCCTTTTTGGCCTTAAATTAACCCTAGTTATATAAATTTATCGTGAAGAAATTTATATAATCTATTGTATCATGTATGTATGTATATCTCTATATTAGTATATTACCCAACTAGTGTGGTTTGGTTTGGTTTGGACTAGAGATTTGAATGGATATATACCTATTTATTTATAATAAAAAAAAAATTACATGCTTTCATTATTTTTTTTAAGATTAAGGCGCATGTTGTTAACTAATTGTTTCATAACTTACTTCGAATTTATGAGTGAAGCTAATACTCTCTTATATAAAATGTCTTAATTAACTAATTATTTTATAAGCTCGAACTTACGAATAAAGGCATTCAAGACACTCTACATACTTTAACATCCTTTGTACACCTCAACATTGATCTTACTTGAATCCATGAGTTTCAACATGGCCACCACCTCATTTTTTATGAGCACTCCTGGTCTAGAAAAAATGGGCTCCAACTCGGCCACCACGGCTTTTTAAAATGAGGTTTATTCAATATATTTTTTCTTTTAAAACATCTTCACCGGGACTAGAACATGTGCGCTTTGATATCATGTTAAATAAGATATACATCTCAACCAACTGTGACATAAGCTCGAACTTATAAGTGAATTCAACACACTTTTGTGCAAATTTCAACAATTTTCACATATATGCATGTTTGGTATATTATGTAAGAGCAAAACGGAGTGTACGATATGTACCGTTGATTTTACGCGTGTGGATGAAAACCGAACCTAACAGTTAAAATCGGTCAAATCTCAAACCGAGTACCAGGTCATCGATCGATACTCATTCTGCTATATATTATAGTTGAGCCTAACAAGTGCACCAGACAAGTGGTAATCAGATGAATATTAGGAAATGAACAGACAAAGAAACAGAAATGACGATCGTTAAATTGTCGTCCAAGTCTGAACTCACAACACAACAAAAATGCTTTGCTTAGAAAAGAAATCCAACTGATAATAAGGGCAAAATCTCTCAACAGAATGAAACCTCAAACAAACTCCACCCACACAATAATCCTCTATATCATGTAATTAATATGGTGTAACATTTCAGCACTTCACCCCGTAACTAGATATATTGGCCTTTGAACCCTTAAAATATATAAAAATATTTATAATCAGTATTTTATAACTTTCGGCCCGGCCTTATACGGTGCTAACATGAATTATTCTAAGTGTTGATCAAACATACTACGTGTGCAATACTTGTGTCAAAAAAAAAAAAAACTTTCTCTAATTAAGTAGGTGACATCATTTCAGTTCCCCGTTATAATCGAGTTGCCTTTGTTGGGACAACAGAAGGGCCACACTTAGAAACCCTAGTCATTCTCTGTTTCAAGAAAAAAAATGATATCACCATCCTATTTTAGGGTTTCATAATATAGCAAATTCGTTCACTTCTTTCATATAAATCATGCATATATCATAATAAACGAGAAAAGCTACGGTGTATGACAATTGACAATAAAATGTATATATATGGTTTTTTTTGGTTTCATCTATATATCTATATCTGTCTATCTGAGATATATATTTTGCTGTCTCCTATGAAACACTGCAGAAATCTCTACACAGTTACAAATGGTATAATGGTTTTGAATTCTGTGTATATACACACGCGCGCACACACACAAAAATGTTGATTCCCACCGGAACTTATAATCTAACCGGAATTTTTTAATCTCGCCTTCTTCAGTTAGCCACTCCTTTCTCTATAAGTCTCAAGTTTCGATCAGTAGTCGTCCCACGAAAACGCGAACCCAGTATTTGAATCGGAACCGTTGATGAACGGGCCTATAAGATCTTCAAACTGCGGTACACTACTAGGCTCTGGCTTGAAGCTAGCTGCTGGGTTCAAGCCGGTGCTCATCCCGGTGTACTGATCCGGGCCGCTGATCATTGGCCTAGATTGGTAGGGTTCCACCTTGCATTGTGCAATGTTGATGTTTCCTAGTTGGTTATAGTAATAACTCGGGTTCGCAGCCCCGTTAGCCCGGAACACACTGGCGTTAGCTTGAACATTCGGGTTGAAAACCGTCTGGCCCGGGTTTGAGCTAGGGTTCATTCGGTAACCACTGGCGGTTAGGTAGTTGATACCGGTCACGATGTTGTTAGGGTTTTGAGATGTGTTATTCAATGTTGATGAATTGCTTGGTGTAGCCATATGATCAATCCCAGCCTTGAATTCGCTCTCGCCATCAGTGAAGCTCGAGCCGGGCCCGGCAGAGTAAGATGGTTCGACGAGAGGGGGGAGTGAGTTGGTCGAGATCTCCTGCTCAGTGTAGTTCATTCTCGGCACATCCGAAACCGGATTAGGGTTCTTGATCTCACTGCTTTTGTGGAAAACCCTACACACAGCCCACTCATCCTGCAATAGATCAACAAAGAAACCATATAAATATTGAGAGATTATTGTTTGGTTTTAGATTAACGGATTTAGCAGAAACTGCTGCATTCGATCGAATACAGTAGCACTACTATCTGACTTAATCATTTAATAACGAAACGTAAGTATCCATTAGTCAATATCAGGAAAAAAAATTAAGTAACCAAAAAGTCAAAATCCAAACATAAACTTATATGATCTCTATCTCTCAATCTACTGATCAATTGAAAATCTCTTCATCAACCAACCATGATCTAAGATCAACCGATAATTTTCCGGCGAAAAACCGAACCGTTAACTAGCTTGCGGATGAAGAAATAAAATACTTGCCGACGAAGCATCTTTACCTTTGCAACATGATGGATGTTATACAAGGGAACCTTCCCTTCGAGTCTGAACTCATGCATGACCCAGTTAGTCTTCTCCCCTTTCGGAGCTCGACCCAGATAGAACACGAGCGTCTTCTTCATCCCTACCAGACAATTCTTCCCTCTGTAGATCTCCTTGTCTTTCCCGGTCGCCTTCCAATACCCCGACAGCGTGGCACGGTTAGTCCTCATCCCGGTCGGATACTTCCGATCCTTTTGACAGAAGAAGTACCATTCCTTCTCTCCCATCTTTGCTTTATCTGCAAGAAAACTATCAAATATCGAAACAGCCCTGCTCTAATACCATATTAAAAATAAAACGTTTGTATTAATTAATTTTCTCTTAAAAGCATTCAACTTGCTCTTATACACATTTTAAGAGAAACTTTCTGCGGTTCTGAATCAGAACTGCAGAAAGTTTCAAACACATGTAAAAAGGAAAAAGAAACACTTACTGGGGAGATCCCAAGGTTCACACTTGTTCAGATCGGCTTCACCGATGGCTGCTGCGGTGAAGCCGCTATCGATGACCTTCTTGGTGAGGTAGTGGGTGATGATCTCTTCGTCGGTGGGGTGGAATCGGAACCCAGGTGGCAAAGGAGCGAGGTGATCACCTCCTCCTGATGCTTTGCTCATCGCCATGGTCGTCTGCAACAGAAGATTGAAGAATAGAGAAGATTTTGAATATGGGAGAGAAGAGAAAGAGAGCTGTTAAGAAGGTGGGCCAAAGGGGGGGAGAGAGGGGTTAAATAATGGAGGTGGAGCTTCTGCAGCAGCTCACCAGCTTCTTAAACATCCGTAGGCTTCAAGGCAACTTGTTCAAGAAGACTTTAGTTTATTTTATTTCTCCTTTTTTTTCTTTATTTCTTTTTCATTCAATATATATATTATGTAGGGGAAAATGGGGTTAAATGTATGGTAACACGTGATAGAGAATGTACATATATGATTTTTTTTTTCATTTATTTACTATTTAATTAGCATAATTTTATAAATATATTATAGTTAAACTTTATTGAGAATTTAATAATAAAAAAAATATTTTTGTTCACTTCGATACAAATTAAAATTAATTTATGTATAAAATAAATATGCTACGGATAATACTTCGATCTGGATGGACCTGAATATGATATATTTCATAATTTATTTACTTAGTAAAAAAAAATCAATAATTGATCATGTCATTTCAGTGGCTTTTTTTGGTAAAAATTTCATGTGGCTAACTTGCCTTGACATATATATATATACACAATAGACTCGTTCCTTGGACTATATATATCATCTAAATTCCAAATGACTAAATTCATTGAGAGTTGTTAGTAATCCATATGCATCAATAGAGATATGGTCCAATTTTTTAACTAAAGGATATACTTTATGGGGTCCGCATGAAATTGGAAAAATGAAAAGTCTTTGCTTTCTAAAATGTTATAAAACTAAGAGAATATAATATTTTGTTTCAGAGGGATAAAAGTTGACGTTGATTTGAGCTGAATGTGATTATTAATTATGTCCTAAAATAAAATAATAGCAATTAATGTAACTGGTCATCTAAACTCTAAAGATAATTTTTAGTTTCATCCAATCGGCTCCTATTGAGCTTTAGACCCATATTTCATCCAGCAAAAAAGAGGTTTTATTTATTAGATTTCATGAAAATATATTTTAACAAAGTAAGTTTGTTTTTATTTTATTTTTCTGAAATGTATTAGCGTTTAAAGAAATTGCGTGCCGACTTCACACTTAAAACAATTCATACTTCTAATAAAAATTATAAATTAAATTTGGAAAAATATAATATTTCACTATAATTGAATATTCTCGGCGGTTTTTACTCTTTTAGATAAGATACATTGAATGATTCATCCAGTCGAACCGGCGAAAAACTGTGCCGACCACCTCTTTCAGTTATAATTGAGATTATGGATAAGCTTGGGTGGGATGTGTGAGGTTTTCTTTAAAAATAAATTCATGGTCGGAAACTTCATGGCCCGATTCCAAATTTAAGTAAAAAAGTATGCCCGAGGCGGACTTGTATAATTCAAAAGTGGTCTGGGCCTGTCCCAAATTTTACACATAAAATTGAAAAAAAAAAAAAATAAAAGAAAAGAACATTCATGATTGACAATACAAATTCTTCAATGTTTAAACACCATACAAATTCACATATTCAATACTAACACATACACCGAGTTAGCAATACAACACAAAGTTATAAACATCAGAAGAAAATTGAAGGAAAATACGAAAATGAGCCGCTGGAGAAGGAGCGTACTGCTCTATAAACCTATAGGAATGAACTTTTTTAATGTGACGTGAGTGGCTGAAGATTTAGATAGGGTCGAACAACTCGAAATTTCTTCTTAATTATAATTAACTCTAACTAAATAACTAGCTATAGTTAACTAGTGACTCATACTTGAACCGCTCGAGATTTCTCTCTAAGCCCGAGCCTGATTGATGTGGGCGAAATCTCGAATTTGGGCGTGCGAGTACACTTTTCCATGCGTAAACGGGGATTTGAGCAAGACTCATAGTAAGCTATGGGGTTTCACGTTTTTAGGCCAAATTCCTTCGTTTAGAGGGTCAAATTTGCAGTTTTATGTTTCTTTCGGTCTTTTTTATAATTTGTCGGTTTTGTTTGGTACTTTAGTGTTAATTTCGGAATTTTAATAGGGTTAGGGTTTTTGTTTTCTTTATTTAAGACTCTTTTAGCCGTCGTTTGTATTCAGTTTATTGATTAATGAAAAAATAGAAGTTTTCCTCAACCATGCGTCAATTCTTCGGTATTCTGCGGAATCAAAGAATTCTTGCGCCTCTATCCATCAAATTCTCGGTATTCCCCTTTCGAATCAACGAGTCTTTGATCCTCTATTCTCATCACATTGCATCACTGATTTTGAAGAAAAATTACCGCACTTCTAAACTCATATATGATTTCAGAACTGACTTTCCAAACAGACTCTGATTGGACTTTTTAGAATTTCGAACTTCTCGAGTTTTTTGCGTCCCAATTGAAATGTTGTCACACATTCATTTTTGTATTTTAAAGGAATCTAAAATAGTGGCTCGTAAATCCGTGTAATGGTGTAAGAGGCGTTTATACAAATTATGACTGATCACGAAACGAGCGGCCGAGCTTTTTCAGAAGAAAAAAAAAACTCAAGCCTGAAATTTTTGGGCTCACTATCTATTAGTCCGAGCCTGAGCGTAAGGAAAAAGTCCCGCTTAAGTCGGTATTTCAGGATGGACTCGGACTAATCCGAAATTTAAACAAAAATTTAGAGAAACACCATAAACTTGAAGAAAAAAAAAACATTATTTCAAACATTATAAAACCTGAAAAACACCATTTTAAAATTGTAGTCTATGATCCATTTTAAATCCATCTATATCCAAACAATATAATATATACATATTAACTCAGGGAGGTGATATATATTCCGACACAGAAATTTTGATTAATTCCGAGATGGATCTCTGTGGCAGGGGCTGTAATTTTTGGTAACTTTAAGGGCTTGTTTATAGCCTCTTACAGTCGGAATGCTGATCATTACTGCCTAACTAAAGTTGGGATGACATGTTAAGACTTTTCGAAATTTTGAGCAAAGAGTCCGAACCATGCCAAGTCGGACATTATAGGAAAAGTCCACCAATTGGGCTCGAGCCTAATTTAGGGCGCACTTTTCAGAATAGGCTCGGATCGGACTTCATAAAATTTCGGACTCCTCGAAATCTTTTAGTCCACACGGATACGAACTTACCAAACCATTTTCATGTCACTGCTAATATCACACTAGACGACAAATTGGACGGTGCCCATGCCCCCATTGAGATAATTCACAATTTATCATCATCATATATAAATTTTTATTTTTCTTTCTTTATTTACTACTATTACTATATATTCTAATTAAGGCTTATCATATAGCACAAAGAAAAAATGGTGAGGTAACTTAAAAAGGAAAATACAGTGTCTACGATCAAAAATAGTCTAAGTCAATCAGCAAAATTAATTAGATTAGCTATTAATTAGTGAGGTGCTGCCAGCTCGGATCAGTGAGCCGAGCCGTTCTAGTTGCGGCTTAGTGGGAGCCGATGAGGTGTGCTCACATGCCGCCTCTAGCGGGACATTTTGCCAACGCGGAAGGAGACGAAGACCAGAAGTCAAATTTCCGGCGCCGACTCTAGAAAAGGAGCAGCGCTTCAAAACTAGTTCCATTCCAACTCCGACTCTCCTTATAATAAATAATTCGTTATTAATTATAGTTTCAACTTAGTTTTGCTATTTTTGTTATTGGTTAAACAACACATTTTTATTTTGGTATTGTGAATTGCTTCCACAATTTCATTGTGCTGAAAATATTTATTTAAAGTTAAAAATTAAGGGGAGATCGGACCTGTTTTTTTAGCTATTACGGTTGGAAATCGGTTTTCTTGCTTAGGTTTTATTATAAAAAAAAATTGACAAAAAATTTGAAGAAAATAAACCGTCTATATTTAGTACGGTTTTCGATTTAAAGTAACCGTTCGTTAATCAAATTATATAGAACAATGAACAAAAATTCATACTTAAGAATATATTCAAATATTCTTTCAAGCTCCAAAATAAATAAGAATGAGAAGTCTGAAACTTTAGGGAATGAAAATAGAAGCGTACAAAATAATAAATATTTAAAAAATGAGAAAAAAATAATTTGATTACCGTTAATAGATGTTAATAGATGTGGAATTAGTAATAATAGTAATAATAAATAGAAAGGTTTTGATTTTCTTACCGAAACTCTTAATTATTCTAATATAATATATAATATACATCATATTGTATTATAATATTGGATAATTTCGATCTATTCGGTTCCCACAATTTTATGAGTATGAGGACTGAAACGAAAGACTGAAGCGCTATACTAAAAAATTCACAAACTTATTGAAGCGTGTATTTACAGTTCTTTTTTTGTTGCAGTTTTTACTGGATTTTGGCTTCGGCCCTAATTAAAACCATCTTCAATGCAGTCTTTCCAGCGTGATTTTAATTCGATTCGTTCCTGGTATGGGTGAGCAAAATACCCGTTTGGACCCAAAACTGTACTTGAACCGGTTTTTTAGGGCGGTTCCAAGTAGAAGCAAACGATTCTGGAGTAAATCCCTAGGAACCAGTTTTTTCGGTTCCGGATAAGCATTTGGGTACCAATTCCGTAACAAAAACCACTTATTTATATATATATATATATATATATATATAATTAGTAAGCTAACCTAATTATTTATACTCTAAAATCAAATGATACCTAAACAACGTGAAAATAATACAAAAAGAAATGACGCTATTATGAAAAGTTGTCAAATTTGAATAAATTTATGTGAAGATATTTGCGACACTTAAATAAGCGTCAGCAAAGAAAAATGTTCTAAAGTTTTTTTTAGTAATGTGTATCCCATCCTCTCGACTTAATTTGTACTAGTGGTATATATTCAACCTAATATACATATATGCACCACATATTTTTTTTTTCATACAATTCATATCCCACATACACCGCCGATGCATTATTATGGGCTAGCCTAAATGCGGTTACCCACACTACATTATCGCTCGCTGCGGCCTGCGCGTTATTTGCCACAATAATTAAATGGTTAAATATTTGTTTGAAATAAGACAAGGGAATTTTCTCCTTGAAATAATATTTACTCCTTAAGAATGGTTAAATTGCCCAAATAGAATAATTAAAATGGTTCATAGGAACATTTTTTTAAGCTAAAAATATTGTTTATAATCATTAATTAGTTGTATCTAAGTAAATAAAATTCGTGTAGACACTAAATTTGTTTATGCCGACAACTACTTACATAAAAATGTTTTCTGCCAGATCATCTTTACTTAATTGTTCAGTGGCAAAGATATTCTCTGCAGGCTCTAACTATTACACCTTTTATTAAAACGCTTTTAATTAAGATCAAACTATAGTAACAAATTTATTGCCTCTGAATCGTTAATTTGCATATAGATTAAAATTTAAGGATTTAGCTAGTAGTAGGATTATACATATGTAGAATAGAGAAATTAATAAATGAATAGCCCAATTGCGGACGAGCATCTCCTCTCTTGATTGAATACAAATATCATGTCCCACTTTTTCGGTCTTACATTATATTTTATTGTTAAGATCTTGACATGCGTTTTGAGTGTAATCAATTTTATAATTTTTTCTTTAAAACTGTATTAAGATTGGTGAGCCCTAGGAGTGAAATATTAAATTTAAGATATTTATCAAAATTTTAACAGTAATGTATAATTTGAAGCATAAATAATAAGACGAGAGATCTGAATCCGTCTTGATCGTCCGTCTTATTACTCCCTATTTTATTGATTTCAACCGTCCAGTATTTCTAAACAGTTCTCTTATTTTAGTTACTATAACAATTAATTAATTAATTAGCAAAAAAAAAAAAAAATCTTACGTACCACAAATTCGCAGAAGAAAGAAACCAAACAAAGTGGATTGGAAATAAACCATTTTTTTTTTTTCATTAGCGACATATCCTAGTTTCACAGTTGATTTTTTAACAACTAGGAATTTTCGTATTGGTTTATGAAATAATGTCATTTTGAGAGAAAAAATCATAGATAAATACACCTACAAAATAAATTATAGATACGCTAGGTTTTGTTTGGTTTCCTCCTTTGATGATTTGTGGCCTATGGGAGAACTTTGTTGAGTGATAGATTTTTATAATAATAAAAGAAATTAAAGTGTCATAGAATACTGATCTAGAGATGAATATAGAGTAAGACAGACAAACTAAGACAACGGATAATCATTCCCCAATTACATAGTTTTTATATAGAGAATGAATGGTCTAATTAAAGAGAAATCTAATAATTAAGCATCTTAAATTATTATTTTAATCTAAAATCTTATTAATTAACAACTAATTAAACCACTGTTTCAAGAGTTGAGACAGATGGTATAATAATAGACAACCTTTTTTTATATAAGTTTAAGAAACTTGGGAGGGAAATAAGGCGGGAAATTCGGGGTCCCAAATCAAGACAACCTTTCATTTTGCATCTTTTAATTTAATTTAATTTAATACTACAATTTGCATCGGCAATTTAGTTAGTCACAGTTGGATAATGATATGAAAGACCCACTAATTAGCATCTGCATAAGACTTTAGATTTTATTTTTCTGAGATTTCATTCAAACGTCGGAATGAGTATCAGTTTGTAAAGTGAATAAATAAGGGTAATAACCAAATGGTTATCTTTGGCACAAAAAAAAAAAAAAAAAAAACCAAATGGTTATCTGAATTTTGGATTAATTATAAGCCGTTTATTTGAATTTGAATTTTTTTAAAGCTAACTATATACTGGCCAAAAAAAAAACTAACTATATGAATTTTAATTTATGGGCAAATTGCTACCCATATTATATTTTCGTCGAATTGATCATAAAAGAAACAAGTGTTAGCCTTATGAGATTTTTTTATTTGTATTCAAGATGAATTCGTCAATAAATTAAAAAGATTGCAGCAAAATTTATTTAATTAGATGCTCAATTGAACACAGTTGGAATTGAATGAATGTCCAATTAAACCTCAAATTGAAAGTTTTGCCACAATCCTGAACAACTTATTGTCGAATATATCTTGAGTACACATAAAATAACCACACGTAGCTGGAATATGCTTCTTTTATGTCAATCTTGATGACAGTTTGTAACATATATATCAATTTAGTTGAAATTAGAAGTTCAGGTAGCCATATTTTTTAAATAAATAATTTAAATTCAAATAACAATTTGTGATTAAGTCTTTGTAATTGAGTCAACTATTAATTTAGAGATTTAATTAATAACCTTATATATAAAAGCAAAAAGCAAAGAGAGATTTATTAAGGCCGAACATTAGGGTGGGCTAGGTTCTGATATCCATTTCACGATCATGTTGGGCTTAGCATCTTGTTAGAGCACTTCCAATACTACAGTAAAATTAGAATTATCTCAAATGGTAAACATCTAAATACCACTTCGACCCACATAATTTCATACTTATTTTATAGTTTTTTTAAGTATTATATATATAAATTGAATATTCATATTTTTAAAAATAACGGACATGAACAACTCAGTGAATGAGATTCAAGTCTTCAACTGTATTAATTAAAAAAATTGGAAAAAAAAAAACATGTACAAAAAAATGTAATTGATGTTTTTAACAAATTTACATTTTGTATGGATTCGTCAAAATTGGTCAATTTAGATTAAATATTTGGATTCCAACATTTACCAGCGTGTGTGATTATCCTGAAATTCGAACATCGACATCGTTATGAGATTATTGCTATTCGGTGAAGTCACACGCGACATGAAGGATTGTTGACCGATATAATTATTGATAAAATAATAATGATTTATTAAACTAATTGAATAGTTGGCCAAAAAAAAAAAAAAATTAAACTAATTGAATCATTTCCATAATAAATGTTTATCTATTATTTGTGAGTGATATATCTTGATTCATCGTTGTCAGCGGATTCACATTTATACATATTCATCATATCATATTAATGAATCGGTTATATAGTAGACTCATTATTTTTAACGATTTTCAATATACGTAAATTAGAAATATATTATATATCATCCTAAAAATATAGTTTTTATAACAACGTATCATCAACAAAATATTCACAATAAAAAAATCAAACAAAATATTTTTTTTTTCATAAAATAATATAATAAGTAAATTATATAGAAATATACGTTTATTAAAATAAATATTATTTTTTAGTAAAATATTGTCTCATATTTAATAATATCAAATTTCCTACTATTTCAAAATCTAGAATTAACAGGTATCCAACATGGGTATAATATAAATAAATTGAGTATGGAAACTCTGAAACTGGTCTGAAGTTAAAAAAATAGTAATTTTGGGTCGTGCTATTATTTAACTTACTTAATATTAAGATTGACCTGACTATATATATCGCTAAGTAAAATAATGACACGAGCCGTAGTGGGTATTTTTAATATAGAGAGAGAGAGAGAGAGAATTGACACAGTTTCTACTAGTAGAAATACTCACACGTTACAAGTCATTTCATTGTCAACTCTTTAGTAATTTTTTGAATTGTAATTATTGTCACGTCTAGTAGCGTCCAGTGGCAAATATTGAAACTATAAACTCTCATTTTTTAGCAATAACTAAGAACTCCTATTTTAAAATAAGAAACTCAGGTTGGTAAGTCAAGTTTATACGAATAGTTAATAATAAAAACCAAAGTAAATAACACTAAAAATTAGGAACTTCCATTGAAAGTGCTCTATACGGTTGAATTTTTATTTATTTTTCTAAAAAAAATCTTCTATTTATTTATAATAAATAAATGTGGTCCGCTAATGAACACTACATTTTTTTTCCAATAATAATGAACTCTACAAAGTAGAAAACGAGTTATGTTTATATAGACGACCCGAGTTCGTATCTCACTAGAAACACCTCAGTAGGGAAGAGTTTAATCTTAACGTTCACGGCTTGAAATTGCGAAAATAATTATATATATATATATATATAAGTACAATCTACATGTCATTTAATAATAATAATAATAATAATACATTAAGAGTGATAATCTGAGACTTTGAGCTTAAATACGATAGATGCATTAACAAGTATATGGTAAGTCATGCGTTTTGCACGTACTACTTAACGGTCAACTAACAGATATACTAAAAATTTATAAATTACAAACATATTGCATTAGTTGTCTAAAAAATAAATGTTACACCAAAAACCAATTTTAATTAGACATATTGTACTTAAAACCATTTAACCCATGATATAATGATAACTAAAGGTCCATGATTACTTTTCATAAACAATAAATGAAAATATTTTAGGCATGTAAAAAGTTAAATTGTGATGGATTATTTCGTTTCATTCATCGAAAAGGTTGTTTACCAAAATATAAAAAAGGGGTTTTTGGTTGGATCGGGATATAATTCAATATTGTAAAAAAAAAAAAAACTAACTCGAAAATTTATGGTAAATATACATAGGATCATTAATAATAATCTTAAGTTACCTTATGAAGTAATTTTTCTTGGCTCGGTACACTTGAATAGACTTGGATAAAGATTAATGAGTTTGACAAATTAACTGTATTTATAGTCGAATTTATAACTATTAAATAAAAAAGTGAACTAAATCGAATTTCAAAAAGAGATATATAATTAAATTTTAGTTGTTATACATATTAATGCATGTTGATATGGATGTTCTAAAAGTACACAAAATGATATGCGATAGTGCTTCTGAGAACCATATTCTAATGCCGATCAATTCTGATTGTAGAAATTTGATGAAGAGCTTTAAAAATGTAGATTTCGACACGTTTACCGAGAGGCAAATTGAGTTGTGGATATTTTAGCAAAGGAAGCTATCAAGCAAGAAGCTAACCTTGTTATCCATTCTACTGCCCTAGATCGATATTACTGGCTCTGTCGAGCCTAGAAGAGTCCTCGTAGGGGATTAGATCACTTTTGACTTTGTATTTTTTTATTATTTTATAATCATCCTTTATTTACAAAAAAAAATAAAAATAAAAATCATAGATCTCAATATCGACTGTAAACATAGACGGTAGTCGTTTAGCCTGACCCAGATTATATTCCACATTTTCTAGTTTGATTTGCACAAATATGAGAATGTGGGTAACAATCCGGGGATCTACATTCTGAGTTGATTGAAGATAGCTTGGAGTGATTAAATAGATAACAACAATGCATCACTTAGCTTACAAGGGAAATAATAAGTATTAGCAAGCAATAATTAAGCTAAGTGATTAATAAGATTCCGCGCATCTTCATTCATAATGCAAGTAATTATTCATCTACTCGATTGTCTTAGTGGCACTAAATATAGGTTCTTATATCCATTACCTGACTTGCTATTTTTCTTCTTTGTTTATGCTTTGAGAATAAGTCTAATGACCAACCGACAGCAGCATGATTGTCTTTTAGGCGACTGTTTGTGCGATGATGATGATTATGGGGAACATAATCTAAACCTTAATCAAGTTCTGTACTGTTGAATGGACATCATTGCCCAGAAACCTTAAACATAGCAAATGAACATATTTTGCTGCACGCAAAATATGAACAGCAGTTATATCATCATATCTCACTCTGTTCAGCTTATGATTGGAGCGCGGACACCTTCATCATGCGCATAAAGGAGGATCACTACTCACTTCAGTAGCCCTACATTTCACTATGGATTAAGAATCTAAAAATAGTCAACTACTAGTTAAGTCGCTAATCGATGTCTCATATTTAAAATATTAATATTATGTGTTTCAATTATCAGATTTGTTACTTTCCACTTTTTTTCCGACTGATTTGGATGTTAAAATTGACGTATTCAAAGGTCTCGGTGAAAGCTCCATTGGTTTCATTCCGCGTCTAAAGAAATCCATAATGATTCCTCTTAAATACGGGTCGCATTTGTTGTTTATGGTTTTGGCTGAAGTGGAAATCGACCAATACAATAATCGAAACACCAGATATCAACATTTTATAATCTAAAATTGAGTCTCTTACACTCCTTAAACTCCGGTTATGCTCAAATTTCAACTTTGAAGCATTAGCCATTAGCGCGGTTAACTACGGTTAGATGCAAACCCAATACAAGAAATGACATTCATCATGCGCAGAAAGGCGGATCACCACTTATCCTTAATCTCGCGTCATTCTCAAAATTGCATCTTTTGTAGGTTTGTGACCGTGTATATATACTGTTGGGTACGAAGCGTTTCAAGAACTGGTCTCAAAATTGCATCTTTTGAAAATTTGCAAGGGTTCACTGCAGTTAGGGCTGAATCGAGTCAAGAACTTACTGTCAAAATTGCATCTTTTAATGATTTGCGACGTTAACTGCAGTTGGGGACAAACCAATTCAAGAACTTAATGCTTGTGGAGCCTCCATTTGTTTTTACAGTGGTTTTTGTAGGCTATAGTTCTGTTGCTGGATCAGCTAGTAAAACTTTTTATTGATCCTGAAGAATACTCTCACTTTAACTAGTGTGCTGTGATGTTGAAGGAACAGAGAGGCCCTACATAACATGCATCATATCCCATTGAAACTGAAGCCTCATTCTTTACGACTTACCTATTCCTTAATTTTTTCTCCATTTTTCGTATCCCATTTGGCTAGCATCTCTTTAGTCTATAACTCTATATTCCCTTTCTCTCTCCTCCCCTTATCTCTCTAGGTTTTTGGTTGGAATAAAAAGAAACGCAGCAATAATGAATGTACTGTGTGAATTGATGCGAAAAGTCTCATCTTTCTGTTCTCGCAGCTGAAGAATACTTAAAATGGGAAGTTTCTGGACGATGTCAGCTTGACCCACTTCCAATGTCCCTCCAAGTAAGCTGAAAGTTGAGATCTTGGCACCATGGGAGATTTGCTTGAGCTTTGAGTTTTACTAGATTCGCTATGCATGTAACTTTTGAGGGTCTGTTGCTGAATGCCGTGATTCTGTTTTGGGATTTAGGGCTTTGATTGAGAAGATCTGGGACTTGATGATGCTGGTGTGTTTCATTAGTAGTGGCTTCGGATGATTCTGCTGAAGTTTGCTGTGGTGGGTGGGTGGGGTGGCGTTGTTTTGGCTTGAGGATGACTGGGTTGAGTTATTGTATCTTGTCCTGTCGTGTCTTTTGAGGTTGTTGTGGTGAAGGGTGGTTTCTAGTTTAGTAAAGAAGAAGAGCTGTATTCTGCAGAATGAGACTCTCTTCATCTGGCTTCAATCATCACATTCAGCCTGAAGATGAAGGTAAATCCTGGATTTCTGTCTAAATCTCCAGTTAGAAGATATCGATATTGATTCAGGATCTTATAGGCTCCTCCAATTTTATGCTATTTGGTATTCTTTGTTTACACCTGCTTCCTAATTGATTGAAGTTGTTGCATTGCTCTCTCATGTTACCTTTCAAGGTTAAGAACCTACAAATAGTTTCAACTATACCATGTTGGTAATCGCTGTACCGGTTTTAAAATGTTGATATTCAATGTCTTAACTATCATATTTGTTTTGTTGCTTTCCATTTTTTTCGACTGATTTTGGGGATTTTTTTTGGCCAAAACTGATTTTGGGGTTAGAACTGGCATTTTAATCAACAAAAACATGTTTTCCACTTTTCCGAAGTATCAACTTTGTTGATAATGGTTTAGGCTTATTTGATGCTTTAAAACATGTTTTTGTTTCGTAAATTTGAAGAGAAAAAAAATGGAAATCAACCAATCTGATAGTTGAGACACTGAATATTAGTATTTTAAATTTGGCACAACGATTAGTAACACGACCTATATTTGAGAGTGTTTTTAGGTTTTTAACCCTACCTATTATGCAGCTAATGTTCAGTTATTTCATGCTTTTCATTAGTTAACTCAATTTACAGATTGCAGCAATATAAAGTCTCTCGAATTAATGAAGATGTAGTTATGCTGAGTTCAATTCGAAACAGTAGTTGTAGTTAAGAAGAATGTCTGTTCTATTCATGTTATATGATTTTCAGTGAGGCGATCAAATAGGTTGATTCTGGGAGCATAGAGTGATTCCTTAGGAGTCGATTTTGTGATTATGTTGTTATGTTCTTGTATTTATTTGATTATTGTTTGATATAGTGATTCCTAGTACAAAATCTTGATAGTTTCTTGGATTTCTCTGATGAATTTTGAACATACATAAAGCAGCAACAGCAGGGGAGAAGAAATGCTTGAACTCAGAGTTATGGCATGCATGTGCGGGTCCCCTTGTGTGTCTGCCCTCGCTAGGAAATCGGGTGGTCTACTTTCCACAGGGACACAGCGAGCAGGTGCCTTTTTTTTTCAAAGAAATTCTCTTGATCAATTTACTTATGATCCTTCATATGCTTGGTTTTTATGCTGCTAATTGTGTAGGAAGCTAGTTCAATTGGTTGCAATTTTTATGGGTATCTATCTGGAAATTTAAGGTTTGACAATTCTCGTAATTGAGTAATTCTCGATACATTTCTCTAACAGGTAGCTGCTTCGACGAACAAAGAAGTCGACTGTCATTTTCCCAACTACCCTAACCTACCCCCTCAACTTATCTGCCAACTTCACAATGTTTCTATGCATGTAAGTCATTAGCATATCGTTTCTTTCATGATCTTATTATCCGTTATTTTAGTAAAACTGAGAAACTTAGCTGGAAATTCCGTGAGAAACTGAAAAGACCGATATTTTTTTAGTAAAAAAAGGTGATTTTGTGAGCTAATCAGCAGTTTCCTGACATAGTAGAAGATGCTCAGAGTTCCTCACCAAGTCTCACGTGTTATAGCATTTCTAAATTTGATTTTGCATGAAATGTTACAGGCAGATGTTGAGACAGATGAAGTTTATGCTCAAATGACATTGCAGCCCCTTAGTCCGGTACTTGTTTTTCTTTCCACATCAGCTTCGATGTCTTGGTTTTGGAATTATAAACTTAATAGTTTCAGAAACTGTTTTCCGTTTTACAGCAAGAACAGAAGGAGGTGTATCTAATGCCCGCCGAATTAGGCACTGCCAACAAGCAACCAACTAACTACTTCTGTAAGACACTAACTGCGAGCGACACCAGTACTCATGGAGGATTCTCTGTTCCTCGCCGGGCAGCTGAAAAAGTGTTCCCTCCTCTTGTAAGTCTTGATCGACAAAAAAAATTGTCTTTTTTAATTAAAATAAAAAATGAAGTTGATTGTGTAGTGATTTTGGAAATTGCTTGTTTAGGATTACTCTCTGCAGCCTCCAGCTCAAGAATTGATCGCCAGGGATCTTCATGATAACGAGTGGAAGTTTAGACATATTTTTCGAGGTACAAACAGCACTTTTCTGAGAATAAAATGTGGCTTTATTGCTTTGAACTGATTGTGTATTTGAATACACAGGTCAGCCGAAGAGACATCTTCTTACTACTGGTTGGAGCATATTCGTCAGTGCAAAACGTCTCGTTGCTGGTGATTCTGTCCTATTCATCTGGTAGAATCACCATTTATTTTCTTTCTTGCATATACTGATAAATTATTGTTGTTGTAATTGATATACATTATTTACTGTTTTGTGATAAAAATAAAGCATTTTGAAAATCCAAATGAAATTTGAGCCGTAATGTAGATGATACTCATAGCATTCTTTGCTTGGATTATGTGAAATAAGAGAATGCAACTTCGTTTACTGTTTTAGGGAATTGTTGATTATGTCACAAAAATCATATTTTCCTGAAAATTTGGAACTTTCATTTTGCATCAGGAATGAGAAGAATCAGTTGTTTTTGGGGATTCGCCGAGCAAACCGTCCTCAAACCATGATGCCATCTTCGGTATTATCAAGTGACAGTATGCACATTGGCCTTCTTGCAGCAGCAGCTCATGCTGCTGCTACTAACAGTCGCTTCACTATCTTCTTCAACCCGAGGTAAAATACTAATTCCCTGTTATTATTCAAATTTCTTTTAGCGACTCTTTTCATAGATGTTTAATTTTCTCCTATGCAGAGCTAGTCCTTCAGAGTTTGTGATTCCTCTAGGAAAGTACATTAAGGCTGTATATCATACACGGGTCTCTGTTGGTATGCGATTCAGAATGCTCTTCGAAACAGAGGAATCGAGCGTTCGTCGGTATGGTTCAATTTCCAGACATAACGCGTCTCTAAAATTGTCTATAACCATTCTCTTTACTAACAGAGTGTAGTTACTTTTCTAGACACATGGGAACAATAACTGCAATTGGTGATTTAGATTCCGTTCGATGGCCAAATTCCCATTGGCGATCCGTGAAGGTCGTTATTTTGATAGATCAAACTCTAGTATCTTTAGTTTATTCGCCTTTTTAATAGCAAATTTTGTGGAATTTGTATTTTAGGTTGGTTGGGATGAGTCCACTGCAGGGGAGAAGCAACCGAGAGTGTCACTCTGGGAGATCGAACCATTAACGACATTCCCGATGTATCAATCTCCGTTCCCTCTTCGGTTGAAACGACCTTGGAGCTCTGGACTTCCCGCTTATCATGGTACGTCTAATGAATTGTTTTTGGCTTGATAGGGCTCAAAAAATTTCTTCTAGGGTTTTAGAAGGATGGTTTTTTTTAATTGAGTGTGCTGTAACCATTAACGACATTCCCGATGTATCAATCTCCGGTCACCAAACATGATTTTTTTTTTTTTTTTTTTTTTTTTTCATTTGCTAAATGAATACTATAGGAATGAAAGATGGTGATATGAGCATCAACCCTTCAGTAATGTGGCTTCAAGGAGGCATTCGAGATTCCGGAGTTCAATCGTTGAACTTCCAGGGATTCGGTGGGACATCATGGATGCAACCGAGGCTCGACCCTTCCTCCATGGCAGGTCTCCACCCAGATTTATACCAAGCAATGGCAATGTCTGCACTTCAAGATATGAGGACAACAATGACACCCACCAAACCGGTCTCCCCGTCTCTCATTCAGTTCCAACAACCTCAGACTGTTGCCACCTCAGCTCCGAGCTCTCTTGGTCAGAGACAGACTATGCATAGATTCCAACAAACCGAGGGCCCACAGCAGCTGGATTCGCCGCATATTATGTCTTCCAATGGAATGGCAGTTTCCAATATGCAAAACATCCTAAGTTCATTGCCTCGTGACATGACCGGATCCATTCACTGCACTCTTCCTCAAGTGGAGCAACTGGGAAGTTCGAACCCGAATTTATCAGAATTCGGAAACTTGTTGCCTCCATTTCCTGGAAGAGATTATTCTTCATTCCAAGGCAGTAACGATCCACAAAACAACGTTCTATTTGGGGTGAACATCGATTCATCATCTCTTATGATGCCGATTTCCGCGCCATTTGCTGCTTCGGATTTCAATAATGATGCAGGTGTGGATTTTCCTCTTAATTCAGACATGACGACTTCAAGTTGTGTGGATGAAACTGGGTTCTTGCAGTCCTTAGAACTTGTGGAGCAAGTAAACCCTTCATCAAGAACCTTTGTTAAGGTGAGTAATATGGTGCCTTCCTATAATATTCCTCTCCTGATGAGCTAGCTAGCTTTAAGGCTGAGTTAGGCCTAAGTTTGTTATCTCGATACTGAGTGGTTACTTGGGGTGCAATTAATCTTTGAACAGGTTCACAAATCGGGTTCCTTTGGGAGGTCACTGGATATTTCCAAGTTCAACAGCTATGGGGAGCTACGTGGTGAGCTCGCCCGCATGTTTGGACTGGAAGGCCTTTTGGAGAACCCTCAGCGATCAGGCTGGCAGCTTGTATTTGTCGACCGGGAGAACGATGTCCTTCTCCTTGGCGACGACCCTTGGCAGTAAGAGCTTCTCTCTATTCATTATTTGTCAGGGTTTTATCTGAATTTTATCAATGGATTTAGGGTTTCTGCCACCTTGTTCGAAATTTAATTTAACTTTTTCTAAAAAGTGGGTAATACGCACCCGAAAAGATTATAGGTTAGCACTGGAAATTCTTAGGTGAGTTTGGTGTTTACGACAAGTTAATCACAATAAGATAAGTGTCTCATTTGACTTATAGGTTCATCCAGCCTAATAGGTTTAAAAATGATAAGACTACTGAGACTCGTCATATATTGATTCGCTTAGGGTAAACACCAAGTTCTCTAAGAATTAGCCGGTCGGCACAATCTTAACCATTGATGGTTACTTGTTTGTAGGGAGTTTGTTAACGATGTCGGGTACATCAAGATTCTGTCCCCGACAGAAGTCCTACAAATGGGGAATGAAGGGATGGCTCCTGCATCTTCAGTCCCGAACACGAAGATCCGCAAGACATGCGATGACTACGTCAATCTACAGGACTTGAGGAATTCGAACAACGGGATTGCACCCATTGGGTCTCTCGATTATTGAAGCCCCCGACTTTTCAAGAATTCGATGCTTCTTCCCGGCTATTTAAAACTACGTCGTTTTTATGTCGATTCAGATAGTTCGTTTCCAGTATTAAGTGTAAGTTTTAATGGGTGTAGCTCTACTGTATAATATGAAGAAGACATGACACAAATGCAGTCTATTTGGCTAGAATGCAAGTTAGAAGAACATTGTATTTGAGATTGGTTTTTGTCCATTGAGGAGCTCAATTAAATAGGGATTTAATTTTGACACAACGATAATCTGCACGCTCTGCTCTAATACATGTGAAAGTTTAGATTGTCCTAAAATTTTAGAGTGAATGCATGAATTAGCAATTATATTTCAACACAAAGAACAACAAATATAAGCGGTTGAAGGTATGTCGCTAAGTACATTTCATTTTTTTTGTGTGCCATCGTACATGTCATTATCATATCCGAAAGTTTAACCATTTTAAAGTGAACAAATATGACGGGTACCATGATATCTCATGATGCAGAGGTAATTGGTTATATGAGTTTTCATATAATATGGAGAAAATGACAAATGGGGTAAATTCGATTGGCATTAATACCGAACCAACCAATACAAATGTGACAATTAATTAATTACATGGATGATAATTTGTCCAACCTCGATAGGAGCTTGATAACACTGATGTGATCTTAACATTTGGACATCTTCTGGCCGACTATCATATTAATTTCCATATATAAAAATGAAACCTTAATTAAATTTCTCATTATGTAACATGATGCAGCAGTTAACACATCATTCCTTAACCAAGATATTATATATTTAAACTCTGCTAAAATCTTGAAAATATAAAAATATTTATAGTCAATATTTTGTTCTTCACAAACTAATTCGGTGTAAGTGGGTATAGGATCCTCCCTAAAACCACTATGCGCAAACCTAAAAAGGAAAAGAAAAGAATAGCACACTATAAGAAAACTCGTTTACGGCGAATATATGACTGGAAATGATTTCTTAAATTTTGGTATATTTTATAAGAGATTTTTTGAGAGTACAGTGGTGGAAAATCTTTTATAATTTTTGTTTCTCTAGCTTAAATGCTAAGAAATTTGTGATGGTTAGATTTTGAAGGGGCTAATAATAGAGGTATTATGCTTGGCCAAAAAAAAATAGAGGTTTTGATAGGGATTTTCTAACAATTTTTTTAAAGTGATTTTTTTGCCAAAATTTTAAAGTGAATTGATTTTTAAAGAATTGATAGGAACTTTGTAACAGAAAGTTCCTAAAAAAGTACTTATCCCTAAAAAAACAAAGGAATTTGTTGTAGTAGTGACTGTAGAATGGCTCAGGTTTTAATACCTAAATTTTGGCACCAAAATTCCAAATTTTACATCAACGTCTCGTATAACACAATTGCTAACACGAAAATATATAACAAATTACGACATATATAAAATACAAGTGTCTAGCTATCGTTACTATTATTGTAGCTAAGCTACTTTAAATCAATTATTATAGATGTTTTCTCCAGAAACTATTATCAATTTGAGTTTATCTCCAAACATTTGGACGCATGCAGGACTCTAAATTAAGGAATCTTAACCATGAGCCTCAAATGAGATATGAGGACCACATGATAGTGTTGCCAACATTATTAAAAACTCCTCAAATATCTTATTAATTTAAGTTTCCACTCTGAAAAATGAAAAAAATAAATAAATAAATAAAAAATGGAGCCAAAGTTTCGGACCCTTAAGTTCAATGGCTCGAGCTAGGGCCCGGATCCAACCCAGAAAAAATTGGTTCGGTCAGATGGAGTGACCCTTTCTGGTTAAGTCCAACTCTCAAGAAAGTGAAATTTAATTTTTTTTTTTTTAAATTCGTATTTAATCCAAAATATGATTAAAAATTTAGAATATATGAAATTATATTTAATTTTCATTATATATATATTTTTTATATTTTTTTTGTAATTTTTCATTTCTTTAAATTTTAAAATTATTATTATGTATTTATTTGACGATGCTTGTTCAATTTCGCACAAGAACAAAATATGTCACGTCAGCATATTTAACGGTTAAAACTGTCGAAATATTAATCGAAGATGCATATGGCAGTATAACAATAGTGATTTATATTTAGCAAAACTATTAAAAAAAATAGTGCATTCAACAATAAAATCCAAACATAATAGTATATTTGGCCGATTTATTCGCAATTAAAATTAAAACTTATGATACATGGATTACTTTTCGTTATTTGGCCAAAAAATTCTCTCCACCCAAGCGGTACATCTATTTTCTTTTATACATCTATTTTCTTTTATACGTAGACAATCATATTGTGACAAGTAGCGACATCATTGCAGTTCGAAAGTTTATCAATACCTTAGCCTCTAGGTAGTCACTCAAAGATCTTGAAGCACTCAACTTTTTCCTCTTCATAAATGACCTCTCCACAATCGACGGACTATTTCTTAAACAGCACAAATACATTTGTCACATTATTGACCGTGTCGAACTGACCAACTGCGAGCCGATCTCGACACAACCGTCGTTGTCCGCGCAGCTCCTTCCCGACTGTTAAGTCGTGTGTCTCGGGTCGGTGGGTCTTCAATCCGATCAACACTTCTCACGGGTAGGTGGTAGTTTTTTGTAATCCGTCTGCTCAAAGATGAGATCCGTCTCCTTAGGTTTTCCCGTCCTTCCTTCCTCTCTATCCTGCACAAAGGGGCGATACCGAGCACGGAGAAGGGGTGGTGCTCGGTGAGCCCTCTCTGATGCCTAAGTAAGTCCGGTGTTCTAGAGATAGAAAATCTTAGAGAGAAGGCAGAGCTAAAACGAGTAAAGATCTAACATGAACCAAATGAATTGAACTTGAGCAATATATATAGGTTTCAGGGGATTAATGTGGCTTAATGACAACGTTAATCCCTAAGCGTACTTAATTAACATATAACGATAGGATTAAACCCTTAATGGCATAGAGATGTGAGCAAAATTGGCTAAGTGTTGGACATGTAAAAAGGTGTCGGGACGCCGTGAGGGCGGTCCCCAAGGCAAGGTTCGGGACGCCACACACACCCAGGGGAGGGGGAGTGGCGTCTGGGCAGGGTCCCGGGACCTTCGGGGTCGGATGGAAAATCAGACCCCCAAGGCCTGAGATTGGTCCAGGCTGGACCGATCCCTCCTAGGAGGGATTAGGCCAGCTGACCCGATCTCTCCTAGGGGAGATCGGACCAGCTGACTCGATCTCTCCTAGGAGAGATCGATCCAGCTGATCCGATCTCACCTAAGTGAGACCGGACCAGCGGACAAGTCCGGGCGAGCAATTTTTACTCGTTCGCGCTGTGGGTAATGTGTTCGGGTCAAATTTTTGAATTGTAATCGTAAGTGGGGTGATTAAAAGACAGCCCGAATTAAAACGGGTTCAAATTTGCCGTATATTCATCACCGACAACAGCCCCCGGCCATGGATGGAAAGCTCCACCGTAAATTGGTAGGCACACTCCATTATCTATCTCTCACGAGGTCTGATGTATCTTTTGTTGCGAAAATGTTGTCTCAATATGCACGCCTCCATCGTCAACCATTGAACGCCTCTTAATCGCGATGATTACAAGTCTACTATCGCTTATGTTGTCTATCTTGGTACTAATTTGGTATCGTGTTGCTCACATAAACAGAAGCTTGTTACTCATTCCTCCACTGAAGTCGAATACACTGCAGTTGCCGTGACCACTATCGAACTTCTTTATATTCAATCTCTACTTAAGGAGATAGGTTTCCTTTTCTCATCGCCGCCTGAGGTCCTCTGCGATAATAAAGACGCCACTTATGTTTGCTCGAATCTGGTGTTTAACTCTTGGATGAAACACATTGTACTTGGTTTTCACTTTGTCCAAGATCTTGTGAAAAAATGGTATTCTTCCAGTCAATCACGTCTTCACGACTGATCAAATAGTCGATGGACTGACGTGACGAAGCCCCTCCCCAAAATGCGTTTTCAACTCCTACGGTTCAAGATGTGCATTTCCGATGGAACCATCATCTTGCAGGGGTATTAGAGATATACCCTAGATATTAGTAGATGCAATCTTTAGAATATATATATATATATATATATATATAGGGGTGTAAATGGAGCGGGGTAGGGCGGGTTTTGCCAGCCTCGGACCCAACCCGCGATTTAACTTGTTAGCCCCATACCCATCCCATACATTTTACGGGGCAAGTATCATGGGTAATAAATCTTGTGGGAGCTACCGCAGGGTCCTGCTCCTCGAATTCCAAAAGTATTTTCGTATTCATCACTTCTCAAGCCTATATCCAAATTAATCTCCAGATTCAAATCACAATCCAACTCCAAAATACAAACACATCAAATTCATCACAAATTACAAACCCAACTCGAAATCTAAATTACCAAACACATTAAATCTATCGCAATAAAAATAAGTAAACACAAATATTTAAACGTCCAATTATGATTTATTCACCATCAGAACATCACATCTAAACTATGACTTAACCCTAGTATTTAGTAAACTTCATTTATATTTTAGTCATTAGTGTTTTGAGTATGTATTACATTAATAATATTCACGGGCCTCGCGACCCAGACCTAAACCTGCCTCGTGGAAAAGCAAACCCATACATCCCTTGGGACGCGGGGTGAAAATAGAGCAAGACCGTGTGTATTCGTGACCCGTTTTGACGCCCCTAATTATATATTTGCTCTTTCTTATTTACGTTATTTATATCTCCTTATAATGTACTATATATATACCAAATCCCTTCTAATCAGTTCAAATTGTAATCAGTTCAAATGAATATAAATTATCAATTACATTATAATTACATGAGCTTGCTGTTTACATCAGTCGGTCGGTTGTCACATGATTAAGTTTGTAACAAAATACTAACAAACTAGCTATACCTTAACACAAATTTACTTGTACTTAGGGCTGGCGATGGTGAGGGTATGGTGCGAATAGCACTAATACCATAACCATACCATATTTTTTTCACTCATACCATAACCATAACCATAACCACTGCGGTTATGATTCTTCATACCATCACCATAACCATGGTTTTTAACCACGATTAAACCATTTAACCACAATCATTCAAACTAATACAACAACATTGTTTCATACATGAAATCCAAATTAAACATAACTTCATTGTTTTACTCAATTAAAAAAACACATCTTCAATTGGCTATCACTTGCGATCATCGATCCTCATTCGTCATCACTTCCAATCGTGGTTACCTAATAATAAGAATTATAATATTTGAATAATAATTAAAGTATAATAATAATGTATATATATATATAACAATATAGGTGTTAGTAATATATATATATATGTTAATATTATATATATAGAGGTGATAGTTATATCCGCGGTTATAGACTGAATACCATAACCACAACCATAACCATTGCGGTTACAAGATTCATCACCATAACCGCCCCTCACCATAATGGTGCGGTTAACCATTGCGGTAAATGGTGCGAATACCCATGGTTATTTGATTTTCACCGCACCATTGCCGGCCCTAGTTGTACTTGAAAAGGCTCAACATTAATATACATCATTGATGAACAGAAAACGAAGTTACTCTAATTCTTTTCAACAAATGGAGATTAGATTAGCACCATGAGTCAGAAGATAACAATGGATAAACATCTGACATAGTGGTAGTACCATCGTTCAGTTTGGATCTTAACGCCGCATCGTGGCCTTCGATTCCCATTTCTGCAGTCTCTTTCTCCGACTCAATTCGATGATCCGAATTCTGCTGCTGTGAACTTCTAACAATTCCTTCCAACTCCAGTGCTACTTCTTTCATTGAAGGCCGGCTTCTCCCATTCAAATGCAAGCATCTTCTTGCAATATCGGCGACTGCTTCGATCTCTTCTTTCTTCCCTTGATCTAGCAGCTGAGTGTCGAGGATATCGAACATACTCTTTTCTTCCACCGAGATGATGAAGTGCGTAACCAAACTTCTTCCTTCCGTCATTAAGAGCGCGGAGACCGGCTTCTGCCCGGTCAGGAGCTCAACAAGGACAACCCCAAAGCTATACACATCGCTCTTGTCAGTAAACTGACTCGACTGGAAGTACTCAGGATCCAAGTACCCGAGCGTTCCTCGGATCAATGTTGTCACATGAGTTTCATCAAGGGAAACCGATCTTGAAGTTCCGAAATCCGCTACCTGTTGAAGTATAAAGATTGTTAAGTGGTCCGTTTAAAAACTTCACATGGTACCAGAGTGCGCATGCTCAGTAAAGCCAATTTAACCCCACATTTAATTAAAAAGTTTCAGGTGGTATACAAATTTAGTACAGTTGGTAAAGTGGTTAGTCTAAAAATTCCACACTACCTTTGCTTGGTATTTCTCATCCAAGAGAATGTTTGCCGTCTTGATGTCTCGGTGGTATATCGGCTTCGATGCTGCAGAGTGGAGATAGGCGAGAGCACCGGCAACTTCGTTTGCAAGTCTTAACCGTACGTTCCATGGAACAGCTAATTCTTCTTTCGTTTTGTGAAGATATTTGTAGAGAGTTCCATTGGGGATGAACTCGTACACCAGAAGCGGAACATCGGTCTCTAAACAACACCCCAATAACTTAACGATATTGCGGTGATTGATCTGCGAGAGGATGAAAACCTCGTTGATGAACTGCTCGACGTTTCCTTCATCCAACATTATCGATTTCTTGATGGCCACGATTCTCCCATCTGTCAGCATTCCCTTGTACACAGTTCCCTGGCCACCTTGTCCGAGTATTCGATCCTTGTTGAAGTTATCCGTAGCTTTTTTCAGCTCCTTGGCGTCGAATAATTTGCCTCGCTCGACATTGCTTTCCGGGGATGACAATTGTTGCTGAAGGAGAAGACCACCATTCCTCTTAAAGAACTTTTGCTTCTGTTTGAGCTTCTTTCTTCTTTTCATGTCTTGGTACAACCACCTCCCCAAGAGCAGGAGAATGAATGCTCCGATCACCGGTCCAACAGCTGTGATCGACATCGCAACCGAAACGAAATGTCAGCTTAATTAACTTTGAGCTAACCGAAATGAGGATCCAGAATGTGGACTTACATATAAATACCAACTTGATGGTTCGGTTGCTATCAACACAGGAATAGCTTCCTCGATTATTTACGCATTCTCTTCCAGTACCACATAAGGGCATAGTTGTCTCTTCACATTCATTAATATCTATCCAAGACAACTGCACTGATTAGTTAACTAATAATTGACTTCGAGTTCTCGAGTATATTCTATTTAGAGGTAATAATTGAGTTTGGTGTAAATAATTAGTATAAAATAATTTTGGAGAAGTATAAGATTTTAAAGACTCAAATTGATTATAATTATAAACTTTAATGTAAAAATGCATATGACAAAAATGTGGGGCAATTTCCCCTCGTGCTTTCGTCCCTAATATATACATATTGTATTTTGTTCTTACCAAAATGTCCCTAATATAGATTGATGCTAATTTTGCCCAACAAAACAAGCTGCAGTTAGTTACCAGAAGATGGGTCTTCTATTCCTGGCCAAAAAAGGATGGGTCTTCCATTGTGATTTTACCAAAATGCCCTAAGATGGGTAATTGATGATTATGGTGTTATTGAACATAAGTGAGGGCAAATTTGTAAACTAAAACCAAGTCAAACCCCGGAATACATGAATAATAAATAGTTAGAATTATGTACATACCTTGACATCCATCTACTAAATAAGCATTGCCGCGAAATCCATACCGGCAGTAACATCGCGTAAATACCCCGTTATCAGCATCACAACCGAAAGCCGAATTCCGACTTGTGGCCATCCCGAGCTTCGACTGATTAGAAACCCCCCAATCCAGCAGCGCCGGAGCGTGCCCGACTCTCCTCACCATCTCCAACTCGGTTACGTTTGTCTTCAACCATGACTGATCCGCCAAGAAAGCATAGCTGCAAGAATCAGCCGCTTCTCCACCGTCTTTCTGGAAGTTGTAGTTCAAAGCCTGGAAAAACACCGACCGAATCTTGTCCTGACAACAGTTGCCGGTCAGGCAGGTACCGTAAAACCTCGATTCTGGTCCCCCTGCTTTGCACTTGGTTTGGCACCTGTTGTTGAAGTATAAAAATTAAATCACGCCTACAAGGTTTTAGAACAGTTGTTCAAGTGGTTCATCTGTAATTTGATCATGGTATCAAACTGCGCAACTTCGAATCTCAGTTTAAGAACATTTGTTTAATTGGTTCGTTTAAAATTTGATAAAATAGTATCAAACTGTGCAAGTTCGAATCTCTGTATCGCTAAATTTAAATCACAATTTAATTAAAAAGTTTCAGGTGATGGAAAATATCACAGTACCCCACAGAAGCGTCGATGATGTTGAGGAGGAAGGCACTATTATTGCATCCCACGGAGAGGAACAAGTTCTCCTCGGAGTAGTAGAAGTTGCTTCCGGTGAAATCGGTGAATTCAGATCCATTTAGTGCACCGGAAGGCATAGTACAGTTCGAGGTTGAGTCATAGGTGATCGGGAGGTTCACGGTGATCTGGCCTTGAGCATAGTTGACTTGATCAGTTGGAGCTGTTAGTGAAATGTTGAGCACCTCCACACCTACTTTCTTGAGCCTCGGAACGGTTGTGTTTGTGTTGGTGCCGTCACACACAACTTCGTACCACTCGTCCAAGAAACAATCACGGCCGATCCCGAACGGGAATGGAATTGTAACGTTCCCGCATGTATCGATGCACCCGGGTTTAACCAAGGAGGTTGATTTTGATTCGGCTATAAGTGTATGGAATGAAGAAAATGAAATGAAAAGGAGGATTTGAAGCGCAAACTTGATGGTGTTCATTATTTTCCTCTTCGTATATCACAGTGGTTGAACGGAGAGAACTAATTAAGTGGAGCTTAAAGTCCGATTGGTCCATTATTTATATTAAGGTGTATGAATATCGAATGGTCAATATGTAAGTTGGGTATGAGTCTACATCTATCCTGACGCATTCTATGTCAAGTCATGATTTTTTTGTAATTTTATTTTCTTTTTTGGTACCGCTAGTCATAATCAGCAAAATTTGTGCATGTTTTGTGCTTGACTCGGTCGAGGAAATATGGTTTATTCGAGATTGATTCGATATATTTTGGAGGATCCAACAATATGGGTGGAATCATAAATTTCATAATAAGATGCACTTAAAAGACAAATATGAATCAAAATTTAAAAAGTCATTTGCATATTATATTAATTATATAGTAAACAATTTTTTTTTATTAAAGAGTTCGTCTATTAAACTGATACTAAATAAATGAGTTATTATTGGGTCTTTCTATCATGCTTATGGAGCACCATGCTTGTACTTTTTTAATACTATGGTGGACTTAATTGTAATATATATAAAACTTTTAAAGTATGTTTTTTTTTAACTACACCTAATATTTGTATCATATTATTAGTAATATCAATTTTCATATATGATTCAACCCTAAGACAATAAAAAATTGTAAAAAAAAAAAATTACCACGATCATGATGCTTGTGGATAATAGTAGAAAGACCCGTTATTTAAGTAGCAAATGACAAAAAAAAAAAAAAAAATTAGGCATAAATAATATAGGTGGCAATATGTTCCCAATTCAGCCCCACACTGCATCCGCATTGTCCACACAGATATATTTCATGATGAATGTCGAAAATGAATTGTGAAAGTTTGAATGTAAATTGTAATGTCTTAATCGTAATTATACTCGTCGCAAAAAGGTATACAAAGAGTGTCTTAATTAAGGTTTGCTATATAGTGACTAATTAGGCTATGCAAGTGTAATTAATATAATGATAGCTGGTCAAATACGCCATTCTGAACCAAGCAATCATGGACGAAGATTTGGTGTCCAACCCATGAAGGAAATTAATTACACTCATCTTTTTACATTTGGACCGTTTTTAGATGATAGAAGATTTAGATTGCTTGCAATCATTTCCCTGTATAGGAAAATGAAAGCTATATTAATTAATTTGCCTATTAGGAGTAAGACAAGGCAAGAGTCAAGTGGTTCTAGATAAAGGATATTTATTTATCATCCTTAAATAGCAACTAAAACACATTAATATTTTCTAAACAAAAAGGTTTGTTTTTTTTTTTCCGCAAGGTGGTCCTAGGGCCCTTATCAGGAGGCAGCACCCGTAGCATACTTACTCCACACCTAAACTAATCCCCACTCGCACCTGGTCAGCCCGTAAAGGGTAAAGTGCTGGTCATGAACAATTTTCCATTCCCATGGTCACTAGCGGCGATTGAACCCCTGACATATGGTCAACAAAAAAGGTTTGTTGCTTCGCCTATTTTATATTTTAAAATTATGGATTTAGTACGTAAGCATAATCTCAAGTATATACCATGTTGCGATTTGGTGTCTCGGCATTTTTGTGTGGCATTAGATGTCCGGCATATCAGATTCACCGATTTTCAATTCTCCCTCCTAAAATTGACGGAATAAAAATATTTTTGTATGTATTAAAGAAGCATAAACCATTAGCAACAATATCTATAAAAAGTGGAAAATAACAATTTTTTTTACTTAAAAATGTCAATTTTAATACCAAAATTAGAAGAAAAAATGAAAAGTATTACAGACATCGAATATCAACCTAAAAATTGAGACACCGAATCGCAGATTTGTAAATGTTAACCTAGTAAATCCTAAAATTATATATTCCAATGAACCGAACATTTACCACGCTTACGGTTTGTTCTACTGTGTGGGGTCGACCATTGACGTCGACTATTATTAAAGTAGTCTACCAATAGAAATTTAGACAGAAAAAGTCATTTTAATAAATAAAAATAGTGCCGTAACCTATGGGTCAGGAAACAACATTATATACATTTAATATATTTGTGAATTCAAGACTTACAAAACATTCCTAAACGAAATAACTTAATTAGTCACCCTATATATTTTGGGAATGTCCTAAATCAATCCGCCTGGTACTATATATTGTTTCTTATTTGCAAATAAAAGTAATATATTGGCTCTTAACATTTTCTTTAATTAAACAGTCATAATTTTTTTATGGTACTCTGATTTACGAATATATATTTTTTATATGAAAAAGTATAGATGGAAAATTTCTGAATTAACTATGATCTCATATATTTTTAACTGTATGCACTATTAAATTAATTAAAAATAATGAGGAATGAGTTCTTTTAATTCACTAGTTATTTTAATAAAAAGGATTGTGTTACTGATCTCAATGCAGCAGAACCATAATAAATAAGCAATTATGCCAAAACTTACTATATCTATTTATGCATCCATGATAGTGAAAATTCATGAAGTGTGTGTTGGTGCCTAAAAAGAAAGTCCGAGTCTTTGGAGTTTTGCGGATAATTTTAAATAATATATATATGCATATGAAGTTCTGAATTTGTGGACCAAGTAAAATATAAACCCTCCAAAAAGAATTTATTTGTCACTGTATTGACTATTCTTCCATAAATAAAATAATAGTATAATATAATACTAAAGGATTAATAGATTCCGTTGCCGTCCGTTGGAACGGGTTTCCGTGCAGCCGTGTCTGGATGGGGACCAAGTAAAACCCTCCAGCAAGAATCTTTGTCTGGACGGGGTTTCTAAGCTTTGTATGTCACGTGTTGAGAATACTAAGATGAAAAAGGTCGAAGGTTTACTATTCCATATAAATACTAATTATTTTTATGTAAGTTTGGTGTTTCTACCGAGCTAAGCAATACATGATAAAATGCTAACTATTTAGTATATTTTTCTCTAAAAAATGAGTAAACTCTCAAGGTTAACTAAAAAACTTACTGAGGTAAAAAAATTAAAAATTGAAAAACTTATTAAATTGTAGTTAACTTAGTTAAAAAAGCTCACCTAAGATATTTCTCAGCATAACACTACCTGCAAATTTTAAATTAATTAGAAAATTTATTGTTATTAAATAATATTTTTTATAACAATTTTTTTTAAAAAAATCTATTAAACTTGGTGAAATTTAAAGAAGACACATTTCTCATACTCTAATTAACACTGTGTAAACATCAAACTGTACTAAAATAATTTCCTTCAATTGCCCACAACACTACAAGAAACTAGGTCAATTAACACAAGGCATTTTCGTTTCAAATTCGTGTATAAACACATTTGACACGAACCTGACACGTTTTTGCCCCGTGATAAGTAATAGCGTGAGTAATTTTTTTTTGACACGGGCAGTGCGTGTCAAATACTGCAGGTCGTGTTAAAATCATTATTAACCCGTGTCAACTCTGTCGTGTCAAATCCTTGCCAAAGTCGAATCATGTTTGTACACGGTATTTGACACGAGACTTCACAAGATAGAGACGATTCAACTTCCCACTTTTAGAATCAACAAATTCGACTTTGAATATGAATATCAGAATCAACAAACTTGACTTAACGAAGTACTTTTAGAATCAACAAATTTGATTTTAAATATACATATTAGAATCAAGAAAGTTGTCTCAAAAAATATTTTTAGAATCAATGGATTTGATTTTTAAATGGTATATTAGAATCATTGGACTTACCTCAACAAATTACTTTTAGAATCAACAAATTTGATTTTAAATATGTATATTAGAATCAACTGATTTACCTCAACAAATTAAATTTAGAATCAACAAATTTGACTTTAAAATGTATATCAGAATCAGCAAACTTGTCTCAACAAAACATTTTTAGAATATATAAATTTTTCTTTAAATATTTATATTAGAATCAACAAACTTGAATCAATAAATACTTTTAGAATCAATAAATTTAACTTTAAATATGTATATTAGAATCAATGAATATAATACAATAATTATTGGATTCAAATTAGTCAAAGACTATAAATGTTAATACATTGTACTAATACATCAATACAACAGAATTATGACACTCAATTGAAATTTAAATACACCCGAGACCACCGAACCAATATGCCTGCGTGTCAACTTGCATGTCAATGAGCTCTTTGTGCAACTAGAAAACACAAATTGCCTTCACTGTACTAGAAATTTAGGGAATAAAGACAATTAGATCACCTAATCTACCTTGTTCATGTTGTAAAGAGCCCTCTGCATGTCCTTTATTCTAACTTCATGCAGCTCAGTTATCACCTGCACAAATAGGACATTCACATTATTAGAATTTAACCAAACAAGTAATAACTACATAGAAGAGGTCCAAACATACTTCTTAGATCTCTCCTTTAAAAGAAGACCAAAAATAAATAAATTATTACTAACCGTGTAGAAAAGTTAAATGCAAACAAAATTATGTCTCATTTCCAGAAAGATGTAGATGAAGAAAAATGCATACTATTTTGTCAAACAGCTCATCGCCATTAACAAACTCAAGAACTAACACGGGATGTTAACCAGATCAGGCAACCCACCTCATTGGGGGTAAGAGTAATTCGGGTTCTCTGTGAAATAAGCATCATTAGTTAGATAAACTGAAACACTGAAAAAAGCAAAATTAAAGACGAAGAATAAAAATCATAGCGGTGAAGAAATGAAGGAATTCATACTTGCTAGAAGAGTTGTGATATATCATGACAATATAAAGAATTCAAAACAAAGTTGTTTTAACTCTTTGCAATAGATGATATTGTGTTTTCTGCATTTTGCAGCCGGTGAAGCTTCTACCTTACAAGCAACAAGCTATGAAACACCAGTCACAATTACATTGATCAGTAGGTCAGGTTGGTTACAAGATATAATATTATTGTTAAATACCTTGCTAGCACTCAAAGCAACCTTTATGTTCTTCTAAACACTCTGCAACTTTTGCAATCCACTGGGATCCGGCTGCTGCCCAGGCAACCATATGTGGTTTCAGGCATTTTCTACAAACCCTAGCCTTAAAATCCACAAACCCATATCAATTTCGATCCATCACAGTCGTGACCATATCAAAGCACTGATTTTGAGACAAAATTATCCACAGGACATACAACTTAGTAGAAACACCGGAAAATATCCAATAAAGCCTAAAAAAACCCAATTATAGAGCAGCTGTCAAAGACCCACATCCTGAATTCTACACTCTTTAAAAAATATTGTACATTAGGACAACATAGAGCATCAAGACTAAACAGTTTTATGAAGTTGTAGCACAATGAACGAACAATAAACATGTTCGAAACATAATGTTGTCTACCATATGATCCGACATTTGTTAGAAAAATAAACTCACATGGTCGATAACAGTTGGGAAGGCCCCGTTGGATCATAGTTGAGAAGCAAATCAACCTTCAGATGATGTTCCGGACGAAGCAGAAACACCCAGATAGGAATTAAAAACCGACAAGAAGGAAGAACACTGAAGAAATAAAAAGACAATGGTTTTTGCTCACCATATGAATCGACACTGTTAGGAGCTCGTCTCTCCCATGTCTTACTCACGAAATTCCAGTCCATGGAATCAGTCCACCAATTGCAGAGGGTGGTGCTTAGCTTCAAGACGTCGATTCGCCTCGTCCGGATAGATCTATCCGATTCGCCTCCTTCCGACAGATGTGTCCGATTCGCTCCCTCCGGACAGATGTGTCCGATTCGCTCCCTCCGGATCATTCTGCATCCCTCCTATGTTGGGCCACCCGTGCAGATCTGTCCGATTCGCCTCAACCGTTGTCCGCCAGCTACAACTCACTCTGTCTCCCTTCTCCGTCGGATGCTAGGGTTTTCTTTGAGGAACGTCCGCCTCCCTCACCCATGCTCGCTTGAAAAATTGAAATTCTCGTTCGCTCTATAGTCTAACCTAATGAAGCATGTGGGTTTGAAGTGTTTTTAGGTTTTTAGAATGGTTATTATTAATTAATAGGCTTTTTTTAGGCAAGACGATTATATTGGGCTGGTTTGAATCAAAATCTAACTCAATATATGCTTAATAACTCAATTTAGGAGATTGGGCTCTTTTAACATGAAGTGCAGCAGCACGAGAATGACCATCTTCTTTGTATTTACCAAAAAAAAAAAAAAAAACTATCTCTTCTTGGTTTATTAATATAATAGAGAATAGATTTTTTTAATCTAGTGTCTCAAATAACTAATATCAAATAATATTATATTAAAGAAAAACCTCTTAATTCTTTTTAAAATACTTAATAATATATATTAGTTTTTTAATGTTCATACATAAAGTATATAGAGTATAGTGATTTATAATTTAGGGTATATTGGTTTAAAGTATATGAGTTTATGGTTTAAGGTTTAGTGATTTAGAGTATAATGGTTTATGATTTAAAGTATATAGTGGTTTATGCTATAGTAATTTATGATTTAAGGTATAGTGCTTTATGGTTTATGATTAGAGTGTTTTTAGAGAGAAAAACCATCTACCCCACACAAGTTTCGGCCGAACCTATAGTCACCCAATGTGTGCCAATTTGCTTTCTAAGCAAACACTCCAGAGATCTGTCCTGTGCCAAGAATCGATCAGAGGCTTTGTTGTGGAGCTTGTACTACGTATAGATTCTCTAACAAGAACCTCTACGGGTCCCGACCGGAGGATCGTGAACTCCCTGCATAAGGATCTAGGGACTACAGATCATCTTTGAGGTATGTGAGAATCTTTCGCTACGTAATTTTGATTACTAGCATGTACCGTGAATTCGAACCACGACGACGCGGATTACTTCTGCGACGGATGGAAGGGTGGAGAAGTCCTATAGAATGTCAGAGCAAGCGAGACCACGGCGAACCACGGAGCGGAGAGACACATTCATGGAGAAGGGAGAACTCACGACGCAGAGTTGGAAGGGGAAAATGTAAACCATTTACTCTTAAAATCTGATCTCCTGGCGCTGTGACTTTGTTTTTGCTTTTGTTGGTGGAGTTGTGATTCCGACGACCTCCGGCCGGACTCCGACGACCTCCGGCCGGATTCCGGCGACCTCCGGCCGGACTCCGGCGACCCCCGGCCGGCTTTCAATCATAATAACAATTAAAAAATAAATATATCTATTTAGGGGTATTTAGGTCTTTTAGTCATTGTATTAGGATATCCTAATACAAAGTTCATTCAAACATTGTATTAGGATATCCTAATAGATGACACAATCAAACATTGTATTAGCTAAGAATGTATTAGTTAAGCATGTATTAGCTAATACCGGTATTAGGATATCGCAATACCGGCAAACAAACGTACCCTTAGGGTCAAGTAGTTTATGGTATATTGATTTATAGTATATTGATTAAGGGTATTGATTTATGGTTTAGAGTATAGTAGTTTATGTTTTAGGATATACTGATTCAGGGTAAAGCAATTTATGGTATATTGATTTAGGGTATATTGATTTATGATATATGAGTTTACTCTTAGTATGAGTATTTTGAGGTCAACCATGTGGCTATAAATGTCTGTTTTAGGATTAAATTTGACTGTCAATTCGTGTTTTAAGGTCAACATGGTAAACTTAAAGTTTATTTTACTCTTTTTTTATTTTTATTTTGTATACTATCATATGTTTAATATTTGTATAATTATTATTATATATTAATTTTAATAATTTAAGTCTACATACATTTATTTTAAAATTATACTATAAATGTGAGTTTTATGGTTAACTTAGTCACTTAAAATGTTTGAAGGAAACTTGTTGATTTTAAATGTGTGTTTTATAGGTAAATTGATTCTAAATATTTTTCGGGGTCAACTTTTGTGATATTAAATGTGCGCTTCAGGATTAACTTTGTGATTTTAAATATATTCAGAATGTAAATCTCCTATACATGGATGACTAATATAACCATATCATAATCGTACTCATTAACATTCAGCAAACTTTGAATAGGTAATTTTATTATCCGGCAATATAACCAAAGAATTCCTTAGTTTTTTTTGGCCAAACAATTCCTTAGTTGAGTGGTAGTGTCTTGCGTCTTAACATTAATTAATAATTGTGAAGTCGTGGTTTCAAATAATTCTTATTCCCAGTTTTTTTTTTTTTTTTTTTTTTTGTACTTATGCCCAGTTTTATTTTCATAAAATGCATATCTTCGTGCCTTGTGTCTAATTCGACACATGGTCATGTCCAATAATATCTCTCTCACGAATTCTACACGAACTTAGGACGAGACAAGATACTCGTGTCAGAATTGTGTTGAAGGTCGTGTCAATTTGACACGAGGCAACAGAACGTGTCAGAGTTCGTGTTAACTGAAAGGTCTGTGTCAAATTGAATATCGTGTCGGTTTGACACGAGGAACCACCCCGTGTCAAAGTTCATGTTGACTATGTTTTCTTGTAGTGCAATATTTTGAACGCATAGAAAACTTTATGTTATCAAACAATATTATAGTATTTTTAATATGCATATTATTCATTTACCAAAAAAAAATATGAATATTATTTATTATAATATTTTATTCTAGTATTTATATTTTTAGTTATTACTTTTATCTGTATTTAAAAAATTTATGTGTTATAACTTATGAGTCTTAATTTTTCTTTATAGTTTTTACGGTGAAATATTTATAGTTTTAATATATGGTATTTTTATGTTTAAGACTATTTAAAGAGTTTCCTAATAATCTAAAACTAATGCTTGGCCTAAAAATAATCTAAAATTAGGGTTTAGATTTAAAACTAATGCTTGGCCTAAAATTATTACGAGACAATCAAAGTGATTTATATTTATTTCCAGAGCAATATACATATGAATCATGAAATTGAAAATACATCATATTTTGCTATGTACATAAGGACATATATATTATATTAGTTTGAATAATAAGTTTACACTTTCTAATTCTCGTTCAGTATATAATATATATAATCATTAAGTTTAAATATTTATTATTATTTTTATTAAGTTATTTATGTGATAAAAAAATAATAAAATAGCCGCCTAATAGTATAAGGACAAATTTGGAACAAGAATAATGTCTTTAATCGATAATGGACCCTCTACTGCACCGGTTACTTTTGAGGCATATTTCATAGTAACTTTCACAGTTTAAATCATTTTTGATAGAGTATATAGACCGGGCATATTATCGATTTGAACCTACCTCACCCTAAATGCTAGTTTGTAAAGTGATAATTGTCCAAAATATATTTTATTACATATGCCACCAAATCTAATTTATAGGCGGTTGTGGTACACTTTTAGATACTAGAACATTGTACCGAGTTATTCCAATTTAACGTTCCGTTTTACCGAGTCTTCAACTTCTTTTTATTGGCCTTGGATTCTCGAACTAAGTTAAGGATTGGGGTATCAATTTTTTTTTTTTTTTTTTCGATACAAAGATTATCTAGCCTCTAATACTATATTCGGACTTAACTCACCCTTAAAGTTAGCTTGTAAGGTGGGAAGTCTTAAAAATAAGAGGCATAATATAACAAACTAGTGAATGAGATTTAAGTCTTAAACTATCTTAAATGGAAAAAAGTACGAAAAAATATAATTAATTTTTTAACGAAATTTTATATTTTGCACGAATTCGTTAAAATTGTCAACTTTAGATTAAATATTTGGATTACAATATTTACCGACGTGTGTGCTTATCTTGAAATTAGAAAATCGACATCCTTATGAAAATATTACTATTAGGTGCAATCACATGTGACGGTCGGGCAGAATTGTTGATCGATATAATTATTGATAAAATAACAATGATTAATCAAATTCATTGAATCAATTATTTCACCATAATAAATGTATATCTATTATTTGTCGATTGATATATCTTGATTCATCGTTGTCAACAGATTCACGTTTATACACACATTCATCATATCATATTAATGAATCGGTTATATGTATTAATCGTGTGTTTTTACGAATGATTTACAATATACGTAAATCAGAAATATATTATATATCATCCTAAAAATATAATTTTTTTTTAACAATGTATCATTAACAAAAATATCTTTTTTTTTTTTTTCCATATAATAATATAATATATACACTAGAACGCTCGCTCAATGTTTATACTGAAGGAGAGGTACGTGAATCGAAACCTCGACTGAGGGCAACAACAGTTAGACGCCATCCTGAAGCAGTCTGTTTTTTGTGACCGGTAGAAATGCCACAAAAGACCGCAAAACAGTCACTGAATAATTCAAAGACCAAAAAAATGATTGTCACAACGTGGTCACAGTAGATAAGGTTGCTAAATGATATCGTGACCAATCGGTAAAATAGTAACTGAATACGTGAAAAATTTGTGATAACATTAAATAATCACTAAATAGTTGAATGATTTGTGATTAACACCAATCATATATTGATAATTTTGTAATGTTTATTATTTTTATTTTTTGTATTAAAAATATTAATTTTTAAAATAAGAAGAGATTTAAAATATTAAAATATCAATCCAGGAACCTTTACAAATTACTATTTTGATTGAAATACACTAGAGATACTTCCGTAATTTTAATTAGCTAAAAATATATAAAATTAGTATATACGTTACATATATATATATATGAATATGAATGAGAGAAAACTCTCCATACATAACTCATTGAGAGTATGATCTTGCAAGATCCATGTAACTCAAAATAGATAGTAAAAAGGAAGAAAAAAAACGAAGTAAATGTATGGTGATAGACAAACTATATATGTCGAAGATAAAGAAGGGAGAAACAAGTAACTAGAATAGATTATAAATGTCTTCTTCCTCTTTAGTAAGTGCTTTTATATATCTCTTCATTCCATATATCTTATTTGATTGGTGTCCTGCAATATAATCAAACAAAAAACATTTAACATTCATTTTTTTTTTTTAACATTTAGCCTTTAGTTGAAAAGCTATTCTGGATATTTTCGATGAAATAATTGAAGTGATAAAAATAATAAGAAGTATAACTTAAAAGCGAAAAATCCAATTAGCGAGAAATACATTAATCAAAGAAGTGCTTGAGACTCACAAGAATTTTAATTTTCAAAAGCATGAGAATGAAGTCGAATACCTTTGTGTGCTAGCAATGCAGGCTATCTGGTAACAATTTATCTACCCTTCCACCAACATATCTTCTTTAGCGAATTAGGAAGAACTGAAAGTTTGTTTTTCTTCTATGTTACTTATAGCTTTCTCGATGGAAACTGCAAGAATAGAAGTGTTTAAGTTTAAGTAGTTTTTGATTGTTAAGTGGGAGAAATTTTAGGAAGAGATGGAAATAATTCATAACAACCTTTTAGAAGTTATTATAGGAAGATATCTTTAATAAAAAATGATAATAAATTGGTACATGTCGAGATTTACACCGGTTGCTGAATAAATGTTTGTGCAAGGCTTTCATAGCTACACGTGCGATATATTATCTCTCATATTTATTTTTAGTTTTCATAATTTCTTATTTGTTATTTAATATTCTCCCTACGGAAAATTATTGTCCGATTGATTTGTATTTTAGCATGAAATGAAATAACATTTTCCTTTTTAATTTGTTATTTTTATTTAATTTATTTAGGTATTTAGATTTTTTCCGCCAAAATTTAGTTATATATATAATTAGTTAATCACTTATTTCTCGTATTATTAATAAATTTTTTATTAATAGTTTCACTACTTTTACTTTTATCTACTAATAATAATGTAATTATAATATATTATATAATAATAAAATTAATTATAATTATAGATATTTTATTATTTCATAAATAGAACCAAACGTATTATTGCTATAATATTGTTTAAAGTTAAAATTGTTAGCCCTATAACTATTAGTGAAATATAATATATCACTTAAACAGTTGATAAAACATGCATGTTATTTTTTAGATTTACTTTTGTTTAAGAAACTAAATATTATTTGTTGATATGGCCAAAACATGTATATATATATATTTTTGGCAAAAATTGTATTTTATTTGTTGATTATTTTTTTTCACAAAAACTTAAAGATGTAGTGACTAATATTTACTTGTCACTTCATAATTAGTCACTACTCACTAATATGTTTTATTGACTGCATATTATACTTTGCCACTAATTACAGATTTTTTAGTGATTATATTTATATATTTTTCACATAATATTTATCACTAAAACTATGTTTTCTTGTAGTATAATGAGTAAATTATATAGAAATATACATGCATTAAAATAATATAATATTTTTAGTAAAAGATTATTTAATATTTGATAATATGAAATTTTATACTATTTCAAATTTAGAATTTGATGGTTATCCAACATGGTATAATATAAATAAATTGAGTATGAAAACTCTGAAATTGGTATGAAGTTAAAAAGTAGTAATTTTGGGTTGTGTCATTATTTAACTTACTTAATATTAAAAATGTCCGGCTATATATATACACATATTCATTATAGTACTCTAATTCATATAATGACACGAGCCGTAGTTAGTCATTTTTAATCGAGGGAGAGAGAAGTGACACATTTCTTATTAGTAGGAACTCCCACGTTACAATTCATTACGGTGTCAATTTTTTTTTTTGAATTGTAATTCTATTAACGTCTAGTGGTGTCCAGTGGCAAGTATTAGAACTAGGAACTCCCATTTTAGACAAGCGGATTCACATTTGTCAACGGTTCTAGTCGGGGCTCGGCTAGCTTGGTCGGATTGATGTGGCTAACTTTTCCTTGTGTTTTTCTTTGGCTCTCCTTGAGATGAGTAGATCTTCCTTGTGATTTTGCCTTTGATTTGTCCCGATCTTGTAGAGGCATGTCATTTTCAAGGACAAGGGAATGGAGTTTACGCGTGACGTTGAGGTACCCGTTGCTCTTTCCATAGGTAACTGAGAGGAGCCGGTGTATGATGCTGAGATTGATCTCAAGTTTTCCATGTTACGCTGCTCAACCCCCCGGGGCTCCTCCCCCCCCCCCCCCCCCCCCCCCCCCAGATGGATCAATTTCATTCCCGAGATTATCTTCATCTTTGTGGAGGTATTGTTTCCGAATTCTTACTCACTTTGTGCATCATTTTTGTGGTTTGTTGTACTTAACCACATTCTTCTTATGTAGGTGTTCTGAAATTTTCACTTTTTTCTTAATGATCTTTATCTTCCCCTTGGAGGCGATGTCGAAGATGGTTACCGGAGGCCTTGCCCCCGCTTGTGGAAGTTTCGCGCATTCGTTGGCACTGTTCGTCCACTGGATCGATTTTCGTTGGCGATTCCACCGCGTAGCTTTTTTCTGAATAAGGGAGGCGGTATTCTTATTGGAGATTCTACTACTTAGAATTTTTTATAGGTAGGGAAAGTGATTTCGATGTTGGAGAATCTCACTACTTAGTGTTTTTACTAAGTAGGGAAGACGTCTTCACCTTAAAGATTCCGTTACTTAGTGTTTTTATTAAGTAGGGAATTACGATCTTCTCAATTGAGATTCCACTAGTTAGTATTTTTACTAAGTAGGGAAGGTGATCTTCTCATTGGAGATTCCGCTACTTAGTGTTTTTACTAAGTAGGGAAGACGATCTTCATATTGGAGATTCCGCTAATTAGTGTTTTTACTAAGTAGGGAATGAGATCTTCTCATTGGAGATTCCGTTACTTAGTGTTTTTACTAAGTAGTGAAGGAGATCTAGAGATTCTGCTACTTAGTGTTTTTACTAAGTAGGGAAGCCGATCTTCTCATTGGAGATTCCGCTACTTAGTGTTTTTACTAAGTAGGGAAGTCGATATTCTCATTGGAGATTCCGCTGCTTAGTGTTTTTACTAAGTAAGGAATGCGATCTTCACATTGGAGATTCCACTACTTAGTGTTTTTACTAAGTAGGGATGACGTTTTTCATATTTGAGAGCTCCACCACTTAACATTTTTGCTAAATGGGGGGCGATGTTTGTTGGAGAATCCCGCTATTTAGTGTTTTTTTCTAAGTAGGGGAGGCGATTTTCACTTATGTACTGCTAACTTGTCATATTTCATTCCATGCTTTGCAGTTACAAAAAAAAAAATGTGGAAGCTTACCCCTCATTCAAGTACTTTATAGAACTAAAGGTGTTCCTGTTTTTTTTTTTTTTTCCAGGATATTGGTTTCCATCAATGATGAAATTTCTCGAGTTGTCCTAAAATTGTTCGTTATGTTCCCCTCTTTGTCCTCCAAGCGATACGCATGTCTGCCGGTACAACTGCTATTTTGTATGGTCCTTCACACTTTGGAGACAACTTGTTTACCTGGTCTAAGTGGGAAAATTCGTTTTTCCTCCACACCATCTCCCTGACGAATAACTGTCTTGCTTTTACTATTCGACTTTAATAGCGTGTTGTGGCTAGGCGCATCCTCTTATGCCTTTTCTGACTTCCATCTTTTTTTCATCCTACATATCTAGGTCCATGTGTCTCATGTCCTCATTAGTTATTTTGTGGGAAGTCACAACTATCTCCACTGGTGCCACCGCCTATGTTCTGTATGTTGGAATACGGGGTTGATTACTACGGAAAAATAAATAAGGTACATGCTTGTAATGAGTTACGCAGCGGAAGATGTGCACATAACTTAAACCTTATCCGTAGTCCCGAGGATCTTGCTGAGGGAGTTCACGATCCACCGGACGGAACCCGTAGAGATTCTTGTTAGAGAAACCCTACGTGGTATTAGCTCCACAACAAAGCCTCTGATCGATTATTGTTAGGGACGGATCTCCGGAGTGTTTTGCTCTAAGCAAATTGGCACACCCTTGGTGGTGTTGTAGGGTTCGGCCGAACTGTGTGTAAATGGGGGAATGATTTTTCTCTCAAATCACCACTTAGGAAGAATTGCGAATTACCCCAAATAAAACCATAACATCTCTTATTTATAGGAGGAGCAAAGTGGACAAAAGTCCACTTTGCCCCACACACATATTCGGCCGGCCGCTTATGTTAGGGAGGCCCAATTTAGGGCCTCTCATGTCAATTGTGATTTGGGTCAAGCCCAAAATGTGACATTAACCCAAGTTCTTAGGTTACCTTTACATATTAATGGACTACTAATTATGACGCCCAGTGACCCAGTCACCATATGCTAACACTATAAACCAAGGCGAATTGTGTTTCTCATGTTGTCTTCTTAGGCGTTGTTCTAACTGCCCACGAGACGTTTTCTAACTCGTCAATCCACTTTCCCTTCATTGCATCGACCTTTTTTTTTTAAAAAAAAATCTGTCAAGGGCTATCTTTTTTGCTGATTCTACTTGGCCTTTCGTTTGCGCATGTTTTACGGAAGCGGATCGATGCTCGATTTTGAGTTGCTCACAATACCAGGCCAACTCTTTTCCTTTGAACTATGCTCCATTGTTACTTTTGAAGACCTTTGGTATGCCATACCTCGATATTATCCTTATCTTGATGAACTTAAGGACGTGGAACTCTGTTGTTTTTGCTAATGCCTTGGCCTCTATCCACTTGGATAAGTTACCTATCGCCACTATGATGAACGTTTTCTGTCTCTTGGTTTTTTTGGCAAGGAGCCTATTAATTCAGTTCCCTACTGAGTGAATGGCCATGCACTTGTGATTGGCATGAGATTTTCCGTTGGTGCTGTGATATTTGAAGAATATTTCTGGTATGAGTCGCAGATATTGACCATTTTGTTGCCTATTTACCCATTGTTGGCCAGTAATAACCTTTGTTTAGTACTTTTCGAATAACTGATTTCGCTCCTTCGTGACATCCTGCACATCCCTCGTGTATCTCCCTTAGTACTCTTTCTGTTTCTGGATGAATAATGCATCTTAAGTAGGGTGTGGAATACCCTTTCTTATATAAGAGACCTTCAATTAATGTGTAGTTCACTGCCAACCTTTGTATTTTTGTGGCTTTAGTGTTCTATTCTGGTAATTCTTCATTCTCGCGATATGCAGATATCAGTGTCATCCAGGTGATTATTGCATCTAAGGTTAATACTTCGACCCTCTATGGTTGCGAAGAGTATCTGTTCCACAAAGTGAACTTCCTTGGGTGTTGGGGAAACCATGGCGAATTTTCTAAGGACATATGCTTCCTGGTTTTGGTCTATTGGGATTGATTCTATGTCGAAGCTATCAAGACCTGCAATTAGAGTCTTTACCTCTTGGAGATATTTCTGCAACTTTTCAGCCTTAGCTGCGTAGCTTCATCTGACTTGGTTCACTACAAGTTGAGAATCACACTTTAATCCTAGGTATTTCACGCCTGTTCCCATAATGATCTGCAACCCTATAATCCATTACTCATAATCTGCCTCATTATTCGTGGCTTTGAATGTTAACACTAACGCATAGCGTAGCGGGTTGCCTTTGTCTGGTGGGATTAGCACGAGCCCCGCGCCTGACCCTTCCATGTTTGAGGATCCATCTGTGTACATCTCCCATATATCTTCTGGTTGAGTATCTTCATCTACTATCTTCGTTTCGACAATGGGGTCGGGTTTGATAGTTGTGAACTCTGTAATGAATTTCGCTAGTGCCTGACCCTTAATTGTTATTATTGGAGCGAAATGTATAAGGAATTCACTCAACTCTATTGCCCATTTGACCATTTTTCCTGATGCGTCTGACTTTTAAAGGAACTGTTTCTGTGGCCGGTTTGTGAAGACTGATATTTCATGGGTGTGGAAGTAGGGTCTTAGCTTTCTTGCTACTACCACCAAGGCGTATAGGTAATTTTCTATTGTCATATAGTTAATTTCGTGCGAAGCCAAAGTTTTACTTACGAAGTATATATGCATTTGTGCATTTGTCTATTGTTTTATTAGTACCGAGCTGACCTCCGCATTGCTGTCTGAATGTACAAGAATAGTACTTCTCTCCTGGAAAGGGTTTGCCAAAGAAGGCAAGGTTCGTAAGTGTTGATTCAGTTGTTGGAATGCCTCTTAACATTTGGGTGTCCACTCGAATATCATATTAGCCCGTAGGACTTCACAGAAAGGCAATATCGTTTCCCTTATTTTAGAAAGAAAGCGATTCAATGCCGCCAAGCGCCTATTGAGTTGTTGCACTTCATTATTGTTTAGTCGGGGACGTCATTTCTTCTATTGCTTGCAACTTTTCTGAGTTTACCTCTATTCTCCTTTGACTCACGATAAAGCCCATAAATTTCCCTGATTTTACACCGAAAGCGCATTTCGTTGGGTTCATGCGAACCTGATGTCCGCGCATTCTCTGGTATACAATACCCAAATCCTCTACATGACTCCATTTTCCCATCGATTTTACGATCATCCGCGTATGCCTCCATTGTTTTGCCAATCATGTCTCCGAAGAGTTTATTGATCATTCTTTGATAGGTGGCTCCTGTGTTCATGAGGCCAAAGGGCATTGTTACTGTATAGTGATAGACGTCACTATCTGCATAGAAGCGGTATACGGAGCATATTCTGGCGACATCTTGATTTGATTGTATCCTGAGTAGGCGTCCATGAAACTCATTAATTCATGTCCTGAAGTTGCGTCTACTAGTTGATCTATCCTTGGGAGCGGGTATGAGTCATTGGGGGCATGCATTATTGAGATCTCGGTAGTCTACACATTCTCCATTTTCCATTCGCCTTCTTGACTAACACTGGGTTTACCACCCATGTTTGAAATCTGATATCTTTTACAAAACCTGCTTCGATTAACTTCCCTACTTCTTCACGAATGACAACCTTTTTGTTACCTCCCATTGGCCTAATTTTTTGTGCTATTGGACGTGCAAAGGTAATGATATTTAACTTGTGAGAAATTACATTGTCACTAATAACATGCATGTCGCTTGGTGACCATGAAAATAGGTATTTGAACTCTTTAAATAAAGTGATTAAGGCGTTTGCCTCCTTTTCAAAGAGTGAGACCTCAATATTTACTTTTCGCTATGGCTCATCAATTAGATATTCTCTTAGCTTTACGATTGGTCCTTGTCTTTCTGTATTCTTCTCTTGAATCCGCGTCTATTAGAAGTATATCTGTTTAGGCTCTCTTGCACTATCATGTATTGCGTTTAAATAACATTCATTTGTTGTGCATTGGTCTCCTTTCACTTCCCCGATCCCGTAATTGGTTGGGAACTTCGTTTTTTATATGTAGTTGACGGAACGATTCCATGTGTATTGAATTGGTCCTGCATATGATCCCATTGTATGCACTCATGCTTTCTACCACCAAAAATGTAATATCAAGGTGTACCTGTTGTTGTCATACTCCCAATACGAATGAGAGTGTGATTGTCCCTACGGGATATGTCATATCTCCTACAAAACTTATCAAGGGTGAGTATATTTGTTTCAGGTCTCTACCTATTTTTCCCAACTACTTTAGCACCCGCATAGGTAAGAATATGTCTGTTGCGCTTCCACCTTCTACTGGTATTTTCTTGACAAAAAAGTTGTTAATCTTCACTGTGATGACCAACACATTTCATGTGGAAATATTATGTGCTCCGTGTCTTCTTTTAATAATTAGATTTTATCTTTCCTTCTCGGCTTCATTTGCATCTCTTTTATTGGTTCTTCTTGAGATTCAAATACTTCCCTTGCGTAGCTCGTAGTTCCTTCTACTGCTAAACCTCCATGGATTATGTTTGTTGCAACCATTTTATCTCAAAATGTAGGATATGGATTTTTGTTCGAAAGCCACAAACGACACCAAATGATAGGGTTTTGCTTACGTTGCTTAAACTCCGTTGGCTTGTCACCTCTTCTCCGTTCCGTTTTGCTCTTCAGGAACGACTTGTGAAGGGAAGCCGGGGGTGACTCGGCGAACCCACTCCGACGCTCAAGTTAGTACCTGTAACAAGGACTAAATTAGGGCTTATTTTTCGCCTAAGTATAGCACTTGCTGGCGTGATTCACTCCACAAAGCCACCAGCCAAACTCGAAGCCAACGCAGCCAACACGATCACGAACAAGCCAAAACGCAGCAAAGGACTTGGGACGCAACAAAGATCTTGAACGACAAGGTAAAAACACAGCAACACAATGGAAATCAACAACAACACAATCAATAAAGTGGAACACTTGCCTTTATTACTCAATAGAGGCTACGCGCCTGAATTACACCCACAAAATTTAGACGCTCACAATCACTATTCACTTTTGCCCTAGATGGGTGAGGAAAAACTGATTACAACACAAGGGAACTCTCCCTATATATAGATTTTCGGATTCCCTTAGACTCCTAGGAGAAATCCATCTATATCTATACTTAATTAGGATATATATATATATATATATATATAGCTATTACAAAACCCACAAATATATCTAAGTTCCCTTTATATATAGCTATATTAGAGCATCCATAATGGTATTACGTAAAGATTACGTAAACGTGGGCCCTACATGTTTATTTAAGTAAAGCAAAAAAAACTATCTACAGTGGTTTTACATAGCATTCTTTAAAGATGGGATCCACACGTAAATTTATGTTTTTACATAATGCATTCCTTAAATATAAGGAATGCAATATGTATTACGTAACCAATTTTTAAATATAAATTAATTCATTTTATAATTAATGCTAATATCTTATTGGTGGTTGTTGGAAAATTTAATAATAAAATATATTTAAGAAATATGTTTAAGTAATACGATTGCAGAGAAAATATTTTTTACGTGTGTCTTAACTTTACGTATTACTTAGAGCATCCATAGTGGTATTACGTAAAGAATACGTAAACGTGGGTCCTACATGTTTATTTAAGTAAAGCAACAAAAACTATCTACAGTGGTTTTACATAACATTCCTTAAAGATGGGACCCACACGTAAATTTATGTTTTTACATAAAGCATTCCTTAAATTTAAGTAATGCACTATGTATTACGTAACCAATTTTTTTATTATAAATTAATTCATTTTATAATTAATGCTAATATCTTATTGGTGGTTGTTGGAAAATTTAATAATAAAATATGTTTAAGTAATATGTTTAAGTAATACGATTGCAGAGAAAATATTTTTTACGTGTGTCTTAAATTTACGTATTACTTAAAGTGTACATAAATGTCTACGTGGCAACTTTAAAGAATACAATTTAGGTAAAACCATTATGGATGCTCTTAAAGTGTACATAAATGTCTACGTGGCAACTTTAAAGAATACCATTTATGTAAATCCATTGTGGATGCTCTTAGTATAGATATATATTTATAACATATATATATATCTATAACTAATTAACAAAGCTCACAATATATCTAGTTCCCTTAAATATAGTTATAGATAGAATTCTCATATATCTTGGGCAGATTTGATCTTCATTGGCAGCTAAGAAACAACTTGGCATCCCTTAATTTCGAAATTCCCTTCATCCTCACAGGCTTGGGCTTATCTTTTCCATCAAACATGAGTTTTCCACCATTCTGGTCCAATTCAGCCTTTCTGGTGCTGAGCACTTGCTGAGCACGGGCTGAACACACAAAAAGCAAGGTCCACGCACACAAAAGGCACGGGCAAAGCACTGTCTGGGCATGGGATGAGCAGCTCGTCTGGAACATTTGCTAGGCACGGGACTGGCACTCACCAAACACGGGACAAGCACACAAAATGCACGGGACGAACACACATAATGCGCAGGACAAGCACTGAGGCTGGTACGGGAGAAGCACTTGGCTGGTACGAGACATTCACTTCGCAGGTACGGGACAAGCACTTGGCTGATACGGGACAAACTTCGCTGGTACGGGACAAAACTCTTTGCTCGTACGGGACTCTCTTCGCTGGTACAGGACAAATCTTTGCTCGTACGGGACAATCTCGGGATGGGCACGGGAAAAACACTCGATGACGCGGGCCAAACTCTTGACGGACGCGGGACAAACTCTTGTCCATGGATCGAATCCCACCAACTCCACTTTGCTGCCAATTATTCCAAAACACCCCTAACACGTTCACATTGCTATGATTCACTGTTTTCGCCTTCCAAACGCTTGTTAGGCTTGGGAAGCACGTCTATCATAGCCAAATTCGTACTTCCCAACAAGTCACATTTTACGGGTCTGACAGTACCCGAGTAAAGAATATAGAGCAATATGAATAGGGCAGAGAAATAGTGATTAACCTTTAAATGGTTGAAGTAGTTGGGTACATATGGATTTTACTATCCTTTTTACCAAATGAACTTTTATTCCATATAGGTTTATTCTATTCTGGTATTGTAGTCATACCGTTCGTACACAAACTATGTTAAGCTCAATTTGATAATATGAGGGGTTTACATGTCGTAGGAGATACTTTTGTCGATCTTCTTGTGGATACCGATGTCGAGTTACGAAAGACGTTACCTCATTTACATCGAAGGGTCTAAGTATATTTTGGACACACAAGGGGGTTACCTATGTGAAGAGGCAAAATGGGGGTTCCCCATATGCAAAGGCTAGGAGGCCATTCTTAGGAGAAGTAAAATAGATAAATAAAGCTTATACATGTAAATAAGTGAGAGGACCCAAGCGAGGCCTAACCATATGCAGGTAGGCGTTCGCGGAGGGGTTTGCGTTTGGAATGTCCGACTAGGCTGGACGTGTCAGATGGCGTCCTTGACGGTGTTTTTTGGCGGGAACTAACTTACCCCAAACACTTAGTTAAATTTTCCTCTCCTTCGGCTACGTAGTCGGATTATTCCGTTATTGAATCAATCAGTGTTATCAGAACCGGACCGGACATCGGACCGGTAAGTGTGCCGGTTCCCGGTCCGCCGGTCCGACCGCCGGTTCGACCGGGTTCGGTTGTTGATACATTATATATAATAATTTTAATTAATTTGGCCCAATAACTCAAATACTCCACTACACAGTAGTCCAGCCCATATAAAAAACATTAGTCCAGCCCAACTACTCCATGTACACTTTTCACCCTAATCCCACTACTCCAGCCGCCTCCCACCCACCCCTCCATATTCCATCTCCTTCCTACTTACTTCTGTAACTTCCCACTCGTGTCTCCCTCTTCCTTCACCATACACCAACATCCCATCCACACACAGAAGAGTTTGGTTTAATTTCTTCTGTCCATTCACGACTGTGTTAAACCTGTGGCTTCCAAATCTCGTGGATCTCCCAGGGCTGCATGAACATCACCACCCAGTCCCAATTCGAAGCCCTAATCCCCAATTTCATACTCAACAACGTCGTCCGGAATTGCAATCAATCTCTCGAGAACAATGCCCATCCTTACCTTGCACTTGTGCATCGTGTACCGTAAGCATCACCTCCATCCCCGCGTTGCACTTGCTCCCCCTTCTCTTCTTTTTTGTAGGGTTTTGTTTACCGTTTCTTTTTTTTTTAAACTGATACCGAACCGGCGGACCGGAGGACCGTCCGGTCTGCTCAAAACCGGCCGGTTCGACAAAAAAACCGAATATCGAACCGGGTTCACTTACATCCTCCGGATTTGTTCGAACCGGACCGTTAGAGGCACCGGTTCCGGTCGAACCCGATCGGACCACCGGTCCGGTCCGGTTTTGATAACACTGGAATCAATATGTTAGCGTTGTAATTGGACGTATATCCATTAATCATCTACAACGCACGGAAACAGTTCCCTCTAATAATATCACACACACAATTTTTTTTATTTGGCCGTTCCCTCTAATAATATCACATACACAATTTTTTTTATTTGGCCAAGTATGACATACACACTTTGAAGGACGGAGTTATTATTTGTGCTTTTTCACCATAACTAAGTTAAGACCCGACAGGGAGCTCATATAATCATCAAATTTGTTATATGTTGTGTCAAAAGCGGCATCAGAATTCATATCCTTCATCAGTTTATTCAATATCTGCTATATCGGCAGTCTCTCTAGTCTCCAGAGTAGAACACCGCCATTCTCTGAAATTAATTAGGAGATAATCGATTTGGCCAAAAAAAAAAAGAAAAAAAAAAGGAGATAATCGCGATTCGCGATATCATAAGCTGCCGTGTAAGCGTCACAACAAACGTGTGAAAACAATCTGTGGACGTTACAGAATCATCATCTGATTTGAATATGATTGCATGTTTACCAAGAGAACAAACTAATAATGTATATCTCTACCGGCATTTGGATGGACGTAATATGAGATTATTTGAAATGTGTGATTACAGGTAATTATGAGTTATATAATGTAATGTTAGATTGCAGTGTTTGGTTGTGATGTAATAATGTGGAATGTAATGTTAAATTACAACGTTTTGTATGTGTTGTAATGTGCATTGTAATGCGGTATTATTATTATTATTATTATTATTATTATTATTATTATTATTATTATATTAATCTATATTAGAGTATAATATATTTTAATATGATAAGATTTAAAAGAATATATATGTTATTAATATATTTAGTGGATGTTCAATATTATGTATATATATTGTTGCGTCCTGGCTGAACTGGGTCGGATGGACGCGTCTATCTGATGGGGTTGTTCAGGTCGTTTGTGCTGACACCCTTTGCCTGGAAGAGGTATTCGCCTAATGCCGATGACGAGTGTTCGGTTTTAACGCTGTGTCTCGGAAAAAAGTCTGTGTCTCAGGAAATGACGGTGTGGGCACATCTTACTCCTATTTCTCTTCCTCGCCTTAGTTGTGGGGCCCGTTCCTGCACAAAGGGCCAATACTAGCACGGAGAGAGGGGGGGGGTGCTAGTGGAGCCCTCTCCGATGCCTAAGTCACGATTGGGCTAAAAAGGAGAAAGATAACTCTAGAGAGAGAAAATATTTCTAGAGAGAAGTCAGAGCTCAAAATGCCAAAGTTGGGCAAATGAGAGGATGTGTGAAAATGGGTGGCCAAGGTCTCCTATTTATAGGCTACCTTGGGACCGGACCAGGTTTTGAAGCGGTTTGATGACGGTTCAAAGGCAAGCGGTAACCGTCATCAATATTGGCAATGTGCGAACTCGACTTCCCTACGCGTAACGGTAATCGCGTAATACCCATAGAGCAATCCGAACCTCGTCGAATTTGGGCAATTCGGCGAGGTCCGGATTGCCGTGCAACCCGGACCTCCGAATTGCCGTGCAACCCGGACGCGCGGTACGCGCTTCCAGACCGTTTTTGACCCTTAGGAGGCGTTTTCTAAACCGTGATGTGATTTTTGACATGTTTACGAGGTCCGAAATATAAATACGAGCCCGAATTGGACACATATCCATCACTTGCCCCCGAGTCAAGTAACGGTTTAAAACCTTTCTTGACTCTATATTAAGTTAGGGTACATGTCCAATTTGAGCTTGACGCTAACCTTCCGATTTTAATTGTCGGTTGGACGTAGAAGTCTTGATTTCGTCCGTCCTTTGATTTTTGACCGAGTGACTTTATTCCTGTCATCGCGGTTAGTGCAATAGAGGATGTGCATATATAACGTGCAAACATGATTTCCGCTAGGGATATAAGCGATTAGTAATATGTCATGCAGACATGCTATTTATCAACATGCATGTACGAGTGACGGTCATGGCAAGAACGTAACTACGTGATGCTAGAAATATAATCTGTATATCCTAAAATGACTTAGCGATTAATAAATCATGAATCATGCGATATGCAAACATGCATGTACAATGATGGACTTGATACGCGTAGCACCAAAATAATCATGTGAGTAGAGATAAATACTTAGAAGAAGGTGGAGTATACCGTAAGCACTTAGGCGTGGGTGTAGATGAATTACTCATTCGATCCTTATCATCAAGGAATCTTTTGGGATATGTGATTACACTAATCCCCAATCATTCTTCCAGCTTTTTGGGAATTCATTCTTCATCCTTCTTTGCAGGTAATTGCTCCACCATTTATAGAAACCATTTGCTTATTCATAGTTTCTTCACCGTCGTAAACTTTAGGTGCATCCCGACAGTTACGTGTTTGATTCTTGACTTGTTTTCAGAAATTGACACCACCAATCGACTCAAATCATCGCGAGGATTCCGGTGCCGTCTTCAGAATCGCCAGCCGACGCCGGACGCACCCTCACGCGCCGTCGCGTGTGCGTCGCTTCGCCGGCGCGTGTAACCCACGCGCCGCCTTCCTGTGCTCCGTTCGCCGCGGTCTTTACCTTTCTGAAATCGTCTCGACGAGTGGAGTCCATTGTGATACTTTTTGTCACATTTTGAGGTAGTCTGAAAACTCGATTTTACAGAACAGCTTCGTCTTGATTTTTGGATGTTGCTATGTTGTTGTTCCTTTGAACTATTTGTCGTTGTCGTTGCATAGAGCTTCTCATTGGTGTTCGTATGTTGAAAATTGCTGGTTGGTTGTTGTTGCTATCGTCGTTAGCTCATGCCTTAGACGATATTTACCTCCGTGCATCGTCGTGGTAAAATTCCGCTATTTGGTATATTGCTCCCATGCCTTCGCGTAACGATCTTTTGATCGGTACGTGTTGTTTTTCCCTTAACGGGTTTGTTGGAAGTTGCTAAACGTCTTTGGGGGTAGTCGTTTGTTGTCTTGATACCTTAGAAAAATATTTTTCCTAAGTGTTGTCGCGTTTGCTTTTCGCGGCTCGTCACGTTAGTCGTACCGCTTGCATGATGGTTTCTTGGGATGTTGGCCACTTTTGTTTTACGCATTAACTTTGCTATGCGCGTTGACTTTGCTACACGTATGTTGTTATGTGCATTGGCGCTTTATGATCGCATGACTTTGACATGTAGACTCCTTGTTTGGTTCTTGCAGTTTGTGACGTCGCAGTAACCTTTTGTGGAACTCCTTTCTTTTTGATCGAATTACCGCTATGAGTAAGTCCACCACTCCTCTATCGCAGACTCCTTTTAATTCTGACGTTGAGGATGACTTGGAGGTGGATTTGGTTTCACAAGTATATAGTGTTTTGGGCACTGATGAGGGCGTAGTTGTTGAGCCTTCTGCTGAGGCACCTCCCGTCGAAGAGACGGAATTGTTGGTTAGGTATTATACTAACCGTTTGGATAGGCCCTTGTTTGTACTGTATGTGAGTGCTTCTGGACTTGACCCTCGCGTAGAGGCTGTTTACCCCTTTGATGTGCTTCGTAAGAGTAGTTTAGGAGATGCTACCCCTTTGCCTATGGACTTGTCTGTCGTTTATACATCTCACGTTAGGGAGGGTTTGCGGTTTCCCTATTGCTCTGACTTGATTGAGCTTTGTAGCGGTTATGGGATTTCCCCCCTTAGATCTTGCGCCCAATGGAATTCGGGTATGGACTTGCTTTAGGGTTCTGTTTCACAGACAGTCATGGCATTATTCTCCCACCATCTTTCGCTGCTTCTATCAGCTTAAGAGTCCGGACTCCGCGGGGTTGTGTAGCGTGAAAGTACGCTGGCCGAACTTGCAAGGTGATGGGTTTGAGGAGCTTGGCCTTGGTGAAGCCAAGTGGGATTCTAGTCACCGATTGGTTGCCGCCGCGGATCGCTCTGCCGATCATTGGAGGCACCATTACTTTTTTACGCATGATGCGGGCACGGCTTGGGACGTCGAGTGTATTCGGAAGTCTGATCCCGCGCCTGATTTTCGGGAGCTCTCCTTGGTGGATAGGGAGGTGATAAAGCAGATATATCACTGTCAGCGATCACGTGGTTTTACTTGTTCGCTGCGCGCCTCTGATCAGGAGTTGGTCGATGCTGGGATTCACGTGCTCCCTTCTGCGGCTTCGGTATGTTAAGCATTTTTATAACTTTTACCGTGTTGCAATGTAGGTTGGTTTGACGGAAAAATCTCGTCTTTGCAGACGGCAGCCGCTCGCAGGATTGCTTCTAACGGAATGATTGTTCCATCTCCTGCTTCTAGAGCATCGGCGGCTTCCGGGCATGGAAAAGGTAAACGGTTTGAATAAACAGTGTTCCTTGTACACTGTCTTAGTTTAGTTGTATTTTGATTGTAGCTTTGTGTGCTCTTTGTAGGTCGCAAGACGCTTGTTACTGATTGCGTCATTGCCACTCCTGGTTCTGCCAAACGGTCCGCCGCTGGGACGCGTCTTTTGAGCAGTTCGAAGCGCCCGAAGACTACTGTGACCGTTCCTAATCCTTCCTGCCACAAAGGGAAGAAAGTTGACGGTTGCAAGGATGCGCTGTCTGCCCCCCGCTCGAAGGAGCGTCCCGAGGTGGAACGTGATCTTCCTTCTGGTATGAGCTGAACACTTGTCTGTGTGCTTTTGTTTTTGGTTTTTGCATAACTCTAGTTGGTTTGCATGTAGTGTTCCCGCCACTTGGACGTGCAGATCTGCTTCGTCCTTTGGAAGGCGATATTTCGGATGATAAGTGGATGCCGTATACGACAGGTGATCTCACTTTCCCCAAGAGTTCCCGGCTTAGCATGCCAGAAGTTGGTGTGCGTGTTCTTCATCGATCCGTTCCTCCTGGTGATCGACTTGTTCGGCCATCGAGCGACGAAGAGGCGCGAACCTTTGTTGAGAGATCACTGTCTGGATTCACACCAGTAAGTGTCTTTCTTTGCTTTGCTATGCTCGTTGTTTCCGAACATGTATGCTTATTGTCTTGCTGTTTTCAGGTTGTTTCTGACATGGTGCACATGGCCTCCTTCATGTTGGAACTTGTCCAGGAGAAGCGTGCTATCGCCGATAAAGCTGCCGTTGTGTCCGGTGAGCTTAAGGAAGCTAAGGATGAAGTGCGCCGTCTTACTTTGAAGATGACGGATTTTGATGCCCGTTATGATTCTGATCATGCCCGCCTTGTTCAGCTTGAAGCTGAAAATGTTGCTATCGAGAAGGCGATTTCTGACAATGCGGGCAATCACAAGGTTGCCTGTCGGAAGGTGCGCGAAGAGGCAATGAAGGCCGGCATTGAGGAGGGACTTGGAAAGTTCCCTACTACTCCTGAGTTTGACAGCGCGGTTACTGCTGCTGCTACGGCGAAGGCCGCTCCTATGCTTAGCGAGTTTGCTGAAGACTTTGTTCGTAGGGTGAGCATTCTTGCTCCCGGCTTTCCCTTTAACAGGTTAGGGCCGTATGCGGAGTTTGCGGTTGGGTATGTTGCCGAGCTCCGTCGTTTGGATGCTGCAGCAGCTCAGTTTGCCTTTTTGTTTGGAGAAGATGGTGGTGACACTAATGTGCAACTTCTGCCTGTTCCACCCAGTCCTGTCATATATGATGGCGTTCTTTGATTTGTGCCATGCTTATTATTTTTGGATATGTTGAACTCGTTTCTGAGTCTGTTTGCCCCCCGGCTTTTATGTTTGGAACCTTGTTGGAGTTGTTCCTTGGTTGTTGCTTGTGACTTGTTCGCTTTGAACTATGTCGTTTGAACCTGCTTTATGCATAGCAGTTTGCATGATAACTTGTTAGTAATATTTCATACCGTTATCACTTACTGTTTTTGTTGAATGTGGATGACTAGTAATCATAGATGTAGTCTTCATAGCCGTGACGTTAGCCACTTCTTGATTGATGATTTGAGATGTTCTCAAGATTGCTTGCATGATGCATTACACATGTTGCCCTTCTTTCCTGAATAGCTTGCCGCTATATATGTTGTAACCTGTCAAGTATTTCGCGTATAGCGACTTTTCTTAACAAGTAGTGTATTTGAAAGGTGTTATCTTGGCTAAGCAAGATATTAGTTTATACCGTCTCTTAGTTCCACTCTAAGGCGACGTTGTACAAGACTCGACTTGTAAATTTCATGAGTTTTATAAACAGGGTGCGCACCTGCCAGCGTGTATCAACCCGCGTTGGGGAAGCATACGTAAAAACATTTTGGTTTTTGAAAAATATTTGTGATACATGATTCCTGCGTCCAGGGACCACGTAACACGTTTTGAAAATATGTATTGTGATGCATGATTTCCGCGTCCAGGAACCATGCAACACGCTTTGAAAACCTGTAGTACGGAATTGTCATCTAACAAGAGGACTTTTGCCGTAAAGTGTGAACCCTTAAGCAGGAATTCATGGTACGGGATTGTCATCTAACAAGAGGACGTTCGCCGTATAGAGTGAACCCTTAAACATGAATTCATGGTACGGGATTGTCATCTAACGAGAGGACGTTCGCCGTATAGAGTGAACCCTTAAACAGGAATTCATAGTACGAGATTGTCATCTAACAAGAGGACGTTCGCCGTATAGAGTGAACCCTTAAACATGAATTCATAGTACGGGATTGTCATCTAACAAGAGGACGTTAGCCGTATAAAGTGAACCCTTAAACAAGAATTCATAGTATGGGAATGTCATCTAACAAGAGGACATTCGTCATAAAGAGTGAACCCTTAAGCAGGAATTCATAGTACGGGATTGTCATCTAACAAGAGGACGTTCGCCGTATAGAGTGAACCCTTAAACAGGAATTCATAGTACGAGATTGTCATCTAACAAGAGGACGTTCGTCGTATAGTGTGACCCCTTAATAGGAGATACACACTTGTTGTAACGTGGGGTCGTTGTCTAACAAGAGAATTTCCGCCACTTATGGGGTGATCAGTCTCGTATTGTATTTGCCCATCCTGTTCCGAATCCAGGGAATGGCGATGAACATGAGGATTTGCCTCTAACAAGAGATGTCACAGCATGTCATTTGTATGTCATCAATAGGACATTGTAGATAGAACGTCGTTAATATGACGTTTGAAGCAGGACGTCGTTGATATGACGCTTTGAAGTAAAAGGTTGCAATTATGTCCTTACAAAATGTTATTGCAGCATGCTGACTTTGAATATATCTTGGGTTTAATTCCAAGTTGTTGATTCCTTGATGACGACTTTTGATATAGTCGTCAATATGAGTAAGTTGTTGTTGATGATAAGCGTTGTCATAACGCGTAGTAGATTTTTTGCTTGCACATAGCATAATATCTTGGATTGTTGATGTAGATAATGAGTGCGTAGTTTTGTTACTTCGCGTTCAATCCAAAATAGCATGCAAGACATAGATATGTACTTACAAATGTAGATTGACTTCATTAGATACTTGCGCGTGTTTACATTGTTTTTTCGAGAACGCGTCAACCGATCATTCCTTCTTAAAACATGTAAAGAAACTAGATGCGATGATTCTAAAAACACTTAGAATAGAAATGCGCAAAGTAAATGGAAAGGTAGTTATTTCTCCCGTCTTTTTCATGGTTGGTTTGACGATGATGTCGCAGAGTCAGTTGCAACAAATCGCCTTAATGCGCCCAGCGCGATGCATTCTTCTATCTCCCATCTCAGTGGTAGACACTTGTTTGTGTTGTGCCCCCAGGTTTTGTGGTATTTGCACCATTCTTTAACGTTGTTGCCCAAGAAAGCAGTATTTGGAACAAGTGGACTCGGGAGCTTGTTTTCGAGTAGGTTGACGTAAATGTCTTCAACAACCGTGTTTAGCGGTGTGAAGATGCTGTCCATATTGATGCTCGCGCCTTCCTGTTTGTTCGTCTCAGCTTGGACTTCTTTGTCCCAACTGAGGGGTGTACCCCACCTCAGTTCTTGTTCACACAAGTCTGCCGTCTCGAGCTTGTCTTTTAGATCTACCATGGTCCTGGTTGTTCGTCATCCATGAGTTCTTCCGGAGAGAAGGAAAGATCTGGCGTTCATGTTTGCAAAGAACACGCTTATCACTTCCTCTCTTGTTGCTTTTGCCAAAGAGGCGTTGACAGCGAACCTGTTGAAGTAGTTCATGATTGGCTCGCATTCACCCTGCTTGACGAGCCATATCTGGTTCCATGATGAATACTGAACGTACTCTTGTGGATTCCAAAGTATAACAGCTTGCTCATGCCTTCCATCATCAACAATTTTTTGCTTCTTGAAAGAATTCACCATCGCTACATGGAAATGCTGCTTTGCTCTTAGGGCGTTGACGTAACATCGTCTTGCGGATATCTGGTCGCCTAGTACTTCCCCGATCCCGTGGTCAGTAGGGAATTTCATATTCTGATGGACAGTAGAGGGCACGATCACGTAGAGGGCATTCACCCAAGAGATTCCACAACGACAAAAGTGACGTTGACGTTCAATGCTTTCCACCCTTGGCCTAGGATGACAGGAAGCGTGATCGTTCCCAGGGGGTATGTGGCTGCCCCGGCAAAGCTGACTAGCGAGAAACTTCCCGGAGTCAAGTCTTTAACTGATCTTCCCAGTTGCTCTAGGACTTTGACATGTAAAATGTCAGCGGAGCTTCCACCATCAACGAGGATTCTTTTCACATCATATCCGTCGATGTCCATGGTTATGACTAAAGCATCGTCGTGGGGGTAAACGATGTGCTTTAAGTCCTCCCTGGAAAATTGGATAACCACGTCATCTTGTTCCGGTTGCTTGCGCTTTCCATATCTTGGTAATGTTGCTGCTTGGGATGCATAAATGTCCCGAGCATTTGACACTTTTCCTCCGGTGGCAGGTCCTCCGTGGATGACGTTGATAACACCTCGCTTGGTCGGCGGAGGGTTGTCGTTGACTTTCTCTTTGCCTTTGCTTCCTTTCTTTGATGACTCTGCTTGAGTCTTCTTTGGGGGGTTGTCGCCTTGATCGACGAATTGCTTCAATTCGCCCTTGAGGACGAAGTTGTTAATGCGGAAACGTAGGCTGACACAGCTGTCCGTTTCGTGGCCGAAGACCTCGTGGTTTTCACACCACTTGTCTTTGTCTTTCCCCAGTGGGCCTTTTCTGTAATTGTTCGGCTCTTTCCACGTGTTCGCATCCTTCATTCCCTTCAATATCACGGACAGTGGCGCATTCAATGGAATGCAGTCAGTGAGGGTTACTTCTCTTGGTTTCTGGAAATCTCCTTGAAAAGGCCTTTTCGGCTGAGGCTGCCAATTTCTTCCTTGCTGACCGCTTGAGGGCGGTTTTGCTTGATTCTGCTTTGGGTTTTCTTTTGCCTTTGCAGCAGAGACTTTCGCCTTGTTCTGGTTCCTGAACCTTTCTAGGTCTATGTATTCTTTAACTCTTGTGGCTAACTCTTCTAGAGTTTCAGCCGGGCGCTTTGCCATCTTTTCTGCTAAGGCGTAGCCTCTTCGTCCGAGGTTTCGAATGAATGCTCGTACAATCTCTCCTTCCGTCAGGTTCCCCTGAATATCAGAGATATTCTGGTTGAAGCGAACGTAATACTCCGCGAGAGATTCTTCATTTTGCTGTTGGACGTCGTCCAGAGCATTTGTTCCTTTCAGCAATGTGCGTTCGCCCATATATCGTTGAATGAACTTAGCCTTCATGTTTGCCCATGAGGTGATGCTTCCGCATGGCAGCGAGAAGAACCAGTGTGCTGCTGTTCCGGCAAGAGTTTGTGAAAACGTCATTGCAAAGTGGTGTGGGTTCTTCGTTCTTCCTAGCAGAGAGGCCTCGTGCTTCTGAACGTGTTCCACTGGGTCTCCCTTTCTGCGATAGAGTTCTCCTCCAATCCGGTACAGTGCGTCTGGGACGCGACTGTTTACAAGGTGGTCCGCGAACGGATGCGACGCCCTTTCCTCAAGTGCGTGCATACCCTTCATCTTTGCTTCTTTCATATTTTTCTCAACAATTTCTTCTAACATCTCGGCAGTAAACCCTTTTACAGGCGTAGCATAATCTGTTGCAGGATTTCGCCGACTAGTGTTATGGTAGATGTCAGATTGATCTCTGCTTGTGGCCTGGAAGGGATCATCCTTCGTTGGCTGCTGTAAGCGGTGGTGTGGGGGTTGCCTTTCTGCATTCCTCCAATGACGGGCTCCTTGGGAAGTAGTGTATGAACGTGCGGCTTCATATCTTGCATGTTGGTCTCTGCCCTAGAATGGACCGCCTTGACGGGTAGTGTCGGTATGTGGGAAGGTCCCGGCTGTGTGTTCCTGGGCGGTTGAAGGTGGTTGGGCCGCATATCCTCTGTTGGCATGGATGAAGCTACGGAAGTAGCTCTCGGTATGTGGGAAGGTCCCGGCTGGCTTCCAGCTGGCTTCTGACCTCCTGCTCTTTTTCTTGCCGGAGACTTCTTAGGACGTCCAGGCCTTTTCCTTGCATTTCTCGCGTTAACCTCTTCGGGAGGGTTGCGATCACTCGTCATGTCTTTGCGGTATGGTAGCTTTTGTTCGAATCACGGAGACGACCCCAAATGTTGCGTCCTGGCTGAACTGGGTCGGATGGACGCGTCTGTCTGGTGGGGTTGTTCGGGTCGTTTGGGCTGACACCCTTTGCCTGGAAGAGGTATTCGCCTAATGTCGATGACGAGTGTTCGGTTTTAACGTTGTGTCTCGGAAAAAGTCAGTGTCTCAGGAAATGGCGGTCTGGGCACAACTCTTAGCGTCTGGGCACATCTTACTCCTATTTCTCTTCCTCGCCTTAGCTGTGGGGCCCGTTCCTGCACAAAGGGCCAATACTAGCACGGAGAGGGGGGGGGGGGGGTGGTGCTAGTGGAGCCCTCTCCGATGCCTAAGTCACGATTGGGCTAAAAAGGAGAAAGATAACTCTAGAGAGAGAAAATATTTCTAGAGAGAAGTCAGAGCTCAAAATGCCAAAGTTGGGCAAATGAGAGGATGTGTGAAAATGGGTGGCCAATGTCTCCTATTTATAGGCTACCTTGGGACCGGACCCAGTTTTGAAGCGGTTTGATGACGGTTCAAAGGCAAGCGGTAACCGTCATCAATATTGGCAATGCGCGAACTCGACTTTCCTACGCGTAACGGTAATCACGTAATACCCATAGAGCAATCCGGACCTCGTCGAATTTGATTGCAACCCGGACGCGCGGTACGCGCTTCCGGACCGTTTTTGACCCTTAGGAGGCGTTTTATAAACCGTGATGTGATTTTTGACGTGTTTACGAGGTCCGAAATATAAATACGAGCCCGAATTGGACACATATCCATCATATATCTTATTCCTTAATTAGACTTTCCTTATATTGATTTACTTCCCATCCAAATCTATGTAATCTCTATATTAGGCCCCCCTTATTTGTGATAATAAGACATTCTCAAGTTCTCACTTCTATTACCTCTCTACTTTCATAACACGTTATCAGCACGAAATTGATAGATCTTAAATCGTCGTACATTCGAAGCAGACGATCCAGTTCATGAGTGATCACTACCCTCATCTATACTATCAGAGAATCTTTTATATTAATTCAATATTTTAAGTTCATAAACCTTCATATTAATTTAATGTTTTATGGACTAATTATTATCTTTGTTTTATGAGTTTAATTTTCAGAAGTGAGAGAAGACGATGGTATTGAAGAAGCAGTCAAATTAATTTTCTGTTATTCAACAAGAGGCCACACCTATTCATACTAAATTAACGTCTAACATGTCGACCATCCAGTAGACGAAAACAAAAAAAAGTCATACTATATATACAAAAATTAAGTAGCATTTACATAAATGTATTAACATTTTACAAAAAACAACATATTATAATTTTCAATTATACTCGACGAGTTTTCATATTTTGTATCTGATCCACGATAGTATCAGTAAAATCGTTTGAAGTAATTTCAGACTCTATAAAAGTGACACAACTATATGAATATGATATACACGACACATTTAGTATAAAAAATAAAATATTTAACAATAAACACAATATTAATGTCCTTAATACATTAGTGTGAAAATTATATTATTTAATCATCAAACTATTATTTAGCAAAAAAAAATCATCAAAATATTAACTATCACAGTTAAGTTATTTACAAAAGTAATTTCTAATAACATTGTAATCAATCCATTATAAAATTAAATCAAAAAAACTCAAAACTAATATACTAATTTAAGATTTATGATTACACTAAATGTAATTAGTTATATTACATCTATATAGTAAAAAAAAAAAAAAAACATAAGGTCCCTCTTTCTCCTTAATGGCTACGCCCCTACTGCCATCATGAAGAACAGGAATCTCTCTCAGAGACGATCACAATGCCTCCTTTCAGAGTAAGACTAAAACCCCATTTGTTGTTTCACGATTCTTTTTCCTGGGATATCTCTTGTGTTGTGGAATAGCTAATGGATCCGCTTTGTCTGTAAAATTGCAGTTTCACCAGTACCAGGTTGTTGGGAGAGCTCTGCCTACCGCGGGAGATGCGCAGCCGAAGATCTACAGGATGAAGCTTTAGGCCACTAATGAGGTCCGAGCTAAATCCAAGTACTGGTACGTATTAAATTCCACATTGGGCCGAGTGAAACTTAACAGGCCAACATAGAGCAACTACTTTCACAAGTGAGTTCCATCCTAAAATCAATTGGTGATAGTTTGAGGTAGCCCACTTGCTTATATAGTGCTCTATTATTCCACACACCACTGGTGTGGGACAACTCACGTGAGTTCAAACGGTGACTTACTCTTTCCACACACCACTGGTGTGGGACAACTCACGTGAGTTCAAACGGTGACTTACTCTTTTTAAGAGTGCACCGGCTTTTTTCAAATCCGAACGCGTTGAGATTTAATTTTAACAAACCCCACTCTCACGTCAGGGTGTGAGTTCAAACGGTGACTTACTCTTTTTAAGAGTGCACCGGCTTTTTTCAAATCCGAACGCGTTGGGACTTAATTTTAACAAACCCCACTCTCACGTCAGGTCCGACCCGGTAACCTTGTACGTGGAGCTAACAAAGGGTATACAAACCCAACACCGCCAACCGGATCCAGACTCTGATACCATATTAAATTCCACATTGGGCCGAGTCAAACCCAACGGGTCAACATAGAGCAACCATTTTCACAAGTGGGGTTCTATCTTAAAACCAATTGGTGATAAGAGGAGGTAGCCCACTTGCTTATATAGTGCTCTATTATTCCACACACCACCGGTGTGGGACAACTCACGGTGACTTCAACAGTACAAACTGCTCTTCAGCTTTGTTCATAAATTTGATTTACATGTTCTTCATGTTGGTGCGTATTTCTTGAGAAAGCTGAAGAAGGTGAAGAAGAGCAATGGCCAGGTCCTCGCCATCAATGAGGTATCTTTACTATTTGATTGATTCTGCAAATTAAGCTGTTGATTATGATTGTAGCTAATTGTATCAAATTTTAGTATTGGTTTAAATATCAAATTGCCAGTTGATGTTTGAGTAATCGAACAAATTGCTAACCGAAGTTTTTTTAAACATTTTGCTAGCTCACGTTTCACTTGTGTACACATTGCTAGCTCTATTGGGATTTCTGTCTAAATTGGATGGAATTGGTCACCACGTGATGAAAAACATAGCTAGTTGATGCTTGAGCCATTGATCAAATGGTTGACTGATGTTTGGGCAGCGAACAATTTGTTGACTGATGCTTGCGCTGTCGAACAAATTGCTAGTTATTTTCTTTATCATGTGCCCAACATGAAGTAATTATGTCCAGGAAAGATGGAAATTCTAATGGAGTTGGCAAAATATTCATAAAAAAGTTTCAGTTATACTTAACTCTATTCATCATTGGCTTCAATATGAGAGCCTCTGTACGTCTTTGGATTTCACTGTTCATGTAGAATTCCAGAAACCTACATTTTTTGTGGCTTGTTGCCCAATCAAGATGGGTACTTGTAGAGCCACTTGATAGCTTGTCTGTAGAGCATTTCTTAATAATTTCCACAAACCCATAAAACCGAAAATCAAGAACTACGGAATCTGGCTGTGGTACCAGAGCAGAACAGGTTACCACAACATGTACAAGGAATACAGAGACACAACCTTGAACGGTGCTGTGGAGCAAATGTACACCGAAATGGCTTCTCGCCATAGAGTCAGGTTCCCGTGCATTCAGATTATAAAGACGGCGACTATCCCGGCCAAGCTCTGCAAGAGGGAGAGCACGAAGCAGTTCCATAACTCCAAGATCAAGTTCCCCTTGGTGTTCAGGAAGGTTAGGCCACCATCTAGGAAGCTCATGACCACTTATAAGGCGTCCAGGCCCAACATGTTCGTCTAACTCTTCGATGTTACCCATTATGTTTCGATGTTGTACACTTTGTCGATTCAGTGGCATGTTCTTATTTTGTTTTATATTTAAATCTCTATCTTCTGCAATTTCATAGTGTTAGACAAAAAAAGGTTTTTATATTTGACTAGATGCATTGGATCTCTGGTGTGAAGGATCTTCATCCTCCTCGTTGAGTGGCGTCTTCTCCAATTAAGTTGGGGGAATCAATCTTCGACAATTGTGATTTGTCGTGAAGCGATTTGTCTTACACGCTTGCACTTTGGAGCTGGTGATCCGATGGACGACATAATATCACCCTTGATTCTCCCATTTTTGTGTCGGCCTAAACCCTAATTTTCATACTATAAAAAAACCATCATCCTACCCTTTCTTGATTCAACCCCCTTTCTTTCTCTTATCGATCATATATACCAAGGTCCCCTATTTGCTTCAAACCCTAAATCGTGTTTTCTGTTTTTTTGCAGGCTTGGACTGAATGGATAGACATCATGGGCAGCAGTCGGGCCATGATCATCCCCGAGCGGAAGATAGAACAACCTTGGGAAAATCTGTCTTGAACTTGGAAGACTCTTTAAGCCCTAATCAGGAGTTGCGATGTGTAGGGAAGGTGATATGCGACAAACCCATACGTACTACGGCTATACACAATATCCTGCAGCGTGCTTGGGGGCGCTACGATGAAGTTAAGATGAAGGATTTGACAGGTGACGTAGTTTTATTTGAGTTTGCTAAGGAGTCTGATTATGAGGATATTATGGATCATAGTCCTTGGGCAATTCAAGGGCACTGTTTATCTTTGAAACGCTGGTCTAGTGATTCCCGGTTGGAGGACATGAATTTTAGCTCAGTACAATTTTGGGTTCAAATTCATGGACTTGAGTTGGGCAAATTGAGTAGAGCTAATGCCAAAACTATCGGTGAATTCATTGGTAACTTGGTTGATGTGGATGATTCATGTGAGGGAGAGGGTGTTTGTCCTTATCTTCGGATTAAGGTGGAAGTCAATTCCAAACAACCTCTAACTGCGGGATTTTGGTATCCAAGGAAAAATGGAACACTTTGTTGGGCAAGAGTGTGCTATGAGCGTCTTCCGGATTTTTGCTTTCAATGCGGGAAACTTGGACATACAGAACGGGCATGCAAGTTTGAATTGGTTATGTCTGAGGTTGAACCATCAGACCCCAAATATGGTCCATGGCTCCAAGTGGAACGTACACGAAGGAAGGATCTAAACTGGAGATACATCGGGAAGGTTAAACAAGGAGGTGATGAGTCGAAGCCAACAAAACGGTGGAGTGATATCATGAAGGAGAAAAAGGAGCTGAGTGAGCCATCGATCCTATCGGGAGCTATTACCACCTACATTCCACCACAATCTCAACCATCATCACAACCCCCGCCTAACCCACCTCAAAGCCAACAAGCTCACAAGCCCTATTCCCTAAACCCTCCCTCACCCATTATAACCCACCTAAGCTCTGATACTCCCACCATATATTACCCACCGTCCCCTAATGTTAGCCTTTTTCCCATTATACCTGTCAATCTACCTCCCTCCCAACCGATGGAAACCAATTCCCCATCTAACCAAAGTCTGAACGATACCTTGGAGGCTCCCAAATTGATACAAAAACGTAGAGGCCTCAACTACAAACCAACCATTCACCCTAGGAAACCCATAGTGCCCAAAGCTACCCTTGACCCGCCGATCATTATTCGAAAGAATTTGCTCCCAAATTCGACACCTTGTGATGAGTACTTCGTAGAGTCTCCAAATGATGATGATCAATTGAATAGTAATGGAGAAACGACTTTTACTCAAACCGGCTTAAGTCCAATAATGGGCCGACTCTCATTCAAAAGAAAGGGTGATGCTATTGATGGGGGAGATGACTCAGTTGACATCATAGGAAGTAGCCAAAAGAAGTTACGTTTTGAGGATGACCCCTTGCAACTAAAGCAAACCGTACATAGGGCTATGAGTGCTAGTAGAGGGAGACGCAGGGATTATACTAAAACAAGAGAAAGGGTGGCAAAGAGTGGCTCCAAGAAGAGTGACAGAGGTGATTCAGCTAATAATTCAAAGGGTTCTGGTGGTTGTCCCGAAACAGCCACAAGGGACCAATGAGTCTACTTTCATGGAACTGTCAGGGATTAAGATCGGAACTGACAGTTCCAACACTTACCGATCTCTGTAGGAAATACCAACCGGAGATGGTGTTTCTTATGGAAACGAAGAATAAGAAGGAGTTTTGCGAAGAGGTTAGGAGGAAGTTTAAGATGGAGCAAGCTTTTTACGTTGAACCCCGTGGTCTATCCGGAGGCCTAGCTCTATGGTGGTATAAAGATGTGGACCTTAATGTGCTTTTCAAGAGTGACCGTTTGATCGATACCAAAATTCAGCATGCTAATATTGGAGGAGAAATTCATATTACTTGGATCCATGCTCATTCGAAATGGGAGGAGAGACTAAAAACTTGGGACCTTATTCGAAGAATCTCAATTTCGAGAAGGGGTCCTTGGTTATGCATCGGTGATTTCAATGACATTTGTTTCAATTATGAGAAGGATGGAGGTAACATGAAAGATCCTAGATATATGAGAGCGTTTAATGCAATGATGATGGATTCCGATTTGGTAGATGTGGGATTTAAGGGCCAACGCTTTACGTGGTGTAACAACAGAGATACGGAGGTTAGAGTGCGTGAAAGAATCGACCGTGGTCTTGTGAATGCGGCTTGGCTTGAAGCTTTCCCTAATAGTACGATTTTCCATAAACCGGCGACGGGATCCGATCATTGTCCCTTGCTTCTCCATCTTGATTATCGTGATAGAAGGGGACGTAGAAATTTTAAATTTGAGGCGATGTGGCTCATAGATGATGGATGTGGGGATACCGTGAAAGGCTCTTGGAGAAGTGATGAAGAAGTATTTGGCAGATCGTGTCTTGCAAGCAAGTTAGCTAGATGTCGAGCAGCACTCCAACGTTGGAGTAAGTCAAACTTCTCCAATAATAAGTTGAAGATAGCTGAGCTGCAGGATCAGATTGTAGCTTTACAAGAGTTGCCCAATGATGAATATGAGAAAGAAGAGGAGACCCGTATTAAAGCTGAGCTAGCCGAGTTTTGGCATAGAGAGTCGGTTTATTGGAAGCAAAGATCGAGGGTTCAATGGTTGACGGAGGGGGATACAAACTCAAAATTTTTCCATCAAGCTACACTCGCTAGACGAAGGAGGAATAAAATATTTAGGCTACAAAGGCCCGATGGAACTTGGATCGAACAAGAGGAGGGTATTATGGCCGAATGTATGAGCTATTATCGACAGCTATTTCAGTCGGAAGGGACCGATGGGTGTGAACGAGTGCTAGGTTGTGTTCCCAAATTGATTTCAGCTGAGATGAACCACAAACTTTTGGTACGAATTAGCGATGAGGAAGTAAAGGATGCGGTATTTCAGCTTGGTGGTTCAAAAGCCCCCGGGCCGGACGGTTTTCCTGGGTTGTTCTATCAGAAGTTTTGGGATGTGATTGGACGTGATGTCATTCAGGAGGTCCGAGCCTTCTTTGAAACAGGTAACATTAGTCCTTCTCTTTGCTTCACTGATATTGTGTTAATCCCTAAAGTGCCAAATCCTTTAAATACTAGCCAATTTCGTCCGATTAGCCTTTGTAATTTCAGCTACAAAATAATTTCAAAAATAATCGTTAACCGGCTGAAATTGTTACTACCTCTTATCGTATCACCGTTCCAAAGTGCTTTTGTGACAGGCAGGTTAATTCATGATAATATCATTATTGCTCACGAGGCATTTCACCACTTGCGAATGAAAGATGGCCGAGTAAGGAAAGAAGCGGCGATCAAGATCGACATGAACAAGGCATATGATCGTGTGGAGTGGGATTTTCTCTTTAAGGTTCTCCAAACGTTCGGCTTTGATGACAGGTGGATCCACTTGGTGAATCAATGTATCACAAATGTCCAATATAGTGTGGTTGTAAATGGCAAGAAAACGAGCCGTTTCCACCCCACTCGAGGTATTCGCCAAGGGGACCCTCTTTCTCCTTACTTATTTATCTTGGTGGCTGATGTTTTATCGAGACAGATCATGTATGCGGCAGAACGTAGGATACTAACAGGTGTAAGCATTCGACGTGCGTGCCCGCAGCTCCACCACTTATTCTTTGCAGATGACTCGTTATTCTTCATAAAGGCCGATGAGCGTAATGCGAGGTCTTTGAAGTATATTTTGAACGAGTATAGTAGAGCATCCGGCCAGAGTATCAACCTAGCCAAATCAGAGGTTTTTTTCGGAGCCAATGTTGATGACAATACCAAAAATTGTGTGGTGAATGTTCTAGGAATACAGGCGGTTGAGAATTCCGGAAAATACTTGGGATTACCTACGATATGGGGAAGATCAAAGAGGGAAGCCTTAGGCTTCCTAAAAGATCGTGTGGCTAATAAAATTCATGGATGGAAGAACCTCTTCCTAAATAATGCGGGGAAGGAGGTACTCATCAAGGCGGTCATTACGGCTATTCCTACGTACGCGATGGCTCTATTTTCTTTCCCTTTGTCGTGGTGTGATGAAGTCAATTCATTGGTGGCCCGGTTTTGGTGGGGTCAAAAGGGAGACCGGCGAAATTTGCATTGGAAGCGGTGGGACAAAATGACCGTGGCTAAGGATGCAGGTGGCCTGGGTTTTCGAGATATGAGAACCTTCAACCTAGCAATGCTCACTAAGACGGCATGGAGAATTCAAAATGAACCCAACGCGTTTTGGGTTAAGGTTCTTAAAGGTATATATTTTCCGAGATCGAATTTTTTGGAGGCGACAAAAGGCGGGAGACCGTCTTGGGCTTGGACGAGTTTATTAATGGGGCGTGATATTCTTGCTCAAGAGGGCATTTGGCGAATTGGGAATGGAGAATCAATCCGGGTTTTTCATGATCCCTGGATACCTGATTTGCCTAGCTATCGACTAAGTGCTGGCCGAGCCGGGGTTGACACAAGCTTGAAGGTGTCCGCTCTACTTCGTCCCCCGGAGAACATCTGGTCTTTAGACCCGATTATGCAGGTGTTATCCGAGGATGAAAATCACGCTATCCGAAGTATCCATGTCAGGAGGGGAAGTACAACTGCAGACAAACTGGTCTGGCCGAGTTCTAAATCAGGAATAGCCACTCCCAAATTAGTTTACCGTCGTCTCCGAGAAAGAGAGCACATCGAGCAACCACCAAACTCGTCAACCTCAAGAAATGTCCCGCCTCAGATTTGGAAGGGGATTTGGAAGGGGATAGCTCCTCCAAAGGTTAAACATTTCCTTTGGAAGAGTTGTGCGCGAGCATTACCGACGTTCGACGAGCTTAACCGTAGGGGAGTTGAGGTGGAGCCCAAGTGTCCATTTTGTGATTGTGCGGAGACCATTGATCACGCATTATTGGTATGTGGGTGGACGTCACCAGTATGGTTTGGAGGACTTGGTTTGAGATGGGATCATGGTTCCAATCCAACATGGGTGGAATGGTTAGGGGAGAATCTGGAAAGGGCTAATCAAGGAGGAGAAGACAATGAATTTCTTCGTCTCAAAGTGGAGCTTGGGGCTTGGGAAATTTGGAAGGAACGTTGTAGAGCAGCGTACCACAGAGATCAGCCAAACCCGCGTCATGCCTTAGAGAAAATCAGGAAACTGGTCGATGAAGTTTGGAACGTTCGACATCGACGAAGTGCATCCCTTATACCGAATGGAAACGTCTCCACACAAATAACAAGATGGCAACCTCCAAGTATGGGAACTCTTTCCATTTGCTGTGATGGTTCCTGGTCTTCACAAACGGGGTGGGGCGGCACCGGAGTTGTGGTACGGGACGGACATGGGCACTTGATTGCGGGTCGGAACTCTAGAGGCAGGGAATTCAGTGCAGCCATGGCGGAATCAAAGGCGATTTTACAAGGGCTCGAACTTGCAGTTTTTAACCAATGGAGGGAAGTCGTTATCGAGTCGGATGCGGAATACATCGTAAACCAAATTCGACAAACAACGACAAACCCCGACTGGAGGTTCGACAATATTATTTGCTCCATTCGTCACTTGGCAAGCTTGATTCAGTCTGTTAGTTGGAAAATTATTCGAAGATGCGCTAATCGAAGTGCAAACTGGGTGGCTATCCATTCCAGAAAGGAGATGTGTCCGGCCAATTGGTTTATTGTACCCCCTTCTCCTCTATTTTCTATCTTAATTTTAGATTGTAACCCAGACTGATTTTGATTATTATTATATAATAAAGCATTGCTTCTGGCCAAAAAAAAAAAAGTAACTGAAGAACACTCGGTCAAATTAGGTAACTGATGTGTTCACGACAAACGAATTAATTGATGTTAAGTGCGTTTACAAAAAAAAACTAATTAACTGTTTTGGCTCTAATTAAATATTTCATTTTTATGTATTTAGAAGAAAAAAAAAAGTCTATTGGCACATAAAATGGTTGACAATTTGCAATTGGTTGATGTATTAATTAATATGTATATTTAGCTAATTATTGATTAAAATATTTTAGTTGATATTTAGCTAATTAATATTTAGATCAAACTTATATATGTATATATACTAATATAATATTTGGATGTAACTTGTATAACTATGTAAAACAATATAATTAAATTAGATAAATGTAAAACAATATAATTAAATCAGATAACACTATTTTTAAATAAATATATATTTTTTTAAATGAAATTCTTTTATCATTTGTATATTAATAGCGGTTTATAAAGTCAGTTCTTACTATAGTAAATTTCACACCGTGTAGGTTTTTGGATAAATGTAAAACAGTATAATTCTCTTAATTAAATAAGATAACATGTGGCAAAATTGGTAATTCTGAAGTTTAAAATCGATTTTAAAGTATTTTATGCCAATTTCTTAATATTATGCTATAATCATTAGTTCAAATCTTTAAAATTCATCTGAAAATTTTACGTTATTAAACAAAGTTTTATTATTTTAATATTTTTATTTCCTACTATTTAATTATATATATATATATATATATATATATTTTTTTTTTTTTTAATTTATCTATTCTAATTAAAATAATTGTTTCTACTATATTTTGGTATCAAACTATTTTTATGTGAAGAGTTTCAGAAAGATATTATTATATATTTTTAAATAAAAAAATAAAATGTATACATATTTTTTAGGGTCAATAACCTGGGAGAGGTCTGAAGATTGGACATTGTGAATTTGAAAGGTCTAAAGATTGAAATGGTGATAACTGAGGTCTGAAGTTTGGACTTTGTGATTTTTAAGTTTTCCGTCCAAATTTTCTGTCAAATTTAACAGAACCACGTGAAATGTCATATTTACCCCCGACAATATTTTAAACAAATTAAAGTTTAATTAACTGAACATGAAATGACAAAAATACCCCTTTCACTAATTAAAACAAAACCCAACTCCGGCGACCACCACGGCTCCCGCCGGCCACCACCCAACTCCGGCGACCACCACCCAACTCCGGCGACCACCACCCAACTCCAGCGACCACCACTCACAGTCCGGCGACCCCACCAAAGTCCGACGACCGCCACGATTGGGCCCAAATCGAAGCAATCGGCCCCGATTGGGCCCCGATCGGAGCCACAGAGCTCCGATCTAGAGCTCTGTGGCTCCGATCTGGGCCACCGAGCTCTGATCGGAGCTTTGTGGGCACTATCGGGGCCGATGGCTCCGATTTGGGCCCAATCGGGGACGCGGTTGTGCTCGCCGGAGTTGGGTGGTGGTCGTCGGAGCGGGTGGTGGTCGCCGGAGCTGAGTGGTGGTCGCCGGAGTTGGGTGGTGGTCGCCGGAGTTGGGTGGTGGTCGCCGGAGTTGGGTGGTGGTCGCCGGAGTTGGTGGTGGCATTAAGGGCATTTTCGTCTTTTCATTTAAACATGTGAGGTGGAAGAAGGACATTTTTAGAATTCAATTTTATTTCTGGTCACATGTCAAGCACATGACCAGTTTCCGTTAATTTTAACGAAAAAAACTAACGGAGACCTCTACTATCTACAAGTCAAAACTTCAGATCTCTATTATCACCAATTTAAACTTCAGACATCTCAAATTCAAATGACCCAAATGTTATTGACCCTATTTTTTAATAATTTAAACGACACGTTAAATTCCGTTAATGCTGACCCATAAGTAGTTAATTATAGTCCATAGCCAAATTGAAGTTTGGTTGACGGATGTTCCCACCAGGGGAAAGAGAAGCGGGTTAGGTGATGCCAACCCCCGAGCTAACTCCATATCACAGTCCTGGTTCATGGAGTAGCGGTGACGATGGTGTGGTAGGTAAGAAATTGAAAATGCTCTCTCCACACCTCTACAGCTACACCTACCACCCAACATAAAAAGATTCAATCTTTTCCTTTACAGGTACCTTCCTTTTTCTGCTCCCTCAGCTAATTGTAAGTGTTCATCGGAGTGATTCGCTTCGCAAATGCAAATTACGATTCTCCTCACTACCTAAATTGTTGGGTTTCCTTGTTTATGCAGCTTCCAATGGCCAAAGACGTTGCCTCCCAAGAAGAACCAGTAAGTGAATTCACTTCCTGTAATTGATGTTTCATAATTCATCATGTAATGTGCTTGTATAATGGACAATGGAAATGCTTTGGGAATTATTTATAGGTCGTTCTCTGCGAGGAGATCGATAGTGTCCGGGTGATTACCCTGAATCGGCCTCGCCAACTGAATGTGATTTCCCAGGATGTGGTATGTAGAAGTTTTGGTATTTCCCCATACTACAACGAATTAGTAGTTTCTGAAACCGGGTTTGATTCGTAATGTTGCCGGATTCAGGTTGCTATACTTGCACAGTGCTTGGAGAAGTGGGAGAAAGATGATAAAGTGGATATTGTTCTAATCAAGGTTCATACTTTTAGTACTCTATATCTACCATATTGTCTGCAGCTTGTGCAACATTCAATATCGATTTGAAATTCGGGTGTGTTCGATCCGTGTACTGAAAATTAGGGAGCAGGACGAGCTTTCTCAGCTGGTGGGGACCTCAAAATGTTCTTTGAAGGCCGAAATTCAAGTAATTGAACTTTTTCAAAACTGTATAAACTCAAATTCGGATGAAATGATTTTTAATTATTTGCACTATGAATTTTGCTTTCCGGCAGAGGATTCATGCCTTGAAGTCGTCTATAGAATGTATTGGCTGGCTTATCACATTCACTCCTACAAGAAAACTACGGTATACCTCGATATCTCTTGGTATGACTTTTTTTATTTTATTATTTGTTATGGATGGGCACTGATAGAGTGTAGCTGGTTAATTAATATGTTTAGGTCTGTCTTGCCCATGGAATCTCAATGGGAGGAGGCTCATCACTCATGGTACCGATGAAGTTCTCGGTTGTCTCTGAGAAAACAGTATGCATCTTAAAGTCTTAAGCAGAGAATCAATATAGTTCCAGCATAAACTTTTCTAGGTTCTTAAAATAATGTTCTGATTAAGGTTTTCTCAACTCCGGAAGCAAGCATCGGGTTCCACACAGACTGTGGCTTCTCATACATTCATTCCCACCTTCCTGGCCGACTCGGTAAGATTTATTAAAAAAACGGTTTTAAATACTCCCATATCAGGGCTCAAATGAATGAATCCCTGTACATTTTCCAAAAACTTAATCAATGTAGAGAGCAAAAAATAACGTCCCATTGAAAAAACTGATCAGGTGGTAGAGCGTAGAATTTTGTCTGTGTTTTGTGAATTTTTTGGTTTTTTATTCGAGTATTGTCTACAGGAGAATTCTTGGCACTAACCGGGGCGAGACTGAATGGTAAGGAATTAGTTGCTGCTGGTCTTGCCACCCACTTTGTCCAATCTGAAGTAAGTTCCTGAATCCGAATACCATTTTTATGATAAAATGATTGATGAAAAAATATGGTTCTAAATATACGACTAACATGGAATTTACTTCTTTGTAAGAAATTTCCTGAGCTGGAGAAGCGCCTAATAAGCTTGAACTCGGGCGATGAATCTGCTGTCAAGTCTGTGATTGAAGAATTCTCAGAGGAAGTTCAGCTCGATGAAGGAAGTGCTCTAAACAAGTAATGAGCCCGAACTGCATTTTTTGTTTCTCTATCAGTAACTATTGTTTAGAACCTTAGACATGGTAATCTTTCAGGCAGTCGATTATCAATGAGTGCTTCTCGAAGGATACAGTCGAAGAAATCATAAAATCATTTGTGAGTCGATTATCTTCTCTAAAAAAATACAAGTAGCTTACGAAATTAATTCATGAGAAATGCATGCTTCTATGTAGGAAACTGAGGCAGGTAAGGAAGGGAGCGGATGGATTGGACCGGTTCTTAAGGGCTTAAAGAGATCGTCCCCAACAGGGCTGAAGATCACTCTGAAATCGGTATTTCAGAGCTACAACTTGATTCAGAGACAAGAAACTCGATTTCAAATTGATCAGTCCTTCTTTACTTTTAATTTATTTCATTTTTCCATGCTCTAGATCCGTGAAGGCAGGAACCAAACACTTGGTGATTGTTTGAAGAGGGAATTTCGACTAACCATTAACATTTTGAGAGCAGTGGTATCCAAAGATCTCTATGAGGTGATCTATTATTCAAGAAATTGGGTTAATCTAAGGTTCAATTATGTCGGGTTTTAAAGGTCTAATATATTATTGCTCTCAATGCATTTGCAGGGTATACGGGCTGTTACTATCGACAAGGACAACTCTCCCAAGGTACAATTATATACTTGAGGGTTAAAAACCTAAAAACAGTCTCAACTAGGTTATGTTGTTACTCAATGTCCCATATTTAAAATGTTGATATTCATTATTCAATGTTTCAACTATTAGATATATATATATATTTCCACTTATTTCGACTGATTTTGACATTAAAAATGGTATTTTAAGCAACAAAACATGTTGTTTTTCAGTTTTCCGAATTATTGATTTGTTGCTCATAATTTAGATTTATTTGATGCTTAAAAAACATGTTTAAGTCTCGTCAATTTTAAGATAAATGTGGAAATCAACTAATCTGTTAGTTGGGACACTGAATATCATCATTTTAAATTTGGGATAACGATTAGCAACATGACATATAGTTGAGATTGATTTTAGGTTCTTTAACTCATTTCATAAATGTGATGATGTGTGATAATCTCATTAATTGATCACTTGCAAAATTAAAACTTGGCTTTGAAATAGTTTCAGAAATACATTTATATACTCAGCAATGGACTCAATCATCTGTGAAAATTACAACGTTCGAATTTGTTTACAGTGGGAGCCGACAGCTCTTGACAAAGTTGACGACGAGAAGCTGAATCTAGTGTTTAAGCCATTTGAAGATGATTTAGAGCTCCAAATCCCTAAAAATGAAGAACTCAGGTATTCTATTCTCTAGCTTGATATTTATTATTACGAGTCCAAATCGGACTAACCTTTTTCATCATTTTTTTTTACCGAAATATATCAGATGGTTGGGGAAATACGAGACCACGCCATATCCATCCTTGAAGCTCGCAAATGGTTCGAGCTGAAGCTTCATCTCTTGATTGTAGAACACTATGAGCTGCTGCTGTTGTTGCTAGCTTTTATGGATAATGTTCTCAATAAATCGAATAAAGATTTTATTGATGGATTTTATGGGAGTTGGCTATTACATATATAAGCTTACAAAAAAAAATTGCTCACTAAAAACTTAATGACTCTGATGGGTCACAAAGTCAGTGACTTAGGTGAAAATGTGTAACATGTTGAAACTTGAAATGCGTATTGACTATATTAGTCGTTTGTAGAAATATGTGTTCATTAGTGTAGTTTGAAGAGTTAGCCATTGTAACTGATTGTTGGCACTCTGATATATACGCGGGAGCTGGTGTGAGAATGCATCATGGATGAAACTGTCAATTCTCTCTTCTCTGTAAATCTTCTTTTTCAGAGCCACGATTCTCTGGCGTTTCCTTGTTTCCTCTTGCTTCTGTTCTTGGATAAAGACACCAAATGCGGAAGGCACCTGCAACCAAGAAGTCAAGAAGCGGGTGCTGCAACTGAGGGATCGCGACACAATTCTTCAGCGATTTGCCACACGAATGGAAGAAGAAAATGAGAAATCTATGGCTAATTTCGGGAAATCCATGGACAATTTGAAGGAGATGATTGTTAACGCAATGGCAGTACAACAGAATCTGTTGTTCCAATGCTTGGGTCCGATGCCGGCGGAATCGTCATCACATGGGCATGATGAGCATTGAGCATGAAGTTCCTAATCGTCAGCCGCAAAACCAATGGCCAACTCGTTTTGGCAATGTCGAATTTCCCCAATTTTTTTTTTTTGGGCCAAAATTTCCTCGATTCAATGGTGACGATTTGCAGGTGTGGTTATGTGGCCATTTCTTCACGGCTGATGAGACACCGGAAAACGCTAAGCTCTGATCGGTCGTTATCATCTGGACGGTGAGTATTCTATTGTGATATCAATCTACTTGATAATATTTTATAGTAAAATCTCAACGATTTTGCTGGGAATCGAACCCAGATTCGTAGATCAGCGCCTTATCTATTGGGTAAAAAGGCAATGATTGTGGTGAAAATGCTAACAAAATTTATGAGATCTCTGATGATACCTGTAATTGTCTTCCGATTCGTTGCTTTTGGTTTTTGTTTTCTAAACATTGTTATCAGCCTGATCTAACTGAATCAAAATGTAGATTAAATGAATAAACTTTATGAATACATGTGTGATAGGATGTAGATCTAATTAAATAATAGGGCTAATCACCTATGAAAATGTCTGAATTTTGAACTAGTTAACCGAAGAGATCTGAATATTCAAAAGTTAATTTGAAAGGTCTGAATTTTCAAATTTGTTGAACTTCGGTTTTCCGTCCATTTTTAGGGCTAAATTTAACAGAATTGTGTGAAATGACACTTTTACCCATTTTAATATTTTTTTTTATTTAATATCTTATTTGAGAAAATGTGAAATGACAAAATTACATGAAGTCAAATCAAGACCACCATGCCTCCGGCCACTGCCACCTCGGCTCCGGCCACTGCCATCCAAACACACCGGCGATCACCAATCGGGGCCGGACGGCTCTGATTAGAGCCGTCCGGCCCCGATTGGGCCCAGATCGGAGCCACAGAGCTCCAGGCCGGAGCTCTGCGGCTCCGATCTGGAGATCTGTGGCCCCGACCTGAGGCTCTAGTCGGAGCCATAGAGCTCCAATCTGGGGCTCTGTAGCCCCAAGTCGGGGCCACACAGCTCCGGTCGGGGCCACACAGCTCCGATCGGAGCTTTGGCCGGCCTTGGCGGTCACTGGCGTGTTTTCCGACGAAGAAGAATTTTTTTTTTGCTTTAAATGTCATTTTCGTCTTTTCAGGTCAAGCATGTGAGGGGCACACTTTGATCGGAGGGCATTTTCGGGATTTAATTTTATTTCCGGTCACATGCCAAGCATGTAACCAAATTCCGTCAGTTTTAACGGAAAAAATTGACGGTGACCTCTTATATCAACAAAGTTGAAAATCCTGACCTTCTGAATTAACTTTTGAAAATCCAGACCTCTCTGGTTAGCATGGGTCAAAATTCAGACTTTTCATAGGTTATTAACCCTTTTTTAAGTGATTTCATTCTCCGTCTTTGTATGAGTTTACGAGCGGGTAGATATTGTATGGCTCATTGCAGATTCATGATGGTACATGAGTATGCATCAGTTGCTAGCTTGCAACATGGTTGAAAATATCTGCTAATTGTCTGCAAATTCTGATACATGTGATGCTGAGTATGTAATGTTCATAGATGTTTCTTTCAACTTTATCAAGATCAACACCAACATCAGCAGCATTGGTGTAAGTCCCACCACCATTCCTTCCAACAGAGCCTTGGAAGACCCACTGAGACCTTAACCAAAGAGGCCTTTTCGGTTAGCGTTGCCTAAATCCTATTTTCCTGTAGTGATTGAACCCAGAATCTATGGTTTCGTAGACCAGCGCCTTATCCATTGGGCCACAAAGTCGGTTATAAGATTTAAATGCTAATAAAAATTGCAGTAAAAAGTCATCTAATAAAAAATTAGTGTAAATAATTAATCTATTCAATAATATTTTATAATAAAGACTAACAACTAAGCGATGGATCGAATGCAGAATCTCGGATTTTGTAGACTAGTGCCTTTTTCCATTGGTCCATAAATCAGTGATTATTAAGGTTGAAATGCTTACAAAATTTACAGTTGAATTTTCTAGTTTGATAAATACTTAAGGTAAATAATCAATATATTTAATAATATTTACTGTAAAAACTCAATAATTTTATTGATAATCAAACCAAGAATCTCTGGGGAAAAAAAACCAGCATCTAATTTAATGGGCAACAATTTCGGTAGTTGAGGAGAACATACCAAAGTCTTATCAATTGGTATAAAAGTCGGTAATTGAGGTGAAAATGTTAACAAATTTTACAGTAAAAAGTCATATGAAAAAAACTTAGTGTAAAATATCAATTAAGCTATATGACTTTGTTGGGGATCGAACCCAAAATCTCTGGTTTCGTAGACCAGCGCCATATCTATTTGGCCACAAAGTCAATTAATTAAATTTAAATGCTAATAAAATTTGCAGTAAAAAGTCATCTGATAAAAAATTAGTGTAAATAATTAATCTATTCAATAATATTTTATCGTAAAGACTAACAACTTAGCTGGGGATTGAAGACAGAATCTCAGATTTTGTAGACTAGTGCTTTTTCCATTGGGCCATTAAAGTCAGTGATTATTAATGTTGAAATTCTTACAAAATTTAAAGTTGAGTTTTCTCCTTTGATAAATACTTAAGGTAAATAATCAATATATTTGATAACATTTACTGTAAAAACTCAACAATTTTGTTGATAATTGAACCAAGAATCTCTGGAATAAAAAACCAACATCTAATTTAATGGGCAACAGTTTCGGTAGTTGAGGAGAACATACCAACGACTTATCCATTGGTATAAAAGTCAGTAATTGAGGTGAAAATTTCAACAAATTTTGCAGTAAAAAGTCATATGAAAAAGACTTAGTGTTAAATATCAATTTATTCGATAATATATTAGATTTTATCGTTTAAACTATACGACTTTGCTGGGGATCGAACCCAGAATCTCTGGTTTCGTAGACCAGCACCTTATCCATTGGGCCACAAAGTCGGTTATAGAGATTTTAATGCTAATAAAAATTGCAGTAAAAAGTCATCTGATAAAAAATTAGTGTAAATAATTAATCTATTCAATAATATTTTATCGTAAAGACTGACAACTAAGCTGGGGATCGAATGCAGAATCTCGGATTTTGTAGACTAGTGCCTTTTTCCATTGGGCCATAAAGTCAGTGATTATTAAGGTTGAAATGCTTACAAAATTTACAGTTGAATTTTCTAGTTTGATAAATACTTAAGGTAAATAATCAATATATTTGATAATATTTACCGTAAAAACTCAATAATTTTATTGATAATCAAACCAAGAATCTCTGGAAAAAAAAAAAAAAAAAAAAAAAAAAAAACTAGCATCTTATTTAATGGGCAACAATTTCGGTAGTTGAGGAGAACATACCAACGTCTTATCCATTGGTATAAAAGTCGGTAATTGAGGTAAAAATGTTGACAAATTTTGTAGTAAAAAGTCATGAAAATAACTTAGTGTAAAATAACAATCTATAGGATAATATATTAAATTTTATCGTTTGAGCTATACGACTTTGCTGGGGATTGAACCCAGAATTTCTGGTTTCGTAGACCAGCATCTTATCCATTGGGCCACAAAGTCATTTATTTAGATTTAAATGCTAATAAAATTTGAAGTAAAAAGTCATCTGATAAAAAATTAGTGTAAATAATTAATCTATTCAATAATATTTTATCGTAAAGATTAACAACTTAGCTGAGTATCGAATGCAGAATCTCAGATTTTGTAGATTAGTGCATTTTCCATCAGGCCATAAAGTCAGTGATTATTAAGGTTGAAATGCTTACAAAATTTACAACTGAGTTTTCTACTTTGATAAATACTTAAGGTAAATAATTAATATATTTGATAACATTTACTATAAAAACTCAACAATTTTGTTGATAATCGAACCAAGAATCTCTGGAATAAAAAACCAGCATCTTATTTAATGGTCAACAATTTCGTTAGTTGAGGAGAACATACCAACATCTTATCCATTGGTATAAAAGTCGGTAATTGAGGTGAAAATGTTAACACATTTTGCAGTAAAAAGTCATATGAAAAAAACTTAGTGTAAAATATAAATCTATTCGATAATATATTAAAATGGTTAAGAACACAATAAGGGCCTGAATAATGACCCATGTTGACGGGAGATGTCTGAATGTTCAAATGTTGATATTAAGGGTCTGAATTATCATGTTTGTTGTTTTTCGATTTTCCGTCCAAATTTTCTGTTAAATTTAACAGAACCACGTGAAATGTCGGAATTACCCCTATGCAATTATTGTAACAATTTAGCAATTTAATTAATGAAATATGGAATGTCTAAAATACCCCTGCTGGCCTCGATCGGAGCTCTGTGGTCCGATCGTCCAATCGGGGCCGTGGTGGAGGTCGCCGGAGCCGTGGTGGCTTTAAGGGAATTTTCGCCATAGAGCTCCGAGAGCTCTGTGGCTCCGCTCGGAGCTTTTTTGGCTCCGATCGGGCCAATCGGGGCCGGTAGCTCCGATTTGGGCCCGACCGGAGCCGTGGTGGAGGTTGCCGTAGTTGGGGTGGTGGTCGCCGGAGCCGTGGTGGCTTTAAGGGAATTTTCGCCACAGAGCTCCAGATCGGAGCTCTGTGGCTCCGCTCGGGCCAATCGGGGCCGGTAGCTCCGAATTGGGCCCAACCGGAGTCGTGGTGGCTTTCACTTTGGTCGGAGGGCATTTTCGGGATTTCAGTTTATTTTTTGTCACATATAAACCTCTCCCGTCAACATGAGCAAAATTCAGGCACTTCCTATGTTCTTAACCCTATATTTTATTTTTTAAGCTATACGACTTTACTGGGGATCGAACCTAGGATATCTCTGGTTTCGTAGACAAGCGCCTTATCCATTGGGCCACAGAGTTAGGGATGAAGATCAAAATTCTAAAAGAATTTGCAGTAAAAAGTCATCTAATAAAAAATTAGTGAAAATAATTAATATATTTGATAATATTTTATCGTAAAAACTAAATGACTTAACTGGGGATCGAATGCAGAATCTCGAATTTTGTAGACTAGTGCCTTTTCCATTGGGCCATAAAGTCAGTGATTATTAAGGTTGAAATGTTACAAAATTTACAGTTGAGTTTTCTACTTAGATAAATACTTAAGGTAAATAATCAATATATTCGATAATATTTACTGTAAAAACACAACAACTTTGTTGAAGATCGAACCAATAATCCCTAGAATAAACAACCAATATCTTATCAATTGAGCAACGAATTCTGTAGTTATGGTAAACACACCAACGCCTTATCCATTGGTACAAAATTTGGTAATTGAGGTGAATTAATAAATTTTGCATTAAAATGTCATATGACAAAAACTTAGTATAAAAAATTAATCTATTCGATAATATATTATATTTTATAGTTTAAGTTATACGACTGGGCAATGAATTCAGAAATTAAGGTGAAAACATCAACGCCTTATCCACAGGTACACAAAGTCAATAATTGAGGTGAAATTATTAACAAAATTTCCAATTTAGTTTTCTACTGTGATAAAAACTTAAGGTAATTAATTGAAGTGAAGTGAAAATGCAAACAAATTTTGCAGTAAAAATTCATATGATAAGAATCCATTCAACAATAATTTACAGTTTAAACTATAAAACTTTGTTGGGGATCGAATCCAGAATATCTGAATTCATAGACCAGCGCCTTATCCATTGGGCACAAAGTCGGTTATAGAGATTTTGTGCTAATAAAAATGGCAGTAAAAAGACATCTGATAAAAAATTAGTGTAAATAATTAATCTATTCAATAATATTTTATCGTAATGACTAACAACTAAGCTGGGGATCGAATGCAGAATCTCGGATTTTGTAGACTAGTGCCTTTTTCCATTGGGCCATAAGAGCATCCACAATGGTTTTACATAAATTGTATTCTTTAAAGTTGCCACGTAGACATTTATGTACACTTTAAGTAATACGTAAATTTAAGACACACGTAAAAAATATTTTCTCTGCAATCGTATTACTTAAACATATTCCTTAAATATATTTTATTATTAAATTTACCAACAACCACCAATAAGATATTAGCATTAATTATAAAATGAAATAATTTATAATAAAAAATTGGTTACGTAATACATAGTGCATTACTTAAATTTAAGGAATGCTTTATGTAAAAACATAAATTTACGTGTGGGTCCCATCTTTAAGGAATGCTATGTAAAACCACTGTAGATAGTTTGTATTCTTTACGTAATACCACTGTGGATGCTCTAAAGTCAATAATAATTTACAGTTTAAACTATACGACTTTGCTGGGGATCGAACCCAGAATCTCTGGTTTCGTAGACCAGCGCCTTATCCATTGGGCCACAAAGTCGGTTATAGAGATTTTAATGCTAATAAAAATTGCAGTAAAAAGTCATCTGATAAAAAATTAGTGTAAAGAATTAATCTATTCAATAATATTTTATCGTAAAGACTAACAACTAAGCTGGGGATCGAATGCAGAATCTCGGATTTTGTAGACTAGTGCCTTTTTCCATTGGGCCATAAAGTCAGTGATTATTAAGGTTGAAATGCTTACAAAATTTACAGTTGAATTTTCTAGTTTGATAAATACTTAAGGTAAATAATCAATATATTTGATAATATTTACCGTAAAAACTCAATAATTTTATTAATAATCAAACCAAGAATCTCTGGAAAAAAAAAAAAAAAAAAAAACTAGCATCTTATTTAATGGGCAACAATTTCGGTATTTGAGGAGAACATACCAACGTCTTATCCATTGGTATAAAAGTCGGTAATTGAGGTGAAAATGTTGACAAATTTTGTAGTAAAAAGTCATGAAAATAACTTAGTGTAAAATAACAATCTATAGGATAATATATTATATTTTATCGTTTGAGCTATACGACTTTGCTGGGGATCGAACCCAGAATCTCTGGTTTCGTAGACCAGCGCCTTATCCATTGGGCCACAAAGTCGGTTATAGAGATTTTAATGCTAATAAAAATTGCAGTAAAAAGTCATCTGATAAAAAATTAGTGTAAATAATTAATCTATTCAATAATATTTTATCGTAAAGACTAACAACTAAGCTGGGGATCGAATGCAGAATCTCGGATTTTGTAGACTAGTGCCTTTTTCCATTGGGCCATAAAGTCAGTGATTATTAAGGTTGAAATGCTTACAAAATTTACAGTTGAATTTTCTAGTTTGATAAATACTTAAGGTAAATAATCAATATATTTGATAATATTTACCGTAAAAACTCAATAATTTTATTGATAATCAAACCAAGAATCTCTGGAAAAAAAAAAAAAAAAACTAGCATCTTATTTAATGGGCAACAATTTCGGTATTTGAGGAGAACATACCAACGTCTTATCCATTGGTATAAAAGTCGGTAATTGAGGTGAAAATGTTGACAAATTTTGTAGTAAAAAGTCATGAAAATAACAATCTATAGGATAATATATTATATTTTATCGTTTGAGCTATACGACTTTGTTGGGGACTGAACCCAGAATCTCTGGTTTTGTAGACCAACGCCTTATCCATTGGGCCACAAAGACATTTATTTAGATTTAAATGCTAATAAAATTTGCAGTAAAAAGTCATCTGATAAAAAATTAGTGTAAATAATTAATCTATTCAATAATATTTTATCGTAAAGATTAACAACTTAGCTGAGGATCGAATGCAGAATCTCAGATTTTGTAGACTAGTGCATTTTCCATCAGGCCATAAAGTCAGTAATTATTAAGGTTGAAATGCTTACAAAATTTACAGTTGAGTTTTCTACTTTGATAAATACTTAAGGTAAATAATCAATATATTTGATAACATTTACTATAAAAACTCAACAATTTTGTTGATAATCGAACCAAGAATCTCTGGAATAAAAAACCAACATCTTATTTAATGGTCAACAATTTCGTTAGTTGAGGAGAACATACCAACATCTTATCCATTGGTATAAAAGTCGGTAATTGAGGTGAAAATGTTAACAAATTTTGCAGTAAAAAGTCATATGAAAAAAACTTAGTGTAAAATATCAATCTATTCGATAATATATTATAATGGTTAAGAACACAAGAAGGGCCTGAATAATGACCCATGTTGACGGGAGATGTCTGAATGTTCAAATGTTGATATTAAGGGTCTGAATTATCATGTTTGTTGTTTTTCGATTTTCCGTCCAAATTTTCTGTTAAATTTAACATAACCACGTAAAATGTCGGAATTACCCCTATGCAATTATTGTAACAATTTAGCAATTTAATTAATGAAATATGGAATGTCTAAAATACCCCTGCTGGCCCCGGTCAGAGCTTTGTGGTCTGATCGGTCCAATCGGGGCCGTGGTGGCTTTAAGGGAATTTTCGTCTTTTCAGGTCAAGCATGTGAGGGGCACACTTTGGTCGGAGGGCGTTTTTGGGATTTCAGTTTATTTTTTGTCACATTCAAACCTCTCCCGTCAACATGAGCAAAATTCAGGCACTTCCTATGTTCTTCACCCTATATTTTATTTTTTAAGCTATACGACTTTACTGGGGATCGAACATAGGATCTCTGGTTTCGTAGACAAGCGCCTTATCCATTGGGCCACAAAGTTAGGGATGAAGATCAAAATTCTAAAAGAATTTGCAGTAAAAAGTCATCTAATAAAAAATTAGTGAAAATAATTAATATATTTGATAATATTTTATCGTAAAAACTAAACGACTTAACTGGGGATCGAATGCAGAATCTCGAATTTTGTAGGCTAGATGATAATTAATTATCCTATTAACTATTAATTAATAAGCATATATATATATAATATATTAATTATATATTTCGGTCGTTTCGGTTTCCACGGTTTTTTATGTGTGAGAACCAAACTGAACCGAAAATCCAAAATACATAATTAAAAACTGACCATATACTGAACCATACATTTATGGTTCGATTTTTTCGGTTCGGTTTTGACCGGTTTGACCGGATTTTGGTTTCAGCCCTAATAAGAATCAATAATATTTTACCTTTTAAACTATACGACTTTGCTGGGATCCAACCCAAAATATCTGATTTCGTAGACTAGCCCCTTATCACAGGTACACAAAGTTAGTAATTGAGGTGAAAATGCAAACAAATTTTGCATTAAAAAGTCACAGCGCCTTTTCCATTGGGCTACAAAGTCAGTTATTGAGATTAAAATGCAAACAAAATTTGCAGTAAAAATAATCTGATAAAAAATTAGTTTAAATAATTAATCTATTCATTAATATTTTATCGTAACGACTAAACGACTTAACTGGGGATCGAATGCAGAATCTCGGGTATTGTAGACTAGTGCATTTTCTATTGGACCATAAATTCAGTGATTATTAAGGTTGAAATGCTTACAAAATTTACAGTTTAGGTTTCTACTATGATAAATACTTAAGGTAAATAATCAATATATTCGATAATATTTACTGTAAAAACTCAACAATTTTGTTGATAATCGAACCAAGAATCTCTGGAATAAAAAACCAGCAACTTATCTATTGGGCAACGAATTCGGTAGTTGAGGTGAACATACCAACGCCTTATCCATTGGTACAAAATTCGGTAATTGAGGTGAATTTCCTAAAAAATTTGCAGTAAAAATTCACATAACAAAAACTTAGTTTAAAAAAATTAATTTATTCGATAATATATTATATTTATAGTTTAAGCTATACGACTTGGCAACGAATTCGGAAATCAAGGTGAAAACACAACTCCTTATCCACTGGTACATAAAGTCAGTAATTGAGGTGAAAATATTAACAAAATATCCAATTTAGTTTTCTACTGTGATAAAAACTTAAGGTTAATAATTAATATATTAAATAATGTTTTACTATAAAAACTCAACAACTTTGTTGGGGATCGGACAAAGAATCTCTTGTTTCCAAAACTAGCGTCTTATCTATTAGGGAACGAATTCGAGTTTTGAGTTGAAAATACCAACGCCTTATCCACTGGTACACAAAGTCAGTAATTGAGGTGAAAATGCAAACACATTTTGCATTATAAAGTCATATGATAAGATTTTAGTGTTCACATCATTCTCCCCTTCTTCAAGAAGATTCGTCACGAATCTTGCCTCGAGAATCTAATCTTGCTTTCCGGTGAATAGGGAAATCTGCAATCCTCGTAAGTAGAGGCGACCAGTCTCCAGGGTCAAAAACAAACTTGACTTGATGATTAACGCCTTGAAGTAAATGTGATCCATCCTGAGGATTTTTAAAGAAATGATCTTCATTGACATCACCATACAACAACATATCATTCAGGATTTTAATCTGAAGACCCCCATATTCATTAATGTTTTCCATGCAAATCTTCTATGAGTGTTGCTCTAACATTATAGTAGATCGTGTATTCATTTGTACACTCAATGTCATGCAATCTATTGAAGGATATCCTGCCTGTGGAATAGAATCACTGTGGTTTGCTTCTTTGGTGTCATCATCAATAGTATCGCATAAAGAAGGCATTGTATCATTGATCTCTTCTTCCTCCTTAGGTTTAATTTCGGAACATATCATCTCTACTTGCTCAACTTTTTCAGCGAATTTAACTTCACTTGGAATTGAATAAGTACATGAAATACCTTTGGAAGCTTTATTGGTGGTGGTTGTCTTAGACTATGGTTTTACCTTGGAAGCAATAATTGAGCAGTCTTGATGAAGTCCTGGCAAGTATGGATTAAGGTTGTAATGACTCGGTGTGAATTGTCGCCTCATCACCCTCTTCATCTCAGTCCAAGTTGCAATTGACTTTCTCTACTCCGCCTCATATCTATGCATAGCTGATCCAACCAAGAACTAGCATAATCATAATTCAATGGAAGCTAGTCTTACCTTCTTGCGCTCAAAGAAATTATAACAATAAAAAAACAAGATCTTCCTTCTTCTCCCATTTAAGATATGCTTATTGATCATTTTTCCCATAGAATGATGGAATTCTCATCTTCTCACTTCTCAACCTATTACCACAATCAAACTTCTCATAATTATGTTCTATCATTTCATTGTTGAAGTTGTGCAACTGTACAAGAAGTGTTTGTGCATAAGATTGAAAATCACTAGATGATAATAAGTCGTAGTTGGAACTGTCAAACATGCTGTTTTTTTATTTTTTATTTTCATTTTTTTTCCTGCAATAGAATTGCATATGCAATAAAAATAGAAAAATAGGATAGGAAACCTGAAGCTAGAAGCTGAGCTCTGATACCAATTGATATAATTCTCGTCGACGTGAGACGAAAACCCTTTTAAGCTGATGTCGTTGGATCGTTTCTAGTTCAGGTTGATGGGGTATGTCGAAGACGCCACAAACGGTGATGGATAATCCGTTCGATATGTCGGGGTTGAACGCCACAAGGGAGCCTTGATAAGTTCGTAAGGAGAAGAAACACTCCCTCAAAAACTGAATTCAAACTTCATTCAAAAAAACTGGCCAACTCTTAAAGTGACTATTTAAAGGCTACAAACTAACCCTAATGACACCTAGAACGGACTAAAAGAAACCCTAATTGACTTATCTAATGAAGCTTGTTGTTTTCAGCCCATTAGACCCTTAAATGACCTAATTAAACTAATACAAATAATTAACCCATGGGCTAAACGCCCAACACATAGCTAAGTAATTGTAGAAAAAACACTTCATCATACTAAATACAACGAACATAAATAACGTAAGTCTTGGAAAGTGTCTTTGATCTTCTTGTCTTGTTTATTCGTCCCTCTTCAACTCATGTCCGCCTTGGAGCTGCTCACATCACTTGGGGCCTAAGAAATTAAAAAAAATTACTTTGTAAACCCTAGGCATAGTTCGGCCGAAACACTAATTTAGGGCTAGTGGTCAAATTTCAAGATCAAATTTTACTAAAATCAATAATCCAATGTTTAATTTTGATAACGGTCACGTTTTTCTAGAAAATCATGAACAATTTTACACAAAAAAAAACACTCAATTTCATGAATATCAGTTTTATCAAAAACTTAAAGAACACCAATTTTATCAAAATCAAGAACTCCCTAACACAGACTCTGATACCACTGAAGGATATAGGGGATAGTTACTACGGACAAAAACACGTGTACATGTCAGGTAAGCTAATTACGCAGCGGAATAGAGACACGTGCCAGTTCTTGCTTTCCGTAGACCCAATATTTTGAGGGGAGTTTGCGGTCCGCCGGACGGATCCTGTAAGGATTCTTGTTAACAAATAACCTACACGGAATGGTCTCCACAGCAAAGCCTCTTGTCGATTCCTCGCAGGGATGGATCTCTGGGGTAATTGCTCAAAGCAATTTGGCACCTCCAAGCATGTAAGGGGTTCGTCCGAACTAGCCACTTTTAGGGAGGAGAGATTTCTTTGTCTCAACACATATGAGAAGATTTGATTATCTTATTAATTGATTAACCCTAAAGAAACCTGACACTCAGGAGGTGGGCAAAACCCACCTCACCACTCTTATTAAGTTCGGCCGGCCTATAGTTAAGGGGAGGCCCAATTTGTTGGCCTCTCATGTCCATTGAGATTTTAGGCCATGCAAAAAAAATCACTAAAAAGTCATATGAAAAAAAATTAGTGTAAATAATCAAGCAATTCGATAATATTTATCGTAAAAACTATACGGCTTTGTTCGGTATCGAACCCATATTCTTTCCTTTTGAAAACCAATGCCTTATCCATTGGGCTACAAATTAAATGATTTAGTTGAAAATTCTAACAAGATTTACAATTGAGTTTTCTATTGTGATAAAAACTTAAGGTAATTAATCAATATATCTGATAATTTTTTACTGTAAAAACTCAACAACTTTTTATGGATCGAACTAAGAATCTCTGGTTTCCTAAACCTACGTCTTATCTGTTGGGCAACGAATTCGGTGATTGAGGTGAAAATACCAACTCCTTATCCATTGGGCCACAAAGTCGGTGATTGAGGTGAAAATGCTAAAAAATATTGTAGTAAAAATTAATTTGATAAAAATTTAGTGCAAATAATCAATATATTCGATAAAATTTTATCCTAAAAGCTATATGAATTTGTTGGGGATAGAACCTACAATCTTTGGTTTCATTGACCAACGCTTTATCTGTTGGGCCAAAAAGTCAGTGATGAAGGTGAAAATGCTATCAAAATTTACAGTTGGGTTTTCTACTATGATAAACACTTAAGGTAAATAATCAATATATTCGATACTTAACAACTTTGTTGACTTTGTTGGGGGATCGAACCAAGAATCTACGGTTTCCTAAACCAGTGTCTTATCCTTTGGGCAACAAATTAGGTGATTGAGGTGAAAATACCAACGCCTTATCCATTGGACCACAAAGTTTGTGATTGAGGTGAAAATGCTAACAAACTTTGCAGAAAAAAGTCACATGATAAAAAATTAGTATAAATAATCAATCTATTCGATAATATTTTATCGTAAAAAATTTATTACTTTACCGAGGATCAAACCTAAACCTAGAATCTTTGGTTTCGTAGACTAACGTCTGACATCATTGGGCCACAAAGTCTGTGATTGAGGTGAAAATGTTCACAAAATTTATACTCGAGTCTTTTACTTTGATTAAAAAAACTTAAGGTAAATAATCAATTTATTCGATAATATTTTATTGTGAAAACTCAACAACTTTGATGGAGATCGAATTTGGTTTCATAGAACCGTTCCTTATATATTGGACCATTAAGTCGATGATTGAGGTGAAAATGTTAACAAAATTTACAGTTGAGTTTTCTATTGTGATTAAAAAAAATTAAGGTGAATTATAAATATATTTGATAATATTTTATCGTAAAAACTCTACAACTTTGCTAGAGATTGAACACAAAATATCTGGTCTTGTAGAAACGCGTCTTATTCATTGGGCCACAAATTCGTTTTTCGAGGTGAAAATACTATAAAAATTGCACTAAAAACTTAACAAGAATATCCGGTCTCCTAGACTAACGCTTTATCCAATAGGCCACAATGTCGGTGACTAAGGTGAAAATTCTAACATTATTTACAATTAAATATTCTACTGTGATAAATATTTAGTGTAAATAATCAATCTTTTCGACGTTGTCGTAAAAACTTAATGACTTTGCCTAGGATCGAATTCTGAATCTTGATTTCGTAGACTAGCGCGTGTCTTATACATTGGACTACAAAGTCGATGACTGAAGTGAAAATATTCACAAAATTTATAGTTGAGAGATCTACTGTGATAAAAACAAAAGCTAAATAAAAAATGTATTCGATAATATTTTATCATAAAAACTCAACGACTTTGCTGGAGATCGAACCCAAAATAATTGAGGTGAAAATACTAATAAAATTTATAATTGAGTTATATTATGATTAAAAAAACATAAAACTCAAAATCTCTGGTTTCGTAGAAATACTCCTTATCCATTAGGTCACAAAGTACGACTTCGCTGGTATCGAACCCAAGATGATTGAAGTGAAAATGCTAACAAAATATACAATCGAGTTTTCTATTGTAATAATAAAAAAAAAATCATAGAATCTAAAATCTCTGATTTCATAAAAACGCTTCTTATCTTTGGGTCACAAATTAAAGTCAGTGACTAATGTGAAAATTTTAACAAGAATTACAGTTGAGTATTTTATTGTAATAAAAAGTTAAGTAAATATCCAATCTATTAGATAATATTGGATCGAACTTACCCAAAAATCTATAGTTTCAAGACCTGTGCTTTATCCAGGATTTGAACACATCCGTTGCCCAAATAGCTATCTCACATATTCTAAATACTAAAATGTAAAATAATAAAAAAAATTACCAAAATACCCGTCAGAACACTTTGAAAAAGCGGCGGTGAAGGTATGTGAACAGTGTTGTCAAATCCGACACTATTTAGTTTGTAATTGTCTTTGGAAATAATGACACTGTTCATCCGGCGCTCTTTGAAAAAGCGATAGAATTTCACCGCCGTTTTTTCAAAGAGCTCCAACGGACATTTTGATAATTATTTTTAATTAGTTACATTTTAATATTTAAGATATGTGAGATGGTCATTTGGATAAATTACTCATACTTTCGAGACATGTGTTTTATCCGTTAGTGTCATAGTGTCGGTTAATTACATGGAGCTCAACCTTTTTAGTCTTTCTATTATTAGATAGATAGATTCATTAATAAGCATATGCTCTACTTTTGCAACCAGCAGAAGTAAACGGATGATGATGTTCCCCTGCCCCGTTCTTTTTATCCAGATTGTTATTTACAGTTAAGATCTTGACATGTGTCTTAGGTGTAATTAATTTTGTGAACACACTATTGGGATTAGTGAACCCTTTAAGAAAAATATTAAATCAAAGAACACGTGTCAAAATCTTAACGGTGTGGCACAATCTGAGGCGAAGAGTATGACATGAGATCTGAATGAAGTAAACACCTTGCTACCGTTTTATCGCATTAATTTTTTGGGATTTGATACTGATTCCGACACGGGAATCCGAGAAGTTCCGAAGTGTGAGACAAACAAGTTAACCCTTAAAGTTGTAATAAATTACAATGCATGTCATTCTGAGACATTTCGTAACTTTTCGGATTCCTGTGTCGGAATCTTTATCTTTTCCGTAATTTTTTTCTACATAATAAATACAGCAACCAGTAGCAGTCCGTAAAGTTCCTACCGTTAGAGCATCCACAATGGTTTTACATAAATTGTATTCTTTTAAGTTGCCACGTAGACATTTATGTACACTTTAAGTAATATGTAAATTTAAGACACACGTAAAAAATATTTTCTCTGCAATCGTATTACTTAAACGTATTCCTTAAATATATTTTATTATTAAATTTTCCAACAACCACAAATAAGATATTAGCATTAATTATAAAATAAATTAATTTATAATAAAAAATTGGTTACGTAATACATAGTGCAATACTTATATTTAATGAATGATTTATGTAAAAACATAAATTTACGTGTGGGTCCCATCTTTAAGGTATGCTATGTAAAACCACTGTAGATAGTTTTTGTTGCTTTACTTAAATAAACATGTAACGTAATACCATTGTGGATGCTCTTAGAGCATCACAATAGCTTTACATATAACATCATATTAGGGTAAGTTTATTATGTTTTTTTATATAATGTAAATGTATGAAAAAATAGCTATATAATGGTTTTATATGACATTCTTTAAAAATAATACTCACTCATTTTTACATAAGGTATTCTTTAAATTTAAGGAATACAATATGTAGATACATTATCATGTATCATATTTTTAAATTAAATAAATCAACTCCATAATTAATACTAAAAGCTTATTGGTGGTAATGAGCAAAAATAATTTAACTAAATCTTAACTCTAAGTGTACATAAATGTCAATGTGACACTTTTAAGGATTATAAATTATGTAAAATCATTGTGGATACTAGTCCACAATGGTATTACATAGTATTACTTAAACGTGGTCTAACTATTCTTTTATGTAAAGTGCATAAAAACATGCTATAATGATTTTACATAGCATTCCTTAAAAGTGAACCTCATATGTTTTTACATAACACGTTCCTTCAATTTAAGGATTGCACTATATTGTCACATCATAACATAAACAAATTAATTTATATTATAGTTATTGCTAATAGCTTATTGATAGTTGTTGAAAACTTTAATAATAAAATATATTTAAGGAATATAAGTAAAACTTTTTTTTTTTTGGCCAAATAAGTAAAACTATTGGAAAGCAAATGTTGTTTATGTATTTTTTTAACTTTAAGTATTACTTAAAGTGTACATAAAAGTCTTATATGACAACTTTAAATAATACAAATATGTAACACCATTATAGATGCTTTATATAATGCTCACATTTTTAATATAAATACGACCATATGTTTAATTTAAATACGAAGATATCACATGAAACTGAACAATCAATGTGAGCATTGACATAATAGTGTAATCTGGATACAAATCTCATGTCCACTGTTTCTGTCCTAAATCGTATCTCACCGTTAAGATTTTGACACGTGTCTTAACTGTAATTAATTTTGTAGTTTTTTTTACTAAAATCTTACTGAGATAGATGAACCCTAGAAGGAAAATATAAAATCTAAGAACACGTATTAAAATCTTAACGGTGAGGCACGATTTGAAACAAGAAGAGTAGGGCAGGAGATCTGTATCCGTGTAATATTCACTAAGGCTGGAAGAGTCCGACCATATTTCAATTTATGTAATACTCTCATCCCTGCATAATTCCTTCATAATTACTATGCTACTAGCTTTATACACACTCAAACCCACTTATTTGTTCTATCTTCCTCTTCAAGTTCAAAATGTGTGGTAAACCTCTCTTTCTTAAGCCAGAAATGATTTACAACTAAAAATCCAAGTATAGGCAAAACCCTAATGAAATAAGAAGTTAAAAAACCATTAATTTTAAACTGACTTATGAGGCACATCATTGTCTCTTATCTCCTATCATTACTCATCTGAAGCAAATGCTTTAGAGAGTGAGTTAGATATATGGAGATGGGGTATTATTAGATACTAGAGTTCTGTTTGACAAGGCAATTGACATGAAGAAAGAAGTCAGTTGGAATTAGGAAGCAGCATTAGAGTAGTCTTTGGTGTCACTTAACCATCTCCTAACCTCCATTTCATTCCTTCTAGTTGTTAGACTTAAACTAATACAAACCATTGCCTATAAATACTCACCCTCCTATCTTTGAGCTTCAGAGTTTGGTTTCTAGGGTTCGGTTTTCGGGGTATTAATATGGCCGGAGGAGCAGATCTAGCCGTGCTTCCGCTCTGTCCACGACGCAACCAAGACCATGACAAACCTAGTGACAATAACCGAAAACCCGACCCACCAAAGGTGGTTCCTCCGGTTTCTTCTGCCCCGGCTAGGGAACCTGTTCGGAGGCCTCGAGGCCGACCCGCTGGGTCTAAAAACAAGCCCAAACCCCCGATTATTATCACTCGTGATAGTGCAAACGCGCTCAAAGCTCATGCCATGGAGATCAACTCAGGATGTGATGTAAACGACAGCCTTACGAACTTTGCTAGGAAGAGGCAGCGCGGGCTCTGTATACTGAGTGGGAGCGGATTCGTGACGAACGTGACCCTGAGGCAGCCGACCTCGGCCGGTGGAACTGTAACCCTACACGGCCGGTTCGAGATCCTATCCCTTTTGGGTTCCATCTTGCCCCCGCCTGCCCCACCAGGGATCGCGGGGCTCACGATCTATCTGGCTGGGGCTCAAGGCCAGGTAGTGGGTGGAGGGGTGGTCGGGCCACTAGTGGCCTCTGGTCCGGTTGTTGTGATGGTGGCTTCGTTCATGAATGCCACCTTCGATCGGTTGCCGTTAGAAGACAATGATGATGAAGTCGTGGCAGCAATCCAGAGTCACCAGGGTTACCAGAACGGCCACCACCAAACCCTAGATGTCATGGACCTATACGGTGTGCCTCAAACCATGGTCACTAACGGGTCTCTACCCCGGGAAATGTATCCTTGGGCATCAGCACGAGCCGCCCCGAAGAATTAGACTTTGCTTCAAGATCACATTTATCTTATTCGCTCTCTCCCTAAGCTAGCAATTTGTCATTGAATTGAACCATATAAATATATGGAGTCGTAGCTTTATTCCAACAGTATCAAACTATATACAACAATTGTATTTTCTTCATCATCAAGGTATCAGATTATACAAATAGACTGGAAAATATTTACAACAGTGAAAATGGACCCTCCATTAAACAGGATAAGACCTTGATCACGAACCCAAATAGCTGCAAAGCGACTTCACAGTTATCAGCAATACGCTTCGGCTTATTCAGATCTTCGTAGTTAAATTATACCATCTTCACTCTCCTTACAAAATGCTCATGGAAGCTTCTTTTTCGACTATATACACTTGCACATCTATACACAATTAGCGAATTCTGCAAATTAACGGTCGGGGCTAGGGACATATTTACCAGATACGGTACTGGAAAGTGCTAATAGTCATCTGCATTCTCATCGAAATGGTGTTTTGGGCTATCCAATGAATCACCAGTGTAGAAACCATCAGCTTGACGAACACAGATATTCAAATTTCCTGAAAGTAAGTATTCCTGGAATTATAAGAAGAAAAGTGAAAGTTAACCAAAAAATCTGCATGATTTGCCAACTTAAACTATCCTACCATTCATTAACTATATAATAAGGAGAAGAGCAGTCAGTTTGTTGTAATTCCGTCATGTTTGCACCTTGTTTTGCCTCCAAATCCTTCAGTTTTGCTGAATAAAATGAGAAAATTCGTGCTAAATTGGTACCTGGTCAGTAAGATCCTGGCCCTCGGAGTGAAAGAGGATGGGGCGACACCGCTTATCCTCATTCATCAAGCTCGAATTTTGGAAGTGGTTGACTAATGCAGCTTTGCCCTGAATTCTTGCAAATGCCAATGAAGCAACCTTCTCACTGTTGAACTTTTCCCACTTTTTTCCATTAATTGTCTACACAAAGTTTCTAAATCATTAAACAACCAACCGCGTTGAAGCTATGTAAAGTCTCAAGCTCGAGCAACTGACCCCACTAAACCCAACCAAGACTTCCTGAGCCCGCAGTCCTCACTTGGGCTCAGAAAATGATGAATTTTAGTTTAGTTTGAGTAGTACCCCTCGTACTTACTTATCGGGTGATTCTATTCTTCAGTTTTGTAAAATTTAGGGGTACGACAACTATTAAGACAATTAAGGTTACCTTGTAAAAAGAGACAATATACAATGGAGAAACCATATTGATGAAAGCATATCCCACATTGCATTTATTCTGCAATAAATCCAAAGTTAGAGCAGCCATTGTTAGCATCTTCACAGACAACTACATACCTTCCACTAAGAATTACCTTGAAATCAATCGGTAAATAGAGAAAATCGTATATGCCACGGTGGTTTTCATCAATTACTGCAAGTAGCATCTTCGAAGTATACCTAGACAGAGCATTAGAGTAAAAGGTTATTCGAAGCATTATCTGCATTTAAACATGACAATATGTTCAAATTACTTGTTTGGGATGTTTTTAATCATGAGCGTGGTTCGAGTATCTTCCCCATTAACAATCTTCTCCAAGTCAATCTGATACAGCTTCTTACTGTCCATTTGGCTTCCACTAGCATCAACACGACGTATTCTGCCTTGTTCAGTCAACCCTTCAAAGCTACCTGGTCCAGGAAACGACCCATTTCCAATAAACACCGAACCATTTTGTCTAGAGTTCGACATCATTCTGAAACTTGGAGAGGGACCATGGTCGGTTAAGCTTCCATTAGGACCGATAGCCATCATATAACTTTCCTTACTACGACTCACACCGAACCCACCACCTAGTTCCGGTGACTCAGGGAATAAACCAAAGCGACGATCAAAGGGAGCACCAGATGGAGCTGACCCCACGTGATGAGGCTGATGGGGATTCAGAAGAGAGGAATATGGATAACCATGTCCCGATCTTAGATGTCCTTGACCACTGGATATTGATGAATGATGCCTCACAGATGACACTGGCCATGCAGAAGTGTTTCCTGAGTATGGAGGGGGACTTCCCCAGAGAAACTGAGACCCAGATAGTGTTGCAATGCTTGAAGAAAGCGAGTTTGTTTCACCTGTCAATGAGTGTTATTTCAGTCAAAGGTTCAAGTTTGGAGATAACCCATTGCAGGAAAAAAGTTCACCTAAAGAAGACGTAAATCCCGGGCTTGCGCCAAACCCCGCTTCGGAAAGAGGTTGAGACCTATGATATGGCATTCCAGGCATTAGACCGACTCTATTATCAGAAAGCGGGTTATTGAGTCTTCCATGGTCCTTTCCAATAGGTGCAATTTTCGGGGATCCAGAAATGTGAGGGGGAAGGATCGATGCTAACCCAGACATGTGGTTACTGTTGACTGGGCTCAGAGGCCCCAGGCAAGGAGATTTGCTATAAGCTTGCAAAGGATTCGGGTCGACTGGACTGGCAAACTGTGCCCAACTACCTATCAAGCAAATTACCGGACCGTGAAATCGAATTTCTCTCAAAAGCAAGAGTAATAAGATGGTAATATATGAGTGGAATGAAGAAACTAACTAACCTGGAGGAGAGTTAGTTATTGGTGAACCAACGGGGAGCCTGAAAATTCTCAGGTCATCTTGTTCCATCTCAGGGCTTAGTTGCTGAATCAAGCTATAAGAGGAAAATAAATTGTCACACAAAGTATAAACATCAAGGATACATTCAAGTGTTCTGAGATTATTTTTATTATTTAAAAAGTAATAATAACAACTTAAGGAAGAATTTTCAGAATCATTCTAGCAGAGATGAACTTGAAGGTTTGAGTTAGCACTTACTTTCTACGTGCACCACCAGGACGGCTAGGCTCAACTTTTATGCGTTTCCCGGCTATGTCACATCTATTTAGAGCTCTAAGAGCTGTCTCTGATGCTCTTACATCATAAAATTCTATGAATTTATGATGCTTCTTATGTGGAGTTTCTCTGATCTCTTTGACCTCTCCATATGCCCCAAATATTTGACAAAGGTCTTCATTTGAAACGGATGCATCCAAATTAAAAACTACAAGAGTTCCTTGATTAACATCCTTCTCCGATGGATTATCCTGAATTGCATGCAGCAGCAAGGTTTCATTTTTTATCATGTAATTTCCACTTTTCATTTACAAAAAAACTTTGAATTCATACCTTGGGAATTGAAAAATGGATGTCAAGTTTTCTTCTTCTCAAGGGTTTATTCTGTAAGGCACGCATTGCAGTTCGAGCATCTCGGATGTCAAAGTAGGATATCATTACAAAACCTCTATGCTTGCAAGCAGTGTAAAGAGTTCTGATATCTCCATATTGCTGCCAAAAAAAGGAAAAATATATTGTACATGAACAGACAAAGGCACCAAATTATCGAGTTCCCCGAAAAATAACTTGACATAGCGAAAATAATTAGTTTAAGACAGATGCACCACGCATACCTCAAACAAAGATTTCAGTTCAGAATCCTCGACATTACTGTTGATGTTTCGAACAAATAAGGTCCTTGATGGGTGCTCTCCATATGGATGTTCGCCCACTGTTCCAACACCATTTGGCAAGGCAAACTGGCGGATAGAGTTGGCAGATATGCCGTCAGATAAGTTGATGTTTGATATTCCGATACTTAAGCTCTCTTGGGAATTGAATTCTAACTCCATTCCTCCTCCACTACCAAAAATATCATATTCTTCAAGTTCTTCCAGTTGGCTGGGCAATCCAGGCAGGTCAAGGTCATCCATTATCCCTGCAAACAGCTCGTCTTCATTAGGAAGAAGACCTCCAATTGCGGTTGGCTCAACATCCTCAAGTGGATCCACGGCTTCATTGGTCTCACCAAGGTTCACTGACATGAGGAAGATTATCAAGAATTTACATAACACATACTGATAAATTAGACCGGCCACTTGACCAACTGTTATAATTGCTCGAGCTGTTAGGTGAAGACATGATTTAATATTTATAAACTTAACACATACATTTCTCATGTGGAAGGACAGGTAATGAACTTGAAAACAAGCTTGTATCGTTTGATCCATGATATCGGTTGGCACCATGAGCAACTCCCCATGCACCAGTCCTCGAATTCCCAGAAACATTAACTGATGGAACCTTGGAGGGACCTACACAAGGGAAAAGAAATTCTGTTTGGCATGTTGTATACAATTGAATACTACTTTGACAAAGCCATGATAATGTGGTGAGGAATGACTAAGCGCGTTACAAGACATGCAATAAATAAAAGTTCTGAGTTTTCAATGCATTTTGCACATATCGAATGTATGCAAGTTAGGTTTATCGTGTGTATCTTGAAAATGTTCGACTATAGATGTGAATTCATCAGTTGCAGAATAGTAGAGAAACGAACCTTCAGAGAAGATGGATGCCCAATCTCTCCGCCGTTCCTCCATCTAACTACAGAATGCAAAACAATGTCAAGGTATTAGATCAAAGTAAAGTGAACATAATAAGATAGACCTATTCAATGAGATGAGCAAGCTATTGGTGAAAGAAAATCAAAATATGCCTTTTTACCAGACATGTACAAATCAAATACACCTGTGCAAAATCACAGTACAGGCTCCCCCTTAATCGGTAAATCATCTAACATCAATAGAAAATTCATAAAAATTGAGCTTCGGCAATCAAAAATCAAGAAACAAACCGGTTTTCAATAGTCAATACTAGCCTCTCGATACACACAACCCTCGGTTATCACAAATATAAAAGAAAATTATCCACACGCGGCAACCACGAAACTAAAAGCAAAAACAACGCTACTACTTACCTTCCTTCTATGCAGTATATGTTTTTTCATATGCTATTGTCAAATGCACCCAATTGACAGCACATGGGATGCTTCCAACGAAAATCATACGAACTTAGTTAATACTTGAAAAATGGAGCTTTAGCAATCAAAAATCAAGTAATTAACCGGTTTTCAATAGTCAATACTTGCCTCTGGATACACAACCCTCGGTTACCACTAAAATAAAAGAAAATTATACACTCGCGGTGACCACGGAACGGTAACTGTAAGCAAAAACAAAGCTACTTTCCTTCCTTCTATGCATTATGTTTTTGCATATGAAATGCACTGAATTGACCGCACATGGGATGCTTCCAACGAAAATGATACCGCCTAATAAAAAACAGGGCTAACTGAAACTGGTAAAAAGAGTAGTGCAGCTCAAATTCACCAGCACGAAGGTTGACTAGCTAAATCAGCTTGTTAATAGCATGCCTACAATTCAATTGATGGACTAAATGATTGGCGACAAGCCAAATCCAACAGAAATCGAAACCCAGATACCAAATGGAAATAGCTAGGACACTGTAGGCGACTGAGACTGTACTGAGCCTCAAATAATTGAAGCATAAAGCTATTACCTTTAGAGAGAGGAAGACGAAGATCGCTGCAAGAGCGGTGGCGGCAGTTAAAATGAGTTCGTTGGTGGTGTGTAATCGGTTGACTGGACACAAAGGTTGCACCTTTGTAGAGAGGGAGTGTTTCGTAGAAGCAGAGATAGTTCTTTCGTCTACTCCTCCGCTTCCTTGACTGTCGCCGGGAAACCAGATACGATCGACAGAGAGATTCGAGACTCCGAGAGTGGAGGGACTAGGGAGTATATGATATGAATAATGAATCTATCTTGGAGAGAGAAAGAATGGAGTTGCAGAAAAAAAAAATGTTTCTACTTTCTATATTTGAGGAAAAGAGAATAATTTTATTTTGTTTTCTCTATTTCTTTTATTTTCCAACTACTTTTTTTTTATAAAATTTTCCAACTACGAGATATGACATATGAGTCACGTAATATAGTGTATTAATTTAATACTTCATCTCATAATTTAATTATTATAAATATAAAGATTTTAAATATAATTAAAACACATGAGAATGAACAAATTGACCAGCATTTTACCAATTAGGAGCTCGTCTGATGTTTGTGGAAATTAGTATCTGTGAACAATTATGTTCCAAGTAGGGCTGAGCATGATCTGGTCCTGGTTTAGGACCAATCAGACCATGTAAGACCATTTGAAAATGACCAAACCAAGACCATTTAAAATAGTTTTGGTCCAGACCGTTAGGACTATTTTTAATTTTTTTTTAATTTGTATAATATTATTTTTATAATAATTATATTCTAAATTAAAAATGCACTTATTATAATTATATATATAATATAGTGAAGGAGGAAATGAGAAACTAATTATTAAATGTTTTTTCTTGTGGGATAATTACTGAGAAACTTATTATAATTATTTCAATTATTATATATATAAATATAATGATTCCAAATGATGTTGATGTAAATAGCACAACATTTTATAATAAGAATCCGTAAGAATACCGCGTTTGTCCATTACTACGCATCGAATAAACTAAATAATTTAGGCCTGAAAAAAATATTCTAACTTCGTCCTGGATCCAAATCATTATAGATCCAAATTTAAATTAGGTCTACTATCGGCTTTACGTGGAAACGAAGATCATAAAATACATTTTTGGCAAAAAAAAATATATATCTATTTTATATATATATATATATATATTATGTTAATTCTTCCTAAAATAAATATAAATATAGAATTTGAAAAGGAAACTTAATATACAAAGAAATTTCTTAAAATATATAATCCTAAATTGGGATACGACTAATAATTATGAAATAATTTTGACCAATCAAACTATATATATAAAAAATTTATTGTCTAAGTAAATATATTTCTCATAATGTATATATTTCTCAGAGTTTGAGATGTTCAAATTTTCTTTTATTATTATTATTATTTTCAGTTTTTTTAATAATATAATGGTCTTAATGGTCCTAAATGGTCTTAATGGTCTTTTCGGTGTTGGATCAAAATTAAGACCATAACCAAATAAGACAAAAATAGAAGGACCAATGGTCTTGGTCCAAAAAGAACATGGTCTTTTGGACTCGGTCTTGAGCGGTCTTGGTTTTAGTCTTGGTAGATCATTGCTCACCTCTATTTCCAGGTGCTGCCCTCCTAATTAATGCACCCCTTCTAAGTAGGGCCGACAATGGTGCGGTGAAAATCAAATAACCATGGTTATTCGCACCATTTACCGCAATGGTTAACCGCACCATTATGGTGAGGGGCGGTTATGGTGATAAATCTTATAACCGCAATGGTTATGGTATTCAGTCTATAACCGTGGTTATAACCATCACCTCTATATATATAATATATATATATATATATTACTAATACCTATATTGTTATATACATATACATTATTATTATACTTTAATTATTATTCAAATATTATAATTCTTATGCCGTTCCCTTTCCCACCAGCCATTTTTTTGTCTATATTTCTTATTATTAGGTAATCACGATTGTAAGTGATGGTGAATGAGGATCGATGATCGCAAGTGATAGCCAATTGAAGATGTGTTTTTTTAACTGAGTAAAACAATAAAGTTACGTTTAATTTGGATTTCGTGTATGAAACAATGAATGTGTATTTACTTTTCTTGTATGAAACAATGATGTTGTATTAGTTTGAATGATTGTGGTTAAATGGTTTAATCGTGGTTAAAAACCATGGTTATGGTTATGGTTATGGTATGAAGAATCATAACCGCAGTGGTTATGGTTATGGTTATGGTATGAGTGAAAAAAATATGCTATGGTTATGGTATTAGTGTTATTCGCACCATACCCTCACCATTGCCAGCCCTACTTCTAAGCAACCATTCGTGAGAAACCAAAAAAAATAATAATAATAAAATAGACACACAAAATGTATTAGCAATAATGAAGTTGTGGATGTTCTTGTTCGAAGACGAACAACTCAGGAACGTCACTTTATACTATTTTGATTTATTTTAGGGCTAAAAACACAATAGGAGCCTGAATATTTGTCCATCTTGCCAAAATGGGTCTGAATTGAAAAATGGTATTATTAAGGGCCTGAATTTTCATGTTTGTGTTTTTTCGGGTTTCCGTCCAAATTTTCTGTTAAATGTAACAGAACCATGTGAAATGATAGAATTACCTTTTGCAATTATTATACAATTTATTAGTTTAATTAATGAAATGTGAAATGTCTAAAATACCCCTGCACACTAATTATGCCCTTAAGGCCACCACGGCTCCGCCCACCGTCCGGTGACCACCACCCCGACTCCGGCAACCACCACCCGGATCCGGTGACCACCATCCAGCTCCGGCGACCACTACCAGGCTCCGGCGACCGCCAAAAAAGCTCCGATCGGAGCTTTGGAGCCGGGGCCACAGAGAGCTCCGGATCGGAGCTTTGTGGCTCCGACCGGAGCTCCAAATCGGAGCTTTTTTTGGCGGTCGCCGGAGCCGTGGTGGCTTAAAGGGTATTTTCGTCTTTTTAGGTCAAGCATGTGAGGGGCACACTTTGGTCGGAGGGCATTTTCGGGTTTTCAGTTTATTTTCGGTCACATGTCAAGCATGTGACAATTTTCCGTCGCTTTTAACAGAAAAAATAGACGGAGACCTCTCATATAAACATAACTCAAAATCCAGGCCCTTAATAATACAATTTTTCAATTCGGACCCCTTTTGGCAACATAGGCAAACATTCAGGCCCCTATTGTGTTCTTAACCCTTTATTTTAACTTGTACTTTAATTACGAGAAATCATTTAGGTAACAAAATTTACGAGAAATTAAAACGACATTGTGAATTTGTGATGCTTAAAGATATGACTAGCTAGCTTTTGTACTAGGTGGTTTTTATGCTTTTATTTTTGTAGTAGTTCCATTAAAAAAGAGTTTATTTTTCAATAATAATAATAATAATAATAATAATATAATGGTTTTTTTTTGCCAACATAACAACGGGATTTGAAAAAAAAAAATCTCGTCTTTGGCACACAAAAAAAATCTTGTGCAAAGGTTAGCTCCATGGCAAGTAGCTAATTTATTATAAGTAAATGAACATTGATCGAGGCCAACTTGACATATATATACCCCGTGGTTAAATTTAAAATAAAAATAATTAATGAACATCTATTCCATGATTGAATAAATATCTAGTACCATACACAAATATTTGATGAGCTGGACCTGAACACCCGAATATTGCATCAAGTTAAGCTCGAATATAAGAAATCAAACTCGATCAATTTGCGCTCGATTAATTTCAATCTAACATTGTTAGAGTATTCTAATAATGTTTGGCTTGCCTGAATTTCACTACCCAGTAGTAAGTTGTCTTCTCTAAAATCCTCTGAAGTTCCATTTTGAATGTGACAATCTATGCTAAGCAGCACTAATACATATATGGGTCAATAATCTGGAGGAGGTCTGAAGTTTGGCCCTTGTTAATTTGAGAGGTCTGAAGATTGAAATGGTGATAACTGAGTTCTGAAGTTTGGACTTTGTGATTTTTAGGTTTTCCGTTCAAATTTTCTGTCAAATTTAAAAGAACCGCGTGAAATTCAAAAATACCCTTTTGTAATAAATGAATTAATAAAAAGTTTAATTAATATAAAGATGAAATGACAAAAATACCTTTGTCCATAATTTAAACCTAACCCAACTCCGGCCACCACCACGGTTCCGGCCGGCCACCACCCAACTCCGGCGACCACCACTCACAACTCCGATGACCGCCACCCAACTCCGACGACCGCCACCACGGGCCCAAATCGGAGCCACAGAGCTCCGATTTGGAGCTATGTGGCCCCAAATCGGAGCCACAGAGCTCCGATCGGAGCCACCGAGCTCCGATCGGAGCTTTGTGGCTCCAATTTGGGTCCAATCGGAGCCACCGGCCCGATTGGATCCAATCGGGACCGCGGTTGTGGTCGCCGGAGTTGGGCGATGGTCGTCGGAGTCGGGTTATGGTCGCCGGAGTTGGGTGGCGGTCGCCGGAGCTGTGAGTGGTGGTCGCCGGAGTTGGGTGGTGGCCTTAAGGGCATTTTCGTCTTCATTCAAACATGTGAGATGCAAGAAGGGTATTTTTGGAATTTTATTTTATTTCTGGTCACATGCAATGCACATGACCAACTTCCGTCAGTTTTAACGTAAAAAACTAATTGAGACCTCTATTATCTACGAGTCGAAACTTCAGACCTTTGTTATCACCATTTCAATCTTCAGATCTCTCAAATTAACAAGGGACAAACTTCAGACCTCTTCCAAGTTATTGACTATATATATATATATAAACCGGAAAAATAGGTAGACTATATATGAAGCTTTTGGTAGGACAAACATGCATGCATTATTTAAGTTGCACCGTTTACTAGATAATTCAAACTCAGAGAAAGTCTCTCTAATCCGAAGTTTGTGGACGTGGTCATTTTTGTTTTTTTTATTATAATAATTTAAATAAATTTGAGCTTGTTGGAGCATGCCAATAGGACATAACATGTAGGAGAATGATGTGAACAACATTGAATATATATTTTTTTTGGGCATGATAGTGTTTATTCGAATGACAAAATATATATAACATGTTAGTTATACGCGTAAAATAATTTACATTCGTACTCAGTTTTTCATAAATATAAAATGTTAATTATGAAGATTTTTTTATTTCGTATGTTCGTATCTATAGCCTCTAATAATTAAGCTATAGTTTTTGGTAGAATAATTAAGTTATAGTTGCTTAAAGTACATTGGATTGTAAAATTTACAAACCCTAATTGCCAGGATCTTGATCATGCTTTATGAGGGAAAATATATAGAGAGGTATGACTTACCCGGTAATTGATTTCGATTCCTCTAATCTTCTTAGACTGTCGATGTGCTTCTCCGTAGAACGGTTCTACTTCTCTCCCTTGTCCATCCTTCTGTCAGAGACCAGTTGATGGAGAACTGCTCTTAATCTCTGCGTCTATAACTGGCAGGGAGAGAGGACCGTTTATAATATTATACCCTTTAATCTGGTACGTCCATCAAGTAACCAATTGAACGGTCTAGATTAAATCATACCATAAAGATATATATTGATATAATATAATATAATACATTATTCAATATATCTATACTCATTAACATTATCTGGCCACATAATTAGAATATATATTGTAACATTAAATATATATTCTTACATTCTCCCACTTGGCCAGATAATCACATAAGTCTTACATCTTTATGGAATAACATAAGGCGCGCGTAAAATCTAATCTTTCCGTTCATCATAATCACTTACATTCAATAATCTGTAAATGCGGGTTATGGCGGTCATACACTTATTTAGTAGCATACTCCCTTCCATATACCACGACAGTTACATCTTATCAAACATAAGCCTGTAAGTAATATATATAAACACATTAGGGTCCGAGTAAGGCTTTGCATAAGGTTTTCCCGTTATCATAAACTTTATGTGTACACAATCATAATTAACAGGAAAACATTGGAGTCAGAAACATATCATTGAGCTCAGAGTGTCAAACATCATCATCATCAACTTTACAACTAAGACCCATTATTTGCATGCTTATTTAATGTCATTAGTTGTAAACATTCATTTAAATACATCATTGTCAGCTTGGCCATTATGCTGACAGACACTCTTGTTTCTGAACTTTCTTCTTAACGACAATAAACTTTCATTCCATAAGTTTGCACTTTTTAATGTTTGTCGTTTTGACGAAGAAATAACTGTGGCGTTATTACGATAAATTTTCCAGCGACTTGGTAACGGTGTCGACAACCTCAAGCCCTGAAATAAGTTCCACAGTCCTTAATGAATGATAAAACATGCTAAAACCTTACTTTACATGATTGATAACGACATATAATTACCACTTTTCTATAATATTGTTCCAACACATAAAAGGAACAAATAATTGAAAGTGGACTTTCAACTGTCACGATATCCCTTAAATCTGAATCTACACGAACATAAATGCATTCACATGTTCTTGTAGGTGCATTAGGACTTTATTTGTAGAATTCGAGAATTACTCCCTCTATAAGATCAATTCAATGTGAGCTTTCTGAGACAATCCAACTGTAACAGTGACTAGATTAAAATTTTAATTTAATCTTTGTCACGTCATTAACTTTCATCTTAACTTCAGAGGGAAACATAATGCATAATCATTTAAACGTGAGCAAGAAATAATCAATTATACAGGTAAAATATCTACATACTCCCACTAATCTTACAGTTCATACGGTTGTCAAGTCACTTACTAAACCATTCGTGGGAACATTTATTTTATTCTATAAATTGATTTTTAAAATGACCATCCATTAATTGAGAAATATAAACTTCATACATAATATATTGTGGGAATGAAACCGAAAAAGTATTTACTAATATCTGAATCCTACAAGTAAACCAACTTCCAGAATAACAAATTTTCGTAATGTTATTCTAAATGATTTAACTTTATCAGATGATTATATTTTTCTTTCTTTATGGAGTATCATGTCTTTCGAACATTATCCCATATGTTGAAATTTCCATTCAACTGATGGAACTATATTCTAATCCATGTGAATAATGTATTCATACAGATAGACAATGTCTATCATTTACCATAATATCCACATCTTATTATTCAGACACTCCCACTAATTTCATTATTCTTAAGATTAACATAACTGGTTTTTACAATTTTCGGACTTCAGTTAAGAAAGTAAGTCTTTATACCCTTTGGATCTTTTAATGTTAATCCAGAGTAAACATTTCATTCAAGAATCCATTTTTTTTTTAATGTAGATCATAAACATTTACTTTACTTTTATTAGACAACCTCAAACATAACGGTGTCTTAACCAAGCTCCCTTCCAACGCACAGATCATTAAGAGGTTGGAACTGCCTTTATGGGATCTCAGACTTAACTCATACATCCACAACTTAATGTCATTAATGGGTAAAGAAGATTTACTTGTCTAACTCTTAACTGTAACTTTCAAAGTCCGATTATATTTCCCACAATACTATTTTCATAAATGTATGACATGTTCTCTTAAGAAGGCTTATTAATGAATTAAAAGTCATATCATACTTCTATACATTTCTCATGAAAGTCACCACACATAAAGACATTATAAGTTTTCACGTTTCTATCTAATTGCTTACTTTCCATCAAGAAAAATCACCCAGCAAACAGATATAGTCATGACATGAATAACACTAATATGCTTAAATTCATAAGTGCAAGAATATATACAATTATCCCCCTATTCTTGACACTTATTAATTTTCCGTATAAATAATCATGCAATAGGCGAGATATACGAAATATTACATTTTATTCATGTATGAAAAACAATTGCACTAACCTTTTAGCAGCACTCCTTTATGCATGGTTGACATGTGACTTCCTTATTCTTCATAAACATACGAGCTAACCCAATATCACATAATGAACACTTTGTAGTGCTCTCATAAATATTGAGTTGTCTCTAGTCATCCTTAAGGTCTTTAATCTTGCTCCATAAGTTAGCCAACTCAAACTTTACAACTCAAATCTTAGAGATTGTAGGTTTGTACATACGAGTGACTTATTACATAACTTGTACTTTCATCCACAAAACTTCATAATTTTCTTTATTTATTGTTTGTGGAATAAACCAAAATTATTCGCATTAACTTAAGATTTACTCTGTTATATCGTGTTTATACTTTATGATTTGACTTTCTACTTAAGTTGTGTACCCGTAAGGATACTATTTAATTGTGTTAAGTCAGGACTTAGTAACTTTAGTGGAACCTGACTTGCACGGTTTAGAAAGTCAAACCTATTAAACATAATAACAGAACATACATGCGAATTAACTATAATAGCTGCAAATTACATAATTGCTCATTCATAAAACAAGTTAATAAGAATCAGCTAATCATTTAAATGCCATAACTACAATACATTATTTAACTACAATACACTAATCTTAATTAAATGCCATAACATTATTTGGAAGTCATCAAAGTATACTATAACCGACCTTTGGGCAACGACTATAGCACACAAATCTTAATTAAATTCCATAGCATTATTGGACAATTAAAGAAAATCTTCGGTTAAATATACAAGTTATCTTTGGATATACAAATATATAGAACCAAAAGATCTTAATTATCCCATCATGTTTACAAGTTATAGAAAGCGATTCACCTTTGGGTAAATCCTAAAATTCTAGTAACAAGCAAACGTCAATTTATCCAATCATGTATACAGTAATAGGCATTTCATTATTATCATGGATAAATGACAGTTGTATTATATGCATGAAATAAATAAACATTCTAGATTAGCCACTTTGGTGACAATAATCTACTTAAAATCTAAGTTCATGCATATAGTTATTGATCTTTCTTTAGACATTACTATTGTATTATACGCATGAAGCAAATACACATTCTAGATTAGCCACTTTGGTGACAATAATCTACTTAAAATATATGTTCATGCATATAATAATTGATTTTCTTTAGGCATGACAACACATTCTAGTTCTGTAACCATAAAGTCATGTTGATAGTAATGTCCCATTAAACCATAACCTTATCATTCTAGTTCAATCACTTTAGTGATTAGAAACTAACTATAAAGTCATGATGACCGTAAATGCCTCATTCATGCATAACGTTATCATTCTATTTCAATCACTTTGGTGATTAGAAACTAACTACAAAGTCATGCATATAGGCTTTAAAGTAATATTTCAAAAACTAAATATAACCCGATATCATAATGGTTATCATCATAGTATTGAAACATCACTAGAAAACATTAGGTTTGGCTAAAATAAAATATTTTTAACCCTTAAAGTTAATGGTTTTACACCATAAAACTATAATTTTCATTAATGAGTAGCGGAAGCAATTAACAAGGAAACTAAAGCAAGTAATCTTTCATGCTTAATTCAAACTTGCTAAATCCTTCATTATTGATTGATAATCCAATTAAAACTTTACGTTCATAAAAAGAAACACTAATTTCAATCGATGACTAAGACTTAATTCAGATCCTAAGCTAAATTAATAGCTTATCCTTCAATGTTGAAACATAATCAACTCTTAATTTCAAATTAGAATTACTTAATCTAATATGCCATTCATCATAACTCATGCATAAATAATAGCATCAACATGCTTTAAAATTCATGTACATGCATGGGGTTTTCAATTAACTACCAATAATATACCCCAAATTCATCATTCATGTGTATATTTATACTATTATAAACATGAGATTTTCTAACCATCAATAAAACACGTGATGAACGAAACAAGTAAATACTAAATTGGTCAATTTAGTAACCACAATCCAAATACTATACATGCTAGTATGCTCTTATGATTTGCAAGCAACGTAATTACAAACTTAAACAACATAAAATGATCTAGCATGCTATTATCATCAGTTATATAAAAGAGGGAGAGTATACATACGTGGAATTCTGAAAGTGCTCCGGTCAGCGAATTCGCACATACGTACGTGATCATATGGATATCCATATGCTTTATACAATCAGATTCACTAGCACACACCTGACGGAGCTCCATAGCCAGATATTTGCAAGATTCGCAATTTGCTATCAATTTTCAGTGCCCTCAATCAAATAATCTCTTAGCAGTTTCTAATCCCTCACCATTAATGCTACCAACGTGGATTACATGCTCACATCACCAAGCCCATGCGATATATATATAAAACTTCCACCAATTTCCACGAAAGGGACAGGGAGGCATGGTAGACATTTCAATCAAAGATAATTCCATCCAATTATTTCACCAAAGGAATTAGTTTGAACCAATTGAGGAATTAAAGGAATTGACGTCCATATCCAATTGATGAAACTGAAAGTTGCTAGCGGTACGAATGGAAGATCAGCGCGGATCTCTCAGCTCCGGTACAACCCAGTTATTTTTCATGTACTAACTCCATCGCCAAGGCCCAAGAGTCGAGCAGATTAAAGCAATTCAATTAGAACGGTAACCGAAACAAGTCAATCACCAAGCCAACAATTGAATTGAATTCCATTAACCGTTTCCAATTATTAACATAAATAAACGAGAGAAACCAATTCAACATAAATAAGAATCACGGTTACAAAAAACACATGATCAAGAACTCAGGCTCTGATACCACATGTAAAATTTACAAACCCTAATTGCCAGGATCTTGATCATGCTTTATGAGGGAAAATATATAGAGAGGTATGACTTACCCGGTAATTGATTTCGATTCCTCTAATCTTCTTAGACTGTCGATGTGCTTCTCCGTAGAACGGTTCTACTTCTCTCCCTTGTCCATCCTTCTGTCAGAGACCAGTTGATGGAGAACAGCTCTTAATCTCTGCGTCTATAACTGGCAGGGAGAGAAGACTGTTTATAATATTATACCATTTAATCTGGTACGTCCATCAAGTAACCAATTGAACGGTCTAGATTAAATCATACCATAAAGATATATATTGATATAATATAATATAATACATTATTCAATATATCTATACTCATTAACATTATCTGGTCACATAATTAGAATATATATTGTAACATTAAATATATATACTTACATGTATATCTACTACTAATGCAGTTGAAGTGGGGTTGACATACTACTACTATTGCATTGGCAGCCTTGTTGTTGGGGCTGTCCGGGAGATGCGCCGTATATATTATTATTAGAATGACATAACAAATAAGATGATGCCACGTCATTGTCAGAGATAGTGGGACATCCTCAGCAACCAATGAGATGAGTTCACTCAATGTTCTGGCGATTTATTTTTCTACCAAAAAAAAATGTTCCGCGCGTTGTACTAGAATATAGATAGGATTATGGTCATCTTCATTCAAATTCTAGGAATGGTAGCTATGGTTACTGTTTTCTCGCTCCCAAGGGAGCAACCGGTGATCTCATCATCGGAAATGAGTACGGGCGCTCTCACACCCGGCAAAACCCTAAAGCAAAGGAAATATCCAGCCAGATCACGATCATCTCCATCGTCCTCCTCAGAACTATCCGTATCCAGTCACCACAACTTAGCCCACAATGCATTACCTAACCAGAAAAACATCCTGTCGCTGCATTTATGTTCCTCTGGTAAAAACCCTATTCACCATTTCTCTTCCCAATCTCCTAAAATCGTTCGCTCTAAAGAAGATACTGATATCTTCTCACCCCAGCCCGCTAAAGAGGACTCTGCATCCTTCAATCATGACGCCGGAAGTCACATCGGCGCAGCAGGTATTAACTCCCCCTCCACTGCTCCAACAACAATCTCACCTCCCTCACTTACCCCCTATTTATCCCATCTGCTACGAAAGCTCACCCCTCCCCCCCTGCACTTACCTCCCCATATTACAAACCACTCACTCCCACCATCAGCTGCGAACCCCGCACTATCAAAGGATTCCGCCCCATCGACCGCAGCTCGACATGCCCGGAGCTTACCAGTGCCCAGACACGTACTAATCTACTCCCTACCTCCCAGAATCACCTTCCCACCTTCGCTCCGAAGACCCACAGTCTTTGCCACCCCACCAACGAAGTGTTCAGAAGCAGCTCCAGTTTTTCCCAGAGACGAAACCTCTAAAGTGCTTTCGCCCCAACACGAACAACTGCGGCCCGCCGGAAAACACTGTAGCCCAAACCACATTTCGCTCAGCCCACCTACCAGTCAACCTTTCCTTGACATACCTAATTGTCAACCCAGCCCATCTCCTAACTACCGGCCCACAGTCAATTCACTTAATTCACAACAAGAAAAGCCCACCAAACAGTCCAAAGCTCACAGTCACCGGCTGAGAAAACAGCCCAGCCCACTGAACCGCCCACTGTCTGAACTGCCACATCTAAACCGGTTCGAGGAGATTGTCAACTTCCGGTCCGTTCGATATATTGCTAGACTCCCTATCTCAGCTGAATTAACCTGTTTTAAACAAAGCTGCCATTCCCGCCCTCCAACTCCTGCAATTTCACCTCCTTGCTTCCCGTCACCTCCACTCTGGGACCTCATCGAACGCACCTCGAACCACATGGATCCCCAAGCTCAAAAGAAATGCTCACCACGACACCATCAAATGACAAGGCCGTGCATTTCCAAAGCGTCACCACTGAACAGAATGCTCGCCGGAAAAATGGCCCCGGGTTCGAGGCCTCGCCCGGACCTAGTTAGAAAGATGGCGAACAAAACCTGGAAATTCAATCCACCACCCCGTGTAAGTTTCCGTAACGACCAATTTTGGATTTTCGTTTTCAGTGATGAACTACACCTACGTGAAGTAATGCTGAACGCCCCTTTTGTGGTTGATAATGCTCTACTGGTAATGTTCGAATGTAGAGATTTCGGAATCCCTAGAACTTTCCCAATGACTGATGTGTCTATGTGGATCGAACTTAGGGGCATTGATCCGAACACCATTGGCTTTGATGTTATTACTAGAGTAGCCGCAACAGTAGGAACGGTCCTACAAATTGAACATCTAGATGAGATTCTTGAGGAACCTTGGGTGATAGCCTACCCGAAAGTTCGTGTAGCTGTTAACCTAAATAGGGCAGTCCCACCGGGGGTCAAGTTACTGCATTCCCCTTTCAAAGAGCCAGTTTACATTCGCTACCGAGGCAAACTACCATGCGTCCGCTGTGGTTGTGCGGGACACATTGGAGCCGACTGCAAGCACTCCCTAAATGACGCAATTGCTCTCCTTACGGAAATGCAACAGAGGATTAATGCCATACCGGGGTTCGAAGTTCTAACAAAACAGGGAGGCGAGCCTTGGTACACCCCGGTCTGCAACCGCGGGGCTAAAAACCTCTGTCGCTGTATCTACTGGGATGCGGACGGCCAGTACAATACCCCGGATGGCCGTGATTTGGAATCCACAAAACCTCCGGGACGGTGTGCAGGACAGTCTTCAGTCGGAGAAATGCACAATTCACCGTCCTTCGATACCAAAAATCACACAAGCTCCAAGGGGAAAGAAGAGGAGTCTGATCACTTCACCGAGGAAGAGAGGATCTGGTTGGGATTAAAGAAAAGTTCACCCAATCTATCCAAGAGCTCTCGCTTCTCGCACTCCAACATTGGTGAGTCAAGCAACCCACAGCCGGATGAGGATAACCCACTACTGGTCGACTGGTATACATGGAACCAGAATGCACAAGCTATCGAGCAAACACACTACCCCCAACCCCAGTCAGCTTGGGCACAATCGACTCTGCTCCTCCAAGAACAGACATTTATGAACTGGCAGGTCACGCCAGAATTCACAGTGCCAATACTACACAACCCGCTGCAAGTGATCATTACACCACCATCCTCCCCCCTGTCCAACTTAGCTGAAAGGCTATCAATCCAGAACAACCCGCACCGGGCGGCAGTGGGAACGGTCACGACAGACTTGGCCTTTAACCCAATGATTCAAGAAGAACCTCCGGAGGAACGTTGGCCGGTGAGTAGGAAGTTGGAGGAGGGCCCCCAACTAACTCATCGCCCAGGAAAAGAGCCTGCCATCATGGAGATTGTGGAAATAGAAGATGATGAGGATAATGTGGCGGAATCATTCTCCTGACTGGATCAGATACCGGGAAACCAAATAGATGAGACTGAAGGGGTGGATGAAGAGGACCCGGTCCCACTTAGGAAACGTCTCCGTACTGACAACCCGGAGATACTCATAACAAGAACCCCGCCACGTCCACGTCGCACGGCTAGGATGGCTATCGGACCACGTCCAAAGCGCAAAATTGGCATTCGCTTGGAACCAGGGAAAACACACCTAGACTCGGAGGTATTTTCTCCTTTAGTTCCTGAGATTTACAATGTTCACCAGCTCGTTAGTGATATTGTTGTATCTCCTTGTACCCTTAGTACGGTCAGCCCCACATGGGTTGGACCGGAAACATTATGAGACTGCTAGCTTGGAACTGTCAAGGTGCAGGAAGCATATTGACAGTTCATCACGTGTCAGTTTTACTTCAAATTCATAGGCCAGATATTTTTTTTGTGTCAGAGGTAAAGAGTCAGTTGGGTAGACTAGTTAAGTCTGTAAATAGATCGGGTCTTGACTTTCATTTCTGCATCAATCCTAACGAGACGAAAGGTGGACTGTTTCTTGCCTGGAAGGCACCGGTTCAAATTAAGATCCTATCTGCAAATCCTAATGCCATCCACACGATCATCTCTACCACCCTCCTTGGCTCTCCATGGGAAGCATCATTCATCTACGCACCCTCAATAACGGAAGACCGGCCACTGTTCTGGAATAACCTATCTCAGTTCCGAGAAACCCGCACCCAGAACAGTCCTTGGATGGTCATTGGCGATTTCAATGATATTTGGGAATTTGAGGAAAAGGAGGGAAAGATTCCAGCAAGTGCATCTAGAATACTAAGAGCACATTCCTGGACAAATCAAACAGGCCTTCTCGATCTCGGTTACAAGGGGCAACCCTTTACGTGGAGCAACCGGCGCGTAGGAGAAGATAGAGTGAGTGAAAGACTGGATAGAGCACTAGCAAACACGATCTGGCAAGGCAATTTTCCTGACGTAAAAGTGGTGCATCTAGAAATGATCGCCTCAGATCATTGTCCAATCCTACTAATAACCAAAGAGGCGAATCCATCGGGAACATCCCAACGCCTCTTCCGTTTCCAGTCAATGTGGCTCAGACACCCTTCATTCACTGAGCTCCTAAGGACCACTTGGGCACTTAATAGCCACACACCACCCCAAAAACACTTGAGCCAAAACCTCTCAACACTTCAAAACGCGCTAAAGGCTTGGAACCGATCCACTTTTGGACACGTAGAGATGCAAATCAAAAGGGAGCTATCTAACCTGAACGAGGCACAAAAGATGGATATTCCCACTGGACAAATCGATGAGATACTCCTTAACATTAAGGAACTCTATCTGAACCAGGAGATTATGTGGAGACAAAAATCGAGACAAACATGGTTAAAAGAGGGAGATAGGAATACCAAGTTCTTTCACGCCTACACAATAGCAAGAAGAAGGCGTAACACCCTGGATTCTATATCATTACCCGATGGAACGTGCCTGACTAAACCGGAAGAAATTTCTAAACACATCACAGACTATTTTGTGCATGTATACACAACCAGAGGTGATATTCCTGTCCCGGAAATCCCTCAAAGGAATGCTCTAATTCTCCCCGAGGAAGAAGGGGTAAAACTCATTACCCAAGCAAGCGAACTGGAAATCACTAAAGTGCTTGCACAATTCCACGCTGATAAAGCTCCAGGGCCAGACGGATATCCAGCAAGATTTTTCCAACACACTTGGGAAATCACAAAGCCAGATCTCTCAAAAGCGGTGAAAGATTTCTTCTCAACAGGTAGGCTCAGCCAGGAAATCAACTCTACCAATTTGGTACTCATCCCCAAAAAAACCTGCCCACAGGAGATGGCGGACTGGAGACCAATTAGCCTCTGTAATACAACGTACAAAACGATTTCCAAGATACTCACCAACAGGCTGAGAACCTGCATCTCCAGACTCATTTCCCCATTCCAATCTGCTTTTGTACCAGGGAGAAGCATCACGGACAACACCCTTCTCGCCCAGGAGATTCTGCACACTATAAAGAAAAGGCGAAGAGTCAGAAAAGGGCTGATGGCACTGAAACTGGATATGTCCAAAGCATATGATCGGGTTGAATGGTCGTTCCTAAAGGAAGTACTACTAAATATGGCGTTCCCGAACAAGTTCATCCAGTGGATCATGGAATGCATTTCCTCAACAAGGCTGAATGTGGTCATCAATGGCCGACCGACGGAGTATTTCAAACCAACAAGGGTTTTGAGACAAGGTGATCCGCTCTCACCTTACCTTTTTATCCTTATGTCACAAATGCTATCCCAAGAGCTGTCGAGAGCGCAGATGGATGGAAGAATAAAAGGAATAAAACCAGGGATGCATACTGAGGAAATCACACATCTTCTCTTTGCGGATGATAGTTTTCTTTTCCTCGAAGCGACAGTTGATAATATCACGAACCTTAAACAGGTTCTTGACACCTATCAACGAGAGTCGGGTCAACTTATCAATTACAGCAAATCCTGCATTCGCTTCAGCCCAAATATCTCCCAACAGGAAGGACAAAGAATGGCAAACATCATTGGAGTAAGGGAAATGCTCCCCGACGAAATATACCTAGGGCTTCCGGTTGATTGGGCAAAACAAAAGGGAAAGATCGGGGAGGGACTTATACAACGTACTACGTCACGCGTTCAGGGTTGGATGACAAAACTGCTTTCACATGCGGGCAAGGAAATACTACTAAAAGCTACGGCGGCAGCAATTCCAACCTACGTAATGTCTTGCGTAAACCTCACAAAGAAAACCACGTATAATCTGGAAAAACTGCATAGACAGTTTTGGTGGAACACAAAGGTTGACAAGAGGGGTATACCATGGATCAGTTGGGAGAAGCTTTGTAAATCAAAAACGCAAGTGGGCCTAGGGTTCAGGAACATGAACGCGTTCAATCTAGCACTCCTCATAAAGCAAGCTCCAAGAATAGTGACAAACCAACCTTCAATTTGGGTAAAATGCATACAAGCGAAATACCTGTGACGAAATTCCTTCTTCACTGCAAAAGCATATCCCCACCACTCACCGGTCTGGCGAACACTTGTACGGCTCCAATCTGTCCTAGGACGAGGGGGAAGATGGCATGTTGGTAATGGAAGGAAAATCAATTTCTGGACGGACCCATGGGTCCCAAATTTTGGTATACTCAAGGACTGGCTGACTCCCACAATTATGCCAAATAACATCAACCATGACGTCGGCAGAAAAGTTAGTGACTTCATATCACTGCGACGATGAGATCTCACGAACTTTCCCCCCCGAAATTCCTACAGTGATTAGAACGGCAATCCTCCAGATCCAACTCCCGCTCTTTGATACGAAGGACCTCTTCCTATGGCTGCACAATGAATCAGGAAACTAAACCGTCAAATTCGGATACCACTTCATTAACTCGCTCCTCATCTCAGAGAAGCAGGGGAATTCAGCAACAACCTCTTCGATCGCTAATTCGACCCATTGGAACAAACTTTGGAATGCCAAACTAATTCCAAAAATTCATCTGGAAAGGTTGTCACAACGGCTTGCCCCTGGGACAAGCTATACATAAGCGAATTCCCTCTTTCAACCCAAAGTGTCACCTCTGCTCAGAAGCCTCGGAATCCTGGAACCACCTTATGTGGTCATGCCCCTTTGCAAAGAGAATCTGGTTCGGGTCTTCATTCGGGATACATGTGGAAGACACACCCGGAGATTCCATCTTCGATTGGCTGTTCTACCACCCACACACTCCCCTGAGTGTCCCTGCGACGGATCTATTCGTGAATAAGTGTATTGTAATGTGGTGTATTTGGTTAGAAAGAAACGCAGTCTTATTTAGTAATAGGCGCCCGGATCCTGTTAGAACCCTGGATTGTATACTTTCTGTTATTACTGATAATTTGGATGCCTTTTGTAACTCAGGAGACCAAGGCGCCCCACGCGCCCCACGCGCCCCCGGCACCTTGATGGCCGGGAGGAGTATGCCGTCACACACCAGGCCCACCATTGTGTGTGATGGCGCAGTTAGGGCCGGATCGTTCCTAGTTTTCGGAGGCGCACTTTTGTTAGATGATTCGGACAGAGTCGTGGCCGCCTCTGTAGTATCGGCACCTGGAGACAATCCCCTGTTGGCGGAAGGACTGGCATGCTGGGCAGGTCTGCTGTTAGCTCGATCGTTTCCCCAGGATAACCACGCCCTGTTCACGGATTCGACACTTCTGCTGAATCAGCTAGATCCCTCTTCGACAAGTTGCAATCCGACCGTTTTTTCTGTCGTCCAGGATATTAAGTTTCTTGTTGTTTCTCTTTCGGCTCTTACTTACGCCGTACCTAGAAGTAAGGTTTCCAAAGCACACAGACTTGTTAATCGTGCGGCGGACCTCGTTGTAACTGGATCTTGGCTTGCTTCGGACATCCCAATACCATTGGGAATGCCTTAGCTAAGCTGGTGTATGGTTTCCTATCTTTTATTATATTCGAATGTTTTAAGACCAAAAAAAAAAAAAAAAACTTCTGGGCTGAGAAGAAAATTATATAAAGACGCGCCTAAAAAAGAAGCTGATTACCAGGCCTTTAAAAAAAATATTATGAACCGACTATTAATAACAAGAAAAAAAAAAAACAACAACAACTTAAGGAGGAGTAGAGCGGTAAAGGTAAGGTTGGGGTTGGGCGGAGCATAATTTTGAGGAGTTCAAGTTTTCAGGAATTTATTTTGAGAAACCCGTCCTAAAAAATCTATTTTGAAATTATGCCCGAGCTTATATGAGCGGGACTTTTGTTCCCATTTCAGGCTCAGAATCGAGTATTTTGGATAGAAATTTGAGTTTCCCAACCCATCCCGACTGTGTTAAAATCTTTGTACAAATTTTGTTATAGAACTTTTATTTAGTATGAAACTTATTGTGGGTGAACTTTTTTTTTGGCCAGGTGATGTGGGTGAACTTAAACTTAATGTGTGTGAACATTGATGAGATTGTTTTGAATTGAAATTTTAATTATTTTTTTTTATTTTATTTTAGGCGTAAATTCGGATTGATCCGAACCCGTCCTGAAATACATAGTCCTGATTTGAGAGGAATTTTTTTAAGGACTTGGACTTGGGATTGGGATAAGAATTGGAAAGCCCAAAAATTCGAATTTGAGATATTTTTCAAAAAAATTCCAACTATTTTTCCCGAGCTCAGCCCTAGATAAAGACACATAGAGAATGATGTTAATTTAGTGGAGGAAGATTGAAACCCTAGAAACTATTAGATATGATTTTGGAAGAGGAGACAAAAGGATTCAAGGAATCGTTGGTGAGTGTTCCTTCAATTGGACGCACCTCCCCCTTAATCCTAGATATAAATACGCAACAACTAAGTCTTTACAACCCAAAGTAATATGAAGGAACACATTAGTCCACAAAGAAAATAATACCAACAAACACAACACTGGGCCGACTAATAACAACAATAAGGCGTAAAAACAACAAAGCCCAAACTAATAATAAAGACCACAAAGACATCAGCTTGGGCTGGTCTTTTACACTCCCCCTCAAGCTGGTAGTCTCTTCATCACCAAGCAACAACAACCTGAAAGACAATGACCTAAAGAAAACCTGCAAACACTCAACAACACAATTATTTACCTAAAACCACTTTACTATCCTCCAAACAAACATCATCTTCCTTTTTGTAAATATTTTTCAAACCCAGCTTAGAAGAAAATAGGCGATGTTTTTCAACACTTAAAGGCTTAGTAAAAATATCAGCAAGTTGATTATCAGTACGAAGATGAACAAGTTCCACTGTACCATCTAAAACCTTGTTTCTTACCAGATGACAATCAATTTCAGTGTGTTTGGTCCTCTCATGGAAGACTGGATTGTTAGCAATCTGAATTGCGGATTTGTTATCACAGTGTAACCTGGTTGACTTCATTTGTACAAAACTCAACTCAGACAATAACCCTCTCATCCATCAAACCTCATTTAACAAATGATCAATACTCTTATAATCAGCCTCAGCTGAAGAAGTATAAATTGTTGCCTATTTTTTTGCTTTCAAGACACAAGAGCGTCACCTAGTTTAACAACATATCCAGTAACAGATTTGCGACACATCTACCAAATCAGCATCACAGAATCCAACCAGATCAGGCAAAGATTGAGATGATAGCAAAATAATTTTACATGGTTCCTATTTTAAGTACCTGACAATCCTCATAGCAGCATCCCAATGGGATTTCTTTGATTCATGCATATACTGACTAAGTTCTCTAACTGCAAAAGATATGTCAGATCTAGTAACAGTCCAGTATAAAAAAAATTCTTATCAACCTTCTAAAAACAGTAGCATCATCTAGGAGATTATCCTCTTTATTCACACCAAGATGATCATCATAAACCTTACTAGTCAACTTAGCATTTACCTCCATAGGAGTATCAACAATACGACAACCACTCATTCCAACAGAGGCAATTAATTCAAGAGCATATTTCCTATGGGACAATAAAATACCATCTATACTTCTAGCAACTTCAATACCCAAAAAATAATTCAATTCACCCAAATCCTTCATCTTAAAAATGTTTTGAAGAATAACTTTCAATTCATCAATCAAAGTTGCACTATTACCAGAAATGAGCAAACCATCCATATAAACCAGCAACACAACAATTTCACTATCAGCTGACTTAGTAAAAAGGAATAGTCATAATTTGAGTATAACCAGCATTGATAAGAGCATAAGTCAATTTGAAATTTCATTGTCTACTAGCCTGCTTAAGGCAATAAAGAGATTTGAGTAATCGACAAACTTTAATATCCTTCCCCCTTTGAGTACCAAATCACTCAGGTAAAGACATGTAAACTTCATCATTCAAATCTCCTTGTAAAAAGCATTATACACATCCATTTGGTAAAGAGGCCAACTATTTGAAGCAGCAAGAGCTAAAATAACTCTGACAGTTTTCATTTTGACAACAAGAGAAAATGTTTCAAAATAGTCTATCTCATATTTTTGTTTAAAACCTTTGGCAACCAATCTAGCTTTATATCTCTCTAAACTACCATCGAAGTTATTTCAACTTGTAAACTCATTTGCAACCAATAGGGACTTTACCTGTGGGAAGAGAAATAACCTCCCAAGTTTTGTTGTTTTCCAAAGCAGCAATCTCCTCAGACATAGCCTTGATCCACTATGGATCCTCAGATGCTTCTTTGAAACTGACAAGTTCAATAAACTTGGAAAAACTCGTTAGATAGAATTGATAAGGGACAAAAAGATGGTCATAAGAAATAAAATATTGAATTGTGTATAAGATAGAAGGGTTGCCCATTACATAGTCTGATGACCAAACAGAGGTCTAATTGTTCTTCCTGACCTACTAACCTGCAAAGGAGGGTCAGGAGGAACATCATCATCAACAATAATATCTTCAGAGTTACTAGTGTTCATCATTAGAACAAACATCAACATTCTCATCAACATTATTAGGTGGTGGCTCCAAATTTGTCTGAGTCTCAATATCCTCAGTTATATCCTCATACGTAATATTAACATCATTGGAACTATCAAATTTTCTATGCTCAAAGAAAATAGGCATCTGATCTGATTGACCTCTTTAGAAAGGGAAAATGCTCTCATTAAATTTTACATCTCTATTGACAAAAAATATTTGTTTGTTTAAATCATAGAGTATGTCTTTTTTGCAATTCAGAATAACCCATGAAAACAGAAGGAGTTTCCCTAGAGGAAAATTTATCAGTCACCAATAAATTATTGGCATAGCAAAAACAACCAAACACACGAAGATAAGATAGATCAGGAGGGGTACCAAACAAAACCTCCATAGGTGATTTTCCATCAAGAATACTATTGGGCATGAGATTAATCAAGTGACAAGCTATTAATACACACTCATCCCAAAAAGGATCAGGAATATAAGTTTGAAGTTTTAAAGCTCTGACAACCTCTAGCTAGTGCCTATGTTTTCTTTCAACTCTGTCATTTTGTTGGGGGTATAAAAGCAAGAGTTTTGATGTAAAATACCATTTTCCTTTAGAAATTTGTCTAACTGATCATTGAAAAACTCACATCCATTATCAGTTATGAAACATTTGATACGCTTTTCAAATTGATTTACAATCATAGAAACAAAGCTTCTCATAACAATGGCAACATCATACTTAAATTGCATAAGATGAACCCAAGTGATTCTAGAGTAATCATCAACCAAAGTAAGAAAATATATTTTCTCATCATAAGTGTCACAACGGTAGGGTCCCAACATATCACAATGAACTAATGAAAAAGGGGAACTAGCTCTGGAAAAAGAAACATGGAAATGCTTTATAGTAATCTTAGACTTAGGACAAATGGGACAATTATTCAAAGAAACTCTATCACATTTAGAAATACTGACAGACTCAGTTTGTTGCAATGTTTTCTCTGAGGCATGGCCAAACCTTCTGTAAAAAAAAAAAAAAAAAAAAAAAGTTGACATTATTGACAAATGATAAAGCAGATTTTGATGGTGCAATATCTGAAACTTGAAGAAAATATAAACATGAATATGCTTTACCACTTGCTAAGACCCTCCCACTTGAGAAGTCCTGTATAATAGCAAAAGTGGGTTTAAAACTGGCACAACAATTCAACTCAATAGTTAACTTTGCAACAGAAAGTAAATTATATTTAAAATCAGGGATGTAAATGACATCATCCAGTTTATTTGTTCTGTCAATATAAAAAGTCCCAATGCCTAATATTTCAGAAAATTTTCCATTTGGTAAAATAAATTTCCCTCCAGAGATATTTCTAAAATCATGTAACCATTCCCTTTTGTTTAGTCATATGATTTGTTAATCCAATTGCTGTGACATGAATTTAAAAAAGAGGATAAAGATATACCAGCATTGGTAGCAGAAGAACCCAATGTAGCTGTGGTAGCACCTGCTGTTGGAGCAGTCCTTCCAACTTGCCCCATGGTTTAAAGAAATCTCTCAAATTGGTTAGGTGTAAAGGAGATTACTCCACAATCCCCAGAAGAGTCATCGGATGGGGGATTTAGAAATTTCCCAGAAGCCTCAGAACCACTTGCATTCATAGCATAGGCTTTGGGATTGCCCCCTTTCTCTTTCATTTGATGTCTTCTCTTAAAGCAGATATCTCTGGTGTGCCCTTTCTTGTAACAGAAGTCACATCTCTTTGAATAACATCGATCCACCGTGTGTCTCTTTTTATGGCAGAAAGAACACTCAAGAGCAGGGTTGCCCTTTGGCTTCTCAGAGTTGGTGAACGCATTGCTTAAAATAGTGTCAACAGAAAATGTCCTACTTGAACTAACTCCCATTTGGCTTTCCTCTTGGATTAAGAGGTTATAAGCAGATTACTCCTGATAGTGGAGTAATTATCGTTCAATCCCATCAGAAATTGGAACAATCTCATATTATCTTTGTGATCAACATATTTCTGGAACTCAACAGAAAGGGCACAAACAACATCAAACTCAGCCCACAACAATCACAATTTGGTATAAAAAAAAAAAAAAAAAAAAAAAAAACTTGACACATAATCCAATCCCTGACGAGTTAGGATGATTTCTCTATGTAATTGATAAACTCTGAACCCATTCATTTTATCATATCGTTGTGTCAATTCATTTCAAGTAAGCAGGGGTAGTTTCTGTGTACATAAGGCGCTGGCAATTTCTTTAGAAACCGAATTCATAATCCAGCCAAACACTACAGCGTTACATCTATCCCATAAATCGTGAAGAGCATGATCAAATTTGTTTCGATGACAGATACCAGTCACAAACCCTAACTTGTTCCTACCAATCAAGATAAAGCGTAAGGCACGACTCCACATATGGTAGTCAGAAATACCAGCAACGGAAGAACCGAAGTCCTGCTCTGATACCATGTTAATTTGGTGGAAGAAGATTGAAACCCTAGAATCTAACAGAGAGGATTTTGGAAGATAAGACAAAAGGACTCAAGGGATAGTTGGTGAGTGTTCCTTCAATTGGACGCACATCCCCATTAATCCTAGATCTAAATAGGCAACAACCAATTCTTTACAACCCGAAGTAACACGAAGGAACACATTAGTACACAAAGAAAATAATAACAATAAACACAACACTGGGCCGGCCAATAACAACAATAAGGCCTAAAAACAACAAAGCCCAAACTAATAATAAAGACCCCAAAGACACTAGCTTGGGCTGGCCTTTTACGAATGAGAGCATATATATATTATAGAGTGATGCTAAAACATGTGAAAAAACTGTGAAATTTCAATAGAAAATACTTCTAAGTCTACGTGGTAATGCATAACAATATTCTCTTTTTACTTTATGAACAACCATTACTTGACATTTGTCACTTGATAACTTTCTATGAATTTTTCACTAAAAATTTCACAGTTTAAAGATTTACTCTATATTATATCATAATTCCAATTGGATCCTCTCTTACATATTTTATGGTGGAACTGTCACGTCATCTCCTTAATTTCTTATTTATATTATATGTGAGTTTAACGTGTTGCAAAACTTCCCTATTGTGCGTATGTTTTGTTAGACTTCTCTTCTTATTCAACACGCGGTCTAATTATTTCATCAGTGCGTCTTAATTCTTCATTTGTTGGTATTCCCATTTCATCGTGACTGCGTCTCTTCCAAATAGGATTCTCATAGGCGGCACTAAAATTGGATTTTAAAATTTTGACTTCTAAGTTCCGCCGCTAACAATACTTGTAAAAGAGAAAGTGTGGGATTGTGTCGTATAATTCCAGTTCAATGCTCAAATTAGTATAAATCATTATAATTAGTGAGAATCTTAATAAATGAGCATATATATAACTTACTATTTATAGAAGATGTTAGTAGGGTGGGGTGTCAGTGGGAGGCAAATTCTCCGAACTCTGTGGTACACCGCCCACAAAATGTCCCGCGGAAATAGTTACCGCGGTTTACGGGGAAAGTTTGGTATAAAGAACCATAGGGCAAGACAATATATATGTGGAAAATTGTTGTTTCACCCCGAACTTCCGCCCTATGTTTGTATATGTAATTTTAGAAAATTACAGGAGTCATTATGTAATAATAGAACTTAGTGAAAGAAAAAGTTATTGAAATAAGAAGTTAGATTGAATAATAATTTTTCTTCGTATATGTATGATTTCATAATTGTATTTGAATTATAAATGTATGTGCATATATGCCACTTATGAAAAGTAAAAGTTCATTAATACAAAATTTAAAATATTTTTATTTTTAAAAAATAGTGAGGTAGAGCAATGCCCGCGGATATCGCAGCGGGGCATATTTACCAAAAACTCCCGTCTCAAGATTGTTTTGGAGCAAAGTCTCGTGGGGGTGGGGGTGGGGATAGTAATGTCAACATCCACCCCAATCTGCCCCATTGACATCTCTAGATGTTAGCCACCTTTATGGCAGTTCATTCCTTGTTGTGGACGTTTTTTGAAGTGGTGGTGGCGTTTGCTTATTATTAGAAGAAAAATGGTCTCCTTACCTAACCAGCCTAGTAGAATATCTTCTAAGTAACTATATAATGACTAATATGTGCATAATAGAAACTATATTACTATATCATTCCCTATCCATATATTTCTCCATCATTCTAGACTTGCTGTTGAATTCCAATTCAGTTGATTCATCCTTGTCCGAACCTAGTCATGAGCTAATCATGGCTTGGTTCAATTGACCTAACTCTGACCTAGCCCTGGGTTAGGCCTGACCTTGGAGGGGGTCGCCTTGGGTCAATTGGACCCCAACTAGAGTCGGGTCTAGGCCAGGGCTAGGTCAATTGGACCTAGTCCAATTGGGGACAATTTGCACCCAATCGGAATAGGTCCAGTTTACCTAGTTAGGACCTAGCCTTGTTCGGGCTAGGTATAAGTTAATGGCTTTGACAAACTTTATGACTAAATTAAATAAAAAAGAGGATGTATTAGGGGATTAAATTGAAAAAAATAAATAAATATAGAACTACTCATGTGCAAGACACGTCTTATTTAACGGTCAACTGACGGATGCACCAAAAGTATACGAACTGCAAACATATTTCACTAAAAGTCTTAAAAAAAAGTAATTTCATCAAAATCATATTTTAGTCAAACATGTTAGTACCAAAACACCCTTTGATACATTAATATAATATGAGATATATGTAATGTTAAATTACATCACATACTACATTCGTCCAAAATGGGCCGATTTTGTATTGTGCGACATATAGTGGTCATCTTAACTTATGGGGCGATATGAAAATTACACAAAATTTTGGGCCCAAAACAGACGCTGATTACCAAAAAAAAAAAAAAGGTTGACTGACTCAGTCAAGTTGTCCGGTAATGAAAAAATTTGCAACAACATTTTCGTTGACCGTCTCCCAGTCATGTTATTTTATTTTCCTATATGTATATTTCCTAGTAATGAGGACTTAGAGTTAGAGAGCATATTAATACAGAACCAATACATTTGTAGCATATTAATTTTACAGATTGTAGCATAGTCTTATTAAAAGATAGTATTTTTTTATGGACTTTGCTATAATGAAATTTCAAGTGAATTTTCTTGCGAAAGTTATATTTGTTTGTACTTTCACAACAAGTGGGATCCTCTTTGATAATGGGAGCAATTTTTTTCGTTTTATTCCAAATTTAACATTTCTTTCATTACGAACACAAAAATATTAAAGTATTTTATTGTGGTTTTTTTTTTTTTGTAACTCTTTGAAAAAGAATTTTTTTTGGTCTTTCTATCAAATTTAATATGAAAAGATTTTATCAAAAAATAATATGAAAAGATAGTTAATTAAGCTATTCGATTTTTAATGGAGATAAAATTAGTCCTAGTCATAGTCCACGTAGACTAAAGAATCTAAAAACATATATAAACATTTTTTATATTTTTATTAAAAAGTGTATAATGTGTGCTATTTCAATTAAATAAATCAAACCGAAAATTTTAATTAGAGACTCTATCAGTAGTAATTTCTTATATAATATATATAAACTTTTAAAAGTTAAAACAAAATTTAGAAATTTAAGAGCTAATTTTGGTCATAATATATGATAAATATCTCTTTGTATATAAACTAATTTGTTAAGAAATAAATTATATTATGTAACTTAATATTTATGTATATATAGTTTCAAAGATCATTGATAAAGTTATAATAATGAATCTCTTTAAAAATTAAAAGATATAAATCTTGTAGATAATAATCATGGATTGCTGAGCCTTTAGTTTGTTTATTTTTTATTTTTATTATTATTATTATCAAAATCGGTAATACATATTTTAATAATTTAATATAATATGTAGATGACTTTTTAAATTTTGAATCATATTTTTCTTTTAAGTGCATCTTATTATGAATTTCCTGATTCCACCCATATTTGGAAAAATACATGAGTAAATTTCTGATTCCACCCATATTTGCAGTTGGATGGATCTCTAAAATACGTCGTATCAATTTCGAAGAAACCATAGTTCCCCGACTGAGTCAATCGTACAAAATTAACATGCACATATTTTTCTGATTATGACTTGTGGTACCCAAAAGAAAAAAAAATTAAAAAAATAATCATGACTTGACTTAGAGAGTTCGTCATGACTCAAATTAAACTGTTTCCCATATTTCATTTTGTCTGTATCCATAATCGATAATCATATCAATAACAAAGGCAGCGAGACTAGGCAAGGCACAATAATTAGGGGATGATAGATTGAGAGGGACGAGGCGCAACAATAAAAACGGTGACTTTGAGATTTAGAAAGCGAATGAGTGAATACTGAAGAACAATTAACGGTAAGATTTTTAGGATTACGATAAATGAACAACATTGATTATGTGAATGTGAAGAATAAGACACGTGTTTTAACCAACTGTCTCACAAGTTCGAACTTGTGAGTGAACGCGTTTGGCAAGGGAAAATTGACATTTTAATGTACTCACCAAGAGTTGAACCTGGACGCTCTAATACCATGTCAAAATAAGACGCACACCTTAACCAACTGTCCACAAGTCCGAACTTATGAGTGAAGGCGTTAGACACATTCTTATTCATATTTTAACAGATTATATGATAACTGCGAGTGGATAACAACTTGCAAGTTCGGATTTTAGAATAGATAACAGACGAGACAATAGAGCCCTGCACGAAAATGCCATGTATTATACATAATTTATATATATAGCGTCGACGGTTATAATCTTGTGTATGAATTAAATAGTATGGTCATAACTATTACGATGAGACAAAATTCATCACCATAATCGTACCAAACAATAGTTAAACACTTTTTTTTCCAAACGTTATTGTGAGTGTGCAAACATATGATTATTTAATTTTCACAATTGCCGGCCTTACTCAGAATAGTTGTAGACTCACTCGTACCCAACTTACATGTTGACAAGATGAGAAATTATTGCTTGCATCGGTTCTAACATGTGGATGTGCATGTGGTGATCCTTTCTCAAATCAGAATGAGACGCGTGTAAAAGGAGAGAAATTAAGTGTTTGCAGTGACAAATGTCACGTTCTGACTGGTTTAGGAGTACCACCGAGGTAACTTATAATTTCTCCCATTTGATAATCATACTTCAATATAAATAATGGACCAATCGGACTTTAAACTCCACTTAATTCTCTCCATTCAACCACTGATATACGAATAGGAAAAAATATGAATATCATCAAGTTTGCGCTTCAAACCCTCCTTTTCATTTCATTTTCTTCATTCACTACACATACAGCCGAATCAAAATCAACCGCTGATTACTTTCCCTTGGCAAAACCTGGGTGCATAGACACCTGCGGGAACGTTACGGTTCCATTTCCGTTCGGGATCGGCCTAGGATGTTTCTTGGACGAGTGGTACGAGGTTGTGTGCAACGGCACCGGCACAAACACAACCGTTCCGATGCTCAAGAAGGTGGGTGTGGAGGTGCTCAACATTTCACTAACAGTTCCAACTGATCAAGTCAACTACGCTCAAGGCCAGATCACCGTAAACCTCCCGATCACCTACGACTTGACCTCGAACTGTTCGACACCTCCCGGTGCACTAAATAGAGCTGAATTCACCGACTTCACCGGAAGTAACTTCTACTACTCCGATGAGAACTTGTTCCTCTCCGTGGGATGCAACAATAGTGCCTTCCTCCTCAACATCATTGACGCTTCTGTGGGGTACTGTGAATTTTCTATGACGTGAAACTTTTTAATTAAATTGAGATTTAAACTTGCCTTTGTGGAGATCCGAACTTTTTAGACGAACCACTGTAAAAAAAAACCTCGAGGTGATATAGGTAAGTGCATGGTTTTAATCTGTCTACTTCAACGACAGGTGCCAAACCAAGTGCATAGCGGGGAGACCAGAATCGAGGTTTTATGGTGCCTGCCTGACCGGGAACTGTTGTCAGGACAAGATTCGGTCGGTGTTTTTCCAGGCTTTGAACTACAACTTCCAGAAAGACGGTGGAGAAGCAGCTGATTCTTGCAGCTACGCTTTCTTGGCGGATCAGTCGTGGTTGAAGACAAACGTAACCGAGTTGGAGATGGTGAGGACAGTTGGGCACGCTCCGGCGCTGCTGGATTGGGGAGTTTCTAATGATCAGTCAAAGCTCGGGATCGACTTCGGGATGACGACGAGTCGGAATTCGGCTTTCGGTTGTGATGCTGATAACGGGGTATTTACACGATGTTACTGCCGGTATGGATTTCGCGGCAATGCCTACTTAGTAAATGGATGTCAAGGTATGTACATAAGTCTAGTTAATCATGTATTCCTGGTTTGACTTGGCTTTAGTTTTACAATTTTGCCCTCACTTAAGTTCAATAACACCATAATCAATCACCCAACTTAGGGAGAGCAGTTTGGTAAAAACACAATAGAAGACCCATCTTCTGGCAACTAACTGCAGCTTGTTTTGTTGGCCAAATTTTTAGCATCATTCTATAGTTTGGGGGAAAAAAAAAATATTCTATATATGTCTGACGTATTGTAAAAATAAAAGAGTAAATTTTTAAAGTGTGAAATTTTTAGTGAAAATTCTATAAAAAGTTGTCATATGACACATGTTAAGTAATAGTTGTTCACAAAATGGAAAGAGAATGTAATGTTCATTGCCATATGGACTTAGAATTGCTTTCTATTTGAAATTTCACCATTTTTTTCATATGCTCCAGCATCACTCAAAACAAAATACTATATAGATATACCAGGATGAATGCACTGTGGAATGAGATGTAATTGCTCTCAACTTTTTTGTGATGTGCAATTTTTATTATAAATATTGTAATTATGTCAATTTGATTATCTAAAATCGTACATTTCCTCCCCAAATTTTGTATACTAACAATTTGTTTCAAACTCAATTATTACCCTCTGAACATAATTTCTAGCTTCTTCCTACTTGTAATTGTATACCCTTGTTTTGAGAACTAATAACTGCAGTTGTCTTGGATAGATATAAATGAATGTGAAGAAACAAGTATATTCTTCTGTGGTGATGGACGAGAATGCGTTAACAACCGAGGAAGCTATTCCTGCGTGGATAGAAACAGGACCATCAAGTTGGTCTTTATATGTAAGTGTCCACATTCCGGACTGGTTATATGATTTGAATAGTGTTACTAGAAATCATATCTTTCGTGATATGCCTTTTCTTCCGCCACTAAAGGTATAATTAAATTAGTTTTTTAACAGCTGCAATACCACCGTAGGCAAAGTTCAATAGTGGCGGCAGCTCGTGCCAGCTGCTGCTAAAAAACATATTTTACGCGGAAAATGAGTTGTTGATAAAATAAACTTTTAGCTGCGGGAAAACTAACGCTTACGTCCTCTTACAACGGCAGTCCAGTTGCCGTACTAAAAGATACATTTTGTAGTGAGAAATGAGCCGTTGCTAAAATAAGCTTTCCTTTAACAGCGGAGGAAGCTGACACTTAAGTCCCTTTACAGTGGTGGTCTGATTTCCAATGCTAAAAGAGTTATTTTGTGGCGGCTGGAGTCCACTGTAGTTCACTTGAATTAATAACATTATAACCTAAAATATTCCTTTAAAAATGTTAACTGATTATGAATTTTATTATGGTTGTGACGACACAGCTATAGGATCAGTAGTTGGAGGATTCATTCTCCTATTACTAGGACTCTGGTCATACAGAGCCGCTATAGAAAGAAGAAATCAGCTAGAGTTGAAGAAAAAATTCTTCAAACAGAATGGCGGTCTTCTACTCCAGCAACAGTTGTTATCACCTGAAGGCAACGTAGGGAAAGGAAAACTATTCAACTCCAAGGATCTGGAAAAGGCAACTGACAATTTTAACGACGATTGTATACTTGGACAAGGTGGCCAAGGAACGGTTTATAGGGGGATGTTATCAGATGGTACAATCGTTGCCATAAAGAAATCTAAACTGTTGGATGAGGGGAATGTGGAACAATTCATAAATGAAGTTTTTATCCTCTCACAGATCATCCATAGAAATGTGGTCAAGTTATTGGGATGTTGTTTGGAAACTGAAGTTCCTCTGTTGGTATATGAGTTCATTCCTAATGGAACTCTCTACCAATATCTTCATAATCCTGATGGAGAATTTCTCATTTCATGGGAAGTACGGATGCGACTTGCTACTGAAGTTGCAGGAGCTCTTGCGTATCTCCACTCTGCAGCATCTATACCGATATTCCACCGAGACATCAAGACAACAAACATTCTTTTGGATGACAAGTATCGGGCGAAAATAGCAGATTTCGGAACCTCGAAATCAGTTGGACTTGATCAAACTCATGTGACAACATTGGTACAAGGAACATTCGGGTACTTAGATCCTGAGTATTTTCAGTCAAGTCAATTTACCGATAAAAGTGATGTGTATAGTTTTGGAGTTGTGCTTGTTGAGCTCCTCACCGGACAGAAGCCAATCTCTTCCCTCAGAGAAGAAGAAGGAAGGAGTTTGGCAGCATACTTCATGCTCTCAATGGAAGCAAATCAAATATTCGACATCATTGACAACCGAGTGTTGAACCAAGGGAAGAAAGAAGAGATCATAGTAGTTGCCAATCTTGCAAGAAGATGCTTGCATATGAAGGGGAGAAATCGTCCTACAATGAGAGAAGTAGCAATTGAGCTAGAAGGAGTGGTTAAGAGGCCGCAACAACATTACTATAATTATGAGCTCCAAAATGAGTCGGAGGACATAGAGATTGCCGGAATTGAAGCCCATGGTGCCACTTTCAGATCAGCCGGGCAGAATTTAGACGAGAATGTAAGCTCTAAGTGGGATGTTTCTCCATTGTTGTTTACTGATTCATGGTGTGTAGAAGCACAAGTCTAAACTCCATACTTAAATTTTTTTTCTGTTTAGTAAGCTGGAACATCTTTGTTGCTCCTGGAAATAAGCTGGACCAATAATATTTTGCACAGTAGAAATTTGAGTTCCTGTTCTGTATACGTAATCATATGCTACTGTGTCACGTTGTAGGTACATTCGACCTTTGAAATTCACCTGAATCTATGTCAACATAAGAAATTATTAATCCGAAAATTAATACCGAACTGAAGGAGAACAGAGAATCTCTCAACTGATCATGGCAGTTATCCGTTTCCTCCCATCTTCTCTAGTCCTCCACTGCACGGCCAGTTGGTTATCAATTGCAATCTTGAAGTTGAGGCCCAGAAAATTATTAACCAAAAATCGATTATCCAAGAGTTTCTGTCATTGCAAAAGTATCTCAAGCTAGCAAGGAAGAAGAAGAAGAAAAAAAAAAGGCAAGCCTTTAAGTGTTCAGGAATGCTTCATTGACACGATTTTGCTGCTTGTGGATTCATTTTCTAGTTATGTACGTATTAGAATGATATTTGGTTTTCTATTTGTTTTTAGGTCCTAGTTAGTTTCTTTATTTTCTTTTATGTACGTTTAGGTAAATGCTTAAAAAATCAGTTGCTTATAATTTATCAACGTTTTTTTAATTCCGTTATCAATTGTTAATATCGTTTTTATTTTTTGATGCGTCATTTGATGAATATTTGTCATTATAATGTTATATAATATAGTAACAATTTTTTTTTTATATATATTTAGTATTTTGGGGGAAACAAAATATTAATTATTTGTATTTTTTAATTTGTTATTTTATTTTCGGAGTTAGTGCAATTAAAGCAAAATTAATCTGAAATACATTGACATATATTGTGACATTAATTCCGTAGGCAAAGATTTGAGCTGACAAAGTAAAATTTGTCCTTGGCCAAAAGAAAAGGTAAATGTTCACAAGAAATCAATTGTCGACAAATTAGTTACTTTGTCACGTATGTAATTACTAAAAAGAATTTGTCATGACCGATGGATATTGATATAAAATAGTCAAGTATCAAATACCGATCTAATCAACACATTTTAGACAACACGTCAGTTGACAGTTGATGTTGATCCCACGTTAGCAACTTATAAGTGGGGGCATAAAAGTTTAATACATCGCCTGATAATAACAATTAGAGATGCAACAGGACCTTCTCTAGTGCCGCATGTATATTTTATCAAGTGTTGCATATAACGTTACTAATTCATATGAAAATAGTCACGAGGGACCCAAAACACTTTATGAGTGTTCGATTGCCACATCATAATGCTACATGTACTGCTCTTTCATACTCTAGTATAGTAACATGGGCATATGTATATGCATACATGTATGAATGCTTATATCATTATTTTATCTAATATGTTACATCCACATCATGCGTTGTCTTAAGGCATGTTATATAAACCAAGAAGAGGCGACACCTTTCCTTGGCTTGTGGGAATGATATATATACATGTGTGCTACTATCATATTATGACATTCTCATATTTATTTTCACGTGCATTTCTTAATCTAACACATGGGTAATGAGATATACATTTAAAAGACAAGGAGTAATGTGTATTACACATATTAATCTGTCACTAATACACATGATTTAGATATACATGTGTTCGCATACATACAATCCTGCAAGTTATGAAGTCATTTCTGCTCTTGCTCTGTTATCAGTTGATGAAGCGTACCGCTCTTTGACATTAGTGGAAACTTATGGGGATGGAAGTGAAACTGCTTATAATCTATCTACGATCGCTCAAAACCGCATCACGTCGGTCAAAACTGACCAAATCGGTCAATATCAAATTGGTCAAACCGGAGAACCGGTTAAACACCAATCAACCTGGTCAACATCAATTAAATCGGTCGACAGTAGTCAAACCGGGCATAATAGTCAACTGCGGTAAAAAACACTCAACAGATTGTGTGAAACGCCAAAATCAGGGAAGCATCTATACCCTACACTATTTATTGTCTATGGCGTGCTTTGAAAATATCAAATGAGTATGAATTTATATAAATGCATATGTCTATGAAAACTCATAACTAATGATTGTCGAATCTGACATCATATGGACAGGATAAGAAAACAAAGGAGCAAGCCTCCAAAGTTTATATCCAAGTATGCAACGGCCAGATCAAGAGGACATGAGCGTCCAACACACGCACGTTTGTACATCTCTCATTACCCAAATATACCCACAACGATGGGAGGATATATGATTCAATGCACACCCCTAAACTAAAGCCATGAGGGACAATCTGGACAACCGCTACATAGCAGGAAAGTCATCCTCCAAACTTTTACATTATGCATCTTTTTTAGAGAAATCATAATATCTTTACTACATAATTTTTTAGAGCATTTAGTCTTGCCCGAAAAGAATTTTCCACCCAAGCCTAGGTTGCAGGGGAGTAAATGCCAGCACCATAGCTACTTCACTACTTTACCGCACAAATACTAATGCCCTAGCGGCTAGATATACACCATAGTTGCCAAACACTTAGACTTACTGGGAATCTCCAAATTCCGAGTCAAAACTGTGGTGGTCAACACCCAACTTACATACTAAAACGCGGTGGCTAACACCCGACATAAACTAGAGCGGACGCGTCACTACGCCCCTCTTATAACTCAAACTCGGATCTATATCCGGTTATAACTCAAGCTCGGATCTATATCTGATTACAATGATACGCGTAAAGGTTCCCCCCCCCCCTTTACAACTCAAACGAGCACATCGTTCAGGGTCTAACGACCATAACTAACGTGTTACGCTCTAGCACCAACTGTGCATCTTTATACCCAAACTATGATTCATTTTCTGGAAAACATGTCATTCACAAGGACAAACACCCCATATTACATCTCACAGACATGATCCTTCGATCAAGTGCGTAGTTTACTTACAACATGCGGTCATGATCCTTAGATCTGTCGCACAAACGTATAAAACAACAGAAGACCTACCAGGAGCGGCAACCAAACATAAATAGGGAACCATTATCCTTAAAAAAAATTAGAAGTAGCTTCTGGGCACCACCAATGTGATATGCCCAAAGCTCAAAATCTATCAAATGCGCGGGTATATCACTCCTGCTGCTATCGTAACTACAACAACTCTCAGGTGTGCATGTATATCACTTATGCCGCCCTGACTATTCCTATTACGACATCAGGCGCGCAGGTATATCACTCCTGCCGCCCTGACTATTCCTATTGCAACATCAGACGAGTAGGCTCGTAGGTATATCATTCAAGCCGCATATACAAAGGTGCGTAGGTATATCACTCCTACCGCCATTATCTGGTGATCAGGCATATTGCAATATTATAATTCCGCGATCAGGTGCGTAGCTATATCTCTCCTACCGCCATGATCCGGTGATCAGGCTCATTTCCGTATTATATTATGATCATGCGATCAGGTGCGTAGGTATATCACTCCTACCGCTATGATCCGGTAATCCGACTTATTGTCATATTATATTATGATTCCCCGATCAGGCGCGTAGGTATATCACTCCTACAACCGTGGTCATTCGATCAGGCGCGAAGCCATATTATGTTTACAACCATGAACCTCAAAAGTGGCTATCATGTCCACGAAAATCATAAACTGGCTATCATGTCCACGAACTTCAAGGTGGCTATCATGTCCACACATCATAAAGTGGCTATCATGTCCACGAACTTCAAGGTGGCTATCATGTCCACACATCGCAAAGAGAGTAATATTTTACATGAACGGGTTGGTGGACAAACCACCCTTCATAGGTGTCCGTCCAAAGATGCGGTCATCTCTAAACTACTCCAAGAGAGTAATATTTCACATGAACGGGTTGGTGGACAAACCACCCTTCATATGTGTTCATCCAAAGAGGTGGTCACCCCCAAACTACTCCAAGAGAGTAATATAAAGGTCGGTAGACGAACCGCCCTCCATAGTCGATCGTACAAAGAGACGATCGTCCATAAACACTCCGAGTGAGTAAAATAAAGGGTCGGTAGACAAACCACCCTCCATAGTCGATCGTACAAAGAGACGATCCTCCATAAACACTCCAAATTAGTAAAATAAAGGGTTGGTAGACAAACCACCCTCCATAGTCGATCGTACAAAGAGACGATCGTCCATAAACACTCCAAGTGAGTAATATAAGGGTCGGTAGACAAACCGCCCTCCATAGTCGATCGTACAAATAGATAATCGTCCATAAAAACTCCAAGAGAGTAATATAAGGGTCGGTAGACAAACCGCCATCCATAGTCGATCGTACAAAGAGACGATCGTCCATAAAAACCCAAGTGAGTAATATAAGGGTCGGTAGACAAACCGCCCTCATAGTCGATCGTACAAAGAGACGATCGTCCATAAAAACTCCAAGAGAGTAATATAGGGTCGGTAGACAAACCGCCTTCCATAGTCGATCATACAAAAAGACGATCATGCTCCAATAGAGTAATATATTGTAATATGAATGATTTTGTAATGAATGCAGGTTCATTTAACTCAGAGTCTAATGCAAGCAAAACCTCCATCAGCGTCGGGGGCAAATGATGGATATTGATATAAACATATTTATTTGATACCATAATAGGTATTATCTATAAATAGTCTGATGCGATAATGGTCAATCAGCTATTAATATTCAACTACCATAACAGTAATTGTCTAGATATTCTGTTACAATAACGGTCATCGTCAATAAATGGCTATATACCATAATAGTTATTATGTTATTTTATATAAAGAATAATCTGATTAACATTTGATATATATGATAAATTATATACAATAGTGATCTCTCTTTTATATGAACGGTTACTAATTTGACCGTAGGAGAGGGATCGGCGGGGTTCACCCTGGCATTGTCCCATTTTGCAGGTGCGTGCCCGGAATCCGAAGATTGAAGAGCTCGGAGACACCGCGAAAATATATCGATAAATCCAGATTCCAACAATAACGAAAATCATGATGTAGGATTTTTGTCATAATTGTTAATAGTGTGACAAAATTTAAATATATTGTAGCATATTCATCCGTCATAGCCTCATAGGATTTCAAAGTAGTTGTAGTGATCCCAGAATTCTCCTTTTATCTTTTAGAATTTTCGATTTCCTTCTTCATAATATATTATACACCAATTAACAATCAAACCTTAACATGCATAGTTATGAGACATATTTCAATAGTTACTAAATGTGTCATCACAGTAATTTATATTATGAAAGACCTCCTATAACGTAGGAAAATGCCCAACTAAAATTAGGCCGACGCAGGCATATGTATAGACGGATAATTTCAACCACGACATGATGTTAAAACCGCGACCTGCTGTAAAGGTACACTATAAGAAATCTTGATCGTTTGTGAGAGATTTATTTGTGATGAACATATAACCTTATTAGTAAGGTAATTGTGAAAATCTCTTACAAATAATACAACATTCAATTTATTTTAAGAGAATGACTCATAATAAAAAACTTGGTTAGAAACTTCCTTGAAAATCACTTACAAAATGTTGAGTTTTGTAAGAAAACTCCTTCAAAACATAATAAATCCCTAAAAAATGCATATAATATGTGAGACATTTGATTCTCTTAAAAACAATATCGACACAAATTACCAATTTTGTTGTAGTGGTATAAAAACCAAATCTGTTTTGCTTTCGGAACCAATAGTTGAAACTCTCGACCTAAAGTTAGGTCAACCTAATCTTAGCTTTTGGCTGATTTATGCAGAAAGGAATGGACCATGTTGTCTGATGGATAAATGTCCAATTCGGGTTCGTATTTACGCTTCGGACCTCGCAAACACGCCAAAAATTACATCTCGTCTCAAAAAAACGTCCCCCGAGGGTCAAAACGGTCCGGAAACGCATTTACGCGTGACCGGACCGGACATCCGGATTGCGGTGCAATCCGGAGGTCCGGATTGCACTTGCAATCCGGACCTCCGGGTTGCCGCAACCCGGATGACCGGGTTGCAGCAACCCGGACGTCCGGGTTGCAAGCAATCCGGACGTCCGGATTGCTTGCAATCCGGACATCCGGATTGCAGCAATCCGGTCCGGATTGCATGCAATCCGGAGGTCCGGATTGTGCAATCCGGATCTCCGGATTGTGCAATCCGGACCTCCGGATTGCGCAATCCGGAGGTCCGGATCGCACGGCAACCCGGACCTCGTCGAATCGCCCAATTTCGACGAGGTCCGGGTTCCGCCACGGGTATTGCGCGATTGTCGAATCCGCGATTACCGTGTCCGCGATCGCCGTTACGTATAGAGAAGTCAAGATCATGCATTACCAATAGGGATGACGGTTCCCGTTTGTCTTCTTGAACCGTCGTCGAACCGCTCTAAAACCGGGTCCGGTCTCAAGGAAGCCTATAAATAGGAAACCTTGGCCACCCATTTTCACTCACTCTCTCATTTGCCCAACTTTGGTATTTTGAGCTCTGACTTCTCTCTAGAACTTTCTCTCTCTAGAAAATTACCCTTTTGCCACTATAGTAACTTAAGCATCGGAGAGGGCTCCGCTAGCACCACCCCCCCTCTCCGTGCTAGCATTGGTCCCTTGCGCAGGATCCGACGCTCGAGACACAGAGTCAACGGGTCACAGCCTTGCCGGGTCACAACCTCCAACAGAAGGGTTCTAACCCGCACAACCTCAGACGCGTTCTAGTGACCCGAGTCGTCCCGGACGCAACATTGGCGCCGTCTGCACGATTCGAACAAAAAGCTACAGAAACCATGGCAGGTGATCACAACCCTCCAGAGGAGGTCAAAAACCCGAGAAAAAGGCCCGGGCGCCCCAGGAAGTCACCGACGAACAAAAAGGCGGGATGCCAAGCTCCAGCTGGGAGCCAGTCGGGACCCTCCCACGTCCCAAGAGCTACTTCCGTAGCTTCATCCATACCAACCGACACTGTGCCCAACGCACAATACAAAGAGCCAAAAGACAAACACCACGCGTATCCGCCCGGTTTTGAGCCACAAACACATGGAGAAGAGTCTCAGACAGAAATTCCTCAGGATGAGCAGAGAGCGGGGGCACACCCGATGCCCACCATTACTCCAGCAATGATGGCTGCGCTGGAAGAGTTATTTGCACTCCGCGAGTATCTCAAGAACCAGGGATATGAAGCTCAGCCACCTCCAAGCAACCAGCAGTATACTGCACCAGCATGGGAAACGTCGCAAGACACCATACGCAATGGCAATCCCTTCCAAGCTGGGAATCAACAAACAAGATATGAACCAGTACGGTCATATACTCCTTTCCAAGGAGCACAGCAATGGAGGAACGAAAGGCAACCCCCATTTTATCACTCGCAGCAACCAGCAAGAGACGATCCTTATCAAGCCACAAGTAGGGATCAGTCTGACTTCTATCAGCCAAAACCTTCAACAGGTTATGCTGAACCAGCAAAGGGATTTACAGCAGCAATGTTGGAGGAGCTGGTAGAAAAGAAAATGAAAGAGGCAAAGATGAAGGGCATGCATGCTCTCGAGGAAAGGGCATCACATCCATTTGCTGACCACCTAGTAGACAGTCGCGTCCCAGACGCACTGTATCGAATAGGAGGCGACTCCTACCGGGGAAAAGGGGACCCAATTGAACACGTGCAAAAGCACGAGGCCTCCCTGCTGGGCAGAACAAAGAACCCGCATCATTTCGCAATGACGTTTTCACAAACTCTTGCCGGATCTGCAGCACACTGGTTCTTCTCACTACCTTGTGGGAGCATCACTTCATGGGCAGATCTAAAGGCCAAATTCATCCAGCGATTCTTGGGCGAGCGCACACTGTTGAAAGGGGCCAACGCCCTGGACGATGTCCAACAGCAGAATGAGGAGTCCCTTGCAGACTATTACGTCCGCTTTAATCAGAACATTTCAGACATTCAAGGAAACCTGACCGAAGGAGAAATTGTTCGGGCTTTCATCCGAAATCTTGGCCGAAGAAGCAACGCCTTAGCAGAAAAGATGGCCAAGCGTCCGGCGGAGTCAATGGAAGAACTGGCCGCGAGAGTAAAGGAATATATAGACCTGGAGAGATTCAGAAGCCAGAATAAAGCGAAAATTGCCGCAGCTAAGGCGAAAGACACTCCAAAACAATACCAGCCAAAGCCTCATCTAGGCAACCAAGGAAAACATTGGCAGCCTCAGCCAAAAAGACCTTTCCAAGGGGATTTGCAGAAGACTAAAGAAATAAATCTCGCCGATTGCATCCCTCTGAACGCCCCGCTGTCGGTGATTTTGAGAGAGATGAAAAACGCAAACATGTGGAGGGAGCCAAACAATTTCCGGAAAGGCCCACTGGGAAAAGACACAGAAAAGTGGTGTGAAAACCACGAAGTCTTCGGCCATGAAACTGACAGCTGCGTCAGTCTTCGATTTCGAGTTAATAACTTCGTCCTCAAGGGCGAGTTAAAGCAATTTGTGGACCAAGGCAACAGCCCCTCAAAAAAGACTCAACCAGAGTCGTCAAGAAGATCAAACAAAGGAAAGGAGAAAGCCCATGACAACCCTCCGCCAGCCAAGCGAGGAGTAATAAATGTCATACATGGAGGGCCGGCCGCCGGAGGACACATATCCAATGCCCGGGACGTCTATGCATCCCAAGCAGCAACACTGCCAAAATACGGAAAGCGCAAACAGCCCGAACAAGAAGATGTAGTCATCCAATTCTCTAGGGAGGACTTGAAGCACATCGTTTATCCCCACGATGATGCTTTAGTCATTACCATGGACGTTGACGGGTACGATGTAAAAAGAATTCTGGTGGATGGCGGAAGTTCTGCTGACATTCTACATATCAGAGTTCTGGAGCAACTAGGGAAGTCAGTCAGGGACTTGTCTCCAGGTACTTTCTCATTAGTTAGCTTCGCGGGAGCAGCTACACAACCATTGGGCACAATTACACTTCCGGTCGTCCTTGGCCAGGGATGGAAAGCATTGCATATCAACGTCACTTTTGTAGTGGTAGAATCCCTCGGAGCCTATAACGGAATCTTGGGACGAACGACGATCAATCCCTATGTGATCGTGCCTTCCACCGTCCACCAAAAGATGAAGTTCCCGACAGAGCATGGAATCGGAGAAGTGCTGGGCGATCAAATAACCGCAAGGCGCTGTTACGTTAACGCCTTGAGAGCAAAGCACCAATATCATGTGGCCATGGTAAACTCCTTCAAGCGGCAGAAAGTGTTTGACGAAAGAAAGAAGCAACCAGTGGAACAAGCCATTACAATCTGGAAACCACAAGAAAATTTCCAGTTATCACCATGGCAACAGATTTGGCTCGTTCAGCAGGGAGAAGACGAGCCAATCTGGGAATACTTCATCAAGTTTGCCTCCAACGCCGCAACCGCGAAAGCATCAAGAGAAGATGTGATAAGTGTGTTCTATGCAAATATGAACGCCAAGTCTTTCCTTCTCTTCGGACGAACTCACGGATGGAAAACAACAAAAACAATGGCAGACCTAAAGGAAAAGCTCGAGACAGCAGTCTCCTGCGAGCAGGAACTGAGGTGGGGTACACCCCTCAGTTGGGACAAAGGCGCTCAAGCCGAAATGCACAAGCAGAAGGACTCAAGCATTGTTATGGACAACATCTTCACACCACTCAACACGGTGGCCGAAGACATTTACGTCCACCTGCTAGAAAACAAGCTCCCAAGTCCACTTGCCCCAGAGACAGCATTCTTGGGCAACAATATCACAGAATGGTGCAAGTACCATAAAACTTGGGGACACAACACAAACATGTGCCCACCATTAAACTGGGAAATCGAAGAATGCATCACGCTAGGTGCACTGAGGCGATTTGTTGCATCAAACTACGCGACATCGTCATCAAGTCAGCCATGACAAAAACGGGAGAAACAACTATCCTCTAGTTTACTTTGCACTTCTCTACTTTCTAGTATAATCAATGTAAATACGAGCAAGTATTTAATAAAACCAATCTACGTTTGTAGGTACATACTTATCTCTTGAACGCTGTTTTTTGGATTAAACACGAAGCAACAAAACTACGCGCATACTATCTACTTCAATAATCCAAGAAACTATCCATGTGCAAGAAAAATCTATTACACGTTATGAGAACGCTTATCAACACCAACATATCTATTGTCTACATCAACAAGGAGTTTATTTCTCCATTCATAACATAGGCATCTACCTCTAGAAGGACGTCAACTACAAGCAATGTCTCGAATTAACACCAAGACCTATTATTAAAATGACGGCTATTCAGGACGTCAACTAAGTACAACACTTTGGAATAACGCCAAGGCTTATCATCAAAATAACATGTTGGGGTAACCTCTTTTCTAAAAAGACAATCCCCATGTTTACTTATCTTAATGACATGCTGGGACATCCCTGGTTAGAAGCAAATCCCCATGTCCATAGCCATCCCCTGGTTAGAACAGGATGGGCATACGGGGCTGATCACCCCTCAAGTGACGAAGGTTCTCTGTTTAGACAACCACCTCACGCCTATGAGTATATCCTGTTTAGGATTCACTCTATATGTGTATATCCTGTTTAGGATTCACTCTATATGTGTATATCCTGTTTAGGATTCACTCTATATGTGTATATCCTGTTTAGGATTCACTCTATATGTGTATATCCTGTTTAGGATTCACTCTATATGTGTATATCCTGTTTAGGATTCACTCTGTATGTGTATATCCTGTTTAGGATTCACTCTATATGTGTATATCCTGTTTAGGATTCACTCTATATGTGTATATCCTGTTTAGGATTCACTCTGTATGTGTATATCCTGTTTAGGATTCACTCTATATGTGTATATCCTGTTTAGGATTCACTCTATATGCGTATATCCTGTTTAGGATTCGCTCTATGCGTGTATATCCTATTTAGGGTTCACTCTTTATAAGCGGAAGTCCTCTTACTAAGACGACAATCCCGCTCTACAAAATTCCAAAACCGTGATGTGTGATTCCTGGACGCAGAAAACACACATCACATTTCATACTCTCAAAAAAGTGCTACATGGTCCCTGGACGCAGAAATCATGTATCACAAACATTTTTCCCAAACATTTTGCCAAATTATTTACAAAATGATTCATATATCAAACTCATTTATAAAAATTTTATCTACACGATTGTTGGGGTGTAATATGGTCAATGTCAAAATATTTTTTCCTAAATATATTACCAACACGCTTTTTAAGGTTTGCAAAATTCCTTCCCAAATACTATACATTTTTAACGTATGCTTCCCCAACACGGGATGATACACGCTGGCAGGTGCGCACCCTGTTTAAAACTCATAAAACATACAAGTCGAGTCTTGTACAACGTCGCCTTAGAGTGGAACTAAGAGACGGTATAAACTATGTATCTTGCTTAGCCAAGATTACACCCATCAAATAGTATTTTCATGTATGCCTCCCCAGCGCGGGTCGATACATGCTGGCAGGCCAAAACATATATAGCAACAAGCTATTCAAGAAAGAAAGGCAGCATGCGTAATGCATCATGCAACAAATCAGGATAACTTCTCGACTTATCAATCAGGAGGTGGCTATCAGTCACACCTGCGGGGACTATGTCTACGCTACTAGTCATCCACATTCAGCAAACACAGTAAGTGATAACGGTATGAAATATTACTAACAAGTTATCATGCAAATTATTATGTTTAAAACAGGTTCATACGACATAGTTCCAAGCAAACAAATCTCTAAAACATAGAAGCCGGGGGGCAAAGTTGACTTACATATGAGTTCAACAGCGTCGAAAAAACGACACAAATCAAAGAAGTCCATCATCCCTGTCAGGGCTAAGTGGAACAGGCAAATGCTGCACACTAGTGCCGCCACCATCTTCTCCAAACAAAAACGCAAAGTCAGATGTTGCAGCATCTAGTCGACGAAGCTCGGCCACTTGCCTAACAGCAGACTCCGCATATGGCCCCAACCCGTCAAAGGGAAAGCCAGGAGCAAGAATGTTCACTCTACGAATAAAATCTTCAGCAAACTCGCTAAGCATAGGAGTGGCCTTCGCTATAGCAGCAGTAGTAACTGCGCTATCAAATCCAGGAGTAGAGGAGAACTTGCTAAGTCCTTCTTCAATTCCAGCCTTCATCTCTACCTCTCGAACCTCCCGGCAGGCAACCTTGTGTTTGCCTACGTTATCCGAAATCACCTTCTCAATGGCGGCATTCTCGGATTCAAGCTGAATAACGCTGGCATGATCAGCCTCATAACGAGCATCAAAATCCGTCTTCTTCAATGAAAGACGACGCACTTCATTTTTGACCTCCTGAAGCTCTTTGGACAAAGCGGCAGCTCTGTCAGCAATGGCACGGTTCTCCTGAACAAGCTCTAACATAAAAGAGGCCATATGTACCATGTCGGAAACAACCTGAGAATAAACATACAATAAACATATATATTCGGGGGCAACGAACACAGAAAAGGCAAATAAAGAGATACTCACCGGAGCAAATCCAGACAGTGACCTCTCAACAAATGTCCGCGCCTCCTCATCGCTCGAGGGCCAGACAACTCGATCTCCAGGAGGAATGGAGCGTCGAAGAACACGCACGCCAATTTCAGGCATGCTCATCTGGGAATCCTTAGGAAAAGTAACACCTCCCGCCACGTATGGCATCCACTTACCATCTGAAATATCTCCATCCAAAGGACGAAGCAAATCTGCACGCCCAAGTGGTGGGATCGCTACATGGAAAACAGACAGCGTAATACAAAAACTAAGTATAAAGCATAAAAGGATATAAAACAAAATGTTCAGCTTATACCAGAAGGACGAGAACGCTCCACCGCGGACCGCTCCTTCGAGCGGGGGGCAGCCAACACATCCTCGCTACTACCAATCCCCTTCCCTTTATGGCAGGAAGGAGTCGGGGCGGTCGCAGTAGTCTTCGGACGCTTTGAACCACTCGAAGAACGCGTCCCAACGGTGGACCGTTTAGAAGAATCTGGCGCAGCAACGACGCGATCAGTGACTAGCGCTGTACGACCTGCAAATAACAAAAAGTTACAACCCGATCAACAAAATAAAAGATTGCTCCTTCAGGAAGCTATCTACCTGCACCACGTCCAGAAGTCGCTGATACTCCAGAAACGAGAGGGGTAACAATCCTCCCGCTAGAAGCAATCTTACGAGCGGCAGCCGTCTGCAAAGACGAGCTTTTTCCGTCAAACCAACCTACAGTACAACACGGAAAAAGTTATAAAAATGATCAAACATACCGAAGCTGCAGAAGGGAGCACATGGATCCCTGCATCAATCAATTCTTGATCAGACGCACGCAGTGAGCAAGTGAAGCTACGCGATTGTTGACAACGGTATATCTGCTTTATCACTTCTTTATCCGACAGTGAAAGCTCCCGAAAAGTAGGTGCAGGATCAAACTTCTGAATATACTCAATGTCCCAAGTCGTCCCCGCATCATGAACAAAGAAATAATGATGCTTCCAGTGATCAGCAGACCGATCCGCAGTAGCGACCAGTCGATAGCTAGGATCCCACTTGGCTTCTCCAAGCCCAAGTTCTTCAAAACCGTCACCTTGTAAGTTCGGCCAACGAACTCTCACGCCACACAAACCCGCTGAATCTGAACTCCTAAGCTGATAAAAACAGCGAAAGAGAGTGCGAGAGTAACACCAGGACTGCTGATGAAGCAACACTCGGAAGCAGGTCCATACTCGAATCCCATTAGGCGTAAGATCTAAAGGGGAAATTCCATAACCACTACAAAGTTCAACCAAATCAGAGCAGTACGGAAACCGCAAACCCTCCCTAACGTGTGATGTGTACACGACAGATAAATCCGCGGGTGGAGGAGTAGCATCCCCTAGACTACTATCAGGAAGTACCTCGAAAGGGTAAAAGGCTTCGGTGCAAGCATCAAGCCCTGAAGCGCTAGCGTACAAAGTGAACAAGGATCTATCCAGGCGGTTAGTATGAAACCCAACCAATGCCTCAATCTCTCCAGGAGAAGATACCCCACCAGCTACACCCCCGTCAGTATCCAAAACACTAACTCCCGGTAAAACCGGACCAACGTCCAAATCATCCTCTATATCGGAAGTAAAGGGAGTCTGCGATAAAGGGGTAACAGACTTACTCATTATACCAACACGTCCAAAAGGAAGGCAGCTCCACAAGGAATTTCTGCAACCTCACAACCTGTAAAGAAACAATCAACGTCAATGCGCGTATCGGCATTAACGCATGCATCATCTTCACACGTCGACAAGAAGAAAATATTTTCTAAGTGTTTCCATGTACGTACATACATGTCGACAAGGCTGCTCGTCGACAAGAAGAAAATATTCTCTAAGTGTTTCCACGTACGTACGTACATGTCGACAAGACTGCTCGTCGACAAGAATAAAATATTTTCTAAGTGTTTCCATGTACATACGTACATGACGACAAGGCTACGCGTCAACAAGGGGAAAAATATCCTCTAAGTATTTTCATGAACACACACATACACATCAACAAAGCTCATACGACATCATCTATGGTAACGAACATTAAATATTATAAAGATTATTTTCTAAGTGTTTTAGCATATTTGCAGGCAATAATCAATGATACAAACATCAACGCGCGTATCAACATCGATGGACATTATGTCCGAACGGAGAATCCTATCCCAATCATCCGCAAAAGCGAAAATCGTCTAAGTTATGAACTAACAATGATAATCATGGCAATCAATCAGCGATTATTCAACATGCAAGCACCAACAAGTAGCTCTATACGGCAGCGACAAAAAAAAAAAAAATAACTTAGACAAACGACGATCCGGCGACGCCACAAACTCAGGCCGAAGCTTCTTTTTAAAATTGGGGTTTTTAAATTACCTCAAAGCAGGATGAAAGATATCACAATGGATTCCTCTCGTCGAGACGATTTCGGGAAGGTAAGGCTCGAAGTGAGGCGAGGTCGGGAAGGCGGCGCGTGGGGCCCACGCTCCGGCGGAACTCCTCCACTCTCGGCGGCGCGTGAGGGCGCGTGTGACGTCCCCTGAAGAATCCAAAGGTGCCGTTGGAATCGTCGCGACGAAACGAGTCGATTGGTGGTGTCAATTTCCAGAAACGAGCAAAAAATTAGACTCAAAACTATCAAAACGTATTTAAGCTCCACGACGGCAAAGAAACCTTGAGCACAAAGATAATTCCGGGAAAGGAGAAGTAAATTACCTGCAAGTGGGCTGAAATTAGAAGCTCCCAAGGTGTGGGAGAGATAAGTGAGAATATGAGTGTTTATTAATCCCTAAGAAGATGCTTTGGGGATAAGGATTGAGGATTAGCTCGTCTACACACAAGACTAAAAGCCTTATGGTACACTCTAACCTCTCCTCTCAAGATATTTACTCTCATACATATATATCTTGACATCATTCGCACGTCACGCTCGCATGATTCATGATTAGAAAATCACTTAGCCATTTTAGAAACATACAATTTATATTTTCTTGCATTACGTATTTACGATCTTGCCACATCCATTATACTTGCATACATGTTGATAGATGCACTCCCACACAAATGCATTACTGTTTACTCGCGTCCCCGACGATGATCATATTCATACATATGTATTTCCCATCGCACTAACCATAGTGACAGGAAATGAAGTCGTTCGGCCAAAAAATCAAGCGACGGACGGAATCAAGATGTCTGCACCCGATCGTCGATCAAAATCGAAAGGTTAGCGTCAGACTCAAATTGGACAAGTATCCTAACTTAAAATAGAGTCAAGAAAGGTTTTAAACCGTTTCTTGACTCGGGGGCAAGTGATGGATAAATGTCCAATTCGGGTTCGTATTTACGCTTCGGACCTCGCAAACACGCCAAAAATTACATCTCGTCTCAAAAAACGTCCCCCGAGGGTCAAAACGGTCCGGAAACGCATTTACGCGTGACCGGACCGGAGGTCCGGATTGCACTTGCAATCCGGACCTCCGGGTTGCCGCAACCCGGATGACCGGGTTGCAGCAACCCGGACGTCCGGGTTGCAAGCAATCCGGACGTCCGGATTGCTTGCAATCCGGACATCCGGATTGCATGCAATCCGGAGGTCCGGATTGTGCAATCCGGATCTCCGGATTGTGCAATCCGGACCTCCGGATTGCGCAATCCGGAGGTCCGGATCGCACGGCAACCCGGACCTCGTCGAATCGCCCAATTTCGACGAGGTCCGGGTTCCGCCACGGGTATTGCGCGATTGTCGAATCCGCGATTACCGTGTCCGCGATCGCCGTTACGTATAGAGAAGTCAAGATCATGCATTACCAATAGGGATGACGGTTCCCGTTTGTCTTCTTGAACCGTCGTCGAACCGCTCTAAAACCGGGTCCGGTCTCAAGGAAGCCTATAAATAGGAAACCTTGGCCACCCATTTTCACTCACTCTCTCATTTGCCCAACTTTGGTATTTTGAGCTCTGACTTCTCTCTAGAACTTTCTCTCTCTAGAAAATTACCCTTTTGCCACTATAGTAACTTAAGCATCGGAGAGGGCTCCGCTAGCACCACCCCCCCTCTCCGTGCTAGCATTGGTCCCTTGCGCAGGATCCGACGCTCGAGACACAGAGTCAACGGGTCACAGCCTTGCCGGGTCACAACCTCCAACAGAAGGGTTCTAACCCGCACAACCTCAGACGCGTTCTAGTGACCCGAGTCGTCCCGGACGCAACATTGTCGAATTTCATTCTCAAACAGTTAGTTAGTTGATCAGAAATGAACTATACGTTCAATGCCGGTTGCAGAGACATTGTGTATGGCATTTACTACGAGGCAACGTCCTTCATTAATGTGGACAGCTCAAGGACAAGGAGTACAAATATATAATAAATAAAAGATATATATATATTCTACAAATTAGTACAAATAACTAGATAATAAGAAGAATTAAACTATACTACCAAATAAATGTCAATTTGAGTAGATATAAAAATAGGTTTCTTTATTGGGGTTCTTAATTGAGATTAATCATTCCAATTATTGGATGAGAAGAGCCCTCAAAAGGTTAAGTAACTACTTGATTATTAAATAATACTCTAAAGAAATGTAATTATCTTAGATTACAACAAATGATACGTGACGAAATCATTTGATTTTGAGCTTTAAAATTTAATTTAAGAATTTCTAACCTAAAATTGTGTACGTAGGATTGTATTATATAGCATAACATATTTACACTAAAATCTTATCATATGACTTTTTACTGCAAAATTTGTTTGCATTTTTACCTCAATTACTGACTTTGTGTACCAGTGGATAAGGCGTTGATATTTTCACCTCAAAACTCGAATTCTTTGCCTAATAGATAAGACGCTGGTTTTGGAAACAAGAGATTCTTTGTTCGATCCCAAGCAAAGTTGTTGAGTTTTTACATTAAAACATTATTTAATATATTAATTATTTACGTTAAGCTTTTATCAAAGTAGAAAACTAAATAGGAAATTTTGGTAATGTTTACACCTCAATTACTGACTTTATGTAACAGTGGATAAGGTGTTGGTGTTTTCACCTCAACTTCCGAATTCGTTACCCAATCGTATAACTTAAACTATAAAATATAATATATTATTGAATAGATTAATTTTTTATACTAAGTTTTTGTCATATGACTTTTTACTGCAAAATTTATTAGCATTTTCACATCAATTACCGAATTTTGTACCAATGGATAAGGCGTTGGTGTGTTTACCTTAACTAACGAATCCGTTGCCCAATAGATAAGATGCTGATTTTTTATTCTAGGTATTCTTGGTTCGATCCTCAACAAAGTTGTTGAGTTTTTACAGTAAATAATAAATATTAACGAATATTGATTATTTAGCTTAAGTATTTATCACAGGAGAAAACTCGATTGTAAATTTTGTAAGCATTTCAACCTTAATAATCGCTGACTTTATGGCCCAATGGAAAATGCACTAGTCTACAAAATTTTAGATTTTGTGTTCAATCCCTGGTTAAGTCGTATAGTTTTTACGATAAAATATTAATGAATAGATTAATTATTTTCACTAATTTTTTATCAGATGACTTTTTACTACAAATTTTGTTAGAATTTTGATCTGAAACACCGACTTTGTGGCCCAATGGATAAGGCGCTGGTCTACGAAACCAGAGATTTTGGGTTCGATCCCCAGCAAAGTCGTATAGTTTAAACGATAAAATATAATATATTATCGAATAGATTGATATTTTACACCCAGCAAAGTCGTATAGTAATATATTATCGAATAGATTGATATTTTACACTAAGTTATTGTCATATGAATTTTTACTGCAAAATTTGTTAGCATTTTCACCTCAATTACCGACTTTTATATCAATGGATCAGACATTGGTATGTTTTCCTCAACTACCGAAATTGTTGCCCATTAAATAGTTTTTTATTCCTGAGATTCTTGGTTCGATTATCAACAAAATTGTTGAGTTTTTACGGTAAATATTATCGAATATATTGATTATTTACCTTAAGTATATATCAAAGTAGAAAACTCAACTGTAAATTTTGTAAGCATTTCAACCTTAATAATCACTGACTTTATGGCCCAATGGAAAATCCACTAGTCTACAAAACCCGAGATTCTGCATTCGATCATCAGCTAAGTCGTTTAGTCTTTACGATAAAATATTATCAAATAGATTAATTATTTACACTAATTTTTCATCATATGAATTTTTACTGCAAATTTTGTTAGTAGTTAAATCTCAATAACCGACTTTGTGGCCCAATGGATAAGGCGCTGGTCTACGAAACCAGAGATTCTGGGTTCGATCCCCAGCAAAGTCGCATACTTTAAATGGTAAAATATTATTGAATGGATTGATTATTCACACTAAAATCTTAGCAAGGTGTTGGTATTTTCACATCAAAACTTGATTTCTTAGCCTAATAGATAAAACGCTGGCTTTGGAAACAATAGATTCTTTGTTCGATTCCCAACAAAACTGTTAGAGTTTTTACAAAACATTATTTAATATATTAATTATTTACCTTAAGTTTTTATCACAGTATAAAACTAAATTGGAAATTGTGTTAATATTTTCATCTTAATTACTGACTTTGTGTACCAGTGGATAAGGCGTTGGTGTTTTCACCTCAATTTCCGAATTCGTTGCCCAGTCGTATAACTTAAACTATAAAATATAATATATTATCAAATAAATTATTTTTTTATACTAAGTTTTTGTCATATGACTTTTTACTGCAAAATTTATTAGCATTTTCACCTCAACTACCGAATTCGTACCCAATAGATAAGATGCTGGTTTTTTATTCCAGGTATTCTTGGTTCGATCCTCAACAAATTTGTGAGTTTTTACAGTAAATATTATCGAATATATTGATTATTTACCTTAAGTATTTATCACAGGAGAAAACTCAATTGTAAATTTTGTAAGCATTTCAACCTTAAGAATCATTGTCTATATGACCTAATGGAAAATGCACTAGTCTACAAAATTCGAGATTTTGTGTTCGATCCCCAGTTAAGTCATATAGTTTTTACGATAAAATATTAATGAATAGAAGAATTATTTTCACTAATTTTTTATCATATGACTTTTTACTACAAATTTTGTTAGAATTTTGATCTAAATCACCAATTTTGTGGCCCAATGGATAAGGCGCTGGTCTACGAAACCAGAGATTTTGGGTTCGATACCCAGAAAAATCGTATAGTTTAAACGATAAAATATAATATGTTATCGAATATATTGATATTTTACACTTTGTCATATGAATTTTTACTGCAAGATTTGTTAGCATTTTCACCTCAATTACCGACTTGTATACCAATGGATAAGACGTTGGTATGTTATCCTCAACTACCGATATTGTTGCCCTTTAAATAGGATGCTGGTTTTTTATTCCTAAGATTCTTGGTTCGATTATCAACAAAATTGTTGAGTTTTTACAGTAAATATTATCGAATATATTGATTATTTAACTTAAGTACTTATCAAAGTAGAAAACTCAATTGTAAATTTTGTAAGCATTTCAACCTTAATAATCACTAACTTTATGGCCCAATGGAAAAGGCACTAGTCTACAAAACCCGAGATTCTGCATTCGATCCCCAGCTAGGGGTGGCAACGGGTCACGGGTAATCCGTGACCCGCGGGGCCCCGCCCCGATTTTGACCCATTGACCCGCGATCTGTGACCCGTGGGGCGGGTACGGTTTTGGGGTCGCCCCGCCCCGCCCCGTATATGGATAATTTATATATATATATATTACACGTATTTATATAAAACTATATAGGTAATATAATACATAGTTAAAATAATTAGGATTTGTGACTAGTATTTGGATTTGAAGTTAAATTTATTATTTGTGATTTAAATTTTAAATTGAATTTGTATATGGTAAATATAGAATTTAGGGTTTAAATTGCAAATAATATATTATGTACCACTAATTGGTGACCCGTGGGTCGACCCGCCCCGCCCCGCGAACTGTGTGGGGCGGGTACGGATCGACCATCTCGACCCGCGGGGCGGGGACGGGGCAAGCGATACCCGCCCCGCCCCGTTGACAACCCTATCCCCAGCTAAGTCGTTTAGTCTTTACGATAAAATATTATCGAATAGATTAATTATTTACACTAGTTTTTTATCAGATGACTTTTTACTGCAAATTTTGTTAGCATTTAAATCTCAAAAAATGACTTTGTGGCCCAATGGATAAGGCGCTGGTCTACGAAACCAGAGATTCTGGGTTCGATCCCCAGCAAAGTCGTATAGTTTATACGGTAAAATATTATTGAATGGATTGCTGACTTTGTTTACCAGTGGATAAGGTGTTAGTATTTTCACATCAAAATTCGAATTCTTTGTCAAATAGATAAGACGTTTGTTTTGGAAACAAGAGATTCTTTGTTCGATCCCCAACAAAATTTTTGAGTTTTTACTTTAAAAAATTATTTAATATATTAATTATTTACCTTATGTTTTTATCACAGTAGAAAACTAAATTGGAAATTTTGTTAATATTTTCACCTCAATTACTGACTTTGTGTACCAGCGGATAAGGCGTTGATGTTTTCACCTCAATTTCCGAATTTGTTGCCCAATCGTATAATTTAAACTATAAACTATTTTACTGCAAAATTTGTTTGCATGTTCACCTCAATTACTGATTTTGTTCACCAGTGGATAAGGTGTTGGTATTTTCACATCAAAAATTCGAATTCTTTTCCAAATAGATAAGACGTTGGTTTTGGAAACAAGAGATTCTTTGTTCGATCCCCAACAAAATTGTTAAGTTTTTACATTAAAAAATTATTTAATATATTAATTATTTACCTTAAGTTTTTATCACAATAGAAAACTAAACTGGAAATTTTGTTAATATTTTCACCTCAATTACGTACTTTGTGTACCAGTGGATAAGGCGTTGATGTTTTCACCTCAATTTCCGAATTCGTTGCCCAGTCGTATAATTTAAACTATAAACTATAATATATTATCAAATAGATTAATTTTTTGTACTAAGTTTTTGTCATATGACTTTTTACTGCAAAATTTATTAGCATTTTCACCTCAATTATCGAATTTTGTACCAATGGATAAGGCGTTGGTGCGTTTACCTTAACTACCGAAGTCGTTGCCCAATAGATAAGATGCTGGTTTTTTATTACAGGTATTCTTGGTTCGATCATCAACAAATTTGTGAGTTTTTACAGTAAATATTATCAATTATATTGATTATATTTACCTTAAGTATTTATCACAGGAGAAAACTCAATAGTAAATTTTGTAAGCATTTCAACCTTAATAATTATTGACTTTATGGCCCAATGGAAAAGACACTAGTCTACAAAATTCGAGATTCTGTGTTCGATCCCTAGTTAAGTTGTATAGTTTTTACGATAAAATATTAACGAATAGATTATTTTATTTTCACTATTTTTTTATTAGATGACATTTTACTACAAAATTTGTTAGAGTTTTGATCTAAATCATCGACTTTGTGGCCCAATGGATAAGGCGCTGGTATACGAAATTAGAGATTTTGGGTTCGATACCCAGCAAAGTTGTACATTTTAAATGATAAAATATAATATGTTATCGAATAGATTGATATTTTACACTAAGTTTTTGTCATATGAATTTTTACTGCAAAATTTGTTAGCATTTTCACCTCAATTACCGACTTTTATACCAATGGATAAGAAGTTGGTATGTTATCCTCAACTACCGATATTGTTGCCCATTAAATAGAATGCTGGTTTTTTATTCCTTAGATTCTTGGTTCGATTATCAACAAATTTTTTGAGTTTTTACAGTAAATATTATCGAATATATTGATTATTTACCTTAAGTATTTATCAAAGTAGAAAACTCAACTGTAAGCATTTCAACCTTAATAATCACTGACTTTATGGCCAAATGAAAAATGCACTAGTCTACAAAACCCGAGATTCTGCATTCGATCCCTATCTAAGTCGTTTAGTCTTTACAATAAAATATTATCGAATAGATTAATTATTTACACTAATTTTTTATCAGATGACTTTTTACTGCAAATTTTGTTATCATTTAAATCTTAATAACTGACTTTGTGGCCCAATGGATAAGGCGCTGGTCTACGAAACCAGAGATTCTGGGTTCGATCCCTAGCAAAGTCGTATAGTTTGAACGGTAAAATATTATAGAATGGATTGATTATTTATAGGGGTGTCAAACACGTACCCGCCCCGTACTTCTCGCGGGGCAGAGTCGACCCGCGGGTCACCCATGTGAAAAAAATATTTATTTTTAGAAACCTTAAATCCTAAAATTTATTTTTTTCCGTATCAAAATTTGAATCATAAATTACAATTTAGCTTAACATTCAAATATTAATCACCAAACTCGTTAAAACTCTTGTTCTTTTGACTATGTATTATATTACACTATAGTTTTATATAATATACATAGGTTATATACATATGTTTTACACATGCACATGGCGGGTCGGCGGGGCTCCGCAACCCCAAACCCGGACCCGCCCCACGGGTCGCGGGTCGGCGATGCAAAAACGGGGCGGGTACCCGCGGGTCGACGGGTACCTGTGACCCGTTGCCATCCCTAAGCATAACCAATAATTTTAAGTTTTACAACGCATTAGAAAAAATATGCGTCCCTAAATAATATTGTTTGATTTTAATATCTATACATAATATTTATTTCTTATTTAATTAACTATAATATTATTTACTTTTAAATGTGGTTATAAAAAATCAAGATCTATAGATTATAGCCGTAAAATATGAAGACCATTTATATGACATATATAATATTATATATTTTTATTTACACACTACTTTGACAAATTAATATATATATATATAATATAATAGATTATAATTTAAAAAAGGATTTGCATAAATCAATAACAGTATAGCACAAATATTTAATACAAGTGGAATTTTGTAAAAAAAATAAAGAAGAAGCGCACGCTTACTACTAATACAATAAGTATTAATTACCCCCTCTCGTTTTATTTGTTGCATTATTTACTGCTGCGGGCCTGCCTCCAAAGCCACCAACTCACAACTCCCCTGTCATTCTTCATTAACTTTCACACACATCCCAGTCTGTGTCTACTTTCTTTGAACTTTTAATATAACACGCATAATATATGCTTCTCTATTTTCCTCCATGAAGTTAGGTAATTTTGGAACAAGAAAGATAATTAATTATGTGGTTTACTAATGAATAATTTAGTACGAGCAGGCACAAAATCGAGTGGTAATATCAACTGGCCCTTCAATGTTTTACGATTGGCATTTTTGTTTAGAAAAATGTACTTATTCTCATATTAACGCTTTGAATTTTACTTTTATCTCTCTATTTTTTTTAGTATTGATTATTTATCCATAATTTAATTATAATCCCTTTAAGATAAATTCTAAATTCATCCCTAACTATGAGCATTACTTTTATCATTATTATATGCATTTAGTTGTTTTACAGTATAAAGAGAGACCATGATAGTTAAATCATCAAATGCTAAATATATACCGGAGAAAATCGGGTCGAAAACCTGAATATTCCCACATTAAAAAGAAATCCAGCTAAAATAAAAGAACTTGAATGTGGGGTTTTACGTAAAGAGATTTAGAACTCAAAAAGAATAAGTGCGGCCAAACTTTCACCGGCCGGCATGAATAGAGATCACCCGAAAGTCCACACGAAATTAAAGAGGTAATCTACCCCCATTGCTACGTTTCGCGAACGCTATAAATGGTATTCATTAGTAATTCTTGAAAGATGGCTTCACTCTATCAATCTCAGTTACACCCTCTTACTAAAGCAAACTCAATTCGGGTCGGCTAAAATGACATCAAATTTATTTAAATTTTAGTTATCAGTTGTCAGATTAGAAGGGAGAATAAATCAATTTATTTAAATTTTATTTTTCAATTGTTAGATCAGAATAAATAATGAATTAGATTTTTAATACATGCACTAAATATATAATAAATTATGTGAAAATTCTTCTTAATAACATGTAATATCATTTCTCACAATGTTGTGTAGCTACTTCAATCAATGTCTTTATTCCTCACTAATTTTCTCATTTACATCCTTCAATGGAGACGGGACCAAATTTATTGGAGCCCGTCCAGAATTTATTGGAGCCCGTCCAGGAAATATGCATTAGAATATACTAATAAAAATAATTAAAAGACCTAAATAATCCTAAGTAAATATATGTCTTTTTAATTATTTTTTAAATTATAACTAGGGGGTTGATGGAGTCCAACACGAAGTTGTTGGAGACCGGACCAAAGTCATCGGAGCCCGACCAGGCGTTGCTGGAGCCCGGCCTGAAGTCGTCGGCCGGTAGCCCGGTCTGGAAGTCGCTGGATAGCCCGGTCTTAGGTCGCCTAATTATTATCCACTAAATTAGGGTAATATTATTTTAGTTATTAATCACTATGATTAATAAATAATACCATAATTGTAGTGAGATTTAACTAATACATAATAGTTTACTATATATATAAATGAATATTAGTTAAATCGTGTATTAAGCTAATTCTAAAATTCAATCCGAACACATTATTAATGCAATATTCTAATATATTGAAATAAACATGATATTTGTTGGAAAAGTAAACTTTTTAGGTTCAATGCATTAGTGAGTTCATGTATTTAGAGTTGCAGGCATTTGATAGAAATTATATTCATGTATTTATAGATACTAAGTATCTAGGGTCTTCCATATGTACCTATATATATGTGATCAAATAAAGGAGTCAAGTTGAGCAGACAAATAACAAGTCTCTCATTCCCTCTCCTCATCTCTCCCACACACACACACATTCATACACCAACAAGTGGTATCAGAGCCAAGTCCAAAGATCGTGATGGCATCAACAGGTATTCAAGTACCAAGATTAACGAATGACAATTACGATAAATGGTGTATCCAAATGAAGGCCCTTTTGGGAATTCATTGACGTGTTGGAGCTCGTGGAAACCGAGTTCGAGGAACCCGAAACGGTGGCGGAAATGACAAAAGAAGAGAATGATGAATTGAAGGAGCAACGAAAGAGGCAGAAGAAGGTGTTGTTCACAATATATCAAGGTCTTGATGAACCCACGTTCGAGATAGTCGCTCCGGCTAATACATCATATGAAGCATGGAGAATCCTTCAAAAGGCGTTCGGTGGCGTCGAAAATGTAAAGAAAATTCGCTTACAAGCTCTCCATGCTCAATTCGAGTCCCTCCACCAAGAAAGCTCGGAATGTATCTCTGATTACTTTACAAGGGTCATTTCGATCGCGCATCAAATGAGGAGAAATGGAGAAAATTTGGAAGATGTTCGTGTCATAGAGAAGATCTTGAGATCCCTCAATCCTAAGTTCGACCTTGTGGCTGTGACGATCGAAGAGTCCAAAGACATAGATGAGATGTCCATTGAGCAACTCATGAGTTCACTACAAGCCCATGAACAACGACTTATGAAGAGAATATGAGATAAATCATTGGAGCAAGCTTTACAAGCGAAGTTGACGTTGAAGAATGACGGATCACGAGCCTGATTCCAAATAGGAAGATTCACAATGCGGAGAGGAAGAGGTAGATCAACCACCAACGAAGCCTACAAATATGGAGAGTCGATCCAAGAAATAGATCGTGGTCGCGGACGAGCTCAAGGTGGATGGGGAAATAACAAATCGGGACTTCAATGCTACGTGTGCAAAAAATACGGCCATTATGCAGCGGAGTGTTGGTATAACACCGACATTGAGGAAGAAAATGAAAACTTCACGAAGAACATTGATGACGATGGAGTTTTATTAATGGCATACAATTAAGTGAAGGGGACGGAGCCCAACACATGGTTCGTCGGGACGGGAGCTTCCAACTATATGTGCGGAAGAAAGAAGTTTTTCATAGAGCTCGATGAGAGACACGGTGGGCACATCTCCTTTGGTGATATTTCCCAACACCCAATTAAAGGGAAATGTAAAGTTCTCTTTGAACTCAAGAACGGACGAAAATTGTGCATCACCAATGTTTATTTTGTTCCCGACATGAAGAACAATATTTTAATTGTCGGACAATTGCTCGAGAAGGGATACGATGTTCGGATGAAGGGGAATACACTCACCATCCGTGATAATAACAACAATGTTATCACGAATGTAGCCATGACGAAGAATCGAATGTTTCTGTTGAAGTTAAAGATCAATGAGCAGAATTGTTTGAAGGTGACATCCATAGATAACTTGACTATTTGCCATCTCCGGTATGGCCATCTGAATTTAGCGGCGCCGAAATTATTGGAGAAGAAAAACATGGCCAAAGGCTTGTCGATGACCGATCGTCCCAATGGCGTATGCGAAACTTGTGTCATCGGAAAGCAAGAAAGAAGATCATTCAAGAAACATCCATCGAAGAGAGCAACCAAGCGTCTCGACTTAGTCCATTCTGATGTGTGCGACCGATCAATCCCATGTCTATTGGCGGAAATAGGTATTTCTTGACATTTACCGATGATTATAGTGGCAAGACTTGAATTTATATGATGAAGAAGAAAAGCGAAGTCTTGACGAAATTCAAGGAGTTCAAAAACATGGTCGAAAAGCAAAGCGGTCGTCATTTGAAGTGCTTGCGAACTGACCAAGGAGGCGAGTACACATCGCGTAATTTTGACAAGTTTTGCAAAGAGAACGAAATCGTGCATCAACTCACCATGTCGCAAACCCCACAACAAAATGACTCTCTGAGAGGAAGAACCATACGATTTTGAATTTAGTTCGGTGCATGTTGAAAGTGAGAGATGTCTGAAAGAATTTTGGGGAGACGCTGTTGCTACTGCAGTTTATTTGCTCAACAGGTTTCCGACTAAGCGAATTAAAGATATGACATCGGAGGAGGCATGAAGCAAGAAGAAGCCGTGCATCGATCATCTTCGAGTTTTCGGGTGTGTGGCATATGCAAAATTGCAAGGAAGCCAGAAATGCGTCATGCTTGGATATGACGAGAATTCAAGCAACTACAAGTTATATAACCCCGTCACAAAGAGGGTTGTGATCTCAAGAGATGTCGAGTTCGATGAAGTACAAGCATGGAGTTGGGAGATGAATAATGACCAACCAAATCAAATTATGGAAGTTGAAGAGGCGCAAAGAAAAGAAGCTCGACGTGTTGAGGTTCAAGAATCAGTATCACCCCTACATGCTGCTACTCATCAAGAAGAAGGCGACTCGAGTGAATCACCAGTGCTGAGGACAATGAGGATTCGAGACGTATACAATTTCGCACAAGTCGTTGAAATTAATGATGATGAAGAATTGTATGGTAATCTATGTCTCTCTGCAGGTTGTGAAGTCAAAAAGACGATGTGGAGAAAGAAAAAGACGACATCGCATGGAAGATTCAAGGATCGTAGAGTGCGAAGACATGGATGGAGTACGGGTTGTCGACAAAGACAATCGGGAAAAGACCACTAAGAATACTAAGTGGTTATGATAAAGATAAGTACAAGACCAGACAAGTTACTAGGAGAAGTCATGAAGATCGTATGGATGACAACGGAAGAAACAAGTTTAAGGAGGGATGTTGGAAAAGTAAACTTGTTTAGGTTCAATGCATTAGTGAGTTCATGTATTTAGAGTTACATGCATTTGATAGAAACTATATTCATGCATTTAGAGCATCCACAATAATATTACATATCTTGCTTTCCTTAAAAGTGACACGTAAGCTTTTTATGTGTGGTTTAAGGAATACACAAATTTATGTAATGCTTACATAATAGTAAGTCTACATTGGTTTTACTTAAACGTGTTTTATTATTAAATTTTAACAACCAATTTAAAAAATAATTATAATTAAAGTTTCAATTATTGCATATTTATTTTATAATTCGTTATATTATATTATATATATACATTCGTTATATATACTAGTCCCAGCCCACGCTATTCGTGTACGCGTAATTTCATGATCAAATTGTTACAATGATGTCGTAAAGAATGATGCATGTCATGATTAACAAAATTTCCAAGGATGATACAAGACAGTGATCAACCTGACCCTGAGGATGATACAAGAATGGAGCTTAATGGAAAAAAAAAGTGTAAACAAATAAATTAAAATCATATAACATAATTTCATATATAAATTTAAAAGATAAATTCCAACTTAAATTTAAAATGATCGAGCGACAAAAAAAGAAAAAGTTACTAAAGAACTTCCGGTCTTTATATATATTCTTCCGGAATAGCTGCCAAAACGAAAAAAATGTGGTAGGTTGTCCGCTAATTTGGAAAAAAAAACGAGGGAGGCTGTCCGGAATCATTGGTTTAGGAATAAAAAAGAGAACAATTAATTTTACGTAACATAGTGTTTTCCTTATATTTATAAAGGAATGATTTATATAAAAATATTAAAAAAATGTGGGTCCCATTTTTAAGGATTGGTATTTAAAACCACTGTGTAAAACAAATATATATATAAACCACATTTATGTAATCCCTATGTAATACTAATGTGGATGCTCTTATAGATACAAAGTATATAGAGTCTTCCATATATACATATATATGTGATCAAATAAAAGAGAAAACAACAAATTGAGTAGACAAAAATAACAAGTCTCTCATTCCCTCTCCACATCTCTTCCACATACACATTCATACACCAACACTATTAACGTTTAGGGTGCAGATGAGACTTACAGTGCTGCATCGCCAGCTAGCCTTGTAAAAATTCGCAGTAGCGGGATTGGTCGAGGATACTGGATCAGCAGATTTGAGCACCTTTCATAATATTATTGTCTGCAGCTTGATAGGCAAGATATATATGCTGCATTTATTTCTTTAGCATAAAATATCAAAATCAACATATATAGTGACATAAATAGGTTCTCAACTACTATCGAGACAGAAAGATTGGTGCAGTGAAGCTAAACTACAACGCATGTTCATGCCATGTGGTCATAGCTTCAGAGAGACGTGCACTGTCAGAGAGAGCTGTGAATTTTTAATCAAACTGATACAAATTAAGCCATGTAGTAACTATGTGGCAATGCACCCATTTTTTAGTCACTTTTGACTAAAAAATGTAATTATTTTAATTTTTACCCTTTAAAATTGCATATTTGCTCATTTTGATTGTTTTCCTATAGTTTCTTGACCCTAAAGTCAAATCATGGCTCTTTTCCTAGTTCCAGAGCACCCGTATTATGGTTGTTCCACACTTAATTAATTATTACTCGTACTAATCAATAAGCTCATAAATGGTTAAATACAATTTATAATATTTTTTCATCGTCAAAGTTCAACTGAATTTGAACACAATACTTCTTGTAGAAGAAGCGGTGAGTTGCTACTCTCTCTATATATATATATATATTAGATAGATGAAATAGGTTGAGCTGTGAAATATGAATGCTGCAGGTGCAGAACATCAACCAACTGCATTTACTTCCTTCACCTTTATAATCACCTATCACTCCCTCACATTCAACTCACACTCTCTATCATCTCCCCTTTAATTCACTATACTACTAGCTACTGTATTCTCCATTTTGTGTGGAAATTAAGATGGCGAGTAAGGGAGTTGCAGAGTGTTGTTGTTTCTTCCTTCTAGCTTCTTCCCTTGCTGTTTTGCTTGCTAACAATGAGGTGACAGCAACTTCGAGTTTAGAAGATCAGAAAACCTATTATGCTCCAAACCCACCTGCTGTACATGTTCCTATCCCTCCTCCAGGCAAGTTACCACCAACCCTAGCTAATCTCATGCATACATGTTGAGTTACATTATTGTACACTAGTGTTAGACTACAAGGAAACCATTCCATTTGTGAAGGCGAAATTATCTAGCTAAGCGAAACAATCCAGATTTTGAAGGGTTTTATTAACTTACTATAAGGAAATCTCTATGAAATATCAAAATTTTGTAAAGAACTTTTCTTTACAGTTTTGAATATTTTTCTAGCGAATCACATTTTGGTAGAAGTTAGTCCTTTTTTTGGCTTTAGAAGTCAGTGCTTTGGAAACACGATATTTGCAAGAAGTTTTAATATTTCCCCTTGCAGATATGTTCATTTCACTTATAGAAGTCTTGCAGATAGCTAGAGTCTTGTATTATAAGTCATTGCATTGTGTTTTATACGTAAATTTGAAAAACTTAACGTACCTAACATAACAAGGTATTAATTTCTAGACAAATAGATATAATTTACTAGCTAGTAATCCATCTTTGTTGTGCAGTTCATGTGGATCCTCCTCACCAATCTTCACCACCTAATGGACATGGACATGGAGGCACCACACACCACCACCCAACACCATCACCACCAACTAACTGTGATCCACCACATGCCCCAACTCCGTCAAGGCCGTCGACTCCAAAACCGACTCCATCTAGACCGTCGACCCCAAAACCGACTCCATCAAGACCGTCCACTCCATCATCACCCCCTCATGTTGGTTGTTACAACCCACCACCATCTCACTCACCACCCCCTTCAGGTGGCTGTTATAACCCACCAACCACCCCAATTCCGGTGACTCCAATTCCGGTGACTCCAACTCCGGTGACTCCAACTCCGGTGACCCCAACACCGTATACTCCCACCGTGCCAGCACCTCCCTTCGTATTTGACCCAAACCACCCTTTCGGCGGAACTTGCGAGTAAGTTACAAAAAAACCCTAGATTTTCATACAATTCAAAAAAAAATAAAAATTTGATGCCTTGTTAGTCAAGTTAACTCTCAAAATTAATTTTGCAGCTTCTGGAGGAATCACCCAACATTCATCTGGGGTGTGGTTGGTTGGTTCGGAACCGTAAACACCGCTATGGGCGGAACCATCCCGAGCTTGCCCGGTTTGCCGTCAAGCCTCAACTGTCTTCAAGCACTTTCCAACACCAAAACTGATGGGTATGGGTCGCTCTACAGAGAAGGAACAGCTTCACTGCTCAACTCAATGGTTAATACTCATTTCGCCTTCTCCACCGTTCAAGTTAGAGACCACTTCATTGCCTCTTTAGGCTCCAACAAAGCTGCGGCAGCTCAGGCAAAGGTCTTCAAGATGGCCAATGAAGGCCATCTCAAGCCTAGAGCTTGAAGTCGTTATTAATTAATTACCGGTTTAATTAATCTAAGCAAGAACAATTTTTATTATTATTATGTTATTGTGTTGATTCTATATTATGGTTTCATTTCATTTTGAGTATTGGTCTATATATCCTTGGATTAGCAAATGGTATAGCTCATCTCTAGATACATTAAGAGAGATGGATACTTAATTATCAGGTCAAGTTTCCAGTGGTTTATTAATTAGTGGGTGTCCTGTATTTCTTCCCTAAGCATAGTAAAATGGATATATAGTTGTGTTATTGAACTTTTACTGTTATTCATATTTTGGTGTTTAATCTCTCCTTTGGTGTCCTGTTATTCATATGTTATATTTTTTTATGTTAATTAATCAAAATTTATCGACTAATTTATGTTAAGTAACTTCCGTTTATATACATCATCTAACAGTCTAACTCTTTACAATGTAATTTAACTTTCATTTACTTATTTATATCAATTAACTTTTTTACCGTGTCAACTGATTTTCTTTTATTATTTTTATAAATACTCTGTTTATATACTTAACTAACTTAACCTTTTTTTTAGAGTGTCAATTAAATTTGTTGTAAGCTTGCTTTGTCATTTTTTGTGGTCCGTCAAGATATTGGGATTTGAAGAAACGTCGCAAAATAATAAGAACATGCTTCCTATTACATAATATAGGATGAAAGATAAACATATGTTTTAGATTTCGATATAAATGTTTACGATTCTATTGACATTTGTATATCTATGCCGCAACTAGGTGATTGACATCTCATCTCGTATTATATGTATATCGAAAATAATATCCGACTTTAAGTAGGGAAATACATCAATAATTGCAAGAAGACTTGGTGAAACATATTTGACAATTTCACAATGCTTGTGTTAATTTGATTTAGTTTCAAATACAAATGTATGAAAATCTTATATTTAATTTAATAAATTAGGATGTTATTTGTATTGAAATTTAACGTAATTCTCCTTATATTGAAAACTAATATATTACTTTGCATTATATGTTAATTATTTGAAAGTGAATAATATGAAATATATAGTTAATTGAAAGAAAAAAAATAGTAAATTATGTGAGATCCAAATAGAAAACCAAATAGGGACAATCATTGTAAGAATGAGTGTTTTTTTTTAATGTTTTTTTTTAATGAAATTGCATTGCTTATAGAAAAAAATGAAATAGGAATTAGATATTAGGATTATGGATGCTCTAATCTAACCCTTGTGTCTTTAGAATTGTTTTCTTTTTTTCGGCCGAACGCCTTGTCTAGATTTCATACTGGGCCGGGCTTTTCATAAGGGCCTCCTGCTAAATTGTAGGAAGGCTTTGAATGCATAACAATAAATAAAAAAAATATGGAATCTGGGGGATGCACCTTTGACTTTGGTTTCAAAGCAGTTTGATCCCTAAATTTCTCTTCGACGAACCCTTGTGGGTTACAACCTTTCCAGTAGTTCTAGTATCTCAATTTACTTTGAACATTTCATTTCAGCGGTTTCACACGTAAATTCGGGTCGATGGATTGCATGCTTTGGAAATAGATTCAAACCCGGAATTCATATGATGAAAATGGACACGAAATCCGCATATATATATAAACCTCTAACAATCAGAAAAGATAACGCGCAATCACACGAATCATATAATCGGAAAAGGAGGCATTTGGTTTGCAGGTTTACGTTAATCTAATGTCAAATGATCATCAGAATGCAGTTCACCAAATGCAACTAGTGATCCATACATATTTCCCGTACTACTAGGACATATATATAGTTTGGTCGAAAATGACAAAGTCGATCCTCTTACATATATATATATATATATATATAATCAACAGGTGCAGCTCACTGTTGATATCGTTTTGATCTCTCTCCAACAACGCATTTACCTATCACTTTAGATTTTAAGACAGTTGGTCAACTAATCAGTCTAAAAATTTCATAGAGCAGGAAGCAACACGATCGATCTTACCTAAACAAATTGGAGAGCAGTGTAATCGGGTTGAGACGGGTATCCGTTGCTATTGGTATCCAGAAGGTTAATCGGAAGATAGTTCTTATCGTACGGCTCCTCGGTGTAAACCCCTTGCTGCATCAAGTTTAGTGGCAGCTGCTGATGATGTTTTCTTTCAGTTTCTGCTATCTAAACCAGTAAATACAAACATTATGTTATGTTTTTACTATCCATAATTAATGATGATAATCTACAGTGAAAGATAAGATAAACCTTGGCCCTCAGATACATATTGTCATTCTGCAGCTCAACTCCCTACATCATCCATGCTATATATTTGTTAGTATAATTTCATTTGAGACCATTTTGAATTGTGCATCATTTCAAACGCTTGGGGATAAATTGTTCGATTTTTTTACGACGAGGCCTTACGAGTTACCATGGATTCAATCTGAAGTAATTAACTTACCCGCTTCTGCATGTATTCGACTTCTTCTGATAACATCTCACTCTGTCAGATATATATATTTCAGAATTCATTAGTATCAACTTAATTAATTTTCATACCGAAAAACATGCAATCAAGAATAGACAATTGTTCATTAATTAATTACGTACCTTTTTTGATCTGATTCTGTTGATTGCCTTCTCTAGTCTCCCCTCCATGCTCTTGAGTTCCTTGGAACTCATAGACTCGATTGCTTCGCCAACTATATGCCTACAAAGTAAGACTTTACCCACTTGAGACTAGCTTGATATATATATAGCACAATTAATAATCTTTAGATTTAAATCATAGCTCATTCACTTGTTCGAGTTTTCGATTTCCCGTATCTGTCTCCGTAATTTGGTTGCTTCTTGTTGATAAAACTGCGATATCAGACGAACCATTTATTCCATAAACTCATTTTATCTTTAAAAGGGTTGCTTATTAACATGCATTTGAACAAGGTAATTAAACATGCCTGAGTTTTAGTTTCTGAGACCGACGGAGTGGAGGAACCGTCACAAGCTTTATTGTACCTCTCAATCGTACCTCTAACACTGCAAGGAGTGGATGAAAACTATATATAGTGAGTAGTACTGAAGGATATACCTCAGGGTAGCACATATAAGTATAGATGTTACTGGCATGCATAAATGTCAAAAATTATTTAGTCAGGAACATCACAAACATAAATACAAATGATGAATAAGAGGTGCACAGAACATGTGGAATGTTTTGGGTACACAAAAGAATGGTACTTAGATGTTGCGAAGATGAAAGACTCATTTATCTATTTATCTGTACATCGTTATGATTTGAAGTCCAGTATTTAGAACTCGATTCGGAAAATACATGTTTATTGCTACATTGTTTCTTAGAAACTACCCAAGATCGGGTAGTTTGAATTAGTTTGTTTTTGTTAGTCTTTAAAAAAAAATCTATCAAATCTCTGCATATCATAGTCTCTGGTGGCATGTTTAATTAAAATGTTTATATGATTTTCCTTTTATTTGTATTAATTATATGAGCAACGAACGACAACAAAACCGTATTTTGGTAACCTTAATTTTGTCGAATGACTGATTTGACTTGACTATAAAGAAAAATTTAAAGGAACTACTCTCTTGAAGGTTGAACATGTTTGGTTCAGACAATGATATTTGGGCCAATAAGGGAGAGCCGCGTGGTTCAAATCTATATTCCTAAAATTCATTGGCTGTCTTGTCCGCTTGCATTCTATGAGCTTGACCAGAGAAAGGGGTCTCATTGGCATTCATTGATACCTGCACGTTTTCCTATAACAACAACACTGATAATAAAAAAAATTAGGGTTTGTGGCATATGCTCTGTAATGAAAATGGAAAAGGTCTAACCAAGGACAGAGATAAGGTATGTTATTGTTTCTCCATTTGGGTGAAAAGGAATAACTTTGAATCAGATGATAATTCATAAAGTGGAGTTGTCAATCTGATGGAGGATTAAAGAGATGAATTATTGAGAAGCAATGACAATACAGATTACATAATCATAAGGTGTAATGATCTAACGATTTTTTTTTTTAATTAAAAATATCGAGTTGAAAATCATTCATGGTAACACTTTACCATATACGGGTTGACCCTGTATAAACACAGCTAGGATTAAATCAATAAAATGAAAGCTGATTGATCTAATATACATAGAGTCTAGCTAGTTATATATATATATATAGAGTTAAGTAGTTGAAAAATAAAATAGATCTAACTATAAGTCATGTTGTTAATAGCTGTTATAGATTTAAAATGTTGATATTCAATTTCTTAACTATCATATTAGTTGATTTCCACATTTTCTCTTAAAAATGACCCGATAAAAACATTTTTTTAAAGTATCAAATAAGTCTTAACTCTTGAACAACAAATCTGGTACTAGGGTAGCATATTTATATATATACATGAGGATATATCTCCGGTATGGCGAAGATCTATATTCTTTATAGTGTCACAATATTTACCGAATCATTTGTTCATTCTCAATAAATATTTTACAGCAATCCAAACAAAGTTTGATCCTTTTGTTCATTAGTTTTTCGTTTTGATTTGGTGGAGTAGAGAAAAAGAGGAGAAATGGATAAAAAGGGAAAATTCTTGATGGGAGATGTTAACACAAGCCCATAAGAAGTTAACATTTATAGTTTTAAAATAATCACAATATAGTACTGCTGACACTTTAACATATATATATATTTCAGTTAGTTTGATGTAAACACGAGCTCATCACTCAGGAAAACCACTGATTTGAGGTACTGAGTATTCTTAATTTTTGGTTTAATTCAAGACTTAACTAATTACCCACTTTTGTTTTCATATCAAATCCTAGTTTTACCTTTGACCAGAGTAGTTATACATTAAAAACCCTAACTAGAGAGAACCCTAATCTAATTATATGCCCTATAATCTGGGAATTTTAAAACCCTAAAACCAAACAGTTGCAACAATTAGAGAGGAAACAAAACCCAGCTTTAAATAACAGAATCAAGAATCCCAGAAACTCATTCAGATACATGCACATATATAAGATCAAGATTTTGCTGGAAACCGAACATATATATATATGTGTGATAGTATATAAAGAGAAGATTAATCAACTACCTGTTGTTTGCGTACTCGTAGACACGGCCGCGGCTAGAAAATACGATGAGCGCCAGCTCAGCATCGCAAAGCACCGATAGCTCATACGCCTTCTTGAGCAGCCCGTTGCGCCTCTTGCAGAAGGTGACTTGTCGATTCGTGGTGCTCTCGATGCGCTTGATCTCGATCTTGCCCCTTACCGATTTCCTCTCTGAAGAGGCTAAATCTTGGACTTGGCCCAGGAACTCCATGGGTGTTAAGCTGGGAAATTAATGAAGCAAAAACCAAACAAAGTTGCTTAGTAAGCAAGCATGTTGGGTTAGTTACTAGTAAATCTGATGCCAAATCAAGATATGTGACATGATATGAAAGTAACAATTTAAAGATTTTAGAACGTAAGTTATTTGGTGAAAGAATCTACTTACCTGGGAAAGGAAAACCCTATAAAGCTGGGAACTGGGGAAGCTAGTATTAAGTGTAGTAGGGATTAGGGAAACAAGGAGAGGAAGTAAGTCTTTACTTTTATATAAGTTTGTTGTTATAATTATTAGGGAAAAATGGCCTTTTGCTTATTTCAGTCGGGTACCTCTATTTTTGGTCTGGATTTTTTTTTTAAAAAAACCCGACCAAAAATCCGTGTGTGGAAAAATAAAACGTTCATTGTTAGTATGGTTTTTTGGTTTGGTTTTAAACCGAAAATCCAAAATTAGCAATTACCATTAATATAATTAAATAAATTATAAAAAAAAAGTAAAAAAAAAAAAAAACAATCTTCATAAGTGCATTTTTTACAATTTATATTAACTTAATTAATTAAATAATTATATTGATTATTATCAACTAATATAATATATATTGTACGTATATTTAATTAGCATAACGGTCGGTTCGGTCCCCACTGTGCTCAAAGCTCAAAATCCGAACCGGACCGAAAAAACGAACAAGAGTAAAAAACTGACCAAAAACCAAACCAAATATTTCAGATTCAGTTTTTTCGGAATTTTCACCGGTTTTCGGACCAACCGGATTTTGGTTTTACCCCTACTTTTTACAAGGATTAACTATCGCCCATCTAGATGGGACCCCTCTTAGAACCACCTTACGGGAGAAAAAAAAAACTATTGCGGTGTGATTATCAGTTAATTATGTCATGCCAACGAGCTCGAGCAATGGTCGTCACTAGCTCAATCCAGTATGATTGAAATTGTTGTCTTCATCTGGTCCTATAGCAAATGAGAAATTTCATGTTAGACGTGAGTAATACTTATTTTACTTATTAAGATTCCAAATCCATTTTCTCCAACCAATGTGGTACAAACATGGAGTATTACAGTTAAAAATGGCTCAACCCATCTAGTTAGGGGACTTGTCTATCTCGTGCTCGTGCCAAACTTGATCACTTAGTTAGAGAGACTATGTCTAGTATACATGAACCTGGGTCATGGTACGTAAGCCCCTTGGTTCAACCAATCGAATCATAACCAATTTATAGTATTGATCGACTAGATTGGGTGAGCCTTATGACTCGTCCAGACTCTGAATCATCTTTATACATGGTTTTCTAGACTAGGTGACCAGCACTGAAAACTGGCTCAAGCCAGACAAGCATCATAATTAAGTGAATCGAATCATATGTAATTAATAATAACTCAGACTTTAATATAAATTTGAAACTCCGAATAATAATAATACTAAATAATAAACGAAACTCATAGAAGTCATAATTGGATAGCCAAAAATGTTTTTTTTTCCTTATTATTATTATTACATTTGTAAGTTTCCTTGAGGTCGTTTTCGTTTTCGTAGTCATAGTTTTATATATAGTATGAGCTACGTACAGAAGTGTAAATCTGATAGAGAAGTTGCAGAAAATGGAAGATAGTTGTTCCCAAGAAAGATGGACATTTATGGATCCAGAAAATAGACCCTCCACCTAGCTAGAATATATTATACAAACTTCAAATTTAATGATATATATATGAGTGTGTCTACGCTACGGGGCCACCTAAAAAACAATGAAAACAGAGTCCAATAGAATCGTAGCACATCATAAAATCTACTAATTTTTATTGCGTGCATCGCATGTAATTATAACTCGTCATATTTTTTATTTTTGAATTATTAACAGATTCCTTTCTTTATTTCTTTTGGCCCCAGAGCCGTAGTTAACTTTTATTTTATTATTATTATTATATTATATTAGTTATGTCATGTACATGAAATTTTACTCATAAAAATTTAGGTTATCTTTCATTATAAAATATTTAGGTCATAATATCTTGCAAACTCCTTTTTCCAAAATAATATATTAAAGATTTATAATATCATTGATTAATTTGTTACAATGATGTACATAAATTATGGCGTACGTAAATTATAAATATATAATGTCATATATATATATATATAAAAGATTTTCATCATGGAAAAATCTTTTTATAAATTAAAATATCGTATAAAAATTGTGGTTCTTTAACTTAAATATTGAAGAGTAAATAATAATATTATAAAAAAAGTAAAGAAAACCTATTCTTATAGAGATTGAAGTTATAAAATGTTATCTAGTGACCTAGAAGCTGATGTAAACATTTTTATAAATGTCGTTTGATTTGACTCAATGTTAATTTTGTATAAGTAATTAGGGCTTATTTGTGATACAATGAACACTATACAGTCAATTATGTCCATTTAAAATGTATTTAACAAAAAAATTGGATAAATAATTGAAATAATTATTTTTTTGTGAAAAGTAAATATATTTTAAACATGTGGTATTTTTACATAATTTTAATTAAAAAAATCAGCATAATATACACTCTCATTATAACATGAGTAAATCTTTAAAATGTGAAATTTCTTGTGAAATTTCTATAGAAAGTAAGAAAGAGAAAGTAAATGAACAAATGTATTGGTGCTTGGTGGGACCCAATATCACTTTCTATAGAAATTTCACATAAAATTTCACAGTTGCTTGTTGGACAAGTGTATTATCTAACTTTTACCTACTCATAAGTGTATTAAATAGTTAATAAAAAAAATAATTAAATTTTTATTTATTGATTTAAATTGCAAAAGCTTTAATTCGTAAACATGAGCAGTTTGTAGTAAGAAAATTAATGTTAGGAGAGATTGTTGTTCTCTTTAAACGAACGAAAAAACAATAATTTAAGAAAAAAAATATTTAACTCAGTCCTAGTTTGGTTAGTTTGGTCTGTATATTAACCATTTGTGTTTGGTGAATTCTATCAACGTGGCAATAGACAATTGGTCTCTGCTTTCTTAATAAAAACGGAGCCCCGTTTTGAAGTATTATCCTATATATAAATAGTACATTATGTTACGGAAGTAGAGAGGTAATACAAGAGGGAACTTGAGGATATCTTATTATCACACATAAGAAGCCCTTATATAGGGATTACATATACTTGTGGAGGAAGTAAATTTAATACTAGGAAAGTCTAAACAAGGAAGATGGTATATACACGTAATATTGAACATCCACTAAATATATTCATAACACTCCCCCTTGGATGTTCATAAGGGAATTGTGCCTCGTTAAAACCTTACTAGAAAAAACCCATTGAGATAAAAATCTAGTGAAGGAAAAAGAGTACACAATTATGGATCCCTTTTTGTAAGCTGCCTCGTTAAAAACCTTACCAGGAAAACCCGATGGGATAAAACCTTGGTTAAGGGAAAAAGAGTGCAGCGGTGTAGATTCTCCCCATGATGTTGACATCGCGTAGTTTCATTAAGTGGACGCAATCCAATCATGTTCGCCAATATTCCAGATGTCGCAGTCGATAAAGCCTCCTTGAAAAGATCCGCTAGATAGTCATATAAACAAATTCGTTGGATGAAGAATAACTTGAGGCGAATGTGTTTTGTATGTCTCCTTGGATATAACAATCTTCAACTCGAGCTATATAACCTGCATTATCTTCATATATATATACAATATAATGCTACATTTGAAAATTGTGCACTTCCATGTTATAACTTACATTTGTGTAGCAAATTAATTTAGGTCTTCATTCATCATGATATTAAACTCATGGAATTCTTACAATCATTAAGGTACTCAATAAATATGTTTATCTATGCAAAATAGCTTCAAGACATTTTTTTTATAGGACAAGATTATTTTCAATCTCTTAAGTACTCGATCTTCAGGCCGAGCCAAACCTTTGTCCTTTCAATATATTTTGTCTGAATTTAACATAATCAATAAATTGATTGTATTTACAAACTCTTCATGAGTTTCAATATCTTTAAATTCTCCCCCTCACGCGATGCCCCTTTCGGCTATAGCGTGATCAATTCAACTTACCAAAATATCAGTTTTCTTAATTCGCATAATATCATCTGATATATCTTAGCTCAAATGAGCTATACATTGTGGAGAATATAACATAATTTGCCTGTATTATTTTAAATGGTACAATATCTTTATTATCCAACATTCTTGGAAAAATTTCATGCTAGCATTTTCAATCCTTCTAGGATTTTCACTTTAATTTTGCTATCGGCTATAAATAATTCATATGTGAGACGCATTCAAAACTTTTTATGTACTGCCAACGTAATAATATATTTGAAGGTGATTTTTCCACCAAATGATCCATATAATAAATGCCAGGATTTTGCATATAACATTTGTACCACAGGTTGTGCGTATATATTTTACGACACAATTTATTTATGCGGGAAATAATTTGTATCCACTGGCTTCCACCTTATGCATTTTTCATGTTAATACTTGCGTCTTTTCAAACTTTTGCCAATCATAATACTTGTTTAACATATTGAGCTCAAGATCCTCGACTTCTCGTCTTGTTTTATGATTTCACTCATGAATAATATTCAAAATTGTTGTCGACAACTTTATATTTTACGGTTCCATCACTTCCCGTTAATGACATAACTCATTGAGATTTCTTTATTGTAATCGCTTTCAGGTACCTGAATCACTTATGGGGTTTCATATTTAGTTATGTCTTTACTTCTTTTGGGAAATCACCTCCATTATAAGACCATATTTATCTTGCTCCATTCTTTTATTAAAAAAATTCTTTGGAACCAATATCGCACGCTTCAGACGAAAGTTATTTTTCATTATAACCTGTCCAATCAGGACATTTCAAAATTGGAGCATTTGCAGCTGTTATTTGACTTATGACTTTCTGGGTCTCATAAAGTCACTTATTGGCAGTATTTGAAAATGCTTATCTCTTTGAACTTCAGGTTCATATTCTCATTGTGCGAGGATCTAAATGAGATAATAACAATTTTTTTCAGTCAATTATTTTTCTGCCAGCTGCTTCTTTTCTTCCCCTAATGTTGGGAAAAGTTGTTCAACAATGACAATCAACACTCTTCTTTTAAATATATATATCAGTCATTGTTCTCATATAATTGATTTATAGACAAATATTTTTCCCAACAATCCAGACTCATGTTTGTGCGTTGCGGTGGAGTAATTCAAACATATATCGCACACCATAATATTAATATATGGAAAATTTGTCTGTTCACCAAAAATTGGTTGTAATGGGGAGAACTGTGATTTAACATTGTCTTGATGCGCAATTATATTGCTGCTTTCATAATAGCATGCATTTGTACTCAATTTGCTCTCATTGGTAGCAGTTTAACTATGTAATTGGAGGATCTTTGTAACTTTCATGCTAAACTGCAAATCTAGACATGTAATTGTCTGAATCTTGTAGTAAATATCAACTTTCAATATCATCATCATTCTTTATTACATAATCTGAAAATTTTGCTATTGCAAATTCGTGATAATTAATGCACATGCGACCATATTGTAGATGCATCTTTCAAAATATTATATCGGTCCACATGGCAGGTGAACGAGCCCATATTCACCTTTTATTATTTCCATAAATAAGGGGATTTCATCCCGAACTCGGTTGATGATGATCACATAATTATTTTTTCTTGAGAGCAAGCATTGTAATGATTTATGGAGAATCTTCAGGTTATTCCAAATAATTTCTTGCGCATCGTAAGTGATCCAGGATGGTCTGTAACCGGTCACGCCAAATATCATATTATATGGGTAAAACTTCGGGTTTACCTCTATATGAATCAGTAAACTTCTGGTTTACCGAATATATAATCAATCATGCCAATATTGGCGGTAAACTTCTGGTTTACCTGAATTTTTTTTCATAATCCTGATAACACAATCCACATTTTTTTCCATCTCAATGATGATTGCAGAATAATCACATTATTTGAAATAATAATAAATAAATAAAGTATATGAAAGCATATAAATAACCTAAATAATAATAATGCATACAACGTAAAAATAAATAAATTAATAACTTCGTATAATTGCTCAATTTCATGATCTTCATGATAATTTATAGCTCAAAATATATTAGGATCCCTATTCGTAACTCAAAATCTTTAAGGAGTTTTTTTTTTCATGTCTCAAAATATCTTAGGATGTTCAGATTCTATTTTCATCTTTTCAGATCATCCATTCGAAATAATTCAGTATCTTAGGATCTCCGTTCATAATTCAGGATCTTCAGGATATCTGTTCATAGTTTAAGATCGTTAGGATCTTCGGGATCTTTTATTGATAGTTCTAGATCTTCTAGGATCTTCAGATCCTTTATTCATAACTCGTGATCTCTTGAGATCTTCAGGATCCCTAATTTATAATAATTCATGATAAACATGATTTGTTTTCTTATACAAGAAGATCTTTATTTCATAAATTTGACTATCTTGATCATTTTCTCATACATTCTAGAATCTTCTGGATTCCAAAAGTAGTAATTCTTGAGCTTCTGAAATATTTATATGTAATAGTTCATGATATTCTGGATCATATCATAATAAAGTGCAAATAATTATAAAAGATAAACTTCAAATGTAAATATAGTGCAAAAAAATACAAAAGATAAATGTAAATACGGAATTTAAACAAAAGTAAATACGAATATTTATAAATTTGATCTTCAGGATCGTAATATCGAATCTTCAGGATCCGCTATTTATAAAGAATGCAATTTTCTTAATCATAATATCTCAGAATTAATCATAATATATGCAACGATTCTTGTTTTTCACATAGGCCACATTGCCTAGTGTTATTGCAGTGATCTAATGAAATATCAGATCATGTCTAGTTTACATACGGCTCTAGGAATAATATAATGTGAATATAATTGAGTTTAACAAGTTGTCGTCTTGACTATACTAGATTGTTGGTGGGGCTTGTTGACATGATCGGTGTATGTGCTGGTTGTGCAATAAATCTAGTCGGAACTCGGAAAAACATCATACCGTGAGTATGAACAATGGAAATTATAGCAATTAGGTCGCCTTTATTGGAGCCCATTAACCACTAACCCATTAACAAGGCATAAGTCCTGAAGCTAATAGAGGTTAAGACCCTAATGAGTTTGCTCATTAACTGTAAAGATTAAGGTCTTTTGATGAAATCAATATGATAAGTTTCGGTCGGCTCATATAGTTGTTACTTGGTGGTTAAGTTTTAATCACCTTAATTTAAGGTAGTAAATAATATATTGTGTAACTAAAGATATATATGATAATTATAGGAATAGTTATAAGTGATTATATATATATTTATAAGAACTATAATATATTCTATATATATATATATATATATTAGTGCTAATGTATATATTTACTAAGGAAATAATATATCACTCGATGTATCTTAGTAAATATATATATTTTGGAAACAAATCACTTACTTCCTATACAAATAGGGGTTCGGCAGAATTGCTCCACTAATTCCTTGATGTTCAATTAATCATTCACACAACCAACAGTGAGAGAGAGAGCAAGTTTATTCCTCTCATTTGCGAGGTCTAGTCTGTGGTGACCTGAGCCCTCTTCTATGTGGTGAGCATGATTAATGGACACTTCCGACGAACCGCAATACGATATTGTTCAATGATCTTGAGAATTTGACTTGAATATCTAAGTGCAGAGTTAACTACACGCGTTGTGCAGAGAATTCGATTCTCTGCACAACACTTTGTTGTACTTTGTCAAAAATTCGATTCTCGAAAAGTGGTATTAGCTGTGAATAGCTAATTAAATTTGTGTTCGATTGTTCAAATAGTGCTAATTTTGTGGGGAATTTTTTTTGGTGAAATATGGATGAGAAAATGAATGTAATATCTGATATCTAAAAAAAATTACTTTGTGCGATTAAATTAAATAACGATACGTGTTGAAATCGATAACTTTAGAGTTTGTAAAATTAATTTTAAAGCTTCCACCCCTAAAATGTATATAGTTGCCTTATGTAACATAATTTGGATTCTAAACTTTAAAACGTAATAGAAAAAAACGGTATTATTAAATAATATTATGTTATATAATTTTAATGTGTATACATATATTTTTATTTACTACCCTATTATCTAATTTTGAATATCGTAATCAAATAGTTGTAGAATTTTATATGTTACTCTAATTTACGAACGAAATTATGAAAATAGATGTAAATGACTTATGATATCGTATATTTTTATCTTACCTACATTAGTTTTTATTAAAACAAACCAATCAAAATGAAGATGTATATTTTTTTTAATGTATTAATTTAAAGTCGAAGAACTGTGCAACGCTACATTATTATAACATATATCCTTATCTAAGCAAAATTATGTGCAATGTGTGCGACTCAGTAACATTTCATTATATATTTTTGCGGCACTCCTCTTGTAACATCATATATAAACTAAACTTGTTTTAAAAGTTTGAACTAGTTGATGAATGTATAATATAAATTTAACTCTCCTTAAATTAGTTCAAACACTTTGAATTTGGATTATAAAATTTAATTAAAAGTTTGATCTAGTTGATGAACGTATAATATAAATTTAACTATCCTTGAATTAATTCAAACACTTTGAATTTGTATTATGAAATTTAATTATTCAAAATAGAGTTTAATACTAAATGGCTATGTCAAGAGTTGAAGAAGTAAATTCTATTCTAATACTTAAAATTAGAATTATAAATTTTAGACAAACAAGAATTAATTTGGCCAGCTAAAAAAGATAAAGCTCGTACATGGATTTGACAATGATGTCCGCGAATGTCCAAAGGCAATGCTCCATTTTTTTTTAAATGACAATTCCATTAAAATAAACACAGTAGCAAAATATTTACAATAAAATAGAGGAAACACCGCTCTCGGACAAGAGAATAAATTGTCCTAACCAAAGTACGACTAGCAAAAAAACAGAGAAAAACAAGTATTAGCCCTAAAAGAAAATAGATATCATCAAGGACCCAAAAAGAGACACTAGTATTGATGAAGACGTCCCAACAGTTGACAACAAGAGTGAATTCGTGACTAACGTCTCCGGGGACGCCGGAGTGGAAAAAGTTGCTACCAAATGGAGTTCTGATCGACAAGCTAGTGTTTCAGCAAAAAGAGGGTCGATGCCTTTCGAAGAGCTAATAGCTACCGCACAAAGCTGCCTCCCGAATGCTCCAATTTCATTGCTCTCTAAAGGGAAGAACAGTAAACTGCACTCATTGATTCATTCAATATAATTGACATTTGGAATCAAATAATATCAAAGTTTATGATAGAGAGGATTTGAGAATCATAAACTTGTATTTCATCAAGTCAAGTAATCAACTGTACAATGCTTCATATATATAGTTGGTTATAGCTCAGCTAACTTAGTCCCTAAGTAACAACAAACTAACTAAGCTAACTAACTAACTAACACAGCTGTGTATCAAGCATTACATCGAACACTATGTAAAACATCATATGAAGCACGCAGCAGTAGCAGCATATACATCTACATTCCCCCACTTCTCTTCTCTTCTTTTCTTTTTTCTCGAAAGACATCTATAACCCCATAACGTCTCAGAAGAGAAAAATGTTGCTGCTTTGATAATGCTTTTGTAAGCAAATCTGCAAGTTGATCCTTGGATTGAACATATATAGCTGAAACTGTACCATTAGAAATATGCAATCTCGTGAAATGACAGTCCAGCTCTATGTGTTTTGTGCGCTCATGAAACATAGGATTCTTCGAAATCTTGATAGCAGATTCACTGTCAGTATAGATTGGAATTGGCTGCTGGAAAGAAAAACCAAAATCCTGCATGATCTTCTTTATCCATAAAGCTTCAGCCACTGCAACTCTGAGACTCCTGTATTCAGCCTCTGCACTTGAAAGAGATATGGTGTCCTGTTTCTTCGTTTTCCAAGCCACCATTGCAGTTCCAATCATTACACAATAAGCGCTCAAAGACTTTCTGCTGTATGGACACGATCCCCAGTCAGCATCACAAAAAAATTTCACTTTCAAGTCATTTTCAGCAGGATAAAGCAAACCTTGGCCAGGACTGCTCTTGACATATCTCAGCACCCTTAGAGCTGCTTGATAATGTGACTTCTTTGGCTTGTCAATAAATTGACTCAATCTTTGAACTGGAAAAGCCAAATCTGGTCTAGTCATAGTCAAATAAAGAAGTTTTCCCACGAGTCTTCTATACAAGCTTGCATCCTCCATCAATAGATCATTGGAAGTCTTATCAAATGCAGCATCATAATCATGACTTGTCAGCTTCAAATTAAACTCCATGGGAGTATCCACAGGACGAGCAGCTCCAAGACCAGCTTCAGTGATCAACTCAATTGCATATTTCCTCTGATTAATAGCCAGACCAAGTTTTGATCTAGTGATTTCAAGCCCCAAAAAGTATTTCAGTGTACCTAAATCCTTCAACTTGAAATGTTTATGAAGAATTTCCTTTAGAGCAGAGATCTGACTTGCATTTGAGCCAGTAATCAAAAGATCATCTACATATATAAGAATGAAGACTCTATCATCTCCATCTACTTTGCTGAATAAAGAATGATCTGAATGACTTTGGATATAACCATGACTCTGCAAAGTCTGTGTCAGCTTGATATTCCACTGACGAGAAGCTTGCTTTAGACCATATAAAGACTTTTTCAGCTTACAAACTTTCAAAGAACCTGACTGCTGAAAACCTTGTGGCACTTTCATATAAACATCTTCTTCCAAATCTCCCTGAAGAAACGCATTGTTGACGTCCATATGAAACAATGGCCAGGATTTTGAAGCTGCAATGGCAAGAAGCACTCTTACTGTTGTCATCTTGACTACAGGTGAATAAGTCTCATTGAAGTCAGTGCCTTCAATCTGAGTAAAACCCTTGGCTACCAGCCTTGCCTTGTATCGTTCCACTGATCCATCAGAGTTATATTTAATTTTGAACACCCATTTGCATCCCACAGTTGACTTGTTTGAAGGCAAATCAACTAATTCCCAAGTGTGGTTATCTTGCAGTGCTCTTATCTCTTCCTGCATTGCAACTACCCACTTTGGATCCTTTACTGCTTCTTTGAAAGAAGTTGGTTCCCTTATCTTGTCAGTAGCAGAAAGGAAACACCTGTACTTTGAAGAACAGTTACTATAGCTCACATAATTCTCCATTCCAAAAGAAGTGTTGTTAGATCTTGAAGAAGGACCTTGAACAACATAATCTTTTAGTTTAGTGGGAGGATGAATAACCCGTGAGCTTCTCCTCAACTGTGGAAGTTCTTCAGTAGAGGCTCGAGAATGAACCTGATCATTTGCTTGAGGAGATGCCTGAACAGGTGCTTGGTAAGGTGCCTGAACAGGAGAAGGTGCCTGAGCATGTGTTTGAGGAGGTGCCTGAGCATGTGCTTGAGGAGGTGCCTGAACAGGTGCTTGCTGAAGTGCCTGAACAGGTGCACGCAGTGCTTCAGTAGGTGCAACATCCTCAAACATTAAGGGATCAAGTCGAACTTTGTCCACATGATTACAATCCCTTAGTACAGGAAATGAAGAAGGGTCAGCAGCTGGAATCATCTTCAAAGAAGGAATCAAACTAGTAAGATCTTCCTTCTTCATAGCAAAAGGGAATGTGTTTTCATGAAAAACCACATCTCGACTAACATGAAAGATTGAATCAGAAAGATTCATAACAATGTAGCCCTTCTGAGTCTGAGAATAACCCAGGAAGACTGCTGGATATGCCCTTGGTGAAAATTTATCAGTGTTTTGAACATCAGTTACAAAACACAGACAACCTAGAACTCTCAAATGACTTAGAGAGGGAGGCTTCCCATATAAAATTTCTGAAGGAGTTTTGAAACCCAATGCAGAAGAGGGCAAAATGTTGAGTAGATAACAGGCAGCTAATATACAACGACCCCAAAACTTGATTGGAATCGAAGCTTGCAGTCTTATTGCTCTTGCCAAATTCAATAATTGTCGATGTTTACGCTCCACTCGACCATTTTGTTGTGGTGTAAACACACAACTGGTTTGATGAACAATCCCACGTTGCTCAAACATTGATCTGCAAGTAGAGTTGAGAAACTCACTGCCATTGTCACTCCTGATGATCTTGACTGAGGTATTAAACTGATTCTGTATCATAGTCAGAAAATTCCTAAGATGCATCACAGTATCACTCTTAAAACGCAGTAGATAAACCCAAGTGGACCTAGAACAATCATCAACAATAGTCAAGAAATAGTGACATTCTTTCATTGTTGAAATCCTGTAAGGTCCCCACAAGTCAAGATGAATCAAATCAAATGGTTTTACAGCTCTAGAACTGCTTATTGGAAAAGAGAGTCTGCTTTGCTTAGCTAATGGACAGATGGTGCATTGTTCAACACATTGTGAAACACCAATTGAATGAAAAGACTCAGAACGTAACAGATGACTAGAAGAAATGTGACCAAGTCTCCTATGCCAAAGAAGAGAGTCAGATTTCTCTTTTATTGTGGCAGCAACAAAAGAACTATCTTGTCCTCGAGTTAATTCAGCATGCAGAATGTATAAGCCTCTTTCTCTAATTCCAATCTTCATAGTCCTCCCATCTAAGAGGCCCTGAAGTAACACAAAATCAGAAGTGAAGATCACCTTTGAATTCATTTGGAGAGATAACTTTGAAATTGAAATCAAGTTAAACTTGAAATCAGGAACGAGAAGCACATCTGTAAGAGTGCAATCAGCTGAAATGATGCAAGACCCTATATGAGTGACACTGCATCTATCACCATTAGGAAGATGAACATAACGAGCAGCAGAATCATTAGCCCGCAGATTAAAAAGCCAGGAAGATTGGTTGGTAATGTGATTAGTAGCTCCTGAGTCAATGATCCATTTCATAAGAGAACCTGAAAGAGCAAGAGCTCTACCTGCCATGTTCACCTGGATTTCCTCTGAGTCATCAATGAATTGCAGAGGGTGATTGTCAGCAACAGCAGCATGAACAACCCTTTTATCAGCAGTAGAATGTACAATTCTTTTATCAGGAACCACAGAATGAACAATCCTACGATCTCCCTGAGCAACATGCTCCACCATGGAATTATTATCATCATCCTCAAATACACCATTGACAGAAGTGAATTTTCTCTTCATGTGCTCAGGTTTCCCATGCTTAACCCAACAAGTGTCAACCTTATGGCCTGTCCTCTTACAATAAGTACAGAACCAAGTTGACTTATCAATTCGTCCACGAGATTGATTATCAACATTAGAACTACCATAACCATTGTTAGCCTTTGAATAACCTCCAGAATAATAACTATTTCTGGACGAAAACAGAGCAGCAGCAGCATCATTATCAAATGAACCAGAAATTGTTCTTTGACTTTCTTCTTGCAGTAAAACGGAGAAAGCAACACTTAAGCTAGGTAAAGGTTGCCTCATCAGCAAATTACTACGAACATTAGCATAAGTGTCATTCAATCCAAGCAAGAAAGCAATCATCCTCTGTTTTTCTTTATACGCATTCATCAAGGCATTGTCAGCAGTACAAGTCATTGTCAGCTCATCAATGGCAGTCAATGCATCCCAAAGCTGCTTGAGCTTCGCAAAATACTCAGTAATCGATAAAGTACCTTGAGAAGTATGATATATCTCTCGCGTAAGCTGAAAGATCTGCGTTCCGTCCACTTTATCAAACATCTCCCTAAGATCGTCCCAAATAGATTGAGCTGTTGGATTATACACCAGACTTGACACCAAATCCTTAGCTACTGAGTTGCGCAACCACGCTTTGACTATCGCGTTTGCTCGATCCCATTTCACTCTCTGTGCTACAGGAATTGATTCACGAGCACAAGATCCATCAATGAAACAGATCTTATTCTTGACAAGCAGACCTTCCTTTATTGAAGTACTCCATATGTGATAATTCGAAGATCCTTGAAGAAGAAACGGAATGAGCTGATTTCCAGTAGTGTCTGCTGGATGCATATAGAATGGATCCTCCATAGGAGAAGATGTTTGATCCGCCATTGATGAACAATCTTGACGGAGAAACCAAACCAAATAGCGAAACGAAACACAGAAATCGATCAAACCGAATCAAGAGAAATCACAAGAATCGAATGAATCGGGAATGAAAGAGTAGAATGAGAACTGAATGAATTGAAGTTGAACAAGATCAAACAGATTCATCGATCTGTACGAAGGACTTGATGATCGCGATGCTCTGATACCATATCAAAGTTTATGATAGAGAGGATTTGAGAATCATAAACTTGTATTTCATCAAGTCAAGTAATCAACTGTACAATGCTTCATATATATAGTTGGTTATAGCTCAGCTAACTTAGTCCCTAAGTAACAACAAACTAACTAAGCTAACTAACTAACTAACACAGCTGTCTATCAAGCATTACATCGAACACTATGTAAAACATCATATGAAGCACGCAGCAGTAGCAGCATATACATCTACAAATAAGGAACATGAATTGCCCTGAATATGACTGAGCTTTGTTCGGGCGGGCTTTTCCTTAAAAATAATAATAATTAATATGGTTAATAGGTTTTTTAAGAATATCATTAATTAATTTTAGCTTTTGGTGCAACTCACTGACATATTTAAGTGTTTATTATAACGAGTTATGCTGTGTAAAAGAAATATGTTGCGAAGATTCAATATATTTCTTCGAATTATATAAAAATATAATATGTTTTAAAATTTACAATATGTAATGATAATTATTTATACTTTTTTCAATTATTTATTTAAAACTATTATTAAATACATTTCAAATGACGTCGAATTCCCGTACGATACACTTTTGATATTAATACAAAAAGGGTACAAAGAGGGCACGTAGGAGATCGAGACAGAGCTCCAGGACTATGGGAAAGATGTAGATCGATCGCCCCTATTTATTATTGAACGACTTGGAAATTGACTTTCATTTCGCACTAATACGAATACGAAAATAATGGAAAATTGTTAAAATCAACCCAGTTCCGGTTTAAATTTATTATATATATATATATATATATATATATATATATTTTTTTTTTTTGGCAAAAAATTTATTATATATATGAGTTTGATGGTTGCTGAGTCAATCAATACGGTGGTTCTGAGGGGCCGGCCGGTTCACTGTTAGTTGGGAGTTAGGGATTTACTGTTTTATGTTTCTGGTCACACTGCTGTGTTCTAGACTAGATGTTGCTGGGAGAAGAGCATCATTATCGCCGCCATTCATACGCCACACCTAAGTTGACCTCTGATATCTCTCTATCGCCGTCAAAGTGTTTCCATCTATATTAGTAAGGGCGAAGTCCTTGCTCTGCCCCGCCTTCCTTCACCACCCTACATCTTCCCGTCGGTATGTCCCCCTCTTGCTCTCTGTTTCGTTTGGGTTTCTTGATTGCGTTGTCCTTTTCAATCGAGTTGTCGGAATGGTATTGTCTTGTTGATAGCGTCTGAATTTCGGATAATCGAGTCCTCGAGTGGTTTTTCTCTGATTTCAAGGCTACTCTTGAAATCCTTTGAAATTTGATATGGAGGACATTATTAGCAGCTTCTTTTGACACCAACTGGTTTAAGGATCTGTTTCTTAGCTCCCAAGCTACCTGGATTTCTTTTTCTGAGTTGTTATACTAATATCAAATTGGATATACTGATGAGTTTTGTGTGCTTGATTATTAACTCTTGTTTGGATCAATGACATTTATTTTGATCTTTTGCCTGTTTAATTCCTGCAGTCTCTGTGGTTTAGCTGGGATGACAACTGAGGGCGGTAAAAGCTTTGCCAGGAGGGATCACTTATTAAAAATACAAGCGGAAGTTGCAAATTTGTGGGAAGAAAATAAAGTCTTCCATGCTGAATCTCATGAAAAGCCGCCTCAGCCGGGAGAGAAGTTTTTTGGAAATTTCCCATTTCCTTATATGAATGGATTTTTGCATCTCGGGCATGCCTTCTCTCTTTCAAAGCTTGAATTTGCTTCGGCCTTTCATAGACTTTGTGGTGCAAATGTGCTCTTACCATTTGCTTTTCACTGCACTGGCATGCCTATCAAGGCATCTGCGGATAAACTTGCTCGGGAAATTCAACAGTTTGGTAATCCTCCATTATTTCCTACAAAAGAAGAACATGAGGCACAGGTGGTTAAAGAGCCAGAACCTCAGAGTGAGCCAACAGGTGTACAAGAGAAGTTCAAGGGAAAGAAGTCCAAAGCTGCTGCGAAATCAGGCAGGCAAATGTATCAGTGGGAGATTATGCGTAGTATTGGACTGTCTGATGCTGATATCTCAAAGTTTCAGGATCCCTACAATTGGCTTTCCTTCTTTCCTCCGCTAGCCAAGGAGGACCTCAAGGCTTTTGGGTTGGGTTGCGATTGGAGGCGTTCCTTCATTACCACAGACATGAATCCCTTCTTTGATTCTTTTGTAAGATGGCAGATGAGGAAACTGAAAGACATGGGTAAGATTGTTAAAGATCTGCGATACGCGATTTACTCTCCTCTTGATGGTCAGCCTTGTGCTGATCATGATCGTGCATCCGGTGAGGGGGTTCAACCTCAAGATTACACTCTCATCAAGATGGAGGTTGTATCACCTTTCCCGCCTAAGATGGGAGTGCTGGAAGGGAAGAGGGTGTTTTTGGCGGCTGCAACTTTGAGACCTGAGACCATGTATGGACAAACTAATGCATGGGTATTGCCTGATGGGAAATACGGGGCCTTTGAGATCAATGATTCTGATGTCTTTATCATCTCGCATAGGGCTGCCCTCAATCTTGCTTACCAGAGGTTCTCTAAGATCCCGGAGAAGCCTACTTGCTTGTTAGAGTTGACTGGCCAAGATTTGATTGGCCTTCCCTTGAAGTCTCCTCTTTCCTTCAATGAAATCATACATGCCCTTCCAATGCTGACTATCCTGATGGACAAAGGAACAGGTATCGTGACCAGTGTCCCTAGTGACGCCCCTGACGACTACATGGCCATGCATGATTTGAAGGAAAAACAAGGTCTTAGGGAGAAATACGGTGTGAAAGACGAATGGGTCCTGCCTTTTGAGATTATACCAATCATTAACATCCCAGAATTTGGAGATAGCGCTGCAGAAAAAGTTTGCAAAGACATGAAGATTCGCAGCCAGAATGAGAAAGAGAAGCTTGCAGAGGCAAAGCAAAAGACATACTTGAAGGGCTTCACTGATGGAACAATGCTTGTGGGTAAATACACTGGTATGAAAGTCCAAGAAGCTAAGCCACTGATCAAGAGCTTGCTCATTGAGACAGGTCAGGCAATTATGTACAGTGAACCCGAGAAAAAGGTAATGTCAAGGTCAGGTGATGAATGTGTTGTTGCACTGACAGATCAGTGGTACATTACTTATGGCGAAAGTGAGTGGAAAAAACTAGCTGAGGAGTGCTTAGCTAGCATGAATTTGTACTCTGATGAGACGCGCCATGGCTTTGAGCATACATTGAGTTGGCTCAACCAGTGGGCTTGCTCACGATCATTTGGACTGGGGACTCGTATTCCTTGGGATGAGCAGTTCTTGGTAGAGTCATTATCTGATTCTACCATTTACATGGCTTATTACACAATTGCTCACTTTTTGCATAATGGAGACATGTATGGATCATCCAGCGATGCAATCAAACCTGAGCAGATGACTGATGAGATCTGGAATTACGTCTTCTGTGGTGGGCCATTTCCCCAAGCTTCTAGTATTTCTACATCTCTTCTAAACAAAATGAGGCAGGAGTTTGAGTACTGGTACCCCTTTGATCTCAGAGTCTCTGGGAAGGACCTAATCCAAAACCATTTGACTTTTTCCATTTATAATCACACTGCGATAATGCCTAGGAGGCATTGGCCCCGTGGTTTTAGATGCAACGGTCACCTGATGTTGAATTCTGAGAAAATGGCCAAGTCTACTGGAAATTTCAAGACTTTGCGCGATGCCATTGAGGAGTACTCTGCAGACGCAACTAGATTTTCTCTTGCAGATGCTGGTGACGGTGTAGATGATGCAAACTTTGTATCGGAAACTGCAAATGCTGCAATATTGCGTCTCACGAAAGAACTCACCTGGATGGAAGAAGTTATTGCCGCAGAATCATCTTTGAGAAGAGGCCCACCATCTACTTATGCTGATCGGGTTTTTGCAAATGACATGGATATTGCAGTTAGAATGACTGAGCAGAATTATAAGGATTACATGTTTAGAGAAGCTCTTAAGACTGGGTTTTATGATTTGCAAGCTGCTAGAGATGAGTATCGGTTCTCATGTGGTTCTGGTGGGATGAATCGTGATTTGTTGTGGCGATTCATGGATGTACAAACACGTCTTATTACTCCCATCTGTCCTCATTATGCTGAATATGTTTGGAAGGAACTGTTAAAGAAGGATGGTTTTGTGATTAAAGCGGGGTGGCCGACTGCTGAGGCTCCAGATTTGACCCTTAAGAGTGCAAATAACTATTTGCAGGGGACGATTGTGTCGCTGAGGAAGCTGCTCCAAAAACAGCTTGTTCAAGGTGCTGGTGGTTCGAAGAAGAATAAGAAGGGTGCAACCCTAACAACTGAAGAGGTGGACAAGCAGCAGCAGCAGCTAAGTGGACTGATTTATGTGAATGAGCAGTATGATGGTTGGAAAGCAGAGTGCTTGACGATTCTACAGCGGATGTATAATAAGGAGACACGGTGTTTTGCACCAGACAGTGAGATCCAGAAGGCTTTGAGAGAGAGCAGCGTAGGTCAATCCAGCGATTTCAAGAAAATCCAGAAGCTTTGCATGCCCTTCTTGAAATTCAAGAAGGATGAGACAAACAAGCTCGGGGTTCATGCTTTGGACCTGAGGCTTCCTTTTGGAGAGATTGAGGTTCTTCAAGAGAACTTGGACGTGATTAAGAGGCAACTTGATCTGGAACAAGTAGAGGTTTTGTCAGCAACAGATGCTGATGCCCCCACAAGAGCTGGTTCTCTTGTGTCATTGTTGAATCAGAACCCTCCGTCACCCGGGAATCCTACTGCCATCTTCTTACCAAGTTAAAATAAAACTAACTCATTACTGGTAATTCTGCTGCTTGCTCTATGTTTGATTATCCTCATCTTATAGTTCTTTTTGTCAACTGCTGCTCTTTTGCAATGGTAATAACTTAGCATGTAAGATTGTATGTTAATATGCATAAATTTAGCTGCTCCTGAAGCCAGGAGGAACATAATAAAAACATGAATTTGTCTAGTGTATGTTTGCCTCATGTAAGGATTTAGCCACGTGTATTGCACTTGGTCTTCATGTTCTTCAACCTGTTTTTTAAAAGATTAACAGGTTCTATCTAGGTTCCAATGAAATCCAGCGATTCTGCTGGGTTCCAAATTCCAATCGAATCCAGAACCATGTTCGGGCTTGGATTCACTTGCTGGATCTTAAAAATAAATTGTTGAAAAAGAAGATCATATGCAATGCAACATAATGTTACGATATATCTATGTATCTGCTGCTGCTTCTTGTTTGTCTGTATTGTTATTATTATACTTATTGAGATATGGGAAATGTTGCAGGTCGTAACTCAGGGAAGAGTCCCTGCCAAGATCAATCCGTTTGAGCCGTACTGATGTTTGTGTCTGCAACAGTTAATTTGAATTTGAACTCATGCTGTGTTCTATTTACTGGTTATCTATTTTTGAAGATATATAGTGGATGAATTGATGTTTAATGGAGATTTGCTTTATCATATCGTTGGCCCATTTTCTGCACATCTTATTCCCACCTTTATGAATGGTTACGTTAGTGGAGATTGCTTTGTATGCTCGACTCGGCTTTGTTTAGTATTTGTTGAATTAAATTCGGATAATCATTTGAATTTTCATGGTATCGAATAGTCAGAATATACATCTGGAAATGGACCTTAAAATTGACAAGTACTCACAAAAACTAAATCATATTAACGAAGTCTCACTAGACCTACCTACCTACCTACCTAAAACAGCAAACTTGTGCTGTTCTACAAACAGATTTCAACTTTCGAGCTCACTTCCGATCCAACTCTTCGAACACATCAACGCCTGGAGGGTCGCAGGGTTCAGAGAGCTGCGATCATGGTCAAGTGTGCGACCCAGAAAATCAAACGCCAAGTCCGATGAAACCTTCAATATTTGAATCCCCAATACATTCCGAGCCATCATCGAGAGGGTCGGGTACCGGGAGTTATGAACTTTCCACCAGTTCAGAATGCAGAAATCCACATTCCTGGGAAATAATGGTTCCTCGAGATACTTATCGAGGTCCGACTTTACAACCACAGCCTCGACCTGAGATGTCTCGTGGAGGAATTTCTCAAAACCGCTAAGTCGGTCCATAGAAGTGGGTCCCGGACCAGCATCTCCCCCACCGATGCCGTTTTCATCAGCAGATAATGGAAACCCGATCGAGTGTTCGTTATAAAGAGCCTTGACTCGCTCCCGAACTACATCGATGTGGAATTGAGCGTCCGATCCGTAGATTTGGGGGAAGTAATACTCCACCATCTTCATTTTGAATCGCGGGTCTAAGAAAGTTGCGATTCCGAGCGCATAACCGCACTTTTCCCAGTAAAAATTGAATCTTTGCCTCATCTTTTCAGCCACGGAACGGATGAATTCGTCCGAGCTCTCGCACCATTCGATCAGACTCACGTAGATATCGCACACAAAAGGGAAGAACATATTAGCAACCGGGTAGTTCCTCTGCGTAAAATCATTGATGACATCGAGAAAAACATGTAGGAATCCGGTGACTGAACAGACCTTTTCCCAATCCATATCCGAAGGGCATGATTTCAAATTCACATCAGCTTCCCTAAGACGCGAAAACACACTCTTGTAAACAACGGCTGACTCGAGCATTATGAAAGTGGAGTCCCATCTGAATTCGTTATCAAGAGACAAGCATTTCCGAACCTCCACATTTTCCCTAATCGCCATTTCAACGAATTTCTGAATAATTGGATCCGAACTCTTCACATACCGAACACTTTCCCGGATCTTGGGGAGAATGTCCGATAATGGTTCCAGAGCAACCTCGACCATCTGTTTCAGAACACTCAATAGACAGGGTACATCGAAAAGTTGTCCCCCAGCAAGCAGGAATCGGTTCTGAGACAACCGATCTTTAATTGTGGAGATAATTTTTTTCATGGAACATCCGTCCCATGTCACGGAGAACGATTTCCGATCAATGTCCCAATCCATCAGACACTTCATGAACAAATCAGACTGAATATCTTCGGTAAGGGACGCATCGACCCTCAAGAAATTCAGCATCTTCTTCTTTAACCGCCAGGAATCGTCGATAAAATGTGCATTCAACTCGAACCACTTTGAATCATCAGGACTTGACCAAACATCGATGCTCAAGCTAATTTTGCCCGGCAACTTATCCAAAACCTCGAAAAATTTCTGCTTTTCCTTCTGGTAAATCTCGAAGCAGTCGTCTTCGACTTTCTTAGACACCGCGATGTCAAAAAGCGGCTGAACATTCTTAATAAATGTCTGGAACCCAACATGTTCTACCATTGTGAATGGGTAGCCATGTAACACAATCATTCTAGCAAGATCAAGCTCGGATCTTCTTTGGTCGAAGGTACTCAAAGGAGGAGTCATGATATCACCATCACTTTCCACATTTGCAGAAATCATAAGTAACTCCTTGTCTTTCCTTTGAGACGTAAAAGATAATCGACATTGAGCAATGTTGTGATTCAATCTCTTCTGGCAACTAGCTAGATGGTTCTTCAAATGGGAAGTTCCACTGGTGCCTGAGGCACTCATTCTCCTTGTACAGTGCCGACAGATCGCTACGAGCATATTGCCGCTCTTGACGAGATCAAAGTCGTTCCATAAGGCTGATTTTAATCTGCTGCAGTTAACTGTAACGGCGTCTGATAAGTCCATTTCCATCATGATGTCTCATCAACAGTTTCGTCGAAATCTGCACAAAAATACCAAAACGTTGTAAGAATAACCTAATTTCAGAAAATCATGTAAATTCAGCATCTCATCTTTGAATCAAGTGTAATGTAATGCACAACAGCCGAAACTCTGGCTGGTCACACTGAAAGAAGAACAAATCGATGTCATGAAAAACTCTGAAATTCTTCACTTTCACCATTGTTTTTGGTTTGGTAGATAAATGCAATATCAGGACAACATCAGAAAACATAGAAGCTTTGAACTTCTATGGCATGCTTTACAAATATGGAATACATAAAGAAAAGCCACAGCAGAACAACCAAAAAGAGAGCGTTTTTGTTTGAGTTAAGAACCCTAAAACAGTCTCAACTATAGAACTATAGGGCATGTTTCTAATAGCGCCCAGATTTAAAATGTTGATATTTTGTATCTCTACTATAAGATTTAATGTCAAAATCAGTCGAAAAAAGTAAAATTCTGATAGTTGGAACACCAAACATCAACTTTTTATGACCTATAGTTGGTAGTGTTTTTAGATTCTTAACCCTTTTTGTTTCGACAATGGAAATTTGACAATCAACATGAATACATACAGAAAATGACGGAGCATCAAGATAATGAGATATGAAAACCCAATAGTTGAGCTTTAAAAAAAACATTAGGAAATTCAACTGACAACAAACCCGACTAAGGAACCGCATGGTTCAGCTTGCTTGACCCGACCCAGCATCGGCCACACAGCAGCACCGGATATCCAATCTCCGGCGACCTAGATGGAGATTGTACAGTGACCGGTGGGACTATGACCGACCCGATCCGTATGGATCGGAACGAGAGACAGCGACTTTTAATTCCTGGGTGTTGGATTGGACGGGGAGCAAGATTTGAACGAGAGGTCTGATCAAAAAATTTCAAGGAGCCTCTTTCTTCGACCGAACTGCAGTCGGAGAACAGCAAAATCAAGAACAAGAGTGCGGATCGGACGAGATTAGGGTTTTCCAACTTACTGGTGCTGAAGTAAAGCTCCGGCGATGATAATACCAGGTCAGTGAGACACCTGGCTTGCAGAGAACGGTTGGAGTAGGTTCCGCGGCGGCCACGGCGGCGGCGGAGGAGACGAGAGAAAAGTGGGCCGCCTTGCCTTCTGCTCGGCGGCGCGTAATGTTTTATTTTAATGGGGGATGTGGGAGCGACATTCTCTTTTCCCGGCGAAATAAGTTAAAACTTAAAAGTGTGTCCGACTCCGACACATCTGGCCCGACCGAACCGGTGTAGATTCGACCCGTTATATTTATGTTTTCTTCAGGACCAAAGCCAAACTATATGAGACTAGGCAAGGCAAGGCTAGTATTAAAACTTTTTTTAAAAATAATGTGGTTTGGTCCTTTTAATATGTTTTAACCTTTTATTTTGTATACATTGATGGGTCCCGGCGAAGGCCGTTAGGCCCCTTAACGATTGGCAAACGGCGACTAGGCCTGGTGGGCTAGGAGCTGGGCCGCTGGAAGGCCAAGGGCTCCGACGGAAGGAGGCCCCGACATTGAATGGCCCCAAGCAAATATGGCTCCGATAGGGAAGAGCCCCGAAGATATCGGACCTGGACGTAGTCGGTCCCGATATGGGGAATTGACACCACTCCCCGACACCGAATCCTCATCGATGTAACTTGGGAGTCTCCGATAATGATCGAGACTCGCCGGTAAGAGCACAATCCCGGAAATCTCGCCATGATTACAGTAGTGGTATAATGGGCGAGATATGGGGGATACGAATAACTGTACAAGATACGTGGCAAGATATACGGCGAGATATGTGGGATAGTGGATCACAATCCAACCGCCTAATCAGGTAACTGGGATAACCTTTCCTCTATAAAAGGAGGGAAGTTATTCCAGATTAGGGTTACGCTTTATACATACACAAATATTGCTTGCTCGCTTTGTGGCCGCCGTACTTACGTTAATCATCGGAGAGGGATTCTGGGCCGCTGTCCTCTATTCCCCTTCTGCAGGATTGCGAGGAGCTAAGGAATCCGTCACCGTATCCGGAGCTCCTGCCGTGATCCAACATTGGCGCCGTCTGTGGGAACGCAACAAAAAGCCAAAAAGTAAGTTTGCTTCCCTCTGATTTCATTCCATGGCTGGCAACAGATCGCAACGTTCAGGCAAGCAAGTACCAGCCACCAGCAATCCCCCTGAGGTTGCTGCCCAGCATCAGGATCTGAGAGATGAGGGTGACAGCACTCGCCGGAACGAAGCACCTTCCCAGAATCCGGAGCTGGCCAGGGTAGTGGCAGAGGCCATGCCCCTATTCATGGAGGCCATGGAGGCCCTCCTAGACCGAAGAGAAGCTGCTAGAAGGCAGGCCGATCTCCCGCCGCTCCCTCCGCGGCGAGACGCCCCCAGAAGGCAGGTGGACGACAACCTGCCGCCACCCCCTCCGTTGAGGGAACAACCCATTCCCCCTCATCCAGCACCGGCGGAGAATTTTGTGGTCGATGGACCAGGGCCAGTACAACAAAGGACTATTCCCCTGAATGGTCCCCTCACTGCCGACCAAGTAGTAAAGATCGTGGGTATCTGCATGGGAGATCAGAAGCCCATGATGTCGGAATTGGGGAGTCAGGAGACCCCTCCTTTCGTTCCCAGGTTGATCCATACCTTGGCCCCTCCAGGCTTGGGGATCCCAAAGATAGACGAGTACGATGGGGTCGCGGACCCGGTTCGCCATGTGCAGAAGCACCTAACAGCGTGCATGGGCAGGACCCCTGATGAGGATGTTATCTGTGCGTTGTTCCCGAGCACCTTGGGAGAGAAGGCGATGACATGGTTTTACAGTCTGCCCACCGGATGTATAACCTGTTGGAAGGACATGCATCAGCGATTCATCGCCCAGTACCAAGGGCGTCGACGGCTGCTGAAGAGTGTTCGGACCCTGCATGAGGTGGTCCAGAGGCCTGACGAATCGCTGGCCCAATACTACCAGCGTTACACGGCTGGCATGACCGAGCTAGACGAGGAGATATCGGAGGGCGAGGCCATCCGCACCTTCATAAAAAACCTCAATCCCCCCTACGGCTCCGACTTACTCCACAGTGTCGCGGCCAAGAAAGTCTGGAACATGGAGGCACTCCAGGCGAGAGTAAAACAGCAAATCGACGTCCAAGAGTCGAAGATCGCTGCCGGAGAATTGGCTCCTCCCAAGGGGCACGAAGGAAAGCAGTTGTTCAAACCATTGGACAACCGACACCGGAAGGATAGCTCCGAGGGTAGTCGGAGTCGTGGACGTTCCGATCGGAGGGATGATAGGCGTCCGACCAAAAGGGACAATCAGAGGGAGGAGTTTACCCCCCTCAACAGGCCTTTGAAAGAGGTCTTGGCGGTAATGGAGAAGCAAGGCCTCGCTCGTTTCCCCAAAAAGAAGGAAGGAGAAAAGTTGGGCTCCCGCACCGACCGTTACTGCCGATTCCATCGGGCCTCCGGTCATGACATTGACCAGTGTCGGGAGCTGAAGAAGGAAATAGAGAAGCTTATTCAGAGGGGTAAGCTGAAGGAGTTCGTGGGAGACTCGCGCTGCAAGCCCCGCTCACGATCTCGGTCAAGGTCCAAATCTCGATCGAGGTCCCCCAGGAAAAGGAGGTTCGACGCAGAGCCTTCGGAGGGCCCATCTGGGTCCAGACAGAAGAGGATTATTAATGTGATCCATGGAGGGTTCGCTGCAGGAGGAGACACATCGTCTTCTCGGGAGCGTTATGCCAACCAAGTGCCAGTCGCAGTGGTTTTGGGAAAAAGGTCACGGTCGTGGACCACGAAGGAGGAGATGGAGATCACCTTCTCGGCGAAGGATCTGGAGGGAGTAGAGACCCCCCACGAGGATGCCCTAGTAGTAACATTGGATGTAGGAGGATTTGAAGTGAAGAGGATCCTCATTGATGGAGGAAGCTCCTCCGACATCCTCTTCTCCGACGCCCTGGAGCAGATGGGGAAGAAGAAGAAAGATTTGCGGGAGGTCAACTTCCCGATGGTAGGATTTTGCGGCACAACCTCTTATCCGTTGGGGGTTATTACGCTGCCTGTATGGTTCGGCAGTGGCTGGAAGATGGAGAAGAGAGATGTGGAGTTCGTGGTGGTCGAATCCACAGGGACGTACAATGCGATCATTGGAAGAACCACTATCAACCCACTGATGGCAGTAGCCTCGACTGTCCATCAGAAACTGAAGTTCCCGACTGAGAATGGGGTCGGCGAGGTAAAAGGCGACCAGGTGGCGTCGAGACGATGCTATGTCAACGCCACGAGAAGATCAAGGAAGGAGGCTATGTCGGTTCTCCAAACAGACGCTGACCCTCGAGAGGAGTTTGGGCGTCCCGCCCCCATGGAGGACCTGAAAGAAGTCGAGATAGATGGACCCGAGAGGAGGGTAAAGATCGGATCCGCCCTATCCGAGGAAGGAGCTCAGGAGTTGATCGCCCTATTGAAGGAATTCAAGGAGTTATTTGCCTGGTCTCCGAGCGATATGCCAGGAATCAGTCGGGATGTGATCGAGCATGAATTGAACATCGACCCCACGATCAAGCCGATCACACAGAAGAGACGTCCGATGGGAACAGACAAAAGGATTGCAATCCAGCAGGAGGTTGGCAGACTACTCGACGCTGGATTCATCAGGGAGATCCGATTCCAAACATGGGTAGCCAACCCAGTACTAGTGAGGAAGAGCAACGGGAAGTGGCGAATGTGTGTCGACTTCCGCGATTTAAACAAGGCCTGCCCGAAGGACTGTTATCCACTCCCTCGGATCGACCAACTGGTGGACGCTACATCGGGGCATGAGCTGCTAAGCTTTATGGATGCTTATTCTGGTTATAACCAGATCAAGATGGCAAAAAAGGATGCCCCACATACCGCCTTTTACGCCGACAGTGAAGTCTTCCAGTATGACGTCATGCCTTTCGGCCTGGTGAATGCGGGGGCGACATACCAGAGAATGGTGAACAAGCTGTTCGGGGACATGATTGGGAGCACCATGGAAGCCTATGTAGATGACATGCTGGTGAAGTCCCGACGAGCATCAGACCACGTGGGCAACTTGACAATGGCCTTCGAGAGGATGAAGCTCCACCAGGTTCGCCTGAATCCAGCCAAATGTGCTTTCGGAGTCCACTCCGGGAAGTTCCTAGGCTTCATGGTGAGCCAGAGGGGGATCGAGGTGAATCCCGAGAAACTAAGGGCGATAGAAGAGATGCAGTCCCCGACCAACCATAGGGAGGTGCAAGTGTTGAACGGTCGGCTGGCTTCGATGAATCGCTTCTTATCCAAGGCCAGCGACCGGTCGATGCCATTTTTCAATGTGTTAAGAGCCAACCGACAGTTCGAATGGACTACTGAATGTGAGGCGGCGTTCCAAGCGCTCAAACAACATCTCCGCGACCTCCCACCACTTGCGAAGCCAGCTCCAGGCGAGCCACTCTATCTTTATTTGGCTATTTCTTCGTTTGCAATAAGCTCTGTTCTAGTTAAAGCTGTCGAGGGCAATCAGATTCCTGTCCATTATGTAAGCAAGGCGTTTGCCAAGAGTGAAATGAATTATCCTCCGATTGAGAAGTACCTCTTTGCGTTGATTATTACCGCTCGAAAGTTACGACCCTACTTCCATGCGCATGAAATTACGGTGTTGACTGATCAGCCATTGAAACACTTCTTGAACCGACCCGACGCGTCGGGGAGACTAGTAAAGTGGGCCGTGGAACTTAGCGAGTTTCGAATTCATTTCGCTCCAAGAACAGCTATCAAAGGGCAGGCATTGGCCGACTTTATAGTTGAATCTACTATTCCCGATCCTGAAGCAACGGAAACAGTAGAGGGGGCAACCATTGGGAATACTAAAGAGGTCCCGACGGCAGGGCAGTCGGAACAGCCGAATAAGGAGAACACCTGGGAGTTGTACACAGATGGCTCCTCAAGCTCAGACGGATCGGGTGCGGGGTTCGTACTGATTCCGCCGGGCGGGGCGGAGCCACTTCGATATGCATTGGCCCTGACATTTAGAGCCACCAACAACGAGGCGGAGTATGAAGCTCTCATAACAGGGCTGAAAATCGCAAAGGGCACCGGAATTAAACATTTGAAGGTGAAGTGTGATGCTAGCCTGATTGTAAATCAGGTTCGGGGGCAGTATGGAGCAAAGAATCCGGTCATGAAGAAGTATCTTCAAGAAGCTAGGACCTTGAAGGAAAGCTTCAAAAGCTTTGATATCGAGGCGATTCCCAGGGAAGAGAATGTGGAGGCTGATGCCTTGAGCAAATATGCCTTGGGGGCACCCTTGGAAGAGAGTCGGAAGGTACACTTCTTGGAGAAGGTGATTCTATCGACCACCGATCCGTCGGAGGTGTGCGTTATCGGGACAGGGGCGGAGAAGGAATCCACTTGGATGACCCCGATAATTGTGTACTTAACGACGGGGGCACTTCCTGAAGATAAAGTGGCAGCGGAGCGATTACGACGAATGTCAATTAATTACGCGATGGTGGACAACCAGTTATACAAGAAGGGTCTGCTTTCGACGCCCTTCTTGAAATGCGTGGCCGAACCCGACACGACTCGGATTCTGAGAGAATTGCATGAAGGAGTCGCAGCCTGTCACGAAGGCGCTCGATCTATCCTGAGGAAGGCGTTGAACTTGGGATATTATTGGCCTACGATGAATAAGGAAGCAACGGCGCTTGTTCGATCCTGTGACGCGTGTCAGAGATATGCCTCGAATATCACAGCTCCCGCCGCTGATTTGATGCCCATTGGGAGTGCTTGGCCCTTCGCACAGTGGGGCATCGACCTGGTGGGACCCCTTCCGAAAGCAAAGAGTCAGTGCACACATCTGCTGGTCGCGATCGACTACTTCTCGAAGTGGATCGAAGCTAAGCCGCTAGCCAAAACAACAGCAGGACATATCATTAAGTTCCTTCAGACCCGAATTTTGTCGAGATATGGGGTGCCGAAGGTGATCATCAGTGACAATGGTCCTCCGTTTAATGGGGCCCAGTTGGAGAGGTTCCTAGACGAGTTCGGTATCGAACATCGAACAGCATCCGTCCACCACGCTCAGACCAATGGGCAGGTAGAGGCGGCCAACAAAATCGTGATGGAGGGCTTGAAGAAAAGGGTCTACGCTTTGGATGGAAAATGGCTGGACGAACTGGAGAACGTGTTGTGGGCGGTCCGAACGACACCCAAGCGGTCAACAGGTGAAACCCCGTTTGCACTTGTTTATGGAACAGAGGCGGTCGCTCCCGTGGAAATCGCGGTGGCGTCCCATCGAACCAGCAGCTATGAGCCCTCGACGAGTCCAGGAAGAGCCAGGATAGGAACTTTGACGAATGACGAAACAAGGCGCCTGGAGTTATCCTTGCTAGAGGAAAAACGGCTGGAGGCCGACATAGCGCAAGCTCGGATGCGTTTGGCGACGGCCAGGTACTACAATCGGAAGGTCAAGTCGCGACAGTTCTACGCAGGAGAACTGGTCCTACGACGGAATGAATTCGCCCTACAAGATCGGATCAACAAGATGTCCCCAAAATGGGAAGGGCCTTACAAGATCGTAGGCATGCCGGCCCCGAACGCTTACAAGTTAGAGGATCCCGACGGCAAGGTTTTAAGAAACACCTTTAGTGGCGAACATCTAAAGAAGTTCCATGTTTGACAAATAAGTCGCCCGTGGAGGCGCGAAGATGTAATTAAGTCGCCCTGAGTGGTGCATGCTATGTTAAAGACATCAATCAATAAAGAAGTTACTTCTGATCAAAGTATTCCTGAGTCGTTCTCGATACATTTAAAAGCGTCATTGGACGTCCGAAAATCCTTAAGTTTTTAAGGTCCGATTAAAAAGCGTCATTGGACGTCCGAAAATCCTTAAGTTTTTAAGGTTCGATTAAAAAGCGTCATTGGACGTCCGAAAATCCTTAAGTTTTTAAGGTCCGATTAAAAAGCGTCATTGGACGTCCGAAAATCCTTAAGTTTTTAAGGTCCGATTAAAAAGCGTCATTGGACGTCCGAAAATCCTTAAGTTTTTAAGGTTCGATTAAAAAGCGTCATTGGACGTCCGAAAATCCTTAAGTTTTTAAGGTCCGATTAAAAAGCGTCATTGGACGTCCGAAAATCCTTAAGTTTTTAAGGTCCGATTAAAAAGCGTCATTGGACGTCCGAAAATCCTTAAGTTTTTAAGGTCTGATTAAAAAGCGTCATTGGACGTCCGAAAATCCTTAAGTTTTTAAGGTCCGATTAAAAAGCGTCATTGGACGTCCGAAAATCCTTAAGTTTTTAAGGTCCGATTAAAAAGCGTCATTGGACGTCCGAAAATCCTTAAGTTTTTAAGGTTCGATTAAAAAGCGTCGTTGGACGTCCGAAAGCCTTAAGGTTCTCAGGACCCGATAGAAGCGCTACGAAGAACATAATCGAAAAAGATAGTAATAAAAGGCTCGAAAGCCTAAGAGGTTCGATACAAGGGAGATAAATGAGGAAGGAGTACGAGGACTTAAGATTTAACAAATTAAACTCGGTCCTCGGGCGCTGAATCTTCGGAAGGCTTTGGAGGGGCAGGCTCGGAGGGATCGGTAGGAGGCTCGTCGGCATCTTCGGAGGAGCTCTCCGACGGGAGGCTGAGGTACGTCTCTGCGGCTAGGCCGAGAGTCTTGGACTTCCTCAAGTCGATGGAGTCCCCGTAGGTTTCATTAAGCTCTTCGACAATATCAAGGATGGCATTCTGCAAATCCTCCCGACAATGTCTTGCCGCGTCTGCTTTGAAGTCCTCCGAGCTCCGATATTCTTCGAGGGCCTGGACCTTCGCGTTTGTTATTTGGGCGGGATAATCCGCCCTCGCCTCCTCTAGCTCCGCGATGGCCCTCTGCTTCTCAAGCTCCAGCCGCTCAGCAGTTTCTTGCAACGCTGCCTTATCAAAGGCAGCCTGGCTCCGATCCGCCAGGGCAGCCTGTTGCTCCCGCCTAAGCGAGCTCTCGAGACTTAGAATTTGCCTGTGTTGGGATTGAGCCTCTTGAGCAAGCTTGGCCCTGACTTCCTCGGCTCGCTGCCTTTCCTCCTCAGCCTGTTGCCTAACCTCTTCGACCCGCTCTTCGGCTCGCTTTTTACCCTCCTCCGCTCGAAGCCTTGACGCCTCGGAGGCAGCTAAGTCCTCCTGGAGCTTGGTCAAACTCTCGAGGTTGGAGTTGGCCCGTTCTCGCTCCAAAGCCTCCCGAAGAGACAAGATGTAGCCAAAACAGCGATCCTGGTCCGCCATTTCCTGAGGGCAAGGTATAGCTTAATATTTAGAAAGTCCGAGTACTCCCAAGTTGAATAAAAACAAAGTGTACTTACCTCTATCCGACGGACGGCCATCGCCCGGATATCCGCCTCGATGTCCTCCCCTTCCAGAGAAAGAGGGCGCCTCAGTGAGGGCGGGATCAAGCCCGACACCAAGTGCAAGGCCAGGTTCCTCTCCTGACACCCCCGATATAGAGGAATCCCCCGAAGGGACTCCACCGGTCTCCAAGGCTCGGCGCCCTGGTCCGAAGAAAAGGCCTGGTAGTAGTCTCCATCCAAGGGGAATGGAGGTACTACCAGGCGAGCCCCTCCATCTCCTTCACTTACTTGGGCTTCGGGGGTCCCACCTCTAAATGGCGAAGATGGCGGAGCGGATGACGATGGTGGCGTGACGGGAAGTGGAGACGTCTTCCTACCAGGTGACTTCGCAGGAGTCGACCTCGATTTTCCTCGGAGGGTCAGGCCTTCCTCCTCAGCACGATCATCGGAGGGGGAGTCCTCCAAGCTGGTCACCCGACCAAATTCACCCCGGGCCTCCGTAGGGGCATCTTCCATCACCGGCTCCACTGCAGGCGCGGAGTCCGAGGCAGGTGCAGCAGGGGCGACGTCCGCGGGACCTGCAGCGGGGCGAATAAGTCGAGGAATTAATTTGATGTCGGTGTGCCAAATTAAACAACGCTCCATATATTTCTCTTTGCCGAAAAAGTCGTAACAACCCGCTTCGAGGACGTGTGGAGTTTCCCCTCGAAGGATATTTTTGACATCCCTGACCCGTCCTTTCATGTCGGAGGCTTGAAGGTCTTGAGGTACCAACTTCCTATATCTTTTTATAGCACGAAAAACTTCCTTACCTTCCTTTTCGGAGCGGACGTTGAAGGCGGTCTTGACCACATCCACGTTAGTCCGCCCCTCGGAGGTGGGGGCAGACCCGGGGGCCTCGGAGGTCTTCGCCTTCTTCCGAGAGGGTCCTGATTGGGCAGAAGCCTTCCGATGGGAGGGCTTCTTCTTGCGCTTCAGCGAGTGGGAGGCATCGGTATCCTCCTGAAACAGACGGGTGGTCAGCGATGTTCGAGGGGCTGTAAACAGCGGAAACAAGAAATAATTAGAAGATTACCCAGAGAATTACATTGGAAACACCATCATGAACTTTTCCCCCAGCCTTGGGATCAATCAGCATAATCCCAATTTCAATCCGCTGCTGATCAGTGACAGAAGTGGCCTCGAAGGGCTGGTAATCCTCCTCCCAACGACGGGCCTGGATAAGCATCAAGGCCCTCTTGGTCTGCTCCGACCATGAACGGAAAGGCACGGGGGGATCAGCTTCCACGGTGGTCCTCGGCCACTCGATGGGACCAGGCTGGATGAAGAAGTATTGCTCCTTCCAGTTAGCATTATCGTTCCCCTTATCGGAGATGACGGCCCGTTCCTTGCAAATCTTCCAGGACACCTTCCTGTCCCAGCCCATCTCCTTATACTTCTCATCGGTCCCTTCGGGTTGGCGGGGGGAAAAGGAGCAGATTCCGTCCTTGTTGCAGGTCATCTTGTAGAGAACCCGCCAGAGCTCCAGGGAATAGCTCCAGTCCTCCTTATTGATATCACACCACACTTGAAAGGCAATCCATGTACGGATTGCGTGTGGAGAGAAGGTCGTGGGGTACGTCTTATAGTGGTTGCACAGCTCCACCCAACTCGGACAAAAAGGAAGTCGAATTCCCGCACGAATCTGCCCTGGGGAGATGAACACCTTGTCCCCTTTGGGGAGCGTAATCCGGGCCTCGCGAGAATTGAATTGCTCATAGGGATAGCGGGCTCCGAAGGAGGATTCAAAGATGCCGCACTCTATACAGGCCCTATCGTAGCTAATAGGTGCAAGCGTGTTCTTGAGATACTTGAAGACGAAAGGTTGGCCAATAGTAGCAGATCCCTCGGCTGAAAATCGTCGAGGGAAGGAAGGAGGGGAAAAATTGAAGCCTAAGAAAACCAAGGACGAAAGGGAAAATAGTAATAAGGTGAAGAACCTTACCAGACATAGTGGTTGAAGTGATCGTGATCGGAAAATCTGGAAGCTGGAAACGCCGGTGAAACCTTGAGGTGATCGTGATCGGAAAATTTGGAAACTGGAAACGCCGATGAAACCTTGGAGTGAGAAGAATTAGGGTTCTTGGGATCGCAGAGAAGAAGAAGTAAGGGAAAAGTAAAACAAGGTCTGGATTTAGGGTTTTATAAGAGAAGGAAAAGGAAACTGAAGAGGTGGGCAATCTGAGCCACAGAATTCAAAACGATTCGATCATGAGCGTCCAAGGGCGAAACGTGCCAATTCGACGAAGGCGAAACGGTTTCAATTTGAACCGTCAGGACGCATGGGACAGATAAGACAAGAGTAATGACGTACCGGGTGGTTGAAAAGAGCTTTTTCAGAAAGCAGGCATGCGGAACCCGAAACGTTCCTTCACCTCCTATCAGCATTTAATGCTGGTCTGATCAAGAAAACTCCTCGAATCCAAGTAGGATCCCAAAGGATCTCGAAGAGATCCAAGGCAAAGGCCCCCGACAAAAGTTAAGGCAATGGCCTCCGACGTCCCAAATAAAGACCCCCCGACTGGGATGTAGAAGGGTTCGATACTGAAAGACGCGACGCACTATAAGTCCCTCACGCCTTGGGGGCAAATGATGGGTCCCGGCGAAGGCCGTTAGGCCCCTTAACGATTGGCAAACGGCGACTAGGCCTGGTGGGCTAGGAGCTGGGCCGCTGGAAGGCCAAGGGCTCCGACGGAAGGAGGCCCCGACATTGAATGGCCCCAAGCAAATATGGCTCCGATAGGGAAGAGCCCCGAAGATATCGGACCTGGACGTAGTCGGTCCCGATATGGGGAATTGACACCACTCCCCGACACCGAATCCTCATCGATGTAACTTGGGAGTCTCCGATAATGATCGAGACTCGCCGGTAAGAGCACAATCCCGGAAATCTCGCCATGATTACAGTAGTGGTATAATGGGCGAGATATGGGGGATACGAATAACTGTACAAGATACGTGGCAAGATATACGGCGAGATATGTGGGATAGTGGATCACAATCCAACCGCCTAATCAGGTAACTGGGATAACCTTTCCTCTATAAAAGGAGGGAAGTTATTCCAGATTAGGGTTACGCTTTATACATACACAAATATTGCTTGCTCGCTTTGTGGCCGCCGTACTTACGTTAATCATCGGAGAGGGATTCTGGGCCGCTGCCCTCTATTCCCCTTCTGCAGGATTGCGAGGAGCTAAGGAATCCGTCACCGTATCCGGAGCTCCTGCCGTGATCCAACATACATATATGTATATATATATATAATAATAATAATAATAAAAATATGACTTTATTTTTTAATTCCGGATTCTTTATTTCTATATCAAATTTTAGAACTTTTACTTCATATATATAAAGATCGTTTAAGATAATAAAATGATCTATATATAGAGAGAAAAAAATGTGACTTTATATTTTAATTCAGGATTCTTTATTTATATCTCAAATTTCAGAATTCTTTATTCATAATATTAAGATTTTTTAAGAAAATAAAATGATATCTATATAGAATAAATATGTCTTTATTTTTAATTTATGATTTTTATTTCTATCTCATGACATTTTATGTTAATGAGTAATCTAATCGCCAACTGAGCTACCAACCTTTATTATTATTGCATGAACATTATATGAATTTATATCAAATATATTTTAAACAAAAAGAATAAGACTTATAATATATAATAGATAATTGATCCGCGCTTTGCACGATATAACAATTATTTGTATGATAATTAATAAAAAAAATATAATATGTATATATTAATAAAAAAAATAAAAACCATTTATTTTTTTTCTATTGAATTAAAAATTATTAAATTAAGAAAGATTTAACTTAATTCTAAAAAATTGAAATATAAAATTTATGTGTATTATAAAATGATAATATTGTTTATTTGTAATAGAATAGTCAATTATACAATTCTAATAGGTGGTGTACTTTTTTTTATTAATGAATATGGACTTTTACTATCAATTCTAAAGTTTGACACAAAAAAACAATAAGTATTAATAATTATATAACATATCACTCTCTATTTAAAAAATTAGAGTTAAAAACACCGTCCAATTTGAAAACCCTAAAATGCCCTTCGTTTTTTTTTTTTAAATTATGATTCTGCCTTGCTAGATTTACTACAATTGGAGCCGCATGACATTTTCTCCTTTTCACAAATGCCATCTGATTGTTGCCCGCCTCCAAAGGAACTCAAGCTCCGCCTTCCATCCACCTCCGCTCACCCACTCCGCCTTCCATCCGCCTCCGTTTGCCCACTCTGTTTTCCATCCGCCTCCGCTCTCACAGCCACACACTGACGATTCCTTCCCGACTTATCCTCCTCCCTCCATCCGCACATCGACGGTACCCCAATGGTTCCAACACCCAATCAGTATCCAAAGCATCCCCCTCTACCGTTTCGCGAAGAAAACCGTCAAATTTCTTTTATCTGTCTTCCATTTGTTTAGTTCAGTTACTTTGTTTAAGCTATTGACCCTTCAATATATTAATCTCTGGCGTTTTCTCTAGTTTTGGGATGTATTGTTAGAATCTAAGTGCTTTGAATGTGGTTATGTAGAGCATGCCCATAACGTGTTCAATATAATGCTACAGAAATATGTTTTATCTTTGACATGTCTAATTTTTTTTAAGTTTTTAAGAAAGGACCATTCATTTTTTTTATATGGCTGATGCAGGTGTTCATCCAATTTAGTCTCAATGGAATGTTATATCGGCATGCTCCATCTTGCATTTGGGTACTCGGTTTTTTGTTACACCGAAGGTGAGGATTTGAAATATAACAATGAGATGGTTAATGGCATGTTCGATATTTACATCATATGTGGAGCTTTAGACAATATATATATTGATCTTTGGCGTTTTTACTGATTTTGAGATTGTTGTTAGAATCCAAGTGCTATGAATGTGGTAATGTAGAGCTCCATAACCTGCTTGCTTGGTCGTTACACTTTTCTTTCGCCATTTACCACTGTAGTTCTGCTTCTAACGCACCTCTTTAAGTATTGCTGTTGTTACACTTCCAACTCTCTAATTTAATTGTTACAGTTGTGTCTCTTCTCTCAGGTTTTCCACTGTTTCAGATTCTCTCACCGTTTCGGATCAGCAATTAAGCTATGTGTGCCTCTTTAATTGATGTAGATGTTACGCTTCCACCGCATCTTTATACAATCAGCATGTTTAATTGATGAATGTATGTCTTTCTCTATAAAAAAAAATTGAGATTTTGGAAAAAGAACGAAAGAAAAAATTGGTTTTTTTTTTTTTTTTAAATTACTAATCATCGCGGTACTATTCTCAGTCCGGAGAAGTAAAATCGCGATAATGATCCGGATGATAACCCCAGATAAAGGACACAGCTCTGACAGCTCCGATACGAAATTCTGGTTGGTGGCAGTTGACGAAGTCAAATGGGTCAGGAATGGAGTCTGGCAGCAATGCAGTGCATGATTAAGAGAATCCAATGAAATTTCTAAACTCAGAACATGTCGGAGAGATTGGCGGATGAGTTCGTACATATATATATATATATATATAAACGTTCAAATTAGTTCCCTAAGATTTGTATTTCAGAAGATACTCCATTACTCTCCTATATAAAGAGATCAACCCTATCGTATCTTCCAAAATCAGAATTAATGGAAAAAAATTCCGAAAAAAAACTTAGAAGTTATCGATATAAGTGCATAACCACTTGTTTATGCAATTTTCAGCAATTTGTATTATGTAAGCTGCACAGAATTCACCATGGAAAAAGCAATGAGAAGAGTTATCAATTTTTAAGAAAGAGTACAACAATATGAAGAAATCATTAATGAGTTCTTCATAAGATCGGTTTGGAGAATAAATAGATATATTTAGGAAACTATGAAAGATTTATTAAGGAAATCATAGAGCAAAATCGAGAGATATATTGAAAAAATTGGGAGACGAAAATCGGGAGGGATTTTTGTTGGGAAAAATAGAAGATTATCGAGTTATTTCTTACCAATTTTTTTAGTATAAATTTGTTAATACACTTGTTATCTTTCCTGTCCTTTTATATATATATATATATATATATATATATATAGTATTATTGTGCCATTTACATTTTCCAACAAATGTCATGTGCTTTCTAATAGTGTGATACAAAATCGATAATGTCGAACTGTTACAACTACATATATATATCACCACATTCTTCAAGATCCAGTGAAGTCAGTGATGCGTCAAGTTGTATTAGTTTGATTTATGTCACAGTTGTTGGTATTTCATGTTCGATGCCTTCTTCAAAGTCCAATAAAATTAGTGATGCATTGAGTTCCATTTATTTGCTTTATGCTTCATTCACTGCTATATGCACTTTAGAGGGATGCTGATTTTGATGACTTATTGTCTACTCTTCATATGGTGGCCAATTATTGCTTGCACGTTTACTCCAAAGGTTAGTGACCGGTAAAAATCATTTTTTTCACCGATAATGGTTAATAGCTGGTAAAAGTCCATTTTTTTGTATGTAAAAGTCATACCGACAATCTGGTAATGTTTTCTCAAATAGACATTATCACTTTTAGTATGGGTAGTTACGGTTTTATCTTAGGAGCTGTAGCAGCATCGTAGATTATCCTAAAAAATAAACAGTCAAAGTCACATCGACTATGAAGTCTGAGTTTATTGCACTGGAGAAATGTGCCTAAGAGGTAGAATGACTATGTCATTTTCTCGAGGATTTTATTAGTTGGCCGAAACCTGTGTTAATTGCAGAGATTGATGAGATTTTTTTGATTTAATTCAAATAAAATCCAATCTAATAAGATGTTGAAGCTTTTATTTAAGAGACGGGGTTAAAAAGCTTTTATTTAAGAGACGGGGTTAAAGCGAAAATAAGTGGTGCATCCTCATTTTGTCTAAAACCTTTGTTAAATGTTGGGAAATTGGACACTTTGCGGACCTGTTGTCCATAGAAGAATCAACCTAAATTTAGTTGTTGGATTGACAAAAATTATTCCTGCAGGAAACGATAGTCTAAGGACTGTGATGGTATAAGAACATTGGCGAAACTTGCGATAATCGATATGTATTTGATATGACATAGTATAACATGTATAATGGAATGTTTAGACGTATAGAAATTCTAATTCCGTTTCTTTCAAATATATTTATTGTGCTAGATGACGTAAAGTCGGCTGATAAATAGCGGATCCGCTACCCGAAATGACTAAACAGAGAGCTGTTTGGCCAAGCATCGAGGGGAATGCGGCTAAAGCCTATGAAGTAAACACTCTTGATAAGGAAAACCCAACCATGCTGACTAGAGATCCCAAGATTTTAGTTCAATGGGACAACCTAATTAGAAGAGTAAGTGTGGTCACTGTGGGGTCGAACCCCGAGCCCATTCTTATGATGTGAAACAGTGATGCAATTTATTAAGGTTAAGCAGAAGCTTTTAATGATTCGTATGGAGACTTTAGAGTCGTGATGATGCTCTTGAGACATAGAATCACATATGCAATTGAGAAGTGGGGCCGTTTCAAAAGGAATTGTTGAGGGCACAACTCTTAGAAATGCTTGCAGAACCAAAGCGTGTGATCCATGGCCAACGGATCACATAGCGTGAACTGAACCATACTAGGAAGGTACATGTGTGGGTCATGTCTTCATTTACAACAACGACGGTCGATTCAAGGACATTGCGGCTATCGACCAGCCGGTAAAGAATGCATGGTCTCAAAATGGATAGATTCAAATGGTAACACCTATCGATCATATGTAGGTAATGACCGTTGAACTCAAATTTCGTGTCTAGAGTTACCATTAGGTTTTCAATTTCCATTCATGTAAGGGATTGTTAGAAAAAAGAGATAAATTTACATTTAAAATAATTTGGGTTAGTTTTATTGATGAGCCCAAAAATAAGAATAGAGCCCAATTTGTATAGAGCCTAATATGAGCAAATGCAAAATGTCAAAACCTTTTGTACCACATTGGTTTCTATTTCCACTTTTCCTACCTCTCACCTTCTATATAAACAACGCTTCATTCTCTTCAAAAGTTGTAGAAAAAGTGGTACCTCCTCCTTTAAAGGTTGTGTGTCCAATTTTTCTTGGAGTCCATATTTTGAAATCTAGTTTCTACTTTTCTTCTATCTGCTCTTCGTGTTGACGAATTGTAGAGTTCTCCTTGGTGTCACCATGAGTGCCTTCGTAAACAGAACCGAACCCACCTTCACCGAGCTTCTTGTTGAAATTTTGTGTGGCTGTTTTCAAATCCTTGTAGGCGAACCTAGTTGGCATTCCCGACTTTGTCCAGATAATCTTCTTATTCTTTATCTGCAACATGCTTTTTCCTCCAAATCAAGTAGCCAATCATAACAAATACAACACCAATGTTGGATCCAAGTATAAATTGAAATGCACTATGCCCGGATGCGTTTTGAACTTTTGAGTGAATGCAAAATGTCAAAACCTTTTGTACCACACATTGGTTCAGATTTCCACTTCCCTTACTCTCACCTCCTATATAAACTACTCTTCATTCACTTCAAAAGTTGTAGAAAAAGTGGTACCTCCTTTAAAGGTTGAGTATCAACAAAAATGAAACTTGGGACAGTCCATTTTAACGTTTCAAACTTCAAACACCTAATTTTAACATTGGGTAAACCTTAAACAGTTTTTTTTTAGTTATAAACCATTTTATTTACTTTTCATAATTTTGTGACACGTCACCAATTATATTATATAGAAATAAATACTACAATGAGTCGGTCAGGAAAAAAATTAAAAATTTATAATTGAAGTTTTGTTTAAGATAATTTACTAGCTTAATGTTTCTAGTATGAACAAAATTATTAGGTACTTCAAATATATCGTCTAATCTGTACGGAATATGCCATGCTGACTTGCACGTGATTTGAGGAAAAAAAACTAAAATAACAGAATTGCCCCAAATCTTTAGCTTATTCTTTATTGTCATGTGTCTCAACTCTCATCATTACAATCCTAAAATTTCAACGAAAAGATGTGTATTTATAAAGAAATTTGAGGAAATTTTATCATTTTAGGTTCATTTCCAAATTTTTCTTTAGTTATGTGTAAGTTAGGTGACCAATTTTTTCTTGGGATTGAATGAGCTCACGATTTATCCACAAGTAAAACAAGAACTAAAAAAAGATAGTGGCTAGGAAACGGGGCCCCCGTTTTATTCCAGAAAACAGAGACGAATCCTGAATTGCCACCTTGGTAGAGTTCATCCGCAAAAACCTATTCAACTACACCGAAGTCTGAATATGAAACCGTCTAAAGAAACCGAGGTTCGGTGGTTTGATTTTTTTTTTTGCCTAGGCCCTAGGATGGTCGACTTAACTGAATATTTTTTTTTGTTTTAATTTTTTTTTTCAATTGTCTAGGTAGAAAATAATTATTTTAATGTATATAGGGTTATATATCAATTAAGTAGCGGTACTTTCCACAAAAGTGCTTAACTAGACAAACTTTTTTTTATAAAATAGTTAGAATTCTTTTCTAAATAACACTATGAAAATCAAATACATAAATAATAAGTTTTGAAAATAATTACTAAAATAGCACATGTCGCGGCTAGTTATTTATTTAATTTTAGAAAAAGTTTTCAGACCGAACGATATGGCTAGGTAAACTCTAAAAGGCAAATAATTTGGTAATTTTATGTTTTTTTTCTTCTAAAAACCTATTAGGTTGGACGAATGGTATGGCCGGGTGAACCCTAGAAGGAAAATGTGTTTATGTAGTTTTTTTTTTTTTCTAAAACCCTATTAGGTTGGGTGAACCCATAGGGTAAATTAGTCATTTGCACTCTAGAGTTCACCAACCAAAGTTTTGCAGTTTTTTTTTATTTTAAAAACATATTGGGTTGAGTGAACGGTATGATCAGATGAACCCTACATATTAAATTTGATAAATATAATATGTTCGAATGAGCATTACAGAAAAAACGAAAATATATTAGGATTTATGTAGTTTGTTTATTTGTTTGAAACATTTTTAATAATAATATAGTTTTTCAATGGTTACAAAAAAAAAAATTCTCTTAAACTACGAATATTATGTATAAATAGGGGTGGCAAACAGGTCGTGTCGTGTCGCTAGTGACACACGTGTCAACAGATCTCTCGTGTCTAAACAGATCACTTTAAATATGACACAGACAGATCTCGTGACACACGGGAGTTGGCAGATATCGTGTCACACGGAACACAGACACGAGACACGGAATTTTGTTTTTACACCAAAAAAATATTACACTTTTTAGCCCAAAATTTTTACAAATGTTACAAAATCATCCTAAATCAAGCACCATCATATTTTGACAAATAATTGGATCTTCTCATTATATAAATAATAAGTTCATAAAGAAAAATTACTTAAATTTAAAAAATCGAACATTACAAACAAAATAAGAAGATATCTAAATTTCAAGTTATCTTGAAACTAGCACATGAAATCTTATTATAAGTTTTTTTTATTTGTCTATATAAGTTTTTATTATTACAAAAAATTATATTATAAGTTTTTTTAAAATATTTTAATGTATTGAATAGTTGCAATATTTTTAAAATTATTATTGATAATTATATATATTTTTTGGCAAAATTATTGGTCTTTATATAAATATTAAGTTTCAAATAAGTCGTGTCGATGCGTGTCTATCGTTGGACCTACAGATCAGATCTACACGGACTTGCCTAAAAACGTGTCTAGTCGTGTCACAGATCTGTCAGACACGGTCAGATTTTCGTGTAGATCAGGACACGAAAAAAAGCAGGTCCGTGTCAGATCGTGTCGTCGTGTCGTGTCAGCAGTTGCCACCCCTATGTATAAATTGTTTTTATACAATCAATTAGCTAGATTATTTGGTAGATATTAAATATAGAGGAAAAAATGGAAGTGATTTTAGTTTCATTTTAAGAAAATAAGAAACGGGATCATGGTCCATCTCAACGGTTCAACCATGGTTTGTTTAGCGATTTTATTCGCTACCACTGAACATTCTTTGTTGGATGGCATTCTTTCAACGTGGCCGGTGCTAATTGGTCTCTGTTCCATTGCAAAAAACGGAGGGCCCGTAGGAAAGTATTATTCCTAAAAAAAACTCCAATTAAGGAATTTGTCGGTGGCCCAAACTTCTGTTGGCAATTTTATTTTATAATAAACCATATTGCAGTTAATGAACTCTTGCTTAAAAATTTGTTTTCAGTTTGATACATTAGAAGAAGAATACACATATTATAGCATTAATTAATTTGTTACAGTTACCGTTCCTTTTTTTTCTTCCAGATATTCTTTTGTTCTAGTGCTTCATCTTCTATTGAAAAATATATAACTCAAATCACTAATACATTTCGAATACTTGGAACGAAAACTCGGCCCTTTACACCTTCGAGTAAATGCAGATAGTAAACACTGAAAAAAATGACGATCACTGTGCTGCATTCGTTCAGATCGATAATGCATCACTTTCATCAATCCCAATTGCGAATTTTATCCCCAAGGAATGCAGTGAATTGCACAAGCCATGATTTCACCACTAAAAGAATCTTTTCTGAGGTGGTTTGATTTGTTTAGAAGTTGAAGAAGATGAACCCCGCGACAAAGGTCTAGTAGCAGGAGAGATACTGCAAGCAGAGGCGATGCAACAATGAAGATCGTGATTCAGAGAAACATAAATTAACGTTGTAAGTTTGGAAATTTACCTGGGATGCCTCTGAATGGCGTTTCTCTTCATTGCAGTTAAATTTTTCACCTCTTGACTGTAATAATTACAAAAAATTACTACATGGCCTCACAGTCAAGTAGTCCATAAATGCACGTAAATCCCCCGATAGGAGGAAGATTGACTTACCACTTAAGGAAATCTTTCTTTGCCTTCTTCATCAGGTTGCTCTTTCTGTTGGAGACGCTGCTGTCTCCACCAACTATAAAAAGCACAGAGAAGCATAAATAAGGAGGACCATTAGTAATCAAGGATGTGTATGTTTTGCTTTTCTGGGTATATAAGAGAGCTTACAACTACTCCAGAAGCTTCGTTTGGGATTCGGTGGAACCTTGTTGCAGATTTGGATTTGCCGACTTTGTTTTTCTAAGGAAGTCACATTAGTATAAATTTGTCAAACATATATAGAATTTATTGCCAAATTATAAATAAGAACCATTGTATCCTTTTTGCGGCGCTTATAAAGAAGAAAGAGGCCTAAAAAGGAAAATTTGCAGCCTGTTTCTTAATGCGGTAATGTCATCTTCAGTTGGATAAAGATAAAAAAAATTCAGATATATAACTCGAAATTTGAGTAGTTTAAGAACTTCAAAATGATAGATTTTACAGAGAAGATATGTGATCTCATGCTGGAAGATCATTAGTTGTAAAAGCAGAAGATCCACAGAACAACAAGTGCACATAAGAAAACGACGATCAAAGTACAGAACTATTTGTGATACTAATGATTTAAATGAAGTACCTGCAATTTCTTTCTGATACCGTTGCCTCATTCTGCCGCATGACTTCTCTAGTGCCTCTTTCATGTTCTTCAGTTTAGCCTGCAAAAAGTTCAATCCTTCAAAATCAATATCTAAATCTCAAATCAAATTGCACAATCGAAGATCAGAATATGACAACTCTGTATCAATGATGAAGTTGGTGATTTCACCTCATAAATCTGCATCCATCTAAAGTCAACATTGTTCTTCTTCATTCTCTCGATTACAAGACTGGCGTGGTCACTACCAAACTTCATTTCATAAAACTTCTTCCACAAATCATCCGTCACGGGACTCAGATCCCTTCCCTGCGGTTGAACAACTAGAAAGAATTAGTGTTGTACAGAACATGATAATTTTAGTACTCTGGGATTTAGTTTGAACTTACTTCACTAGACTTCTCAATGTGCATCAACTGATTGAGAGTACAGTGAGGCAAAATTTCACCAAGAAGATGGATGTCTGTCTCACCAACATCGCCAAGGTATCTTAAATTATCTATTGCTTTCCTAATACAAAGATCAACCAATGATGGGACTTTCTTCTTCATCATCATAGCGATAATATTTCGTCTTTCAGATTCCTTCGCTCCGAAATTTGGTTGAATCGATCCGAGCTATGAGAAAAGAATGGAGAATCTGATGAAACGAAGAAGCTAGGCGATATCAAACACCTATACAGCTCTACTTGTAGGTTAATCAGGATAGAGTTAATATATATATATATATATATATATATATTAGGAAGCAAGAGTTAATATATAATTATATATCTAAATCCAATATCAGGAAGAAAGAGTTAATATATAATTATATATCTAAATACAATAACAGGAAGAATTAAGCCAATCGCAATTGGTCCTAATCTCTAACAAGTTGCTAAGATAGAGTACGGTATAATGAAAACGATCAATAAAATCATGAGCCACAAACACCTAATAGCTACTTAATCGACACAGGCTAAATTCGAATAGCTTCAGTCGAGTCACAGAAGTACAGAGATTCTGATTACTGTGAATAATTCAGTGAAGAAACGATGACAGAAACGAAGATCGAGGACTCAAGTAACAAAGAAACGATCAAATCGGCGGCGGAAAGAATCCGGAAGAAACTGTTGAGCTTACCGAGTCGCCGGAAACGAAGAGAGAGCCGGCCGGCGGCGAAGGATGTCGACTTAGCTAGGAGTCCCACGTTTCGGCATATGGTTTCGCAATTATCAGCCTCCGTCCGACGATACGATTAGGCCCACACGAATGACGTCGATTTACTATTTCCCCAGAATACCCTTCTATCTTTCCAGTTGATTCTTTTCTACCTATCAACGGTTTAACCTGTTAGCGGTTAATTCAGTTAGTCCTAGCTATTCAAATTTACTCGGCCAGAATCCATATCCGAAGTCCGAAAAAGTTGAGATGAAAAAAATATAAATCTATATATATTATAAGATAGTATAGTATTTTATTTATCTTGAATAAAAATCCTTCTTAATCCCTAAAAGGAGATTGTCTCTTCAATTTTCTAAATACCTAATTTACCCCTATCTCTTAGAATCAGTTGTCCACCCTACCTCCCTTCTCTTTACACAACCGTCTCCTTGCTTCGAACAACCACTGCAACAATCTACCGATCGCCATCATGCTGTACGGTCTTTTAAAATTAATACGCAGCGGTCATGCTCCCTTTAGACAAGGATTGTCGTGTTGTACTAAGTGGTTCTTTTTTTAGAGTTTTATCTGGTGTTGATTAATTCTACTACACTTTTTCTGCTACATATTCTTTAACTGTTTTCGATTTCTTTGAATGTTACAATTATAATGTAGACTTGTGTATTCTCTCTTTCAAAAGAATATACGAAATTCTAAAAGCTGTTTTCGTAATTTGAATTCCAAAAAATCAAGCCACAAAGATCAACATGTCTTCCAATTTATGATTGTGCTACTTTCATTAATATTTTAATTTGAAGTGAAATATCTGACCACGATCTTTCAAGTGTTTATTGGATGTGTTTTATAGGTTATAACTTGTTTGGGGGTATTTTGTTACGGAAAGTTATTTATGAAGACCAAAAATAAGATACCTATTATGATTATCCCACCATCGTTTGTACATTTGTAAAGTATATATTTGAACTCTTGATCATCATTAAGTTCATGTGCATTCTTGAAAAATATAAATAAAACATTCATGTTATATGTGACTATGCTCTGGAAGACGCATACCGACCAGCCTTAATATTAAGTAAGTAGATCCCTATCTTATATCAACAAAATGTTTTGGTTGGCAGGAGTTGCTTTCATTAAGCATACAATTAGAGGAACGATTGATTTATTTAAGAGTTTGATGATTTTGGTTCTCATACATGTTTGGAGATATGTGTGATTGTTCAGAATTTTTTTCCCTCTCTAACACCTTATTCTCAAATAATTGTTTCATTACTAATAAAATTACCAATTCCTTATTTTGATGGTCTAGCTTATCTCTTGACTCCTAAATTACTTGACAATTCAATTTTAATGCATTGCAGGCCTATCTTTTCCATGATTCAAGAGTATTCATGAATGCAAAAGTTTTTAAACTCGATATAGTCTTCACAAGAGATAAATAACAGGTATCTGCTCCCAAGAAATAAAGTCTTTTTAAATGGTATTTCAAATGTGACATTAATAATTTACATTAGTTTCTTTAATTAATGAAATATTTATTTTAATGTGGCAACTATACTCAGGAAAATATGTCAATTTTAATGCTCACCATTCAGAAATGACATATTTATTAGCTTCAGAAGAAAGTACACAAATTATAATAACATATTCAAAATACTAACTAATGATATTTATTGGCATTCCTACCTCAATTCAGAGGTGGTCCACCGATGAATGCATTGAGTGGTTGATGAATAACTGTAAAAGCAAAGTTGTACATAGTTCGAGTCTTCTTTGGAAGGATGTATTTATGACAACTATTTGGTTTATTTGGAGGAATCGTAATTCCATACTTTTTAATTCTATAATCTTTAATTCTAACATGGTTGCTGTTGTTGTGACTCATGTAAGAGAGATTGCTACATCATTTGCAAAACAACCTTCTCTGAGAACAACCTCAACCATTCAAGTTAAATGGTGCCCTCCTCCCCATGGGTGGGTTAAATTGAACACGGATGAATTAGCTATTGGAAACCCAGGCCAAGCAGGTGGAGGGGGAATCATTCGTAATAGTTATGGTGAATGGATATGTGGTTTTCAGAGAAGATTGGGAATTACTAATAGTCGCGTGGCAGAGATTTGGGCTCTAAGAGATGGGTTAACATTGACTTTGAGCAGGAACCTTGAATCTGTCTATGTGGAATTGGATGCTAGAAACCTTGAATCTGTCTATGTGGAATTGGATGCTAAGGAAGTTATAAACTTAATTGTTAATGACTATTCTGATGATCGTCATCTAACACCGCTTCTTTTGGATTGTAGGAACCTCTTAAAAGGTTTCAAAAGATACAAGATCCGGCATGCCTATCGTGAGGCGAATAAAGTCGCGGACTACCTAGCTAAGGAAGCAGTTAATGTGGAGGCAAACTTTATGAACATTGTGGTTCCACCGTGTGGATTAACTTATCTTTTGTTATATGATTGAGTTGGGCCCAATCGGAGCCGTGGTGGCGGTCGTCGGAGCTCGGGTGGTGGTCGCCGGGGTGGTGGTTGCCGGAGTCGGGTGGTGGTTGCCGGAGTTGGGGTGGCGGTGGTCGGAGCCGTGGTGGCTTTAAGGGCATTTTGTCTTTTCACTTCAAGCATGTGAGGGGCACACTTGATAGAAGGACATTTTAGGAATTTAATTTATTTCCGGTCACATGTCAAGCATGTGACCAACTTCCGTTAGTTTTAATTGAAAAAATTAACGGAGACCTCTTATATCCACAAAGTTAAAACCCCAAACCTCTTAAATCAACATTTAAAAATTCAGACCTCTCCGGTTAACATGAACTAAAATTCAGACATTTCCTAGATTATTAACCCTAATTTTAATACTACTTAATATAGAGTGTGTCGGCTGCTATATGTGGTAATATACATTTGCCGTGGACCAAAGTCATATGGAAGGTAGCAGGAAGGAAGTGGGTGGGAAACTACAGCACACCAACTTTGACTCGAACCCCATTTAATTTCACCATCTGATAATTAACCCTCTTTTATGTGTCTATCTATCAAATCAAATCTCGTTTTCCTCTTAAGTCTCTATCCAGTCATGTTCAATTTCTACTCATTCCTTCAGATTCTTCTTCCATTTCTATTATCGACATACTTAATTTCGTGTTTAATCGACGCTCAACCGTACGATTACCCAGCAGCAGCACTATCGACACGGTGGACAAACAGTGTCTCAGCCAATCACTCTATTGAATACGTGGACGGTACCACCATTCGAGCTATTCTTCTAAGAAGCAGTAGCGGCTATGGACTTAGATATGCTTGTGGGTTCTACTGCAATGGCACCTGCATCAACTACATGTTCGCCGTTTTCATTGTGTACGTTAACAGCGGCGCAGGGATCACTCTTACGACTAACGGAATCCCGCAGGTGGTTTGGTCGGCCAATCGGAACTCTCCGGTGAGGATCAACTCCACGTTGGAGCTTCAGGATGATGGAAACTTGGTGCTCAAGGAAGTTGATGGCAAAATTGCTTGGTCAACTAACACTTCAGGTAAATGCTCAATTTCCCATTTTCTGATTATGGTTTTCCTTTTTTTTTTGTTTGGTATTAAAAGAAGAATGAGCTAGTAGTGACAGTCTAGATCCATCCAGCTATGTAATGTTCGAGCTCTTCTGCTCACGGTATGAGTTTTTTTTTTTCCGACCAGACTTAACGAGCAACAACCGCATGCACTGGCCTCGTCAACGTAGCCCTACCAGCAGCCTAGTATAGTCTAAAAGCCGACCCGTGCCCAATTCTACTTGCCTCGTCATATGTATGACGCGGTGTGTGGGCCAGACGGAACCTGATATTTTTTAAACAGGTCACCGCGAGATGACGCACCTGAGGGGTTTCGAACCTGGGACCTCGGAGCCAAACCAAATGAGAAATTTCTCCAAACAAAACTTGGTATATTTGGAAATTAATCCATTTTTTTTACCAATTTGACTCGCAAATATTCCAATCTTCTTAGAACAAAGAATGAAATTATTTGATAGTGTACAAATTGGTAATGCGCGTGTTAGAGTATAAATACGTAGTGTGTGTAGTTGGTTGATCAGCATTGACTAGACTCTTGAGTTTTAATGCAGTATAAATAAGAAAAAAAGATATAAATATTGATTGAGTTGAGTATGAACATTTTTCACTTATATATACATTTTTCAATTTCAAAGTGTCTTTATAAACTTTTAGGTTTACTAGGGAGAGTTGGTGAGACTTCATATATTTGTAGATATCCTAGACATATGTTTAGAATATTATGTTGAAATATAAAGATTAAAGCACCTTAAGCTTTTAAGATGGCTTCTCAAGTGACCGGTCTAGAATTTCACATGGTATATTAGAGCGTATCAATTCTAATCTCCGCATTACTAAGTTTAAACTCAAAATTTAATTAAAAAGTGAAAACCTTTATACAGTCACAATTATAGGTCGTGTTGCTAATCGCAGTTTCAAATTAAAAATGTTGATATTTCATGTTCCAGGTACAAAAAAGTTTGCTTTCCGCTTATTTCGACTGATTTTAGCGTTAAAATGACGTTTTAAGATATAAAAACAGTTTCTTTTTTCTTTCCATTTTTCAAAATTTTAGAATTGTTGCTCATGGTTTAAGTTTATTTAATACTTAAAAAATATTTTTTTATTTTTCAATTTTTAAGAGAAAAATAAAATAAAAATAAACCAATCTAATAGTTGGAATACCAAATATTAACATTTTAAATCTAAAACAGTAATTAGCAATATGACTGTCGACTGTATTTAGGTTCTTAACCTAAAAAGTAAAAAGTATCATATGTTCGTGAATCTTTCTGTATTTTTAAATTTCCCCCCTTCTGTTATCAACATTGATTGTAATCCCGTGCACTACAATTTATATCCTAACTTTTAACATTAGTGAATAAAAATTATAAATATTTGTTCTTAAGTAACATTGATTCATGTTATTGATTCTTCTTTTGGCTAATATCTTGTTCTAGAACCAGAAAACTATAATTTTGCTACTATGATGCCATTGTGCAGGTAAATCAGTTGCTGGGTTGAACTTGACAGAAGAAGGCAACCTTGTGTTATTTAACAACAACAATGCACCAGTTTGGCAGTCGTTTGATCACCCAACTGATTCACTTGTTCCAGGGCAGAGGTTTATTGTAGGCCAGAAACTGACAGCAAGTGTTTCATCTACAGATTGGACCGAGTTACCATTGCTATCATTTAACATGACAAGTGAAGGATTATTCGGTCTCATGGCAACCGATCCCCCTCAATTCTATTACAACACTCGTTTCCGCAGCAACTTGGTCACCAGCCGGGATACGTTCTACATCGAGTATATAAATGGAAGTTTAGCATTGTTCTTGAACTCTAAATACAATAGCTCTGTGATTGATGTTCCTAACGCAATGTCTGCTCAGTATATGAAGTTCGGCTCCGATGGTCATTTAAGAGTGTTTGAATGGTTGCTAGATTCCAGCAAATGGACACAAGTTGCAGATCTCTTAACGGGTTATTTAGGAGATTGCGCGTATCCTCTAGTTTGCGGCGAATACGGTATATGCTCAAACGGACAATGCAGTTGCCCAACGTCAAGTAATCAAACAACGTATTTTCGCCCGGTTAGTGAGAAAAACCCGAATCTCGGCTGTTCAGCAGTCACTGCCTTATCATGTGGACCAACAACAGTTCAAAGTTTTGTCGAACTAAGCGATGTTTTTTATTTCCCGACAAATTATGATTACGGTGCAGATCTTAAGAGCAACAACTCGGAGAGTTGCAAGCAAAGCTGCGCGAAGAACTGTTCTTGCAAAGCTGCGATATTTGCATACGGCACAAATTCATCCCATGGTTCTTGCTACTTACCATCTCAAGTGTTCTCGTTGATGAACAATATTCAGGATATGACTCACCGTAATTCGACTGCGTATATCAAAGTTCAAAACGCTTCCGGAGTGGTACGAGTTTCACCTACTTCAACATTGTCAGGTGCATTACCATTTATACTTGGGTCCAGCATTGGTGCTGTATTTGTTGTGATAGTTGTTGTGATTGGGTACTTGGTTTGGAGGAAAAAACATGCTGCAGATGAAGCAGAAGAAGATTATCTCGACCAAGTCCCGGGAATGCCTACTCGGTTCGCCTACGAGGATTTGAAAACGGCAACACAGAATTTCAGCAAGAAGCTCGGTTCAGGTGGGTTCGGTTCAGTTTACGAAGGCACCCACAACGGCACCAAAATTGCGGTGAAGCAGCTCGAGGGTCTAGGCCGGATTAAGGACTCCTTTCTAGCTGAAGTCGAGTCGATCGGCAGTATCCATCACGTGAACTTGGTTAGACTAATGGGGTTTTGCGCAGAGAAAGCGAATCGACTATTAGTTTACGAGTACATGGCGAACGGATCGCTCGATCGATGGATCTACCTAAAGAACAACGAGGGTGTTCTCGAATGGAAGCAGAGGAAGAAGATCATAGTCCACATAGCAAAGGGGCTAAATTATCTCCACGAAGATTGCAGGCAGAAGATAATACACCTCGACATTAAGCCCCAGAATATATTACTCGACGATACCTTCAATGCTAAAGTTTCCGACTTTGGATTATCGAAGTTGATCGATCGGGATCAGACACAAATAGTGACAACGATGAGAGGCACGCCTGGTTATTTGGCACCGGATTGGTTAAGTGCGGTGATTTCGGAAAAAGTAGACGTGTACAGTTTCGGAGTGGTGATATTGGAGATAGTTTGCGGAAGGAGAGTTTTCGATAACTCGTTGGATGAGGATGATATGCATTTGCTTGGTGTTTTTAAGAGGAAAGCCGAAGAAGAGAAGTTACAGGAGATTGTTGACAAGAGCAATGAAGATATGGAGTTGAATCAAGCAGAGGCAATGGATATGATGAGACTTGCGGCGTGGTGCTTACAAGGTGATTCTGCAAAGAGACCGTCAATGCCGATGGTGATTAAGGTGTTAGAAGGAGTTTCGGATGTTCCGTTCGATCTCGATTATAATTTCTTCAATCATACATCAACATGGCCCAAAGCAGAAGGTGGTGATAAAGGAGGTTTTGGTGATTTCACTCCATTGCTAGCTTCTGTTCTTTCCGGCCCTAGATGATAGTTATGTTGGGGATGCACCGGTTGAAGTCAGGGACGAGGCTATTATTTTTTATGATGTATAATTTTTCTTGATTTGGTCCATAATATTTTATGGTATCCCACTTAAAATACTATACTTACTTTCTGAACAAAAGGTGTTGCTCCCCCTCTTATTGCATCAACGCACGTGCGCTGCACTTGGTGTCTCCATACTTAGTTTTTGAACGAGAGATGTTACACACCCTCTTAGAGTGTCAACGCTGCGCGCTGTGCTTGAATGTGATGGCTCTCCAGAATCTTGTAAGCTGGTGATCGAATAACAGTGGTACGCTATGACTTTTGTGGCGTTCCCACAGACGGCGCCAAATGTTGGGACTTGACTCGAGTGTTGTGTCGGGTCCTGGTGATATTGCGTAGTATGTTCGTCGGGTTGTTGAAGTCCACGGGGTTGTCCGCGTGCACTTCTCCTAACACCTGCACAAAAGGCAGTATCGACACCACAGAGAGGGGGGTGGTGTGCGATGAACCTTCTTCGATGCTAAAATAAGAATTCTAGAGAGATAAAGCTAGTGAGAAGTGAGAGCTCCCAAACCAACTTGAATTGTGAATTGGGTGGCCAAGTTTCCTATTTATGGGGAACCTTGAACTCGAACCCAGTTTTGAGCGGTCCGACCCCGGTTTAGTAAGAAAACGTGAACCGGGTGTGGACTTGAGCAAGATTGACAGTGGGAAGACTCGCACTCAGTATAAACACGTAGGGGTACGCGCGTCACGGGGTAATAATCCGGACCACACCAGATTGTTGAGACAATCCGGTGTGGTCAGGATTGCCCTAACAGCACAATCCGGACGAGTCCCGGTCCGAAACGGATACGTGCGCGTTTCAGACCGTTTTAATTCGCGGGTAGATATTTATGGGCCGTTAGTGGGTCTGACATGCCGACGAGGTCCGAATGTAAAACGAACCCGAATCGGGCGTATATCCATCATATTGTAATGTGATTTATTATTATTATTATTATATATATATATATATATATATATATATCTTAATATGATACGATTTAAAAAATGTATATTTTGACAATCAAATAATTTCCTAAAAAACATTGTGTATAATGCTATAGTCATTTATGAATTCTAAAAACTATATATTTTAACTCAATACGCATAACTATTAAAATTGTATAATTAAAACATTTTAAATAGTTTTATAATATTATTTTCATAAAAATATCACGAAAAATACTGTACTCATTTTATACGAACATCAAAATCATATGCATTATTATTTATTATAATAATAAGTTATAAATTAGATTAGAAAAATTAATAATAATAATATTATTATCATAATAAATCATAAATATATTACAAAATATTTTATCTATTTAATAAAAAAATAAAAATAAAAATAATCTCATTATATCCGTTTTTTTTTAATGTAACCTCACATTACATTGAATAAAGTTTGGATGTAATCTCATATTACTATATTACTATGTTACATAAAATGCACATTACGTCGTTTGGCAAATCAAACAACAAAATATGGATGTAATGTACGCTATATCCATCCAAACACCCGCTTTATGTAGTGCGCGACTGCTTTAGCTCCTGTGGTGTACATTTGCCGTGGACCAAGAAGTCATGTGCTCACCAAGTTTGGCTCCAATCCCATTTCACCCTTTAATCTAATTAATTAACTCTCTTTTCTTTGTCCCTCTCTCTCTATCAAATCAAATCTCGTGTTTCTCTAAGTTGCTCTATCCAGTCATGTTCAGTTTTTACTCATTTCTTCTTCATATTCTATTGACGACGACTTACTTTTGGTGTTTGATCGAGGCTCAACCGTACGATTACCCAACAGCAGCACTATCGACACAGTGGACAAACTCTGTCACAGCCAATCACTCTATTGAATACGTGGACGGTACCACCATTCGAGCTATTCTTCTAAGAAGCAGTAGCGGCTATGGACTTAGATATGCTTGTGGGTTCTATTGCAATGCCACCTGCACCAACTACATGTTTGCCGTTTTCATTGTGTACGTTAACAGCGGCGCAGGGATCACTCTTACGACTAACGGAATCCCGCAGGTGGTTTGGTCGGCCAATCGCAACTCTCCGGTGAAGATCAACTCCACGTTGGAGCTTCAGGAAGATGGAAACTTGGTGCTCAAGGAAGTTGATGGCAAGATTGCTTGGTCAACTAACACTTCAGGTAAATTCTCAATTTCCCATTTTCTGATTATGGTGGTTGTCCAAAATCAGTAATTGGTATTCAAACAGAAAGCCGCAAGACTGCTAAAAATTGGACATTGTCAAATTTTGGCAATACTGTTAAGTACTAGACAGCTTTGTATATGTCTCCATTTACTTTTACGATGAAAGATGATGTTATGACCCTCGGATCGGGTCAATAGTACATGGATAGGATAGTCGAACTCGTTAAAGGGAGAACGAACCCTGGACTTGCTTAAAGAGAGAATCCTATTCTCTTCGAACTCGTTGAGGGGAGAACGAACCTAAACTAAACTACTAAATTGAAGAACTGAATAATTAAAATAACTTTTCTCTGCTTGTCTTATTTATTCATCATCTGTCATTAAATAAGAATTGGCATTACAATATTAGGAAATAAGTTATTTAATTCTATTACTAAATATAATATTTTCTATATTAATTAATATTAATATAATATTAATACTAATAATAATAATAATAGAATCTTTTCTAATATGGATATATTTATCAATTTATTAGTTTATAGTTTTTAAGTTCTTGAGATTGGTTCCACTTTCTAACGAGGTCTCAGGATTTTGTTCTCCCCTAGACGAGTTCAGCATCTATCCACCTATCCTATATGGCCTATTGATCCTATCCTAAGGACATAACGGATGATTATATAAGTAGCTGACTGCCAAATATTCCAATATTCTTATATTAAAGAGAATGATTAGTGAACAAACTGGTAATGTGCGTATTATAGTATATGTAGTGTCTGTTTTATCCGCAGTGACTACTGACTAGGATTGGGCATTTAAACCGATCTATCTGAACTCTGAAGCATAGTGTAACTAAACTGAATCGAATTATTTGGTTAAACAAGTTCAATAAGCAAATCAATTTTAAAACTTTTAATAGTGTAGTTTAGTATTACTATAAATTGAACCAATTCAAGCACCTTAAGGATTTAGCATAGTTTGTCAAATAACTAGTCTAAAATTCCACACTCAAATACAGTGCATAGATTTAAATCTCCTCAGTGCCAACTTTAAACTTTAAACTCCATTTTATTTTTTTCCCTTCGGTTTAATGGATAGTAAGTAATCCACTGTGCGCTGCACCTTTAACATTTGAAAAAAACAAATGATAGTAATAAAATGATAACTATGCCGGCGGGAAAAAAAAAAAAAAAACGTTGATGAATATTCTTGATTCTTCTTGGCTAATATCTTGCTTTAGAACTAGAATATATAATTTTGCTACTGTGATGCCATTGTGCAGGTAAATCAGTTGCTGGGTTAAACTTGACAGAAGAAGGCAACCTTGTGTTATATAACAACAACAATGCACCAGTTTGGCAGTCGTTTGATCACCCAACTGATTCACTTGTTCCAGGGCAGAGGTTTATTGTAGGCCAGAAACTGACAGCAAGTGTTTCATCTACAAATTGGACTGAGTTACCATTGCTATCATTTAAGATGACAAGTGAAGGATTATTCGGTCTCATGGCGACTGATCCCCCTCAATTCTATTACAAAACTCGTTTCCGAAGCAACTTAGTTAGCAGCCGGGATACGTTCTACATCGAGTATCTAAATGGAAGCTTAGCATTGTTCTTGAACTCTAAATACAATAGCTCTGTGATTGATGTTCCAACCGCAATGTCTGCTCAGTATATGAAGTTCGGCTCCGATGGTCATTTGAGAGTGTTCGAATGGTTGCTAGATTCCGGTAAATGGACACAAGTCGCAGATCTCTTAACGGGTTATTTAGGAGATTGCGCGTATCCTCTAGTTTGCGGCGAATACGGTATCTGCTCAAATGGGCAATGCAGTTGCCCGACATCAAAAAATCAAACAACATATTTTCGCCCGGTTAGTGAAAAAAACCCGAATCTTGGCTGTTCACCAGTCAATGCCTTATCATGTGGATCAACATCGGTTCAAAGTTTTGTCGAACTAGGCGATGTTTTTTATTTCCCGACGTATTATGATTACGCTGCAGTTCTTAAGAGCAACGACTCGGAGAGTTGCAAGCAAAGCTGCGCGAAGAATTGTTCTTGCAAAGCTGCGATATTTGCATACGGCGCAAATTCATCCCAAGGTTCTTGTTACTTACCATCTCAAGTATTCTCATTGATGAACAATATTCAGGATATGACTCACCGTAATTCGACTGCTTATATCAAAGTTCGAAACGCTTCCGGTGTGGTACGAGTTTCGCCTATTTCACCCGGGCCAAGTGTATATCCATTTATACTTGGATCCAGCTTTGGTGCTGTATTTGTTGTGGTTCTTGTTATGATTGGGTACTTTGTTTGGAGGAAAAAACATGCTGCAGATGAAGCAGAAGAAGATTATCTCGACCAAGTCCCGGGAATGCCAACTCGGTTCGCCTATGAGAATTTGAAAACGGCCACACAGAATTTCAGCAAGAAGCTCGGTTCAGGTGGGTTCGGTTCAGTTTACGAAGGCACCCACAACGGCACCAAAATTGCGGTGAAGCAGCTCGAGGGTCTAGGTCGAATTAAGGACTCATTTCTAGCTGAAGTCGAGTCGATCGGCAGTATCCATCACGTGAACTTGGTTAGACTAATGGGGTTTTGCGCAGAGAAAGCGCATAGACTATTAGTTTACGAGTACATGGCGAACGGATCGCTCGATCGATGGATCTACCAAAAGAACAACGAGGGTGTTCTTGAATGGAAGCAGAGGAAAAAGATCATAGTCCACATAGCCAAGGGGCTAAATTATCTTCACGAAGACTGCAGGCAGAAGATAATCCACCTCGACATTAAGCCCCAGAATATCTTACTCGACGATACCTTCAATGCTAAAGTTTCCGACTTTGGATTATCGAAGTTGATCGATCGGGATCAGACACAAATAGTGACAACAATGAGAGGCACGCCTGGTTATTTGGCGCCGGATTGGTTAACTGCGGTGATTTCGGAGAAAGTGGATGTGTACAGTTTCGGGGTGGTGATATTGGAGATAGTTTGCGGAAGGAGAGTATTTGATAACTCGTTGGATGAGGGTGATATGCATTTGCTTGGTGTTTTTAAGAGGAAAGCCGAAGAAGAGAAGTTACAGGAGATTGTTGACAAGAGCAATGAAGATATGGAGTTGAATCAAGCAGAGGCAATGGATATGTTGAGACTTGCGGCGTGGTGCTTACAAGGCGATTCTGCAAAGAGGCCATCGATGCCGATGGTGCTTAAGGTGTTAGAAGGAGTTTCGGATGTTCCGTTCGATCTCGATTATAATTTCTTCAATCATACATCAACATGGCCCAAAGCAGAAGGTGGTGATAAAGGAGGTTTTGGTGATTTCACTCCATTGCTAGCTTCTGTTCTTTCAGGCCCTAGATGATAATAGTTGTGTGGGGATTAGGGACGAAGCCAGGACTTAAAGTTAGAGGGGGTAAACTATGACGTAAATATTTTTTTTGTCACAAAAGTTGTACTACTGAAAATTTCGAAAAAAAACATAAAAAATTAGAGTTTAGGCAAAAAAATATCTATCAGAATACATATAAATAGTTTTACTTTTAATTATAATAATACAGAATTTGATTAAGTTAAATCAACTAATTTTATTAAAACTCATTTTTACCTAATCTGTAGGAAAAATAAAGCAACTTAATGGGAATCACACAATAGACTGAATATGCAAGACCCATAAAAAGCCCCCTTAAAGCCCATAATTCACACTTAATAGGTCAACCTTATATAATATAATAATATAAACCCTAAAACCAAATTGAGCCGTAGCTCCCTTTCTTCTACTAATTTCTATCCATTAATCTTTTTTTTTCTCCTAATCAACTAAATCTCCATTTCAACTTCTTTTTCTTCCAATCGTCATCCATATTTGCTAAATTGGATTCCTATCACAAATCAAAAGGAGTATTCTTCTTTTTAAAAGACAATTAGTTGCTTTCTAGAGAGAAAAGAAGAAAATAATGTACGTGTCTCACGATTGATTTAGAGATTGAAGCGCGTGCACAAAGGTGTTGAAACTGAACATGGGATGCATTTAAGTCTTGAAGAATTTTAGTTCAGCAGCTCAAGGTCCAAGACAACAATTATTTGATGTTTTTTTTTTTTTTATTATTATCAGCTTTTCCATTTGAGGAAATAATGGTAACTGGTAAGCATTCAAATCTTGTGTATTTAGATACCAAAATTGTGTAACTAGTACAACAGAAATATATGAGACTTTCTTCTTTAGTGAAAGTTGTAGTTAGTTCTTTAAGGATTTGATTACGATCTGTACTTTCAAATTTCCAATTTTGCATTTGTGAGGAAAGTTTTAGACTTACTTTTCTTTTTTCTTAAAACAAGAGGGCATAATAATGTTATAAAGGGGCAAATTCAAAATTTCAGAAGGGGTAAAAGTGAAAATTCTAATATTAATAGGGGTAATATTGCTAATTAGTAAAAGTTCAGAGAGGGCAATTGCCCCTCTGGACTTTATATGCCTTCATCCCTGGTGGGGTACACCGGTAGAATTCAGGGACGAGTCTATTAAGTGTTGGAGCAATTGACTTCTCGATTTTTTAAGATATATAATTTTAATTCTAAAATTTATAATTTTTCTTGATTTGGTTCATAATATGTTACACTAGCCCACTTAAAATTTAATTCTTGCTCCAGCTCAACATAATTTCCGGCATTATCACTGCCACAAGGTAAGGATTTTTATTTTGTACCTCACATTTATAGTCTGCAACATGCCATCAGTTGTAGTGAACGATAGATACATAATAACTAAGTTACAAATTTTTAATCAAGTCGAGTGATCATGTTTAACCGATCCTTTTAATAGATTTCACTCAATAATATTATAAAAAGATTCCTTCAGAAATGATTACTTGCTTTTAATAAATAATGATAACAATTCTCCATAGTTTGTTTTCATTGGATCACATGAGTATTTTTATTTGTTGAAATATGTATAAAGGGTTAATAGGTCTTTTGGTAACACATGTTTGTCAACTTTTGACTTTTGCCATATGTTTGGTTTTTTTATTTTTGGTATCACACGTTTGCGAATTGTATACTTTTGGTCCGACTGGTAGTTGACCATCAGTGTTGACCGTTAAATGTCACGTGACTTGCACATGCCTAGCCCTAAATTTTCATTCTGTTCAGTTTAGTCCTCAATTTATTGTCCTAACTTTTTATTTTTACAATTTAGCAATTAAACATTTTCAACCGCACCCTAAGACTAAATCGACTAAGCCATGGCCGGCCCAATGGCTATGTTAGACCATGGTTAGGGTTGACTAGGTCCGACGACCCTAGCTAGGTCAATTTAGTCCTAGGATGCGGTTGAAAATATTTAAGGGTTAAATTGCAAAAATAAAAAGTTAGGACAATAAAGGACTAAACTGAACAAAATAAAAAGTTGGGGATAGACATGTGCAAGTCACGTGACATTTAACGGTCAACACTGACGGTCAACACTGACGGTCAACTAACATTTAGACCAAAAGTATTCAATACGCAAATATGATACCAAAAATAGGCAAAACCAAACATGTGGTACTAAAAGTCAAAAGTTGGCAGACATGTGGTACCTAAAGACTTATTAACCCTTGTATAAAAGTTGTTCATATGAAAATTCAGAGTATATAAAATAGAAATGGTTAAGATTAACATCTTATTATTAACATTATTTTTTCTGCTAGTAGTGTAATTGGAATACCTGCCAAAAATGATTTTGGAAGAATGAATGTTGTAAATAATAATTAGCATTAAGAACTTAAAAATAAAATTATGTTGTTAATCGATGTTCTAAATTTAAAATATGGATATTTAGTTTCTTAATTATTATATTTAATCTTTTCCACTTTTTTAGAGAAATTTTGGCATTACTTTGTTTTAACCATTAAAAACATGTTTTCAACTTTTACTAAGTATTCATGGCAAAAAAAAAAACTTTACTGAGTATTCAACTTGATGCTTATAATTTAGGCTTATTTGATACTTAAAAAAACATATTTTTAGTAAATCAATTTTAAGATAACAAAAATGAAAATTAATGGATCTAATAATTAGAATACCAAATTTTAAATTTACAACGCGATTAGTAATAAAATATATAAATTGAGACTTTGTTTAGTAGGTTCTTATTGTATAATAACTAACTGATGGTTTTGATTTGACAGAAGCTGATTTATAACCCCTACTACATCTGCCTTTACGATATTTACTATATTTCGTACGTTTCGGATATAGCACCACACCCAACTCAGACACTGCATGCTCATACTCCGTTGCTATAGCCTCATCAGCTATAACAACATCTTCACCAAGTATACCATACTTTGAAAAGCGCTTCAAATGATATACTTGCTCTAACCAGTACCACATCAGTATATGATGTGTTAATGGTTGGAGAGGCCATGATGCATGTGAGCCAAGAGGTTACGAAGTGTTTTCTATGCACTTCGGGCCAATAGTGGCATCGTGTGTTGTAAATAGTACATTGGGGTTGAATAGTTTTGATATCAGTCGGCTTTTAAGTCGAGTGAAAAAGTTTGGTTATAAAAGACCCAAATGCAATTGGTCTGCTCCAGTTCCCTCTGCAACCACCTGGTCAATTCGTTGATCGCCTACGCCCCTGCTGTCGTCTCTGCTATCATTTGTGGTGCTGCTTGTGGATCATCCTGTGGTTACCGGATGATGGGAATAACAAAGCAGAAATTTTGAAATGAGCACGAGATGTCAATAGTTGAATTGTTTCATTATTCGTTATTTCCGGGTCTTTTCGTTGCATTCACTTACAACAAGAAAGAACCACCAGCGTTTGGTGCAGCACCTGCATTTTGGTGCATTCTTCTCTCTTTCCTTGGTCTTTCGTTCTGCCGGACGGGATTGGACAACAGAGTGCCAGAAAGCATTTTCAGGGCTCAAGCGACCCATAACAGAGGCAATGCAATTGAAACTGCCGGATCAACACTCACCTTTTGAAGTTCACACTGATGCGTCAGACTTTGCTATTGGGGGCGTGTTAGAACAATTTGAGGGCTTATTCTATTCACCGAGCGGAAGCTGCAGTTCTACCAGCAGCGCCAGTCGCGGTTGACCCATCATCATCTCGCGTCGCGTCCCTCTCGGATCGGGAGGCCTAAGCATACCTTATACTAGTGGAGGAGCCCCCTGTTGCCAAAGCGAGCAGTCCCGCAGAGGTTGGGGTATGGGACGCAGAAGCATAGGTCCTCTGGCTTGAAGAAGATTCTTTGTGGGATGAGTATACCGATGCCGCAAACACGACTAACGATGATACATTACCAAGTTCAATGCCGGATCAGGCTTCTGGTTCCAGGTTCTTAGCTATCCATCTTTCAGATGAGCTTTCCGCGTCTTTCCTTGCCTCGGGGCTTACTTCAGCCCAGGCTTCTACCTCTTCCTTATTCCGCCCCGATCTGGACTCTGACTTTCTGGCACTCGGAGCCTAAAGAGAAGAGAGTTCAGTCTACAAGAAGCTGGCAGAGCTTTAGCCATTGGACTACATCCATCTATCGTACCTAAACAGGTTGCCTTTTCTTGTTCCTTCTTCGAATGACTGTTGAATCTCAGTACACCCGGTACACCATACACACCCTTAAACAAAAGACGCGATCTTTCCGAGGTGTACCAACACCAGAACTACACAGAAAATTCCTACTCCGACATTCCAATATTTTCAGCCAACCCGACAACAGCGTGAACCAGGAAGAATCCAGGAGGATTCGAACGCAAGTCTCACCGAACCAAGCAAAGCAAGTGCTCTGCTCCAAGAACAATCATTAATTTTCTGGCGCGAATCTCCAAGTCGTCGCAGCGCTGTGGAAGATCATGGCTGGGTACAGAACTGAAGACGAATATGATTACCTCTTCAAGTTGGTTTTGATTGGGGATTCCGGTGTCGGTAAATCGAACCTACTGTCGAGGTTCACGAGGAACGAGTTCAATCTGGAATCCAAGTCCACTATTGGAGTTGAGTTCGCCACTAAGAGCTTGAGCGTCGATGGAAAAGTAATCAAGGCTCAGATTTGGGACACTGCTGGACAAGAAAGGTGACATTTTTAATACTCTGCTGTTCGTAATTCTGCTTCGTTTGCTGAAATTGTGTTTAGGGGTTTGCTCTTATATGGCTTATCTATGGTTGTCTTTTCAGTTGAAGAGTGAAAAGTTTCCGAATTTGCTGAGTTAAGGTTGTTATTATGTGGTGTATGGTTAGATATGGTGTTTCGAGTATAAATAAAGTGGCTTTGATTTTTGAAACTTCAAGGACTTGGTTCTGCTGTCATTAGTTGTGTGATCTGCTGTTCTGAAATCTAAGAATTTCCGTTGAAAACAATGGATCAATCGAATCGGATCGAATGAATTTTGTTAGAACTTACTGCAGGAATTATGATCTGAGGTCATAGAAAATAAACTTCCATGTAAGTCAGTCAATAAACTGTCTTCATATATTTTCTGGTAAGTATTGAAGAAGTATTTTTCGGGGTGTTGATTCACTTGCAGATGATCCATATTTTTCGAGACCAACAGGGTCCTGGTAGGTTTCTCTACTAACTGGGTAGGTTTCTCTACTAAAAACATAAACATATTTACTTAATTATTTTTAGAGTAACCGGAATCGCGCACTTATAGAAAACATTCGATTTAACTCAACCTCGGAGTAAATTCAGATTTATGAATCAATGATTATTCTCATTCATAACACCGTAAATTCTATTGTTTTTATAGGTATCGCGCCATTACCAGTGCTTACTACAGAGGAGCAGTGGGTGCTCTGCTCGTCTACGATGTCACCAGACGCTCCACCTTCGAAAACGTTGCAAGGTGGTTGAAGGAGTTGCGGGCCCACACCGACTGTAAAAATAACGAAGTGCCGATTTGCACTTGCCCAAGACCGTACTTCAACAATAAGAGAAGAACTCGTATATATATAACTCTCTTACTCTAAATATGATATATTGGAGACTCTTACAACTTTGGTGGTGGTGGTGTCTTTGCTTATACTTGACAAATGACTCCACTCCTATTTATACTATCCTAGAGAAAACTCTAGACTTGGATATTTCTAGAGTAAGAAATTCCTAGAAGTTATCTAGAACATCCTACAATTATTTGACCCTAGAATCATCTAGACACATGAGCTAAACTTTAGTCTCTAGATTTTTCATCAACTTGACCCAATATCTCTTAACCCAAATCTTAAGTCTTGGCCCAATGATGACAAGCTAGTCCTAGCCCATAAATGTTAGTTCTTCTTGGCCCATGATGGCAAGTCAATGTTGATTTCTTAACACTCCCCCTCAACATTGACTTTCCTTCATGCTTCTTCTTATCAATGTTGCACTCCGGTCCGTGCCACACTCGATTCTCCAGTCGCACTTTTCTGCCTCGATCATCTTGTGGCTTTGTACCTATTTTTCTCAGTTCCCTTGATGCCTTGTATTTTCCTCCTTTGTCGAAGACCAAATTATTAGTCAACGACGTAGTACCGTGTCGACGCTCCTCTCCAGGTGACGATGACATCACTTTAACTCCTGAAGACATTTCCAAGTCCGACTCTTCCATATCTTCATCTTGAGAAAGAGATTTACTGTGAACTACCGGACTTGTACAGAAGCAAGAATAAGCGCATATGCGATTTTTAACCCGATCACGAATTGGCGTAGTGATCGATCTTCCTAATCCTTGCTTCACCACTTGTTTATCATCAGCTCCTCCATGGACGTCTTCGCGTGAACTCCCCCTTTTTCCATGAACCTTCTTTGAAGAAGTTTTCTTACTTGAAGCCGGTATCACGAACATGTCGTCTACTCGCTCTCCGATGTGAACTACGTCCGCCTTGATCATCTCAACATTCCTGAGAAACTTCACATCATTCGGACCAAATAAAACGTACATACCTGAATCGACAGCATTCGCCACTGAAAGGAGATTTCTCTTCATGCCTGGAACATGGTAAACATTATTGAGCTTGATCGATGTTCCATCGCTACTGTTGATCACAACAGTGCCTTCCTTCTCAACATGGTGAATGGTATCAGCCGCTGTGAGTATAACCTCCTCTCCTCCATGAGGACGAAATGAGGAGAACTGATCTTCGTCTCCAGTGAGATGATGACCGCAACCGGAATCGACAATCCACTCCTTCCCCGAGTTTCGAGCTGTGAACGCACATGTGGGAGTGGTCTTGGCTAGAAAACACTTTGCCCATTCCTCATCTTCAGTTGAGGTCTTAGACTCCACCATGTTACTCTCCTTCAGTTTGGTCCGACAGTTTCTCTTCAGATGTCCAGGCTTCCCACATCGATAACACTTGAAATCTTTCCTATGAGACGACTTCGCATTCCCACCAACCTTTTTCCTGGCGTCATTCTCTTTTATTTGAGCCACGAGCGCGCACTGATCTTCCTCCAGCTTTACCCCGGCCATTTGCTTAGCCAACGACTCTTGTGAAGCTAGAAGGTTCTCAAACTCCTCCAAGGATGGTTGTTGAACCCACCCTTGAATCGACGTAACAAACGGTATATACTCGGGACGTAATCCTCGAATAATACATCGTTTTATCCGCGCCTCCGAAATTGACTCCTCCGGGTTGAGTATATTAATTTCCGAACACAAATTCTTCACCTTTAGAAAGAATTGTGAAATCGACGACTCACCCTGTTTCGCATTCGCCAAATCTGTCTCCAACATCTGTAACCGCGCTTCGTTCTTCTTGTTGTACAACTGGTCTAGCGTCTTCCAGATCGAACTGGCAGAGGTGCATCGTGAGATATTCTCAAACACCTCTGATGATATCGACCTCTTCAAGGCAAACTCCGCCTTGGCATTCCTCCGCTTCCAGCGCTTGAGCTCTTCACCGTTTCTGGCGGTCTCCTCCGGGGCAGTTGTGTCATTGCCTCCAACGATATCCCACAAGTCTTCGCTCACGAGGTATGACTCCATGCAGGACTTCCAAATCCGGTAATTGGACGTGTTCAGTAACTCCATACCAAATCCAACCACGCGAACGGCAGCATCCATATTTAGAGTACCCGAGTTCTTCAATTCCGATCTTGAATCGTTCAACGTTAGTGCGAAATTGGCTCTGATACCATGTAAAAATAACGAAGTGCCGATTTGCACTTGCCCAAGACCGTACTTCAACAATAAGAGAAGAACTCGTATATATATAACTCTCTTACTCTAAATATGATATATTGGAGACTCTTACAACTTTGGTGGTGGTGGTGTCTTTGCTTATACTTGACAAATGACTCCACTCCTATTTATACTATCCTAGAGAAAACTCTAGACTTGGATATTTCTAGAGTAAGAAATTCCTAGAAGTTATCTAGAACATCCTACAATTATTTGACCCTAGAATCATCTAGACACATGAGCTAAACTTTAGTCTCTAGATTTTTCATCAACTTGACCCAATATCTCTTAACCCAAATCTTAAGTCTTGGCCCAATGATGACAAGCTAGTCCTAGCCCATAAATGTTAGTTCTTCTTGGCCCATGATGGCAAGTCAATGTTGATTTCTTAACACTCCCCCTCAACATTGACTTTCCTTCATGCTTCTTCTTATCAATGTTGCACTCCGGTCCGTGCCACACTCGATTCTCCAGTCGCACTTTTCTGCCTCGATCATCTTGTGGCTTTGTACCTATTTTTCTCAGTTCCCTTGATGCCTTGTATTTTCCTCCTTTGTCGAAGACCAAATTATTAGTCAACGACGTAGTACCGTGTCGACGCTCCTCTCCAGGTGACGATGACATCACTTTAACTCCTGAAGACATTTCCAAGTCCGACTCTTCCATATCTTCATCTTGAGAAAGAGATTTACTGTGAACTACCGGACTTGTACAGAAGCAAGAATAAGCGCATATGCGATTTTTAACCCGATCACGAATTGGCGTAGTGATCGATCTTCCTAATCCTTGCTTCACCACTTGTTTATCATCAGCTCCTCCATGGACGTCTTCGCGTGAACTCCCCCTTTTTCCATGAACCTTCTTTGAAGAAGTTTTCTTACTTGAAGCCGGTATCACGAACATGTCGTCTACTCGCTCTCCGATGTGAACTACGTCCGCCTTGATCATCTCAACATTCCTGAGAAACTTCACATCATTCGGACCAAATAAAACGTACATACCTGAATCGACAGCATTCGCCACTGAAAGGAGATTTCTCTTCATGCCTGGAACATGGTAAACATTATTGAGCTTGATCGATGTTCCATCGCTACTGTTGATCACAACAGTGCCTTCCTTCTCAACATGGTGAATGGTATCAGCCGCTGTGAGTATAACCTCCTCTCCTCCATGAGGACGAAATGAGGAGAACTGATCTTCGTCTCCAGTGAGATGATGACCGCAACCGGAATCGACAATCCACTCCTTCCCCGAGTTTCGAGCTGTGAACGCACATGTGGGAGTGGTCTTGGCTAGAAAACACTTTGCCCATTCCTCATCTTCAGTTGAGGTCTTAGACTCCACCATGTTACTCTCCTTCAGTTTGGTCCGACAGTTTCTCTTCAGATGTCCAGGCTTCCCACATCGATAACACTTGAAATCTTTCCTATGAGACGACTTCGCATTCCCACCAACCTTTTTCCTGGCGTCATTCTCTTTTATTTGAGCCACGAGCGCGCACTGATCTTCCTCCAGCTTTACCCCGGCCATTTGCTTAGCCAACGACTCTTGTGAAGCTAGAAGGTTCTCAAACTCCTCCAAGGATGGTTGTTGAACCCACCCTTGAATCGACGTAACAAACGGTATATACTCGGGACGTAATCCTCGAATAATACATCGTTTTATCCGCGCCTCCGAAATTGACTCCTCCGGGTTGAGTATATTAATTTCCGAACACAAATTCTTCACCTTTAGAAAGAATTGTGAAATCGACGACTCACCCTGTTTCGCATTCGCCAAATCTGTCTCCAACATCTGTAACCGCGCTTCGTTCTTCTTGTTGTACAACTGGTCTAGCGTCTTCCAGATCGAACTGGCAGAGGTGCATCGTGAGATATTCTCAAACACCTCTGATGATATCGACCTCTTCAAGGCAAACTCCGCCTTGGCATTCCTCCGCTTCCAGCGCTTGAGCTCTTCACCGTTTCTGGCGGTCTCCTCCGGGGCAGTTGTGTCATTGCCTCCAACGATATCCCACAAGTCTTCGCTCACGAGGTATGACTCCATGCAGGACTTCCAAATCCGGTAATTGGACGTGTTCAGTAACTCCATACCAAATCCAACCACGCGAACGGCAGCATCCATATTTAGAGTACCCGAGTTCTTCAATTCCGATCTTGAATCGTTCAACGTTAGTGCGAAATTGGCTCTGATACCATGTAAAAATAACGAAGTGCCGATTTGCACTTGCCCAAGACCGTACTTCAACAATAAGAGAAGAACTCGTATATATATAACTCTCTTACTCTAAATATGATATATTGGAGACTCTTACAACTTTGGTGGTGGTGGTGTCTTTGCTTATACTTGACAAATGACTCCACTCCTATTTATACTATCCTAGAGAAAACTCTAGACTTGGATATTTCTAGAGTAAGAAATTCCTAGAAGTTATCTAGAACATCCTACAATTATTTGACCCTAGAATCATCTAGACACATGAGCTAAACTTTAGTCTCTAGATTTTTCATCAACTTGACCCAATATCTCTTAACCCAAATCTTAAGTCTTGGCCCAATGATGACAAGCTAGTCCTAGCCCATAAATGTTAGTTCTTCTTGGCCCATGATGGCAAGTCAATGTTGATTTCTTAACACCGACCCCAACATGGTTGTCATGTTAATCGGCAATAAATCCGATCTCCGCCACCTCGTGGCGGTTCCTACCGAGGACGGGAAACAATTTGCAGAGGAGGAAGGTTTGTATTTCATGGAAACCTCGGCCTTGGAAGCAACCAATGTCGGGGCTGCGTTTTCGTAGGTTTTGACTCAGATTTACAAAGTGATGAGTCGGAGAGCTGTTGAGGCGGGTGAGGGGATGAGCTCGTTTGCAGCTCCGGCGAAGGGACAGACGATTAATGTGAAGGAGGAGGGTTCAGTGTTCAAGAAGATCGGGTGCTGCTCCAGTTAGTTAGGGTTGTGTATTTTGGGATATTTTCTCTACAATGTTACCTTAGGATGATGATGATGATAGTGAATTGGGTGATAGTTGAAAGATTAAGGCTTTGTTTGTCCAAACTGCCCAAAGTTTGATTTATCCTTGGTTGCTTTGATTTATCCTTGTCGTGTAACAAGATTGTTGTAACATTGATGAAAGTGAAACTTATTTTGCCATATCATGTAATGGAAATGATCTAATCTAAATATGTTTCTCCGTTTAACTTAAAAGAAATATAATTCTACTTATTAAGTTAATAAATAATAACACTTAGCGAAACCAGTTATTCTAATATTTAAAAATTAATGGTAGAACTTATCACTTCAAATATGTATTATTGTACTGTGTGCCATATCCGGTAATTATAAAATTTAAAATACACTAGTAAAATTAGTGTCATTAAATAATACTATGTAATTTTAATGTCTAGTAATATATTTATTTAATATTACTTTACTTTTATCTAATTTTAAACATTGTAATCAATGACTAGTAGTTACTTTTTATATGATATTTTAATTTACAAACTGTTTTTTTATGTGAAAATATATTTGAAGAGCTTTCAAATAACATATATTTAATTAACTTGCATAAATTATTATTACAAATAAATAAAAAAATTAAAATATATATATTCTTTTAAGATATATTAGTTTCAAAACAAAGTCCCGCGTAAAATCTAAGTCCTTGACATTATAACATATGTTTTTATATAAATAAAAAGTTTTTCTTATGGTGTGTTCGTTAGTCCGTAAGTTAAGAATAAATTGTTTGTTATATAAAAGAAAATTCATTCTCATAGCTCGTGTGAGATTTGAACCCGGAATCACTTATTAATGAATAAACCGTTGAATCTACCTAATTAAAGAATACATAGTTTATATAATAAAAGTTATATTAAAATAATATTCACCAATTTGGCCCAAAAAAAATCACCAATTTTTTTAATTCTTAAAGACTGCTATAAATTTATAGATATAGATATTATTATTTATAAACGTGCATAATGTATATAGATGGAACTTAACAAATTATTTAAACTAATAATAACCATATATATATTTATTTGTTTATTATGGGAAATAATTGTTTATATATATATATATACTAGTTGTGAGCGCATGCGTTGCACGCGCCATGAGCCGATGACAATATTTGTAGTGGAACTATAACAGTTTGAAACACTATTACAAAACAATACGACTTACAAGCAAACAATTTTAATGGTTATAAAATCTACACAGTATGCCATGGAGAGATTATCGCCAAAAAGTCTTGCTACACATCCTATTTTATATCAAAGAAAAGTCGAAATCAACAGAACTCGGGATTAGGCTTGATTTCGGCAGTACGTAAAATAGAAAACTATCTCAGGATCAAGTGGAAGGATATGTACAACCACAAAAAAAGTTGATGCAAAATAATGTAGAAGAGTAAAATTTGGGGTTTTGCTTTCTTTATGTTCTCACGGTTCCATTTTAGGAGCCCCAGTTTGGAATGTTTGCATTTGCTTCATCAGTGTCACCTGTCAAAAAGTATTTACTATTACAATTCATGTATACAACATCGAACAGATGAAATAAAAGAGGTCATGAAAAAACAGATGTAAGGGTTTTGGTAATAATAAGCTACATCACTTTGAACATTTAGCAACTGAAAGATTTTCGTTTGTGTCATTATTCTAAGTCATCCCAATGAAACTGAAACATGCAGAAAGCTACTGAAGTAGCTGTTCTTCGATTAAACACAAAAAAGAAGTATCCCGAGTATGGAGATAAACAAGTACCAAACGTCTTTTGAAGAAGCAAAGTTTTCCTCTTATATAAATTGACGATGATCAATCAAACCAACCACAAGTCTTTTTGTGACAACAATCAGCTCACAAGTAAACAAGATTGTGTTCAAAACTGATGTTTGATTAGTGGGCTATTAAGATCAATGTTATATCTAAAAGAAAAGGGTTAATAACCTATGAAAGGTCTGAAGTTTGACCCATGTTAACTAGATAGGTCAGTAGTTTTAAAAGTTAATATGGAAGGTCTAGAGTTTCAACTTTGTTGAAATTTGGTTTTCTGTTCATTTTTAGGGTTAAATTTAACAGAATGGTCTGAGATGGCACTTTTGCCCGTTTTAGCAAAGGGCACACTTGATATAAGGGCATTTTAGGGATTTAATTTTATTTCCAGTCATATGCCAAACACCTGACCAACTTCCGTCAGTTTTAACGGAAAAAAATTAACGGAGACCTCTTATATCAACAAAGTTGAAACCTCAGACCTCTCATATTAACTTTTGAAACTTCAGACCTCTCCGGTTAACATGGGTCAAACTTCAAACCTTCATAGGTTATTACCCCAAAAGAAAAATCTAATTCCACCATGAGAAAGAACTTTTCCTATACAAAAAAAACGGGAAAGAAAGATTTAAAGACGAATAGACCAAACTTACCTTCAGATTTAGTCACATACATAAGTGTAGTGAATTATGAACTTATCTCCCACTCCTTTGTCTCATGGAGGTTGTTTCAAGAAAAAGTAATACTGAAAGCTATTTAAATAATTCAAAGTTGTCTCTTACTCTATATTATTAAAGGAAATCAGTTATATAGAACCCAAGTAATCATGAGTTGTGAAATACCCAGAATATTATGAGCATGAAAAGCAAAAAGAAAGAAGAAAAAGACATACGTAATCACAAAATATTATGAGCATGAAAAGCAAAAAGAAAGAAGAAAAAGACATACGTAATCACAAAATCAATGCAATACGGATATGATAATCTCTGATATAGACCTTTGAATCATGTTTTTCTATGAAATTTATATTTTTATTCCACATGAGAATAGAACATCAACGAATAAAGGTAAAGAAAATTCCCGATATTTTCGAATAAGAGATATATTAATACTAATGATGCCAATCAAGTGGTATTAGGAAGACACTCACACTATATATCATCCATTCTTAGGTAATGAACTTAAGAACACATTATGATAAATCCTCTAAGTTGCATTGTTCTGAAGCTCTAAAAACATTGAATATTCAATGTGCAGTGATGCTCCAATAATTAATCAAGAAAGAAGCTCAATTACTGGCTTACCAAGGCGTTGAAAGGTTAAAGGTTGCATTATAAGTTGAAGGATATGAAAAAGCTTGATGTTAGTTTTGTGATGGAATTCAAAAAAGAAATAAAAAAATTAGATACATTTGTATAATTGGAACATTTAGAATTATCGATGGTCATGCCCTGAAAAATTAACAGACTGAAAATGATGATCAAATTAAACAAAATTATTGGACAGCAACCATAATTAGGAGTTCCTCTGAATTTTTTTGAGACGCCAAGATGGAGTGGATTAGGAAGATAATTCATAATTTACCTAATACATGGCCTTGCAGTTGTAGACAATGGCGTTGAATCTCTCAAGTAGCAGTTTCAGTGTCCCAATCGTTTAAATAAGAGACACCTGTAAGAAAATCATTATATTGCACCTACAAAAATAGAGATAGCGTGGATGTTGACAAAAGAGATTAAGTAAGACGAGGGTATGCAGAATCTACCGCAAGGTGGGGTTCCGATCGAATAGCGCCTTAGCAGCAGCGCACCCGGCTTACGGCAAGGAGCGGCAGTCAGAGGCGAGGAGCGGTGGACGATGGCCGTTTGTTAGGCCAATAGAGAGAGAGGATCTTGACGACATAGAGGTTTTTTTGCAGTAGCGGTTAAGAGATTTGTCGTCCTTCACCCCATGTTCGGTTCACTGCAATTTTGGTTCTTAGGGGTGGCGGGAGGGTTGAGTTTACTTTACGGATTCAAACGGTGTGGTTTTCTATTACCGGTTAAAAAGGGTTTGATGTCAGCTTTTCTTGTTTAGCTGGTTAGGAAGTTGTATTTGTACCCTTTGAAGTAAGGGTAGGTGTCCATTAGGGGTGAGAACCCATCACAATTTATATATTGGTAAAATAGATATATATATAAGAATATTATTATATATATATAGAAAGAAAGTAAGTAAGAACTAGATAGAGATTTATATGTAATAGTAATATATATATATATATATATATATATATATATATATATGAGTAGATTATCTAGCTAGCTTGATCAATCGGCAATTATATATAGACTAGTTATTTCTGCATGTGCTTTGCACATGCATGTTTCTAAGATTATTATTTATATAAGTTGTTAATGTATAAATATGATAATTATATTAAATATAAGGGTTAATAACTAATAAACTGTATGAGGTTTGACCGTGTTGAAATTTGGTGTCTGGATTTTAAAGTGTTAAAATGGTCTATCTGAGGTATGGACTTTGTTAAAATTTGGTTTTCCGTCCAAAATTGCTTTTAATTTTGACAGAATGTTGCGAAAATTCAGAATTGCCATTTCTACCAAATATATGTGACGAAATTACCCCTAGATTCAAAACAACCACCACCAAACTCCGGCCACCACCAACTCCGGCCGGCCACCACTCAACTCCCCACCACCCAACTCTGGCCCGCCACCACCCAACTCCTGCCGGCCACCATCCTACTCCCGCCGACCACCACCCATAAACCCTATAGTTGTTTATTTAGTTAGGAGGGGTAATTTCATTAATTTGCTAGGAAATGAAAGGTCGGATTTTTATATGGAGGGGCATTTTTGGAATATCCATTTTATCGAGCTCACATGATACACTTATGTTCAACTTAATCCAAAAATAGAAGGAGACACCAAATTTCAACAAACACCAAACCTGGGTCAGTCAGTTTCAACGACGGCCACCAGATTTCAAATGGGTCAAATCTCAGACAGTTTATTAGTTATTAACCCTAAATATAATACGTTTATTTCTTTATAGAAACATGTGTAGAATTTGGTGATTATTATGGGGAAAAATCGAGATTTTTGCATGATTGTCCTTTAATAGTTGGGACATCAGATGTAATGGAACATAAAACGGGCAGCTTTGTAGAGTGTGTTGTTCAAATTCTGAACCATATACATAAAAATAAACGTGTGACCCTAAATACGTTGAATCGCTGATACCTCACATATCATATATTAAATAAGAGTTGAGATAACAAAAAATTTACGGATTTCTTCGACTTATTGGTGTTTATAATAGTGCCAATTTGGTTCTATATTCTAAGTCCCTGCCTTTTTCTTCATAGATTGTGTCGATTTGGTAAGATTCGGTCAAATCCGGTTTTATATTAATTCAAACCCGCCAAAATAGTCTGGTTTAAACTTTAGAAGGTTTTGATATTAAAAAAAAAAAACTTTAGAAGGTACGTGACTTTTTTAGAAGGCATATATGGAACCTTTTAGAAGGTAGGTAGCTTTTGGGGTTGAGGACCCAACACAAATTATATATTGGTATATAGATACATAGATCCAAAATTAAACTGCAGGTCTGTCGAAAGTGTTGTGAAGCGGGTATGGAAAGGTTGGGAGATGGAGATGTACTGATCAAGTGGTTGGCGCCAATGGTGGTTGCCAATTTTAAACGTGACTCTCCATTCCACCGATATTAATTACTGTACAACTTGTTACTTTGTTTTTTTCCGTGATAAATGTGGTAACTCTATTGTAATTTGCCCTAATTCTTCGCCAAACCACCACCAACTTCACAAAATCCTACAGGTACCTAATTACTTTCTTTCTTTTTACTATATATATAATAATGCTATTAATTAATTATCAAATTGATAATAGATGATTGTTGTATGTGTAGTTGAACAAATTACTAGCCAATTTTTTTTTTTTTTTGTTGGATATCCTACCAGTTTCAAGCTTCACATGATGTTTGTGTAGTCGAGCAAATTGTTATATTTTTTCATTACGTATCCAGTGATTTCATCAAAGTATTTCATTATATATAGGCAAATAGTATTAATTAATATGGATGTTATTAAGTAGGTGTATCTGGCTTCACACGCATTCTGCATCAGAAGGGAGGATATAGAGCCACTTTGGAATCCATCGGATATCTGTGTATACGTTATCAACAACCACAACATCTATTTCATCCAACAAAAGCAAAAATCAACAAAGTTTATTGTTGGAAACCACCACCACCGTAGTAGTAGTAGGGTTGGATACTGCCGGATTTGCGGATATAAACTTATACAACCCCACACTAGTTTCTGCTCCATCCAGTGTAAGGTACGTTTAATTATTCTCGATATGTCTCAAAACGCGCACATATTCAAATTATAATACCACTTTTAAAATTATAAAAACCTAGTCAATTAGACGACGATGGTGACACTTAAGGCATTCCGCACGGTGCACAACCGTTTAACTTAAACCCTGTCGAATGCCTTATCTCAGAAATTCTAATTTATAAAACAATTTGGTTATTACTGCTGTTTATGTTGTATACGCAAATATTATGAGTATATTTGTGCGCGTCTTATACTTGACACTAATAACGATGATTTGCATTGTCTGCAGTTTACGGATTTAAAAAGATTATCAACGAGATCAACCATTGAACATACTGAAATTAGGAAAATAGAGAGCCCTGCAGATGTTGATGAGGAGGAGGAGGATTCGCCGTCTTTGCTGGCCTCGACTGATACTACTACACTCCAACACTACCAATCTTTACGCAAAAGACCGCGAAAGAGCCTTCATCCCCAGAGAGCACCTTTATTTTAATTAATTAATTAGCTAACTAGATTCATTCTTTCATTTACCCTACCTTGGTTAAGTATGTATAGCATCCATTACTCAAATATTACAAATCTATTTATTTTTCAAAGAGTTTGCATTTTGTTATTACTAAACAAGACATTCACTACTTATTACTTTGACCCGCGGTTCTTTATACTAACATTGTTCCCATAAACCATAATAACTGGGGCATTTTCGATCTCTGGTTGTGCTCCATTGACACCCATAGTAAATCCATCTTTACAAGGATTCCCTATGCAAAGGCAGCAACTTTGCACTATGTTCTGTTTTCACCTTTGATTATAGGGTTTGTCCAAAATTTACCTATGTTAAAATTAGGTGTCTAAAGTTTGAAATGTTAAAATGGACTATCCCAAGTTTCACTTTTGTTGAAATTTAGTGTCTCTGCGCGTCTTTCCATCTTCATTCAATCATTTTCATCAACCCACACTTCCAATCATAATCCATCACTCTTTACTTTTAACAAAATCGTCAAATTTCACTCAAAAATCGAACATTAAAAAAAGTTTCTATAAGAGTAGCGTGGAGCCATCTTCCAAGGACAACAGAGCGAGAAGCGTAGATATGGCCAACTTCTTAGGTTATATTTCGAAAAATATACTTTTGATAGTACTTTTATAATTTTTTGTAGTCACAGAATCTAAACCAATCTTTATTAAGTTAAATTTTGACGGAAAACCAATAATTTTGAGCAAATCATATAACCCTAATTTTTTTAGGACCAATGTTCTACTGACGAGAAGTGAGAAAATCATATAACCTAACCCTTATGTAAATCGTTGAAAGCATAGATTAAAAAAAAGGAGGCCATAAAACCACTTAGAATAGAACAAAACTGACAACAATGTCAAGCTGCTAGATAGATTGTTTCGGAAGGAAAATATGTAAAAGGTCTGGGATGTAGTTCCTGGAAACATTAGGCAACAACCTCCAAACTGAATAAAATAGACTACTAGCTCGAACAACAAACAATTAAACACAGACTCTGAAGAACTGAACACAAAATAGACCTACTAACTCAAATTGTTCTTCCTGACGAATCAAATCAACCTGTGATGTTCTGGGACTTGTTGAGGATCACACCCTCGTATTTAACTTGGAACCATTTCATGGCATCATCCTTAGTCACCCTGTGTTGGATTCCAACACGAGACTTGCACCTACGGCGGCGTCCAACTCTATAGCCCGGGCGCTCAAGTACGACATAGAAGTCCATCCCATAAATACCAGTGGATGGATCGTATCTGTAAAGAAGGAATTGCCGGAATCAATCAATTATCAGCATCTACAAATGAAGTTCTGGGCAATATTATACGGGGAAAGAGGAAAAAAATGAAGCTTATGAGCAAATGGAAGCTGGACACATAAACTTATGATGGATTTTATCAGCTTAAACATTGTAGGTGTCAAAGAGATACCTACTTTATCCTACACCCCCGTCCCCCATTGACCCTTTCTTTCTATATAAGATTCCAAAGAAATTATTGTGTGCATCTTTATATACATTGTAGGGTTTAAGCACCTAACTAAGTACAATCTATCATTTAGATATAAGAACCGAGGTAATGAAGATTCTAGACAGAATATAAACAAAGCTAGGAGGGTATATTTTGTGTTTGGAGACAATCAAGGATTATTATAAACATTTTCCGAAAAGAACAAGCAAAATTAACTGTCAACAACAACCACTAAGATGATTGACAAAGGCACCAAAATTCTGCTTTAAACCGCTAAGCTTGTGTTTCAAAGGTCTACTTCATAATGTAACTTCAAAGCTCTTAGCAACGTGAAGTGGATGACATCAATTGCATGCCATTTCTGATATTCATAACCAAAAGCTGTACTATTAAAGCCGATAATACTGAAGATATACTTACTTGATTCCAAGATCAATGTGCTCCTGGATTCCAAACCCAAAGCACCCAGTTTCACTGAAATTCCTCCTCAACAACTCGTATTCCTTCACCTTCAATCCACTCTCCAGAAGTTGCATGGCCTTCTCACCTCTGACCGTGACATAGCAAGCAATCTTCTCATTACGCCTGATACCGAAAGATCTAACAGTGTACCTCGCTGTTGGTACAGAAACAAATCACAAATTTAGCAAATTGCGTAGTGATTGGCCATCAATCTAATAGATTTCCAACCCAAATCAACGGAAAATTATACAGGACGCACTCCAGTAAACATATTCTAAATCAAAGATAGCAAAACACAAGCAGATATGCTTAGATAATAGCATGAAAGATCCGGCAACAGTAATACACTACTGCAGAATACAAGTAAAATAAAAAAAAAAAATCTTCAAAGTCATTACCCTTAGAGAAAACTGGAGACTGTCCACTGAGCTGCTCCAAGACCTATATACAACAAACGATGGCCGTTAGACAACCAAATCCAGAGGAGATTGAATCAGAAGCAGAAGAAAGAAAGTAATACACTACCTTAGCTGCTCTAGTCAGACGATCTCCACTCTCACCGACTGAGATGTTGAGGACAAGCTTCTGCACCTTGATTTCCCGCATGGGGTTCGATAACTTCTTCTCCGCTGCCTGGTTCCATATACAACCAAACAAGAACACGCGAATCAATAATACACGGAGACCACATTGAGACACTGAAATGTAATGAAGAGAATCGGAGCTAGGCGTACCATGATGTCTGGATCCGGCGGCCTGTCGGCGAGTTCAACTGATGTGGACGAAGAAGAAGTAGAAAATACGAAGTAGGAGAATATATAAGATCAGGTGCTAGCTAGGGTTTTCAAAGTTGCAGTGGCACGTCTAAATTACAATATTACCCCTTTTTATATAAGAGAAGTTTTTTTTTTTGGGTAGATAAAGGAGAAACTAAATTAGTACTAATGGAAAGATCGTCAAAAGATAATCTACCAAGTACTAATTAAGAACAAGGTCTTCTAATACCCCAACTACCCTAACTTTATTTGAAAATAAAAATAGCTAATTGAACTCTATTTCTTTGACCAAAAAAAAAAAAATTGAACTCTATTTTTAACTAAATAATTACTTAGACTTCTGTAAATGAGTAATTATATATCTTCATCTAGATGGTGTTAAAAAATTTCAAAATTTATTATGTGCTACTGTAATTGACTTGATTAGGGTCATTTGCGCCTTAGAAAAAACATCTCCAGATCATATCATGAGAACAATAGCAACCCGAGCACATTTATTTTTCCTGAAAGTTAAACAAGTTACCTACCGATATTCAATTAGATGACCTACATTATTAATCACGTGAGAAATTTCGTTTAATTTCAACGTAGCTCGCTCATTCATGGAAGCACGCTAATTGGTTAAAAAAAGATAGTTGCATTTTCGAGTAAAATTAAGAAATTTATCCTTTTCTAGAGAAGAATTGTCTAAGTTCCCCCTAAATAATCCCTACAGTGCACTATTCACCACCCTTCGAAATTTTGCCATTGCTCCTTGATACTACCTACTATTCAACGTTCAGATTTAACGAAATAAAATAAAAATGGTAGTACTACAAATACTAGACCTAGACCTACTTTTTAAATACATTTTTAAAATTGTTGCAACCAAAAACCCTAGACCAATAGATCTTTGATTGGATCAAGATCCGAACCAAGTTTGCTCATCTGGTCCAAGTCCAAATACCCCTAAAACTGATACCAGTCGAGGCCCAATCAGACTGATGCAAACCAGTTTGAGAAATTATATCACCCGAACTAAACTTGAAGGTGTGCTACAACTTGCAGAATCAAGAAACTCGGGGTAAAACAGTTTACTTCTACCCACTTCAATAATACCACAATTGGAATCCTTGCTTCATTTTGGTTACCTCACGATAGAATCAAGAAAATTACCCATTTCCTTGCCGAAATCTCCAAGAACCTGGACAAAGGGAAAATCCGAAAAGCCACAGTAAAAACCGAATCTCAGCTTTCTTGTACACGACCATGCTTAGACATAACTAGTAGCATAAAGCAATACAAAGTCTTGTTATCATCACAATCCGAACTATTCCAATCAAGCCCCACACGGGTCCAATACGAAATGCATCACGTAACATAATATGCTCCTAGCTTACCAGCAATCTATAGATCCTTTTAGTCATTGCAAATGTACATACAGAGAGCGAACAAACAGCAGCTAGAAATCGACAAAGAAGGAAAAATTTATAACGGCGACTATAAAAAGCTGAAGAGTTGGGATTTGTGTACACTTTCATCAGGTAGTAGAAGAAGATTTTTGCTTTTCTTTCAAGTAATTGGATGCGGGAAGCCACTCTGTCTCCGCAAGTGCTCAGGTATGAGTCTGTTGATCAGTTCTGGGGAAGCGCCCGATATCTGCGTATGGTAAGAATTATAAGTTATTTGAAAATCTTCACATGGCTTCGAATTGACAAAATTTAAGCATCGTGTATAAGCAATATTTCAAGCTACAGCATCGGGCAAGTGTATTAAGGCAAAGCTAAATGCAGCAGAAAAATGGAGTAAATCGCAAGGCATGAATTTTTAAGTATCAAAAACACCACAATGAAGATTGAAAGAAAGGACATACTTCTTGTTTGAAGTTGAAAAGAGGAGGTAAAGGACGACCATTTGGAAGGCGCACATTGGGTTCACGAAGCTCATCAAAGAAAGAATGAGTACATGCTTCCAGCTGTCATTACCAATATAAACTAGTTAGCTAGATACATTGAAAAAACAACAAAACATTATTTCATTCATATCAAACACATATATAACAACTGCAACTGAACACACCAGGTCACGTTTATATCAAAGAATATTACTAAGTTTAGGGTGGAAGCAAGCATATCAAAAGTCAATCTATCATGAACAGAGGAGATCAACTCACAGCAGTACAACGAAGACTCGGCGAATACTGGAGAAGCCTTGATGCAAGGTCAATGGCTTCAGGAGGCATTCTCTTGTGGAATATCTGCAGTCATATATTTTATGACTTTATTAGACATGGCAAGTTATTTTCCAAAAAAAAAAAAAAAAAATAGACTGAGCAGAAGCCTGCAATATCCCATAAAACTGTATCGAGCTTAAATGTGCACCAAATTTTAAAACAAAACACTTCACATCGCAGATAATTCAGAAAATAGTCTGAAGCACTAACTAGAAAATTAAAAGATATGTTTGCTTTGAATCCATGTTTACAAATGACAAAATAATCCAAATCCTCGAAAGAATCTTCAAAAGCTTCTCCCTCTTGAAGTAAAATGGCAACTAATATATATTATGTATACTTCTGAACTCTCTTGTGCATAAAAGGACAAATACAGAGCACTACTCCACAATAGTGCCAATAACAGAATGCTGCTTGTAAAGCTAACTCCACTCTTAGCAAAGCACGTTAATTAACGTTGGAAATTTTCAAAAATTAGATTGAGAGGAAAAAGACTGATCCTTTGAGGGTAACATGACGAAAGGCAACAGGTTTACTACTGTTTGTGACTCCGGCAATAAATAATTTATCCTTTTCCGCAGATTAGTTTGACATTGACTAGTACTCTATCCCGCCATCAGAAAGAAACCAAGAGGGCTAATCCTTTAAGAGAAGAATACCTTGTGCCATGGATGTGCCTTTATCTGAGGAAATCTGAAGTCTGTATAATTAGGGTTCATGCACCGAATTTCTTCTCGTGTAGGAGTACCAAGCACCTGCAAGAAGGCACTTAAAGCTTGGTTATCTCACTGCAAGAGTTACACATATTTTTAACACCAATGAGCAATTGGTATTTACCTTGATGATCTCCACAAGCTGATCCACTGCATTTTCTCCAGGGAATAGTGGCTGTAGAAATGTTTCAGATAATGAGAAACATGACGAGCAATAAATAAATAAGCCACAAGCCATAGAGTGCAATTCATCGACTTTCACCAACCTGGCCCAAAAGAAGTTCAGCAAGAACACAACCAGCAGACCAAATATCGATGGATGTTGTATACTCTGTAGCGCCAAAAATAAGTTCTGGAGCACGGTAGTAACGGGAGCATATGTATGATATATTTGCCTCTCCCTTGACCTGATTGTAGAATAGAATTAGATCTTCGAAGAAATAACAAAAAACGTAAGAAACATTCAATGACATATTCAGCAATTATAGCATCCAACAACAAAGGTCGAAAACACACAGCAAATTTTAAAAATGGCAGCTCTGTAATAGACTTGTTAAAGGATGAAAGGGAAAAGTCGACCTACCAAAGCTTTTGCACTTCCAAAGTCACAAATCTTGACCTGGTGAGTGAGCGGATCAACCTGCAGCAAACACAAAAATCGGTAAAAATGCAATTTCAAGAATATGACTCTAAATAGTCCAAAAGGAAAGTAGAAAGCAAAAACTACCAAGAGATTTTGAGGCTTCAAATCCCTATGACAGACTCCAGCTGCAGAGTGCATGTATGCCAATCCTCGAAATATCTGCAAGTATTTCCATCAATTACCAGAAGGTGACATGAGGACCAGCAGAAAGCTATCATCTACACATAAAAGCACAGATCCTCATACTTGATAGGTATAGAGTTTGACATAGATCAGTGGCATCCTCTGGTTCATACTGTTGTAATGCTTCAGAACACCATACATAGTTTCAGGGACATATTCCATGACTAAATTCAGAAACAGCTCATCATTACTAGTCGTAGAAAAGAAGCAATGCTTCAGAGATACGACATTCGGATGATCCATCACGCGCATTAATTGCAGTTCCCTGTTTTTGTATCGTCTATCCTGAAGAACCTTCTTAATTGCAACCGTCTCTCCTGTTTCCAAGCATTTTGCCTGAGAGAAAAAAGGCGGCATAAACTTAGAGTAATGAAAATTAGATTTTCCTAAGAATTTTCTTACAATTGCGAGTAGCAAGTTTCAAATAAATTTACCTGAAAAACAATACCAAATGATCCACTGCCTACAACTCGCTCCGCCATATAACTGATGGTCTGAACAAGTCACTCAACAAGATAAGAGTCTGTATTAAATTTAGGAAGCAGCAGAGGAAACCCATTTCAGCAAATTTGTTATACATTTATGTTTCTGGAGCTTTTTTTATTCAAAAAGAGGAGCAGATTATGAACGTTATTCTAGTTAAATCGTATAACTTATTTGTGTTGCTGAATATGAGAAGTCCAGTATTATTTACCTAGCAACAACACATGTTTTAACATAAGAAATCGACATAGCAATGTTAAAATAGTTTACGGTTTACCTGCTTGGGTTCACCATTTTTCCCTCCGATGGTCGTTGAAATAATATGTCCGGTGACAGCGTTGTTATTCTCAACAACTGCTGGTGATGCATCCTGAAATTACATGCACTATATTACAATTAATTGAAAATAGATTACTCTGGACACACCAATACATCTCTGATTGCAATAACATGCAGTTGCAGTGCAGCGTTGAGAGCTTTTATCTGAATGAATCACATGTTCTATCTTTCCTGTCAATGCTTTCCTGTGAATGCCTAGTTACTCTATGCAATCTCCAGCAGCAAATAAAGAATGTGTACACTGCATGCAACCTATATGTACGTACACACACACACACACACATATCAGCTTTTGCCCCTCAATTCTAATTTCCCTTTGGACAACATAAGTTGAACATCATCTTTCCATAGTCTAACCCTTCTCCATGAAAATAAAATATATGAATAGTCACTTAATGAAAAATCATTGGCAAATTATGAATGAATCCTTTACCTAAGAAACTAGAACTTAGGAAAGATACTAATCTCGAGGAACCTGGTAGATAGACAGGGAGTTCAGTCTATTTGCACATAACAATCTCATCATAGATCCTTTTGGGGTAACCCAGAGCCAATGATCGGATTCATCTCCGGAAAAAACATTTTCAACTTCATCCCTTAAGATAATACACAGAAAGCAGAAACTGTAGCCACATTGGCACGAACACAAACCCACTCTGGAAATGTTTCTATATCTAAGGAGATGAAGGCAGCTTGCAATTAACAGGGAACAAAGTTCAGGACACCTATAAAAAGTAACTTTACCAAACAAATTCAACTAGTACACCACAAAGAGCTACTCCGACAACAATATGCTACCGGAACCCTAGCTAAACTAGCTCCGGCAAGACAGCTCAGATCTCAGAAGTTCAGAACACATAGGAAGATCACTTCGAACTGAACTGGAAATGAAGATTCAAGCTGGATCACAGAAGATCTAACTTCAAGTTTCGACTGTACATGCATTCACCTACCATTACCAACTCAGCAGCTAGCCACAGAGAAGGGGAGAGAGAGTACCTTATCGGTCTGCATAGGATCGGGGCGGCGGGAGGCGGCTCTCAGCGGGTCAGCTTGAGGTGGAGCTTGATGATGGTGGTGAGGCCCCTGCGGGGGCTGGGATGCCATGTGGAGTGGACTCCTCCTTCAACCTCTCTTCTTCTATCAGTCTCTCTCTTCTATGCGCCACTCTCTCTCTACTATGTATTTAGTATTTTCTCTTTTCCAGAAAGTCTCCTTTTTTTCTTTGCTGTGGGAGGAATCGAATTATTGGTGGCTTGCCTTTTCATGTCTCTTCGTATGGAAATGGAAAAGCACCAATTTGCATTGCCCTTGTTTTATGATGATGATTCTAATTATTTATTTTTACCTTTTACTCATGAATAATCCATAATTTCCATTTTTTTCAGGGTCTTATCAAGAGGACGATAATAAAGTGATAAATATGAATATTTTATTTTTAAAATTTGGTTGTGTTTTAACATCTGATGTCTAAATTAAAAAATGACGTAGAAATCTACATCACATTCATGAATCATCCATTATTAAATATTAACATAAAAAAAAAAAAAAAAATCATTGTTGATGTGGTTTATGCATCTCACAAAACTTATAGATATGTTTAAAAAAGGAAAGTATATAATTGATAAAGTGTTGTTAAGAAGAGATTGTAAAAAATATTACAGTTATATAGACTTATAGTTTGTGACCAACTCACAATCATAAGTTTTATCAAATACGATCTCATTTTATAGCCCAGTCTAATTAATAATTAACTTGTTTGGTGGAGTTTTTTAACTGTTATTATATATTTAGTAAAAAAAAAATTGTATAACTGTTTAATATGTATGGCAGCACTTGCTTGGCTCCATTGCAATTTTTCAATTAAATTCCATAATCTTTTTTATAGAAAAAGCCAGCTCAACTATCATAAGAGCGAGTAAGTGCCGCGTGGAGGAAATTTTTGCCAACGCGTGGAGTTAGCACATTGTCAATTTCTGACAATATATTCTCATCCAACATGATTTCGTGACCAACTATGGAAAAGTGTAAAATACATTCATAATTGACTGAAGTTATTAGATTATAATGAATCTGTGAAAAATGTGATACATTCATATATGGCTAAAAGTATCAAATTCTACACTTTATGTATATATTTTTCAATCGGATTCATTCAACTTGTAAATCTAATTTAAACAACTTAACCATCTTAAGATAACCAAGAGGTTCTCGAATTCGAACCCTAAAATTGTAGAAAAAAATCTTTGTAGCATTTTTTTTTTTTTTTGTAATACTGCCATCGTAATGAATCTTCTAATAAATATAGACAGTTCGCAGAAAAAATCTGAATATAACCCAAATGGTCCGCCGAGTCCGTCGAATACGGCCCACTTGATCTCTCTGGGCCTCCAATAGGGCCCAAATTATAAGACTGTCCTCAAACCTTAATCAAATACTAACACTCAACCTTTACTCAATTGTCCTTTTGATGGACCCCTTTGACTCCCCACGAAAAAAAAAAAACCCTAATCAAATGGTTCTTAATTCTTACCTTTAATGCTGCATTAGCATCTATCAGATTAGTAGTTCCATCTTTAGATTGAAGCAGACAGCAAAAAAAATTGTAGTGACTGAGAGAGAGATATAAACAAAGGTTGTCCCTTTCCTCTCACCTAAACCTAATCCACCATAAATCATATGGTTATACTTTTCATCAACCAAGATTCATCACAAACCTAGTTTTAACAATACAACTAGGGCACCATACAGTAAACATCATACAGCTACACTATATATAGTAGTCAATCTTCCAACTCATAAATCCTTCTACAATTTCGATTATATTACACTAATTAAGCGCCTGATAGCTTCACCTACAAGCAAGCTCTACAATTTCTACCAATTAGCAGTTACAACACATGATTGTGCATAAAAGCCTTCTACATTTCCTTACCGAAAAAATAACACACAATTTCACCGAGGATATTGAATTCCATGCTCGGTGATGAATTTTTTTACAATGAGCTGCAAATAGTTTCATATGCTTACTCTGAGGGGCTCGAGTTTTGCAGGTGGCTTGGCATGGAGGGTAGAGGAGGAAGTGCCTACCTTGGAGGAAGAAGAAGAAGATCGATGATTCATCGCTAGAGGGAGCAGTGATTGGACGACATCTGCCATGAGCGGCCTGTAATCAGCCTCGGGTTGGACACACATTGCAGCAATTGCCGCCACCTGGACGACCTCTTTCAGTGAATACTGACCCTCAAGTCTTGGATCCATGATTTGCAAAACCCTTTCTCTATCTGTTAACTGAGGCAAAGCCTGAGAATTTTTTAGATAGAAACTTGTTAGAAGCATAAAATGATGGGTTTTAAATTTTGATAAGTTGAGTTAAATGTCAAATTTATTATATTTAATATGGCTGGAGTAGCTCAGTTGGTTAGAGCGTGTGACTGTTAACCACAAGATCAAAGGTTCAACCCCTTCCTCTAGCGCACTCTAATTTTGCGCTTCATGAAAACATAAAATTTTACACTTATTTGAATTTTGCTTTCCTTTATGCATTCATGCAATCATTCCACATATATATAACCATGAAGAGTTAACTTTGTTGGTCTCAGATGATCTCATTGGACCGTATATATATCGAAAGAGTTTATTGTTTGGGAGAGCATTCGTCTATGTTTTGCAATATAACCACATTGAATGATGGATTCAAAGTATTTCTGTTCCCAAACTACGTATTGTGGGGGGTCTTTTTTTCCATTTTCTTTTTACTTTTGCTGCAGAATGAATATCCTTACCTAAAGGCCAAAAACAATTTATATCAAGGATGTGAAAGAAGCACATACCCAAGATACAAGAACCCCTTCCCCAGGAGGTCTTTTCATATCCACTGGAACCCTTCCAGTAAGCAACTCTAGAAGCACGACCCCATAGCTGTAAACATCTGATTTAGTAGTCAGATGCCCTGTCAGCGCATATCTACAGGAATAATGAACCATCGTTAGTAGATAAAACATACATCTACCGAACCCTTTAGATCACAAAATACAATGTTGAAATAACAAGATCTATACAAAAGAGACGAAGGTTTGATGTTTCATACTCGGGAGCAACATATCCTTGTGTTCCCAGAACACGGGTTGAAACATGGCCACCAGCTTTCTCAGATCCAAGTTTTGCTAGTCCAAAATCTGAAACCTTAGCGTGAAAGTTCTTGTCTAAGAGGATGTTGCTGCTCTTGAAATCTCTGTGTATCACTGGAGGGTTTACATGTTCATGAAGATACTCAAGGCCTCTTGCAGCTTCAAGTGCTATTCTTAGACGGGTTTCCCAATCAAACTTTGTGTAAAGAGCACTTGTACCTGAATGCTTGAAGTTGACAAGTAAGTTTATATATAAAAAAAATTGTTACTTTGTTAAGTAGTTTGTTCAAGTCACAAATCGGGTCCTCTGTTACTTACCCCGAAAAACAAAACAAATAAATAATCATAAATTGGTATGCAGTGATTTCAACTTTTTGGTATCAACCCATGTTTGCTTGCCTTTTGAAATCGATATTTGAAAATATTACTAACAAGAAGTCCCTAGTTGGTCGGTGCCTCTAAATATACGCAAATTCCGCTTCTATGAATTATGACTTACCATTCATTGGATACAAATGTTCTTGCAAGCCACCATTCACCATGAACTCATAAACAAGCAACTTCCGGCTGTTATCCGAACAATAACCAATCAGAGCCAACAGATATGGAGAACGCAGCCTACTCAGCAATTCCACCTATTTGGGATAATGAAATCATCATTGTATAATTTTAGATAATTCATGAAGAATGAAAGATCAATTGCATTTTAAAAGCATTTTAAGTCATTTTTAAGCGAACCTCCACTTGAAACTCCTCCTCTCCTTGCTTTCCTCCCTGATCCATCAACTTAACAGCAACTTTCCTACCATCGTTAAGCACTCCTCGGTATACCATCCCAAAACCACCATGTCCGACAACATTTGACTTGCTGAATCCACCGGTTGCTGAATGCAACTGCTTAAAGGTAAACACCTGGAGACCGTTCTCAGAAGAAACTTGCACAGCAAGAAAATCACCCTCCTCCTGGCTGAACCCTTCAGTAAAAATTAAACCAACAAGTCATCACAATTGCCAGAGAAGTACACTGAACATGCCGTCAGTATATGATCAGCAGATTTTTCTTGATGTAGATAGATAAGCGCATCGCTAGCCCAGGAAGTAGATTACTCAGCTTTATATATGATGCCATCCAAAACCTAGTTTTCAATGTATTATTTTGCATAAAACAAAGATGTTCGAGAAGCATTTTTGCCCTTTTGATGCATCAAACAGTCAAGCGTAGATAGTCTCAACTCTCAGAGAAATATAATCATCAACAAGCAGAGTAATTGGTTGAGATGATGGAAGGCTATGAAAGAAGCATAACGTGGAACCATATTACACCAAATATTATTATAAGAAACAAAAAATTAATAGGTCTAATAAGTCATCACTATCACCGACAACAATCTAGGACTCTGTATTCACTTCCAGGAGATGTACTACTGGTTAGTAAATGTACCAGAAAAAAAGTGAGAATTTTAATACATTCCCAAGCGTGTATTAGAATTTGGGGTTTGAAATTCCATAAACATCCCCAGATGTAGCAGGGTCCTAACAAGTACAAAGATCACACATTTGACGAGGAATAGCATCAAGAAACATGTTTCCAGAAATTATAATGGCAAGGCTAAACAGAGAGAAACAGTACTCACTCTTCTGTTTGTTGTGACGCTTGGACACCTTGTTGCGTAAGTAGCAGTAGTAGCTAAACGCGACAAGGAGGGACGCGACAGCCAGAGCAGCCAGTACGACGATTATCAGCAGTGCGTTCCGCTCGGTCCTCCGGTACTCTGCGTCCAGCTCCGGCGACTCCATTCTTAAAGTATACAGTCAGCTTAACTTACGCAATGCTGAGAAATGAGAAGTGAAGGAGATATTCCGAGTTTGTACTTGATTTGCGGAGTAGAGTACACAGGAAACCCTAGAAAAGGAATGGTGCAGAGTAGAGTAGAAGAGCAGAGCATGGATTCAACAACAATGGAGGAAAGAGAAAATGCGGGCTTGGAAGTCCGCGCTATTTCTCTTTCTGTGTCAGCAGCAGCAGCAAAGCAGTGTTATGGTCTCTGGTGTTGCTTTGTCTGCTTCTGTGGCGCGGAGAACAGAATATTTATTATTTATTTATCGACATAACTACTCCACTCCGTTAACACTAACGTTAGCAGTAACCTCTCAAGTCTCAACTACTTCCTCTTTTGTTTTATTAAATTGTAAAATAAAATTTAGACCGTTGTGATTCTGTGACACTTAATATATTACCATCGATGTAAATTGTTTAAGAGCGATGAACTGTGGATAATAAATATATTAATTATACATACATCTATTAAAATACATGTTTTTTTGCCTAATTAATTGTACATTTTAAATGAATTTTAAAAAACATACCGGAAGAACTTTTTTTTAAAACTTATTTTGTTACAAATATTTTTTGCTATTCAATTATTCTGCACATTTCAAAAATTTACTAAAACAACAGCTTTATATTATAACCTATTAATGTGCACTTTAAGCTGTTTTTACAATAATAATAGTAAAATACTAAAAACACTTAATTTTTATTCTTTATGAATTTATTTATTATAATTTAAATAAATAAATTAAAAATATATAGTATCATACATTATTAGAAAAAGCTCGTCAAATTTACTTTCACCTAAAAAACAGTTTATAAATTAAAACATTATAAAGAATATTATATATATTTGATTAGAAAAAATATATCAAAACACAGTTGCATGATTGTCACTACCACAGTACCAAAGCTCATAACACGTTTCATTTACAACACTGTTGTTAATGTCCTAATATTTATCAATTATATTGCATAATAAATAACGAACTTGCTGAGCAGAGAAGCGAAGTTAAAAAACTGTAATTTTGGGCGCGAAAACGGATTCACTACATGAAGCTAGACTGTCCCAATAACAAATCGAGCATGTCACCAGGAGTGAGGAGCGTTGTTCCCCCGATAATCACTTCAATATCCGGTCTTCCGCTCTCTGAAACTGCCTCCTGAATTTCTCGTGCCTACACGAATCAGACCACCATAAGTTAGTTTTCAGAACAGAACCGACTGTGATCGTATTATGCAATATTTGAATCCAATTAAAAGCATACCTCAAGACAATTGATGCCCCCAACAACGAAGATCAGAATGACATTTTGATCAGCTAGACTCGGCTTCGCCTGCATTCGTTCAACAGGCATATGCATAAATCTCAACCAAATTACTCGGATACTCTCTGTTTAGTCCCATTTCATAACTAAGAATGATCAATGTATGAGATTCTGATTCTTACATCTCTTTAATGTTGATTTAAACTTTGTCATTGATGTGGCCAGAATCTCACTCATTGATCATGAAATGAATTTAATCCATTTGAACCCCAAATAACAAAAGAATGCACAGGAAACTGCAAAACTGACCTGTCCGAGGCCAAATCTTCCAAACCCGCTTTTGAAAAGCCGGCCTACAGCTGAGGAATGATACTCTAATCCCGGAACTTCAGACTTGCTCAAAACCCTGCTTAGGAGCTTATGCAATAAACTCTTGCTCGGGCTCGAATCATCGCCAAAACCACCATCTTGTGAAAAAACTCCTTCCCCGAATAGACTATTCCTACTTCTTAAACTAGATAATTTGTGGAAGAACTTGAACAGAGTATCGATTCTGTCACGGAGCTCGAGTTTCAGCTGCATATCACTATATGCTTCGTCTTTAGTTTTATCGGGTTCTTCATCACCCCAACCCCATTGGTCATCGTCAAAGTCATCCGTATCTGGTTCCTTAGTAGACTTCTCCTCCGAGTTATTCCTCTTCAGAAGCTCTTCCTTTAGACCTTGAAGAAACTTCATATCTACAGCACTAGGGTTTTCAAGAACTGCATCGAGGATAGCTTCTTTTAACAAATGCTCCTCTTGCCAAGAAAAAGGCCCATTTGGTCCTGAGGTTGGAAAGTGCTCACCACCCAATACATATCCCACAGCAGTAAGGAGCAAAGCATCTTCAAAAGAAAGTAATGCTCGGGACTGTTCTGTTTTTCCATGATTTGATCCCATTAGTGTAGTTTTGTTGATGAGATCACCAATTTGAGCAGCGAGGCTCTGACTCGTGTCCATAGCACTTGCCCTCAACATTTTCTCAGCGCTGATAAAGGTATCCCATTTGGCACTGTGAGGTTCCTCTAGAGCAACTACTGTAGCTGCTGCTAATTGAACAAGTCCCTTGTATTTGAGTATAGATGGTTGGGTTTTACCAAGAGCTTTTGTCATTGCCAGCAATTCTGTTCTTGTAGCAAAACCAGGTCGAGGTTTCACATTTGTAGTGATATTCTCACGACGCAAAGCTTCTTGGAGCCATTTCTTCACCAGAATAGTCCCATCTTTGGTCCTTCTGTCTAGTAAAGCTTCTAAATATGGTGTTCCTCGAAGATTTTCAGTGGCACTAAGAGATCCATGAATCTGTTTTATCCCCTGATATTCGTGACTGACGTTTTCTGAATCAGAGATACTGCCGTTCCAGCCTTGTAGAAAAGATTCAATGTTTTTTGAAAGTTGGTGATTTCCAGGATTGGGATCTTCTGCATTTAGTACTTCTCCAAGTGGGATCTGAACATCAAGAGGAGTGCGTTGAAGAATACAAAGGCCACCCTGTTTTTGTTGAACCTGTGAGGTTTTTGAGTGACCAGAACCTGCTACTCTTTCTCTACGAGGCAAAGATGAAACTATTCTATCCATAAGTGAGTCACTGTGACAGCATGGTGTAAGGAGATCAAGTGTGCGGTCGATAATCAATAGACCAGCAGATCTTTTACGTCGGCCTACATCATAGAGACTTGACATGTCCGTCATTATCTTCCCAACAGTTTTTGATAAGTTACCGAGGGAAAATATTTCCATCTTCAAATCCATCTGCATGAATTGTGAAGAATCCCAAGTCAGAAACTAGTTCATCTATAAGGCAATATGCCAATATGTGCTTTGAAGAAACATTTTCATTTGGTAAAATCTACAATAACAGTGGTTCAAAGTTATGAAGGTTAGTCTGGTACGAGCCAACTGTGGTTCATGCAGACAGAGGGCCAGAACCATATGCACAGGCAGAGAATAAACACAACATTTTTGTTCCTGTTGACTCCTATTCAGATTTGTAAATAAAAAGTTTCCATTAGAATAGCAAGATTTGGAATAGAGAACCTTCAGACTACATATACATCTTCTGAAAAAGATTTTTGATTCAACAGAACTACAAACAGAAGCAAAATTTTGCTGGCAGTTAGACACAACGCAACTTAGGATTAAAAGTGAAGACATCGCTTTTCGTCTTATCAACAGAATCATAGAAGACCCAAAGATAGTATTGCTATCTAAAATCCACTTCTCAAGTACTAAAAAGAAAATATGCATACTTTATTTGGTATGGATATTAAAGAAGTGGTAGGTGTAGTGATGCATCACCTTTGCAGCCAAATGGTAAAGAAAATGTGCCGTAAGAATTGCTCCAGGAGGAGTATCATCAACATCTGAAGGGCCCCCTGAGGTCAAGGGAGGAAACCCAGGGCTCAATGAATCCCCATGTTCATGTGACAAGTATGCTTCAGCAACTGAGCCCTCTGAAGGTAAGACGAATGCTCGCGGAGAAAGAGGGCATAATACCAAAGGCAAGTGATGTACAGAGACAACCAACTTCTGCCTCCATTCTCTTCCACTCGAAGTTGCTTCAGGATCAGCCATGTCTTCTTCGGGAAAAGACAATTGTGACCATCCTTCATCCTCTGGTGCAATATTTTCCTTAAATCTGTCATTTCCCAACTGGCTAGACTTTGTTACCTTTTTCCTAGCAAGCTCTTCAAAATCCTGAACGAGCAATGTCTCATATTCACGAAATGCATCGGGTCCTAAAGGTGAATCAGGATAAGCTGAGTGAGCTATCTGCACATAGGGCGCACCTGATAAGCGAAAAGGTAACACAGACTATATTGAAGGCCTACAACTGAAACAATATAATAAAACAATCATTCTAACACTGATTTTCAATAATTACTTTCTGCAGATTGTTTAAATTATTATTATATTATATAACAAAAATATGGCTCCTGTCTTAGATGAAGGTACAGCTAAAAAGTCAATGATGGTTCGCACATGTTGAAAGGAACGTTAAATAAGAAAACATCCATAAAGAAGACAATCTTGAGAAAGCACCTCCGAGATATTTGTGAAGACAGTACAACGACAAACCCTCTGATGGGAGGATAGGCACCGGAGGACATACCGGTGTGCATCACTAAGTAGACGAGATGTCATGACTACAATATTCCTCCCGGAATTGAAATTTGAGTTCCAATCAACCACCTAGAGAAACAAGATTATAAAGAGAATTAGCTTTGAATTGTAAGAGGATGTTATACTCCATGAGGCAAGGTTAGAAGTAATCTAAATAAGTGTGTATACATGTCAAGAATAGAGTATTTATGACCTTTAGGCACCCAGGCCAGTTTTAGGACAGGTTTGTATAATCAAGACTTCAGCTATTATTAAGATTTTTCTTTCTTTTTCGATTTTGGTTAAGAGAGTTATTTCTTAAGTCCTTCAACAAAACCAACTTAACTGACCCAAAAGAACAAAATACTAGCTCTAAGAAGAAAGGTTAAATAACTAGCAGACTATGCTTTTCTGCAGAAGCTTTAGTGACTGAACAGCTGGGATATAGAAGTGGGTTTATAATTCAAATTGCTCCTAACAGTGAGATGTTTCAGTTTGCTATTTACAGAACAAGCAACTGCACATTCCCACAGCATGAATACTTCCAACTTCAAATGATGTACGATACCCATCCTCATCAAGATCATTTTAGAAGTTGTATCATAAGAAAATAAGCTAATAATAAATTTCAACGAGAAACACCACTATCAAGATGCTCTTACCAAATCCAGAGGTGACATGTTCTCCAAACTGCATACAGTACATACCCCAAGGTTGAGTAATAGAGGGAAAGCCCCAAGATACTGGAAGCTTTCGGTACACCCACCATCAAGGTAAACAATAGAGTCTTTGAGGTGCTCTGATATCTGAACAAGAGGAAGTCAATTGAAGTATTCATAAAAACATCAGAATAATCTTATTTCTTTGCCGAAGAAGCGGAAACAATACACCAGCTATTACATTTTAGATTAAGACCAAGCTAAGGAAGAACAACCAATTGAATTGCAGATCATGAAACATTTTCAGTAGCTAGGCATAAGAAAACCCGAAATGCTCAAGTTCTTCAAATTCAAAACAAATACACAATGTCACTAGCAGATATCCCAAATCAAATTCACAATTCAGCAGAATTATTATTTTCATTTGATTGTCCTTCCGCGTGCAGAAGCTCACTCACTCCATTTTCTCCGCCATTAAGTAAAAGCGACCTCCATTTCAAGCAGAAGCAAGTACAGCGAAAGGCAAGACTCCGAAATGCATCGACTTACTTGACTGAGGGAGTCGAGGCAAGATTGAGCGATATCGAGCAGAGCCATCGCCCAACCAAACTATGCGCAATCAGATTCGTGGAGTCTGAATCACTTCGCCGGAGTCTGAAGGCGCGACGAGTCAGAGGATTGAGGTACCAGCTAAGAGTTCTTCCACCAGTTTGAGAATTTAACGATCATCGGAGTGGATGAACCGGATCATAGATCGTCGGAGGAGGTCTCTCAACGGACTTTGTCAGCCGTTACCGCCGTGGCTTGTCGAGTCAAGAAATCGGTACAATGCAATGCTCGACGCTGCGTATAAATTAAATTATAATATATCAAGAATGGAAAATTATATTGGTCCTTCATTATTGTACAGCTAAAAAATTATACTGTTAGTTTTAGAAATCTATATAACTGGACAACCTTGGCCAAAAAAAAAATATATATATATATATATAACTAGACAACGAATTCGTTTAATTGTAGTCGTGAAAATATTCTTTTTAATTGAAACGAACATGAGCATCCAAATCAAATCATGTTCGTTTCAACTTTCAAATTCTCTTTTTGGAAGGTAGAGCAGCTAATTAAATAGAATATTTTCGCGATGAATGGTCATACATGTTCCGATTTAAGATTTCGAGACAGTTTGAACAAAGTCACAGTGGTAGAGACATTAATATTTGCCAACTTTTATGGCATATTGTGCAACTCTCAAATCTCGAATTGTTTCTGATGGATCTGACTCTTCAAATATCGTTAATTGATTGTCTTACTTCTATTCGTCGTGTCCGTTTTTCCTTCTTGCTATGTCCGCTTAGGGAACTTGTAAGAAGGGGTAACCGGGTTGAGGCCTGGTAAACTGACTCTGATGCCTAAGTATGTCCCAATTATAGAGAGATAAAGAGACATAGCATAAGTATAGAGAGAGAGGTTAACCTCAAATAAAATGTAGAATTGAGTATTTTTAGGGTTTGCAGCTCTTATTTTTGGATAGGAGTTAATCATGTGTGAAATAGTTTTATTTCATGCTAGTTACCTCATTAATTCCGGATAAGTTATTTTAAGCTTGTTTGACAACGGAGGGGATAATATGGTCCATGATAGGTCCAAGTTGTCCTCTTTTTGGTCCTGGGGGTGGGGTGGGGGGTAGAGGTGTATAGGTCCAAGTTGTCCTCTTTAGATGTATGGACTCTTCCTTTGTTGGGGTAGAGGTGTAGGTGTAGCTCGGTCTCGGTTAGACCGAGCCAAGTTAGGTGTGGCTTGATCCAGTTAGACTGAGCCAAGTTAGGTGTGATTTGGTATCGGTTAGACCGAGCCAAACTAGGTGTGGGGATGTAGGGGTACATGGACTACCCTTTAGATACCCCGAGTGGGTCTAGACCACCCAAAGTGTTCAAAGCGTCCGAATCGCGCTACGACGAATGACCCGCTCGGATTAATCCGAGAGGGTCTGTAACATTCCGCTCGGACCAGGAATGGAAGCCCACCCCCGGATCCGAGTGGAAGCTTCCACTCTGATCTAAGTTGAATTTCCACTCGGGTCCGGTGGGATTAAGTCCCACTTGGATCCGGTGGATACTTCCGATCGGATTTTCGGTGCGTGTGTATGTTTATCGGTGTATTTTTACCCTAAAGATTTAGCCCAAATCGTAACTTTATTTGTACATTTTCTTAACCGAGTTTGTTGTTCTGTTATCGAGTCGAGACGGATTACGCCGTGGTGCATATTCACAAATATCGGAACACAATAGTCAGAACTAAGAGTGTCAATGGGGCGGGTATCGCCAGCCACAGACCCGTCCTGTGGGTCTTTATGGTCGACACGCACTCGTCTCACACATCACGCGGGGGAGGGCGGGTAGACCCTTAGGTCACCTCATGTGGGACATAATCTATTATTACAAATTTAAATCACCAGACTTATTAGATCATCCCATATCCCATATCCCGTGATCCGTTGAAACCCCTAGTCGGAACGCAGAGCATTTTCCTTTCGCAATATACTTAGCGGATATGTCGTACTTTTTATTATACATATGTATATTACTTCACAATGACTATCTTCAATTTTGAAAAGAAAAAATTAACGTAAGAACATTTTTAAAAACAAAAAAGATAATGAAGCAATAATACCCATACAGTTTTTTTCTTTTACGAATTGGTCCTATCCGTATCCATAGCATGTGTACTCTACTAATCGTTTTAAATCACTACACCGTATAACATGGATTAATATACCCGATAAATTTGAGGTACCGATTATGCAATTTTTGTAAAATGATGCTTAATTTCCATCGATTCGTCAAGCCCTACATTTAAATCATACACTGTCAAAAACTAAAGGTAAACTGTTCTCTCTACAACGAGCTACCATTCAGAAAAGATACAATTGTTCTTAGTCTGACAAAAACTAGTAGATAAAAAACAACGGCAATAGCTGATATCACAGATAGATAATACAATCACATACACCATAAATGGTAGTTTTACTTTTCATATCAACAACATTGATCAGTAGCCTCAACCACTTGGCAAATGAAACGACCAACATGGATAACACAACATTTATTGCTCGAGAAATCAGCAAGTCTTAGAGAGAAGAGGTCGACAAACATAAGTATCCACAGTTACTAAGGAAGAACACTCCAGAAAGCGTAAACTGAAAGTTGAAGCCATTTCCAAGTGGAAAGGTGCGCCATTTATCAAGGCCAAGCCACCATTGTCAAGTTAAGTCCTCACTTCTTACCGCGCAGTTTCACACCGAGAGCCCTCTCCAGTTTAGTGATAACCTGCTGGTTCGGTATAGCTTTTCCAGACTCGTACTCTTGGATGATCTGAGGCTTTTCGTTTATCAACTACAAGGAAAACATGAGCAGTAAATTAGAAAGCCAAGCTAAATTATTAAGGTCATCTACATTCATTCTAGAAGTCATTCAGGCATCCTAATATTACTAAATCACTACTGTTCTTCATAAATTTTACCCGGTAAGCATTCACACATCCACATTTGTCTGTCTTCAGATAAGGAAGTGAATGAAAGGCCGAGAGAGATGTACCTGTGCTAGCTGAGACTGAGTGAGATTCTTATCCATTCGGGCTTGCTGAATACACTTCTTCATCTCAGTGGGCACACGATCGTCTGCAATTTTTATTTATTTATTTTTAAAGACACAAAGCGTAAGAAGGTATACCATTGATCTCATCTAGAGACAGTCATATACGCAAGAAAGATCAAGGAAATGCACCCATATCATACATCTTGAGGCATCACTATGACATTAAAACTAAAAAAAGGGCTCGAAATCTTAAAACTAAAAAGCTATACCATCACAACCTCTTAAATGATTTAACTCTAAAACTAACCGGAAGCATAGTAGCATACTGAGAACACAAAGATTCCTGAGAACATGATATTATGACCATAACGAACTGCAATCTAGCGCAAACGAAATGCTCCTTTGATATACATACAATATGAAGAGCTCACCTCACTATCAGAAGATAATCTACAAAATAATACTAATGGACCTTACAGGTTACAGCTATTAATACTCCATCCATCTAGTTGAGGATTTCTTCTTCAAAGTATGTTTAAGAAATTCACCATATCCTCAAACGAGCTAAATATCAAAATCAGAACCTTCGTGCTTGTACAAGCAACAATAGCTTCACAGTTCATAATTTCACATAGATCTATTCAAACATGAAACATACATACCATAGCCAGCAGAAGTTACAAGAAAATAAACCACAGTACAAGATAGAGACACTCACGAGCTAGGTTCTCGCTTTCATCATCAAGCCGCTTTGTGTTCAACGAAGTACCGCTGGAAGCAGCTTTGTTTGTCCCAGCATTGACTGCAACCATAAGCAAGCAATTCAATCATCCTCCATCTCACAAAAGCATGTATTATTCAGACGTCAGCTAAGTTCTAACTAGAAATGAACTGCTTTAAACACAGATGCGTCAAATAAGATAATGTCTCTGATTCCAAATAACCGAACAACACAGCAGAACCGAACAATAGCTAGCAAGAAGTGGCCAATAAAACAATAGCTAGCAAGAAGAAACCGACAAGATATCTGAAAAATGACATCCATGAGTACATTTCTTAACGGTGTCTATGTCAGCTCCGGAACGACGGGCGGCGTTGACGGCCTTCTCGTCTTTCTTAGCGGCAGCGTTCGGAGCTTTCTTGCGGATGACGATTGGCTCCCAGTCCTGAGAGATTCCTGCCATATCTGAATCGATCTAATTCGAACAAAGAGAGTTGATAGTATCTTTTAGGGTTGCGCTGTGACGACGATTCGACTGTCTGGACTCTGCGTAGTATCTAAGTCTGATTTTATCGACCTTGTCTGGATTTGGGTGGTGACAACGGTTCCTTAAACGGGTCGGATCCCGGGTCAGTAAGAGCACTTCCAATAGGAAGTGCCTAGTGCCTCCACATCAGCAGCCACGTCACTACCAACTCATCAAAGTGGCACTGCTGCAGTATTTGCTACAGTAAATGGCACTGTAAAATTGGCACTCTCTCCAGTAGTGGAGACCAAGTTCCACTTCTACATTGGGACCTACATAATTTCATAATTCAAATATAATTTTTGCATTATATATAAATTATATATCATTATATATAAATTATATATTCATATTTTTTTACAAATACGGACGTGAATAAATAATGAGATTCAAGTATTAGATGTTTTAATTAAAAAAAATAGGGAAAAATATATACAAAATTATAAAAATGTAATTGAATTTTTTAATAAAAAATTACATTCTATAGGGATAAGAAAATAACCGGTCCGGTCGGTTCGGAACTGGTATAGACTGGACCGGTTCCAAACAGACCAATTATATATGCGAGAGGAGAACCAGACCAAAAACCAGTAATATACTTCTCAAAAAATTGATTTTTGACTGGACCAGACTGTTTTGAACTGGTTTTTAACTGGATCAGTTTTGTCGGAGGATCGGTTTTTCGTTTTTTTTTATTAGGGTAAATTTGTATAGGAAAATGGGTCGGACCAGTTTTCAACCGAACCAGACTTTTTTTACAGTTCCAGTCCAAAATCGGTCCAGAATTTTTAGTGCTAATTTCAAATTCAGTCCAGACTGGACCATACTGTTTTAATTAGTACCAACCCAGTTCGGAACATATTCGGGCCCGACCGGTTCGTGCATATCCATAGTTCTCTATTGTTAATTCATTGCAATAATTATACGTTACTTGACCAAGGTAAAATTACTATTAGGTGCAGTTCCCATGCGGCATGCAAAATGATTGATAAGTATAATTGTTGATATAATAACATTGATCAATCAAATTCATTGAATCTATTATTTCACCATAATCAGTGTATATCTGTTATACGTTGATTGACATATATTAATTTAACATCATCATCAACATATTCACGTTTATGTACATCCATGATCATATTAGTAAATTGATTATTGCATTAATCATGTGTTTTTATATATGATTTTCAATATATGTAAATTAGAAATATATTATATATACATCATTCTAAAAGTATAATTTTTATAATAATTTATCGTAAAAGATATATTTCTTTCATATAATAATATAATATAATATAATACGTAAAATATATAAAAATATATATGCATTAAAATAATATAATATTTTGTAGTAATTTTTTTCCATATATAATAATTTGAAATGTTATACTATTTCAAAATTTAGAATTAACAGTTATTCAACATGGTAACATATTAACAAATTAGATATGGAAATTTCGAAATTGATTCAAAGTTAAAAAGTAGTAATTTTGGTTCGTGTCGTTATTTATGTTACATAATATTCAAAATGACTGATTACGGCTCTTGTCTATCTGACTTAGCGTAACCAAATATATATACAATTAAAGAGATGGGCAACACAATCGAATAAAATAATATTAAAAAGTTGGCACCGACATGAACAGTAACTTGGGAGTTCCTACTAGTAGGCACTGTCCCACTTCACTATTCACTCAATAATGGCAAAACAGTAATATTAGTAATCCTAGTCACGCCTAGTGGCGCCTAGTCAGCGTCCAGTGGCAAAAATTGGAACTAGGCACTCCCATTTTGGAACAAGGCACTCCTATTGAAAATGCAAGTGCCTATTTAATCATTACCAATAGGGACCAACAGTAAATGGCACTAGGCACTAGGCACTCTCTACAATAATAAATTTACAACATGGAACTAGGAACTAGGCACTAGGCACTACTATTGGAAGTGCTCTAATATCTGCTTTGCTTTTTGTTCGTTCTTTCTGCCTAGTGGATAGATGGGAGCAGATCTCCTGCTCCATTTTGGTGCCCGGTTCCTGTCCCACCGTTGGGATTGCTACAAATGTCATGCAGATATAATTTTGTTTTCAAAACAATATTTTTCTCTTATCATCAATCTCCTGATCCTTTCACCAAAATCAATCTGCTGATCCATCCCATCAGTCCTTTCCCTATAATAACCGGCCAAAAAAAGCAATATTTTTTTTGCTGAAAAAAACCCCTAAAAAAAGCAATATATAGTTATATACAAAGTAATATATTCAATAATACACAAAGTAATATTCAATAATAAATAAAGAGAAAACTGAAAAAGTATATTAATGACTAAAATTTAGAATTAAAAAAAAAAATAACCAATGAATTAATTAAGCTATCATAGACTCTGAACATCACATCTATTTTGTAGGATGATATGATTTAAAAAAATTTAAAAAAATGATAAATACCTTTATATTGTTACTCTTCGTCTTCGGTGTCATAAAGTTAAGATAAATTGAATTTATATTGAAAGCAGCTGAATTTTTTCAACATTTTCTTTGTATAATATATATATAAAAAAATAACGAATAGTCCATTTAAAGATATTATTAATGAAACTAAAATATTTGGCCAAAAAAAAAAAATGAAACTAAAATATTGAATAAAATTAAAAAAAAAAAAAAACAAATTGAGAAATAGAGAATGCGCCAGAGTTAAGTTAAATGGGAGAAGTGAGAGAAACATAATTTGATGATAGAGAAAATGGGAGAAGTGAGAGAAACATAATTTGATGATAGAGAAAATTTTGTTTTAAAAAAAACATATGCATAACACTTGTAGCAATCTCAACAATGGAACAGGGATCGGGGAACCAAAATGGGACAAGAGGTCTGCTCTCGTCACCAACTAACAAGACTATGACCAATAGGAAATCAAGTCGCCACCACTATGAAAACCCTCCGTAACTATGAAACTGCCACAAAGTTAGTTTAAGACCTCTATAAATAGTAAACTCTACGGATTATTAATTTCTAAGATTCTTATTACTCATAAATACTGTACTAATTTAAAGTTTATGAGTCAAATCGTGAGCCATGTATATCCCCACACTTTCACTCTTGCAGGTGCCGACATTGGTGAAACACTAGAAGCTATCAAAGGAATCCAACTTTAAGATCAAACAGAGTGTAAAACTATTTTAACAGTTTTACCGTCTAGGGTTAACCCGACCAAACCGTGCACCAAGCCCAATAAGGTCTTAGAATTATTATTTTTTTTCTTTATAAAATCTTATTGTGTTTTGTGCACGCTTTGGCCGGTTAACCTTAAATGGTAAACCTCTTTAAATAGTTTACCATATATGGTTATCCTGGCCAAACTATATACCAATCTCTGTAGGGTTTAAAAGAACCATAAAATTACATAAACTCTTTAAATTAAAATTAAAAATAAATAAATAAAAAGCGACAAAAACAGCGGCACAACCCCCTTGTCTAGGGCTGGACATTGTTAGGTTCTGGGCCGAACCGGTTCAGAGCCGAAACGGAACCGAAATTTAGGTTCAATCGGTTTCCTATACCTAAAGAACCGAAATCAGATTATAGATTATGGAACCGAACCATGGAAGTACCGGTTATGAACCTTTTTTTTTACTGGAATTCAAAATACACACCGAAGTCGATAATACATAAAGATTTCATAAACTTTCAAAGCATAAAGATAACAGATTGATTCAACGCAGATAGTATCGAATTCTAAACAATCGAATAATATTAGAAACTCGAATCTTGAGACTTTAAACGATGTCGAGAGGCAATGGGTGTACATCAAACTTCAAAAGTGCACAAAATCTATGAATGACAGACGCAAATGGATGTTTCATATCAACATTGAACGACTCTGGAATCAGAGGAGAATGACAATGAGGAGGGACGAGGAAGAGTCGTCAAAGGAAGAAAAGAATGAGGAGGGAGGAGGAGGAAGATGAGGAGAGAGGATGAAAATGAGGAGTTACTGTCGTCTTCGAAAGAAGATGAGGAGTTGTCGGAGAGTGAGTTTTCTGATGAGGAAGAATATGTGTATTTTTGTCCATTTGAGACGGGTTTTCTACCATTTTCCAAGAGCGCCATACTTTTGGTTTTTTTTTTGTATTTTTCTATTGTTCTAAAGGTGAACCCATAAGGGAAATTGATATTATTAATAATATGATGTAAATATTAGATTTGGTTAAAAAATTTCATTTTTTTTTATACTTTTAAAGTTTTACATATGTTACAATTAAGTCCACCTTAGTAATAAAAAAACCAAAAGCAAGGTGCTCTTGGAGCATGGTAGAAAAATCTGAGGCTAAAACAATGGAACGATATTTTAGACTTTTGAGTTGCATAAAAATCACAAAAATATTTAAGATACTAATTTGTAGTTTACTCATAATATATATAATATATAAGAGATGGAGATAGTTTGAAATAGTAAAAACTTAACCCTTAAACTATTTTTCATCTTCAGTGAGTGATCACATGGAATAGATAGAAGGTGTAGATTCGGGAGAGAATAACGGATTTTTCTAGCATGCTCCAAGAGCACCATGCTTTTGGTTTTTTCATTACTAGGGTGGACTTAATTGTAACATATGTTAAATTTTAAAAGTATGAAATTTTTAAGCACGCCTAATATTTGCATCATACTCCCTCTAGGGTTCACCTTTAGGACAATAGAAAAATACAAAAAAAAATGTACCAAAAGCATGGTACTCTTGGAGCATAATAGAAAGATCCGAGAATAACTGAGAGGTGTAAAAAATGCAATCACTTGTTAAAATAAATACGATGACAACACTTAAAATCTGATTAAGTTTTTTTCATAAATTTAAGTACTAAAATGTAGGCCGACTCCATTTTAGTGATGCCGTATATTTAATTATTACTAGTATGAAATTCAAAGAAGACAGCGTGAATAATTTAGTGAGAGAAGAGAGTAGAATGAATGAGAATGAAAGGGATGGGGTTGGGAGATGGAAAGCGATGACGTGACGAATCACAGTACTCTTCGTTCATACATTCACAGTACTCTTCCAAAATAGTGTCCTTTTTATGATATTACAACGATACGCTTAAAATGTGAGCCACCACAGAAATAATATACATTAGGACCAAAGAAATAAAGATGACAAAATGTTGGGCAGGACAGTAGTGTCACCGTGATATATAGTTACATTTCCATGCTGCGGATTTTCAAAACCATCACTCAGTAATCTTTCCACATGACGTGGAAGGCAAGGAACAACAAGATATACCTAACTAAAAGAATAGCAACCCACCACACTAGCTAGTTCAGTTCAGTTTAGTTAGTAGCATCTTCTCAAATATTCAAATCGTCTTCTCTTCTAGCAAGTTCAACTCGTACTGTTGCCTCGCCTGCATTCACAGCTGCAGATGCTCCTTGATCCTTCCACCACTCGCTGCGCTCGCCTGATGTGAAGCCTGATGTTCACTAACTTTCCAGCAATCTGTTATTGAGAAAACCCACAGTGATTATATTGCCTAAACTTACACTGCAAATTCCTGGTAAAAATCCCAATTGGCTTAATTACACTATCTCATGGTTTGGAGTAAGCAGCGATGCAAAATGAAATGAAGGCATAAAGTTCGGTATTTATAGTAGCTTTCTAAAAACACACAACAGTAAAGGGCAATAGAAGCTTGGTGGTTAGTGATGTGCAATTCAAATGTAGAAATGTTGGCCAAAAGAAGAAATGAAAAGTAGTGATTTAGAGGAGAGAGGCTTACCATTCTCCAGGTTAAGTCTTCTGGACCCAAAGGCTGTGCGGGACTTGAATAAATAAAATGCCTTGAGTACTGCAATTTAGATTCTAATCGCAATTACCACGCTAATGATTGAAACAACAGTCTCTTTATTCTGCTTAGTCAATATATCCATCCATTTGGATTTAGACCAGATAGGCTATAAAGGAACCAACTGACCTTAGCAAGATTGCCTTGCATCTCTCTAATTTGACTAGTGCTAACATCTTTTAGATAGTTTACAAGCCATCCTGACTTTGTGGCGTCAATGGAGGAAACAAATAAAGCAATCTGCACACAGAAAAGAGCTAGTTTTAGTAGATGCAATGATGCATAGATACTACTGCAGTAGCAATATCATAAAGGTTGGTTTTGCACCACTCTACCAAGAAATCGGAAGCTCATTTTTTTATTTATTAGTGTAATCTGAAGCTCACCCTCTTAGAAAGGTTTCTTAGTTTCTAATCCTTGCAGATGAATCGATAGTAAAAACAAGTTTATGTACCTTTCTGTAATCAAGTATGCCTTCAAATGGAAGCTCAAGTTCATCACTAACTATAACAGGGATGCACCCACTGACAATGGCATCAAATAGTCTAGCAGATGATGGCGTGTCACCTGCTGGGCTCAAGCAGAAAATAGACCTAGTCATGGAAAAGCAAAATTATATTAATGAAAATTCAATAATAATTATCGTGAAACAAAAACAACTAAATAATTTACTTGCGCATGCCCTCTTGAGCGGCAATTTTTCCTGCCTCTCCAGCTGTTCCTTCTTCTATAACTACCCCCTCTACATCCCTCATCTCATCCACGAGTCTAGCACGTATTTTGCCTCCCTAAAGTCACAATGAGATCAGATATACTTAAGACAAAGTTAAAGAAGACTTTAGAACCAAAGCAGAATCATAGCATTGCATTAACTTCACATTTATGGGCTCATCTATGACTATGTAATTTTACATAATATTGAGACATGACGGGTAGTTTTAAGTTATTCTTAATTTATAAGAAGATGAATCAATCCACACCTAACCTATGTGAATCTTTACTGTAAATTAATGCTTCCTTACAGAAAACTATCAGAATCCCATGGAGGTAGCATAGAAAAACATTTTAACACGAAAAAACAATGAAAGCAGCAGACTTGGAACATGTTCGTAAATATTCATCCCTATGGACTTCAACTTTCCAGTTCCACAAAAATTCCTAGTGTTGAAATTAAACCACTCACAATGGAAACAAGAGAATCCTTCATATTGCGGTGGATAAAAAGCCCAAAACTCTTACCGCATTTCTTTTCAGACGCCCACGGAAAAATAATAGTGTCTTTCTTTCTGCTGACAGGCATTTGCCATCACACAAATCTAAATTTGGGACGTAAGGAAGAATTAAGTCTTTTTCCAGATAAACCTGTCCAGGTTTGTACCTGTAAGTAAATTTAAGTATCAGATCTCCAAATACCCTTTGGTTGAAGATGAGGTGAAACAATGGTTACCAGTTTCCAGTTGAATCCATGTCTGGTAGCAGCCAAATAGCATGCTTCATATATCTACGAACAGACTTAAATGACCATGGATGATGCACCGGAAGTATATGATCCCTTCCTTCAGATCGTTTCCATGCTGGCTGATCCGTCACCCACTTCAAAACTTCCTAAAAAGACATCATTAATATCTGAGTATGGAAAATGAAAAAAAAAAATCATAAGACACTTCAAAGCTCCAACTGTAATAATGAGAAGTGTCATGAACAACTTCTAACCGAAACCAGAACTTGTGTACAAGTGAAGTAATCAATTTCAGAATTTCTCATACAAAACCTAAAGCATAAGATCAATATCATCCCAATTCTGAAAAGAGAGTTTAAAAACAATTGAACGTGAGAACTGGAAATCAGAAATGCTGTCACTGACCCTGTACAGTGCTTTGCAGTGTTGCTTCTCCAATAGAAAGAAGCTAATGGTCGTGAAGAAAGGAATGTAGAACAAGTCCGCATCTTCTTGTCGATCAACTCTTACAACATTCTTCAATAATCTCTTCGATTCCGGAGCAATCAGATCCGCCCAAAGCCAATAATCTATAGAATGCTGAATTAAAGAAGAAGAAGAAGAAAAACACGGTCCAGTATACCAATCAGTCGACTGAATCAAAGATTTCGATTTCAATCGAAAGTAACATGTAAATTACAAATGGACCTGTTCGATGAGACGATGCACGGGACTGCCATTTGATGTGAGATTCGAGGTGTCTCTGTATGTGTCGTGGAAAAGCCAGAGCAAATCGTAGGTGAACTTCTTAGGCATTTCATACACGTAAACACAGAGAGGGCGGCTCGGGGGAAAGAAAGGATCTTCGTAGAGTCTCGCCGTCTCGGATTTGAAGATGGCGTCGTCCAGGTCGTTGATGGCGGGAAGCGCAGCCGCTGTATCATCGTGAGCAGGTGAGGGTTTTGAAGCGAGAAAGAGAGCGAGGGAGATGACGAAGGAGGATTCGGCTTGTGTGTTGGAAGGGAGGGTGAATGGAGAGGAGAGGGAGGTGGTGGTGGATCGGATGAAGAGAAGGTAGAGAAGAAGGAGAGCGAGGGAAAGGAGAGCTAAGCTGCGTTTGGATCGGAGACGGAATTGCATTGACTGCGATGAAGAGGAGAAAAGCTTCCCCGCCATATCTGTGTCTGAATCTACAACACTCCCCCCCCGCAAGCAGACGGACTAGAAGAGAACTGAAGAAGAAACACTTGTTAATCATTCAATTGACAAGTGTACTCAGCTTAATGTAAAAACTGTTTTTCATCATGATAAAATTTGCTGATTAAGAGGAACTCTAAAAATTGTAAAAATAAAAAAAAATTAAAAAAACATTTAGTTAAGCGAATGGTCTTAAAAATTCTTTTATTCCGTCTTAAAAAAATCCATTAAAAGAGTGTCTGTCATTGCTAAACTGTGTCCATATATATATAATTTTTTTCATTCTTAAAGCTCAAAACTAAAGACGTTAAAACTTGCTCAGTGTCTTTACTTTATTAGCCTTCTTTACACTTACACTGGATCAATCCTTAAGAGGTATAATTATCCGTTTAATAAACAAAACGTTGAACCGTTAGATCATATTACATGGTTCTTTTTTTCTCCTTAATCTTCCATTTTCTATACATTCTATTACACTCTCGACTTCCAAGAATCCTGGTATGTAACATACTCCAGAGTTCGAGCTCGACCCAAACAATCTAGAATCTGGGTATGTATCGTACTCCAGAGTTCAAGCTCCACCCAAACAATCAAGAATCCGGGTATCTATCATACTCAGCTCGACCCAAACAAGGATCAAGCCCCTAGTCAACTAGGTGCACAAATATATTTAATCAGATGTTTCCTAAGATAGAATCAGGCTAGTTACAACCTAGACAAAATCACTTTGGTCGAGCAGCCTAGTCATTGTGTTCAAGCAACAGTTCAACCTCCCAATTAACAAATGGTTACCAGCTATTGTTATACAGATACACCACCATAACACAACCACAAAATTATGCAAAGCAATACCATAAGTTGTTCACAATAAAAAAGCATCTTAAAAGGAGAAATCATATCCCATGTAGCATGTTGCTTTAACATAAATAAATAGATCATTGTCTACTAAGTGAAGTCGAATAGATAAGAAGCAGCAAGCAAGCAGAGGTGCACTACTACTGTACATAGGGTGGCATTAATCAGGTTGTTTCATCAGAATGAATCAGCGTGGTGAGTTCTCTCTGCGACGTACATGCCGGGTTCGATCATTGTATCTAGGCCTGTCGTTTGCACGCTGTGGCTGAGGTTCTACTCTCCTCTGTCTCTCTGGTGACCTCTGAACTATCTCTCCATTCACAAACAGCTCAGCTGCATATGTATACATACATAATAAAAGGCACAAGGTTACACAACATACACCATAAACAGTCAAGTCATTGAATATTACCTAATCCATGCAAAATAATGAGCTCAGTCGTGATAAAGCTTAAGCTAGAATGAGCCAGTGAATATTATGAAGGAAAACAGGAATCGGTTGCAAAATAAAATAAAACATCAGAATGTTTCTTCTCCACTGATCTGCTGCTCGACCAAATACAAGAAGCAGAGTCGAAGAGAAGGCATTTGATATCTGTCCATTAGCAATTAAAGCAAGACATCGTCCATAAGACTTTCCAGCTTTGCCAAGATGGACATCAGTGGTTCTACTTGTTCATCTACATTATTTACCATGCCATCTAGCTCCAACAGAAACCCGTGAAAGGCTTACAAACTCTGACAATTAAAGGAGCAGAAAGCAGTCATTAAGTATCCAAAGTTAAGCACTGCCAAAAAGACTCCATTTTGCTAAAATTGACTGATATACCCCATTCACAGATCTTTCTACATACCGTCTCAAGTGAAAAGTAGCAATTCCAACCAAAAAAATAGTCTCATTTATGAAAACAGTATTGCTCAACAAACTAACCAACTACTCACGCAAAATCTGAAAGCAAAGTGATATATATGGATGAATAAATTGAACTTCAGAAGATAGCTATTGATTTCCAACTAGAAATAGTAATAAGATTTACTTAGAAGCGAACAAACTCTATGGAATTTTATAGTTGATACAAAGCAGCAGCATACCTCCGTAGTCCTTGTTTTCTGGATCAACATACGAGTCTGGCAGCACAAACATCACACCATCTATATCTATACCACAGACCAAGGAATTTATATTATGAGTTATCAAGAAAAAAGAGAAGAAATACCACCACTATGAAAGATAAACGTACTTTCAAGCTTATCTGCAGTCTCTTGATCAAGCTCACACCCAAAACCAAAATATCTTTCACAGGAGACATTGTATATCTTCTTCTTTGCTTCCTCCTCACTGTTTGTTCATATACAATCAGCAGGAGTAGTAATCATTCAACTGTAAATATAGGAGAACTTCACCAAATAACAAACTTTGATATGAAAATGACATTTCAAACTCGTCGTTCATCTCCTTTATTCCAATTGCAACATTAAAGCTACCAATTTCTGCAAATTGTGATCAGCAAAATGGTCCTAGCTAAAGCATTTCACAACTATAGACGTGGAGAATAAGGTATCACCTCCCAACAACTCTGGCGAGAGTCTGGATGTAACAATCAATCATCTGCTGCTTCGTAGCTCCCTCGCCGCCGGGTTTGTCAAGAATGATAAGCCAGTGATTATAGTCACAGCCCGGGAACAGCGGGGCCATCTCAGTGGGAGGTCGCTCGCTGTAGTTGGAGCCACCAGAATTCAAAGGAGAATACGGTTTGCTAGCCTTGCAACGGATGGTGTCGAACCTGGCCCCGACGGATCGCGACATGGCTGCTGCGACTGAGGGCGGGATCACAGATCTGCGACCGAAAAGAAGTCTGGGCAGTGGATGTGGAGACGTAATGGTGGAGATGGGGCGTTTAGGCAGAAGCCGAGCGACGGTGAGCGGCTGACGGACGGCCGCGGCGGCTAGCGCTCGGACTAAGGTTTGAGCCATGGGTATGGCGACGGTAGCTCGCGAGAAAGAGTGAGTGCCCAAGGTTTATGCGCAAGGGTTTAGGATTTTGACGATGGGCTCAATTTATATATGGTCTCTGTCGTTAATTTTAGTTTTTTTTTTTCTTGGGTTAAAATGTGTTTTTGGTGTCATATGTTTGAAATGTTACTTTTTGTATTATATGTGTTTTTTAGGTTTTTAGTGTCATATATTTGCATTTTGTAGGCTTCTAGTGTATCAGTTAGTCAAAAGATTAAGTTTGACTGATTAATATTTTTATTTTGTTCAATTTAATTCTCCTGTTTATATTTTTAACTTTTTTAAATTTTACAATTTATCCCCCAAAGATTACAAATCAGACCTAGGTTGAAATTGACCGAGTCTGGGTCCGACCCACGGCTGAGTCGGACCCTGGCTAGGTTACCTAGACCTGGTGCACCTAGCTAGGGTCCGACCCACAACTAGGTCTGGCCCTGATTAGGTGCGCCTAGGTCTGGGTAACCAAGCCAGGGTCCGACCCAGTCGTGGGTCAGATCCTGGCTCGGTCAATTTCGACATAGATCTGATTTGTAATTATTAATGACTAAATTGTAAAAATTAAAAGTTAGGAATATAAGTTTGAGAATTAAATTGAACAAAATACAAGTATTTAACATGTCAAACTTAACTGTTGACTAACGAATGCACTAAAATCTAGAAAACGTAAACATATGACACCGAAAGACTAAAAAAAAAATGACACAAAAAACTAACATCGACCAATTATGAGTATTACACGAGGGGTTAATCTGCCCACTCTAATGATTATAGAAGATAGAATAGAACTTTATTAAAAATATATAATATTATAAAATAAAAATAAATTCTTAAATCTTAATAATGGTAAGTCTCATACAAAAGGGCTCTTAATTGCTCAAACATTTGATTTAATATTTGTAAGAATTCATTTTTTATTTTATAATATTATTTCTTATAAATAAACTCTATTATTATTGGAGTCGGCTAATCTTCCCTCGCATTATCCTCAAAGTATGTTTAATTTTATTAAAACGACAATGTGCGCACACACATATCACCAACAGATATTTAGTATACGGGTTCGTGGAGCCCGCGACTCCAAACACAGACCCGCACTGTATTACAGGGAAACTAGATCCATACCCATCGGGGCGGGCGGTGGGCCTCTTACCCGTTGACACCCCGATTCCTAAAGACAAAAATCACACTTAATCTATTACCTAATTATATAAACCTATATTTATTTGGCCCAAAAGAATACATATAAACCTATATTATGGATTTTGAGAATTCAATGGAAACAGTTAACACCTCTTTGAATCAAGAATGCTTGCTTTTTATTGCTACTATACTATAATCTTGTCCAAAATGCTGATGAACAATAATGAATGGTTCAGTGGATCTCTTCGGATTCACCATCTCCTCAACTTCTTCCATATCTTCAACGTGCTGGCGAAGCATCAAGAGTTTGATCACCAACACCTATCATCACTCTCAGGCAACAGAGGTTTCGTACTTGTGCTTAAAGAAACAAACCGGATATAGAGACAGACAGACATACATCACTGGGGTCTGTTTAAACTTGAGTTCTCGCTCTCCATTGATACGATATAAGCCAATCTGTCATAAACCTGCAGTGTATTGCATAACATTTTTCATTGCAGTGTATTACAGAAACGAAAGCAGATAAAGGATAGATAATATTCAGCCTCGCTCATGATTTGTTCGTATATATGCTGAGTTGGCATATAATATCCAGTAGAAATTTGGGCCGTGTTTCTCAAAACTTTACTGGTTAGTATACGCTAAATCAGATATATCACGCTTACTGTAAATATATCTTACCACACTGAGCTCCTCCTCCTGGTTAGTATTATTATTACTATCTGCAGATGACTTCTCGTACCATTCTCGTGGAAGTCCGGCTTCATCTCGGGCTGAATAATTGAAGGGCCCCTTCAACTCCACATCATATGCTTTTAACAATTCTGCATTTTTGGAATAAGAATTTAAGCAGATTGTGATACACAGATTATGCTACGAACCAAGTGGATGAAGAAGACCTTTGAAAGTAGGGCAAGGAGCACGGTTCAGTTTCTGACACATGAAGATGAACCAATCAACACCGACAGAAACATGGGCAACTTCCTCATCAGCAATCTGACCAACAATCTTTGATGTTTTTACATCGCCAAAGCCGACCAATTTTTGAACTAGTCGTGGGCCCGCATCAAGCCCTCGAGCCTCCTACTTTCAAGGTTCGTGATATTAGAGATGACAAATTTACCTGATGTTAAGAAACTACTTGATGTAAAAATTATCCAATTTACCTGCACGAGCGGTATCACTGCAAGACGAGCAGCAACATTATCTGAGGATTTCTCACAATGGGTCCAAAGCAAATTATGCGCAGCCATATCTCCGTAGCTTGTTTAAAATAGAGAAATAAGAATCAAATATAGCTTATAGAAGGAATGATAAGTATTGTGAACCCTTGATATGTCATATCATCCTCTTCACCTGAATCCAAGCCCCGCTAGCCTCTGTGAGCACCAACCAAAATGGCGACTCTCATCATCAGCCACGTGAGCAAAATCTTCAAAGAACCCCTTTCCAAGGATCTTGGAAAAAGGTGAAAAACGAACAACAGTGTCCCATGCCAAATCAATTGCATTTAGCTCCACATGAGCAAGATTATGAAGCATGTACGCATTAAGTGGCAACCCTGAGTCTTTAGGAGACGGTATTTCCTTTGGAGAAACCTGAAATATCCATATACAAGTGTCAGAAAATGATCAAACACAATGATCTCTTCAAAATTAAGCACCAAAATGTAAATTTGATAAATCAGCAAGGATGAGAGTGCAGGTAACAGAATAATTGGGAGGTATATTCTCAAATTAGAATTTAGAAGTACCCATTTGAAGAATCAATAAGAAAAGGATCATGTGTTTGAATATGGTATTCCAATCAAACTATTTATCTAGTAATGTACAAATTGATCTGTTTTCAGTTCTCTCAAGTATTGTTCTTGATACAGTTGGTTAAAAGGCAGTAATTCTAGTTGTTTACCAGGAAATGGAAAGTATTGGCCAACCCGAACAGCTGAAGTTTAGATTAAAGCTCAAAAGCTTTTTCAAAAAAATCAAATTTTCAGCAACACTACCCACTGAAGTTCACAGTGATCACCAATTCTGCTTCCAAATGACTCATCACAAAGGAAAATTTCAAGAATTTCAATGCGAATCATTGTTATAATGGTTACTAATCTACATATTTCAGATACTAATCCACAAAAGTAGGGAATTCTTTAAGCTTCAGAATAGAAGTATACCAATTGAGGCTTGGACGGTCGAGCAGGTCGATCGGGAGCCGGAGAGGCGCCAATTGGAAGATTCTCGCTTCTCCACCTCGAGTACGCAATGTGAGATAGCTCCGATTTCAGGACAGGGTCGCCGGTGGAGAGAACCACAGCTCCCATTTCCGCCAACGAAGAAGCGGAACCAATGGCGGACTGATGCAATTCAACCGCCGGAGAGGATAAGGAACGCAGCCGAGGCTCTGGCCCATTCAGTCCCCAGAATCGATCCTCGTTCAGAGAGTTGCGTCGCCAAGAGTCAAGACCGACCCATGGCGCATAAGTAGTCACAGATGAATACGAGGAAGAGGACGAGGACGAGGAGGAGAAGCAGGAGCACTTGAGCTTGAGATTTGGCGGGAAAATTCTGAGCGATATGGACCGGAACGTGGGGAGATGGAGAATGTGGGAGCTCATCTTCTCAGATGAAGCACAGCCACTTTCTGGCGGGGAGCTCCGTATCTCGACGGCGGCGAGTGAATTAAACGCGCGACGCTCTAATGTCTAATAGTAGTGACCCAATCCAAACCAGTAAACCACTTTGTTGGGCCTCTCTGTTAGTTCATAAAAGTGGCCCGACCAACCGTACCGCAAGCGCAACGGAAAATCAATTACAACTATCTATTTTTTTGTTTTTTATTTTTATTTTTATTTTTATTTTTCGAGGGATGGTTCTAGGGGTGGTCCCAGATTATGATTATCTACTATTAAATGATTATTAATATTTTTTTTTTTACAATATTCTGATTTATAAACAGCTTTTTACATATAAAATAGATATGAAAACTTCCCAAACAATATATATGTAGTTATATATATTTATAAGTTATGCTTATTAATATAACAAAATTAATGAATAGTAATATTTATATTATATATTGATATAATAATTAAATACAAAGATTCTAACAAAACACGTTTAATTAATTTATTATATTATAACATAAAATTCGTCGAAATAAAATATAGATCTCAAGTGCGGGTAAATGACTAAAAATGAAATAATACATCGCCTCACCCCGCACGGTGCGAAGGTGTACTAAACTAGTTTAGTGTTTTCGGATGTGAAGGGTCTACTAACTAGTTTATTGTTTTCGGCTGACTGGGCTTTTAGAGATTATTTGCAAATCCAGTTAAGTGTTAGCCTATTGGGCCTAGATGTGATTTCAAGCCCAACGCAGAGTCATCTTCAACCGCGTGCATATCATATAGACTGAGAGAAATTGCAGAATCGGAGTGGCTTGCTCAGTAGGAAAACGAACGACCATACTCTCTTTCTTCATCAAATTCGCCATCGCCGACGAATCCAGCCGGTATCACCTACAGCAATCTCATGGCACCCGCGAAAAGCTCCGATGGAAACACCGTTCCTGAGGAGACTAACGTTAAGGTTCCTGCCAAAGACCTGAAGAAAAAGGACGAGAAAAAGGATGACGACTTGGTGAGTTTTTCGCTGAATTTAGCTGTGTAGTGTTGCATTCTTGACACTGTATCATGACGGTGACTGATGCTTAATGAATTGCATTGTTATTGTCAGATTGGTAGTTTGAGCTGAGTAGATACTGTTCTTCAACGGATCCTTATCACTGGTCCTTTAGTTGTTTGCTTCTAATTTATACTTCCTTGCCGTGAAATAATAATAGATTCTTGAATTGTTTATGTGGATTTGCTTGGATCAGTAGTGATTTCCTTGCGAGCTTTTACTTGTAGTCCATTTAACTTTTCTGGTGATATTTTCTAGATTTTTGGTATTTCCTCTATATTTTTGGACACTAGTCTCGGTAGTGTTGAGCTGACATCGGGATCAATTTCATGTTCAGTCTGAGGAGGATTTGGCCTTGAAGCTACAGTTGGAACTGTACGTGGAGAGAGTTCAGGATACTGACCCTGGATTGCAGAAAGTTGCACTTGAGAGCATGAGGTATTTTTTGCTTTGTAGATTGTCCAGTAGATGTTAATAGTCAAAGACCAAAGTATTCTGTCATTAGCTCAGCTTGAGTTAGAGTTGTATAATAGTAACTTATGATAATTTTAGGATGGTGAATAATGTAAATAGCCTTAGTTATATATTGTGACCAGCAATTAGTGCGTATGGTTAGCTACAACATGAAGGATGTAACAAAAGAAGTTCTATTGAGGATGGATACTTAGAAGTTAATTATTTGGTTCTGTAGGCAGGAGATCCGAACATCAACAAGTTCAATGACTTCAGTTCCAAAGCCATTGAAGTTTCTCCGTCCTCATTATGGAACTCTGAAATCATATTATGAAACAATGGGAGAATCAGATTTAAAGGTAAACTTGTCAATTTAGCATTATGCAGTATCTTCTTAATTCTCATAACCTGTACTTCCAAATTTTTGGTCTTCCTAAACACAGATATACTTAGCAGACATACTCTCAGTCTTGGCAATGACCATGTCTGCAGAAGGCGAGCGGGTAATATTCGGTGGTCTCTTAAGTTGTTTATTGTTTCTGTAATGTTATCCTTGTGTTTCTTTATGCCAAATAATGCTACCCTTGTTTAAATGTGTACTTTTCAATTATGTCATTAACCTAACAATCAGTGCATTCAAGGTTATAATGCCGAATATATCCTCGGCCAATTATTTGATTCCTTCATTTTGTTAAAATCTTTCAGGAGAGCTTGAAGTACAGGCTATTAGGATCTGCAGGTGATATTGGATCCTGGGGCCATGAGTATGTTAGGTAAATCACTTTATACTAAGTTTTCAAATTATATGGCCAAATGTTTGTTCTGATTACTATATGATTGATAACATGGGTGTAATTTTTTTTTATGATATATAGTATTGGGTGTAAACACTTGTAAAATATGGTGTTTTTGGCTTAAGGATACTGTGTATCTTGAAGAAATTACTCTTCATCGCAAGATTAAACTTACCAAGAACTTGCCTAAACCTAAAGTATGTTTCCCATTATTACAGGAATTTGGCTGGAGAAATCTCCCAAGAGTATAACAAGCGACAGGTAACTCATCCTCTTGCGCTCGTTGTTATAGATTTTTTTCTTCTGCAGTGAATGTAATGCAACAATTAAGTCAAGTATTTCATCCTTTTCGTTTATGGTGCTAAATTTGTTCACTTTTGCATAGATTGGAACTTGATCTCTCTATAAGTAAAACATGAATTCTGGTTCAGAATAATGGAATTTGTAGTTTCTGAACTTCGCGCTTTCCATTAAATAAGACCCAGTGAGCATCTGCTTCATATAGATATTTATATGCTGTGCAAGTAAAATTCACTAATAGCTTGTTTTCTGATCTAACTTTATTGGTTAAATTCTAATGTATTTTTGTGTTATTTCAGAGTGAGGAGAAAGCCGTAAATGAGCTGATGGGGTTAGCTCAGCAAATTGTTGCTTTCCATATGAAGGTTGATATGATTTGCCAATCCTTGACCATTAGAAGATTCTGCAATACATTTTCATTCCCTTCTATGTTTCCTGATTACTTTGATCATTTCTGCAGCATAATGCGGAGCCAGAAGCTGTTGATCTTCTGATGGAGGTAATGCAATTTGTATATGTTTCTAATGGACTGGTTTTTGTACAATTTTTATTTAAATGTAAGCAGTTAATCATTTTATAAGTAAGATTTTGATTACAGGTTGAAGACCTTGATATGTTGGTGGAGCATGTTGATCGTGCGAACTTTAGGAGAACTTGTCTCTATCTCACTAGTGCAGCAAGGTGATGAGTTCTAGCCCTGTTAAATTAAACTCAATGTAAAGGAAAGTTGATCCACTAACCTTTGAATTGTAGTATTTGACTGATGTGTTGGTAGATTTTTATTGTAACCCTGGGTGTTCTGATCATGATGTCTGTTTGCCATACAAAATGCTCTATTCTGATGTTTTAATTTTAACTTACTATGCAGGTATCTTCCTGGGCCTGATGACTTGACAGTTCTTGATATAGCTTACACGATCTACCTCAAGTTCGAAGAGTATGCAAATGCTATTCAAATTGCGCTGTACCTTGATAACATGCAGGTATGCAATTGAATATTCATTGTTGCTTCACTGCATCTCTATGATGACTCTCAAATCAGCTATTTGTGGTGTGCCTTAAGTGTCTTGGTTATGAACTCATGCTGCATATCTTAATACATAGTTTTTCACAAATCATTTAGACTAACAGTTCAAAGTACCGTATTTTGCAGCATGTGAAGCAGGTGTTTACTTCTTGTGATGATTTGCTTCGGAGGAAGCAGTTTTGCTACATCCTTGGCCGACATGTGAGTATTGAATCACTTAAGTTAAATGTGGTTTTGGTGTCCATTTCTTTGCGTCTGTTGTAGAGCAGTAGACAGAATGTTTTATGTGGTTGAGTTTTTGGGTATCATGTAATTAATGTCTTAGAACTGTTGGTGGTTGTCATTTGGGTCAAGCTAGACTTTTATTTCTTCACATTCCGAATGTTGTCATTCTGCGGAAACTAGAAAATGAGATGGTGGTATAGAACAGAATGGCTATAGACTTTTATGCATTATGTTTCCCTTCAGTCAATTACCTTGGAGACCAATCTGTAGAATAGATAATTCCTGTTCAGGAGGGTAAAGGTGCATATGGTTGAAAAGTACTCTTTCTAGCATATATGCAATAGCATTCCCGTTTGTTTATTGATCATGTTATCTCTGTTATGTAGGGTACCCATTTTGAGCTTGATGATGAGACGGTGGCAAATGATGATGAGAGGGAGGCATTGCAAGAGATTATAAATAATGCAAAATTAAGTGAAGGTTATCTGACTCTAGCACGTGATGTTGAGGTTATGGAGCCTAAATCTCCTGAAGATATTTACAAGGTCAGAATGGTTTATAAGAATAGTGATAAATAAGCTTATCCCAATTGAACAATAAATTGTTTTAGTTGACTTCATTATCAACTTTCTATCTTTGATCTTTGTGTAGGCTCACTTGCTTGATGGGCGTGTCAGTGCTGGTGCAAGTGGCGATTCAGCAAGGCAGAACTTGGCTGCAACATTTGTCAATGCCTTTGTAAATGCTGGGTTTGGACAGGATAAGTTAATGACAGCAGTCCAGTCAGACACTTCAAGTGGTGGATCCTCGGGAAATTGGCTCTTTAAGAACAAGGAGCATGGAAAGGTCAGTGCAGCTGCAAGTTTAGGAATGATTCTGCTTTGGGATGTTGACTCTGGACTTGCCCAAATCGACAAGTACCTCCACAACAATGATAACCATGTCATTGCTGGTGCACTCCTGGGTGTTGGGATTGTCAACTGCAATACCAAGAACGAGTGTGACCCTGCACTTGCACTCCTTAGTGATTATATAGACAAAGAAGATGCAACTGTTCGAATTGGTGCTATAATGGGTCTTGGACTTGCTTATGCTGGTTCCCAGAACGAGCAGGTACGTGATAAGTTGACTCCGATCCTGAATGATGCTAATGCAACATTGGATGTGATTGCATTTACGGCTATATCTCTGGGGTTGGTATATGTTGGCTCATGCAATGAAGAGGTAGCACAATCCATTATATTTGCTCTGATGGACCGTGGTGAGTCAGAACTGGAAGAGCCTCTAGCTCGGCTCTTGCCTCTTGGTCTTGGGCTATTGTATCTCGGGAAGCAGGTAATATAAGAGCTTATTTGTTTTTCATGGCTCATTAATTTTGAGAAGAAGTCTTTATTTAATAATACAATCCTTTTTATTTTATAGGAAAGTGTGGATGCTACAGCTGAAGTCTCAAAGACATTCAATGAGAAGATCAGAAATCACTGTGACATGACTCTGCTTTCCTGTGCCTATGCTGGGACAGGGGATGTTCTCAAGGTACTGTACTCTCTTTTTTGCACGTTTTATATTGTTTGAAAAAGCCTGTACATTAAAAGTTTAAATATAATTTTAATCAGGTACAAAATCTACTTGGTCATTGTGCACAACATCTGGATAAAGGAGAAACCCACCAAGGGCCTGCTGTACTTGGAATTGCCATGGTTGCAATGGCTGAAGAATTGGGGGTTGAGATGGCGATTCGTTCGCTTGAACACCTTTTGCAATATGGTGAGCAAAATATCCGACGCGCGGTTCCTTTAGCCCTTGGCCTTCTCTGCATTTCAAATCCCAAGGTAAAAGAATATGTCAACCACATGTTAATTATATATGGAGAAAATGTCGTGCAAATGATAAATGTTACTCTTAACAGGTTAATGTTATGGATACATTAAGCAGACTCAGCCACGATACGGATTCAGAAGTTGCAATGGTGAAATGATCTACCTAACCTAACTAGAAGATTTGTTATTTCATATCTAATGTAATGTGTATTTGACAAATTTATGGAATTTGTATAGGCTGCTATAATTTCTATGGGGTTGATTGGTGCTGGAACCAACAATGCTCGAATAGCTGGAATGCTTCGAAATCTTTCAAGCTATTACTATAAAGATGCAAACCTTCTATTCACCGTAAGTGTTAGTTCTTGTAGCAACTTTAAGATTGTACGTTTCCGTCTTCTGAATAGTTTTTGCCTTTATGTAGGTGAGAATCGCTCAAGGTCTGGTGCATTTGGGGAAGGGACTAATGACTCTTAATCCTTACCATTCGGAACGCTTCTTGCTTTCCCCGTAAGTTTGCCCGCTTTCTTTGTATGATCTTCGATTTCTTAGCCTTGAAAAAGAATGACCTATCTTATCTTATTATAAAATAAGATCTTTATAAGATTCAGATCGTCATTTTAATAACATCGATTATAATATAACATTTTTATAAGATTTAGACGGGCAATTTAACATCATCGGCTCCACATGTGTATCTGCAGGACAGCTCTTGCTGGAGTAGTAACAATGTTGCATGCATGCCTTGACATGAAAGCAATCATCTTGGGGAAATACCACTATGTCCTGTACTTCCTTGTGCTCGCCATGCAGGTAATTATAAACTAAACCCTAAGACCAGATGAACTGAACCATTAAAGATAGCCATGTCATCCATATTGAATGCTTAGCCCTAGCAATGTCTTACATATTGAATGTTTGTTCTGGTTTTTGTTTTTCAATTGTAGCCAAGGATGTTGCTGACCGTAGATGAGAACTTGAAGCCATTGTCTGTTCCGGTGCGGGTTGGCCAAGCAGTGGATGTTGTGGGCCAGGCTGGTCGACCCAAGACCATCACCGGCTTCCAGACCCACTCGACCCCAGTTCTTCTAGCGGCAGGTGATAGGGCAGAATTGGCTACTGACAAGTACGTACTTGAAAAAAATAATTACATTTTAGAACCTATTTCTTTGACTTTGCGATTCGGTTCTTTTATCGAGTAGTCACTAATTGTTGTGCTTCAATTTACAGGTACCTTCCCCTTTCACCGATTCTCGAAGGTTTTGTGATCTTGAAAGAGAATCCCGACTACAGAGAAGAAGATAACTAGTAGTTCAATCAGGGGAGATGGTGTTTAACAAGGATGGTCTCGAAACTGCATTTCTGTTGGGTTCGATCGTTGCAGTGCCATTCAAGTAACTATAGTTACAAAGATGTTCACTACAAGTGACTTTCTGATTGGATGTTGGTGTTAAGGAGATGTATTTTGGTCCCTGTGTTTTGTACATTTGCGCTTTATTTTTAGTTTATTATTATCTAATCCTTGGATTCACATCGCAGTAGTACGATGGCTAGAGAATTCTTGTGGAGTCGAATGTGGATTTACCTGGGTGAAATCGGAATTTTGAATGTGGGTGAAAGAATCTCAGCCATTGATGAAGCTCATAATTAAATCTGGACTGTCAACGTAGAAGAGGAAAAATCTTGAGAAAATTAAAGTATTTGAAAACAATAATAAGATATAAAACAAATATGAGGATCAGTAGTAATTAATCAATTGGAGAGGTAAGTACTAAGTAGTTAATTCTCCTATTGATTGGCATATGGGATCTGTACATCTCTTTAGGTTCTCATGATCATCAATATCAATCATCTATATTTACATTCTATATGATAAGGGTTAAGAACCTAAAAAAAGTTATGTTGCTAATCGCTGTCTAGATTTAAAATGTTGATATCTCAATTATCAGTTTAGTTGATTTTTACATTTTTTTTCTCTTAAAATTAATGAAATATATTTTTTAAATATCAAATAAGTCTAAACTATGAACAATAAATTTGATATTCTAAAAAAAATGGAAAACAACACATTTTTATTGCGTATAACATCAAATTTAATGTAAAATCAGTCGGAAAAAGTGGGAATTAATCGATTAATATCTAACATTTCAAATATTAGTACTGCTGTTCCTAGGTTGCTTATATATATATATATATATAATATATATATATATATATATATATTAATGATTAAAAAACCTATAAACTGTTTGAAGTTTCACCAATGTTGAATTTTGGTGTTTGACTTTAAAATAGAGTGTTCAAGGTTTCCTTTTTGTTGAAATTTGTAGTCTCAAATTCGACCTTCCATGCACGCTCCCTTCTCGTCATATTACCGGGACCGTTACCTAAGAAACTGTCCACTTCCGCACAAGTAAATCTCACTCCGTTGTCACTGAAAATTGCTCCACACCACTCTGTTTGAAACATTTTCTTTTGGATGTTCAAGTTTTGGGACGAAATTTGATGACTTTGTAAAAAGTAAAAAATGATAGATTATGAGTAGGTTGATGAAAATGATTAAGGGAGAGTAAAATAGGTTGGAGACACCGTATAAAAACAAAAATGAAAGCATTGTTCATTTTAACATTTTAACCTACTATTATTATTGTTGGAAAAAAAAAACCTACTATTATTATTAAAAATGGTTAAATGTACTTTTCGTGCCACATGTTTGACCAGTGTATATTTTTGGTGTCATATGTTTAATTTTGTAGGCTTTTGGCACCATATGTTTGAGAGGTTGTATGTTTTTAGTGCTTCTGTTGGTCAACAATTAGTTTGACCGTCAAATACTTTTAATTTATTCATTTTAGTCCTCAAATTTACATTTAAGTCTCTATTGTTTGCTTAGGTCACCGCCCAAGGCCGCCGACCACCACCCACCAATTCTGAAGTCGCCGACCACCACGTAAAGGGCCCGGTCACCACCACTCAGAGCCGGAAACCACCCCAATCGGGGCCGGCCACTTCCAATTGAGGTCGCCGACCCCGATTGGGGCCATAGAGGGCTTAGTGGCCGTCCCCGATTAGGGCTGTAGCCACCACCAATTGGTGGTGGCCGACCCCGATTTGATTGAGCCACCACCAATTGGGGTGGTTTCCGGCAGGTGGTATTGGCTAGCCCTTTTCGTGGTGGTCGGTGGCTTTGGAGGTGGTGGGTGTGGCCGACGGCCTTGTGCGGTGACTTGAGCAAACAATAGAGACTAAATTATAAATATTAAATTTTAAAAATATAAATTTGAGGAGTAAATTGAACAAAATAAAAGTATTTAACGGTCAAACTAACCGTTGACTAACGGAAGCACAAAAAACATACAACATCTTAAACATATGACAAAAGTATCTTTAACTCTTTATTACCCTATCTGTATATATTATAAATTCCAAAGGAAATATAATAACAGAGTGAATGTGGAGTTGATGATTTTGTTTTTTTACATTAATCGATGCATTTATAACAATTGAGCTAATGATTTTGTAGGCATTAACATCATAGCATTGATTGCAATAGGGAGCTGAGGGTTTTTAAGTTGCATTCGTTGATTTCGAACCGTTCAAGATTCAATGTATACAATTAATCGCAATTAAAATTTTCAGACCGTTCAAGATTTAATGTATGCAATTAATCGCAATTAAAATTTCGGACCGTTCAAGATTTAATGTATGTAATTAATCGAAATTAAAATTTTGAAGATTTTTAACATACGCTTGACGTGAATGCGGCGAACGAAAATACCAAGCGGTACGGGCGACTATCAGTCACAGTGGCATAGTCATTTCTATCTCCGGCGAGATATCGCCGGTGGTCATCGAAGTCATATATGTTGAAGAACAGACGCTTGACACGGATCCGACGACCAAATGTAGCATGCGGTACGAGCATCTAAAATTTATTTGTGAATTTGCGTAATGGTATTTTATGGTTCAAATTATCAGTCTTTTCTATACTTTTTCAAATTTTAGAGTTATATTTTATTTAAAATTAGCGTTTCAACATATTACAAATAGTCAATATAAATTTAATCGAATATTCGTTTGTTAATTATACATATTTGTAAGATAGCGATACGCGGAAAATGCACCTAGTTATTATTTAATCTAAAGGTGAGAGAATAAGAATCTCTCTCGTTTGAAAATACCGCCCAATCTCCCTCAGCGTCTCTTGCAATTTTACGAGCATTCTTCCCTGATATAATCCTAATAAAACTTCACCTTTTCCATTTCATTCGAATTTTGACGCAGCACTCCTCTTAATGCCGCCGAGAGGGAGGAAAAAAGCCGTGAAACAACCCCGGCGCCGGCAGTGCCGACAGAGGAGGTTTCGAGGGATTGTCAAGATGAGGAGGATCCACTAATCCGTCAATTGGACCAGGAAGGTTTGCGCTTTGTGCCTTTTCTTCTTCTACTGTAGTGTTGGGGGCGCTCGGACTGGTTTGCTGCTTCAATTATTCGCTGCTAGTTTAACAGTTAGAACTTCGATTTTTTTTTTCCCTGAAATTGTTTCGATTCCAGTTTCTATTTGCCGATTATTTTTCTTCAATTTGCAAATACGAGAAACAATTTCATTGATGTTTACTCCCCTTCTTGATTTCTGCTGTCATATTATATAACTGTTCTATAACTACGCAATTGAGATTTGATAGTTCTAACTAGTTGTAACATGTCTTCATCTGGTTGTTTTGACATTCCATTTTCAGTTGAAAGAAAAGCAGCAGTTATGACAGCTAATCGGGATGTAGAAATCGAGCATTTGTTAACTGGGTTACGGTTACTGCGTTCATCCATAACTGAGGAGCAGATGGACACCCCCATATCTCTATTCTTCAGTGACATCCTTCCAAACCTGTCAATTGAAAGTGGTGGTGAAGATGGACAGCTTGAAATGCGATGGAAAGAGAAGGACGGCACAATGTCTCGAATTCGTGCTCAAGGAAGAGATCTATGCACTTCACTTCTCAGTAGGATGTCCATGGCTTATCCCGACTGCTCAACTTCAGTCCCACATTTTGGTGGATTCGAATTCTCTACCAAATCTGGTATTCTTTTGTCCCTTGTGTTGTGGATCTAATGTTGAAAACTATTGAATGGCAATGTTGTTGAAGTAATTACGATTAACGGGTTGTGCTTTCTTGCAGTCAAAACAAGCTTCCTAGATGTTGAGAGTATGCAACTAAGGGACTTTGTATGTTCTCTATAACCTTCGCTGTTTTCTTTCTGAATTTAAACGGTGAGCTAAAAGAAGGAAATTCGTCTATAAAGTGTTGAAACTTCTTGAAAAAAGAAAAAAAAAGTATTTGCATGGACATTGAATTGTGGTTGATCCTGATTTTATAATATGATGATTTAAGCAAAGAATAGGGATGTCAACGGGGCGGGTCAGGGCGGGTATCGCTTGCCCCGTACCCGCCCCGCGGGTCGAGATGGTCGACCCGTACCCGCCCCACACAGTTCGCGGGGCGGGGCGGGTCGACCCGCGGGTCACCTATTGGTGGTATATAATATATTATTATCAATTTAAACCCTAAATTATATATTTAACATATACAAATTCAATTTAAAATTTAAATCACAAATAATAAATTTAACTTCAAATCCAAATACAAGTCACAAATCCTAATTATTTTAACTGTGTATTATATTACCTATATAGTTTTATATAAATATGTGTAATATATATATATAAATTATCCACATACGGGGCGGGGCGGATCAACGGGGCGGGGAGACCCCAAAACCGTACCTGCCCCACGGGTCACGGATCGCGGGTCAACGGGTCAAAATCGGAGCGGGGCCCTGCGGGTCACGGATTACCTATGACCCGTTGCCACCCCTAGCAAAGAAGCTGTATCCCTTTTGCAGCAACTCTGTTAGTGGCAGTGGTCTCTGTTAGTTTAACTCGAATTTATCTCTTTTTTTAGTATAGAATAAATGCAAATTTGACACTGCTCTGCATAATTCATTTAAATTAGGTTTTGGATGATCCATCAGATAGCCAGATGAATTTACTGCAAGATACTTTCAGAACTCCAGGGGTAAGCTTCTTATATCACTGCCAGCTCTTCTTTAGTCTCATCATTTCATCCCCTGATCATGTTTTTCAAAAGAAGAGGTACATGGTTTAGGATGTTTCCAAAGAAAAAAAGAAACACCAAATGCTGAGTTTCTTTGGTAATTCATCCATTTGCTTGCAGATGAATAGCCAAAGGCTATCTGTGGGAATGACTCCCAAAACTGTGAGGTTTCCAAAGCCTGGTGAAATGCTTCTATCCGTTCATGGTTCCCCTCTAGGCGTGTACCCAGAAGAGAACTTGGAAGCAATAAACGGTACCCTATTCTTATGCTTTAGAATTTCTTTGTCCATTTTCAGTGTCACCATAAAACTCTAATTTGATATTCTTTTGTTAATTGCATAAAACTGCAATTTGATATTCTTTTGGTAATTGCAGAGTCTGATGAAAGTTAGAACATGAAGAAAGGGTCTACACAGATACACAGAGCATTGCTTTTGACATCTAACAGCACAGCTATACACAAAAAGATCTCTTATCGTACTCCCGTTTGTGGGTACTTTCCCCTTTTACCAGTACTCGAAGGATTTGTCATCTTGAAAGAGAATTCCGTTTACAGAGAAGAAGATCACTAGTACTTCAACTGGGCAAGATTGTGTTTAACAAGGATGCTCTCTAATCTGTACCTTCTGTTAGGTTCCATGGGTGCAGTACAAAGATGCTTCACTACAAGTGACTTTGGTTGGACCTTCTTGTTAAGGAGAATGTATTTTGGTCCCTGTATTTTTCTACATTTGTTTCAATTTTAAGTTTATGTAACCTTGGATTCACATTGTAGTAGTATAGTAGTAGACCCCGATGGCTAGGGAATTCTTGTGCTACTCCAAACAAACACGAGAGTGGTTTTTTCTTGGTGTAATCGGATGTTTGATTGTAGGTGATGGAATTTTTAGTTACTGATGAAGGGCTGACACTTACACGATAACTCGACATGTATACACGAAAAAACTGTATTCGTACAAACATATGATAAAACGATAACATGATAGTACATAAATATAATTAACTTAATGTAACTTCAGTATCGTATTCATATATATGTATAGAATAAAAAAAACAATTAGGCCCGGTGGGAAATTTGGCGTGAGGCCATTTAGTGGCCCATCTTGCTCTAGCCCAATAATCTCACTCCCGTCTTCTTCCTCTGTTCTGGGGTTTTAGCTCCGTACTATTCTCTCTTGTAGGTTTTTCTTCTCATCTGTGCTTTCTTTCAAATCGATTCTCTTCGACAATACTAGTATTTCCTTCTTCTGGTCCTTAAACCTTTGCTAGCGGCAGCAACAATGAGGGTCAAAGTAATTTCACGCTCAACTGATGAATTCACTCGGGAGCGCAGCCAAGACCTCCAGGTTAGAGAGCTACGGTTGAGCTTCATTTCCTATTTGGCTTCATTCTTCACGGTTAAGAACTGGATTTTTTTTTTTTTTTTTTTTTAGAGAGTTTTCCGCAACTTCGATCCCAGTCTCCGGCCCCAAGAGAAGGCGGTGGAGTACGTTCGAGCTCTAAATGCGACCAAATTGGATAAGGTGAGGTTTTCTTTTTCTTTGTTTTGCTTGTGTTGAATCGTCAAGGTATGAAGATTGAAGTCTTGATCCTGAGAGATTTGCTTCAAGTGCTCCATTTGTTGGATTATTTACGTCCTCTAGATTATAGTTTTTGTGGTGTGGAGTATCTCTGCTATTTTTTTATTATGTTCTCCCTGATGTGTTATGTGTTTTTGTTCTCTAGATTTTCGCTAGGCCGTTTGTTGGAGCTATGGATGGCCATATAGATGCAGTTTCGTGCATGGCAAAGAACCCGAATCATTTGAAAGGAATATTTTCTGGATCGATGGATGGAGGTACTTTATGTACTTACTTTTATAAGCTGTTGATTCTACATTCAGATTGAAAATGTAGGAAACATGGAAGTTCTTACAGCCAAACGTGTTCAGTAGCAATTGGTTCAGCGTTTTAAGTTTGAAAAGGGTTATTGAGAATAGAATTATTGATTAGGGGTTTGTATTTGTTATGGCCAACACGAGCTTGAGGGTAAGCTCTTAGTCAAAGAGGGGATTAATGTTATGTCAATACTAGTGGTTAGGATACAACTATATCTATATCTTATATTAGGGTTAACCATTAAATAATATCTTTACATATTTAGTTATCTTATAATATAGTTTATATCTTTAGTATTTACCTTTAGGGTTATTATTAGTCTCCAAGAGAGATTAGGGTTGATTAGGAAGCCAACTTTCATATTTTCGTGTTCTTATTTCTATTGAATCCGGGCACGTATCAGTATTGATTTGATTGAATATGTGATGTGGAAGGTTATAATCATTTGATCAAATTTGTGCATAAGGGAGCTAGTAACTGGTTCTCCATACACATAACACCTTTCTATCGTTTTTAATCTAGTAACAATGCTCTTTCTGCTCCTATATTTCCACAGATATTCGACTATGGGACATAGCTTCAAGGTAACATGTTACACTGTTTGTTTGAATATTAGGCTGTCCTGGTCTTTTCAGTTTGTGGACTTCAGTTATGTTCCTGCAAATTTATATGCATATTGATTTGATGAACAGACGAACAATTTGCCAATATCCTGGTCATCAGGGTGCTGTAAAGGGTTTGACTGTATCTACAGATGGGCGTGTTCTCGTATCTTGTGGAACTGATTGCACGTAAGAACTCTTATTTAGCAAAAACTTTTATCCATTAGGGCATGTGAAAAAAGCTTTTAATTCAAGAGGATATAATACGTGCAGTAACTGTCATTTTATCTTTCAGAGTTCGGCTATGGAGTGTACCTGAAGCTACCCTTCAGGAGTCCTATGACTCCTCCAGCAATTCCACGGAGGTAATTTCCTTAGCATTTAAATTACATATATCTCATCTTCAAATATGCTTATTTGTGATTTAATCTAACAGTTTGAGCATAATACTTTCTTCAGCCGCTGGCAATATATCATGGGAAGAATGCGTTTTGGTAATATCTTCAATCTTCTTTGAGAAAATTTATCTTCCTTTCTTCATATTTCACTTTCCTTTTAATTGGTTCATCTTATTACAATCAAATCGTTTTACTTTTAGGGGTGTGGATCATCAATGGGATGGTGAACTATTTGCAACAGTTGGTGCTCAAGTAGATATATGGAATCACAATAGGTTTGTTCTTTTACTACCTATGCATAATGGTATTATTTGCTCTTAATGTAATGAAAATCCTTCTCAGTTTATAATTTTCATGTTTTAGTATAACTTAATTTGACGAACAGGTCTCAACCAATCAACACTTTTGAATGGGGAACAAGCACAGTTATATCTGTTAAGTTCAATCCTGGTGAGCCAAATATCCTAGCAACATCCTCTAGGTAAAAGAACGTCCTGAGTTTTACTTTTACTGTTCTCTTGAGAGTTGAGATATTTATTTGATCAAGAACGGGTTTTGCTGATACGCAATTGTGCTTTTCACAATTCACAGTGACCGTAGCATTGCACTGTATGATTTACGAATGGCATCTGCAACAAGAAAAGTCATCATGCAGGTAATTCTAGCTCCATGTCACTTTTAATCCATCTATGTGGCATGGGCGGGTTTATTTTTCCATAAGACATTGTTTAAAACTGAAATTAGGGCACTCTTTGCTTGGTTCTTCTTCCAATGCATGCCTCTAATCATGACTTGTTCCCTAAACTATGTATCTTCCTGTTGCAGACAAAAACAAATGCAATAGCTTGGAACCCTATGGAGCCAATGAATTTCACTGCAGTAAGTTCTACATTATTTTTTAAATATCATTTGATCTCTTACAGAATAGCACGTCGTTCTTCAGTAATAATTTGTGTTAGCATCTGATACATTTGATAGTCAGCTATCTATGAAATCCAATAAGGCGAAATACTTCTTTATACTATAGTTATACGTCGTTATTATAGTTATAACAATGTGTAAACAAAATAAATAATATGGTTCTTCACTGTCATATGCAGGCAAATGAGGATTGCAATTGCTATAGCTATGATGCTCGAAAATTGGAGGAAGCCAAAAATGTGCACAAGGATCACGTTTCTGCTGTGTAAGACTGCAGAACTTTGTTACCTCTTTCATGCGTAACACTTTTTTTTAATGCGAGTTCTTGAATTTACATTTTACAGGATGGATATCGACTACGCACCTACAGGCCGAGAATTTGTGACTGGATCGTATGATAGAACAGTCAGTAACTTTCACTCATTAAACTTTTATCCCCCACCCAAAAAAAAAGTAAACAAGTAAAACTCGTTATCCCTTAAATGTATTCAAATTATTTTCTGCAGGTTCGAATTTTCCCATATAATGGAGGACACAGTCGGGAAATCTATCACACAAAAAGAATGCAAAGGTAAAGTCATTTCTAGCATCCCCTCTTTATCTATAGAACTAGGTACTTCGTAAATTTGTTTGACACGGTGCATATTTATATACTCGACAGGGTATTCTGCGTCAAGTTCAGCTCCGATGCAAGCTATGTCATCTCGGGTAGTGATGATACAAATCTACGGCTCTGGAAAGCTAAAGCATCGGAACAGTTGGGAGTTGTAAGTGTTTTTTTTTATGGAAACTATTTTATTGTATTCAATCTTCTAAGTTGCTTATTCGGATTATGTAATACTGACATTGCATAACACGCTGTTGTGCCTTTAGGTTCTCCCGAGGGAGCGAAGAAAGCATGAGTATAATGAAGCTCTGAAGAAGCGGTACAAGCATCTGCCTGAAGTCAAGCGCATTATGAGGTACGCTTCGTATTATTATAAATAAATATATGGTTAGCTCATTCGATTTTCAGTTTTTTTACGGTTTAATTCGAGAACGTAAAAAGAGTTTATGGTTTTAGGAAACGCATTATCAGATCGACTATTTCTTGAAATAGGAAAATATGCACCTTCTTGTAGCAACCATGCTAAGAAAAATGCGATTTTTTCAAAAGAAATTGCAAGTCGTTCTGATGTTTTGTTAAGACAATAAAAGATGCTATATTTATCACTGTAAGAATCACGTTTTGTATCATTTATGTTGGTCATTTGCTAATGCATTCTGGGTTTTGTTGGATAAATCTTTCAGGAATAGGCACTTGCCGAAGCCGATATACAAGGCGGGGATTCTCAGACGAACAATTACAGATGCTGCGAAGAGGAAACAAGAGAGGGTTAAAGCACACAGTGCCCCTGGATCCGTTGTTACTAAACCACTGCGAAAGAGGAGAATTATCAAAGAGATCGAATAAGTCTTTTTGGACCAAGTGCAACAAAGTTTTGAAGCCACAGCTTTACTTAATTGTTCGTTCTTGCGTTTTGTATTATTAATGTAAGACACTTCGGATCATATATATACAGATGATGGAATTCATCAAGTTTGTAGTTATATTAATTTGTCTTTTTGGCTTTTTTCTAAAAAAAAAAAAATTATTAGTATGTGTTTAGTTTATATAATAATAGATGAGTTAACTACTAATAAAGTTTGCCAATGTTGAAATTTTGTGTCTGACGTTTAAATTGAGTGTCCGGGTTTCATTTTGGTTGAAATTTGGTGTCTCGATGTGATTACTTTAGAGAAATCAATCCCGACGAAACTGACTGTCAAATTCGAGCTCCCATGCACGCTCACTTTTCATCACCTTGTCGGGACCGTCACCTAAGAAGCTGACCTCACGCAAGTAAATCTTATTCCATTGTCGCTGGAAATCACTCTCCACCACTCTCCCGGAAACACTTTCTTTTGGATGTTCAACTTTTGGATGAAATTTTGCGATTTTGTGAAAAGTAAATAATGTGATGGATTATGAGTGGTTGATGAAAATGATTGAAAGAAGAGAAAAAAATGTACGGGGACACTAAATTTCATAAAAAATGAAACATAGAACTGTCTATTTTAACATTCAAATTTCAGACACCAACTGTAGGACAAATTTCAGACAGTTTATTAATAATTAACACATTAGATAATTTAAATATTTGTAAAATATATATATATATATATATATTTTCAGATATATTTTTTGGCCGATTTTTTTTTTTTCAGATAGTACTCTTAATTAAAGTCATAATTTGTACTGTAATCTTAATTCTTTTGATTAATAAAAGGGATGTGTTAATAATAGTGGCAACTAATCTGAGTGGTTTCGATCCTACTCATCTAAGCGGTTTTGAACCTGGAGTTCGAACTGAACGTAAACTACATAAAAATAAGCGTTTTTAAATTGACCGCCACTACAGATATACATATTTTTTTAATCTATTAACTTTGGAAGCGAATTTCTACCCAAATTGGAAATCACTAACTATTTTATCAAAATAGAAACCCTACGCAACACACGCAGGTACAAACATCAAAATCTAAATCACGAAGGAAAAGATTTTAACAAAACAGAACCGGTTAACCGAATAATTGCAGCTGTTTTAACATCAGAGAAGGATATAAACAAAGTGTCATAAACATCCCAAAATATTTACTTCCCTGACTGACTGCTGCACCAAAAACTAGGAAAAATAGCTTCACCCTTTTTTTTCCAAACCACGTCCATCGGTAGCATAATACCTAATTATAGCTATTGATTACCACTAGACGAGACTATGCACGAGTCTAACACTTGGAAGCAGAAATAACTGATCAAGCGTCTTCATCGGTAGGGAAGATGTGAAATCACTCTTCAGCAGCAGCAGCAGCAGCAGCCGGAGCAGCAACATTCACAAGCTCATACTCTATATTGGACAGATTGTTATCCTCCTTCACTGTAAAGTTTGCAGGTTCCGTGACTTCTATGCGTCCCCATTTGTCCACTGCCATCCTCATTGTGCACTTGAACATATCAATCTTTGCATTACGCAAAATCACAGTACTCCCTGGTTTCATCATATCAACTGCACAACATAAAAAACATAAGAATACATAACCTTTTGCACAACAAACCTGGAAGAAAAAAACTATATTTTGCAAGACCCGGTTAAGAATGATGTATTAATCATAACAAAGAACAAAATCAATCATAAAGCTGGTATCATTATTTATCTTTTTGGGAATCATAGGATCTAGTCCATGAATTGAGGAGAATTCTATTGGTTGCTGCCCTGTGGAAAATGAGGTTAGACTATAGTCACCAATGAAAATGTGATAATCTTCAAAGTAATGTTTGCAAATGCACATTTTTTAAAGCATCTTAATCAAACAGCATTCTCATTTCATAGCTATCGTTGCCAAAGAACAGTGTATCCACTACACCATAAAGAAAGAGGTTCGTAAACCTCATATGGGTGACTCTAAAAGTTATCACCACTACTCTGGCCAACGGAGTATGATTGAGCCATGAAAGCATATCTTCTTAGATAAAGAAAGACCTATCCAGAAAGAGCAAACGATATCTTTGAAAATTATGAAATTTTAACAGAAGAGTACTACACTATTAATTTGTCTAAGGAAAGAGACCCAGAAAAGAAGAAACAAACCCTCATAATTCCAGTATCATAAATCTTCTGAGCTTGAAAAACAATGCATTCTATGAAGCAGCAATCAACTATTGTTCGCAGAGCAGAAATGCCAAAAAAGATCGATCATTTAACAATCAAACAAAACAGTAGGTAAATAAACTGTGGCCGTGTCTACAAAACGCGGAAACCACACAAATAGCTTCTCATCTCATCAGCTGGAAGAAACAGCAGGACTATCCTATGGAAACTATGTCTATGAATTGGGCAAACCAACTTACCTTGCTCATTACGCGCGGTGAAAACGATACAACCCGTTTCATCGCCGATGAGACATTCTGCAATGCGCGAATTGCGGGGGGACGGACGAGCCAGTACGGCCGTCGAGGACCGATTGGCTTTGATATTCATCGTCACGGGTTGGGAGCTCACCACTTTCACTGTGAGAGTATGCCCATTCGTTCCAGGCTGCAGGCGATCGACCTTGGTGAACACGGGCTTCCTCTTCTCGATCACCGCCGGGGTGGTTGCCTTGGGAGCCGCCTTGCTTGCCATAGCTAGAAGTACGAGAATCGCTAGGGTTTTCCGGCGGAGTCGAAACAGAGCGGAAGGGGTTGTAGGGTTCTGTTAGAGGTAGAAATAAGAAAGGTGGGTATCTATGTTGCCTTGCTTGTTGAATCGGACCGGAAAATGAACCGGTCAGGGGCCAATTCACGGTTGGATCCGGTTGTCAGGCAGAATATAATAAAAAAAATTAAAAATATATACATGTATTTTTTTTAAAAAAAAATAAGTTACTCAGTAAAATGTCTTAGTGATTCAAAGTTGTCCTCAACTAGATGTATCAACATTTAGGTAACACATCAGTGGTAGTCTAGTGGTTAAGAGCGCTTACTCCCATGTGATTTGATTCCGAGGTTTTAGGTTCAAAACCCTTTAGGGGCGTCACCTCGTGGTGACTTGTCTAAAAAATATCAGGTCCCGCTTGGTCAGACTATATTAGGCTGCTGGTGGTGCTACATTGACAAGGTTCGTGCGTGGACTGGTAGCCTCGCTAAGTATGGTCGGAAAAAACTCAGACCGTGAGCATGAGAGCTCGAACAATACGTAGCGGAAATAGGACTAGAGTCGCCACTATTAGCCCATTCGTTTTATCAGGTGCATGAACGTAGAAATTTGAACATAATCGAGAAGAACTCGTGTGGCGCTAGGGAGCGTGATGCTTTCGGTTAGGAACGGAATTACTATGGGATGATGGGAGGGATAATTGTCTCCATTCAACATTTTGAAATGTGCAATTTATCTTTTAAAATCTTAATTATTTTTATAATCGTACATTTTATTAGAGCTTCAATATATGGGGGTGAAAGTGGTTGAGGTTGAAAGGAAATGGGAGGTCACATTGTTTGTTCAACTTATTGATTTTTTATTCATCACATTATCTATTTTTAAGTAGACTTATATATTTCATTTAATGACATTTCTTAACTACTTGGTCTTAATAACATTTACCAACTTAGTATGTAACAGTTTTCAAGTAACTTAGACTTTTATACATTAAATAAATTTATTTTTTAACACATTTATCTCTTACTTTTTATACTAGTTTGTTTGCTCCCTAATTCAATTATTGCCTTATGAGCAGAAAGAAAATATGGCTTCTTTCTTGTTTGAGGTCGAAAAGCCTAAGCATGCTAGTGCTTGGCTACGGAGGACTAAAGAAAGGGAGTTGTTCTGTGTTGGAAGATTGTTAGAGTAAAGGATGTTAGAGAGAAAAGGACTATTGTGAGTCCAAATATTATTGGCTGAGAAACTACAACTATCAGGTGGATGGGCTAGGTTGAAACGAGCCTTTTCAAGCGGTTTTAGAATAGTTTCCTTATTAAGGATAGTCATCCATATCAATAAGGTTGTGACGGGTGGAATACGAATCGGGGTGATCATAGAATGCAGATACATATGATGTATAGAGTCAATTTTTATTGCGGTGATGCCTTCTTTTGTGACAGTTGCATCATTTGGCTTCTTTGTTCCAGAATCATCGCCAACTTCCTTCGTTATTGCGGAAATAACGCAACGACAACAAGATATAAGGAGATCCGCTCAGATAAAGAGATCGAAACCAGGTCGTATTGGAAGAAACGAAGCTACATCAAATCAACAGAAAATAAACAAAATTGTCAAGGAGACGGAACGAATCTGACATGCAGAAGACGATTGTGCAAAAAAATTTCCAAGAAGACGAAGCGTCCTCAACAAACCAGGACAAACTAAATGACCAAAAAGCAAACAAAATCATTGATGCGGAAGTTTTGATCGGGAAACAATGGATTGGAATTATATATCATGTAAAGTTTTGGTGGAGAAGAAGATCAAAGATCTAGGATTTCAAAAAAGAGATAAAAACACAGCAATTAAGGTTCTTCGATCAGAGTTCCTTCGTGAAGGAACAAAAATGTCTACAATGTAAGAAAATACAACCATACCCTAACGGGGTGTTTGGATGGATGTAATGTGAGACGTAATCCCACATTACGTCCCACATTACATCAATATTATGTTGTTTGGCAAACTAAACGATGTAATGTGAACTTTGTAATGTAATGTGCATTGTAATATGAGATTATGACGGGTTGGTCAAAACCTGTTGACTTTCCCTCTCAACGTAATGTGAGATTACGTTCAACATTACATATTGTATATTATTTTTATTAATATTTACTAAATTAATTATTTTCTCTCCCACTTTTTTATTTATTTATTTATTTCTTTTTTTTTTTTGTAAATCTATTTTACCCATTTGTTTTTTAATATATTTCAGTCTCTGTTATTTATACTTCTATTTTACTAAAGTTGAGTTTGTTTTTAGTAATTAACCCTAAAATGAATTTTTTTGCGCATATTTTTTTAATAACATAGCAAGTAAGAATGAAAGTTTAACTCTAATATTTTCAAATTTGATATTTAAATATTAAATATAAAGTTAAGGGACCAAGTTACTTTTTTTTAAAATAAACACATATTTAAATTTGTCATATTAAAATATAATATATTTCTAAATAGATTAATATTATAATAATGAGTAAATCACATTACAAATCAAACTAAACACTGTAATATGACATTACACTCCACATTACATTGTTGATTACGAATCAATCCGTTAGGTCACAACATTATAAGTAATCTCATCTTACGTGCATCCAAACGCCCCCTAAAAACAATAACATAACCAATACAACACATTGGGCCTCGGGCCGATAACAGAAAACAAATAAAAGGCCCCAAACGTGAGAATACGTCCCGGTTTGCCACTTAAAGACCCAAATCCAATAAATTCTATGCATTGAGCAAATATACTAAAATTGTCATTTTGATGGCCCCTTGAAACTCCATACGAATAAAAGGAAGTCCTAAGGCAAATACACAAGGGTTTATCAATGTGTAGAATAAGGAGTAGAGTTGCAAGGTTCATGATCAGTTGGGACATGTTTTATTCAATTATAATTAGTTAATATTTGTATTTCGAAACATCAAGATGTTTTAATTAATATTTAACTAATATAATATTTGGATGAATATTATTACTCACTACATTATGGGCTTAAAGTTCTTAGCTGGTTGGACTCATTATTGACCAATTTTATTAACAACGTTTAACACGGTAAATAAGTTCAACTCAAGTTTGAATTAGTTATTGAATATCTTTGTTTTTTCATCTATGAGCTAGATTCATTTTGTAATCTCGTTTCTAATGAAAAAATACAAGTCACTTATCTCACTACGTAATATTCGGACTCTCATATTCATTTGTAAGTATATCATACATATAAACAACCAAACACATACACTAATTCCGATAACGTAGCAGTAATAGCAATATAGTAATCTCAGTTGAAAATGCCATTTTCAATAGGATTCTAACTATTAGCAAAAAAAAAAAAAAAATCTTACTCATTTCGTGAGAGAATCGTAACTTGACTTACCGATTATAGAAATAATATTAGGTTTTCTCTGTTAACATATCTCCTTTTTCTTGGCTAAAAAAGATATCTCATTTTCTTTTGCCACTATATATCTCATTTTTTTGCCATATATATATCTTCGCGTTTTGATTTTAGTATTAGACCCTACTGGTTAGCTTAGCTCATAGATTTTGTTCACATTGGTCAACGCGGTTGGAGACGTCAGACTCCACTTTACACGGTCGATGAGCGATGCTGCTCCCTTCCTGATTCCTGACACGTGTAACCATGGGATATACCCTATTCTCCATTACCAAGACCACCGTCCATCCTCTCTCTCTTTTCTACCCGAGTTTGACGAGGACGCGCACATTTACCTAGCGCGTGACTCACAAGATCCAAAAAGAGCGTGGTGCAACAACGTCAGTCTTGTTCTGACTCACTGACTAACCCGTGTGAGCCGCGTGCCACGTCATTTATTCTGGTCACTCTCCGTGTAGGGCCTCCGTACGGCGGCGACGGCTGCTCTTCACAGTCAACCAACAGCGAGTTGACTTGACTGCCACACTCTTTCTCTCTCTCTCTCTATAAAATAGCAGTATACCACTTACCATTCCCACCCCACACAGACACCACATAGCTCTCCCACGTGCTCTATCGCCGACGCCATGGCTGCTAAGAGCGGAAGCAATACCGACGCCAAGGAGCCGCATTACCGTGGAGTTCGCCGGCGCCCGTGGGGCCGCTACGCGGCGGAGATCCGCGACCCCAACAGAAAGACCCGAATATGGCTGGGGACTTTCAACTCCGCAGAGGAGGCGGCACGTGCGTACGACGCGGCGGCATTCCAGTTCCGCGGCCCCAAGGCAAAGACCAATTTTCTCCAGATAGAAAGGAGCCCTAGTGGGAGCAGCACGGTGGAATCCTCCAGCAACGAGGGTCCCAAGGAGGTCGATCTCACGCGCCGCCTCGAGAAGAAGCAGCAGCCGCAGATAGTGGTTGCTTGCGGCGGCCGTGGCCACGGGATTTTGATGCCTCAGCCGTTTTTTGTATTCCCGGTGCGGTTGGAGGCAGAGCGTGGTGGTGTGGAGGCGCACAGTGAGTCGGGATCGTCTTCCGGAGTGGACAACAATCGATCGGAAGTGAAAGTGTTTCTTGATCTTGATCTTAACTTTCCTCCGCCTCAAGAAGCCGAGGAGTTCATGAGTCAGTGACTCATATTATGGAGTAACCAAGTCGAGGAATAAATTTACTATATTATAATAGGTGGTAATTATTTTTCTCGGGTATATAAATATAATGTATCCGTGCTTTAACTTCAGTTTAATATTAATACTACTACGTGTGAATTATGGTATGAACTTAAATCTAATACTCTGGCCAAAAAAAAAAACTTAAATCTAATACATTTTTCGGCACATTAATTAGTTGATAATACATGTTTAATTTGACTCAATTATAAATTTGTATAAACAATAAATAACTTTGTTGTGATATTTTTAAAACTACTCAGTTAATTTTTTTATATTTGAAATGTATTTAAAGGAAATTTTGAATAGATAATTGAAGGAAGTATCAAAATCATGAATAATTTTCTAAATATTAAAATCAAAACCTAATGACTTATAATAGTGTTACAATCGATACCGATCTAATTTGGCTCAATTGTAACATTTGTATAAGAAATTAAAACTTTGTTGTAATACTTTGACTACTTAGTTAATTTTTTTTTATATATGAAAATGTATTTAACGATAATTTTAGATGGATAATTAAAGAATGTATCAATTATCATCGTTTTGAAACATACATATTTTATTGGCAAAAAAAAATACATATTTTAAAACATATTAGTACAAAAAAAAAAAACTATATTTTTCAAAGAATACTATATATTTTACATAATTTTACCAAAAAATATATTCAATCTTTGCAAAAAAAAAAAAAAAAAAAAATTTGTATAGCATACCCCTATTTTCAGCACCCTAGCTACGTCTCTGAACTCGTAGTCAAAATCTCCACACTTAGGTAATGATTTTTAATGGTGATATCTCCGGTCTTTAACGGCTTATTAAACGGGAAGGTCTTAATTCGAGAAGGGTCAAAATAACCCTATAATAATAAATGAAACTTTTTACTCTTTAAATTCAACCTCCATTTTCAGTTTCATTTTGACCAAAATTAAAACTGAAAGATAATCACTGAATTCAACATAAGCTTAATGCCTTCATTTTCCAAGCTTTGTACCTAATTAAACCCCAGCGGATACAGCTAGAGAAAAGTTATTGCTCTCCGTCCATTCTCTCTAGTTTTTAGTTTTATTTTATTTTATTCAGCTTATACTTACGGCTAGAAGTCAATCGTCTCAGCTAAATGGAAAGAAAAGTCAATCACCTCTAAAGACAAAGCTAATAATCGCCAATAGCTCGATTTCTACCTAATCCCCATATAGTTGATCTAAAAATTTCATTTTCTGATCACCATGTTAACTTTATGTTTGTGTTGTTACCGTTGCCTCCGATTTGTCTTCAGTAGTCAGTGGCAATAACGACTCCTTATAGGTCACCGCATAAGTCTCTGTCCGAGTTTTAATTAAGGTCCTTGTCACCAGGTACACGAAGTTAGGATTTTTTTCGAGAAGGGATAAAATTAAATTAAACTATAAATAAATAATTAAAGTAAAAAAAAAATAGAGAAGGCAAATGTAATATTTTAAAGAGCTATGAAATTATATTTTTTAAAATTAAAAGTACACATCGCTAAAATTAATAAGGGGCAATCGCCTCTTCTTGCCCTCATGTGGCCTCAATCCATGCTTGTCACTATTATGTACAATATCTACCATTTCAGCTGGAGATAAGTTCTATAAAATTATCAGTCCGATTTTTACAAAATTACCACACAGTATTAGCCGCTCCCGCCTTTCGGATATGGATCTAGTTTTGACCATATCCTTGTAAACTACTTATTCTTTGAGAGAATATGATTTTCTTTTCGGCACCTCTAACGTGCGCTAGTCTTTAGAGGTTTCTTGTTTAGGAATGTATCAGTAGTTTGGTCTTTTACACTGTCTATCTCATAGGAACCTCCACCATCATTACTCCCTCATGTGTTTTTTTTGTTTCTTATTAGGATTTTTTGTAATTTTATCATATTTGGGTCATTTCTGGTATTACTTCTCGTGTAGGACTACTGCTACCTAGATCTTATTAAAATGAATATCAGTTCTTCTTAGTGGATTTAATCGTTTTGCTTAATTAGATATGGTCCTTCTAACCAAGCTGATATTTTTTGTTTGGGATCTTTATTATTCTTAAAATGATCGTGTTATTTACTTTAGTTATTATTGTTTATATAAATACATCAAATTTTGTTGTTTTAAATTTCTCTCTATTAAAGTAGAAACTATACTATTTACTCAAACACTTAAATTTATCCAAATATTTCGTTGTATTTATTATTCCCCTTAATTCTATATCACTCCTTTTTTTAAAGAAAAAACTTTATAAGAATATGGCCCTAATTTCTTGCCTCTGTTTATTCTCCGCATTATATTTATATCTACAAGGACTTGTTTTACATACTTCGTTTCTATAATGTAATATATATATAATCCACTACAATGAGTCACCCTGAAGGGCCTGAAGGACCACTAGGTTCCACATAGACAGACTTTGTAATCCGTACCTTCCTTTCCTTGATTGGCTTCTTGCGTGTTCGTATATATATATATATATTTTTTTTTAAGAAGATAACAGACAGCTTATATATATATGTTGCTAGGAAATCCTTTAAATATGGAGATGTCATGTCGGATCTAATACCATGGAAATTCCACTTAATAGATTATAGAATTCGGTATATATAGCTATTTCGAAATAACCACCAAAATGGGTACGAATAACATATCTAATCAATTAGGTGCGGTGTGCCTTCCTTCCTCCAATGTCCTATCGAAGTACACCTTTGTTTCTTTTCTAAATACTCAATCATCTCAGTGACACTCTGCTTTAAGGACATCTTGTCGAGGTGCCCTCCTCATCCAAGGTTATCTCCTTTCTCCATATATAGTATGCTTTAGGGTAGTATTCCATCATGGTTAGTTATTGGAGGAACATCTCATTCCTATTCATTATCATACCATAGTATATAAACTTTTCACAATAATAAATAAAAATAACTTATTTTATATATGATATTATTTTTTTCGTTTTTTTTTAACTTGTCAGTCAGTGTGTACGATTGATCAATATGAAACATAAATAACAAATAGACTCATTTTAGCTTATTAACGTTCATCATGTGTCTAACCGTTCTCTGCAGAATGGATTAAAAAAAAAATAAAACCAGTTACACTTATATTATATTGTATATTGTAAATAAAAAAATATTATTTTTATTTGTTATCGTAATTTTTTTTTTTATATATTATAATACAAATAGTATGGCACGAAAGTAGGTCAGAAGATTTCATTCGTTGATCCTCTATGATGATGGGGGCCATGGGGCAACGTGTAGGAGAAGGCCAGTGTTTATTGAAATTTCTTCATTCAATACGATACAAATGGTACATTCAACGGGTGGGGTGGGGTTATATATATGGATATATGTCCTCTATCATTATTGAAATAGAAAATTTGATTCTCAGGATAAGTAAAAATCCGAGAGACTTACTTGTACGAAATCTATAAATGTATTATCATCTTTCATATGTACTTGCTTTCTCTAATTTGGTATATTCTTTTAGACTCTAAATTTTGGCAAAAAAATAACAACAAAGACACTAAAAAGGGTTAATAATTACTAAATTGTTAGGTAATTTTGGATAAATTGCTAATTTGATTTTTTTTATTGGCTCAGATTTCGTTTTATAAAAAAATTGCTAGCGTAAGTTTTTTTAGACATTTGCTACCTATTTTTTTGTTTCATAGATAATTTGCTAGCTCATTTTTTATTTGTAGACAAATTATTAGCTAAAAAAATGTTCACAAAAGGAAACCAAGTTGTCAACAAATTGAAAATTAAACTAGCTAGTTTGTCAGAATGCTCAGATACGAGTTAATAATTTGGAAAAAAAAAACAATTTATTCATATGTTTAAAAGTAAACTAGCCATTTAATAATTAACCTAAACTAATTAATATATAGGTGCCAGAAAATTAAATAGTCTCTAAATTATTTCCGAATAGCATTTACACATTTTCTCCAACAATACTATTTTTTCTTTTGCCATTAGCATAACATGATATCCTTTTCCTACCGACTTCAAAATGTACCTAGTTTATCAAAAAAAAAAAAAAATGTACCTAAAAATAACTTAAAGACGTATTAAAGCAGAAGCCAACGTAAGATACGTCCAACAATAATAATATAATAATAATAGTAATAATAATATAGATAAAGCTAAAGTCCAAAGCATGCAAGCTTACAAAAAATATTTGGTCCCCTTATAATTCAAAAATGTTCAAGAATATTTTAAAAAATAATACACTTATGTAACAAAATAGACGATTCTAAGGTATTTAAAATAATTATAGAGCTTAGACTAAAAAAATTCAATAGTTTACCACGTAGCATAACTTACAATTCCAAACTTTAAAATTATCAGAAAATTTCATGTCATCAAAAAGAGTTTTATTATTTTAACATCTATAATATTTTTTTCTTTTTGTTAACTATTATATTTTATAAATTTAATTATTAAAAATTCATTTTTACGGTGCGCTAATATTTACGGATTAATTGTTCCATGTGAAAATAGATGAAAAACTTTCTAATGTCATTTAAAATTATATATTTTTAATATATGCATTAATATAAACAAATTAATCATGAAAAACTCATAATTTCTATTATTGGGCGTTAATTTAAATATATTTATGGAGAAAGGGAAAGTTAATAAATATTAATGTGCAAATTAATGAATATATTTTGTAGAAAGAAATGTAATTTCTAATATTTTCTATACGTTGGCCAAATATATATATATATATTCTATAAATTTTAGTTCTAAACCGTCTAAAATTATTTAAAAATAATATAAGTACTACTCATTAATTTATAATTTGCGCGAAATTCAACTCAAATAAAAACAAAAGTTATAATAATATAGCTAATTCATTTTGAACGATATTTCCTTTTTAAAATAAAATTATATTAAAAGAATATACGTCGATTTCCTATGATATTATCTAATTTAATCCAGCCAGTTATATGTGTCTTTATATTTTATTTTACCATGTATTATTATCTAATTATTGCGGCGGCATAATTTCCATTATAAATGCCGACCTAATTAATTAACCTTTCGTGTGTATATATATATTTTGTTAGAACCTTTTGTAAATTTATTATTTAGAAACAACACTTTAAGTTTTAAACCAAAAAGAATACATAAAGGAACTCACCGTTGGATCGGATTCAAATTTTCATCAACGGTTTGATGGGATTGTGAATCCCACAGAGCGGAGATGAAGCAACGTGTAGAGACTTAAGTGGGATTATAGCAACGGAAGGAAAAACACACACACCAGTCCAGTCTGTTTTGTAACAGCTATATTCAAAACACACGTTAATTATTCATCACCTCCTCTCCTCTCTGTGTTTATTGCACTTTTGGCGTGATCAATACACCCTCATCAATTCAACGGTAACTTCATCTTCTTCACCTATATATATCGTTTTCTCTTCCTCTCTAGCTACTCCACGCAGCAACCCCCATCTCTCTCTCTCTCTCTCTGCATCTCTCTAGAGTTTCTGTAATCTGAGCTCCATCCATCCATCCATACATACATATACATATATATATATATAGAAAGGAGCTATTTTTATATAAATAAATTAAAGAGAGCAAAAATGGAGTGTAGAAGAATATCGAATGATGGTTGGCTGGTGATTATGATCCTTACCGTGTTGGTGTCTCCATGCTTATGCGCAGGTTATGTGTTCGTGGTCGGCGGCAAGGACGGTTGGGTTACTAACCCGTCCGAGTCCTACACTTATTGGTCGGGAAGGAACCGGTTTCAAGTTAACGATACACTCCGTAAGTATTTCTGAATTAGTCAAATTTCGCATAAGCTCGAATTCGAATTTGTTAGTGGACATAAACTTAACCATACTTCATAGATGTTCATAATTTCGGAATTTTCAAGATAGTTTTAGTTACCAAATAAATTTCCGATAGACTCTATTTACCGAATTGGTGTTTCCTAGAACTGTCATTTCCTTGGTGTGGTCAAACGTAAATTTGAAACCCTAATAACCTAACGCCACGTGGTTTAATTTCTTTCTTTGTAACGTTTGCATGCAGTTTTCAAGTACCCAAAAGGAAACGACTCCGTTTTGGTCGTGACGAGAGAAAACTACGCCTCCTGCAACGCCGACAACCCGATTAAGTCTCTGTCGGACGGCCACTCTCTCTTCACCTTCGACCGCTCCGGTCCCTTCTTCTTCATCAGCGGAAACCCTAGCAGCTGCAACGCCGGCCAAAAGCTCCTCGTCGTTGTTCTCGCCGTCCGCCCAAAAGCTCCTTCTCCTCCGGTGCAACCACCACCCACCGTAGTTCCGAATCCTCCAGTTCAGCCGCCGACGGCAGCAGTGGCGCCGTCGCAGGCTGGGACGGATATGGATGTTCAGGCACCGGCGCCTGCGCCGAGCTCTGCTGTAGCTGGTTCTGTCGGAGCTGTCAGTTTGGTGTTTAGTGCTGTAATAAGCGTTCTAATGTTTGTTTAGAGAGTTTGAACAAGAACTATGCAACTCTGCGGTGTCTTAGATGAAACCTTGTCGAGACTTAATAATTTCATTTATGTTGGGTACAGTTCATTGTTATTTATTTATTATTATTATATTTGCTGATGATTATATTAACCCGTCTAATGTTTTCAGTTTTATCATTCTTTTGGGCACTTTATTTTTTTTTTGTTTTTAAATTTTATTTAGAGAATTAATATGCAGTCCAATAGTGTCTAAGTGGTATATAATTTATATTTTTTTGACATTTTAAAAGACAATTAATTATTTAGACACGATTGGACTGTGATCAAACCTCCACAATCTAACTGTGTATCATTTTCCTTTATTTTGTTAGATAGCATTATTTGCAAAATTTGTAGAAATAATACCATTGAACCAAATTATATATTTAAAGATAGCTTTTGTAAAAAAAAAAATTATGAGTCAAATAATGAATAATAATTGAGAATTATGACTTGAAATAACATAATTCATCTTTTAAAAAGGAATATAACTATTTCCCATTTCATTTACTAAATAAATATGCTATAAATTCATTATATGGTAATTCTTTTATTTTTTCAGGACTGTTTTAGGAGTTTAATCAAAAGAGCAGTATTCATATCATATTTTTTTCGCACTTAAAATAATGTTCATATCATAGTCCGGTTCCGTTTCACCTAGCCACCCAGCACCGCGACCAAGACCCTTTTCTGTTCAGCTCATCAGCCACCGCTGGAATCAAGCTGCTGTAGTCGACTTCCGTTCAGTCCAGAATCGACGGCGAAGACCAACTTCCTGACCGACATCAACCTCATCTCCACCACACAATCAAAATTCCATTTCATCCTGTGATTTCTACTTGACATCCAGCCTCTAGGCTCCATGTCCAAAAACACTGTTCTCAATCTCCAAGACACTTCTCTATTATTGACCTTTAGACGTTGAACCGGCGGACCGGCAACCCGATCGGTTCACGTTTGACCGAGAGGTTACAGAGGACCGTCTAGACCGGGTTTACTTACATTCTGTTCACCTAATCGAACAGTCTAAGAGCCCGGTTCATAGTCGGACCCGGTCGGACCTTCTATCCGGTCCAGTTTTGATAACACTATCCATAATATATCAGCAAAATCTTAATCTAGCAGTTGTCGACTGGAATTCTGTACACAATACTTCTAGGATTAAATTTCTTTTCAAATATAGATTGAGGACCAAAATTTACTTAGAAACATCTCTGTAGTTTGTAGTTTACGCATTTGGAATTGGATCCTGTGTTCAGAGCAGCTGCCCAGTGGCCAGTCACTCGTCTTCGTTCTTACTATCATACTCTTGAAGAGGGATCGTTCCAGTTTCTCCGGGTACGTTTCTTTGCGTTCTTTCGGTTCAATCAAGATCATTACCTTTCGTTTTTGTTTCCAATTTTCGTATTCTGATAATCTTTTTGCATTTTTCTGATACCAAATTACATAGGACGAGTTTTTCGTAAGAATCTTTCAAGGAATTAATTTTCGGTTAACATTGTCTGTGATTATGTTGAATAGTTCAATTTCCCTCTTTTAATTGAATAGTTGCATCTTCAAGTTATAACCAATTGCAATATTTAGTTAAATTGGTAAAAGAAAGCTTCAAAGTGACTGCACTTTGAGCTCCACACCGCATCAAAACTTGAGTTTGTTAATTCATTAGTTCAGTATGGATTCGTTGTTTGAATTTTTGAAGAGATTGATTGCTGCTCTGACATTCGACTATTAGTCTATCACGACACCAGCAAACCAAGAAAACAAGCTATTTTGATATTCCATGAGGAAACTAATGGTTCTAGACAATTTTATTGCTCCAATATTCGTTTTTTTCCCCCTATGCATCAAAGCCTGCTTCTTCAAAAATCAAGATGGAGCTCACAATTATACGTCCCGATGATTGGCACCTTCATCTCCGCGATGGAGAGATGCTTAGAGCTGTTGCTCCTCACAGGTGACTTCAAATTTTAGATTCTACTGAATAGACTGTTTTCAAGAATGTTATTATTTTCCTTCAGGTTTATAGCTTTATTTTCCTTTTCTGCATTTTTATCTGTAAATTTCTTGTTCCATGGAAACAGTGCAGCTCATTTTGGAAGAGCCATAGTGATGCCAAATCTGAAACCTCCTGTGACTACCACAGCAGCTGCTATCTCCTATCGTGAATCAATCATGAAAGCTCTTCCATTGGATAGCAGCTTCGATCCGCTAATGACTCTGTATTTGACAGACTCCATGAAACGAGATGAGATTAAACTTGCTAGTGAGTCAATCAACATATATCTTTGGTTGAATAATTCTCCATATTTTATCTTTTAATATTCAGTTTGTATAAGCAGAAAAGAGTGGTGTTGTTTATGCTGTAAAACTGTACCCTGCTGGTGCCACAACCAATTCTCAAGATGGTGTTACGGATTTGTTTGGGAAATGCCTTCCTGTTCTTGAAGAAATGGTTGAGCAAACTTTGCCCTTGCTGGTAAATAATCATTACCCTTTTTGAGTTAGTTTAAAATCATGCTATAACTGAATAGTTTAAGAACTTGATATTAGTTTGTCCCATTTAGGGAAGAATCATTAGCCGAACCATATTAGAAGCCAAACTGTTTTTGCTGTTTATGCCACGGCAGTGGTGGAGAAAAAAATCCTTCTTGATGCTGAAATTAACGGAAAAATATTTTCCCAAAAAAATGCGGAGTTCTTTTAGAATTGTTGTTAACATATTTACAAAGGTCTAACACTGGTATAAGAAAAATCAAGGTTGATTAACTTTTTTTTCTTCTGGAAAAGAATATGTTGAAAAAGCTTTGGTGCGTATTATAGGTCCATGGGGAGGTTACAGATACAAATGTGGATGTCTTCGATCGAGAAAAAGTCTTCATAGACACTGTTTTAAAGCCTTTAGTTGAAAGGCTCCCGCAGTTAAAGATAGTTATGGAGCATATCACTACACGAGATGCTGTTGAATTTGTTGAATCTTGCAAAGAAGGTATCCTGTTTTACAAATTTTCACTTTTGTCTCTGCAAATGATCTCATAATATAGTTAGTTGATCTATTCTGGAAATTTACAATGTTATTTTTGTCAAGTAGGATCTGTGGCAGCTACAGTTACTCCCCAACACCTTCTTCTGAATAGAAATTCAATCTTCCAAGGAGGGTTACAGCCCCATAATTACTGCCTTCCCGTACTTAAAAGAGAGATCCACAGTATGTTCTCGTCTTTCACTAAGCTGCTGTCAGTCTATTTTTTCTTCTTCTGATATCTATATTGAATGCCATTCAGGGCAAGCTATTGTGAAAGCAGTGACTAGTGGAAGCAAGAAATTTTTCCTAGGAACAGATAGCGCTCCTCACGAGAGAAGAAATAAGGAGTGTTCATGTGGGTGTGCTGGTATCTACAGTGCACCAATTGCCTTGGCACTCTATGCTAAGGTCTTTGAAGAGGTATTTTCTATAAAATTTCTAAATCTTGGGAATGAATGGTGGTAAAAGTGCTGTTTTCCAGTATATGGCTTTTTGTTTTCATGATACTGTAAATTCATACATACATCTCTTGGAGTTGCATATAATTTTTCTTTTTTAAATTGGACATTCAATTTCCTAAAAATGCAATCTTCATTATTTGAATATAGGCAGGTGCACTAGACAAGTTGGAGGCATTTACAAGCTTCAATGGACCAGATTTTTATGGGCTCCCAAGGAACAAGACGAAAATTACATTGAGGAAGAACCCATGGGTGGTACCAAAATCCTTCTCATTTTCATTTGGAGATATCATTCCAATGTTTGCAGGCAAGAATCTTGAATGGGAGCCGGTTTGAGCTGATTATCGAGATGGAGTTCAATATAGGCATGCTTTTATCAATCAAGGTAAATATCAAATTTAAATCCGCTCAGACCTGTCAATTAGATTGATTTTAATATGGTGGAGTAAACCGATTTCAGGTCGAGCATTATCTCAGCCTCGACATATGCTTCCCAACTTTGGCTGGTGAGTTCTGTTTCTGGGTACAAACATAGTTTGGACCTTTTCGATGTTGTAACAGTAAAACAATTGTCTTTCCCTTCTTGTTGTAGTCGGTTCCAACCGGGAAGTGAAGTTAGTGTTCGGAATTTGATCAGTTCTGGTTATTCTTAATAAAAGGTTACTGATTTCTAACTTTGTCTCGGTTGGGGAAAGATGGATCTCAATTGATGGATAGGTTACTTGATGATGAAGCTTTTTGAGGTTGTAGTTCGAGAACTTCAGGTCTCCCCATATTCAAGAAAACATGGTAATTAATTGCTTGTAGTAGTACTACTTGAGTTCGTGTCACATTTCGATCTCCGTTCGATAAATATATTAGTCTCTGAGCACAGATAGTTGATATACAACTTAAACTTATATTCACTCTATAAGAGTGTACAGCCAGCCTCATTGAAAGCAGTAGGGCTAACTATCCTTAATAACATTCGTAGGACACTAACTGTTACGAGTCAAATGAATAGTTAAAACTCAATAAACTACACTATGAATTTAGGTGGGATTAGAGACGCTATGAATTTAGGTTTTATTTGCTCCGTGGGTAAATCGCAATATATTTCAATGTGAATATCAATAACCACGAATCTATGAGATAATATGGATTTTTTAAATATATATACACATATATGCGAATTGAATACAGGCTGATCTATATAAACCGTGATTATCGATGGTTTAACCCAATCCAAACACACCCAAACTCCGACCTGTTACAACCGCACAACTCTAACCAGTCACCACCGCACAACTCCGACCAGTCACCACTACGACTCCGATCGTCCACCATCTAACTCCAGTCGGCCACCACGAAACTCACCAAAAAGTCGTTGACAACTACCTTCTACGCTGAAGAGCTCTGAATGGGAGCTCTCCGCCCCCAATTGAAGCCACAATAGCTCCAAACGAGTCAGGAAGCTTCGATTGGGAGTCTTCTCGCTCCGATCGGTGCCACATGGGGCTCCATTAGAGCCCGTTGTGGCTACCACCAGAGCCCCGACTGGGAGTTTTGGCTGGAGCTACAAATGGCTCTGACTGGGAGTTTTGGCTGGAGCTACAAATGGCCCCAGACATTTGTTGGTCATGACCATGTTAGCAACTCTTATAGCACTTACAATGGCAAAAACATTTTGAAGAAACATTTGGCTATGCCACATTAGATATGTGTTGTAGAAAAATTAATTTGGCCAAAACACCTTACAATGGCAAAAGCCTTTTTGAACACGTTAGAAACAATTTTGGATCTATATGATTTTTATATGTTATAAATAAATAAATAAATAAATATATATTTGTTCAAATTTATTTTCTAATGAACTAATTATATTATCATATAAACAAATCAATAATTTATTCAACTATTATTTATGAAATATATAAAAAAATATATAATTTAAATTATTAATAATATGGTTAAATGTATTTTTCACACCACATGTTTTACCGAATGTAGCTTTTAGTACTAGATGTTTGGTTTTGTATAATTTTGGTACTAAACGTTTGAAAAAAATGTAGTTTTTGGTACATCTGTTAGGTGACCGTTAGTTTTGGCCGTTAAATGACATGTGCAATTCACGTGACCGAAACTAAACTTTTGAGTTTGTTCAATTTAGTCCCTAAAAAATATTCATAACTTTAGTTTTATTTAATTTAGTCATAAAACTTCAAAATCGAACTCAAATGACCTAGTCAGACCTAGCCTAGACCTAGGTCAAACCTTGGGTCGGGGTCGCCGAACCTAGCCTACCCGGACTCATGGTCGGACCTAGCCGGACATAGCCTAGGGCTGGATCCGACCCTGGGTCCAGATTGGCTAGGTCCAACCTACCCAGTGTCGGACGTAGGCCTAGGCTAGGTCAATAGGGTTCAATTGGTTCAACCGTGTTCGATTTTGAAGTTTTAGGACTAAATTAAACAAAACAAAATTTGGAATATATTTGAGGGACTAAATTGAACATAATCAAAAGTTTATGGTCGGTCACGTGGCTTGCACATGTCATTTAATGGCCAAAACTAACGGATATACAAAAAGCTAAATTTTTCTCAAACGTTTGGTATCGTAAGTATACAAAACCAAACACCCAGTACTAAAAGTCACATTCGTTCAAATATGTGGTGTGAAAAATACTTTTAACCCTATTTTCTGTTGGAAATATTGAGGGTAAATATGTAAATTTACAAAGTCCGAGGACCAAAATGCAATATTCTAAAATTCAATGACCAATTAATCAAATTTCGGTTACTTACAAGTAACTATAAAATCGACACAAAACGAGTACGTATTTTTTATACTGAGGCCCGTGCTAATCACAGTCTCCTTAAGGCAATTTCGCCCCTCCCCACCCTCGGGTTATACAAAGGGATTATACAAGGGGCGATCACCTCCCAGGATTCAACAATGTCATCAAATCATGTTATGCATGCAACACATTCAACCGAACAGAACTCAATACCTGAACTCAAACAAAGAACAGGAAAGCCGACGACAACAGCTAAAAATAACTAGAAAGGTCGAACGACATGAGTCGATAACAACCTAGGAAGAACTCTGCAATTCGTCAACACGAAGAACAGAGGAGGAGAAAATATAACTTGGATTCCAAAAATATCGGATACTCAACCAAAATGAAGAGATCTCATTTTCTTCTACCAAGAAAGTGAAGAGGAAGACTCCTTTATATAGGAGAAGAGAAGGGAGGATGAGAGCTCATCTATTCGATGTGGTACAAAATATTTTTCACAATTCCATTCACTCAAATTTGGAATAAAAATAGTTGGCCTTAATTTAAAAATTGGGCTTAAACCATTAGTCCAAAAACCAGCCCCAAACCAACTTTATTAAAAAAAATAGCAAAAATCCAATATTTTCAATACTAGTCTTTAAATTATTTTTATTTCTCAAATCAAATTTCTAATATATATTTTTTCTAAACGTTAAACTTAGTTTGTTTAGTTCGATTTTCAACTTTTGCGCCGCTCTTAGTTAACATCTATCTAGTAATACGGAGATGAAATACATTCCGACATCGGCATTGTATATATGCCAATAAAAATGCCTTTAGTATTGTTAATTATTATTATTACAGAGCTGCCTCAGACAAATCGAAACATTTCTATTACATCCGTCGGAATGCGTATTAATAATCTCTCTTTCCTGGAAGCCTTGGAATTTTTTCAGCGTGCGTCAAACGCATATTCGCTGGGCCAAACCAAATGCGATAATATTTCATACATCATCTACAATATCGTTCGGGCCCCTTTTTCCGTTCATACTTGAAATAATATTCTTAATTTAGAAAATTGTGGTTGTTAATTTTCTTTAATATTTTATGGAAAGCCATAGATAGAGGAAGATCACATATATGTAAAGTGTCTCTTATCCACTATCCTCATTCATACTCCATAGGGACTGTCGGATGTTGCGTTGCATAGCATTAACTTGATGCCCACATATATAACGAGTCAATTAATTAATCAATTATATAACCAAAGTGTGACTAGCAAGTTAATGGTAATTGCTTGATGACTTAAATAGAAAATACCAAAATTAAAGGTGATAGAGAAAGACTTGTGAGTTTTTTAATCCCATAAGACCATGGCTTAAGATTTTTTTTAATATTTATTCTCCACAAATATTTTAGAGGTTTAATCAAAATAGCAATATTTATAGTATTACTTTATATTTAGAATAATTTCGACTAGTTACATATCAGTCTCTAATTAGTATATTAGTATATGAACATTTTTCAATTTTCAAATAATTAATATTTTTCAACTAGTTATGCTTATTTGGTATTTGATGATGTGTGCTTATATATATTCCTAAATGATAAAGCTAAGTACTGTTTGACTTGGGGAAAAAAGTACTGTTTGACTTAGTGTGATCATCATAAACCCTAAAGTAGTATTTTATTACTTAATCCGTATTGTATAATAATACAGTGTGTGAACTGTGAACAGACAAAAGGTATATATATTACTATTGACACAGTAAAATAAAACATTTATTTATTTGTGATGTGACATGTAGACGTCAGAGTTTAGACCGTGAGTCTAGCTAGAATTCTTTGTTTCATAGTCTTAGACCGAGAATAAAATAGCGACTTGCTAAATTCACGAGTGAATTCTCAAAATAGGGTTGTCTTTTGTTTGTTCTTTTTTTTATAATATACATCTTTAAAAATTAATTCTCGAATTATATTTTTTTTTTTTATGTGTGGTATCCAATATCACCTAAAAGACAATTTTTTTTAATAATCTCATCTTTTTTAATCAAAATTCCTTTTTTTTTTTTTTTTTTTTTGTTGCTTTGCAACCTAAATTTACGTTATGTTTTAAAATGACCAAAAGTGAAATAGAATACCAAAAATAAGAAAAAATTGAAAAATTAAGTAGACTAGATGTAATAGAAATAGAAAGTATAAAAAGAAATACAACTTGTAAAATTTAATTCTAAAAAAAACGTATGAAAATTAAAAAGTAAAATTAAGAATTCATAAGAAATATCATCTGATACAGTTTATTAAGAAAGAATAATTAGTCAATGAAGGTATTGAATACAAAAATGGTAAGCAAAATAGAATCAAATTTTAAATTTATTAATCTATATTTTTTGGCGAATGAAATTGATTCCATTTATTTATCAATTTTATACTAGTTAATTATATGTTTTTTTTAATTACTAGAACTATATGTTTTATTTAGAGTGCATTTACACTTTTATATTTTAATATATATGTACTTTTTCATACATTTAAAAAACTTTTATGATTATTTATTTATATAAACATTTTTATAATTTATCTTTATCACCTAAAACTATAATTCTAATCATCTCTAATATAATACAAATAAGACAAGGACAGTTTTTAAAAAATTAAGGAGATTATTAAATGGAATAAATATAAAACTAAAAGAAATGCAAAGAGAACAGAATATTCAAGGTAAATAATGAAAATTCACATTGGAAAAAAATAAGGCAAATATGCTTATATATTTTATTTCATAAAAAACTATTTGAAATTAAAATTGGATATTTAAAAATCAAGGATTTATGGTCCAATATAATAATTATTCTTTAAATAATAAGAAATAAATAAAAATGATACTAACTAAAATTTATACTTAACTAATTCTAGTATTGGGTTTTTTTGTCTATTATTTTTTATAATCACTAATTTTATATGATTTTATAAATTTTAGACATGTTCTTTAGAATTCATTTAAACTTTTACTTTTATATGTATCTCTGCAATTTTTTTAAATCTCTAAAAGTATTTATTTCTCTTTATATTTTTTATGACCGCGTTTATAATATTTTAGCATCCTGTTTTAAAATAATAGGTTTTCTCAATTATTTATTTTATTAAGGTTTTATATTTATTTCATTTAATCTGCTTAATTTTTTAAATTTTTTCTTATATGGTTTGTATTTATTTCGTTTAAAGTTAATTTGTAATATTGTAGTGTACATTTTAGTATAGAAATGAAAAATAAGATGATTAAAATAATAGTTTTAAGTGATATGTATGTTACATAGAATAGAGAAACCCTAATTTAAAAACTAGTTTAGGAATAATAAGTTTAATAAAAGATTTTTTGGAAACTCACTCGGTATAATGGAATCAGTACTGTTGAAATAACGGCTTCTAGTTAGCTAGACTTAACGAAGTGATAAGTCTTTGTCGTCTTGATTTGTGAGTATGTGGGCATGGGAGACGACAGCAACAAAGTAAAAGGGAAAGCGAAGAACACGACAAAACCCCAAATATTCATACAAAATAGTATCTTGATTTAATTAGTAGTGTTAATTAGGTTTAAATTCTATTCGAATACTAAAAGTACTTTATTTTTAATTAATATTTATAATCAGTACTAATTATTATTAGAGAATAAAACATTTCGGAAAATAAGTTTTATTATATACTAATTAATTTATATTAAAAATATATATTTCAAATATAACTTAAGCTTATAATAAAATATATTTTTTTAAATGCATATACTCTAATACTAACTGGGTGTATAAAAAAATTATTATAGGATTTTGGCACCTAGTAAACCGTTAGAAGAAAAAAGACAAATCTGTATACATCCACACCTGTCGGATTGAGAGCCACGTGTCTTTAGTCTTTCCATTTCAGGATCACTCTAGTCTCCACGAGTCTTTGCGTAAACCCAATCTATTGGAAGCCACGCGCCACCGTTGCCATTATGGCAACTGGCAATAGCTAGCTAGCTAGCTAGTATCGAACTTATTCGAATCGTGCTGCTGCATGCATGCATCGAATCGACGGATTGAATTCTTCCAGGAATTAACTAGGAATCTTCATAATTACTTTCTTGAATTTCCTTAATCGACTGTTTTTATATATGTTGCACTGCACCGACAAGTGCGCTACGTATATGTGAAATATCCTACGTTTCTGCTAGTACCGCCTATTATTATTATTATTATTATTATTATTATTATTATTATTATTATTATTATTATTATTATTATTGTTGTTGTTGTTTCTAATTTAAGTAACACTATATCTTTCAATCACTAAAAAAAAATAAAGTCATTTGTGATGAATTTATTTTTTAGGGACGTATAACTTTATTTGTAAGAGAATTGAGAAAATTCCATAGAAATATAACATTTAATTTTTTTAAGGGGATAATGACTCATAACAAAAAGTTTCGCTAGAAACTTCTGTGAAAAATTCTTTAGAAGATTTTAAGTTTTTTTTAAAAAAATTCTCTCAAAACATAATAAATACTTGATTTTTTTTAATATATAATTTGTAAGAGCTTAATTCTCTTGAAAAAAAAGTTTTCGCAAATTATTAATTTTTTTTTTATCATCGTTGTATAAATCTTAATGTGTATAATCTAACAATTGAGAAATCAACATTACTTAGTGCGGATTTCATTTTAACCTTGGCCTAACTAAAATTATAAGCTAGGATCAAATAGTGAATATTAATTAAAAAATAATAATTTCACAAGAATGACCAAGAACATAGATTGTTCAGTCAGGTTATGAATATTTTTTATTATCCACTGAATCATCCATCCAATTCTAGAACTTCATGCCATATCTCTAGATCCAATTTACCTTTTTTCTGCCTTATTTTACTATTGAGTACATTGTGAATCTTATTTTGTGATTTAGGTACGAAATTTCGATGGTGAGAACTTAGATATGGATGATGATGTTCCGACCTCAATATAAATAAAGTAATATATATATATATATATATATATATATATATATATTCTTGGACTTTCTTTTGAGCTAATTTCTTATATAGCATTTTAAAATAAAATAAATTTAAGAATAACATACAAAATAAAATATTTATAAATATAACATAAAACACAAGTCGGACCTGCGTACGCAGGTCCAACCTGTGTGTGATATCTCACTCTACTGATGGGACGGTGACATGATTAAAAAAAAAAATTCATCTCTAAGACTCCAATCCACGGACGGTCCCACGTCTCTCTCTCCTTGTCTTATTTTCACTCTCTTCCAATGTTTCTCTCTCCCTCTTGTTTTCCACGATGTTGTCAAAATTTTAAAGAAAAACATGTAAAAACGTACAAATTTTTTTTTACAAATAAAATAAAATATCACTTCTTAAAATTTATTATCAAAATAAAGAATTTGTTAAATATTATTAAGATTTCAAATTTATATTTATATATATATATATATATATATATATATATATATATATATATATATATATATATATATATATATATAAATAGTGTTAAATATATTTGGTAACATATGTTTGACAATTTTTTGCTTTTGTTATCGTATAGGTTTTTCTTTATATACTTAGTATAAACGTTTAAACTTTGTATACTTTTGGTATATCCGTTAGTTGGTAGTTAAATTTGGCTGTTAGTTGCGGTTAGTTTTGGCCGTTAAATGACATTTGTAAGTCACGTGACCCATCCTAAACTTTTAATTTTGTTCAACTTAATCCATTTAATACATCTCTAACTTTTAATTTGTTCAATTTAGTCCTAAAATTTCAAAATTGAACCCTTGACCCATGAATACCTAGTTGGACCTAGTCCATGGCTAGGTCCTATCCTGTGTCGGGATCGCCTGGGTCCGACCCTGGGTCCGTGGTTAGATCCGGCTAGGGTCCGACCTAACTTTTTTTAGTTGAACAAAATAAAGTTAGGGATGTATTAGAGGGACTAAATTGAATAAAATAAAAGGTTTAGGGTGGGTCACGTGACTCGAATATGACATTTAACAGTCAAAATTAACGGTCAACTAACAGATGTACAAAAGTATACAAAGTTCAAATGTTTGATACTAAAAGTATTGATACTAAAAGTATACGAAAAAAAAACATAATGTAGCAAAATAAAAAACGGCCAAACATATAGTTAAGAGGGTAAGATGTGTGTGTATAATCCAGGTAATCAAGAATCAAGATTATCTGATTATGCTTTGTATAATCCAGGATACTTAGTCAAGATGTCGATGAGTATGTAGTAATGGTTACTTAGTCAAAGCATGGTTTGCTTGCCATTTTTTTAATTAACAAAATATGCAAAATTGTACAGACAAATATTGCTAAATTGTTAGTTTGGTCTAACCCGAACCCGCCCGAAAAACCTGAAACCCGAGGTCGGGCGGAAATGTTTCTTATATTTTTCCGCCCGAGCCCGAACCCGAGTCTAAAAACCCGAACTTTGGTGGGCGGGAATTATTCTACAAATTTCCCTACCAAACCCGCCCACTCCCACCCCTAACGTTTAGAGTCGTCATACTAAGCCATTCCTTATATATATAAATAAAATTATTTGCTCAATTTCATTATTAATTTTAAGAGTGCTTATTTAATTTAAATTGAAATTCTTTACATGAATTATTTAAATATTATATTTATAACATAATAGTAGAATATATATATATTGCTGGAAATAATATAGAATATTAAAAAAAAAAACAAAACAAAACAAACAAAGCAAAGCAATGAAGAGGAAGGTGGACGTGCATTGCATACGAAGAGAGAGAGTTATTCTTTCTATAATGCCAATGTCTCTCATTATCATCACCGCATGTGATGGATGGGACGTCCAATTTCGCACACAAGACGGACCTGCGTACGCAGGTCCGGTCTGTGTTTTGTGTTACATTTTTGAATATTTAATTTAAGGTGTTATTTTTATATTTATTTTATTTTAAAATACTATTTAAAAAATTAATTCCTTTCTTTTATTATTAAAATAATACATATACTTGGACTTTTCTTTCAATTCATTGTTAATTAGTGCTACTCGTCTTTAAATTTTTTTTTTGTTTTTTTTGTTTTTACTCTATGAGATACAAATTTCAGAAATCATTTAGAAAAGTCTGATTATTGGTGGCAACTTAATTGTTTCGACCAAGTTAATGCGGGCTGTCCGCTGAGTAACTTGTCGATGTCTTCGGGTTAGGTGCGAGCTTGTTTGGGCCAAGTCCGTCTCCTAGGGTCGTGCACGGGCCTTTGGCTTCGTCTTCAAAATCGCACTAAGTCCTTCGGGCTCTCTTGCTGACTGTCCGTCCGTACCTGCAAGAGGAGCATTACCGAGCAACTCCCGTGGAGAGGGGGGGGGGGGTGCTTGGTGCGCTCACTCCGACGATCAACATTAGACAGTTCTAGTGAGAGAAAGTTTAGAGAGAGGTCAGAGCTTTTCTTAATTCTCACCCAAAGTGACTTCCTTAAATGTTTACCCCCAAGGTGGCTATTTATAGGCAACCTTGGACCGTAAGCCGGTTTTGACCCGGTTCAATGTGGAAATGTGAACCGGGATGCAGGGGAGAGCTTTGAGAAGAGGACTCTGACGCGCGTCTCAGGCGGCTGTCACGAGCGGGGCGCGCGCGCCTTGCAACGGGGGGTCCCCGACGTATAGGAGTTAGTTGAAAATCGGGTCTCCTATACATTCGAGACAAAATGGGGGGGTGTGCGCGACACCCCCGGGGTGCTAAGCTTACCCGGAAATTTCGGGTAAGCCTCCCGGGGGTGCCGGGCAAGTTTGCGACTTGCCCGGTTTCCCCGGGTTAGCTCGAAATCGGGTTTTTCGTGGGTTTCGTGCGTGTACGAGGTCCGAATAATTTAAAACCGAGCCCGAATCATGCGTATATCCATCACTTGCCCCCGAGTTAAATAATGACTTGACCTTTATTTAACTCTATTTTAAGATAGGGTGTACGCGTGATTCGGGTCGTCTGCTCACCTTGGGTCTTGACTTACCAAGGGTGGATACGCGCGGCTCAGACGAGCTCCTTGATGGACTTACGCATGATTCAGGCTCGGTTATAATTATTCGGACCTCATACGCGCCCGCAAAACCCAATTTTGAGCTAACCGGGGGAAACCGGGCAAGTCGCGGACTTGCCCGGCACCCCCGGGGGGCTTACCCGGAGTTCCGGGAAAGCCTAGGCCTACCCGGAATTCCGGGTAAGTTTAACACCCGGGGGGTGTCGCGCACACCCCCCATTGCGTCTCGAATGTATAGGAGATCCGATTTTTAACTAACTCCTATGTGTCCGAGACCTATGTTTCAAAGGCGCGCGCGTCCCGCTCGTGACGGCCGCCTGAGACGCACGTCAGAGTCCTTTTCCTAAACCTCTCCCCTGCATCCCGGTTCACATTTCCATATTGAACCGGGTCAAAACCGGTTTACGGTCCAAGGTTGTCTATAAATAGCCACCTTGGGGGTAAACATTTTCAAGTCACTTTGGGTGAGATTTGGAAAAGCTCTGACCTCTCTCTAAAACTCTCTCTCTCTAGAAACCGCCTAATGTTGATCGTCGGAGCGAGCGCACCAAGCACCCCCCTCTCCACGGGGATTGCTTGGTAATGCTCCTCTCGCAGGTGCAGACGGACGGTCTAAAAGAGAGCCCGAAGGACTTACCGCTGTTCTGGAGACGAAACTAAGGCCCGTACACAACCTTAGGTGACGGACTCGGCTCGCACCCAACCCGAAGACATCGACAAGTTACTCAGCGGGCAACCCGCGGTAACCTGGTCGAAACACTTGGCGCCGTCTGCGGATCACCCACAAGACCAAGAGCATGGCAAGCAACGAGCAGCCACCGCCGACTAAGACGAAGAAAAGAGGACCAGGACGTCCAAGGAAAACTCCGGCCCCGGAGTCAAGCATGAGATCTCCTCCGCAGAGAGACCCCCCGTAGAGCCAGGGCGAGGCCTCAGTCGCCTCGTCTATGCCAACAAGAAGCGTACACTCTCGGAGTAACGCGCAAGGGGGCACACAGCAAACCAACGCTCCTCCAGGCTTCGCCCATCAAACCTTCAACACGCAAGAGCAACCATACGGAATGCCAAATGCTGGGGCATACAATCAAGCACCAGGGGCACAGGCTGCGCCAGCAGTCACCCCAGAAATGATGGCGGCACTCGAAAAGCTGCTTCATCTGAGAGAGGCCCTGCGCAACCAAGGATACGGGGCGCCACCGCCCCCTCCCGCGCAACAAGCAAATATGCCCCCGCCACCAAGGCAGGCGCCTCCAGTGAATGCACCTCAGCAGAGAGGCCCTACAATCTCAAAAACCCCGACCTTTCACGGGAATGCACAGCAAGGCAGGCAGTTCCCCCAACAAGGGACAAGACAGGAGCTCTCGCACTCTCAAACACCCTACCAAACAGGGCCATTCAATGAAGGAGCCTGGAGGCAGCCGTCTCAGACATTCCAGGGATATCAAGGTGGATATTCTCAATACAACCCGACGCAGGCGCAATTTCCCCAACAAGGCGCAAGCATGGGACAAGAAGCGTACCTCCCAAATCAAGGTAACCCAGTCACCGGGTTGACGGAGGAGATGCTTGAAAAGCTGATTGAAAAGAAGATAAAGCAAAGGAAAATGAGAGGAATGAACACATTGGTGGACACCACATCCTACCCTTTCACTGACGAGCTGGTGTACAGTCGCGTCCCAGACGCACTGTATAATCTAAGGCCGGAAAAGTACCGAGGCAAGGGAGACCCGATAGAACATGTGCAGCAGCATGAAGCAATGCTTTTGGGGAGGACAGACAATCCTCACCACATAGCCATGACATTCCCCCAAACACTAGGCGGACCAGCTGCACACTGGCTCTTCTCCCTGCCAAAGAAGAGCATAGACTCGTGGCAATCTCTCAAAGAAAAGTTCATCCACCGCTACATGGGAGAACGTTCGATCGTCAAAGGATCAAATGCCTTAGATGATGTCAAGCAGGAGTGGAATGAGTCCCTCGCAAGCTACTACATCCGGTTTAATCAAAACATCTCGGAAATTCAAACGAACATCGCAGAGATAGAAATCATCCATGCCTTTGTCAGAAACCTGGGTAGGCACGGGTACGACTTGGGCCAAAAGCTTTCTACAAGACCGGTAGAAACAATGGAAGAACTCGTGGCAAGGGTAAAAGAGTACATTGATGCTGAACATTACAAGATGACAGCCCGAGACAAGTGGGTTAAACCCGGCAACAAGAAAGATGAGAGTAAGCCAGGCCCCCGAAGCAAAACCAAACCCCCCAACAAAAACAGTGGACTCCGCCTCAGAAGAGAACATTCAACATTGAAGAAGACAAGAATCCAGACGTCAACACCATTGAACTAATCCCTTTGAACGCTCCCCTGAGTGTCATACTGAAAGAAATGAAAGAGCAAAACCTCTGGAAAGAGCCATTCAGTTTCAGAAAGGGCCAGCTAGGGAAAGAGCAAGACAAGTGGTGTGAAAGCCACGAAGTCAACGGCCATGAAACTGACGACTGTAGAAGTCTTAAGTTCCAAATCAATCGAATCATACAAGAAGGCGGACTTAAGCACTACGTCGACCAAGGGGGAAAGATTGAGAAGGTGAAAAGAAAATTCACGCCAAAGGAGAAAGGAAAAGAAAAGACCAATGACAACCCCCCTCCTAAAAAGAGGGGAGTTATCAATGTCATTCATGGTGGTCCAGCTGCAGGAGGACAAGTCTCCAACACAAGAGACGTGTACGCTGCACAGGCAAGCACACTCCCCAAGTATGGGAAAAGAAAGAAACCGGAAGAGGAGGACCCCGTGATAGGATTCTCGAGAAAGGACATGGCTCACATCGTCTACCCGCATGATGACGCGTTGGTAATAACAATGGAAATCAACGGGTTCGATGTAAAAAGAATCCTGGTCGACGGAGGAAGCTCGGCGGACATCCTCCATGTCAATGTCCTTGAACAGCTTGGAATGAAGAGAGAGGACCTCAAGCCGGGAAATTTCCCATTAGTAAGCTTCGCAGGAGCTGCTACGTATCCACTGGGGATGATCACCCTTCCCACTGTGATAGGAGAAGGATGGAAAGCAATGAAAGTCGACATCACTTTCGTGATCTTCGAGAGCCTTGACGCTTACAACGGAATTCTCGGAAGAACAACGATAAACCCCTACGAGATGGTGCCTTCAACGGCACACCAAAAGCTGAAGTACCGCTTAAGGGGAGGAGTTGGTGAAGTCTTGGGCGATCAGACGACAGCACGAAAGTGCTATGTCAACGCCCTAAGATGCAAGAACCGTCTAGACATAGCGGTCATTGAAAGGGGACAATGTTCCAAGTCTGAAGTTGAAATGCGATTTGACGAAATGATGAGCAAAGGAGAAAGACTCCCAGCACCTCAAACCCCAATGCTCCCAAGCATATGGGACATCAAACAAGGGGAGTCGGAATCCATCCAAAGTTACTTCAAGCGATTCGCCATAAACGCAACTTCAAGTTTGGCAGAAAAGTCAGCCGTGATCAATGCCTTTTTCCTGAACATGAACTCACCTACATTCCTCCTATTTGGACGAACACAAGGGTGGAGAACAACCAAATCTATGGCTGACTTAAAAGAGAAGATGGAGACAGCAATCGAGGTCGCAAACGAGCTGGGGTGGTTCATCCCACCTGCAGAACAAGAGGAGGCGCGCGAACACAAGCGTGCAAGACAAGACTTGAACAACAACCACGATGGCGAATATACACCTCTAAACATAGAGGTGGAGGAGTTGTTCAAGACCATCCTGAAGGATGTTCTACCTCCTCCAAGCGAGATCCGGATCGCCTTCCTCGGGAAGAATCCAGAAATGTGGTGCCACTACCACAACAAATGGGGTCACAACACGAATGGGTGCCCCTCTCTTCGCAACAGAATCGAGGAACTGATCAAACAAGGAGCTCTGCGCTCCTACATTGCATGCAGGAAGCCAGCTTTATCAAACCGTCACTAAGGGAATAATCCTTCCCTTATGACATGCACATACTCTATCTTTACTTTTCAAGTACTGAGTAGAACGTTTAGGATGGGAGATCAGTTGACTCCATCCATGCACATCCCTTGTATATAAACAAGAAGACTAATGAAGTTCACTCCTTGCGTAGGAAAAATCACTATATAATGGCAAGCTACCCCGGTCCAAAACCAGGAACAAGCCGCATACATCATCAACAAAGGCCCTAACTCTACACGCAGAAAGGGCAAAAAACAAGAAAAGTCATCAAAAAAAAAAAATATCAAAGTAAGACCAAGCAAAGCTCATGCCTGTATTCAAAACAGAGGGAGCGCGACGCATGCAAGGAGACAAAATAATTTCATCAAAGATGTGAACGTACTAATCTATTCACATCCTTGCCAAAAGTCGGGGGACAAGCGGTTCCTTAGGAATCCTCCCTCGCAAACAAGTGCAAGTGTCGGACGTACTAATCTATCCACACTTCGCCACAATACAAGGATGTGAACGTACTAATCTATTCACATCCTTGCCAAAAGTCGGGGGACAAGCAGTTCCTTAGGAATCCTCCCTCGCAAACAAGTGCAAGTGTCGGACGTACTAATCTATCCACACTTCGCCACAATACAAGGATGTGAACGTACTAATCTATTCACATCCTTGCCAAAAGTCGGGGGACAAGCGGTTCCTTAGGAATCCTCCCTCGCAAACAAGTGCAAGTGTCGGACGTACTAATCTATCCACACTTCGCCACAATACAAGGATGTGAACGTACTAATCTATTCACATCCTTGCCAAAAGTCGGGGGACAAGCGGTTCCTTAGGAATCCTCCCTCGCAAACAAGTGCAAGTGTCGGACGTACTAATCTATCCACACTTCGCCACAATACAAGGATGTGAACGTACTAATCTATTCACATCCTTGCCAAAAGTTGGGGGACAAGCGGTTCCTTAGGAATCCTCCCTCGCAAACAAGTGCAAGTGTCGGACGTACTAATCTATCCACACTTCGCCACAATACAAGGATGTGAACGTACTAATCTATTCACATCCTTGCCAAAAGTCGAGGGACAAGCGGTTCCTTAGGAATCCTCCCTCGCAAACAAATGCAAGTGTCGGACGTACTAATCTATCCACACTTCACCGCAGTACAAGGATGTGGACGTACTAATCTATTCACATCCTTGCAAAAGTCGGGGGACAAGCGGTTCCGTAGGAATCCTCCCTCGCAAACAAATGCAAGTGTCGGACGTACTAATCTATCCACGCTTCGCAAACAAACAACTATATCAAGTATGTGAACCTACTAATCTATTTACATCCTTGTAAAGGAAGACAAGCAGTTCAACATGGATCATCCTCCTTACAAAGCCACAGGTGCCGGTAATACTAATTCATCCGCACCCCGCCACCAACAGAGATGCAATTTCCTAAGGAAAACCATCAGATTAAGGAAATCGACCTGTCAACAGAGCTACACTCTTCCAAAAGAGAACAAGTTATAGAGACAGCAATAAAGGAAGATGCAAAATAATACTAAGTATTAAATATTTCTAACATCTCATGTCAGGCATATATATATAATATAGCAGATCTGAAAAGTAAAGGCATCCAGCCAGCATAAAAAGTCAAGCCCGGGACACACCCCGCCAAAATCTCACCCATGCAAAGGGAGCAACCATATATACACAAGAAAGTCATATAAAACAAAGAAAGATCAACCTGACCCAACGTCAGGAGCACCAGCGCCAAAGGCGTCAGACATAAAAACATCAGGCGCAGGGCTGTTAAAAACACCACGGCGATCGTCACCAACAGGAACGGACACCTGTCCCGTCAAACCACTCGCTCCACACACATCGCCCGCTCGGATCCCCGCAATAGCCCCGATGGCATAGCCAGTATATGGCCCAGTACTCTGGAAAGGAAAATCGGGGGCAAGAGAGTAAATCCTCCTGAAGTAGTCCACAGAGAAAGACTCCATACGATCATCACGTGCCTTCTCAAGAAGTTTGGAGTAGTCAGCTGTAGTAGGAAACTCAATCATCCCAAGCTGATCACCCAGGGCAACATGAGACTCCTTAGTCTCCTTCAGCGCCACAGCATGTGCCTCCTCGTCGACCTTCTCCTGGCGCAGTAAGGCAAACAGCTCCGCCTCCAGCTGAGACGCACAATCTTGACTTCCCTTGAGATCATCGGAAGCTTTGGAAGAAGCATCTGAATGTGCGCGCGCCTTCTCCCTTAACACAATGACATCCTGAGACAAGTGCTCATGACGACCCTGCAGACTCCTCGTCTCATCAACAAGCTCAACAACAAAGGAGGAAAGGTTGGTCATCACGGCATTCACCTACAACAACAACACAAGCACATCGCACACAGAGAAGCCAGACAAACGTGATAGATCCAATATAAAAAGAAAACAACGTACAGGAGCAAAGCGCGCGAGCGACTCCTCAACACACTTCAAAGCAGCCTCAGGGTCCCGGGGGCACGTCTTGCGGTCAGCCGGCGGAACAGACCGCTGAACCACACGCACACCGACAACAGGTGTGCTCAAGGAAACATCCTTGGAAAAGCGAATAGCAGACTGAGAGTAGGGAGTCCACTCGTTCCCGGACACATCCCGATCAAGCCGACACATCAGATCAGACTTGCGAAGAGCTGGAGGACTAGGAACAACTACACATCAAAAGCAAACACATTAGGAGAAGGCAAACTGTACCAATACAACAAGAAGTCAACCACAATCACCTGCCAAGGGAGGCACCTCCACTGAACGCCCGCTCCCCGACCGGGGGACAGGCATGGTCGAATACATTGGCCCCTTCCCTTTGTCGCAGGAAGGAGCAAGAGGCATACCGGCAGACGTCGACCTCCTAGGATCGCTCGGGGAACGGACGTCAGCATCATGCTCTCGGACAGGTGCAACTCCCCCCGCCGTCGGGAATACCAAGCCTGCAGAGACAACCACAAAAAGACCATTAGCATGTTAGCATGGGGAAAAATCTCAACGAAACCTTTAAAAGGCGCAAGTCCCATACCCGGGCCAACAGGATGAGTATCGCCGAGGCCGGGAACAGTCTGAGGAGACCCGCCTGCAACTCCACCCTGTAAACAGGGGCGTCTGTTAAGAAACCAACCTACAAGGAAACAGGAACAAATGTTACGAAACTTCAAAACATACCAACTCCTCCCCCGAAGCACGTACATGAATGCCCGCCCTATTCGCCGTGTGAATCTTCTTCAAAGCAACCTTGTCTGCATCGGAGAACTCCTGAAAACGCGGAACGGGGTCGGAATCCACTATGTGAGAAGTCGTCCAAGTCGTGCCCGCATCCTTTATAAAAAAGTACTGACACTTCCACTTGTTCTGGGAAGTGTCCGACCTTTCGCAGAACCGTGCCTCAGTATTCCACCCCGCCCTGCGCAAGCCAAGGGAGGAGAATCCCTTCTCGGTCATGTGAGGCCAACGCAATGTGAAAGTACACATCCCAGACTCATCTGCCTTGCTCAGGCGATAGAAGGCTCAAAAAAGCACTATCGAGTAATCCCAAAAGTTTAGATGACATTGCACCCGAAAACATGTCCAAGCTCTAAACCCCGGTGGAGTGATAGAGACGGGAGAAATCCTGTAATGTCGACAAAGGCGGACCAGATCCTGACAATAAGGAAACCGCAGCCCTTCTCGAAACTGTGAAAGATAAACAGCCTCGTATTCAGCCGGAGGAACGGTGGGCCGACCAAATTCGACCCCCTTCACGACATCCCAAGGATACGAGACCTCTATGCCGGGACACCAGCCCCGGGCCGAGACATAGAGATCAAACTTGGAACGTGGAAGCTTGTTGGGAAAAAACATTTGGGTCTTCTCCAGTATCACGCGGTCACCCGACGGTCCCAAAAGCACACCGCTTCGAGACCCAGAATCGGAATCCATGGTGCCCTCATCAACCTCCCCATCAATGTTATCCGAAACAGAGTGATGAGACTTACTCATCGCGTGAAGAAGCCGAAACTGTTGCCTACCAGGAACACTCTAAGTATCAGAGACGCGCGCTTGCAAGCCCGTCAACCAAATCCTACAAAAACCATACACAATCCAATCAAAAACCGAGGCAACACATCAACCACATTCATTGAGTCCTTTTCAAGGGCATCCAACCCAACGGACCAACTGTCCGCAAGCAAACAGCTAGGGACCCTCCCGCTCGGGAGTCAAAAATCCCTACGCTCACCAAAGGCCTAGGCCACCTACTAATCAAATTTTCATATATTTGTGCAATTTGACACAGGTATTCAAGCACTCCACAAAGCGATAAGTTCAAGAGCTAAAGAAATCAAAGGCATGCAAAATTGGTTATAATTACCAAAATGCCATCCGACCACATTTCGATCAAATTTTATCCCCAAAACGGCTCAAGGCTCCGGGGGCACGTACAAGCAGCTCAAATGCACTTAAGCAAGCCCATTACATGTCACGGGGAGACTTACCCCTACCCGAACAATTCAAAGAGCATTCGGATCAACTAAGCCACCAATAAGCACAAGCTACCAAGCGATCACCTAAGCTCCGGGGGCATGGCTATCCACTCACAAGTAATCAAGGATTCATTATCATACTCGGGGGCATCATATCAAGTCACTCACATCAAGATACAAATGGTCGAACTTTTTGCTCGAATAAGTCCGATTTTGAACCCCCACGATTCCCCCTCGGTTGACCGAAACCTAAGGACCTCTTCACAAAGGGAGTTCACTATCCATAACTCTATCTATATACATTTAGAGTTTGGCCAAAAACGAATTTTGAAAAATCAAGCCAAAATTTCACTAAGGCATTCCATCGAACACCTATCATGCATCTTATTGAAATTCGAAATGTGCAGCCCTAAAGGTCCAATTAACATCAAGAAAAGGAAGGGGAGGACATTACCGATCAATACCCGACAAGAAGGACTCGAAAACGGGTCGAATTGAACCCGAAATCGACCCGTGAACAGTGCAGCCGCCGCCCGCCCTGCGCCGCCGCTCCCGCCGCCGCCGCCGCCTCGCCGCTGCTGGGCCGCCGTGACCTCGCCGGTGATAGTCCTGGTGGTGGCCGGCCGAAATGGGGTATCACTAGCACCCTAAAGTGAATTCCTAAATCACTACCTTAGCCCCTCCAAAACCCTCTCAACAACCTATTCAAATATTGATAGTTTTATAAACTATCACAAAGGAGGTGGACTACACAACCTAGCAAGCACCATACACCCAAGAGGTACACTCACATCCACCCTCCATTTTTTAAAGTTGTTGACAACTTGGATTTTCACCATCAAATGACTTAGCTAAATTTAACTAAGTCATTTCAAATGGTCTCAACTACTTGAAAACATTATTTTTAAGATTTTTCATGTCAAATCCGTTACATGTGATTTTCCAAACCCGGCATTATTTCGTTTACTAAAACCGTCGTCTCGCCGTCAAGACGGCCGTCTCGGACGACGGGCTCCCGGAAACCATCATATTGCATGAAAAACGTTTTATCAAAACTTTCATGATTTATTATCATTTTGATACAATTAGTCATGGCATGAACGTTCCATATTTATTTGATCATCTTGCAAACCCGAAAAATTTCATGTGCGCTCGCGCCTTACTTCTCCCAAAATCACATTTATCATATTACTCGTAGCCCGTTGTGCTACTAACCCTTTACGCAGTTATCAAGCATGACCATCTCAAAAAACTAAGGCAAATAGCTCGTCTGAGCCGCGCGTATCCACCATGGGTAGGTCGAAACTCAAGGTGAGCAGACGACCCGAATCATGCGTATACCCTATCTTAGAATAGAGTTAAACAAAGGTCAGACCATTATTTAACTCGGGGGCAAGTGATGGACATACGCATGATTCGGGCTCGGTTTTAATTATTCGGACCTCATACGCGCCCGCAAAACCCAATTTTGAGCTAACCGGGGGAAACCGGGCAAGTCGCGGACTTGCCCGGCACCCCCGGGGGGCTTACCCGGAAAATTCCGGGTAAGCCTAGCTTATCCGGAATTTCCGGGTAAGCCTAAGCTTACCCGGAGTTCCGGGAAAACCTAGGCCTACCCGGAATTCCGGGTAAGTTTAACACCCGGGGGGTGTCGCGCACACCCCCCATTGCGTCTCGAATGTATAGGAGATCCGATTTTTAACTAACTCCTATGTGTCCGAGACCTATGTTTCAAAGGCGCGCGCGTCCCGCTCGTGACGGCCGCCTGAGACGCACGTCAGAGTCCTTTTCCTAAACCTCTCCCCTGCATCCCGGTTCACATTTCCATATTGAACCGGGTCAAAACCGGTTTACGGTCCAAGGTTGTCTATAAATAGCCACCTTGGGGGTAAACATTTTCAAGTCACTTTGGGTGAGATTTGGAAAAGCTCTGACCTCTCTCTAAAACTCTCTCTCTCTAGAAACCGCCTAATGTTGATCGTCGGAGCGAGCGCACCAAGCACCCCCCCCCCTCTCCACGGGGATTGCTTGGTAATACTCCTCTCGCAGGTGCAGATGGACGGTCTAAAAGAGAGCCCGAAGGACTTACCGCTGTTCTGGAGACGAAACTAAGGCCCGTACACAACCTTAGGTGACGGACTCGGCTCGCACCCAACCCGAAGACATCGACAAGTTACTCAGCGGGCAACCCGCGGTAACCTGGTCGAAACACTCCTTGCCTTAGTTTTTTGAGATGGTCATGCTTGATAACTGCGCAAAAGGTTAGTAGCACAACGGACTACGAGTAATATGATAAATGTGATTTTGGAAGAAGTAAGGCGTGAGCGCACATGAAATTTTTCGGGTTTGTAAGATGATCAAATAAATATGGAACGTTCATGCCACGACTAATTGTATCAAAATGATAATAAATCATGAAAGTTTTGATAAAACGTTTTTCATGCAATATGATGGTTTTCGGGAGCCCGTCGTCCGAGACGGCCGTCTTGACGGAGAGACGACGGTTTTAGTAAATGAAATAATGCCGGGTTTGGAAAATCACATGTGATGGACTTAAGCAATAATTCTCATGAATATGTGCAATCATGGTTTATGATGTTAACATGAATGTGATGACATGATATAAATGATGTGAGAACATAATCAATAATTGAATCATGAAAATAATCATGTAATAATAAAAAACATGAATCATGCATTTTGAGATGACATAGTGCGCGCTAGATTATGTGCGCATAGCATGTAGTCATGATTGCTAAAAATGAGTCTAGAAAATAGTAAGTGTTGTAATAAGAAGATAACAACGTACTGTCATGCAATTGATCATGCAATGACGGAAATATAAATCATAGCATGAATAAATGATATGACGACAATTAACTCATGTACGTGTAATATGTAAATCATGGATGTGTGCAATGCATGACGATGACGTGTGTATGACGTATGTGTAAAGGATGCATAGTCATGTACTAAAAGACTTAGAAAAAATAGAGACAGGTAAAGGGTTACCCACACACTTATGAGGGAGCGTGTATCACGGACGCGCGGGTCCTAAGCTTGCGAGGTGTGATGCATCCGCCGCGTCGTTGACGAACAGAGTATGTTCGCAACGTATATGTCGAGAGACGAGGCCCTTGTTGATATAGTATTGCCCCCGGAGTAGAGGTGCTTGTAGTGACGTGATAGCGCTAGCCTAATGACTCGTTACCATGGTTGTCGTTATTTGATCTTTGTCGACTGCCGTTGATTGCCGTCATAGGAAAATACTTAGAAAGTATTTCTTGATGGTCGACACTTTGTCATATGTCGACTGCTGCCCTGGTGGAACACTTAGAAAACATCCTTTGATAGTCGACACCTCGTTATATGTCGACTGCTGACATGGTGGAACACTTAGAAAATATTCCTTAATAGTCGACACCTCGTCATAAGTCGACTGCTGACATGGTGGAACACTTAGAAATATTCATTGATAGTCGACACCTCGTCATATGTCGACTGCTGACATGGTGGAACACTTAGAAAATGTTCCTTGATAGTCGACACCTCGTCACATGTCGACTGCTGACATGGTGGAACACTTAGAAAATGTTCCTTGATAGTCGACACCTCGTCACATGTCGACTGCTGACATGGTGGAACACTTAGAAAATGTTCCTTGATTGGCTCTTTCTTTCATGACCATACTACCATCCATATGCGTGCTAGCTGAGTATGCGTGCGCTTGTATGTGCGCGCTTGTATGTGTGCGCTTGTTCCAACACTTAGAATTTTTTCCTTGTCTGTTGCCATGCATGTTGTCACTATAGGCTTGATGTCGACGTAGGGTAGGTGTCGTCATAGTGGTTGATATGTACAGGGGGTTGCCCCCCTCGTGGGGTGTTCGGTATGTGATAAGTAGAGACTAACGAGTCTCGTAGATATGTAGTTGTCTCCCATGTCAATGGTTACTGGGATCTTCCGAAGTAGGGTGTGTTCCATGACTGCTACTTGGTTTTTCCAAAGTTGGGTGCATTCCACGACTGCTACTTGGTTGTTCCAAAGTTGGGTGCATTCCACGACTGCTACTTGGTTGTTCCAAAGTTGGGTGCATTCCACGACTGCTACTTGGTTGTTCCTAAGTTGGGTGCATTCAGCGACAACTACTTGATGTTTCCGAGGTAGGGAGAAGGCCAGAGGTCGGCGAGGCGACGTGTCCTTCCATGGCGTCGGTCAAAGGTCGGCGAGTCGACTGCCTATCCATGTTGCTGCCGCTACCTGGCGTTTTCAAGGTAGAGTGCATTCTGCGACCGCTACTTGGCTTTCCCCAAAGTAAAGTGTGTCTAGCGACCGCTACTTGGTTTTCCCCAAGGTAGAGTGTGTCTAGCGACCGCTACTTTATTTTCCCCAAGGTAGAGTGTGTCTTGGTCACGACTGCTGCTTCGAGATGCGTGGACATGATAGCCGCTCCGAGATACGCGAACATGATAGCCACTTAGTTTATCTGTTAGGTTCTTCGTATGTGAGGTGGTAGATCTCACATTGCCATGTCGACGTGTACGCGCGTGCGATGCTGTGCGCGCAGTGCTGCACCTAGTGTCCGCTGCTACTATACTTAGTTTCTGAGCGAGAGGTGTTACTCCTCCTCTTAGAGCGTCGATGCACGCGCGTTTGGTAGGAGGTGTACGCGCTTCGCAGATGTGCGCGTTTGGTAGGAGGTGTACGCGCTTCACACGGCTCTCCCAAATCTTGTAAACTGATGATCTTAGAATAACAGTGGTACGCCATGACTTGTCGTTGCGTTTCCCACAGACGGCGCCAAGTGTTTCGACCAAGTTAACGCGGGCTGTCCGCTGAGTAACTTGTCGATGTCTTCGGGTTGGGTGCGAGCTTGTTTGGGCCAAGTCCGTCTCCTAGGGTCGTGCACGGGCCTTTGGCTTCGTCTTCAAAATCGCACTAAGTCCTTCGGGCTCTCTTGCTGACTGTCCGTCCGTACCTGCAAGAGGAGCATTACCGAGCAACTCCCGTGGAGAGGGGGGGGGGGGGTGCTTGGTGCGCTCACTCCGACGATCAACATTAGACAGTTCTAGAGAGAGAAAGTTTAGAGAGAGGTCAGAGCTTTTCTTAATTCTCACCCAAAGTGACTTCCTTAAATGTTTACCCCCAAGGTGGCTATTTATAGGCAACCTTGAACCGTAAGCCGGTTTTGACCCGGTTCAATGTGGAAATGTGAACCGGGATGCAGGGGAGAGCTTTGAGAAGAGGACTCTGACGCGCGTCTCAGGCGGCTGTCACGAGCGGGACGCGCGCGCCTTGCAACGGGGGGTCCCCGACGTATAGGAGTTAGTTGAAAATCGGGTCTCCTATACATTCGAGACAAAATGGGGGGTGTGCGCGACACCCCCGGGGTGCTAAGCTTACCCGGAATTCCGGGTAAGCCCCCCGGGGGTGCCGGGCAAGTTTGCGACTTGCCCGGTTTCCCCGGGTTAGCTCGAAATCAGGTTTTTCGTGGGTTTCGTGCGTGTACGAGGTCCGAATAATTTAAAACCGAGCCCGAATCATGCGTATATCCATCATTAATTACCCGACCGAAGACATTGTTAAAAAAAACTATATAATATGGTATAGAATTTCAGCGCTCCATTCTTAATTATATGTCTCACGTTCAACTCTCTTCAAAGTTCTAAATATAAAAATATATTTTTCATCAACATTTTATTTCTTACATGTTGTAATGTTGATTCACTACGAACATAATGATACTAGCTAGACTCTAAATTGCTAATTTTGGGATAATAATATTATTTGGTCTGTCTAGTTAATTGTGTTCCTCTAACCGAGCTTTTGTGTTCAAATGTATATAGAGTTAATTAATATATAGTTTGGTTACTTATTTTTGTCAATGTGATTATTTGGTTCAAACATGTGTTTTTTAGTTAACTACGTTTGCAAATGTGATATTTTGGTCGCATTTTTTTTAAAATGTCCAAATTCTCTTTTATATTCATTATTTATGTTCTTCACCGAGTTCTTCATCACATTTATCAAGTTTTTCATTAAATTAAAAAAAAAAAAATCAAACACAGGGTTAGAATCTAAACTCTTGGTTGGGTTTGAATTTGAACATCGGGTTCAACTCTAAACCCTGACTGGATTCGAATTCGAATCCACCGGCAGTTAAACTCTATGAAAAGAACATAAATTATAGACTCATCCAGAGTCTGACTGTTGGTAAAAATTCATAATAAATCTTGAAAATTGGGAGAGAAAGAGAAAGGTGGTGAAATAATTAATCACATTTTGGATCGTATGTAATTAAACTATCACGTCTAAAAACAAAAAAAATCATTTAATCACATTGGTCAAAAACATATATGTTATTATATGTTGTTGATTAAATTATTAGGTGATCTTTTGTTGAAACATAATAAATAATTATCAATAATCCTGGTTGATGAACTCATCACCAAATTACTACCTCATATCACCAATCATTTTTAAGATAAAATTTTACTTATAGACAATTGCTTTATATATGTTAGCTCAGGGATCTTGGCCCGTTGAGCTTAACTAGGTTAAATGCGGAATTTAACAACCCTCTTTCAAATCAATAACATCTTAAAATTTTTACACAGCTCTTAAAAAATAGATGATTGAAGAGAAGTACGACCAAAACTAGGGCATGCAAACTTTATATCTTCAAAATTTGGTGGGAATGTTACATAGTTCATCTCATTACCAAAAATATAAGAAAGAGACTTCACTTGTAGTCATTCTCAGTACACATTTAGGGTTCCACACTAATTCCAAGCTTCACCTCATGCATTGATCGACTTAATAACTGCATGAGTACCCAGGCATAATTTCAAAGTCCCACAATTCCAGACCAATCTCAAAGTCGTCGACCCACAATGTCGGTTGCGGCAGCTCCGGCTCCGGCTCCTTATAGTACTGATCATCAGTGGCATCTTCCGATCCATTCACCAACTTGTTCAGCCTCTCGATTATCGTTGCACCTCCATCACCATATTCACCAATCTACATACACAAATGTTGAAACATAAACATTAATTAAATTACATTCACCTATCAGTTCGAGCTTTTAGAATAGTTAATCAAGTGTACTATCTAAAATTTCACATCACGTAATGCATGGTGTTTCAGCCCATACATGAATTGGAGTGTCAAAGGATATAAAGATTAAATCAAACATTCTCTTATCAACTCGTACTTTTAGACCGTTCATCGAGTGATTTCTCTAAACTAATTTCACAATAAAGTTAGATATGTTTGCCCTAGCTAATCCAAAGAAAATCTCTAGCAAGGTTTGTTCAGTTGAGTGAAGATCAATTGCATGCGCATTAAATTACCTGGGCATGTATCAAGTGGTGAACGGAGCTTCCATTGACGGAGAAATTGGCATTTACGACTTCGGTCTGCTCCTCGTGGAGGATCCGGACGATATCAGTGAAGATGAATTGGTCGGATACCGCAGTGACAAGTGTAATCTCAAGGGAACAACCTCGGACCCGGACCTCGATCTTAGGTTCCTTGAAGATCTGAAGAGTGTTGGTTCTGCTGTTGCTGCAATTTTGGTGGAGCCTTTTCTTGCTCTTGAGGGTTTCCTTTTTTTCTTTGGCTTCCTTTATTGATGCCTCCAAACATCGTATGTGGTTCATCGCATCATCGATTTGGTCGGGCAACGGTTTCGGTTCCTGCAGCATCAACATGTCTGTATAGATCAGACAAGTTCTTGGAAGCAGCCATAGAGAGATCAACGTTTAATGTTGTTTCACTCTCTAGCGCATCATGGATAAATAAGAGCCAAAAATGTGATTTTTTTTATAGAAAAACTGTCATAATGTATTGATGCCAACTGTTTTAAAACTTCAAAATAATAACTGTAAGCGTAATTCAATCTGTATCTCAACACGAAAAAAATGCTCAAATTTAATCAAATAGATTTTTGGGTTAGAATAACACATGCAACACATTTTGTTGTATGAGAAATAGAAGGTGAGAAATGTTATTTTCTCAAGAAAGAAGTGAAGCGACTTATATATAAGTTATCTGAACATGAAAAAAAAATGTATTTCGATAAACAATTTCACATTTTGTAGTATTATCCTTAAATATTAGGGATGTTAGGATAAAAAAAACCCGAATATTGACAGAAATACGAACAAAAAGATCGAACAACGTAACAAATTGACGCGTAAACAACATGTTGGATGACTAACCTTAGGATCTTGGTTGGGGAGGAGGGAGTTGAGCGTAGAGAAGAGATGCTTCATCTTGTTCCTCCTATTCTTTTCCAAGGTTTTCCTCTCGACCCGAGTCGAAGAAGAAGTTTTCCCTTTATGAGCTTGAAGGCTGCCATGGCAATCCATCTGAGGGAAGGAAGCGAGTTATAACTGCAGAGTGTAAAATGAAAATGAGGAAGAATATAAGTGAAATGGTGTAGAAAATGGTGGAAACTCCATAAGACTTATATAGTACCCTCATCATGGAAAAAGCACAAAATGAGAGCGACATAAAGTTAAATCATGAAGAAGCGTCACTAAAGAGTCGTCGTCAGTGTCAAATCGTGCGTGAGCATTATCGCGTCAGGTTTTCTCTGTTCAATTCATCCATGATCAGCCGCCAAGTTGGAATTAATTATTGATACATTACACTTGGCTTTTTCCCCTATCTTTCCTTTTTTGGGTTCGTATATTGATTTTTTTTGTTTAGGTTTCTTCGGAGTTCTAAAATCATCCATTATGTATTTGTACTTTTTTTTTTTTTTTAAATTGAACTTATGATATTTATGTACTAAAAATGAAGATACACGTAAATAATATTTGTTTTCTATTAAATTCACTTAATTATATTTTTTAAATGTATTTATTATTAAACTTTTCAATAACTATCAATTAACTATTAGCATTTAATTATGAAATGAATTAATTTAGCATTAGGAATGGTGATGTAATAATGTGGCAATATAGTGCATATCTTAAATTTAAGGAATATGATATGCAGAAATATGTGAGCCACACTTTTAAGGATTGCTATGTAATATCGGTGTAACACGTTTTTATACACTTTACATAAAAAAATCATGTATAGTCCACGTTTAAGTAATACTGTGTAATACCATTGTGGATGCTATAAGAGCTCTTTCAAATGTGAGTTTTTAGTTCATCCACATCAACTGTCACGTCAGTACTAACTTATCAAAGTGTAACTACAACAGTAAAATTGGATTTCTCTCCAATAATAGAGACCAAGTTCAACTTCTATATTGGGACCCACATAATTCTATACTCACAATATGAGTTTTTTTTAAGCACTATAGATAAATTAAATATTCAAAATTTAAAAATATGGACATGAACAAACCAGTAAATGGTATTCAAAGTTGGACCAGCCTTACTTAAAGAATTTGGAAAAATATTTTAGTTAATTTTTACATTTTTTCGAATTCCTCAATGTTGGTCAATATTACGTCAAATATTCAGATTCCAACTTTGACTAACGTTTGTGATCATCACAAAAGTTGAAACTCTAGTCTCGACGTAATAGTTCAATTATTTTACCAATTATAATTAAAAAAAATTACGATTCTTTTGGTATTTAAAAAAATTATATAAAAAGTTACGAATGTAATATTTGTATTAGTACCAGGTGTAGTTCCCAAGAGGCACACATGATGATTGATAAGTATAACTATTGATATAATAATATTGATTTACCAAATTAATTGAATGTATCTTATTTCGTCAGCAGATTCACGCAACACACATTAATCTGATACATATTACTAAATCAGCTGTATGTATTAATAATGTATTTTATTAATGATTTCCAATAGACGCAAATTAGATATATATTATACATCATTCTAAAAAAATATTTTTTTTTACAACAATGTATTATAAACAAAATATATTCCTTTCATATAATAATATAATATAATATAATAAGTAAATTAAAAGGAAATATATATGTATTAAAATAATATAATATTTTTTTAGAAAAAAAATTATTCCATATTTATAATATGGAATTTTATACTATTTCAAAATTTAGAACTGAAGATTATGCCACATGTCGAAATATAAAAAAAAAATGAGTATAAAATCTCTGAAACTGATTAGAAGTTAAAATGTAGTAAATTTTGTTCGTGTCATTATTTAACTTATTTAATATTAAAAAACTGATTGATTACGGCTCGTGTCATTATTTAACTTAGTGTAACAGAATTATATATATATTACATCAATAAAAGTATGAATATTCAAAATGTCCTCACAAATAATATCTTTTCAATGTAACTCTTCATTTTCAAAAAATTATACAACACTTGTTCGGAACCTTACCTTTAAACCAATCTGTCTTTCCCAAAATGCAATCCCTTTTTAAATTCCCTCACAGTGTCGGTTGTCCAAATTTTTTTTATTATTATTTTTTCATTCTCACACTGGTTCATCAATCTTCAGAAACTCTCTCTGTGCCTCAACATCATCCAGTTTCAAAATTGACTATTGCTTTCTATGAAATTCCTTATGAAACTTACGTATACAACTGTAAAATTAATAAACAATAAAAAGAATATACTTTTTTTAATATATTAATTTTAAAAACGAATTTTGTAAGTTAATATTATTATATTCTAAATTTTGATATGAGTAGAATTCTATACAATTTGTACATAAATAACTAGTTTTATTTAATAATTTATGGAAATCCATAGATAGAGGAAGATCTCATATGTAAAGTCTCTTATCTTTATGCATTATATTCATTCACACTCCGTGTATAGCCACTGGGTGTTGCCTTGCAGAGCATTAACTTGATTCCTACACACATATATATATTAATTAATTAGATTACGAAAGTATGATTAGCAAGTTATTGGCAATTGCTTGATGACTTAAAGTAGAAAATCAGTACCAAAATTAAAGGTGAATATAAACGTAAGACTACTACTTTAGAATTTAGATTGTTGACGTGTTTATTGGATTGCATTGCATATGCCCCTCGACTAGTTATTTATTAAGTTATGATAATAATTTGCATCTAATTAATAAAAAAAAAGCTTTCCGAATCGAAGTCTAACATATATACCTTCACAAGCGTCTAGTTCGTGGCTAGGTAGTTCAAGTTAATCTGGGGCGGACTTCTATGGCTAAAGAAAAGCCATAATAATAATAAATAAAAATATAAACTATTAGATTAAACAAAAATTAATGGTCAGTAGTAGCGACCTCAAACCCATCTCGCTACGTAATATTTGAGTTTTCTTGATTACGGTCCGACGATTTTTTTCCTATCAAACGTAGTAAACAACTAGCACTTACACTGATCCCGTCAATGTAATTACATAGGTCAGTTACGAATTTGACACGTGCTACTGTATTTGACACGTTCTTTCTCATGTCAAAAAAATTAGCCACCCGTTTATGGGTGAATTCGTCTCAGACTCGTGTCAAACTCCTTTAAACTCAAATTTGACACGATATTACCTGGCAAAAGATCCTAATATTTTGTTGTGTAGCTCCACCAACAGCCTAGTATAGTTAAGAGACGAGTCTGTTAAAGTCAGTTTTACTTGTTACGACCTGGCCCACGCGGGATGATAAGTTGTCGAATGAGTGTGTATAGTCCTAGCCGGGGTGCCGGAATCCGCGGGTGTCGGACTATCTGAGTGTCGGGGTATTGGACTGTCGGACTGTTGAAGGTCCACGAGTCCTTAAAATGGCTAAGTGTTTGAGCGTCTGTATGTGTAGTTGTTCGCATGTTAGGGCGTTGGCGTCCCGAAGTGTTAGCACACTATCCCTTGTTATATCTGTACGCGCGTATGTTGCGGTGTATGTGCGTACGCGCGCCCTGCGGTGTATGCGCGTATGTTCGGTGTATGCGCGTACGCGTGCCTTGTGGAGACGCCTCCTTCCAAACACCTGCACATGGGGAAATATCGAGACCACAGAGAGGGGGGTGGTACTCGATGAACCATCTCCGATGCTTCAACGAGAGCATTTCTAGAGAGATAAAAACTAGAGAGAAGTCAGAGCTCCTAAGCCAATCTCAAAGTGACTTAAAATGAAATGGGCGGCCAAGATAAATATATAGGAACTCTTGGACCCGACCCGGTTTTATTTGGTTCGATCCCGGTTTAAGAGAAAAATGTGAACCGGCATCGTGTTTGATCAAGGTTGGATATCGGAAAACTCGGATTTAGTGTAAAAACACGTTCGAAAAATACGCGCGTCAAGGGCGGCAATCCGGACCACGTCAGATTTGGACAATACGACGTGGTCCGGAATGTTAGATAATCCGGACGAGTCCGGTCCGGACGCGCGTGTTGCTCGTCCGGACCGTTTCAACTCACGGGTTTAGCGTTTTGATCCGTTTTCGTGGATTTGACGTATTCGTGAGGTTCGAAATATAAGTACGAACCTATTACTTTCGTCCCTCTTGTATCTGATGCAATATGTGAACCAAGTGAAACTTGGTATTTTCATAAGATCATCACGAGCTGACCCCGATGAATTTTGAACCTGAATTTTGTTAGTCAAACCATACAACTTGTGGTATTAAAACATTCTTATGCCATGTATATTAAGTGATCCTTATTTAGAAAATCTTAAGTTTGGTCAGAGGGTCTAGTCGATCTCATCCATTGCATTTGTGCCTCTGTGGAGTATGGACTAGCTAGCTAGCACTATTGACTACTTTTTCGGGTTGAATGAATGAGAGAGACAAGTGAGAAGAACATCATTCATGGTCGGTCCTTTCCAGCTTCCACAATTCGCGGTCCCAAATAAGTTTCTTCAAACAACTTTGACTACAGTTTCCATAGTAGTAACCATTTTTACAAATGCTATTACTAAAGTAGCTAGCTGGGCAAGTTTTTAAATAAAACCCTGGCAGGAGAGAGAGAGTCCATGGAATGGATAAGGGTCGTTATTACCTTTTCTTCATAAAAAACAAAAGAAAGTTAAAACAAGATTTATATCATATATTATATACCTTAATTCATCATTAGAAGTTGGACGGACACTTGAACATCTTTTTTTTATGAAATAGAATGTTAAAATATAAATATTAGACTACATCTTTCACTTATCAGTTTAAGATTTGTACCTTACAAATTTAGGATAATTGGTATATATTCAATTTAAAATTTCACATGGTATCAATGTGCATATATTTCCATCTTCGCAGCTCTCCAATTTAATTAAATTTTTAAGTGACGGGCCTTCAAAGTAGTATATATTTATTATATTACGCGTTCACCTATCAAAGTTAAAGTTTTAGAATATTTGATTTAGTGTCGGTTATATATCGCCTAAGAACAATTTTACACTTGGGATGTCCTTCGAACCCTCCTAGCTATGAACCCTAATGTGGCCTAATGCACTATTTTATTAATTAATCCATATTATAAATTCATAAAACAGTGTGAACAGATAATAAAGGTCTTTTATTTGACAATAAAATAAAACATATCTTTATCACTTATCAGTGACGTCACCAAGTGACGCGTGGTCATTTTGTTTAAGAATGACTAAAGTGTTCTTTTTTTCCTTAACATGAAATTTGTGCTAATTTTTTTTTATAAAATTAATATTATATATATATATATTAAATTTTAGAATTGTTGATTTAATTAAGTATTATTATCTAACTTTTTTTTCCAAATTATTATTATCTAACTTAATCGGACCTAAGTCTATTTGTTTAGATGAGGAAATACCAAATTTTATAGAACCGCTAATTTTTTTTTTTTTTTCTGAAATATAGAACCGCTAATTAAGAGTATGTGTAATGTAATGGAGCTAAGCACCTAGCACTGTAGAAATAACGGCTTCTAGATAGCCAGCTAGGCTGAAATGATTTCTGAGTATGTGGCATGGAAATGACAGCAAGAAAGTAAAGTAAAAACCAGGGATAATTATCAAACCGTTACCGGAGGTTTTGTTCCGTGAACAAACCGGTAGTTCATGTCATTTTTTGGACTTTTCTATTCGGTCACGGAGATTTTCCATCTCGGTGCCAAATATAGAAAAAATAAAATTAAAAGGATTAAACATTGTAAAATTCTCTCTCACACCGGACTTGCTATACTACTATCATAGTATCATACTTCTAAAAGATATTATTATTTTATATTATTTATTCATTCACTGCTAACCAATATCACATGTCACATATAAAGAATATCCCCTTCAAAGTTTAACCTTTCACTCGTCGTCATCTTCTACAGTTCCATCCACATTTATTTATTTATTTATTTATTTATATTAATTAGTGCATTTCATGATTTCATCACCTATTTTTTTAATACATTCACCATTCATTTCAAACTATACTTTTACTAATAGTAATTTCAAGTTCTTAGTCCCTTTTACTGTATGTATGTATATGTATTACTAATATATATTAATATTTACATAATTAAATCTAAATATTATGTAAAATATTCCTTGCTTATTATTTATCATACATAATAATTTATTTTATCATATTAAAATAAACTCAATAAAAAATAATTGTTAATATTTATCATATAAAATATTAATATTTTATACCTTTTATTTCTTTATACTTGTATTTTCTATTTTAAAAACTTTGGTAGTTAATTTTCTTACAAGGCACACTATGTTGAGTGTACATGAAAAATATTAAAGGCATTTTTATTAACTTTTTTAGACTTTGAGTTCAAAATATTTTGTCAAATTAATATTTTAATTATATGTTCTAGTGGGACAAAAATGTTTATTGAATCTACTATACATATAAATTAGAGCCACCCAAGCTGTTTTAAAATAATAATGTATTTTTTATAATAAATTGAATTTCTATAGATTATTCACGTGTTCTAGTGACGATATCTAACAAGTAGTATCATCATCGTGATTGTTAAGTGTGTGTCACATATGTACTAACATATTTTGACATATAATTCGATGCACCGGTCGTCAATTTTTCATTAAGTGATAAGATGATTGAGTCATCATATTTCAAATATGTGTCACGTAGGTATAAAATATTTCCAATATAAGATAACAAAAAAAGTTCCAAAACAATTTTAATTAATTTAAAAAAAAATATCTAAGTTTTCCATGACAATTTAAATTTTTATAAATATGCAAAACATAGAATTTTCAAAAAAAAAAAAAATTATCAAAATCTAAAATTCATAAATCTATTTATATAGTATGAATTCAAATTCTATATTATTTTAGCAAGTGTTTTTAAGTGGCTCTTTCTCCATTAGCCATCTAACTCTATGTTATTCTACTATTTTGTCCTTAAACTTGTGAGTGGTCCAAACTGACTTATTTGAAAAATAAAATAAAACTACACCTTATAAAAAAAAAATATACAAAAAATAGTAAAATATAGAAGATTTATTATAAAGATGCAAACGCCATACAACATTTAAATTAAGAGCATGTGAACTACTTAAAAAATGTTACGATATGATAAAAGACTAACACGCTACACCCTTCTTCAATTATGATAAAGTATGATTTCAGGCTCGATCAAACTCATCCGTTTCGCTAGATTTCATCTTATTATCAATTATTAGTGTTATCAATATTATATAGACCTTTTTTGAGATTGTGCTACTCCTAGTAAATAATACAATATATACATATATATATATATATATATATATATATATTTTAAAAAATGTGAAGATGTAGGGTACGCTTTACAGTGACTTGAGCCACCGATAATGATAAAGATGGTCCTAGCCAAGCAGTGTTAGGAGATTCTAATTAACATGTATAATAGATTTAATAGACATTTTTATCAGTCTGTAACAAATGATCAAAATACTAATCTTACAAGGAAAAAATTGAAAAATAATAAGAACTCTAAGTCTGGAAGAAAAAAAATCTATAGTAAAAATACATTTAACATTTATAATATACAGTAATTTTACAGTGTACCATGTAGTGCATAAGAATGAAGTCTCCTGAATAAAATCTTAAAATTTAAAATTAGTAGGAATAATTAACTACAAAAGATAAAATTAAGATAAAAATACAAGCACAAAGAAATTTAATAAATAAAATATTAAAATTTATTCTTTATGGAAAAAAAGGATCAATATTAAAAAAATATTTGTAATTGAATTTATTTTAATACTTGGCAAAAAAAAAAAACTGAATTTATTTTACTATGATAAAATAAATTATTGTATATGATAAATAATATATAAATTAACAAACACTATACATAACATTTAGTTATAATTTTGCAATATAGATTAGTATATATAAATTATATGTGTATATATATACTACAACAAAAATGAAATTACTAGTGTTAATATTATACTTCTAAAATGGATGGTGATGGAAGAGAATCACCGTTCTAACAAAAAAAAAAAAAAAAGTGGACCAGAGTGTTCTTAACTAATGGACTTTTGGGATGATTCTCGTAAGGAAGTTATGTGATTTTGTGAGGAGTGAGTGAGTGCATAAATGATTTGAATAATGTTATCTTATATATAAAGTATGGTACATGATACTGTGTTTAGCCTAATTCGAAGCAAGAAGTTAAACTCTATTCTTATAATTGTTTAATCCTTGTAATTTTATTTTTTCTATTTTTAGCACCGAGATGGAAAATCTCCGTGACCGAATAGAAAAGTCCTCATTTTTTGAACAAATAACATTTTCAAATATTTTTTTAGCGAGTAAATAATTAACTCTGTTTACTTTCTTGATATTTTTTTAATATAATTGATACGTAAACAATATGTGATTATGTAATAGTGAGAAATTAAATCGAGCAAGAAAGTTTTGAATGACGAAATAGATCTTTGAACTTACAATATTGTTCAATTATAACCCTTTAAAAGACTAGAAAGATAAAATAATTAAATAGTAACTTGTTAGATGAATTTTTAATAAACGAACTTGTTAACTAAACAGTGTAAAAATAAGAATTTATAATTTATTAACTGAATTTTAATCACACATGACAAACAGGACTATCACGTACTACTTATAAGTTATAAGTTCAGCTAAATCCTCACAATAGCAACAACTTTGTTGGTGTAAGCAATGCAATGAAAGTATGGAATCGTATCGTGCATGTGTCATTCAAATAAAAAACAAAAAAAAAGTAAACATAGCTAATTTTTTACTTAAAAAAACTTAAATTAGCTATTTATCCGAAAAAAAAAATGTAAATCAGCAATTCATATGACTAACATGAGCTGTCAAATTGATAACTAACCTTAAAAACTAAAAAGGGAAAGTGTATTAACTAGACGACAAATCCATGCACGCCATCATGATTCATGAGTCATGAGAGCGGCATCACTTTCTATAATTTCAGGACCATTTTGAGTCAACACTAGTGGCAGCCACGCGCCACCGTTACCATTATGGTAAGAGGCATGAGCTAGCTAGTATCGCACTTATTCGAATGCATCATACGTGTTGCTCCATCCACGAACGGATCCAATTCTTCCAGAAGTCGAAATCTGATTGTATAGTTGTGGTAAGTAGGATTCCTAGTTGCTTGTCTTTCCTTATTTGTCGATTTATATTGCACCGACCACTATACAGTAGTAGTACCATGTAGGTTTCTATTTTAGGAGTGTCTATTATATATATTCCACACCCTCTTTATATAAATTCGGAAGAAAAGAATAGGAAAACGAACATTTCATTATAATTTCAGTTAACAAATATTAAAACAAATTTAATTTAATTTGTAAAACATTAATAAAATTATACTGTTTTTTAGCCTAGATATTTAGAGCGTAACTTTTTTACATTAAAGTCCACGGATCATATATATTCTTCCCTTATATCATTTTTTATTTTATTGACAAAATATTATAATTTTAGCTTTATTGATCAAATTTTGACAGCAAAACATACATATAAGTCTTAAGTTTGCAGAAAAAAAAAAGTGTCGGTAAAATTTTAAATTTATATTTTAGTTTTATTTTTTTTAAACTAAACTTTTTTTTCTTTGCTGACAAAATGTATTTGTTAGACAATTATATTACATTTACCGACACAAATACAAATTTGGCCGATAAATAATGTATTAACAACTAAATTATATTTCGTTGGTAAATCCTAAAACTTGTTGGATTTGTATTTTTTTCTATTTGGTATTTACCTTTATTAATATATGTATTTTTCCAAAAAAAAAAATCAATTAATCTATTAACATAATATATTGATTACTAATTAACTAAGATGTGAATACATTATTTCACAAACCTCATCTCTAGGAAGGAAACCTATGGAGGAGGAACCAACGTTCCCTGGCGGGGGATCGTTCTCCTCTCTTGCTCAAGTTTCTCCTAGATTTGGTATTTTCCATTAGTTAAAGGCATATACTAAGTTGATCATGGCGTTTCTTGATCCTTCACCATCGGCCATATCTCTTCACCACCGATTCAACCTTCACCTCAACCGCCAGACATCCTTAGCCAATCTCACCAACTCGGGAACCACCTCCTTCATCGAGACCACATGAATACACGATCTACTTACACAGCTCTGGAGTGGCCGGGATCGGACCTCTCGTTGTCGACTACAGCCCACCGGACCTCCCTATCATCCAAGAAAGCACAATGATTTCGTCTGAGTGGTTACAAACTCCGAATCGCCGTGCTTTTTCTATTTGTAGCAGAGCTGTAAAAACTAGGCCTAGCCTTGCAAAGCGGAGATCTATGATGAGGCTACCGGCCGGAATAATCAGGTATGGCCTCTGTGTAAGAATATATATATATATATATATTGATGTTACGTTATATATATATATTCTAATTATATGTGGCCATATAATATTAAGGGACATAAATATATTGAATAATATAATATAATATGTATTATATTATATCAATATATATCTTTATGGTATGATTTAATATCGACCGTTCGTTTGGCTATTCGATGGACGTACCAGATTAATGCTAATATATTAAACGGTCATCTCTCCCTGCCAGTAACGTATGTAGAGATTAAGAGGGTTACTCCATCTAACCATCTCCGCACAAAAAAAGTGGACAAGGGAGAGAAGTGGAACCGTTCTTCTGGGAAAGCAAATTAACTGATCAGAGACTAAGAAGATCAATGGAACCGAAGCATATTCCAGGTATGTTATTCCGCACTATACTTCAACCCTCATAGAGCATGATTAAGATCCGGGCAATCATAGATTTCAAACTTACATGTGGTATCAGATTCTGAGTTGTTGATCATACTTTATGTTGGGATTATCGATCATGATGGTTTAGGGTTTGACTTGGTAATCGCCTAATCGGTTTAATTCGTACGACTTGCACTTACCGTTGTCTAATTCCATCGGAATTGTTATCGCTGGAGACTTCCGTGTTTTGAACTGTTTAATTATTATCGTGAATTGAATCATACCGGTCGGTGCCTTTGCCAATTACGAAGTTTTCAAACCTAAGCCAATTTCTCACTCATGTTGTCATATGGATTAGATTAGAATTGGATTAGATTTGCTTTTGCTTGCCACATGTATAGGGTTAGGAATTAGGAACCATGCCTCTCACGCATGTATTAGTGGAATTAATGGGGTTTTTACTATTCAATAAGGAATTGAATCCTCCACTGTGTATATATATATATCCGCTGTGTGTATACATGCATATGATGAATGATGGCATGAATGATTTTGCCGTTGTTTTGAATTGCAATTACGTTATTTGCAAATCCTAAGAACAACATGAACATGTATAGTAAGTGAATTGTTGTTGCCAAAGTGACCAATCTAGAATGTTTGCATGTTTCGTACTTAACGTATAATCATTTATCCACTGTGATGAAATGGCTATTACTGTTTACAAGTGGATAAATTGACATTTACAGGTTATTAGAATTTTAGGATTCTGCCCAAATGTGAACCGCTTTCTATAACGGTAAACATGATGGGATAATTAAGATCTTTGGTTCTATATATTTGTATATCCAAATATAACTTGTATATTTAACCGAAGATTTTCTTTAATTGTCCAATAATGTTATGGAATTGAATTAAGATTCGTGTATTGTAGTCGTTGCCCAAATGTCGGTTATAATATACTTTGAAGATTTCCAAATAATGATAAGAAATTTAATTAAGATTAGTGTATTATAGTTGTTGCCCAAATGTCGATTATAATATACTCTGATGGTTTCCTATCTGAATCTATTATTTACTAAATGAGCATTTATGTATCAATTGCAGTCTTTTCACTTAATTCGCAAGCTGCCTCTGTTGTCGGGTTCAATGGGTTAAACTTTTCTGAATGGTCCGAACAAGTCATGTTCCACTTAGGTGTTTTGGATCTTGACTTAGCACTACTGGAAGAAAAACTCGTTGATCTTACGGATGAAAGCAGTGATGATGAAAAGTGGACCCATAAAGCCCGGGCACGATCTAACAGGTTAGCTCTTTCGTTCATGCGAATGACAATTGCTAACAACATTAAGACCACTCTTCAACAGATTGAAAATACTAAGGAATACATTAAATATGTGGAAGATAGATTCCGTTCTGCAGACAAGTCACTCGCAGGAACACTTATGGCAGAACTCACAACCATGAAGCATACTGGTGTGAGGAGTATGCATGATAATGTTCTTGAGATGACTAATATTGCAGCAAGACTTAAGTCACTGGGGATAGACGTGAATGATTCCTTCTTGGTTTAGTTCATTTTGAATTCGTTACCTCCTGAATATGGACCTTTCTAAATCAATTATAACACACTTAAGGATAAGTGAAATATCTGTGAATTGTCCAGTATGCTTATTCAGGAGGAAGCGAGATTAAGAAAACAAGAAAAACATTTTGTCAACCTCGTGGAAAAGAAAGCTGGTAAAGGACTGAGTGCATGGGCCAACAAATCTAAGAAAGGGAATGATCCTGAGCACGTCCCTCAGGAGAAAAAAAGGGAACTAGGTGTTAATAAGCGTCTCTTTTGTGGAAAGCCAGGACACTTTAAGAAAGATTGCCTGAAACGCAAGGCTTGGTTCGAAAAGAAAGGTAACAATAAAGTTTTTGTTTGTTTCGAATCAAACTTGATTGAGGTTCCCAATAACACTTGGTGGCTTGATTCTGGTGCTACAACTCATGTGTCCAATACAATGCAGGGATTCGTTTCAATCCGGACCATAAACGCAAATGAAGAGTTTTTGTTCATGAGAAATCGAATGAAAGCTCCCGTTGAAGGCATTGGGACTTACAGATTGATTCTAGATTCTGGCTACTGCATGTATCTGTTTCAAACTCTTTATGTACCTTCAGTATCGATGAATTTGATTTCCGTTTCAAAACTGGATGGTTTAGGATTTTCTTTAAAGTTTGGACAATGATGTTTCACTTTGTTGAAAAACAATGTTATGGTCGGTTCTGGTGTTCTTTCTGATGAATTGTATAAACTGAAACTTGATGATGCCTTTTCTGAATCCTTACTTACTGTTGTTTATTGTGACACTGGGATTAAGCGTAGCCGAGAGGATGAAAATTCTTCTTTCTTGTGGCATAAATGTTTAGGTCATATTTCTAAAAAAGATTGGAAAGAATGGTAAAGAATGAGATTCTTCCAAATTTGGATTTTACTGACTTTCAAGTAGGTTTAGATTGCATAAAAGGAAAGCAAACTAAACATAATAAGAAGGATAAAGCCACGAGAAGTTGCCAGCTTCTTGAACTTATACATACAGATATGTGGACCTTTTGATGTTCCTTCCTTTGGAGGAGAAAATTATTTTATCACTTTTATTGATGATTTTTCACGTTATGGTTATATCTATTTGCTTAATGAAAAATCTCAAGCAGTTGACACCCTTGAGGTGTATGTCAATGAAGTCGAAAGGCAATTAGATAGAAAAGTAAAAGTGGTAAGGTCTGATAGAGGTGGTGAATATTATGGTAGACATACCGAAACATGGCAATGTCCTGGTCCTTTTGCGAAATTCCTCGAGAAACGTGGCATTTGTGCACAGTATACAATGCCGGTACACCTCAACAAAATGGTGTTACAGAAAGGCGTAATCGGACTTTAATTGATATGGTTAGGAGTATGATCAGTAACTCTTATTTGCCCAAATCATTGTTGATGTATGCATTAATGACTGCCGTCTACTTACTGAATAGGGTTCCTAGTAAGTCAGTTCCTAAAACTCATTTTGAGTTATGGACTGTAAGGAAACCCAGTTTAAGGCATCTTCATGTTTGGGGTTGCCCGGCAAAAGTACGTATTTATAAACCGCATGAAAGAAAGTTGGATTCTCGAACTGTTAGTGGTTACTTTATTGGTTACCCAGAGAAGTCCAAAGGGTATAGATTTTACTGTCCTAATCACAGTTCGAGAATTGTAGAAACCGGTAATGCAAGATTCCTTGAGAATGATGAGATTAGTGGGAGTATCGAAAGAACAACAGTTGAACAAAATATTGACATCCCTCTGTCTGTAAGTATTCCACAAAATATTGTTCCTACTGTTGAACAACAGTTTGACAATAATGAACAATATATAAATGAAGAGATAGTCCAAGAAGAAGCTAATCCTCATCCATCTCAAATAAATGTTCCACAAGAAATCCATGATGAAGTTGATTCTCAGCCAGCTAATATAAATGAACCACAAGAAGTGCCATTAAGAAGATCTCAAAGAGAAAGGATGTCGGCTATTTCGAATGATTATGTGGTTTATTTGCAAGAATCAGATTTTGCCATTGGAATTAATAAAGATCCTTTTTTTTTTTTTTTTCACAAGCCATGGAAAGTAGTGAGTCAGGTAAATTGAATGATGCCATGAATGAAGAATTAAAGTCAATGGAGTATAACAAAGTTTGGGATCTCGTTTAGTTACCAAATGGATGTAAGCAGGTCGGGTGTAAATGAGTCTTTAAGACCAAACTTGACAAGAATGAAAACATCGAGCGATATAAAGCTCGATTGGTCGCTAAACGTTATACCCAGAAAGATGACATTGATTATAAATAGACATTTTCACCTGTCTCAAGGAAATACTCTTTAAGGATAATCTTGGCTTTGGTGGCTTAGTATGATTTAGAGTTACACCAAATGGACGTGAAAACATTCTTTCTTAATGGAGATCTTGAGGATGAAGTATATATGGACCAGCCTGAAGGTTTCTCAACTGATGATAAAGGTCACATGGTATGTAAGCTTAAGAAGTCAATATACGGACTGAAGCAAACTTCCCGCCAATGGTACATCAAGTTTAATGATACCATAACTTCTTTCGGTTTTAAAGAAAACACCGTTGACAGGTGCATATACTGAAAGATCAGTGGGACTAAGTTTATATTTTTAGTTCTGTATGTTTATGATATTTTACTTGCTGCTAATGATTTTGGTATATTGCATGAGACCAAAAGATTTCTTTCTAAGAATTTTGAAATGAAAGATATGGGAGAGGCATCCTATGTGATTGGACTTGAAATTTTTCGTGATAGATCACAAGGACTGTTAGGATTGTCTCAGAAAGATTATGCAGAATGGGTACTATAAAAATTTGGGATGCATAAATGTTCTACCGGAATTGTACCAGTGCAGAAAGGAGATAAGTTTAGTCTCATGCAATGCACAAAGAATGATGTGGAACGTAAAGAAATGGAATCTATTCCTTATGCCGCTGTTGTTGGTAGTCTAATGTATTTACAGACATGCACAAGGCCAGATCTCAGCTTTGCAGTTGGGATGTTAGTAAGATATTTAAGCAATCCCGACATGGATCATTGGAAAGCTGCAAAGAAAGTACTTAGGTACGTACAAGGCACAAATGATTACATGCTCATGTACAAGAAGACCGACCAATTGGAAGTAATTGGTTATTCAGATTTTGCTGGTTGCAAAGACAGTAGAAAATCCACTTTTGGCTACATGTTTCTTTTAGCTAATGGGGCCATATCATGGAAAGTTTGAAGGAGTCTGTTCTTGCTGCATCCACAATGGAAGCAGAGTTTGTGGCGTGCTTTGAAGCCACTATTCATGCATTATAGCTGCGGAACTTTATTTTAGGGCTTGAGGTTGTCGACACCATTAGTAAGCCGCTGAAAATTTATTGTGATAATTTCGTCGCAGTTTTCTTCTCTAAAAACGACAGATACTCGAAGGTGCCAAACATATGGATATAAAGTATATGACCGTTAACGAAGAAGTTCAGAAGTATAAAGTGTCCATTCACCATATAAGCACTGAGCTAATGATCGCAGATCCTTTGACGAAATGATTACAACCAAAGACATTTAGGGAGCATGTCACTAGAATGAGTCTTGGTTATAAGGATGAATGAAATTTATGATGGTACTTAGGACACTCTGAGCTGAAACATATGCTTATGACTTATGTTTTATTTTCTTGTTTATCAAGACAGTATATACGTGATGCTCTACGTAACAAGAAAATATTATTTCAAAGCATTAGGTGGACCTTGATGTGTTTATATTGATGTGTATATACTTACTTTCAATAAGATGTGACTGTCGCAGTATACGGAAGGGAGTATGTTGCTTAAATAAGTGTATGACCACCATAACCGCATTTACAGATTATTGAGTGTAATGGATTATGATGAACGGGAAGATTAAATCTTTACGCGCGCCTTATGTTTTTCATAAGATTAGATCTTTACGCGCGGCTTATTTTTCCGTGGGCTAAATTAGGACTAAGTGGGAGAATGTAAGAATATATATATATATATATGTTACGTTATGAAAAATATAAGTAGCGCGTAAAGATCTATTCTTTCCGTGCATCATAATCACTTACACTCTGTTCTAACTTCTGTAGTCAGGTGCTCCACCTCTCGGCCCGGTAACCGCGCGGACCAGTAAGCGATGATGCTCTAGCCTTTACCGCGCTATCCAAGCTCGATTCTGCTGCCTCTGTCCTCTCAATAATTAAAACCAATTCAAGATGCATCAAAAATCCGCACAAAAACCGCATTAATCGGAAGATGCTCTATGTCCGATCGTGCGGCCGTTGTTCAATTTCTAGCCAAGCACCAAGCCCAGTCGTGTGGTACCGCACGGGTATCGGTACTCTCCGTCCAACCCCTTTGATTGTCTCGCAACCACCGCCTTTTTCCTTCATGATGCCGCTCGCCACCACCGCTTTCGTCATGGACTCCTTTACCGCCGCCAACCATCCTCATGCGTTATCTTCCTATGCTGCACATTCTTTCTTCAAGCTTACCCTACCCCCGTGGACTATTCATCAATTAATGGGCCTGGCCCATTTTTTTTTATCATTGTTGAGTACAATTGGGCCCCAATTGGCTAAGATGGAGATTGGATTCATTACTAGGTTTTTTTTTTTTTTTTTTTTTTTTTTTTTTCTCAGAAAACTGTAAAAAAAAAAAAATTAGAACTCACTTGGCCGGGTTGGGGCAACCAGCCAAATATGTTTTTCTTTTCTTTTTTTTTTTTTTTCTGTTTTTTTTTCTGTTTTTTTTTTGTTTTTTTTAATAGAAGTTGTAAAAATTAACGGTTTTGTAATTTTTTTTCTAAAAACATGTCATATTGGACATGGTGAACCCTAGAGGGCAAATTGACAGACATTTGTCGTTTACCAGTTTTCGTAAAAAAATTACAAAACTATTAATTTTTACAACTTCTAATAAAGAAAAAACGAAAAAAAAAGAAAAACATATTGGGCCGGGTTCCCCCAACCCGGCCAGCCCTATATTTTAATTAATTTTTTTTCTAGCATATATTGGTATTTGGTTGTCCATGTAGCCCTATTTTGGTAAAAAAACTCTGGAGTTGCCACACAAAACTTGCGCCATCATTATCATCCTTAGTGTTTTTCCTTGTGTCGAGGCGACAGACCAACAGGAAGGACACCAAGTCTCTTCAACTGGGTCGTTAACCTTCGGACCATCATGCTTGATTGGTCTAAGCATAGGGATAATTATATTGATAATGATTGTGTTTATCGTGTTAAACTTAGATATATATCACCGTCAACATTACCATGATCCACAAAGCCCACAGACGCTCCTAAATTGTTCCATACTTAACAAACATGCATCTTAATCAAACAAGCAACTATTGTTCTTGATCATTCAATACTTTTGAGCAATTCAAGTGTCCTAATTTAATCATTAGTAGTATAATGTATTACCTCTTAGAAGCACCTGGACCAATAAGACATACTCAAGCACATGTATATCTATCGATTTGATCAAATTCCAGGCAACATTGACTGGAAAACACATAAATACAGTACACACATACAGTTTTTGTAAAAGAAAAACGTAACTTAAGGTTTTACCTGAAAGAAACTTCAATAAAGCTGATCCCACAAATCTTCTAGGTTTAACTGCAACTTCAGGATTTGCTGCTTTAATAAACAGTATGCAGCTTAACATGAATTACATTTCTCTTGTTTGCACTTACAATCCAATGACCAATGAATCACTATCATATAATTTGAAAAGTATAGGCCCCAAGTTCTCATATTCAAAAAATTTATCTGGTTTTAATTAAAATAAGTTTATATACAATATAGTTGTTTATTCCATAGTATATAACATCTATAGTTTTATAAATCATATTCTAAGCAATTGCTTAAGCATTATAAACCTCAATTGAGTAAATATGCAATGAAATATGGTGCGTAATACACCAGAAAGTATAGTAAACTTACATTCTTAGTGAATATAAGGTGAACCTCAAATGAAACTGATTCAGTAATTTTTGAAGCAATTATCAACATTGAATTTAAAAAACACCACTTACAATAATTTTGTTAATTATTTGAAAGTACGGCATACAATAGATGCCTAGACATAACTGACTAACTCAACTATGTTCTACGCAATGGTTTAAGAGTGTCTAAAATTTGTCAAATTGTAAAACAATATGTTATTAGTAGAATAATTTATAGCCGTTTAAATTAATAAGATGATATGTGATGACACATGAATCCACTAACTATGATAAGTGTTTTGGGAGATATCAACGGAAATCATTGAGTTTTTTATACTTGGAGGCGGTGGCAGAGGCAGGAATTTCAAAATGAGGGTTCACTAACCTTTACTTAAATTTTTCTTACCAAGTCGTAACTAAAATACATATAATTAAGTAGTATACATATCAATGTATTACTATTAAAAAAAAAACACAAATGTTAAATCTAATATATGGTTCACGATTTTTGGTATAATGTTATATCTAATTGGTGTTTTGAAGTAGAGATGTGAATTGTACTATTAAAAGAGAATACAATATTGCCATGAGGGAAAATAATCATATAGAGAGTTCTATTTGAAGGAAGATGAGGAAAAAGAAGAGAGAAGGAAGATTGAAATGATACGGTGGAAGATTGAAAGTAGAAAGAAGATAAAAAAAGAAAGATAATTTAATGAAATAAGTAAACAAGCTCACATATTATTATAGTAAAAATTGAACAATAATGAGGGACATAGAGTCCCTTTTTCTCAGGGATAGCTCCGCCCTTGCTTGGAGGAGATTCATGTAAAGAACATGGAGACAATTCATCGAACACCGTGTGCATTTCATCAAGTAGAAAGAGAGAATAATAAATCAAGAATGTATACGGCCATCAAATAGAACATCCACGCTGATTTTGGAATGAAGTAGAAAAATATAATTGAGAGACCTCAATTTAGACCTAATTAAAGTGAGAACGGAAGGGTACCTATGTTATTTGGTAACTAATTATCCAGTGGCTTCGAGTTCAGCAATCGTTGGAAGGGTTCAATGTGGCTGGACCTGGATGTCACTGTCTGATTTGGTCCGGCAGTCGGCACTCCCAAAATTATAATGAGCATGAAGCCGTAAGCAAACGTGAAAATTGTGAGGATCTAACATGAGGGAACCATTTACGATGATTGGAGAAAATAAAATAATTGATTGGAAAGGAGACACTGAAGGGAGAAACGTAAGGAACCATTTGAATAGAGAGTAGATGAAAATGGAGAGTGGCGGTTAACGGGTGAAGTGGTGACTGATGAAGAGTACCAACTGCTGACGGTGATGTTGTGAAGGAGGAAGGTGAAACGCGACGCCGCTCTTATCAAAACATTGTCAATTTATTTTCTACAATAATCAGAATTTACAAATTTTATTAATTACACAAGTATGTATGAAAAAAAAAATTAAACTTTAAAAAACTGTACCATTGAATATCATTTGCGACTTTCACCAAAATTTTGATCAACCTTGTGATCGTCATTTGTGTATTTATATTCGAATTATAAGTCTTACTGACAAAGTAACCGGTAATTTATATTCCACTCAATCAAAACACCCAGTTAATTAGGTTATCAAATTAGGAACCTCAAATCTGCAACCACAAAGGAGGATACAATATATATATTAGAACTACTCTGAAGAATATTGTGTGTTATTCCACAAATATAGATCCGAATTACTCTCCAGTAGTAGTTTTCTTTGGAAAATACTACACGGACTAAAAATAGAAATGAATGTCAACCAGACATTTTTAAGCATCGATAATATAATAACTTACATTGTATTATTTATCATAACTCGCATTGATTGCGAATAAGAATAAGTGCAAACAAGAGCTCTCGAAGAAATAAAAACAATTCTGACGCTAATAAATATGACTCTTCATGTATTTCTATTTATCGTCTTGGTTTCTTGTACCCTAGCAAACGCAAATCCTTTTGATATCACAAAGTACGGTGCAAAAGGTGATGGGAAAACAGATTCCACTCAGGTAATGCAAAAATCTTCAGTATGCTACTATAAGATGGATTTCAGTTCTTATTCTTATATTAATGCATCTAACTAGCGTAATTAAAACACAATAATCTCCTAGATGGAAGAAAGAAAGAAAAAGAAAACATTATTCTCGATGTAAATCTAAGTAATTTCTTTTGTATTCGTAAAGGCACTAACTACCGCATGGAAGGAGGCATGCGCATGTGCAAGTCCAAGTACAATCTTAATTCCTAAAGGAGATTTTGCACTGGGGATGATTACACTTGAAGGACCTTGTAAGAGTAGCATAGGAATTCAACTTCAAGGCAACTTAAAGGCTCCAGCTAATCCAAGCCAGATTAAAGGTGAAGGGTGGATCACGTTAAATAAAATTGACTTGCTAACTATTTCTGGAGGAGGAGTATTTGACGGCCAAGGGAAATCATCTTGGGTGAAAAACGATTGCCATAAGAATGGACCTATATGCAAGACTCTTTCAATGGTAAGAATGCAGAATTTTTACTTTGCAGAAGGAATACGAAATACACTTTGTATCTAATCACAACAACCTTAGCTACACAAAGTATCAACCTTAACTTACACCCATGTAGTTAGTTTTTATCTAAGGAAGGTGCAAACACATGACTGATATTGTTTCTTATATTGGTTGATGAATGGACAGAACTTGAGGCTTAATGGTGTCACGAACAGCATATTACGAGATGTAACAACCATGGATAGCAAGAATTTCCATGTCAATGTTATAGGATGCAATAATTTGACATTTGATGGATTCAAGGTTTCAGCAGCAGAAACCTCTGTTAACACGGACGGGATCCACATAGGTGATTCTGATGGAGTGAAAATCATTAATACAGAAATCAAGACAGGGGACGACTGCATCTCGATAGGGGATGGGAGTAAGAATATTAACATCACGAATATTACTTGTGGCCCGGGCCACGGGATTAGCATCGGCAGTCTAGGAAAGTACAAAAATGAGGACCCTGTTATTGGTATTTTTGTGAAGAACTGCACAATCACAGGTTCGCAAAATGGTGTTCGAATCAAGAGTTGGCCCAAATCTGAACCCGGAGAAGCTAGCGACATACATTTTGAGGACATAACAATGAACGGTGTTGGGACACCGGTACTTATTGATCAAGGATACTGCCCTTACGGCAAATGCGCTGCGGAGGTAATTTTGAAAGATAAGAACTTCTTTTCTTTCTCTATAAAATATTTACATGAAAATGTGGATTTTCTTTATACATATAAATATAAAAAAATTTCCTTATATTTGCTTTATTTTCTGTTTAGGCACCATCAAATGTTAAGTTAAGCAAAATTAGCTTCAAGAATATCAAGGGAACATCTTCAACTCAAGAAGCAGTTAAGTTAGTTTGTAGCAAGAAATTTCCTTGTGCCGGGGTTGATCTCACAGACATCGATCTCACATACAGTGGAAAGGAAGGACCTGCAACTTCAATTTGTGAGAACGTGAAACCAACCATCAAAGGAAAGCAGAATCCACCCATATGCACCGGTGGTCCAGCAAAACCTGCTTAAAATTTAGATAACTATTGTCTCTTATGTATGTTAAACTACTTTAATTTTAGATTAATAACACGCTTTTGGAATCACTAACAAAAAAAAATGTATATTTAGACACTTAAATAAAGCAAGAAACTTTAAGGGTCTAAGTTATTATTTCAATATATATATAGGACAACTGCATATTTAGACTCTGATTCTCATTATAACTTTAGAACCAATCAAGTGACCACGATACTTCCTAAGGATTCAGGTTTTCGGTTTCGGGAAAGTTGGCCATTCTGGAAAGGCAGCCACATGCCCACATGTGAACACCCTTATTCTTTCAAAAATTAAAATATAAATAAGTAATATGATCTTAATAGCAGAACCATGTAATGTAGCAAAAAATATTAACAAAGTTGAACTACAATGCGCATTAACTAAAACCCTAAATATATTGATTAAGGTTGTAATTAACTTATTGAGAAAGAAAATTGAGTTTGTTCATAAGATAGACTGGTTACTCAATCATTTTATTGTAATACTCACCGCCTAATTACAGAAGAAAGGGTGTGAGAATTCTTGATTGTATAAAAGACATGTACAACAAGAAAGAATTATTTTAGGCAACAAGTAAAAGGTATAAAACATACAAAAAACAAGGCTACTGTGCAAGGATTTGCATAGCAATGAAATCACAATGTCAACATGCATGGCATATAACCAAATGCATTTCTCGAGTCGAAATGTTTCTCAACTACCACAAGTGTACCACCCTCTATGTAATTAACATGCATATGAGAATCAGAAAATGTTATTGTAATACTCACCTCCTGATTACAGAAGAAGGGGTGTGAGAATTCTTGATTTGTATAAAAACTATAAACAACAAGAAAAAATTATTTTAGGCAACAAGTAGAAGGCATAAACATACAAAAGGCAGGACTGCTGTGTCATCAATATTAATTTGCTTTGTGCAAGGATTTGCATAGCAATGAAATCACAATGTCAACGTGCATGACATATAATCAAATGCAGTTTTCAAGTTAAATTTTTCTCAACTACGACGAGTGTACCACCATCTATGTAATTAACATGCATATGAGAATCGGAAAATGTTATTGTATACTCACCGTCAGATTACAGAAGAAGGGGTGTGAGAATTCTTGATTTGTATAAAAGCTATATACATCAAGAAAGAATTATTTTAGGCAACAAGTAGAAGACAACATACAAAAAGCAGGGCTATTATGTCATCAATACGAATTTGCTTTGTGCAAGGATTTGCATAGCAATGAAATCACAATGTCAACGTGCATGACATATAACCAAATGCAGTTCTTGAGTCAAAATGTTTCTCAACTACCCCAAGTGTACCACCCTCCATGTAATTAACAAGCATATGAGAATCAGAAAATGTAACAGTAAGATAGGGATTTTAATGGCATTTGTTGTAGTCTGGAGATAGTAAGAGGACCAAGAACGATGGTGTAGGTGAAAGACAAGCATATGTTGAGGTTGAGAATGTGATGCATTTCATCAGACAGTTGATGAGCACGACTTTAGATGATAAGTGTGAACATCAAAATGGTGTTTTAATTGAGATTTTCAGTAAAGGATTAAGAAATGATGAAGATCTTCCTTAACCGGGACGTTTCACCAGAAAGGCAAGGCAACATGCCTTTACTTTATCCAATTATATCAATTAAGTAGTAGCGCATCTCATATCTCATATCACATATCATTAACCTCCAATTCTAGATTCGATATTTGGACTATAGAGTATCCTAATGACTACCATTGACATCTGCAGTAGGGGAGAGAAGAGGGCCACATCGTTGGCAAAAGTGACATATAGTCGATGACAAAGTAGATGCGATTCAAACTGAATATATGCGGCAATTGAAGAGTTAGTAAATATGAAACCAAAAAAGGGTTTGGCGAGGATAAAAAGAACAATTTATAGGATCATAAAAGTGTTAAATTAACAGTTTCCCAGATGCGGCATTTGAAGTGGAGATTGCTACTATAAATTGGAATGACGGCTATTGGTAGATAATAGAGGCTATTGATGGTATCAAATGTTAAGGGGAGTAACTATTGGGGGTGAGGGCCAATGATATTTTTATAAATGTAGTAGATATGGTTAATAACCAAATTGCAAGCAGAACTTTGACCAGTTTACAAATTGCTACCTGAACTTTAATTTTTTTAAATTGGCTACCTGAACTTTCAATTTCAGAGCAACTTGCTACATCTATTTCATTTCTCAACAAATTGGACAAAAACTAAGCATGTTTCTGCCAGGTAGAGTCTTTTATGTGTATATATGGATTCAAACCTAAACTGAAAGTATTGCAACAAAATACATTCAATTGGATGCTCAACTGAAATACACTGTTTGAAATGGGTGAAAGTCTAATTGATCATCCAATTGAAAGTATTTCGTTGCGAGACTTTCAATTTATGTTTGAATCCATCTTGAGTACACATGAAAAGACCTCAAGTGACCGGAACATGCTCATTTGTTGTCCAATTTGACGTGAATTAAAACAAATATAGTAATTTTCTCTGAAAATGAAATTTTGGGCAGCTAATTTTAAAAAACTAAAGTTCAGTTAGCTATTTGTAAATTGGTCAAAGTTCGGATAGCAATTAAGTTAGTATCCCTTTATCAAGAAGTAAAACATTTATTTATGTATACATGCGGAGTAAGGTACATTTGGAACACAACTCTTCAAATAAGTACTTACATGCTTATAATACGTCACTTGTATTATCAATGGGTTTAGGATTTTCATATTGGGGTTGCATATTATTACAATTAAAATATGATTAAAAGTTTAAGCAATCATACCGTATATTAAATTATATATTTTTTGAATAGAGAGTAGATGTTAATGGTGAGTGGCGGTTAACTGGTGGTAGATGGATGGTGAAGTGGTGACTAATGAAGAGTAGCAACTGCTGACGGTGATGCTGTGAAGGAGGAGGGTGAAACCATACTGCTCTTATGAAAACATTGTCAATTTATTTTCTACAACAATATGTATTTAAATTTTTTATTAATTACACAAGTATGTACGAAAAAAAAATTTAACTGTACCCTTGAATATCATTTGCGACTTCTACCAAAATTTTGATCAACCTTGTGATCGTCATTTGTGTATTTATATTCGAATTATGAGTCTTACTGACAAAGTAACCGGTAATTTATATTCCACTCAATCAAAACACCCAGTTAATTAGGTTATCAAATTTGGAACATCAAATCTGCAACCATAAAGGAGGATACAACATATATATTAGAACTACTCTGAAGAATATTGTGTATAATTCCACAAATATCGATCCGAATTACTCTCCAGTAGTAGTTTTCTTTGGAAAATACTACACGGACTAAAAATAGAAATGAATGTCAACCAGACGTTTTTAAGCATCGATACTATAATAACTTACATTGCATTATTTCTCGTAACTCGCATTGATTGCGAATAAGAATAAGTGCAAACAAGAGCTCTCGAAGAAATAAAAACAATTCTGACGCTAATAAATATGACTCTTCATGTATTTCTATTTATCGTCTTGGTTTCTTGTACCCTGGCAAACGCAAATCCTTTTGATATCACAAAGTACGGTGCAAAAGGTGATGGGAAAACAGATTCCACTCAGGTAATGCAAAAATCTTCAGTAAGCTACTATAAGATGGATTTCAGTTCTTATTCTTATATTAATGCATCTGATTAGCGTAATTAAAACACAATAATCTCCTAGATGGAAGAAAGAAAGAAAAAGAAAACATTATTTTCGATGTAAATCTAAGTAATTTCTTTTGTATTCGTAAAGGCACTAACTATTGCATGGAAGGAGGCATGCGCATGTGCAAGTCCAAGTACAATCTTAATTCCTAAAGGAGATTTTGCACTGGGGATGATTACACTTGAAGGGCCTTGCAAGAGTAGCATAGGAATTCAACTTCAAGGCAACTTAAAGGCTCCAGCTAATCCAAGCCAGATTAAAGGTGAAGGGTGGATCACGTTAAATAAAATTGACTTGCTAACTATTTCTGGAGGAGGAGTATTTGACGGCCAAGGGAAATCATCTTGGGTGAAAAACGATTGCCATAAGAATGGACCTATATGCAAGACTCTTTCAATGGTAAGAATGCCCAACTTTAAGAATTTTTACTTTGCAGAAGGAATACGAAATACATTTTGTATCTAATCACAACAACCTTAGCTACACAAAGTATCAACCTTAACTTACACCCATGTAGTTAGTTTTTATCTAAGGAAGGTGCAAACACATGACTGATATTGTTTCTTATATTGGTTGATGAATGGACAGAACTTGAGGCTTAATGGTGTCACGAACAGCATATTACGAGATGTAACAACCATGGATAGCAAGAATTTCCATGTCAATGTTATAGGATGCAATAATTTGACATTTGATGGTTTCAAGGTTTCAGCAGCAGAAACCTCTGTTAACACGGACGGGATCCACATAGGTGATTCTGATGGAGTGAAAATCATTAATACAGAAATCAAGACAGGGGACGACTGCATCTCGATAGGGGATGGGAGTAAGAATATTAACATCACGAATATTACTTGTGGCCCGGGCCACGGGATTAGCATCGGCAGTCTAGGAAAGTACAAAAATGAGGACCCTGTTATTGGTATTTTTGTGAAGAACTGCACAATCACAGGTTCGCAAAATGGTGTTCGAATCAAGAGTTGGCCCAAATCTGAACCCGGAGAAGCTAGCGACATACATTTTGAGGACATAACAATGAACGGTGTTGGGACACCGGTACTTATTGATCAAGGATACTGCCCTTACGGCAAATGCGCTGCGGAGGTAATTTTGGAAGATAAGAACTTCTTTTCTTTCTCTATAAAATATTTACATGAAAATGTGGATTTTCTTTATACATATAAATATAAAAAAAAATTCCTTATATTTGCTTTATTTTCTGTTTAGGCACCATCAAATGTTAAGTTAAGCAAAATTAGCTTCAAGAATATCAAGGGAACATCTTCAACTCAAGAAGCAGTTAAGTTAGTTTGTAGCAAGAAATTTCCTTGTGCCGGGGTTGATCTCACAGACATCGATCTCACATACAGTGGAAAGGAAGGACCTGCAACTTCAATTTGTGAGAACGTGAAACCAACCATCAAAGGAAAGCAGAATCCACCCATATGCACCGGTGGTCCAGCAAAACCTGCTTAAAATTTAGATAACTATTGTCTCTTATGTATGTTAAACTACTTTAATTTTAGATTAATAACGTGCTTTTGGAATCACTAACAAAAAAAATGTATATTTAGACACTTAAATAAAGCAAGAAACTTTAAGGGTTTAAGTTATTATTTCAATATATATACAGGACAAAAAAATATTTAGACTATGATTCTCATTATAACTTTAGAACCAATCAAGTGACCACGATACTTGCTTAGGATTTATGTTTTAGGTTTTGGGAAAGTTGGTCATGCTGGAAAGCCAGCCACACACACATAATATATATATATATATATATATATATATATATATATACTTAATTGATTAGATTCTATTTTAGGGATAAAATTTATCAATAATATATTTTCTCAATCTTTAAGGAAACTAATATATCACCAAATATTATGATTTCCCGAAAATCATGCATAAAATATATCGATAAATAATGTAGCAATTTTACATGCAACAAACTAGCCCTAGCCGGACGGATTTTAGGTTTCTTGGCGCCGAAGAAAACGATTTTCATCACATGGTAGTTCGGCCGAAACAAAAAATTTGGGTTAGTGGTCAAAATTCTAGATCAAATTTTACCTTAATCACAAATTCAAAGTTCAATTTTGATAAAAATTACGTTTTTTTAGTAAATATCATGAACACCCTTCACAGGCTCTAATACCAATGTTGGATTTAGGGGATTCAATTAGGGATCAATACCTAGGCACATGCTTGTAAAAAAATTGCGCAGCGGAAATGGAACATATCAAGTTTTGCTTTCCGTAGCTCAAGATCGTCACGAGTGAGTTCACGATCTGCCGGACGGTGTCCTGCGGGAACTCTGTTTAAGGAGCAATCCACAGACAATGGTCTCCACAGCAAAGCCTCTTCAATTCAGTTGCTGGATGGATCTCCGGGGTGAATTGCTTGTCACAATTCGACACCTACTTGTTGCTATAGTGGTTTCGGCTGAACCCTATGTTAATTAGGGAGACGAGAATTCTTTGTGACTACTAAAAGGGAGAAAGTGATTAACCCTAAAAAATAATTAACACCTCCTATTTATAAGAGGAGGTGAGCAAAACCTCTCCTAGGGCTTTGGATGTTTCAACTGAACTAGCTAGCAAATTGGGCATGCCCATTGTGGGCCAATTATGGCTCATATGGATTTGGCATGACCCAAAATTAGGCCTGTCAATTTTACATGTTACCCGCAAATGACATGCAAATGACCCGTTCACGGGTCGGGTTCAGGTACACCTAGTCATGCTAACGGGTCATTTACAGGTTGACCCGTAAATGGCCCGTTGAGGGCGGGCCGGGTATGGGTTTATAGTTAGAACCCATACCCGGCCCGTGACCAGTTGAAATGATGAAATCATGTTTTTTTTTTTTTTTTTTTTTTCAAATAATGTAATAATGATAAGTTGTACAATAATCATCAAAATTAAAGCATCCGAATAAGTGCAGATCCATCAAATATGGCATTGGAGGTCAAGTTACATCTTTACCATAATATAATTTGTATATACAGCTTTGTGGTCTCAAATAACTAAGACTAAGTATATATGATATAATATAATGGTAATAACTAATATAGGAGAAATTATTGCTTGGCTCGGCTTTACCGGGTGGATTTTGAGCTGTTACCCCTTAATCAATAAGAAAACCGAGAATTGATGACTATTCCCTCTACCTCTCTCCTCACCTTTTCCGGCCTCTCTCCTACTTTTTACTTTTTTTATTTGAAAACATTTCACTTTTTCTGTTTTTCTTTATCTCTCTCCTAGTCCATTGACTCCATTCCTTCACGTTATTAACTACATTTTTTTATCTATATCTTAATATTATTTTGTTAAATTTATTTTTATATATAACATATATGTATGATATATGTTCTTTACGCATTGCCAAAACTTTAGTACAAAAATTTTACCAATAAATTTAATTATATAATATCTGTTTTTTTTTTTGCCAAATATAATATTTGTTACTAGTATTATTAGTTTTGTCTTTTTTATTTTATAAAAAAAACTAACCTTAAGAGAAAATGAGATGCTCATCTGATTGTGGTTTTTTTGGGCCAGTAATATCTGATTGTAGTTGCACGGTTTTTTGAAATAAGTATATTTTACAAGCATTACTATTCTATTTTTTTTTTCTAAAAAAACTAATTGGGTGTAACTGTAATAAATTTGTGTACTACATTTTTGCTTTACCGTGTCCAATAGTTTTTAGAAGTTATTTTTTTTTACAAAACTAGCGCAAAAGGTTTTGTAATTTTTTTTTTTAAACTCTATTAGACATGGTGAACCCTAGAGGACAAATTTTGCCCTCTTGGGTTCATGATGAAAATTTACAAAACTATTGCCATTAGTTTTTGTAATTTTTTTTTTTTCTAAAATCCTATTGTACATGGTGAACCCTAGAGGACAAATGTCAATTTGCCATTTAGGGTTCACCATGTTCAATAGGTTTTTAGAAAAAAAATTATTTACAATTTTATTATTCTTAAAAAAAAAAAATGTTTGCCTGGTTGGCCCGACCCAGCGTACAATACGTCGGAACGGGCCAACCCGACTTAAATTTTTAAATAATTTTTTACTTGACTTATAATTGTATTTAGTTATTTAAATAGACTTAGGTTGATTTAAAAAAAATCTAAAGAACATATATGATACATATATCATATATGTTATATATATAAATAATTTTAACCAAAAAAAATATTAAGATAGAGATAAAAAAAAATGTAGTTAATAATGTGAATGGACTCGTTACAAAAAAAAACAAGTGAATGGATTAGGGAGAGAGAGAAAAACAGGAAAAGTTGAGGAGAGAGACTGAGGGAATTATCATCAATTCTCGGTCAGTAAAAAAATGAACGAATTGACACATGTAACGTTCTTATTGATTAAGGGGTAACATCTCAAAATCCACCTGATAAAGTCGAGCCAAGCAATAATTTCTCCTAATATGGAGTTTGGGTGCCTTTGAGTTGTCTCTGCTTGGAATTGAATCTTGGACTTTGTATGCACTTGCTTGGAATTTAGAGTGCTGCTGTCGTGCTGCACTGCTACCGTAGGCAAAAGTGCAAGTTTGACCCTCGGGTTACGGGTCAACTCGGGTCAACCCGTTGACCCAGGTGCCCGAGTACGAATTTGTGACCTTGGCCCGTGGTGACCCCCGGGTCAATCACGGGTCGGGTCATCGGTGACCCGCGGGTCACGGGTTGACTCGTTTTGATAGGCCTACCCAAAATTCATTATATGTCATATCCCAATTCTTCTTAGCAAGTTAGCTTATATTAATGGGCTTCTATTACGGCGGCTTATTTACTTCAAATGCTAACAGGTGCATGATAACAGCATCAACTCCTCTGCTGTGCTGCTGAAAATCATACTTTTTTATTTTTCTTCATTTGTAATTACGTGGAAATTTAAGTTGCTTCCTTATCCCCAATACTTTAATTAGTGCAGCAAGATCGCATGTTCTAGCAGCAGCTACCTCACTAGGAGTGAACTGACTACGCTAAACAAATAGGAGTGAACTAACTACGCTCCGTTGAAATCAGTTTAATCGCACAATAAGTTTGGTCGAAATCACATGTCGAAACAACTCAACAAATAGAAATTGCAGGTCGAAGCTAACTATGCAGACAAAGATCTGAATTTAGGAGGCGAGGCAGGAATTGGTGAAAGCAGACTATTAGACAAAAAAAAGCTAACATAAGGCGAATACGTATTGAAAATTCGGATTTTAAAAAGAGTCGCAACTAGTTAATTACAGAAACCTAAATTACTTAGGGAATAACAAATTAAATAATAAGTTATGAGTCAGTCCACTAACAGAGATTCAGATTCGGGATTCAGATTCGGGGTTCTATTATGAATTAAAACACATAGTAATAATGTCGTCCTTTCGGTACTCTATCAACAAATTGCCATCTTTATTTAATTTATATCTACTTTTAACCCGAACAAATTAATATCAACCATAATCAATCATATGAAAAGACTACAACTTAATTAAATAAATGCATGATTTAAATCTAGGCTAAACCCACGGTTAATGAAAACATAAATAAAAACTATAAAAAATACATAAATAAATAATTGAACTATAGTGACATAGCATGAGAAGTTTCTGCAAAGTGTTTTGGAGGTCGAAGCGGAAGTTGTTGCCGTAAGAACGACAAGGAGCAAGGGACCAAACAACTAAAGCATTACATGTAGATGCAGTTAGCACATTCACAAGTGCAAGATCCCACTCTTTCTTCATCCGTACTTCAGATCAGCGGAGCAGATGATGGACTGGAGCGAACGAGCGGGAGACGACAGCAACCGACAATAAAATCTCGAGGAACCCGGTGACAGAGTGGCGAAGTCTTTGTTGGATTTGGGCTTCTGGTTGGTTTACTGGTGATTTGAGTTTATCAAGCTGGGCCTTTGTTGTACTTGTGTTAATATTGTTTGTCCGGTTGGGACCTGTTTGTAGTTTTTCTTTTGTTTGTGGGACTGGTTCCTTCGTTGTACAAACTTTGGGGTTAAACCTAGGACTCGGGTCTAGGGTTTCCCTATATAAGTGTTTTAAAGGTGAAAGGGTACCATTTGAAGGAATTACCCTTAGTGATCCGCAATTGCTCTGTTCTCTTTTCTTCTTCCTGCTAATTCCGATTCTAGGGTTAGGGTTTCAAGTTTTACATGGTATCAGAGCCAAATGAGGATTCCCGTTCAGCATTTTCCGATTCTTGTCCTCTAAGCCTTCCTTGATCACGCCATGGTGAAATCCTCTCTGTTTCCTCAACCAAAAACTCTTCATCTTCTGCGATTCGTGGCCTCGATTGTTTTCACCACTTCCTTTCATTTCGCCTGAATTGAAAGGTCTGTTCTTCTGGTGCTTGTGGCGATTCGCCTTCCGGATCTCGTGTATACATTCTTCCTCGGTTTCGTCACTTCGCAACGCTTCGGATTCTTCGGGTGCCTTCTTGAGCCTTCTGTTCCTGAGCGATGGTGAAGGACGACGATCAGAAAAGTTCAACCGGAAAAGCGATTATGGTCGATCTTGCCAGCAAAGAGTATAAGGATGCCATGTCACTGGTAGATGCTTTTCATCCTTTATTCTTGCATCCTAGTGATAATCCTGCTGCTAGGATGACTTCTATTGTTTTGACTGGGCAAGAAAACTATGCTAAGTGGAGTCGTGCTATACGATTCATGCTTACTGGCAAGAACAAGTATGGATTTGTGACTGGTACATGTTTGCGAAGTAATTTTGATCCTGTTTTTCATGAACTCTGGGATCGTTGCAATGCTGTTGTCTTTGGATGGATTATGAGTTCCATATCTGATGATCTTGCTAGCACTATCATGTATTCTGAGGATGCGTTTTCTACGTGGAAAGATTTGCGTCAACGATTTAGCAAAGCTAGTGGATCTAGAACCTATCAACTACACAGAGAGATTGTCCTGACTAGACAAGGATTGGATTCCATATCGTCCTTCTTTACAAGACTTAGGCTTCTCTGGTCTGAGTTTGACTCTGTGTGTGATTTGCCTCACATAGACGGAGATGTTTTTGCCAAACACATTGAACATCGTGAGAATCTCCGTCTATTTCAGTTTCTAATGGGGCTCAGTGATAGCTACTCCAACATAAGAAGCAACCTATTGCTGTGGGATCCTCTCCTCACAGTGAACCAAGCCTACAATCTCTTGATGGCTGAAGAGAGTCAGAAGGGAATAACATCAGAAATTGCAGGCTCTGCTGAGGTGGCTCAATCCAATGTTGTTGAGAAGGTTAAATGGAGTACCAATCTTGAATGCACTTTCTGTCATAAGAAGGGGCACAATTATGATCGTTGCTTTTCTCGAGGTTGTGACTTTTGTGGGAAGAAAGGTCACGCAAAAGACAATTGTTTCAAATTCAAGGCTAAGGGCAATCCACCCAAGGCTAATTCTGGACTCCTTAGTAGCACTGGGATGGATACTTCTCAAGGGAATTCAAACCAAGGGGGGGTGACACTCAGCAAAGACCAGTTCGAAAAGCTGTTGCAATCAATAGGAACAGCTGGTAGGACTGCCTTCATTGCAGATGCTGCTGCTGAACCTATGGAGGCACAAGCAAACACAGCTGGTATGACACTAACTTCCTCCTCCCCTAGTTTGCATGATAATTGGATCCTTGATACTGGTGCCACTAATCACATGAGTTCTAGAAATGATTGGTTAGAGAATAGAAGGAATCTGCCTGGAACAAAAGTCCATCTTCCTAATGGTGGTTTTTCTTTTATAAAGGAAACTGGGACATACATTTTTAACAGAGACAAAAGGTTGCAGAATGTTTTACATATCCCTGATTTTAAATTCAATCTCTTATCCATTTCTAAACTTACCATAGATTTGAATTGTACAACAACCTTTTATCCTAATTTTGCTATTCTGCAGGACCTCTCAAATGGGAGGGTCTTGGGGACTGGAACTGAAAGCTCAGGTCTTTATTTTTTCAATAATAATTGTACAAATGCTGATGTCTCTTGTGGTTTTGTTTCTGTTAATAATGCCCTTCTGTGGCACAAAAGATTTGGGCATGCCTCTTTAAAGGCCTTACAGCATTTGGACAATTTATCTTTTCCCGAGAATAAAGCTGTAGTTGTTGATAACTTTCATGTTTGTCCCAAAGCAAAAATAATAAGAAATCGATTTCCCAGTTCAAATTCCAGAGCTGATTCCATCTTTGATTTGGTGCATTGTGATGTTTGGGGTCCATATCATTGTCCAACTTATGATGAGAAAAATTATTTTTTAACCCTTGTTGATGACCACTCACGTGTTACTTGGATTTATCTGATGCAATTCAAATCTGATGTGGCCTTGATTTTAAGAGATTTTCTGTCCCTGGTTGAAACTCAGTTTGGAAAAATTGTCAAGTGTTTCAGAACTGACAATGGTGGTGAATTTTTCAGTGATTACATCAAATATCTTTTTTTTAAAGAAGGGCATTATTCATCAAAGCTCTTGTTCTTATACGCCCCAACAAAATGGCAGGGTTGAAAGAAAACATAGACACCTCTTAGAGGTGGCCAGAGCTCTTAAATTACAGGCTTTTATTCCTAATCGTTTTTGGGGAGAATGTGTTCTTACTGCTTGCTATATCATTAACATGTTGCCAACGAAAATCTTGAATGGAAAGTCTCCCCTTGAAATATTTTCTGGAAAAAAACCTGTATTTTCCCATTTAAGGGGTCTTTGGATGCCTCTGTTATGCAAAAAATATGTTGGTGACTGACAAGTTCTCCTCAAGAGCCATCCCTTCTGTCTTTATGGGATATTCAACAGTTAAGAAAGGATATAGACTCTATGATTTAACCACTCATAAGTTTTTCATCAGCAGAGATGTTCGTTTTAATGAGAGCATCTTTCCCTTTCAACATGGAGAACCTGATCAGATGCCCATATTTTTTTAACACAATTTCTTTGAAGATTCCAATGATACAACCACTTTTGACACTTCTAATATTGAGGAATCAAACCCCCTGCCATTCATTGAAAAAAACAAAGGTTGTTGTTCCTGATGTTGTTCATTCAGAGGATGAGTTAATGATTAACTCTGATAAAGTTGTTCCAAATGATGAAGTAGGACATACTTCTGATGGTCTTTCCACTGATATTGTGCAATCTGTCCCAGCACAGACTGTTAGCAGGTTTGGTAGGGTGGTTAAGCCACCTATTTGGAAGAAATACTATGTCTCAAATATTGCTTCTACTGATCATTCTCTTAAGAACTATCTCTCTTATAATTCCTTATCTTGCAATTATCAGTGCTACTTAACCTCATTTTCTGAGCTTGTTGAGCCTGATAGTTATTTTGAGGCAGCAAAGGATAAGGCCTGGGTACAGGCCATGTAGGATGAGTTGAAAGCTTTAGAAGAGAATGGGACTTGGATGCTTGTTCCTTTACCTAAAGGAAAAACTGCTATTGGCTGTAAGTGGGTCTATAAACTCAAATATAAGTCTGATGGTAGCCTAGAGAGATATAAAGCTAGACTAGTTGCCAAAGGTTTTAAACAAAAATATGGGATTGATTATTATGAGACCTTTTCCCCTGTAGTTAAAATGAACACAGTAAGAACTGTGCTTGCTTTAGCTTCAATTTTTAAATGGCCTTTATACCAAATGGATGTTTACAATGCTTTTCTACAAGGAGATCTTCAGGAAGAAGTCTATATGACTGTTCCTGAGGGCTTTGGTAATCAGAGGGGAATGGTTTGTAGATTACTCAAATCCCTATATGGTTTAAAGCAGGCTAGTAGGCAGTGGAACATTAAACTTACTGAGTCCCTTATTGCTGGTGGTTTTACTCAATCTAAATATGATTACTCACTGTTTACTAGATCTGTTGGCAATCAGTTTGCTCTTATATTGGTCTATGTTGATGATCTGCTCATATCTGGGAATAGTGTTGCCTTGATTTCTGAGTTAAAGCAACTTTTAGCCAACAATTTTAAAATGAAAGACTTGGGTGAATTGAGATATTTTTTGGGCATTGAAATATTAAGATCTCCTGCTGGCATTATTCTTTCTCAAAGAAAATATGCCCTAGATCTGATTTCATCCATTGGTCTTTCTGCTGCTAGAGTTGCTAAAACTCCAATGGAGTCCAACCTGAAGTTAACTTCAAGGTCATATGATAGTCACTTTGGTTTAAACCAAGATGACAAACCCCTAAGTGATGTCACTCTTTATAGAAGACTGATAGGGAAGCTGCTTTATCTAACCATCACTAGACCAGACATTAGCTTTTCTGTTAGACACTTGAGCCAGTTCATGTAGGATCCTAAAGTTTCCCGTTGGGAAGCAGCTCTCAGAATTGTTAAGTTTGTAAAAAAGGAGGTTGGTAAAGGTATATTTCTAGACTCACAATCATTGCCTGTTCTTGTTAGCTCATGTGATTCAGATTGGGGCAGTTGCTTAGAGACACGCAGGTCTATTACAGGTTATTGTGTTAAATTAGGTCAATCATTGATATCCTGGAAAGTTAAAAAACAAAGCACTGTCTCTAAGTCATCTGCTGAGTCTGAATACAGGAGCATTGCTGAGTTACTAAAAGAAATTTTGTGGCTAAGAGGATTATTACAGGAATTGAATTTTCCTCAATCTTCTCCTACTGTTATCTTTTGTGACAACGAGTCTGCGATTAAGATAGCAACCAATCCTGTGTTCCATGAAAGGACAAAACACATTGAGATTGATTGCCATCTTATTCGAGATAGGGTCATTGATGGTTCAGTTGTGCTTAAGTCTGTGCAGATAAAAGAACAGGAGGCTGATATATTTACTAAAGCCTTAGGGGGAGCTCAGCATTTTTATCTGTCCAAGAAGCTAGGACTCAAGAATGTTTTCAAGGGCCCTTTGTCAGATGAAGTGTGAAGAAGTGCTATTTTCAGAAGTGTCACTGCGTCTCCAGCTTGAAGGGGGGTGTTGGATTTGGGCTTCTGGTTGGTTTACTGGTGATTTGAGTTTATCAAGCTGTTTCTTGTTTCATTTGGGCCTTTGTTGTACTTGTGTTAATATTGTTTGTCCGGTTGGGACCTGTTTGTAGTTTTTCTTTTGTTTGTGGGACTGATTCCTTCGTTGTACAAACTTTGGGGTTAAACCTAGGACTCGGGTCTAGGGTTTCCCTATATAAGTGTTTTAAAGGTGAAAGGGTACCATTTGAAGGAATTACCCTTAGTGATCCGCAATTGCTCTGTTCTCTTTTCTTCTTCCTGCTAATTCTGATTCTAGGGTTAGGGTTTCAAGTTTTACAGTCTTGAGCTGCAGCGATGATGGAGAGCAGCCGTGGTGCGGGTTTGAATGAGCGGAATCGGGACACCTTGGAGGTGATTGGGTCGGTCGGAAGTGGGCAGCAAACGCCAAGGATGCGACGAAGTTGGGCGATGAGGAGGCGCAGTTGGTGAAGGACGGAGGATGTTGACATAGTCGGAGCTTGCTGCTGCCTCCAGACTGTGGAGGGGGCGAACGACTGCCGTTTTGAAGGCGGTCGTCGTATATGCTCCAGTGATTTGGTGGCGGACGGGTGCACGGTCGTCGGTGATGGCATCGGAGCGGTGAAGAGGAGTGGAGACTGCCATGGCCGGGGAGAACGACTGGAAATGGAGCTCTGCACTTCTTGTGCTTGACGTCTAGGGAAGCAGAATCGGTCGGAAATCTGTCGGTGCCGGTGGATTGATTACTAAACGGAATCGGACCGGGAGGATGAACGGAGGAGATTGGTGACATCGAGCAATGGAGGTAAATCGGAAACGAGTTGTCGATCGACATAGCAGCGGCAGTTGTGTTGGATGGACTCCGCCGGTGCTGGTGTGGAAACGGCTACATCCGGTGGATGTCAAGATTGGAACTTCGGTGAACTGCGGGCAGTGCGGAGCGGCTTTGAAGCGAGCGGCACCGGTTAAGAGGTCTGAGAATGACGTTGTCAGAGCGAATGAGTGACTGGACCGGGATGGCTGGGTTAGTTGGTGTCGTAGGAGATGATGAAGAGTGCATCACAAATAAAATGTGCATTTCTTTGTGACATAATTTCAGTCATCACAAATAAAATGTGCATTAGTGACAACTGATAAAATTTGTCACTTTTAAACCATAGTGGCGAATATTTTTTTGTCATCGTTGACCTAATTTTCAGTCACAACCACTTATTTCGTCACTCACGTCCTTCATATTTGTCATTAAAAAAAGTACGATTGTGACAAAAAAATTATCGTCGCTAACAATATACAACTGTGACGATTGCATAATTGTCACAAACATGTTTAGTCAATTTTGGATAAAAGTGGGCGAAATTTTAGAAATTGTAAACATGAACTAGAGAAGCAGGCATCTGAAGAGTCATGAATCGAGGCATTTCTGACCAGGTTAGTCCTTTGTACCACTATCTACGTACACCATAGATCTCTGCGTGTTTTTCTTTTTCAACACCTCTACTTTACAGATCTGTGCAAGATCTGACCGTAAATCTTCGACTTCTTGCAGATCTGATGAATATCGAAACAGATCCCAAGTCAGATCGTTAGGATTTGTTGCTGCAGAGTATGGAATTGTTCGATGTTGATGATTTCCAGTAAGAGTATCAAGAAAAATAGAGGCAGAGATGTAATTGAGGAATTAAAGGGAACGAGGAAACCATCGACAATTGTTAAGTATGTCGGTTGATGAACCGTTTTTATTTTAGTGATTATTATTATTATTATTATTATTATTATTATTGTATATACAGAATCAGAGTGAATAGGCTAAGAGATTAGCCTTCATGGAGTGGTTAAAGTTGCATTGTCAAATTTGTAATATTTTTTGGTAAAGTTTATTGTAATTAGATATATTCGTTAAATTGTATTTGTATTTTTTTTCTTTATTATTATGAATCATGTTATTTCTGATGGAATAATAATATATATTATTGTGAAAAACTGATGTTATTTATAAATATATTTTTAATTGCTATTATTTATAAATTAATTAGTTTGTGAAAAGAAAATTATAAATAAATTTCAGTGATTTTTTATTCTTGTCTCTGATATATCAGTGACGTTTGCTCTCTTGTCACTAGTGTCCTTTTATTAGTGGCGAAACGGTCGTGACTATAGAAAACTTATCAGTGACAATTAAGCAAATTCGTCACAACGACTATTACTGACGCGGGTTTTAGTGACGCCTTGTGACAACCAAAAAATTTGTCACTGAATACATTTGACGAATTTTGTAGGTAATTGTGACAATTTTATTGTCACTGATTCCCTGATTTGTTGTAGTGGTGAAATCTCAACTTGTGACCGATCTTTCTTCATCTACGTATTTCTACTATACCAATACCAAAATATAATATGCAATGAGTCCTCAATCCAAAAGACACCATCCCTCCAAAGTGTAATTTTCGGACCGGTTCATAATGCTCTAAACACAATCCGGCCTGAACCGAATCGGTCTAACTCTAACCTACAACACCAACGTTTTCGGGCCGGTTTACCGCCACAGCCTTCAGCACAAAACCGTTTTCCTGTAATTAGCAATTTCATTGCTGAAGTTTGGTTTTTTAGTACAATTTTGTATATGATCTACTTATTTAAACTTCCAACCTCCATCACAGTAAGATTTATGGTTTTGTAACGTCTTATGCAAATCTTTCAGATACTGGAAATCCCGAAGTACAATGGCCTTACATCACCTGTATGCAGACGATAGATAAAAAAGTATTATCTTATTTGTTGGCTGGAAATTGATCACCTGGTTTTGTCCTCTGCTCATGTTTCTTCTTATGACTTATGATTTTGCTCATATAACCTGATAAAATAGTAAAAAATAATTTTTTAGAGAGGATTCTTTCATTCGCTATGATGGGTTTCACTGTCATCCCTGATATAATATCAGTGCATTACTGTGATTTGGGAACTTATTTTATGCTTCATTTGGTACTTGTCACAGAAGAATTTACCAGGGTATCAAAGATTATTGTTATCCGTCGGTACAGTAATTTTATTTGATTGCATGATCGGGTCTTTGAGAAATACAAACGAATCTTCATTCTTCCTCTTCCTAAGAAGAGTGATGTTGGTAAGTAATAAAAAGCTGTTTCATTATTTGCCAAGAAGTTGCTATTTTGTTTTGAGGATAAGGATTTGCAACTCATTAAGCCATAATATTACGTGCTTATGCAGTAAATAGTGCAAGTCTTCATGGTCCATAAATTTAAGAGTTACTAAATCAAGGAACTTTGGTGTTGTTTATGCATGAACTATTTCTTGAAAGAAATGACGTATAGACCTGATTTTTTTTTATATTTTTTTAGAATGATATAGTTATGTATTGCAGAGAAGCTTAGGTTGAGTGCTGAATTTATCGAAATGAGGCGTCAAGTATTGGATATAGGATCTCAGGACTTTCTTACAGGTTGATGAGAAGGTATGTACTAGAAAACGTTGAATATGAAATTTACGTTTAACAAACTTGATGAATCATAAGTTATTAAATTTCACATTGGGCCGAGTCAAACCCAACAGGTCAATAGAGAGCTACTACCAATTGTTAATAGGAGGAGGTAGTCCACTTGCTTATATGGTGCTCTAGTAATCCACACACCACCGGTGTGGGACAAACACTAACGGTGCAGTCACTGATTTCAACAAACCCCCCGCACCGTGAGGACTCTTTAACTAAGGCACCGGCTTTTTCAAATTCGGACGAGTTGAGACTTAATTTCAACAAACCCCACTCTCACGCCCATGCCCGACCCAGTAACCTGGTACGTGGAGCCAACAAAGGGGACACAAACTCAACGCCGCCAACCGGAACCGGGCTCTGATACCATCTTAAATTCCACATTGTGCCGAATCAAACTCAATGGGTCAATAGAGAGCAACTACTTTCACATGTGGAGTTCCATTCTAAAACCAATTGGTAATAGGAGGTAGCCCACTTGCTTATATGGTGCTCTAGTAATCCACACACCACCGGTGTGGGACAAACACTCACGGTGCAGTCACTGATTTCAACACACCCCCGCACCGTGATGACTCTTTAACTAAGGCACTGGATTTTTCAAACCCGGACGGGTTGGGACTTAATTTCAACAAACCCCACTCACGCCCAGCCCGACCCGGTAACGTGGTACGTGGAGCCAACGAAGGGGACACAAACACAACATCACCAACCGGAACCGGGCTCTGATACCATCTTAAATTCCACATTGTGCCGAGTCAAACCCAACGGGCCAATAGAGAACAACTACTTTCACAAGTGGGGTTCCATCCTAAAACCAATTGGTAATAGGAGGAGGTAGTCCACTTGCTTATATGGTGCTCTAGTAATCCACACACCAGCAGTGTGGGACAAACACTCACGGTGCAGTCACTGATTTCAACACACCCCCCGCAACGTGAGGACTCTTTAACTAAGACACCGGATTTTTCAAATCCGGACGGGTTGGGACTTAATTTCAACAAACACCACTCTCACGCCCAGGCCCGACCTGATAACCTGGTACGTGGAGCCAACAAAGGGGACACAAACCCAACACCGCCAACTGGAACCAGGCTCTGATACCATCTTAAATTCCACATTGTGCCGAGTCAAACCCAACGGGCCAATAGAGAGCAACTAATTTCACAAGTGGGGTTCCATCCTAAAACAAATTGGTAATAGGAGGAGGTAACCCACTTGCTTATATGGTGCTCTAGTAATTCACACATCACCGGTGTGGGTCAAACACTCACGGTGCAGTCACTGATTTCAACATACACCCTGCACCGTGAGGACTCTTTAACTAAGGCACCAGATTTTTCAAATCCGGACGGGCTGAGACTGAATTTCAACAAACTCAACTCTCACGCCCGGGCCCGACCCGGTAACCTGGTACGTGGAGCCAAAAAAGTAAGCCCAATATTAAGTCTTCTCTATGTAATGGTGTTTGGGCTTTTGTTATTTGATTTGGCCCATTTTGTATTGGGCTTAGATTCTGGCAATCTGATAAATTGCTGATTAAGTTTGAGGACTATATTTAACACAATATAAAGATTGCGGTGTAATCTTGTATTAGTGTTGTTAGGGTTTTATATATATTTAGCGGGACACAAACCCAACACCGACAACCGGAACCGGGCTCTGATACCATCTTAAATTCCAACTGTGCCGAGTAAAACCCAACGGGCCAATAGAGAGCAACTACTTTCACAAGCGGGGTTCCATCCTAAAATCAATTGGTAACAGGAGGAGGTAGCCCATTTGCTTATATGGTGCTCTAGTAATCCACACACCACTGGTGTGGGACAAACATCCAAGGTGTAGTCACTGATTTCAACATAAGTTTTGATAGTGTTAAGTGTTTTTGCATTTCCAGAATTTGAGCCTATCAGGAATTATGACTTGTAGAGATTTTCTTTATCTGGGTATTCATTTTTAAGATCACTTTATTTTCTGAGTACATGTTTAAAATATGAAATCAAATTACGATGCTTATAGTTATATATTTTGATGGTAAGTCTTTAGCACCCTGTGACTGTACGCGTTGTTCTTTTTTCTTACGGGAAAAATAATGAGTAGCTCTTCAGCTAATTGGCCTAACAGGATTAGCTATTATTCTACCAATTGAAAAAATGAGGGCTTTGGCTTAGACCACCATTATATCATCAACTGATTTATATATGATATTTCTTTTCAGGTGTTGAAAAGATTAAGGTCTTATTAGACTGGCATATTTAAGAAACTTGGTGACTTGATACAAATGTTCAAGGTAATTACTTTATTTTAGTCTAGAGCAGGAGTCATGCAAAACAAAGCGATTCATTTGTAAGTTACAACTTTTTTCAGTAAAGCACCTTTGGGAGTCCATTTTCATCTGATATGTATGATAGCATGATGATTGATCTCTCTAATACTATTTACGCCTCTGGGTATGCTAGGATGTACAATCTGCGAGTGATGTTGTACTAGGAAAATAAAAGTCTGTTGAACTTTGAAGAATCAAATGCTGATTATGAAAAGTTGAATGATTACATGTTTGAGCTTGAAAACCATCTCGTTGAAGCACAAAAATATGCTTACCTGAGAGATCTCTCTATACATGTCAGTTGGATGGTGTTGAACTGCTAGATGATTTTACTGTTTAATATATTTCCTTTTTGTTTGTAAAATTCCAATTTAGCGATTTTATATGTTTTTCTTTTTCAGATTGGCGAGGTTCCTTAATTGATATCGAGTTCTGCTCACACAGAATTTATTGAATCAGTAGAACAAATATTGGAGAAGAGGAAGATGAGCCAGACTCCAATACTAATCACAATACTTTACATGACTTGCTCGAAATTCCTGCTTTTGGACACGTAGGTCTTTGAGAACAATGGTTGTTACGTTCTGGTAGTGAAATGTAGTAGTTGGGTCTTCGTACTTTGGATTCTCTAAGACCAGATCTGCAAATTCACATTGACTAGCTAAGCTGAATTGATGATGTTATTCAGATTACAAAGGCATTATTGTGTATCGGTTCGGGTTCCACTAGTTATCCGGGTCAGTCGACCCAACCCGGATGTGCAAATTGGACCGGCTCATTTATCCATAGGGGTTCGACCGAAATATACTTAGAGGCTAAGTAGAGTTTTAAAATCCATTAAAAATTTAAATTAGCCACCAAGTAATATTAATTAAAGATATAATTTCCAAATATATTTGCACAATATATATATATAAATATCGGCCACATTAAGATATATATATATATATTGTCAAGATTCTATATTTAGGGATAAAATCTATCAATAATATATTTTCTCAATCTTAGGTCACTAATATATATCAGTAAATATTTTAACTTACCTAAAATCATGCTAGAATATATCGATAATTATTGTCACAATTATCATGTGATTCTAACCCTAGTTTCGGCCGAAATTCATTATATGGTGGCCGAGATATTTTAAATTTTTAACATGTAATTTTCAGCCAAAACACCCATTTTAGGGTTATTGGTCAAATTTATATATCAAATTTTACTAAGATCAATAATCCAATGTTTAATTTTGATAAATGTCATGTTTTTCTTGAAGATCACGAACACCAAGTTTTTACTAAAAACAAAAATCATGAATTATCAGTTTTACCCAAAACTCAAGAACACCAATTTTATCAAAATTATGAACTCCCTACACAGGCTCTAATTCCACTGTTGAAATTAGGAGACGATTACTACGGAAACAAAAACCACATGGTACATGCTATGCAACAAATTACGCAGCGGAAACAAGGCACATACCAATATTGTTTTTCGTACCCCAAGAGCTTCACAGGGAGTTCATGATCTGCTGGACGGGTCCTGTAGGAACTTTTGTGAATGAGAAATCTACATGCTATAGTCTCCACAGCAAAGCCTCTTTCAATCTGGTCATTGTGATAGATCTCCGCGGTAATTGCTTGAAGCAATTCGACAACTCCTTGGTGGGAAGGGTGTTTCGACCGAACCTCTAGAAATAGGGAGAGAGATTTCTTTTGTCTCGACTTAAAGTGAGGAAGTGATTAACCTTAAAGAAATCTCTAACATTCTCTATTAGAGATGGTGGGTTAAAACCCACCTAGGGAATTACCCTAAGTTTCGGCCGGCCTTGCTAATTGGGCCTCTCATGTCAATTGGGATTTAGGTCTAGCTCAAAATCCATAATATGACATTACCCAATTATGCTAAGAATGTTAGGTTTATATTAAAGGGCTCCTATTACGACGGCCCATTCACCAAATGACAACAAGTTTATTTTATATTTGCACATTAATTGATTTACGTTCATCTGTTTCTCTTATTCAATTCAAAATGTAAGTTTCTTTTTCTCTTTATGTAATAATTTTCTTGCATAGATCTCTGTTTTACGGTCTTACTATATTAAAAGTTGAGTCAAGTGTTACTGCTGGTAAAATCCTGAAAATCCAATGCAACATAAATACTTAGTTGTAATTATCGTTATACTAAAACTGATTTTAGAGCTCTTTGGTAGAGGGTCAATTCTGAGATAAATAAGTGCATGCTAGCTAATTGCTAAGATAATCTCTCTTCCATGGATGGATTTTTGCTAAGGCAATTGAAACATAAAACTGATTCACAAAATCCATGGTCGAGTTTTAATGCTTTTAAACTTGTTGTATTATCAGTTTTGTGTAAATGTCTGCCTATATTGCTGGTTGAATGGATTAATAGATGCTTCATGAGTTCATGCCTCCATTATGTGATTTATGATTAATTTCTCTATGTAGGAATGATTGAGATTTTCAGTTTGTTATACTATGAAATTTTGCATCATATAATTTGGTTAGAATTACCTATCAAATGACCGCTTGATGTGTGCTGTTAGCATTGCTTTGCCTGATTGAGGATAAAATATATCTCTAGGAATAGGAGGGACGACTTGCATTTTTTATTCAAACAACATTAGTGAGACCATATATTTATTTACTCACCTTTCTCATCACATTTAATTATTGCAATATTGTAAAGATGATGTCACGCCCCCAAGCCCGAGTGACTGTCCCCACTTAGCTCAATCCAGGCTAACTAAGCCCGGTGTCCTCACTTGGGCCTAGAAAATGAGAAATTCCTATTGGACTTGAGTAGTACAACTCTTGCTTATTAAAGCTTCAAATCTTCTTATTCTAACCGATGTGGTACAAACTTATGGGGCATTACAGATGATGTATAGCACTCACAAGTGTGAGCATAAGGTTAATATACTCCGTTGATCTATCATTAACTCTAATGCAATTGGAGCTGTAGATTGTTATAATTCGTTTAAATATTGATGACATTGGTCAGTTTGGTAAAACCGGGGGAGAAAAGTGGAAGACATTGTTGAAGTTGCAATTAACGTTGTTGATGAATTTAGGATAAAGCCTCTACATTGCCACGGTTGAAAAGAGAAAGCAATAAAATAAGTATTCATTTTAGACTTACATAGTTGGAGATAGAGTTGTTTGTGATAGAAACATGTTGTGACAGAAACATCTAATAAAAATTTGGGTTAGCAGTCCAGAAGTGTACCACATCTGAAGGTGACAAGTATATCCAGGTTTTATCTTACTTTTTTTTTTTTTGTTGCCATAACATCATTTACTGACTTGATTGTTGCTTTTTGAATGTTTTCCTTTTTGTTAATTGTGTGATCATACTCATATTCTCTTTAGGTTTGAGCATTTGTCTTTCTATAGATATGTACGAAGTCACCCGCTTAATCTAATGGCGAGAGAAGATATTTCAGGTAACAATTTGAAAGTTAGAATGTAACTTTCTACTATACTATATTTATTCCTATTCATAGTATATCGGATCTATAAGTGATATTTGATACTATGATTTTGTTACTCTTTTAGATGATGTTTGATAATTGGAAATAAGAAAACATGTAAAGTGTTGTCCATTTAAACCAACTATTGTGTCCTTCCATCTAATTTGGTTATTGAACATAATTTTCTGGCTCCTTCAAAAATCTTAGCTGTTGTTCAAGTAGAGTTGGACTTGGCTATTTAGGATTTTAGATGCTACATCTTTATCCAGCAAGAAGATGACTTTAACCATGTTGATCTAATAGAATGTGGAAGGGAAGTAGGAAAGCAGCTACTACAAGGTAGAATAATTTTTTTTTTTTTTGGCTAATCAAGGGAGAACAATTGGAAGGACGATTTCTAGACAAAATGTGGCATTGTCGGTAAATAATTATTTTTCCTGACTAATTTTTTTTTGGTTGGCAAATATATTTTTATCGACGGGATTTTAACGACGAAAAAAAATTTCGTCGGCAGTTCTAGTATTTCCAAGAGATCTCCACTTACAAATACGATTATTTACTTAGAGATCAACAACCTCTATTCTATATCAAGTTTAACACTGGATATTGACTTACACATTATCAACTATGTAATCTTTATTATTAGAGATAAATGTTACTATTAGTAGAACACTAAGACTTTAATTTTTTTTTTTTTTAACATGAACAATATGTGTGTATTAGTAACTTATTCTTTTAATCAGTCGTCCGGGCGTAGAGCGGTGTCATCCTCTAGTATATATATATATAATTAATTAATTTAAATTCTAATTATTATAACTTTATTCATATTTTGATAGTTGAGACACTAAATAACAACTTTTTAAATTTGAGATAGTAATTAACCACATATAATTAGAACTATTTTTAAGTTATTAACTCATTCTTTTTATGGGCCAAAGAAGAAGGAATGCTCTATTAGTGATTAGTGACGATCAAGACCCATTCCAATATGTAAAAACTAAGATCTTAAACATTACAGAACGAGATGGGCCTAGAATTGCTAGTACTTTCCAAAAATAATTCATCTTTTATCTCCTCGTGACTCACAAAACCTCAACAGCGTTACACTGCGATAAACCCGATAACTTGTTCCCTAAGTCATCAAATGTCGACTTGGAAGTCCTAGCCCTCTCCGGCCGCCCAGAGATCACCAACGGAGTCGCCACCACCGGTGACAACCTCTGGCATTTCCCGAGCCACTTGGCTTGCATGTACTTATGCTTTCTCCATGGCCCAATGTGTATCTTCATCTCCTCGAAGCACCTCTTCGTGGCCACGCATAAGGCCTTAATAAGCGATCTCAGCCGATCTTCTTTTCCGACGAAGAATTCTGGCAGTCTACTGATCAGTTGTCTGTACTCGTTGCCGGATCTTGCCATCTCGAATTCTGCTCTGAAATTCAACTCAATTATCACTCTGATGTTTCCTTTCTTAGGGTTGGATCCATCCACCACCTCCAAAAATATGTGTTCTCCTGAAATTTGATTTGTTTAATTACAAGTTTAATCTTCTGTGAAATTAGATCATACAGAACTACACACGATTTGATCAGGTGATTATGTTAATAAAACTATTTTCTTTTTTATTTTGACAAATGAAATGAAATTACCTTAAAATTTAACTATAAAGTGTCTAGATTTTTTTTTTTTTTGCTCGAAAAACTGACAATTTAGAGGTTTAACACCTAATGGTACAAATTAGCGAAATCATTTTTCACTTTGGTTTAATGATTTTACATTTTTTTATCATGGAGCTTCACTAATTCTTTACTACTTCAGTTGGGTTAAGCTTTATTATACTTAGGATTTGAAAGGTGATAGAAATTTCGACACTCCGAAGTCCAGTTTGGATATGTTTGGACTCCCTCGTAACGGCCGGAATTGTAACTGTTAGCAACTTGAGAAATAATACAAATTCCGAAATAGAATTCTAAGAAATCACAAATTGTGAGTTTTAACGTATTTACTCCAAAAGTTACAAATAATTACAGAGCATGTCATTCCCTCACAATTCATGATATGTCGGAATTTCTTTTTGGAATCTGTATCACAATAAATTTTTAGGGTTTTTTTTAGAGCAGTGATAGGGAGTCCGAAACCAACCTCCGATTATAGAGACAATGGCAGTTGATGTAATTTTGATTAACTTTTTGGGCAAACTTTATACCTCTCACAGTCGGAGGTCTTCGGAGGTTGGAGTCTCGGACTCCCAATCATATCCGTTTTTTTTAATCAACTTTTGTTCTGAAAATTTCGGAATTTCCCTGTCGGAACTTTTATTATTTTCTTTAGTATTTTACTATTTAAAATATGCAATTGTAGTAACTATTAATAAATAAAAATTAGGCTATATACTGTATCGCCGGATTGTAAAAAAAAAAAAATAATTTTTATTAATAATAAATTAGTTACCGGCGTTGTCAAAAAATAGTTACCGGCAAGGATTTCCGACGAGCTTCTCCACTTAGACTTGCAAATCGAGCATCGAAAACCCTTCATTGTCAGCGCTTGGCATACTTCCTCTCTTAAGCAACTCCGGCAATCACCAGTCACCGGAATCCGGCAGCTGCACCGGAACCCGCCGGAGCTCAGCTCCTGCAGCGATTCCCGCGTCGCTTGCCTGACATTAGCCTCGATTAAGGTCGTTCTGTACAACATCGACTGCAAAACAACCATTAAATTCACGCCGATTAAATCACAATGACAATTTGATGTCTTCATCTAGAATCTTCCATTCTAACCACCTGGATAATTTGATCCTGCGATTCCCAAAACGCCCTCCTCTGGTCGGAGCTCTGACAAGACTCGTCCTCCTCGAGATTATCGTCCCAGGCGTCGCCGGATCCGGCGGAGCTATCCGGAGTCTGCAGCGCCTCGTCCGACAAGAAACCGAAGAAGTAATCCGACAAACTCTCTGTCTCGCGGGAGAATTCCACTGTGTATTGGTAACTCCGTCGATTCGAAAGAGTCTCCATCTCCGTTGCTCGAGCCATGAGTGGATCTACCACCGCTTTATCGGCTGGATCTATTTTTTCTCTTACTGATTCCATGAAATTTGGTCGTGCGTATTTATATCATATATAAAGAAATGATTGGGTGTGGGGCCCAGATGGCTGAACTGTACGCGGCGAACATGCAATGTCTGCCGTGATCTGACGTGGCGGTCAATTAAAAGTAGATTAGATTAGACAGCTAAAATCCACGTAGATTAGGCCAATGATAGCCGATCGTTAATTTTTTTGATAAAATCGTTCTTAATTTAGCAAATACTATTTCCGCTCATTTTTGTTTGTTCCGTGATAAAAAAAAATTTTGCCGACTCATAAGATAAATATTAAATTACTTGTTATTTTTAGGGTTAATGAAAGTTAAAAAACAATGGTAAACTAAAGTTTTATTTAGAAAAAAAAAAAAAAACACAGACACATTTGACTAGCTGAAATATCTCATATTTAGAGTTTACTGGCTCAGTAACTCAGTTACTAATTATTATTTTTTAACTGAATCAATCACGCACACATCATGTAATGAATGTAATGAATAATATAAAGCCTGTCATGCATTACCGTATATAAATAGTGATAAGATGCATTATTATTGTTGGGATATCGGCAAAAGAGTAACAACACTGCATTATTTTTTCCAGCTTGGGAATTTCCACCGTTGTATAAGGTTTGAGCCTAAGATACGACGGCGAACTTAAAAAGCCACGTACAAACACTTATAGTCCAATCATTCCAGCCGCAATAGTGTAATAATACTAAATATTTGGTCAATCATAGCTGTTAAGATTAAGACATACACATTTATGTTCAATAAATTCAAACTTATTAGCGAAGACTTTAGATATGTTCTTATTCATGCTTTAATATCCCTTAAGCTAATGTTTAAAAATAATTGTTTAGTTATTGTCGACGATCATGTATCGTCGGAGAATAGTATCTCTCTAATTCATAAATGAGATTTTGACATTTTTAAATATAGTCAATAGGAGTTGATCGATGCTATATCGCTCTCTAACATGTTAAGAATAAAAATAATCGCATTAATAACTTTCTCATAAACTCGAATTTAAGAATGAACGTATTTTGACACATTCTTATTTATATTTGAACTATAAGCTTGGACAATAAAGTTAATTACTTTAAGTCAATGCATTCCGTAGATTTCTTCTACAATTTATTTCCGTGAGATAATTACGCTAAATATAAAGTTACAAAATAAGACGACGATTGATAGAAACCGAAGATGCTTAAAAAGTGGATCGTATCACTATAATTACCATTGTTTGATTGATTTCTTTGTTCTTTGTATGCATGAACGCACAACTAGAATGCAAAACTTTATTTAATGAACAGTTTAAACTTGTACGCATAAATAAATAAATAAACAAATTAAATATGCTAAACTGCTATGTGCTATCTGTATAAACACTATAGCTTATACCTTCAATAATGTGTATGTAGGCTAATTAATGAGATCCTATGACAACATTTCCTTACAAGAGACCCCCGATAACCAAACATTAAAAACGAGGCGGAAAAAGGTCCGAACCCCGCCCGATGTTTGTACGGAAATTACTATCACGTAGTGACTGATACTCGATCTTGGCTCGGGTCGCGCGTGCCTATACGGGTCGGCTGAGGTTGATTTGCTCTAATGGTTGATTATCATATTCAGTTACGTTTCAAGCCGTTCTGATCTCGGGTCATTCTCGACTTATCAGTCCGAACCCGCCTGGCATGTTCTTGAATTCTCCGATCGTGATCTTTGAGTATCCGATCCACATTGTTCGAGGAGACAAGGAGTGGACCCGAAAGATAGATCTTGTTCCCATCAGAATCATTAGCCCCGACATCTACATCGTCTTTCAGGCGGCCTTCCGGGTTTCGCCTCATCGACCTCATCCAATTCTTGGCTCTGTCTCGCTTCCTCATGGGTTCGGTTCCACTGATCGGTCCTGAAAATTGACCGGCGAACTTAGTCTGGGTCTCTGACACCAAAGGGCCCGACATTTCGACATTGTCTTTCGACATTTTCCGACCCCTAAGTAGCTCCGAGAAGTTCGAAAAGTGGGATCTTGAAGAATGCTCTTTGGCACCTTTCCTTAATCCAGGCCCCGAAACCAGCGGTCCGGAGAGTGAATCTCTATCCCAACGCGGCCCTGTTTGATCCCTTGAATCATTCGGTTCTTTACGTGGACCGACTAAGTACCCCGACGTGGCCTTATCTTGATTAGAACCAAATATTTCGGTTCGGGTGTTTGAGCTCGAATGTGAATTCCGACCCTGAAAGATGCATCAAGTCATTTCAAGGATATAATTAACATTACAGGGTACAGGTCTGGGCAGCTGAAACATTTATACTGGCAAATAAGTAGATGCATAAATACTTTGCTTGGATTTTAAGATTACACATTGCATATGTATATTCATTCCCATGGTAAAAATTGACTCAAAAGGGTTCAAAGTTACCTGGATTTGCTCGGTAGTCGGATTATATCCCGCTTTCGACCGGAAATCTCCATGGACTTTGTTTTCCGAAGGTTGTTGTTCATTCACTTGTGCTTCTCTCCGTCTGCGAATTCAATTTCGAAGATTAAAACTTGCAAGGTCATATCTATATATATAATATATGTTAAAGAACCTTAAAACAGTCTCATCTATCATGCTGCTAATCATTGTCAAATTTGTTGCTTTCCACTTTTTTTCGACTGATTTTGACGTTGAAATTGACATTTTAACTAACAAAAACATGTTTTCTAGCATTCGGAAATATTAGATTTGTTATTCATGATTTATGCATATTTGATACTTAAAAAAAATATGTTTTTGTTCAGTCAATTTTAAGACAAAAAAAAAAAAAAGTAAAAATCAACCAATCTAATAGCTGAGATACCGAATATCATTTTAAATTTAAAACAACGATTAGCAGACTTTTAGTTGCTACTGTTTTTAATTTTATGTTCTTAATCCTAGGATATATTGCAGTAAAAACACATTCAATTCATACAAAGTTTAACCAAAATGTATATATGTACCTCCTAGCTTCCTCGCGCAGTTTTACATCAATCTCTTTGCTCGGAGGATATTTGGGCAAACTCGAAGTGTCACAGGCAACCGGACCCGTGGTAAAGAACTGCATCAAAAATTGCAGAGCTAAACTAATAAGTTTCATAAAAGTAAAAAATCATGCGTGTATTAGTGTTGAGCCATACACCTCAGTTTAGTTACCTCGCTACTAAGGGCAAGAGCTGCGGATCCTCTCTGTGTTGGATCTACGGATAGAAGTGTTTCCATGAGCCCGAGCGCAGCCGATGGAAGCTCCTTGAATGCTTCGGTAATGCATTGTTGATAAGGATGCGGAGGCTTAAACACGGCGGAATGAGACGAACGGAGTTTCTTCCAGTAATCTTCGGATGGAGAGCCACAGAGCTTGAAGATCTTATGCAATTGCTCTACCTGAAGAACATTAAAAAAAACACCAATGTTGGTCTAAACATGACATGATTAAGTGAATATCTAAAACTATAATATTTTCGGAGGCTTATGATCACACAAAATCACATTTTTTAGTACCTCGGTTTTTCCGGGCAAGATAGGCTTCCCTGTATAAAGCTCGCCAAGAATGCAACCGGTACTCCACACATCGACTTCAACACCGTATCGAGAGGCTCCCATAAGAAGCTCGGGTGGTCGGTACCACAATGTCACAACACGACTCGTCAATGGTGAGCTCTGATCGAAGAAGTTTGCCAAACCAAAATCCGCAATCTTCAACACACCGTTATTGTTGATAAGAAGATTCGACCCCTTGATGTCCCGATGAAGAATGTCGTGTTTATGACAGTGATCGAGACCGCTCAGAAGCTGCTTCATGTAACATTTTATCTGGAAAAATACATCGAGTTAAAATAAAATAAAATTGAATCATTAAACCCGATGAACAAAAATAAGAATTTACCTGTGGTTCCGTAAATTTGATCCCTGGCCGAGCTGCAAGACCGGTAAGATCGTGCTCCATGTACTCGAAAACAAGATACAAACTACAAGACATTTGTGCTGTTATTATGGATTCGAGTTTGATCACATTCGGGTGATCAAGCCTGCGTAAAATCATAATCTCACGACACATGAATTTCACGCTTTCGGGGTCCATGTTATCGAATCGGACTTTTTTAAGAGCAACAATTTTGTTATGGACAACGTCGCGTGCCCGGTAAACACTGCTATATGTTCCTTGACCAATCTGTAACATAAGAACACGACCGATTCAGCAATCAATCAAGAATCCAAAAATAAGAACTCTTGACAGCTATGGCTAAAACAGTGTCGACTTAATCTTGTTGATTTCGCAGTCATAAAATCTAGATGTAGCATAGAAAGAACTCTGTACGGTATTTTTAATTTCGTTTATTTTTAAAAGGTAAACTCTAATAATTGAGAAATTGACTGAAATTATTTTGAATAGAGGCACGTACTTTATCTAGTTTCTCAAATGTATTAGCTTTTCGCGGTAACCACCCGTTGATGGCCTCACCAGCCACCGCAGACAGCCATGCCGGCCACCCAGCAGCCACCTGCTCGCCTTCCGCGGCCTTAGGGACCCTGCCGGCGCGTGGGTTATCAGCAACGGCAACAACCTCGGCTGCTTGTCTCCTCAGCTTCTCAATTTGATCAATATTCATCTGAAGCTCACGGTGACGGTCACTATCGTTCAGTTTCTCATCAACCACGTCGAAACTTTGGTCGGCCTTCAATCCGGAGGACTGCTTGCTGGGCGACACTCGATCGGCCGCCGGGCTTTCTCGGCTGTCGTCAACCGCCGAGGACTTGGAGTGGATACAACCCATGTCGGATTTACGAAAAAATCGAAACTTTTGAGACGAAAATCAGATGAAATCCAGAAATGATATCATGGGCAGTGTCAAATCAAGAGTTTGAGGATTGTATAGCTGTAAAAAGGACAGTGATTGAATTTTGGAGGTGGAGCTAGGGTACTTTATTTACCAAGAAGGAACGGCGCCTAATTGAAGTTTGATCATTCAACGCGGATTCATTATTCTTCTTGTTCCATACCATACGTACACGCATTGTTACGTGTTTAAAAATTTAATTTCAATATTATTTTAAAAAAATGCAGAAAATGCGCCTTTTTTTATCCCTAAATAAAGATTTTTTGAGATATAGTCCCTGAACTTGTTAATTGTTAAAAAAATGGTCCATTTGAAGTTATGTTGAGATGTAGACTTTCTTATTCATTTGCAGTGTAGACTTAACTATTGTTGAGGGTGACCCGCAAAGCTCACTGGAAACTATTCGGTACGAAGGATAGTCGGTGGTGTTATTCGAAATTATTCTTTATACTTAAATAAGTACGGTGGTGTTATTCGAAATCATTCTCTGATACTTAAACAAGTACGCGAGGTACAAAAATAAGATAGTTGTTCTTAAGAATATATAAAATGAACAGTACAATAAGGGAAATGACTAATGAGTTAGAGAAAGATTGTCTAGTAGCTTAATTGAGTTAACATGTACTTTTACATTACGGACTAATTCCCGTCATTAATTATGGTTTGTCGACTGAAGAGAAAAGTTAGATTACAGGTGTGGTTTGGTTTTGTGTGATCAATACACATTGTAATGAAGGTTGTTGGCCTCTGTCTTTTCTAGGCTACATCAATATGTTTTATTCATTAGAAACAGTATCCATGTTGGTTCAGCCGTTTTATCGGCCTTTTTGTTTTTGTTTTGAATTTTGGTAAAACTTCTGCATTATTTGTTCATATTTGAGTGAATATCACATAGATTTTTTTCCCATAGAGGAAGAGTAGAGCATGCATATGTAAGTAAATTGTGTCTTATAATCAACTGTTTGATCCACATCCAATATACATTTATATCATGCTTCACAAACACTATACTTGTGGATTTGTGGTTGTTTTTTTGCTTTTTTGTTTTTTTTTTTTTTTCTACTGTCTTAATGGTGAACTAAAAAAAATTAACATTAATAAATGGTGTGATACAAATTTTAGGTATTTCTAAAAAAAATCAAACTTTTAAAGTTTTATGTATCGTACAACTAAATCCTCCTTAATAGTAAAAGGAGCACAAATATAACTACAAGAAATCCTAATCGTTTGTAAGAGACTAATTTATTTGTAAAAGAATTGTTATAATTCTTTACAAATACAACATTCAATTTTTTTAAGGGAATAACTCCTAACAAAAAGCTTGGTTAGAAACTTCATTTGAAATCTCTTATTAAATTTTGAGTTTTTGTAAAGAATTTTCCTCGTCTATAATAAATCCCTAAAAAATGCTTACAAAATAATATATTCACAAATTACTAATTTTCTTGTAACGTGCTTGTAAAACACGTTAGAAAATCCCGATCCAATGTACAACAACAGATTGGGCAATTATCACCTTACAAGTTAGCTTCTACAGTTTAGTTAGATTCACGTTCGTTTTATTCACACTATATGCGTCCAGCCTAGCTAGTAAAGACTCCAGTCCAAGTCCAACAACATAGCATTATTGAGGCATTAATTTGTCTAGAGAGACTCTTACGCGTAATAGTATTGTTGTGTGCCTTGTGTAACAATCTAAAACTCTTCAATCCGAAGCTGAGTTCTTAACTAGTTAAAGTTTTTTTTACCGTACGGGTGTTCTAAGTATCAAAGAAGAATATAATCTTTACTTGTACCGGCTGAGTCCAGTATAATCTCGAATATTTTTCCATTTTCAGGTTTAGACAAGGTTTGAACCCAAAATCTCTTATTAATTGATAAAACTTTGAATAATTACACTACTAATAAAATCAAACGTCATTCTACTCTATAAGTTGATCTCATACAAGCTGTTGAACTAATATTACATGCATGTTTAAAGATAGTCCTAGCAACCACGGACTCTTATTTATAAAACCATCTCAATCAATTAATCTTTTAAGTAATGTGGGATCTAATCTCATATTACGTCCTATATTACATTCACATTACGTTATTTGGTTTGCCAAGCGGCGTAATGTGCATTATTATAATGTAATGTCCATTGTAATATGAGATTACTTCTAAATTCTATTTACTGTAATATGAGATTAAATCTAAAAACGGATGTATTATGAGATTACGTTCAACATTACTGGGTATTTTTATTTATTAAATAATAAATACGTAATAATATATTTATATTTATTATGATAATAATAATATTATTATTATTAAATTTCTATCTACTTCATAAATCATTATTACAATAAAAAACAATGCACACGGTGTTTGTATAAAATGAGTAAAGTCTTTTTCGTTGCATTTTTTTATGAAAATTATCTTTAAACTATATAAAATGTTTTAACTAATAGAATTTTAATAGTTATGCGTATTGAGTTTAAATATTTAGTTTTTGGAGTTCATAAATGACTATAATATTAACCGCAAAACATAAATTTTAAGAAGTTAGTTGCTACCAAAATATATATTCTTTTAAAACTTATCATATTAATATATAATATACTCTCATATAAATTAATATAATAACAATAAAGTCATATTACAATACGCATTACAACACATACAAACACACTAATCTAATATAACATTACGTAGCTCGCATTACTTGTAATCTCACATTACGTCCATCCAAACACCTCATAAGTTTTTGGCTTAATTACTAATTAATTGTCTGAAATTTTTCATATGTTGAAAGTTGGTGTCTGAAGTTTGAAATGTTAAAATGGACAATCCTAAGTGTCATTTTTGTTGAAATTTGGTGTCCCCTCTCGTCCTTTTCTCTCATTTTAATCATTTTCATCAACTCACTCATAATCCATCATTCTTTACTTTTCACAAAATCGCCAAATTTAACCAAAAGTTGAACATCCAAAAGAAAATGTTTCCAGGAGAGTGGTGATGAGCGATTTCCAGCGACAACGGAGCGAGATTTACTTGCGCAGATGAGGCTAGCTTCTTAGGTGACGGTCCCGGCATAGTGACGGGAATGGAGCGTGCATGAGAGCTCGAATTTGACAGTCGGTTTCGTCGGGATTGGTTTTATAAATTAATCACACCGAGACACCAAGTTTCAACCAAAATGAAACCCGAGTCACTCAATTTAAATGTCAGATACCAAATTTCAACATTGGCAAACTTCAGACAGTTTATTAGTAATCTAAGTTTTTTGAAAAAAAAAACACTCTCATATGTTCATTAATATGTTTCCCCCTCTAAATTACAAGGATCAAACACCTTAACAAATACAAATTAGAACGGTAATGGCTACAAAGTGTGAAAATCGAAAATCTGACTTAATTTAGAAAAACAGTATTAAGTGACAAAGTTGATAATTTATAATATTCCTCAAAATCGAAACGGTCTTATCGTGTTATTATTAACTAGGTGGCCGGCCCGCGCTTTGCGCGGTTTGTACATAGTAAACATAATATAATCGTATTTTATTTATTATTTTTAATTTTTTTATAATACATAATTTACAAAATAATTTAAATTCATGAAACAAAAAAATAGTTATATATTGGGTGAATTCACTAAATATATATAAAGTTTCATTTAATTCGATAAAAAATTTATTTTATACAAATTATAAATATTTGTATCTAATCTTATTATTTTTAACATACTTTTTTTTATTTTTTTTTATTTTCCATATATTTTATGTTGAAATTGTAACTTTCTAATATTAGGATGCAAAGTGACTAATATGTAAAAAAAAAAAAAAAAAAAAAAAAACTGTAATTGAATAAGAGTTTTGAAAAACAAAAAATGAATGAGTGTGATCGATTAAAAAATAGTTAAACCATGCAAACTCATATTGTGCTATTTTTTTATATTCAATATTTATATAAATCCATATCTAAGTATTATTTTAATATTAAGATAATAGTAAAAAATGAAGCATATGTGATTTTTTAGCGGATTATTAATTAACATTGTTACAAAATAAATATTGTAGCTACAATAAAAATCGAATAAGGAGCTTATGATGAATTTTATCACGTCCTCATAGGCACAAAAGTGATGTCACATATGTAAATGTAAATCATGAATTAGGTGGATCGATGGATTTGTATAATTTTTTAAATTTTATTATTCTTTATCATTATAAAGGTTTTAACTCAAAATGTGTTATATGTAGATAAATGGTATTTCATAGATACTATTAATATTTATATCGTTATTATTTTTAACATATTTATTATATGTGTTTTAATTTTTTATTTTCCTCGTATGTTAGTACATTTTGTTAAATACTTTGTTAAATATATTTTTATGGTGCAATTGCAACTTTCTAATGTGAGGAGGCAAATTGACTAACATGTAAATGAAAGAGAATTTTAAAGTGAATAAGAGGTTTGACACACAAAAAAAAAGGGATGAGAGTGATAAGAAGAATAGTTAAACAAATATGAAACTTCAAATTATATTATATTATATTTTTATAGTTAAACAAATATATACATTCAAATTATATTATATTTTTATATTAAATATGTATATATAAATATAAATATTATTTTAATATTAAGATGATACTACAAAATGAAACATATATGTGGATTTTATTTTAGTATTTGAGTGAATTATTAATTCATTTTACTATGTAACATACTAAAAAAAATGTAACTCCCATCAAGATTGAATAAAGAGATTTTGATTTATTTTAGCATGTCCACATAGGCACAAAAGTGATGTCACTTATATAATTGTAACTCATGAATTAGGTGGACCAATAAGTTTGTAGAATTGTTTTTAATTTGATTACTTGTCAAAATTTTATGAGTTTCATTGAGATTATATTATATATAGATTATCACGTCGTTTTCATAAGTGAAATAGACTTCTCAATCCCAACTGCTCTATATATTATTTCCATTATTTATTTATTTGAAAGCTTCTAATATGACCAAGTCAATGCAGCCGGGCCGTCGTTTACGGTCCTTTATTCCTGTTGAAAGGGAAGGTTCCACCTTCACAAAAGTCAGCAAACACATGCTCTCCTCCTTCTTCGTCTCTTCTAAATCAATAACAAACCCATTAAAGAATCCATAGATTATCATCAAAGACTTGCAGTTGCAGAGTTGCAGTATACAAGAAAGAACCAAACACTGTACGACGATGAATAGAAAAACGACAACATGGCTGATGTGTCTCTTTGCAGCGTTACTGCTAGTAGTAGTTCTGATCACGGCCGTCTCTTTCACGTGGGTTTTCCTTTTCCACCAAGTAGAAAACCTACCGGAGCCGCCGCCACCGCATCTTGTGATGTACGAGTCAGTGCTCATCGGAGCAGCCTTCGGGGTTCTTTCCATGGTGGCAGCTCTGGCCGTGGTTGTTCCGGCGACAGCGGTGGCTGTGATCACGGTGGTTGTTCTGTTGGCTTTCTCGGGGAGGCCGGAGAAGAGTCTGGTGGTTGAGGCGAGGAAGATAACGAGGGAGGTTGCTGGGTACTTTGGGAGAGCTCTGCTGAAGGAAGGGAATGCTGTGGCGGCGGTTTTTACGGTGTTGGGGTATTTCGCGCTTGTCAACTGGAACCGTAGTCCGTTTGGTTCGGTCCATTCGCACGGAATGGTTCGGGAGTAAGAGCAACTTGGCTCGGTCCCGAAGGTCCGATGGTTTGAATAGGATAAGGGTTTGTCTAAAATAATGTTAAGACGATTTCTTACTGTTAGATATGGTACAACGATATCTATGTACGACCCAATCTTTTCGTTTATTTTTAACTAGAAAGACATTTGAATGTCTACTCAAATATTATAGCTAAGAAATCTATTGGATTTCTATTCACCCTATTTTAATTGACAGGTGCAGTATTTTGATTGTCTACTTACCTTGGTAATGTAAATTACTCTTTGGTTTCTTGTCTCGGAAACAACTGCTGACATGTTATACCAGCGGGTAGTGAGTTGGTCAGAGTGGCGGAAATAGATGTTCCTTCCCTCATTTTTTTTAGTATTTAATTTGCATTTGTATAAGACTCTTGATTTTTTTTTTTTTTTATAAAGTATATATACCTCAAGATGCATTATTACTTTTAGCCCCATGCAGTCTCCTCCTATGCTGGTTGTTCCGCATAAATTTATCGATCTATTTTAATTTTTTTTAGGGTTAATGACTAAATTGCTATCTAAAATTTCACCTAATTAAAAATTGCCACTAAAATTAAGTTTTGTAAATTGACTATTTGAACTAGGGATGTGCCAAAAATAAAAAATCAATTCGGCCGGACCGGTTCAAACAAACTAGGTTTTCAAGTGAATAATCAGATCAAAAATCGTTGCTATACTTTTTTAAAAACAGTTCTGAACTGAACCAGACTAGTTTTGGACAGGATCATAATGGTCTTGGACTGATTTTTTTATTTAATAAAATTAGTGTAAATCTATATATAAAAATTGACCGGACCAGTTTTGGATTGAACCAGACAGCTTTTGACAAAATAGTCCAGAAATGTTCAGAAATCAGACCATATTTTCTCACATATATCTTAGACAATACAAAATTCGGGCCGGAACTGAACTGCTTAAAGTAGTTACGATCCGAGTAAGAACCGGTCCGGGGCAGATCGATTCCATGTCCATCATTAATTTGACATTCCAATTTTGAGCAAATTGTTATATTTGTTATAAAATTTATGTCAAACTGGACATACAACGATATGTTTAGGCTGCATAGAGTCTTTTGATGTGTATATAAGATGAATTAGAGAGTAAATTGAAAAAGTAGTTTGAGATGTGAATTAAAAATATAGAAAGGTTTGAATGAAATATCTTGCTCTGAAGATGAAGTTAGAATCATTTGAACATGAGCATCATCAACACTTTAAAATCCCTTATATTTATATTAATATTTGGTTTAGTAATTAAATAGAATTCCAAGCATAGGTCCTGTTATGATTTGGTGTTCCATTTTATTGTTGTTGATACTCGATGTTCAAAGTATCAAATTTGTTACTTTTCACTTTTCTGTTGATTTTAGCGTTAAAATTAACTTTTTAAGTAATAAAAAATGTTGTTTTCACTTTTATATAGGAAATAATAGGATATATCACAAACATGTTGATAAGTAAAACTGAAATTACTAACTGGTAGTATCGAGATAAATCCACGCAATTCTCCGGCTCGAAAAGGTTGCCATTTCGTGTGTTCACTCCACACTTAGTTTTTCAAGTCATTGCTCTCAAGATTCTTCAACTAGGTTGTATTGCCGCTCGCCGGATAGGGTCCATCAATCAATACTTATTAGGTACAAAAGATGGCACAAATTTTCACGAACTGAACATCTCGAATGTGAGGAAACAAACTAGGAAATTATTACAGTTATTAATGCTCTCTTTTTACATTTGGTGTCGTCAATGATTATGAAGAACACACTCTTACGGTTCAACCGAAATTGGTCTACGTATAGGGAAAATAGTGACTTGTTTCCAAAATATAGGTATATCAAAATTTAATGCACAATAGATTATTTCATTAGGATATATATATATATATACTTTTTTTATAGATACTATATATATATATATATTCATTTCCTTAATTCGAGGACCTTAATTAGTTAACCTCCAAGTCACATATAAGCCGGTTGAATTACTCTAATTAGGTAAATTAAATGAACGTTAATTCTTATAGTTAATGAGCGAGTCCGGTCAGCCCTAACCCTACTAATAATAATAGAGTTAGTTGCTTCTAACGTACATTCAACTGTACTTGGTTAATATGCTACTATATAAAGCGGCTCAATTATCTCAATTGCCAATAAAAAAACATATTCTTTCAATTAATTTTACGAAAATGTAGAAATAAAAAAATCTAATACTTATATTTACATAAAAAAAATCGAAACCCTAATTAAGATAATTTACATTTAGGACCGTGCTTAGGTACTATGCCCTTTAATTTTTAAGAACTGAGTATAAGTATAGGGGGAGGAGACAAAAGATAGGGTGCAAATAAGACAAAAACTAGATTACTAAGCTGAGTATTCTCTCTACACTGTAGTTTGGTCTTATCATGATTCTTATGTGTGACTCTATTCCAAATTATCATAACATATATATATATATTTAATTTTTCTTTTCTAGTACAAGTTTCGATTCTGTCATGTGCGAAACGTTTCTCCGCACGCACCCACTGACCTCCTTTATAAAGAAACGGCAGCTTTGCTTCCACGGATGAACCTTTCTCTCTCTAGAAGATTTCCGATTAAAGAATCTGAAACCCACCCTCACCCTCACGCGATTCTCGATCGAAGATGGCATCTGGGTCGTCGGGTCGGGCCAATTCCGGCGCCAAGGGGTTTGATTTCGCGACGGATGATATCCTCTGCTCCTACGAGGACTACGGCAACCAGGACTCTTCCAACGGAAGCCACTCCGATCCTGGCGTCGGCACCAACTCCAGCAAGGTCAGTTTCTGATCCTATTAGGTTTCATGTGTGCTTTCGGTGCTGAAGGAGGCGATTGTGCAATTGCCGATGGTTCCGATCATGCTCGCAGTTCTTTTTCCATATACATATATGAATCGATCAGCTGAATTTTGAATGTTTGGTTGCGTGATTAGGGTTTTAGAGTCGTTTAATTTGCAAAATTGTTTCTCTTGCGTTGACTTTGCTACCCTTTTGAGCTGACTATGTAACGAAGGAATGGTTTTTGCTCAAGCGTTTTTTAGTTGTTTCTGATATTCTGCATTATAACTTCTTGCTTTCTCTGACCGGACTTTTAATCCAGGAAAGAATGAGATGTTAGGAATTTGCAGAATAGACTAAATTGGACACCCAATTGCTTATGGTTCCTCGAGCACTTTCTTAATTAGGAAATCAATATTCTTTCATAATTCAATTTGGCATTTCTAAGGAATTTCCCCCAATAAATTCTTTTTCATTTGATCAGTCTCTGCTGTTCTTGCATAATTGATCGTTTGGAATATGAATTCTTTCGGATTCCTCAAATAATTTGATAGTTAGGAAATCACTAGTCTTTCATGGTTTGGTTAGCATCTTTCATATAATGCATTCATTTTTCTATTTCTGAGTTTCAAGCATTATGTAGTATTGGACTTCTCTGTACAGGCACTTACAGTATGTTGTGAAGTGTGTACAGGACTTTCAGAAGAGCCGTCTTGCAAGACCAACAATGTATTCATCTCCTTCCTATAGCCAACCCGATGATTCTCTTAATCAGGATATAATTGCTATTGTTGATAAGAACATGAAAAAACATGTTGATGGAATAATGCGCTTTCTCGAGGGGATAAGTTCCCGCCTCTCACAGTTGGAGTTGTACTGTTACAATCTGGACAAGTCAATTGGGGAAATGCGATCAGACTTGACTCGCGACCAGAGTGATGCTGATACGAAGCTAAAGTCTCTGGATAAACATATTCAAGAGGTGAGTGTTAAAGATTCTGAAAGTCTTAGTGCCATGATAGATTTGTTGGCCAAAATAAATTGCTATGATAGTATCAAGATGGCACATATGCTATTTTCTGATGAAATTTCTCGCTAGCTTCTCATGCTGTAAATTGTTCACGTAGAAATGGTTCCTTTTTTTGCTTTTGAGGAGAAAGTCACTGTAGATCTCAAAAATAGTAAACATTGCTACTTCAGCAAGAAAGTGTCCTTATCATATTATGACACTCCTCATTTGTACCTTATAAAATCTTCTGCTTTTGAGGAGAAAATGACTACAGTTCTTAAAAATAGTAAAAACGCTACCTTTTCACAAAGTTCCTATCTGGCTTTGTCATATTCTAACTCTTCTCATTTGCAAATGGTAACATCTTCTGTTTTTATCCCTGAAAAATGACTTGACTGGTTGAGATAATTAACAATTTCAAAATGTAGTAATTATGTCCGCACAGAGTTAGCTTGCAAAAATTATCAAATCTATTGCTATTACAGGTTCATAGATCGGTGCAAATACTTCGAGACAAGCAAGAACTTGCTGACACCCAGAAAGAACTCGCCAAGCTCCAACTTGCACAGAAAGAGACCTCTTCAGTCAATTCACAAAACGGCGATGATAAATCTTCAGCACCCGCATCTGATTCCAAGAAGCCCGATATTTCACCCGATGCGTCCAACAATCAATTAGCTTTGGCTCTGCCCCATCAAGTACCTCAGCAGCATCAACCAGCTCCTGCGCCTCCACAGAATGTGCCACAGCAACAGACCTATTATATGCAGCCAACTCAGATACCGAACCCATCGGGCCCCACCCAGATTCCTCCGATGCAGTATCTGGCTGCTGACCCACAAGGTAGGGTCCCACCTCAGACAGCACAGCCTCAGGTGAATCAAACTCAAAACATGCCTCAGTATCATCCTCAGTATCAGCAGCAATGGTCTCAGCAGCAGGTTCAGGTCCAGCCGCCGCCTCAGCAGTCATCGTTGCCACCTCAGATGAGGAATCAAGCGACTCCAGGATACCCTCCATACCCAGCCACAAACCCGCCTTCCCAGGAGACGATTCCAAACAGCATTCCGATGCAAATGCAGTATTCAGGGGTCCCACCACAAGTATCAAGCCGTGGTGATACTGTACCCTACGGATATGGTGGACCCACTAGGGTTCTTCAGCTGCAACCTCCATCACAACCGCAGAAGGGAGCGTTTGGGCCTCCTCCCGGTGAAGGGTATGCTCCCCCTGGGGTTCCTCAATCCGTTCCTCAGGGCAGTGGTGGCTATATGGTATATGAAGCCGAAGGGGGCAGACCTCAACATCCACCTCAGCAGCAGGCTCACTACTCACAAGGCGGGTACCCTCCAAACGTCCCTGTCCAGAACCCACCAAGCAATCTCGTGGGTCGAAACCCGAGCCAACCTCAGTTTGTCAGGAACCATCCCTACGGTGAGTTGATTGAGAAGCTAGTGAGCATGGGTTTCAGGGGCGATCATGCGGCAAATGTGATTCAAAGGATGGAAGAGAACGGACAGCAGGTGGATTTCAATGGTGTTTTGGACAGGTTGAATGGACATCCTCCGAGTGCGCAGCGAGGGTGGTCGGGGTGAAAACGCAAAAAAGGAAACCTTGATTTGATGTTGAACACTATCATTCTGGTTTGGTTACTTTTGTAATAAGGAAGGCTATATTGTGTCGTGGTATGTCCTCATATATATTGTTCCTGAGGTTTGCCAGAGTTTATTGTATATCAGTCAGTACTTGTGTTCATGGTGGAGTTACTGAGTATGCTGTAAAAACTTCGTTCATGGTGGAGTTGTTTTAGAGCAGTGTTGTCACTTTTACTGAATTTTAACAAATTATTAAGAACAGTAAATTAGAAAACGAGAACCAAACCCCCAAAACTGTAAGCTTTCTAATATTGTTATTGGATATTCTAATAATTATCACTTTTATTGAAAATAAAAATTGTATGCGATGAACATCTGTATTTCAAGTGGATGAGGTTGTGAGAATTTTTTTGGCTGAAGTAAACAGATATTGTATATTCGTATATATTTTCCTGGCCTTGGTAATAATTGAGTAATTGACAATAATGTTCCTGGCCTTCTTGCATACATTAGACTGAATGTATCAACACAGAATACTATAGTGATTGATTCCAAGATTTGTTAACAAAGTAGTAGATTGATTTTGATTCAAATGTAGAATCCACATCTGATACCAAGTCGCAACTGAAAATAAGCCATTGGAGGATCATACATTATTATTATAAAAAAGTCGACAGAGCACACACAGAAAAAAAAAAAAACATTTTTTATCAGTAGAAAATCAAACTTCACACATTGTAAGCAGAAAATTAAACTTCACACTCCAAGAACTTGAAGATTCATCAGCACCTCTTTCACTTTGATTATTGCTCTCAGATCAGACAAGACCTTATTTAACAGTACAAGATTCTGGTTCTGTCTGACAGATGGGGTTATCAACTAAACTGTTGGAAATAGAACGTAGTTTGCGTTAGTGACATCATCGAGCAGCGAATCGACTCCAAGAAAAAAAAAACCATCATAAAGACGACCAACTTACATTATTTTCAGGGATCCATCTGATATTTTCTTCTTGATAATGCTCGGGATCGGACCAATGATGCCATTTCCTGATAGATTTCTGCGAAAGGAAGTGGTCTTCTCAGTAATTAGTATGCAGTTATATATATATTGCTTTTTCAGAACAACAAGTAGTGAGGCTTACAGTATTTTCAAGTTTGCCATTTGCGCTATGAAGTCGGGCAGCTGTCCGGCTAGCTGATTGAACGATAAATCCCTTAAAAAACAACATAGTGAAACTGGTAAACATCTCCAACAGGCTTTGTTCTTTAGACAATTGTTCATTAATAAGATGTAAAATATTATCTAGTTTCTTCTGTTGAAATATGTAGACAAAATAGAAGACTAAGGATGTCACTGAATTCATAGTTCTTCATATTTTGCAGGGAAGACAAGTTGGTATAACTTGCCAAGTCCTTGGAAATAAATCCTTGCAAACTTTAGTAACTTTAACTACATGTTCTTTTGTTTGCAAAGTTGTTTAGGGCTGAAAATGAGGTGCATTATTATGTATTGGACAAATGCAAGTTCATTATAGGTTCTCTCTGTATACAATCTACACATATAATATAAGGTATAATAAATTGGAAAAAGGCGGTCCTCTGATTGTCACCGAAAAATTTAAGGTAATGCTGACTTGTTATCTAAAAGTTATGCATCTAAGTTGTTATTTATAAATCTAAAATAGTATAGGTAATATTTATTTTCAGATGAAAAGTTCTAAAAATGCTTAAAATCGTTATCAATAAATGCCTTATGTTATTGGAACAAGGCCCATTGTTCAAAATACTTATAAAATGATAAGTGTTTAAATTTTTAAATTTAATATAAACAAATATGTGTTTGTATACTTTATCATCATCTAGATTTTGTTGATTTTATACTTTTTTTATTTTTATTTAGAGAGATACACTAACTGGAGTATGTCTTTCTACATCAAGGGGTTAGCAAAATTCTAGACAGGAATATGATGGTACTTTACTGTTGAAAGAGTTGAAGACATATTAGTAAGAAAATTAAATAAAAAATAATATTAGAATGAAAACATTGTTAATTCATCATTAACATAATTTATTTATTTTTACTTAGTTATTTATGTTCGGTATTTCATTTGTTTCTTAAATTGTTGTTACTAGTGGAATTGGCTAAATTAAGAGCCTTTTGGCAACAGGTGTTACTTGTCATTACAGCCATTGCACTACAAGAAAACTGGTTTTAAGCGACGCGAAAGCCGCGACGCTTTTAAAAGCGTCGCAAATTTTTTTGGAGCGCAGAGTTTAGGCAACCTTTAGGAAAACGTCGGCTAAACATATATATTAAAGCAACGCTTGCTCTTAACGTTGTTTAAACTTTGGTTTAGGCAACGATTTTCATTGATACGTTGCTTAATTATTAAATTTAAGCAACGCTTTTTTACACGTCGGCTTAACATGTATATAAAGCGACGCTTTATCTTAATGTTGTATAAAGTTTAGAATTTAGGCGATGTGTTTTGGTATTGCGTTGTTTAATGTTTAGATTTAAACAACGTTTTGTAAAACGTTGCCTTAACTTGAATATTTTACAACGCTGCCTCTTAGCGTTGTTTAAAGTACATGTTTAGGCAACGTTTTTTACTAGTTTAAGCAAGGATTCATGAAAAATATTTATTTTATGAAAAATAGATGGTTGTATAGAACTACACAATTTTAATGTTCTTTTTGCAAGCATCTACACAATTTTTATGATTAAAGTGATGATGTATAAATTCAATAAGCATTTATCTGCATCTTCGTCAATATATATAATAATAATAAAGAAAAAATAAGCAAGAATTAAATGGAAACAGGGAAGAAAAGAAAAAGGGTTGGCTAGGTACGGGCTAAAGGAGAGACGGTGAATTTATTTAAAGGCACATATCTCAATAAAGTATATCTAATAGTCCAAGATATATAGTAATAATAAAGGAAAAACTAAGCAAGAGATAAACGGAAACCAGGAAGAAAAGAAAACGGGCTGGCTGGGTACGGGCTAAAGGGAGAGACGGCCCCAAAGAAAGGGGAAAAACGCGTTCCACTCCGCCTTCTTCACTGCAGCTCTTGTAAAATCGCGTTCCGCTCTGAATGGAATGGCGACTCCGACGACTCCGGGGAAGGGCTTTATCTCGTCTAGGAATTAACTTTTCGATTACAGGAAGGTCTTCACTGCGATTCAAGGTATCAATCTCATCTAGTTTCTGTTCATTCCTCGTCTCTTTTGGTTAAATATTGTTGAATCGCTAGATTTAGATTAGATTTTGTGTGAAACCCTAGGAATGCGATTAACGGTTGGTTTTGTCCTCTGCCCGCCCCAGTGCTGCCGCCCGCTGCTCAGGTTGCCCTCTGTTTCTCGCCGGCCACCTCATTCCAGCCAGTGACCATCTGAACAGTGACATCCTTCCGTCTCATAGCTAGGTATGTTCAGATTCTTCAATACCACATTCATGCCATAGTCTGCAAGCTTTTTTTTTTTATTAAAATAATCTTCAAGCAATTGATGCTTAATTTGGTTGTAGTATTTGGTAATTATTGTTGCAATTGAATTGATGTAGGTAGCATGTTGTCGGTTTTCGTCTTAATCTGAGATTTGGATAGATTCATCCTATTGCTTCTTTGACTGTCGAGTCGGAGGCTTAGGTTAGCTTATTCCTGTTTTGTTAGTCTTCTATATGTTCTATCATGGTACTATTGAGCTTGGATTGTAACATCTGAGATTTCTTGCTCTAACTAACTGTGGACGCCAATGGTTCAAATATGAAATTGATATTGTCATGAATACTAGTGCTTTGCCTTCAAATATAATTGAGTTCATTTGCATTTTCTAATGAATCATCTGCATATAAGAGTGAATTAATAGTTTCTTTATCTACACTTTATCTCTTGATCATAGACAAATTAAAATCTGAGGACCTCTTGAGATCATTTCTTGAACATGTGCCTTGCACTTTTATCATACCATTTGTCATGCAAGAATTTGTGGCTCCTGTTTTCCATCCACTGTTGATTTTCTTATGTTTTCCTACTTGGCATAGTGACTGAGAGAATCCAATTTAACATTGAAAAAGCTTTTTGGTTGTTGCATGCTTAGGTAATCTCTTGTTTATTCCAGAGAGATTTAGTTTGGTGGTGCTGCATACAAAGGTTGACCTTGCTTTATGTATATTCTATACAAAGTCTTCATCTACAGTTAGATATATATCATGAAGGTTCCCACCTTCCCAATTAAACCAGCTCTAGCGTATCTCTTTTGATCTGACATCACAGTGGTATTACTTTGAAAAATATTCCCTATCCTCCAGAATATGTAGTTTTCACTGGGATTGGATAATAAGTAGATATATTATTGCTTTCTTTTGTTGCCTAAACATATTATGGGTGGTGTGATGCTTGTGCCTTTAACATGAATAATTTAGTGTTGTTGCATGTTTGCCATAAGACCATTTATTGATTGGTTTTACCTTGGTTTATGTTGTTACATCACCTAAAGCATAATAGGTCACCATAAAAAATGGAAGCTTTTGGTTACCAACATAAAGGTATTAATGGAGATTTTGTGAATGGGGCCACACACCAAATGATGGTAACCTAAATGCTTTGCTAGAAAATGAGTAATATAGATCAAAATGCCTAAATATATGAAACTAGGATTCATGTGTTGTGTTTTTATGTCATAGGAGAAAACATCAGAACTAGTTGTTACAAGGTCTGTACCTGTCATTTCTGAATCACAGAAGATTGCATTGGAGAACGAGGTTTATGAGGAGGTGGTTGGATTAGATAGATTCGGTCGCACAAGAGGATATGGGTTGGGAGTTACCACACCCGATCTAAATGGAGGGAGTACTAGCTCAGGTCGGAACGAGCATTATGAGACAATGTTTAGGGAGTACCAAGCAACCATTGCTGAACAGTCAGAGGCAATTGCACGTGCACAAGCTGAGCAGTCCAAGTCTACTAAACATTATATACTTGTCAGTTATTATATTTTGCAAACTATCTACTGTTTTAGTTGTGAACTTCTATTATGTTTATGTAAAAAACTATCAACTACTTTGTTTATGATGATTTTTTTTGGTAGAATGAATGTATGATCTCTTTGGATTTAATGAATTTGAGTATAATTGGTATCCAATTAATAATTTAATATATTGCATTGCGCAATGCAAGATGCGTCGGTCTATACTTGAAATATAGGCAACGCATAAAGCGTTGCCTATACTTGAAGTATAGGCAACGCAGGAAGCGTTGCCTATACAAGAAGTTTAGGCAACGCTTAAAGCGTTATCTATACAAGAAGTATAGGCAACGCTTAAAGCGTTGTATATACTTGAAGTATAGGCAACGCTTAAAGCGTTGTCTATACTTGAAGTATAGGCAACGCTTAAAGCGTTGTCTATACTTGAAGTATAAGCAGCGTTGTCTATACTTGAAGTATAGGCAACGCTTAAAGCGTTGTCTATACTTGAAGTATAGGCAACGCAGAAAACGTTGTCTATACTTGAAGTATAGGCAACGCTTAAAGCGTTGTCTATACTTGAAGTATAGGCAACGCAAAAAGCGTTGTCTATACAAGCAGTATAGGCAACGCATAATGCGTTGTCTATACAAGCAGTATAGGCAACGCATAATGCGTTGTCTATACTTGAAGTATAGACAACGCATTTAGCGTTGTCTATACTAGAAATATAGGCGACGCAGTAAGCGATGTCTATACCTAAAAGTTAAACAACGTTTCCTGGCGTTATCTAAACCCTAGATAAGGACGACGTTAAAAAAACGTCGCATTTACTTATTTTTTAAGCGACGCTTAAGGCTAAACGTCGCAATGTTTTAGGCGACTCCCCCCAATGCCGACGCTTCCATTTGCGTCGCGGATTGCGTCGCCAAACTTTAGGCGACGCAAAAAGCGTTGCCTAAAGTCAATTTTAGCGTTGCTTAAACCCTAATTTCCTGTAGTGTAAAAAACAGTCGAAAAAATGGAAAGGAACAAATCTGATAGTGTTGGGTCACCAAATATCGACATTTTAAATCTGGAACAATGATTAGTAACATGACCTATAGTTGAGAGTGTAACTCTATATATAATCACCAAATTGACATATATCACTAGCTACTTGATGGTCTTTTCTTGGGTTTGAAGTTATTAATAGAAGAAGACATTAATTACCATCACCCAAGTAGGTCAAAGGATTTGGAAGATTGATGCCGTAAAAGAACTCTACTGCATTAATGAATGGAGCTAGAGCATCCACAGAAGAAATGTTGTAGGTGATGGTGGATCCATTCACAGGGAACGGCGTAGCCACCGTAACCGGTTTCAGGTATTCGGGCGCAACGGTCGCCAAGGGAGTGCCTTGCACGTACACTTTGAATGACCTCACTTGACCCGTCTCAAGCACCTGAAGCTCCGTAAAATGAAAGTATATATACCACTCAACACTAGCATTGCTCTGCCACGTCTGATATATATAGTACGAGCTATTAATTGTCTGCAAAGCAGTCGTCAGTACTTCCGTCGGGACTTGGTAGTTATCGTTACTTTTCAACTCAACGGTCGTGTTCGTAATCGCGAAGAAAGTATTAGTATTTCTTGTGAATCCTTTCCAAATACGATCATAAACATCGAACGGGTACCTATATATACATACTTTTCGTGATCAACATTTAATGCTTAAATCTGGGACAATAATTAGCAATATGACACATAGTTTGGCCTGTTTTTAGTTTCTTATCCCTTTAATTAATAAAGATTAAATAGTCAATGATATTATATGTTTAATTAAAGTTGACTTCTGGTGTCATGTTTGACCAAAATTCGTCCGATCGAAGGGAACCGGCAGGGTTGGACCTAGCCCTGAGGTTGGTCTATTCGGTGCAAATTGCCCCAATTGGACTAGGTCCAATTTACCTAGGTCCGACCTAGCACTGGGCTAAGTCCGGGCTAGGTCCACTAAGTAAAGTGGTTCAGTTTTAAAACTTTAAGACCAAATTAAATAAATAAAAATTTAGGAATGTTTTAGAGATACTAAATTAAACAAAATAAAAAACATAATGCTAGTCACGTAATTTGCACGTGCTATTTAATAGACTAAATTAATTGAAAGTTAACAGATGCAAGTCTACAAAACTCAGATGTATAGCATCGAAATTCTAAAAAAAAGATATGACACCAAAAGTTAACTTTATCAAACATATGACACCACCTTAAACCAATCAATAATGATAATAATACAGGAAAAGAACTCGATCCAACCTGTATGGTATGGCAGATCCCAAATTCAGCCGTGAACTGAGTCCTAATGCTGCGTATGCAGTAGCGTAAATGGAGTTATCGAGGAGTCGCAATTCCAATGCTGAAATGAAGGGAGATCCAGTGCCACGATTCACAAGACATACTTGTATATAGTCTCGAGACGGAATATATACAATCTCCTCGTACGTATAGCCCGTCGGGTTCACCGTGGTCCAAAAATTGGCATCGATATATGCAAATCAAATGACCCGGCTTCAGACTTGCCGTCGTAGTTTCCATAGTAAAACGATGCCCTAATCAAGAATTTGTTGTTTTTCCCTTGATAGGGTCGGAGTGTATAGCAGTTCCTAGTTTCGTTTGGAAAAACTCGTAGACTCAACATCTGCTGGTTCGGAACTTGATCGTTGTAGTGGGACGATATTTGCATGTTCTGTCCCGAATCAACGAATCCCTCGTCCGACAAGAATGGAATCGTTAGATTGTCATCGGTGTAACCATTTAATGCTCCACAGTCGATACTTATGAACCCTAAAAAAACAAGGCCACAAAGAGAATTAAGATTTCGGGTTTTACCATTGGTAAGCATCAAGATATGAAGATTTGTAAAAATACCAGGGCTGTCTTGAGCTTGAACAAGAACCGCAATAGCTAAACAAACCAAGGCTACGAACAAGACCTTCATGATGTTCTTCTTGGTTTGGTTTGGTTTGGTTTCTCAATGTGATTTGTTTCCTCTTCAGGTATTCATTTATATTCTGAACTCCAACGGGCAAAGAGCCTAATTGACTTTCGGGCAAGGTAGAATTGGTTAGTTCAACTTTACTTAGTTTAATCCCGTCAACTTACTTAGTCATTTATCCATAATAATATAATTTTAGGATTGAGCTTGGAATAAATCAGTTACTCGTATTGAGCTTGCTGCCTACCAAAAAGACTATTTCTTACTAATTTTTCTAATCAAGGATATTGTCAGAAAGACAGTTACAGGTTATTGTCTGATCAAATCAAAAGTAGAGATCTTTACCGCTGATTAATTTTGTCCAGAATAAGACTTGTGCTTAACTAATTGTCTCATAATATTGAATTTGTGAATGAAGACCTTGGATACGTACGTTTTTATTCATTCTTTATTCTCATTTAAACCGATATTGATGAATAAAAGTTTAGCCATTGACGACAATTATTCACTAATATAAATTCCGGAATTTCAGACGCTATTTAACTAGGTCGAAAAAAGTTGTTCGACAAAACTATATATTTTTATGGACAAAATTCATATTTGGTCGGTCAAAAATAGTATTTGCCGACGCAATTGTACATTTTTGTCGGCAAAAGTGATGGTATTATGGACGAAATATCATTATTGTCGTTTTTTTTTTACCGAAACGACACTTTTGTTTCTCTTTAATTTATGTCAATTAGTGTGTATATACAGTGAAATTGAAAAAACTTATGCAACACTGAGGTTCAATTTAATTCAATTAGCATATATATTTATGGATTGAAAGAAACTAATACTTAAAAACGTCAAATTTAACAGGGGAAAACACACATAAAACAAAAAAGTAACGAAAACGAAACTTGAGACACCTGAAACAACATGGTGCAAAGTGCAAACATGAGACACTTATTAACAACAATTAACCTGGAACACCTAAAAACAACATGATATAAATTTGATGCTTGACCCACCTCTATCACCCCGACTACCTTATTTGCTGCCATTCATTGATGTAAATAAATTTCGATTTTCCGCACGATGGTCCTAGGGTCTACATCAGGAGTGTAGCACATATTACATGCAAAGCAAGTAATTAGTTGTATGTCAATTGCTACTAATAATTTATATGTAAATTCAAAGTACAAAAGAAGAGTATAAAGTATCATACCATGTGTTGGGATATCATTCGAGACAAACATTGACGAGTCGGGACATCTAAATATCGAGACTTCATAACAGAAATTCGACGATTATTTGAGTTCGCGTCGAAGGAACGAAGGAAAAATGTCGACAAGCCCTTTTTGAGTGGCGACGCGAAAGATAACAATGTGGGAAGAGGAGTCGACCACCGGTTAAATTCTCTTTCTATCAGGGTATGAAGCGAGTCAACAACCAAACCATATGGAGAAAAAATGCACCAGCTGACAACCTGTTTGCCGCCTCCTGACCCTAGGAAACCCTATTCTCAAGGTAAAGATGAGGTGACAACCTACTTATCACCTAGTCAAAGAAACCTTCGTCATTAAGAAATGGTGAGGTGGCGACCTGCTTGTCACCTGCTGACACATCACCGCCCCCCTCAACCAATCAGAGAAAGGCGGCCACCGCCACTGAGTAGCCAATCAGTATATAGCTGCCGCCACTTAAAGTTGGTACAATACGCACCTATAAATACTATTGTACTTTCATCCTTTCAGACGGAATATACTTTACAAAGTATTACTCTCTCATAATCCATTACTGACTTAAGCTTCGGAGTGGAATCATGGGCAAATCCCCACCCCCTTTTCAAGTTAACGGCTCTATGACTCCACAAAAGGAAACTAAGTACTCTTTGAGGTGAGATAGACACCTAAGAGAGCGAAGAGACACGTCACCTTGAAGTCCATTCCCGAGGTCCAGGGCCACGTCAACTTGATCCCAACATTTGGTGTCGTCTGTGGAAGTCGATCAAAAAGTTATGGCTCCCCTAGAAGTCACACTCGGCGAAAAAAATGCATATGAGGCTGCTACGGACTTCCTCGACATCGTGCAAAGGCCCGAGGAGACCCCGGAAAATTACTTCCGGCGTTTCCAAAGAACCGTTGATCGAAGGGAGGGCGAATTCTCGGAAAGAGAGGCTATTCAAACATTCTTCAGAGGATTGAGGCCTCAATTCCAATCTTTAGCTATTACTCAGTACACTGAGCTAATAGAGAGGTTGGAAGACTTAACTCAAAGAGTGGCTCTTCACGTCGGAGCAGAGCAAGCTCAGAGAGATTATCTACTTCGACGAGGAGCTCTTGAAATTCGGTGCAAAGATCCACCTATGCGAGTATCTCTTGCCACCCAAGAATGAGCTCCCAACGAACTCAACAAAGATTGGAAAGATTCCAACCTATAAAAGAAAATCGGCGACCCCTCCCATTTTGTGAACGTCATCAGATGAAGGGGCATAGCACTGAAGATTGCCTCCTTGCCAGGATAGAGCATGACTTTATGCAAGAAGAAATCTAGCGCCACCATCGCCATCGTTCCCACGAGCGAAGAAGGTGGAGGACACCCCTAGATAATGGCGTTAACGTCTTGTCGGGATGATTCCCGGCTGGAGGAGAATCAAACGCTGCTCGAGAGATTTACGCAGCCAAAAACATCTCCCTACAAGACACTCGAAAAAAAAAATGTCAAGGGAGTTGGAACCAATTGTTGTCACTTTCTCCATCGACGACTTAGCAAAGGCAGCAAACCCCACGAAGATGTCTTGGTGATCACAACTCGGATAGATGGTTTCAGGGTAAAAATAGTGCTGGTCGATGGAGGGAGTTCAACCGACGTTATCACCTTCTAGGTCTTCAACAAGATGGGATATCAAAAGAAAGATCTCCAAGAAATGAATTCCCCTTGTAGGATTTGCAGGAAGAACAACCTATCCTCTAGGAGCCATTCAACTGCCCGGTAATCCTAGGTCAAGGGTGGAAAGCTTTGTGTTTAAACATTTGTTTCATAGTCGTCGACAAAATGAACACATACAACGCCATCCTAGGGAGGAGGACTTTATATTCCAATTATATCGTTCCATTTATTGCCCACCAAGTCATGAGATTTCCCACTCACCATGGGATGGGAGATGTATGGGGCGATTAAAAAACGTCTCGACAATGTTATGTCAATTTCCTCTGTAATCAGAGAGAAGCCTTATCTATTGTTACAGAAGAGGATCCTCGAGAAGAAGGCAGACGACCAACTCCAATGGAGGAACTGACATAAGTCGACATCGATGGTGACGATAAAAAAGTCGGCTTAACCTCCAGAATTGGCAAGAGAATAACGAAGAAGGCATAAAGGGGAGTCGGAGAGGCGGATTTGAATGGAACGGTGAGAGCGTATTCGCGTGCGGTTTTTTTACCGACGTGGAGTTTGGTAGAACTGTAGAAGCAGATTCTATTAAATTGTTTTAGATGAATCAATTAGTCAACGGTAACCGAACATATACCTATGTAGTGGTAATTTTTGGTTGTGAGGCCTCAGCCAACTTTTAATAGAGTAAAGATTATCACTTTTTATGTTACTTTGCGGAAGTTAAGGTTTGGTTCATAAACATTAAGTCAATTTAGAATTTTTATCGAGCATGAGGCGTGTAAAATATATGGTGAGTAGAATGCCAGAATTTAAGGGTTCGCGGCAGGAAAAACAATAAATCATAAACATAAAAGAAAAGAACTAATGCTTACAAATAAAACCAGAGAGTCATGAACTTAAGTTGTAAGACAGTTGAAGGATGACACTTGAACCCTTGGAAGAAGATGGTCGTGCTTGTTGGCAGAAAATGGATGCATTTGCAGATTATTTCGGGAAGAAATGAGTCTAATTGATGGGCAAACAACCGAACTCTCTGTTAGAGATGCATAATAGAGCATGGAAGATGAGATGCATGTGAATTTTGATGCTTCAATACGCCGAAATTTCTGTTGGTAGATGAGGAACAGAACAAGCCTTTGGAGATGCTGGCGAATATGTGCGATGCTTGGAAGAGTTTGGTCAATATTGGTGGAGCCATCAATTAAGACGTTATGAATGGGTGTGATGTGAAGAGCTTAAGGGGTATGAATGAGGTTGATACGTTTTGTGTAATTTGCTTGTGAGGACAAGTTGCATGTGAAGACAATTTTAAATTTACAATTTTTTATTTATGTAATTAGATTATTATCAGTTTCACTTTTTAAAATTTTATATTTATCCCATTTTAAAAAAATTATACTAATTATTTGTCTTTAACTCAATTTTTACTCCTGAATATAATTTTTGCTTTTTCCTTGCTCTCAGTTCAGGTCCGATAGACTGAACAAATCTATTATATAGAATAAACAATAGGACACGAATTCATCTAATCAATTCCGACATCTGATACAATATTAAATTTGCAATAGAAAAATGAGTTGCACAACTCTTCATGAGTGAATCAACTGATCCTATAGTTATAACTACTTACTGATGGGCCCCGGCTGAGGCCGTTAGGCCCCTTAACGATTGGCAAACGGCGACTAGGCCCGTTGGGCTAGGAGCTGGGCTGCTGGGAGGCTAAGGGCTCCGACGGAAGGAGGCCCCGACATTGAATGGCCCCGAGTAAGCATGGCCCCGATAGGGAAGAGCCCCGAAGATATCGGACCTGGACGTAGTCGGTCCCGATATGGGAGTTGACACCACTCCCCGACACCGAATCCTCAACGGTGCAACTTGGGAGTCTCCGATAATGATCGAGACTCACTAGTAAAAGCACAATCCCGGAAATCTCGCCATGATTACAGTAGTGGTATAATGGGCGAGATATGCGGGATACATATAACTGTACAGATACGTGGCACGATATACGACGAGATATTTGGGATAGTGGATCACAATCCAACCGCCTAATCAGGTAACTGAGATAGCCTTCCCCCTATAAAAGGGGGGAAGTTATCACAGGTTAGGGTTACTTTTTTTTACATACACACAAATACTGCTTGCTTGCCCTGTTGACCACCGTACTTACGTTAAGCATCGGAGAGGGATTCTGGGCCACCGCCCTCTATTCCCCTTCTGCAGGATTGCGAGGAGCTAAGGAATTCGTCACCGTAACCGGAGTTCCCGCCGTGATCCAACATTGGCGCCGTCTGTGGGAACGCAACAAAAAGCCAAAGTAAGTTTGCTTCCCTTTGATTCCATACCATGGCTGGCAACAGGCCGCAGCGATCAGGCAAGCAGGTGCCGGCCACCAGCAATCCCCCTGAGGATGCTACACAGCATCAGGATTTGAGAGACGATGGTGACAGCACTCGCCGAGACGACACCGCGCGAAGGAACAACCCCCCCTGGTGGATCCAGGAACGAGGCACCTTCCCAGAATCCAGAACTGGCCAGGGTAGTGGCAGAGGCCATGCCCCTATTCATGGAGGCCATGGAGGCCCTCCTAGACCGAAGAGAAGCTGCCAGAAGGCAGGCCGTAGATCTACCGCCGCTCCCTCCGCGGCGAGATGCTCCCAGAAGGCAGGTGGATGACAACCTGCCGCCACCCCCTCCGTTGAGGGAACAGCCCATTCCGCCCAATCCAGCACCGGCGGAGAATTTCGTGGTCGATGGACCAGGGCCAGTGCAACAAAGGACCATTCCCCTGAATGGTCCCCTCACTGCCGACCAGGTAGTGAAGATTGTGGGTATTTGCATGGGAGATCAGAAGCCCATGATGTCGGAACTGGGGAGTCAGGAGACCCATCCTTTCGTTCCCAGACTGATCCATACCCTGGCCCCTCCAGGCTTGGGTATCCCGAAGATAGACGAGTACGACGGGGTCGCGGACCCGGTTCGCCACGTGCAGAAGCACCTGACAGCGTGCATGGGCAGGACCCCAGATGAGGATGTTATCTGCGCGTTGTTCCCGAGTACCTTGGGAGAGAAGGCGATGACATGGTTCTACAGTCTGCCCACTGGATGTATAACCTGTTGGAAGGATATGCATCAGCGATTCATCGCCCAGTACCAAGGGCGTCGACGGCTGCTGAAGAGTGTTCGGACCCTGCATGAGGTGGTCCAGAGGCCCGACGAATCGCTGGCCCAATACTACCAGCGTTACACGGCTGGTATGACCGAGCTGGATGAGGAGATATCGGAGGGCGAGGCCATCCGTACCTTCCTGAAAAACCTCAATCCCCCCTACGGCTCCGACTTACTTCACAGCGTCGCGGCCAAAAAAGTCTGGAACATGGAGGCACTTCAGGCGAGGGTAAAACAGCAAATCGACGTCCAAGAGTCGAAGATTGCTGCCGGAGAATTGGCTCCTCCCAAGGGGCGTGAAGGAAAGCAGTTGTTCAAACCATTGGACAACCGACACAAGAAGGATAGCTCCGAGGGTAGTCGGAGTCGTGGACGCTCCGATCGGAGGGAGGATAGGCGTCAGACCAAGAGGGACAGTCAGAGGGAGGAGTTTACCCCCCTCAACAGGCCTTTGAAAGAGGTCTTGGTGGTAATGGAGAAGCAAGGTCTCGCTCGTTTCCCCAAGAAGAAGGAAGGAGAAAAGTTGGGCTCCCGCACCGACCGTTACTGCCGATTCCATCGGGCCTCTGGTCACGACACTGACCAGTGTCGGGAGTTGAAGAAGGAAATAGAGAAGCTTATCCAGAGGGGTAAGCTGAAGGAGTTCGTGGGAGATTCGCGCTGCAAGCCCCGTTCCCGATCTCGATCAAGATCCAAATCTCGATCGAGGTCCCCAAGGAAGAGAAGGTCCGACGCAGAGCCTTCGGAGGGCCCATCAGGGTCCCGACAGAAGAGGGTTATTAATGTGATCCATGGAGGGTTCGCTGCAGGAGGAGACACATCGTCTTCTCGGGAGTGTTATGCCAACCAAGTGCCCGTAGCAGTGGTTTTGGGAAAAAGGTCTCGGTCATGGACTCCGAAGGAGGAGATGGAGATCACATTCTCGGCGAAGGATCTGGAGGGAGTAGAGACCCCCCACGAGGATGCCCTAGTAGTGACATTGGATGTAGGGGGATTCGAAGTGAAGAGGATCCTCATTGATGGAGGAAGCTCCTCCGACATCCTCTTCTCCGACGCCCTGGAGCAGATGGGGAAGAAGAAGAAAGACTTACGGGAGGTTAACTTCACGATGGTAGGATTTTGCGGCACAACCTCTTATCCATTGGGGGTTATCACGTTGCCCGTGTGGTTCGGCAGTGGCTGGAAGATGGAAAAGAGAGATGTGGAGTTCGTGGTGGTCGAATCCACAGGGACGTACAATGCGATCATTGGAAGAACCACTATCAACCCGCTGATGGCGGTAGCCTCGACTGTCCATCAGAAACTGAAGTTCCCGACTGAGAATGGGGTCGGTGAAGTGAAAGGCGACCAGGTGGCGTCGAGACGATGCTATGTCAACGCCACAAGGAGATCGAGGAAGGAGGCTATGTCAGTTCTCCAGACAGACACTGATCCTCGAGAGGAGTTTGGGCGTCCCGCCCCCATGGAGGACCTAAAAGAAGTCGAGATAGATGGACCCGAGAGGAGGGTAAAGATCGGATCCGCCCTATCCGAGGAAAAAGCTCAGGAGTTGATCGCCCTATTGAAAGAATTCAAGGAGTTATTTGCCTGGTCCCCGAGCGATATGCCGGGAATCAGTCGGAACGTGATCGAGCATGAATTGAATATCGACCCCACAATCAAGCCGATCGCGCAGAAGAGACCTCCGATGGGAACAGACAAGAGGATTGCAATCCAGCAGGAGGTTGGCAGGTTGCTCGACGCTGGATTCATTAGGGAGATCCGATTCCAAACTTGGGTAGCCAACCCAGTACTGGTGAGGAAGAGCAACGGGAAGTGGCGGATGTGTGTTGACTTCCGCGACTTGAACAAGGCTTGCCCGAAGGACTGTTATCCGCTCCCTCGGATCGACCAATTGGTGGATGCTACATCGGGGCATGAGCTGCTAAGCTTTATGGATGCTTATTCTGGTTATAACCAGATAAAGATGGCGAAAAAGGATGCCCCACACACCGCCTTTTACGCTGACAGTGAAGTCTTCCAGTACGACGTCATGCCTTTCGGCCTGGTGAATGCAGGGGCGACGTATCAGAGGATGGTGAACAAACTGTTCGGGGATATGATTGGGAGTACCATGGAAGCCTATGTAGATGACATGCTGGTGAAGTCCCGACGAGCATCAGACCACGTTGGCAACTTGGCAATGGCCTTCGAGAGGATGAAGCTCCACCAGGTCCGCCTGAATCCAGCCAAATGTGCTTTCGGAGTACATTCGGGGAAGTTCTTAGGTTTCATGGTGAGCCAGAGGGGGATCGAGGTGAATCCCGAGAAACTAAGGGCGATAGAGGAGATGCAGTCCCCGACAAACCATAGGGAGGTGCAAGTGCTGAACGGTCGGCTGGCTTCGATGAATCGCTTCTTATCCAAGGCAAGCGACCGGTCGATGCCATTTTTCAGTGTACTAAGAGCCAACCGACAGTTCGAATGGACTGCTGAATGTGAGAAGGCGTTCCAAGCGCTCAAACAACATCTCCGCACCCTCCCACCACTTGCGAAGCCAGCTCCAGGCGAGCCGCTCTATCTTTATTTGGCTATTTCTTCGTTTGCAATAAGCTCTGTTTTAGTTAAAGCTGTCGAGGGCAATCAGATTCCCGTCTATTATGTAAGCAAGGCGTTTGCCAAGAGTGAAATGAACTACCCTCCGATTGAGAAGTACCTCTTTGCGTTGATTATTACTGCTAGAAAGTTACGGCCCTACTTCCATGCGCATGAAATTACGGTGTTGACTGATCAGCCATTAAAACACTTCTTGAACCGGCCTGATGCGTCGGGGAGACTAGTAAAGTGGGCCGTGGAACTTAGCGAGTTTCGAATTCATTTCGCTCCGAGAACAGCTATCAAAGGGCAGGCATTGGCCGACTTTATAGTCGAATCTACTATTCCCGATCCTGAAGCAACGGAAACAGTAGAGGGGGCAACCGGGAATACTGAAGAGGTCCCGACGGTGGAGCAGTCGGAACAGCCAAATAAGAAGAACACCTGGGAGTTGTACACGGATGGCTCCTCAAGCTCGGATGGATCGGGTGCGGGGTTCGTATTAATTCCGCCAGGTGGGGCAGAGCCACTTCGATATGCATTGGCCCTAAGATTTAGAGCCACCAATAACGAGGCGGAGTATGAAGCTCTCATAACGGGGCTAAAAATCGCAAAAGGCACTGGAGTTGAACATTTGAGGGTGAAGTGTGATGCAAGTCTGATTGTAAATCAGGTCCGGGGGCAATATGGAGCAAAGAACCCGATCATGAAGAAGTACCTTCAAGAGGCTCGGACCTTAAAGGAGAGCTTCAAAAGCTTTGATATCGAGGCAATTCCGAGGGGAGAGAATGTGGAGGCTGATGCCTTGAGCAAATTTGCCTTGGGGGCACCTTTGGAAGAGAGTCGGAAGGTACACTTCTTGGAGAAGGTGATTCTATCGACCACCGATCCGTCGGAGGTGTACACTATCGGAACAGGGTCAGAGGAGGAATCCACTTGGATGACCCCGATAATTGCGTACTTAACTACGGGGGCACTCCCTGAAGATAAAGTGGCAGCGGAGCGACTGCGACGAATGTCAATTAATTACGCGATGGTGGATAACCAGTTGTACAAGAAGGGTCTGCTTTCGACGCCTTTCTTGAAATGCGTGGCCGAACCCGATACGACTCGGATTCTGAGAGAATTGCATGAAGGAGTCGCAGCCTGTCACGAAGGCGCTCGATCTATCCTGAGGAAGGCGTTGAACTTGGGATATTATTGGCCTACGATGAATAAGGAAGCAACGGCGCTTGTTCGATCCTGTGACGCGTGTCAGAGATATGCTTCGAATATCACAGCCCCCGCGGCTGATTTGATGCCCATTGGGAGTGCTTGGCCCTTCGCACAGTGGGGCATTGACCTAGTGGGACCCCTTCCGAAAGCAAAGAGCCAGTGCACACATCTGCTTGTCGCGATTGACTACTTCTCGAAGTGGATCGAGGCTAAGCCGTTAGCCAAGACAACAGCGGGACATATTATTAAGTTCCTTCAGACCCGAATTTTGTCGAGATATGGGGTGCCGAAGGTGATCATCAGTGACAATGGTCCGCCGTTTAATGGGGCTCAGTTGGAGAAGTTCCTAGACGAGTTTGGTATCGAGCATCGGACAGCATCCGTCCACCACGCTCAGACCAATGGGCAGGTGGAGGCTGCCAACAAAATCGTGATGGAGGGCTTGAAGAAGAGGGTTTATGCTTTGGACGGAAAATGGCTAGACGAACTGGAGAACGTATTGTGGGCGGTCCGAACGACACCCAAACGGTCAACAGGTGAAACCCCGTTTGCACTTGTTTACGGGACGGAGGCGGTCGCTCCCGTGGAAATCGCTGTGGCGTCCCATCGAACCAGAAGCTATGAGCCCTCGACAAATCCAGATAGAGCCAGGATAGGACCTTTTACGAATGACGAAACAAGGCGCCTGGAGTTATCCTTGCTAGAGGAAAAACGGCTGGAGGCCGACATAGCGCAAGCTCGGATGCGTTTGGCGACGGCCAGGTACTACAATCGGAAGGTCAAGTCGCGACAGTTCTACGCGGGAGAACTGGTCCTACGTCGGAATGAGTTCGCCCTACAAGATCGGATCAACAAGATGTCCCCGAAGTGGGAAGGGCCTTACAAGATCGTAGGCATGCCGGCCCCGAATGCTTACAAGTTAGAAGACCTCGATGGCAAGGTATTAAGAAACACCTTTAGTGGTGAACATCTGAAGAAATGTCATGTTTGACAAATAAGTCGTCCGTAGAGGCGCGAAGATGTAATTAAGTCGCCCTGAGTGGTGCATTCTATGTTAAAGACATCAATCAATAAAGAGGTTACTTCTGATCAAAGTATTCCTAAGTTGTTCCCGATACTGAAAAAAGCGTCATTGGACGTCCGAAAAATCCTTAAGTTTTTAAGGTCCGATTAAAAAGCGTCAGAGGACGTCCGAAAAATCCTTAAGTTTTTAAGGTCCGATTAAAAGCGTCATTGGACGTCCGAAAAATCCTTAAGTTTTTAAGGTCCGACTAAAAGCGTCATTGGACGTCCGAAAAATCCTTAAGTTTTTAAAGTCCGATTAAAAGCGTCATTGGACGTCCGAAAAATCCTTAAGTTTTTAAGGTCCGATTAAAAAGCGTCAGAGGACGTCCGAAAAATCCTTAAGTTTTTAAGGTCCGATTAAAAGCGTCATTGGACGTCCGAAAAATCCTTAAGTTTTTAAGGTCCGATTAAAAAGCGTCAGAGGACGTCCGAAAAATCCTTAAGTTTTTAAGGTCCGATTAAAAGCGTCATTGGACGTCCGAAAATTCCTTAAGTTTTTAAGCGTCTTAGGACGACGGAAAGCCTTAAGGTTCTTAGGGTCCGATAAAAGCGTTATGAAGAATATAATGTAGCCGGAAATGATATTAATAAAAGGCTCGAAGGCCTAAGGAGTTCCATACGAGAAAGATAACGATAAAAGACTACAAGGACTTAAGTTGTAACAGATTAAGCTCGGTCCTCGGATGCTGGATCTTCAGAGGGCTTCGGAGGGGCAGGCTCAGAGGGATCTGTAGGGGGGTCGTCGGCGTCTTCAGAGGAGCTCTCCGACGGGAGGCTAAAGTACCTTTCTGCGGCTCGGCCGAGAATCTCGGACTTCCTCAAGTCGATGGAGTCCCCGTAGGTTTCGTTAAGCTCTTCGACAATGTCAAGGAAGGCATTCTGCAAATCTTCCTGACAATGCTTCGCCGCATCTGCTTTGAAGTCCTCCGAGCTCCGATATTCTTCGCGGCCCTGGACCTTCGCGTTTGCTATTTGGGCGGAATGCTCCGCCTTTGCCTCCTCCAGCTCCGCGATGACCCTCTGCTTCTCAAGCTTCAGCCGCTCAGCAGTTTCTTTCAATTCTGCTTTATCGAAGGCAGCCTGGCTCCGATCAGCCAAGGCCGTTTGCTGCTCCCGCCTAAGCGAGCTCTCAAGACTTAGAATCTGCCTTTGCTGGGATTGGGCCTCTTGAGCAAGCTTGGCCCTACCCTCCTCGGCCTGCTGCTTACCCTCCTCGGCCTGCCGCCTAACCTCCTCGGCCCGCTGCCAACCTTCTTCGGCCTGCTTTCTGCCCTCCTCCGCTCGGAGCCTTGACGCCTCGGAGGCAGCTAGGTCCTCCTGGAGCTTGGTCAAGCTCTCGAGGTTGGAGTTGGCCCGTTCTTGCTCCAAAGCCTCCTGCAGGGACAGGATGTAGCCGAAGCAACGATCCTGGTCCGCCATTTCCTGAGGACAAGTACAGCTTAGTATTTAAAAATCGGAATACTTCCAGATGAATAAAAGCAAAGTGTAACCTACCTCTATCCGACGGACGGCCATTTGACGGATGTCCGCCTTGATGTCCTCCCCTTCCAGAGAAAGGGGGCGCCTCAGTGAGGGCGGGATCGAGCCCGACACCAGGTGCAGGGCCAGGTTCTCCTCCTGGCACCCCCGACGTAGAGGAATCCCCTGCAGAGACTCCACCGGTCTCCAAGGCTCGGCACTCTGGTCCGAAGAGAAGGCCTGGTAGTAGTCTCCATCCAATGGGAATTGAGGTACTATCAGACGAGCCCCCCCATCTTCACTTATCCGGGCTTCGGGAGTCGCGCCCCTAACTGGTGACGATGGTGGCGCGAAGGGGAGCGGGGACGTCTCCTTACCAGGTGACTTAGCAGGAGTCGACCTCGATTTTCCTCGGAGGATTAGGCCTTCCTCCTCAGCTTGGTCCTCGGAGGGGGAGTCCTCCAAGCTAATCACCCGACCGAATTCGCCACGGACTTCCGTCGGGGCATCTTCCACCCCCGGCTCCGCTGCAGGCACGGAGTCTGAGGCAGGTGCAGCAGGGGCGACGTCCGTGTGACCTGTAGCGGGGCGAACAAGGTGAGGAAGTAAATTGACATCGGTATACCAAATCAGACAACGCTCCACATATCTCTCGCAGCCAAAAAAGTCATAGCAACCCGCTTCGAGAACGTGTGGAGTTTCCCCTCGGAGGACATTCTTGACATCCCTGATCCGCCCTTCCATGTCGGAGGCCTGAAGGTCTTGAGGAACTAACTCTCTATATCTTTTTATAGCACGAAAAACTTCCTTACCTTCCTTTTCGGAACGGACGCCAAAGGCGGCCCTAACCACGTCCACATTAGTCTGCCCCTCGGGTGTGGGGGCAGACCTTGGTGCCTCGGAGGTCCTCGTCTTCTTCCGAGACGGCTCCGACGCAGCGGAAGACTTTCTCCTGGAGGAGGACTTCTTCTTACGCTTCAGCGAATGGGAGGCATCGGTATCCTCCTGAAACAGACGGGCAGTCAGCGATGATCGATGGGCTGTAAGCAGTGGAAACAAAAAATAATTAGAAGATTACCCAGAAAATTACATTGGAAGGGCCATCACGAATCTTTCCCCCAGCTTCGGGATCAATCAGCATAATGAAAATTTTTATCCGCTGTCGGTCAGTGACAGAAGTGGCCTCGAAGGGCTGATAACCCTCCTCCCAGCGACGGGCCTGGATGAGCATCAAGGCCCTCTTGGTCTGCTCCGACCATGTACGGAAGGGCACATGAGGATCAGCTTCCACGACAGTCTTCGGCCATTCGATGGGACCAGGTTTGATGAAAAAGTATTGTTCTTTCCAATTAGCGTTGTCATGCCCCTTATCGTGGATGATGGCTCGTTCCTTGCAAATCTTCCAAGACACCTTCTTATCCCAGCCCATCTCCCTATACTGCTCGTCGGTCCCCTCGGGCTGGCGGGGGGTAAAAGAGCAGATCCCATCCTTGTTACAGGTCATCTTGTAGAGGACCCGCCAAAGCTCCAGGGTATAGCTCCAGTCCTCTTTGTTGATATCACACCACACCTGGAAGGCAATCCATGTACGGATTGCGTGTGGAGAGAAGGTCGTGGGATAAGTTTTGTAATGGTTGCATAACTCCACCCAACTTGGACAAAAAGGGAGTCGGATTCCCGCACGAATTTGCCCTGGGGAGATGAATACCTCGTCTCCTTTGGGGAGTGTAACCCGGGTGTCGCGAGGGTTGAATTGGAACTGCTCGTAGGGATAGCGAGCCCCGAAGGAGGATTCGAAGATACCACATTCTACGCAAGCCCTATCGAAGTTAATAGGCGCAAGCGAGTTCTTGAGGTACTTGAAGACGAAAGGTGGTCCAACAGGAGAAGACCCGCTGGTGGTGGCAAATCCTTCGGCTGAAAATCGTCGAGGGAAGGAAGGAGGGGAAATTGAAACCTAAGAAGATCAAAGATGAAAGAAAAAAGAGTAATAAGGTGAAGAATCTTACCAGACATAGTGACTGAAGCGTTGATCGGAAAAATCTGGGTGTTGGAAGCGCCGGCAAAACCTTGAAGTGAGAAGAATTAGGGCTCTTGGGATCGCAGAGAAAAAGAAGTAAAGGGAAAGTGAAACAATGTCTGGGTTTAGGGTTTTATAAGAGAAGGAAAAGAGAACTGAAAGGGTGGGCAATCTGAGCCATAGAATTCAAAACGATTCAATCAGAATCGTCCAAAGGGAAACGTGCTAATTCGAAGAAGGCGAAACGGTTTCAATCTGAACCGTCAGGGCGCATGGGACAGATAAGACAGGAATGATGACGTACCGGGGCGGTTGAAAAGTGCTTTTTCAAAAAACAGGCGTTCAGAACCCGAGACGTTCCTTCACCTTCTATCAGCATTTAATGCTGGTCTGATCAGGAAATCCCCTCGAATCCAGGCAGGATCCCAAAGGATCTTGAAGAGATCCGAGGCAAAGGCCTCCGACAAAAGTAGGGCAATGGCCTCCAACGTTTTAAATAAAGACCCCCGACTGGGATATTGAAGGATCCGATATTGAAAGACACGATGCACTATAAGTCCCTCACGTCTTGGGGGCAAATGATGGGCCCCGGCTGAGGCCGTTAGGCCCCTTAACGATTGGCAAACGGCGACTAGGCCCGTTGGGCTAGGAGCTGGGCTGCTGGGAGGCTAAGGGCTCCGACGGAAGGAGGCCCCGACATTGAATGGCCCCGAGTAAGCATGGCCCCGATAGGGAAGAGCCCCGAAGATATCGGACCTGGACGTAGTCGGTCCCGATATGGGAGTTGACACCACTCCCCGACACCGAATCCTCAACGGTGCAACTTGGGAGTCTCCGATAATGATCGAGACTCACTAGTAAAAGCACAATCCCGGAAATCTCGCCATGATTACAGTAGTGGTATAATGGGCGAGATATGTGGGATACATATAACTGTACAGATACGTGGCAAGATATACGGCGAGATATTTGGGATAGTGGATCACAATCCAACCGCCTAATCAGGTAACTGAGATAGCCTTCCCCCTATAAAAGGGGGGAAGTTATCACAGGTTAGGGTTACTTTTTTTACATACACACAAATACTGCTTGCTTGCCCTGTTGACCACCGTACTTACGTTAAGCATCGGAGAGGGATTCTGGGCCACCGCCCTCTATTCCCCTTCTGCAGGATTGCGAGGAGCTAAGGAATCCGTCACCGTAACCGGAGTTCCCGCCGTGATCCAACACTTACTAGTGTTTACTTAATTTATATACTTATCTATATACCAATATATTATTTGTGTTGGGTCCTCACCCCAATAGACATCTTTTGTACATTTTCATTTTATTAACAAAAATATATTATATTTGGTTCCCATATTTTATTAAATTAAAAATTTAGTCATTACTATATTTGAGAAACATTTATTTATCTTTAATACTATTACTAAATCATTATTCAAATTTTGTTTTTTTTAAGGCCGTTTAGTCGGCATGTTAGTAATTATAATTTTGGCAAAAAAAAAGTAATTATAATTAACTTACAATTCAACATTCATGTCAATTTAAGTCAGCCCTATCATACTCATTCCGTTCAAATTTCGGATACAAGTAAATTTTTTTATTCAACGAATTATATAGATCGGGTGGTATATGTTCCGCATGTTTAGATTTTTTTATCACATAGATCAGCCACTTACCAAATTATATATATAACAAGTCAAAATATGGGTGAAATGTGGTTCTTGAAGTTTGACCTCGTACAAATAACATTTTACTCATCGTCCAATATATACCAAATTTAGTTCTTCTATTTGTTAATCCAATCACATTGTGTATAGTCTAATTAAATTTAAATACATATTTTTGTTGTAATTTCAAGTCTAAACTTTAGATTTTTGTGATTTAATTTTATCTTTATTGTTAAATCAAATTTTGTTGGTATTGTGATATAGTATATAATTACATTTGTATAGGTCAAATTTGTCCATTGATGACTCTAAGTGGTTAAGAACAAGTTTACATTCTTGACACCTCAAGTGGATGAGTTAGATACAATTGAGCCGTTAATTACCAACGTAATGCTCGACCCCACTAATTTATATATCTAACTATAAGGCTAACTTAGTACCGTAACTGAAGACATTAGTTAATTTTTTTACATAATTATCCTCTTCTCTTTCTCATGATTTGAATTACGTTATGTCGCTCTTCTCTATCACATAGATTCGTCTATCACAACGAATCAACTTGTCCATATTTTACTTTGATTAATTATAAATATTAGTAAACTTAAAATAGATTATATATGTTGAAATTTAAATGATCGATGCGCGTGCAACGCACACATTAATAACTAGTATTACGTTAAATGACCCGCTAACCGAATTTGTATGATTGTCAAAAAGATCACCAACTACATATATACCGATATATGCCTAACTCCTCATTCCATATTCTTGGTCTGGATTGAACCGACAATAGTGAAAGAGTCGATAAATTAAAGAGAATGATCCGAGAATTGAAGCAATGTACCTTTCCGTTTCATGGAACTATGGAGACAAACCAATGGCGAACTCAACCAAGTGGTCCACCCCAGTAAATGAATGCGGTCGAAGACCTTATTAAAACTTAAGGAACATTATTAATTGCGGTCACATTGATAGACACCCTTCGTGCACTTTAATTTTATGATATCATAATGCATATATGGAAAACATATGTATTTTTAAAAATAAATAAATCAAAATAGAAGTTTTTTTGCCATAAATTAAAATAGAAGTTGAATTTAGTGTTTTATTCGTGTGCTGTCATAGGGTCTTACCAGGAGAGCAACACCCGTAATATGCTTGCACCATAATTAAAAAATCGTTACTCGCACCGAATCAACATGTAAGAGATTTGTGTTGGTCATAAATATTTTTTTAATTCACAGAATACGACTCTGTCTCTGAAAAAAAAAATAAAAAAAATAGAACCGGTTTATCATATATATTACACGATTTATTATTATACACGCATAGTAATTTATTGTGCATTTATGGTAAAGAGAGAGGGTTCACGTTAGAATTAAGGCAGCTAGTAATTCCACCATGAACACGTAGAATGATGAGGCAATATCGATCACTCTTCTTCCATGGATAACGCAGAGAGAAGCTTTACTGCGAAAGCAAGCTGTTGCACTCATGACCAGTCCAGTCATCTTCCTCATGCATCCTCTCTTCTTTCATGTGATCTTTCCTACTCCTATCTCCATATCCCATCCTGTGATTCGCTTCAATTCTTTCCTCACCTTCCATATTTGTGCTTTAAATATCGCCCCACTCGACCGACCACCTGGTACCAGCATAACATCATCATCTCTAGCTAGAAACTTCTTGTCTGCATATCAAGAAGCTTGATTGTCCTGGAACTAACAATGAAAGGATATCGGGTTTGCGTCTTTTCAGTGTTCGCAGTCCTCCTCTTTGTTGGCCCTGCCATGGTATCCTCACGTCGCCTTAGCCGTCGAGTAAGCTCCGGTAAGTAAAAACATATCAATGATCATGTCATATAACCCGTATATATAGCGAGTTTCGTATGTAATAGATACAAAATCGACTATTCTCATCTCCGATAGTTAAGTACTGTGAAAATTATGACATATTACTTAACTGTTCTAAAACTTTAAGATGATATATCAATGCATAGTTTTAACTTTTATAGTTCAACCAGCCAGAAACCAAAACCCTAGCCACAATCTAATGGGAGGAACTACTGTCAATTTATATATTTATAAGTTAATTTTATTAATCAATTTATTTTTATCATAACGTTATTATTATTTAGTATTTCCCACTTTTATAGGCCAGATAGAGCCATTGATTGCTAATATATACCTCTTAGTAAACAATATGCTTGTTCCTAATTTAGCAACATGTTCAAATCACACAAATGAACCCCAATTCAGGATTACAAACCCTAAGAACAGCAATTATATTGATGTAATCTAGATCATTTCTCTAATAACAAGTCGGTGCTGCAGAAAAGGGGCATCGTGGATCGAGTAATACTAAAGATAGAACATCGGATTTCTATCGAAGACCGATATATCCGGGACAAGGAAAACCTGATACAGTCCAGGTAGCTGGGTCGAGATTGCCAGACTGCTCGCATGCATGTGGGTCGTGCCGGCCATGCAGGCTCGTCATGGTTAGCTATGTCTGCGCCACCATTCAGGAGGCTGAGACTTGCCCTATGGCTTACAAGTGCATGTGCAAAAATAAATCCTACCCTGTTCCATAAAACCACCTTTCACGTTGTAATTAACACATGTGTACTAACTTCAACGTCTTTGTGCTTTCTTGTTCTTTGTTTTTGAGGTATTTGAATCCATCTAAAGAGTTTTTCTTATTACTAGAAAATATAAGCTCTCCACTAGTCACTACTCATTAAGTTTCTTCCATGCGCGCTTCATTGTTATCCGTAATTATTTTAATCATGCAGAAATAATTGTTAAATATATAAGGGAATAAGATATATTATATATAAATATATCTTATTTAGATGAATATATCTATATTAGGAATAGACATATTCTTAGTATATTATCAGATTATTGATCTTATTTAGGGTTGAGTACATGTACCTATATATATAGATACAAGACTATATCTATAGCAATATAATAAGAAACATAATCTGATAATATACTAAGAATATATCTATTCCTAATCTAGATATATTCATCTAAATATAATAAGATATATTTATCTATAATATATCTTATTCCCTTATAAAATAGTCCGTCTTGTTTCGTAGCGGTTGATTCGATTCGGGCTATCATTTAACTCATAAAATCGAAGCAATTTATCTATATTTATATCAAATATTAGCGGTTCAACGCTTTATCCGTTAATTTAGAGATCTTGAAACAAATATAATGTAGCGGTTCAACGTCTTATCCGTTAATTAGAGATGTCGACTTCAAACGTTGTGTAACTCTATAATCAGTAAAATATTAATGACTGCCATTTTATCCCATATAAACTGGCATGGTAATATGTTGCGTACTATGTGTGATGCGCACTTAATTAATAGCCCATAGACACTCATGGAAAAACTAAAAAAGAACATACAATGTCGACAAATCAACATCTTTTTTTTTCTACCAAGAAAAATTATCGCTTTTTTTCTTTCTATTTCTTGATCGAACTTATTACTAAGTTGGCCATGTTTGAGTCATATTTAAGGAACTGTGATAGTTGTTAGGTTCTGGAAAATATACAACTCATTCATAAACTTTGGATCCAATCATTCGTTCTTCTATTATAAAATTCATAATAGATTTATGTGTCCCAATTCCTCAACTTCGTTCCACAACGAAAAGAAACGGTTCTCAATTTCTAAAGATACTGTATTATTGATCTAATTTAAATGTATTAATGGGATAGAAGATTGTTTAGGTTTAGCAAAATAAAATGATAAGATTGTAAATTTGCAATTATCTGTTCTAAGAGTTCACTTTCAAATTCGATTGATCTATGAACAATTGTAAAATAGATGTTGAATAATTTGTTATAATAATAAAAAACATCAATTTATTTAAGATAAATATAGTATATATAGTCTTGACATATGCAATCAAACTATATATAGTTGATATATTCATTAACCATATGATTTGGCAGGATCTATGAACTTAAACTGCCACATCAACTATATAATTTTAAGAAAATAACCTAATTAGTATTTTAGCTATAAAGAAGTGTCGTTTTTACTTCAATTATTATTTTTATTAGTTGGTATCGAAAGTGTGAGTTAAGAATCATACGTGATTCGATACATAATGAATATACACCTAATTGGACCTCGCTTAGACTCGACTTGGTCGCCCCGTCGACCCTAAACACGGTTGAAAACCGAAACTTGAAGATTGAGTGACCGAGGCCCGAAAATGCACTAGTCCACCCAAAAGGTCTCCGACCGGACTAGTCCGGTCAGAAAGACATTCGACCGGACTAGTCCGGTCGGAAGGGGGCCGACGCGCTCCCGCGTTCGGCCCCGACGCCCGGGTTACCATCAACCGGGCTACGCGCATGCGGTCTCCGAATCTTCGTGTCCCGTACGGAATATTACACGGACCTTACCAAACACCGTGGGCCCCTCTGATGCCAAGCACATGATCTCTATAAATAGGACCTTATATTCCTCATTTGGTAACTTGATCTCACTTTGAATGCTCTGACCTCTCTCTAGAACTTTATCTCTTTTAAATCGAATACTTATTTAAGCATCAGAGGAGGATTTGCCGAACACCCCCGGCGTTCCCTTTTTGCAGGTTAACGAGAGGAAGATCGGGAAGAGCGAAATGCGAGAAAGACGAACGATCTCGGCTCGAGAACACCGCCAAGACCGGAACCTAGACGTGCGTGATCCATCATCGCCCTGACCCGATCTCAATCCAAAACATGTCACATGTTCTAGCACGAGTTTGGCTTAAAGCGAGCCCTTAACTAGGTCAATTGAGCCATAATTGACTATTAAGTAACACTTTCAATAAGTGATATACCGAGTAATAAAAATAATTAAGGTGCTAAAAAGATACTCCATATAATAGAGGTGCTAATTAATTCTGTTATTTTTCCTATAATTTTCATTTACTTAGTTATTGTTGAGCTTTGGAAGAACGGCGGACTTGATAGTCTTCTCTACGATCAATGACATTTCAAAGCATACATTGAGATCAGCTGCCTTGAATCCATCTAATTGACTTCTCACTAAAACTGAAGTTACTCCAACAATTAAACTCTTAATGCCCATTTCACGGATCTCATTTGTGGCCTAAGAAAACGTTCATTTGTCTATTATTATTTTCTAGTCTATATTTGTATTATTATATATAATTATATATATATATATATATATATACTGAACTTTGATATCATCTTGCCTTGATTCCATTCTAAGGATCGGGTATTATTAAGAGTCTAACCAGTTCGACATAAATGATCGCTAAAAATATTGTGATAAATATTAAACAATTTAGAAATGAGGCTTTTAGGGTGTTTAGTTTCTGTTTTTATCTCCCCGGTGGCTTAAGCCGTCGTTAAAGACCACATTCTTTTAGCTAGAATTTTGACTTACGTTGATACGTACATACTTAGCCTTGTAATAAAGTTCGTATCAACGAAGCGTGATTCATCAAATACTCGGTTGTATTAGGCGGATTTTATTAAATACGTGAAACGTAATATTTAATCTACCGAGCGTGCGAAGCCGATACCGATAACTGACTGCGGTCTGTTATCCAAGTATCCTTAGTATTTGAATCATTTTCATGAGATTCGATTCAATGTTCGCTACTTTGGTTTAGGAACGCCAGGACAAAATAAAAACATTCATAGTGAGAATTCTTGGTAAAAAAAAAAGTTGAATCGAGTCAAATGGATTGGATAAGAATGATGGGTTAGTAGTTATCGCGGGTTTCTTACTCTTATGTTCAATAGGGGGCCACCAACCTGATATGAGTATTTGGTTGTGACCATTTGTGCACATGGTCATGGAGTTTATGATCCTATGAGATTGAACCTCCCCTTTACTAACGTGGCCGATCGAAACTTGCATTAGGGGTGAGGTGGGTTTTGTCCACTCCTCTTATAAATAGGGAGTGTCAGGGATTTATTCAGGGTTAATCACTATTCCTCCTAAGTGTTGAGGCAAAAGAAATATATATATCCTCCGTATAGACTAGTTTCGGCCGAACCAAGTAAGGAGCCAAGGAGGTGCCAAATTGCTTCGAGCAATTATCCCGGAGATCCATCCTGCTGACGAATTGAAAAGAGCCTTTGCTATGGAGACAATTCCGTGTAGGTGTTTCCTTAACCAAAATCCTTACAGGAGCCGTCTAGCGGACCGCGAACTCCTGTCACGATCTTGGGTCTACAGAAAGCTTGAAACTAGTATGTGCCCATTTTCGTTGCGTAATTAGTTTACCTGCCATGTACACGTGTTTTAATCCGTAGTAACTATCCCATAATTCCAACAAAAGCAACCCCGTTGAAGACTCTTGGGAGCGAAGATATCGAAGATCAATACGTAGAGATCGACTACGTACGTGGCCACTACTTCGAGCTAATAACATGTGAGATAATATCGTTATGATCCGTTAGATTGCTTAATTTGGTTAATCATGTTTTTTTTATCAATTGTTTCCTACAATTAATACATTTGTCGAGTTGTGCATTGTAATATTTTTTGTTTTAAACAAATATTGTACACTATTGATCTAATTTAAATGTATTAGTGTGAAACTTGTGGAATAGACTATATATATAAGAATGAAGATTGTTTACGTTTTTAAAGTCATTCATCAGATTTAAAACTTGTAATTATCAAATTTGATCGTTATACGAACGATTATAAAATATGTTGTAAATAATTTGTGGAAAATGCGAAACGAATTGGACATTAATAATAGAGTAGAGAGCAATATAGAACATAATCCACACGAAATTTATGGGTTCGGTAAATGTGATCTACCACGGGCAAGGTTGCACCGATCTTCACTAGGATAATAATCAATAAAGGTTTCAAGATGAAATCACACACATCACGCTCTCTCGCAACTCTCCGCAATACAAATGGCGGCTTCAAACTACCACGTATTCTCAAAGCAATTGACGGTCGAATGCACAAAAGTCATGCCACCAGTACCAAAATCTCTATATGTCCAAGTTCTGCCCTACTTTGAGTCTAATTATGCTACTGGGACTATCAAAAGATAATTAAATATGCTAGAATAAGGCTTTAGACCTATATACACAACGTGTCTAATTCGAATCAAACTTTAATAAAAAAAACAATATAATATGCATAAAAAGTTAGATAATATAGTTTAATTTATGCATGTAATAATTTAAAGAGATCATATATAGTCCACTTGATCTTTGAAAGGATGCACTTGATCTTCTCTACGGTCAATGGCTTTTCGAAACAAAAATTAAGACCAGCTGCCTTAAATGCCTCGAGTTGACTTCCACTAGAAACCGAAGTGACTCAAACAATCATGCTTTCAATGCCCATATCACGAATCTTTTTTGTGGCCTAACAAAAATGTTCATTTGTTGCGATTTGTATATTTTTTTTTAATTAATTCGATAATTATATATATGAATTGGATTTTAAAAGTTTATTTACCTCGATTCCATTCTTTTCTGGCATTTCCCATGTCCATGAAAATGATATCAAAAGATGTTGCAGAATGACATATGTCAACTGCGACTTTTCCATTTTTAGCCACATGAGTTTCCACTTTCAATCCAACCATATTAATGAGTTGAGAGTGAATCATTTGAAGGATCGGTTCATCATCCACAATAAGAACACAAAGTTGTTTCTTCTCACTACCATTGGTTTCGCCATTCTTTGATTTAGACGACATAAGAACTTGGCTATCCATGATATCCTGAAAATATTCCTTAAATAAAACCAAATTGATCAGTTCACATTGTAGAATGATCAAAATATATAATAATTTCATAATGAGAAAAACAAATCATAATCTCAGTTATGTATCAACTAATTTGCAACTTAGAACATAACCACTTACCGAATGAATGTTGTTGAAATTGTTGTATCTCTATGTAAGTATGATTCTGTATTTATACTTAAAAAAACCAAGTAAAATAAATTTGCAATTATTAAAAGTGAATCCCAAATGAATTTGTAATCCGATCTCATTAAATGAAGAAAGAAACTCAATGAATCCACTCATACTGTAATCTATTAACTTTTTTTTATCATATTTACAATGTAATCCGCTTTACCCATTTGTTTTTTTAAATCTGCTCATTAAATGTCTTAGAATTTCAGAGACACCCTTTGTCCACCTTTTGTCTTTACACTTGTACATGTTGGAATTTAAATGCCACGTATATTTTCATTTTATAGGTCCTAAGATTATTTCAATGGTTAAACATCTAAACTCTCATACTATTTTATATTTCTTTGGGACGTTGAATGTTTATGTGTATTTGTCCAAAAACTGACAATATTTGAGGAGTTGGTGTAGTAAATATAAGTAGAAAAGACACTCAACCTATTAGTTAAGATTTTTAATTTTATTTTAGATATGCATCTTCCTTGCTTACATGTCCATTTAGACTTCTGGATTGCGTATGCCTCTTCCTCACTTTACGTTGAATATGATATTTTTATCATTTATATATCACACCAACTATTGTGTTTAATCTCATTTATGAATATTCACATTTCATTTAAAAAAAAATCCAAAGAAACTAGTTTGTCAAATACATTATCGCCCACATTATTAATTCAATTCAATATGTAAATTGGAGTTCAACCGTTAAGTTTTATATGAATGAACTTTAGCCCACAAATAAATAAAACAAACACAAATAACAACAATTCAGAACTACGAATAAGGAACACAAATCTCCAAATTGCTCAACGACACTCCGGAGTTCAATAATGTTCGAGCTAGCAAATACTAATCGAGTCGAATCAAACTTGACAGATCATACTCGACTCTGACTCATTTAGAGCCCTAACCACACGCCTTCAAGGTAAGTTTAATTGTGTAGAGAGTATGAAAATTGAAAAGTTTCAACTCAGTTCATTTTTCGCCAAAAAAATCAATACAAACGAAAAATCTCTCATAAGGGCCATATGCAGGAATGACGGTCGGAGAGTCTGGACCTCGTTATAACAAAACTATTTACTGACTAGTAGGCGTACCCGCGCGGTCCGGGGGGGGACCACCAGGCTCCTCTCTTCTCGAGAATCCATACATCCCTTATCAGTGTATGGACAGTCTTGTTTATTAACATCTCGGAAATATTCCGCCATAGTTAGGGCAGTCAAACCAACTCTCATACGAAGCCGAGGAAGTGGAAGCTTACCCCCCGGTGGGTCATGCAAAACCTGAAGCCGTTGATCCAGAAAGAGGACTCGTGGGATTCTTTTACTTCGATGGAAAATCGTATTGATAGAGATCAATCGTTTCTTCCCGGATGCGCTGACATTCCCTTTTTTTTCCTAGTTGGATTAAATTATAAGAAATTTTTTAAGTCCAAAATGAATATTTGTGAACAATGTGGAGCTCATTTGAAAATGCATAGTTCAGACCGAATCGACCTTTTGCCCTGTCTTTTGTTCCGTTCTCAAGTCCCTGAACTATTTGGGATATTGCAAAATTGAATTTTATTATTGATAACTTAGTTTTTTTTTTTTTTTTTGGAATTGTTTATTCAAGTTTTGTGAAACATTACATTTAAGGTATTTTTGATTTTATATGTATTATTTTTTCTTAATCGAATAGATTGAACATAATATAGTAGGTGAATTGATGTTTTATTTATTAGGGGGGAAAATTAGGCATATGATATTATTGTTTTTCGGGTACATCTGTCATTAAAAAAACATTTTCTTAATAACTATTTATTTAAATTTGTTGTTATTTTTGTTGATATATTATCATATGTGTTCGACTTATACTAATGAATTATCGTAAATTAGACTAACTTATTGATTGGTACATGTGTTTTTATCCTTTATTTATATGTTACACAGCTTTCATAATGGTCCATGTGAATTTCATACAATGTTTGGTAAAAGAACTCGATATGATATATATTTTTTAAATTCATATCATATATTATTTAAATATCAATTATAAATTATAATAGAATGTGGCGGTGTTATTCAAGGTAAATAATCAAACTGTAATACATATTTAAGATATGTAATATTTTAACTTATACATTTCTATTTTTATTGCACATCGTACGCAACGCGAATATACTCCATGATGGTTTTGTTGTTTGTAGTGTTTGTGGTGATACGTTGAGACGATATTCTTCTGGAACATATATTCTGGCGAGATCAAGTGGCCCCACCATTTTCTTGAAGTGTCGTCTGCAATTTTGTAGTTTTTTATGCCAATCCTTATTTTTTTCATTAACTCCTTGAATAGTTTTTCTCCTATGCGATCGAGATCGTCCATTGATATTGATGCAATGGCATAATTATAAACTGCTTGACGATTTCTCAATTTCTATATTGCGCGTTCCAACCAGTATAGTCCATAATACTTATCTCCAACTAAGAAAAATTGATGAGTACCTATCATTATATAAGCACGCATATTTCCGTTTGCGACCATTTTATTTAAAAATGTCCGACCATCCGGTGTTAGCATTGGTAAACGTGGATATAGATTTGGAAGATATATTTGTTGCAACACGTATGGATCATTTGTCAACTGGAGAAGATACTTGCAACTACAATAACATACTACGGTATTGTTATTTGTGGATAAATTGAACAAACAAATTCGTGTTCATTAAATTCCATGAACTCTGGTGACCAAGTCACAGCCAACAACTCTACAATAGTCTTCCGCCCAGTATTCATTCGTTCCACAACATCTTCCTTTGAAGGCTTAAATGAAAGTAAGTTCCGAATGGGAAGCTGATCTACATCAACACTAATTTAAAAAAAATATGAGCATTAAGAACACATGAAATAAGTATCATTTAATTAGTAAATCTGAAATACTAACCAGAAAGAGATACACACCTATCAATAATGGTTTGCACATCAGGGATGTCAATGTTAATATATAAACGGGAGGAGTTGGTCGTGCTTAGTGAAAGTTGACCTTAAATGATAGGAGGGGAAACATTGAATTTCACATTAAAGTTATAATATCAAACCTACGGATAATTGTAGAAAATATAAGGTTGACATTACCATTGTACTCTGAAACATTTACTGAATTGATGGCAATTATAATTGGACCAGTGGCAGATGCAACATCAACACCAATTTGATCAATACATCTCTTCCATAATGTCACACGAACTTCACCAACACTAAAAATGTATATTTAAAAAATTGCAGTGAATTATGCAGTTGTCAAATAGGTAAAGAAATAACAAAATATTTACCCATTCACAGCAAGATGAATGCGTCGAAAATCGGTTGACTGGCCACAAGACATCACTTTCTCAATTGGACCAATTGCAACCAATCTACCAATAACATCTGACAAAATGGTTCAAGACGGTTTAAAATCTAATAATTATAGTTGAATGGATATGAATAAATTAAAGAATCATAAAAAGGTATACCAAATAACACAGATTTGTCGCCCTTCCGTTTTCTAAGTTGTGTTGGGCTTGGGAATTCAAAATAATATGTAGGGATAGTATGACACTGCTCCTCAACAGAATTGACTATTGTGTTCAACAAAATCATTAATTTGTTGGATCTCCCAACTGGTCTATAAGAAACAGCTTTCACTATGCGAAAGTACTTCAAACTTATAACAGAACCTTCTACAAATAAGCTATTTTTAGATTCACATATGTTCTTCCAAATATATGCATGAATAGCATCACCCTGCATAATAGAAGATTTTAAAATTAAAAACAAACAATGTAATGAACCCAAAAAAACAACAAACACAAATATAGACCGTGAGTAGTGTACATGTTCATCCACCAAAACCATATCTATGGACTGAAGTTCAGATTGGTTACCAAACCTGAAATTCTGCCAGAGACACGAACAACGCACAATAATCGTCCAATCCTCTCTGGGGGGGGCAACCAATTCACCAATAAAATTATTGGCCATTGTTGAGTATGTAGTAGTATTAAGTAGAATTTTTGTGATATTGACTAAGAGGAAGAATAAGAAGAATATATATAACATGTATGAATCAATATTAAAGAAAATAGTATAAATGCACATGCATTCAATATTTTTTTATAGGAATTTAATTTTTAATTTTGAATTGAGAAAAAAACATTATATGGTGGCTATATTAAATTACTATATTAAATCAAAAATATAACAGCTATATTAAACCAGTAGCTATGTTTTGACCAAAAAATAATGGTGGCTATGTATATAAATGGTATTAAGCTAAAATATGGACTGATCCATTTATATTGTATTTAATTTTAAATGGGTTACCTTGTGTTTATTTCTCTCTTCAATAGCATTGAAGCATGGAATCTATCAAATACAGAGTCATTAGCGGATCAAAGCTGCTATCTGATGGAAGAGCTTTCATGATTGATTCACGATAAGAGATAGCAGCTGCTGCGGTAGTCACAGGAGGTTTCAGATTCGACATCACAATGACCCTTCCAAAATAATCTGCACTCTTTCCATAGAGAAACAATTTACAGATAAAAATGCAGAAAGGGAAATAAAGCTCAACTCCTGAAGGGAAACAATAAAATTTGAAGTCACCTGTGAGGAGCAAGAGCTCTAAGCATCTCTCCACACAGGCGAAGGTGCCAATAATCAGGTCATATAATTGTGAGCTCCATCTTGATTATTGAAGAAGCAGCCTTAGATGTATAAGCAACAAAAAAAAATGTTGGAGCGTCAAAATTGTCTAGACCCATTAATTTCTCTTGGAATCAATCAAAATAGTTGGTTTCTTTTACCAATGTAACTACATATTCCAATTGTTCATAAATGTGAAGATGAAACTATTTGATTAAGACGACTGAACTACATGATCACGGATAATGTTAACCGAAAATCAATTCCTTCAAACATCCAAGGAAAAATGGGAAAAGATAATCAGGCTACGTAAATTGGAAAAAATATCAAGGAGATATAGCTTTACCTCTTGCTGTAAAGAGGTAAAGCATGGAAGCATGAACAAAAAAAAATCCACACCATCAACGAAACCATGGAAGTACGACACCTCAATATCCACTTTGTGTATAAGCTTCAATAGTTGCATCATACTTGGAATTCAACTTAAAAAAACACAGAAAGAAAGGGTTAAATAAAAAAAAATATGTAACTGAAGGTAAAGTGGAACAAACAAAACCTTGATCGGTATGTAAAATCAGTTTCATTATGCCAAACTTCCTGTTAAATCATTTACAAAGGGAGATAAAAGAAGTCATATACAACAGAAAATGGACATACTGAAACAATTGAAGCTCAACAACGACCACATGTTAAGCTAGCAATATGAATTGAGTATTTCCTCTGTATATTTAAGTACTTCCTCTCTGTTACATTTAATGATATTACAGCAACTGATTCAACAACACAAAAGAGAGGTGGTTTGAAGAAATAGTAACCAAAAAAACTATTTATATTTTCTCCGATGTTGATTCAGAATAAAATGGAAACACAATATAAATACAGGTTTAAAAATTTGTATGGTTTGAAGAGGTAGATTTCTCATCATTGCAGCTAAAAAATTGCACACTTTGTTAGTATATCAATCATAAACGAATTCGAGGTTTACCTAAACATACTGTCAATCGAGCAAGCTCACAAAGCAACAATTTTGACCAAAGAAATATGAAGGATTCAAATAAAATAATGCATCAAAATCTTGGTTGTTGAACCCAAAAATAAAAATTGTCCCCATCTATAAAGCAAGAATTTTATTCCTTGAACAATAGTTTTTTTTCCGTACAACAGAAAGTAGACAAACACTTATAAATTACAAAAATCATAGACCATAGTCCTCACCAAGCATGATGTTTGAGCGACAATGACTATTAATAGATTATAGATAGCAGGTCCACCAAAATCGAAAATGTATCATTAATTTCGATTCATGAACATTTTCGTTAAAAAATAATTTTATTTTGCAGAATTTGAATGCGGTAGCTTCAATCTGAAATCATGTATATATGATTTTAATCAATAGAATCAAATTTAAGATTTGTAATAAATCACACACAAATTAGGTAATATCTATATGATAATTTACAAATGAGAAAATTACCTTTTGGAGCCTAATTTATGTGGAGAATGAGAAGATGGATTCACAGTAATATATAGATACGATGAAATTATCTGGGTCTTTGGGGAGATGGAACGGAGTGGACAGAGCAACTGGGCGGACATAGCGGCGACTAATTCAGTTTCGTAGATGAAAGAATATAGAGGTGGTGTGCGATGAACTTGCAGGCCGTAGCAAGAGGAGCGACGTTATTTTGGTGGGTGTGACGTGTGAAGCGTCCTCGTTTGCTCGATTAATCACACAACTCGGTGAAATTGCAGCGACGATGGGACCTGAGGAGGTCGGGCACGATCGGAGAAGAGTTTTGAAGATGGTTGTGGCTGGAGCACGGTGGCGATGCGAGACGGAGCTGCTGGCGACGCGGTGACGGACTGCGGTGGCGGGCTGCGAAAACGGAGGGGATGAGGTGGCGGACTGAGCAGTTGGTAAGGGGGCGGAGGTTGAAAACCCTAAATTGTCTAAGCTCTAAAAGAAATGGTGTTTTAACAGAAATAAGTATTTCTCTTGGGAAAAAAAAATAAAAATAAGTATTTCTGCATTTATGGAAAAAAAAACTCTTTGGTGATACAATTGATTGTCTCACTGCAGTCTTCGAGTGAAACGTACGGGGTAGTAAAAAAACTGATGGTAAGATGCATTGTGGAGTCTTTGAGCAATTTTAGAGCATGATCAATGTATATGTGGCAATGATTTGTTTTATTAAAGAGAGAGAAATAGAGGTGGACCAATGGTATAATTTAATTGTGACACATCATATCAAAGTTTTATGATTTGTCAAAAGATTAGACTAACTTTCCAAATTATAATATATATAGATTCTCTAATTTTATTTAAATAAAAAACTAGAATGTGTTATAGTCTTATAGACGACTCATCTTATTTTTAATTAATTTGTTATAATAATATATCTTTAAAAATATATGAGATTATATGTCATTGGAAAAAAAATTCGCATCTACTTTCATATAAAAAATATTCGTAAATTAGATTATCACATAACAAGTTATAGCTCTTAATAAATATTAAAAATTAGATGATTATATGCTAGATAAACAAATTTATCTATAGATATTAAAATTATCTAATATATTTATGACATGGTTTTTTTTAGTTCATAAAATAATTGAGATGTCATAGTGAGCGAGCAACGGTGGCGAGTGAACGACAGTGATTGGCAGGCGACGTCGGGCTAGCGGTGGTAGCGGTTGGCGAGCAGCGGCGGTGGTGGGCGGGCGGTTGGCGAACAGCGGTCAGCGACGAGAGGTGATGGTCGGCAAGGCGTGTGACGACGGCGGGCGGGCGGTTGACGAGCAGCGGTCGCCCATTTGACGGGCAGCGGCAGCAGGCGGTGGTCGGCAAGACGTGCACCGAAGGCGATGACAAGAGGATGGTTAGTATGTGACGATAGGCTAGCGGTTGATGGGCACTGACGGCAGGCAATTGGCTAGCTGCTGGCGGACGAAGGCAGACAGTTGGTGAGCAGGCAATTGGCGAGCGGTTTTCGTGTACTAAATTTCTTCATTTTTTCAGTGTAACTCTGGTTGATCTTGACCTGATGGTCGGATGGATATTAGGAAGTTCGAACAAAATAGTATCCGTAAATAGTAAATTTAACATCCTAATCAACTCTTTATTTTTTAGATTGAGATTAATTATTGGAGTTTACTTTTTTTTTTATTAATAATAATAATACTTATATAGGGATTACATTATCCTAAAAATATATCTTAAAAAAAGATATTATAATGATATTCTAGAGATATTATTATATAAATATATAATTTTGCTAATATTATAAACCCCTATCTATACCTATAATTCGCTAATATATATCAGGAACATTAAAACTCAATGATCCTCCGTTTATCCATAAATGGGTGGCTAACTCGGTAGAATACGGAGGCTGCTTATTTGATGGGTGGTTGTGTCTCAAGCAGCAGTAGCAGTAATGGAGCGACAACTAGCTCTCCTTGTCCGGGAACTGGGTTTGCCCCCAAGCATCTGCAGTCGATACCGAATCGGATCATCATGAATGGGCAGTGTCGTAGTTCTTGTCTTTTCACTAAACAAGGTAGCAAGGGTATTAATCAGGACGCCATGATTGCTTGGGAAGTAAGTTAACTTAAAGTTGCTGGAGCTCATTTTGATTCGAGTAATTTATTATCTGTTGTTGTTTTGAATTCATGTTTTTTCAATGTAGGATTTTATATCCGAGGACACCATCTTCTGTGGTATTTTCGACGGTCACGGTTCGTACGGCCATCTTGTGGCACAAAAAGTAAGAGATGCCTTGCCTGTCAAGCTACAGTCTGCCCTCAATTCTTGTGCCTCAAGGCAGACCGAACCGGGAAATAATTCCTTGTGGAGGGAAGCTTTCCTGAAGTCGTATAAATCAATGGACGAGGAACTTAAATCGAACCCTAATTTGAACTGCTTTTCAAGTGGCTGCACTTCAGTAACTATCGTTAAACAGGTAAAATCCGGTCCTTAAAATCGTTTTAGACAGTGTTACTCATACTCTTTGATGAATTCTTGTGTTTTTGGTAATTAGGGATTGAATCTCTTCATAGGACATATCGGTGATTCTCGTGCCATCTTGGGATCGAAATGCAATGACGACTCAATGGTAGCAATACAGTTATCAGTCGATCTGAAACCCGATTTGCCCCGTACGACTCTAATCCCTCATTTGTCTCGATTATCTTGTTATTAGGAATAATTAATATTCCCTATGGTGCCTTTAGGAGAAGCCGAAAGGATTAAGAAATGCAAAGGACGGGTTTTTGGACAAAGAGTGTGGTCGCCTTCCGCTTATGCTCCGGGCTTAGCAATGTCTCGGGCTTTCGGAGATTTCATTCTGAAGGATTTCGGTGTGATATCAAGACCCAAATTTTCCCATAGATTGCTTACTGACAGAGATCAGTTCATCGTCATCGCCTCGGACGGGGTAAGTTATGGGTCTTATTTTTGATTGGTTTCTTGTGTGCCAAGTAAACTATGTCACGTTGATTGAATATTTCGTCAGCATTATGCTGAGACTTTCCAGATTCGGAATTGGCTTCGTGATGTTGAACATGAATTTATGTGGTGCAATTTAAAACAGATTTGGGATGTGTTGAGCAATGAAGAGGTGGTGGAGATCGTGGCTTCAGCTCCAACTCGATCCTCGGCTGCGAGGATGGTGGTAGATGCAGCCACTCTCGAGTGGAAGCTCAAGTACACTCATGGCAAGAAAAGAAGAAAAAAGAAGTCTAGTTCAAGAATGGACGATTGTGCAGTAGTGTGCCTCTTTTTGCAAGTAAAAGTGGACTCAGAATCTGATTTTGAAGAGCAACGCTTCTCATCGACACTTGCAAGCAATGCATCAGAAATGCGGAATCCGATGAAGAGTAGAGACCCGGAAAAGGCCACATTTGCAATTTATTGTGAAAAGATTGTTAGTTTGGTATTTTATTGTGCAAATAGTGTATTTCGGTGAAAAACTACAAAAATTGAGGAAGCAAAGAATATAGTCTTCTATTCTAATTCTATATGGGAAGATGAAGAAGTATTGGGGTTGTTTCATTTGTTATCAAAGTTCAGGGTGTTTTCTATATACTCATAATAGTTAGTTAGTTAGTTAGTTAGTTAGGACTTTCTATAAATAGCAGGGGTTGTTGTATTTTACTTCCCCGATAAACTTTTGACTGAATGAATGAAGTTAGAGATCTGGAATTAGGGAGATCCTTCGCTCCCTTTTTCATTTCCGATTCCGTGTCTGCTTTGTCCAAGCTGTTTTGATCGATTCATCATGGTATCAGAGCCCGGTTCCGATAGGCGATGTTGGGTTTGTCCCATTTGTTGGCTCCACGTACAAGGTTACCGGATCGGGTCTGGCGTGAGAGTGGAGTTTGTTGAAATTAAGTCCCAACCCGTCCGGATTTGAAAAAAGCCGGTGCCTTAGTTAAAGAGTCCTCACAGTGCGGGGGAGTGTTGAAGTATCTCCACTGTGAGAGTACCACACCGGTGCTATTTGGAAAATAGCGCTACTATATAAGCAAGTGGGATACATCCTCCTATCACCAATTGATTTTAGGATGGAACCCCACTTGTGAAAATAATTGCTCTATGTTAGCTCGTTGGGTTTTACTCGGCCCAATGCGAAATTTAATAGAAGACAACATTAGTAAGTAGCAACTAGTTGTGTTGTGTCCTAGATTTGTATCTATACAACAGTTGGGACCAGACCGTGATTGACGGCAAAACCCAACCGCCCTGCCTCCCAGGTTCACTCACCTCCCAAGGTCCCCACAGACATGAAGTGATAATCAGGGAATAGGATCCAAAAAATAAGTTAATAAGCAAGATACGTACTATTTAAATTGCATTATAAGAATTCCTTATTTTCTGATCTTAAGTAAGGACAATGGACACAGCTAGACTGATTAAGGTTGGAAGACAGTCGCTCAGACTTAAGCAAGAAATGTAACTTCAACAACTTACCCGACTTTTTAGAATTTTAGAGAAAAGAAAAAACGAAACCACCTTCACTTAAATATTTTGGATCATACTGTAAAAACTACCTAGCTGGAGTAACCTAGAGGCAACTAGAATTTTTTTAGTCTTTTAACTTATGTAAACATCAAATGCACGTGAAAATCACCTAACATATCTTACTGCACTAAAAGGGAAGAAAAACTACGGAATTATGCTCCTTTCAGATTAATGTAGAAGGTCAATGTTAAGGGTCTCACATTCTTTGTCTGGGATATTTGTGCAGTATTGATGTTTATACTAAGCTAATATAATTGTGATAAGTGATCTAATTCTTTTTGAATATTTTTTTCCTAATATTTTAAAAGCTCCTCAGACGTCGGCTTCTATTTACTGGTTTTTGGCCCTACCACTTGGTCCCATTATTATTTCTCACTAAGAAAAATATTACTGTATTTTTTTTTTGGTTAAAGACCAATATTATTAAACACCACAGCGATTACAGTGCATATTAAAAAAAAAACAGCCACAACAGGTAGTTTGGATAGATTCAAATCCCCGTACAAACAATGCAGCTGATAACATAACATAAAAAACCGGGTTTATAGGTCTTTTGGTACCCTATGTTTGCCCATTTTTGCCTTTTGGTACCACATGTTTGATTTTGCCTATTTTTGGTACCATACGTTTGCCAATTGTATACTTTTGGTCCGACCGTTAGTTTGACCGTTAAATAGTCACGTGACTTGCACATGCCTAGCCCCAAATTTTGATTTTGTTCAATTTAGTCCTCAAATTTTTTGTCGTAACTTTTTATTTTCGCAATTTAGCCCTTAAACATTTCAACCGCACCCTAGGACTAAATTGACATAGACATGGTTCAACCCATGGCTAGGTCGGACCATGGCTAGGGTCGCCGGACCCGGGCAACCCTAACCATGGTCCGACCTAACCATGGGTCGAACCATGGCTAGGTCAATTGGACCCAATTTCTAAATTGACCTAGCCATGGTCCGACCCATGATTAGGGTGGACCTTGGTTAGGGTCGCTCGGGTCCGGCAACCCTAGCCATGGTCCGACCTAGCCATGAGTCGAACCATTGCTAGGTCAATTTAGTCCTAGGGTGTGGTTGAAAATGTTTAAGGGCTAAATTGTAAAAATAAAAAGTTAGGATAAAAAATTTGAGGACTAAATTGAATAAAATCAAAATTTGGGGCTATGCATGTGCAAGTCACGTGACTATTTAACGGTAGAACTGACGGTTAACTAACGGTCGGACCAAAAGTATACAATTGGCAAACGTATGGTACCAAAAATCACTACAAGAAACTATGGTCAATTAACACAAGGCATTTTCGTCTCAAATTCGTGTATAAACGTGTTTGACACGAACCTAACACGTTTTTGCCCCGTGATTAGTAATAGCGTGAGTAATTTTTTTTGACACGGGAAGATCGTGTCAAATACTGTAGCTCGTGTTAAAGTCGTATCTGATCTGTGTCAGACACCCCGTGTCAAACTCTTACCAAACTTGTGTCAAGTGTACACGATGCTTGTACACGACTTTTCACACGAACTTAAACACGACTTTTAACACGACCTTGAGCACGACTTTTGTGGCCCTTTTTGTTGTTTTTTGAGCAACGGAATTTGATTCAAAATATTTATTTTAAATCAACAATCTTGCCTCAATAAATCACTTTTAGAATCAACAAACTCGACTCAATAAAAACTTTTAGAATCAACTTTCTAGACTATAAAACACTTTTAAAATCAACATACTAAACTCTATAAAACACTTTTAGAATCAACCGACATGACTCAATAGAACACCTTTAGAATCAACCGAAATGACTCAATAAAATACATTTAGAATCAGCTAACTTACTTCAATAAAAAAACATTTAGCATTAAAATGTTTGCCTCAATAAAACATTTTTAGAATCAACAGACTTTGACTCAAATCACTTTCAGAATCAACACACATGACTCAATAAAGTTTTTTAGAACGAACAAACTTGCCTCAATAAAACACATAGAATTAGTGGCAAAAAAAAAACACTTATAGAATCAACTAATTTAACTCAATAAAACACTTCTAGAATTAAACTTAGACTTTATATTTGTGTACTAGAATCAATGCACATAATACAGGATAATACAGTAATTGTTGAAATCGAATTCAAATTAGTCCAAAACTATGAATGTCAATACAAATGAGCTGTCTAATAGCCATAAACATCATCCACACCAAAATTCCAGCAAGACCCAATTCGCCAACCTCCTTCCTGCGCTTGGTCAATCAAATCAGCTATGTTAAACCTAGAAAGAAAAAAGAGAACAAACTGTCATGAAGTAAACTAAAAAACATCTGATGCTCAAACTACTCTATGCCTAATTAATTATATATCTTCACGGCCTTCTCAAAGGTGTGGGGTTCTGAAGAAGAAATATATAAGAATGTCATCAGAAATCAGAAATAGTATGTCTATCCATAATTAGTCCCATGATAGTATCATTAACACAAACGTTAACTGATACCTGATTAGTATATACTCTTTTTGGTGTTGTAGCATGATATACTCCAAGTCAAGAGATTGCTACTCTCAAGCACCATAACGTCTCATCTATCAAAAAAGAGAGTACTCATGAGAAAGGAAAACTTGCAAATAAGAACAGCTCACCCCGCAGTTCACAAGAATCATCTTAAACTATTTCCCTCCATTAGAGAAGTTTTTCTCTATGTGTCTCATACTTCTTGATAAATAGTATATCAATCAGCAAACTAAACAAAGTGGATAGATTTGAACTCGTGATTTCTACATTTCACATGCTGAGTTAACTTGAACAAATATCTTAATATTAATTTATATATTATATTAAGCCCGAGGGAAAGAGAATAGCACAATGAATTAGGAGCTGAAGTCTTTGAATTTTAAGCTACATATTACAAGATATTTGTCATTCTCTTCAACTTAGGGGAGAAGTCAGATTCAATTACAGCAACAATAACCAAAAACATCATCAATAATAAAAAAACATCGTCGACAAACTCATTAACAACAATATTTTTTTGTGGTAAACCAAAAGACCCTTTCACATTCAATTCTACACAAGATTAAATGAAACATGAAAACTTAAACAATACATTCTACACAAGTTTAAATGAAACATGAAACAATCCAGCATCTAATATAATGCTTCATTTACCGATAAATTTTTGAGTACACCAACAAACTATTCCACTTAAATTCTACATATGTCTAAATGTGACATTAGATTTTACACAATATTCAGTGGCATGGTAAAACAGTCTTACCCGTGAAGGATCTGTTACTCTCCCCGAATATTACCGGACCGAATACAGTGAACTACGGTCCTCTTCTCCTTCAGATTTCTCTATTCTCAATATGAAGAAGTAGAAGAAAACCATTAAATTTATATTTGAATTTTGTGTAAAGGTAAATTATTTACTATATATATTTAGCACATACCTCTGCTATGGCTCAACCGATCAAAACCTTTGCCGAAGCGGAAGAGTCGGATGAGATGGAATGCAGTTACAGTTGCTTGAAGCTCGAACAAGGGATAAGGTGTCTGGGTTTAATGGGTAAGCGGCGAAGTGGTTAAGATCAACTCCGGAGTATGTTAGAAAGACTCAGTTGTCCAGATCTGGGTTCGAGGTGGACTTTCCAACTTGGACGGACCATAGATTCAAAGTGAACTCTCATCGGCCAGGAGAGTTGGAAGCAACGACGGGATTTGCTAGCCGACCTTATTATCATTCTCATCGAGCCACACTCTCCTCAAGGAGGCGTGGAGTAGATTTGCTAGCCGAAATCGCCGTTAATCGCGAAACCGGAGAGATGTGTGTGTGAAGGTTGGATGAGGTGTGTGTGAAGGCTGGAGGAGGAGGCGTGCGTAGAGGATGTAGGGTTTGGTTAAGAACCTAGCTCTTATATCAATATATAATGGGCCTGGGCAGAAAATATATTTGTTCATTTGTTTTTGTTGGCCTTGGCCAACACACAACCCACAAGGTATCATAATGGCATTTATCTTTGTTACCCGATAAATTTTTTCCATTTCTTTTCACCCACAATGGGTAATCTCATAGTAATATAGTGATTTTATAAAAGATAATACACACAGAATAAAAAATGAAAACGGAAATAATTTATCGCTCGACATTAGAGTGGTACATGTATAAATCAATTGTTTAGAAGGTGTCCAATTACTTAATCTGGAAATAGGAACGTGATGCGAGAGTTTAAATAAAAGTATTCTTTGCCGCTGAATAAAATAAAAATTTCTTAAGTATATGATCATCGATGAAGTCATGTGAAGTATATACATGTTAATATTTAGTTGTGTTTATCTTTATTTATAACTTATTTTTAAACATAAAATGTAAAAACCGAAAACTTAAAGTACGTGACTATGGTTATTTATGCTTCAAGTATACAAAGAATATTATACTATTTAATTATCAAATAATATTTATATTTTGATGACCTATATTCCAATAACCATCAAATATAGATTGTATTTTAAAAGAATAATAATAATAATAATGTATAAGATTGTACTTATTTTATATACATTTTTTTAATTTGCATTTCAAGCTACCCATGTCATATAATATTTTATTAAAGAAAAACATCTTATTCCTTTAAAAATTACTTAATAATATATATTGGTTTTTTTAAAAATTTCAGACATAAAGTAATAATATCAAACAAAATTTAATAATTAAGTTAGTAATACGTTATGAGTTTAACGTAAGTGATATATATTAATTTTGACTCTAAATAATTCAATTTGTAATTACGAACAAACTTAAACAAAAAAATTGAATATTATTTTTTAGTAGAGTGCTTTAATTTATAGTGGTTTATGGTAAAGTGATTTAGGGTAAAGTGATTTATAATTTAGTGTATATGATTTATGGTTTAGTGTATATTGATTGAGAGTCAATTTAATAAAATTAACGGGGATTATAAATGTGTGTGTTAATGTAACTCTTTAACTACAATGTGTATTGTAGGGTAGGGTCAAGTGGTTTATGGTTTGGGATATATGATTTATGGTATGGTTTATGTTTTATGATTTATAATATAGTAGTTTATGATTTAGGGTATAGTAGTTTATGGTTTATGGTATAGTAATTGATGGTATAGTTATTTAGGGTATATTGGTTTATGGTTTAGGGTAGAGTGATTTATGGTAGTGTGGTTTATGGTTTAGTGTATATTGATTTAGGGTCAATTCACTAAAATTAGTATGAGGATTCTAAATGGGATCCAGATCTCATGCCCCACTCTACATGCTCCAGATCGTGCTTCACCGTTAAGATCTTGACACATGTCCTGAGTATAATTAATTTTATAGTTTTTTTCTTTTAAAACACTATTAGGATTGGTGAACCCTATAAGAAAAATTTTAAATCTAAGAACACATGTAAAATGCACGATCTGGGGCATGAATAGTGGGGCAGATGATCTGAATCCTTCTAAATGTGTATTTTAATGTAACTTTGTAATTATAAACAAAATTTATGGTTTATGATGTATGATTTAAGGTATGGTGATATATGGTATAGTGGTTTATGATTTAGGGTATAGTAGTTTATGGTATAGTGATTGAAAGTATAGTTATTTAGGGTATATATGTTATGGTTTATGGTATAGTGAATTAGTGTATAGTGGTTTATGATATAATGATTTAGGGTATATTAGTTTATGATTTAGGGTGTAATAATTTAGTGATACTAGTGGCTTATAGTTTTAGGTACAATGATTTAGGGTATAGTGGGTTATGACATTTTTTTTTTTTTTTATCTTTAGATGTTGTTTTAAGGTTAACAAGGTAAACCTAAAGTTTGACCTACTATTTTTTATTTTGTTATATGATATTCTATTTTAAGTTTTATATAAAAACAAATATTACTATATATTAATTTATTTACTTTTTGGCCAATGCTAAATATTTACTATACAAATTTGTATTTTATATATTATTTATTAGTACTTAATATTATTGTATAAAAAACACATTTCATAAATATTTTTGTATTTTAAACACTTGCATTACTTTTCTTTTCTTCTCTTATATTATTTTTATTTTTTTTTATTTTACTGTTTATTAAACTGAATATATTAATTGCTAAATATTTTCACAAAAAGATGCAAATATGACCTATGTGTAGTTGTACTTTTTTATACATTAATTATACTAGTATACGTTATTATTTTAATTTGGAGAGTATGCTATTAAGTTGAAAAAATCAATTAACATAAATGTGTATTTTAGGTTCAACATAGTCATTGTAAATTTTTTTTAAGGAGAATTTAATTAGGGATAACATGATGAATAGAATTTGATTTAGGGATAACATGATGAATATAAATGCATGAAACTTGGGGATTCTCAATGTGTATTTTCAAGGTTAATGCGGTGACTCTAAATATTCATTTTGACAACTTTGTAATTTTAAATGCGTAATTTAAATAAGTATTTTCAATCATAAATGTTTGTTTTAAGAAGAATTATATTCTAAATATTTGATTTAGGGGTAAACACGGTGACAATAAGTGCAGATTTTATAGTCAATAAACTTGGTGATTCTAAATATGAGTCTTAGAGGAAAACACGGTGAGTCTAAATATATGTTTTATGGATAACTTTGTGAGTGACTTAAATAAAGTATTTTCATTCATAATTGTATAATATATTATGCAAAATTAGACGGAGGATACATTATAGCTTAGTGGTAGCATACTGTTTCTTGAAGACACATGTAGGTCATAGGTTCTAAACCGTAAAGTCCCATTTTTATTTTCATAATAAACATAATTGTGTGCCTTGTGTCTAATTCGAGTTAAATAACGTGTCAAGTAAATATCATTTCACGAATTGCACACGACATAGGTACGAGTCATTTTTTCCATTTTAGAGTCGTGTTAAAGGTCGTGTCAAACTAACACGAGCCAACAGACCGTGTCAAAGTTCGTGTTAACTGAAAGGTCGTGTTAAATTCGAGTAAAAGGTCGTGTCGATTTGACACAAGAAACCACCCCGTGTCAGAGTTCGTGTTAATTGACTATGTTTTCTTGTAGTGAATAGGCAAAATCAAACATGTGGTACCAAAAACCAAAAGTGGATAAACATAGGATACCAAATGATCTATAAACCCTAAAAAAACCAAAGCAACACAGTATGAACCAACCATACAAACAGCAAGAACTGGAGTAAATAACATAATCGGTTTAAGAGCGCTAACACTCCATAACAAAAGATAATAGCTTGTTGAGGAGGACCCGATCTGATACAGCAAAACAATCAAATCTTTGTAAAGGAACCGAAGTACCCTCAAAAAAGACCTAGCTAACAGCAGCCCTGCGCGACAAGCAATACTAGAAAAAAAAACCAGGAACGATAAAATTACAGACAATCCAATTAACAAACGAGAACCACACGAGTGAGTCGAAGATGGTAGAGATTCCCCCAAGGTAGATGAGACCAAAGATCAAACTACCGATGCATCCCTGAACGAGGAACATCCGAGGACTAACGCACGTTAGGTGTACCGAGGAAAAACTCTGCTCCTCTCGCAGGAGGAGAAGTTTACAAGGATCGGATACAGTAGAAACCGGATCCAAATCCGAATGGTGGCAATGGAAAAGCATGTGGTTAAAAGTGTGAAATTTGGAATGGTGATTTTGTTGAACTTGGTCCCATCTAGAAGGGGTAAATATAGTAGGGAGGTGTAAATGATCACAGTTACAAAATAACTCTTAAGTTTGAAACGATGGACAGAATCATCTGCAAAAAATTTATCACGATCCTCCAACCAAATGATGGTCAGAAAAACAAAGATAAATATCACAGTAATATCAGCACAGCAGAGGATTTTGTAGAGGACCATGGGTTGTAAGTACCACCGATTAAGGATCGTCTGCTTCCAGACGGTGAACCAGTAATCGCCGTTGCTGGTGGAATCCGATCGAAGATTTAATGCCTTTATCGAAGGCGGTGGTAACATGAGAAAAAGAAAAATAAACATAGTTTGGAAAGAGAACGAACCTTGCAAACTAAATAATTATGACGATGAAAATCAATAGCAACTATAGAAGTTGTGACTTGGACGACTTAGGGGCGGATGGTTTGGCTATGGCATGGCTTCTAGACAAGAAAACCTTTAGCAAAGGGTTTGAAAAACTAAAAACCTTGTAAAGAAGGTTTGCTTTGGGAGAGAGGACGCTCACGATGTAGGATGGGTTCAAGTATCAACTTGGAGAATATTATTGTATCAATAAAAAATGGAATGTATATTGAGCTTCAGCATTATCTCTCTAATAGTCATTTCTCTCAGATAAAATGCAGGGTTACAATATACTTTCTTAATGCGTGCAAGATCATTAAGTCCTAATTTAGAATATTTGTCTCCGATAGTGACTTTGAATTTGAACATTGTAATATTTTCAGATACATATTGGGGTTTACATTACTAAATATTATCTCCTCTTAGCTGGACTCTTTACTGCAAGCACGAAATAGTCATGACTCTGAAACCATTAATAATACAAGTCTTATTGACTGTACTCACTGGCCGAACTCAATCTAACTCTCTCATTATTATCACTTAAACCCAGAAAAAAAAAATTGTAGGGTGTAATCCACATTATTATTATTTTTCTATTCGAGGTAGGCCGAGACATGTTAGAACCGTCCAAATTAATTTAGTAGGGAGTAGGGTAAGATAAGTTAGCTAGCTCCATTACAGATGTAACCAACTGTATATATATAGTCCATGAATCACATGACACATAGTGGTGGCAATTAAAGCTTCAACTGCCAAAACGTAGTCGCTTTCAGTTAGGCAATCCTCAAGAACGTTTCTTCTCTTCCCTACCTTTTTACATAAACCCCTCACTAGCTACTTCACCTTTATTCAAACATACCCAAGCTAAGGTACCTCAAAACTTGTCTTGTTTTATTTCAAATGGTGTTCTTCTGCTTTCTTGTGGACCAAACCCGGAAGGTATGTTGCAGCAAGCCCGCAGCAGGGACCTGCTCGAGGTGCGGTGGTGGCGCCAGTGTGGCAGACATGAAGACGGCTACGAGGTTCTGCTATGTTCCCTTTTATTGCAAATATTGGAAGGCTATTATCTGCACCTTCTGCGGAGCCACCCTCAGATCTTACCATTGATTTCATATTTCACTTGTATATTTCCCAACCATGATATAGATATAATTTTGGATGTACCTGCTATTAGAGATCGAACTTGGTTCGTCCCTTAGATTGCAACTGATCGCTCTATCAGTTTGTACAACCAAATTTGGATTCCTATTAGAGATCCTAATATAATGGAGATGATGTTCTTTAATTAGTTTTTTTCCTTGCGTTACCTAATTCATGATTAAGGGTCCTTATAATTTATTTGGAAATATCTATAATATATAGAGAGAAAGTTATATCTAGGAATGTGATATTCTTTTCTCTTTATTAATTTAATTCAGCTGAATTGACTGATACCAATATAAAGTTAAACAATTTCTCCCAGAATGCTGGGAACATTGAACAATTCCACTAATTTGGCTAACTCCTCATCCAGTGTTCAAAGTCAAACCAAGTTTTTTTTTCTTCTCGCGGGTGTACTAAGCGGCTTATTAGGACTTTTAGCATGTTTGCTATAAGCCTATATTCTCCACTTGTATTGAGTTAGCTTAAAATAAATAAAGTGCTCTACATAAATACTTTTTAATTCCCAATGCTCAAACCCGAAACACAAATATTATATGTATTGTAGTTGACCTTTTTTTTCATCTTTAAAGAACAGAAAACAATTACACAATCCAAAGGAGACTAAGGAGTTGACTTTCACCAGATCGTTTACAACATCTACAAAGTTTCAGTGCTTTGAAGCAACATTTGAGGAAGCATTAAACAAGTCACGTTATGATGAGTGATCCTTTTTTAAATGTTCTACTGAATCAATAACAATAAATATTTTGGCCAAAAAAAATCAATAACAATGAATATCAACTGAATCAAGGCCAAAAGGTTGTCTTCTTCGGTAAAAAAAAAATGGAGAGGCCGAGTTAAGCTATAGCGTTCCTCGTGAAATCGGTGCAAATTTGGCAATTACAGTCTGCGAAACGACATACTTCACACCCGAAGCACACGCATGAAGTGCAGCCTTTGCAGGTTGGAGATCGAGCGCAGCCTCTGTAGACTTTTCGACTCCCTTGTTCCTCATCATCATCACATTTAACTCTGCAAATTTTTCAGTTAAAAAGAGAGTCAATGAATTGATTCTAGATGTTTACAAATGTGATATTTGGGATGAAACTCAGTGAAAAGGTGGAAAAAAAAATTGCTATTTGAGGAGAAAAAATTTCACCCAGAAGTAAAAACTTCACTTTTTACCTATGACTCCATATTTCATAAACAACATAACTAACATATAATGTGAATGAGACAGAAAAAGGAAATCCAATAAAATGTGAAAGTTAGAGTGAAACTTCTTGAGAAAAAAAATTACCTTTTTATGGAAAAATGATGAGTGCAGAGAAGCAAAATTCAATCTTTTAGTAAGGTGTGCTATGAAATTCAGTTTTTGTGGCATTGCTTTGACTGAAACACATACTTATCATATGGTCGATCAGAACATTTCCAATTCACATCTGCCAAAGCATCATGATGAACTCGGCATTCCTCCTTTGTACGCAACCAAAACCTTCGGTCCTTGTTACATTTGCTACACCAAACAAACTCGTCCCGATGAAAAACTTTGCTGTTGGATTTGTGGGAAGATTTGGCATTTTTAGAAGCTTTGTTGTAGTATTTGAGTAAAGTGGTTTTTGCTAGAGGAACCTTCTTTCCATTAACAATGACCCATACATTGTTCTTCCATTTCCTAGCTGTCTCTCTTCCAGAATGCTTCTCAAATGCAGCAGGAGTCATTCTATCTATCAACCAGAATCACAAAGCATAATATCATCTCCATCATAATCATAATCATAAACAAAACAAAAACAAATAAACTTCCTTTAAGATGAAAAAGCAGGAAGATTTTACTATGTAGAGGAATTTGCTCCTTTAAGTACTTTCCACTTTCTGATAATGCATGGCCACTTTGTACTACAACCCAAAAATGGAGGACCCAGAAAGGGAAAAAATAATTGCTAAACAAGACAACATTTTATAAGACTCCTGCTCTGTTGGCATATAAGGAACAGAACATTAGGATTACCCAAAAAAAAACCATCATACATTATTCCTTTTACAAAAATTGCTTACACAACTCCGAATTAAAAATGGATAAAGTTAAAAGTTTTTCTTGAAGAATAACAGTCTATTTATCGATTGTCAAAAATCAGTTGTGGTGGACAATGAAGGTAACATTTGTCCTCATTATACAGTTTCTCCAATACAGAGTCACAAGCCATTTTTAAAAGAGCTCGCACCACATGAAGGAGACGTTAATTAAAGAAACTTTAACTTCAGGGTTTTATAACAGTTGATAAAGTTGGCCGTCTAAAATTTCAAACATCCTCACATAAGCCAAACATAACAAGATGCCTTTTAATATCTGTAATCATAAAAGGCAACGCTTTACAACTTGCAGAGCTCCCCCTTCCCTTTTCATCACTACCAACCAACATGCATTGGTGAGGGCAAACACTAGTCTTCAAGAAGGTGCATAAAAATGGAATCTTTGGTCTATTTATACTTGAACAACATGACAAATTCTAAGGTAGCCAAAAATCATGTCTTTTTTTGGATTGAATGTATCATTATTAACCAAAATCTCTAAATGGTATGTATCTAACAGTTTAGAATTAGAACATCAATGAAAGGGACGATTAATTACTTATTTGATAATAATAATAAATAATTAATACTACAGAGATAAAAAGAGGGACCTTCATCGCAACCAGGGGTACATTCGCAGGTGATGTCGAGATCGCCGTTGACAATAACCCTAAGGCGGCCGACGGCGCCGTATGTATGGCTAGTACAGCCGCAAGTAACCTCCACAAAGTCTACACCTTTACTCACGCCACTCATTTCCTGCAACTCTTCTTCGCTGAAGATCATACCGCTAATTTCTTTATCGATCTCGTTAGCCATTTTAATTTAGCAACCCTCCCTGTATAGCAATACCCAAATGTGGAATTGATCGGAGAGAGCGAAAAAACACAAATATCGTGCTTGAATATGGTAAGGGGGGGCGGGTTTAGGAGTAGTAGAGGGAAATGCCAAAGCTATGATAGTTTGTTGCATTACATGAAGCTCTCCGGCTAGAGAGAGGCCGAGAGAGTGGAAGAATAATCAGAGATTAATTAAGCAATTGGATCACGTTAGTTATTTAATCATGAGGAATCTGTAAATATATATATATATACTTTATGATTTTACATCTTATAATTATAATGTTTATATTATTAGATAGATTATTAAATCAATATATTCGGCAAAGGAATTAATATAATAGCAAGGATAGGGAAGCTGACAAAATAACCATAAGAACATATTTTTTTTTACTTTTTTTATGAATAATTCACATTCACATTGAATTAGTAGATAATTGACCCATAAATTGTTATAAAATATTAACTAGGAATAACTTTTCATTTTTAAGGTTTTATGATATTTGTACTTAAAATATATAACTTGTTACATCTTTATTCTTTTGTTTGTATGGTTGCATCTTTTACGTTTGTTTCACACGAAATGCAGTCAAGGCAAAGTGGTGTTTATTTTATTGGTACTGCACCTTACATAACTTGATCAAAATAAATATTTTATTTAAGATTTATAATATAAGTAAATAAATAATTAAAAAAAACACTAAATACATGTATAATCATAAAAATTATTTTATATATATAACATAAAAATTGAAGAGGCCATTCATTTCACCCTTCAATTTTGTAGAGGTATATGTACTAGCATGTAGGGTTACAATGATGATTTCAACCTCATAATTATTGGGTAAATTAGGTCTTAATCAAAATTACGTTTTATTTCTTATAATACAATATTATTTTTACAGTTTCGATACAAAAATATTATATTTAATTAAAGTTTTTTTAAGATTAGTCTGAAACGAGATTCGTACTTGATTCATTTCTAGAAATACGATTTACTTTATTAGTTGGTCCAATCATCCTTTAGTAATTATGTTTTTAGTTATATTAGGTTCAATCCATAGTAATTACGTTTTAGTTATATTAGGTTCATGTAATAAATTACTCTTTTATCTAGTGTATAAAAGTTTCGTTAATTTCGAGCTCATAAAAGTATACTGTACAGTAATGGATTGAGCATTCATAGTTTTTGCTAGAGAGAAAAGGGTTGGATTTGTAGTTTAGTCAAACATTTAGTACCACTCATTTCAACCACTTTTTAATTTTATCTACTTGATGCATTGCATCGCATGCTACCTCTATTTCGCCAACTCCCTACGATCTATCCACCTACCCGCCTAACTATATTATATAGTGTATATATAGAGGTAGTTTCATTAATAAATAATAACATGTCATATTCAATTTAAGAGTTTTAAATAAAACAAATATACATTGTTAATTTTTATAAAAATAGTTTGTATTTCCTATTCTATTCATACTAACAGCTAAGTACATGCATTTACCCTAGTCTAATCATGTTTTCATGTAATATTTATATAAAATATATTCTAATGGAATAGCTATACAATGATGTTTCTTCCACATACATACTGGGATTCCCAGAATCGGCACCTTCAAGATTATGCAGCTTTTGAAGGAAACGACGTTGAATGAGATGATATACACAATGACGTTTCTTATTCATATATACATAATATACTGGGAGCCTAAAATTTTTCGGCTCAAGATTATGGAGCTTTTAATGAGATCACCGTTGGAAAGGAGTGATCCCTATCTGTCATTGTCAAGCTGGAGATGGCTCGATATTTTTGTGGTTAGATTACATTGGAGAAGACGACTAACATTAAAACAGTAGCAGGGTAAATAATTTGAACAAAAAACGCCGTTGCCGGGGATCGAACCCGGGTCACCCGCGTGACAGGCGGGAATACTTACCACTATACTACAACGACATTATTGATAACGATCATTATGAATAATAAAATCAACCATTTGAAATATGATGATTAATCTTTTGAAAAAAAAAGCCCTTTTGATCAATCTCCTGGTAGAGCTGTTTAAAAAATATATATATGTTAAAAAAAACCTCACATAAAAAGGTTTTATGTTGGATTGAAGCCTATTATGTATAGATCAAATGAGGTCAAGACCGAGGTGACCGGACCAATACCCCTTAGGACTTACGTGAGATCAATGCCAAATTGGGCGAGCTAGCTCATGGTATGGATTCAAGTGAAGAGTCTCGAGTCCGATGTATGGAGAATGTTGAAGTATGACGCACGTCTTATTTTTTTAACAGTTGATATATCTGATGTGTGTCGTCTTTGGCATTGCAAATCATAATTACTTGGTAAGCTAGATGAACACATTTCTTTGTCTTCAAAAGTAAATGGTTTCTAGATATGAATGATGGGTTAGATGTTCCCGTGCAATTGATTGTACTGCAAATACTAGATATGAATGATGGGTTAATAACTTGCATATCAAGGAAAGCCCGTCTTCTCAAGATAAAGCAAGACTTAGTACTTTGCTGAGCATGAACTCTAGAAAGATTGGGTTTTATCAAACAAATTAAGCCTTTCATCGTACAGAAGTACAATTATCGAAACGAAATAGATTCCATCGTAATAGCAGGAGAAGTTTATGAACTTACTTCTCAGTAGGATGGAAAAGAGAAGCCATAAACCACAATTGAGTGCAGCCTTGCATATGTACTCTGCGATCAGTTTTAAACAACGAAAACATGATAAATCTGTGTACCCGTAAAATCGTCGGGAGAGATGCACTATTATTCAAAACGTAGCACTCCATAAAATCAATATAGCTGGTTTACTAACTAATTCTTGAAGCAAAACAGAACATATTGATAATGCTACGTAGATCGACTGTATGCGCATATATAAGAATCCTATTTCATGTGGAAGGGAATTACTCAATTACGGTTTTCAAAACACTTATCGAGACTGTAATAGTTCCAGAATCCGACACGAAATGTATGATAACCTTCCTGATCAGAGATAATGAATGTACTGATATAAATATGGGAACATACGAATGACAATCAAGAATATAGTTACAGAATGTTAAGACGTTATTTGTTTAGTTAATTACCACGTTGAGAGAATGTGGCAGCTCGAGTGGTGCGATCGGGTCACAGGCTCCTTGCTCGGGAGCCTACATCCTCATCAGAATATGCCAACAGTATCAAAAGGACGTTTCAAATAAAAATGATGCTAAGAATAGTTAAAATGAGACTATCAATTAGTACTGTTTGAATTCTACATTTCCCTCCGGACCTTAATTTTGTGTAGCAGTCTAGCAGACAGAATCAATTAGTACTCTTTCTCCATTATTCAAATCTAAAAATGTGAAAAAAAACGCCGTTGCCGGGGATCGAACCCGGGTCACCCGCGTGACAGGCGGGAATACTTACCACTATACTACAACGACCTTGTTAATTAAATCGATTAATTTTAAGAGACATAATTACTAAACCTATCCTTTGAAATATGATTACTGCAAGCATCGTCTTCCTTGGTCTCCAAGTCCTTCAGATTGATACATGTGCGTGTGTGCCTCTAATTTACTTTGATTATTGTAGTTATTAGAAGTGTTTTAATTAGTACACGAGTCGAGTCGAGTAGTTATAAGAAATGCTAATTTATTGTGGTGTATAAATGGGCTTATGAATCGAGTTTAGATACGTGTTTGAGCTTAAGAAATTTGAGCTTGACCGAGTTCGAGCTCGTACATTTTAATCGAGTCGAGTTTGATAGTCAACTCGTTTACACCCCTTGTTGCTAAGAAACCATATAATATGGTGTACCTATTCAAAAATTCATTCATTAACTAGAAGTTTCGGGTTCAAACTCCGCCAAACTCTAGAATTGAAATTTTTCGCTAAAACTTTATCTTTTATGGACTAAATTGTGAGATTGATTATTATTTTAGGTGTGGAGCAATATTTTACAAATAGCTGTGAAGTAAGCATGCAGATGTACTTAATCAAATAGTAAAATAACCCCTAATTTTATTACTTAATAACATACTAAATTATTTTATTAAATTGATTTTGTAAAATAATAGGTCACATTTTTATACACTGAGAAATTGTTAGATGAAGTTTTTTTTTGTGTACAAATTAGTAAATTAGATTTCGCTTTGTGGACAATTTGCTAACTAACGATTTTTTTGGACAACCTGTAACTTGATCGAGTTTCACTTTTTCTAGAGAGTTTTCTAGTTAACGGTTTCTCTTTGTGGACTATTTAATAGCTAGTAAATCATACACAGATCGAAAACCGAACTATCAAATTTTCCACAAAAGGAATTCTGAGCTGCTAAATTGTCCATAAACGAAATTTGAGCTAAAAAATTATCTAAAAAACATCAACTAATTGTTTGTCTATGAAGTGAAAACTAAGTTAGCAAATTGCCTAAAAACATTTATGTGGTAGTTTTTCTTAGTATTCAAATGTGAATTAGCAACTTGATAATTAAAATTTTCTTTTATTATCCAACCGTGTAATATATATTACAATTTAATATATAGTATAAATTTATAAAAAAAAATTATTTTTTCCACAATAATTTTTTATTTAATTATTTTTTTCAAAAAAAAAAAATCTGCTATTATCAATCAAATTCCTAAATCCGCGAGTAGTTGCTGTGTTGTTTCACGTCATTATATAGGAATATAAGTCTCGCTAAGAAGTCGGAATAAATTGCTATTGGAATGGAAGGTTATATATATATATGTTCTATAAGTTGTAGTGTCGCCTTCACTCTTTCTTTCTGCTGAATTATATAACTTCTTCCATTTAGTAAGTTGTGTAGCCCTTTTTGTTCACGTGAATTGGTTCCCCAGTGGGATTTGTTAGCTCAAGATGTATATATAGAACAGTTTTGTATCGTTGTCGATCAACATGTAGTATTACCTTCTTGATAAGTAAGCTCCATATATACCACTACAAATATGATGTAAATTAACTCGCCTTATAATATAATAGCTAGGTGTGTGGTACATTAATAAGCTAGCTCAGTTAGAAACTATGGCCATGGCTGAACCAGACCCGGATCAGCTCAATATTATCGAACATTGCCGAGTCTCACCGCCGCCAAATTCAGTTCCGACATCCGCCCTTCCCCTTACCTTCCTCGACATCCCATGGATGTTCGGTTCTTTCGTGCAACATGTTTTATTCTTTGAATTTCCGGCCTCAAACCATAGTTTCGATCAAGATGCTATTATCCCTGCACTTAAAAGCTCCATATCCATAGCTCTCGAAAAATTCTATCCCTTAGCTGCCAAAGTCGTGGTGCCTCCGCTGCCCGGAAAGCCCCGGATCCTCTTCAATGAAGGCGACTCGATACCCTTCACAGTTGCCGAGTCGACGGTTAATTTTCACGAGCTCACTTGCAATGATCCTCAAGATGTGAAGCTTTTACACCCTTTTGTGCCACAAATAGCGCCATGGCGTGCTTCCCAAGATGGAATTTGTACCATCACTCCTCTCCTTGCCATTCAGGTTATATACATAGTAATAGTAATGCATGTTTTAGAGGTTACGTAGGAATCAAGTTAATATATGTTCAAACAGTTACCTGACTTTGACATATTTATAAATCGTGATCTGAACTTTAATTTTTTAAAATTTGTTACCTGGATTCAGGTTACATTGTTTCCGAATTCAGGAATGTGCATTGGAGTGCGATTCAACCACACGGTTTGCGACGGGAAGAGCTTTATACACTTTTTCAAGTCGTGGGCATCGATCTGTCGGACCGGCGATCTCCACCTTAAATCGCTCCCATTCCTCGATCGACTTGTCATTGACGACCCAGACGATATCCAAACCGCATTCTTAAAGGTATGGTGGGACAAGGTCTCTGGAGGTCCAAACCTCGGTTCACCACTTCGTCAACTAGACAAACGAGCCACGTTCATCTTGCCTAGAGCTACCATCGATCGACTCAAACTGTGGATCTCGAATCGGTCTACAATGCTCGGTCTCGACTCGATTCGAATATCGAGTTTTTCCGCAGTTTGTGCATTTGCATGGGTATGCATGGAGAAGTCAGTAACTCAAGAAGGTGGTGAAAGCATAAAACCTCAACTCCGACATTTCTCTTTTGATGTAGACTGTCGGGGCCGACTCGAAACCCCACTTCCCGGCGAAACATACTTCGGGAACTGTCTAGTGATACGAACCGTGGCCATGGAGAAGAATGTGCTGCTAGGGCAAGACGGGACCGTTTTTGCTGCTAGGGGTATATCACAAAAGGTGAAAGAATTGGAGAGTGGTTGTGCACTAGAAGGGGTTGAGACATGGATGTCTGATTTAGCGGACATTTCCGAACGGTTCGGGCCTCCGTTGACGGTGGCCGGGTCGCCACGGCTGGGAGTTTACGAGATAGATTTTGGATGGGGGAGGCCGAGAAAGAGTGACATTGTCCATATCGACAAGTCGTGGTCGATATCATTGGTGGATAGTCGAGATGATGAAGGTGGAATGGAGATTGAAGTGGCGTTGAGTAATGCTTCCCTGAATGCATTTACAACTTTATTTAACAAGCTAGAGTTGTCCTAATATGTAATCTAGTATATATGCTACGTAATATTAATTATGGATCTTAATAATAAGGTTATAACCAATCAAATAAGATTATGTATGCTTCTATCTATTATATATACGTACGTAATGTTGAATCTAGTGTGACTGCGAATATCGATGAATAAAACAACTAATTTGTCAAAACTAATAATTTCTCTTGTAGGTGACATTAAGAGTTTTTATTAAATTTCAGGAATGTCTTTATGAATTGATTGGTTGGTATGTGCGTATTTCTCTAGGTTAATTTATACGTATAGACTCCTAACTTCGTGTTGATGAATATAATGATACAACTTTTGTCAAAACTGGCAAAGTACATGGTGGTGACGTAGCGATTAGGCAATAGGAAATATTAAGTTGTCTTTTGAGATAATTTCCAATACAAGTGAGAAAGAAATAGCATTAATAAGAGGAAAAAGTGATAACATCACTTGTTTTCCTTTTTCTTCTTCTTTTTTTTTTTTTTTTTTGGGCTAAATTTACTATATTTTGTTCCATTGACTAGAACTAGTTTTGTTTACGTACGAAATTTAAACTGTCTTAACACGGTAATTAATTGGGTGAACATTGTTACCTACGTTGTAAGTTGTAACCACGTCATGATCCACATTGAACGACAGTGCATAATCACTCTCCTTTATGTCATAATCTACCTTTCTTTACATTAAAGGAGAAGCTCCGTATAAATATGAATGTAGTCTAATGTACCCAGAACAAGTCACTCAACAGCAAAAATCACCATGGCTGAAGCAGAAGTTGAATCTCCGATCAAGATTATCGAATATTGCCATATCTCTCCGCCTCCAAATTCAGTTCCAACATCATCCCTTCCCCTTTCATTCCTAGATATCAAATGGATGTTCCCTATTGTTGCTCAAAGAGTCTTCTTCTATGAATTCCCTCACCCGAACCCCGACTTCGCTCAGACGATTCTTCCCGCACTTAAAAGTTCCCTCTCCGCAGCTCTCGAAAAGTTCTACCCTTTCGCAGCCAAGATCGTGGCGCCTCCGCCGCCCGGAGAGCCCCAAATCGCCTACACTGATGGGGACTCGGTGCCCTTTACGGTTGCCGAGTCGACACTAAATTTTTACGAGCTCACTAGCAATGACCCACAAGATGTAAAGCTCCTAAACCCTCTGGTGCCGCAACTGCCGCCGTGGCGTATTTCGGAAGAGGGGATATATACAGTGACTCCTCTTCTTGCCGTCCAAGTAATCTCTCAAAAACCCTAATTTGGTTGTCTGAAACCCTAAATTAGTTAATTTGCTAAAATTTCTCTTGTAGGTGACATTGTTTCCGAATTCAGGGATTTGCATAGGACTGACGTTTAACCACGCGGTTTGTGATGGAAGGGGCTTTCAACATTTTATAAAGTCGTGGGCATCGATCTGCCGAACCGGAGAAATCGAGGGTTCCCTCCCTTTTCTCGATAGGGGCATCGTTGAAGACCCCAATGATCTCAAAACCACCGTCTTCAAGGAATGGTGGGATAATTTTGCCGCCTCTAAAAATCCAAACCCTAGCTCATCACGTCATATCTTCACTGAACAAAGAGCCACATTCGTATTCTCCAAAACCACCATCAATCGACTCAAAAATTGGATCTCTAATCGGTCCACCGTACTCGGAATGGAACCATTGAGGATATCGAGTTTCGCCGCAGTTTATGCTTTCATGTGGGTTAGCATAGTGAAATCAACACCAGAAGAAGTGCCACCAGTTACCGATGATAGCGATATATCTAATATCCGCCATCTCGGATTTGTTGCGGATTGTCGGAGGCGACTAAAGACTCCGCTTCCTGATACGTATTTCGGAAACTGCCTAGTGGGACAGGGTGTGGCCATGGAGAAGAAGGTGTTGCTAGGACAAGACGGAACCGTGTTGGCAGCGAACGCCATAGCACGACTGGTGAAAGAACTTGAAAATGGTGGTGCCGAGAGATATATGTTTAATAAGTCACCGCGCAAGGCCGACCGTAGGTTCGGGTTTCCTTTGACTGCCGCAGGATCGCCACAGCTAGCAGTTTATGATACGGATTTTGGATGGGGTAGACCAAAAAAGAGTGCAGTTCCGCATATACATTTATATGGGTCAATCTCTTTGGCTGAGAGTAGAGATGGAGAAGGTGGAATAGAAGTTGGGGTAGCATTGACTAAGGCTTCAATGGATGAATTTACTACTTTATTTAACCAACTTGAGAGTCATTTGCTGTAATCTAGTCTAGTATATATGCCCATCTTAGTAATTGTGGCAAATATTAATGAAGCAAGTTATGAGCTGAGTAAAATGTTGTGTGTGTATCAAAAGCACGTTCTTTGCAATAGAATATAACATTATCCGTCAGTAGTTTTTCTGTATTTTTAATTAAAATTTATATAAAGAAACGTATGAGACTAGCTAAGCTATAGAAGAATGAGAATGTATTATGATTTTGTTTAGAAAATAGAAGATTAAATCTAATAACAACGTAATAATGAAATATATAATGATAAGATATTAAAAATGTATATTCATAATATAACTTAATAATAACATAATAAAATATATTAATTTTTAATATGTTTTATTTCCTAATATGACTGAGTCTCGAAATGAATTTTGATTTCTATTAAAATTCATAATATACATTCTTAAACATTTCAAAGAAAAATAAAAATGTTTACTATGTTTTTGTTGATGATCTTGTGCTCCACTGCTCCTATCTAATTATTTTTTTTGGAGCTAACATTTTGTTTACGTAATTCACATATTTTCATGTCATGTAACCGTATTGACTAGGAGAGAAACATATCCGGTCGGTTTGGCTTTTATTTGTTTCGTTTGAATACTTATATATTTTTGTTCGGTTCTTTCCCATATAAAAATAACTGACCAAAACATTTGTAAAGAAAAATAAACCATCTATTTGTAATACGGTTCTCTACTCCAGTCATTCGGTTTGAACTAGAAACTCGAAAATACCAATTATTAGCATGTAAAATGCTTATAAAATTTAATGGACCATATCAAACCGAAAAGATTACAAAAAAAAATGTCCATTAATAGAATCAGATAAATACGTATTAAAAAGTAGAAAGAACAATCATATCAAGTGCTTCTTGTAGACTTTTACAATTTATATTAGACAAATTATTTAATTATATTAATTAACATCAACTAAAATAATATATAAATTAAATGGTCGGTTTGGTTCTACGGTACTTAAAGCTCAAAACCCGAACCAATCCAAAAAACAAACTAAAATAGGAAAATTTGTCAGAAAATCGGTATTTCGGGTGCAACCCAAATTAAAATATACTTACTACTCTGTGTACGAACGGAGGTACGCCCGGAAGTACGACCGGATGTCGCTAGAATTATTATCAATTTGGTAAATGTAAAAGAGTTGGAGTTTGCCAAGTCTGACTTGGAGAAGCAATACAGAGCAATGATTGATGAAAAATATGGTCACAATCTCAAAGAAGCATGAAGAGAAGATGTTAGTATACAAACTCCTATCATGAATGATTTTACTCATATTTTCCATCGTTCTCAAGCTAAAGCACTATACTTTCTTTGACTTAGGATGAATCTATATATAGTTGTAAGTGCAGATCAATAATAAATTTTCGAAATTATTTTGGACTCAATGTATTTTGTTATAGTTGTAACATTGCAATTAAGAAAGCATTACATGAGATTTGTGTTGAATCTGCTAAAATGGAAGTTGAATCTAATAACGCTGATGCTAACGCTGGTGCTGATGCTGATAGAGGTCAGGAGGAGGAGGTAGACAATAGTGGTGTTGTTGATGATTAGGAGGAGGGAGATGATGTTGATGCTGATGATAATTGTAATGATAATAATAATGAGAATTGTGGTGAGTTGGTGGTTGGGAGTTGGGAGTGTTCCATTTTTTTATAATCGGTCAAAAACAGTTTGTTTTATACAAGTGTGGCCACAATGGACTATGTGCTAAATGCCTGATTGTATTGCTGAGTTTCGCAATATATGTCCAAATGATCGGTCAGCCATTGAGGGCGTGTTTGTGGTGTATAAGAAGACATACTTAATGATACCATCGATTCAGAGATTGAGCAACACCCACATGTGTTAGAATTGTCAGCAACTAGAATCTGAAAAGTTGGCCATATACCCTTGTGGTCACAGGGGACGCTGTCGAAATTGTATATCACCTGACAACGACCACATATTGAAATTATGTCCATGGTTGAGGCGATCAAAATCTTTCTGGTTTGGAGTCCATGGTGTGAGGAGTTATTTTTTGTTCGGTGTAAAGATAGATGTTTTGACTGTCTCTTTAATTTTAGGTTTCTATATTTAGACAACAATCTTTTGTGTTCTTTCTAGTGGCGGATCCAAGACCTGATGCCATATAGTGGAATCAATGGCGGAGTCAGTGTCCGGGTCAATGGTGCAACCCAAGTTAAAATGTACTTACTACCCATAGTACGACCGGAGGTACGACCGAACGACATTATGTGGCAAGTGATACTTTTCTATAACCCTAAATCTTAATCTTAAGTTAGAAAAGTCACATGTTCTGAATACTTATGTCAACTATAAATGTCATGTTAATTACCAATTTTAAATAGTGATTACGAGTATGCTCAGAGGCCGTGCAAAAGTTATGTCTAGAGGAAATACATCAACTGAGGGGGCATTATGGAACCCCTCAAGAACAGCTCATTTCATAGCCTTCTTAATGACCACGAGGAATCAACTACTGAGGCTAACATTGATGAACTAATGAGCAATCAACCTGAAAAATATATTCAACCAGAAAAACATGAGCAACCAGAAGAACATTAGATAGATTTAGCTGATTTGGATGAGATATTGTGTATATCATCTACGCATTGGTAATGATCAAACTAATCTTTTAAATTTGGAATTTCTCATAAGTGAGTTTAAGATGTTTTCTTTTTTTACACCTCAGACCATAGTGATGTCTGTGCTCTCACTCGTATCATGAATGAATTCTTTATGAGTCCTTATGATAAATGGAAGCTTATTCCAATAGAAGTTCGTAAATTTTATTGCATAAAGTTTAATGTAACACATTCTTTTTTTTATTCTCTAAGATTTGAAATACATCATAATTTTTTTATTGTAACTCGAAATTTTACATAGAATATTGACTCGAAAATTTATATAGATGTGTCCAAACTTTGGCTATTACCACTCAGAGTTGTGCTTAAGCTTTTAGTCATTACATTTTCATCAGAAATGACACATTTAACTGAAAATGTGTTAGTTTTAGCCAATGTTATCAGAACCGGACCAGACACCGAACCGGTTAAGGGTTCGGTTTCCCGTTCGGCCAGTCCGACCGCTGTTCAATGTTGAGTCCAGAGTTTTCACCTACCTCCCCCACCCAGCAGCAGTTTCGGTGATCAAGACTTCTAGTTTCAAACTTTCAACCAGAAGCTTCCCCCCTCTCTCTCTCTCATCTCACCTCCCCGCTCAAACTTTCAACCAGAGGCTTCCCTCTCTCTCTCTCCTCTCACCTCCCCCTCTCTCTCCCTCACCTCCCATTCTCTCTCTCCTAAACCCTATTTCCGACAGTTCTATCCCACTCCCCTTCCTCACCTTCCCCCCACCCCCTCTTAGATTAAAAAAAAAACTAATTTATACGTATTTTTTAAAACCAAAATCCAATCTTTCATATTTTTCATTTTCTTTTTTGAAATAATAATATTAGTTATGATTTAGGTAAAAACAAAAATATATACATACATTTAATATTAAATAAATGTGACTTAACTTTATTTAGTATTATTTATTTATTCGTCAAATTTGTACATTAATTAATATTTATTGAAAATAAGTATATATACACATATTACAATTTTCATATGAGCATTTGTATTTATAAAAGTTAAATTATAACTCATATTTCCATATATTTATTTGTTATAAAACTAACTTAACATTAATATATACCAATATTAATATATATGCATTTTATTAACTAAACTATTCTAACAGATTTGAAACAAATATCTATCTATCTATAATATAATTCTGATAGATTTTATTTAGAGATGACAAGTAATAAAATTGAACTTTGACATGTACAAATAAATAAAAATGATTGGTCCATGTCAAGTTTAGATGAGTTACATTCATATTAATATTCTCTAACATCCACATGGAGTTGTAGATTTAAGGCAAAACTCCTCATGCATTCTTATAATCCATTACAATCAAAAGTTAGTAAAAGTATGTTTTGCACCATAACTTTGAAATAAACACAAGTTTTACACATTCATAGATTAATATATTAGATTTAAATAATTTTTAACTAATTCATAACTTAAAATTAGATTCAAAAGTTAAAACAAACGAAACCACAAGTATTAGGTACATATAATCGTTTCATTTACATGTTAGTCATTTTGCATTATCTATATATAATATAATTTTGATAGATTTTATGTAGAGATGTCAAGTAATAAAATTGAACATTGGCATGTACAAATAAAACAAAATGATTGGTCCATGTCAAGTTTAGATGAGTTACATCCATATTAATATTCTCTAACCTCCACATGGAGTTGTAGATTTAAGACAAAGCTCATCGTGCCTTCTTATAATCTGTTACAATCAAAAGTTAGTAAAAATATGTTTTGTACCATAACTTTAAAATAAATAAATAAATTACACATTCACAGATTAATATATTAGATTTAATATTTTTTTTAAACTAATGCATAGCTTAAAATTAGTTTCAAAAGTTAAAACAAACGAAACAACAAGTATTATGTACATATAATCGCTTCATTTACATGTTAGTCATTTTGCATCCTAACAATATAAAGTTGCAGTTGCACCCTAACAAATTTATTTAATAAATATCACTAAAATATGATGCAAAAAACAAATAAAATATAATAAACACACAATAAAATATATTAAAAATAATAAGTATAGATAGAAGTATTAAATTTTTTGTATAGAATACCATTTAGATAATAAATAAATATAAATTAAACTTCAAGACTTAGTTTATATATCTTTTGTTAACACGATCAACATATAACTATATTTAGCTTTATGAAATTATAAAATATTAAAATAAAAAGATGAGGAGAATAAGAAATTGAAATCAATTTTGTAGATTACATAAAATTTAGGAAACACAATTGTTGTTTCGTTTACATGTTAGTCACTTTACATCTTAACAATAGAAAGTTGAAATTGCACACTTATAAATTTATTTAGGAAATCACATTAAAATATGGGATAAATAAATAAAATAGATGCATAAGAAAATATGTGAAAAATAATAAGATTATATACAAATATTAAATAATATATAAAGTATAATATCATATGTGTAAACCTATTAATAACGAATATAACCTAACATGCTAAGTTAAAATTATATATACACCTTAAATGTGTAGTAGTGTTTCATTTGCACTGAATAAATTATTTCAAATAACAAAAACAAATAAAATTAGTTATCAGTCAATTTCAAATTTGAATTTTCGTAATATTATAACCATTATGGAAACAAATTATTTACCGCGCAACGCGCGAGTCAATCACCTAGTCAACATAATAATATTACATTTATGGTTGGCATAAGTATTTAGAACATATGCATTTCTAACTTAAGATAAGATTCAGTGTTATAGAAAAGTATCACTTGTCACATAATGTTCTTAAAATATAATTGTTGCAATACTAGCATATTTTATTTAACAATAATAGATATCCTATAAGTTCCCAAGTGGAATTACAGTAAACAATTGCTAGATATCACTTAATAAGCTTACCAGTTACCACTCTTCTTTAAAAAAAAAAAAATGGTATGAACCTTATTGTAACCAAAAGAAATAAAGTATAGCTAGCGACTGAAAGTTGAAATTGGAAAAACTGAGCTTCCAGTAAAGCTTTTATCGACCAGCTTAAAGAGAATTAAGACAAAGGAATCGTTTGACCTCAAAGCACCCCTAGAAATCACCATAGATGGAACATGCATTAAGAGATCGAATATGTATAGGATATCGAACATGCATTAGAGCCTTAGAAATCACCACCGAACAATCAAAACCCTAGAAATCACAACAGATCGAACATGGATTAGAATATAAACAGTCACTACGCTCCATTTAAGTAACACAAATGAAGATAGTTGTTATCTATCTAAATCTAGATATTATACTAATTCTGCTGGTAACCTCTTAATTGCATGCCACCTGTCCAAAATCTTAATCCTAAATGTGTCGCATGTCTAAAACGGCGTCGTTCTGACCAGCTCTTCACTAATCTTGCTGGTGTCGGTGCCCTTCTAATCTCCAAACGACGTTGCACCCACTCCTATTTGGAACTCTATTGGGAAAACGACATCGTCTGACCATAGCTTCATCTAATCTTGCTGGTGTCGGCGAGAATAGTCCAAGAATTTGACACGTCACCTCATCTTAAACGACTTCCGCTCTACTAAACGACGACGCTGCTTCTGAAGAAGAGCTGAATAGAGGAAGTTGAACCGACTGGACTGAACGTGAGAATATCAATCGAATGAAAAGGAGTTCAACGGACAGGAAATTCAACACTTAATATTAATTGCAATTTATTGAAAATCAGCACAAATCATCTACAAAACACTATATTAATAGAACTTGCACAGGCCAAAATCGCTTGAGTTAAGATGGACATCATCTGCTCATCACAGTAGGAGCACTCTGCTCCGAGATTACCCACCGAAATTGACAGGATAGCTCCGACATCTGACCTCAGCCTTCCATTTCAACAATCTAGCAGCGAACACAGGATCTTAAAAGCACACCAGAAATTAGAGGATAACTCGGAGTTCCGACCTCAACCCACCACCAGAATTGACCCGCGTCTGTTTCTTTAGCCTTCCACCCTAACCCACTTGATTAATTGGTGTAGCCAGGAACAAGATCTGAGAGTAACGTGGTTAAGCCGACGGCTGAACCTGAAAGATCTTTCCCCTCCGCCTCACTTCACCTTCATCCTCCGTTGGCCATCAGTGCCGCCTCCCTCTCCGTCCGACTCAACATGTTGCAAATCGGAGATAGAAAGCCGCCGGTAGCTCCCCTGTCTCCATCATGCAGATAATCACCGGCAAAACCACCATTATAAGAAGATTGTAGAACCATTATTGCAGAGTGATGAATGTTTACTGTGGAGGAGATAGAGAGTAGAGAGTAGAGATAAATAGTATTAAAGTTATACCTTATCTTTTTTTTTTTTTTGGTAAAATGTTATACCTTAACCTTATCTCACAACAGTACTCTTGGGAATCTATCTATCTATATATCTATATATTATACTAATTCTGGATATGTGCTATTCTTAGTCTGACACATCATCAGAACTAGCCAATTAAAAGGTGACACCTCAATTTTTATCAATACTAATTTCTGTTACAACATCAACTCTCTTATTATTATACCTTTATTATTTATCTATCTATATATACAAGATCTATATCTATCTATATCTATCTATATCTATATATCTATCTATATATCTATACTAATTCTGGATATGTGCTATTCTTAGTCTGACACATCATCAGAACTAGCCAATTAAAAGGTGACACCTCAATTTTTATCAATACTAATTTCGGTTACAACATCAACTCTCTTATTATTATACCTTTATTATTTATCTATCTATATATACAATATTTGTCTAATCTCTCTTATACTAATACTGATGTTAGAGCAATATGAGGCTGACACATCAGCATCTACATCCAATCAGGTTGCTCCAAATAAACATTAAAACATAACTCAACAAACAAATATTAATTACATTAATTACAAAGCAAACTTAACACGGACGTTTGCAACTCCGTAACCGAAAGTAGAGACTTCTTCTCTTCCAAATAATCAATTTCATTCAATTCAATTAATTAATTCTATAACTGATGGATGCTGCTTCGTCTCTTTCAAATAATCTATTTTGTTATTAAGTTATGAAGACCTATAAAAGGAAGCATGAACCATCAAGAAAAATGATAATCAGTAGGACTAGGATTTTATTCAATTAAAATTACTGTAATTAAATCATATCCAATCAATTAGTCTAAAAATCTTGCTAACCTTCTATTGATCATGGAGTCAGGGCTCGATACCTTCAATACCGATTGTTGGAACCTCATCATAATGGAAGAAATCGTCAGCGGATTCATGCAAGCATGAAAAAATCAAACATCCCAATATGAGTTTTCAAATCCAGATCTCCTGGTTCAAACCGAGATCTCCAGCTTTCACTGCCGTCTCCACTCAGATCTTCTGTATCCACATGTGTCTCTACGTCCACTACAGGTTTTAAAGAAGAAAATACATAGTCAAGTTGGGATTCGAACCCAAAGGGTTCGCACTCAGATCTACAAGGTACGTACGCAAACGAAGATGAACAATACGCCTTGGTTAAGGCCGGTCTCTCTCTAATGCCAGTGTGGAGGTCACCTTGCGGTCAGAAAAGAGTCGACAACGCGGCCGGAAGAGAGCTGACGGAGCTCTGAAACCCTCCAGATCCCTCTTATCTCTTCCATCACTCCTCTCTCAAGTCTCAAGTGTCTATGTCTTAGTACTGACTGCCGCTTGTGACCTTTGATTATCAATTAAACCTAGCTATCACTTTTCTACATTTACTTTCCCCTTAGATAAAATTAGTTCCTAAATTTTCTTTACAGATGTTCTCGACTATTATATATACTACGAAAGGAATATTTAACATTTTTTTTATAAGATTTGATATTGAATAATTAATAAATTAATAGTTAAAGGAGAAAATGATTTCTATATAGTAAAGAAAATGGTTTCTATATAGGACGTTTACAAAAAAAAAAGTTTCTATATAGGAGTTTCTTGGTTAAAAATGCAAATTAAACAATTCAATACTAATTAAGAATAAATTATTCACGTAGGAAATTTGAAAGAAAAAAATTTAGGAAGACCATTCAAATTTAAGACTACACAATAAATAATTACCATATATACTAATTAAGAATAAATTATTCACGTAGGAAATTTGAAAGAAAAAAATTTAGGAAGACCATTCAAATTTAAGACTACACAATAAATAATTACCATATACATACAATAATCACATATGAATAGTTATGACATGCATGTTTAAGATTTAATATTCTTCCACTTACGAATAATAATCACATATATGTATGGTATGTTTAGTAGTGGATTATGACATGTACGTTAACTTTGTTTTATTGTTATTCACAATTTATATATATATATATATGATGAATACATCTTTTAAATTTTAAATATCTTTCCTTTCCTTGCTAATAGATCTTTTCACCTATATGTTTTATTTTATTTTATTCTTTTAGTAAATAATATTCCATATTTCTTTAACACTAACATGTAAGTCGATTTCCTAAATATCTATATGTAGTCTTTTGTGAATTATTTATTTACTATTAATCAGATTAATCAGATTGTTACATTTGCCCTTTAAATTAAAGATTTAATTCCTATATTATTTTTATTAATCTATTGCAAATATAGTTTGTAGTTCAGAATATAAAATTGCTAATGACAATATTTATTCTGCTTGATAATATTACAAATCTATTATGTTTCTTTATTTTAATTTATGTACTTTATACCATATTCATATTCATGTGTTTTTTGGCCCCTATTCGTTTCTTAGGTATCTTTTTTCCATTTTTATTAGGTGTCTTCAAATTCTCCCTGTTAAGAGGTTTATACATTTCTACTAAATTTTATGCCATATTGTATTTTTTTTTTTTTGCAACAATTATTTTATTGTACCTTAGATTTCTTCGAGTTCATTAGACCTTTTCAACTATTTTATCTTATGATATCATGATAACAAAATACTAATCATAAATATAATTAATTTTTTTGATCGTACGTACATATAAGTTTTAATCCATATAGACCAAAGTGGGGTTTGTCGCATTATTATTTATTATCTATAAAATAAATAAAATTTATTAATTTCTTTTCATATCAAATAATGTAAATCATCATGTATATTTTTTAAATTATAATATCCCCTATAATAAAAAAATCAATTTTATATATATACTATGTATATTTAAAGAATTATATAGTACAAAGTATATACTTATTAGAACATACATATAGGGGTAAAGACTTAAGATTTAGTAATTTAAAAAAATGACTCATCAATCGCATCATTACAAACCAATGTCCAATATCTTCATTGATAAACTATCATTTTATATACATACTCAACTACATTATTTACACATGATAATATTTAAATAAATATATTTCTACATTCCTTAACCATGAAAAAAACACATCACAACAAAATGTAAATAACCAGGTTTAATTCAATTTCAAATTAAACAAAAAAAACCTAAAATTCTATCCAACATAATAAAATAAAATTAATCATCAACCCGCGCTGTGCGCGGGGAAAGCCACTAGTAAAAGAAAATCATACAGCTGGACGCCAGCTATAATTATGATTCTCTATCTTTTTTACTTTAATAAATATTATTATTACTATAAATAAAGTATAAACAGACATCCTCCTTCCATGATTTATTCATTCAACAATCCTAATATACTACACACAATAAATACAAATATTTACAAAAATATGTTGAATATCGATTTTACAAAAATACACACTATTCATAAGGTTTTTCACTCCTGTTAGTTAATTTACGTTCTCAATTAACCAAAGGAAAAAAAAAACTCTGATAAATTTACAACCAAATGATTTCCTAAAATACCATTTTGATTCATAATTATATGCAAAAATACAATACAATTATATCTCATTAAATAGAACCACTATAACTAATATGGAACATTTTTACATACTTGGTATTAAAATTTTACTATACTTAACGTTTTTTAAGATTAATCAAAAAGCTTAATTGGAGTCTTAAAGCTCAATAAAGTCATTTAATATAGACATGATAAGATGTAACATATTATAATATAATATTAAATTTCTATTGAAATTTACTTTGATTAACATTTTTTTGGGGTTAATTAAACCCAAAACCTTAAATTCAAATATTATCCTACTTATTATTAATAGTTAGAAAGTTACTCCACACGTTACGCAGAACTCCACCTGTCCAAAATCCTAATCCTGATTGATTAACTAAAATGAACTTGCCACATCACCTCATTAAACCAATAATAAAGCGCCACCTAATCAAATAATTTTTCTAATACTACTTATAATGGTACGAGGTTAATAGGAATAACATCAAACTGTCACCCTACACTAATCACCAATCAAATCAATATATATATATCAAGTCATCAAAAATCACTCAACTTAATTTTATTCAAAATTAATTACAATAATTTTATCAAATATTATTATATATATTTATAAATAACTATAATGTCACCCCGCGCTGCGCGCGGGTAGAGAACCTAGTATATACTAGTCTTGATGGTTTAGCCATGAGAGTTAATCTCAGCTCGCCACATCAACACAACCAACAAATAAGAGATTGACACATCTTCTTTACCATCCGTTAAAACTGGGAAAAAAAAAATCAATTGGAACCTCTGTTCGTTCATACCTCTCTCTTCTTTTATTTTGTTGCTAAAGCCTAAAGCGGATGGTCTTAGTTTCTTATACTGACACATCAACTTAATGACACATCACCGCATTATTATATACACTAACTCTAATCTAATCGGAAATTTATTATCTCGGTAATTGATCATTAATCAAAATCAATGAGAATATGAAAGGTTGAGCCTCTTAATCTTCACAGCTGACTGTTAGTATTCTTCATCATTAATAGTCATTTTCATCATGCTTCAAAATCTATATATACAGAAGAAAATTATTGCAGCGACAGTAGAATGGTACTATTGAAAAGAATATGAACCATTTAAATTAGGTTTCTGATCCACCTAAAAGTTGAGGCAGTCAGATCGCCACCTGAGCTGTGGATGATCTTCAAATCTGATTTCGAAATTGTACATCTAACTATCGGCGGCCAGGTTTGCGACAGGGCCTACCGAGGGAGTCAACTACCAGCATAGCGAAAAATAGATATTGGAGATTCAAGAGCGATGCGCAACAAGATCTAGTCTTATGCTATGTTTAATTAGTAAAATTGTGCTACAATCAAATCATCCGAAAGATTTGTAAGTGGAGGATTCGTATTTATGTAATAAATGAATGAATATATAGACTATAGTCATTGATGCTGATCAGTTGATATGTAGTATATTAGATAGTAAATTTATAGGCAAATGAATGTTATATATATGGGTTAAGAACCTATGAAAGGTCTGAACTATCACCCATGTTAACGGGAGAGGTCTGAAATTTAAAAAGTTAATAACAGAGGTCTGAAATTTCAATTTTGTTGATAACAGCGGTCTCCGTTAGTTTTTTCCGTTAAAACTAACGGAAATTGGTCACATGCCAAGCATGTGACCAGAAATAAAATAAATTTCCAAAAATGCCCTTCTATCAAGTGTGCCCCTCACATGCTTGGAGTGAAAAGACCAAAATGCCCTTGAAGCCACCACGGTACTCCGGCGACCACCAATCGTACTCCGGCGACCACCACCGTACTCCGGCGACCACCACCAAAGCTCCAATTTGGCCAAAATCGGAGCCACCGGCCCCGATTGGACTCCGATCGGAGCCAAAAAAGCTCCGATCGGAGCCAAAAAGCTCCGATCGGAGCTTTGTGGCTCTGGTCGGAGCCACGGGTCGCCGGAGCCGAGGTGGTGGTCGTCGGAGTCGAGGTGGTGGTCGCCGGAGTCGAGTGGTGGTGGCCGGAGTCGGGTGGCGGTGGCCGTAGTTGGGTGGTTTTAATTTGACTTTAGGGGTAAAATTGTCATTTCACATTTCCTTAAATAAGATATTAAATAAAACAAAATATTAAAGGGGCAAAAATGTCATTTCACACAATTCTGTTAAATTTAACCCTAAAAATGGACGGAAAACCTCAAATCAACAAAATTGAAATTTCAGACCTCTGTTATTAACTTTTTAAATTTCAGACCTCTCCCGTTAACATGGGTGATAGTTCAGACATTCTTTAAGTGAACGGTATGCAAGTTGTACAGCTTTAGTTTGACATCCTCACTAGTATTTATTAAACTAATATTTAACGTTATATTAATGAGAGTACAATTTAATTTCGTTGATGGCTTGCCATCTCATTGGTGGAGAATGGAAATGAGAGCCGTGTGTGGCATTGACAATTGAGTAAGGTGGAATGGAGATCAGTGTGTCATTGAGTAAGGCTTCTATTGATACATTAATTTAGTGCTTTATTTAATCAACTCGAGTCCTTTATAATCTACTAGTAACTATGTCATACTTAGTTTCTAATCTAATCTAATCAGGGAGCAGAGTTGTGTTCCTCAGCTCAGACACCCTGTGCTGGCATTTTGAGACATCGCATGTGCTCCAGTTAGTAGTGCGTTAATTAATTTAACTCTGAAAAAATATGCTCTCGATTGTAGTTAGCACTAGCAGCAAGGTTATGATTGAAATCTTAATTAGGATGGTTTTATTCAATTGAAATCATTAAATTCTATTACTAGAATTGTGAATTTTTAGATCCTAACTATAAGGATTCGAATACTTTAACTTAACTAAAACGTATACTTTAACTTAATTAAAACGTAAGATATACTAAGATCTAGATCGAATTCCTAACAATTTTAATTAGAGGATGAATTTAAATTTACGAAATATATCGTTTGTCAAAACAAATTTACGGAATATATCTTAATTATCTAATTTTCTATGAATGTGTCTCCACACTTAATAGGTGTCTTGTTCTTGCACATTTTCATTTTTTTTATTAAAAAAAAATATTACAATTAGTTCTCATATATTTTTATTTACATAATAATTCCAACTATATTTAAGACACATATTTAATGCTTATTACCTCTATTACTAAATTTGTTATTTAGTTCTCTTCAGAAAAACAAAATAAATAAATTAGAATCCGTTGATTCTATTAACTTCGTTTAATTATACTGGCGTCCCATTTAAAGATATCCATATGTGCAGTGGCGGATGGATGTAGAATAATGTGGTTAATAACCACATTATCGAGTATTTTTAATGGTATTTAAGTTTATTTATGAAGAAAAATATGTCATGATCCTCATTATTTAAATGTAAGATCCTCATTAGTTGAGTGTAAGATCCAAATTATTTTGTGCAAGACACTAAGACCCGTTTATTTCGTACAAAATTGTCATCAAATACATTTTAAATTTACAAAGTAAATGAATACTTTTCCAAATATCGAAATCAAAACCAAATAAATTATATTAGTGTTACAATTGTATCATGACTCAACACATCCACAATTGGTACTGGTCGTATTTGACTCAATTGTAACATTTGTATAAGCAAATATGATTTACTTCTGATACTTTGAAAAATACTATAACATTTGAAATATATTTAACGACAATTTTGGATAAATAATTGAAGAAAGTATCAATTATCATCGTATTAAAATATATATATATTTTAAAACATGTTAGTACCAAAAAATAATTTTTTTAATACATTTTATATAATTTTATTAAAAATATGTTAAATGTTCACATTTTTTCCCTTCTGCATAGCGTATCCTCATTATCGAGGCCCTAGATCCGCCAATGCATATGTGCTCTAACTAATAGGTCAATAATTTATAGAATTTGACAAAAGCATCTATTTGTATTTTTGGTTGATCAGTTACAAAGACACGTGTATATTTAATAAACAAACATAACAGTCAAATAACAGATACACCAAAAGTCTATATATTACATACGTATTGCACTAATAAAGTCTAAAAAAAAAATATTAAAAGTCAAATTTGGTAAAATATGTTATGCCAAAAATCATTAAACCATTTATTTTAATTTTACGTTAATGTTAACGTACTCCTCCATGCATGCATTTGCCGACTATAAATATGATAATACCGACTTGAGGCTTTACTTAAACCGGAGGATGGCCATGCCTGCTGAACAAGAAAGGTATACCCCCGGCGGCGGCTCAAGATGATCGAAAATGGGGGTGTCTCTCCGCCGGTTAATTCAGTTCCGGCATCGTCCCTTCCCATTTCCTGCTTCGACATCCCATGGATGCTTAATTTTATTTCGCAAAGCGTCTCATTCTATCAATTTCCTTTCTCAAATCCCGAATTCACTGAAAAAGTAGTCCCTGCACTAAAAAATTCCCTCTCTATAGCCCTCAAAAATTTCTACCCTCTCGCCGGAAAACTCGTGGTGCCTCCGGTGCCGGACAAGCCTCATATCCTCTATAATGAAGGAGACTCGGTACCCTTTACAGTTGCCGAGTCCATGGAGGATTTTGAGGAGCTCATTAGAAATGATCCACAAGATGTGAAGCTCTTGCACCCTTTCTTGCCACAACTAACGCCTTGGGAAGTATCAGAAGAGGGGATATGCACTAGAGCTCCTCTCCTTGCCATTCAGGTGCGATATATATATATATATAGTCTGTATATATATATAATTGCATGAGTTGTAACTGTATGAAATTTCAACCCGGGTTTATGATTAGAAACCAAGTAACTAGTTTTTGTTATTTTCACAAGGATGAATCATATTTATTGTAGAAGAATTCGGGTTTTAGCATCTTCTGATTCTAAAATCCGGTCCTGCTAATTGATTTGGCTCGATCCTTGCTAGAGTACTCACTAGCATCTAGTATCGACTCTGGATCGGAAGCTAATCCTTAACAATAAGATCCAAATAAATTAGGCATATTTAGTTTTAGTTTATGCAATTGCGTACTTTTCATCCATGCCAACCTTATTTAATTGTAATGAGATAAAAGAACGTGATAATTAAATATAAAAATAACTACCCTTCTCAATTACGTTCAATTATGTATTAAATTAGACACATATTATATAATAGTCTGTGGATGACTTTAATCTTAACACTCCCGGTCCGAACTTGCGAAAGCAATATAAATATATAAAAAAAATATAGTAGTGTATACACGATAAACGTGATTAAACAACTTGTATCTAAATTAAATTTGAAATGTCAAGAATGCTTAAATCTTACTTAATCATATAAAATCTTCGGTGGACTAATTTAGGCATATACAAAATTAACTATACATTTTTTTCATCCAATTTTTATATCAAAACATTAACTAAAGCCGATTTTCTGCTAAAGGCAAATTCAAATAGCTTTTGAAGTTTTTACTTGAATTTGCCTCACTTATTTAATTACTATCTACCTTCTACTTAGGGTATATACAATATATTTGAATAGAGAAACAAAAGAACTAAATTCATACACACAGAACTAAAATCATTAATGATTTGTTGGTTATACGTAAGGTATATGAGTTGTCAAAGTGATTAATCTATGGATGATAAATCTTAACACGTATAAAAAATTTGCACAAATTGAGTAGGGTCATCTGTTGGGTTGACTCAAATTGATATGTATATTAAATTCAGGTGTTAATAATAGTTTATGTAACGTGTCAGTTAAGCGAACTTAAGTGGCAAAAAAAATAGAGTTTATAATACATAGTTTATTTACTTATGTTTGTCAACGTGACCATTTGGTTTAAACATGTACTTTTTAGTCACCTACTTTTGCAAATGACATTGTTTGGTTACATTTTGATGAAATGTCCAAATTACAATTTCTATATTCATTCTTCATGAAATGGTATTTTGGACATTTCATCAAAATGTAACCAAACAATGTCATTTGCAAAAGTAGGTAACTAAAAAAGTATATTTTTAAACCAAATGGTCACGTTGACAAACATAAGTAAACAAACTATGTATTATAACTTATTAAACTTAATTACTTCCCTTGCAGGTGACATTGTTTCCAAATTGGGGTATGTGCTTGGGTATTCAATTAAGTCATGTGGTTTGCGACGCAAGGAGTCTTCAACATTTTATGAAATCATGGGCATCCATCTGCCGGACCGGAGATCTCGACGCCTCACAAGTCCCATTTCTCGACAGACGCGTTATCGAAGATCCCAATGATGTGCAAACCACCTTGTTGAAGTCACTGTGGAGCACCAAGGTCGCATCCTCCCACAGCTTACCACCTGTTTGTACCGACCAAAGAGCCACATTCATCTTGTCTAGACCTACCATTAATCGACTGAATCGTTGGATCGCGAATCGATCCACCGTACTATGCCTGCAACCGAATATCCGCATATCGAGTTTCGCCGCCGCATGCGCTTTCACATGGGTTTGCATTGTGAAATCAAAATACGATCATAAAGATGAAATAGTTAGTCTAAACTTTCACAGCAGCAACGAATCTCAACTCTGCCGTTTGAGTTTTATTGCCGATTGTCGGAACCGACTAGAAACTCCGGTTACCGACAAGTACTTCGGGAACTGCCTCGTGGCATGCGCCGTAGATATGGAGAAGAAGATATTGCTAGGACGAGATGGGATTGTGTTGGCTGCAAGGGCTATCGCGCAAAAGGTGACGGAATTGGAAAATAGTCGAGGTGCAGGCATATTGACATGGGCTGAGAAATGCTTTTCGGAATTTGGACGTCCTCGCAGGTTGGGAGACGATCTAATACCGGTGGCCGGGTCGGCGCAAATAGATTTTTACGACACGGATTTTGGATGGGGAAGGGCGAAAAAGTATGTAATGGTGCATAATGACAGAACGAAGTCTATCTCATTGGTAAAGAGTAGATATGAGATAGGTGGAATGGAGATCGGGGTGGCTTTGACTAAACCTTCAATGGTTGCTTTCACTTCTTTGTTTACACAACTGGACTCATTACTAACGCAGAGTTTGAGTGGTGATTCTAGAGCCAAGCTTTAGTGTAATGGCAATCCTTTAAATATTCATCGTAATTGTTACATCATGTTTAATTATGTTTCATTTTTATGCAGTCGAATAAAATGTAAGTAGAGTTTTTTTTCAGAAAGAATTGCTAGTTGAAGTGTAATTATAAATATATTAACGAAAGATTATAAAATTATAAATGAATCCACATTACATATATGTATTATTTTTACTATAATAAAAATAAAAATTTTTAAAGAAAAATTACTTGTATGGCCTTCAAATTCTTAATGCATTTACCGAAAATAAATCTAAATGGAAATTAAGGTTGTAAATTGTAATTTAGCATTATTAGAGCGTAGCCCAATGCTCTTTAGTCTTGCGTAGGGGAATTAAATTATCTCTCGATGTTCAGATGAATACTAGGCCCATTGGCCGGCCATCAGGCCTAGAGAAGAGACGACTTGTGAAAGGACCAGTATACCCTCACCAGTTAGCTCTTATTTGGAATTAATTTTTTAAATAACATTTTATAATAAAATAAATATAAAAATAACACATAAAAATAAATATTTAAAAAAATAGCACAAAAAACAGGATGGAACGCAGGTCCACCATGTGCGTGTCCCATCACCACTTGTGATGAAAATGGAAGGACTAAGGCTGAGACATGACTATTTTTATTATTATTATTATTATTTTTTCCTAATAGGAGACATGACTATTAGAGTTTAGAAAGAATAAATTTTTTTCTTCCTCTCTCTCTTGTATGCAGCACGTTACATTTACCTCCCCTTCTTTGTTTGTACTTTTTTTTTTTCTAATTTATATTCTACTATATTTTGTTATAAATATAATATTTAAAATAAATCATGTAAAAACATAGAATTTTAATTATATCAGCACTTTTAAAATTAATTAGGAAAATGAGCAACATAGATATATAATATAATTTCGATATAGTTAATGTGAGATTGACAAGTAAGCTTTTTGCACAATTTTATCCATTGTATATGTTAAATTCATTCATTACAATTTATTAGTCCATTTCAAATTTTGATTAGTTACATCATCATAGCACCTCCACATGGAACTTCTAAAGTCAAAGCAAAGCTTTAAATTTTATTTCAGAATCTGTTAAATTTTTAACATTCTAAAGTTGAGTTTTGAGCCCGTACATTAATATTTTGCAAAAAAAAAAAAAAAAAAAAACTCTATATAATAGAAAAAATGTTATTTACACCTAACAAATTGATTTCAAATGTGCACTAAAACCCTATTAAACGGGTGAAAAGTTTGGTAAGATACATACCCTATAGGGCTAAAATTTGACAAACCAAATGTCGAGCTAATTTTAATCCGATCAAACAATTGTTGGTTCAATTTTAGGTTTTAGGGTTCATTCCGCCAAAAAAATCAGATATTCTACCAGGGTTTTGAGATAAAAATATAAAACTATATAAACAATAGTATTTAAATTTGAATTTAGAGTTTTCTTGACCTAACTTTTCGTCAAATAGCCTTTTACGGTTCACCCAGTCTAATTTTTCACTAAATTTAGAGTTTTAGAAGAAAAAAAAACTTAAAATTAAATAAACCCAAAAATTATTTAAACAGTTTTTTTTACCAAAAATCCAATTCTCAAATTGTGCTAGTTTGGTAATTATTTTTCTATGGTAAACTATTTTCATATTTCATTGTTCAAATTCAAGTATTATTATTTTATTTAAAAATTCCCATTTAGCCCCTGCCACAAATGTAGACCTTGTATATGTCTTCCACGCAATGGAACTTCCTGCGTTTAATAGTACTATAATAATTGTAATTTCTTTTTTTTTTCTGTTATTTTTAAATTTTCTTTTATTAAAATGATTGATTGCTAATTTTCCTAAATAATAATTTTCAATCATCCATGTATCCTGAAAAAAAAACCTAAATAACTTTTTTTTTCAATAAAAAAGGAATAGCTAGGTGACGACCCTCACGTAGTTCCACCAACAGCATAGTACAGTTAAGAGGTCGGCATATGTCTAGTTCTACTCGCCTCTGAGAGGTTTCAAATCTGAGACCTCGAAGCCAAACCGCATGGGAGTAAGCGTTTTTGACAACTACAATACCACTGGTGGTAAATAAAGTTAATCGAACAATAGTCAAACATTTTAGAAAAAAGTTTATTTTCTGAATTAAAAAAAATGCTTATCGATTTTTTTGGCCGATATCGAATTTTGTTTTTCAAAAAGCACTTTTGTAAATAAAAACAATATATAATATGGTGGACTGTGGGGCCCATGTCTTTGTATTGAGAGTTGCAAGATTTTTGCACAAACATGAGGGGCACACGTACGGCAGTTTGTGACTGATGGGGTGTGAGAAATTCAAATTACCACGCAGGACCGTCTTGGGTATCAGGCTACATGAGTAAAAATGTTTATATTTTGATATTTTTTAATATTTGTTTTTTAAATATGTTAAAGATGGAAATGACTCTCTTATTTGCAGTTTTGGGATGTGTTTTGACTTTTCACGGTTTCACCCCGACACTAACGAGTGAATGCCCAAGTAATCTTCATGCCAAACTTATTTTCAAGCTAGATTTCTTTAAAAATTAATTTCCAAACTATGTTTGTTTTATTTTCTTTTATTATTTGTATTTTTAATTTACACCCCAAAGTTTATATTTTGTTAAAGTTGATCCTAAATCGAATTATAATATAAAAAATGTATGAAAAAATCTGAAAAACTAAGGTGATTATATATAAAAGTTATAAACTAAAATATAAAAAAATTAGTAAATGTGAAAAAATGTTTAAAAATAAATGCAAAAGATATAATAATCTTTCCTCTATATAAAAAGCAAAGTAATTTTGAGGTGGTTCCAACATTATTAACTTCCATTTTCGCCCTTCTCTATGAATAGTTATATACCCTTTCGTCTTCACTCTAACCGTTGCTTTTGAAAAACCGCCGTCTTATGGCTAAAAAAAAAAAGCTATCCACATCTTCATTTAGTTATTCCTTCTACCCCATCAGACGATCAACTACTTTTTAAAGACCATGCCATGTTCCACCTTCCATACCCATCATCTTCCCTCTCATATCTTTTGTCATCTACTCTCAATGAATCCTCACACCATTTCCAATTTTTAAGAGTTTTAGGTTGAAGCATCACTGTAAGGCATGACAACCGATGTACGAAAATCCACCGATATGCATCAAAACCATCGTCTTCAGCATTTTACTTTCAACATCTGAAGATTAACGGTAGATTTTTGTTTCATTCTCTGAAGATTATGGGTCCCTTTGTGATTTTTTTTTTTACCTGCGTTAGGGTTTTCGTGGTTTTCGTTAGGTAATCGAAACATGCTTTAGTAGGTTAATTTTGTATCTCTTCTGTTAGAGTGGTGTGGTTAAGATGTTTCTTTAGCCAAGTGTAGTTAAGATGATTGAGTTACTAAAATCGACATACCAAGCAGGTTTGGTCCGAACAATCAAACACGGCAAATTTATTGGTGAAGAGAAACATGGTCATTTTAATGATTTTGCTTGGTCCGAACAATCAAACACGTTAAATTTATTGGTGAAGAGAAACATTGTCATTTTAATGATTTTGCGATAAATAGCAAAATGAGGGGAAAGATGTAAAGATGAACAGTTGTCGATGACTACTATTATACATATTATTACATTATAGATAAGAAATATATGTTAATTGAATACTTTAGTAGAATTTCTGTTCTTTCTGACTATGTAGATTTTGATATAGATATTACTGTAGTAGGGTATTTCATGTTTATTTATTCTTACTAAAGTTGAGTAACAAGCTTAAAGTACACCAATCATTGCTATGTTCTTATTTGTTTCGCATGGAGAATGGGTTAGTCAAACTCTAATATTAGTGTTCTCTTAGTTTCTAATTTTCAGTCTGGCTAGTTCTATTATCTTAAAATTTAGTAAGATTGAGACATATGTGATAAAATATAAACGCTCTAACGGGAAATTGTGGTGAAAACAAGTCAAGCATGGTTTCAATTCCATAGTTGTTTTCACATGTAAATTTTGGCCGTTGTATCTTTCTTTGGTTCGTAAGATTAACCATGTATGCTGCAGATTTGTCTGCAAGTTTCTGTAGAAAAAGGTAGTTGATCGATCCTGTTTTATAATTAAAGTGTCTATCATACAATTTCTTTAAATAATTATACCTTAGTTGTTCACATTTCTTTTTTTCTAATTGTTTCCATCAGTGATAACCTTTTACCATTGTTAATTGGAATTTTTTTTTTTCATCAATTAGTTTGAGCGATGATTCTTATTGTGTAATGTGGTTCCTCTTATATGTTGCATATACCTGATTCTTGCAGGGATTCAGTCGCGACCCCCATGGACTTCTTACTGGTTGGTCTAATATGGACCTTAACTAGAATAATAAGAAGTTGATGGTTCCATTAAATTGCTTCCAGTGGTTCGTTCGTATAAGTTAATTGATTGAGTTCTTTCTTTTCATAAAAAATGACATTGTTAGAATATGACATTTGTTTGCTTATTGAATTTCAAATGACTAATCTCCTAGGAATGCAATTTGTTTTCATGATATGTGAAGTATTGAGAAGCAACCATTATATTCTACCTTCTTGAGTATATTGCTGCTATAGAAATTAAAAGATTAGACAAGTAATTACACTGTTTGTTATGTTAATTATGACACTATTTTAAGTGGTTGGTTAGCAAATCTAAAATATCTTTTCCTCTTACAAAATACTAGAGGAAGATGAAATTTATGTTCTGTTAGTAAATAAGTTCATGTTTGTTGATATTCTATCTCTAAACGGTTTGAGCTGAAAGGGAAGAAATGTAGTTCATGTATTGTGTTTTTTTTATTATTATTTAGATAATACACGTGCAACGCACGTGTATAATTTCTCTAGTAATTTATAAAAAACGGTGATACAAAATGTAAGAAAGCTAAATGTTCTTGATTTTTTTAGGTATGAAAATATATAAAAATACACTACAGGAAGCAGTTGAGTTAAAGGCTCCATAAATATTAATTAACGGCTCAAAATAAATGCTGGGAATATTTAACGGCTTTAATGGGGTAGAGCCGCTAAATGATTAGTCGGGAGGATTTTAACGGCTCAAATTGGTAAAGCCGGCATTTATTATGTCACGGCTAGAAAAATGAGCCGGCATTTATTATGTCACGGCTAGAAAAATGAGCCGCCATTATTTATATCACGGCTCGAAAAAAGAGCCGGCAAGTATTTTTTATTTTGATTTAATTCTTTACTCACGGCAATTTTGTACAGCCGCAACAAAATTAATTTAAAAAAAAAAAAATTATATCACATATATACTATATATATAAATCGAACCAGCATTCGTGTATATATATATATTGAACCATCAATTAAATGCTGATTTTCTTGGCCAAAAAAAAAATTAAATGCTGATTTTAAGTAAATCTATCTATTAAACTAACAATCAAATGGTTAATCAAAGTCATCCATCGTAACAGACTAACAGGTATAGCAAAATATTTTTGGAATAAACACTGATTACTAATCCAACTAATTCTAAATAAGCTGTCTTTACCGATCTAACCATCTGAAGACAGATTGCTTCCACTGTGATTACTACTCTGCACAAACAAAAATTAATACAAATTAAAACTCTTAGAACAAAGAACAAAACACTCTTGTAACAATAAATTGAGTATATGTAAACATTTAGAAGTATATATAAAATATGTCTATTAGAATAGATGAGGCTTAGTATCATAGACATCAAGTATAGCTTGCTAGAAATTATGTCAGTATGCCGTGATAAAAATGATGCAGGTCATGCCACGTATTTAAAATATAACAATGCTATTTGATTAGTTCATTTAGAGAAAGAATATATATATGCAGCAATGAGTGTATATGAAGCTGATTTTGAGTTAGAGCATCAATAATAATCTTATACATATTGATTTTGTCATCCGTAGAAAGTACCTTATAATATCATGTTGAGTTACCATTAGCATGAACCTCTTCTTTAGTAAGAGAATGACAAATACCTGCAAAAGAACATTCAAGTATATTAGAAATATTAGAAGGCAAGAAACCTTGAAAAGATTCATTATAAGATGTTCGGCAAACAAACCATATATAACAAATTGATGTCCAAATGGAAAGTAAGAGAAATGTCATCCTAATGGACCCAACATTCGGCAAGAAAGACTATTAGTGATCCCCAAATTATTAGAAAATTTTGCAGTAATTATATTCAAAGCCATGAGCTTTTCTACCACCTGCTGCTGCAATGACATGATATATATATATATATCCACGAATTAAAAAGACTATATAAGTCAGTATACAAGAGAAGTAGAGCTAAGAAAGTGTCATACCACTCTTTTCTTCTATTGCAGTATCTACAAAGTAAGTTTCTGGAAGGAAGAGGCATACATGGAAAAGAGAGTGGACGTACAGAAACTGAAAACACATAATGCTAAAAGAAATAAATTCAATAAGATTTAGGATTGATTGCATACCGCTCTCAGAAATAGTAATTGGCAGATCCTTCTCTGCAGATTGATTGAAGGAAATATGAAGAACATAAACCGGGTTTCATTAATATCCGGTAACTGCAAAAGAAAAAAAAAAACCACCATGATGAGCTAATAACAAGAAAATGTAGAGTAAAGTGAGAACAAAATGTAAAATTTGGATTACATTCATTGAGTTCACGTCTTGCAACAAGAGTAACTAACAACTGTGAACTTACAAGTTCTAAATCATTCAGTGTAGGGCTTTGCATTTACGCAATTCATCTAATAATCAATATCTAGCATGATATATATTAGCAACTTCACAGGCTCTTCCACTAATCAGATACTTTACCTATAAAAACAAACACTAACTTCTCTGTTGAAAAGCTACAATGCAGAAAATCATACACCTAGCTCATATCAATTATATTTGTTGCCTGTTGACCTATCTTCCTCAAAAGCACTCCGTGTATTTCAATCAAAATCTCTAAATACGCAATTTCAAATGTGAACCAACCGCACAAATAAGGAGGGTGGCAAAAAAAAATTGAATTAAGGAGAATGGCAAGGTCGACAAGCTGTGAATTAATGAGACAGACATCGGTCAAAATCATAATCTTAAAAACTAATCAGCTATCAGCAGACCATAGCAGAAGATCGTAGCAAAACTCACCAAGTGATAATTAAATGAGTAATTGCAACAGTAGACTGCTGCAGCCGCTTCCTTCCTACACCGTGCGCCTCTCCTTTGCCTTCCACTTCGACAGATGATAATTAAATGTGTAATTCCAACTGTAGACTGCCGCAGCCGCTTCCTTCATGAGTCGTGCGCCTCTCCCTTGACCTTCCATCGCGACGTAATGAATTGCAGTGGCGCCCTCTGCTTTGTACTACTCTGCAGCGATTGAAGACGAACCCTAGAAATTTACTATATTCCTAAATCCTAATACTCTCTCTAGGGGGAGAAGAACCGTCGTTTTTGTGATATAAACAAATAAATAAATGTTGGACATAAAAAGAAAACTTTGAGGCCTATAAATTAAGCCGTAACTTAAAATATATTTTTACCAAAAACAAAAAAGTTAAAATATATATATATTTATATGTAGCGGCTCTTTAAATGAGACGTAAACTTATTTTTTATTCAAAGGCCAAATAATTGAGTCGTCCAGGGCGGCTTTATTTATGTAGAGCCGTTAACTGTTATTTTATTTATTTTTTTACGGCTTAACAATCATATAGCCGTTAGCTGGAGCCGTTATCTCCAATGCCTCCTGTAGTGATAAAAGGGTGCATAAACCCTAAATAAAAGATGTTAATTTTATAAAATTATATAATTAGTGACTGAAAAAATAACGGATAAACTAATTTAAATTTGAAAAATTAATTGAATAAATTTAAAAATGGATTTTAATGACTATATTTTTTCATAATTTGTTTCAAAGCTTATTTATCCTTATATTTTATGATTTAATTTCACTTATTCTTTTAAGAATTAAAATTTACAAAAAAATGTTTGTTTGATTATTTTTTATTGTACATTTTCATCATTTACCTTAATTAATTATTTTATATTTCCGTTTTTATTATTTTCATAAATTTAATCTTCTAATTTTTCAAATTTTCTTATCTTGTTTGTATTATATTTCGTTTCGGGGTTCATTTGTAACATACTATAAACTTTAGGATGTAAAGTAAATAATATATATTATTAAAAAAATGAAAAACTTATTTTGGAAATTAATTTTTAAAGAAGTCTAGTTTGAGAAATAGTTTGATGAAGAAGCTTAGTTTGGACATTCACTCGACGCTAACCAAAGCCTGAATTCAGCCCTAAGTCAAACCTCGATAATTGAAAAGTTCACTTGAATTTTTAATTTTCTAGCGGTGTTAGGTTTTGGTGGCTTCGATTTTTTTTTCTTAGTTCCTTTTTTTAGTTTTGTATGTATGTATATTATATACGAATTTTATGTTTTGAAACACATAAAGATGCCGCAAACTACGTACGCCCCCCGCTACCTCTAGTTTGCTTTTTCCTATAAGGTGGTGAGTTTTCAAGTTTCAATACAACTATTTTTACATACACCTCAGTAAATTTTGTAGGTATTCCACTCAATTTTAGTAAAACTTTGGCTCAAAGCTGATGGACCTCGCGATATGAGTTCTATGAACTTTGCCGAATTATTTCCATCTTGAAAAGCATTCTAATATGCAAAATACTATAGATAACCTTTTCTTTTTCATTTTGGATCATCCTTTACTAACTTGTCAATGCAAGTGATATCGAGTCTTCAAGCAAAAAAGATTTTAGAGTAGATGCGGTATTTATACCGAGTCAATTGAAAAATGGGTCAAGCACATGTGATCTCCATTTTTTAGAATTTAGTTATAGTTTTAGGGGAAAATGTTTAAAATAGTGTTAGATTATTACAAATATTAAACTGATAACTGATGGGCCCCGGCGAAGGCCGTTAGGCCCCTTAACGATTAGCAAACGGCGATTAGGCCCGTTGGGCTAGGAGTTGGGCTGCTGGAAGGCTAAGGGCTCCGACGGAAGGAGGTCCCGACATTGAATAGCCCCGAGTAAGTATGGCTCCGACAGGGGAGAGCCCCGAAGATATCGGACCTGGACGTAGTCGGTCCCGATATGGGAGTTGATGCCACTCCCAGACACCGAATCCTCAACGATGCAACCTGGGAGTCTCCGATAATGATCGAGACTCGCCAGTAAGAGCACAATCCCGGAAATCTCGCCATGATCACAGTAGTGGTATAATGGGCGAGATATGTGGGATACGAATAACTGTACAAGATACGTGGCAAGATATACGGCGAGATATGTGCAATAATGGATCACAACCTAACCACCTAATCAGGTAACTGGGATAGCCTTTCCTCTATAAAAGGAGGGAAGTTATTCCAGATTAGGGTTACGCTTTGTACACACACAAATATTGCTTGCTTGCTCTGTGGCCGCCGTACTTACGTTAATCATCGGAGAGGGATTCTGGGCCACTGCCCTCTATTCCCCTTCTGCAGGATTGCGAGGAGCTAAGGAATCCGTCACCGTAACCGGAGCTCCCGCCGTGATCCAACATTGGCGCCGTCTGTGGGAACGCAACAAAAAGCCAAAAAGTAAGTTTGCTTCCCTCTGATTTCATTCCATGGCTGGCAACAGATCGCAACGTTCAGGCAAGCAAGTACCGGCCACCAGCAATCCCCCTGAGGATGTTGCCCAGCATCAGGATCTGGGAGATGAGGGTGACAGCACTCGCCGGAACGAAGCACCTTCCCAGAATCCGGAGCTAGCCAGGGTAGTGGCAGAGGCCATGCCCCTATTCATGGAGGCCATGGAGGCCCTCCTAGACCGAAGAGAAGCTGCTAGAAGGCAGGCAGATCTCCCGCCGCTCCCTCCGCGGCGAGACGCCCCCAGAAGGCAGGTGGACGACAACCTGCCGCCACCCCCTCCGTTGAGGGAACAACCCATTCCCCCTCATCCAGCACCGGCGGAGAATTTTGTGGTCGATGGACCAGGGCCAGTACAACAAAGGACTATTCCCCTGAATGGTCCCCTCACTGCCGACCAGGTAGTAAAGATCGTGGGTATCTGCATGGGAGATCAGAAGCCCATGATGTCGGAATTGGGGAGTCAGGAGACCCATCCTTTCGTTCCCAGGTTGATCCATACCTTGGCCCCTCCAGGCTTGGGTATCCCGAAGATAGACGAGTACGATGGGGTCGCGGACCCGGTTCGCCATGTGCAGAAGCACCTAACAGCGTGCATGGGCAGGACCTCTGATGAGGATGTTATCTGTGCGTTGTTCCCGAGCACCTTGGGGAGAAGGCGATGACATGGTTTTACAGTCTGCCCACCGGATGTATAACCTGTTGGAAGGACATGCATCAGCGATTCATCGCCCAGTACCAAGGGCGTCGACGGCTGCTGAAGAGTGTTCGGACCCTGCATGAGGTGGTTCAGAGGCCTGACGAATCGCTGGCCCAATACTACCAGCGTTACACTGCTGGTATGACCGAGCTAGATGAGGAGATATCGGAGGGCGAGGCCATCCGCACCTTCATAAAAAACATCAATCCCCCCTACGGCTCCGACTTACTTCACAGTGTCGCAGCCAAAAAAGTCTGGAACATGGAGGCACTCCAGGCGAGAGTAAAACAGCAAATCGACGTCCAAGAGTCGAAGATCGCTGCCGGAGAATTGGCTCCTCCTAAGGGGCACGAAGGAAAGCAGTTGTTCAAACCATTGGACAACCGACACAGGAAGGATGCCTCCGAGGGTAGTCGGAGTCGTGGACGCTCCGATCGGAGGGAGGATAGGCGTCCGACCAAGAGGGACAATCAGAGGGAGGAGTTTACCCCCCTCAACAGGCCTTTGAAAGAGGTCTTGGCGGTAATGGAGAAGCAAGGCCTCGCTCGTTTCCCCAAGAAGAAGGAAGGAGAAAAGTTGGGCTCCCGCACCGACCGTTACTGCCGATTCCATCGGGCCTCCGGTCACGACACTGACCAGTGTCGGGAGCTGAAGAAGGAAATAGAGAAGCTTATCCAGAGGGGTAAGCTGAAGGAGTTCGTGGGAGACTCGCGCTGCAAGCCCCGCTCACGATCTCGGTCAAGGTCCAAATCTCGATCGAGGTCCCCCAGGAAGAGGAGGTCCGACGCAGAGCCTTCGGAGGGCCCATCCGGGTCCAGACAGAAGAAGATTATTAATGTGATCCATGGAGGGTTCGCTGCAGGAGGAGACACATCGTCTTCTCGGGAGCGTTATGCCAACCAAGTGCCAGTCGCAGTGGTTCTGGGAAAAAGGTCACGGTCGTGGACCCCGAAGGAGAAGATGGAGATCACCTTCTCGGCGAAGGATCTAGAGGGAGTAGAGACCCCCCACGAGGATGCCCTAGTAGTAACACTGGATGTAGGAGGATTCGAAGTGAAGAGGATCCTCATTGATGGAGGAAGCTCCTCCGACATCCTCTTCTCCGACGCCCTGGAGCAGATGGGGAAGAAGAAGAAAGATTTGCGGGAGGTCAATTTTCCGATGGTAGGATTTTGCGGCACAACCTCTTATCCATTGGGGGTTATTACGCTGCCTGTATGGTTCGGCAGTGGCTGGAAGATGGAGAAGAGAGATGTGGAGTTCGTGGTGGTCGAATCCACAGGGACGTACAATGCGATCATTGGAAGAACCACTATCAACCCACTGATGGCAGTAGCCTCGACTGTCCATCAGAAACTGAAGTTCCCGACTGAGAATGGGGTCGGCGAAGTGAAAGGCGACCAGGTGGCGTCGAGACGATGCTATGTCAACGCCACGAGAAGATCGAGGAAGGAGGCTATGTCGGTTCTCCAAACAGACGCTGACCCTCGAGAAGAGTTTGGGCGTCCCGCCCCCATGGAGGACCTGAAAGAAGTCGAGATAGATGGACCCGAGAGGAGGGTAAAGATCGGATCCGCCCTATCCGAGGAAAGAGCTCAGGAGTTGATCGCCCTATTGAAAGAGTTCAAGGAGTTATTTGCCTGGTCTCCGAGCGATATGCCAGGAATCAGTCGGGACGTGATCGAGCATGAACTGAACATCGACCCCACGGTCAAGCCGATCACACAGAAGAGACGCCCGATGGGAACAGACAAGAGGATTGCAATCCAGCAGGAGGTTGGCAGACTACTCGACGCTGGATTCATCAGGGAGATCCGATTCCAAACCTGGGTAGCCAACCCAGTACTAGTGAGGAAGAGCAACGGGAAGTGGCGAATGTGTGTCGACTTCCGTGATTTAAACAAGGCCTGCCCGAAGGACTGTTATCCACTCCCTCGGATCGACCAACTGGTGGACGCTACATCGGGGCATGAGCTGTTAAGCTTTATGGATGCTTATTCCGGTTATAACCAGATCAAGATGGCGAAAAAGGATGCCCCACATACCGCCTTTTACGCCGATAGTGAAGTCTTCCAATATGACGTCATGCCTTTCGGCCTGGTGAATGCGGGGGCGACATACCAGAGAATGGTGAACAAGCTATTCGGGGACATGATTGGGAGTACCATGGAAGCCTATGTAGATGACATGCTAGTGAAGTCCCGACGAGCATCAGACCACGTGGGCAACTTGGCAATGGCCTTCGAGAGGATGAAGTTCCACCAGGTCCGCCTGAATCCAGCCAAATGTGCTTTCGGAGTCCACTCCGGGAAGTTCCTAGGCTTCATGGTGAGCCAGAGGGGGATCGAGGTGAATCCCGAGAAACTAAGGGCGATAGAAGAGATGCAGTCCCCGACCAACCATAGGGAGGTGCAAGTGTTGAACGGTCGGCTGGCTTCGATGAATCGCTTCTTATCCAAGGCCAGCGACCGGTCGATGCCATTTTTCAATGTGTTAAGAGCCAACCGACAGTTCGAATGGACTACTGAATGTGAGGCGGCGTTCCAAGCACTCAAACAACATCTCCGCGACCTCCCACCACTTGCGAAGCCGGCTCCAGGCGAGCCACTCTATCTTTATTTGGCTATTTCTTCGTTTGCAATAAGCTCTGTTCTAGTTAAAGCTGTCGAGGGCAGTCAGATTCCTGTCTATTATGTAAGCAAGGCGTTTGCCAAGAGTGAAATGAATTATCCTCCGATTGAGAAGTACCTCTTTGCGTTGATTATTACCGCTCGAAAGTTACGGCCCTACTTCCATGCGCATGAAATTACGGTGCTAACTGACCAGCCATTGAAACACTTCTTGAACCGGCCCGACGCGTCGGGGAGACTAGTAAAGTGGGCCGTGGAACTTAGTGAGTTTCGAATTCATTTCGCTCCAAGAACAGCTATCAAAGGGCAGGCATTGGCCGACTTTATAGTTGAATCTACTATTCCCGATCCTGAAGCAACGGAAACAGTAGAGGGGGCAACCGGGAATACTGAAGAGACCCCGGCGGCAGGGCAGTCGGAACAGCCAAATAAAGAGAACACCTGGGAGTTGTACACGGATGGCTCCTCAAGCTCGGACGGATCGGGTGCGGGGTTCGTATTGATTCCGCCAGGCGGGGCGGAGCCACTTCGATATGCATTGGCCCTAACATTTAGAGCCACCAATAACGAAGCGGAATATGAGGCTCTCATAACGGGGCTGAAAATCGCAAAGGGCACCGGAATTCAACATTTGAAGGTGAAGTGTGATGCTAGCCTGATTGTAAATCAGGTTCGGGGGCAGTATGGAGCAAAGAATCCGGTCATGAAGAAATATCTTCAAGAAGCTAGGACCTTGAAGGAAAGCTTCAAAAGCTTTGATATCGAGGCGATTCCCAGGGAAGAGAATGTGGAGGCTGATGCCTTGAGCAAATACGCCTTGGGGGCACCTTTGGAAGAGAGTCGGAAGGTACACTTCTTGGAGAAGGTGATTCTATCGACCACCGATCCGTTGGAGGTGTGCGCTATCGGGACAGGGGCAGAGAAGGAATCCACTTGGATGACCCCGATAATTGTGTACTTAACGACGGGGGCACTTCCTGAAGATAAAGTGGCAGCGGAGCGACTGCGACGAATGTCAATTAATTACGCGATGGTGGACAACCAGTTATACAAAAAGGGTCTGCTTTCGACGCCCTTCTTGAAATGCGTGGCCGAACCCGATACGACTCGGATTCTGAGAGAATTGCATGAAGGAGTCGCAGCCTGTCACGAAGGCGCTCGATCTATCCTGAGGAAGGCGTTGAACTTGGGATATTATTGGCCTACGATGAATAAGGAAGCAACGGCGCTTGTTCGATCCTGTGACGCGTGTCAAAGATATGCCTCGAATATCACAGCTCCCGCCGCTGATTTGATGCCCATCGGGAGTGCTTGGCCCTTCGCACAGTGGGGCATCGACCTGGTGGGACCCCTTCCGAAAGCAAAGAGCCAGTGCACACATCTGCTGGTCGCGATCGACTACTTCTCGAAGTGGATCGAGGCTAAGCCGCTAGCCAAAACAACAGCAGGACATATCATTAAGTTCCTTCAGACCCGAATTTTGTCGAGATATGGGGTGCCGAAGGTGATCATCAGTGACAATGGTCCTCCGTTTAATGGGGCCCAGTTGGAGAGGTTCCTAGACGAGTTCGGTATCGAGCATCGAACAGCATCCGTCCACCACGCCCAGACCAATGGGCAGGTAGAGGCGGCCAACAAAATCGTGATGGAGGGCTTGAAGAAAAGGGTCTACGCTTTGGACGGAAAATGGCTGGACGAACTGGAGAACGTGTTGTGGGCGGTCCGAACGACACCCAAGCGGTCAACAGGTGAAACCCCGTTCGCACTTGTTTACGGAACAGAGGCGGTCGCTCCCGTGGAAATCGCGGTGGCGTCCCATCGAACCAGCAGCTATGAGCCCTCGACGATTCCAGGAAGAGCCAGAATAGGACCTTTGACGAATGACGAAACAAGGCGCCTGGAGTTATCCCTGCTAGAGGAAAAACGGCTGGAGGCCGACATAGTGCAAGCTCGGATGCGTTTGGCGACGGCCAGGTACTACAATCGGAAGGTCAAGTCGCGACAGTTCTACACAGGAGAACTGGTCCTACGACGGAACGAATTCGCCCTACAAGATCGGATCAACAAGATGTCCCCGAAATGGGAAGGGCCGTACAAGATCGTAGGCATGCCGGCCCCGAACGCTTACAAGTTAGAAGATCCCGACGGCAAGGTTTTAAGAAACACCTTTAGCGGCGAACATCTAAAGAAGTGCCATGTTTGACGAATAAGTCGCCCGTGGAGGCGCGAAGATGTAATTAAGTCGCCCTGAGTGGTGCATGCTATGTTAAAGACATCAATCAATAAAGAAGTTACTTCTGATCAAAGTATTCCTGAGTTGTTCTCGATACATTTAAAAAGCGTCATTGGACGTCCGAAAATCCTTAAGTTTTTAAGGTTCGATTAAAAAGCGTCATTGGACGTCCGAAAATCCTTAAGTTTTTAAGGTCCAATTAAAAAGCGTCATTGGACGTCCGAAAATCCTTAAGTTTTTAAGGTCCGATTAAAAAGCGTCATTGGACGTCCGAAAATCCTTAAGTTTTTAAGGTCCGATTAAAAAGCGTCATTGGACGTCCGAAAATCCTTAAGTTTTTAAGGTCCGATTAAAAAGCGTCATTGGACGTCCGAAAATCCTTAAGTTTTTAAGGTCCGATTAAAAAGCGTCATTGGACGTCCGAAAATCCTTAAGTTTTTAAGGTCCGATTAAAAAGCGTCATTGGACGTCCGAAAATCCTTAAGTTTTTAAGGTCCGATTAAAAAGCGTCATTGGACGTCTGAAAATCCTTAAGTTTTTAAGGTTCGATTAAAAAGCGTCGTTGGACGTCCGAAAGCCTTAAGGTCCTCAGGACCCGATAGAAGAGCTACGAAGAACATAATCGAAAAAGATAGTAATAAAAGGCTCGAAAGCCTAAGAGGTTCGATACAAAGGAGATAAATGAGGAAGGAGTACGAGGACTTAAGATCTAGCAAATTAAACTCGGTCCTCGGGCGCTGAATCTTCAGAAGGCTTTGGAGGGGCAGGCTCGGAGGGATCGGTAGGAGGCTCGTCGGCGTCTTCGGAGGAGCTCTCCGACGGGAGGCTGAGGTACGTCTCTGCGGCTAGGCCGAGAGTCTTGGACTTCCTCAAGTCGATAGAGTCCCCGTAAGTTTCATTAAGCTCTTCGACAATATCAAGGATGGCATTCTGCAAATCCTCCTGACAATGTCTTGCCGCGTCTGCTTTGAAGTCCTCCGAGCTCCGATATTCTTCAAGGGCCTGGACCTTCGCGTTTGTTATTTGGGCGGGATAATCCGCCCTCGCCTCCTCTAGCTCCGCGATGGCCCTCTGCTTCTCAAGCTTCAGCCGCTCAGCAGTTTCTTCCAACGCTGCCTTATCAAAGGCAGCCTGGCTCCGATCCGCCAGGGCAGCTTGTTGCTCCCGCCTAAGCGAGCTCTCAAGACTTAGAATCTGCCTGTGTTGGGATTGAGCCTCTTGAGCAAGCTTGGCCCTGACTTCCTCGGCTCGCTGCCTTTCCTCCTCAGCCTGTCGCCTAACCTCTTCGACCCGCTCTTCGGCTCGCTGTCTTTCCTCCTCAGCCTGTCGCCTAAGCTCTTCGACCCGCTCTTCGGCTCGCTTTTTGCCCTCCTCCGCTCGAAGCCTTGACGCCTCGGAGGCAGCTAAGTCCTCCTGAAGCTTGGTCAAGCTCTCGAGGTTGGAGTTGGCCCGTTCTCGCTCCAAAGCCTCCCGAAGAGACAAGATGTAGCCAAAACAGCGATCCTGGTCCGCCATTTCCTGAGGGCAAGGTATAGCTTAATATTTAAAAAGTCGGAGTACTCCCAGATGAATAAAAACAAAGTGTACTTACCTCTATACGACGGACGGCCATCGCCCGGATATCCGCCTCGATGTCCTCCCCTTCCAGAGAGAGAGGGCGCCTCAGTGAGGGCGGGACCGAGCCCGACACCAAGTGCAAGGCCAGGTTCCTCTCCTGACACCCCCGATATAGAGGAATCCCCCGAAGGGACTCCACTGGTCTCCAAGGCTCGGCGCCCTGGTCCGAAGAAAAGGCTTGGTAGTAGTCTCCATCCAAGGGGAATGGAGGTACTACCAGGCGAACCCCTCCATCTCCTTCACTTACTTGGGCTTCAGGGGTCCCACCTCTAACTGGCGAAGATGGCGGAGCGGATGAAGATGGTGGCGTGACGGGAAGTGGAGACGTCTCCCTACCAGGTGACTTCGCAGGAGTCGACCTCGATTTTCCTTGGAGGGTCAGGTCTTCCTCCTCAGCACGATCATCGGAGGGGGAGTCCTCCAAGCTGGTCACCCGACCAAATTCACCACGAGCCTCTGTTGGGACATCTTCCACCACCGACTCCACTGCAGGCGCGGAGTCCGAGGCAGGTGCAGCAGGGGCGACGTCCGCGGGACCTGCAGCGGGGCGAATAAGTCGAGGAATTAATTTGATATCGGTATGCCAAATTAAACAACGCTCCATATATTTCTCTTTGCCGAAAAAGTCGTAACAACCCGCTTCGAGGACGTGTGGAATTTCCCCTCGAAGGATGTTTTTGACATCCCTGACCCGTCCTTTCATGTCGGAGGCTTGAAGGTCTTGAGGTACCAACTCCCTATACCTTTTTATAGCACGAAAAACTTCCTTACCTTCCTTTTCGGAGCGGACGTTGAAGGCGGTCTTGACCACATCCACATTAGTCCGCCCCTCGGAGGTGGGGGCAGATACGGAAGCCTCGGAGGTCTTCGCCTTCTTCCGAGAGGGTCCCGATTGGGCAGAAGCCTTCCGGTGGGAGGGCTTCTTCTTGCGCTTCAGGGAGTGGGAGGCATCGGTATCCTCCTGAAACAGACGGATGGTCAGCGATGTTCGAGGGGCTGTAAACAATGGAAACAAGAAATAATTAGAAGATTACCCAGAGAATTACATTGGAAACACCATCATGAACTTTCCCCCCAGCCTTGGGATCAATCAGCATAATCCCAATTTCAATCCGCTGCTGATCAGTGACAGAAGTAGCCTCGAAGGGTTGGTAACCCTCCTCCCAACGACGGGCCTGGATAAGCATCAGGGCCCTCTTGGTTTGCTCCGACCATGAACGGAAAGGCACGGGGGGATCAGCTTCCACGGTGGTCCTCGGCCACTCGATGGGACCAGGCTGGATGAAGAAGTATTGCTCCTTCCAGTTAGCATTATCGTTCCCCTTATCGGAGATGACGGCCCGTTCCTTGCAAATCTTCCAGGACACCTTCTTGTCCCAGCCCATCTCCCTATACTGCTCATCGGTCCCTTCGGGTTGGCGGGGGGAAAAGGAGCAGATTCCGTCCTTGTTGCAGGTCATCTTGTAAAGAACCCGCCAGAGCTCCAGGGAATAGCTCCAGTCCTCCTTATTGATATCGCACCACACTTGGAAGGCAATCCATGTACGGATTGCATGTGGAGAGAAGGTCGTGGGGTACGTCTTATAGTGGTTGCACAGCTCCACCCAACTTGGACAGAAAGGAAGTCGAATTCCTGCACGAATCTGCCCTGGGGAGATAAACACCTCGTCCCCTTTGGGGAGCGTAATCTGGGCCTCGCGAGAATTGAACTGCTCATAAGGATAGCGGGCCCCGAAGGAGGATTCAAAGATGCCGCACTCCATACAGGCCCTATCGAAGCTAATAGGTGCAAGCGTGTTCTTGAGATACTTGAAGACGAAAGGTTGGCCAACAGTAGCAGATCCCTCGGCTGAAAATCGTCGAGGGAAGGAAGGAGGGGAAAATTGAAGCCTAAGAAAACCAAAGATGAAAGAGAAAGGAGCAATAAGGTGAAGAACCTTACCAGACATGGTGGCTGAAGTGATCGTGATCGGAAAATTTGGAAGCTAGAAACGCCGGGGAAACCTTGGAGTGATCGTGATCGGAAAATCTGGATGCTGAAAACGCCGATAAAACCTGGAAGTAAGAAGAATTAGGGTTCTTGGGATCGCAGAGAAGAAGAAGTAAGGGAAAAGTAAAACAAGGTCTGGATTTAGGGTTTTATAAGGGAAGGAAAAGGAAACTGAAGAGGCGGGCAATCTGAGCCACAGAATTCAAAACGATTTGATCATGAGCGTCCAAGGGGGAAACGTGCCAATTCGACGAAGGCGAAACGGTTCCAATTTGAACCGTCAGGACGCATGGGACAGATAAGACAAGAGTAATGACGTACCGGGTGGTTGAAAAGCGCTTTTTCAGAAAGCAGGCATGCGAAACCCGAAACGTTCCTTCACCTCCTATCAGCATTTAATGCTGGTCTGATCAAGAAAACCCCTCGAATTCAAGCAGGATCCCAAAGGATCTTAAAGAGATCCAAGGCAAAGGCCTCCGACAGAAGTAGGGCAATGGCCTCCGACGTCTCAAACAAAGACCCCCGACTGGGATGTAGAAGAGTCTGATACTGAAAGACGCGACGCACTATAAGTCCCTCACGCCTTGGGGGCAAATGATGGGCCCCGGCGAAGGCCGTTAGGCCCCTTAACGATTAGCAAACGGCGATTAGGCCCGTTGGGCTAGGAGTTGGGCTGCTGGAAGGCTAAGGGCTCCGACGGAAGGAGGTCCCGACATTGAATAGCCCCGAGTAAGTATGGCTCCGACAGGGGAGAGCCCCGAAGATATCGGACCTGGACGTAGTCGGTCCCGATATGGGAGTTGATGCCACTCCCAGACACCGAATCCTCAACGATGCAACCTGGGAGTCTCCGATAATGATCGAGACTCGCCAGTAAGAGCACAATCCCGGAAATCTCGCCATGATCACAGTAGTGGTATAATGGGCGAGATATGTGAGATACGAATAACTGTACAAGATACGTGGCAAGATATACGGCGAGATATGTGCAATAATGGATCACAACCTAACCGCCTAATCAGGTAACTGGGATAGCCTTTCCTCTATAAAAGGAGGGAAGTTATTCCAGATTAGGGTTACGCTTTGTACACACACAAATATTGCTTGCTTGCTCTGTGGCCGCCGTACTTACGTTAATCATCGGAGAGGGATTCTGGGCCACTGCCCTCTATTCCCCTTCTGCAGGATTGCGAGGAGCTAAGGAATCCGTCACCGTAACCGGAGCTCCCGCCGTGATCCAACATTGGCGCCGTCTGTGGGAACGCAACAAAAAGCCAAAAAGTAAGTTTGCTTCCCTCTGATTTCATTCCATGGCTGGCAACAGATCGCAACGTTCAGGCAAGCAAGTACCGGCCACCAGCAATCCCCCTGAGGATGTTGCCCAGCATCAGGATCTGGGAGATGAGGGTGACAGCACTCGCCGGAACGAAGCACCTTCCCAGAATCCGGAGCTAGCCAGGGTAGTGGCAGAGGCCATGCCCCTATTCATGGAGGCCATGGAGGCCCTCCTAGACCGAAGAGAAGCTGCTAGAAGGCAGGCAGATCTCCCGCCGCTCCCTCCGCGGCGAGACGCCCCCAGAAGGCAGGTGGACGACAACCTGCCGCCACCCCCTCCGTTGAGGGAACAACCCATTCCCCCTCATCCAGCACCGGCGGAGAATTTTGTGGTCGATGGACCAGGGCCAGTACAACAAAGGACTATTCCCCTGAATGGTCCCCTCACTGCCGACCAGGTAGTAAAGATCGTGGGTATCTGCATGGGAGATCAGAAGCCCATGATGTCGGAATTGGGGAGTCAGGACACCCATCCTTTCGTTCCCAGGTTGATCCATACCTTGGCCCCTCCAGGCTTGGGTATCCCGAAGATAGACGAGTACGATGGGGTCGCGGACCCGGTTCGCCATGTGCAGAAGCACCTAACAGCGTGCATGGGCAGGACCCCTGATGAGGATGTTATCTGTGCGTTGTTCCCGAGCACCTTGGGGGAGAAGGCGATGACATGGTTTTACAGTCTGCCCACCGGATGTATAACCTGTTGGAAGGACATGCATCAGCGATTCATCGCCCAGTACCAAGGGCGTCGACGGCTGCTGAAGAGTGTTCGGACCCTGCATGAGGTGGTTCAGAGGCCTGACGAATCGCTGGCCCAATACTACCAGCGTTACACTGCTGGTATGACCGAGCTAGATGAGGAGATATCGGAGGGCGAGGCCATCCGCACCTTCATAAAAAACCTCAATCCCCCCTACGGCTCCGACTTACTTCACAGTGTCGCAGCCAAAAAAGTCTGGAACATGGAGGCACTCCAGGTGAGAGTAAAACAGCAAATCGACGTCCAAGAGTCGAAGATCGCTGCCGGAGAATTGGCTCCTCCTAAGGGGCACGAAGGAAAGCAGTTGTTCAAACCATTGGACAACCGACACAGGAAGGATGCCTCCGAGGGTAGTCGGAGTCGTGGACGCTCCGATCGGAGGGAGGATAGGCGTCCGACCAAGAGGGACAATCAGAGGGAGGAGTTTACCCCCCTCAACAGGCCTTTGAAAGAGGTCTTGGCGGTAATGGAGAAGCAAGGCCTCGCTCGTTTCCCCAAGAAGAAGGAAGGAGAAAAGTTGGGCTCCCGCACCGACCGTTACTGCCGATTCCATCGGGCCTCCGGTCACGACACTGACCAGTGTCGGGAGCTGAAGAAGGAAATAGAGAAGCTTATCCAGAGGGGTAAGCTGAAGGAGTTCGTGGGAGACTCGCGCTGCAAGCCCCGCTCACGATCTCGGTCAAGGTCCAAATCTCGATCGAGGTCCCCCAGGAAGAGGAGGTCCGACGCAGAGCCTTCGGAGGGCCCATCCGGGTCCAGACAGAAGAAGATTATTAATGTGATCCATGGAGGGTTCGCTGCAGGAGGAGACACATCGTCTTCTCGGGAGCGTTATGCCAACCAAGTGCCAGTCGCAGTGGTTCTGGGAAAAAGGTCACGGTCGTGGACCCCGAAGGAGAAGATGGAGATCACCTTCTCGGCGAAGGATCTAGAGGGAGTAGAGACCCCCCACGAGGATGCCCTAGTAGTAACACTGGATGTAGGAGGATTCGAAGTGAAGAGGATCCTCATTGATGGAGGAAGCTCCTCCGACATCCTCTTCTCCGACGCCCTGGAGCAGATGGGGAAGAAGAAGAAAGATTTGCGGGAGGTCAATTTTCCGATGGTAGGATTTTGCGGCACAAACTCTTATCCATTGGGGGTTATTACGCTGCCTGTATGGTTCGGCAGTGGCTGGAAGATGGAGAAGAGAGATGTGGAGTTCGTGGTGGTCGAATCCACAGGGACGTACAATGCGATCATTGGAAGAACCACTATCAACCCACTGATGGCAGTAGCCTCGACTGTCCATCAGAAACTGAAGTTCCCGACTGAGAATGGGGTCGGCGAAGTGAAAGGCGACCAGGTGGCGTCGAGACGATGCTATGTCAACGCCACGAGAAGATCGAGGAAGGAGGCTATGTCGGTTCTCCAAACAGACGCTGACCCTCGAGAAGAGTTTGGGCGTCCCGCCCCCATGGAGGACCTGAAAGAAGTCGAGATAGATGGACCCGAGAGGAGGGTAAAGATCGGATCCGCCCTATCCGAGGAAAGAGCTCAGGAGTTGATCGCCCTATTGAAAGAGTTCAAGGAGTTATTTGCCTGGTCTCCGAGCGATATGCCAGGAATCAGTCGGGACGTGATCGAGCATGAACTGAACATCGACCCCACGGTCAAGCCGATCACACAGAAGAGATGCCCGATGGGAACAGACAAGAGGATTGCAATCCAGCAGGAGGTTGTATTATATTTAATCTTCTAATTTAATCTTCTAATTTTTCAAATTTTCTTATCTTGTTTGTATTATATTTCGTTTCGGGGTTCATTTGTAACATACTATAAACTTTAGGATGTAAAGTAAATAATATATATTATTAAAAAAATGAAAAACTTATTTTGGAAATTAATTTTTAAAGAAGTCTAGTTTGAGAAATAGTTTGATGAAGAAGCTTAGTTTGGACATTCACTCGACGCTAACCAAAGCCTGAATTCAGCCCTAAGTCAAACCTCGATAATTGAAAAGTTCACTTGAATTTTTAATTTTCTAGCGGTGTTAGGTTTTGGTGGCTTCGATTTTTTTTTTCTTAGTTCCTTTTTTTAGTTTTGTATGTATGTATATTATATACGAATTTTATGTTTTGAAACACATAAAGATGCCGCAAACTACGTACGCCCCCCGCTACCTCTAGTTTGCTTTTTCCTATAAGGTGGTGAGTTTTCAAGTTTCAATACAACTATTTTTACATACACCTCAGTAAATTTTGTAGGTATTCCACTCAATTTTAGTAAAACTTTGGCTCAAAGCTGATGGACCTCGCGATATGAGTTCTATGAACTTTGCCGAATTATTTCCATCTTGAAAAGCATTCTAATATGCAAAATACTATAGATAACCTTTTCTTTTTCATTTTGGATCATCCTTTACTAACTTGTCAATGCAAGTGATATCGAGTCTTCAAGCAAAAAAGATTTTAGAGTAGATGCGGTATTTATACCGAGTCAATTGAAAAATGGGTCAAGCACATGTGATCTCCATTTTTTAGAATTTAGTTATAGTTTTAGGGGAAAATGTTTAAAATAGTGTTAGATTATTACAAATATTAAACTGATAACAAATGCAAAAGAGTTACTAGTTATGAATTATGATGATCTATACAATATGAAGTCGATACTCTCAGAACTCCTTGAACGAGATTGAATGACAGCTCACCGGCCGGAGTTCTTTCAACAACACTGAATTAATGGATGTAGAAGAATATCCTTGTCTCCACAGCCCGGAAGCAATATACTTATATCCATTTAAGTTACCCAACGGATAATATGTACACAACGCGTAGAAATTTCAGATACAATATGTTAAAATTGTCTATACAGAAATAATCCACGACTTATATCCTTAAATATTTATAGATTCGAAATATTATTTTGTTTATCCATTCAATAAGTCGGTTGTATATGTTGGAAAAAAAAAATTGGGCTTTGTTTTATTTAAACTATATTTAAGCTAATTTTTGGGCTATTTTGAATGGTTTTACTTAAGCCCACTCAAGTCCATTTTTTTGTGTGAATGAAAATGGGGAAATTTTGTACCACATCGAGTACTTTAACCATCCTCCTCCCTTCTCCTCTCCTATATAAAGGAGTCTCCCATTCACTTTTTTTATAAAAAGAAGAAAATGAGATCTTTTCCTTTTGGTTGAGTATCCAATATTTTCGGAATCCATATTTTTGGAATCCAAGTTATTTTTCTCCTCCTCTGTTCTTCGTGTTGCAAATTGCAGAGTTCTTCTTAGGTTGATTTCGACTTATGTCGTGTTCAACCTTTCTAGTTGTTATTAGCTGTTGTCGTCGGCATTTCTGTTCTTTGTTCGAGTTCAGGTATTGGGTTCGGTTCGGTCGAGTGTGTTGCATGCATAATACGATTCGATGACACTGTTGAATCCTGGGAGGTGATCGCCCCTTGTATAAACCCTTTTGCATAACCCGAGGGTGGGGAGGGGCGAAATTGCCTTAAGGAGACTGTGATTAGCACGGGCCTCAGTATATAAAATACGTATTTGTTTTGTGTCGATTTTACGTATAATTTCGGTGTTGCCTATATTTTGCATGTTAACTGGTATAGTTACATGTAAGTAACCGAAATTTGACTAATTGCTTTTTAGTCATTGAATTTTAGAATATTGCATTTTGGTCCTCGGACTTTGTAAATTTGCATATTTACCCTCAATATTTCCAACAATCTTAAGGCAATTATTTGTTGGTTTTATAAGAGGAGGCTTAATTGAATATTGAGATTCAATTTTTGGAGAAAATTATTTATTCTCTAAAGTTCACAAATATTATCGAACAACGACGTTGAGAATGTGAACATGCTTGAGAAGAGAGCACATGCGACTGATAAAATCGCTAAGGCCATTTAGGCCATCAAGATTGATAAAATCGTCAAAAGCTGTTGAGGCTATTAGGACCGTTGAGGTCGCTAAGTCGTTGAGACTACTATGACTAATCAAGATGGTCAAGGTTGTTAAACCTATTAAGGCATCCGATATTGATATGTTTGCTAATGAGGCTTTGGTCACTTGACCCACTTTAGCCGTTGAGGCTTATGGGGTCGTTGAATCCATTGTTGAAAATTGGATTAGGAAGTTTTTTAAAGTCGATTTAGAGTGTATGACAATTGTTATGGAAATTTTATTTCCTTGTCTAAAACACTGATTATTACATTTGATATAAATGTACGTGTGAAACAACAAATCGATTGCACACACCTGAACCTTGGCACGTATGTACGCCGCGATATGTGTACATGAGTGTTTACTCAGAAGGTTAGCTCCGTGTAGGTTTGGTTTTGTCAAAACCGAAATTAACCGTGTCCAGGTTTATTTTCTGTCCAACAGGGAAAAAAATTAATTTGATTTTTGTAATTGAAGTGATTAAACTTAATTACTGAAATCAGAAATTCAAATCGTTATTTGAATTTAGTAATCTGAATTTGATGTCCCGGATTACTATTGTGGGGTCGGGTACGAACCACTCAGACTTCTTAAAAAAAAAAAAAAAAATCTCAAGGAGTTGGTCATAGGTCCAATGTTTGAACGCTACTCAATGAGAATGTAGCTAACACTTGGCGGACAACTCTAAAATTGGGAAAGACCACCATCTTCACGATGTGGTCTATAAATGTTATTATTCTAGCAAGTGATGTTATCCCATATACCGACGCCTTGATTACCGAGGTTGGACACTCGTTTAGGACGCCGTCTATAATGCAAGGAAAGTCGCCGAGACTTACTTCAGAGGTTGAAGTCAAAAGATGGAATTCTTTTTGACAATTCTGAAAAAAAAAAAAAATGAGGAGGAAGCGTCCCTATTGGGAGCACTCGAAATCGTCAAAAGAACCGTACGTTAAATACAGATATACGACAAATTTGATTGGATGAAGTTGAATTACTTTAAGTGTAATGGCCGTAGTGCCTGAAGTAAACATGAATAAAAATGTTTTTGCATTGGGCGTAGTGCCTATAGTGAACATGAGATAAGAATGTTCCTTCTTGTGCTGAATTTGTGGCACAATAATTTATAACATGTTAATTACGATACCTTGCAGAGGTAATCTAACATGGTTCATATTCCTAAAATCAAAATAGATCAAGAACTTAAATGTGAAGTTTGCGTTGAAGCGAAACTTATTCGGTCGAAAGGATTACCGAACTTCTTGGTCTAAATACATAGCGATGTTTGCGACTTAATATATTTTCAAACGCGAGGCGGAAAATAAGTACTTCATTACTTTCGTAGATGATAGTACGAAATATTGCTATGTATACTTGATGAAAGAAAAGATGAAACAATTAAAAAAATTCATGGTTTACAAATAAAAACTTGAGTTTCAACTAAATAATTAATTATTTTCGCAATGAGAAATGCGGCAACAATTATTCTCTGTTTAGAGAATGTTGACTTAAACACGATTTAATCTGTGAAGTCGTTGCACCATAAAACCTCGATTTAGTTGGGTCGCAGTTTCGATCTAACCGGGCAACGTTTTCCAGTTTATTTTTTGGACTGTTTAGTATTAATAACGTTGCCGACGGTCAAGGTTTTGGCTTACTGGGTGAATGGATTGTCATTAGGCATGCATTAGATAAAAATATGAATCCAACCGCAGCATTTCCTTTAAAAAAAATGTTGTTTTGGCACTTGCGGTGCAATAGGTCGGGGCCATTTATTGGTCTGAGGATCATACCGTTTGAGAAACGCAACGGTCTAATGGCCAAATTTGATCTCATATTGGTTTAAGGAAAAAAAAATTGTTGATGTGTTGATGGTCTGAGGATCTACAATGATAAAAGGATGATCCGAGGATCAATGACGATGTGGTTGAAAATTAGTAATAACTTCATACCCAACTCGTGTGTTAACACATTAAATTTTTATGGAAGAAATAAAATAATATGGTTGAGACCATGTTTATTTTAGAGTTATGATTAATATGGGTAGCTATTTTAACTAGCAATTACCTTTTGAATAAGGTAACCCATAAAAAGGAAGATAAACTCTGTTTGAGTTGTGCTTTCAAATGTGGGGGTTGTCTTGCTAAAAGTTATGATTCCTCTACGCAAAAGGCGCATACATGCCCTAAACTGTTGATTGCATTTTCATAGGGTATGCTCAGAACAGTAATGAGTATCAGTTTCTTCTGTTCGAATCGAAAATGTAGGATATACACAAAGATACGTTAATGTAATCAAGAAATGCATATTTCTTTGGAAAATGTATTTTTGGCTAAGTCTAGAGGAGAGACAAGCGTATGAGACTATAGAGGAAAAATAGTCATGACCGAGAACATGGAGGGCATGTTGAGGTCGAGCCCATGATGAGTAAAAGGGCGAGGATTGGAAAATCCTATAGTCCAGTTTTCTGACCTACATGCTTGAAGCCGAACCTTAGACTTACCACGAAGCCGTAAACTCTTCTGAGAGACCTCTATGAAAAGAGGCAATCAATAGTGAAATTGAATCCATCTTGCAGAACCACACTTGGAAGCTGGTGGATCTTCCGCCCGGAGGCAAACTGTTAGGCTACAAGTGGATATTCAAACGTAAAATGAAAGAAGATGGATCAATTGATAATTACAAGCCCGACTTGTTATAAAAGACTATAGACAAAAAGGAAGGATTGGATTATTTTGATACATTTTCTCTGGTATCTAGAATCACATTCATAAGGATGGTGCTTGCGATTGCAGCCTTCCGAGTTCTAGAAGTACATCAAATGGATGTGAAAACAGCTTTCTTAAATGGAGATTTAGAGGAAGAAATCTACATGGAACAACCTGAGGGTTTCTCTGCGCGAGAGCAGGAAAAGAAAGTCTGTAAGCTTGTCAAATCTTTGTATGGTCTAAATCAAGCGCCTAAACAATGACATTATAAATTTGATAGCGTTTTTTATTGGAGAAATGTTTCAAAATAAATAAGTATGACAACGTTTTACGTTGATGACATGCTAATCGTTGGAAATAGCGATGACGTAGTCCGGTCAGCTGGACGTATGTTGAATTTGAGTATTGACATGAATGATATGAGCCTTGATGTTGTGATCTTTGGAATTAAAAGTTGTCGGAAGGACTCATTCTAAGTCAAACTCATTATATTGACAAGATTTTGGATAAATTCAACAAAGATGACAAGAACGTGGTCACTACTCCAATAGATACGAGTATGTATTTTTCAAAGAATAAGGGAGAATGTTTTTCCCAAATTGAGTACGCTCGGATTAATGGAAGTTTCATGTACTTAATGTCATGCACTAGACCAGATATCGCTCACGTTGTAAGTGTATTGAGTCGATATACGAGTAACCCTAGTGTTGTCTATTAGAACGGGGGTAATCAGGGTACTTTGGTATCTGAGACATATTCGTAATCATGGTCTATACAAAGAGATATCCTTATGTGATAGAATGTTATAGTGATGCAAAATGGATATCCAATTAGACACTACCACCTTGAGTATAAGGGGTTACGTATTCACCTTACGAGGTGCAACAGTGTCGTAGAAAATCCTCAAAACAAACAATCATAGCCAGATTGACGATCAAGTCTGATTTATTAAACTGGAGAAATGTGTCGAAGATGCAGAATGGCTATGTCATTTTCTCGAGGATTTTACTAATTGGCCAAAACCTGTGTTAGTGCAAAGATTGATGAGTTTGTTTTGGTTTAATCCAAATTAAATCCAATCTAATGAAATGTTGAAGATTTTCTTTAAGAGACAAGGTTAAAGCAGAAATAAGTGGTGCACCCCCCATTTGGCATGAAAACCTTTTTTAAAGGTTGGGAAATGGGACACTTTGCGAAACTGTTGTCCACAAAAGAATCAATCTAAATTTAGATGTTGGATTAACAAAATTATTCCTGCAGGAAATGATAGTCTGAGGACTTTGTTGGTTTGAGAACATTGATGCAACGTTGCGATGATCAATCTGTATAACACAGTATAACCTGCATAATTGAATGTTTAGACATATACGTCATAATTCCATTAGACAGTTGCTCTCAAATATATTTATTGTGCCCGATATCGTAAAGTTGGCAGATAAATAGCGGATCCGCTACCCGAAAGGGTTAAACAAAGAGTTATTTGGCCAAGCATCGAAGGGAATGGGGCTAAAGCCCGTGTAGGAAACGCTCTTGAGAAGGAAAACCCAACCATGATGAATGGAGATCCCAAGAACTTGGTTCAATGGGACAACCTAATCACAAGAGTGACTGTGATCACTGTGGGGGTCAAACCCTGAGCCCATTCCTATGATGTATACAGTGATGGAGATAAGATTAAGTTTTAGCTTGTGTTGATCTTCAAACATCGATTAATCCGAGCATAGTAATTGCAAATTACTGAATTGAAATCACACTTTATGCAAAGCTTTTAATGATTCGTAAGGAGAACTCAGAGTCGTGATGATGCTCTTGAGACATTGAATCACCTATGCAAGTGAGAAGTGGGGCCGCTTCGAAAGGAATTGTTGAGGGCGCAATTCTTAGAAACGCTTGCAGAACCAGGCGAGTGATCCAGGGCCTAGGGATCACAGGGCGTGAACCTAACCATACTAGGAAGATACGTGTGTGGGTTATGTCGTCATCTACACCAACGGCAGTCGGTTCAAGGACATCGCGTCTACCGACCAGTCAGTAGAGAAGGCATGATCTCACAAGGGATAGGTTCAAAGGGGTTACCCCTACCTATCATTTGCAGGTATTAACCGTTGAACTTAAAATTCGTGTCTATATTTCCAATTTCCATTCATGTGGGGGATTGTTGGAAAAAAAAAAGTGGGCTTTGTTTTATTTAAACTATATTTAAGCTAATTTTTGGGCTATTTTGAATGGTTTTACTTAAGCCCACTCAAGCCCATTTTTTTGTGTGAATGAAAATGGGGAAATTTTGTACCACATCGAGTACTTTAACCATCCTCCTCCCTTCTCCTCTCCTATATAAAGGAGTCTCCCATTCACTTTTTTTATAAAAAGAAGAAAATGAGATCTCTTCTTTTTGGTTGAGTATCCAATATTTTCGGAATCCATATTTTTGGAATCCAAGTTATTTTTCTCCTCCTCTGTTCTTCGTGTTGACGAATTGCAGAGTTCTTCTTAGGTTGATTTCGACTTATGTCGTGTTCAACCTTTCTAGTTGTTTTTAGCCGTTGTCGTCGGCATTTCTGTTCTTTGTTCGAGTTCAGGTATTGGGTTCGGTTCGGTCGAGCGTGTTGCATGCATAACACGATTCGATGACACTGTTGAATCCTGGGAGGTGATCGCCCCTTGTATAAACCCTTTTGCATAACCCGAGGGTGGGGAGGGGCGAAATTGCCTTAAGGAGACTGTGATTAGCACGAGCCTCAGTATATAAAATACGTATTCGTTTTGTGTCGATTTTACGTATAATTTCGGTGTTGCCTATATTTTGCATGTTAACTGGTATAGTTACATGTAAGTAACCGAAATTTGACTAATTGCTTTTTAGTCATTGAATTTTAGAATATTGCATTTTGGTCCTCGGACTTTGTAAATTTGCATATTTACCCTCAATATTTCCAACAGTATATTCCAACTTGTGGGATCGAAACACAAATACTGTTGTGCACTGGTGGATTCTGCCCCTGCATGGCAGTGCAAATGATAGTGTCTTCTGCATGCATGAGGGAAAGAAGGCGTGCGACATTCAATCATCCATCTATATATTCCATGCCCACTTTACCACCAGCTCCCTCAACTCAATATATTTCTCCAATCACATAGTTGTTGATATGTGTTTTCATTTAACCATGTAATATGGTGGGGTGATTAAGCGCATCATTCCTTAACCAGATGTCAAGGATGCTATGGATGCTGCTCTCCTGATGGGGCCTACCTAAGACCACCCGCGGAAAATTAAAAAAAAAAATTATGTGATTTCATGTGTAATTATCAGTAAAATCTACGGACTATATAATTATATAGATATCTAATAATCACATGTGATCGGTTTGATATATATAATTTGGGGATCTAGGGTCAATAAAGGCAATGGTCAAAATTTAGCAATCTCACATTTTTTCAAAGGGTTGGTTGTATATGCTAAAGTTGATGAAAGGTGTAGCATATATAGAGGACCCGTCCAACCATGGTCCCAATTTATCATTGCTATGTATATTATTTTTCAGTGTAGGTAGGCCCCTTGTTTTGTTTTGTTTTGTTGCATTCTATGTAACTAGCTACTTTATTTTTCTTTGATAATTGGCACGTTTCTAGACGAGTCATGATTCACTTGAAATTGAATCGATTATGTATATCGCAGGGGAGTGAGAACAATATGTTAGGCTTAGGCAGCATAATTAACAGCACTACGCTAAAATAGTTGAAGGAATGAAAGTGTAGTAAAAAAAAATAAAATCTGCTTAATAATGAACTTTATGTTCCTAAACTCTGACCTGACTCTTAAATGATATGACTCTCTGACCCTAGTTATATACTACATCAACTTTTTAATTCTATCAATAATAAATAAATGCATTCTCTATATATTGATAATCTAACGTTCATCCAACTTTTTTAGAGATTGTGATTAGTTTAACTGAGAATTATCACAGGCATCTTCTTTTTGTTTGTGTTTATTTAGCTTATTAAACATCCGAAAAATTATTAATAAGTTTCAAGTGAAATTGCTTACAAAACTCAAATTTTTGTAAGAGATTTTTCATCCAGTTTCTATCCAAGTTTTTTATTAGGGGTCATTTTCTTAAAATAATTTTTAATGTTGTATTTGTAAGGGATTTTCAAATATTCATTTATAAATAAGCTTATATGTTTTTCACAAACGACTAGATTTCTTGTAGTGGTCTAGAAGCAGACACTAATCCATGTAGTAACAAGTAAGGGCAATTGCACTCACCTTCTCTCTCAAAATGTAACTATTCTCAGTTTGATCATTTGAAATCTTATATTACGTTCTAATTTTTTATTTTTATTTTTTAACTATTTACCCATAATCTCATTCTTGCCCCTAATGACAAATTGTAACTTCGTGCCTGAATTGACAAATCCTGGCTATATACATGATATAATAATAATAATAATCATGATATAGCAGGTGCCGTGTGACATGGTCTACGAGTAGTTCGATGCACAACAACTCTTGGGTTTTGTTGCGTCCTTGACATCCGTTTCATTGACAAATTATTTCACTAGACCCGAGCCAAACTAAATAAATATCATTAGTACACTACAAGAAAATCGGCCATTTTTGAGGGTCGGTTTTTTTAGGGATTTTCGGAATTCCCTCAAAAATATCATCTTGTAAGGAATTTTGTGAGAGAACGCTTCTAGCAAATAGACCCGCCAGAAAAATTGTGATTTTAAAGGGAAATCCCTTGAAAACGTTTGTGAGGGATTTTTCCTGAAAAATCCATAGCAAACCTTCTGAAAATCAATTCCCTCGAAAAATATATAGGGACTTTTTAAGGGTTTTCGGTAACAAATAACTGAGGGTTTTTCTTAGGAAAAAGGTTTTAAGTGTTTTTTGAGAGAATTTTAAGGGTTTGTTTACCAAGGGTTTTGTGAGAAAATATATACTTAGGAATTTTGTGAGTAATTATTATAGTTTCTGAGGAACATATTCAAGGGTTATTTGAGAGAATTTTAAGGGTTTGTGTACATTATATTGACAGAATTTGTGAGGGATTTGTATATATAAAAACTAATATATAAATATCATTAAAATTATAGGTTTCAGGTTTAGGGTTAAACCCGAAACCCTAAACCATATCAATTAAACCCCAAAAGCTGATATATATATATATATATATATATATATATATATATATATATATATATATATATATATATATATATATATATAAAAACTGATATATATATATATATATATATATATAAAAACTACAGCCATATTGACATTCTTATGGAGATAATATTTTCCAACATCATACTGTGCAAAAGGTTGTATACACCCATATAGCTACAACCAAAAAACTTAATTATAAAGATAGTATTGTCATTCACCAACTTTATACAAAAAAAAGTGGACATAATCTAAACACCATTAAAAAGTCTTAGTACCATCTAAAAAAAACACATTCATGCACAAAAAATCTTCATCACCATCCTCCAAACTTGCACATTGCACCTGCAATACAATCATTGAATCATTTTTGTGTTTTCCACAAATAGCAGAATGTAAGAAAATGCCAGAAAAAACACTTACCACTTTCACATAGCCAAACAAAAAGAACATTGCACCTGCAATGCAACCATTTCTGTCATTTCTATGTGTTTTCCACATATAGAAGAATGTAAGAGAATCTTGCCAGAAAAAAAAAAACACTTACCATTACCACAGCCAAACATAAAGAACATTGCACCTGCAATGCAATCATTCAATCATTTATGTGTGTTCCCTAGTAAGTTAATTATATTAAACAGTTTAATAAAGAATTGTTGTGTACCTAAGCATTAGAACCCTTGCCAACTTGTGGATGGCTGAAAACGTGACCTTGACTTGCCAATTTATCCATCATGGTTTGAAGTATTTCCTGCATTTGAGTAAGTTGTGCTTGCTGAGACGACATCTGAAGTTGTTGGAGTGCAATTTCGTCCTCAAGCTTCTTATAATCCTCATGAGTACGATGACTTGAACTTGATTTCGAATGAGAATTCTTGTGCCACATACTTGACGAAGAACTTCCTGTACCTAATATGGTGTGTGGATTAACCTTGGGCCCAAATCCATAGAGCTTGCCTCTCTTTGGTTGTCCTGCTGCTTTGACCCAAGAATCCTTATCAAAATTAACTTGAGATGCACCTTCAGCTCCATGCTTTTCCATAACATCAGATTCATACTCCTCCTAAAAAGAGAACAAATAGCCAAAACATAGCTTTAAATGGTTGAGTTGTGAAAAGTATAGCATATAAATAATTCTGCAACAACTTACAATAACTCTTTTTGACTTATTATCAATCAGTCCGTTATCACTACCCTTCAAACGGTGGAGTTTCCTAAAAAACTCCCCATGAGGTGGTACTCGGCCTAATTGAGTAGTCTACAAAAATAGATACACTAAGTCATAAAAATATCAATTGAAATACATAATGAAAAGTTTAATAACATTACATACCATTCTTTGCATGTGCTCATCAAAACTGATTGATCCTCCAGCGTGTTTAGTTATCGAACCATCTTTCTCAGTCATTCGATTCTTTCGTGCAGATTCTGATTTTGCTCTCCATTTGGGTGAATCCCATTTAACAACCAATGCATTCCATATATCCTTCTTCATCCATGGAGGGTTATGATCTTTTAGGTCAGCAACATCTGTTTTCTTGATCGCCTTTAAAATTTGAGTCCTTGCACTACTCAACATACTGCTATAGCGTGATGCAGCTGTTCTCTCAAATGCCTCCATAAGGTCATACTGTTCCTCAGCAAGTTTCATTCTCTCCTAAGCCATTCAAATAGAAAACAAATTCAGTAAAATATGGCAGCTTTCGAATAGAGATGAAAATGTAATTAGTGAAACCATATGTACAAACCTCAGTAATAACCAAATCTTAGAGAAGCGAGAATATAACATATTACCATAAACTTAGACCAATAGAATAGACGAACATCTGATGGAACATGCTTCCATTTCTCATAGGGACCCAAAAAATATTCCTTAAGTATACGAGTGATAGCACGAACAGCAGTATGGTGCGAGAAGCTGTAGAAAATAAGAAACATGTTAAATTAAACTGCGAGAAACTTCAAAAAAAAAAAAAAAGAGTATGATCATTACCAACGCGCAGAGGATATAGACAGTATCTCTGCGTAATCAGCTAAATTTATCTCCTGTTCTTCTGATTGCTCATGTTCTTCTGAAACCTCCTGGTCTTCTGGAGCCTCTTGTTCTTCTGAAGCATCCTGGTTTTCATTGTTCACTTCATTTGTTGACTCCTCCGGGTCATTAGAAATACTATGAAAGGTAGCTGTCCTTGAGGTGTTCCATGATGACTCCCCCTCAAGCGATGTACCCGAAGTAGTGCCTCTTCCCCTTCCTGTACCCGAAGTAGTGTCTCTTCCACTTCCTCTAGACCCAGTTTTCGCACGACCTCTAAGCATACTCACTATTAAAAAACAATATGATAATCAGCATCGACAAAGTGACTTCTTGTAGAATTTTGAACAACATTGTGGATAAGCTAGTTCTGCATATATATTTACGACATTGTGAATTTTGCCAATTGCCTTCTCTCCAATGCTAAGCTAGTTCTGCATATATATTTACGACATGTTTGTCTATAAGAATTGAGAATCATGATAAATAAAATTTTACTCATTCTTCTAAGAAGACTTTCTTTCATTCATTCCTTTACTCCCTATTTTATTTAACAAACATACCGTATAGTCAGTCTTATAACCAGGTTAGATTATTAGTTAAGAAATGCAGCAGGCAAGTAAGTGTCCATACAGCTCAGTCCCACCAATGATCATGAACCAAGATGCATTCAGTTCATATAATAATAAAACTCAAACAAACAAACACACACACCTCTTCTTTTGGTGGTCAACTTTCAAGTCAACAATGAACTTGACTTATGCAACTCAACTCTCTGTCTGCCTATCCCCTACAATCAAATAAAAGAAGTCAGACTCCACACTCTGGTATGAATTGTTTGGATAGAAGTAGAATATTATGACAGGAAACTGATAAGAAACAGAATGAGATTCTTTCTTTACAGATATAGATAGATGAATGAGATGTGAAGAAGTAGAAAAGCCTCTTAAATATTCCAAATGTTGCAGAAACAGTTACAATGAGTATACTAAAAAGTGAACAACATTTCCAGCAATATGAACAGATCAAACCAATGCTGAACTGATGTTGTAATCAATATTTCAATTTCAGATAACTCACATAATCACTATGTAAATCATATAAACCACCATACAGCAACGAATTATTGAATTTCCAAATTAAATCACCAACAAATCGGATCAATCAAACAGAAACATAAATAGTCCACAATTAAATACTCGAAAACCTAACATGCATTTGGAGGTTAAACATGCTCGAATCAGAAAAGGATCAATCAAACGGAAATAGTCCACAATTGAATACTAGAAAACCTAACATGCATTAGGAGGTTAAACATGCTCGAGACAGATTCAGATCAATCAAACAATTGAAGGCGTAGAAACGTAGAGACGGCTTAGAAAAACCTAACATGCAGAGAAGGCGAAGAAACGTAGAGACGACCTGTGGAGAGAGTGACCTGAAGAAGAGAAGGCACTTCAGTAGAGAATGATGAAGCTGAGAAGGCGCTGTGGAGAGAGTGTCCTGGAGAAGCTGAGAGGTCGCTGTGGAGAGACACTGATATTTATGAGTGTCAAACTGTGAAATATTAATGAGGCGTGCGCAGTAAATATTAATAAATTCTTCAAAAAAAAAAAAAAAAGTATTTCTCAGTTAGATGGGCCGTCTGAAATATAGCCGTCTGAAACAAAATGAGCCTGGTACCTCCTAAAACTAATATTCATCAATTTACTGTCATAATACCTTATGCCTTCCAGACTGAAGTACTTGTTTTAGTTGCTCCCATCTAACAACAACTCAAGAAATGGATGACCTCCGCTTCTCCTGCCAAAGCAACTATAGCAGAATCATCATCCACTATTAGAGTGACATCATAAGTAGAGCAACTTACCTCGAAATGACTGAGCCAAAATTCATCAAGAGTTGCCTTAAGTCAAAATTCTGCAGAATCTGGAAAAAGAAAAGTAAAAGCAAGATTAAACTAAAGACCATAAAGACTATAATACCTAGCATAAGAACCAACTTTATAGCCTTCTGCTCTTAACATGTTCGACAAAAAGGCAGCTGTTGATCCTTAAAAGGCAACATGTTCGACTAAAGACCAACTTTATACCCCGCAACTCAGAAGTAACAGTTGAGATATACATGTAACATCATTTAATCAGCGTGTTCCTCGAGCATAAATTAGAAAACGGAACTGGAAAACCTTGCTAAAGTAGATATGAGTGGAAAAAGACTTTGCAAAGAAAAAAAAATGTATCTGAAATTAAACCTTGGATTTCAAATTGATAATGCAAAGAAACTGGTTACCTGTCTTCGGGTGCACACAGAATGGGGCCTTAAGCAAACCAAGAATGCCAAATAACAGAACAGAAAAACATTGGGGAGACTTAGGAAGGTTAACTCAGTTTTCAATTGCTAAATAAACGATATTATCTTGATTTCAAAGCTGTCTACTTGACCATAAGAAGCAAATGTGTAAAAAAAACATTGAGCAGCAGTGAAAACTCCAGTGGACTCAACGACGTAGTCAGCACCAGCCTGAGAAAAACAAGCATGAGAAAAACAAGAAACAGTCAACACACACCACCATCAAAAGATCAGTGGGGCATAGCTTAATCAGATGTTTAATTATCAGCATAATACAATACTCAGCATAATACTCAGCATGGACTCAGGTACCTTAATCAGATGTTTAATTATCATCCTCGTCCTCATACTCATCCTCGTCCTCATACTCATCCTCATCCGCATCCTCATCATCATCCCCACCCTCATCCTCATCCCCACCATCATCATCATGTTCACTTCTTTGTTTCAACCCATGAACTTGATCAATATCTAATACATCCATGTGATCTTTATCAACAAGTGTCTCCGGGTTGTCAAGTTCAAGCCTTATATCAATAGTAGCCACAACTGCCGTCACATCTTCTTCTTCTTGATAAAATCCATCATTTATGAGAACGGAATCTTCTTGAGCTACAACTTCCTGAGCTACATCTTCACTCAAAGGAATTTCATATCTACTTCTTGCTCTGGTTTTACACACAACCCACCAGTCTCTTCTCTCTCTCTTTTTTGATGGATAACTCAAATAATAAACTTGTTGAACTTGTTGAGCTAACACAAAAGGAGAGTTTGTTGCCAATCTTGACCGATGATTAATTTCAATAGTCCCATGACGAGGATGAACTTTGATGCCTCTCTCCGTATCATACCAATCACATTTAAAGAGAACAACTTTGCACTCATTGCCCAAGTACTCCAGCTCCCAAATGTCAACTAGCATGCCATAATAATCACACTCTTCTTCATTGTAATGACTTCCCTTCACACAAACACCACTGTTCATTGTGCATTTTCCTTCACCATATTCTTTTGTGTGGAAGTTAAAACCATTAGTGAAATATGCTTTGTAGCATTTCACAAAAATTGATGGACCCAAAGCAATCGTCAAGATGTTTTTATCCACTTTTTCACTTCCGTCCGTCACCTATGAGAAAATAAGACCCATGAAGAAGATCACGAATCAGTGAATACTTTTCCTGCAAACATTTAAACCATGGCTGATTATCAAACACTATAACAGATTTTCAGCAGTTTGAAAAAGGAAAAAACACTTTGCTTGATTTTCAGCAGTTTAAACCATCGCTGATTTTTCAGCAGATATGTTCGTCATTCTAGATCTTGATTCCATAAAATTCAATTTGAAAAAACAATGCCCAATTTCCCTAATTTGGGGACCAACAAACACCCATTCGATCTAATTATGATACCTCCAGATTAACTGAGAACTAAACTTACCCTGATAAGAATTCGTCATAATGAGAAGATTGAACGAATTGAAGGACGATTCGAATTGAAGGACGATTGATCGAGAAGAACGAATTGAACGGAACACTTGTGAGCAACGAATGAACGGGAAGCTTGACCAGGAGCCGTGTTCTTCGCTTTGTTCTCGCAGTTTCAGAAGCCGCGTTCTGTTTTCAAAAGTCGACTCTTTTCTCTCCTCCACCTTTACTCTCCTCCGCCTTTACTCTTTTGTTTTATTTTTTATTAAATATTGTTTTTTAGGGAATATCCCTCACAAAAAAAAATAACTTTTGTGAGGAATCTAAATCCCTCACAAAAGTTCCTCTTAGCTAGGGTTATTATTTACAGATTTATCGTCAAAAAATTATTTACGGAATACCTAATAAAATACCTTAATTATCCCTTAGAAATTTTACGTTACAAATCACTCAGTATTTTATTTAGGAAAATTAAAATTGTAAGGGAATATCCCTTAAAAAAGTTTCCCTAATTAAACCCTTATAAATTCCTTACAAAACAGACTAAATTTTGAGGGAGCAAATCCCTCAGAAAATATCTGTCACAAATGGCCGATTTTCTTGTAGTGGTATATAGATAAATAATTATCATTTAGACCCTAGAAACTAGAAAGTTATATTAATAAACTCATCTTCTTAGACTTTTACTTTGTGTCCTTTTACTCATTGACTTTAATTATTACCAGGAAGTCCACGTACGTATGATTAATTAGTCCCTCGTAATAAGGTTTTGACGTTTTACTATCGGTATACAAAATGACAAAAACATATTGACGACATACATATGTTTGTTTATGTCCATTATATGTTTGTGGATTCTAGTTCTTTATTGAAGTTAGTCTTGTCAAATTTAAAGTTTAAAGAGAGAGAAAACAAGGACTAGGAAACAAAATATCACTATTTGTGCCACGCTAGCTATCGCAGTTCTTATGTTTCGTAATGTTTGGATGTTTCCAATCGGGGAATTGGGTCAGGAAGAAGAGAGATTTTGTCGACGTTTTTTAATGCACATTGGATGACTCAGGATTGAAGGGTAGATGTGCAAAAGTGGTCGCAAATGACATTATCTACTGTTGCACCAGTTTTGTGTATATCCAAGGGCGTGTGTTTTTTTATTGTAATATTTATTAGGATATGAGTGTTGTTGATACACATTCCGAAGATGTGTTCCGAGACATTATGAAATTAGAGACTGTGGCAGTTGTTGTAATATTTGGCAACTTTTGGGGCATATTTAATCACTTTCTCATTCGGAATATCTCGGATTATTACACTCAGAATGACTATCTTTTTCCTTAGGATATATATTTTAATACATATATAAGCTAACAATGCATTTGAATAGCATATAGATATTAGCTAATACTTGTTTATGTATCAAATTATAGATTAGCTAAGTTTCACCAATATAATACTTAATGGCCAAATACTCTTACCTGTGTGGATAATTTGGTTGCCAAGCTCCGGCGACTTCGGCCGGACTTTAGTAATAAGCATCAACTATGATATCTTTGTTGATACTTAGTTAATAAGTACAAGGTTCAAGGTGGATAACTGCCACCCTCACCTGTACGTAGGTCCGCCACCATTTAACACTATAAGGGAATAATAAAATATATTACGGAAGAATGATAATGTACTATTGATGTTATTTAGGATTGAGTAAATGTACGTATGTATATATATATACAAGACTAAATCTATAACAATATAATAAAGAAAACATAATCTAATAATGTACTAAGAATATATTTATTTCTAATATAAATTTATTTGAATATAATAAAATATATTTATCCATAATATATTTTTTATTCCCTAATAGACACATCTTGTGTCCCAAAATAGTTACTAAGTTTCTAAGTCTCTCTACATAGTCGAAAATGGAATAACTTAAACGGACCATATGGCCAACTATTATATAATTAAGCCGTTTAACTATTAGGACTTTAGACTCTTCCTTTCACAAGGAATGGCACTATAATATGTATCCGAATGTGCGCATTAATTAAAATATACTATGAGAAGGTTAGACGAACCATACTAACGGACTGTCTTAATATTCGAGATGGTTAAAACTTAAAACATGTGTATATATATTATATATAGTGTGTAAGGGATGTGGAAAGCGCGCAACCGATGTTTGGTCTTTGTTAAAAGTATGCAATACCTAAAAGTTGACAGAGATTCTATCAAATGTTGACTATATGTATGCATGCATCTCAATTATCTTAATCTTAGTATGTAAAGCATTCAACATCTTCGTTTCTTACCTTTCATGCGGAAAACGAAAAGTAAATATAATGTTTAAGTAGTTAACAAGTTTTTTAGTCCATGATGTTTGACCAATTTTAGGTTTTGGTTTATAATTTTTTTTTTTTTTTTGCCTAGTTTTGATACCATATGTTTGCAGATTTTTCTAGTTTTGGTCCGATCGTTACATTCCGTCCATTTTTTCCGTTAAGTGACATGTGCAAGTCACGTGATCCACTCTAAACTCTCAATTTTGTTCAAATTTGGGGGAATTGACCCATTGAACTAGGTTTAGGGTGTCAATTCCCCCAAATATGACTCATTAAACCTAGTTCAATTCGCCCAAATTGAACTAGGTTTAGGTGTCAATTCCCCCAAATTTGAACCAAATTAAAAGTTTAGGGTGGATCACGTGATATGACTTGCATATGTAACTTAACGGAAAAAATGGACGGAATGTAACGGTCAGACCAAAACTAGAAAAATATGGTACTAAACCTATGCAAAAAGAAAAACTTCATGGATCAAAACTTAAAAGTGATCAAACATTATGGACCAAAAGACTTGTTAACCCAATATATTATTTAAAGCATTACAACGAATATGGATAATAGTTTATCCGATATACATGAAAGAAGTTAAGAATTTTATTCATGGGCACAAACAATCAAACTAAAAAATTTCAGGGGATAAATGTATGATTTTAAAAGGTTAAATCGAGAAAAATTACAAATTTTAAGGTTAAGATTACACATCACTGATGGGCCATGGCGAAGGCCGTTAGGCCCCCTAACGATTGGCAAACGGCGACTAGGCCTGGTGGACCAGGAGCTGGGCTGCTGGAAGGCTAAGGGCTCCGACTGAAGGAGGCCCCGACATTGAATGGCCCCGAGCAAGTATGGCTCCGATAGAGGAGAGCCCCGAAGATATCGGACCTGGACGTAGTCGGTCCCGATGTGGGAGTTGACACCACTCCCCGACACCGAATCCTCAACGATGTAACTTGGGAGTCTCCGATAATGATCGAGACTCGCCAGTAAGAGCACAATCCCGGAAATCTCGCCACGATTACAGTAGTGGTATAATGGGCGAGATATGTGGGATACGAATAACTGTGCAAGATACGTGGCAAGATATACGGCGAGATATGTGGGATAGTGGATCACAATCCAACCGCCCAATCAGGTAACTGGGATAGCCTTTCCTCTATAAAAGGAGGGAAGTTATCCCAGATTAGGGTTACGTTTGATATATACACAAATACTACTTGCTTGCCTGGTTGACTGCCATACTTACGTTAAGCATCGGAGAGGGATTCTGGGCCACTGCCCTCTACTCCCCTTTTGCAGGATTACGCGGAGCCCAGGAGTTCGAGCTTTCCGTCAAGAACGTAACGGAGCTTCGCCCGTGATCCAACATTGGCGCCGTCTGTGGGAATCGCAACAAAAAGCCAAAAAGTAAGTTTTGCTTCCCTCTGATTTCATTCCATGGCTGGCAACAGATCGCAACGCTCAGGCAAGCAAGTGCCGGCCACCAGCAATCCCCCTGAGGAGGCTGCCCAGCATCAGGATCTGAGAGATGAAGGTGACAGCACTCGCCGGAACGAAGCACCTTCCCAGAACCCGGAGCTGGCCAGGGTAGTGGCAGAGGCCATGCCCCTATTCATGGAGGCCATGGAGGCCCTCCTAGACCGAAGAGAAGCTGCTAGAAGGCAGGCCGATCTCCCGCCGCTCCCTCCGCGGCGAGATGCCCCCAGAAGGCAGGTGGACGACAACCTGCCGCCACCCCCTCCGTTGAGGGAACAACCCATTCCCCCTCATCCAGCACCGGCGGAGAATTTTGTGGTCGATGGACCAGGGCCAGTACAACAAAGGACTATTCCCTTGAATGGTCCCCTCACTGCCGACCAGGTAGTAAAGATCGTGGGTATCTGCATGGGAGATCAGAAGCCCATGATGTCGGAATTGGGGAGTCAGGAGACCCATCCTTTCGTTCCCAGGTTGATCCATACCTTGGCCCCTCCAGGCTTGGGTATCCCGAAGATAGACGAGTACGACGGGGTCGCGGACCCGGTTCGCCATGTGCAGAAGCACCTGACAGCGTGCATGGGCAGGACCCCTGATGAGGATGTTATCTGTGCGTTGTTCCCGAGCACCTTGGGAGAGAAGGCGATGACGTGGTTCTACAGTCTGCCCACTGGATGTATAACCTGTTGGAAGGATATGCATCAGCGGTTCATCGCCCAGTACCAAGGACGTCGACGACTGCTGAAGAGTGTTCGGACCCTGCATGAGGTGGTCCAGAGGCCTGACGAATCGCTGGCCCAATACTACCAGCGTTACACTGCTGGTATGACCGAGCTAGATGAGGAGATATCGGAGGGCGAGGCCATCCGCACCTTCATAAAGAACCTCAATCCCCCCTACGGCTCCGACTTACTTCACAGTGTCGCGGCCAAAAAAGTCTGGAACATGGAGGCGCTCCAGGCGAGAGTAAAACAGCAAATCGACGTCCAGGAGTCGAAGATTGCTGCCGGAGAATTGGCCCCTCCTAAGGGGCACGAACGAAAGCAGTTGTTCAAACCATTGGACAACCGACACCGGAAGGATAGCTCCGAGGGTAATCGGAGTCGTGGACGCTCCGATCGGAGGGAGGATAGACGTCCGACCAAGAGGGACAGCCAGAGGGAGGAGTTCACCCCCCTCAACAGGCCTTTGAAAGAGGTCTTGGCGGTAATGGAGAAGCAAGGCCTCGCTCGTTTCCCCAAGAAGAAGGATGGAGAAAAGTTGGGCTCCCGCACCGACTGTTACTGCCGATTCCATCGGGCCACCGGTCACGACACTGACCAATGTCGGGAGCTGAAGAAGGAAATAGAGAAGCTTATCCAGAGGGGTAAGCTGAAGGAGTTCGTGGGAGACTCGCGCTGCAAGCCCCGTTCACGATCTCGGTCAAGGTCCAAATCTCGATCGAGGTCCCCCAGGAAAAGGAGGTCCGACGCAGAGCCTTCGGAGGGCCCATCCGGGTCCCGACAGAAGAGGATTATTAATGTGATCCATGGAGGGTTCGCTGCAGGAGGAGACACAACGTCTTCTCGGGAGCGTTATGCCAACCAAGTGCCAGTCGGAGTTGTGTTGGGAAAAAGGTCACGGTCGTGGACCCCGAAGGAGGAGATGGAGATCACCTTCTCGGCGAAGGATCTGGAGGGAGTAGAGACCCCCCACGAGGATGCCCTAGTAGTAACACTGGATGTAGGAGGATTCGAAATGAAGAGGATCCTCATCGATGGAGGGAGCTCCTCTGACATCCTCTTCTCCGACGCCCTGGAGCAGATGGGGAAAAAGAAGAAAGACTTACGAGAGGTTAACTTCCCGATGGTAGGATTTTGCGGCACAACCTCTTATCCATTGGGGGTCATTACGTTGCCCGTGTGGTTCGGCAGTGGCTGGAAGATGGAGAAGAGAGATGTGGAGTTCGTGGTGGTCGAATCCACAGGGACGTACAATGCGATCATGGGAAGAACCACTATCAACCCGCTGATGGCAGTAGCCTCAACTGTCCATCAAAAACTGAAGTTCCCGACTGAGAATGGGGTCGGCGAAGTGAAAGGCGACCAGGTGGCGTCGAGACGATGCTATGTCAACGCCACGAGAAGATCAAGGAAGGAGGCTATGTCGGTCCTCCAAACAGACACTGATCCTCGAGAGGAGTTTGGGCGTCCCGCCCCCATGGAGGACCTAAAAGAAGTCGAGATAGATGGACCCGAGAGGAGGGTAAAGATCGGATCCGCCCTATCCGAGGATCAAGCCGAGGAGTTAATCGCCCTATTGAAGAAATGCCATGTTTGACAAATAAGTCGTCCGCAGAGGCGCGAAGATGTAATTAAGTCGCCCTGAGTGGTGCATGCTATGTTAAAGACATCAATCAATAAAGAGGTTACTTCTGATCAAAGTGTTCCTGAGTTGTTCTCGATACATTAAAAAGCGTCATTGGACGTCCGAAAATCCTTAAGTTTTAAGGTTCGATTAAAAAGCGTCATTGGACGTCCGAAAATCCTTAAGTTTTTAAGGTCCGATTAAAAAGCGTCATTGGACGTCCGAAAACCCTTAAGTTTTAAGGTCCGATTAAAAAGCGTCGTTGGACGTCCGAAAATCCTTAAGTTTTTAAGGTTCGATTAAAAAGCGTCATTGGACGTCCGAAAATCCTTAAGTTTTTAAGGTCCGATTAAAAAGCGTCATTGGACGTCCGAAAACCCTTAAGTTTTTAAGGTTCGATTAAAAAGCGTCGTTGGACGTCCGAAAGCCTTAAGATTCTCAGGACCCGATAAAAGCGCTACGAAGAACATAATCGAAAAAGATAGTAATAAAAGGCTCGAAAGCCTAAGAGGTTCGATACAAGGGAGATAAATGAGGAAGGAGTACGAGGACTTAAGATTTAACAAATTAAACTCGGTCCTCGGGCGCTGAATCTTCAGAAGGCTTTGGAGGGGCAGGCTCGGAGGGATCGGTAGGAGGCTCGTCGGCGTCTTCGGAGGAGCTCTCCGACGGGAGGCTGAGGTACGTCTCTGCGGCTAGGCCGAGAGTCTTGGACTTCCTCAAGTCGATGGAGTCCCCGTAGGTTTCATTAAGCTCTTCGACAATATCAAGGATGGCATTCTGCAAATCCTCCTGACAATGTCTTGCCGCGTCTGCTTTGAAGTCCTCCGAGCTCCGATATTCTTCGAGGGCCTGGACCTTCGCGTTTGTTATTTGGACGGGATAATCCGCCCTCGCCTCCTCTAGCTCCGCGATGGCCCTCTGCTTCTCAAGCTCCAGCCGCGCAGCAGTTTCTTGCAACGCTGCCTTATCAAAGGCAGCCTGGCTCCGATCCGCCAGGGCAGCCTGTTGCTCCCGCCTAAGCGAACTCTCGAGACTTAGAATTTGCCTGTGCTGGGATTGAGCCTCTTGGGCAAGCTTGGCCCTGACTTCCTCGGCTCGCTGCCTTTCCTCCTCAGCCTGTTGCCTAACCTCTTCGACCCGTTCTTCGGCTCGCTTTTTACCCTCCTCCGCTCGAAGCCTTGACGCCTCGGAGGCAGCTAAGTCCTCCTGGAGCTTGGTCAAGCTCTCGAGGTTGGAGTTGGCCCGTTCTCGCTCCAAAGCCTCCCGAAGAGACAAGATGTAGCCAAAACAGCGATCCTGGTCCGCCATTTCCTGAGGGCAAGGTATAGCTTAATATTTAAAAAGTCGGAGTACTCCCAGGTGAATAAAAACAAAGTGTACTTACCTCTATCCGACGGACGGCCATCGCCCGGATATCCGCCTCGATGTCCTCCCCTTCCAGAGAAAGAGGGCGCCTCAGTGAGGGCGGGACCGAGCCCGACACCAAGTGCAAGGCCAGGTTCCTCTCCTGACACCCCCGATATAAAGGAATCCCCCGAAGGGACTCCACCGGTCTCCAAGGCTCGGCGCCCTGGTCCGAATAAAAGGCTTGGTAGTAGTCTCCATCCAAGGGGAATGGAGGTACTACCAGGCGAGCCCCTCCATCTCCTTCACTTACTTGGGCTTCGGGGGTCCCACCTCTAACTGGCGAAGATGGCGGAGCGGATGACGATGGTGGCGTGACGGGAAGTGGAGACGTCTTCCTACCAGGTGACTTCGAAGGAGTCGACCTCGATTTTCCTCGGAGGGTCAGGCCTTCCTCCTCAGCACGATCATCGGAGGGGGAGTCCTCCAAGCTGGTCACCCGACCAAATTCACCACGGGCCTCCGTTGGGGCATCTTCCATCACCGGCTCCACTGCAGGCGCGGAGTCCGAGGCAGGTGCAGCAGGGGCGACGTCCGCGGGACCTGCAGCGGGGCGAATAAGTCGAGGAATTAATTTGATATCGGTGTGCCAAATTAAACAACGCTCCATATATTTCTCTTTGCCGAAAAAGTCGTAACAACCCGCTTCGAGGACGTGTGGAGTTTCCCCTCGAAGGATATTTTTGACATCCCTGACCCGTCCTTTCATGTCGGAGGCTTGAAGGTCTTGAGGTACCAACTCCCTATACCTTTTTATAGCACGAAAAACTTCCTTACCTTCCTTTTTGGAGCGGACGTTGAAGGCGGTTTTGACCACATCCACATTAGTCCGCCCCTCGGAGGTGGGGGCAGACCCGGGGGCCTCGGATGTCTTCGCCTTCTTCCGAGAGGGTCCCGATTGGGCAGAAGCCTTCCGATGGGAGGGCTTCTTCTTGCGCTTCAGTGAGTGGGAGGCATCGGTATCCTCCTGAAACAGACGGATGGTCAGCGATGTTCGAGGGGCTGTAAACAATGGAAACAAGAAATAATTAGAAGATTACCCAGAGAATTACATTGGAAACACCATCATGAACTTTTCCCCCAGCCTTGGGATCAATCAGCATAATCCCAATTTCAATCCGCTGCTGATCAGTGACAGAAGTGGCCTCGAAGGGCTGGTAACCCTCCTCCCAACGACGGGCCTGGATAAGCATCAGGGCCCTCTTGGTCTGCTCCGACCATGAACGGAAAGGCACGGGGGGATCAGCTTCCACGGTGGTCCTCGGCCACTCAATGGGACCAGGCTGGATGAAGAAGTATTGCTCCTTCCAGTTAGCATTATCGTTCCCCTTATCGGAGATGACGGCCCGTTCCTTGCAAATCTTCCAGGACACCTTCCTGTCCCAGCCCATCTCCTTATACTGCTCATCAGTCCCTTCGGGTTGGCGGGGGGAAAAGGAGCAGATTCCGTCCTTGTTGCAGGTCATCTTGTAGAGAACCCGCCAGAGCTCCAGGGAATAGCTCCAGTCCTCCTTATTGATATCACACCACACTTGGAAGGCAATCCATGTACGGATTGCGTGTGGAGAGAAGGTCGTGGGGTACGTCTTATAGTGGTTGCACAGCTCCACCCAACTCGGACAGAAAGGAAGTCGAATTCCCGCATGAATCTGCCCTGGGGAGATGAACACCTCGTCCCCTTTGGGGAGCGTAATCCGGGCCTCGCAAGAATTGAATTGCTCATAGGGATAGCGGGCTCCAAAGGAGGATTCAAAGATGCCGCACTCTATACAGGCCCTATCGTAGCTAATAGGTGCAAGCGTGTTCTTGAGATACTTGAAGACGAAAGGTTGGCCAACAGTAGCAGATCCCTCGGCTGAAAATCGTCGAGGGAAGGAAGGAGGGGAAAATTGAAGCCTAAGAAAACCAAAGATGAAAGGGAAAAGAGTAATGAGGTAAAGAACCTTACCAGACATGGTGGTTGAAGTAATCGTGATCGGAAATCTGGAAGCTGGAAACGCCGGTGAAACCTTGAAGTGATCGTGATCGGAAAATTTGGAAGCTGGAAACGCCGGTGAAACCTTGGAGTGATCGTGATCGGAAAATCTGGATGCTGAAAACGCCGATGAAACCTTGGAGTGAGAAGAATTAGGGTTCTTGAGATCGCAGAGAAGAAGAAGTAAGGGAAAAGTAAAACAAGGTCTGGATTTAGGGTTTTATAAGAGAAGGAAAAGGAAACTGAAGAGGTGGGCAATCTGAGCCACAGAATTCAAAACGATTCGATCATGAGCGTCCAAGGGGGAAACGTGCCAATTCGACGAAGGCGAAACGGTTTCAATTTGAACCGTCAGGACGCATGGGACAGATAAGACAAGAGTAATGACGTACCGGGTGGTTGAAAAGCGCTTTTTCAGAAAGCAGGCATGCGAAACCCGAAACGTTCCTTCACCTCCTGTCAGCATTTAATGCTGGTCTGATCAAGAAAACCCCTCGAATTCAAGCAGGATCCCAAAGGATCTTGAAGAGATCCAAGGCAAAGGCCTCCGACAGAAGTAGGGCAATGGCCTCCAGCGTTTCAGATAAAGACCCCCGACTGGGATGTGGAAGGGTCCGATACTGAAAGACGCGACGTACTATAAGTCCCTCACGTCTTGGGGGGCAAATGATGGGCCATGGCGAAGGCCGTTAGGCCCCCTAACGATTGGCAAACGGCGACTAGGCCTGGTGGACCAGGAGCTGGGCTGCTGGAAGGCTAAGGGCTCCGACTGAAGGAGGCCCCGACATTGAATGGCCCCGAGCAAGTATGGCTCCGATAGAGGAGAGCCCCGAAGATATCGGACCTGGACGTAGTCGGTCCCGATGTGGGAGTTGACACCACTCCCCGACACCAAATCCTCAACGATGTAACTTGGGAGTCTCCGATAATGATCGAGACTCGCCAGTAAGAGCACAATCCCGGAAATCTCGCCACGATTACAGTAGTGGTATAATGGGCGAGATATGTGGGATACGAATAACTGTGCAAGATACGTGGCAAGATATACGGCGAGATATGTGGGATAGTGGATCACAATCCAACCGCCCAATCAGGTAACTGGGATAGCCTTTCCTCTATAAAAGGAGGGAAGTTATCCCAGATTAGGGTTACGTTTGATATATACACAAATACTACTTGCTTGCCTGGTTGACTGCCATACTTACGTTAAGCATCGGAGAGGGATTCTGGGCCACTGCCCTCTACTCCCCTTTTGCAGGATTACGCGGAGCCCAGGAGTTCGAGCTTTCCGTCAAGAACGTAACGGAGCTTCGCCCGTGATCCAACAATCACCAAAAGTTGAAACAGTGCAATTATCCCATCAACTTTTTACGATGTGCAATTTTTCCTCAGAAAATTGTAATTATTGTCAAATTAGCCCTTTAAATTCTTACATTTGCCTCCTAAAATTATTTTATACTAGGTGCATTTTCCGCGCATCGCGCGGGGTGATTTACCAAATATGTATAATTAACAAACTAATATTTGATGAAATTTATATTGACTATTTGTAATATGTTGAAACACTATTTTTAATTAAAATATCAGTCTAAAATTTGTAACAGTAAACGAAAGACTGAAAATTTTGAACCATAAAATATATCATTGCACAAATTCACGAATAAATTTTAGATGCATGTACCGCATGCTATCTTTGGTCGCCGGATCCGTGTCAAGCGTCTGTTCTTCAACAGATATGGCTTTGATGACCACCGGCGATATCTCGCCGGAGATAGAGATGGCTCTGCCACTGAGAGTATCAGCCGCCTGGTATCTTCGTTCGTCGGCTCCACGTTAAGCGTCTATTAATAATCCGCAAAATTTAATTTCGATTAATTACATACACATTGAATCTTGAACAGTCAGAAATTTTAATTGCGATTAATCGCATACATTGAATCTTGAACGGTTCGAAATCATGGAATTTTAATTGCGATTAATTGCATACATTGAATCTTGATCGGTCCGAAATTTTAATTGTGATTAATTGTATACATTGAATCTTGAACGGTTCGAAATCAGCGAAAATTTAATTGCGATTAATTGTAACTTAAAAACCATCAACTCCCTAGTGCAATCAATGCTATGGAGTTAATAAGTATAAAACTCTTAGCTCAATTGTCAAAAATACATCAGTTAACGTAAAAAACAAAATATTCAGCTCCACATTCACTATATTATTATCTTTTATTCAGAATTTATAATATATATATATTAGTTATTTCTTATTAACTTTCCCTGATTAAAAATTCTGGATTCTTAGATGTGTATAATTAATTATAGTAGACAACCAACTATTTTCGAAAAATATATATTCATGCATGCAAGCACCGATCCATTTATGAGGGGCAATTTATTTTCTCAACTTTTTGTTTATTGTATAATTTTAGGCTAAAATATGCAATTAATTTAGAATTACTCTTTTAAAGTGCTTCATTTATCCTTGTAAATAGTAAATTGTTTAATTATCTGTCCATACTCTTATTTATATACTTACCCATGTGGTAAATGCAGAGCTGAACCTAAGAAAACAGAAAGAGGCTTAAATTCCACTCCCAAAAAGACAGTCAATGTGAAGGTTGATGACACACTACACACACTATACTAGTCTAGTGCAAAAGCCAAAGCAAAGAAGAATAAAGAGTGAAGTTCACAAGTCTTTCTTTCTTCAGCCTTTATCTCTTCTCTTCTACTTCTTGATGTTTTAGACATCTCTAAACTGCAAACCAATCAATAACCCATTCATGGAGTTCGACCTCGAGAACCCCTTCCCGGAAACAACACAATCTCCATTCACCGTTGAGTCGGATCACTTTCTGTTGTCTCCACGATACATCAAGTCTTTGAAGCTAGGAGACTCTAACTTCATCATTCGACAAGAAACCATTTCGTTGATCTCACAGGTCTGTAAAATGTGATACAATGAAAATATTCTTTTTTTTGCTTAGATTATATATATATTTAATGATCTCATTTGGTCTCATTGATTTTATAGTTATGTCACGACTCGGAACCGACATTGTCGTACCTTGCTGTGAACTACTTGGACCGGTTCCTGTCGAGCCAAGCTCAGCCACATACACCAAAGCCATGGATTTACAGACTTCTCGCTATGTCTTGCTTTTCATTAGCCTCAAAGATGCAGAAAAAAGAATTCTCTCTATTGACTTGTCGGGTAATAAAGGATGATAGGTTTATTACGTGAAACATTTTATTTATATATTGGGTCTTGAATTGGTGTTGCGTAAATCTAAACATGTGCTTTAATTTATCAGGTATTGATCACTTGACTAACTATTCTAAAATATTGACATGAAACATTTTTAAAAATTCATCACGTGGAACTTTTAATAAGATCGACCACTTAACCAAATGTCATAAAACCTAAAATTAAAACATTTTTAAATGTCCATCATGTGATTTTTTTTAATTAAAACTTGGGATTTCAATTGGCATTGTGAAGATTCAAATATATCCACTTTAATATTATATTTAATAAAAACATCATAATTTTTTAAGGTAATAAGTAAATGCGATTTAAAAGAAGAATCTTTAACATGGGTTTTGAGTTTCTTTAAATGAATCTGCTTGCAGAACGGATTAGGGTTCGTCTACGACGCAGAGACAGTGCAGAGGATGGAAATGCTAATTCTTGGAGCTCTACAATGGCGGATGCGATCCATCACTCCTTTCTCTTTCCTTCATTTCTTCATTTATCTATTCAAGCTCGAGGACCCGCCGTCGAGGATGGCCCTCATAGCTCAGGCACGTGACATCATCGTCAAATCTCAAAATGGTAAGAAACGACAAAGACATACACAAGCCGATCGACAAAGGTGTTTTTTTTTATTAGTCTTCTGCTTTTGAAATTTCTTGCATGTGAGTGGTTCTTATTAAACAAAGATTCCGCATTTTGCAGATATCAAGGTTTTGGAGTTCAAGTCGTCGGTGATTGCAGCTGCGGCGGTTCTCTCCGCTGTGCACGACCTGTTTCCGGTCCAGTTCTTCAGCTTCCGCAGAGACATATGTGGCTGTTCATACGTAAATAAGGTTAAACCCCTGATATATTATATGGTGAAGTATAAAAACCAAAATACGATATTAATGTATAAAGTAAGAAGATATTAAAATATATAAATATTAAACATGCATATTTCACCTATATATATATATATATATATATATATATATATATATATATATATATATATTAAACACATTTTAGGATTTGAAACAGTTAGTCAAATGACATGTATAAATTACCTCCAAATAAGTTTATAGCTAGCCGAATTGCTCAACATAATTAATATTACTTACACGCGCTTTAGCAATATTAAGAACCATGCATATAATTTTACTTTTACTGAGCTCGTACGTATAATTAAGCATGGGATTTCATAAATAAATCAAACGTACGTGAGGTGTACTAGAAGAACACGCCCAAAGGCAAAGTTACCTAACGTGGAACACGCTCATAATTAATAATTAAAAAAAGAACATTACAACATTTGTGTGGTCCACAATTTCTGCTAAAGAAGAACACAATTTTGTGTAATGATTAGTCAACATTAATGTCTAAGGTTACTTAACTTATTATAAGTCCTAACATATTGGTCCAAAGGTTCAACTAGAAGAAGATTTCTATACACTATTGTTTTAGTCGATCCCATATAGGTTCTTCTTGATATCGTGCAGAATGATATTATACGCTGCTCAAATGCAATTCTAAAGGTTTCAATGGAGGCATATGAGTCTGCGGTCGAAGAAATCTCGAGCTCGGATTCGCCCGTTAACGTGCTTGACATCTGCACCGAGGACAGCATCGATTCAGAGAGGCTTTCGAAGAAAAGACGAATAATGAACGAGCTAGTGTCCTCCTTGACAACCACATAGTGCCTGCAGATTCACAACTAATTAGTATATATGTATTTATTAATCATTGTTAAGTTAAATCATTTACTTCTTGGATGCAAAAATGAGAGGAATGTGGAAAATGAAATCTCCAACCCGAGAGAAGGCATAAATTGAAATGATAAGAGCTTCCAATGTTTTTCTAACTTCAAACTTCGAAGTCAAACCAAATTGAAGCAAACCCTTCTAACTAGTAGACTTTTACTGTTGTGATGATTTAGCAGATTTTGAAATGGATTTTAGCATACAAACTCTTACATTATGAGTTTTTATAATTCACAAAAAACTATAAATAACAATCAACCTTATATTTTTTGTTACATGTTTAGACAATATATTTTTATCCAACTGATTCATGGATTTAACGGGAAATCAATGGAACCCAACTTTCCTCTAGAAAACAGAGCAGTAATGAAGTAAAATTGAATCCTACAATGTATCTGAAAGAAGCTTGGTTAATTATCAAATTTCTTGCTTGTTTGGGTAATTGGAAAAAAAATTAGTTGAAGTGAACAAATGGTTAGCTAGCTTGTATATTTTTAAAACTCTGTCAAATATTCCGTCTAATCTGAATGGAATTGGTCACTTGAAGAAAAACAGAGAATTTAAATTACAGTAAAATAATTGCCCTCGTTCACATAATTATTAATAAAAACATCTAGTACAAAATTCTATCCATATCGTAACATAATAAGACATCTCTAAGAATCGTCATTTATGTATAAAAAAGTAACAAATTCCGTTCAAATTATATGAAATATCTGGTCGAGTTAGCAATTTATCTATAAAAGAAAAACCTAAACTATCAAATTATTATTAAAAAATAATTAGCAATTTGTCCAAACATCAATTAGTAATTTGATAAGAATTAAGAAGCTTTAATCATACATAAATCCATGAGTTCCGGCCCAAACAAATATAAATCACGAGTTTATGACCCGACCGTATCTCCAGCAATATGAGCCTCTTAAGTGCTTCTTTCCCATTTCCTCCCATATATAGCTGTTCAACAACTCTTAAAGCCCACGGAACTTCACTTAGGGGGTGTGTCCGCTGAGATTAGGGCTTTTATCACTAACCGGGCGGAAATCAACAAACGCCTATCTTAGCTATATAAGATGGTGGTGTGATCGCTGAGCAACTGAGACAAGAATACACAAAGACAAGATAGAATAAATCGTGTGGTGGATACTATTGTGAAGGCGCATCGTAGGGTTAGGGTTGGTTCCTTAAATAGGAGTCACCCCCTGTTAGCGCAAGTACTAGAGAACAAGCGACACTGATTCGACGGACTCGCGGTGTTACTAAATCAAACCCCTAATTTGTATTTTTTGACGATATTGATGACGTGTTTGACATGTCTGATGAACCAGCCGACACAGCTGCTCAAGATATACACCGGATTTAGTACTCTGGATAGTTTATACATCCTAGTGATAATCAAAATTCATAAATTTTACTATTTTAGTATTAGACTAGATTAAATTGCAGTTGAATGTAAATGCAGACTAATTTAATGCGCTGAATTATGCACATCAAGATATGTATAACAGTATAGATCTAATTAAGTTTATCTCTTTAAAATCAATTCAACTATATATATTGTAGCCTTGCCCTTTATTATTTAGATTAGATGTGTGTGAAACTTGAAAACTTTAACTGTTTCATGAGATTTTAATCAATATATAATTATGTTAGATTATGTTGGAAAATAATATTTTAAGTGTCATATCTAACAATGAATATACTAAGATTTGTTTTAGCCGAATAAATTAAGCTTTTAGAAAGAAAAAATTTCATGAGTAATACCTTTTATAAGCAACGTTGGTAAAGTTGTACACCTGTTGAGCTACCTAATTAATGAATGATTGCATGTGTGGGATGGGAACAAATAAATTCATTAATTAAAAATAATAACTTTACTATGGGTAGTTTAGTGATTTTTCCCACAATGAAGCAGTGTTGAACGAGTCTCTTGATTAGACACACATATATAGTTTGGAACCAAATAAAAGGAAAGCGCAGTGGTGCCACTTTACACATGTTTTCCATTTAAAAACCACATTTAAAATGCTCCACACCTTTGCTTTGCAGCAGCCAATTAAAACAATTCCAAATGCTTCTGCCTTTACGTCATTGTCTTTCTTCTTCCTAGTAGCTAGGATGGCTAAGATCCACCGACAGATTCTAAATGATCAATATCTAATATTTAACACTTGGAGATAATTATCCTTCATTCTTGATTAGATTTAGTAGGAATTCGTATTGCTTATATTGTTGGCAAAAAATATTATTTAGATGTTATTTCTTATTTGGCAAAACAAAAAAACATATTTAGATATTTAAGATCATTATAATTATACTTATGCTATATTCTTATATAACTATAATAAAATTAAGAGTTTCGAATTATACATAAAAAGAGGTGTAATATGATGCACTTTTAATGTTGAGAATAAAAATGATGTATATATATATGTTTTTTTTTTTTATCAAAATATATATATATATATGGTTGGATTAGATGTAGAATAGAACATTGAAGGGTTGATTTAGTAAAAATTTATTGATGTGGATATATTGAAGTTTGTCAAGTTGGGCTGCTCAAATGGGTTGGACTATTGTTTTACATTGATTGGATTTGTATTGTGTAATATTGGATTGGGTCTTGTTTTGTTTGTATTGGGCTCAGTTACTTTGGGCCTGGTCTGTGATTGTTTGTTGTATTGATATTTTGTATATATGGGATTGTCTTTAAGGAGGAGAGGCACCGAATGAAGGAACTGCCTTGATGATTCCTTGAGTGCCTTTTCTAATTCTCTCCTAGGGTTTCATTCTGAACCCTTCCTCTTCCTCTCATCTCCAAATCTCTTTATGGTATCAGAGCAAGAAACAGTTTCTCGTTTCATGTATTCTTGTTGAGATCCTTGCTTCCGCATATGCTTCGTTCGATCCTGCATATTTCACTGATTCATCGTTCTGTTGCAACGATTCGTCACCTGCGATCTTTGTGACGGTTGATTCCCTTTCTCGATGGAGACCAAATCTGATGATGAGCTTCGCGACGATCTACCTCCTCCCTTGACGACTGTCGATGAATTAGCAAATACCACGACTGGTAAGAAGAAGATGATCGGAGGCGATGATTACCCTGACATTCATCCGCATCATTTATCTTCACCCTACGGATCATCCTGGTATGCACTTGGTTTCTGTCACTCTATCTAGTATTGATGACTACCCTAGATGGAGCCGTGCTATGTTCATATCATTACATGGGAAGAATAAACTAGGGTTTGTGACTGGAAACTGTGCTCGCGACAATTTTGATTCATCTTTGCATGATCTGTGGGATAGATGCAACTCTGTGGTGTTTGGATGGATATTGAATTCTGTTTCTAGAGATCTTGGTGATAGCATTATGTACTGTGAAAACGCTAGCCTTGCCTGGAATGATTTAAAAGAAAGCTTCGATAAGAAGAATGGTTCAAAAACCTATCAGCTCCATCGTGAGATTGTTCTGACCAGACAGGGACTAGATGATTTGACTAGCTTCTACACCAAACTGAAACACCTCTGGGCAGAGTATGATGCTTCTTGTAATCTGCCATTTATTAAAGGAGATGAGTTCAAGAAACACCTTGAACATAAAGATAATCAGCGCCTTTTTCAATTTCTTATGGGATTGAATGATACCTACTCTGCTGTAAGAAGTCAATTGCTATTATGGAACCCCTTACCTTCAGTGACTCAGGCCTATAGCATGCTTATTCAAGAAGAAAATCATAGGGTGGTTACCTCTGATATGTCTGTTGGTGGAGGTTCTGTCTTGGCTAATATCACTGTCAATCCAGAAAAGTTCAAGAAGAACACCACTTCAGTAGCTAATGTTGAATGTGACTACTGCCACAAAAGGGGACATCCTACTGAAAGATGCTATGCAAAAGGCTGTGAATTCTGTAAAAAGAAAGGTCACTGCAAGGAAAACTGTTTTAAGCTTAGGGACCTGAAAGCAAAGACTAATGGTGGGAAATCCAGTGCTACCTCTGCAATGACTGGAAGCATGGATGACTGCCATTCTGAGGGTAATGATGGTTCACGAGCTGGAGGCAATCAAGATGGTCTCATTACATTCACACAGGAGCAATTTGATAGGCTTGTTCAGAACATCTCTAAAACAGGAAGCAACATTGCCTCTGTTGCTTCCACTGATGCAAGTTCACAAGCCAAAACAGCTGTTGGTATACCTCGAACCAATCCTTTTACTGATTTCTCAAATAGTTGGATAATTGATACTGGAGCCACGAATCATATGACCAACAGGTCAGATTGGATTTCAAATATTAAAACTGATCTTGGCTCTAGAGTTCAATTACCCAATGGAAACTATTCTAGAGTTATTGGCATTGGGGATTACCATATTGATAAACATATGAGATTGCAGAACGTTCTATTTTTACCAGATTTTAAATACAATTTATTGTCTGTCTCCAAGTTGACCACTGATTTAAACTGTTCTGCATTATTCTATCCCAAATTTGTTATCCTGCAGGACCTCTCAAGTGGGATGGTCTTGGGGAGTGGTTTTGAAGATTCAGGCCTTTATTTCCTTAAAACCTTTTATTCGGTTAATCATGCTGCTTTTGTTTCTATTAGCAATAAAGAGATGTTGTGGCACCGTAGACTAGGCCACGCATCTTCAAAATGTTTACAACACATTTCTTCTCTGGACTCTATTGGAAATAAAGAAATGAATTTTTATAACTGTGATATTTGCCCCAAAGCCAAGATTACTAGACCTCCCTTTCCCATCTCCAATTCAAAGGCAAACTCCTTATTTGATCTTATTCATGCAGATGTCTGGGGTCCTTACCACCAATCCACTTATAACAATAAAAGATTCTTTTTAACTCTGTTGGATGATCATTCTCGTATTACATGGGTGTTTTTGATGCAATTTAAATCTGATGTATGTGTCATCTTAAAAGAGTTTGTTGCAATGATTCAAACCCAATATGGAAAATGCATTAAAAATTTTAGAACAGATAATGGGGGTGAATTTTTTAATGAGCAACTTACTTCCTTTTTTAAATTACATGGCATCATACATCAGAGTTCTTGCTCATACACACCTCAACAAAATGGAAGGGTGGAAAGGAAACATAGACATCTACTTGAGGTTGCAAGAGCCTTAAAATTACAATCTTTCCTTCCCAATTCTTTTTGGGGGGATTGCATATTAACTGCTTGCTATCTCATTAATTTGATGCTTTCTGAGCTGCTAGATGGAAAATGTCCCTTTGAAATTTTAAAAGGAAACCCTGTTGATGTCAGTCATCTCAGGATTTTTGGGTGTTTGGCATATGCAAAAGATTTAGCTGTGGTAGATAAGTTTGTTTCGAGAGCTATCCCATCTGTTTTTTTGGGGTATTCTGAAACTAAAAAGGGATATAAGCTCTATAGTTTGTAAGACAAGAAAATCTTTTATTCCAGAGATGTGATATTTCGTGAGCACATATTCCCTTTTAAAAATCAACAAACTGATCAGCCACCTATCTTTTCTGATACCACACCCAGGATGGTTGGGTATGATGATACTCCTATTCATATTTCTGACCAACCATCTAATGTTACCACTGACAATGATGAGGATAATACTCATACTCCTTCTGAGTCTTTTGATGATTCTATTCCAGATGATGAACCCCTGGATTCTGATCAAATTCTTGATCAAGGTTCTGATGGACTCCCTGATACTAATGTTTTGGACGTTGTTGAGAATGCAGATAATTTGCAGGTTTTACCTACTAGCACCAGATCTGGTAGAACTGTTAGAGCACCAGCACGTTTCGATGATTATGTTGTGGGTCAGACAACAACTTTGTATCCTATACAGAATCATATTTCTTACAATCATATTTCTAATAGCTGCAAATGTTTTCTAACCTTTGTTTCTGATTTAGATGAACCAAGTTCTTATGAGGAGGCTATTAAGAAGAACTGTTGGATTGTAGCTATGAAGGAAGAAATTGATGCCTTAGAAGCAAATAAAACATGGGATTTAGTCCCTTTACCCTCAGGTAAGTCAGCAATTGGTTGCAAATGGGTTTACAAAGTTAAATTGAAATCTGATGGTTCTTTAGAACGCTATAAAGCTAGGTTGGTAGCAAAGGGTTATAGGCAGAAATATGGTATTGATTACCATGAAACATTTTCTCCAGTGGCAAAAATGACAACTGTTCGTACTGTTTTAGCTCTTGCTGCTATCCAATGCTGGCCTTTATATCAGATGGACGTTTACAACGCTTTTTTACAAGGGGATCTAAATGAGGAAGTCTTTATGCATGTTCCTCAAGGTTTTGGTAATCAAGGGGGTGATTTAGTGTGTCGATTATGCAAATCCTTGTATGGTTTAAAACAGGCTTCCAGACAATGGAATGTCAAACTTTCTGAGACATTAATAGGATCTGGTTTTATTCAGTCAAAACTTGATTATTCCCTTTTTACTAAAAGGAAAGGTTCTGAGATTGTAATATTGTTAGTTTATGTTGATGATCTTGTGATAACTGGGAATAGTTCAACTTTGATTACAGATCTGAAAAGTGTTTTGGAAAGTAATTTTAAAATGAAGGATTTGGGTGATTTGAAATATTTTCTTGGTATTGAAGTTATTCGTTCTGAAAAGGGTATTATCCTTAATCAAAGGAAATATGCTCTTGAGCTTATTGATGAGGTTGGTTTGAGTGATTGCAGGCCTTCCAAAACCCTATGGAAGTTGAATTAAGGTTAACTAATAAGGATTTTGATGAGCATCTGAGTATTAACAAGGATGATGCTTCTGTTGTTGATTCAGGTTCATTCATGAGATTAATTGGTAAGCTTCTCTATTTGACTATGACGAGACCTGATATCTCTTTTGCTGTTCAGTGTCTGAGTCAATTTATGAAAGATCCTAAGAGATCTCATTTTGAAGCTGCCTTAAGGGTTGTTAAGTTTGTTAAGAATGAGCCTGGTAAAGGAATTTTACTTGCTTCTGACTCTGTGACTGATTTGATTGCTTATGCTGATAGTGATTGGGCTAGTTGTCCTATGTCAAGAAAGTCTGTGACAGGTTATTGTGTAAAAATTGGAAAGTCCTTGGTTTCTTGGAGGGTAAAGAAGCAGGAAACTGTTTCTACATCCTCTGCAGAAGCTGAGTATCGCAGTATGGGACAGGTAGCTCGTGAGATTATTTGGCTTAGAAATCTTATGATAGAACTGGGTTTTGAGCAAAGGGATCCAGTTCTGTTACATTGTGATAATAGTTCTGCAATTCAGATTGCATCTAATCCAGTCTTTCATGAGAGGACTAAGCATATAGAGGTTGACTGTCATTTTGTGCGAGATTTGTTTGTCCGTGGTGTTATTAATTTCAGGTATATCAAATCCAGTGAGCAGTTAGCAGATATTTTCACCAAAGCCTTAGCAAGAAGACATCATGAGTACTTAGTATCAAGGTTAGGGATGAAGAACGTTTTTGGAGGACAGGGGGAGTGAATTTGAAGAATTGAGCAGCTTTCACTTGAGGGGGAGTATTGAAGTTTGTCAAGTTGGGCTGCTCAAATGGGTTGGACTATTGTTTTACATTGATTGGATTTGTATTGTGTAATATTGGATTGGGTCTTGTTTTGTTTGTATTGGGCTCAGTTACTTTGGGCCTGGTCTGTGATTGTTTGTTGTATTGATATTTTGTATATATGGGATTGTCTTTAAGGAGGAGAGGCACCGAATGAAGGAACTGCCTTGATGATTCCTTGAGTGCCTTTTCTAATTCTCTCCTAGGGCTTCATTCTGAACCCTTCCTCTTCCTCTCATCTCCAAATCTCTTTAGGATATATGGGTTGACTTGTGAGGATACTAGTCAAGTGGGTTGATCGGCTTATAACATTAAGTAAAGTGGATTCAATGTGCGACTCGTGGGCTGACTCACTATAAGATGGGTTGACTATGATTCTTGAAAATCGACTCATTATTAGTGATGTGTTAAGTATGAATTTAAGCATACATAATTTAACCCGCCACCCAACCTGCGGGTTGACCCTACAATCTATTATATATATATATAGATATATATAATTGTGGCAACAAATATGCAATTTTATAAACTTTATTTTGAAGATTTTGATATTCTGAATCAAACTCCTCACCATTGAACCTCATTAAATCGAACAAAATGTTTTCGATTGCACTTCCTTTGTTCTTAATCATGTAACACAACAAAAAGCTTACTCAATTGCATTTCCTTAGTTGATATTTATCAGGGTAACACAACATATGATTAACCTTCAGTAATGTTGTGTTTATTGGTGTTAGTATATAGAGTGGAGATCGGCATGAATAACTCAGTAATCTGATATTAGACAGTCACGACACGTTAATTCATTGGGCCATCAAACTTAATTTTTGGCACGACAGAATACATACTACTCCCTTGATTTTTATTTTCTAGTATGAATTTATGCTTAACGCGTTAACTATTTTATGCATATTAATTAAAACTCATGTTGGACGGAAGAAGTGCATGAATAAGACAATATGTAGTTTTTTTTTTTTTTTGGTGAAAGACAATATATAGTTGTTTAGTTGAATTGCAAAAGTAGAAAAAAAAAGTTAGTACAAAAGCTTGATTTATCAAAGTAAATTCAATAGTACTGCTTTATGCAAATATACATAATAATAAAATCTAAAGTACTTTACAATCGAAGTATTAAAATGTGTTGTTTCTTTGCATATGATTAGTCGTGCATGAATACTACGGCCTTAAGGAAAGTTCAAAAATAACAAAACTGAAAAAAGCTTGATTTGATTTATCAAAGTAATAATAAAAAATTAAGAGTACTATAGTTTTGTGCTGCTACTGCAAACATAATTTTTTTAAAAGCAAGTAAGTAATGGAAGTGCTTTACAAAGCATAAAAAGATCCACCCCTATATAAAGGTTTGTCTACATAGCAACCAAAGCATCCACTGAACACACAAAAACCACATAGCTTCAATTCAAACATGAAGTACTCAGGAATGAACAAGTTCTTGCTCTGCTTCAGACCAGTCACAGACGACGATGAAGAACATGACACGAATACTAAAACCGACAGACGTGTTTCAAACAGCATCACTGTTAGAAGAATGAGGAATCCAGAGAAACTGAATCGACATCACTGCATCTCATCAACATTAGCATCAAGAATCTTCAAAGAATCCCAGGAGATATCTCAAGAACCATCTGTTTCTTGCAGTGCAAGCAATCCCCAACAGGGAAAACCCAAGCAGAAAGGCATGGTGGTGAAGTCTGGCAAGTACGGTTCGGGATCGGGTTTCAGTGTGGGATTATGTCTGTTGGTTCTTCTGAGCTTAACAATGACGATGCTATGTGGAAAGGTTGCGGCAATTGTTCTAACTTCGACTTGGCTATATTTGGTTCCTCGCAGTGATGAGAGTTATGATGGAAGAAGAAGGAACAAAAAGTGCAGACAGTTCAAACTCCAGCTTGTAATTTAGCTTTGCATGTCCTTGGATCAATTCAACATATTTCTTCAATGTAGTGAGATTAAACACATTCATTAATTAAAGACAGAAATTCATGGAGTTATTATGACTATATTTACTGAAAAACTGGGCTTGAAAAGGGAAAAAAGAACGTTGAAAGCAGGGTTCGAACCTGCACAGGTGAAGCCCATCGCAATTCATGTCTTTCTACCTAACCACACATAACGACAACTCCAATAAGAAAGTCTTGTTTAGTACATCCAATATTATCACGACTCAACAAAAATTGAGTAATTCTTCTAATTAGTTTCGAGACCATTGTTGATTTTACGGGGTTAACAAAATAGACTATTTGTCAAAATGACTCATAAAAAAATTAAAAAAATTAAATAAAAATTACACTGTGTAGTCATTGATTGCACATAGGTTTCCCGCGTGCTTTCCTGCTCTTCTTCTCCGCCTTCCTTCCTTCCTTCCCGCTAGACCTGCAAAAGGGGCACCGGGGTCCCGGTTGTTGAGACCGGCTGTTATCTGGGCTGATTTGTATTGTATGGGCTGATTTGTATTGTGTGTGGGCTTGTTTATATATTAAAGCCTTTGTATCTGGCCCATTTAGTTTGCAGCCCAGTCTAAAGTCCGGTGATGCAATCTGCAACATAGCTGAAAGTCTGAGGACTTATTTTGTTATACTTTAAACATTGAAGTGTGTTGTATAGACTCTACTTCGTAGGGTTTTATATATATTTGCTTATTTTGAGAGGGATAAGGGCAGATGAATAGAAACCCTTACATGAACTCTCCAAATCCTCTCCAGTTGATTCCTTCGTCTTCTCCTTCGATATCACGTTCAGTTTTCACATGGTATCAGAGCTGAAGCTCTGACTGCTTCGCCGATCCGTTCCGCATCTCCGCTGCACGTTGCTCTTTGGTAACATCTTGTCTCTGTTGAGAAACTGATTCGTTTTGCATGATTCTGTTGATTTTTGATTCTTAATCCTCCTATCTGAGTCGAGATGTTGTGATTCGATATTTTGCTTTGATTCCTCGACTGTGACGATTCATCTTCTCAATTTCGTTTTTCAGAAAATTGACTATTGCTTGCAGAAAATGATTTCATGAGAGTTTTCTTTGATTATGAATCTGATTGATTTTCTCAGATCCGATTCTTAATTGCGTTTTAACCTTGGCGATTTTTCGTCTCTCGGAGTTCTTTTTTCTTTACATGCATGACTATCACCGATGATGATCTCCATAGATCCGAGGTTCTAAACCACAGATCCACTGCTCCTTGTTGCATGCATGTGATTCTTCTGTGAAGATTCTTTTGAATCTGAGAAACACGATTTATTTTTTGTGGATCTTTTTCCTTCTATCTGAATCTTTGTTTGCTCTGTCATCAATCTGTAGATCTTTTGATCTCCTTTGCGAAAATTTTATTCGATACTTCACGATGACATCTAAAGCGGACAAGAATCAGGAAATTGATCCATCAAAATTCTCTGAGAGCTCTTTGACCAATGTAGTTGTTGAGGTCGCTCCTAAGATCGATCATAATCATCCTTTATATCTACACTCTTCTGATTCTGCTGGCTTATCTTTGGTATCTGAAAAATTGACTTGTTCTGAGGATTACGGTTTTTGGAGTAAAGCGATGAGGATCTGTCTCATTTCAAAGAACAAGCTAGGTTTTGTAACTAGAGCTTGCAAGAAAGAGAACTTTGATCCAAGCTTACATGACCTTTGGGAGCGTTGTAATGCTCTTGTGCTAGCCTGGATAATGAAGTCTGTTTCACGTGAACTGATGTCTGGAAATATATACACTGAGAGTGCTTTCTCTGTTTGGAATGATTTAAAGGAAAGGCTGCACAAGGTCAATGGTTCACGCATTTTTCAATTACATAGGGACATTTGCTTAGCCCAACAGGAAGTTGAACCAATTGCCACATATTTTGCGAGACTCAGGACCATGTGGGAAGAATTTGATGCTGTCTGTAATTTGCCAAACTGTGGATGTCCTGAGTTTCAAAAACACATTGTTCACGCAAGCAACCTAAAATTGTTTCAATTCCTAAACGGGTTCAATGATTCCTATTCTAATGTGCGCACAAATTTGGTTATGCGTGAAGCTTTGCCTACTGTCTCTCAAGCATATGCTGTTCTCATCCAAGAAGAACATCAAAGGTCCATTTCTGGTGGCACTGCTGCCAACTCTGTCTCTGAAATTAAAACTGTTTCTGATAACAACACAGGCAAGTCAAGGGGCCAGAAAAGAAACCTTAACTTGCTTTGTGAATTTTGCAAAATGAGGGGACATGATTACGAACACTGCTTCAAAAGGAAGGGCTACCCTCCCGGTTGGAAGTTTCGTACCAATCAGGGCCAGGGCAGTACTCCTCAAGCATATGCTGTTGTTGAAAACAAATCTGATGCTTCTGCCAAGGATGGAGGAGGTCCTTCCAAATCCACTCCTCTCGATGTTGGTAAAGGTCAGCCTATGATGATCACCACAGAACAACTTGAGTATCTTGCAAAGACCATGGCTAGGTCTCAACATCATGATTCTGAGGCTGAGATGAAAGCAAATGCTGCTTCTTCCACCACAGGTATAATTCTTGTTAACTTTGCTTTCAATACCTGCCATGATTGGATTCTTGACACTGGTGCTAGTCACCATATGACTTGCAGATCAGATTGGTTAGTGAATGTTAAATCTATTAACTCAAATGTTCTATTGCCCAATGGCTTGAAATCAAATGTTGCAGCTATTGGTGATTTTGAATTTAGTCCCAAAAGATTTTTGAGAAATGTTTTGTACTTACCTGAATTCAAGTATAATCTAATGTCTATTAGCAAATTGGCTAAGGATTTGTCTTGTTCTGCCATATTTTACCCAAATTATGTTATCCTGCAGGAAATTTGCAATGGAGTGGTGTTGGGGAGTGGACATGAAGCTGCAGGGCTTTACATTTTCAAGCCCAAAACTTCAGTCCCTGCAGCTCTTCAATCCTCAATAAGCCACCCTCAAACCATTTTATGGCATAAACGTTTAGGCCACATCCCTTTCTCTATTTTGAATAAGATTGAATCCTTACAATCAGTTTGTTTTCAGAATAAAGGAATTCAGGATTGTAGTGTATGCCCTATGGCAAAACAATCTAGACTACCTTTTCCTCACAGTCATTCTGTTACTAGTGAGCCTTTTGAATTGTTACACATTGATGTATGGGGACCATATCATACTGTAACCCACGATAATAAGAGATATTTTCTTACTATAGTGGATGATTTTACCAGAACTACTTGGGTTTATTTGTTAACTCTTAAATCTGATGTGATTGTTATATTGAAACATTTTTCCTCAATGGTTAATACGCAATTTTCTAGAAAAATAAAAAAAATTCGTTCAGACAATGGTGGAGAATTTTTTAATGAGCATTGCTCTAACTTCTTTCTCAACAATGGAATTATTCATGAAAGCTCCTGTGTTTATACACCTCAGCAAAATGGAATTGTTGAACGCAAACATCGTCATCTTCTAGAAATTGCTAGAGCTTTAAAATTACAAGGTTCTATACCTGATAAATTTTGGGGTGAATGTGTTTTGACAGCTTGCTATTTGATTAATTTGCTGCCAACTGATGTGTTAAAAGGAATATCTCCTTTTGAGAAATATGGCAAAGTCCCAAGTTTGGATCATTTAAGAATTTTTGGATGTTTATGTTATGCTAAAGTTTTACCTTCTTCTGATAAGTTTGCATCCAGATCAATAGCCTCTGTCATGATGGGTTATTCCATGACTCAGAAGGGGTACAGACTTTACAACTTGAGCAACAAGGCCTTCTTTGTTAGTAGGGATGTTAAATTCCTTGAATCTATATTTCCATCCTCTTCAAAAACAACTGAATTGCCTCTTTTTGCTCCTAATATTCCTAATTATTTACCTGATCTTGCAGATACCTCCCAGGATGTTACATTTGATATTGCTGATAAACTCAATATACCTGAGGAATTACCTGATGATGGTACAGATTCTGACAATCATGTTGAAAATCTGGTAAGTGATTCAAATTTGGACCACTCTTTAGAAGGTAATGATGTTGATAATCAATGTCATGATGTTCCTGATTTAAATGAGATTGTCACTGAACCAATACCTAGGTCTAGACCTACTAGGACCATCAAACCACCTGCTTGGACCAAAGATTTTGATATGTCTAATTGTTCCTCTTTGTATCCTATGTCTGATTATTTGGGTTATGGTAGAGTAACTAGTTCCTACAAGTCTTTTCTAAGCAATATTGATAAAATTCTTGAACCTTCCTCTTTCTTTGAAGCTTGTAAAAATGATAATTGGATTAATGCAATGAAAGAGGAGATCAGTGCCTTAGAAAATAACAAAACTTGGTCTTACTTTGCCCCCTAACAGGAAATCTATTGGATGCAAATGGGTTTTTCGGGTCAAGTACAATTCTGATGGTTCTTTGGAAAGGTATGAGGCTAGGTTAGTTGCAAAAGGTTTTAAACAAAAGGAGGGAATTGATTATGATGAAACTTTCTCTCCTGTTGCTAAAATTGGAACAGTTAGAACAATTTTGTCCCTTGCTGCTTTTCATAAATGGCCCTTATTCCAAATGGATGTCTATAATGCTTTTCTTCAAGGTGACTTATTAGAAGAGGTTTATATGGACTTACCTCCCGGATTTGGCAATCAGGGGGAGTTGTGTGTTGTCCCTTCAGGTCTTGTTTGCAGATTGCACAAATCCTTATATGGGTTGAAACAAGCCTCAAGGCAGTGGAATATCAAACTAAGTGAAGCTCTTCTTAACAATGGGTACAAACAAAGTCACTTGGATTATTCTCTTTTTACAAAGAGAAGAGGTCAGTAAATTGTTATCCTTCTTGTTTATGTAGATGATCTGCTTATAACTGGAAACAGCTCTTTTCTAATTGATGAGTTAAAGGCCACCTTGCAAACTAACTTTAAAATGAAAGATTTAGGGGATTTAAAATACTTTCTAGGCATAGAAGTTGCAAGGTCTAGTGAAGGCATTGTGCTCTGTCAGAGAAAGTATGTCCTTGAATTGCTTTCTGATGTTGGTTTGTTAGGAGGTAAGCCTTGCAGTACTCCAATGGAGCAAAATGCCAGGTTTACATCAATTGGATATGATGAGAGCCTGAGTCTGAATTTGGATGACAAGTTGCTTTCTGATCCTAGTATCTATAGAAGAATAATTGGCAGACTTTTGTATTTGGGGATTACTAGGCCTGATATTGCATATTCTGTTCAATATTTGAGCCAATACATGCAAAAGCCTAAGAAATCTCATTTTGATGCTATTATTCGAATTTTGAAATATTTAAAGCAGCAACCTGGATTGGGAATTTTGTTATCTTCTACTGGCAGTTTTAATGTCAGTGCCTTTTGTGATTCAGATTATGCTCGATGTGTTGAGTCTAGGCGTTCAGTTACTGGATATTGTGTCTTTGTTGGTAATTCATTGGTTTCTTGGAAAGTAAAGAAGCAACCCACTGTATCATGCTCTTCAGCAGAAGCTGAATATCGTAGTATGCGTGAAACTTTGACTGAATTAATTTGGTTGGATGGATTGCTTTCTGAGTTGGGTTTTTCTTCTGGTAAGCCAATTGTTTTACATTGTGACAATAAAGCTGCAATACAAATAGGTAATAATCCTGTTTTTCATGAACGTACAAAACATATCGAAGTTGACTGTCATTTTGTTCGAGATTGTGTGTCCTCAGGATTTCTCAAGTTGAAGTATTTGCATACAAAGGATCAGTTGGCGGATGTGTTCACGAAGGCTCTTCCTGCAGCACAGCACAATCGATTACTTGCAAAGCTTGGAATGATTGATATATTTCAGCTAAGTTCAGATTGAGGGGGAGTGTTGAGACCGGCTGTTATCTGGGCTGATTTGTATTGTATGGGCTGATTTGTATTGTGTGTGGGCTTGTTTATATATTAAAGCCTTTGTATCTGGCCCATTTAGTTTGCAGCCCAGTCTAAAGTCCGGTGATGCAATCTGCAACATAGCTGAAAGTCTGAGGACTTATTTTGTTATACTTTAAACATTGAAGTGTGTTGTATAGACTCTACTTCGTAGGGTTTTATATATATTTGCTTATTTTGAGAGGGATAAGGGCAGATGAATAGAAACCCTTACATGAACTCTCCAAATCCTCTCCAGTTGATTCCTTCGTCTTCTCCTTCGATATCACGTTCAGTTTTCACACCGGTAATCCCACTCTGATGCTTCAATGAGTTCAAGCTTTTAGAGAAAGAAAGTAAAAATGCTAAAGAGAGATCAAGATTCCCCATAACGATGAGAGGAGAGCTCTATTTATAGAGTTCCTATTGGACCGCTCCGGTTCCGGTAGTTTTCCGGTCTGGTTGAGGCGGTTTAGTGGCGTAATCGGGGTTGCCTGTAAATATAATGGATTTGACCATGGTTCGACCGCCTCCAAGTTTGATACAGTTTAGGTGTTGGAAAATGACCCCCGAGGGTAAGCCTCAGGCGAAATATCGTCCGGGGTAGAGTGCCCGGACGAGTGGTACTCGTCGGGGTGAGGGAGGGGTACCCGGATGAGTACCCCCACCTTACCCGAATGGAGGGGTTCCACTCAGGTAACCCGAATGGAGCCCCTTCCGTTCGGGTACCCCCGAGTGGTTTTTACCACTCGGAGTGTTTTTCAGGGTCCGGTATTTTGGGTTTGAGTATTTTCGGGCCTCGGGGTGTCCAATTGTCCAAGTTTCAAATTATAACCGATTAAAGCTTACCTTATAGGGTCCGACTTACCATAGCTTGGGCGTATATCCATCATTTTTACCCCGAATCAATTAATGGTGTTACCTTTTCTTAACTCTATTTTTCGTATGGAATATCGCCCAGGTGAACTATGATATATATCTATTTACGATCTTGGTCTTCATTAAGTACCCATGAAACGCTTTATTTCCCTTTGCCCCATGTTTGAAGGAGATACATGTATGTGTGTATATATATATATATATATATATATATATATATATTTTTAGCAATCCTGGCCTTCGTTGAGTGCTCGAGGAAAGCCATATTTTCCTTTGCCTCCTGTTTAAAGGAGTTATGCATATATGCAAAATGCCAGTTACTTCAAAGCAAATTTATGCATTTGTATAGAGACATCCTAAAGGAATAAGGTAAGAATCATGGGCCTTGGTCCAATTTTACTTATCCTTTAAACTGTGTTCCTTTATTTGCGTCTCCATTTTATTGGAGTTTCTTGTAGAAACACTTAACGCATCTCCATATATGAGATATTGTAGGTCACCCTTTTTAGACCTGTCTCCTTATTGGAGGGACCTCTTTTTGGGGTTCTTGGAACCGATATGACGCTTTTGGAGCGGTGTTGCACTCTGCTTATGAGAGTGTGTGTATGACCTTCTAGCCTAGGCCTTCGATGGGCATGGCATTTTCTCTCCGTTTGTCGGAGTGTGGGCATGGTCTTTTAACCTTATCCCTGCAATTACCTTATATAGATTGAGGTGAGAATGGTTAAAATTCATCTTCTTATCCTTTGTATAAAATATTTTTTATAAATATATGTAGAAGGTTGTTCCCTCCATATATGTTGGAGTGTTGCTCCCTTTGTGTAGGTCAAGGGGTTGCTTCCCTTGTAGATATGCTTTGCACCTCCATAAGTGGTGGTTTGCCCTTGTATTGACCACGGTCTATTACCTATGCATATAGAGTTGTATGTATATGGCTACCCCCGTAGTGGGCATGCTTCAGACGCGAGGGGGGAGGGGGGGGGTTAGCCCTTGCGTTGAGTGACATGTGCAAGTCACGTAATACACCACAAACTTTCAATTTTGTTCAAATTTGGGGGAATTGACCCATTGAACTAGGTTTAGGGTGTCAATTCCTCCAAATTTAACTAGGTTTAATGGGTTAAATTTGGGGGAATTGACACTCTAAACCTAGTTAAATGGGTCAATTCCCCCAAATTTGAACAAAATTGAAAGTTTAGGTCAATTGGGACCTAGCCCCAATTGGGTTCAATTGGGGCTAGGTCCCAATTGACCTAGCCGGACCTAGCCTAGGGCTAGGTCCGACCCTGGGTCGGGTTTGCCTGGGTCCGGCGACCCTGACCCAGGGCCGGACCTAGCCCTAGGCTAGGTCCGGCTAGGTCAATTTGGGTTAGGGTTTGGTTTTCAAACTTTAGGACTAAATTGAACAAATTAAAAGTTAAGGATGTATTAGATGGACTAAATTGGAACAGAAACAGAAGTTTATGGTCAATCATGTGACACTTAACGGTCAAATTGGACGGAAAGTTAACAGTGGTACCAAAAGGTTACAATGGTGAAAGGGTTGGTACCAAAAGTATACAAAAAAAAATGAAGTGGTACCAAAAACCAATTCCTGTCAAAGAAGTGGTACCAAAAATACCTTTAACCCTTATCCTTAACATGCCACTTCCTCTTGCAAAATTCACAACCCTTAGCGTAGCATCTGTCAATTGAATGCCCCTTTTGTGACAAAAAGTGCACTCTAAATTCTGGTTGAGCTTCGCCTTATCAGAATTCCCAACAACATTTACAGAAAATGAGTCAACGGAAGCAGCAATGGTATTGGAAAATTTCATTTGACACTCCTCTTGAATTAGGAGATTGTCAGCTTGATTCAAACTTGGTAAGGGGTCCCAGAGTAACAAATTTCTTCTGATAGAAGAATAAATATCATTAAGCCTTATAAGAAACTGAAAGAGCCTAAGATTCTCCTTATGAACCATAAGTTTCTGGAAAAGCTCATGATCAATATAAGGCAAGACACACACAACATCAAACTCTGCCCACAACACTCTCAGCTTGGTAAAAAAACATAGAAATGGAATCCAGGCTCTGCCTAGTCAGAATTATATCACGATGAAGCTGGTAAGTCCTGGATCCATTCTGCTTATCAAATCTTTGTTCCAAATCCTTCCAAGCAAGAAAGGAACTATCTGTGTAGATGATAGTTCTCCCAATTTCCTTCGAAACTGAGTTCATAGTCCATCCAAATACAACAGCATCACATTGATCCCACAGTTCGTCAAAATGAGACGTGTAATTTTCCCTAAGGCATGTATCAGTAACAAAACTGTGTTTGTTTCTACCAACTAGGGCAAATCTCAAAGCTCGACTCCACATCGAATAATCATCAATGCCAGTAAGATGTGAGAACTAGTATACGAACCAGCATGATCGCTTGAATGGAGATAAAGCGGATGCCTGGAGTCAATCTTCATCGCAGTGATAGAACTTCCCGTTTCGGTTGCATGTGGATCTGCCAGCTTCGAATCGGTGGTATCATCCTCGTTCCTCGACATCGCACAAGGTTAGACAACGAAAAGGCAAAGAACTGCTCTGATGTTGATTCGTGAGAAAGAAATCCTTGAACGAGAGGATTAACGACGATATGTGGCCTCCAAGATGCGAAAAAGACGATTCGCAAAAAGGAAGTCGGAACGAAACGACTGAAAGGTCAGGCGATTCGTCTCAGAGAAGACGTGAAGAAGAAAAGAACGCAGCGGAACCTCAAGATTGAAGAATAGACGGACGAAAAGGATTCATCGTCTCTGATACCATGTAAGATTAGGTACAAAACACTGAAACCTTAACCCTAGACGAAAAGGAGAGGAGAGAACAACAGACTTCGGACTACTCAGGTCAAGTTCCTTCATTTGGCTTGACCTCCACACCAATTTCTAATAGCTATATATGTCCACAACAAAATGGAAAATAACAAAACAATCCCCAAACAACAAAAATGAAGGAACCAGATCCTCAAACCTAACAAAGATATAAACAACAACGCAATGTCGATATAAACAACACAAGCCCATTACAAATAAGTAGCCTAGCTTGCTTAGGACCCATACAAACATGGCCTTCAATAAGAATACAATAGAGTGATGAATACCTGATAGCTAGTTGTTATTAAAAAAAAAAAAAAAGAGTTGCATGATCAACATGTTAGTATTATTGGTTGAAAATGATTTTTTTATTATTTAACAGACCGATTATGAAGCAGTGTTGAACGATTCTATTGATTAGAGACATATATAGTATTGAACCAAATTAAAGGAAGGGGCAGCCAGTGGTGCTACTTTACACATGTTTTCCATTTCAACACATTTAAAATGCTCCACCTTAGATATCATCACTAACTTATATAAATTTCTAAAGCCCGTACGTCTACAAAAGCAATATTAATTACATCAAGCCGCAGCCAATTAAAGCAATTCCAAATGTTTCTGCATGCACGCCCTTGTCCTTCTTCTTCGTAATAGGATGAGTAAGATCCCTCGACAGATTCTAAATGATCCATATCTAATATTTAACACTTGGGGATAATTATCTTTCATTCTTTGGTTAGATTTACTAGGGATTCGTATAGCTTAATTATTTAAACATTATTTTGGCCCAAAAAAATTATTTAGATATTATTTAGCCAAAAAATATATTTAGATATTTAAGATCACTATAATATAATTATGATGTGTTCTTATAACTATAATAAATTTAGGTGTTATATAATTGTGGCAACAAATATGCGATTTTATAAACTATATTTTGAAGATTTTTATGTTCTTAATCAAAACTCCTCGCCATTGAAAACCTCATTAGATCCAACAAAATGCTTTTTCGATTGCACTTCCTTAGTTCTTAATCATGTAACACAACAAAATGCTTACTCAATTGCACTTCATTAGTTGATCTTTATCATGGTAACACAATATCTGATTAACCTTTAGTAATGTTGTGTTTAGTGGCGTAGAATATAGAGTGGAGATCGACATGAATAACTCATTAATCTGATGAGAGACGGTCACCACAAGTTAATTTATCGGGCCATCAAATTTAATTTTTGGCACGACAGAATACGGTACAACAGTACAATAACATATCAGTTCTTCACTCCTTCTTTGATTTTTATTTTATAGTATGAACATTATGCTTAACGCGTAATATTTTTATGCATATTAAAACTTATATTGGACGGAAGAAGTGCATGAATAAGACAATATATAGATGTTTAGAATTGCAAAGTAGAAAAAGAAAAGTTTGTACAAAAGCTTGATTTTTCAAAGTAATAATTATAAATTCAATAGTAGTGCTTTATGCAAAGATACATAATATTAATTAATAAAAATCTTAAAGTACTTTGATGGAATATCATATGCAAAGAAACAATTTATATTTAAATACTTCGATTGGACGGAAGTCGTGCATGAATACTACGGCCTTAAGGAAAGTTCAAAAACAACAAAACCGAAAAAGCTTGATATGATTTATCAAAATAATAATATTTAACAATTAATAGTAAATTCAGATTACTGTAGTTTTGTGCTACTAGTGCAAACATATCTTTTATAAGCATTCATTAATGATGGAATATTCTTTACAAAGCATACAAGATTCAACACCCCTATATAAAGGTTTGTCTACATAGCAACCAAACCATCCACTGAACACACAAAAACCACATAGCTTCAAACATGAAGAACTCCGGGATGAACAAGTTCTTGCTCTGCTTCAGACCAGTCACAGACGACGATGAAGAACATGACACGAATACTAAAACCGACAGACGTGTTTCAAACAGCATCACTGTTAGAAGATTGAGGAATCCAGAGAAGCTGAATCGCCATCACTGCATCTCATCAACATTAGCATCAAGAATCTTCAAAGAATCCCAGGAAATATCTCAAGAACCGTCGGTTTCTTGCAGTGCAAGCAAGCCCCAGCAGGAAATAACCGAGCGGAAAGACATGACGGTGAAGTCTGGCAAGTATGGTTCGGGATCGGGTTTCAGTTTTGGATTATGTATCTTGGTTCTTATGAGCTTAACGATGACGGTGCTGTGTGGAAAGGTTGCCGCAATTGTTCTAACTTCGACTTGGCTATATTTGGTTCCTCGTCGTGATGAGAGTTATGATGGAAGAAGAAGGAACAAGAAGTGCAGTGTAAATCAGTTCAAACTTCAGCTTGTAATTTAGCTTTGCAAGTCCCTTGGATTTCTTCACTGTTGTGGAGATTAAACACATTCATTATATTAAAGACAGAAAACCATGGATTTATTATGAATAGTTGCTGAAAAATTGGGCTTTGAAAACACAGAAAACCATGGATTTATTCTGAATAGTTGCTGAAAAATTGAGCTTTGAAAAGAAAAAATATCGTCGACAGCAGGGTTCGAACCTGCGCGGGCGTAGCCCAACAGATTTCAAGTCTGTCTCCTTAACCACTCGGACATATCGACAATCTGTAATGGGAGGTCTTTTTAACAATTTTATTTTAAAATAAAGAGTCAACAAAAAGCAAACTGGCGGATAATTTCTTCTATTTAGTTTCGAACCCATTACCCGGCCCAAAAATGACCCAACTACATGTTATTTTTGGATCATTCCAAAAATAGCCCCAAAAAATACAGACCGGGTTGACAGGCCCATAGTTTATTTTTTATCCGTCGAATTTATGGGGTAAACAAGCCGAATATTTGACTGAAAACTACTCGGCTCGACATAATTGAACTAACTTATAAACTAATTATATATCAGAATAAGTTAGCATTTCTTATTATTAAGATTCTAAATTTTTCGAGTTGAATTGGAATTTTGAACGACCTATAGTGGATCTCATAAAAGTGAAATTCAAAGAAAATCCTACATAGGCAAGAATTAGCAGGCCCGATTAGGACCTGGCCTAGATTTACTATCTATATGGCCCACATTCCTCGGTCCATGATTGATCATTGATTTGGATGGCAATTAGGGCTCGCAATAAATAATTGGGTTAATTAGTCAACTGCATCCACATGTATTAGTTATGTTGTCAAAGTCACTCATATGTTTTTGGGCTAAGAACCTATGAAAGGTCTGAACTATCACCCATGTTAAAGGGAGAGGTCTGAAATTTAAAAAGTTAATAACAGAGGTCTGAAATTTCAATTTTGTTGATTTGAGGTTTTCCGTCCATTTTTAGGGTTAAATTTAACAGAATTGTGTGAAATGACATTTTTGCCCCTTTAATATTTTGTTTTATTTAATATCTTATTTAATGAAATGTGAAATGACAATTTTACCCCTAAAGTCAAATTAAAACCACCCAACTCCGGTCACCACCACCCGACTCCGGTCACCACCACCCGACTCCGGCGACCACCACCTCGACTCCGACGACCACCACCTCGGCTCCGGCGACCGACTCCGGCCACCACGGGGCCAAAAAAGCTCCGAACGGGGCCAAAAAGCTCCGATCGGGGCCAAAAAAGCTCCGATCGGAGCTTTTTGGCTCCGATCGGAGCTTTTTTGGCCTCGATCGGAGTCCAATCGGGGCCGGTGGCTCCGATCGGAGCTCAATCGGGGCCGGTGGCTCCGATCGGAGCCCAATCGGGGCCGGTGGCTCCGATTTTGGCCCAATCGGAGCCTTGGTGGTGGTCGCCGGAGTACGGTGGTGGTCGCCGGAGTACGATTGGTGGTCGCCGGAGTACCGTGGTGGCTTCAAGGGCATTTTGGTCTTTTCACTCCATGCATGTGAGGGGCACACTTGATAGAAGGGCATTTTCGGAATTTTATTTAATTTCCGGTCACATGCCAAGCATGTGACCAACTTCCGTTAGTTTTAACGGAAAAAACTAACGGAGACCGCTGTTATCAACAAAACAGAAATTTCAGACATTTGTTATTAACTTTTTAAATTTCAGACCTCTCCCGTTAACATGGGTGATAGTTCAGACCTTTCATAGGTTCTTAACCCTATGTTTTTTCATGTTGTTATATGCCTCAATATGTATTGCTTTGTTGCTCAATACACTTTTAGTTTAAGTTCTGTTTATTATTGTCGTTAGTTATTCACGTGCTACTCATATGCAAACATTTTTTTAAATAAAACAATATATGATTTAATTTTGCTAATGACAGATATACCCTCCATCCTCATCTTCTACGGTCGTGATGAAATTAATTACCCTAAACCTAAACCTCTGCAGACACGCTTCTTTGTATCGCTACTCGTCTTTACTGCGTTGTCGTGTATCTTCGTGGTTGGTCGTCTGCTACTCGCCCACCGCGGTGATTGGTCGTCGTCGCAGTGGTTGGTTGTCGTGGGTGTATGTGTGGCGCATATGTATTTAACTAACGACGTTAGAGCTTCAAGTGCATTCACCAACATACCAAAACGTATGGGTGCATTCGCTTACATGTGTGGTGCATCCAGCAACATATAGAAACATATAAGTGCATTGAGCTAATTAACCCTAAATAATTAGAGTATTGATTAATCACTATAAATACTATAATTTTATTATATTTATTATCTATATACCATAACCTTAATCATTACAGTTACATTTGTTAGTATATACCATAAGAATGTCTATATTCATAGTTTTTTACTATGGTTTTACTCATATATTGTATCTAAAAATTATTAAAACAATCAAATTTCAAATGCAATTGAGAAATTAATATTAATCTAAATTCAACATATTAGAATTCTAAACTAATACATTACTAACAATAGGATTTTAATGTTCATAGATTATTACAACACCAACCTTAAGAAACTTAATTGAGGTATGAGTGTGAGTTTGACCAAAGTGTAATATAGTGATCGATATAAAGGTTGCCAAAAGAAAATGGACGGTTGTGATGTTACTTACCGAACTAAACTTAGGTAAGGTATTATATTTTGCATTATATCTACTATATACCAATATATAATTTGTGTTGGGTCCTCACCCCCAAAGGACACCAACCCTCCAAGTGGTACAATTCTCGGACCGGTTTAAAATACAAAAAAATTCAGTTCGAACCGATTTCACCTGAACCGGCATTAACTCTCAACAGCCGCTAAACCTATAACGTCTTGTCTCCTAATTACTCCATTCTTCCCAATCGCTAGCCACCACCGTTTGTCGCTCACAGCCATCTGCCACTCCCGACCAATTAGCTGTCGATTCCTTCACCCACCGCCCTTCCGTCAATCAGAAGACTACCGTCTTCGTAGCGGAAGATCAGAAAGTGGTTTCGACGTTCAATGGTTTCCTCACTGCCTGCTGGCCGCTGCCCATCGCTCCTCACCGCCCGCCGTCAGTCCTCCATCAGCTGTTGCATTCCCACTACGGCGATGTTCACTCGGCACCCTATCTCTTACAAATTCAACAAGATTGGACTCCGCATTTCCAATTCCCGACGATGTCTACCCATACGATGTTGCTACTTCCGTCTCTCCGCACACCTGACCAACGTTACTTATTAGTTATTCCATTCGTCCACTGCTGCTTCTGATTGGTACGCTGATGTTGCTTATTTTCAGTACTTGAGCCTTATTCTGATTCGATTCTGATTCAGCTATGTTGAAGTAGAACGAAAAATCGTACTTTGGTAAACGCAGTGGTTCCGTTGCTCTTTGCACGTAAGTGCTCTTGATTGTTTCTTCTTACTGTTGGCTATTTAATTGGTGACTGTAGTGTTTTAAAATGTGAATGATGCGATTTTGCCATTGTCTCACTTGGGTAGTGATAGTTCTGGTGCGACCAATCCTCTTACTCCTCTTCTCTTGGCTGCATGAAACATCATGGAGGATATATGTGGAGCTGACAATGATTCCGGTGATGGTTCAGGTGTCATGACTTTTTTTCTTTTTTCTTTTTTTGGCCAAAGGTGTCATGACTTCAAGTTCATGAGATTTATTGAACATTTGGGGCACGGAGCAAGGGATTCCAGCCATGGGATAAGGCACACACTGGTGTAGGAATGGTTTTTCTCTCTCAAGATGATGGTCTTATTGATGAAGTGAAAAAATGTCAGTTACTATGGATTTCTACATTAGCTATTTCCAAAGTAGGATATGTCATGCTTGCATAGTTGCACCTTAATCCATGTGGAATCAGGTGTTTGATTCATTTTTTTAAACTCCAATATATGCAGCCAATGTTCAAGTTAGGTTCTTTTGTATTCCCGAATCTCACATGCATCAAGTTGAGTACTATTATAATATGAAGTTTTTTATGCGCGTTGTTCCTGAGGCTCTGCAAACACAATGATATGTATACAAGCATATTTTACATTACAGGTTATTGTAGCGAAAGTAATCATGTTTAAAACTGTTAATTATAGCAAGTGTTATTGACATATTATTAAACTTCTCTCTTTTTTTAACCAACCATTAAGGTAACTCGTTATAAGTAGATACAATATGAGAGATAGAAGATTTTTATGATCGGTTAAGAATATTCATTAATGATTGGCTATGACATACTTAAGTTTCCCAAAAAAAAAAAAAAATCAGCCTTTCTTCAATTAATGCTAAGCGGCACTACTAAGTGAGAAATAGATCAGCCTATTGAGAATGAACATACTTTTATTCTCAATATTTAGGGAAAATTTTAGTATTTTAACAGTTTTATTATTTTTAGGTTCGACTTGTGTACTGCAACAACCCTCGATGCTGCGATGATAGGAGTACTTTTGGTTTTATAACTCTTAAGGAATCTACAGCAACATGTGCAAAGTTATGGATATCTACAGTTCTCACCTACTTCTTTTCTCATTTTTGCTCTATCTCCATTCAGATCACTGGTGGTGGCTGTGATCGATGGTCTGTCTTAAGGCATGCTCCCTGGATCATTAAGAAGGTAGAGGTGCTGAAATCATAGGGTGTCGATGAGAAGTTGTGCCCTAGTGACAAATAATCTAAAGTTCTTTATCTTTAATTAATTCTTTGTTGGTTTAATTGGCAGTTCTGGTGGGAACAAACATGATATAATTGCTTTATAACTGGTTTTTTTTAAAACCAATTTTAGATGCACATGTCTGCGAGCTGCAGAAGAATTTATGCACTTAAAAGTTAAAATTCCTCAACCATGGAAGATATGTCGAGGAGTGGGGTAAGGTACTGTGAGTACTGTAGATTGCAGACTTCTAGTAAGATGTGCATTCTCACTTATTAGTGAACTTACATAAAAAATTGAAACTATTTGCAATTTACAAACTATGGTCGTATTCATTTATAGTATAGCCTCACAGTAATATGTTTGGCATTCATGATGTCAAACTTTCTCCTGCAAATTAGTGTTGGAATTTATAAATTCATTCAGCTCTCACTTCAAGTTTTTGTCATCATATCCATGCGTACTTGGATGCTCGGAATGTTTAACATGATTAAATTTTCTAATAATCTATTGCATATGTTTTTGCACTTGCACATAAAAATGTTCGGTTCGTGCAAATGATGTAGATATGCGCGTGCAACGCATGCGCATAAATAACTAGTATATATATATATATGGTTATAACTATGGTTAAGATGTAATATAACTCATCACTATAACCGTACTATACCATATAATGGTATAATGGTAAATGGTGGATAAAATCATTTATTAATTTTTCACCGTACTATTATTGGCCTTAATGTCACATGCTTTTTTTCTACGCACAAATATCTTAGATATTTAAGTCTAATAATATTGGTTACCGAACATTTGGCCTAAAAGAAAAATATTGGTTACCAAAAAAAATAAAAAAATCTAACAATATTAGTTGGCCTAAAATAAAATATTATCTTCTTTTTGAGATAAGAAATTGAAGAATCTAATAAATATACAATCTAAATCTTATCTTACAAACTAATTGTTAATTATGATGCCACTAGTCCACTACACAAGATAATGAGACGTGTACTAGAAAATTAGTCCATGCGACGAATAATTTTAGTTAAAAATTAATCCATACTAAAAAAAAAAAATGTGTCTTGATTTTTATTGATTTTTCATAATAAAGTAAATTAATTTGTATATATATGAGATATCAGATGATTCTGAAAGGCCCTTGAATATAATATTTAATTTAGGATACATAGCTTAAGTTCTTAACAAAAAAAATATATTATATACATATTGTAAGATTATAAGTTAGGAACGGATATGGCCAATAATTAGGTACGTAATTTTTTTTTTGCCAACATTAGGTACGGAATTGAATAGTACTAGTAGTAGAAAGGGATTTGGAGGAGATGGGGAAACCTTTTCCTAAACAAATCATTAACAAAAACTGAGTGTTAGTCCCGTCAAATTTTTAAGGTAATTTCATACATGAATAAAAATAATAATATATTCTTTGATAAAATTACAGTAATTGGTCTATTATATTAACAATGTACTTGGTATTTTTTGAAAAAATACATATATAATAACAAAAGTAAATAAAAAAAAATAAACTTATTAATCCGATAAATTTTACGGTTTATTTATATATTTTACTGACGAAATATATAATTTAATCGGTAAAAACTTTTTTTACTGGTTAAATTTGTAATTTGTATTTTTTAGATCAAATATAAAACTTGAGCTTGAAATACATTTCGGCAAATAAAAATTCAATTTGTGTTTTTGTCGATCAATTACGCAAAAGAGTTTGAGAAATAAAACTAAAATATAAAATTAAAATTTTACTGACAGTATTTCATTAGAAAAGAAAATGATATAAGTGATGTGAAAATCGATCGCATTTTCTATAATGAAAAAATTTTACGCTCTAACCAGCTAAACTACACAATTTACTATGACTTTAATTTAATATAATTATACTGATGTGTTAAAAGTGATATTTATTATTAATATTACTGGTAAAATAAGGTGATTTTCTCTTATTTGTTTTTCATTCTGAATTAATATATAGGTAGAATGATAGTGTGTTGGGATGTTTTGCCTTTATTGACTGCACTGCACTGGACGTAGTGTGTTTTGGCAATTAATTGCGCGTTGTTTAAGTGGCGTTTAAGGGAAGATTTGTGGTAGTATATAACGTTTGTTTGTCTCCTTTGACCACTAATTGACTCCATCTTCCTTTCAAACAAAGAAAATGTCTGCCTCGAGACTTCAGCTAGCAAGAAGAATCCTGCAAATTTCTCCGATTTTAGACATTGTTAATTATATAATATAAATACATACGTATATACATAAGACTTCTATAGTTGTTCTACCACCATATGTAAAAATAGAAATTATGTTAATTACATGAGAACTGAGCTTATTTGGTACGAAATGTTAAATCACATGTTTACAATTATGTGATTCATACGAAATTTTATAAACTAAAATCTATTGTTGATAGATAGATAAAGGAAAACAAATTACAAGTCCATAAGCTTAGGTAGGTTAGGAAGAATCAAACAAATATACTAATTAATATATTCTTAATAATATGGATTTATTATTATTAAAAAATAATGGCGGTAGAGTCTCCAATTTTGTTTTTGTTTTTTGTTTTTTAAATTATCTGGAAGCACCAACTTTTGCGTGTCAAATGTTGTAGGGTAGGGTTGGTTCATGCAATTCGTATTTTATTGGTCTCGTTGAGTGAGCCGTGCCGTGCCACCATATATATTTGTCCTCCCTAACTACTGCGTTGCGTACCATCTTATAATTACTCTAGAATTCAATCTTAACTGGATCCAATAGACCTGAAAAAAGGTATTTTAAATTAAATATTTTTGTTAATATATATATGAAAAGGTTGTGAATTTTCTTACAATTTTTTTTTCAAGTTTTTTATTATTTTTAAATTAAATTCTATTTTTTTTATATAATTATCCAACAACAATGCGATGCCACGTAGGGATGGCAACGGGTCTCGGGGCCCCGCTGACCCGCGGGGCCCTGACCCGGTTTTGACCCGAGGACCCGCCGACCCGCGGGTCACGGGTCGGGTTCGGGGCGGGTCGGACCCGGGTCCGGGTCTAGGGACACGGGACCCCGTTGACCCGCCCCGAAATGTCTATGTATATATTTTTTACTTTTTTTTTTTAATGTTAATAATATAATGTAACATTTACTAAACAATATGGTTAATATAGTACCTATATAAATAATATGGACCAAATTATAAATAGATGTATATTTAGATTATTAGAATTTGTTAATTTTGATTTGGTATTCGGATTTGAATTTGTATTTGGTGATGAATTTGATGTGTTTGTATTTGATTGATGTTAGATTTATGGTTTGAATTTACATATAATGTAATATTTTGGCAAAAAAAATTGTATTTAATATTGAGAAGTGAAAAAAAAAAAAAAACAAAAAACAAAAAATGTTCACGTCGGGTCGGGTCGGGGCCCCGCGGGTCGACCCGCGGGATTTTTGACCCGACCCGGGAGGTACACTTACCCGGGTCCGAGGCTGCGAAAACCCGCCCCGACCCGCCCCGTTGCCATCCCTAATGCCACGTTAACAAACTTTGTACGGTTAACAAAGTTATTGATTTTTTTAAAACGCTAGCATTTTAAAATTTTTAAATTTAATATACGTCCAAAAATATATTATATTTAAAAATATTGTATGTAAATATATTACAGATTTTCAATACTTTTCCATTTAAAGAAACTATTATAGAAAGAAAAAAAAATATGCCTAACCCTAAAATGTCATAGTCAAATGGAGAAGTCTATCCACTTTTCTATATTGGCGGGAATCAAAAGAATTACCTGCTCCCATTTAGGGAATCATGCTAATTTTCTAGTCTTTGTAATTGACTTTTTTATACTATCCAAACTCTCCTAATTGCTTTCTAGTCGTCCCAACCATTTGGAGATTTTTATATGTGCAGTGATTAAAATACTTTTACTAATTAGCAAAGTAAATTGCTATTTCTGTAAGTGAACTGAGTGCAAATCTCACTGAAACGTCATTTTAGAGATAATTTTAAGGGTTAAAGGTCCTTTTGGTACCACATGTTTGTAAAAATTATACTGTTCATATCACTAGTATTTTTTCGTACCGAATTGGTACTATATGTTTCCAAACCTTACTGTTTTGGTACCTCCGTTAGGGTTCTGTAAAAAACAGCCGTTAAATGACATGTGCCATGCACGTGACCAGCCCAAAACTTTCAATTTTATTACAATTTAGTCCATCTAATACATCCCTAACTTTTATTTTGTTCAATTTAGTCCTAAAACTTCAAAACCAAACCATTTTCCCAAATTGACCTAGCCGGACTTAGCCTAGGGCTAGGTCCGGCTAGGTCATTTGGGACCTAGCCCCAATTGAGTTAAATTGGGGCTAGATCCAATTGACCTAGCTGGACCTAGCTTAGGGCTAGGTCCGACCCTGGGTCAGGGTCCCCTGGGTCCGGTGACCCCGACCCAGGGTCGGACCTAGCCCATGGCTAGGTCCGGCTAGGTCAATTTGGAGAAATGGTTTGATTTTGAAGTTTTAGGACTAAATTGAACAAAATAAAAGTTAGGGATGTATTAGATGGACTAAATTGTAACAAAATTGAAAGTTTTGGGCTGGTCACGTGCATGGCACATGCCATTTAACGGCCGTTTTTGACGGAACCCTAACGGAGGTACCAAAACAGTAAGGTTTGGAAACATCTGGTACCAATTCGGTACGAAAAAATACTAGTGGTATGAACAGTGTAATTTTTGCAAACATGTGGTACCAAAAGGACCTTTAACCCTAATTTTAATTTCAACTTACTGACTTGAAATTGCTGCATCAAAAAGAAAAAGAAAAAATCACAATGTGTCAACACATAGTAATGTCTAAAGACTAAAGATATTAAAAAAAAATGTGAAAATTAGTTACATTGATTTAGTAAGTATATATAGTTAACTTCTAGACACTTTCGATCTCTTATTTAATTTGTTCCTAAGCTTTTTTTAATATTTTATGAGACAAATTATTAAAATGAAAAGAAAGCATCTCATATTCAGAAGAAGAAGACAACATTATAAGACAAATCTAAATCAATTCTGACACTCTTTTAGTTTATACTATTCATCTTCAACAACAGCCCCTATACAATAATACACTCTCAAAATCTGAATCACTGTCTCAAACGGAACAACTCTCAGCCACAACCTCTCATGATCCATAAATTATTAAAACTAAAATCACTAGACACAAAAACAATCAACTAACAGGAACATAACCACAATCCTATTACTATATATTATATACACCACCAAATTAAACCATCAACTAACATTTGATTATACTATCATGAACAGAACTTAGGCACTGATCTCGCACTTCTATGGTTCGGATTCGGACTTTTCGACTTCATCTTCGCCATTTGAGTCTGCATTTTCCGACAAACCTTCTCCAATTCCATTACTCTGCACTGCATTCCCTGAAGGTGCTCTCGAAGGCCGTTATTATCGGGAGGAAGATCGAGCTCCCCTGCATACAAAACAATCTGCTCTGTTCCGTCTTTTCTTCTGCCTTCCCTTAGCAGGCATTGGGATTCTGCGATGGAGAGCTTATCGGGTGCTCGAATTAAACTCTTGAGCTTGGATTGCTTGGAGATTAAGGTTTCCATGGCTGCTTCGGATGGGAATTTTGCATTTTGCGAGAGGTGGGAGCGAGCTTCAGGGGTGAGCTTCTCGTAGTTTAGGGTGCAACATAGCTTCGTCTTCTCGTCTTCCGACAACCCGGAATGCACCTAATGAAAAACAAGAGATTGCAATCAGGGAATCTATCCATGCTGTAAAAATGTGATATTTAGTGGAAAAAATGGAATCTTTTTCTAAGACTCTCAATAAGTTTAACCCAAAGTTTCAATTTTTCACTATTTCAAGAAGTTGTAATTGACTTAAACATAAGCTTTTCACTTATTCACAAAGATTTGTCATAACTTTAAACAAGAAGTTTTGATCTTTTACTATTTGAAGAAACCAGTAACTATTCCACCAACCATTTCTAAAAATATAAACTTTTTTACCCTTTCTCAAAGTTACACAGTAACTTGCTCCCTAAGTTATTCCAAGAAATTAGTTGCTATTCCCAAAATCCCACCCAATCAGTTCCTCAACCAGTCTAAAAAACATAAACTTTGAACTTTTTTGCTTCAGTAGGTTTCACACTTTGTAGAGTTTTCCTATCATCTTGTGTGTAGGCAGTAAGACATATACTTGGCAGTAAAAAGACCAAGTTCTTCATTTCGCTTTTCTTGGGTACCAAGGAAGGAACATATATAGACCAAAGCTAAATATTGTATAAGCACAAATTTCAAGAATGTGATTCATTGTATTACCTCAAGATACATGTCCATGGCGCGATAGATTTCGTCGTAAGAATCCCTCGAAGAATCAGGTAAGGCCACAACCAAATCGAGGAACTTTGATGGCTTCAAACAAGGATCTGGAGCTACTTCCGCTAAGTACATGTCCATCAACCCAACAACTTTCTTCGATTCCTTACTTAAATTACGATTACGCCCTTCAAGAAACGCCTTCAGGAACCTCAGAACCAAGTTCACATCGTATAAATAGTTTGTCCCCAGAGGAGACGGAATGAGCAGATTATCGAGCGTGGCTAGATCCAACTGAGACCCGATCATAACCTCCAACTTGTTCTTGCTACATTTACTAATCTTGATGCCCAAGCAAACTCTCAGAATCCCAAATAAGCTCTTACAAGGAACAGAGCTCCGATCGAGACAGAAGAGTGAATCAATAACCGTTTCGACAATCTTGCACTTCTCTTGAGGTGTGGCGGTGGGGAACTTCATCCTTTGGTAATAGATCAAGAACTTAGTGATAACGACATGGTCGATTTTCTGAAAAACCATGGATTTTATAGCAGTTTGAAGCAAAATCGGGTTCATGAACAGGAGATCTTCGAACCACCAAGTTGCTTTAGAAAAACCGTTCCTTTGGCTCTCAGTGCTCCTTGTGTCGCAAGAAAGCCTGCTTTCTGAGGAAGAAATTGAAGGGCTCGGGCTTGACTCGACAGCCACTGCAATCCTCTCTATTAAAGAATCAAAACATTTGTCAAGAACAAACCCTAAATTCGCCGTCGGAAGCAATTCCTGGGATTTCTTCAGTGTGGCCAGAAGATCGGGCCATGTCCAGAACCGAACCTCTTTGAGACACTTCAATGTCTGTTGTACAAGGTTGTCTGTTCCCGAGACCGAACCGTTCATCTCCATGAATTGTGCTGCACTGTGCAAGAGGGCAATGTTGTGAGGATTCATCTCTGACCGTCCATTGCTGTAGCAGAACCTTGAAATGGCCTCAAAGCCCTCCGGACCTCCTGGAAAGTCCTGGAATATCACCTTGAGATTCCCTTTCGCAGCGGTTGATTTCCCAAACATTTTGCTCAATTTTCCCGAATATGAAGAAATAATTATCTGCAAGCAAGTAGTGATATTGTGTCAAATTTAAGAACTTGGACAAGTAGATGGGCGGCTAAAAGTCAATATAGACAATGATGGAATGATAAAGAAGCTAGCAGAATCAAGAACCCTGCAAATTGGGGCAAGTATAGTAAAGATGTTTGCTTTGAAGATAATACTACATTTATAAGTTTGAGCTTATAAAAGAGCTGTATTCGAACATACTAACTAAATCCAATGACACCAAAAAAAATTGTGACTTAATGAGACTTAATGCTAATAATAGTTAATTTGATGAATTAAAATCGAATCTCTGCCTATATTTTCTAAGGTAAGAGTATTAAATGGCCATAAAAGCGACATAGGGTTCCCTCCAAAAAGGACAATGTACAAGAAGCAAAGGCATGAAACATGCATTAAGCCACCAAAACAATAGCAATAAATGAGGTGACAATACGCGTGAACGGATTCTGTGATTAGAAACGAGAGAGGAGACTCTAGATGTATATGGTATGGGACCTTCGTCCCCACCATTAATGGCAGGTCCTGCTACAGTTGTATCCCAACAATTTCAGAACCAATCACAACAAAATCGAGTTAAAGAACTGAATTTGCACTCAAAACAAAATTAATCACCTCAACAACCTATCTTTAGAGAAAATGTTTAATCTTGGCAAGAAATATTGAAAAAGTTGAGAACTTGAGGAGAATTCTGACCTTGTTGACCATGAAAGTCTCTTCTCCATTGACATCCACTTCAAGATCCATGATTCAAGAAACTGAGAGGTCTGTGTCGAATTTAGGCTAAAATTAACAGCCAAAGAGAGACACAGACATGACAGGGAGACCAAATGGCTACTGCAGAGTAGGAGCAGCAAACCAGACCATATTCTGAGAATGGGTAAGGAGACAAACCGCAAGATGTTGGGTTTGTTGAGTGTTTCCTTCTTTCTTTTTTCTGCGGAATTGCAAGAATCCAAAGGAAATGGTTTTGGGGTTGGTTTTTATGGAGAGGGACATATCCTCAAAAGGAGAAGGTCCATGGCGGACAAAGACACAGATAAGGAATATAATAACAGGACTCTCTCTATACTGTAATACCGCAGTGAACACTGTAGACTAGCGAGAAAGAACTAGAGAGGGAGGTTTACCCAAAAAAAAAAAAAAAAAACTAGAGAGAGAAAGTGTGGTTCTGTCGCCTCTGACATGTCTGAAACGGAAAACAAAATATCAACTTTGTTTTTATTTCGTATAAAAATGAAAACAGCTTTTAGGAAATGATTTTAAAATAAAAATATGCATAAAAAATGGGAAAGGGGATTTTTTCACGGTGGAAGATGAAGATACAAAGCTTAGAACTCAAGGATCAGAGCTGGCTCTTGTCTTTGTGCATCTTTGATCGAATCCCAGTTGCTGTACTTTTTTGTCTTAATGAAAAGAAATAGGCTGGAATTTGAATACATTGTGTAAATTGCGTAAATTTTACTCTAACGTTTCCATTTGGAACGTAAACTTTTTTTTACAATAAAGTTTGAATAATGTGACTTAATTTAAATGACATAGTTGAAGACTTGAAGTATACAAAAAAAATTCAGTTCTTACATAGTTCCTCGTTAAAACAAAGTGTTATTTTCAGGAAAAAAGAAGTTTGTAGCATGTAAAGTTTCATTCTACAATATATTTAGAAATTATTCTTTTGGAAGAAAAAAAGTTAGTAACCACTATAGACCCATTACACTATATATAATGTTCGACTTTTCTCATACTCATGGTCTGAGTTTTTTTTCTAAACTTAGTCAACGTAACTACACCAGCAATCTAGTATAGTTAAAATGTCAACTCGTTAAATCAAGTTATACTCAACTTCTCTTAGGTTACCACAAGGTGACTCCCGAGAAATTTCGAACTCGAAACTTCAGTCTCATTGTCAAACCACTAGACTGCCACTTGCTCTTGTTCATAAATAGTTGGATCATCCTTATAAATCAAGTTAAATTTTAGTAAGAAAGGTTTTAGAGCACTTCCAATGGCAAAAGACATTTTGAAGGACATTTACCGCCACGTCATCGCCATGTCATTGAAGAAAGAGAATAATGGAATTTGGCCAAAGTATTCACAATGGGCAAAAGTCATTTTGGACACATTAGATAAGACATTTTGGATTTATATGATTTTTATATGATATAAATAAATAAAATATATTTACTTATAATTTTTTTAATTAACTAATTATACTATCATACATACAAATCAATGTTTTATTCAAGTAATTATCTATGAAATATTAAAAAAAAACATGATTTAAATCATTAATAATATTATAAAATAGAAAATTTTATTGCATTAAATATTATACTAAATAATAAAGTTACATAATTAATTACTCAAGGTAGACTTCAACGTAAAGAGGCCACTAGGTATATAATATATAACTATTTAATATTACAAATGTTACCATCATTTTTATTATTAAATTTGTAAGTTATTTTTTTTTATTATTAAAAATAAATAAATTAATTTTTTATCTTGGAAACATAAATGTCCTTAGGACAACTTAGAGGAAAGAGAAAATGTTTATATAAGGACAATTAGTGGTAAGACATAAAATGTTATTCACTCTCTCTTCTACATAGTCAAAATGTCCTAACATATTTGCCCATTGAAAGTGCTCTTAGTCTTAACAATTTCGACCCAACATTACGAAAATAGTATTTATTGGAAAAGAAATGGAAAGTTGCTCTCGATTCATTCTTCTACCGCACACGTCACACTTTGGTTATAAAACTGAAAGCTCTTCTTTTGAAGTACTAATCATGTCTTTACTCATGCTTTGTATTAAAAAAACAATAATATATGCTTTAATCAAGTAGAGTTCTCTCTCTATGTACGAGGTCTCACTAAATTAGGAGTCTAGTGAAGATAGAATAATTAGTTTATAATATATATATATCCAACTAATTATTGTATTACTCATTTTACTAAAAATAATTATTTTAAAATACTAATTATTGTATTACTCATTTTACTAAAAATAATTATTTTAATTTTAACCATATAATACGGTAGTATTCATTCATTAATCAGAGTTTTCGGACTCAAATTTTAATAATAATAAAATATTTATAGCTAGCATCTTACCCTAATTCACTGCAAACTATGATTATTCTAGGAGCTAACACCTATGATATTGCATATATTTTTTTTTAACATTTTCTTACTGTTAACACAGATACTCGATAAGGCTTCAGTTAACACTAATCTCCATTGAATATATGCAAATTTATATTCGATACTGTTTTTCTTTTCTGTTTTAATTTAAAAGAATGTATTAATAATCACAACTTAAACTTTTATCTCTGCCACATAAACGTCAACATGTTATATATATAAATCAAAAGTGTCTAGAAGTTGTATATAATTACTTAATGGTGATTACATGCAGGGAAGGAGTTGCATTAAGATAAATGGGCAGTTGGTCCCCTCAACCTTTTGTAGTATGTACTTTTTACCCAAAAAATGTAATTATTATCGGTTTGATCATTTAAATTCTTACTTGTATCCCCCTTACTTAATTTTTTATACTAATTATTTACATTTCACTCAGTTATTGGATATCCGTGTTTTATATGGATATCCATCTCCTATGTTTATTTTTATATTCATCTCAAATAGTTTCATAATAGTAAGTATAAAAAAGTAAGAAATATGAAAATATAAAATAATAGGTGGGATATAAAAACAAATTTACTCCATTACAAGTAGATGATACACCATCCCACATATTAAAAATTATACTCTAAAAAGTTGAATTATGAATGCTTAAGATGTGACTCTTTAATATTTTTGGTTAAAGGTTTTTTTTGACATTTTTTTGGGATTAAAGGTCAATCTCTTTAATTATGATTTAATCAATTGGGTATGATCCTAAGCGTGGTACTTCTAGATAGCATCTTTATTATGATGGCCACCCAACTCTTTAATCATCCTTTCTTAACTTTTTGGAACACCACCAAAATAAATGATTGAAAGTGCATTAACTTTGTCATGGGCCCTGTTCTCATTGCTTTCCAAGCCCATGATCAGAGCAATATGGAACTCAGAAATCATTGCCCAATCATAATCTCTTTAAACCCTTTAATTTAATACATGTAGTACGACGTCGTTTCATTTCTGCTATTTAGGGTCACCCAAGGTCCTGACCCTAACAATTTTTTTTTTTTTAAAAAAAACGTTTTTAATTGACCCAAGGTCCTAACCCTAACAATTTTTTTTTTTTTTTTTAAAAATGTTTTTAAGAAATACGAAATATGCTAGGCTTGCTACTATACATCAGCATCAATGTTATGCTATTACTACTAAATTAAAATGCGCTCAGTTTTAAAATTTACTGTATCTGCCGGAGCTGTTTGAGATAAGCGATGTCTCTTATTACATAGAAGTGTAGGATCTTCCGATTCCAATTCTGGCATATCCACGCATTCTCCACGTGTAGGTCTTTTCATATAGTACGCTTAGAAAAACATTCTCCACCATCACGTGCCATGACGAGTAACCCAACAAAAATAATTTGTAATGGCGACGTTGGCAGCAGCAGAAGGGAGCGGGAGGGGGCCGTTCGCAAGGAGAGAAAAGGGGTGGGGCAAAATGAAAGTGATGGACAGAATGTATTTAGCTAGGGTTTTAATTTAGACCAGCGAAAATACACTCTTTCGCAATTTCCAGTAGCACGAATACATTGAAACCACCGGTTCATAGTAAACTGGTGGTTTTTAAGTTTACGAACCGGAGGTTAAGTGTACTTTCGCCCCTTTCAGCAGCGGAAATGGACTTATTTGTTATTAATTTTTAGAGGAGGACTTATTTATTTTTAGTTTACTCGTAGGGGCAATTTGTAAATTTTTTTTTCTATTATTACAGCTCGATCATTCAATTCCTTTATATTGTGGATCGATCAAATCAGTGGTTCGCTAGCTCAGAGGATATGAATATGACCGATGACTGGTCTTCACTAGCTAGCTAGGGTTTTGGTGCGTGGTCCTCCTTCCTCTCTGCATCCATTGTTTCATCACTTTCACTATAACCTGCATTGCATGTACCTAAATATTATTGATCTCTACTAAAGCGCTTATTTAATAATTGCTTCTAGCTCAATAACCTATATATATTTATTCAAGGGTTAGTAACCAAATCACTACTTGAATTTTGATTAACTTATAAATTGTTAATCAAACTTTTTTTTAAATGTCTACATAAACTTCCTTACAATCAAATTGTTAACTCAGTTATGACTTACTTCAAATCGGACAGAAAAGAAGTATGTGTTGACCAAGCGAGTTATTTTAATGTGTACCTAAATTGGAATCTCAATATACCATTAGAATTGGGTCGCCGTCCAATTAAATGTATTTTTTGCAATGCTTTCATTTTATTGGTAAACTCATCATTAGTACATATTAAAAGACCTTCAGTGGTCGGATTTAACATGCTTATTTAGTTAGGGTAGCGATTTGTAATTTGATTAAAATTCCAGGTGGGGATTTGGTTACTAAGCCTATAATTAAACACCTCCTTATATTACCACTAATTGCAGTACTACTACTCAATCCACCATCTCTTAGGTAAAAAATATATAAATATGGGTCTAACTGGATCATGAAATTACTATTTCTTTAGCAAAAACAAAAAATGTTGATGAGAATTTCATGAGTTTGGAGTTCACTTTGGCAATAGTCAGTGGTTGTTAGTTTGATGGATTATAGAAAAGATGAAACTAAAGAGGCTTTGCTTTGTTTCGGATTGAGACAAGACAGCAATGTTATGCATCATTTTTGCAGCACCAACTTTATTCTCTCTGCATCGATGGATCCATCTCATGGATATAATGTCTTCCTCTTTGTCTATTTGCTCCCTAGTTGCAGCCTTTCCACAAACGTGCAAAAGGCATTTGTCATTTCTAACTCATGAGATACCTTAGTGTTGGAAACTTAATCAATAAAATCAAACTAAAAATAAAAAGATAATAATAGACGGTTATCCAGTGACATAATATTGATAATAGGAGATATGCTTCTTAATTTTTTTCTTTTTGGAAAATTTAATATATAACTGTATTTCATTGTTGGAAACAAAACATATTTGAAAAAAAAAAAAAATTTTGGTACTAACATATTTTTAAATGTAAAACTTATTTCAAAACGATAATAATTGTTGTTGGGTCATGATTCGAGGTAATCCAAAGTCGGGACCTATCTCAGGAAAAGTCGACGACTATTTAGGTTCGAAATAAAGAGACAAATACAAAAGGTTGGCACATCATTTTCAACGAAGGACGACAACCAAGACGACACCCCTGGTCGAAACTAATTCCTCCTATGGAATGGGAAAATGTGAGACCCAATACTCATGAATAAACTTTTCCTCCTAAGGAAAGGGTAAGGTGACGACCTGTTTGTCACCTGCTTAGAGAAAAACTTTCCTCCTAAGAAAAGATGAGGTGGCGACCTGTTTGTCACATGCTTAGAGAAACCCCCTCCTCCTAAGGAAAGATGAGTTGGCGACATGCTTGTCACTTGTTGATCCACCGTCGTCTCTCTCGGCCAATCACAAATGGTGGTCGCCGCCGCTGAAGTCAACCAATCAAGGTGAAGTCGCCGCCACTATAATTCGGTACAGACTAAACCTATAAATACTCAAATATTTTCATACACACATTATTATTCTCATAATCCATTACTGACTTAAGTTTTAGAGTGGAATTAGGGGCATAACCCCACCCCTTTTTTAAGTTAACGCCACGAAGCTCCACAAAGAAAACTAAGTAACCGATTAGGTCGAGATAGACACCTAAGAGAGCAAACCAATGCGACTCTCTGAAGTCCATTCCCGAAAGTTAATTAAGGTCTGGCGATTCTTGATCCAACAATGTTATTTTCTTCAATCATCTACAAAATTGTAGTTAAATATATTTCAAATGTATAAAGTTAATTGAGTAATTTTTAAAGTATCACAAGTGAATCGGTAGGCGTATACAAATGTTACAATTGAGTCAAATCAGATAAGAACCGGCTGATGATCAATTGAGTCTCAATCGAGTCAGGACACTATATTGTAAGACTAGTATAAGTTATTAGGTCTTTATTTTTTTACTTAGAAAAAATATTCAGTTAATTTTTTAAATTTAAAATGTATTTGACGATAATTTATATTGATGATTGAAGGAAGTACCAATTACTATAGTTTTGAAACAGGTTGTACATTTTAAAACACGTTAGTACTAAAATCCATATTTTTCAAATATATTGTAGGATTTACATCATTTTCATTTTTCTATTAATTTGACATACCGTAGGATATTAGATTAGATTAATTACAATTCATAGTCTATTAAAGAGCTACATAATAAAATTTACAACCATATTCTTCAATTCGAAAGCTAATGGATTGAATGGAGTATTACAAAATAACAATGAGGACTTGAGGTCTTATTAAAAATAATGAGGTCTTAGTGAACACAAAATAATAGGACTTTTAATACTGGAAGTCTATATGTATTTTCTTTTAAAAATAAACCTAAGATTTTAATAAAAAGTACTCAATAATGAATTATTTGTCACTCATTATTATATATGAATTCGTTCAACCACAATCTCTAGCTCATTAATTCTATGTATGTCGCTAAAAATTACAGATCATGTTATCTAGACACAGTCAGAGAGTAGCGGGCAGATCATCTATCATTACTAAAAGAATAATTTGGCATGTGATTTATGTGGTTCGGAACAGAGCAACGAGTGAATTCACAAACTTCTAGGCTTCACTTACAAAAAATTTCCCAAAATAGGTATTGATTTTATATATTTAAATTCCTTAATTTTTTTTAAAAAAATTTTCTCTTCTGTGTATTATATTTCATTTTACATTCATTACATAATGTTAGGATGCAAAGTAAATAATACATATAATTAAAAATTAGAAAAACTTAGTTTGAGAACAAATTTATGAAGAAGTATAGTTTAAAAAATATAGTTTGATTAATTGATCTATTTTAAAAATTCACTCCAGAGTAATGCATGTATTATCTCACGTCCACACAAACAATTGATTCCATTAGATCAATAATGATGAAACCCTAACCCTATATGCAAGGTGGACTAAGATATAATAATAAGATATTTTCGCTAGCTGCTTCAATTTTGAATATTTTCACCAACATTATGTTATAAATAATATGATGTGCAAGTTAACTAATTGTCTTATAAATATGAATGTGTGATTGAAAGTACCGACACATTTTTGTACTACATATTAACATCATTCCGGCCACCTCGTCTTTGACCTCACTCAGGACGAGTTTTTAGTCCAGCCATCTCAGCATTGACCTCATTTGGGTCTAAACATAATGGAATTCAAACTCTATTTAGGTGGTAAGATTTTTTTCTCATTTAAAATGGCGTTTGAATTGAACTCGTGCGCTCTGATACCATGTTAATAATACAACGTGCACCTTAACCAACTTTCACTAATTATGAACTTGTAGTTGAAGGCTTCCCGGCACAACTCTTATACTACATATTAACACGATACCTAGATTTATTTAGAAGGATAGTTATACAACATATATTCATTTTTATTTTTGAAAGACTCTTATTCAGTCCAAGATATATATATATATATATATATAAAACATGTATAGCTAGCAAATCTCATTATAATTTTTTTAATCGCCACTAATTAGACAATACAAAAGATTTAGTAAACATTCAACGGTTCGCTATGCAACATCTGAGACGGGTTTCCTTTGCTTCCGATATTAATTTGCTTCAAATTTTCCAATTAAATCATGCAAATTTTAATCGAGTTCGAATTTTACATCGGATTAAGACTTTAAAAACAAAATTAAGAGAGAGTACCTAACATTGCTGAAATCAATCATCAATCACACATACTGTAGACTAGCTAGGAATGAAATTCCACATATGAGACTAATAACGACCCTAGCTTTGTAGAGTCGTCGAACAAACTAGTTGACAAATTAGACATCGAAAACACACACTAACTAACAAAACATACCCTAGCTAACCGATAAAATCCTCCTCGTCAATTATTTCAGTTGGGACCCACGCTGTGGCAAAAACCGAGTTATGTCCCTTCCACGTCAGCACCAACATATCGTCGTCCCTCTTCATTCCCCAACCGCTAGCATGTTCCTCCAGCAGACACTTCACCTCACTCACTGTCTCTTCTTCAAACGCAACGCTAACGAAACCCTTGTTCTTCATCCGCTCCACCAGTTTGGTTCCTGTCTCTAACCGCTCGATCCTCCGAAACCCTTCGAATCCGATGATGTTCTCGATTTTGTGTCCGATGTCCGACTCATAGTCCACCCTCTGGCTACTCTCCTTGGGCAAGAAAGTCTCCAATGCGTCGAACGGTATCCATAAGTAATTGAAGCACGTAGCGATTCTCGAGGATAAACTCGGCGAGCTTAGATCCGAATCCTCGTCAACCACGACCACGATTCGGGGGTCGAGGTTTTTGACGATGTTGAGAAATGTATCGCGAAGGGATTCATCGCCATCGATCGGTTCATCGGATAGATACCGCAGCCAATTTTGACAATTTATAACTAAGGCCTCGTCTTCGGCGCGATTAACACTCAAAGAACTCAACGTATTAAGTAACGATTCGAAGGGAAATTCGTTACCCTCGATCACATTAAACTCGAATGACACATCCCGAAATTTGGCAAAGTTTCCTAAACGGAGTCCGATTTCGTCGATCGGCATGTTGAGTAAGGGAGGGGTTTCTGGCCGGAAAGACGGGACGGTAATTTTCATCGAGGGCGGGCCTTCGGGCCGCTTGGCTAGGGCATCTATAAGGGTAGGCCATTGCATACAATGAGTGATGCTGAAATCTAGGATATGAACCTTAGAAAACCCTAGAACGGCTCGGAAAATGGCACCGTTCGATGCGGAGAAACCGAAGCGGTGCCATGGGATGAGATCGACATAGGTGGCGAGTTCAGTGACACTCATTGGCCGCCTCGGAATCGTGCTCGAGCCGTTGAACCCTAAAGTAGTAGGAGGGCAGAGATGGGATGCCCTAGAAATGAGTGCCCTTAGAAGCCAGGAGGTGAGCCGCTGGTTCAGGTCTCCGGACGGAGAGGCGACATTATTGAGCACCCACATCACTTGCTGAGCCAAAGTGACGTCGTTGCTCTCTAGGGCACTCGCACAGTGTAGGAGCAGTTTCTCGATGCACGTGCCGTCGAGGGTTCCGAGACAACCTTTGAGGGCGCCGGAGAGATGGGAGGGTTGGGGGTTGTTGAATAGTTTAAGGTTTTGGAGAGTGAAAGATGGTGAAGATGGCGTCGTCGTGTTCATGAATTGGGCTTTCATGGCTTGAGAGAGATGTATAGAGAACAAGTTAGGGTTTTGCAGGTCTCGCATGCATGGCAGATAGGTATGGCTTCTTTTGGTGGTGATTGGGGGGTGGGAGATACCAAACCTAGCTAGCTAGAGCTTTGTCGCTAAGGTTTATATAGCTAGAAAATGCTGCACTATTATTCAAACGTGAAGAGAGGTTAAAAGTATACATCCATTAACGTACAGATATTTTGGGTAAAAACTCAAATTTTGAAAATATAAAAATATTCACAGCAAACAATTTACCATTTACTACTAACTTATTAATTACATCTGATGATTACTCTAAATATATGGTAAGCATATTTTAAGTATGCCTTTCTTAATAAGCTCCTAAGACACCCGTAAAATAAAAAAAAAATAAAATAAAAGAATCATACAGCAAAGCTAGTTATTAGCTCAAAAATCGTGAACATTTTTTAAAAACATGTTCATACCAAGAGATATCTATCGTTTACATGTCTAATTCATCTTTTTTATATATATATATATATATATATATATATATATATATAAAGCTCGAATATGAGAGGAAATAAATGCACATAATTAACGAGTATTTGTAAAGTTTGATTTTAATATGAATATAAAATATAATTAAAAACAAAAAAACAAACTTAGGGGACCATTCATATTTTTCCGAAAGAAGATTATAATTATTTATTTTATCCCGTCCCCCTTGGACCATTTATATTCATTCCACACTTTAATTCGAAGGATGGTACTAAATAAATTAATACTCTTTATTATCCAAAAGATAAAACAAATTATGGTTAGGCTTTGGATAAGTTACAATCTTACGTGGTTTATATATACATGGCAAAGCGAACCTTGTAATAACGTGGAAGTCGCACATATGTAAAGGTGACACTACATAGGCCAAGTGACGCTATATATTATATATATGTACTTGAATAATTAAATGTACGTACTCTCTGCATAAGAATAATAAGTATTAGATTCCTGAAGGGGACTTCACTAATTTAGGTCCATATATATAGTTATATACTTCTGTCTTTATAATTTACTAATTCAACAAGTTATATACTTCGACGAAGCAACCATTCTTCTACAAAAACTACTTGAGGAGACACGAATTTTAGGCGTAAAAATTACTCTTTTTTTTTTTTTTTTCAACTTGGCCCTTTAAAATTGTACGCTTAATTTACACATTTACCTCATAAAAAATGTATTCTTGAAACAAAATCCTGAGTTCATCCCTTCAATATTACTTAAAGAAATAGATCATATATTTGGGCAAAATAATATTATTGTTATGTGTATTGATCATCATGAATCTACAGTAAGGAAGATTATGCGTTTGTTAATTTGTCTTGCAATTAGGAAAGACGTTAAAGTGGGTTTGATGTAGCTTTCTAGCCGGCCAACTCTTTTTGTCGAATTAGTCTGCATGGATTGCCCTTTAAGACAAGGTGTCAAAGGATTAAAATATTCTTATTTTACTACAAATTAAAAGCATCACATACGATATAATTAAATTAATTAGCATTAAGTTATTTTTTTAATTAATTGATGGCAACCTTTCATTATGCGGCCTCTTCTGTCATGTGTGGACAGCATAAAAGACAACCTCAATCGATCGACCATTTTTCCTTTTAATAAAAAAATTACTAATCTCATTTGCTAGCTTCAAGAATTAATTACGTACTATGACATGCTTTTCATTAAATAATATCAAATATATAGACTCAAGAATGTTATATTATTTGAGTAAAACCCGATTTTAAGGCTCGTTAAAACTTAAAACTACTCTTTTTTTTAATGTAAATATCTTAAAAATCTGATTTTCTAAAAAAATTTGTGATATTTGCTAGATATTTTTCATTACAACTTAATAATTAAAACGTACCATGCATATTGTAAATACTTATAAAAAATCTAGGACTATTATATTTGTATTAAAAGAATTTCTTCGCAAATTACTAATTTTGTTTAGTTTGTGGCACGTCTAGCTTCATTAACTATCTCTCATTCTCGAACACGAAAAAAATCAGTGTATATATATATATAGGTCTAGTCTAGCTAGGGTTAAGGTAGCTAGTGTGTGGGAAAAGTGTTGGTGGAAGAGACATGTCTTTGTCATTTTAGAAGAGATGGGGTTCAATAATCTTGTGAGATTTTGATAGCACATTCTATTTGGAAAAAAGCAAACTGTTCCTTTTCCATGCTAACCTGGCTAGATAGATATATAGCTAGTTAGGGTTTGAGAGAGATTCTCTTTTTTATATTGTCCGAGTCCTTTACATGTACCTAGCTAGCTCTAATGATCAATCTGTATTCAAGTGTGTGTTGTTCCATCTTCATAGCTAGCTATATATGCTACTTTTTATGGATTATTAATATTATTGCTGAAGAGTACGGTCGTAAGTTATGGGAGTTTTAGTGTGTTACACAAAATAATCGAGATTCGAATTTGTGTAAGGTACTAAAATATTGATTATTTTGTGTAAAACACTAATACCCGATTATTTTGTGTAAGACACTAATACCCGATTATTTTGTGACTAAGACCACCATTAGTTTGGTTTAAGACCTTATTATTTTGTGTAAGACACTAGGACTCCATAATTATTTTGTAAGATCTCATTATTATTTTATAACAGATTCATTCAGAAAAAAAAAAATCATCAATTTTAAGTTTTGGGTATTTAATTACTTGAAGAGTACGCTCCATCATAGATGAGTTGTAAGTTTTATTATTCACATCTTTTTTTGCTAGACCATGAATTCTAGTTACCCTAATCTAATATCCTATATATGTCCAATAAGGAATAGTTGAAAAATATGGTTTTCTTTGTAGCACTATATTTTAAAATGCTAACATATTTTATATAAATTTTTTAAGAAACTATTTTGAATATTCACAAAAATTATTTTTATATAACGTATCCTCATTATGATTATGAATTTTCTAAATACGCCACTACAGACAACATATTTTATGCTTACTCCAAACATAAAATTATAATCTCAGTTCGTGGCACACGAAAAAATATCAGATCATTTTATTAGCCATAAATATTTTTTTCATCCCATCTTACGTTTGTAGCTTAATGTGTCTAACTCTAGTGTAACTTTTCAACTATATATATCTATATATATAATAAATCAGGAGGAGAGATAGAGGTTTAACTTGAGCGCGCCACGTCATCATTTAAGCCTAAGCTAAGTGCGCCACGTCAGCAATTATCTATCTATATCATTCTCTCCATAATAAATGGTGGGTGTAGGTTAAAGAATTTGAATAATGGGCCCGGGGCTTAGATCCAATGTTTTTTTTAATCGCTCGACACAACAGGCACTAGGCACAGTGGTTCAGTTTCATGTGCCGAGACCGAGACACAATATTCAAACAATGTGTAAATACAAGAATAAATAGATGGGTCACGAAAGTCTTGCACCAAATGTTCAATAGTCTTACCAAGTTTTTTTTAATGACTTATTAAGTTGGTACGAATGAATAATGATAATTCTTATTTTTTTTCATTTTCAAACACATAACATAAATATAATCTATATCTATATATATAATAAATCAGGAGGAGAGATAGAGGTTTAACTTGAGCGCGCCACGTCATCATTTAAGCCTAAGCTAAGTGCGCCACGTCAGCAATTATCTATCTATATCATTCTCTCCATAATAAATGGTGGGTGTAGGTTAAAGAATTTGAATAATGGGCCCGGGGCTTAGATCCAATGTTTTTTTTAATCGCTCGACACAACAGGCACTAGGCACAGTGGTTCAGTTTCATGTGCCGAGACCGAGACACAATATTCAAACAATGTGTAAATACAAGAATAAATAGATGGGTCACGAAAGTCTTGCACCAAATGTTCAATAGTCTTACCAAGTTTTTTTTAATGACTTATTAAGTTGGTACGAATGAATAATGATAATTCTTATTTTTTTTCATTTTCAAACACATAACATAAATATAATCTATATCTATATCTATATATATAATAAGGGAATAGGTGAGAGAGGGATTCATTTTTGTTGTGCCACGTCATCATTTTAAGTCATCCATAACTTGACACTTAATCAGCATTTTCCTTCAATCAAATTGCTCCACATAAGACGTTAATTACAAAGCAAAATATAAACAAATAAAAGCAATATAAAATTAAACAAATATAAATGCTCTATTAATTATAAGGAGACATTAACAAATAATTAATTGACGCCATCTTCAAAGGCGACTTTAACGAATATTGAGCTTAGTCTCCAAAGCTATGCAACCGAAGGGACGACTTATCTTCTTCCAATAATCTGTTACACTCAATTAAATTTCACTCAATTTATATCAATTCAATGAAGGGCTTATAAAAGGAACGCATGAACCATGACCCAAATTATGATCAGCACAATTTTTTCCGGCTAAAATTAATTCATCGTATTCAATCAATTAGTCTCAGATCTTACTCACCTTCGATCGCGCGGGATGACTTCATGAACAAACTCCTGCATGCATGAAGAATCAAACATACCAAAAATAGTTTTCGAACTCGGATCTGAGGGTGAGGTGAAGTGGACGCCATTTTGAGCAAATCATCTCCTCAGACATGCATGAAGAAATCAAACACACCATAGAAGATCAAATAAATTAATACTCAGAGCATATAAAAGAAAATAAATCGGAGGCGGAAATTCTTCAACTGGAGAAGAGAGAGGGCACTTACTTGAAGAAGCAATTAAACACAATTTGTGCGAGACCTAGCGGCGTGGCCTTGGTGGTCGTAATCTTCGTTGTTTGCTGTCGAATCGGGCTTGGATGATGACGCATGAAGATCTGGGTTCGAACCCTCCAGATCTGGGTTCGAACCCTCCAGATCTGGGTTCAAACCCTCCAGATCTGGGTTCAAACCCACGACCGAACCAATTTCCGACAGTGACAAGTCCTCCCATGGCGGCGTACCCGCAGATCTTCACTCCTGGCGATGCTACAAAAATTTATCTAACAGAATCTTTGTGTGGTTGTCATTCATCATGGTTTATCAACGCTGCAACAGGGCTGTGACAGGTCTGCGGACGACGAGCAAACGGAAGACCATAAGAGATTTTTGCATCCTGCGGTGGGACGAGTGGGAATAGCCGGAGAAAAAGGAGCCGCACAACTCTAAAGTGAAGAATGGTAAAGAAACGTCTCGAACTTGGAAGCCAGGACCGCAGCTAGGGTTTTGTTTTTTTAGCAAGGTTTGTTATTATAATATATTTCCATGGGCTGATATAAAGCCCGTAATGAAATAGTGGGCCACAAGTGAACGACTCTGCCGGATTGAGGAAGCTGCTTCGGCCCTGAATCTACTAGATTTTAAGATATTTGGAAATTTATTTATTATAAATGATGGAATTTTGTGTGAATTGGATCAGTTAAATGAGCATAAGCACATATAGTCACCGGTGGTTATATAGTCATCATTGGTCATCAATCAGTAGTGTGGATTTTACTTCACCTAAAAAAATATTTGACTTAAATTAGCGTAACTTATTAGTCCTTGCTTATATGCACAACTTCGATTTCTAATTAGTATTGTTTGTAAATAAAAATTATATTAATGATAATACACATCGTAAATAAGCAAAAGTTTAATTGAATTATGTATTTTAAATATTATTATACTATGTATATAGATTTCATAGTAAATATATTTTAAATAAAAAACTAATTTCTAAATTTTTCCATAACTTTTTTCTTATTAATGATCCAGATAGGGCTGGGCATGGTTCGGTTCTGGGCCGAACCGAACCATGAGGTGAGAGAGGTGAGAGAGTGTTTACACCATGAGCTGCCACGTCAGCTTTGAGAGAAAATCCTATGCTGCCACATCAGCTTCTTCTTTCACTTACAGATGTTGGGCTGAATGTGACTTAATTTGATGGGCTGGTTCAGTTTCTTCTTTCACTTGCAGGTGTTGGCCCGACTATGACTTAATTTGATGGGCTGGTTCTTAATCTATATTTATATAATCTATATAATATACTTATTCCGATTATTTTATACTAATAGCGCGCCACGTGTTCTTTTTTTTTTTCTGGGGCCAGAGAATCCTTCTTCATAAAACTCATAGCTATTCTATTCAAAACGACGATGGACTCCTCTTTCTAAATTCTCCACACAGCTAAGTATGGTTTGTAAACGACGCTGCTTTATATATCCACCAAAAATGACAGCGTTACTACATTTGCTTTATCTAAAGCGGATGGTTTCTGGTCTAGAGTGATCAAGAGCTTCACACGTCATGTCATTCAAACGACCAAAAACGAAACCGCTCAGATCAATTTAGTAACGGAAGAAAATTTAGATTCAACGAAATTAAGACCTAACATGATTCATTAATCTTAGATAAATTGTCATGGTAGATATTAATTTTTTTTCTTTTCTTATTATTCACTTTAGTTTGAAAATAACTTAATTTTTTTTAATACTAAATGGTTCATGAGAACTTGATATTTATCATTAAAATTTTATCCAATATTATTTTTTTTATTTATAAATACGTTTCAAATTACCTTACACAAGAACAACATCTTACACATCACGTTCGATACAGACGATAGTCTCTATTATTGTCTGTACTCAATTATTTTATTAAAAAAAGTAAACAAGTTAGGATTTAGTTTGTCAAAACTATGCAATCAATAATTTTTTTTTCCAAATGAATGTATTCATAGTAATGGAAATGTCTAATCAACAAAGTTTAAGGTGGATCACATCGTCGATCCTTATAAAGTAATAATAAAAGAGAGGGCGGGTGTACAAGCACCCAATTATCAAGACACGACTATTTTCAATAAATTAATTGCTATAATTTGATTAATATTTGTATACTATAAGAATAATTTTTTAAAAAAATTATGACGATATATACTTTTCATTCATATGATTCTCACTTTTTATTAAAAATAGTTTAAAAAAAAAATTTACACCCCGCGCTCTGCGCGGGTTCAGCACCTAGTATATAATAAATCAGGAGGAGAGATAGAGGTTTAACTTGAGCGCGCCACGTCATCATTTAAGCCTAAGCTAAGTGCGCCACGTCAGCAATTATCTATCTATATCATTCTCTCCATAATAAATGGTGGGTGTAGGTTAAAGAATTTGAATAATGGGCCCGGGGCTTAGATCCAATGTTTTTTTTAATCGCTCGACACAATAGGCACTAGGCACAGTGGTTCAGTTTCATGTGCCGAGACCGAGACACAATATTCAAACAATGTGTAAATACAAGAATAAATAGATGGGTCACGAAAGTCTTGCCCCAAATGTTCAATAGTCTTACCAAGTTTTTTTTTTTTTTAATGACTTATTAAGTTGGTACGAATGAATAATGATAATTCTTATTTTTTTCATTTTCAAACACATAACATAAATATAATCACACTTCTTTTTTCACTTCTAAAAATCTTGCTTACTAATTCAATTTAAAGAAATATAATTCAGATTCAGATTTTAAATAAAATAATAACATGATATGAAATATACAATTTTAAGTATTAATTACATTATAATTTTAAATTTTAAACACAGCGACAAAATTATAAAATTTAAATAACATTATAGTATTTAATACATAAAATTATACTTATGAACTTTTAGTGATTATGCAGTATTTTAATATATATATATATATATATATATATATCAAACTAATAATAACTTAAATTTTTATAAATATTATAAAATAACATTTTATGAGGTATAATTTTACGCAATCTATATATTATATAAATTAGGAGGAGAGATGGTGTTTAAATTATATGCTGCCACGTCAGCGTTTTGGAGCTCCACTTGAGTGCCAAATCACATACTTTACATTTGGGCCTAATGCTAAACCTACATATTATTAGCTATAATATGTTTTCGGCCCACTCCTACTGAAAACATGAGGCCCACATGTAATTAATTGAAGAAAGAAATCAAAGGTCACCATACAACACGTTGACAACAAATTATTTTTTTTGTTGTACATCGGTTACGCTGTCTATTTTTTGGAGTTATATGTTATGCCTCAGAACATCATCATCCAGGCTGCGACACTTTATAAAAGATTAAAAAAAAGTTGTTCTACTCTACTTTTTCAAACGTTTTTGTCTTTTTTTTTGTTAAACAAAAAACGTTTTTGTCAAAGTAACCACCCATCAATAATTAATTCCATTTTCTCTCTCGAATATTTAAGAAATATATATAATATTTATGTATGCTCCTTTTTATCAATATATATAAGATTACCTGATATTTTTTTTTCATTATTTGTTCAATAATTTATTAGTTAAAAATTTAAAATAAATTATAAAAAATGCATTAAATATAAAAAAAATGTAAATACAATAAAAATGTAGAAAATAATTAACATAATAAATAAATTTTTAATATAAACTATGTTTAATATTGTAAATAAACCAAAAAAATATATATATGCAAAATTTTATTAAAAGTTTGGAGGAAATTTTTTTTTCTTTTGTTTATAACATATGATAACATATATTTATAACTTATAGACATTTTTATAACAAATTAGTCAATAATAAAGTGTATACATTTTTTAAAATATTAATTAGTGTAAACAAATATCTACATAAAATGTAAAACAATAATATTATATAATTTTTTTTAGAATACACGGATAAATGATTGGTAATTAATTATTAATAAGGTTAAGTAGTAATAGGATTTGGATAAAGCGTTAAAAGAGGTGAATAAATAAATGTAAATATAATTTTAAACTAAGAGATAACTTTATTAACTAAAAATGTATAAATATAATGATAGAGAGGTGGACGAAATAAGAGAGAGAAATGGGTAATTCTATAAAAAAAAAAAAACGTAACAAAATCTGAAGGAAAGGTCGAACATTTTCATCTACGCGTGCTTTTTTTGCAAATATTAGCTGCTATAATCTTCTTTAATTTGCTTTAGAGTTTAGATAGATAGTTAATCTTAGAATATATTTTTTAGAAGGAAGATACTTAACTGTGAACACAAAGTCTGTGATTTATTCAATTTACTGAGACAAAGTGTTGAATTTGAGGATTATTTTGTAATAAAGTTTACTTGAATAGCAACAAATTTTAGAGGATAGGTTAATGACTTACATTGAAACTTTTATGTATTTATATTTAAGTTAGGAGTTAACAGACGTCGTGGTTCATCAATAAAATTGAACGTTTATACTTAGAACAATGAAATGTTAATCTGAATGTGGCACAACAGCCTAAGTTAAATTTCAGTAAGTTTTTTTCTTCTAAAATTGTGGTTGATCCTAATTTTTAATCTTCTACATATATATAAACATATACGATTTAGCCAGTCGCCCCGCGCGTAGCGCGGGGTCAGCACCTAGTATATATATAATTAAGTCATACTCATTCATTAATCTGTGGCGTTTTCCTGCAGGCCGACAGAAGTAGACCACTTGAAACAAGGCCCAATTAGAGCTTTTACTTTGATAATGGGCTTAAGATCTACTTTCTCGATGGCCTTAGACCTCTTTAAACATGACGTTTATATACTTGTTAAATAAGCTTCGACTCTTCGTCAACGTTGATAAAAAATTATAAGAGTCGATAGTTACAAAAATGTTTGGCCAAAAAAAAAAAGGTTACAAAAATAGTAAAAATTGAAAACCAGTCTCATTATAAGTTAAATATTCTCTAATCGATATGATGTGCACGTTCAACCCCATCTATTTATATATAATATTATTAATAATATAGCGTTGCGGAAACGTACTCATTTTTTCACGAAAATCTCATGAGACTTCAAAATCTCTTTTTTCCTATTTTTATATCGAAAGTGTGTATTTATTTTTTATTTGAATTTAGCTAATTAAAATATATATTTTACTTTTTTTTTTTTAATTATTTACTCATATTTTCGTCCCGACGACATTACGAATTGATCTTGTATATGCTTCTGTAGCCAAGATATTTGGAAGTTACGAGGAGGAGGATTTGAAGTTTTGGTTAATTTCCAATTAAGTTTTGATGGTTGGGAAGAAAATTTAATTTTATATAAATGGTCACACATCACTAAAATGATGTCCACATAACATGTGATGGGCTGCATAAAAATATGGAATTGCATGTGCGGGAACATAAACCGAAACGCAACATTTTGTGGATGACATTTGACGGCATTTCCCTCCCCAAAAGTGCATTCATCACCTACTATTAAACAATACCACTATATATATATATATATATATATATATATATATATATATATATATATATATAAATTAATACGATGAAGTGGTTTATCTCTAATATTATTTAACGAAATGTTAGAGATTTCATTTTTACTAGTGATTATGTAAATTGAAAAATATTTATAATTAACACTTTAATTATTAAAATTTAATTCAGTGTGAGTAAAAATTAATCTAAATGTAAAATAAGCATCTTACATATATTATTATCTTGATATAAGCTTTTCCAACAAGAAAATAAGGAATAAAAAAACACCACTATAAGCTTCCCTTGTTTCTAGAATTCAGTAGAAAAAGAGAATTGTATCAATTCTCTTCAAAACTAAGTGTAAATATTATCGTAATGGTGTGTACAAAGTCTTTTTATATTTTTTTTTTATTTATTGGACCAAGTGATGAAGAGGATGTTGTGTGGACTTATATATATATATAATTCTTGCTTATATAACCGCGTGTAATAAAATCACTAATTCTAAATTTAAAATTGATTATAAATTTAAATTAATTATAATTTTTAAATATAGATATATATTATTATGTCACGTGATATGATATAATAGACGTTTTTTAACTTTAAAACATGGAAAAATATAGACATAATTAAATAATATTCTATAATTATATCGTGTATAAATATAACTATTTACTTTACTTACAATAGTATTATCAAATCTTGAATATTGTATCCAATCATACTTTTATTTGTTCAAAACTTTAATTTGCAAAAGGTTTTTTCACGTCAAAGTATGTCAAAGTATAGAAAAATACATTTTTAATAATATATGATATCATATATTTTTAACTAATATATATTGTTGTAACAAAATAATTAAAAACAATATACACATGTTTATTGAATAAAATTATTTAAAAATAGAATACCTAGCAAAAACACAACTCAATAACATAAGTTTCATATTTCTTATATAAAATTCTACATAACATTGAGGCTAATAACTAATATAAATTAATTAATTCCTTACATATCGTTTGCATTCTTCACCAGTTTCTATGTAGCGTTTCATAATTATAACATAATATATATATATTGCGGGATGGTTAGAGTGGTCCTTAAAAAAAGCAGTACACTGTTTGTACATATTTAAACTAATTTTTACTTGCATTAGATTAACCGTAAATATCTTCTCATTATTAGAAACGTAGTGTGTTTGAACCATTAACAAATTAATTAAGGAGTGACGTACCTAACAATTATCTAGTGAGAAGTAATGCATCCTTTTAAGTTGCCATCTTTAGTAGTGAGATTATGAAACATGTTGGGCATGGCATATCTTTTATTCGTGACGTAACAGTATGTCAATAATATTTGTTGTAAATAGCTTCGCAATAATAAGTTGCAAACATATATATCTAAAAAAACTTGGGCAAAAGAAAATATATATATCTAAAAAGTCAAAACAGTAAATAACATTTCTCATCCTAATTAATAATGCTATATATATATATAATCTCAATAAATACATATACCACAAACAGATTAATCACCAATTAAATGTATGTATAATTCTTTTATAGTATATAAATTCAAAAAGGTGAATATCTTCTACTTAAAGTGTGAATCACAATGATTAATATATTAGAATTCTTCCCTTTTTTTTTTTTTGAAAGGAATAATTCCCATAATATAGTTGGGTAAGTTTTACCCATAATATTAGGGCTCGCAATTCGTGCGGGCCGTGTGGTTCGTTTCGTGCTAGGTTCGTGTCGTGTTCTGGGGGGTCATCCCAAATACGGCCCAACCAGGTCTATTATAAAAATCTGGCACAAAAAACCTATAAAAATTAAATAAGAAAAATAATATTTAACCATTTTAGTTTAAAACATCGTGTTATATCGTCTTATCGTGCCGTGTTAATAATATCAAACCCAAACCCATAATTTTTATATCGTGTTCATGTCGGCCCATCGTGTCGAGCCCGAATTGCCAGCCCTACATAATATCCATATCCAAATATATTTAAATACTATATACAGCCATGTTGAGAGTATACATACAAACTAAAATACAGTTGGCTAGAGTTTTTCCCACAATATCCACTTTATCCAAATATATTTTTTTTGGCCATTTATCCAAAAATATTTAAATACTTTATTAGTTTATTATACAGCCATGTTGAGGGTACACATACAATTTTTTTGTTTTTTGTTTTGGCCAACGGAGTATATATATATACATACAATTCAAGAAGCAAAAGCAAGCCAACGTCTGGAGAAAGTATATGGAATAAAATGCAAAACTCATAAAGTTTTGTCCAAATTGCAAATAACCAAATACTGTGGACGTTACAAATTTTTGCCATAAATAGCCCCAAGTCCCCCTCACTTTCCGTGCCCATTTCGAGATACAATAAGTAGCGCCACGCGCGACTTCACCTCAGCTTCCATACCCTCATCATTCTTCTTCTTCCTCCACCACCACCATGAAATTCTGCTCCGACTTCGGCTCGTGCTACCGCGGCGCCGCCGACGGGTCTCCGCCGCATTCGGAGATGGGTACCCCTTCGTCGTCCTCCATCCCGGAGAGCAACGGAGTCGGGTCTCGCCGGAGACGCATGGCGAGGTCGAAGTCGGGGTCAAGCTCCTCCAGCTGGCGGCCGAAGCTAGCGGCGATCTCGGAGGACAGCGTCGCTCGCGCGGCGGAGGAGATCAAGGGCGGGAAAAGGGAAGGCGGTGGTGGGTCGAGGAAGAGATCAGCGACGGAGACTAGCAGAAGATCCATGGGGAGACCTCACAGCTCCAGCCATGCCGATGAGTCCATTTACAGGTTAGAATGAATGAATAAATCGACCAGTTTGTTTTCTCGTATGAATCGAATTTAGTCGTGCTTTAATGTCGGAGGTTGTGTTGTTTCTTGGTTTAGGCACAGTTCGATATCAATGGCAATACCAGCGTTCTCGCCGACGCCGTTCATGTTTTAGCTAGGGTTCATGTATGGTGGAAGGAAAATATGGAAAGTCTATCAACTATATTGTAAATCCATTATCATAAATTATCTGAAAGTGGATACAATTTCAACTTTAAAGATAAATTAATGTATATAATGATGATTCGAAGTCTACAGATTGAATAAGATATGATCAAATCTACTTTTAGTAAAGAAGTAAAATAATATTCTATCTAACGTGCACTCATGACTCGTGAATATGAATAGATTTAGTTAGGTTTCTACATCACTACCTAATACTTCCCATCCATAACTAATTCAATTTTCAATCCCTCAATATATTTAAAATCAAGTTTAGAATTTATGGGTGGAAGTCCTAGTATTTAGCCACATCATAATACACAATTGGTAGTTCCAAGATTTAAAACGTATTAAAAACTTAATATCATTGAATAATATTATATCATACCCACATGTGTTAATTTTTATTTAGTATATTATATTATAATCTAATTTTATATTTTATAATTTAAAAATTATAACTTTTTATATAATACTCTGGTTTACAAACATTTTCTTGTTTCATGTAAAAGTACATATAGAGAAATGTTGAAATCATAATAAAATATTAGCGTTAAGGCGACGACGGAAGATTAAGGAAGAGGTACTCTGAAAGATGGTATCTAGACGACGCTAATCCACAAGAGCAGTACAAAAATGTAAAGCCACCAATAAATCCATCATATTAAGGAACGATGAGTTGGCGACCAACTTAGTCTTGACTGGGAGGAAACCCATCCTCTTACGGAATTGTGAGTTCGCGACTTGCTTGAAACCACCACATAAAGAAACCTACTCTCCTATGTAAAAGTGATGTGGCGACCTACTTATCACCTGCTTGACGTCGTCATAAGGAAACACAGTAACACACTCTCCAAAGTAAAAGTGAGGTGCCGACTTACTTGTTACATGCTTGGCACCACCACAAAAGCAAACACTCATGGGAAGGTAATGCCGCCTAGAGTCGGTTTAAAACCTCTATAAATAGTAAGACATTTACATTAATTTACGAGATTACTACTTTCGATAGACTTATACTAACTTTAGTTTCGGAGTGGAATCAGGGGAACAACCCTATCTTTCTCAGGCCTCGCCTAGAACAGTCCTGCCAAGAAGAACAATCTAGCCCACAAAACTTAAAACTTCAGAGAGACGCTTAGGCGAGAACTAGAAGATCCTCCATACAAGTTTAGCCAGAGACTTTGACGATCCAACAAAACATATTACACGTATTACTCTTAAAAAACAAAAACAAAAACATATATTTTTATTAGATTTCGTTAGGTTTCTACATCACTACCTAATACTTCTCATCCATAACTAATTCAATTTTCAATTCCTATATATTTAAAACCAAGATTAGAATTTATGGGTCGAAGTCCTAATATTTAGTCACATCATCATATATACAACTGGTAATTCTGAGATTTAAAACGTATTAGAAAACATAACATCATTGTATAATATTATATCTTACAAATATTTGTTTAATTTTATTTAGTATAATATAATATTATCTAATTTTATATTCTATAATTAAAGCATCGTAACTTTTCAACGACACATTAGAAACATTTTTTTTTATAGAAAGATTGATATTATTGAAGAAATTCAAAACTATTAATTACGGTACCAGAATGTAAAACAACCGGTCTGGAGGAATTGGTTGAAATCAAATGTTCGCACAAATATTGTAACTTCTAAATTAACAAATGAATCTAAAGCAATAAGGTAAAAGATAATGTTACAACCAGTACTAAACGTACTAAAAAACAAGGCCGGCCTAACAATAATATAAACCCCAAACAAAGGAAAACAACTTGGTGAGGATTCCATCGTATTCAGCAGAACAGTCAAAATTGTGAAGGACAATTGAAGCTCCCTCAAACACGACCCATCTAACAGAGACCTTGCGCGACAAGACAAGACACATATTACAACAAAATCACAAACAATTCCATCAACAAACAAAACAGATCCTTGTACACTGAACATCCCTGAAAAACTAGCACCAAAGAAATTTATGCTTCTCTCTAAAATAATGGTTTTAAAAGGATACGATACGACGAAAAGACGTATTCATATTAGATATGTAGTGGTGGGTAATCATGTGATTGTTTGTGTAAGAAATGAATCAGTGATTACTTAAACTTTGGCCCCAACTGGAATGGGTGGATAGTGTAGAATAGTGAGATCGACTACCATTTCATAATGAGATTTACGCTTAAAACGGCATACGACATCGTTAATAAAAATATTATTACGGTCCTCCAACCAAACGAACAATATGGCTGGGAAAGTCGAGATATAGATAAAGCTGTTGATATCGCGACAGAGTTTCTTGAGGGAGACGTCGACCCATAGACTGTCGGACAAGAACTTTCTAACGACATATCATATATATTTTTAATTATATATATATATATATATATATATAATTAAAAATTTAAAAACATTTAAAAAACATATATTTTTAATTATATATATATATATATATATATATATATATATATATTAATTTAATAGAATCTCTATTGATTAGTGACTATTATTACACAATATAATATTTTAATTAAAAGTTAGAGTTGAATTCGAACACCAAATATTTCACCGAGACGAATTTGGACGTCCTGCAAAAATCAGACCCAACCAAGCTCCAAATTATGTAATTTCAGTCAAGAAGTGCTCGAGTACACTACTATGATATTCTAGATAAAAATTTGGAAAAAGTATAAAAAGATGTAACACGTTTCACTGTAATTGTAAAAGATATAACATGTTTCGTAATAGATGTAACATGTTTATTTTGGTTGTTTTAGATGCAGTCCGTTGAATATAACCAACGGAAGATGATGTGGCGGATGGAAAGATAACATGGCAAATTAATAATTGTTATTTTAAAAAAGTGTTTAAAAATCTGAAAATAAATCCAAAAATTAAGGAATCTATATTAAAAAAACATGAGATTTTTTTATGAAAAAAACAATCATTAATGTAACAAACAATAATATATATATATATATATATATATGAAAAATGATAAAAAAAAAAAAATTCTAAAAATGGTAAAAACAATTTCTAAAAATGGTACAAAAATTATAAATATGAAAATAATAATAATAAAAAAGACAAAATACTAGCATAAAAATTAGTATGGAAAACTAAATTACTATGGGAAATTAGTAAAAATAAAATTTTAAAATGTACCAAAAAAATAGAAATAAATTCTTAATATCCTAAAATAAATTTTGAATCTTATTAGAATTTTATTTAAAAAAGAAAAAAAATCCAAGGGTCCCCTTTATATCTCATTTTTTTAAAAATAAAATTATAATTTTTATTTTTGGATTTTCGTTTTAATATTTTCACTATTTTTTTTATAAATACTTTATTTATTTATTTAGCATTTTTTTAAGTATCTTTAAATTTATGAAACAATAAAGTATTTTAAAACTTTGTTTAAAAAGGGTATTTAAAAATTAATAATATAATAAAAATATTACATAAAAAAGTTCAAAAAATTTCAACTTTTTTATATTTTCCCCTATTTTAAATAAATTATTATTTTGTTTAAAATGTGACCAATCACGTGCTATCATATTAAGAAACTTCGTAGAATCAACAAAATTAATAAAAGTTAACCGTTTTAAAAATATTACATTTAAAACAAAAATTTGAAAAATGTTATATCTAAAAATATTTTAAGTAAACATACTACATTTTTTTAGTACTATTTAGTCCCTACCCACGCCTATTTATAGAACATGGTGGCCCAGTATTTTCTTATTCCTAAAGAAATAAGAACTAAGAAGCTACTGATAGGCCCGAATTAACTCTTCAAGAAAGGCCAGCCCAATTTAAAGATGAAATCGTAGATATGCCATTTTTATGATCACCACCATTGTCCATTATCTTCAAGCGCGCGAACAAAGCTAGGGTTTCAGCAGAAAGAGCTCAAGCACCTGAGACAGAGGCCTCAATTAACCTCCAGCGCCGCCGCCATGGGTCGTATGCACAGTCGCGGCAAGGGTATCTCCGCCTCCGCCCTTCCTTACAAGAGAACTTCGCCGAGCTGGCTCAAGATATCCTCCCAAGATGTGAGTTCCTTCAAATTTGCTACTTCTCCCATCCTCCAGCGTTTCTTGAACCTCAATCATCGATCTATCTTGCTTTTTTTGCTCAGGTTGATGACAACATCTGCAAGTTCGCCAAAAAGGGTCTGACTCCATCGCAGATCGGCGTCATCCTCCGCGATTCTCACGGTATTGCTCAAGTTAGGAGTGTCACTGGGAGCAAGATCCTACGTATCCTCAAAGCTCACGGTACCTTTTCACTCTAATCCCGTTTTCTTTATTAGATGGTGCTCGAAAGTCAAGGTTCTGCAATTGATGTCTGAATTAGTGTAGAAATGGCTCATAGTATTGGTTATGAACTGACAAAAATGTTCTAATCAGATATTTCCGTTGAACTAACATTCATCCAAGGTTATCAGGATTTTACTGGATCCAAAAGAATATACATTTTTCTTCATAGCTAAAATGGCTCTTTGATTAGTACTCAAAATTCAAATTTATGCAATTTAATGTCTGACTTAGTCTACTAATTGCTGATAATAGTGGTTATAAACTTACAGTGTCGAATCAATTATTCCCGACAAAGTTTCACCACAGTTAGAGTTTTCCAGTTTGTACACGATGTCACGATCCCAAAAGCACACTTTCTGAGTTCTTCGTAGCTAAAAATGCCTCTTGGTGGCACACAATATTCAAACAATGTGATTTGGTTTCTTTTCAATTTATGCTGATCCCAAAAATTGGGTTTTGTAGTTCTTGAAAGCTATAATTGCCCCTTGCAACTTTCGGGGACAAATCCTCCCTCACAATTCTCTCCGCATTTTGTAACATGTCAGGTCTTGCACCAGAGATCCCAGAGGATCTATACCATCTGATCAAGAAGGCAGTCTCGATCAGGAAGCATTTGGAGAGGAACAGGAAGGACAAGGATTCCAAGTTCAGGCTGATTCTTGTTGAAAGCAGGATCCACAGGCTTGCCCGGTACTACAAGAAAACCAAGAAGCTCCCACCTGTTTGGAAATAGTAAGACACTTCTACAAAATCATTATTATAACATTAGTACATCTGCATTGCACTTGTTAATTGAATAGGGTTAGAAAATTCAGATGCTACCTTGCTTATCCTCTGCTCTATTAATGATGTATTTAATATTTATCTGGTTGCAAGCTTTCACTGGTAATTGCCTATGTTTCTGATATCGATTTTACTTCGGTATTGCAGCGAGTCAACTACTGCTAGCACTCTAGTGGCTTAAATTTGGTTATGGAGTTTTGGAAGATTTTGGTTCGAGGTTTCTGTGATGCATGCGGCTATGGCTTATCTATGCTCCTTCCCTGAAGATTATCTCTATCATCGTCTTATGTAGTTTGTTCGATTTTGGGCATTGAAATGGGTGGATCATTGTTTTTTTTTATCAGTAATATTTTCATGAAACCCGATTTAGACTCTTCTCTTGATTGTTATATGAACTTCATGCTGATACACTAAACCAATAGCCAGTTTAATTCGACTTGTTAGTTAAAACCCGGATCTCAAAACTTGCACTTCTAGCTCTCTGGATCGATCAAGATATTGAGGAAAATGTTTTTGGTATCATGAAAAGTGAAACCAAGATTACAGTGAGTTCCGATTGGATTACCTTTCGTTGCTTGCATAACAAGTCAATGTGAATAACCAAACAACTCGTCGAAATTTGATTATTTTAAGAAAAACTAAATAGCTAGAGAGACTTTTATGAAGATGCAGCTATGTATTTCCGTGGTGTCATTCGTTCGTCATGGGAATACATTTTCCGGTCATATTACGCAAATCTGAACTTTTTTGTTTTCAAAAATTTACAATTAATCAGTTTAGAATAGATAATTATTTTGTCGATATGAGGGATATATAACAAATTATATTAAACTAGCCACTAACCCCGCGCACCACGCGGGGAAAAATTCCAAATAAATTTATTTAAACTAAAAACAATTCATTTACCTTAATTTATTGATATGCAACTTTATTTGAAAATTTTAATATTTTTTATAGAAATTAATTAATAATAATTCATAATTTAATTTAATTAGTTAATAGTAATTATTATTTAAAATATTTCATAGTAGTGAATTACTCAATATTATATATCACTTTTATAAGACTATAATAATTAATAAAATAGAAAATTAAAGTAAGAAAATTGTGTTTAGCATTACAAATAAGTTTAAAAAATAATTTCATTGTAATTGGATTTGAGAAATAAAAATAATTTTAAGATTTTTATATATATAATATTTAAAAGATTTAACTATTTTAACAATTAGCCTAAAAATTAAAGTATATATAAGTTTTATATTATATTTATGTAGTTTGCCGTAGTACATTTATATTAAATATATTTTATTATCTAGGTTTATAATTTCAATATTTCAATTATTTGACTTAGTATACATATTTGAATGGTAATATATATCTATCTATTACATTATATAAATAAAAAGCTTAATATTCGAAATTGTCCCCACACAAATTAAAACCAACAAAGACATCCTTTCAATTTTCGTCGTCTCCTCTCTTCCTAAACCTTATTTCCAACTGTGCTGTCCCTTGTGGCCAAAACAAACCGTTTGTTTGCCTATCCTGTTAATCTTATAATAAATGTTTTATTTATTCTTACTAACCACACACAAGTAAAACCCTTTCTCCAAAATCTCCATCCACGCCCAAATTTCTCGTTTGATAAAAAACAATTGCTTGTACTCTTATCCAACAACGGGCTCTTATTGGCCATCGCTACTTGCATGCCTTCTGAGTTCATATCATTTCCAACGGTATACTATTCTCTCATCTCCCACGTATTCATATCCATATAAACAGCGGAAAAATACGAAGGTGAATGATGGTCGATCGTGCGCCTTAACACGGTTGGTTAGAAGTTAGAACAATTATGTTTTATCATAAATTACAATAAGATAATGATAGTGATAGAGGAAAAAAAAGGTAACTTTTTTACGATATTTAAAATTAAATAATTTTTACAGTAAGTAGAGATATATTTATATGTATCACAATAGATTTAATGAAGTGAAATTTTGGATGCTTTTGTTTGTGCCTTTCTTCTTCAGCCGTGTTTTAGAAATTCTAAAATTAATTTTAAAGTTTAAAATCTCTAAATCTGCCCATGCATTATGCATTATTATTGTCTTACTTGTTGCATTTTTGGATATGCAAATATATCCTGGTTGTTTAATGGATTATATATTTTAAATGGAAATTGAACTACTTGTGTTTTACATATGATTCTATTAATATTAAAATCTGGTGTTGCCGGATTTTTTTGGTTGAAACGGTTAGGTTCTCCAGGACAGGTAAATCGGAAGCCATGAGTGCATCCAAAGAATATATAAACATTAACATTTATCTATAACTATACGTGCATCAAAATATCATGGTCACTCCATTAATAATCACGTTTATATTTGTAGTAGATAAAACGTATTATGCTAATGCTTAAGCATTTAATTTGCTATTTCTTGCCTTCATTTCTATTGATATTAGCAAAGCAACACCTATTGTATATCTTAATTGTCACATACGATAAGGTACTTAATTTAATTGCTAATTAGTCATACTTCGTAAAATAAAAATATACACGCTACATATTATAGTGCATTACGCGTGTAACGTACGCGTCCTCTTATAGATTTGTGTTAATTACTTATTATAGATTTTACTTTAATTACCTGGGTATATTATTCTTCAATTACTCCTCCACCTCCACCTCCACCTCCACTTCCATGGCTGTCGACCTCCATCTTCTTCAACACCACCGAGGCGGATTGATCTGGTGAGTTTAAATCACATTAATATATATATATATATATATATATACTCACAAAAAAAGTGATTATTTGTAAGATTTTCATCGATGACTTGATATTACCAATATAATCAGATACGTTGTAATTGAGAGTTAAAAACTTAAGGCACTGCAAATGAAACGGGGTGGTCAAATTCAAATCTAATTAAAAATAAATATTCGGTAAAGACTAACCAACAAATCATATATTTGGAGAAGAATTAAACTTTTGAAGTCACATTAGCATCATCATCTTTGAGCCAAAACTCGCACAATTGCATTTAATTCCCTGCCTGTACACAAACAAATTCATATGTAATACAATATATAAAACAACATTGAAAAAAAAATCTATTCAAGTATATAGTTTGGTTTATGGATCAATGCATTTGGGAACGGAAGGAATTATATATAAGTGAATAGTTAAAGAGCAACCAAAACTTCAATTTATAATTTTATCACATTCTTATTTAGGACCAATATTAGTACATATATATACTGAAACTAAATACCCTATAAGCTTTAAATAAATAAATAAAAATATATAGTTCACGTCCAATACATATAATAATATATTCTCTCCAAAATTTATATACGTATCTAATTGTAAGTTACCTATAATAATTTATTATAATGGAAACTTATATATACTCAGTAGCTAGACCAATTAATTATATCTGAAGCTAGATGGCAAATATATATTTTATATGATTTGTCTTAAACAAACCATTATATTTGTATTACTATAAATATATAACGTAATATTTATTCTATTATTTATTATTATATTCTTTATATAACATAACATTTTATTTATTATTTTTTAGTTATTAATTACTGCTTACGTGGCGGCTTATGGTCTTCCGGAGCCAAACTGTATATCTAATGAATTTAAAAGGAAACATTTAATTAATTTGTTTCTTTAAATTGCGTAGAAACCAAAATAGGAGATAAAAACACTTCTTAATTTTCAATCAATCAATATTATGTATCTAAATTTAGAGAACCCCTATTAAATACCGATTAGATTAGGAAACAGTGACTGCGTGGACTGTCCACGTGTCGATTAGAGGGCTTCCGGTACCGAATTAATATAATATAGTAGATTAATGTCAAATTGAAGGGAGCTAACTAATTACTCATTCACAAAAGTTTTTCCATATCTAAGTTAAACTAGTCGTGCTGTTTAGTTATGGAAGTGTGGATGAAGAGATGGGGCTATTCACGTTGTGGCTATACAATGATAGGCAAGTCACAAAATCTTTTAAGTTACAATTAGTAAATACATGATTCATGATCAACATGGGGATGTAGCTCAGATGGTAGAGCGCTCGCTTAGCATGCGAGAGGTACGGGGATCGATACCCCGCATCTCCATTATTTTTCCCCCACATATTCCTTCCTCGACGAAGGCTGGGTTTTACTCTTCCATCCGCATACTTGTTTGTTCGACTCAGTCTCTACTGCATTGATAGCGAATCTCATCCTGACTCCTGAGAGCGACTTTACTTTAGGTGACGTTGCTTTTATTATGTTGTGGATTAGAGTTGGATCATTTTCAACGTTAAATAACCTTCTACCATTATCTCTTATTATTATTATCGTTTCTGATATCTCTGCCACTATCTGACCGATTATTAAAAAAAATGATTATGATGTTTTTAAACTAATTTTTTAAGTTTTTACATTTTTTTATTATTTACCACGTGACAAAATTAATAATTTTAAGTTTTAGAAAACACTGAAAAATTCCATCCCATTAAATAGAGTTAAATCTTTTAATAAATATCTATAAAGACATTTGTTTTTTGGTTTTTTATTTTTTTATATTTTATATCCCATGTTTTAAATTAAATAAAAATACGTTTTAACTAATTGTTGGTTGTGAAAAAAATAAATGCAAAAAGTATTGTTAATACTTATTATATTATTTAATAATATAAAAAAAATAATCGAAACTAAAATATATAATTTATTTTAATATATATTAATTTTGAAAAAAATTCAAGCACAAATTAATAAACTTTATAATTTAAATTGTACACACTAGTTAGTTTTACATAATCAAACCTATGAGTAAACATGTAGTTTAATATTATAGTTTCACATTCACAACATTATTTTTACATGAAACTTGGTATGTGTAACTTTAAAAACACAGAATATACAGGCTCTTTGTAACACGTGAATGATAACCAATTATCGTGCTCGAACTTTATTATTAGACAGAAAAAAAAGGCGTGTGACGTTCAAAGCTTACGTGTGAAGCACTTTGCAATTTCCAGCATTATCCATGCCGTTTATTTTTCTAATAATAGTCCGAGCAGATGTGACTGGCCGGCCATATTAAGAAGCCACTCAAGTGTTGAAGAAGACAAAAGAATTCCAATGGAAATCGACACCATTAATGATAGCTCCGGCGGTGATTGGCTCGCCGATTATGGTTACATGGAGGACGAGACACTAATTGACTTTGGTCACCCTTCTCCTGGCTTCACTGTCTGGTCCCCTAATCCCTTCGCTGCTTCCTCTGATGATATAACAAGGTTCCTCTGTTTTTGCCACCTTTTCTTTGTAATCTTGTCATTTTTATGTTTTTGTTGTATCTACTGCCTCAGTTGAATCAATAAATGCCCTATTTTTTACATTTTCTTGATGGGTTGTTCACTATAACACTGGATTTGCTAAAAAGTTTCGATTTTTATAGCAAAAAGACTAGATTCTGAAGTTCAATTTTGATTCGAATCCCCTAATAATTTATTTAAAAAAAAAAGACAGACTTCTAGTGAATTATGATGTTTTATGATGCTGCTTCTCACCAAGTAAACCTCTGGTAGTCCATAAATATCGAACTTTTTATTGAAGGCGGCAAACTTTTTACTTCTTGTTCATGGTTTTTTTGCTGGGTATAGATTAAACCACTGAATCTGCCAAAAAAAAGAATTTTTAAGCAAAAAGATGAAACTTTGAAGTTGAATTCTGAATCTTGAGTCTTGGTAATACATGTTTGCAGTGCTAGTTTCGAAGTCAACTGCTCATTTCTGGAAACCGACAGCCATAAGAGCTCAAATTCTCGAAAAAGGTTAGCATTTTTCATTGTAACCTGTTTGTCTATTTAGCTGATTCCTTTATAACTTAATGAAATGCTTCTGCAGCTCGAAATCTGAATCGCGTAATGCATCGGGGACGAAAGCAGGTCGGGAGAAGATGCGGCGAGAACGACTCAATAAAAGGCATGTTCTTGTTACCTGTTTCCTGTTTTTGTTCTTCCTAGTTGTTGAAAGGCTAATACTAGTAGCTCTGATTTAAGGTTTATGGAGCTGAGTTCGGTTTTAGAACCCGGAAGGTCTCCGAAGACGGACAAAGCCGTTATATTGAGCGACGCTGTTCGAACAGTGACTTACTTACGCGATGAGTCGGAGAAGCAGAAGGAAACGATCGAGCAGTTAGAAGAGAGGATCAAGGAATTGAAGGTGAGGATGTATTATATTTATGTGGAACGTGTGATTATTTAGTTAAGGGTTAAAGGTAGTTATTGTACCACATGTTTGACCAAATGTGACTTTTAGTACCGGATGTTTAGTTTTGTATACTTTTGGTACCAAACGTTTGAAAAAATGTGGTTTTTGGTACATCCGTTAGTTGGCGTTAGTTTAGGCCGTTAAATGACATGTGCAAGTCATGTGATCGACTCTAAACTTTTAATTTTGTTCAATTTAGTCCCTCAAATATATTCATAACTTTTATTTTGTTTAATTTAATCCTAAAGCTTCAAAATCGAACCCAATTGGGACCTATCCCCAATTGGGTAAATTTGACCCAAATGAGGCTATGTCAATTGAATTCGTTTGGTTTATTTGAGTCCGATTTTGAAGTGTTATGACTAAGTTAAACAAAATAAAAGTTAGAAATATATTTGAGGGACTAAATTGAACAAAATTAAAAATTTAGAGTCGATCACGTGACTTGCACATGTCATTTAACGGCCAAAACTAACGGCCAACTAACGGTTGTACCAAAAGCCACATTTTTTCAAACGTTTGGTACCAAAAGTATACAAAACTAAACATCCGGTACTAAAAGTCACATTCGGTCAAACATGTGGTATGAAAAGTACCTTTAACCCTTTAGTTAATAATTAACAAAACTGGCTGAAATTTGGCCATGTTAAAATATGATGTCCGTTGTTGAATTAACTGTCCCAGATTTGGTGTTATTTGTTGTTTCCGTCTATTTTTGGATTAAGTTGAACGGAAGTGTATCTCGCGACCGTCACGTGAACTCGATAAAATGGATATTTCAAAATGCTCCTCATGAAAAATCTGACATTCCATTACCTAGGGAATTGACGAAATTACCCATCCTAGCTAAATCAACAACTATAGAATTTTTGGGTGGTGGTCGGCCGGCCGGAGTTGGGTGGCTGTTGTTTTGACTCTAGGGGTAATTTCACCACTTCATATTTGGTAGAAATGACATTTCCAACTTTTCACAACATTCGAAAACCAAATTTCAACAAAGACCAAATTTCAGTCCATTTTAACACTTTAAAATTTAGACCTCAAATTTCAACATGGTTATACCTTAGATAGTTTATTAATTATTAACCCTTTAATTAATTTAATAAAACAAGGATAAATTAGGTGAATATATACAATTTCGAGTTTTAATGATATATTGAACATGGTTGTGCATATTTACTTCAGGCAGAGAAGAACGAGCTCCGTTACGAGAAACAGAAGCTCAAGGCTGATAAGGAGAAAATGGAGGAACAGTTCAGAGCTATGGCCATCGGAATTAGTCAACCACCATTAAACCTGCAGATGCCTCATCATCCTCCACCTCCATTGTCGGCCATGTACGCTGCCGCCTCTCAAGGCCAACCACCGGCCAAGAAGTTGGTGCCGTTCATCGGATACCCGAGCGTTTCGATGTGGCAGTACATGCCGCACTCGGTGGTCGATACCTCACGGGATCATATTCTCCGCCCTCCTGTTGCTTAAAATTGGAATCATTAAGGACGACCATAATTAATCACGGTCTTCTTGTCTGTAATTTTTGTAATATATTATTATGTTTCTGTATGGAACAACCTTTGGCTTGATCGTCCTATCCTATCCTAGTGTGTAATATTATATGACAGTAAATGGATGATGAAACCATGTTTACTGCTAATCAATTCGATTATTTACAACTATAATATCGGAATTGGCGTGTGAGTGATGTCATGTTATTCCTTAAAGGCTGACCCATTGTAAGTAATGATTAATTTATACGTGGAACAAACATGCTATCGGTAATGCCTTCCTGATTCAGCTCCTTCATAGAATCACTATGCGTGAAACCAAAAAAAGTAAAAAAAAAAAAATTAACTCAGTAATTCATCATTTCGAGGTTGGATTGGCGGTCTTCGTGAGTAAGATCGTTTTCGATATTTTATACTTACATTATGCATACACGAACAACATATGTTACCGTCAACGTAGCACCACCACCGGCCTAGTATAGTTAATAGAACATTCTATGGTATACAACCCAGTACAATTTAGTATATAGTCAAGAGGCCGACCCGTTAAACTCAGTTTTATTCGTCTCCTCATATGCCTGACAACTAGACGAGACTAGATATTTTAATCGGGTCATAAGAACATGAAATTAAGCGCTGTTAATGATTAGACTAACACTGTTGGCGTTCCAAGCACGATCTAGATCGATAATGAAAAATTCGTATAATTGAACTTCTATTACCTCAGATTATGATTTGATGAACGACTACGTCGTAATTAACCTAAACCCTAAAATCCGGATATTAAGAAATCTAAGAGATATATAAATTTATCAAGAAAATCTCAACACAACATGCATCTGTCGAGAAAGATGAACTTCGAGCCATAATGAGGAAATGCAAAAGTGTCTTCCAAACAACACGTAACGAAAAAATAGATAAAAGCGAAGAATTCGTTGAACCGATGCCTCACAACTTGTTCAAGTTCCTCATAAAGCAAGTACAACATAATGTACATGTTCAAATTCCTCATAAAGCAAGAAGAACCGCAACCACCAACCCCAAACCCTTAACATAAGCAACTGACTTAGCAGCCGAACTCTGTGAGTCGGTTGATGTTCGGGTTAGGGGATTCGAACCGGTTGGATCGTCGGTGGTGGGAATATCGGGATTCGTTGCGGAAGCACTAGGAATAGATGATTCCGTTGGTGAAGTAACTGACACAGCCGGAGCTGGAGATAGGTCTGAACCGGATTCCGGAGCAGGCACAAAAGGAGATGGAGACGGGGTTGGACCAAACCCTGAAATCGCTCTTGGAGCCAATGCCGGTCCAAAAACGGTAGAAGAGGGTGCTAGCGGTACGGTCACTGGAACCGGTTCAGGAGCGGGGACTGGTGTCGGTGCTGAAGAGCCGGCTAGGGTGTTAACCTCGAGTTTCATCCCGGCCGAGCAGTGTCCCGGTATCGAACAAATGAAGTACCTTTTCCCTAGAGTGGAGAGAGGAATGACACTGGACCCGCCGGTGTACTTCTGGATTGGACTAGTCGCTTGGCACGAGTCATATTGAGTTTTTGTGACTTCTGTAACATCGTGGCTCGCTGAATATTGAAATGCTGAAAAATAATAATAATATTAAATATGTTGTTAGTACATAGGAAAAACAACTTTTCCTAAGGAATGTACTGCGGAAAATTCATTTATTTATTTATATTAGGCGAATTAAAACTGTTTTCTACTTGGATGTCCTTAAAGTTCATATTTTCAGTATAAAACATTAATAATAGTTGACGTGAAATCAAGTATCTTAAAACTTTAAAGTGTTAGGTGAATGTGTCTAAATAATGGATTCAGATTATTAACTGACTCACCGAGTTTGTCTCCGACGACAAAATTTTGAGAAGAGGCCCAAGTGTTCTGGTCTGTCATGATGTCCCAACCGCCACTAGGGCCACCGACGGTGTAGGTAGACGCTCGGGCTAACCCGATGAAGAGAAGAAGAGCTGCTGCAACCGCGGAATACTTGATCGACTTGTTCACCATTGCCATTGCAGAAATGGAGTATAGATAATTAGGAAGGAGTTGAGCTTATTTGGTGTTGGGAAGGATGGTGTACATATATAGAGAGGAGTTGAAGAAGTTGATGTGGCCTAACTTGTTGGAGTTGGTTTCATTAGTCGACTGGTTGCACCACCCCACAATGATATGTTCAGAAATCGGAAATTATTATTATTATTTAAATCAGCGGAGACGAGACGAGACGACAAAAAGTATGAAATTGGTCACCGAATCCAACTTTTTTCTGGCTACTTAAGTTAAAACATAACTACTTCTATATTGAGGAAGTCTGCCTAAATCATGGTACGAACCAAACCCAGTCAATCATTTCATTTCTTTGTTTAAGAAGTGTTTACATTTTCGTCCACTGTCTAATTTTGATGGCAAGTTGAATATGGAATTAACAAAAATCAATTTTAAAATATAAAATATTATAATATAAAATAACTTAAATTGTGATTTTAGTGCCAACATATAGTGTTATGCTATCCAGCACTTCTACTGGCTGTTGGATCACGGCGGGAACTCCGGTTACGGTGACGGATTCCTTAGCTCCTCGCAATCCTGCAGAAGGGGAATAGAGGGCAGTGGCTCAGAATCCCTCTCCGATACTTAACGTAAGTACGGTGGTCAACAGATCAAGCAAGCAGTATTTGTGTGTATGTCAAAAAACGTAACCCTAATCTGGAATAACTTCCCTCCTTTTATAGAGGAAAGGCTATCCCAGTTACCTGATTAGGCGGTTGGATTGTGATCCACTATCCCACATATCTCGCCGTATATCTTGCCACGTATCTTGTACAGTTATTCGTATCCCACATATCTCGCCCATTATACCACTACTGTGATCATGGCGAGATTTCCGGGATTGTGCTCTTACTGGCGAGTCTCGATCATTATCGGAGACTCCCAAGCTACATCGTAGAGGATTCAGTGTCGGGGAGTGGTATCAACTCCCATATCGGGACCGACTACGTCCAGGTCCGATATCTTCGGGGCTCTTCCCTATCGGAGCCATACCTGCTCGGGGCCATTCAATGTCGGGGCCTCCTTCCGTCGGAGCCCTTAGCCTTCCAGCAGCCCAGCTCCTAGCTCACCAGGCCTAGTCGCCGTTTGCCAATCGTTAAGGGGCCTAACGGCCTTCGCCGGGGCCCATCATTTGCCACCAAGACGTGAGGGACTTATAGTGCGTCGCGTCTTTCAATATCGGACCCTTCCACATCCCAGTCGTGGGTCTTTGTTTGAAACGTTGGAGGCCATTGTCCTACTTTTGTCGGAGGCCTTTGCCTTGGATCTCTTCGAGATCCTTTGGGATCCTGCTTGGATTCGAGGGGATTTCTTGATCAGACCAGCATTTAATGCTGATAGGAGGTGAAGGGGCGTTTCGGGTTCCGCACGCCTGCTTTCTGAAAAAGCACTTTTCAACCGCCCCGGTACGTCATTACTCTTGTCTTATCTGTCCCATGCGTCCTGACGGTTCAGATTAAAACCGTTTCGCCTTCTTTGAATTAACGCGTTTCCCTTTGGACGATTCTGATTGAGTGGTTTTGAATTCTACGGCTCAGATTGCCCACTCCTTCAGTTCTCCTTTCCTTCTCTTATAAAACCCTAGCCCCAGACACTGTTTTACCTTTCTTTTACCTCCTCTTCTCTGCGATCCCAAGAGCTTTGATTCTCCAGATTTCGAGTTTTTACCGGCGCTTCAAGCACTTCAAATTTTTCCGATCAAGCCTTCAGTCACTATGTCTGGTAAGATTCTTCTCCTTATTGTTCTTTTCCTTTTCATCTTTGATCTTCTTAGGTTTCAATTTTTCCCTCCTTCCTTCCCTCGACGATTTTCAGCCGAGGGATCTGCCACTGTTGGGCCACCTTTCGTCTTCAAGTATCTCAAGAACTTGCTTGCGCCTATTAACTACGATAGGGCTTGTATAGAGTGTGGTATCTTCGAATCCTCCTTCGGGGCCCGCTATCCCTACGAGCAATCCCAGTTCAGTCCTCGTGACGCTCAGATTACGCTCCCCAAAGGAGATGAGGTGTTCATCTCCCCAGGGCAAATTCGTGCGGGAATCCGACTCCTTTTCTGTCCGAGTTGGGTGGAGCTGTGCAACCATTACAAGACTTACCCCACGACCTTCTCCCCACACGCAATCCGTACATGGATTGCCTTCCAAGTGTGGTGTGATATCAACAAAGAAGATTGGAGCTACACTCTGGAGCTTTGGCGGGTCCTCTACAAGATGACCTGTAATAAGGATGGTATCTGCTCCTTCACCCCCGCCAACCCGAGGGGATCGACGAGCAGTATAAGGAGCTGGGCTGGGATAGGAAGGTGTCCTGGAGGATTTGCAAAGAACGGGCCATCATCCATGATAAGGGGCATGACAATGCCAATTGGAAAGAACAATATTTCTTCATCAAGCCTGGTCCCATCGAGTGGCCGAAGACCGTCGTGGAGTCTGATCCTCCTGTGCCTTTCCGTTCGTGGTCGGAGCAGACCAAGAGGGCCTTAATGCTTATCCAGGCCCGTCGCTGGGAGGAAGGGTATCAGCCCTTCGAGGCCACTTCTGTCACCGACCAACAGCGGATCAAAATTTCCATTATGCTGATTGATCCCAAGGCCGGGGGAAAAATTCATGATGGCGTTTCCAATGTAATTCTCTGGGTAATCTTCTAATTATTTCTTGTTTCCACTGCTTACAGCATTAAGGCCGTTAGGCCCCTTAACGATTGGCAAACGGCGACTAGGCCTGGTGAGCTAGGAGCTGGGCTGCTGGAAGGCTAAGGGCTCCGACGGAAGGAGGCCCCGACATTGAATGGCCCCGAGCAGGTATGGCTCCGATAGGGAAGAGCCCCGAAGATATCGGACCTGGACGTAGTCGGTCCCGATATGGGAGTTGATACCACTCCCCGACACTGAATCCTCTACGATGTAGCTTGGGAGTCTCCGATAATGATCGAGACTCGCCAGTAAGAGCACAATCCCGGAAATCTCGCCATGATCACAGTAGTGGTATAATGGGCGAGATATGTGGGATACGAATAACTGTACAAGATACGTGGCAAGATATACGGCGAGATATGTGGGATAGTGGATCACAATCCAACCGCCTAATCAGGTAACTGGGATAGCCTTTCCTCTATAAAAGGAGGGAAGTTATTCCAGATTAGAGTTACGTTTTTTGACATACACACAAATACTGCTTGCTTGATCTGTTGACCACCGTACTTACGTTAAGCATCGGAGAGGGATTCTGGGCCACTGCCCTCTATTCCCCTTCTGCAGGATTGCGAGGAGCTAAGGAATCCGTCACCATAACCGGAGTTCCCGCCGTGATCCAACACTGGCTAAAGATTTATCAAATGAAATTCGGACATTAACTCAATTTATTAGAATAGTTAACAAATTCTATTCATTTACACCCCGTAACGTAGAAACATTGACTCACCACCGTCAGCTATTAGGATGATTACTCTTAAGTTTTACATCATAGTCCTACGTAACATACATATTGCGTCAAATATAAAATGAGCATTTTAAAATAGGATTTACTGAATCAGTCTATATACTAGGTTCTTGATTATACTTAGATTAATTGGTGGAACTACATTGTATCGTCTAGCTATATACCTCACCAAATATAAAAAAAAGTCGAGTAGTACTGAACTTAAAAGACCGATTTCTAGATTGTTAATAAAGTTACATTGGCGAATCAATGCATATTTTACTCTGATAATCGTGAAAGAAAAAGTCTAAACATTATTGACGGCAAAAAAAAATCAGTATTTTGACATTATATTGTACTAACTTAACCTATATTCTACTCTGCCGGCAAAAAAGACCTGCATTTTAGTTTGTGCTAGGTTAAATAACATTACAACGTTTTTGCTTTGACTACAATATGTTTTGTTTAGTATACTTTTGGTACTAAACGTTTGAACTTTATATATTTTTAATTCATTCGTTAGTATCCGTTAAATGGTATCTGCAAGTTACGTGATTCAACCCAACATTTTGATTTTATTCAATTTAGTCGCTCTATACATCCTTAATTTTTATTTTGTTTAATTTAATCCTAAATTTTTAAAATCAAACCCTTAACCCAAGAAGAGCTAAACGGACCTAGTCCTAGACTAGGTTCAGTTAGGTAATTGGGACCTAAACCTAATTAGTTCAATTGGAGCGCACAGACTGGCACCGACATCAGTTCAGGTGGTTTGAAAGTCTGTTTCGGTTAAAACCAATTCTCAGTCACCTAAACCCAGGGCCGGCCCAAGCAACCAAATTGAGATTTACACTTTTATGTGCTGCTGATCATATGTGTTTACTTGAGATTTACACTTTTATTCTTTCAAAATCAGTACACAGATTCCTACTGAAAAATCACGGCCTTTGATTACTATACATATATATAAGGTATCAAAACTAGTATCTGTTGAATGAATCGTATCCATGCTAATGAGCCTAAGTAGATTCTACCACTCCTTAAGATAAAACTACAGTTTAGGTAAGCCAATCTGCAGAAGCTATCGTGTCTTTCCGGCTGAAATTTACAGCGAAGAACACGGCGAACAATACTTATAGAAGATCAAGACGGTGAAGCCGAATTTGGATCCAACTTGACATCGCTACTCTTCCTCTTTAGCATATGCTTGATCTCCGCTTCCTTCCTATCTACAAACCCCATCAGGTCTTTGAAGCTAGTGGCTCGAGCAGGCCTGCGAGAGCTGGTGGGCTCGATCGCCTCCACGTCAGCCTCGCCATTCTCGGGTGTGAATCTCCTGTACTGAGAGATCACCCGACAAAAGAAGATGGTGAGTGCGAGGAAACACGCGATTCCCGATATGAGAAAAAGCCCCCAAAAGCTGTCGAGGGAAAGCGGCTTCTCGTCGGAGATTCCTAGTGAAGAGCACTCCGTGTTCGACAGCCACTTGTCGTGAATCTTCTGTAGATCGCCGCTCTCGGAGAGTTGAAGAATTGCGGTCGATAAGTCGACGGCGAGCGGTGAGTCCCTCTGGAAGGCCTGAGGAGCATAAATCGAACCACAATAACTATAAATTATTGATATAAGATGCAGAGTGAATACTTTCAGTACACTCTTATTCATATTAATGTTTAAATATGCGAGTTCAGCATGCTTACGAATCCCCAACCGCTTCTCGTGAACTCCCGCCCGACTATCTTGAACTCACAATTGGTGTTCGCTAAGAAGAGCTCGATGTATGGAAGCTCATCGACAATGGCCGATACTCCGCCGCCGTTTGACCCCTTCTTAAGGGCGAGACCGTAATCTTCTTGGTTCTTTAGCTTGACGAGTCGGGACTCGGCGACGTTGAGCTCTTGGATCAAGTAGTTCCATGCGAAGGAACCTTCTTGGATCCCGATCTTGTCGTTCCTCGAGACCAGATTATCGATCCCCTCGATTCCTGATGTAAGTTGTTGCACTGTCAGGATCGAAGTCAGACTTGCCGTGTAGCTCGAGTTGATGATCAACACAACGAACAACCATATGATCACCACCAACCGCCCCATCGTGCTCACCGTGTTCTCTCCTGCAAAAAAAAAGTAAAAATTAAGGTTTATAGATTCAATCGATTTTAACAAGTCGGAGTCGATTATCGACAGAGCCACTTACTATGTGAGAAGAACATTGTCGAGAAACTAAACCTGCGAGATGCAATACAAGTTTCAATTCTAACGAATGGTTGAATCTCAGAGGATCGCGGCAAGCTGAGTTAACGGGACTAACCAGAATATCGTCATGAGTTGTTCCCTCGGTGTACCTCTGAATTCGTGATTATGGCGGTGCTCGAGTATCCAAACCACCGCTCCGACGAAGAGGAAGAAGCCGCCAGTTACGAGCCACATCGGAACAGTGAACGGCTTGAGGAAAGCCCAGGGACTGTGTCGCTGCTCCTTCACAGGAGCAACGACAACAAGTCCCGATTCCATGTACGGCTGCGTAAAGTCCACAATCTTTGTCCTGTTTGTAACGATCGTAATGTCCCCGACAGCCGCATCAAATGTCTAAAAATGAAGGCTAAGAACATTATGCGGTTTTCGAAAATTGAATAAAGGCGCTACGTCGATAAACACGATAACATGCATGGTATAAGGATGTACATAATAATAATAATACTTACATCCTGGGCGACCTGGTAGACGAGGTCGCTATAGCTAGGGTTTCCGGTGCCGTCTCCATACAAAATGTACGTATGAGGAACAGGGTACGCTAGAAGATTCAGAGCCGCTTCGAACACATCGATGCAGTACCCTTTCACCCCCGGAGGATTCTTGTCTTTCGTCACGAACTGAAGATAGCTCACCCGATTCGGCACCCCGATTCTGAGTGGCTTTCCATTATTTGGAAAAACCCAGCCTCGAGGTCTCACTGTAGTCTCACCGGGCCATAGCACGTCGTTAAGGTGTTGGTTGCTTGAAGAAGTATTCGCCGGCTTCTTGTATAGTTCCTCGGGAGTAATGATCGAGAGACCCGAGTAGGCCGTCCAATACCCGATCCTCCGGGTGGTCCCCACGACGTTGAGAACATCGAATGCGGAATTAACGAGGTTTCTATCCGTGTCGAATTGGATTTTACCGCTCAATCCCGTAAAGTTGGTGGTCAGAAGTATCTGACGGAGCCGATCGCCTCCATCAAATATATGCAGCGATGATAACTGTAGCTTGCTCGTGTTCGAGTCATGCAGCTTCGGATCTTCCGAGAACGATATGTTCCCACCTTCACTCAGGAAAGACTCAAGAGCACGAGCAGCCAACCATACGGAATCATACGCGTAGAGCGCGTAGGAATTCGGTCTCGTGCTCCCCCTGTATTTCAAATTATTCCACCTCGATACGAAGTTCTTTTTGGGACTCATGTCGGGTGTGTAGTGCCGGAGCGCGATTACTCCTTGTAGCAAATCCATCGTATCTGGATCCACCGAATCCATCGAGTCCAAAACCGAAGGAAGCCAATCAGTCGAAATCCAAACGTAGCCACTGCCCATCATCCCGAGATACTTCGCAGCCTCAAAGATCCCGAGACCTGTGTCGGGATTCACATGAACTACGAAAACCCGAGACTCCATCAAATTCACCTCGACCATCAAGTCCTTGATTGTTCTGTTCGACGATCCGGGAGGAAATGCGGCCTTGTACGCGATCTTTGCTCGGTTTTTCGCCAACTCGTCTCCGAGCACCGTAATGCCCCCTCGCCCATAGTCATCATCGACGAATATCGCGATAACCTCCTTCCATCCAAAGTACTGGACAATGCTAGCCACTGCATTCATCTGGAAAGCATCGCTCTGAGTCGTACGTATGAAATACGGGTACTGAAGCGACGTTAGAGTTGGATCAGTAGCCCCGAACGAAAGAAGCGGCACGTGAAGTTCGTTCACTACGTGCGAGATAATGTGTGCTATTCCTGAGGACTGTGGCCCGATCGCGACTACAACATCCATCTCGATTAGCTGCAAAGCTACAGTTTTGACACAAACCCGTTATAGTATCCGAACTGTTATAAGATTAGTATTTAGCCACTAGTTACAAAAGTATTAATAATTTAGTGCTTATTCAAACTATTTAGCTCAAACTTAACAGTGGTATTATTAGAGTTATATTAACGGTACCATATGATAATGAAGATGAAGAACTGGGTTGATTAAGTACCTTCGACGGTTCCTAGGAAAGCACTGCAATTCGTGTCGTGATTAATCACTTTCAATATCGTCCCAGGAAGAACTGTCGTGTCGGCATTAACATCGTCGATGGCAGTTTGAATTGCCGGCAGCGCCGATCTACCGATTACTGAATCGTAAGTGAAGAGAGCGCCGACAGTCACGACACTCGGCCTCGATGTGTTTCCAGCTCCATACACAGATTCGAAGAACAGCCAAAGGAAGAGTATCAAGATCGAACCTCTTCGAACAATCGATAGCTCCTCCATGTTTGGTCTAAATCCAAGAAATCGATATTTCACATTTTCTGTAGAACACATTTTGCAGAAAAAATGTCAATTTTGCAGAATGAACATATTCATATCCCCAGAATTAATTCAAGAACACATCAAGAAATGAAATTTGACAGAAATCCAGAAAATTCACTGCATGAATTTCGAACCTAAACAACTCCCACCAACCAATAATCGAAACTCACGTCGGAATCCAGCAAGACAACCTCGAACAGAATAATATTCAATTACAAGACATGTAAAAGACAAAACCCCATATAAAGAAATGCAAGTTGGTGAACAAAAACAGAATCTTTGTGGTAGCGGTACACAGATATTCATCTGTATGTGCAGAAAGTCGCCATTTTTACAGAGGAGACAGCTCGAGCAGCGTTTACCTGGAAAACCCAAGTGCAGACATGCTCAACTGAGCTCTCCAGTGTTAAGTAGTGAAGGAAGAGGAGTAAAGAGCTGTAATGAAACAGTGTTGAGGCTTCAAGTAAGGAATCATTCGGCCCTAATTTGGTGTGTTACTTTCCATGAAGAACGAATCAGATTAGTGGAATCGTCTCTCTTTGCCTCTTTGGGTCAGCAAAAGCAGTGAAAGGGCAGAAGAGCAAGTTGTACAAAAAATATTGCATTACGACTTTTAGACGGGTTATGGAACGTCACTGTGAAGACTGCAACGGAGGGTCTAGATTTGGACACGTAAGCGAAGGGATGAGATATTGGACTTGTTCAGGGTGTAGAGCCGTTGGATTGATGGTATGAGGAAAGTTAATGAATTATTTAATGATGATGTCAACTTGTCAAGGGTGGGATGGGATCCACGTTTGTTGTTCGTGTGAAACATGTGGCTCATGGAGTAAATTCGGATTCAATAAATATCTCCAGTTAATTACTAAATCTACGTTTGAAGCCTCGGGTAAATTGATATATAGCTGATTTTTTTTTTTTTTTAATAATCTTCAAGCTACTGTTTTGTTTGAAGATGTATATTTAATTTGAATAGAATTAATCTAGTGACGAGCATGTAATTAAAGAAAAATCAAGAAATATAAAATGACATAATTATTCTCACCTTAAAAGGTTGATCAAGAGTGGTGATACAAACTGTGAAATATGGTGTGAAATTTTTATAGAAAGTGGTTTAGGGCCCCACCATTGACCAATACATTTGATTCCATTACAATCTTTTTCATACTTTCTCTTGAAATTTCACAGGTAGGGAATTTACTCTTCTTGAAATACTTCTCACGATATGATTAAACTTCATAATTTCAATTACGTGGATGCTTCAAAATTGTTGTGTGATTGAGGTCAATTTTGTTTTAAGTAAGTTTTCTTCTATTTTTTTCTTTAATTACGTAAAACTCATGTGACTACTTATATTTAGATTATAATGAATATTTGACAAAGCTAGCTATTATCAACAAGTAGTGAAATTTGAGTTAGCAAATTGTTTAAGAAAACTTTACCTATTAATTTGTCTGAGTGTCTAAACGTGATCCAACCATTTGTAATATAGTAATGATGATGTAATTTCATATTTAGATAATATAATACTTATAATTTATCATGAACATAGATAGGAATGGTAGAAAGTTGGTGATGGGATTTTGAAAGAGACACGACACCCACTTTGATAGGAAAATTAATGAACCAGAACACTTCTATTATTAACTAAATGCCAGATTGGTTCACAATATCTTATACTACGACATTCTTGACTTTTGGGTTCATATAAATAGTATTGGGCTGCAATAAATGAACAATCACATGCTCCTCGTTCTAGATATTATATACACATAAAATCATCAATCGCTATCCCTTGATTTTCCCACTTCGGAATTTACCGACTCCCCCGTATCCGTCGAGGGACTCCGTTTTGCACAACCATTTCTCGTGAATCTCTTGGAATTCTCCGTTATCCGAGAGCTTCAGATTCTCTCTCTCTTGAACGCGCACCTGAGAAAGTACAAATATTTAACCATTGGAAAAGTTAGCACTGTGTTTTGCATCAATGACGACTGGAACATTTTGATCTGGTTTCTCGATAACCATAGGTCCATAGTGGTTATCCTTTTATTGCAATTAAATAAATCTTAGAACATAAACAGATTGAGCTGAAATGAGAAACATAATTGCACGAATCAAAAGAAATCTGTTTTTCATTCACTTAATTGCTGCAAATATTCTTACATTACTTATATTCCAAGTCTGAAACTTAAACTGCAAGTAAACTGCCTCTAGTTGTGCAAATCATATGTTATCACCAAAAACCTAGCAAAGCGATGAAGGGGAAGAAAACAAAGAATTTCTTGATGAGTTTCTTCAAATAGTCATCACCTTTAAATACTAAACCTTAGAAAAATAATTAAAAATTACACCATAATCTTGCAAGTGAAGAAACACGATTTCAAAAGAAATGACAAAACAACCCTCAAATATTAACAAAGTTCAAATTGCATTATCAAGCTAATTGGACTTCAAAATCGGGCCGAAATTATAACACGAAAAGTAAATGGTTTGACCGTGTTCTTCAACACAAACTCACTAATACAAATTATTCATAAAAACCATCATCTTCTTACAACTCATCATCTTAACTCAACTAACTCTTATTTTAGTTAAATAACATCTAACTTACACTTAAACTTAACATAAATAACTAAATACTTGAATAGTACGTTTCAACTACTTCATATATGAGCTACTTCAGTAGCTTCATCTTCATCTTCATGACAACGAAATCATAATCACTTAAATTGTGATTATATTCTACATCGTAAGCCACATTACTTAACATATCTTCACATAAACAGGGTATCTTGCAAGACGTTCAATTTAAATCACACAACTAATGTCAGACTTCGATCTTAGATACTCAAAAGCTGCAATTTTTAGTGACTTAGTGAAGATATCTGCACTATTATCTTCACTTTTGCAATACTCAATATCAACATCAATTCCATTACATAAGTCTTCTAAAAAGAATAACTATATATCTATATATTTAATTATTTCTTGTAAAACAGGATATATTTTTTTTTACCCAACATGACAGTTAACCTATTATCACAAAACAATCTAGTAAATTTGTGTTATCAAACGTGCAGAAACTCAAATAATATTTCATTCAAATAACTTGTTCTGCACATTTTGTTGCATGTAAAAATTATGCGTCAGTGTTGGGCAATGTAACTATAGGATGTTTCTTGGATTGCTAAGAGACTGCAACTCCTCATATTTAGAATGTACACCCACTAGTGTTTTTTCTATCTTTCTTACAACCTGCAAACCAATATCTGAGAAATCCATTAAGTCACCTATAAAACATCATTGAAACACTAATCCAAAATTTGTTATTCCCACAGATATCATAGTATCCTCTTCACAACTAATAGATGATTCTCATAAAGATTATATATATATGGAAACCAAACTTACTACATATTGTATGTCATGTCAAAATTTAAATACCTCACACTACCAATCAACTACATATATATTGTTTTATCAACATTATTTCCTAACTTTACAATTTCAAATTGTTCGCGTTACAGTTTAACATATTAAACTTCTGCGTAGCATCTTTCATACTTCTTGACTAACTGCATAATAGGTTAGAGACATTTTTTTTAATGATAATTCAAGAATGTATTTATATATTTTAAAATTTGTTAGTTCAACTTACAGGTATTTTGATTTTCTTTTAATAATAAGTTAGCTCAATTTCACTGGTGATGCAATTAATTCACTCTTAGCAATTTATTTCTTTTGATAGAAAGGGTCACGTATAGTCTGAATCCGCGGTAATATCAAATTGAATAAAGCTAAATAACAGTTTTTCACATCTAAGTTTGGCTATCAAAATAAATATGAAAACATAATTCAATATTTTTTTTTTTTTTTTGCATATTTAAACTTGATTCACTAGTGCACGTTTAATCATATTTTAGGTAGTAATGTGTATAGACAACAACACTTTGGTATGCTACATGAAAATCTTAACTAGAGTTATTGACATTTATTTATATTACCGTGAATTTATAAATCACGTGTGACATTTCATCCAAAACATACAAAAGTGCAACAAAACTATTGCAACGTCTAACAAGTTGAGCTAGCAATTTGTTAAAAGAATATCAGATAGAAATTTGTCCGACCAAACAAACTTAAGCTAGTAACTTGGTGATTAACCATTTTTTAATAATAAGTGTTAATAACCAAATCATACATGAAATTTAACTTAATTACAAATCGATACCTGAACTTAAATTCTTAAAAATTAGCTACCTAAAATTTTAATTTACAAGAAAAATTTTACAGCTGTTACAATTTCCGTTAAATTGGACAAAAAGGAGTGTACGTTGATCATGTGACGTAATTTGATGTGTACACAAGATCTATTGAAAGGTTTGTAGCGACTTTCAATTCGACATACACATAATTCTTAAATATTTTTCAATTGAAGATATTTCGATGCAATTCTTTAATTTCTTTGACGAATCTATCTTTAGTACATATATAAAAAAAAAAAAAAACCTCATGTAAATGGTCTATACTCATTTTCTATCTAGTTTAATAAAAAAATTACGTAAATAACAATTTTTTTATAATTTGAAATTTAATATAGTCATTTTTAAAAAAAAGTTTCGGATATTGATTTATAACTATAATTTAAGTAACAATTTCATGATTAAACTTAAAGTCTTAAACCAAATAATAATCGGCCCTATCTAAATGTGGAAACTTTAAACTTGTGATTAAATCGCAGGGGCCCTCAGAGCAAAATCCAATTCCAAACACCAAGTGGGGTTCCTATCTCTTTCCGTGGAGGGCAATTTTCTTTCCTCTTCCTTCTCCCCTTTCTCGTCTGTAGTCTCGCCTTTGCTCTCTTCACAGGTAACGTGTTACTCGCCGTCTGTCGCCTTCTTCCTCCTGCGTTTTTCCGATCATCGATCAGGAAATCCTGTTACCGTCCGTTTGATTCTGTGATTTCTATCCCACAGGACAGGTCCATCCATGGCGAAGAGCTCTTTCAAGATGGAGCACCCACTCGGTAAATCCCTTAATCCAATTAGACCTGTCTGGTAGCTCACCGACTGATTCTGCTGAAGATTCTTAATCTGAAACAATCTGGTTGAGTTTCTCATCTTTTTGGAATTTGATATTTTAAAAGAATTCGATTAGTCCAATTCTTATACTGAAACTGTGTCTGTGGAAGGTCCCCACCAGAAATCTATCAAATAATTGATCTTTATTGCTATTATTGTCGATTTCTTCCGATTGTCCGTATTGATTGCTTTCATTGTCATCAAACTAGCTTCTGATAGCAAGCAGTGCGCTGTAGAATAATAGAGTTCAAGCAGAAGTTGTTTTTCCTTTACTCCCAATATTACAGAATATTATTTCTGGAGTGCAGCAGGATACGACTGAGTAGCTAATGTTTCAAAATCTCAGTGTTGGTACATAGGAATCGTCCTTCCCAGCACTCTTATACTAGGGAAAGGTCCTATATGCTTTAACACCCACATTAGATATGGATCGAACCGTCTCATGATGTTCTGAACTCACCTCAGTAACATTAGGTTACAGTTCTGTGTTTCAGCAAGGGGTGAAATTTAAGAACAAAACTTGTGATAAAAATAGAAGTGCAAAGAAATTCCAAATTAGACAATAAAAACTGTACTATATAACTATATGTTCTATCTTTTCTAGTATATGAATGTGATGGAAAATGATTCATCTAGTGTATTTGCAGAGAGGAGGCAAGCTGAATCTGCACGAATCAGGGAAAAATATCCAGATCGGATTCCTGTATGCTTGTTCTCTCATTCCTTACCGAATATATATGTGTGTTTTTGCAAGCTTTTGGAATTTGGATATTTATTATTTGGTATTGTGGTTTATCTTGTGCAGGTAATAGTGGAAAGAGCTGAAAAGAGTGATATACCTGATATTGACAAGAAGAAGTTAGTTTCTCTATAGACTTACTTAGTGATAGTCTATTTTGTGATCATGGTTATACTGATGTATCAGTACCCTGGGTTGCATTTGAGGATAAGGTTTTGACCAATATACTGGAGAAAATGTTTTCTTTAGTTATTTCATGAAGCTATTAATGTTATTCATATGCATATAAATTTCTCATAATCTAATCTTTTGTCAAATTTCTTTGTTTCGAGCGAATTAACAGAGTCAGTTCTTGAAATATCCATTTTATATCTTTGAACTGATCAATTTTTTGGTTTTTATATCTTTGTTAGGTATCTGGTTCCGGCCGATCTGACAGTTGGTCAATTTGTGTATGTTGTTCGGAAGAGGATAAAGCTGGGTCCAGAGAAGGCAATCTTCGTCTTCGTGAAGAACATTCTTCCACCCACTGGTAAGAATCACAGACATTCTCTGTTTACTTTTTCTTTCTTGGAACTACAAAAAAATATATTTGATTTACTCTGAAAATTTCCTGAAATGTGGTTAATATTGCAGCTTCTATGATGTCTGCAATCTATGAGGAGAATAAGGATGAAGATGGATTTCTCTACATGAGCTACAGTGGAGAGAACACCTTCGGTTCGGTCTGAAGAACAACTATAATATTAGTGAATTTAGTTGGATCCTTGTACTTTGTAAATATCTGGGACAAAATCCTCGAACTCAATAACTTCGCACTTTGGTATTGTGTAATTTTCATTATGTTCCTTCTTTTTTCTTTCATATGCAAGAGCTTGGGCCAATCTTGGGTGTGCTTGCTTGCACTAGGGTTTGGTAGTTTTGTTTGTTTGTGTTTTCTTTCTAAAAGCTTATTTTATTGGGTGAACGCTAAATGTAAATTTAAATATCTTGAATTGTGGTTAACTTGATATATATATAAACTATAAACACCAAATTCACTTAAGAATTCCAGGTTAAATACATAATTAGTTACTTATATAGTTATATATGTTTGCCAATGTTAATTTTTTGGAAAAAGTTTAAAAACATGCAATATGTTTGAAAAAGATTGTTTTACGGACTAATATGTTTTCAAATGTACAACATGTTTGAAAAAAATGGTTTTATTTACCAATATGTTTTAAAATGTACAATATGTTTGTGAAAGATAGTAAATGACATTCCGTCCATTTAATGTTAATTGTCTCGTTAAGTGGACACGTGCGAGTTATGTTTTTAGAAAATAATAATAATAATTGATAGACACCTAAAAACCGAAGAAGTTGTTATACAATGTTGTTTAATTTCAATGTAATCTCGTTTATTGTAGGTAAATGAATTCAGATGTGGATTTTTCATGTGGGTTCCTGAATAAATGTGTTTTCATTCAACTAGGATGACAACACGGACAAAGAGAAAGATTTTGAAGCCGATGCAAAATTAAAGCGGAATAAAAAATATATTGACTTATCATATTCTGCTTGTGTTTGGCCGTAATAAGAACTTTATTTAACAGTAATATCGACTTGCAATATGTTTTAAAGAAAAAGGATGACTCTTGCACCCCTTAACCTCAAATTCTATCTCCACCACTAATTAAACCCGATATACATTGAATTTATATATAACACTTTTACAATCATAAGACCGTCTTTGATGGCCAAATTTAAGCCAGTAGAATATTAATGGTGTCACTCGCTTTTGAAATCCTTTAATTCGTAGTCCAAACTCATTCTGAAGGGACTATCTAAAAAATATATTGGGCAGAGAAAACTCTTGACGAAAAATTTCACATTCTTAAAAAACAAATAGAAGTATAGAACACATCAGATTGTAAGAGACGCAAAACTATTTTGAAACGAGGCGGGCTAAAATGCAATTGAGTTTATTTTAACTCGATTTATGAGATAATCAATCAGAATTCATGAGAAATAAAAAGTATTTCTAATACATGCATAATCTGATGGCTGAAAAATCAAGTTGAAATAAACTCAAGTTTATTTTATCTGAACCATTTCAAAACACTTCAAGTCGATAAGGATAATCTCTTACATGAACATTCCATTAACTAATCAGAACCACGAGATGATAATGATTCTATTCTAATCACAATCACAACAAAAACTATCATTTCAAGTCACTCTTATGATCGATATTAGTGGTTAAAATATAATAATGTCTATATTTTTTATTAGAAATAATATATTTAGGTTAAATAATATCTTTCATATCTTATCATATAGTTTATATCTTTAAAATATTTATTTTTAGGGCTTTGTAATCCCTATATATAAGGTATTATTATTAATGAAATATCTAAAAATTAATCTTAGTCTCTAAGAGTTATGGTTGATTAGAAAGTAACATTTCCTATTTCCATATAATTTTGTGTTTTTAGTTCTCATAATATCAGAGCGCATATCAACTGGGTATCATAGCCGACGATTCTACGGTGGACCTGTCCTCGATGACTATGAGAGAAATAAAAGCACTCCTAAGGAGCGTCTAAACAAGATGGAGAGTCTGAACAAGATGGAGGAGGAATATCTAAAGAATATGGATGAAACACCACCTCCGACGCCGTAGACAATTGAGAAGAGATGTTCGAGAAGGTAACCAAGGTGAACGAGGATGTCACTTAAGACCATGGAGTCTATGAAGGAGACTATCATCGATGTCTCTCCTCCTTCCACCAAACTCGAGGAGCCGACCAAACATGAAGAAACCAAGGCCCCTACGTCGATGTTGAAACCGACTCTGGTGAGTTGTCAAAAAATTATACTGAACACAATATTTGGGAATAATAAAATATATTAGAGATAAATATATTTTATTATATTTAGATAGATTTATATTAGGAATAGATATATTTTTAGTATATTATTAGGATTTGAGAATGACAATCTTGCAGTAGATGAGGCATTCTTGCATTGTTACAAATTAAACTCAGACACATTCATACAAATTGAACTCAGACACATTCACCACTGTTCACTCTAGATTTTGGATATTGGAGAAGATGAAGACAGGTTGACGTGGGGTGATCGAAAACACGAGCTTGAGGACAAACTCGTAGTCGAAGATAAGAGTAAAGTTACGATCAATATTAATGGCTAAAATATAATGATATCTATATTTTTTTAGGGTATTATTATTAATGAAATATCAACTTTTCTCCAAGAGAGATTACAATTAATTAGAAAGTAAGCTTTTCTATTTCCATGTATCAGCCATTAAACTAATCTTGCATACGAAATCAAACATTTGGTGCAACATCGTATCAGAACCACAGATTTCGCAACAACAAAAGGCGTTAAGTAGTACCCAAAATAAGAAAACCAAACTGGATGCATCTCCTTCCGCAAATATCACATAATAATGTATCTCTGTTACACACAAGGGGGAAACGTCAATAATATAATCCACGACATACATACATACATGGAACAAGCCCTGTCGTGGAGTAGAGTCAATAGTGTCATGGCCACACCATTCACATGTCATTAGTAGTGCAACATATTTAGCAATCTAAGCTAACCACATGCACGGGTAGTCAGGTACCGGATATTGGTTTAAGCAGCTTCGGCAAACCCAACTTGCATATTTCCGTAGTCGAACACTGTATGGTACCGACCCATAAAAATGTCTCCCAAGATCCTGCATCACATCATATGCAGTGTTTCAGAAAGGGAATATATTTCTTACACACATTTTTTAAGACAAAAATTTAAGTATCGAAAAGGATTATGATTAAAGATTTACCAGAGCGGTCCCCGTGGTGGAGCAACATCCAAAGCAATAAACCCACTGATACACTGAGCTGCAGCTCCTTCCCCAACTTTAAGAACATACTATAATCCACATGGAAAGTAACAGAAACAAAGAGTAAATCAGCAATTAGTAAAATTAAGAGCAAATCCATATTGTGCCATATAGACCAAGTGTTGTAAAAAAAAATAGATTTTCTTTTTTTTTTTAATCTGGGTACCGTACATGCTCTGGTTCAAGCTCGAACACTTTGCCTCCAATAGTGAATGAGATCTTGGGCATGGTAGAAAGACTGCTGCAATCGACTGAAGATTCTCCCATTGGGCTAGGGATTTTCTCACAGAGCTGCAGTTCACAGAGGTATAAGTAGGGAGCGGAATGAAGAAATCAAGTAACATTTACAGAATCAGAGCAGCAATTTACCGAATTGACATAGTTCAAGATCTGCTCTTCAGTCTGATTCTGTTTCAGCTTATTTTGCATCCAAACAACTGCCATCTCACAGGCGGCGCATCCTGCATTGCTGTCCAGTGACTTGTCTTTTCCTTTCTCTACTACACTTTCAATCCCCATACTGCAATTCCAAGGAAGGAGCAGAACAACATTAGCATTCATTGGTTCAGCAGTAGAACTGCCTTATTGTCAGTGAAAGGCGAGCTAATTTTACTGACCTGACACCATGTTTCCCATCAAAGGTACACAAATTAATTTGAGAGCAGATCTTATCCGGTCGTGTCTAGAAAGCCCAAAACAGGAAATGACAAGATATACTCAGCAACTTCGAGCTTAAGCATGAAATATTAGGATTTGTTATCTATCTGAATCTCACCTGAGTTGTGAGCATCTCCAATATGGTTTTTCCATACTGTGCAACAACTGTTTTGCACTCTTGGCTCACCACGCCGGACGCTCCAATGGCATGGTTGATTTGGGTCACCACAGTCTATAAAATTGAGTGTATGTAAAAGGATCAAACTGCAGTCTTATGGCAACACGCATGAACATCTGCACAATACATATTTGACCAAATATCCAAACATAGCATGTTCTTTCACATGCTCTAAAGTGAAGGACTTTTTCATCTGAGGTCAGTAATGCAAATGGGTTCCATTGCAAAAGCAAAATGTCGGAATAAAGACATAAAAAGTTATGTATTCAGGTGAAGGAAGTAAGTTTGTTTTCTCCCTAAAAAAGAATGGTAGCATAAAGGGGGTAAAACTGTTCTCAGGACATTGTATTTTATCAGCAAGACTCAAGGTCAAAATGCAGGTAACGTATTTTGGCATGAGTCAACGACACTCTGAGAAAAGATTGAATATTGTACTTCCGATACTTACAGTAGGGCCAGCAAGCAGTGAGGTCCCGGAATCAGCAATGGCTGCACAACCGCCACTACAGAATCCTGCAAAAATAAATTAAAGAAGAAATGTTTTGCAATGAGTAAGGAAAAATATAAGCACCACAAGGATTTGAATTTCCAGGAGCAATTAAATTCCAGGCAATTACCAGTTGTTTCATCTCCAATCAGGACATCAGCCATATCAAACTGCCATTGGAGGGAGAACCAAGAATGAAATTATGATACTTGGAAATGGGATAAGAAATTTAAGAATTCTTAAACTAGAAAGCTACATGAAACGAACCTGCCAATAGCCTTTCTGGGTAACAGGAACATAGGTATGCTCCCCCTTGTAGTGACTAGGATCAACTCCACCAAACACGAGTTCACCTCCTTCGTCCACATCAGCATTCCGGTTAAGCCAAAAAGAGAAAACAGGATCACTCACAAGACCCTGATTGATCATATTGTACCTGCAAAGATACAGAATCTAAATACTATGAAGCTCAAGCAAGTAAACAAAAAGGAACCACCTATTTCATTTTACTTGAATAGAAATGCATCGTTTTATATTAAATTATCCGGTAGACATCATAACCATATGAGTAACGATCGACATACCAGACAGGTACAGCATTACCAACAGAGATTTCTTGAAATCCAAGACCAAGGATCCCATCAAACTTTGCAGCAAGGAATGTGATACCTGGCTCTTTGGTAGCCTCAATGAAATCCTGATCAGCAACAACAAATTATTAAGGTGACATTTTCCTTGATCGGACTAGCACAGCCACAAATCCAAGTCAAGGCACTTCATACCTGGCTCTTAACCACAAGATCGCCAACTTTGACATTATCCATGCTAAAATATCCCGATATCGCGCCAGTTCCATAGTGAATAGCTGCAGATTTCCCTGCATCATGAAATGATTTAATACGAGATATCATTATTGCCCACTGATATGAAAATGAATAACGGATAGTTTTTATCATCTTCTGAATATACAACAGGAATAGTTACCATTCTTTTGGTAGGTACTCGATTCAGTGGACTTGTACTTGGAATGGAAATAGCAAGCAACCTGGATCAAGCCGTGAAACCATTACACACAAAAAGGAATATCGCCAGGTTTGAAAGAGGAAGGCAACTTTTGTGCAGCTAAGGAAAGAAAACTTAAAAGTATTACTAACCGAAAAGTAACACTTGGATGAGGGAACCCAAAGATTTGAACTCCCAGTGTCAAACACCACGGTGAATTTCTGAGAGGGAGTACCAATTCCAATCTCACCAAAATACTGAGCATCCATGTAGTTTTTAAGGGTGACAACATCAATGTCTTCGTCGCCAGCATTACCACGAAGATAGTAGTTCCTGACAGGACCCCTCCTCTGTACTCCTTTCCTAATGTTATCTTGACCAGGTAAATGGTTCACTAGATCCAGTTTCCTCTTTTTCAGTCCTATTCTAACAACACCATCATGGGCAGAAAATACAGCAGGTGACACGAGCAATAACAGGAAAGATATAGCCAAAGTAGCAGTAGATTTAGTTGCCATTGTGCAGCTGCAGAAAAACCCAAACACGCTACTGAGTCTTATAGTATAAAAGATTGAACCTCTTTACATATAACATAACAGACTATAGAGCATTACATACTACAAGTATTTCCCTCGACTCCAAGTGCATACATCTATATATAGAAACAAATATAGAAATAAAAATAAGAACCACAACATCATCGTGATTAGTCTGAATCTTAATACCACCATTCTTTCCTTAAGAATTCAGAAGCCAGTAGCCCTTAAAAGTATATGTGAAAAAGGACCAAAAGTAACACATTCATAAAAGCTGGGAAGGCGAATCGCCAACGCACAAACATCATCTTGGTTACGGGAAAAAAAAAATCTCAGACCAAAACCTGGAAATGTGTCTAGAGCAGACTAATTATCATGAAAAACCATCTAAAACAGCTTGGTTTTGTTAGAAGCTGGAAACGCATGTAACCCGTAAAGAGACAAAAAAGTACTGACATCCAAACGAAAACCAAACTTGCTGGCTTCTCTGTACTATACTCCTAAGAAAATTCAAACATATCAACGAAGTTGGCTTAAAAAAAGTTCATTGTCAAACAGAGAAATTCTACCGCTCTCTTTTCAATCAAAATTACCAACAAATTTCCCTTCTTCTCGGACAAATTGGAGAGCTGTAGCCAGTAAACCCTAAATTCAAGCTCAAACTTCAGAACTTAACTACAACTTCCTCCGGTTCGATCAGACTCCAATTCGAAATCAAACTCAACGATGAACTGATGAAGTCGATGGCAATGATGAGTAGAGAACGAAATCCAAACCTGACGAGAGATTCGATGGAGGTAGCAGAGTGGACACGGTAAAGCAACCTTGGATGATCAGCAATAAAGGAAACGAAGCTGCAATATAGACAAATGTAAGCGAGGGGCAAACTGCTCTGCGCTGTCATACCGTACAATCCATGCCAGAACCGTCGATTGGAAAAGCGCGCGACATAATCGGACGGTATTGAACGAATTAGAGTTCTGTAGATAACGTGTCGAGTAAGAATTGGCTGGAGGGTTAAAAGAATTTACGGCTTTGATGAACCATAGTTATTATTAGTAGTAAAAAAGGAGTTTACCGCTGTTGCATCTCAATTCTCAACTAACAGTCAGTCAGTCCACGTTGAATCGAAGAGACAAAACGGAAAGTTCAAAATTATCCAAAAGCCCAAGAATTTCAGAATTCAGAAAGTTTGGGTACTCTTTATAGCAGCCCATCAACATTACTCATCTTGTCATAGAATAAACAAATCTCTAACTCAATTTTGACAAAATTACAAATTGCTACTAAACTTTAATTTTTTTAAAGTTATCTACATGATTTCTAATTTACGTTAAATAAATCAGAGAATGAGCATGTTTTGGTCACGAGTGGTCTTTTGATGTATACATAAGGAGAATTTATTGAGTGGAACGGACCTAGCACGTGGCTAATAGCTGGTATCCCTTCAACCAAGCAGATTGTGACAAGTTGCAGAAATTGTCTGACACACTGCCACGTGTCTTACATTAATTGGTTGCAGGGGCACCAACTATGAGCCACGTGCTAGCTCCGTTCCATGCAATAAATTCTCATACATAAGATACATTATACACTAAATTAAAATGATTGTAGCAAATTATTTTTAGTTGGATGTTCAATTTGACCTCTCCAATTTTAATGGTGTTTTTCAATTGAGTGTCAAATTGAATATAATTCGTTGCAATCTTTTCAATTTCTTAGCTAATCCAACTCAAATTCTCATCGAAGGACCTCACATGACCGGGACATGCTCATTTGCTCTCCAATTTTATGTGTATTATAACGGATATAGCAATTTCTCGGAGATTAGAAGTTCAGGTATAGTAAATTTTGAAAAATCAAAATCCGGGTAGCAATTTGTAATTGAGTTGAAATTCAAGTAGCAATTTGGTTATTAACCCTAGATATAATGAATTGTGTAGGCTAGTTTTTGTCTTCGTTTCTTAATCCGGGTAGCCATTTGTAATTGAGTTAAAATTCAAGTAGCAATTTGGTTATTAACCCTAGATATAATGAATGGTGTAGGCTAGTTTTTATCTTCGTTTCTTCTGAGTTACAAAAAGAAAATTGAACATAAGACCGGTTTATACAACATAAAATTAACGTGGCAACTTGAATTCGAATTCCGCTAAATACATCTTATTCAGAAAGATTTTAATGTTGAAATATTAGTTCGAAATTGCAAAACAAAAACAATCTTGTACACCAAAAAATACATATCTTAAAGTTAAAATGAGACAAACAAACTAAAAGTACATAGGAGGGCCCTATTAGCGCATGTAGCATGTTATAACTATAGACTAATTCTCACTAGCAATCCATTAAGAATAAAGTGCTAATAATGAATATTTTTTCATTCACAAGATTTATCAAGTTTGAAATTTTAACATATTGCTAAGGATGAAGCGTTTGAACCAAAATACCATATTGCATGCTATAAACATAGATGATGAGCTATTACTACGTTCTAAAAAAAATCCTTTGATTTGTTCTCACATATATACACAGACGCAAATCAATGAAACCAAATTGAACAAGAAAAGACCCTTTGATTTGCTGCAATTTCCTATATTTCTCCTTCCTTTTCTACATGCAATCATGTGAGAATTATTCCAGAGATCCAAGAAAGAAAAAAAAAAACTATGAACCGTATAAAACCAACACCAACAAAAAAGTTCTGTGTAGTTACTTATCTACCCGATCCAACAAAAGAAAAATGGACTACTTATTGGCTTTAACTAATTTAACTGCTTGAGTTACTGATTTTGCTATTTCCATTAGGTGTATTACTCCCCGAAGCTGCATTATTGGTACTATTGTTTTGAGATGCACCGCCGCCCATGAAGCTCGAGATGGCGGCGGCAAGCGCGGCAGTGAAATTCGGATCCGACGCAATGGCAGCCGTTAATGAATCGGTAATTCCCGATTCAGTTCCTTTCGAGTCCTGCTTCGAAGTCTGAAGCCCCGAGAACTTCGATTGGTTGTATAGGGCTTGCCCGAAGATTTGAGGCAACAACCCAGCTGATGAGTTCGGAAAGTTCTGGCTTGGGTTTAGGAACGGAATCGCTAATTGGCTAGGGTTCGGAGGATGTTGTAGCAGAGGGTTGGAGCTAGGGTTCGAGTCCTGGGTTAGGTCTAGGGTTACGGTCGGGAAGGGGGCCGATGCGGAAATGGTTGCCATGCTTGAGGAGCAAGGCAAGAGTGTTCTTGTGAGAAAATTCGCGTTCATCAAACCGTCGGTGCTCGACATTGATCCCGATAATAACATTCGTGCCGCTGAAGATGTTGTCGAGGCCATTGCCATGGCGGCGGGTGGTAGCGGATGGTTGTGGGTGCCTTCGTAGTTTGTGACCAGTATTGTTTTATCCTCGGCGCATCTTTGTACCTGAATTTAGGTCGAGTATGATCATTATTGGAAAAAGTAACTTATAAGTCAAGTAATGTAATATCTTGGTGCTTAAGTAAGTGATAGGATCGTACTTGCTTGCGGACGGGGCAACCCGTGTTCATGGTGCACCGGTAGTAGGCCCGAGGACACGGGTTTCCTTTCGCCATTTTTTGCCCGTATTTTCTCCATTGGCATCCATCGGTGATCTGAAATTGAGAGACACACAGGAGTAAATCTTAGTCAGAGTATTGTAAATGTTGCTTAACTAATCTCTAAATGCTCATTTCAAGTAAAACTCAGCGAGTTTCGATCGAGTTTGACTCAATTGTAACACCAGAATAAATCATCGATGGCTTCATTTTTACATTTTGAAAAATAAACAGTTAATTTTTTAAAAAATTAAAAAACATAATGACAATTTTGGATATTTACCATTGTATTGCTAACATGTTGAACTTTTCAAATTTTTCACATTTTTCGATGGTATCACCAAGATTTAAGTTTGATAACACTATTAAAATCTTGCGTCTTAATTAATTTTTTTATAAGAAATTTTTTTAATTTAATTAACATATTCTTATACATATTTCAACATTTATTAATGTTGCATAATTTTTATAAAGTCATGGTTGCCTTACCATGGGTGCCTCGGACCGAGCTCGAACCGAAACCCTAGCCTTCCTCATCGTGGCCTCAGTTACTTGGTCAACACTCTTCGGTGGGCTCATTCTCGCGGCCTTGCTAGGACCGTTCCAAGGCGATTGTTCTTGATCGGGACTAAGATCTCGCAACCGATTACTCGATCTCTTCCCCAACTCCTTCTTACTATCCTGATCCATTGAGTTCATAACAACCTCCGAGTTATTATTCGGCGGCGACCCGGACCGGTTCCGGCTCTTCTCGTCCGATAAACTTAAGGAGTGGTCCTCCACATTTTGCTCATCATAAGCTCCGGCGAGACCGAGGTCCATGAACCGCCTCGGAACAACCGGCACCTGGCCAACAACCTCCGCGTTGATTTTATTCTCCGAATGCTCGCTTTTCTGCTCTTGCACGAGCGTGATCAATTGCATATGTAGAGAATTGTAATCGCTCGTCATCTGACTCAGCATGCTCCTCAACCGTTGATTCTCATCGGTTAAGTCGGCTACCTGGGCTCCTAACCGAGCCAACTGAAATTCGAACCATGTTCTTATTAGGGTTACACTTTTCTTAAGTAAAAATCGAAAAATCGGACCGACGATGAACTTCTAATCGATTTACCAAATATGATTTCTCACCTCGCTCTTAGTTCCGGCGACCGGGGAAATCCCACCGTCGACTGTAGATTGATCGCTGCTTGAATTCATCATCAAGAGGTTTAGCCCGGTCTATACAAGACATACACGTGAAATATGAAATATCAGTGACCATTTTATCACAATTACACATAACATTAATATTGTCGGCAAAAAAACATGATACTTACGTTAACATCATCGTTTATAGTCTTGTTACGATCGAGAGAGAAGCCGGTCCGGCAATCGGATCGATGGTGCTGCAGCAGCTTGTTCTCGGAATTGCAGCTGCTGAGGGCAAAGAAGTCCATTTCGTCGATGACCTTGGTCTCACCGGAGGGCGGCGACGGCGGAGAGAGATTACGGTCGCCGGAGTTGAGGTTGACTGGGAACTGGATGGTGGTGTGATCCATTGAAAGGGGAGGAGAAGGTCGCGGTGGATTGCGGGTGACGCCGCCGTTGTGGTGGTGGTCGGAGGGGGAGTTGAGGACAGTGAGCGGTGGGCGGGGGAGTGATTGGACGAAGAAGCGGAAGCGATCTGAATCAATGGAGAGTCCACCTCCTTTGGCCATAGATCGAGAAAGATATAGTCTAGAGAGAGAGATAAGAGAGAGAAGAGAGATCAGAATAGCAGAGGACTCGGCAATAAAAGGGGTTAGACTGTGGAAGAAGACCAAACAGTAGAAAGAAACAACTCTCACTATTTCATTTTTTTATTATTATATTATTTATTTTACTTGGCCAAAAAAAATATTATTTATTTTACATAATATTTATTATTATTGATAAATAAATCATTTTTTCTAGACAAGACGGACGTACCAATTTATAAGTAAGGGTCAGTAGTCAGTACTCAGTAACGAATGAGATCTTCGTCAATCACACACTATCGAGGGTGTTGAAACGTACTTTGAGATGAAAAAGGCAAATATCTATTATTATTTATTTATTTAATATTAATTTTTTATAAATAAATAATATCAAATTTAAGATTATTGATTTTTTAGGAAATAAATCAGTATTATATTATTGATTATAATATAGGTAGTAAATTACTTTTTATGAGTTACGTGTTTGTACAAAACTTTGAAAGGCTGTACTTCCAATTTTGGACTTAGTAATTAATGTGCAACACCAAAAATATTGGTCTCGAGATTTTATTGCCTAAATCAAGAATTTCAACTTTGTAACATTTTATTTCCTTTCAAATATTTTGAGTAAGTTGACTTTGCTTATGGGGAGGAGCTAACAATAATTGACTTTATTTTTAATTATTTACGTCCATTTAGACTCTTAATAAATATTTATTATGCAGCAAATTATTGAGGAGTTTTAATTAAACCATTAATTGATTCCTTAATTGCCTATATAGTGAAGGACAATGTAATTTTGACTAAATAACTAAAAGCAACATTGGTCAACTTAAATTTTCTATAAGTGTACATGTGTACAGAAATAAAGAGACGGTGAAGATCGAAGCCAAATGGCAAAATCACCGTATAAGTAGTATAAATTATTATATATATATTTTTGTCATTAATTAACGACCACATGAGCCTAATAATTGATTTAGTTTGTTGAGATCTAAACAAAATTCCCTTGGAAAAGAAGAAAGTTTCTCAGATCGGCTTCAAATAATAATATCAACAAAAACTCAACTGAAAACAATGGGAGAATAATAAAATATCACCTTCGCCAGTACAAAATTGATGATAGTTATACACTTTTGAAGTTTTATCTTTCTCAACAAGTCAATATACAAATACCTACTTTTTATATATATATATATGAGTTGTTAACGAGTCAAACTACTAATTAATACGACTCAGCTGACATTTGAGTCGAACTAAGGTATACAGAAAATAATGGATAAATCCAATAGTTATATTTTTTATTTAATAGTAAAAATGAATGTCGTAAAATATAAGGAGCGAATAGAAATTTGACACGTTTAACATTGATTCACCGCCCCGATTAGTTGGTCTCTGATCTGATGAGAAAAGAAGTTAGAGTCAACAATATTAATAAGAGATGGGAACCACATTGTTTGACTTGCAATACAGCCTAGCATTGGAGTCTTGAGAATAATAAGAGGCAAAGAGTGTAACAGGTTGACTCCGTCTCTCGGCGTGGACCGAATCCTTCGCGCCCCCGTTAGACTACTACTACATCATCATCAAAAGTTGACAACTAAACTAATTTTCTTTTCTTTTTTGTATTTTTTGTTCTCTCATTATTTATTTATCTGGTTAAATGTGTTATTAGTTAGTCTTTTTCCTCCACTAAACAGTTCAATTCTTCCACTGAATTATATGCAATTTTAGAGATTCATAATTAGCACTTCAATCTAATTATATAAAACTAATATTTTAAGAACTGGTAAAGAAAAATAAAACAGAAAAAGTATTTCATTTCTGATGAAGCTTAATGTGTTCTGATTAAACAAGTTGCACCGCATTGTTTGAAAAAGTTGGTGATTGACCGAAATGCATTAATTCATGCATGCACCACCTCTTTACTATCCAAAATGTTGGTTTTAGTAGCCTCAGTTATTAAATCTTAATTATTTATTATTAGAAAACACGGGAACATATATTTATGCTATTGGGACATATAGGGTCAGATTGTGGAATCCGACTCTATGCCTCAATTGATCTAGTTAAGGGTTGAGCTTTGGGTTGGGTCCGATTTTGATTAAAGTCGGCTAGATCCGAAGATCCTAATTAGAGTTGGATTTAATACGTGGCTCGATTAAAGTTAGGTCTACCGAGTTAAAAGGTCCGATTAGACTTTTGACTTTAATTTTGCAAACTAAACAAATAAAAGTTATGGGCGACACAATATTAGTCACGTACAAGTCATTTAGATACAACATTAGTCACGTACATGTCTCCAAATGTGTTAGCTTTTAATTTTTATTTTATTTATATATTAGCTATTTTGCATCATAACAATACAAAGTTGTAACTGCAGCTGCAAATTTTTAGAAAATTGCATTACAATATGAGGAAAAAATAAATACAAATAAACACATAAGAAAATCTGTTAAAAATAATAAGATTATATACAATCATTAACCATGGGCATGAAACACCATTTAAATAATAAATATTGAACAAAAAAACTAAAATATACAAAGCATAGTTAATATATATTTTACCGAATGTAATCACTACATAACTATTTTTAAGTTTAAAAAACTTATAAAAATAAAAAGAGGAGGAGGAGAATAAGAAATGTAAACTCAAGTGTTTAAGATACATAAATTTAGGAAAGACATTTTTTTTATAAGATATTATCTTTTTTTTTTTTTAAACGATGCACTTATATTAATAGAGAACCATTACAAAGCAAACTAGGGGCAAAGGTTCACAGGAACATCCTGTCCTGTCCAAAACCTAGAAAGACCAGCTAAAGTTGCATGTTTGCATAAACAGTTGGCATTATGCACAAACGACCTTCTTTGGAAACCAACAAGTACAGATTTAGTAAGTCTAAGATGGAGAATATCCGAAACAACACCAAACAAACTACTAGGACAAGAGTCTGGGTTATTAACAAACGAAACCAAAAGCTGTGAATCCGTCCAAAGTTGATGAACGCCCATCTCAGTGTTGAGCAAAGTTAAACCAGCTCTAATAACGATAACTTCATCAAGTAAATGATCATCTCCACAAATTGTTTGAACCGCCGTTCCTCCTGTGGTTCCGTCCTGCTTAACATTACAGCAGCCCCGTAAAGGACATTATGCAAAAGGTCCACCACTCCATCGGTGACTATACAAGCAAAAGGTTGGCCGCTGCTAGCATCTGAGTCTACTCCCGCCGGATGAGGGAGGGTGTGGGTGAGGAGGACGGAGCAGATCCTGAAAGTTCAGCAGTAGCAATCAGATTATCGTCAAAAATTACATGAAAACAAGGAATTACATACTCAACTAAAAGGACTGCCTTATTAAACACAACATCATTACGTTCTAACCATAAAGTCCAAATAAACATACACTTTTGTACTACTACAGATACATCTAATGACTCTACTATAGGATATGTAGTATCCTCTAGCCATTGTTGAATTGAATTCAGAGGAAGAAGCTCCAGTCGAATCATTAGGGGGCTCGAAAACCACGCTCTTCTTGTAAAGGTACATCTCCACATTAAGTGATCCCACGTCTCAAAAGCTTGATGACAAAAGTTGCAGAATGGATTGGCTTCTTTGATTCGTTTGACTAGATATGAACCTAGGGGTATGCCGTTAACACATCCCTTCTAGATGAACATCTTAATTTTTGAGAGCAAATGAAGATTCCGAAGCCGTATCCAGAAATTAGGATTAGCAATCTCAAGGGATAATGACGAAGTAAATGAATCAGATTTTGCAGTTCTTAAGACATAACTGATAAGGCGGTAGCCAGACTTGACAGAGAAATGTCCATTCCTTGTGTGATTCCACAATAGCTGATCAGGAAGTGGGAAAATGGGAATAGGGATGTCTTGGATAATTTTGGAGAAGAGGGGGTTAACCGGAGAATCCAATAGAGGTGCATTACATGTCCTAGTAATAGGATCAATGAAGCTATCAACAGCTAGAGGGCTTGGTGTGACACTGGGTAGGCTCCAAGAAAGGAGACTCGGGTGATTATGGACCCATGGGTCTGTCCAGAAGTTAACTGAAGCTCATGTACCAATACGCCACCAACTACCTTCTACTAGATAAGGTCGTAATGCTAAAAAGTTCTCCACGGGAGGGAATTTGATGATGAGGGATATGTAGTGAAAAAGGAGCCATGAGATACATATTTATGCTGCATACAGGTTGTTCATAAGGAATCATTGACTGTAAGGATCCGCCATAATTGTTTAAGCAACAAAACTTTATTAAAAGCCCTCAAACCCTGAAACCTAAACCTCCTCGGTGTTTGGATTGCTTGATTTTTTCCCATGCTACCCATAAAATTTCTTTGGAAGTTGATGTTTTCCACCTGAAGCTTCTAAAGGGCTGTTCTATCTTATCAAGAATGGAAAGTGGAACTTGTAGGCATGACATCGAGTAGGGCTGGCAATTTGTGACACGACACGATAGCACGACACGAACACGCACGGAAAAAACTGTGATCGTGCTAGCATATAGTAGAACGATAACACGATAGCACGAATACGATTAACACGATATAACTTCCGTGTCGTGTTCGTGTTTGAGTATCATAACACGACACGCACGATAGCACGATAAAGTTGTTCTACTAATACTAATTCTTAAGTATTTTTTAAACAAATCTTATTTATTACCTTTAAAAACTTCAGTTAGTGATTTAATTTTTAGTGTTTTATACTCTATTATTAACTTATAAATATTGACATTAGGGATGGCAACGGGGCGGGTCGGGGCGGGTTTTGGCAGCCCCGGACCCGCCCCGCGGGTCGGCCTGGCTGACCCGGCCCCGGCCAATTAGACCTTTCGGGTCGGGTCAGCAATCCCGCGGGTCGACCCGCGGGGCTCCGACCCGCCCCGTTATGTGAACAATTTTTTTTTTTTTTTTTTTTTTACTTTTCAATATTAAATACAATTTTTTTTGTCAAAATATTACATTATATATAAATTCAAAACATAAATCTAACATCAATCAAATATAAACAACAAACACATCATATTCATTACAAATACAAATTCAAATCCAAACACCAAATTAACAAATCCTAATAATCTAAATATACATATGTTTGTAATTTGGTACATGTTATTTATATAGGTATATTAACCATATTATTTAGTAAATATTAGATCATATTAACATAAAAAAAATTTTAAAAAAAAGTTATATATATACGCATTTCGGGGCGGGTCTACGGGGCCCCGGGTCTCTAGACCCGGACCCGCCCCGACCCGCCCCGAATCCGACCCGTGACCCGCGGGTCGGCGGGTCGGCGGGTCAAAACCGGGTCGGGGCCCCGCGGGTCAGCGGGGCCCCGAGACCTGTTGCCATCCCTAATTGACATACTAATCATAGTTTTTTTATATATAAAGTTTATTATTTTGTTTTTTTGCTTAAAGATCTCGTTTCGGGATGTACAACTATATATCCTTACACAACACGATAGCACGACACGAACACGCACGAAATTATCTGTGTCGTGTTCGTGTTTGTAAAACGTGGCACGATAAGCTTACCGTGCGTGTTCGTGTTCAGTAGGTTTAGCACGACACGATTATTGACACGCACGATAGCACGCACGATAGCACAAATTGCCACCCCTAACATCGAGTATGTAGGGATTGAAGCTAGAGTGCTTTTAATAAGGGTAGCTTTTCCGGCCAGGGTAAAAAGGGCACTCAACCATCCTTGGATGCGCTGAGAGATCCGGTTAAGAACTTTAGTTCCAACAACTTGCTTTTGGGTGGACCAATCAATGGGTAGACCCATATATAAATCATCGTCTTCCATTTGACGTACTCTCAATCTAGTTTTATAGCGCATTGATACGTGCCCCAAATATTGAAAGAATGAATATATGTAAATATGAAAGCTTACTTCCTAATCAAGCCTAATCTCTGTTTGAGACTAAGATTAATTGTTGGAAGCTTGATATTTCATTAATAAGAATACCCTATGTATAGGGATTACAAAATCCTAAAGATATATCCTAACATATCACTAACGATAAGATGTACTAATTACTTAATCTAAATATTTTATTCAATCTCTACCGATTTGATTACTCTAATAAATATTATCTAGCTAAGAAATAGATAGTAGGGCTAAGATATAGATAGTAGGGCGGTAACACGCATCTGGTCAGGGGCAGACTGCATACGTTTCGGCTGAAACAGATGCTTGATTTTGAAAAGTTTATTTGTTGTCCCGATTCTCGTTTCATAGAGCTGAAGGATATCCTGAAGGGTAGATATGTTGGAGTTTGAAGCTTCAAAGAAGAGAAAATTATCATCCGCAAAGAATAGATAAGTTATAGGAGGGCAGTTTGAGCTAGAACGAACTCCTTTAAAACCAATATGTTCTTGGGCCATAAGAGTTTTGACGATAAAGTTTCCGCACATAGAATGAACAGAAAAGGAGAAAGAGGATTTCTCGACGGAGATATCTAGAGGGGTGGATGAAGGGCGTGGATTTTCCATTCAAGACAAATGCAAGGGAGGGTGTAGTCAATCATTCCACAATCCATTGTTGAAAAACCATAGGAAAATCCAACAATTGCATATTTGCATGATACGCTGAATAAATGGCCATTCAACCAAGTTGTACACTCAGTTCTTTCTTTTCATCGTGGCAGTCATTATCTTGGGAACCACCTTTAATCACTTTGAGCCTCTCGTAGATAGCCCTTATCTTCTTACGGTTGTTTTCAAAGCACCTTCTACTCCATGAAATCAGTTTTCTTCGGCATTTGTTTAGTTTTGGTTCCACTTTATCACCACCCATATGCATAGCTGGACTTCTCTCTATCCATGTCGAATGAACTAGTGGATTCGCAGTCTTCATGTTCAGTCCACATTTATTCGAATCGAAACGGTTTTGACCCCGGATATCCTCATGTCTTGGAACTAGCACTATCAGAGCATGGTCTGAACCAATAGGTGGTTCGTGCATTATTTGAGCTTGAGGAAATTTAGACGGCCAAAGTAAATTTGTCATTCCCCGATCTAATATCCCATTTCGCCTATTGTTTGACCACGTAAACATTGATCCTTGATAATGCATGTCGAATAAGCCAACCTCATCTATCATCTCGTAAAAGGTATCGATACGAAGCTGCTCTTTCCTCGGACCACCTTGTTTCTCGTAATGGAATCGGATCTCTTCTTCTTCTCGCTATGCTCTTATGCTTCTCCCAGTTCTCTAACCTCCCACTTAGTTGGTTTGGTTCCCCGTATACACGATTATCACTTTATACAGGGTTTCTCTCCGTTGTGAGGGATAGGTTACCTCTTACATGAGCAGTCTTCTTCTCCGATGGGGAATCTTCTCGCAACAGGATGTTATTGTGATGTGATCTTGCCGGATAACTGCTTCAATACTTCTTGCTGTTGATTCGTGATCCAATCCCGTCTTTTTTCTTTTTTCTTATTACTTCTTGCGTGTCTTCTCCTGTCTTCTATCCTGTCGTTTTCTGTCAACAATTTATTCGAGGATTGATCAAATAATCTGGTTTCGGTGTCTGTCCTTTCTCTTGGGAGTGATCATCGTCCACTCCTGTCAATTATAACTTATCATCGTAGTCTCCATCGTGTGCCTTGTTTTCTTCCTGGCTAAAACCCTAATTTTTTCTTTATCTGTATTGATTGCAGGTCTTCCGAATGGATTATCATCGTGAACGTGATCAGAACATAACCCTACATAGAACATCCCCTGGAAGATCAATCTTACAACTCGGAAATTCTTCAATACATCGGGAAGGGTATCGGTGTGTAGGGAAGGTGATAAGTGATAAGGTAATTCGCACTAGTGCTATCTTGAATATTCTTAAGCATGCTTGGGGGCGTTATGAGGAGGTAAAGATGAAGGATCTTGCGAATGATGTTGTACTCATTGAATTTGAGAAGGAAGTTGATTATATCGATGCTTTGAATTGGAGTCCGTGGGCTATTCAAGGTCATTGCTTGTCTCTCAAGCGATGGACGGTGGAATCAAAACTTGAAGAAGTTGAGTTTTATTTTGTCCAATTTTGGGTTCAAATTCATGGTTTAGAATTAGGGAAATTGAGTAACTCAAATGCCAAGATCATTGGGGAGTACATTGGTAGGTTTGTTGAGGCTGATAAGTCAATGGGTGATGGAGGTGACTGGCCGTTTCTAAGGGTTAAAGTGGAGGTGGATGTTGGAGCTCCGTTGATTGCTGGATTTTGGTACACACGTGTGAATGGTACCGAAGCTTGGGCAAATGTACGATATGAGAGATTGCCTGACATTTGTTTTCAATGTGGTAAACTCGGCCATATTGAACGAACCTGCAAGGGTGATCTAGCTATGTCGGAGATTGAGCCTGACATGCCCAAGTATGGCCCGTGGTTACAAGTAGATCGTCCCCGTAAGTCTGATCTTTCATGGAAAACTTTTGGGAAACGTACATCGACTAAAGATGAGGGAACTTCCGGCAGGCGTTGGAGTGACGTCATGAAAAAGAACATAGCCAAAGAACCATTGCTTGCACCAACAGGTACCTTTACCACAAATTACCCAATGTCCAAAAATTCATACGCAAGCCACTCATCTCCACCAAATAATCCCCAACCAAGCCATATTCTACCCTCTCCTACCCTAACAACAACGAATCCATCGTGTGACAACCCTTCTCAGCTCATCCCACCACTCACCTGCCACATAAGATCACCTAACTCTTCCCATCATTCATACACACCCACAAATCAGCTATCCCCGTTGCAAACCCCTCTCTCTAGTGCAAGCATGAGTTTATCCCAGCCATCAGTCGGAGATGCGGCCACACATCCTAGGAATGCTAACAAAAGTCTCATTGATGCCTCCATCACCTCCAGTCAGTCAAGGGCGCTGCGATACCGACCCACAATTGTAAGGAGAGCCCCATCCATTATCAAGTCCCAGCCCTCAGCCATGAAACCACATTTTAATATACCATCAGAATTTCAAGACTATTTTGTGGAACTTCCCTCAGAGTGTGATTCACCGCCAAGAGACGACGCCATTGAGCCAAGTCAAACTGGGCTATCACCTCTATTCGGAGGCTTATCGGTTAAGAGGACGTATCCTTTTGAAGAAGAAGGTAAAGCCGATGATATAAATGGTGGGGTTACAAAGAAAAAGAAACTGGAATTCGAAGTCGATGGAGAAGTGATATGTAATGCTGGTTCTTCAAAGCCTACTACTAAAAACTCAGTGGGTAGGCCTAAGAAGAATGGAAGGAGGAGTGACAGGAAGGTAGTGAACGCAAACAAGGGTTCTGGTAGCTGTCCCATCACAGCTACACGAGATCCATGAGTCTACTATCATGGAATTGTCAGGGTTTGAGATCGGAACTGACAATTCCTACGCTTACCGATCTTGTTAGGAGGAATCGACCAGAGGTAATCTTTCTTATGGAGACGAAAAACAAGGAGGAATTTTGTGAGATGGCTCGGAAAAAACTAGGTATGAGGAAGGCAGAATATGTAAAGCCTAGTGGTCTATCGGGTGGCTTGGCACTTTGGTGGCATGATCATACGAACCTCCAAATCCTTTACAAATGTGCGAATATGATAGACACCTTGGTTCATGGCAATAATACTTATGGAGATATTCATGTAACTTGGGTGTATGGGCATAATGATTGGTCGGAACGTGTGTGATATGGGATCGTCTAAGAGGGTTGGCTAGTAGGCGTATTGGTCCTTGGCTTTGCATTGGGGACTTCAATGACATTAGCTATCATTTTGAAAAAGATGGTGGCAATTTGAAGAGCCAAAGACAAATGGATGCTTTCAACCGGATGATGATGGATACCGGCCTTGTTGATGCGGGATTTAAGGGGCATAAATATACATGGAGTAATAATCAAAGAGGTGATGGACGTGTACGAGAGAGACTCGATCGAGGATTAATCAATGCTGCTTGGATTGAAGCTTTTCCGAACACAACGGTGTTTCATCGTCCGGCCATTGAATCCGACCATTGTCCGATATTACTTGACATGGATTTTAGAGACGGAAAAAGCGCTAGAGAATTCAAATTTGAAGCAATGTGGCTAACCGATGTTGGATGCCGAGAAACGGTGCAAGCAACGTGGCATCCCGACACAGCTGAATCGGTCCAAACCGATTTAACTTCTCGGCTCAACAAGTGTCGATCGGCTCTAATGAGGTGGAGCAAGCAGGTGTTCTCCAATAATCGTAGGCGAATAAGTGATTTACAGAATCAAATAGCTCTTATGCAAGAGTTACCTAATGAGGAGTATAGCCGGGATGAAGAAACCCGGGTTAAGGAGGAGCTTGCGGTGTTTTGGGAGCGAGAGGAGATTTATTGGAGACAAAGGTCAAGGATACAATGGTTGGAGGAGGGAGACCGAAACACTAAGTTCTTTCATCAAACTACGCTGTCACGGCGTAGGAGGAATAAGGTGTTGAGGTTGCAAGCTAATGACGGGACTTGGATTGAGACGGAGACAGGTTCCTTGCGGAATGTAATCGCTTCTTCCGAGGGTTGTATACGTCCGAGGGGACGAGTGGTTGGGAGGAAGTGCTACATTGCGTTCCAAACTTGATTACCACAAATATTAATCAAGTTTTGTTACGTCGACTTGAGGATGAGGAGGTGAAAACGGCGGTTTTCCAGCTTGGTGGATTGAAAGCTCCAGGTCCTGACGGTTTTTCAGGGGTGTTCTATCAAAAGTTCTGGGATGTGATCGGAAATGAGGTAATCCAGGAGGTTAGATCTTTCTTCGACTCAGGTATTATCAATCCTAAACTGTGTCTAACCAATATTGTCTTGATCCCCAAAGTGCCTAACTCGGAGAATGCATCTCAATTTCGCCCTATTAGCCTTTGTAATTTCAGCTATAAGATCATTTCTAAAATCTTGGTGAATAGACTAAAGCCATATCTTCCTAATCTTATAACCCCGTTCCAAAGTGCATTTGTATCTGGCAGGCTCATACATGATAATATTATTGTTGCACATGAAGCTTTCCACCATTTGAGAAGGCGGGATGGGAGGAAAAGAAAAGAGGGAGCAGTCAAAATAGATATGAACAAGGCCTACGACAGGGTGGAGTGGGACTTCCTATTCGCGGTCCTACGAGCGCTCGGATTTCACGAGAGATGGATTGGATGGATAAACCAATACGTGATGCAAGTTCAATATTCGGTGGTAGTGAACGGAAAGAAATCGACACGATTTCGGCCATCAAGGGGTATCCGACAAGGAGATCCCTTATCTCCATATTTATTTATTATGGTGGCTGACGTGTTATCTAGGTTGATTATACATGCAGCTGAGAGACGAGCACTTACCGGAATGAGTATCAAGAGAGCATGCCCGCGCCTACACCATCTCTTTTTCGCGGACGACTCCCTTTTCTTCATTAAGGTCGATGAGCGCAATGCGAGGTCTTTGAAGGGAATCCTCGAAGCTTATAGTAAGGCTTCGGGACAGAGTATAAACTTGGGGAAATCTGGCATCTATTTTGGAGCAAATGTGGACCACGTGACCAAGCGAGCTGTCGTATCTATCATAGGAATTCAGGAGGTCGAAAATGCGGGGAAATATTTGGGCCTACCTGTGGTTTGGGGACGTTCTAAGAGGGAAGCGCTTGGTTTCCTCAAAGATCGAATCGCGAACAAAATTCATGGATGGAAGAACCTTTTCCTCAACACGGCGGGGAAGGAGATTCTCATCAAGGCGGTTATAACGGCCATCCCTACATACTCGATGGCTCTTTTCAAGTTCCCGAAGAATTGGTGCGATTCGGTGACAAGCATCATTTCACGTTTCTGGTGGGGCCAAAAGGGAGATGAACGGAGAATGCATTGGAAACGGTGGGACCGAATGACGATTCCTAAGGATGAGGGTGGTATGGGGTTTGGGGACATGCAAGCCTTTAATCTTGCCATGCTTACCAAAACGGCGTGGCGGCTTCACAATAATCCGGATGCTTTTTGGGCCAAAATTATGAAAGGTATCTATTTTCCCAATTCAGATTTTTTGGAGGCAAGGAAAGGAGGGCGTGCTTCTTGGGCATGGTCGAGCATACTTGAAGGACGTGATGTGATTATTGAGGAAGGTGTTTGGCGTGTCGGCAACGGGGAGTCCATTCGGGTTTTTCATGATAAATGGATACCTGGCATTGAGGGCTATCGATTGAGTTCGGCAAACGCTCCCCCAACAAGTCTTGACATGCGTGTCTCCGATCTCCTTCGACCACCCGAGCAACGATGAGACCTCTCCCCATTAGCACCGATAATTTCGGAACATGAGCTTAATGCTGTAAATTCGGTGAGAGTGCACAGTCAAGGGAGACCAGATCGCCTCATGTGGCCGACTTCGAAAACGGGGGAGGCACAACCGAAACTCGTATATCGAAAGCTTCGAAAGGTAGCTCCGAACATCCAATCAACTGGGCCATCAACATCAACATCGGTATCATCAAATATTTGGCGGTACATATGGAAGGGACAATCTTTACCGAAAGTAAAACATTTCCTTTGGAGGAGCTGTACAAGGACCCTACCTACGTTTGATGAATTGAACAGAAAGGGGGTTGATGTAGTTCCCAAATGTCCTTTTTGCAATTGCACGGAAACGTTGGATCACTCATTATTGGTGTGTTCATGGACTAAACTTGTTTGGTTTGGTAGCATGGGACTTAGGTGGCAGGATAATTACGAACCAGTATGGAATGACGTCTTGGAGGAGGCCGGGTCAAGAGCTGAACGAGGTGGTGATTCTGAGCTTCTACTAAAGCTTAAAACGGAGATCACGTCATGGGAAATATGGAAAGAGAGGTGTCGAGCTGTTTATGGAAAAGATACCCCTAAACCGAGGTTAGTGGTTGAGCAAGCAAATCGTTTGTGCATAGAGGCATGGGAGGCTTTTCGTGGGAGAAGAAATGCTAGTATATATCATAGTCATCACGCCATACTTCGACAATGGGAGCCTCCTCCGGAAGATACTGTTTCAATTTGTTGTGATGGGTCATGGGTTTCGGGGACGGGGCGTGGAGGAACGGGGATCATTGCGCGTGATAGCCGAGGAAGATTAGTAGCGGGCCGTAACTCTACGTGTCGTGATGTTAATGCGACTAATGTGGAGGCAACGGCTATTCTACAAGCTATAGAGTTGGCCGTGAATCATCATTGGGAGAAGGTAATCATTGAGTCGGATGCCGAATATATCATACGCCAAATCCGAGGAGAGTCAGAGATTGATTGGAAGTTAGACAATGTCATTCATACAATCCGTCAAAAGTCATGTCTGATCCCGAATATACGTTGGAGGTTTATCCGACGAAACCCAAATCGTTGCGCCAACTGGATTGCCATCCAATCCAGAAAGGAGATGTGTCCATTGAATTGGGTTTCTATACCCCATCTTCTTTAATTTCAATTCTTTTGCTTGATTGTAATACGGGCTGACTTTTTTGTGTGTTTATTAATAAAGTTCTTCCTTTGGCAAAAAAAAAAAAAAACTTAAATTACAATTTGCTATTAATAATACTAAAATGTTATATAATAGAAGTTACAATATATTCAGCAACATCTTGTGACAAGTAACGATCGTAGTCGTATAAAACTGAATGGACCTCTAATTCTTTTTCCGTCCATATAGAGCTAGAGTCTCACGATCACGTCTCACGAGTCTAGAAGAGCTACTTTTGTTTTGTCACCCCTATAGAAGATTCCGAATCAGAAAATATGAATTGTAAGAGTAGAAGTGTCAATGAGAAATTGATATGTTTACGAATGCGAATGAGATTCACGTTTATGATTATAACAGAGGAGTTCGTGAACGACGTTAACGTAAGTTACACGTAACCCAGCTCAAGGCTAAGATATGACAAAATCACATTGATATATCAAGTCAAGGATTAAAACCCTTACTGTGGAAAGTAGTGTGTTCATCGTAACAGATTAAAAAACTTATAGAAAAAACTCCTAATATCTTTTTTCTGATTGCTGAGAGACTACTAGATCACTGTCCAGCATGAAGGAGAGATCATGCATCTGAGACATCACCATCTCCGCATCGCTCTCTCGAACTGAAGAGTCGATCATTGTCTTGCTTTCGCTTGCACCATCATTTGAGTTACTTCTTAGATCATCACGAAACCAATCATCTGTGTCAAACCGAGGAGAAAAGTCATCGCCTTTGGCTTCGTTCTTTTCCGTTAGTTTTCCAAATCCGAATGCTGCGTCAATGTGCGACGAAATACCTGCTGTTTCGGGTTGTTCTGTGTTGGGACACCACCGGATCTCTAAATCCAGGACATCGGAAAGAGGTATTTCTTTGGATGTCTTAAGTAACTTGCCCGACTCTTTTGTTTCCGAAAACAATTCAACAACCTCCTGAAAATCAACCACACAAAGCACATTATGTTGAAGAACTGTCACCAAAAACCAGGAAGCATAACTTGAAAATAAAGAAGCATATCTTTCTATGCCCAGTCCAAAGGTCTCAACTTTCACTGAAAGAACGATCTGTTTTTTATTTAAAACCCAGCAAAATAACAACGAACGAGAGTGCCAAACAGCAAAACAGAAGAATCAAGGAAGGATACAAATTGAGGCCATCATTTACAGAGTGGAAGAGTTCCGATTCTAGCCTAAAAGAAGTAATCAAGCTGACAAAAACTACTTTGGTTACTTCCATTGCATCATAATATGCAGCTAGCTACTGAGCCTCATCAGCTACAGACATGGATGGTGCGGAATATAGTTCATCTGACAGAACCGAACCAACTGATATTTATCGCAAAGAAATCGTCTTTTGGACATATGATTGCTGCCCAGGTACATTACATGCAGATCACCCAAAGAATGACCGCTTATCAACTAAGCAATGTATGCAAATAGAAAGTACATTTCCGCCCGCCCCGGATGCATTATGTATAATGATGACAGAAACAATGATCACAATTTTTATTGCTTAAATTAAATGTATCTTGTATGTATTACACATAAATGTAATAAATTTTAGGGTTAAGAACCTAAAAGGAGTCACAACTATAGGACATGTTGCTAATCAATGTTCTAGATTTAAAATGTTGATATTCGGTATCACAACTATCACATTTGTTAATTTCTATTTTTTTCTTGTAAAATTAACCGAACAAAAATATGTTTTTTAAGCATCAAGTAAGCATACACCAACATATTTGGTACTTCGGAAAAGTGTAAAACAACTGTTTTTGTGGGTTATAACACCCATTTTAACGCAAAAATCATTCAAACAAATGGAAAGCAACAAATCTTATAGTTAGGATACCAAATATTATTATTTTAAATCTGGCACGACGATTAACAACATGGCTATAGTTGAGACTGTTTTTGAGTTCTTAACCCCTAAATTTGTAAAAGTAGAGTTTGAAGTTTGAACCCTATTTTGAAATTTTGTTATTCAAATGTATGTTTTTTTAGCACCTAACACTTATTTGAAAAATCACTTAGTCTATGAAGGTTAGTTAACATGGATGAACCACATTTTCAGGCTAAGTAACATTAACATCTAAAGCAATCCATGCATCAGATAGTTTCAATTCCTAAACCCAATCCCCAACTATTGCAGAAGAAACTGATCAATAATTAATGGAAGGAGATGGAAATTAAGAACCTTACCGATTCGTCCAAATGTAGAGACTCGAGCAACAACTTGTATCCAGTAGTCGATCTGAAATTGATAGGACAAGGAGGAGCTTCGATCCACTGCTCCCTACCGCAGAACACGCAGACCGGAGAGTTAGCGCCGCAGAGGAGCTTCCGGCTGCAGCGATTGCACCGAAGGTGCGGCGGAGAGGGACTCAATCGGGAAACTGAGTTCACGCCGGAGGGTAAATCCGGCAACGACGCGTCGGTTGGATCGTACGAGGAAATGTCGGCACTGTTTCGAAGAGAGATCTGTAGATCGCGAATGATGCCTAGTGTGGCTTCGCAGGCCATAAAGGAAGAGTTTTCGGAGGTCCAACGTGGTCGGAGATTTGGCGCCGGAGTTTACTTGTATGTACGGTCGACGATGAAGATGAAACAAAAACAAAGACAATCACGCAGAGAGGTTGATCCCACGTGCTACGGTAAGACGATGACAAAATTTGAAGAAAATTATATGGGCCATGCTACTGTAAACGGGCTAGGCCCAAACATGGTCGGTGTATATTTCGGTCAAAGCTTGGTCGGAGTATTGGAACAAGATTTTGGTCGGAGTGGACCAAACCGGTTTTACACTTTTTTTTTACACACGTGTACATATTTGATATTTGTCAGATATGACAAAAAATGTAAATTAATACATTGTTCGACCAGTTAAAATCGGACCAGTGAAAAAGCTTGGCACTAGCAGATTGTCAGACTGATGAAACTTGAGTTAGTGCCGGTGAAATATAAGCAATCAAATCGGACAAACTTGTAAAATGAGTTGTGCTTCTATGGGCGACCCGAGCTTGAATCTTGTTAGAGACGCTCATTAGGAGGACTTTAACATTAACGTTCCGGGACTGAAATTGCGGAAACAATCTTGTATATACAAAAAAAAAAAAAAAAAACTGCTATATTTTTATTGCTTGTTAAAATTTAGAATTAATTCAACTGAAACGATTTAGTGGGAAGCAATGGGCACTTAAGAGATTAGATGAATGAAAACTTGTAGAAAATAAGTATATAACAATTGTGTAAAAATTGCTATCAAAGTAAATGTTGACTATAATAAAAATTTAAATATGAATAAAGATGATTACAATTAAATAAAAGTTTACTATTATAAGGATGAATGAGTTGTTTCTTTTTGGAGAGTATAAACTAGAGTATCAGAACTTACATTTCTAAAGGGTAAAATTGGACGAATCGGATCAAAAACCATCAACTTGGAATCTTTTCAAAGTATTTCTCATAATTATTGATTTTATAGAAAACAAGTTAAGAAAGCCTTCAATTGAGTAGCGAACATCAACTCACCTCTATAAGTGGCAGTGGCACCCAAAAGCTTAGCTTTAATAAAACCTATTCAATCTCTTCTCTCCAAGGAATTACAAAAAGACTTGAAATTCTAACTATTTATTTTGATTTTTTAATATCCATAACTTAATATCATACATATGTGCATGATCATGCACATAATCTTCAAAAAACCAATTAACCAAAATAACATAATCCTTGTATTCAATCAAAAGTTAAGCCATAAATTTTGGATCAAGATGGTGTTGAATCCGTTCAAAACACTTAAATTTTACCTCAAATGCATACAAACGTTCACCCCTCTTAGTGTGATGGGGAGGAGGATATCAGGAGCAGTAAAATATATGACACCAAGCCACTGTTGTACCACTAACAATGAATCAATGGTTGAGGGTATCGTACCACCGGCTTTCTAGCAAATACTTTTCCAGCAAACCCTAGATAGGATCTCGCAAAAATAGTGTCACGTCATGTTGAGTACTACTATTACTGGATGATGTTAAACTCTCTGGTGATAGGGTTTTTGATACTAATAAGTACCTTGGTCGTAATGACAGAATATAATGCCACTTACTTACCGCGGATAAATGATCGAGTTATTATTATGGAAACGAATGATATTCATAACCAGCATTTTACCTGACTGACCCGATACGAGTGATAATTAATTTAAGTGTCAACAGTTATTGCCCTCTAGATGAGGAGTTTTTGACCGATATAAGCTTTCATGAACAACCAAATACAAATATAGACTGCATGAAAAAATAATTACAAATCTGAGGCAAACCGAGATGTAAAATCTCGGTTTGGATTTTTTTTTTTTTTTTTTAGGGTTTAGGGTTTTTTAGTGCCCTAAACCCTAAAAAAAAAAAAAAAAAAAAAAAAACCAAACCGAGATTTCACATCTCGGTTTGGATGAAAAAAATCCAAACCGAGATTTTTGCCTTACATTTGTAATTTTTTTTTCATGCAATCTATATTTGTATTTGGTTGTTCATGAAGGCTTATATCGGTCAAAAACTCCTAGATGAGGCCCTTGCCTTGACCATTAAAAGTAGTTTATAGCCATCATCTCACGGAAAGTAGTATTTTCTAGCCAATGGGTGTCCCCTCCTAGTAGTTTCTAGCCATCACCTCATGGAATTTTTTTTTTTTTTCAGCGTAAAGATTAGGGCCTGTCACTGTGTATGGGCTTACCAAGCCACCTTACACCTTTTACAAACCCGTTAGTGATTCTCAAGATATTGAGAGAATCATGAACCCGATAAGGCCCACCCAGTACCTATGAAAATACCAAAAGTTTCAATAAGGAATCAACGAGGCCCAAAGCTCAAAAAACCATGCAGGTTACGGAGGAGCACGGTGGCGCGTATAACGTCATCATTCTTTATCTCCTTCTACTTATCGGTTGCATCTATGTACCACCGTTCGTCAGCCATAACTGCAGACTTGGCGCTATCTATGTATCGTTCGTCAGCCATGGATGGCACTTCCTTCTTCGAGGAGACGGCGTCTCTTGTGGAACTCAAAATTTAATTCGCTATTAAAAATGCAATTTCCTTTACGAGTTTGCCTAGTGTACTTCATCAGTTCATCGTGTAGTGTTGTTTTAAACTTTTTTTTTTTTTTTTTTGGCCAGAGTTTTAAACGTCATTTGAATTGGGTGTTTTATGATTGAGAGGTGTTCATTAGAGGCAGTAATGGGGGACATTATGAAAAAAAATTAGAAGAATTAACATATTTTCTTGAAAAAAAATTTAAGTAAATTATATGACATGTTTTAAAATATTATGTTTTAAAATATACATGTTTTAAAATATGATACTTTTTTCTTCAATTATCTATCATTAATTTTCGTTAAATACATTTTAATTGAATATTAACTGAGTAGTTTTCGAAGTATCACAATTAACTCATTGCTTATACAAATGTTACAATTGAGTCAAATCGAACAATTACAGATTGTGGATTAGTTGAGTCTCAATTGTGTCATGCACACTATTGTAACACAAGTATAAGTTACTAAGTCTTGATTTTAATATTTAGAAAGGTATTTGGTTAATTTGTAACTTTAAAATGTATTTGATGACAATTTTAGACGGAATATTGAAAGAATTATCAATAGATGTTGTTTTGAAACATTTGAACACTTAAAAAATATTAGTATAAAAAACAATCTTTTTCAAACATATTGTACGACTCACATTCTTATTTTCCTATTGGACCTCTCGAAGTACATTAGATTAGAGTAATTGTAATTTATAGTCTGAGATTCAAATAATTAAATTTACAACCGCACTCTTTAAGTCAAAAGCACAAAAACTTAAAATTGATGATATATTTTTTCTGGCTGGATTGAATGAGAGTGTTGTACAATAATAATGAAGTCTTACAAAATAATAATGGAGTCTTAGTGTTACCCAAAATAATATGGGGGGTTTTAGACTAAAACAATGGGGGTTCGATGTATATTTTTCTTCAAGAATCCTAGGAGGGGACCCATCAAGAGGGAAGTACCCGTAGTATGTTTGCTTCATACCTAAACTAATCCCCACTCGCACCGGGTCAAACTGCTGGCCCTGAATATATTTTCATTTTCATAGTCATTAGCGATGATTCAACATTTAATATTGGGTTAAGAACACAATAGGGGTCTGAATGTTTGCCCATGTTGTCAAAAGGGGTATGAATTGAAAAAACATATTATTAAGGGCCTGAATTTTGAGTTTTGTTGATAATCGAGTTTCCGTCCAAATTTGCTGTTAAATGTAACGGAACAACGTGAAATGACAGAATTACCCTTTTGCAATTATTATACAATTTATCAGTTTAATTAATGAAATGTGAAATGTCTAAAATACCCCTGCACACTAATTATGCCCTTAAGGCCACCACGGCCACCGACCACCACCCCAGCTCCGGCGACCACCACTCCAGCTCCGGCGACCACCAGCCCAGCTCCGGCGACCAAAACCCCCCTCCGGCGACCCCAAAAAGCTCCGATCGGAGCTCTGATTGGAGCTCCAATGCTCCGATCGGAGCTCTGTATCGGAGCTTTGTGGCACTCCGATTGGATCGGAGCTCTGTGGCGCTCCGATTGGAGCTCCGATCGGAGCTTTTTTGGGTCGCCGGAGCTGTGGTGTCTTAAAGGGTATTTTCGTCTTTTTAGGTCAAACATGTGAGGGACATACTCTGGTCAAATGGCATTTTCGGGTTTTCAAATTATTTTCGGTCACATGCCAAGCATGTGACCACTTTCCGTCACTTTTAACAGAAAAAATAGACGGAGACCTCACTTATACACAAAACTCAAAATTCAGGCCCTTAATAATACGTTTTTTCAATTCAGACCCATTTTGGCAACATGGGCAAACATTCAGGCCCCTATTGTGTTCTTAACACTTTAATATTTAATTAAAAGATGAAGCGTTAAACAGACCTTTCTACAATGCTATTGGAGCACCATGCTTTTGCCACTAATTTTTTTATTTTTCTATTGCCCTAAAGGTGAACCCCATAGGAAAATTGATATTATTAATAGTATGATACACATCTTAGGTGTAGTTAAAAAAATTCATATTTTTTTTTCATACTTTTAAAGTTTTACTTATGTTACAATTAAGTCCACCATAGTATTAAAAAAACCAAAAGCATGGTGCTCCCAAAGCATTGTAGAAAAATCCCCACTGATTAGATGTGCACTACGAGTTTGTTATTATGTACTTAAAATAAAAATTTATCTTGTATTGAATCTGTTTGTAAATGTAAATATTAACCAGGAATATTTTTCAATTTTAAAAACGGTATAGAGTTCGTGATCACTTCTCTAATTTTTATTATGTGAAAACTGAAATTATGCAAATGAAAATACGATATCGCCCTTAGTTTCAAACTAACGGCGCTTATTGATTTTGCCCTCACACTTCACTTGTGGGAGTTCTCCGTCTCCCTAACTCATAGGTGGTAAGCATCACATTTCTTCATTGCTTAAATCCAACTATAGTCCACCTAAAGGATGACCAACCTAAAGAGAAACTCTAACATGTTCCCTTTTAATACACGTTCGTTCTGTTTCCAAATTTTTTAATGGGTAAGAAATCACTTAAAAAAATCTGATGAAGTCAATCGCACTCATTTATTAAGTTAATAATTCACACTATGAGTTGTTTATTATGTAAAAATAGTCCCTAATCTGCAATTTGTATATAATTTTATGGGTTAATAACCAAATTGCTACCTAAACTTTGGTCCCCTTACAAATCGCTACCTCAACTTTTCATTTTGAAAATTAGCTACCTCAATTTTGAAATTCAGATCAAATCGCTACATCGGTCAATTTTTTGTCAATTTTGACATAATTGAACCACATGTGTTTTTTTTTCAAATATTTTTCTTTCAAATATGCCATTGCCTCTCTTCCTTGCCTCCTTGTGTCACTACAAGAAAATTGGCAAATTGTGACGACATTTTTTAAGGGAATTAATTCCCTCACAAATTATAAAAAAAATTATAGGGATTTATTATGTTTTGAGGGATTTTCAAGGAAGCTTTCAAGGGTTTACTAGCCAAGCTTTTTGTTAGGAGTCATTCCCTTGCAAAAAAAATTGGACCTTTCTACCATGCTCTTGGAGCACCATGCTTTTGCCACTATTTTTTTTTATTTTTCTATTGCCCTAAAGGTGAACACCATAGGGAAATTTATATTATTAATAGTATGATACACATCTTAGGTGTAGTTAAAAAAATTCATACTTTTTCATACTTTTAAAGTTTTACTTATGTTACAATTAAGTCCACCATAGTATTAAAAAAAACAAAAGCATGGTGCTCCAAGAGCATGGTAAAAAAATAAAAAAAAATTAAATGTTGTGTTTGTAAAGATTTTCGCAATCCCTTACAAATAAGGTTATATGTCCCTCGCAAATAAATCACTCAAAAACGACTAGGATTTCTTGTAGTGCGTTAACATACTTCACCATATTCTCTCCATTATCATCGTCATTATTTTCTTCTATGTCGTATGTATATCTTCAATTCTAAGAGTTTAGACAAACTTCTACATTACTAATCAACAATTCACCCATCAAAACAAGCTGCAGAATCTAAAAGTTGTTATGGTGTTGTTTTGATGCAGTAATGATGTTGTTTCATTGTTGTTGTTGTTGTTTTTTTTTTTTTTTCCTGCTTTTACTTATGCAATTTTTAGTTCGGTTTGAATTATATTACGTTTAGGTTATATGTTATTTTGCTGCACTAATTATGTTGTATCATTGTTGTTGTTGTTGTTGTTGTTTTTTTTTTTTTTTTTTTTTTTCACTTTTTGCTGTTGCAATTTTCACTATTACAACGTTTACTTTTTGTTATTTTGTTGTTGAATCGTAGCGAATATTTTTCGTTATTCTGTTGTTCAATTGCTTCCATAGAAAGGGGTCTGTGTATTTGTGGATCAAAGTCATAAAAAAGTAATACGTCCTTAAAATATAATACAAATTAAGTTAAATTCACTCCGTCTACTAGCATTTTCAGCAATTGCACAAAATGATAAAATAGAAGATAATAATAAGAGATAAAAAAAGAAGTTAAAACACTTGAAAGAGACAACTTTTTAAATCCGTATATGTCTGGTATACTTGGAACTAACATCAAAACAATTTGAATTCTGTTATATTTTCATTAGGATATATATGCCATTTGCAAATTCCATACATAATTTTCAGGTGAACGTAACATGTAGAGCGGCGAAGTTAATCTTTTTTTATGGAGGAATTGTTAATTAGTAATATAGAAATTTGTTTGAACTATTGGAATTGAAGATATATATACAACATAGAAGAAATAATAAAGCAAAGATGATAATGGAGATAAGATGGTGAAGTGTGTTCACGCAAGGAGGCAATGAATAAAGACAAGGGCATTTTTTGAAGAAAAATATTTGAAAAAAACATACGTGGTTCAATTCTGTCTAAATTGATAAAAAAAAATTGACTGAGGTAGCGATTTGATCTGAATTTCAAAGTTGAGGTAGCTAATTTTCAAAATCAAAAGTTGAGGTAGCGATTTGTAAGCGGACCAAAGTTCAGGTAGCAAATTGGTTATTAACCCTAATTTTATTCAAATAAAACTTACACTATAATATTATCATTGACGACTGACGCACGTTACAAGTTGTGACTTTTATTATGATATTTATTTAAAAGTAATAATTTTATAGAAAATTAAATAAAGAAATACATTTATTGATATTAAAATTATTTTATATTATTTAATAACGATGATTTTTCTAATACATTTTAAAATTAAAATTTCAAGTTGTATTCCATAACACAATAATACGTACTTATAGTTTGTGGTTCTATAATTAATTTTAAATTTTAGAACTACTAATTTTGACACGTATTATTATATAATTTAATTGAACGTAATTATATTTCTAAGATTTATTTAAGGATCTCTCATGTATGGATGTATATTTGATTAACTTAGCCAATAGGGAAATATATGTAAAACATGTAACATGTTTGAAAAAGATGATTTTATGAATCAATATGTTTTAAAATGTACAATAATGTTTGGAAATGATGGTTTTATGGACCAATATGTTTTAAAATGTACAACAAGCTTACAAAAGATGGTAAAATGACATACCTTCCACTTGTTGTCAATAGTCACGTTAAGTGGACATGTGCGGATCACGTTTTTTTATTTAAAAAATAATAATTATCATTATTTACATCCACCCATTAATAATTATTATTTTCTAAAAAAACGTGGTCTCACGTGTCTAATTAACGGGACAATTGACAACAAGTGGACATAATGACATTTTACCATATTTTGTAAACATATTTTACATTTTAAAACATATTGGTCTATAAAGTCATCTTTTTCAAACATTTTGTACATTTTAAAATATATCAGTACATAAAACCATTTTTTCAAATATGTTGCATGTTTTACCTACGATATATGTACACACAAACTTTAATGCCCTGTTCTTGTTTGTGAGTATACGACCGTAAGTGTAAACTTCTCGTGTGTTTGTATTTGATAATAATAATAACAATCCCATAAATGTAAGCGTGATAAATTATTAAACTCTCGTTATCTTGTCACTCATCTAAAGTTATGGGCTATAATGCTCTTCTTCTAGAAGTTAAGGAACCAATTTTGCCTCTAGAAAGATTAACAGCGAATATAACCTTTTTCGCCTGTCACCGTCAAAGCAGCAGCACCGATGGATTGCGTGGACCGATTTCACCCTCACGCTCCTCCAGTCCGCGGGTCCCACCATCACAATTCTATTCTATTCTCCTCCTCTTCGTTACAGCAGTTGCCCAGTACCACTTGCAAACCAGAAAAGCGACCACCGCAACCAACCGCCTCCACCGACGGCTAAAGATGGAAGAAGTGTCCACTGGGGCGACGGTCCCTGCGGTGAAGGCCGAGCCGCAGTTATCCTCATCGACCGCCGCAGCCGCTGGACCCTCCGGCGCTGCCACAGCCAACGCTGACGCCTTCCCGGCCTTCGGTAAGGCTGCTGAACTCGACAAGGACTGCCTCTGCCCAATTTGCATGCAGATCATCAAGGATGCGTTCCTCACTTCTTGCGGCCATAGCTTCTGCTACATGTGCATCATCACTCACCTGAGAAACAAGAACGATTGTCCGTGCTGCGGCCATTACATTACCAGCAGTCAGATTTTCCCCAATTTTATGCTCGATAAGGTCCGCTATCTTCAATATCTAGTTTGCTCTTGATTGAGCTGGAACTTGTCAATTGGAAGTCTTGATTGGGACTTAAAACGGGTGCTGATTTTATATGGACGATCTTCTCAATTTTGGAAACAATACCATGTTCATTATCTATGTAAGACGGTAATTTGAATTAGATTTATTCTGTTATTCACGGCTTCTTTTTGTTAATTTATGTAGCTTTTGAAGAAAACTTCTGCTAGGCAAATCTCAAGAACTGCTTCTCCAGTGGAACATTTTCGGCTAGCATTGCAACAGGTTGGTTTTGCCGCTCCTCCCTTCCAACAGTACAGTAGCGTTGTTTCTCGTTATAGTAGACACTAAATGCTCTTAGTTACAATGTTTAGGGTGAAGTGTCAATCAAGGAGCTAGACGAACTCCTTGTGCTTCTTGCAGAGAAGAAAAGGAAAATGGAGCAGGAAGAAGCTGAGAGGAATATGCAGATTCTGCTGGATTTCTTGAATTGTCTGCGGAAGCAAAAAGTTGAAGAATTGACTGAGGTTTGTTGCTGCTCATTCCAGCTACATATACCGCTATTAATAGATGGATATATTATTTGTAATTTTTGTCTCTTACATTTTCCATATACCTGCTAGTCACAACAACTACAAACTTTTAGATGTTGATGCGCCGCTTGTATTTTATTTGGTGCATATTGTCATTTCTTGGTTGTCTAGTTTGATCTATTTCAGATAGATACTCTTAGAATGCTAGTGAGATTTTTGTGAGACCAAAGAGATAGCTCACTATGACTTTCTTCTCTGTTGAAAAAGATTTTCTTTGCCTCTGCAGATACAACATGATCTTCAGTTTATCAAAGAGGATATCAATGCCGTAGAGAGGAATAGAATAGAGTTGTATCGAGCAAGGGATCGTTACTCTTTGAAATTGCGGATGTTGGGAGATGATTCAACTGCGAGAAAACCATGGCCGGCATCATTAGACAAGAATCCTGGTGGTTTCTTCTCCAGCACAACTACTGCACGAGGAAGTTTGTCATCAGGGAATTTGCACAATAAGAAACTGGATATTAAGGGTCCAGCTAGCTCTCATGGACTTCAGAGGAAAGATGCTCTCACAGGTTCAGACTCGCAACATAATAACCAATCAAGTCTGGCAATGCAGCGAAAAAAGCGGGTCCATACTCAGGTTGTCAATCTTTAGTGCTTTCGTCAAATATTTTAAAGTATTAATTAGTTGTAAAGATTTATTGGTATGCTAAGGAGTATGGGTAACCCAACTGATAGCTAGTATTTTTCTGTCAGATGTGAAAAGGTATTCGTAATTTAGTTTCTTTAGATAACAAATAGGATAAAGTAATCTGCCTATGTTTGCTAACTGCTAAGATTCTTAGAGTCCTGCTTAAAATGTTCATGACTAGATGGCATGGATGAGGTGTGAATGAATTACCTCTAGTAGCTAGGAGAGGATGCCTCTAACAGTTTCAGTTGAAATATGAGAGCTTTTTCATTGCATCGAGGTTATTGTCCCATTAGATCAGTCTCATAGTGAATTTAAGGTCATCAGTTTGTAGTTAAGGTTATCTTGTGTGGGATTACTGTGGATGCATTTTTTCGCTTCCTTCACTTGTTCGGAAGGTGCAGTTTTTAACCTTTTATATTATTTTTCCGGCCTTCAATCTGATGGCTTGCTTATTATTATTTTCAGTTTAATGATCTTCAAGAGTGCTATTTGCAAAAGCGACGACAACTAGCAAACCAACCCAATGTCCAAGATGATAGGGATAATAATGCCATACGCAGAGAGGGCTATACAGCCGGTCTGACACAGTTTCAATCTGTCTTGAGCACCTTCACTCAGTACAGGTATATGCATCTAGATTTAGTTTCGGGAAATACATTAAATTTCCTCCAGCAGTTGTTGCAGTGCAGTCTACTGACATAGCTTATTTTTCTCTTTCTTACAGTCGATTGAGGGTTATTGCTGAAGTTAGACATGACGATTTGTTTCACTCTCCTAATATAGTTTCAAGGTGAGTTTCTCTGCTATCATATAGTTTTTTTTTCTGGTAGCATGACGTTGTGATTTGTTGCTTTTGTTGATGAAGTAATCTTGAATTTTCTGGACGTACAGCAGTTTGGGTTCTCTATTGTATGGGTTCTTCATTGTACTGTAAAACCAAACCTCTAGTTGGTTGATGAAATCTGATTGAGCATATACATGTAATTCTTTTGTTTTGATGTTGCCATTGCTTGATTTTTACCTCTTATAATATTTATTAACAAGTTAGTGTGTCCAGTGTCTTCAGATACGATAAATTTTTCGAACTAGCTCAATGACAACAAAAATCTTCATTATTCGACAGATGAAGAGGATTGTAATATCTATTGCTTCACAGTCTAGCTAAGCAAATTATTCTGCAATATATTCATATTCAGATTTTCATGGTCTTCTCTTCGTGAAGTCTATATGCTCTCTGGTGTCGATTTTTGTAATGCAATGTAGGCATGAATCAATATATTTTGTGTATCTGCCTCCAATTTAGAGCCACAAGCAGTGATTTGTATATACATATCTTATGCTCTCTAAGTCTTAGAATACTCCTTTGTTTGTCTTAAATCTAACATGTGATTGGTTCTGTTGCAGCATAGAGTTTGACCGCGATGATGAGTTATTCGCTACTGCGGGAGTGTCAAAGCGCATAAAGGTTTTCGACTTCTCCTTGGTATGTTTTTATACTTTAATCTTTGAACTTTTTTCTTTTAATAATAATATGATGTAGAAAATTGTCCCAAATATGGTCTCTAAATGCATTTCATAGCTTCTTGATTTTTGATTTTGTGTTTTACTGGGCTACTTTGGCCAATTACAAAGGGTGGTATTTAAGGAGTGACTCATTAACGTAATGTTTTGTCTCCTAATTTTGCAGGTTGTAAATGAGCCAATGGATGTACACTGTCCAGTGGTGGAGATGTCCACAAGGTCTAAACTTAGCTGTTTGAGTTGGAACAAGTATACCAAAAATCATATAGCTAGTAGTGACTATGATGGGACAGTTACTGTTTGGGATGTAAACACTCGACAGGTAATGACTGGACTCTATGGTCTATGTGCATGGGTTCTAGAACACTCACTAGAGCTCGTCCATCCATGCTTCCAAAGTTTAAACTGCTAAGACCTGTATCCTGATTTATGGATTCAGAGCAACTAACTAGTACTTTGTTCCAGAGTCTGATGGAGTATGAAGAACATGAAAAACGAGCTTGGAGTGTTGACTTCTCACGGACAGAGCCTACAATGCTAGTATCCGGAAGTGATGACTGTAAGGTACATAGTTCTTCCTGAAATGTGTCAATCTTCATGATTTGCTATCCATTCAACTCCTTTTCCCTTAAAAGCTGAATAGTAACTAGAAATCAACTCAGCTACTGTAAAAAGGTGGTTTGAGTATTCACAATCATTTCGATAAAAAAAAGTATTGGCATTCAGCTCATTACATATAGATTACTTGTAGACGTAGCTTTCTTACATAACAGATCATCGGAGCACTAAGTTACGTATAGATGAAATTTATTTGGTTGTTCATTGTTGCTTTTAGTTAGCTTAAGCAATTGTGCCTCTCCTATGAACTGAACAAGCAGGTCAAAGTATGGTGCACAAGGCAGGAAGCTAGTGTTCTCAACATTGACATGAAGGCAAACATATGCTGTGTCAAGTACAACCCTGGATCGAGCAATTATATTGCGGTATTTTTCTTACATCCCCGTATGCACACGAGTACATATATGGGTTTCTAATTTTATATATCCTTGGGTTTTAAGCTTCTTTCTTGATCTCTATGGTTTCTTAGAAGTGCTATGTACGACATAGAGGCTTGAATCTAATTCCAATGAGATTATTGATTAGCTTTATATTTGATCAATTACTAAAGATAATGGCAAAGAGAATTCAATATTTTGTGTCATGTATAGACATTTTAATTGTTTTTAAATCTTGATTTTTCTTTTGTGCAGGTTGGTTCAGCAGATCATCACATCCATTACTATGATTTACGCAACATTAGCCAACCGTTACATGTTTTTACTGGGCACAGAAAAGCCGTGTCATACGTGAAATTCTTGTCTAATAACGAGCTCGCATCTGCATCCACCGACAGTACTCTACGTCTATGGGACGTGAAGGACAATGTTCCGGTAACTCTCATGCCTTTAACAAGGCAGTCATTTTACCTTTTCCACGCATCTCCGAAATTCATTCATTCCGTAACATAATTACTCCCTAATTTTGTAGGTTCGGGTTTTCAAGGGACACACAAATGAGAAAAATTTCGTTGGTCTAACCGTGAACAGCCAATATATCGCATGTGGCAGTGAAACCAATGATGTTTTTGTTTACCACAAGGTTAGTCTAGTCAGTTACTTGTAACTAACATATCATTTTCTCCTCCTTACAAATATTAATAGTCGAGTTGTTTATTAAAATCGTTGGTTAAATATGCAGGAAATATCGAAACCAGTGACGTGGCACAGATTCGGATCGCCCGATCCAGATGATCCTGATGACGATGCAGGGTCATACTTTATCAGCGCGGTGTGTTGGAAAAGCGACAGCCCCACCATGCTGACGGCCAATAGTCAAGGAACTATCAAAGTGTTGGTTCTTGCCTCATGAATTTGACCACCAAAGGATGAAAGATTAAGTACCAATTAATTAAAGAGGTAAATATTAAGGCTGTAAGTTTTTCGCTCTTGATTGACATGTAGATTGTAGAAGTAATTAGAATCTTAAGATTCCAATGAATCCCGGCAAATGGGTTTTCAGGAAACTAGCTCAGGATTATAAATAAATAACACAAATATTATAGCTTGATGTTCATCACTTAACATATATATATATATATCCTGTGTCTGTTCATGATGCACATTACATCTTGCATAGTATATGCATATCTGTTTGTTGCATGCATCTGGGAAATGAAATTGTTAAACATAGCTCTGGAGGGATAACATTAGGGAGAAAGAAGGAAATAACAGACCTGCCGCGAGAACACATTGCTGGTTCTCGGACTTGCAAGGTCAAGAAAATCTGAATAACCTTCTCTAGGTTAAGAAACAAGCAGATGTGCTTGGGAGAAAGGAAAGCTCAGGAGGGATAGCGCCGTAGTTTCACTCAAATCATCAACTTGGTGCAGGAATCTCCATTGCTGATGCAGACTCCATGATGATGTTGAATATGAACTTGGAGAGTCGATGATGATGAATATGAAGCTTCAGTGGAGAAGTAGAGTAAGTAAGGAGGGTAGTGAAAGGTCCTCATCTCACTCTCTTTCTGTTTTTGATGTTTCTCACTGTGAATTGAAGAAGAAGAATGAGATAGTGGTATGGTGAAGATGAAGTGCAGATATATATATATTGGAAAGGAATGGATAGTTGAGATTCTCAGGGTGAAATAAATGGAATGGAAGTGACATGTTTTCCTGCATTGAGAAAGACAATATAGGTAATCATGAGAAAGAGAGACTCTCTCTTTACGGTGCTAATCTTCTGTTTTTTTTTTTTAATTTTTTTTTTAATTTTTTTTTTATATATATATATATATATTGGATTTGTAGAATTTCGGTTGAAATCTGCATTAGCTGCAGGCAGCAACATCGGTAGTCGGTACGTATTTGACAAAGAGGAAAATAAGGTAATTATTAATAAACTATCTCAAGGTTGACTAACGTTGAAGCTTGGTGTCTGGCGTTTAAATTGAACGTTAAGTTTCATTTTGGTTGAAATTTGGTGTTTCAGTGTGCTTAGAGAATTCTGACGAAACCGATTGTCAAATTCGAGTTTCTATGCACGCTCCCTTCTTGTCACATTGCCGGGACTGTCACCTTAGAAATTGGTCTCATCTACGCAAGTAAATCTCGCTCTGTTGTTGCTAGCAATCGCTCTTCACCACTTCACCACTCTCCTGAAAACAATTTATTTTGGATGTTCGACTTTTGGATGAAAATTAACGATTTTGTGAAAATATAAGAGAGATGGATTATAAGTGGGTGAGTAGATTGATGAAAATTATTGAAACGAAAGAAAAATATGTGTGAGGACATCAAATTTTAATAAAAATAAAATCTAGTACTGTCCATATTTAACGATTCTAAATTCAGATACTAAATTACAGATAGTTTATTGGTAATTAAATCAGTAAAATAATACAATATTGGAATTGTGTGCTATCTTTTATCTATAGATGAGGACGTGGTATCACTACACGAGTCTATCGCCTAGAATAATTTATGTTTGTATCGGGGTAGTAGAATGTAAATCTAACAGATACAATTTCCACACGGTTTTTTGTTTTGTTTTGTTTTTTTTTTTTTCCAACCTTTTTGGTTATGCATATGCATGGAAAGGTCTGCAACACGTAGAAAATAGCATCAGCGCATTTATGGTTACTCGTAAAATGTGTGCTGCTAAGATGAGATTACGTACGAATCTCACTATGCAATTTTCAGAATATTTTCCATATAACTGTAATTATATAACTTATAAGATAATCTTAAGTTCTTAACACTTAATTAGGGCGATCTCTCTATAAAATGTGGGATTTAATTATGTCAGAAATTTAGTTGGCAAAAAAGAAATTATATCAGAAATTTGAAAAATTAAAAAACTACTTTGAAAAGGATTTCAATTCTCAACCATGTAATCTAGTGTATTTGATTCATCGTTATATCAATTAACCTTATATCATTCGGCAAATGGAGATTAATTAGTTGTGAAGTAGATATGTTATGAGTGTTTTCTTTCCGATGGACACCTATATCACCACGTCGAGAGAAAGTTTGCTAACAAACGGTTTGCTAATTCTGCTATTTTTTTCAGCTAATTATTAACGGAATATACTTTCTAAAATTACAAAAAAACATCATAAAGTTCTATTAGATTTTTAAAATAACTAGAAATTTTTTATAAAAGTGAATAAAAATCTCGAATTAAATTTTAGAATGATAGGATTATAAAGAAAGTTAAATATTTAACCCCAAAATAAAACAGGTATATGAAATAACATGCGTTGATAAATTGACACTCAATATATTTTTTATGACTTTTAAGTATCTGATATGTCCAACTGTTGCACCGTTTACCAAAACACTTTGGACGAAAAATGGTCATCTGTTTAGCACATGATCACTAATGGCACTTGAATAGACAAATATACTACGGTCGTATTTTATTTAGTTTAATCCCTCTAATAGTTCCCTAACTTTTCTTTTGTATAACTTAGTCTCTAAAATTATTTCAATCGAAACCTTGGCTCGATTGGCCCAGTCCGGATCGAGGCCAGGGCTAGGTCCAGCCATGATTAAGTTCACTTGACCAAGGGAACCCAACTAAGGTCTGACCTATCAATGAGCTCGACCCCGGCCCAATCGGACCTATGTCCCAATTGACCTAACATGGGTCGAGCCGATGACTAAGTCCAACCATGGTTAGGTTCGCCTGATCTAGCAGACCACAGCCATGGTCTGACCTAGTCATGCGCTCAACCCGGGCTATGTCTGACCATGGTTAGGTTTGCTTGACCTAGGTGTCCCAAACCATTAACGGGCCTAGTCATGGGCTCGACCCGGGCTATGTCAATTGTGATCTAGTTTCGATTGGTGCAACATTTTGGACTTCTGAGGTACCAAAAAGTTACAAAAATTATCTCAACTACCGATTTGTCAATCTGTGTTTAGTCAGGTACCAATATGGAACTAGGTCAGACAGGACACCAATCAAACCTAGATCTCAATTGACCTAGCCCGTGTAGAGCCCGTGGCTAGGTCAAACCATGGTTGGGGTCCTCTAGGTCAAGCGAATCTAACCATGGTCGGACCTAGCCCAGACTCGGCTCGGGCTAGGTCATGATTGTGGTCTAATAAAACCTAGGTATCAATTGACCTAGTCCAGGTCGAGTCCAGGGATAGGTTAAACCATGGTTGGGTCCCCTAGGTTAGGTGAATCTAACAATTGCCGGACCGAGTCCTGAGTCGAACTGGGCTAGGTCAATCGAGTCAAGATTTTGATTGTAACAAGCTTAGGGATTAAACTATACAACAGAAAAGTTAGGAATATATTTAATAAACTAAACTGAATAAAACAATATATATATATATATATATATATATATATATATATATATATATATATATTTCTATTTACGTGTCATTAGTAACTACGTGATAAACATATGATCACTTTATGTCCAAAATGGATGAGTAAAGTAACAGTGCAACAATTTGGACTTCTAAGGTACCCAAAAGTCAGAAATATTATATTGGGTGCCAGTTTGTCAACGTGTATTATTTCATATAGTTGTTTGATTTAAAACCCTCAAATATTTATATCAATTAATTTTTATAATTTTAGGTTATATTGAATTTTAAAAATATTATAATAAGTTTATTTTTAGGTTACCTTTATTTTATTTATATATTTCCCAACCTGTATTATTTGAAATTTGATTTTATGTAAGCATCATATTTTAACATTTTTTGTATTTTCCGTCCATAATAACGGAAAGTTAGACGAAGTTAACTTTTTACACAATATAAAATTCCAGCTAAAAATTTGCTAAAAAAATGTTCAACTAATAAATTGCACATTTATGAAAAATTTAGCTAGCAATTTGGTAAGTAACCCTAAAAAGTTGTTTAATTTCTACCGAAATTATTATGAGATAAACATATATAAACGATAATTAAATTATGTGCTGGGACTGATCAATTACAGTTTGAGACTAGATAAGCCTCACATCCTGTTAAGGTGGAACTACATAGGTCCTACATTATTTGTTACTAGCTACTAACCCCGCGCACCGCGCGGGAAAAATTGTAATTAAAAAAAAAAATAATTTGTTGAATATGTAAATTAATTTGAGAATTTTAATAAATTTTTTACATAGAAATTAATTAATAATATATTATTTTAATTAAAGTATTTAATACTAATTATTATTTTAATATATTTCGTAGTAGTGAAATAATCAACATTATATATAATTTTTATAAGACTATAACTAATATAGTAGAATAAATGAAGTAAGCAAATTTTGTTTAACATTAAAAATAAAATCGTAAAATTTTATTTGAGAAAAAAAATAATTTGAGAATTTCGTAGATATGATATTTAAACCATAATCTACCGAGGAAAATTGCAAATAAAAATAAAGCTTACAAATTAAGTTTTCATAATTTGTTGAATATATGAAATGTTTTATATCTTACAAACTAATGATTAGTCCTTTGTTATTAAAAAAAAATTTATAGTTAGTTTTCTAATTTGCAAAAAGTTGTTATAAAGAAGATTAGTTAAATAAATTAGTGTACCCTAATTTCAACATAAAAGTATGTATCAACAAATATTTGTAAAATTAATATATTTTTAAGGAATATGAGTATTATTCGTCACAACTATTACAATATATATTATATTACAATTTGAGTTTCATATATTAAATATAGAAGATGACTAACTTTAAAAAGTAGATAATATCTATTCCTAATATAATTTGATTAAAAAACATATAATAAAACATATTTTTCTAGATATAATAAAAATTTAGACAGAATAACATATATTTACTTCAGTCGGTGTTTGAGTAATCTATTGTGTCATGATGTGGACGGAAGAACTATCAGCTTCATCTACCATTGAGGCTGGTGGCTCATCAGTTTCTAAATCGTCGAACAAAAACCCTTCATCGAACTTCTCCACCTCATACTTGGAACTCAGTTTCAAATCCCTTTGGTTTCTTGGGTCTGAAGCTAACTGGGTAGGGAGGATGGTAGAGGGAGCCGAAAATCAAGAGATGGGTTTCACCGACGAAAATAGAGCTGGTTAGCCGCTTGGCACTATGTAACCGCGTCAGGACAGGTGGCTTGTTAGTGCCTTTCTGCCCGTCTCTACACATCTCATGTGGTTGTCACTGCATCTAACCAGTGTTTTTCCAACAGAAACGCTAGCTATCTTCTTTTGACACGCATCTAGTATTTATGGAGAAAGTTGGATGGGAAAAATTGTTGACAATTTGTAACTGATTAAGGATGAAAGAACACATAAGTTAGACTAAACACAGTAACGTTAACATGGTTTTTAAAAAAATATATATTAAATTAAGCTAGTGGTGATAAAGATTGCATGGTTACTGATTACTCAAGATGCATAAAAACCCTAACCTTAGCTTTGATCCCTTCATATAATAAACAATCACCATCATGAATACTTCACAGTTAATACTCTACAATTAAGGTGTAAATTAAACATTAATTATCTTATATAATCGATGGAGAGACTTAATACCATGGATTGGGAGAGGAGCTCCTTGGTTCAACTCAAGCAAATCTCATATTTATTAGTAAGTAGTCAATATCTGCACGAATCATATTAGATAACACGTATATAATATTGTAATTAATATAAAATAAGAGTTCATTACCTTTTATTAGGGTAAATAAAGCTCGAGAATACAGAGGGAGCTATGAATACAAAAATTATGAATGACCTTTTTATATTAGTAAAAATCTATGATGGACGAATTGGATTAAATTGTATTTTATTTTAATTAAAACCCTAGAATCGACGAATAGGATTAAGTATGATTTTTAGTGCTTTTGTGTATATATATTATGTTAATAACGTATGTATTTTTAGTGCTTTTGTGTATATATATGTTAATAACGTATGTATAGATTTTTTTTTAGTATAAATTCTTCGGAAATAAGGATGGTTGTATATTTGAATATGGATTAAAATAATATTACATGCCAAAAAGTCTATATACTAAATTTGGAGGAATCTAATATTGTGCTTATTTTTTCCGTATATCAATTTTACTTTCTATAGTGCTTCTTTTTTTATATATATAATAATACTTGAATAGAAAAAGAAATGCTAGCTTACGTGGCGGCCTATGGTCTTCCGGAACCAAACTGTATAGATTTTGAATATAAAAGGAAATTTTAAATTAATTTGTTTCTTTAAATTGCGTAGAGACCAAAATAGGAGATAAAAATACTTCTTATTTTTCAATTAATTAATATTATGTATCTAAATTTAGAAAAACCCTATTAAATTCCGATTAAATTAAGAAACTGGACGTCCACATGTCAGTCAGAGGGCTTCCGATGCCGAATTAATATAATATAGTAGATTGGTCAAGGTAACTAGTTAAACGCTGGCAAAAAAAAGTTAGTTAAAAGTTCATGTAATAATCTTTTCTTACTATGTTTCACTTTTTCCGAGATAATAGTTAGTGGCGTAGCCAGTAACCAGGGCCAGGGGTTGGAAGAGTGATCAATTTTATGCATCGTTGTTTAAAATAGCGGCGCCCGAACAAGTTTAGAGCGATAGTGTGCTTATTTTGGTATTTGGCTAAATTTGCGGCACATTTTAGTATTTGTACTTTCTTAGGTTGTTATATGGGTAAATAATTCAAAGAATAATTATTTAAAAAATGAAAAATACTTGTGAAAAATAAAATAAAAAAATCATGTGAAAAACAACTATAAAATATACTTAATAATTTAAAAGTTAAAAAATTAATTACTATGACTATTACGATTTTTCATAATTTGAAAATAAACATAACATACTCATTATCAACAAATTGAAATATATATTTTTCAAAGAAATTCACCAAAAAATCGTTTGTCAAATTACCGCTCATTGGACAATGTTATGGACAAACAGACTTTTGCAGATTTTTTTGGTAATACTTTTGTATATATTTATTTGAATAAATATAGATTGTCATTTAGATAGTCAGATATAATTTTAGATATGCACTTATACATACAAACTATATATATATATATATTAAATATAATGAGTTAAATAGTATATACACATACATAACATTCATATTTAATGTTGCACCACTTTCCTATTTAAATGCGGGGTGCAACATTCATTTTTTTCATATATTGAGGGGTAGCAATATTTACATATCCACTAGTATATACACTAATTTTTATAAAGTTGAGGGCCCGAAACTTATAATTGATGAATAAAGCGATGAATTGTAACATTATATTACATAATTGAAGAAATGACAATAATTTTTTATAACATAGTCTTGCTTTACTATGCATGCGATTCATCCCAACCTTTCTATAATGGAAGATTTCACATTAAAAAAATCTTACTATGATTTGTATATGCGCACTTTGATATCATATTATTGTTGGACAATAAGACGAACTATTTAGCTAGCTTTCTCATAACTATAAATTTGTGAGTGAAGATATTGTATACCCAAGTATAAATATAAACAAAACTCTGTTTAATTAAGCAGATAGCTAAGAGAAATTAGGGAGGGGATTAGAGTTAGTTAGGTTTCACAACCATAAATATGGAAGCTAGCAGAGAAGAGAAGGGAGGCATTTAGTATGTGAGGTTGACCTCACAATGACAACTACACAGAAGCTGCACATGTTAGAGTTATTACATAAGACATGAGAACTATGATGATGATACTCGTCTGGTGAATGAATCCAATCTCCTCTTTCTCTCTGTTTCCTTTCATTTTTGCATGAATTTTCATATCTGATGATGTTTCACTCTGACTTCTCACATACAATACATATACACCCTATGAAAGAAGATTATATATATTATATTAATTATCATGTAATATATAGTGTAGCAATTCAGTGCTCTATCATTTAACAAAATATCATGAGTTCATACCCAGAGCCTTGTAAAAATAAAAATGGTTAAGAAACTATAAACTATCCAAGGTTTGAGCTTTATGAATTTTGGTGTCTGGAGTTTCACTTGTCTGTTAATATGAGGTGTTTGAATTTTGAACTTTGTTGAAATTTATTTGATTTTTCATCCATTTTTAATAGATTTGTGTGAAATGACACTTTTGCCCTTTTAATATTTTTTTATTTACTACCTTATTTGAGAAAATGTGAAATGACGAAATTACACTTGAAGTCAAACAAAGAGGATGAGACTGATTTTCCTTTTTGCTATGAGGAGTATTTTTGACTTTTCATTCGAGCATGTGACGGTTGAACAATGGCATTTTTTAGATATTTTTTTGTTCAGGTCACGTGGTCTTCACATGACCAATTTCCGTTTGACTTAACAGCAAAAACAGACGGAGACACCAAATTTCAACAAAACTGAAACATCAAACAGTTCATATCAACATTTGAAACTCCAAACACCAAAATCTCACAATGGCCATGAGAGGTATTTTTGACTTTTCATTCGAGCATGTGACTGTTGAACAATGACATTTTTGGGATATTTTTTTTGTTCAGGTCACGTGGTCATCACGTGACCAATTTCCGTTTGACTTAACAACAAAAACAGACGGAGACACCAAATTTTAACAAAACTGAAACATCAAACAGTTCATATTAACATTTGAAACTCCAGACACCAAAATTTCACAATGGCCAAACTTTGGACAGTTTATAAGTTCTTAACCCAACGAAAAATACTCATAACAAACATGTTATTCCCTTACATCTGATGTGATACGAATAAACATTATTTCAGATATGAATTAAACAGGTTGATGTCCTTTTAATGAGGTTCCTCATGTATATTACATTATATCATAGGATTTTTTCTTTTTTTTTTTAGATAGATAGATAGGTAGGTAGGTAGGTAGAGGGAGGCAAAAGGAACAGTCTTTGAGGAAGATCAGTTTGTGGGGGCAAACAACCAACCATTTGCAGCTAATTCCCTTGACCCCTTCTGCTTCTGTAACTTTCACTTCTCTTTTACCTCTGTAGTGTAATTATTATTATTTTTTTTTTATTATATCAGTTACATCAATGTCAATGATTTTCTAATCTCTGTAGTCTGTACACATTAAAGGAGAAAAAATACAACAACAAAGTATCCAAAACGAGAAAAAAAAAAAACCAATTAGATACCCAAGTTCGTTGTATCAATTGGTAAATCAATTTGTGTTTTCATGGACGATTTGAGATCGAGTTCCATTGAAGACCCTTTCTAAGAAGGACTTTAACATTAACATTTTCGACCGAAATTCCGAAAACAATTTTGTATTAAAAAAAAAGTAAGCAATTAAGTGTTACCCAAAAAAAGTAACCAATTAGGTTACAACTGTCATAATGTGGCAGCGTGGACAACAAATGGACATCTCATTTTCACACCAGATTTAGCAAATTGATTTGCCACCTTATTTCCTTTCCGAAATATAAATATATATATTTAAGCTTGAATCATATAAATAATTGAAGAATTATCCTACAATCCAAAATTAAAGATTGGACTACTTCGCAATTAGGGAAACAGCTTCTTTTGCGGGCCGAACAGTGTCATAGTGTAACCCTAGTTTTATAACCTCTAAATATTTATATAAAGTTAAGCGGAGCTGATTCGCGGGCCGTGACCGTGACTCTAAAGTCTAAACCCGAACATGCCACGTTCAGTTAAATTTTTCATATTTTAATACTATATATTGCCTTTTCGAGGGGTAAAATTGGGACGAGCCTGTTGATATATGTATATATAGTTATTTGCAAACATCGGTTTAAATGATCGTGGGCTCGGTTCTAAATAAACGTCGGGTTCCAGGAGTCGTCTAGTATCCAACATTAAGGTATATAGGAAGCAAAAAATGGAAGGAGGATGCAAATGCAATCCTCACTTTTTTACTTAAAAAATAAATAAATTATTTACATGGTTTGTTATTAATTAATTAATAATTTAGGGAACAAAGAGTAAATATGCGTTCAAGTGAAACATTAATTACAAGTCATCATTAGGCACCCCATTGTAGTGTCACGTTCACCCCACTCCACTACATTAATTGAGTTTGGAAGTGGTCCTATTTATCCCATTTGGATATATATATATGGACGTGGGTCAGTAAAATCTAACAAGCCAATGAGTTATCGTGTCCGACCGAATAAATAAAGTTGTCAGATTTAATAGTCTTACATTTATATGCGAGATTCTCAAGTAAATATCATAGGATGAATGAGGAATGATTTACATTTCAGTAGAAGCATTCCGATTCAGTCCGATTGTTTCTGTCAATAAAATTACCTTAAAAAATTGAGGAATATTACACCCATGCCATCCAGACAACTTTCGGAACTGTTCGGAATACTTTGTTGGAATGTCTATCATTCCTCATGATTAATATCTTATAATACGAGGACTGATACACGTGCCGAGATGTACAGCGTTCCGACCAGAGACAATGGCAAGACAAGTAATATTGGACAACTTTTGTGGCATTTCCATAAGCACTCACAATCGGAACTTCTCGGAGGATCAATGTCGGAATGTAAATCATTTCCGTTATAATATTATCGGAAAATAGAACTAATAATAGTAAAATTTATGAGTTTATATACCAAATGTCACGGAACCTGAATAAGAACTCTTCACCTTCACATGAATATGATGCGAAAATTACATTGTTTCTAACTTTCTATTAATAATATTGTTCCATTATATATAAACTATTTGTTTATTTATTTATATATATTCATTTTCTGCTATCGTTTTGGGCTACTCCGTGAGCGTCTTGAATCACAAAGACAAACCGATGCAAGTAGATTCAGCTTCATCACTTCAACAGTATTTAAGGCCGCTTCCTGATTTCTCTACTTGGAATTATAGGCCTTTTAAGACTTTTAACCCAATTAAGGAGCCTGTCTATATATAGAAGCCCAATAATACGGGCCACTCTTTTTTTTTTTTTTTCAATTATTATATTATTTATATGATTTGATTTAAATCACCTTAACAATTAACAGGATTCCTCCATTCAATTTTGGTAATATTCATTTAGATCAATGAGATACTCAAACTCAATATGCACTTCTCATGAGCTCAAGTTTAGTTGCATTTCTCATTATATGAGCCAAATTTAATTGCGTTAAAGTAGTGAGAATAATCACTCGAGTTTGTCACATTATACCTATACCTGCACACTAATTAGACAACATATAACTTTAAAAGAAGTTTCAACTACCGAGATGATAAGTTTAGTGTATCATATTTTAACTAAATGTATCAGATTCAAATTTTGTGGATATTTTTATAACTAGTATTTTTCTTCTTATAAACTAACTCGATATATAAGAGTATTATTGTAGGTGGTAAGCAAATATTCCCCAATATGATACCCTCCTTATGAGAATCTCATAGAACACACTGCTTATCTAGCTAGCTACAAATATGTATATATGATTTATGCTTTAATATATCTATGTATTATTGGAAACATTCTTGTCAACTATCATCCCACAATAAAAAGAAGCAACGATAGTAAAAAAAAACATAACAAGACGATATTCATCTTCTTTCTTATAATAACACGCGCACACACAGACACTAGTTATGAGGGTTAACTTAAGCAGTTGCAATGGTGGGCATAGCAGCCTTCATGGCTTCGAACCTGGGCTCCTTAGGTTGGAATTTCACCGCCGTGTAGAGCTTCATATAGTCTTCGAATACAAACTTAGGGTAAACCTCATTGCCTTCCTCCGCCTCCAATTGCGGCGCCGGGTAAATAACCGCGTCACTTCCCGGGTTGTAGAACGAGGCTATCGACATCCGGTTGCCGTCGCTCTGTGCCACCACTCTATGCAGTACACTCGGGTATTTTCCGTTCGTTATCACCTGAAAGGCGAGGCACGTTAGGATTTCAAGGTATATTCGGTCTCTAACAGAGAAATCCGGACCGGTACTAGTTCAGAAATGGATCATTTGGAAAAAGGTCCAGTCTGGACCTATTCCAAATAGACCAGTTCTAAAAAGAACTAATCAATACGAAAAACCGTCAGTATATATTTTTGTGGAACCAGTTCCGTACTAGGTCAGAACTGGTCTAGAACTGCTTTTTATTTAAATTTTGTGTAAATCATCATTATTAAAAAGCGATCCGAACAAGTTCAAAATCGAAAAAAAAAAAAAAAAAAAAAATCCAGTTCCGAACAGGTTCCAAACAGACCAGTTCTTTTAGGATAAACGGGTAACAAAAAAATCGGTCCACTATGGATAAGAACTGTTTAAAACAGTTCCGATCAAGAACCGACTCGGATCGGACGAGTTCCATATCAACCCTAGTTTAATGTGATGTTTATCTTAACAGTTCACTAAAACACGTATTTTTTTTTTTTATAAAAAAACTAAAGGCTCGGATTTTAAATAATTGATGGACGTACCTCGAGCTGGTCACCGAGGTTGATGACAATGGAATGGCGCATCGGGGGAACATCGACCCACTCTCCGTCCTTAAGGAGCTGGAGGCCGCTGACCTTGTCGTCCTGGAAGAGGAGGATGATGCCGCCGGCATCAGTGTGGGCCCGGAGACCCTTGATTAGCTCCGGTTTAGGGCAAGGAGGGTAGCTACTAACCTTGGTCCCAAATGTAGGACCCTTTGACCCACAAAAGGCCTTCTTTAGGTACCCTTTCTCTAGCCCCAGGTTCTCACACAACAACTCCAGTAGCTCCTCTGCTAGTTTCTCCAACTTTGTAGCAAATTCCTTCATCACTTTCCTGCCAAATATTTTGCGGTGTCCAATTAGAAACCACCACGTGGCAATTCTTTTAGACAGCCAATCATATGAGACATTATTAAAGAGCTCCGGATTTTTTTTTAGTAGCTATTGATTGGATAGACCAACTTTAGAAGTTTATTCAGTTATTCGTACGAATTGCTAGTTGATATTATCAGTATTTTCATTTAATTTATTATTAAAGAGGGATAGAAACTTGCATGCCAAACTTATATTTTGTTGTCTGTGTAAGTTCAACTAATAAATTATTTTACAAAAAAGTTTATCAACTTGGAATTAAATTGTTAAAAATCCGAATGTTCAGGTAGTAAGTTGCTAATTAACCTAACAATTACACAAATTATAGATTAATTTGATGGTGGTGTTACTTATGAGTGATTATATCTTCTGATAATAAGTAGTTTACCTAATTAAGGAGGTAATTAGCAGTAGTACCTGTAGTCATCTTCGAGGTCGGGAATGTCGGCGATGTTGGATTCGGGGAGGTGGCGGACGTGGAAGGTGCTCTCCCAGTCGATGTCTTCAACCTCGGACTGAACCGCATCGAGGCCTCGGGCAGCCACCAACTCCTTAAACCTCTCCTCCATGCACTTCTTGTAGTGTGCCTTCTGCATCTTCTCTACTGTGTCCAACAAATCATGGGGTATTCCATGGTTCACCACCTTTACATTATTACAAAACACACCCCTCATTAAATTTCACTTGACCAACTGTTTTAAAACTATAAATAAGTTAAAACATTTTTTAAAGTGTGAAATTTTAATTAAATTGAAGTTTAAAAAAAAAAGGGATTGCTGAGATTGGTGAGTTTTTATTACCTCGAAGAAACCCCAGTTCTCGCAGGCATCTTTGATCTTGTCCATGGTGATGCTTCTCTTCTCACCGTTGAGGTTCTCCATGTTGATGACAGGGAAGGTCGCCATTGTTGCTCTGAAGAAGAACACACTAAGCTTTCTCTCTCTAAACACTGGTGCTTTGAGTTTCTCTCTCACTAGAAGAAGAATGTAGGACTTTTGCTTTAGTTGGGTGTTGGGTTGATGAGAGTAGATGGTAGGTGTTTGGTTTGAAGGTGTATTTATAGATGAGGACAGAAATTTCAGTTTATCTCATTGGAATGGAACTTGAGAGCTGCATTTTCTTTTTAATTAATTAAACATTTGTATTATGTCCCCACTTCTAATTTAATGCTTACTTGATTAACTAACCAAATCTTCCAATCTAAACATACATAAAATATTATTATATATATAAAGAGAAAATAACATATTAGGGGCGGTGTTTAATTAGCGCCTAATTAGTTGTGCCACCTCAACTATTACGAGTATCAATTTATTTTTCCACCTCAAGGTCGATTAACACTAAAATTTACAAAAATATCAATTGACCCAGTCAAAACCGAGCTAAGCGAAGAATAATTGAAGAATGTAGCAATTATACACATTTATATAATAGTTGATGTTGTTAAAAGTCCAAAAACATAACTAATGTGCCTCTTAAATATATATATATATATACACCCCTGTAGCTAGATGATTATGCAGAGACATACAAATCGGAGTATAAAATGGAGTTAAAATGAAAATGGAACCACACAAATCCTAGAAAATAGTGGGCAAAACAAGGACTTGTAAAATATTTTTTGTAGACGACTAAAAAAACACAGACTCAAGATTCAAGTGGTAAACAACTTTATAAAAAAAAGTCTTAAACAAAATCTTGTTAGTTAAATTAATTTCATAAGAGGAGAAATCAAATATATAAGAATAATCGCACCATTTATGGGATGCTTCTACGATCTTTCGTTGAGTTCAAACTATATCATGCATGATATTCGATTTTATTATTCCACCTGAACACGTAAACTACCATTTCCGAGTCACTTTAGGTAAGCAATTAGGCCATAAACAGCTTTCCAGGAGTCAAGTTAGTCGTGCACGTGTTTTAATTTTTTTTTTTTAAAACACATCATGAATTGCACGTGGTAAATTGATTCTTCTGTCCTCCATGACCAAAAATAGTAAATTCTTCAACCTTGCGTAACCCAATGGATTTCACCGAGGAACCAAATCCTACGAACCCTAACTTTCTATTTTTGTTAAAACATTATTTGAAACTTTCAACTTGCCTCCTACAGTATCCTCCTCATATTTCACTGTTCTCCTTCAAACTAAATTTGTTTCTTAATTACCTCTACACGTTTTGTTTGTTTGTATTCAAAATTATTTTGTTCTAAATTAGCGTTGACTGTATTAACATTCAAATTAACAAAAAGATTTTAACTGTTACACAAATGTTGATGTACAATGTGAACTAAGTGGAAGTTGATCGTAGACAAAAAAAAAAAAAGTCTAACATTTTCGAGCGAAATCGAGTTGACATGATCTGCACCGATGCAATGTTTTAGATCATTACTAGTTATTTTGTGGATGGAATATGGAAGCATCGATTGATTCATTAGCGCGGGTTCAGTGTATCGAATATGGAAATAAAATGTGGGGACGTATCGCAATGCAAGGTGTCTTGTATCGCACGTTGGAAGTGGACAATAATGGAGACATACATTTAGTTAGGTCATCATCACCATCAACTCGGACTAATTATTGTTCAAACCGGGCCGGCGGGGACCAGCTTCTTTTGTCTCCTTGCTTCTTCTCAGGTGTTATTATCACTTATCAGTGTTATCAGAACCAGACCCTTGCCGGACAGTTCGAATCCGGTCCGACCGTTCTGAGACTAAAAACTGCAGACTTATTATGCATATGCATGCAGTCCATAATGCGTTATTTTATTTTTCTTTGGAAATACAAGGAATATGTTACTAAATTCAACATGAATTTTAAGATTAAAAAAAGCATGAATTTTATTCATTTTTTTAGCCCAGTGTAGATATAGGCTAATCATTCTGTGTTAGGCTAATAAAACGAGTCACTCGACTTGGAAGGTTACTTGAGTCAGTACTGATTCGAACCCTAAACCGGTTCTATAGAAGAGATGGTTTAGTTATAAATGGGTGGTGCAGTATGGAATTACTTCACTGCCATTTATGGTCTTGTAGGGACCAAAACTAGACCATATCACCCACACCCGACCAGACCACATGTGCTATATAATGTAACAACACCATCAACCTTATCTCAATTTTAAATACAGAAAGAAATTTATGTCACAAACAAAACAATTTGGATTTTACCCCCTAAATATTTAGGGTAGTGGTTCATCACTTTAATAGTAATAAAAAAAAATCATAACCAGAAATATACTATTAATTAACAGACTTGCTTGCGAGTGGAGATTATTCATGATACCCCGCGATAAAAAAAAAAAATTAACTTGGGTTTCAAGTTATAACTACAAATATCAACACTAAAACTACGAAACCTTTATTTGGAAAGTGTTGGTCGAATTAAACCACACTAATAACACGATTCATTCCATAGGAGACCTCTGTAAGCTTATATTAGAAAATTAAGCTTCTGGATTAGAAGTAAAACTGCAATTCAATTTCTTCTTTGGCCAAAAAAGCGAAGCTCAAATCTAATGGCTGCAGCTACATGGTAAAATAAGATCTCAATTATTTTTACCTTATGGACTGTGGAAGAATCCGAAACTCTGGCTATGGAGAAACAACGAATTCAATCTTCTATAAAAGTGTTGGGGAAGTAGATATAATGTATATAACAACTTATCTTCCAGCATTTCTCATGTTGAAATCTCCTCCGTTCTCAAGAAGCCCTGATTTTTGCAGTTTAGGATTGCTATTCAATCTGCATGGGAGTTTAATATCAGTACAAAATATTAACATCTTTTTACTTCGAATCCGTAAAAAAAAGACACTAATTAGAAGAGTTCCAAATGATCTTCAATTTGGCAAAAAAAAAAAAAAAGATCGTCAATGTTTCTGTTCATGAATTCAAAAGAATGCAGATAAAGCAGATTCGTCAATTTAAGAGGACTTACATTATCTTAATATTCTCAAGCACTATTTACACACCACCAAGGTAATGAGCATGGGATTCGAATCCTGCACATCAACGCATATAATCATTATATGATTGTATTGAATTCCTTAAAAAAAAATCTTCCGTGAGGAATCGTCTTAAAATAGATAACTGGGAACATTAATTAATTGGTACCTAGTGGCAAAAAAAAACTAATCGGTATCTCAAGTCTCAACTATAAGGGGTGTCTTTTTCATCAACTCAAACCTTTTCAGTTTTTTTAAAAATAATAATACTTGGTACATTCCACCAACTTTTCCATCCATTTTAACGGAAAAAGTTACATGTTTTGCACATAAAATCAAAATACCCTTCATTTCTTAAGAAAAAAAATCATAACAACACATCTTTAAGTTTACTTCACAGTTCACACAACTATTAGAATCACTCAAAGGACACCATATAGTTGAGATAACAATTAAATTTTTCCTATATAAAAAGGAAGCGTTGAATACAAGCTTATGAGCATTTTGCTTTATTTGTCCGTATAAACTAAAGTACGCATTAAAACACTCACCTTTTCATGAAGAACAAACTGATTTTGGTGATCTATTAAAAAGGTTTCTTGAAATAATAAAAGGCGATATTTTCTCATGAAGTTTCTCCCAAAGTTCTCATACTTTTAGCATTGCTCAATTACAAATTACCATGGCCAGATGGAATCGAGAAGTTGCTATGAGAGATGACTTACATAGTAGCTTATTTATATCCAACTTGGAGCATTAAATGGCGATAATAGCGGCCACGGAAAAATCTGTGCCACCGGTATTGAAGTGATTTCTGTAAGTTCATCTGTATTTGATCTTGGACAAGCCTGTTAGCAAAATCAGCAAAATTTAAGCTCCAAACAGTTCCTAAGATCTTGAATAAATTTAGACTGGAGATATATGGTACACAAATTTACCATCTCACAAGACACCTCTGGATGCCCCTCGAGATAGGACGCATAAAGGAAGGATCGCGCTGAGCATAGATTAAACCAACCTTCAAAAAATAAGAAATACATTATTAAAAAAAATCATATTCTTGACGCATATAAAATTGGGATGGTAAAATATCCAGAGAACTGGTAACAAAAAAAATAAAAATTTAGTTAGAAATAAACAAATGAAAAATAGAAAATTAGGATGGGCTTGAAATGTTCATCTTTTCATGAGGATTAGCACATATTCCTAATTTGAGATGATCTAATTAATATTAGTGTAAAATAATAACAAATAAACTAAAAGAATAAAAAATCAATTACCTCTACCATTGCAGAAGCAGCAGGATCATCCAAGATCTCAAGGCTACAGTCAGCAAGATAATTGATCTGCGGAATTTCATGATTTCATAAATTAAAGTCGACACATGAGCATCAACTTAATAATAGCACAATGCACATAATTGATGATTTATATTACCCCAAATTCTGTATTAACTAGGCATTTAACAAAATCCAGTAACTGAAGCTTCGCCCAAGCAAGGGTCTGAGCAGGATTAGCAGAGCGAGGAGGATGCCTCCAAGCAGCACCGAATCGCAATTTATCTTTTGGTATCTGTCCGCTTTGGGCATCAACAGCAAACTTTTGGATTATTTTCAGGGCCCTATCCATTGCAGGATTCACAACAGTAATCTACAAAAGAAGAAACCTTGTAAAATGAGTATGAACATGCAATGCAGCCTGATTAACAACACATAATTCTAGGAGGGGATTATGCTAATTAAGAACAACAAAAAATATAGCTCAGGTGGCCAATTGCCTGCAAATATCCCAAGTACGCATCCACTATGTCCTCAAAGGTGTTAGTCTTATCATTGATGATCCTGCATCATAATATCGATGTTACACATTGAAGAAAAGCACAGTACAATGATGCAAGAGATGCACCCAAACCTAAGCTAGGACAAAAGATGCATGAGGGAAAAAAATCCTGTCAATTCCCATAATGACTGATACGGTTGAGCTACTACCTACATCCACATAAACTACAATGCACTTAAGAATTTTTACGATATAAAATAAAATACTTAGAGCATGAGGTTAAAAATCTAGAAGTTCAAGGAAATATTAAAAAATTGCATAGGACCTAGATCCTTGTTTAAAACACTGAAGAAGTCTTACTTGTAGTAGTAATTGCTCTGTTTGAGCGCATAGAGCTCAAAAAGATGTCTTGGATTTGGTCCAAGCACCTCAGAAATCAGCGACCACTACATTACCATAAAAAGAAAAAGATGTCAAATTCAAGAAAAGAAAAAATCTGCCAAAATTTTCTCCACAGAAATTCCAAAGAGATGATAAAACGACTAGATGAAGATTTAGATTGTTGACCTCTGAGTTGCTGAAATAATCTGCCACCATATGCATTTTAGCTTCTTGTGGAGTCCAACCAAATGTCTTTTGTAGACAGAAGGGAAGTATAGATAGGTAAGTAAATATTTGATATTACTTTCAAGATCATTTATAAAGGCAACTTCCAGCAGAATTTTGGTCGGCTAAAACTAAGCTATATATATATATACAATACCTCGCGGGAGATGAATATATCTATAAATCCAAAGTCCAAAAATGCACGGTAGGAGTAGTAGCTGGATCAGAAAGTGAAAGCAGAATAAGTCACTTAACAGTTAACAGAAATTGAAAAATAAAAACAGAAAATAAGAAGGGTCTGATAACAACTTGATTTATATTGCAGAACAAACACTTAGGAGGTAGTCAGTTATGGACAGTGGAACTACATGAATCATGTAAGGATGTTAGACTAAGAAAAGGTAGAAAACCAGAAGAAATAATTAGTTTCATGAATATATATAGAAATACTAACTTAATTTGCTTTCACTTTGGCCAAACTCATCCATTAAAGCAACACGCAAAAGTATAAGTAGTAGATTATTCACTCCAACTAGTTAGAGTTGGCCAACCTTGCACCAAAAACATTAAGCAAGTAAGCGACTAGCATACCAAATTACCAAGACTAAGTAAGTAACCTATCAGGAGACGAGGCGCTAAAGGAACCTACTAGAGGCGAGAACCCTTCATCTCGACCCCCGCCTCAGGCGATGATTTGACAACATTGAGTATAACTCCTTAGGTTAATAAGCAGATCTTGATTCTCAAAGGTTATGTTGTTTCGGGTCTTCCCTTCATAAGGAGAAAAAGAATCAAATAATATAACTGATCTAATGCCATCAGATTAAGGATATGCCATTTAAGACTTGCAACATTCAACAATTACAAGCTTTAGTATCCTAAGAATGCAAGTTCTATTATGGCTACTCTAATTCTTAAGCTTGCAATATAAAGTGTTAAATTCTACATTGGGCCGAGTCAAACCTGATGAGCCAGAGAGCAACCATTTATACAAGCGGGGTTCCATTCTAAAACCAATTGGTGATAGGAGTAGGTAGCCCACTTCCTTATATGGTACTCACATTACAACACAGCACCAGTGTGGTACTTTTGTTCACAGTGAATACTCAATACTCCCCTGCACTGTGAGAACTCTTTTTAATTAAGACAATTTTGCAAATCCGGACGGGTTGGGACTAATTTCAACAAACTCACTCTCACGCCCAGGCCCGACCCGGACTAATCTGGTATGTGGAGCCAACAAAGGAGATACAAATCCACCACCGCCAATAGGAACTGGGCTCTTATACCATGTTAAATTCCCATTTGACCGAGTCAAACCCGATGAGCCAGAGAGCAACCATTTATACAAGTGGGGGTTTCATCCTAAAACCAATTGATGATAGGAGTAGGTAGGCCAATTGCTTATATGGTGCTTTACATTACAACATAAAACAACTATGTTGCAGAACGTATAATACCTAAGTTATTTAGGAAACCGTTAGCCAAGGCTATTCAAGAAACAGAAAAAGACTGTAAAAAGGGTAATGGATGGGATAACGGATAAGTACCTATCTGAAGTTACAAGGATGACAGGGATACACCTCTCGTTTGCACCTAGAGCAATTATTCTCCATATAAGACTATCATGGTACATTGATGCATTAACTGATGATTCGTTTGTCAAGACAGCATTCCGCAGCACCTCAATATTGTTTATAACCAGTTTTGGCTGCCAATTTCAACGTAAACCATTAGCAAAGAGCCAATTGTGCAGCAAAGTAGATGAATCATCAATTATTTCCGCACAAAATCGAGTCATCAGCTCAAACAGCTTGAAGTCTCACAGTTGCTGTTTAAAGGTAAAAGGAGCTACCGTTCTACAAAAATTACCTGAAAGTGGTCTGTTTCAGCAGCCTGTGATAACAACTCCAGCAACAAATATGGCCAATCAGTACAAGAATGAGCTAATGACCTTGAAAAACCACCAGTCTGATTTAAATGTGCAATTGCCTTACTTCTCCATCCATGTTGCACGTCAATCACCTCCTTGGCTAGCTTCAGTGCTATAACTGCTTCCTTTATATATGAAGCCTCGTCAACTGACAAGCTCTTTTCATTCTCCTTCATCCCCAGAATACTATCAATCTCTTTCACATTATACCGTGAAGACAGGGCGAAAATGGCTCGACTCCACAGCACAGAGCCACTAGCCTTATTGGAAAGTGTGTTCTTTGACGTGGTATTGTTTTCAAGAACTCGATGAAGGGCACCATTGAGACCATGCCATTTCTTGAGAGTAGAGAAAACCTGTTGGGAAGTAATACTGCCTAGTTTGATACCTTTCCAGGCCATAGATTCAAGGCATTGTTCAAGCTGCTTCGTGAGCTCCGACAATGGAGGTGGGTCGCAAATGGACCAGGAATACCATGGAAATGAGGAATTATGTTTAGGGTGATGATCTTTGATCGATTCAGCGAAATCAACATAACCAGTGAGATGGGATCCTTCATTCCAATCACCAAGAAGACCTGGAAAAAGAGATAGCATCCAATATCAGTTCATATAATATCTAACATGAAGCAGCAACTACAGTTTAATCGAAAAGTGCAGTTTCGTGAATGCAATCGGGCATGCCATGAAGATGTTTGATAGAAGTTCACAGAGAGAATACAGTACGTTCAAGAATGAGGGTGGTTTTGCCAACGCCACGGGGGCCGTGGAGAATGAGAGGCTGAGGGACGCGGTGGTGCTGGGTGTGGTTGTTGAGCAATGACTCCATCAAGGGTCTTGGAATAATTCTCCATGATTTCTTTACCATGTTCCGCAGCTCCTTCCCTCTACTGCTTCGTTTGTTTACTCTCAGCAGCTTCTTAAAGTTTAAACCCTGTTCGAAGCTGCTGAAAAGGTTTAGGAATTCAGTGGTGTTTTGATGCAGGAACTCGCCGGCGGCGGGATGAACTGAGCAGCGATCGATCGGCTCCCGGTGCTGCCACGATTTCGGTCGGGATTGTTGCAAATTTAGAAAACACCACACTAAGGTTCCATCTATATAAAATATAATTGTTTAACATTTATAGTTGGGTCAATAACTGGGAATAACTGGGAGAGGTCTGAAGTTTGGCCCTTGTTAATTTGAGGTCTGAAGATTGAAACGGTGATAACTGAGGTCTGAAGTTTGGACTTTGTGATTTTTAGGTTTTCCGTCCAAATTTTCTATCAAATTTAACAGAACCGTGTGAAATGTCAAAAATACCCTTTTGTAATATTTGAATTAATAAAAAGTTTAATTAATATAAAGATGAAATGACAAAAATGCCCCTGTCCATAATTTAAACCTAAACCAACTCCGGCCACCACCACGGCTCCGGCCGGCCACCACCCACTCCGGCGACCACCACTCACAATTCCGACGACCGCCACCTATCTCCGACGACCGCCACCACGACCCCAATTGGATCCAAATCGGAGCCACCGGCCCCAGATCGGAGCCACAGAGCTCCGATCTGGGGCCACAGAGCTCCGATCTGGGGCCACAGAGCTCCGATTTGGAGCTCTGTGGTCCCAAATCGGAGCCACGGAGCTCCGATCGGAGCCACCGAGCTCCAATCGGAGTTTTGTGGCTCCGATTTGGGCCCAATCAGGGCCGGTGGCTCCGATTTGGGCCGTGGTGGCGGTCGTCGGAGTTGTGAGTGGTGGTCGCCGGAGTTGGGTGGTGGCCGGCCGGAGCCGTGGTGGTGGCTGGAGTTGGGTTGTGGCCTTAAGGGCATTTTTGTCTTTTCATTCAATCATGTGAGATGCAAGAAGGGTATTTTTGGAATTTTATTTTATTTCTGGTCACATGCAATGCACATGACCAACTTCCGTCAGTTTTAACGGAAAAATCTAACGGAGACCTCTATTATCTTCAAGTCGAAACTTCAGACCTTTGTTATCACAATTTCAATCTTCAGACCTCTCAAATTAACAAGGGTCAAATTTCAGACCTCTCCCAGGTTATTGACCCTTTATAGTTTTGTCGGAAGTAATATTGTACTTTTCACATTCACCTCGAACTTCTTTTAGTTAACATTATTGATCAAGTAATGTAAAATAACTCATAATGTGGTAAATATAAACTCATGTACTCAAATTTAACAGTTCTAATTTGGCGAAAAATTAACATTTTTACAAACACAAAGTAATCAACCACTTAACTAAATTAACTTTGATAACTTTCCTAGCAAAACATTGGATTTTACTTTTTTGGAATTTTGGGCTCACATTGCGTGAGCACTCCGTAACATACTTCATCCACACCAAGACTAATATATATCGAGTCGGAATTAGCCTTAAAGGAAAAGTGTTGGTCATGAATATATTTATCTTCCCATAGTTATTGATGGAGTTTGAATCCCTTACCTCTTGTTAAGAAATGGAGCACTGTATCGCTACACCATATTACATGACTAAAACATTAGATTTATATAAATTTATCGATTTCATCATTTTTTCATTTGTCATTTTTAACTTAATCAAGTTGGATTATAACTATTTAGATTAGATTGTTTTGTTTTTAAAAATAATAAATAATCACCCAAGAAAAATGGTAACATTTTTTGTTGCCATAAAAGTATTAGAAATATTCTTTTTCTTTAATAGAAATTTAATAGTTATGCGTATTGAGTTTTTGAAGTTCATAAATGATTATAATATTAACCACAAAACATAAAGTTTAAAAAGTAAATTGTTGTAAAAATATATATTATTTTATATCTTATCATATTAACATATAATATACCCTCATATATTAATATAATAACAATAAAGTCACATTATACTATATATTACAATACATACCAAACACTGTAATCTAACATTACACTCCACATTACAGCACAATCAAACAATATAATCCGACATTACATTACATAGCTCATATTACTTGTAATATCACATTTCAAGCAATCTCACATTACGTCCATCCGAACGCCCCCTTAGTTCCATTTATCTATAAAATATAATTGTTTAACATTTATAGTTTTGTCGGAAGTAATATTGTACTTTTCACATTCACGTCGAACTTCTTTTAGTTAACATTATTGATCAAGTAATGTAAAATAACTCATAATGTGGTAAATATAAACTCGTGTATTTTAAATTTGTTAAAAAATAAAATGACTTCGGTACTCAAATTTAACATTTCTAATTTGGCGAAAAATTAACATTTTTACAAACACAAAGTAATCAACCACTTAACTAAATTAAATTTGATAACTTTCCTAGCAAAACACTGGATTTTACTTTTTGAATTTTAACTTAATCAAGCTGGATTATAACTATTTAGATTAGATTGTTTTATTTTTAAAAATAATAAATAATCACTAAAGAAAAATGTTAACATTTTTTGACTTTTTGTTGCCATAAAAGTATTTAAAATATTATTTTTATTTAACAAATACCAATATATTTTTTAAAAAAACAAAAATCTTAGAGTTCTACATTTGCATTTTCCTTCATTTTATTTAAAAACTAGTATTTTTTAACTTTTTTTTATAGATAGATAAATAATACCTTAAATATTTTTAGTGTTTTGATAAATATATAGATTTGTGTTATTATTTATCTATCTACTCCCTATAATAAAAGTCTCGGCTGTCCTCACATTGAAGAGTCACCACGGTTCACTTGTCCTTACACCGGATAGCCACCGCTACCTTCCGAATAGTCACCAATACCTACCTGATCAGACAAATCTCGCACTCCCTAAAACGCTCATTCACAAATCTCTACCTATCAGGCTACACAAATTCAACCCCCACTCAAGCGCTCCTTCGCAGATCTCCAGTGACATTGGTGACTACCCACACCAAATCCATCCATCTCTTCATTGCTCTCATACATTCCTCAAAACCGCCGTTGATCCTCCCACTTCAGTCTACCATGGACATGCAAAACCTTACAAATCACTCCAGGTAACTACTAACTATTATTCCTCATATGTATGTACTTGCACTCTAGAATCATCTGAGGCAGTTACGAAGGCTTGCAGGTTGGATGGAGGAGGCAGCAATTTGATTGGCACCGAGGAGCTGTTGGGTTACTAATCACAGCGAATAGCGGTTTCCTCTGCAGACAATGGCGCCTCCACAACCGCAAGCCTCCTTGAATCATCTCGGTAGGTTTTCCTCACCCTCCGTCAAGTCCTGCTGCCCCTTCCCCGATTTTTCCTCTCAATTAATTGCCTTATGTTGCCACATTCTAACTCCTACACCTGTATTCTCTCTAATTAATTTAGGGGAGATTATTGTTCAAATATTTGAGTTTGAGATCCAATCTAGGAAAATTAGCACCAAATTCAATGCAAAAGATAATTCATTTTTCCATCCCTTATGTTCGTACGGACTACGGACTTGCATACAACATGATTAATTGCATCATTCCTTGAGATTATTACAACATAGACTTCAATTACAGCAAATCAGTAGTCTGCTGCTTAGGTTTCCCATGCGTATATTCGAGCTCCCGCCCTTTGTTTTTGTGTGACTGATAAATTAGGCGTGTTCCATATTAACAATAGATGACTTAAGACTCCATTTTGATTTCTAAAATGAAAATTAGACAATGGAAACGTTGCTTTTAAGAGTATGGATGAAACCCAAGCATCACATTTATACTGTTATAACCATGGATTTTAAATTTTTGCAGCCAAATTAAGAGGAACAAGAATCTGATTTTCCAAGTGAACCAATAACAAAACTTGAAGTTTATACTGTTCGATTTGAATGGAAAAAAAAGTGAATTAAGGGCTTGTTTATTTATCACTAGAGTTCGCATTGTTCTTTGGAAATTGACAGAGATACCCAGAGTGGTTTCCGTGTCCGGAATACCAAGAAGAAGTTGCACACAATACATGCAGGCATGGGATTTCATGGGTCTGGATGGAGAAAAATCCATTGAAGTTCCAAGGTATTCAACTAATAACCAAGTTAATGTGATAGTTAGTTCCATGGATACCAGTGAAATATAAGTCTCTTTGTAATACTCTAAATGTTTTATATTGTTGCTTAATCAGTTCAACCAATATGGTTCACTCATCTAATTTATGTACTGTGTTTAATAATAGCACATGACCCTTAATCGAGAACCCTAATTTCAGTTTTAGTAGTTGGTTTCTATGTTGATGAAATCGTATATAATACATGTCGTTGGTGCTAGACATGATAATTTAGTTGAATGTGTTACCAAACTGAGTTGTATTAGTTCAATCTTAAATCTGACAGCACCAAAATACTTTTCTTTCTTTCTTATTAATGTAAAACTATCTTTCTAGAGTACCAACCACTTCAATGAAGTCTGGTTTTGCATATCTATGTTATCTCAAAGTTTCAACTACACTTTATATTTACAAGGATTGGATTGGTTGAGCTGGGTTGCTATACTCACATGATTATTTGATCGTGCTTCTTATTATGACCAACGACCAATGTTAGACCATTGCTATATTATGATGGCTTGTAAACAAGAAAGAAGACGTTTACTGTCATTTAATTGGAAAATAAAATAGCTTTATAAAGAGAAGAACATGTTAAGGCAAGAATAGATTGCTCTATGTCTGATCCAGTAACCCCCACCCCCCCCCCCCCCCCCCCCCCCCCCCAATTTTTATGCTCCTTGGGTAATTATTTTTGGGCTTCCTCACAAGTGTTGGCAGCACTGCATCATCCCTCTCCAATGGAGTCCACCTGCAAGGATGGTTCAAGGTTAGTATGTTATATTTTCAGAACCGAAATATTATATTTCATAGATATTTGTTCTTCTTACTTGAATTGGAGGGTTTAGATGATATGAACTTGGTTGATCTTACTTGAATCTGCAGACAAGATGACAAAATAGAAAAAAATGGAAATAGATTATATAGATTGTGGATAAGAAAAAAAATGAAGCATACATTATTCTGTGAGTGTCAAACACTTCTGGACCAGGAAAAAACTGTGGGACATGGTTAATTGACACCACGTCCAAGTTCAACGACCAACCTTTCAGCATTTTATATCATGTAGAATTTCTAGAATGATGAAATCAAATTATATGGATCAGTATATGATGGAATTGGTTTTGGTACTTGATCACATAAAACTCAATACTATATATCTCTAAATTTTGAGTAACTTTTTTTAACAGCAACTACCATGGTAAGATTGTTGTTTTCATTAGAATTTCACTTATCACATGCAATTTTCAAAATACACAAAAAAACTTAATATATTTGATTTTCAAGACCAAATTTACTCACTCTGAAAGTGTAAGTCATGCAGTTAACTTGACACCAAATTAGATTAGTCTCACCGTTTCCATCATCCTTGATGTTACTTTGTTCTGCCTTAAATATTTGTTAAATTTTAAAATAAATAAATCACCAGCGGTCCTAAATTTGTCTTGTCTAGAAACATGAGAATTTCTCCGAGGAACTTCATGAGCTATGTAAGAGCAGTAGTGATCGTGTCCTGTCCAGCAACAAGGAGAGTAAGTAAATTGTCTTTTAATTGCTTTTATTGTAAGTTTATCTTCTTCTGCATCAGCTTTCTGATATGTTGATTTACTGTGTTTCATTATCAGGGACCCCGAGAAATCATCTTGACTTACCCATTCCTCCTTACTTCAATCTCTGTATCTAACATGGCATGTCATACATCCTACTCCGAGACCGTGATGAAACAATTACATTTAACTTCAAATTTTCTGATTTTGTATGTCTAAGAAAATAATTACATGTCTTCTCAATTAGAAATTATTACTTTTATCCCCATATCAAAAGTTGTTCTTGGTTATTTAAATATCACCTCTCTGGTAGGTTCCAAGTTCGTTAAATTATAGAATCTATGTATAGTATATACAAATGTACCTATAATTTCAGCTATGTAACTGTAGAAGCTTCTTTAGGAAATAACACTTTTTTTTTTCCACTCCATTGATTTAGAGTCTACATTGCTTGATTATTTTGAAGTGGAAATACTAATTGAGGCCATCTATTTGACAGCGACTCCTCAATTAGACTCTGGAGTATGGAGCCTCTTGTGTTGTTCACCTGTCTTATTTGACAGCGGCTCCTCAATTAGACTCTGAACTCTAGAGCCTCTTGTGTTCTTCACCTGTCTTTTACAGCAAGTTGTGGGGTTCAAAACCTGCTGACCTGCTGTGTAAGATTGAGGCTCACGCTCACCAATCTAATCTTTTTCAGTAAACAGAATCTTGTTTCACTTCCCTTCCCTCCCTTCCCTTCCCTTCCCTTCATTCTCTTTAAATGTCTTAATGTTAACGTTTCTTGCCTACGCCCACTCATCGATGGATAATTGATATGCCCCGTTTATTATTTCCTATATAATTGGTAGGGAAAAGAACCTATTTAGTGTCTCGGGTTTACCTCATGTTTCAGTTTGGTGTCTCAGGATTAAAGTGTTGATATGGATTGTCCCAGGTTTCATTTTTGTTAAAATTTGGTGTCTCCGCCCGTCTTTTCCTCTTATTTCAACCATTTCCATCAACCGACTCACCCACTTACAATCCATCACTTTTTACTTTTCACAAAATCGTCAAATTTCACCCAAAAGTTGAATATAAAAAAAAAATTTCCAGCAGAGCGATTTCGAGCGACAACAAAGTATGATTTACTTGGGCAAATGTGGCCAACTTCTTAGGTGATGGTCCCGACAAAGTGACGAGTAGGGAGCATGCTTGGGAGCTCGGATATGACAGTCGGTTTCGTCGGGATTGGCTTTTCTAAAGTAATCACACCGAGACACCAAATTTCAACCAAAATGAAACCTGGGACACTCAATTTAAACGTCAGACACCAAACTGAAGCATGAGGCAAACTTGAGACAGTAAATAGCTTCTTTTCCCTAATTGGTATTTCGTCTAATAGAATATAGCTATAGGTTAAAAACTTCAAATCAATTTATATTTATATATATAATTACGTGGCCAAAAAAATATATTAGAAACGACCGTTGCGTGTGCAACACATGCGCTGTCTTTCTAGTAAAATAAAAAATAGGAGAGGATTAAACTGTCAATTCTTAATTTACGATGATATTCCATAATAAATGCCTCTTTTGTTATGTGCGCCAACTACCGACCTTACTTCACCCGAAACTGGTCTATGTATGATAAAACCCAGCCCTAATCCCACATCCATCAGTTGGCCACACAAAAAAAAAAAAAAAAAAAAACAAAACAGACAGCATGTTGTCATTCTACTACACAGTCAGGGAAGATGTCTGAGGCGGCGGAAGACAAGAAGCCAAACAACGATCAGGCTGCTCACATCAACCTCAAAGTCAAGGGTCAGGTAATGTAAAGCTCTATCCAATTGGAATTTGTCTAATGCTGTATGATCTCAACTGTTGTTGGACTGTTCTATACATGTCGGATCTTCTGTATAATCTGATATGCTGTCATTTTGGTCTCTTTGCATGTTAAAAATCATTCCTTTTATTGTTTTGTTCATAAAGTTCGAACAGTCTTTACTGAAAAATTGTATTATATGCGAGGAGCCCTAAAAGCGAGGCAATATGAGACAATTTTTTCCAAGACACGTGGCCCTCGTATCTGTCTGGATCTTGTATCACTCACTATTCTATTAGAGCATCCACAATGCACAACCCCAACTCCCATCCCATTTAATGCCACATCAGCGCCACATAATCAATATATTATTAAAAAAATAAGTGTTAAAGTTGTCTATCACTACTCCAATGGTGTCTACCAAGTTGGCCCTACATATTCTTTTAATATTAATAAAATTAACAATTTTTTCTTCTATACTATATCACCATATTAATGATGGGATGTGAGAAAGTGGATCCCTCCTTGGAGGGATTGGACAAGAAATCTTGTCCATCTCCAATGCAAAGTGACAACCCACTTTGCCACATGGAGGAGTTGTCCTCCATTTTTTTTTAGCATTGTGGATGCTCTTAAAAATCCAAACTTTAACCAATTTTTAGTGTAATAGAAAGTAGGGTTAATAACCAAATTGCTACCTGAACTTTGACCCGTTTATAAATTGCTTCCTCAACTTTTAATTTTGAAAATTAGCTACCTCAACTTTGAAATTCAGATCAAATCGCTACCTCAGTCAATTTTTTGTCAATTTAGACAGAATTGAACCACATGTGTTTTTTTTCAAATATTTTTCTTCCAAAAATGCACTTGTCTCTATTCCTTGCCTCCTTGCGTGAACATACTTCACCATCTTCTCTCAATTATCATCGTTGCTTTATTATTTTCTTTTATGTCGTATATATATCTTCAATTTCAAGATTTCAGATAAACTTCTATATTACTAATTAACAATTCCACCATAAAAAAAGGTTAACTTCGCCGCTCTACTTGCTCTGTTCACCTGAAAATTATGTATTGAATTTGCAAATGTCATATATATCCTAATGAAAATACAACAGAATTCAAATTATTTTGATGTTTTACTAGCTCCGATGATTCGAATACACATTAATTCTCGAGCCCCATTGTTATCCGCTACATTCAAACGGGCCTTGGCCTAACAGTACCCACTAATGGAGATGTTTCTCCTTCATCTCTACCACTTCTAGCTCGTGCATTTTTTATATTTTATCTCTCGGGTCTCGAAGGAAAAAGGGTGTTCGATCTAAATAGAAAAGAAAGATAGTAAATAAGACAATAGTAAAGAGGTGCTCCATATCCTCTATGAATTTTAATCTTATGTACACATTCTCGATCTGGGCAGGTGAACCCGTTAGCTAAGAAGAGCAAGGTCACCACAAGTTCAAAATGTGCTTGTGAAGCTTTCTAATGTCAACAAAGGAGCAGAAGTTAGCCAAGTAAAAGACTATAGGGAAACTGCTAACATAACAGATATATGTATTGCACGCTAAGAGATTTTACCATAGAAGTCGTGCTTTTATAGCTGCCTAACTTGGGAGTCACAGTTCTTCCCCGCGAGAGATTCTTCAGATTGCGCCCTCGATCCCAACACGCTAGAAGGATATAATATATCTTTTTTTTTTTTTTATGTCTTTTTATTTAATAGTGAACGGCCCTTGCTTTCATTTTATCCCATTCACAGGTAATGACCATTAACATCAAGAGCGGGAAGAGCTTAAGGCTAGCTAATCTTAATCATAGAGCTAGAAGGGATGGAAGGGCTAGAGGGAGAGCTTTGGATCTATAGCTATGAATGAACTAGTAAACCTAGGAGCGGAGAACGGGCCCCTCAGGGCCAGCGGCCAGGCGAAACGAAAGAGCTCATAATATAAAGCGTACGATTTTCAGGATAGTGACAGTCACGATTATGAGCCTGATGATATGGACGATTATGAGCCTGGTGATATGGACGATTTTGTTGATAGCGAGATGACGGAGTTGAGCAGCACCTTGGTTAGGTTGGGCGGAGCTTGAAGAAGCGAGCCCCTATCAGGGAAAGCCATTGCGCGCTAGCCTAGCTAGCTAACCTTTTGAAGCTGGTTGTTATGTTAGTTGTAGCGCGCCTTCCCTCCTTCTCTCACTTCGGAAAGATGGCCACCAGGAGCGCGACCGGACCTGATCACACCGCTGGGGCCAGGGGCGAGAGCCCCATTTTTTTACCATCATCACGGATGGCGCTGTAAATAAATCGACGGAGTCCGTTTTTGGAGCAGCAATCCTGTTGGATGACAACGGCCAGGTTTATGCTGCCTCTGTACATACTGCATACGGACAGGATCCAATATCCAATAAAAAAAATATTTTTTGTTCCCACATTCTTGTTTTTTCTTATCATATTGGATAGAACAAGATTGAGTAATTTAATAAAACCCTTCGCGGGCGAATATTAACTCTTTCAATATCTACTTCAGTTGTAGGGTTAGCTCATAATTTATCGGAATAAATGAATTGTTCCCCAGTTCGTTCCGCCATCCCACCCAATGAATTCTTAGGATTCGTTTTTCAAGAGAATCCTCTGTATTCATAGGTTCCGTCATTCCCATCGCTTCTCAATTAATGGTTAGGTTTGAATTCTACAATGGAGCCTTTCGTGGAATTTGTTCTTGAGTCAATCTTCTTTCTGTCGTGTAGCCGTGATGCCATTTAGAATCAGATCGAGAGGTAGACGGACCACTGCAAGCTTCAGCTTCATTCAGCTCCCTGAGGCGGTGGTAGACGGACTCCACTGTGGCCCTGCCTGTTTTCTCGTATGGCCAAATTAGGCGATCTTCTCCGCCAAAAATGACTTCTCCAGTCGGGGAACGCATTAGATATTTACCTAAACCTGTTGGTCCTTGAGCGGATCCCACGTTAGCCCCAAGGCGTTGGTCTCTAACTAGAAAAGTAAATGCCTGAGCTTGAGAAGCTTCTGGTCCATTCGGCCCGTAAAATTCACTAGGATAAGCGGTATTATTGAACCAATGCCTCCTTCCTTGCCGCCATTGTAGGCTACTAACCTTGCTTGCATTCTAGAAAGGGCTGCTTCCACGCCCTTCCTGCCTGCTGAAATTGATGTGAATGAATCCAAATAAATTTTCTTCATTGTCTAATGAATTTTCTTCAAAGAATTGTTTTCTTTTTTCATTAGAATACCTTTTCTCTAAGTCTGTATTTTCGTCCATACGTTGTTGATTGACTTTAGTTCGCCATTTTTGGTGGTTTAAGCTATTCAATAGAATTTCGATTTTGTTAATAGCGAGATGACGGAGTTGCTAACTACGACGAATGTGCCACTTGTGTATCAGATGCTGGACGAGGAAATAGACGAATTTTATATTACCCTTCAATTCGAATTAGCAAAAATTTCTACTACAAATACTCTTTTTCTTAGTAGTAGTCGTTCCAAAGCCAGTCGTCCCAAAGCCAATAGTTCCCACCAAGTAAGCGACGCTCTGCGAACATATTGGATTGGGGACCCAAATTGCAAGAAAAGCCCGTGCACCAACCACCGCTCACACAACCAAAGCGCCAAGGCAGACTTGGGTTCCGACGAACACACGACTACAACTTAGCCCTACTGATGAAACAAGGCTAGGAAGAAATGTAAAGAACGAGAGTTATTGAAACTAGCGTATTGGAAGATCATTCCAAGTATACCAGACATAGACACAGATTTAAAGTTGTCTCTTTTAAGTGTTTCAACTTATCTTTTATCTCTTATTATTATCTTATCTTTTATCTTTTGTACAAATGTTGAAAATGCTAGTAAGTAGAGTGAATTTAACTTAATTTGTATTATATTTTAAGGACATATTACTTTTTTATGACTTTGATCCACAAATACCCAGACCCCTTTCGTTGGAAGCAATTGAACAACAGAATAACGAAAAATATTCGCTATGATTCAACAACAAAATAACAAAAAGTAAACGTCGTAATAGTGAAAATTGCAGCAGTAAAGAGTGAAAAAAAAAAAAGCAATAATACAACATATTTACTACGGCAAGATAACACAGCAAAATAACACATAACCTAAACGTAATATAATTAAAACCGAACTAAAAATTACATTAGCAAAAGCGAAAAAAAAACAATGAAACAACACCATTACTGCATCAAAACAACAGCAAAACAACTTTTAGATTTTGCAGCTTGTTTTGATGGAGGAATTGTTAATTAGTAATGTAGAAGTTTGTCTGAACTTTTGGAATGAAGATATATATATGACATAGAATAAAATAATAAAGTAATGATGATGACAGAGAGAATATGGTGAAGTATGTTCACGCAAGGAGGCGATGAAGAGAGACAATGGCATTTTTGGAAGAAAAATATTTGAAAAAAACAGGTGTGGTTCAATTCTGTCTAAATTGACAAAAAATTGACTGAGGTAGCGATTTGATCTGAATTTCAAAGTTGAGGTAGCTAATTTTCAAAATTAAAAGTTGAGGTAGCGATTTGTAAAATGGCCAAAGTTCAGGTTGCAATTTGGTTATTAACCCTAGAAATTATCTACCCTGGTATACTCTTCATATGGTACCTATTCATTGTTGGATTGTCTTGGTGGAAAGTTACCACCTTGTTGTGTTTTGAGTTATCTTGTTGCTGGAATGTAATGTGATTTTAGAGTGATCTTAGCTGATAAATGATGATACTTTTGGACTGAATTGGGATATAGCTTAAAGAAATATGTTTGAGTGTTCTAGACAAAATCATAATTCATACTTAATTAGACATCTGATTTGGGGGCTAACAAATTCTCAAATTGAACTATTTTAAGGTGGATTGTATTCATATGGATTGAAACCCACAAAAAATACAGTTGTGACCAATGTTATGTTTTCAGGATGGGAATGAAGTGTTCTTCAAGATCAAGAGAAGCACACAACTGAAGAAACTCATGAATGCTTATTGTGATAGACAGTCTGTTGACATGAGTTCGATTGCCTTTCTCTTTGATGGGCGCCGCCTCCGAGCCGAACAGACCCCAAACGAGTTTTTTCTATCTTTTTTTAAAAGATTTAAAAGAAAAAAAATTAATTGTTTTTTAAATGGTATTTTTTGTTGTATCAGCTTGAAATGGAGGATGGAGATGAGATTGATGCAATGTTGCACCAGACAGGAGGAGGAATTGTTCTTGCATGTACTTATGCTTTAACCCTATTGTAATTTATGGCACGTAGCCTTAAATTCTGATTAGATGCTGTTAGAATTTGTCTCCATCGTAGTGTATTCGGATAGTGAATCCATGAACATAAATTAAGGTTGCCCTTAGTCATTTGGTCTTTATCATTGTTGCAGTATTGCATTTTTGCATCATTCTCATTGTTATCAGATTTCTTGTGGTCTAAGCAACCTTAAAGGCTTAAACTACTGGTTTTTTTTTTTCTTTCTATATTTACATCAGAACTTGTTGGTATATCTACAGGATTTTTTTTATACATCTGTGAACAAATACATGACTTTGAATCTGCTAATAAAAGTCAAAATAAGAACTCTGCTGAATAGCTTGTAATCACCAGTTGCAAGATAACTGCTTCGTCTGCACAAAACATCGAAGAAGTTGGGAATTCCAGCACATGAAAACTTGTCTGTCAAGCAAAGTTCCCCCTTTTTGGCTACTTCTGTTTAAGTAAGATGCAGTTTACTTTAGTGAAATAAATACTTACTCGACTTCTTGATCGTAACATTGAGTCATGATAGCTCCGGCCCATCAACTCGGGTTTATGGGTTTCACCCAACAATCTTTGTATCATCACATGTGTATGGTTATATATGCTGCATATAGTTGATAAAACACGGAACTTGAAACCCGAATATTCAAAAACAGCATTACACAATTGTTTCTTCTAGTGCAAAAACATACCTCAGGCGATGTCTGTTGCAAGCAGCAAAGAAGACGGAAAACCCGTATAGTATACTCCTCAGAGCGCGAAAAACCTGTAAAAATTAGAACATTAATGAGCAATTTGAACATGGATTTGGTGATTGAGCAAGATAAACAGAATGGTACCTGAGAGAAAAGATCGTTCCATAGAGAATGCAACTTTGAAACTTTGTAAGTGCTGCTTACTGCAGAATTGGTAGCTGATGCGATCCTGAATACCCCGCCAATCGATACCCAGATTTCTAAAACTGTTGCGTAGATGCAAGTCAAAATTATGGATGCGGTATTTGCTAATCCGAGAACCATACGGATGGGTAAGGAGAGTAGCTCAAAGATCGCACAGAGAATAGGGTACAAGACTCGGGATCCTGTGAAGACCTAGTAAGTATATATATGGAGTATATTCAATGTGCTTTTTAGAAGAATGTTTTTTTAAGGGATGATAATCAAATTGTACACCTTACTTCGATGAATCGCAAAAACCATGCAGAACTATTTTTCTTGACAAGTAAAATACTATACTTGAACACATCTGAACACCATACTTCGTTTTTTTCCATTAAAAACAAATTTAACTAAAAGAGTGAGGGAGTATGGTGTATGAAAAATTATCTTAAACCGGTTCGCTATTTGTCAAAAAGAAAGAAAAATTAGTTCACTATGATTTTTGCAATTCATGCAAGTTTGGTATGCAATTTGGTAACAATCATCCCTTTGAATTGGAAGACTGAATATGAATGTAGGCAATGTCTTTTCTTTCTGTTATGGAGAGTAGACGATATTTGACACAACAGAAAATAGCAAAAATGAAAATTTTAATCGTACCGATGGTCCAGATAAGTTGAAGAAGGAGCCAGAACGGCTGCAGCAGAACAAGAACAATGACTGCTACTAGATTGCAAATTGCTCCAATTCCCATTAACACGACCGATAAGGCATTGCTTCCGAATCGAGACAACTCGCTCCACAGAGGAAGAAGACACCTAGAGATCTCCAAAAGCGGTCTTGCAAACGGTTGAGTAAGAACACAGAAAAACGACCTCACCATCCTAGAAATCATCACAAAACACTTGACAGCCTTCTTGCAGTTATGAAGAAACAACATCGTGCCCAAGTACTTGATCCGTGAAACCATCTCCCACGTTTCAATCCAATCAAATAGAGGGCCGAACAAATGGGAAGCTGTCACTTTAAGAATTGGGACGTTCTTGTACAAGTCGTAGAATCCGATGACCACAGTGACAGTGGAGATTATCACGTATAAGGCTCGAGCAAGAGGGCACATCCAAGGTCGATAGAGATGGCATACTACGGGATATGATTGGAGAAAAATTGCCCATGATGGAAGCCCCGCTTCCAATAGAGTAAGCAACCTTAAATTTGATATCACGATTTGTTTAAGTGCAGATGGGAGGTCGTGATCATCAAACCGGAAGGATATGAAGACATCCTTAAAGCTGTCAACTGCAGTCTCTGAGGAATTGGACGGATCTTCAGTTTTGGTTTGCTTTCGGTTACAAAAGTCGACTTCGAGGCAACTGCTGAAGGATCGGTTCATTCTCCGACTCTTTAATGTTGGTGTGTATGGCCTTGGAGAAATTCCTCCACTTAAAAAATCGTCTTTGTGAATGATACTTGATTTAGGAAGTTCTTCTTCAGCATTGTAGAACAGGTCTCCTGGACATATTAAGAACACCAAAAATAAATGAATGATGAATTGAAAGGCTCCAACTATTCCCAGGAAGCAAAATTTAGAAGAACAAAAAGTCATTTCATAGGTTTCGTATGTTGATTGTTTGATGACAACCCAAACAATCAGGATTTTCATGAATCATAAGGTTGCTGCCTCTTGTCCAACTTTTAAAAGTTTTTCTTTTATAACAAAAGAAAAATAAGAAGTCCGCTTTTCATAAGAAGCTTGCTTTCGTTACTGTAATTTACATACTTTACAGCACCAACTGAATGGAGTAGTGTCTTATCATGTAATCTACCATTATCAAGAACTTCAAATTTCACTGGCTGTAGAGCTAATACAATCAATTATAATCCCTTTCATATACTAGTAACGAATTTTACACTAGTGTAGGTTTTTTTTTTTGGTAAACACACTAGTGTAGTTTGACAATCCAAACAACCATGCCACAATGTGCACTTGACCAAAAATCATATTAGCCATTTCTATGTTTTGAAATGGTATTATATTGATGAAAATGCTAAAACCAAAGTGAGGCAACAATAAGTAAAAATCGGGAAAAAAAAATTACCTACGGAAGCATGAAGAGACTCCTTTAACATTAGCCACTCAGAACGAGTTCCAGTGAACCATGAAGGTGCGTAGCTTAGAGCTTGAGCTATGCTATCAAATTCCCATCTTTTCATGAACTTGGCTTCTATTGAAAGTGTTGTATCTGTCTGCAATCAACCACATAGGAGCAAATAAACTTTCGTTTCCTTTTGATTAGAAATGTGAACTAACTATAGGAAAATATACCTGAAGCTCATGGAAGTAATTTAGACCCCGAATATGATCCCATTCTACTTCGAATATGATAAATCCATACAATGTCTTCTTCAGTTCGCTGCTCAAAAGTAGAGAGCACTGCAGTTTCTCCAAAGGAATCAAACCCTTCTTATGGGAGAAAGATGCAGCATCAATCAACGCAGACCATGTCTCAAGCTTCTTTCCCGAATCTGAACGAGCTTCTTTTCCTACCTTTCGCTGTCTCTGTCCTTTGGTGTTTGCAAAAGGAGAGAGCCTTGACTATGACACAAACCAATGAAGCTTATTAAAGGTAAAGAAACGTTTAAACGGAATGTAGAATCCATGAATAATGTCACATACCCTTGTGACCATAAATTGCCAGAACTGGGTAGGTGTTGAACTGAAGTTCATCCATGGCTTGTTATCCACCAAAATGTAGAATTTCTTACTTTCATAGGCCAAGAAGAGGCTAAGATCCGAAAGATAAGACTTCAAATCTCTGAAATTATACACGCAGAACAAGAAGCAGTTCAACCGATTTATTTAGTTTTAAACAAAACTTCAGCATGACCCCTAATCTCAGACTCGTTTCACAAAACTGACGATAAAATCGAACTCATGAACCTAATCTCAAATTCTTCAAGCACGTACGAAGATTCAATGATTATGAAATATGATCGGCTCTCAATTACACAACGATAACAAAATGAAGATAATATGGAGCTGCAGAGAAAGAAAAAAGGCGAAAGATTACCCGATTTGCAAGCTCGTTAGAGGAAACACGCATCGGCTGACCTCTTCTCTCGCCATTAGCCGCGGAGGCGATGAATGGCGGAAGGAGAGGCGCTTCGTCGAAATGAAGGAATGCCTGTTCAGGAACGCTCTGCAGCTTGAGGTGTAGGAAGAAGGTGACGATGGTTTACGGTAAAGGACACCATTTCAGCCCAAACGCAACTTTCTCTGTCTCTCCGAATTGATTCTATCTGTTGGGAGAGAAATTGAGAGACTTTGTGATTGGAACTTGTAAGGACCGTTTGTCACTTGTCAGCAGAGAAACTTTGGTCTCCCGCGCTGCCATGAAAAAGGACGGTTGAGAGAATAGAGAGGGAAGTGGAACTCAGGATGACAGGAAGGTGGTAGACTGAAGGAAGTAATATCTTCCTACATCAAACCTTAATTCTTATTTTATTAGTTTGTTAGTATCGTTAAAATAAATATATATAACTCATCGTTAAGGTATATAATTGGAAATAATCATTTATATTACTTAAATTATATATGTCTATATATTAAATTTCTATTAGTAATTGTAATTTGTCTCAATAAAAATCGTCTTTTGTTATGAATATATTTAGTGGATGTTCAATATTACGTGTATATACCATCTTCCTTGTTTAGACTTTCCTAGTATTAAATTTACTTCCTCCACAAGTATATGTAATCCCTATATAAGGGCTCCTTATGTGTGATAATAAGACATTCTCAAGTTCCCTCTTCTATTACCTCTCTACTTTCATAACACGTTATCAGCACGAAACGCTCGATCTCATTCATAATCTAATTCCCCAAATCAAACGTTTTTACCTTAGCCTTGTTACACATCAACCTCTTCACAGCAGTGGTTCCATCTCACACATACGACAAACAATCTATTTGTTTTATATAATTATTTTCTTAAACTTAATATTATATTGTATATGCTATCATTATTAACGTTTTATCTTGGTTTTGATACGAGGATATATGCTTGTTGTGGAGATTGTTGATCGAAGCTAGGAGAAACAAGATAGTCACCAAGAAGATTATTTTTTCTTTTTTCTTCGTCTTCCAGTCCACGACGATAATGAATTCAACCAAGTATCACGGAAAAAAAAAAAACATATTTATTCTAACCCAGCCGATCTAACGTTTTGTTCAATCTTGATAGCTTTTTGCAGATTTACTTATACCACTACACAAACGTCCCCACTTAAAGCGAACCATCATATGTCGTCATTTTTCAAAATCAGACTACGGAGATCTCAAACCCCATGGACATCAATCACTAATCACCATGCTTGTGATCGGAGGGCATCATGATCACCGTTCGATCTGTTGTGGAACCGACAATTCCCCCTAAACCTGAATCCAGACGAAAGAATACATTAACGTGAAATACAATATGTGGATTTATCAGATGCAATGACACATATCCCACGGTATGTTAAATCTTGTGAACTCGATTTATACCGTACATAATATTACGTTGGTAAAATATTTTACTTTGTTTTTTATATTTATATATTGAATATACATACATGTGAAATATTATTTCAAATATTAAGTTATATGTATTAATATGCACCACTCTCTGAAGGGAGTGTAGTAGCACATGAATTATCATGAAAAAGAATAGTGTGGCTTGCTTAGAACATGGTGGCTAGATGCTGGAATATATCCCTATGTTATTGAGAATCAAAATTATATGCATCGCCCATTAAATATGCTACGCTCCCTGAAGTGAGCATTGACTATAATGAGGATATACTCCACTCCCTGAAGTGAGTGTTGTAGTTTGAGATTATAGTAACGAGGATATAGCGCACTCCCAGAAGTGAGTGTTGCAGTTTATAATTTTAATAACAACTCGATAGAGTACAAATACAAATATGTTATAATCATCATGGTCGTGGAAACACTTGATTTTGAAATAGATAAAATTGCTAGCATCATCATGATATCGATAAAGAACGATGATGCATCTTATAAAGAAAAAATGTATGAAAAGAATGCAAAATCCAATTATTTGGAAGAATGATGATTTTGAGAAGTACGGTGACGCTAAGCGCGAGAGTCGATCATATAAAGCGCGATGGCAATAAGCAAAGATTGGTCTCAGCTCTTGCATATATTATTGTAAATCCTGGGACATTAGAATTAAAAAAAAAAAAATGCATTCTTTATGAATATCGGATCCTGAAGATTCGATATTACAATCATTGAAGATCAAAATTATGAATATTCGTATTTATTTTATTTTAAATTCCGCATTTACGTTTATTTTTTATATTTCTTGCACTACGTTTACAGTTATACTTTATATTTATTGTACTACATTTTCATTTTATCTTTTATAATTCTTGCATTAAATTATGTGTATTGCACTTTATTATAAAATGATCAAGAGTTATTCAAGAATTACTACATTTAGGATCCAGAAGATCCTATAATGTATGAAAAGTGATTTAATGAAGTAAAGATCTTCAAATATGAATAGTGAATCATGTAAAGCATGAGATATACATAAAGAATCCTGAAGATTCTAAGAGATCGTGAGTTATGAATAAATGATCATGAAGATACGAGAAGATCTGGAAATGAATAAAGGATCCTGAAGATCCTAAATATATGGGACTATGAATTAACGATATTGAATATCCCTAAAGATTTTGAATTATGAACAGAGATCCTAAAGATCCTTAATTATTTCGAATAAATGATCTTGGTGAAAATGGATCTGAATATCCTAAGAGATTTTGAAATATGAAAAGAAAAAAAATCCTTAAAGATATTGAGCTACACATAAGGATTTAAAAAAAAAAAAAAAATCTCTTGAAGATTATGAAAGAAATACATATCAGATAAACCAGAAGTTTACCGCCAATATTGGCATGATTGATTAAGTATCCCGGTAAACCTGAAGTTTACTGATTCATATAGAAGTAAACCAGAAGTTTTGCCCATATAATACAATGGCATGACCAGTTACAGACCATTTCGGATCACTTAAGATGCGCAATACATTATTTGGAAGAACCTGAAGATTCTCCATAAATCGTTATGATAATTGCTCTCAAAGGAAAATTCATTATGTGATCATCATCAACTAAGTTCGAGATAAAATCCCCTTGTTTATGAAAATTATAAAAGGTGAATATGGGCTCGTTCACCTGCCATGTGGACCGATATATTATTTTGAAAGATGCATCTACAATATGGTCACATGTGCGTTGATTATGAATTTGCAAATTTTCAGATTATGTAATAAAGAATGATGATGATATTGAAAGTTGATATTTACTACAAGATTCAGACAATTACATGTCTAGATTTGCAGTTTAGCATGAAAGTTACAAAGATCCTCCAATTAAATAGCTAAACTGCTACCAATTAGAGCAAATTGAGTGTAAATGCATGTTATTATGCAAGCAGCAGTATAATTGCGCATCAAGCCAATTTTAAATGACAGTTCTCCCCATTACAAAAACTTTTAGTCAAGAGACTAATTCCCCATTTATGAACTTTATAAAGTGCGATATATATTTGAATTGCTCCAACGCAACGCACTAAGATGGCTGGAATGTTGGGAAAAATATGTTGGTTATAGACAATTTATTGGGAACAATGACTGATATATATTTAAAGCAAGATTTGTTGATTGTCATTGTTGAACAACTTTTCCCAACATTAGGGGGAGAAAAGAAGCAGTTGGTAGAAAATAGATTGACTGAACAATAATTGTTGTTATCTCATTTAGATCCTCGCACAATGATAATATGAACTTGAAGTTTAAAGAGATAACCATTTTCAGATACTGCCTATTAAGTGACTTTATGAAACCCAAAAAGTCATAAGTCAATTACCAGCTGCAAATGCTCCAATTTGAAATGTCCTGATATGACAGATTATAATGAAAAATAACTCACGCATGAAGCGTGCGATAATGGTTCCAAAGAAATTTTATTGATAAAAGAATGGAGCATAGAAAGAAATATAAATATGGTCTTATTATGGAGGTGATTTCCCAAAAAGGAGTAAAGACATAACTAAATATGAAACCCCAGAAGTGGTTCAGGTACCTGAAAGTAATTATAATAAAGAGATCTCAATGAGTTATGTCATTAACGGGAAGTGATGGAACCGTAATATAAAGTTGTCGACAACAGTTTTGAATATTATTCATGAGTGAAATCATAAAACAAGACGAGGATCTTGAGCTCAATATGTTAAACAAATATTATGATTGACCAAAGTTTGAAAAGACGTAAGTATTAACATGAAAAATGCAGAAGGTGGAAGCCAGTGGATACAAATTATTTTCCGCATAAATAAATTGTGTCGTAAGATATATACGCACAACATGTGGTACAAATGTTATATGCACAATCCTGGCAATTATTATATGGATCATTTAGTGGAGCAATCACCTTCAATTATATTATTACGTTGGCAGTACATAACAATTTTTAAATGCGTCTCACATATGAATTATTTATAGCATTTTTGGGTTGCTAATTTGATAGCAAAAATTAAAGTGAAAATCCATGAAGGATTGAAAATGCTAGCATGAAATTTTTTCCAAGAATGTGGATAATAAATATATTGTACCATTATTTTGTATATATGAAGATAATGCAGGTTATATAGCTCGAATTGAAGATCGTTATATCAAAGGAGACATACAAAACACATTCGCCTCAAGTTATTCTTCATCCAACGAATTTGTTCATATGACTATCTAGCGGATCTTTTCAAGGAGGCTTTATCGACTGCGACATCTGGAATATTGGCGAACATGGTTGGATTGCGTCGACTTAATAAAATTACGCGATGTCAACATCAGGGGGAGAATCTACACCGCTGCACTCTTTTTCCCTTAACCAAGGTTTTATCCCATCGGGTTTTCCTGGTAAGGTTTTTAACGAGACAGCTTACAAAAAGGGATCCATAATTGTGTACTCTTTTTCCTTCACTAGATTTTTATCCCAATGGGTTTTTTTTCTAGTAAGGTTTTAACGAGGCACAATTCCCTTATGAACATCCAAGGGGGAGTGTTATGAATATATTTAGTGGATGTTCAATATTACGTGTATATACCATCTTCCTTGTTTAGACTTTCCTAGTATTAAATTTACTTCCTCCACAAGTATATGTAATCCCTATATAAGGGCTCCTTATGTGTGATAATAAGACATTCTCAAGTTCCCTCTTCTATTACCTCTCTACTTTCATAACATCTTTGAGTTTTTAATGAATTTTAATAAGAGCATAATTATAATGTTTGTGAAGTATGATAGAAAATTTCAAATGTATTAAAATGAAATTACAATTTTTCTTTCGGTGACGGTGCCATCACCATAGAAAATAAATCGAGAAAATTACAACTTTTAAGATTATAATTATACATCACCAAAAATTGTTCCATCATTCTTACGTAGTTTCATCTTTAGGAAGAAGTATGGTTCTACAATAGACATTGTCTCTTTTTTTTTTTCCGCACAGAGACAGCTTGTAATCAATAAAGTGTTGAACTGATGAATATTTTTTTCATTCCCGATGTTTTAATAAGTTTAAACTCTCAACCTCTTAATTAAGCGGGGTGTCTCAATAGGATTAAACTCTCAATCTCTTAATAAAGATACAATGTATTAAACTAGTACATCATAATGTCGGTGTAATGTTTAAATACTTTGTTGTGCAAATAGTCAATAAAAATACATATGAAAATAACATCTTTTGAAGGCCTAACTAATTAAACTCAAATACTACTGATATTCTACAATTTTTTGAAGCCTTAGGAAGCTTATTTAACTTGGCTTTCAACTTCCGAACTTCATATTTCTCGCATAAATAAGGCATATTGTAGAGTAAAACAATTTCCTTTAAAATAGGGGTACTGTTACACAGAACTTCAAGTGCCTTCTCTTCTTCATATTCATGTCGTTGATAATTAACAATGGTGATCTTCTTGAGATGGAACTGGAAACAAAGAGGAATAGGATGTAGTAGCTCGCCTCTTACACTATTGCTCATTGCCCGTGTCAATATAACAATAATGTTGACATGTAATCACTGTTGTTCGTTATTCATGTTGCTAATCGTCATCCCATATTTAAGATGTTGATATTCAGTATCTCAACTATCATACTGTTTTTTTCCACTTTTTTCTTTTAAAAAAGACGGAAGAATAATATTTTTTAAAGCATCAAATAAGCGTAAAGTTTGAGCAACAATATAGATATTTCAAAAAACTGGAATATCACACGTTTTTTTCTTCCTTAAAACACCAATGTTAAGACCAAAATCAATCAAAAAAGTGAAAATCAACATCTGATAGTTGGAATACCGAATATCAACATTTAAATATATGACAATAATTAACAATATGGCTTATAGTTGATACTCTTTTTAGGTAATTAATTTTTTATTTTTTGAAAAACCCTATATTTTATGCATATATACAAACAACCTTTAATTACCTGCATAAAATAAGATGCTCGAGATGTGGACATTTTTCATATATCTTTATAATTATCAAGCTGTCTACACGCACCCTGCTACCATTTAGGTTGAGTTTGGTCACACATTTGAATACTGGAATTCTATCAACGAGCTCTGGAGTTCGCTCAAGAGTCTGAAAATAAATAGAAGACACCCAAAAGAAAACTATCAAAAGCAAGAACGAATAAAGAGGATATATACTTTGTTGCATGCATGCTTGCAGATTCTGAATTTGAATGGTCAAATACCTAGAGAAGCACTTCTATCAGATTTGTTGCATTACACGCTTTTCTACTGATTTTGACGTTAAAATTGACGTTTTAAGTAATAAAAACATGTTATTTTCACTTTTTCTAAGTATTAATTTATTGTTCATCGTTTATGTGCTTATTTAATGATTAAAACACTTATTTTTGTTTTTGTTAATCTTAAGAAGAAAAAAAAGTGAAAACTAACCAATATGATTGTTGAAATAGACTCTGAATTTGAATTGGCAAATACGTACCTGCATAAACCCTTCTGTCAAAGTCAAATTACGCACCCAAGAAAGGCCGCTCAATAGGTTATAATAGCATGGCTGCACATTCTCTACGTAGGGATTCACATGATCCTCCAATATTTTTGCTTCCTTTAATTTCATAGCAGAACCACAAATATAAAATCCACAAACAAGCAACTTTTTAATCCGAAAGTACTCTAGATTGTCTCCGGAAAACCCGACTTTCCGATCAACAACATCCGGCAGTTCATCACCACCCCATATATTTTGAAGTTTTAACACTCGTAGCTTGGGAACTTTCACAGTTAAAGATTTGGTAAGGACCCAATGACACCAGTCAATATCCAGTTCTTCGAGCAATGGATGAGAAAGCAGCTTTTTAGTAGATTCATTGCTATCGAAATTTATACATTTAAGTTTTAAGTACTTAAGATTTGGAAGAGAGACTGAAGAAGGGACTATAATATTAAACCACATCTTCAGCTCTAACTTCACCAGAGATTCACAGCTAAATAACCCGGAAGGCAAAATATCCTTGGGCCACAGAACATTGCTGAGATGCAAATAGAGTTGCTTAATATTGCACTGAACTGCTGAAGTAATCCAATTACTGATACGCGGTGAATGGTCACATGAAAGGGAAAAGGATTCCAAATCGGACCGATCACGAAGAATCATTACCCGATCAACGAAGTTTATGAACTGAGTGATCTTCCCATTTAGGCCGTAATAATCATGATCGCAAAACTCGAGCTTAGTAATGGAGGTCCACAAGTTGAGCCACCTCTTTGACAGTATACTTGTTGCGATGCTTTCTCTTGTTGGAAGCAAGGAAATAATGCAGATAAGAACATCATCCGGCAGATCGGAGAGTTGAAGCCGCTTAATCTTCGTGAGATTCAATTTCCGATGCCGATTCTTCCGTCCTTTTGCAGCCATGGATGGTGATGGTATGAATTAGGCGGATCATCACTCAGTAATTAGGGTTCCGTCATTATACAGGCGTACCGTCACCACTAATAAAAGTATAATAAACCCTGAATTTCAATTAATAACTAAAAGGTCCTTAATGCCCAAAAGAACTAAAAAAGTCCTCAAATAATGACCTAATTTGGCCGAATAAAAAAAATAATGACCTAATTAACACTACAAGAAAATGCTTGTGTACACCCAAACTAGTTGGTGTGCAACTGGTGTGTATACATCATGAATACACTCTGATTACACACCAGAAAAACCTGTGTGGCTTCTAGAGGTGGTAATCCGTGTGTAGATTGCACACCAATATTTTAGTGTGTAAAAACATTGCACACCGAAAATATAGTGTGTATATTGTGTGGACATATTCAGTGTGTAATGTCTGGATTTTTCTACCATGCTCCATGTTTTTGGTTTTTTTATTATTACGGTGGACTTAATTGTAACATATGTAAAACTTTAAAAGTATGAAAAATTATGAAACTTTTTAATCACACCTAATATTTACATCATACTATTAATAATGTCAATTTCCCTCTAGGGTAATAGAAATAAAAACAAAACAAAAAACAAAAGCATGGTGCTCTTGGAGCATGATAGAAAGATTCGTAATGTCTACACGGCGTTTCTTATGTGTACTATGTAAGCAAGTACACTCATATTACATACCGACCCGTATGGAATCCGTGTGCAATGTAAACATGAGAGATGTTGCGTCACACTCTCTAGGAATAATCTTGTCGTTGCTAATACTCTCTTATTGGATCAACTTCTCCATTACTAAAACTCTCTTATGAATATGTTCAAATTTAATACAATTTATCTCCTTTAGATACAAACTTTTGATTCAAATATAAGTCTTTAGTATTACATTTGTAGTCCAGTCATTTAGTAACTAACAATTTAAATTATATTTAAAACATTCAGTATTGCATTTTTAGTTTAAACAAAGAGACAATTAGTAACTAACATTTTAACTCTATTTATAACATTTAGTATTTCATTTGTTGTTCCAAAAAAACAGATTTAGTAACTACTATGTAAAATCTATATTATTTTTTTTACCTAAATGGGTATCTAGCATGTTGCAAATACTGAAATGTTCAAAGGTTTGGGTCAAATACAAAAATGGGGTCGGGGCTCTTTGAGAGTGTGCGAAGCTACCCGGGCTCCGCTCTCTCAAAGAGCGGAGCAGCAGGGAACAGTTCCCTGAGCAGTCACGTCGCTCCGCTCTTTGAAAGAGCAGAGCGACGTGACGTTGCTCAGGGAATCAGAGCGACGTGGCTGCTCAGGGAGTCAATTGTTGGATTACGGGGCTAAATACTACGGAAACATAAACATGGTACATGCTAGTAATCACTATTACGCAGTGGAAGATGCGCACATACCTTAATCGCTTTCCGTAGTCCCAAGCTCTTGCTGGGGGAGTTCTCGATCCACAGGACGGAACCCGTAGAAGTTCTTGTTAAGGAAGCTCTACGCGGTATAGTCTACACAGCAAAGCCTCTGATCGATTGTTGGCAGTGACAGATCTCCGGAATGTTTGCTCAAAGCAAAATGGCACACCCTTGGTGTTGGTATAGGTTCGGCTGAAGTAGTGTGTGTTAGGGGGAAGAGTTTCTCAAATTACAACAAAGGAGGAATTGTGAATTACCCTAATAAAATCCCTAACACTCCATATTTATAGAAGGAGCAAAGTGGACAAAAATTCACTTTAATCACTCCTAATATTCGGCCGGCCTAGTGTATAAGGGAGGCCCAATTACAGTGTGGATGTTCTAAGTTACATAGAACTAATTCCTATGAAGCATGAGTGATACTTTTGTTACCTTTTTGGACGAAGAATTTAGCAGAATTAACTCTAGATGCTAAAAATTCAAGGTTTAAGTACTTTTCTGGTACTTTTACGAGTTTTGTTTTTCCAGTCTGTTGGAATGTGTAATGTGTAAATAATTTGACCGGTGAACTCTAGACAACTAAAATTGGATTGATGGTAGTGACAATATCTGCAAAATATGTTCGTAACTTGGCAACAAATAAAATAGCAACAGTAATGTCACTGATAAGAAAAGCTAGTAAAATAAACACCAAATACAATAGTAGACACCCAATGGACTTGGATAGAGGGGAAAACCCTCCCAAGTTAGTATTCTACACATTTTAGTCCCCAGAATTTACACAAATGATATTTTTTATGAGGTGATTTTTAGGGAAGTCGAGCCTGAATTGAACTAGACTTTCTTGCTTGGTGGCCAGGAAAGCCTCCGGTGGCTCGACCCATCTGTTAAGCTTGTGTCGCTCGTGACACTGACTTCATCTTCAGCTGTAACGAGAGACTCAGTGCTCCATGGAGGCGGAGTTACACAGTCGACGTCCCCTATGGATTTCGGAGGAGAATTGCCACTCGGTGTTGCAGGCAAAGATGGAGACAAGTGCCCAACTCTCAGCTGCTGAAGCGTCGCAAAAGATTCTCTCATGGCTGTCATTGCTTCGAAGAACCTCGTGCATGAAGCCAATGCCACGGGGATCGGACGAAGCATTTCCTGCATAGGCGACAGCACGATAATTTCAGGTAAAGAGCTTGCAATATCTGAATAAATTAAGCATAAATTCTGAGTTTGCGTCAAAGTTAAAGCATTTATGAACAAATGCGATAGCATGGTCAACGACTCAATATCAGCATGAACAAGATAACACCCATGAGTGCAGAGAAAGCAAACACGATTGGAGAATTGAAGAAACCGCGAGAATCAACATACCCCCCAAACAGCAGGAGGCTCCTTGAAGTTCTGGGTCCACTGAAAATCAGAAACTGAGGCTGTCAAGGCGCCATAATCGCTTGCAGCTTTCATGAGTAGTTCGGAGAATTGTTTCTGCAGATCCCAAAAACAGAGTCATGAAATCGATTACTAGATTGGCAATAGAGGAAACTAAGTTTCAGACTATAAGAAAACTGTATGAAAAAAATATCAAATGTGATTTACAAAGTTATTATATTCGACCTACTATCTGATCAAGTGGATCCTTTTCGGGACGGAACTCTTGCAGGTATTGCAAGATCATTTAGTAATGAGTTACTGTAGGTTTCTTTGAAGAATAAGACAGATTAAACAGTCTTGACTGAGAAAGATCTATCAGTTATAGAGATTCAACATAATGAGATAAAAAGAAAACAAGAATCAACCACGTGGAACAACTAATTACCATTCAATTAAATACAGAGGCAAAGAATAAACATATTGTTATAGAAAACGAGATACCTGATATTCTGCTTCTACAGGAATGCAATCCAAGGAATACGGTTGCTGAAGCCGAGCTATGATTCTATCCTGATAAAAATCAAGGGTTCCATCAATTAATACAAAATAAACTTGACTTGATGGAAATTAACTCCAATCTGATGAATACTTTCTTTTGTCACCCAAGTATATTAATATATATTAGAAATTAGATTAAGGCAGCTACGTGTTTGATTTATACTAATTTATACTACTTGTAAGGTCCATATATGCTGACAGATTGTAGTAAAGCAATTGAAGCTTGACTAATATGAAGCAAGAAGTGATGTAGAAAAAAAAACAATTACCTTATTCTGAATAACATCTTTTAGTATGGTAGTAATCCTTGCCAAGGTCTCGATCTTCTTTTCCATCTCACTTACATGAGTCAAATGAGCAACATTCTTATCATCCTACCATATCAAAGATTCAAACACATAAATGGAATGACTCTCTTTTGGCCTTCTATAATTGCTGAAGGAATCGAGGCTTAATTGAAGATGCCACTTTATAATGACACGATAACATACTACACACGCCACATTATATTCAGCAAAAGGTTTACCTTTCGACCTTGAAGTTCAACTTGCAGATCTGCAATTTTTCTTTGCACAGCAGTAAGCTCCCTCAAAACCCGAATCAGGTCATCTCCTTTCTCACCATTACTGGTGGATAGGTTTTGAAGTTCTTCCTACAGACAATGTTAACATTAGATCACAATTATGAAGACCAAAATAATGTACTATGTCAGCTTAAAGTACTTAATTCCAAGAGTGTCAGTTATCTAGTTAAAATTTTCAAAATTTTCCATTTTGCATTACTAGGTCGAATTTATAAAAACATCAACTTCCCAATTGAATTGCAGATAAACGAGAGGTACCCTATAGAGCAACAGCAGCTGAAAATCCATCGTCTCAATTAGAAATCGAAGCAGCGAGACGAGGAACAGAGGCAAAGATAAGCAATACTAGATTAATCCTTAGAGGCTAGATCAATCAATTCAGCTAAGACGTAAAGCAAAATAGTGATCTAAGAACTGTAGAGCGAAATTGGGAGTCGAAATGAAAATGCAGGAAGGTAATACCTGAGAAGGAGGAGGGGCGACGGAGTAACCAAGATCGGAGGCGATGGAGAGAGCATCTGACATACCACCGATGCGTCTCAGAGGCTTCTTACCCACCCAAGTGCTGTCACCCGCCATCGCCATAACCACCAAATCCCAACCACACCTCTTCAAATATCGATTCGGTTCTCTCCAAATCAATTTTCAGCTTTCTGAGACCTCTGGAGATGACAGTTACTGCTGGACGGCTGTTTGATGATTTCAAATCAAATGTTTCCACGCTCTGCTGAGAGCCTGAGACTGAGTGAGAGTCGATCGATGAGCCTGGTAAAGGTAGCTGCTTTCTGCAACAGAGAATGAAAAAGATGAAAGCTCAGAGCCCAACAACCATTGACGTTGGGCTTTAAATCTTCAAGATTCAAAGAGAAGAAGCACCAACCACCAAGTTGGCAGTTCACGGCCCCTCAATTTTCTTTGGGAATAACTAAGGTTAATCGGCTGAAACATCAGTCGAATGCAATTCACGCGTCAAAACTGCAGTACTTCGTTTCTCTCTTTTCTTTTTTTTTAGACTTTCGACTAAAAAACCTCTATTATGTCTCTAAGTGGCTTAAATGTAATATTCAAAAACTTTTGGGATAATTTTATCACACTTTCGTTTGGAGGTTATCAGATGTTGGACAAACCCCTATCATCTCCCTTTATCATTGGGAAATGATGGGACATCCAAAAAAAAAAAAAAATCTCTGACAATCTCTGATATGTCTCTAAATAGCATATAGTGAAATATTAAACAACTTTTAGAGTGATTTTATCACACTCCCATTCAGAGGTTGTAGGATGTTGGGTTTTAGAACTCCTATCATCTCCCTTTATCATCGGAAAATGATGGGACATCTGACAAAAAATCTCTGACAACCTCTGATATGTCTTTACATGGCATACACTGTAATATTCAACTTTTGGGGTGATTCTATCACACTCCCATTCGAAGTTGTCGGATGTTGGGTTTCGGAACCCATATCATATCCCTTTATCATTGGGAAATGATGGGACATTCGACAAAAAACTTCTGACAACCTCTGATATGTCTCTAAGTGGCATACATTGTAATATTCAACAACTTTTGGGGTGATTCTATCACACTCCCATTCGGAGGTTGTAGGATGTTGGGTTTTGGAACCCCTATCATCTCTCTTTATCGTTTAAAAATGATAGGACATCCAAAAAAACATATGACAACCTCTGATATGTCTCTAAGTGGCATACGGTGTAATATTCAACAACTTTTGGGGTGATTGTATCACACTCCCATTCGGAGATTGGCGGATATTGGGTTTTGGAACTTCTAACATCTCCATTCTTATTTTTATTTAATTAAATGCATTTATTCTTGTCAAAAGCAAAATTAAATGTATCGATTCTTTTGTATTTTTTGCCATGATTTATTCTTGTGCTTGTAGAAAATTTATCTATTTATTACTTTTTTGGACATATTTTGTTTACTTTATTTAATATAAAAAAAATTATGTTATAAACAAAATATTTTCGATTTTGAGCTATCAATATTATTAGCTTTTATGATTTTTTGTTTCTTTTAAAAATATATTAGACTAAATTACAAGTGTCATTAGTTTTATGATTATTTTTCTAAAAACGTATTAGGTAGGGCAAATAGTTGGATGGTGTTATTAGGTTGGTTGAACCTTTAAGGGCAAATGACTAAAGTACAAGTCAATTATCTTTATGAAGTTCATTATTTTGATTTTTGCTTAAAAATCTCGTATATATATGTACAACTAAATAACTTAACATAAAATGATAACACGACACGAACACGCACGAAAAATTTGTGTTTGTTAAACGTGGCACAATAAGCTTATCATGCGTGTTTGTGTTCAATAAGTTTAGTATAACACAATTTCTGATATGGGTGAGCAATTCCGGATACCCTGTGATTTTGGGTCTTCCCGTAACATAGCCTATGTATATCGGTTCATGGTTTTTCTTTTTACCCAGAACCTACCCTATTACACGAGGAACCGGAATAAAGAACAAAACATGATAGAACCGATCGGTTCCGGGTACCCACACTACAAGAAAAGTGGCGATTACATACCGGTGATTTGCTTACCGATCGGTGGGGAATGAACTGCCGCTTACTAATCAGATTTTGTCCGATTTGATGAAAAAATGCCTCCTTACCTTTTACCGATCGATTTCTCCTACCGATTTTGTCGATCAACGACCAGTCTGTACGCTATGAAGATTACCGACCGGTTGCTGACATTCCGGGACCGGTAAAAGAATCCCACAAAATTCTCTTATCGATTTTACACGTTCGACCTGTAAATATATTATTTTAATTCGAAACGTATCCCCACCGATATGTTGCCACGTCATATCCTTCTCTGTTCGATGTGTTTTTGTTTAATGGTATTGTAGACACATATGGGTCCTTGTCAACATAGTACAAGTAAAATAAAGTTAACTACTTATGTTTATTAAATACTCAACATAACCTAACGCTGAGCAATAGGCTAAAGCAATTAGCCGCCACTACACCATTGACCTCCTTGCTCAACGGTTTCAACGTGAAGTCTCCGTTCTGTGTACCGTTGTATACGGCGCGACTGCAGAGAAAACCAATTGTCCCCTTAAATCTAGGTAGGTTTCTAGCTGTGTTGTTCGACAGCCAAATGGGTATACTGTTGCCCCATTCTGCACATTCATTACAAATGAGTACAAGAGTCAATTAGTAAGTTCATACTGAAGTTCTAATACAATTATATGTTGTTTAAACGAGATCGGGGTTACACGCTGATAAATAAATGTCGACGCATTCAATTATAGATACTTCGAAAAGAAATATTCTGGATGGTCAGACATGGTTGATACAAACTGCGTTTGACGTATGAGGTGGGAGGTTTTCATGATGATTATATTTGGGGAGTGAAGTTGGAACTAAAACGAGACTCCCACAATGAGATCACCTATTGCAGCTTCACCGAAGGTTGTGAACAGTTTGCACACGATTTCTGCCTAAAGATATGACCGTCTTCAAACGGCTGGAAGAAGATTTGTTCTCTGTAGAAGTGTTTAATCAACACGGTCTTCTTAAAGAACCACCTCTAGAAGTGGAAAACAGTTCATCTGGTGAGGAGGAAGACGTTTCATATGATGACCTAAGTTGTTTAAGTGACGTTATTGGTGGAAAAAACCGCGATCGTCAGTGCAACTTCACCTATACTGGTAGCAAGTCAAGTTGCGTAAGCTACATCTTTAATCTCATATCGTGTTGATTAGACGATTAAGAAGTGTTCATTTTATTCTGTTGTGTTTGTATAAATATTGACATTTTTAATGCATTGTGCAGACTATTCCAAAGAGGTGTGATGTTTACAATGGGCTTGACTGTATACGTGAAATGGAGATTGAATATCATGTTGGAATTAGGTGGAAAGTAGCGGTTGAAGCAACACCTGCTAAGCAAAATTACAATCATCTACCGACGCGTCAACGTCCTCTTCGATACCGGTTCAAGAAATGATGGATGAATTTTTACCAACAAACAAGTTAGGAAAGGACCAACACATTTACTTTGATGTTTCCGATGAAAGTACTCTGATTGCCACCATTTACTAGTGGTTGATATACAATGTGTTTGTGTTGTTGTAGTTTGTGAAATAATTAACAGGCTGTGTCACTTTAATTATGTTGCCTGTATGGAAACCTTTGGTACTGCTTTATTCGTGGTTCTTACAAACCTTATGTACATACTAAACATATGTTACTACTATGTTTGCATAAGTTGGTTGAAGTCATGTCACCATTACCATAAGAACCAAAGTATTGGACTTAGAACTGTTTAGCTGAAAATGCCTAATCTAATTACAATTGTTGGGTAACGATTTGTAAGTGAGTAAAAATGCACGTACTCGTTTCATTATTAACCAAAGTAATAATGCAAATATTATGAAAGGTATAACATACTTTGTATAAACATATGTATTTTGAATTGTTCTTGTTAGTGGTAACTTTTGATACAATATTATAATGAAATAAACACATCTTGTTATTGATCAATAAGTTATGTCGACATATGCAACCAATAGTATTCAATGTAAAATAGTCTCTATATACACATTCATTTCTAAATCATGTCGGCATAAAAAATACACTAGGAAATTACAATGCGAAAGACCGAAAATAACTTAATGAAAGGATACACATGGTTTTTTAATTAACTTAACAGAACAAACATCCATGTGTGCAAAACAACTCCCCTATGCAGGTTCCCTACAATCAGTCTTGCCATCGAGGGGGAGAGATGAAGGGAACCAATAATTTGGAGATTTGTCATATGCAGCCTCCCCTTAGAGGAAACCGATCACCATAATATACGGGAGTTGATAATGCCTCTATCTATAATATATGTTAGGAGTTCATAATGCTTATTTTCACAACACTTACAAAGAGATAATGACTTTAACCTTAACGTTCCCATGTCGAAATTACAAAAGCAATATTCAATATACCGAAAAAACGACAATAGGGAGAGATCCTATCTGTCAAAAGGGCAAAGAAAAAAGAGTATTAGATCCTAGCAGTAAAGAACAAACAAAGTTCAATTGTATATAAAAACATGAAGCGAACTCATAAACTTCACCGATAACAACGCATGTGAGAACGATTTATGAATACTAACCAGATAAATCAACAGAGAAGACTGAAGAGATTTCACCTGCATGAATCCTAAAAAAACGTAGACAGAAAAGATACAAGAATCACAAGCGTTAAAACTTTGAAATTAACCGCCCATTTTTACAGCCAGAACGTGGAAACGTTGAAAAGATCGAGACTGTTGATTTCAAGGGGCATAACGGTCTTTTTTGTTAAACCATTATATTGTCGCAATTCACACAATATTTAATCTCCAACCGCCCTGTAATTATTGATCCCTACTATTAATTCCGACGACTCGATATCCAAGGAAAGTAAATGTTACCAAAACCGTACCATAGTGCTGTCAAACAGTTAGAGACATCTTCAGTAATGTCGACATATCACAAAGAAATAGTTAAAAAAATTATCCGACAATTTGGTGTTTTTTATGGTAATTTTTAGATGTAATGGTAAATCATTTGTTCATATATGTTGTAAATATAAAATCGTCTAATTTGTCATGATATATCATGTGTTCAGAAATCGTTTAATTTTCCTAGTATATCTTATCCTTTTAGTGATAGTATCGTCTACTTCTCATAATAGACGTTCTGTCCAGTTTAATGCTGTTGACTGAGTTTTGTTACTAAATAACACGTCTACCAAGAGTGAACCAAACGATGAAATTACATTTCTTTGTAGATTATGTCGACATAACTTCCGACTTATACAAATAATGAAAATTAGTTATGTCTTCATATGAAAATAGTAGTAGACACAATAAAATTAACTATGTCTTCATATGCTAGTATTATTAACTTTTATTGTTTATATATATTTAGTGACTCATTATTATTATATAATAATAAAAAAGAATAACGCACATGTAAAATAAATAAAAACTTTTACATACAATTTTTATGAAAATTATATTATAAGACTATATAAACTGATTCAAATAACAAAATCTTAATTTTTAATTTTTACAATTCATGAATAAGTCTATACATTTACCACAAAACTTATAATTTAAGAAGTAAATTAGTTGCGGACTTGTGAGATTTGAGACCATTTCTCGGATTTGGAATCTGTTGCAAATTTGAATTGCGAATCGAACTTACGGTTTCAATTAGATATTTCGATATCTGGTAGCCTTCTTCAACTCGGCAACGATTCTCCACAATCTGTCAGTTTCCTTATTCAAGAACTTTGCAGCAGCAACTCGATTTCTTCAACGGTGACTCGCGGATCAAGGAGGATGAAAGTGGCGGTGGTGGAAACAGAATTCGGCAGAAGGAGGATGAGATACTTAAACGGGTAGTGGGATTTGGTCAAAGCACAATTAGTTAAATGGTAAACTAGTAAAACCCTCAATGGATAATTGGGTAATTTGATTGAAATGGTCGAGTGATTTTCCAATAGAATGAAAATCACAGGCCTTAAAGTCGGGGAGTAGTAATGAGATGTGGCTCAAACCCTAAGCGTCATCCCGCGTTGAATTGGTGGTATAGCCAGCCAGTTGGGACTTGCAATGTGAGGACGACAAAGACCAAAGCAGAAGATTTGACTCTTATTACCGTTCAACAACCGTTCCTCTCTTCTTGTTGGCTACTGAAGCACTTCGATTTTGCTACCATAGTCTCTTCGCTCTTGAATTCTTGCTGCCATTGAGTTGATTCTTACAGCTGCAAAATGGAAGCTAGCTCTTCTTCTTCGGCTCCTCCTATTCAGCAGCAGGTTTACAATTATGAAGTTTTCCTGAGCTTCAGGGGAGAAGATACTCGTAGGACCTTCACTGATCACCTGTATATCGATCTTTTGGATAAGGGAGTTCACACTTTTAGGGATGATGATGAACTTCCCAAAGGGGAAGCGATTAAGCCCGAGCTTCTCAAAGCGATCAACCAATCCAAAGTATCTGTTCCCATCTTGTCTAAAGGCTATGCTTCAAGTAAATGGTGTCTCATGGAGCTAGCCCAGATGGTGAAGTGCATGGAAGCTGGAAACCAAAAGATTTTACCTGTGTTCTACCATGTCGAGCCGCGTGAAGTCCGACATCTGAAACGAGAGTACGCGGAAGCCTTTTCAGAGCATGAAAAGGAGCATTGCTCGGTGGTTGTTGATGAGTGGAGGACTGCTTTAGAGACAGTTGGAAAACTGAAAGGATGGCATCTTGGCAATGATGGGTAATATTCATGTTGCATTTGTATGAGTTTCAATCCATCCTTTATTAACTGTTACTTTCCAGTTGGGACACTTGTATCCTCGACCTATATATGTTTAGATTGCTTCCTCTAGCTGCTAGTTATGGTGCAGCAGCAGGCTGCAACTATTCTAGAGATGGTGGTCAACACGATCTCTCAGGTTGTATTTTTTTTTCAGCTTGAAGTGATAGGTAGGCCAATAATAGTTCAATCCATAAATGCTCGGGATATAATTGTAAGTTCCCATTACTGAAGAAGTTTGATGTAATAGGGATATTGCACGACTTGATTGTCTAACAGAGGCATATTACTGAAAAGGTAGCTTTATCAAATACAGCGAATTGAAGTGCAAGATTAAACAAAACTGACTCTTGAATTCATTTGCCTTATTTTCCAGATTTGAAGGAAGTTTGAGGAGTAATGTGGTGTTGGAGGTTTTCAAAGAATTAAAGAAGTATCAACATATTGACATTACTGACAACGTGGTCGGGATAGACGATCATGTGGATGAGGTTATGGACTTGTTAGACATCGATATACCAGATGTAATAATTGGTGGAATTTGGGGAATGGCTGGAAGTGGTAAGACGACAATTGCCAAGTTCATCTATAACCAGCTCATGCACAAGTTCGATTATTGTAGCTTTCTCAGTAATATTAGCGAAGCATCAAAATCCCGAGGCATGGAACTCTTGCAAGCTCAACTAGTCTCCGATGTCTTACGGCATCAAAGCGAAAAGTTTTTTGACGTGCGCGCAGGAAAGTACGTTCTCAGACAAAGGTTTCAGAACAAAAAGGTACTCGTTGTTCTTGATGATGTCGATCAAGCAGAACAACTTCATGCTCTGCTCCAAATTATTTGTTCTGTACTTGCTGGAAGTAGAATCATTATCACGACCAGGAACAAAAATGTTCTGGAGGCAGAGCCCAAAAAGGCGGATTGGATTTATGAAGTCAAGGAAATGGATGAAGAGAATGCTCTCCTACTATTCTGTAAGCGTGCTTTCAAACAGGATTTTATGTTACCAGAATATGATAGTCTGTCTAGAGAAATTGTAAAGGCAATTGGAGGGGTTCCCTTGGCCATTGAAGTCATAGCGTCTTACCTGTCCGGCCATCTAGAAAACAAGGCTGCGTGGGAAGAGGAACTTAGGAGGTTGAAGCATGACCCAAAGATCCAGGAAAGGTTAAGGGTCGGTACTGATTCACTAAATCGTGAAGAAAAGGAAATATTCTTGGACATTGCATGCCTTTTCCATGGAATGGACATGAGGATACCAGTTTCCATGTGGAGAGCACGTGAGCTTTATCCAGTAGAAACAGTTAATAACTTACTTGCAAAGTGTCTGATTAAACTTTCAGAAAGTAATAACTTGTGGATGCACAATCTTCTAAGAGATCTTGGTAGAGAAGCTGTGCGTGAAGAGAATCCCGAAGAACCAAGAGAGCGGAGTAGGCTTTGGCGCAGTGAAGACGGACTTCAGGTGCTGGATGATGAAGAGGTGCGTCCATTTTACATAGTTACTTTTAAATCATCATCAGGCTCTAAATGTTATGCTTGTTTAGTTACAGTCATCTTCACATTTATTTCATTTTTTCTTTTCATCAAGCAGGGGACGGAGAAAGTTAAAGCAATTTGTTTAGCTCGCTCCATGGAGTTGGAGCAGAGATATTTTTCTGGTCAAACGTTTAGACAACTGTCACGTCTTTTGTTCCTCGATTTAGGTTATGCTAACCTGAATGGAGGATTCGAGAGATGTCTACGTAGATTAAAATGGATAAGTTGGCATGGAGTTGGACATATTGAGTTAAGCATACCCTCTGAATTGCACCTAAAGAATCTCGCTGTTCTCGATCTATCTGAGAGTTCAATTGGAGAAAACTGGGGAGGATGGAGTTTGATTCAGGTTATTCACCGTTCATTCTTAGATATGGTATATATAATTTGCAGTCAAGAAGGATGAAATTTGCATGCCTATTCAATATCATTAAACTTCAGCCCTTTGTCAAGATCTATTAGGTCAGACCAACTACGTTGAGGTATGAGCTCTTTTAGGAGTATTGGATGATATACTTTGGTTGGTCCAAGGAGATTAGTTAAACTCCGAACCAGAATTAAACTTACTGTAATTTCCTCTAATTTTCCCAGTTTCTAAAGTATGAATCCATCCAGAAAGGAAAAGAAAATAAAATAAAAGTGGCAGAGGCTTACAATTGAATGCATTTTACTGATTCTTCTTGTTATTTCAATAGGAAGCCAGGAAGCTGGAAGTTCTCAACCTAAAGAGTTGCCAGAAATTGAGAAGTACGCCTCATTTCAACTCTTTCCTACCGCTAAAAAGGTTAATTCTTGAGGACTGCCATGAGTTATCTGTTGTTCATTCATCGATTAGGCAACTCACAGCTCTAGAGTCGCTTAATCTGAAGAATTGTTGGAGCCTCGAGAGATTGCCGGATGAGTTAGGATCTTTGTTTGTGCTAACTGAGCTTGTCATTGACAAAGTTCCTATAGAAAGTTTACCGGAAGGTATGGCAAATCTTGAAACTATCAGCGCCAAATCCTGCGAATTCCTTAAAGAATTATCGTTGAGTGATTATGAGTCGCTTAAAAAACTGAACCTATCTCACACACCGATTGTGCAAATCTCTTCTTCTTCTCGCCATCCGAGGAATTTGCAAGAGCTTGATATTAGCTATAGTTGGGTCAGTTCTTTTCCACCTCTCATGGAGTTACAAAAGCTTGCAGTGATCAAAGCTTCGGCTTGTAAGTACTTGGAAGGAGAAGTTCCAACGGAGCTGGGAAGACTAACTTCTCTGAGAATTTTGAGATTGGACAACACCAGAATTACCAGCATTCCAGAAAGTATTAGATATAGTCACCTAGAAGTTCTTGACTTGGGGAATTCCAAGTGTGAAGAGACCCTCCCTGAGCTTCCAACCAGCCTGGTTAATGTAAGAGTTACTTGCAGATCTTCAATGACTGTGATCCCCAATCTATCCGACTTGATCAATTTGAAAGAACTGGAGTTTCTTCAATGTCGTAAACTTGATCAACTTCCAGAGGGAATCAAGCGTTTAAGTAAGCTACGGAGGTTGAAGTTACAGTCGACAAGTATTGTTGCCTTTCCACAGGAAATTGGTGAACTTTGTCAGCTCAGGGAACTCATCATTTCTGATTGTGACATGCTTGAGTCCCTTCCCGAACTACCCTCTGGCCTCCGCAGATTAATAATTTCACAATGTTCATTAGAAGTATTACCAAATCTTTCTAAGCTACAGTTGCTAAAAAGACTGGTGCTAATTGATTGTGTAAGGCTCAAAGATATTCAAGGATTCGAAGAATTGGAATTGTTGGAAGAGCTTAAGCTTTGCCGTTCATTGGAGGTATTACCAAATCTGTTTAGGATACGGAAGTTAAAAAAACTGGTGCTGAGCTCATTTATACTTATCAGTGTTATTCAGGGACTTGGTGAAATGGAATGGTTGGAGGAGCTGCACCTAGAGTATTGTGATTCATTAGAGGCATTGCCGAACCTGTCTAGACTGCCGAAGCTAAGAATACTGGTCCTGAGATCTTGTAAACGACTTGAAGTTATTCAGGGACTTGGCAAATTGGAATGGCTGGAGAAGCTGTGCCTTATGCATTGCAATTCATTACAAGCATTGCCAGATCTGTCTAGACTGCTGAAGCTAAGAAGTTTGATCCTGCAATCATGTGTGCTACTCAAAGATATTCAAGGACTTAGTGAATTGGGATGGTTGGATGAGCTGACCATTCAGGATAGTTGTGCATTGGAGGCATTACCAAATATGTCTACGCTGCAGAAGCTAAGAATACTGGTCCTAAGCTCTTGTACACGACTTAGAGATATTCAGGGAATCGATGACTTGGAATCGTTGGAGTTGTTGACCATTGAGTACCACAGTTCATTAAAGGTATTACCAAATCTCTCTAGGCTGCAGAAGCTAAAAAGACTGGTTGTGGTGGGATCATGTGTACTTCTCGGAGTTATTGAGGGACTTGGCGAATTGGAATGGTTGGGCATTAACTATTGCAATTCATTAGAGGCATTACCAAAACTATCTGGGCTGTGGAGGCTAACAACACTGAACCTGAGATCTTGTGCTCAACTTAAAGATATTCAGGGACTCAGTGAATTGGGATGGTTAGAGCAGCTGACTATTGAGCATTGCAATTCATTAGAGGTATTACCATATCTGTCCAGGCTGCAAAATCTAAGAAGACTGACGGCGCGTTCATGTGCACTACTTAAAGTTGTTCAGGGACTCGGTACATTGGAATGGTTGGAGGAGCTGTGCCTTGAGAAATGTAATTCATTAGAGGCTTTACCGAACATGTCTAGGCTGCAGAAATTAAGAATATTTGTCCTGGGATTTTGTGTACGACTCAAAGATATCCAGGGATTAGGTGAATTGGAATGGCTGGAGGAGCTGCGCCTTGAGTACTGTGATTCATTAGAGGCATTACCAAACTTGTTTAAGTTGCAGAAGTTAAGAACCTTTGTCCTGAGATCTTGTGGACCACTTAAAGATATCCAGGGACTCGGTGAATTGGAATTGTTGGAGGAGCTGCGCCTTGAGAATTGTAATTCATTAGAGGCTTTACCTAACCTGTCTAGGCTGCAGAAGTTAAGAATATTTGTCCTGGGATTTTGTGCACGACTCAAAGATATCCAGGGATTAGGTGAATTGGAATGGCTGGAGGAGCTGCGCCTTGAGTATTGTGATTCATTAGAGGCATTACCAAACTTGTTTAAGTTGCAGAAGTTAAGAACCTTTGTCCTGATATCTTGTGGACCACTTAAAGATATCCAGGGACTCGGTGAATTGGTATTGTTGGAGGAGCTGCGCCTTGAGTACTGTTATTCATTAGAGGCATTACCAAACCTGTCTAGGCTGCAGAAGCTAAAAAGACTAGTTGTGATGTACTCACATTGTGTACTTGTCGAAGTTATTCAGGGACTTGGAGAATTGGAACGTTTGGAGGAGCTGCGCCTTGAGTATTGTGATTTATTACAGGAGTTACCAAACCTGTCTAGGCCGCAGAAGCTAAGGATACTGGTCCTGAGATCTTGTACACGACTTAGAGATATTCAGGGACTCGGTGAATTGGAATGGCTGGAGGAGCTGACCATTGAGAATTGCATTTCATTAGAGGTATTACCAAATCTGTCTAGGCTGCAGAAGCTAAAAAGACTGGACCTGCACTCATTTTATCAACTAAATGATATTCAAGGACTCAGTGAGTTGGAATGCTTGGAGGAGCTGAGCATCAATTATTTATTTTCATTAAAGGCGTTACCAAATATGGCTAGGCTGCAGAGGTTGAAGAAAGTAGAACTAAGACATTGTCGACAACTCGAAGATATTGAGGGACTCTTGATATTGGAAAATCTAGAATATTTCTGTATCGATGAATGTCGGCGCTTGACGAATGTACTCCATCCACGAGCCACTGTCCTACGAAAGTGATTGGCAAAGATTTCAACAATACTAACTATTTGGTTAGTTCTTCAGGCTTTTACGCCACGATTCCATGCTCTCTTTTTGGTAATCTTCCATGCTCTTTGAGTATATGAAAGTCTTTTTATTATTATTATATATTAATTCTACGTACCGTTTTTACAAGTTTTTGTTTAAATACTAATACTTGTATTTTACATGTGTATGTTAGATAATAGGGCTAAAAGTGTTTTAGGTACCTGAAATCTGCAAGTGTTGCTCTGTCTAATGACCCGTCAGTATTACACAAAAATTAAACATGTATTAGTTACATGCTCATTGTTGATATAGCACATTGCAACAATATAACAAAGTAAAGATACCAGATTACAACAATATGACAAAGTAAAGATTCAAAATTGCAACATTAGCAGCATCACGTGCATAGCACATGGTTAATTTCCATTCAAAACATTAGACGAAGCAACATTTTTCAGATCTCAGGTACCTCAAAGTATTAAAAAATCGCAAATACCTATTTGTCTGTGTCTTGGAAGTGTTTTCACCAGCATCCAACATTACTTTTCTTCTTCCCAGAAATAGAGGTGATGCTGATGTTCTCTCAGAGCTGAGACGCCATTTAATTGGTGCCATTCTTCTGTCTGTCTATCTTAATTGCTCTTCCCACCTTAGACCGCAATGTCAGATCAATCTAGTTACCATGGACCAACTCATAGGCTTTGAACAAGTTCAACAGTCTGGAAGTCCAAATTCTCCTGCTTATTATTAAGGTGCTCCCCTATGCATGGAAAATGCAGTCGTGAATCATTCTAAAGAATTTACTCATGTTTGCAATGTTTTTTCCCCCCTGCAGCTGTTGATCAAGGTTTCCTTGGTCTAAGAGGAGAAAAACTTAAATTCGGAGGATGACCTTATATAAGGGACATTAGCTCTAGTGACACCTTCAGAGATTGATGAAGAGCCAGATACCGAAAAAGGTATGGAAGTTTAATGCATAATGTGTACAAGATGACTTCTAAAGTGTTACTTATAAAATTATTCAGCTTGTTTTCTTTTGTCTCATGTTGCATACTTAACATTTCAAAATTTGATCACCACCCAAAATCCTAAATGTTCAACATTTAGCAGGGATGGGGGGGCAGCAATAGCGGATGCATTGTTGAGAAACAATGCTACGAACCAGGGCCTGACAAACTCGAAAGACCCCATGAATCTTATATAGGTATGTGATGACACATTATGTTTTTCATCTACATTCTTTCAAGTTAGTGTATTGGCAAATAGGCCAGCCTTGGAGTTAAGGTTTTCTCGAGTCACGGGTGGGGAGCCAGTTATATTATTTGCACAACATATGGATTAGCTGATGCATTAAGGGATTCTTGCTACAGGAATGATATATTTCTGAATGTGCAATTCTTAAAGAGGTGCTTAATTGACGGGCCTTTAGTAGATTGTAGATGGACAGTGTTAGCAAAGATTTCAAGAGCAGTAACTACTTGTTTAGTTTGTCAATCTTTCTCTTTTATTTGCTAGTACAAAAGTGAGAACAATGCCGCGCTCATTGTGTATATATAAATGACAGCTTAATCTTTTTGGATTATTAACTATGCCTGTTTGAAAAGTTTCAGCTTAGTTTACCATATATATGCATAAGAGGCACTAATAAATATAAGGGTTAAGAACACAATAGGGGCCTGAATGTTTGCCCATGTTGCCAAAAGGGGTCTGAATTGAAAAAAACGTATTATTAAGGGTCTGAATTTTGAGTTTTGTTGATAATTGAGTTTCCGTCCAAATTTGCTGTTAAATGTAACGGAAATACGTGAAATGACAGAATTACCCTTTTGCAATTATTATACAATTTATCAGTTTAATTAATGAAACGTGAAATGTCTAAAATATCCCTGCACACTAATTATGCCCTAAGGTCACCACGGCCACCGCCACCTACCACCACCCAACTCCGGCGACCACCACTCCAGCTCCGGCGACCACCACCCCAGCTCCGGCGACCCAAAAAAGCTCCGATCGGAGCCACGGAGCTCCAGATCGGAGCTCCGTGGCTCCAATTCGGGGGGTTTTTGGCTCCGATCGGAGTTTTTTTGGGTCGCCGGAGCTGGGGTGGTGGTCGTCGGAGCCGGGTGGTGGTCGCCGGAGATGGGTGTTGGTCGCCGGAGCCGAGTGGTGGTGGTCGCCGGAGCTTTGGTGGCTTAAAGGGTATTTTGGTCTTTTTAGGTCAAACATGTGAGGGACACTCTGGTCAAAGGGCATTTTCGGGTTTTCAAATTATTTTCGGTCACATGCTTGGCATTTGACCACTTTCCGTCACTTTTAACAGAAAAAATAGACGGAGACCTCACTTATACACAAAACTCAAAATTCAGGCCCTTAATAATACGTTTTTTCAATTTAGGCCCCTTTTGGCAACATGGGCAAACATTCAGGCCCCTATTGTGTTCTTAACTCTAAATATAATAGATACAGCAAACACAAGATCTTCTTCATCATTAAACAAAGGGCTTGTTATGGCCGATACTCATACTAGTGGCTAGGATACAACTATATCTATATCTTATATTAGGATAATAATGTTATTAGGTTAACTCTATCTATATCTTATATTATGATAGGATAGGATAATATTATTAGGCTAAATAATATATTTTAAAAGATATTTAGTTATATTATAATATAGTTTATATCTTTTAGAATATTATCTATAGGGGTCTTGTAATTCCTATATATAGGTATTATTATCAGTGAATTAATAAACCTTTCAACAATTAATCTTAGTCTCCAAGAGAGATTAGGAAGTAAGATTTCCTATTTTCATATATGTCGGACCCTAAAAATATGACCTAAGGCGAATTATACGTTTTGAAAACGTGCAATTTTAAAAGAGTCGCCACTAGTTAATTATTAGGCTAACTAGAATCCTAAATTTACCTAAGCGAATAACGGATTGAACACCTAGGTATAAAATCGGTTTACGATCAGAAATTCGAGTTCGGGGGGTTCTGTTACGAATTAAAAATAATAATTTTTTATTACGCCCTTTCGGACTTAATTCACTTAATTTGCCAATGTTACTTTTAATATATGTTACAACAGATTAATCTAACGATGTCAATATTTAATTAAATTTTATCAAAAGCAAAAAATATTATCAACTATAAACCTAAGTAAAAAAACTAATTATAATTCATAACTCCTAAGATGAAAAAAAAAAAAAGTAATAAAAATAATAATCATAAAATTACCAACATGCTTAAATCAAAGGGATTAAGTACCTTTTCATACCACTTCTTTGCACAGAATCCACTTTTGGTATCACTTCTATTTTTTTTGTATACTTTTGGTACCAATGTTTTCAATTTTGTATCATTTTGGTACCACCGTTAACTTTCCGTCCAAATTAGCCGTTAAGTGGCATGTGCCATGCACGTGAACGCCCTAAACTTTTGAATTTGTTTCAATTTAGTCCATCTAATGCATCCCTAACTTTTAATTTGTTTAATTTAGCCCTAAAATTTTCAAATCGAACCCTTGACCCAAATTGACCTAGCTGGACCTAGCCCTAGGCTAAGTCAATTTGGGTCAAGGGTTCGTTTTGGAAATTTTAGGGCTAAATTGGACAAATTAAAAGTTAGGGATGCATTAGATGGACTAAATTGAAACAAATTCAAAAGTTTAGGGCGGTCACGTGCATGACACATGCCACTTAACGGCCAATTTGGACGGAAAGTTAACTGTGGTACCAAAAGGATACAAAGTTGAATACATTGGTACCAAAAGTATACAAAAAAATAGAAGTGGTACCAAAAGTGGATTATGTGCAAAGAAGTGGTATGAAAAGGTACTTAATCCCAACTTAATATACAGAGAAATTTCCTAAAATATATAACCCTAAATTAGGATACGACTAATAATTATGCAATAATTTTGACCAGTCAAACTATATATATAAAAAAATATATTATTGTCGAAAGTAAATATATTTCTTATAATGTATATATTTATCAGAGTTTGAGACGTTCAAAATTTCTTTTATTATTGTTATTTTCAATTTTTTTTAATATAATGGTCCTGAATGATCTCAAATGGTCTTTCCGGTCTTGGACCAAAATTAAGATCAGGACCAAATAAGACCAAAATAGATGGACTAATAGTCTTGGTCCAAAATGGACTTGGTCTTTTGGACTCGGTCTTGGTCCAAAATGGACTTGGTCTTTTGGACTCGGTCTTGGTCTTGTTGGACCATTGCTCACCACTACTGTGAACCGTAAAATAAATTTAATTTAAATAGATAAATAGAATCATGCACGTGCGGCAACAACTAGTATATATATATATATATCGGAAGAAAACTTTTCGGACCAACAATCGTGTACGTTCTCTACAAACCAAACTTAAAGGGATGTGTTTCGAACCCTCGCGCTATGATACCATGTGAAAGTTAAGACTAACCACTTGACCAACTGTCCTAAAACCTTAAGGTGATAGGTGAATGCGTGGTTTAGTATTTATACTTCAACACAAAAGTACAATATCATAGTAATTTAGATTCGCCACTATATGCTAAGTTACAAGAAACTTGATATATCAATAATTAAAAAGTAATTTACTTTTACAAGATTCAGTTATTCTCCAATATAGATAAACTGGAAATAAAATTAAGTAAATGTTTTGGTATTTGCGAGGAACATTAATATGTCATTATATTATATATATATATCTACTATACCAATATATAATTTGCAAAGGGTCCTCACCCCTAAAGGACACCATCCCTCCAAAAGGTGTAATTTTTTAACCGGTTCATAATACTCTAAAACACAATTCGGCCTGAACCGAAGCGGTCTACAACCTACAACACCAAGTCCAACGTTACCGGACCGGTTTACCCCAGTCTTCAGCACAAAACCGTTTTTTCCTGTGCTATGTAGCACAGTAGAACAACCGGCACCAAGAAAATCCCGACTTTTCCTTCCTTAGCTTCCCACTCTCTGTAGTCTGTTCTACCACATATCTCAAACCGCCCGCCGCCAGCCACACCGCTGTCCGACACCAAGATTTTAATACGCCGGTGCAAACCATGAAATTGTCTGCCAGTCCGCTTCAATTGCTCCTGCCGTCCGCGTAAACCGGCTTCTAATTGGTACGACCTACAAACATGGAAGTTTCACCTTAATCGGCGGAAATCCGATTGCTTCACCAGAGCAATCTGGAAGTTCAATCCATCCACTCATCTTCATCGTCGCACAGAGAGGAATTGCTGACGGAAAAGAGCTGCTGGTGGGTTTTCTGGGTCGATCATTTTTCAGTTATACTAACATATATTGTTCGTCTGATTCAATTGTTTACTATTCGTTTCTCTTCCAGGCTTGCTGTTTCGTTCTTCAGTTTTGAATCTCAAAGAAGTTCATGACTAGATATATAATTGCTATTAATTCTCCATGATCAACTTATTTTGCTGAAAAAGCTTTTGTTTCATTCAAGTGACATTGGTTGCAATATTTGCAGTGTTGTTATTTTTCCAGCTGCAGTTATATTTTCCGTGAGATGGTGAATCATCCAGTTTGTTGCTGGTTTCTTCAGAAGTGCATTCTAAAAGAGTGCTTCAGAGCACGAAGGATGAGAGGCATGTAAAAATGCAATTAAGAGAGAGAGAGGGGGGGAGGGGTTAATCGAGTTTGACCTTCTATAGTGATTAATTAGTCTTTTAAACACTTGCTGGCATTTGAATTCAAAAATGAAATGAAAAAGAATCTGATTATATTATCGAATCGAGATATTCATTATTGATAAACAGATAATTGAGAACTAGATCCAAATTAGATATCACTATATTAATCGTTATGTTTTATAATATTCATTTAGATTTCATTTATTTGAAATTCTACTTTGACTTTTCTATGAGTATGACTTTTTCATATTAAATAAGTAATACTGATAAAAAAGATCCCAGGATTTTACGAAATTCCTATGCATGTAAAATTTATGCTATTTGAGCCCGCTTAGCTCAGAGGTTAGAGCATCGCATTTGTAATGCTGACTGTCAAATTTTGTTCTCTTATTTTTAATATTTTATGCTATTCATTTCAGACATTGCTGGTATTAGACTTCGGCCCCAGAATCCCAGAGTTGATTCTTTATTCATCCATTAATGTTTTTGTGTGTTAGCCTCTTTCAAATTGTTATTCATGATTTCTTTTCAGGAAAGTTAAGTGTTGTAGAAGACATTTTGCAAGCGATGAAGCATGGATTCTGGATTTTAAAACTTGTTATCAGAGATGTTTTTATCTTGGTTAAGGGTTTGTTCTTTTGACTTCTTCTCTTGAGTCTAGATAATGTATATGGCCTGAACTAATATGTAGTATGGAGAGTGACCAACCGTGCCTTTTTTTGTTGTTTTTACAAGGTTATAGCAGATATTGACAAGGATGGAATATCAGAGATGGTTGTTGCTGTCTCATACTACTTTGATCATGAGTGAGTCTCTGATTTCATGCCTCTTTCTGTGATTATAATTTGAACATCTCGATAAATATCTACTGCCAGTAAATTAGTTTCATTTTACTTTGTTATGTTGTATGATGCATTTACATCCAATAGGCCAATGTTGTCTTTGATGTTCTATTAGTGGTTAGGATATCACTTTTCTGGTTAATGGGAAAGTCCCCTTTTGGTCTGAGCAGTTAGTGTCCCTTTTTTTAGCATGGTCAAGACAATCAAAGGAAGAGTGAAGAGATGCAATTGCTTTTTAGTAGGCAATTAAAGGAAACTAAGAGAAGGCGGCATATTAACTTTAGTTCCATACTATCTACTTGCCCGTAGAAATGTTTAATTTTAACCGAGAAGTACAACCATTACATTCATCAGTGTTGTTTATGATTTTCTTGCCTTGTAAACACTGGGTAGATTTTGTTATATGTTTTTTAAACTGGTTTTCAAGTTTACTGTATTAAGTCACCATATTCTGGTTTTCATGGTTTTTAATTGCCTACTTTTTTTAGTAGGCAATTAAAGGGAACTAAGAGAAGGCGGGCATTAGGCATATTATCTTTAGGTCCTGGACTATCTACTTGCCCTAGGCAATGTTTAACTTTAACCGAGAAGTACAAACATTACATTGATCAGTCTTGCTGATGATTTTCTTGCCATGTAAACACCTGGTAGCTTTTCTTTTATGTTTTTTTTTAAAAAACTGGTTTTCAATGTTACTGTATTAGGTGACCATATTCTGGTTTTCAAGGTTTGTACTAATTTTTATGATTTTCAAGGTTTATGAAAAAGACTGTAGTCACAGTGATTTCTACAATGATATGTCAATAAAATTGAGCATATTTATCTATTGAATTTGAGACGCTTTAATTCGGCTGATTTGGTTGAGAAATGGCAGACATATAATTTTTGTCAAAAAATCATGCAGAAATAGAATAATGAACATGTTTAACGGACCATCGATCGTGGATGTTGTATCAAGCATTGTTGTAGTCAGTGGACTATGAATTACTGATATCTATTTTTTTTTTAATTTCGAACAGCTGATGAGCTTAGGGTTAATAAATATATAGTTGCAAGTGAGTTCTGCATTACTTTGAGTTATTTGCATTCAACTTTTATTGTTTGAAACATGACATTTTATTTTGTTACATTCCGTATTGTTATTGACTTGATTGAGAATAACAGACCATTTAGAGGATTTAGAACAACTACTCAAGTGAATTGCCATGATGAAAGAACTAACACTACAGACAAGAGATTCCTTAGTGTCATCTGGAGACAAGGATTTTGCTTCATATATTTAAATAGGGCTGGCAATTTGTGACACGACACGATAGCACGACACGAACACGCACGAAAAAAACCGTGTTCGTGCTAGCATATGGCAGTACGATAGCACGAACACGACTAACACGATATAACTTCCGTGTCGTGTTCGTGTTTGAGTATCCTAACACGACACGCACGATAACACGATAAAGTTGTGCTAATAAGACTAAATTTTAAGTATTTTTTGAGCAAATCTTATCTATTACCTCCAATTAGTGGTTTATTATTTAGTGTTTTTAAACTATATAATACTAACTTATGAATAGTGACATATTAATTCATGGTTTTTTAAATATGAAGTTAATTATTTTGATTTTTGCTCAAAGATCTCGTATATATATATATACAACCGAATATCCTTCACAACACGATAGCACGACACGAACACGCACGAAAATATCCGTGTCGTGTTCGTGTTTGTAAAATGTGGCACGATAAGCTTATCGTGCGTGTTCGTGTTCAGTAAGTTTAACACGACACGATCACTGATGCGTACGATAGCACGCACGATAGCACGAATTGCCACCCCTATATTTAAACAAGTTGGGAATCAAAGCTGGACAAGTATGTGTCTTTATCTTATGATAAGTTTCTCTATTCCGAACTATGAATTTACAAGTTTGGTAGTAAATTGAAATAAAATGGGCTTGTGGCTTGAATTTCTTAGTCTTTCTCTACTTATTTCTGATTAAGTATCTTTTCTCCAGTACGATGCGTTTGAGATTGATTTCTTGACAACCGATGATTTTACCAATGCAGAAATCTTGGAAGTACCATATCCCGTTGTTGCACTGATGTTGTATGGATATTGGAATAATGATCTTGCAATACCAATTGTTATTGGGTTTCTTGAAAAGGTAATAATACTACACCAAAATACCCAAAAAATATACTTTACAAAAAGGTGATAAAAAGAGAGAGTGAATCTGGTTTCAAATGCATGGATGGAATTTATCAGTTATAGACTTCTTTGTGATGAACAAATAATGATTTGTGATGATTTTATTAATCTCTCACGACTGCAGCTTAAGTCAAGGCCTGCTCTTTCTATTAGTTTGAAGTGGTAATTGATGGATGTTCTTCAGTTGAGAGAGCAATTACATTGTCTCTTTCTTAATTTCCATCAGTGGATAGTAAATTTGGTGGTATATCCACTGTTTTGTATTTCCTATTAAGGATGAGCTAAATTATTACCAAACTTTTATTTTGTGATAACATAATGGAACATGGGTGTGAAATTCAGCTACTTTTAGTTGTTTAGTTTTCACTGATAAGGAGATAATATTTGTTTTTTCCTATTTCTGGATTTTTAAGAGGTATAATAGAAACCAGATAGTATTGTTTAGATCTAGGGTTTCCATAGCAGCGAGGTTGTAGAGATCGTATAACGGAATTAGCAGTTGTTGCAGCTGTTTCTTCCATTAATTAATTTGAGATATAACTGATGAAGCTCAAGTATATATGTGCAGAAAGGAAATGAGTTGTTCTGTAGTTGATGAAGATATATATACTCATCTGGGGTATAGCTTTCTCGAGTCTTCACTTACATTCAAAATATTCATACATGATGATATTGTATATATAATGACAAAATTTAAACACTAAATGCAACGTGGGATGACTTGCTATCTCGAATGGCTTCATTAAGTTATAAATAAAGCCTACGGAAAGATGTCCAACAACTTGAAATAATATTAGGTCCAACAACTTGCATAGAGCCTGTTGATACACCACTTGAAAGATGTCCACAACTCCTACAAGTTCACACATTTCGGTAATCTTTAGAGCCACATGAGACCATCTTCAACTTTTAGTAGAGCACACACCCTAAAATATTTACAACTTATGATTTATTCTAACAACATATATCAGCTAAAACTCTAAATGCAGATATTATAGGATTACTCGTCCTTGTTTACCCACTCATCTACATCAACACTGCAAATACAGAAGACTGGCTCTACAAAAGAGATGCCGTGCTTTCAAATTTAATGATATATTCAAAACTCTTTAAATTTTAAATTATTTTTAAGCATGCTCATTAAAATAGGAATATGCTTATAAATTCATTTCTTATTTTCTTTGCCTTTGCGTTGTAATTATTTTTATAAATAAAATGTTTATAATTACAATACTTAAATGCGCATAATTCAAAATACATCGCAAACTATAGTTTTGAGACACTATGGGCGGACTTAGCAATCGATGAAGGGGAGATAATCACAACATTGACCCCATGTAGATCAGTCATTGCAATTTCAAAGGTTAAAGAGGTTGAAAAAATGGTAAATTAAAAAAAAAATACATAAACTCATCCAAACAAAATAACTAATTACGTATTCAACTTGTGCAATATCTTTTATTTCTATATTACCTATTGTCATTACAACAGTTGAGATAGATCAAAAAATATTAAAATCGCGACAACATGATAGAGTGGTACATTTATAAAAATCATTTTCTATAAGTATTGTCATGAAGAATAACTATCTAATAGTTAACATTTTTCATGCAACATGCGGGTTGCTAACTTTCAAGTGAACACTTCAAACTACATCAATATCCAGTTGACACGTACCATAGGAGCAGCTTAAACTCAACGATTTTCACATCATTCAATGTACCACATACTCATCATGACAAAACTATTATATGTACATAAACTAACTATTTGTACATTGACAATTTATGCCGCATTTTCACTTTCTTCGGGTTCAAAAGTCGATCGAAACATCACGAAAAATTGCTGATTTGTTGCATATGATGTCCAGTCTATGATAGATAGACCGTAGACGTTAAAGCTTAAACTTATTTCCTTTTTCTTTCGAATCTTTTTTATTTTGTTTACGTTGTTACCATCGAATATTTTAATACACTTTTATCTTATTATTACTATGTATATAATTATAAAATTAGTAGCATGCGCGTGCAACGCACGCTAGTAATAACTAGTATATATATATATATATATATATATATATATATATATATATATATATATATATATATACCAATATAAAAAGTGAAGGTTGTCCTCACCCCCAATAGGTACCTTTTCAACATTTATTATTATTATTATTATATAATATTTAGTTCCAATAACTTTATAAAATTGATGATTTAGTCCTTATTATTTTGAGACCCATCTATTTATCTTTCTATATTACTTAAAAATCAGTTCGCTTAATTGACAGGTCACCGTAGTTATTATTAAATTATCAATCCAATAAACTTATCAATTAGGGATGCATATCTCCTGCCCCACTCTTCTTGTTCCAGACCGTGTCTCACTGTTAAGATTTTGACACGTGTTATGTGTGTAATTAATTTTGTGGTTTTTATTATCTAAAACCCTACTAAGATTGGTGAAACTTAGAAGGAAAATTAAACTTAAGAACACGTGTCAAAATCTAAATGGTGAGGCACAATCTGGGGCATGAAGAGTGGGCAGGAGATCTAAATCCATCAATTAGAGTCAGCCTTAACATATGATATGCATTCAATATGTGCAAATGTCGGGTGCATGCATTGTTTCATTTACCATATCACAGATTTGGGGATGTTCCGGCCGTTGACATTTTTGTATCACATAAATCAGTTACTTGCCAACTCATATAACCTATCAAAATATGGATCAACCGTAGTTCCTGAAGTTTGACTTTACATATATCATGTTACTCAATGTCCAATACTTATTAACTCGAACTATTGATTTAGTTCTTGTGTCTGTAAATTCAATCATATTAGGTATATCCTAATTAGTAGTTGAATAAATATTTAAGGTGAATTCAATAAACATCAGACATTAGTGATTTAAAAAATTAATGATTTAGTCTCTACTATATTTGAGTGTTACTAAATTTTCCTTAGTTAAATTGCATTAATTTTTTTGCTAAGTCACTTAACTTACATGTTACATTAATTATCATTAACTTCTTAATGCAATATACCTATAAATTCGAGTCACCCCCAAAGTATGATATGTATTCAAATTCAACTCGTGTACACTTAGAGTACATGTTGAGATTTTTTGTATATGTGTCAACAAAGGTTCTTGAATTTTGACCTTTTACGGATAACATATTACTTATCGTCCATCATTTAGGGTCTTTAACTATTAATTTAGTTCTTCCATCTGTCAATTTAATCAAATTGTGTACAACCTAATTAGTATTTAAATAAGTAATTGACGTAAAGTCAATTATAAACTTTTGATTTTAATGAAATGAATTTTTCTTTAGCGTTAAATCAATTTTTGTTGGTATTAATTATGGTATAAAATTGCATGGAAAGTGTATAGTTACGTTTATATAGGTCAAACTGTTCCACTAATGACTCTAAGTGGTTAAGTAAGTAAGGGTTTACATTCTTCACTCCTCAAGTTGATGAGTTAGATACAACTTTGTCGTTAATAACTCACGCCGTACGCTATGTAACTCATTATTAGTTCTAACCGTAAATATATATACATGTAAAGCTAATTTAGTACCGTAATGGAAAACAATAGTTAATTTTGTACCTAATTATCGTCTTTTTATTTTTTTCGTTGTGAATTACATTGTGTCGTTCTTTTTTTCTCCCAACCCCTTAAGTTGCCAATGTATTAATTAAATATTATCATATTAGAAAGCTTAAGATAAATTATATATCTTGAAATTTAGACGACCGATACGCGTGCAACGCACGCGTTAATAACTAGTATATATATATATATATATATATATATATATATATATATATATATATGTATAGGACAACACATATTATATAGCTCAATTTGAAGAATACTACATCAACAGACATATGAACTTTTTTACAATGGTGGGTTTAAAGAGTCACAATTCCATTATATGAGAGTGTTATAATATAACTTTAGGGTTGTTCATTATTGACATATATAATATTATTTGTAGACATTACTAGTATAAATTTTTCTTACTCATCAGTATAACCCTTATATAAAAGACTAGTATACTTCTAATTTTTTTTTTAAAGACTAGTATACATAAGAGAGTAAGACATTGTTACTTATTATCTTCTATTACTTATCTACTTTGTTAACAATTTATTTATTATTATTAAATATTTTTAATATTGTTGCTCAAATTTTTATTTTAAAAAAAATGGATTGATTGCCTTTAAAAAGTCAGGGCAGCGGAAGGAGGCAGGGGCAAAAAAGTAACTCAACGTACGGTCATCCCCTCGCTCGCACGACAGGCGAGTGCCCTTTCCTCGCACATCCTCCAAACAACCTCCGCATCTCAATCCTCTTGAATCTACCATTCCATTTCCATCCCTAAAATTTCAATTTTTTTGACCACAAACCGCAGACCCAAAGGAGATATAGCCAGACTAGGAAGAAGAAGAAGAAGAAGGTCATCGCCATTCTTTTGGCTTCAAACCTTCCATTCTTGCTTCTTCCACCTTCGGATTGATCTCAATCCTCCTCCCTATCCATGCTAGTTAGGGTTTTGATCAATCCGAAGGACATTATCTTCTCGATCCCTGCTCCTCCTCCTCCTCGCCTGCTCGGGGTCTCCTCAATCGTTCAGTGTAAGTTCATTTCACAATCTCGTCCGTTGATGCGAAGTTTATCCATGTCTGGTGAATCGAAAGTTGGAGATCGTTTCTGCATACCAATCTTCTATAATTGGTAAATTGCTTGGGACGCCCGGTTGCGGAGAAATTTGATTGATTTTTAGGAATTTGGGGGTTCATTTGAGGATTTTGTCCAAAATGATTAAGCAAATACTGGGCAAGATTCCTCGAAAGCCATCGAAATCGTCTCATAACGACGCACACGGTGATGTTATGATTAATTCTGTATATAACTCAAAACTGGCTTCAGCTGCTGCGAAATCATCGAATCCTAGTCCAGAAATGCCATATTCAAGCAATGGAAATACTCAAAGTCATGTCAAAAAGTTCTCAGCTTCAGATCAGCGCAGTTCTTTCTATTCTACAGGGCCATACGATGCATTGCCTTGTTTCCGGGATGTTCCGAGCTCAGAAAAGCAAAATCTGTTCATCAGGAAGCTAAATATGTGCTGCATCTTGTTCGATTTCACTGACCCTGCTAAGAATCTCAAAGAGAAGGATATAAAGCGACAGACATTGCTCGAGCTTGTTGATTATGTTTCTTCGGTCAATTCAAAGTTCACCGAGGTGGCAATGCAAGATATCTTAAAGATGGTGTCATTGAATCTATTTCGGACTTTTCCATCTTCTAATCGTGACACAGACATGTATGATCCCGAAGAAGAAGAACTCTCGATGGAACCCGCATGGTCCCACATCCAGATTGTATACGAGCTTCTACTTCGATTCGTGACTTCTCCAGAAACCGATGCGAGGCTTGCAAAACGTTACATTGATCATTTATTCATTTTGAGATTGCTCGATTTGTTCGATTCTGAGGATCAACGAGAGAGGGAGTATCTGAAAACAATTCTGCACCGAATTTACGGGAAATTTATGGTGCACCGTCCCTTTATAAGAAAATCCATAAACAATATCTTCTATCGCTTCGTTTTTGAGACGGAGAAGCATAACGGAATTGCAGAGATGCTTGAAATCTTGGGAAGTATAATCAATGGCTTTGCCTTGCCTCTCAAGGAAGAACATAAGCTGTTCTTAGTTCGTGTGTTAATCCCTCTTCATAAGCCAAAGTGTGTAACAATGTATCATCAGCAGCTTTCGTATTGCATTACGCAGTTTGTGGAGAAGGATTTCAAATTGTCAGATACTGTGATTCGTGGTCTCTTGAAGTATTGGCCTGTAATTAATAGCTCAAAGGCGGTTTTGTTTCTCAGTGAATTGGAGGAAGTCTTGGAAGCCACTCAAGCTGGTGAATTTCAACGGTGCATGGTTCCTCTGTTTCGCCAGATTGGTCGATGCCTCAACAGTTTACATTTTCAGGTACCAAATATCTTATTAGAATCTTTGATGGGGTTTTCATTGATCATTGTCTTAATCTAGTTTTTGGTTCTAGTAACAATGGATCTTCTTTTAGTAACTTGAATTCCAAGTTATTGCTAATTGCAATGCATATTCAAAAGTTGGTAACATTTGATAAATCAAAATGAAGAAATGCAAAGAAATTGATTCATTCTCTTCACATTATCTTTATAAACTAGTCATCAACCTGTCCATAAATCTTAATTGTTTGTAATTTAGAGTGTTCATAGCCGAATTGTTAAAACTTGTTCAATTTCAGGTTGCCGAACGAGCCTTGTTTCTATGGAACAACGATCACATACGAGACCTAATCATGCAGAACAAACATGTCATACTTCCAATCATTTTCCCAGCCCTGGAGAGGAACACAAGAACACACTGGAATCAAGCTGTTCGGAGCCTCACTCTGAATGTGAAGAAGACATTCTTGGATTCCGACCAGACACTCTTCGATGAATGTCTGGCCCAATTCGAGGAGGACGAAGATAACGCAAAAGAGGCACAAAAGAGACGGGAATCCATGTGGAAGCAACTCGAACAGGTTGCAGCTTCAAATGGAGTCAGCAATGAGGCTATTCTTGTCTCTAGGTTTGGCTCTTCCATTGCCATTGCTGCTGCTTCAGGTAGATAAGAAAACTTCCCATTGCAGAGTCGGGTCGGGTCATCGATCCTTTTGAATCCGTAAAAATTAGCTCTTGTGGGTCCAACATGGAAAAGGGGCGGAACAAGTTCAATCTTGTTCTGTTTTTCACCTGCGCCGAGGATGTTTCTTGGCTCGGAAGCAATGTCTTTGTAATTGTATTGTTTGTACCATAAGGGGTTTGGTTTATAAAGGTGTAGTATTTATTGTTTGTTTCTCTGTACTATATATATACTATAATATCTGTGTAATGATCCGAGGATGTTCAACATTTTGCCCTCGATTGATAATTTGATCTTTTGTTAATTTTGTTCAATTACAAGGGGCTGTTTGGTTTGTTCCAATGCACATTCCACCGAAGCGATGGCAGATCATGCCACAATTTGCAGCGAGCCAAACAGCTAACACCAAATTTGTAAGATATTGTGTTAATAACTCAATATCCCAATTACGCATAAAAAAATCCAGAAAAACAAACACAGCTCAAATGAAGCAATCAAAAACTCAAAATCTACACTAACAAATCTCAACTCTATGATCTAAATTCCCTTCCTTACAACAAAGTAGCCAAGAACCCGAAAACCACCATGGCAAAGCAGCCTAGAGCACCAGAAACACCAACCCTGCTCGAACCGTTCTTCGACCCCACCGGAGAAATCTCTCCATCAGCTACAGCACTCGCCGGAGCTTCTCCGGCAGGTGGGCTTGTCACAGGAACGGGAGCCGGGGCAGCAGCAGGAGGGATATCAGTCCCGAATATAGCCACAGGGAGAAGAACCCGATCGACCTGGTAGATCGCGACAAGGTCCGAGGAGTGGACGCTGCTGCTAATCCTCGTATTGGTCCACCCAGAAGTAATCAGAACGGTCCCTGAATTATCCGTGAAGTTCAAAGAGTACTGTCCTCCGGCGAAGGTAGGGATCGGGTTTAGATCACTGGCATTCTTAAAGTCAGCTAAGGTGAAGTAACGAGGCAGCGCGTGGAAGAGACAGAGGGATTTGAGTTGTTCCGAGGTGAGGTTAGAGATGGAAGGGGATTTGAGGGAGGCGAAGGCTTGGTCTTTGGGGACGAAGATGGTGATGCCTTTATCGGAGTTGTTGGCTTGGTTTTGGAAAGTGTCGATGACTTTGGTCGATTGGAGGAGGCCGAGGAAGGTGTGGAAGGGGCCCGCCACCGTGAGGAGGTCCGTGATGTTGACGATGTCTGGAGCTGGAGCTGGTGCCGGTGTTAGGGTTACGGCTGCTGTCGAGGCTAGTGACAGCAGAAGAAGAGTGGAACTGATCTTGAAAATCATGTAAAGTTCCATTTTTGAATGTCTGTTTCTTCAAGAACAATGATTTTCAGAGAACCCAGGTTCTTGAATTTCCTGCAAAGTTGAAAAGTTAAATCTTTAAGAATAATTGATTTAAAAAAAATGTCTTTTCTGGGAGAAGGGTTGCAAAATTTGCAGAAACCCAGAACAAAGGTAGCAAAAACAGGGTAAAAATGTCAACTTTTGTTCCATTTTCATCTACTTCCTCTCTACTAGTCTACTTTTAAAAGCAAAATCAAATATTTCTTGTTTCTTTGGGCTGCAAAAAACATTTTTTTAATATGGAAGAAGATCATCAATTATGCAGAAACCCAGATAAAAATACAGCAAAAACAAGGTAAAAGTCTAAGTTTTTTTTTTTTTTTGCACATTTCCATCTCCTTCCTCTTTACATTCAGAATAAAAACCCATTCTTTTTGTTCCATTTGATGGAAATTTTCAAGATTCAATAACCTAAATTCATAAAAAATGCAGATCTTCAGTAAAATTACAGAAATTAAACTTAATAGCAGAAATAGCCCCAATTGGAACCCTAGTGTAGTAAGGAGCAATTACATGCAAAGATCATTGATAACATATGGAGTTTGAGGTTTGCAGTAATAGCTAGAAATGGCTACGCAGAGCAAAGTAAGAATCAACCGGGAGTAGCAGCAACGAACAGATCTAGATCCACCCATTAATCAACTTTGCAAGACTTGGAAGTATAAGATGATTCAGCAGTGACTAGAAGATCTAGCAACTAAATATGCAACAGTGTAATTAAGAAAATAGTAAATCCATGCTGGAAAAACAAAATGCATGAAGTAGATGGAATTACCAAGACAAGAGCAGGGGACACAGTCACACAGACAATGTGAGCAGAGATGGAGAAGACCAAGTGTTGGAGGAGATGGTGGAAGTGAGATAGTGCTGTTTCTTAGTCACAAATCATAGTATAAGAAAAAAAATATTATTTATATATATATATATGTATATTTGTATTTACATTTATATTTATTTTTGGTATATGTTTACATTTATATTAATAATAATAAAATAATTTTTTTTTTTTAATTAGAAAAAAAAATTTAAAAACAAAAGTAGAATTGTAGAGATTAGAGAGGAAGTAGATAATATAATAGAACTCAAATCAGACATAATAACTGTGAATAAAATCATTTAAAAAATCACTTCCCCATTGATTTTATTTTACTTTATTTTTCATAATAGAAGTATGATATAAGTTTTTTTTTTCTGGGTAAGAAAGATTAGAAATTGTGAGGTGGGTAACAGGCTGGTGGAAGTTTCTTATTTTTTCCACCTTTTTCTTCATGTTTATGTCATCTGCCAAATATTATGTAGAGCGGAGCCTAGACTCTAGAGGAAGAAAAGCATGAATCATTAAATGTCAACTCTTTTGTTTTATTATTTCAATTTAATAAAATACAATTAGTGAATAAGAATTATTTTTATTTGCATAAAGAAGTTGGAAAACAAAATGGATCGAAGGGCATTCGAATAAATTCAGATCACCTGCGTAATGAAAATTTTGTGTTTAATTTTTATTTTTAAAAAATTAAGTGGAACAGATTGATAACCTATATATTATAATAGCATGTGAAGTAGATTGGAGCTGGGGGACAAATTGGATTTAAATAAGTATGGAAATCCAAGTCAATCTCTCTGCTCACCATTAATTGCTGTTTTATTTTAAGTTTAATTAGAGAGACAATTTTGTCTTGTGTTATTATATATATATATAGGAGAAAGTGCTAATGTGCTATGCCATGTTCGGATTCAGTTCCTGTTAAAAAAACATTTAGGTTGAGATGTTCTATTTTATGATTATAATTCTACTGATCGTTAAGAATTCAAACGGTGTAACCTAGCTATAATAAATAAAATACGCGGTATAGTTATAGTATATATTAGTGCTATAGTACTGAATCGTAATTAGTTATAGGTAGGGTTATAGTATATGCCAGCTCCTACTCGAGACAACTATAAAATTTTCAAGCTTAAGTTCAATCAAGTTCAATTTTTTTTTTTTAAATCGAGCTTGAAATGCAATCGAGTTTAAAAATTTAAACTTGAGTTCGACTCTCATCTAAGTTGTATATAATTTAGCAATATATGTAAGTTCATTTAGACTCGCAAATAGTTCAATTCGAGTATTATTAAGTTCGAACTCGATTCGATGGATTAGAAAACTCATTTTGAGCTCCACTCAACTCGAAATGTTCCTATTCGAGTTTGAGTTTAACCTAATCGATTATGAGTAATTCACACTGATTACATCGCAATTTATAGTTAATTAGTAATGTACATTTTGTAAATCTTTGAAGTGTAAAGTGGTTAAGATTAAAATTCAAAAGTTCAAGGGTTTATATGACTACCCACAAATGTTAGGGGTGCTATTGAGAAAGAATGGCACACACCACATATATGAATCCAATAGGATATTTTCACAAAAAACAAATAAATAAATCCAATACAATATCACATCGAGCACGGTTGGTTGGTTTCTCTTATTGGAAAAAGGAAAGAGCAGAGAAATGGGAGGTTCGTCACTGAAAGTATCAGTAAACAACAATGGGGGTAGAGAGCAAGTGTACGTAGCAGCAGTGGCGCTGAGAGCTTCAAAGGGACCTGGGCAGCTGTTAATGTCTACTGCATATTCTCTCAACCTCTGGAATCTACAGCACTTCATGGTCCTCATCAAACCTTCTTCTCCTCCTCCTAATTCTCCGGTAATTTCAGTGTCTTTATAAACATGTAGCTTTAATCTCGTTAAATATACAAGTGAATGAATTGTAGTTGTACCACATCGGTTATATTAAAAAGTTAGAACATTATAAACTTGGTGGCTAATTCTACCATTACCAATTGATTTTAATGAGAAATCTGATTTATGTAATGGGCTTGAGTTCGCTCATTAGATTCAATCCTATAACAAATTTGTTGATAAAATCAAGATTAAACTGTAGCTTGGTTTGTGGGTACGTAGTATCTGACAAGTTTGGCTCGGTGTTATATTGAATGAATTCAAGCTCGACTTGCAAAGCTTAAATTTGTTTAGTCAAAATCATAAATGGTGCACTACAACTCTACTTAGATATCTGTTTTGAAAGGCTTAGGATCCGATTAACATCTAACTAGATTGTGGGCTTAAAATAGGTTGGTTAAATCATATATGGTGTGTCTTATCTCGACACAATAGCTGTTTTTGGAAGATGTATATATAAAATGTAAAGCTCGAATAAATTTGCGAGTATTTCGAGTCGAGTATAAATAAAAACTCTTACTCGATATTCAAATTTGACTCACAGAAATATGAGTCGAGCTTTTTGTACTGCCGAGTCGAGATAAAAGCATGCCAAATATATTCCCTCACAAACTCGAACTTTGGTCCATCTAAAAATTTCATATGATCCATGATAGCTGGTTTCTTTATTAGTTAAGGCAACCCTGTGAAACTTATACATATATATGCAGTGGATTGATGATAATTTCCTCTCATTGATGAAGGTAGATTGTTGTGTTTGATTTCCAACCAATAGACCCCGAAGACATTTTCGTTGCACTTGCAGCTCTATCGGGTAGATCCGTACCAGGTGAACTTTTTTTTTAACCTATTAACTCTAACTTCACCTTAAAATTTCCTATGAAATGTCTGAATTTTGACCCATGTTAACCAGAGATGTCTGAATTTTCAAAAGTTATTTTGGAAGGTCCGAATTTTCAACTTTGTTGAACTTTGGTTTTCCGTCCATTTTTAAGGTTAAATTTAACAGGATTGTGTGAAATGACACTTTTACCTTTTTTTTTTCGGAGCTTTGGGCAGTCACCGGCGGTGTTTTCCGGCTAATAAGAATGTTTTTTTTTTTTTTGCTTTAAGGGGTATTTTCGTCTTTTCATGTCAAACATGTGAGGGGCACACTTTGGTCGGAGGACATTTTCGGGATTTAAGTTTATTTCCGGTCATATACCAAGCATGTGACCAAATTCCGTAAGTTTTAACGGCAAAAATTGACGGAGACCTCTTATATCAATAAAGTTGAAAATTCAGACAAAAATTCAGACATTCCAAATTAACTTTTGAAAATTCAGACCTCTCCGATTAACATGGTCAAAATTCAGACCTTTCATAGGTTATCAGCCCTAAAATTTTATAACAGTTAATAATAGTATTACCTTACCTGACATGTTAAACACACTATAAAGGCATTTTTCTGATTTATGTCTCCTTGTAAAATGTTGAAAGGTGTTGTTCAAGAAAGGAAGTTGAGGAAGCTGCCAAGAGAAAGATGTTGGTGTGTTGGATCATCAGAAGATGCCCTGGACATGGCATCTAACTACAACCAAACATGGAACACCAGCTTGATCATCGGTCGTCGTGATTGCCGCGATTACACAAACGGTAAATGCTCTTCGACTTCACTTGATATTTCGTATAATTATTTGGATTAACGTTTTGATGTTTTCGATATATGTGGGTAGGTCTGGTCGAGTACCTTACTGGTGAGGAAAACATTCTGGAGAGACTCCGAAGTAGCACCCGCATGTAAACTTATAATTAGGTCTAGACAGCTAAAAGGTACTTAAAACTGGTTTGATTAACTAATAAAATGAGTTAATGGAGTAATCGAACTTGAATCCAACTGGAAAAGCCACCTTCCGGAGGGGCTAGCTCAATACTATACGCTCAAATTACAGAAGCAATGTTGTATACATAATAATTAATGAAAGGGGCCAATTCCCAACCTATTGTGTAAGTTAATAAGATTGGTTTCCATTTTCCAACCACATGAGATTGAAGTATGTTGAATTTACAACTTAAGGAATGGAGAAAAAAAATACGATGAGAATTTTGTTTAATAAAAAAAAACACAAGTTTGTAAATTATCTATATATATAATAAGGCAAGAGGAGTGAGGTAGGGAGGGTGTGGTTTCGCCACGTCAGCACCGAGAAGAAGTGTGGCTTTGACACGTTATGAGTTGTGATTGCGCCACGTCAACAAACACATCTACTCTCGGTTGTAATACATTCGCCAAAAAAGAAAAAGACGGAGACCCAGAAAGCCAGAAACTGAAGCGTTCTGCATCTCAAGCGTAGAAATTTCTAAAAAACCATTCCCTATTCCAGCCAGCTTCTTCATCTTTTCGCATACGGCTTCGATAGACTTTTCTTTGGATCATCGGACCCGTGCTCACCGGCAAGACCACCACTCTTCTCCGTAGAGTCAGATCTGAACCATACAAGATCACCACTCTTCTCAGCCGCGACAGTTCTGAAGCAAGCAGATTTACTGGATTTGATTGACCTTTCAGGGAAACACATGCGTCGTCCCCTCTTTGCGTATATGATTTCTTCCATTTGCGTTTTTGATCTTTTATTTATTCAATTTTATTTTCTGACTTTTGGCTGACCTAATTTCAGCACAGTTTGCATTGCTTTGTTAATACTATATGAGGTGCTTATATAAATTGAGTTGCTTATATATATTGCAGAACCTTAGACGCACTACTTAGACGCACTAACAGTAGTCATTTTTGCAGATTCAACCAAATCAACCTTTTTATATGATTCTTTGCAATTTCTTATTTTGGGGTCTGCAATTGATAATTGATATATGATTGACTAATCATCTGAAACTTTCTTACTGTGTTCAATATTCAATATTTGTACAATTAGGTCTACCAAGTATCTCTGAACTGGAGCTATTGTTGTTATGGACTCAAGGTGATGAATTGTTTCTTCGTAAGTTTGAATAATCAGTAGCTATTGGATTAGTTTTTTGTGTTTTGCTTCTACTAAAGGGAGCGCATAGAGGTTTTTCATGTAGTTAACCATTAATGGCTTCTATTTCCGAAAATATTGGATGGTTAAATTCCTTAACTTGAATTTTACTTTTGTGGACTAACAAGATTATCACCAGCAAAAGACAGAGATTGATGGGAAAATCCAAATCGCCCGCTATATGGATAAAGACAGTCTTATTTGGAAAGAAACCGTTGAAACAAAATACTAAAAGAGTAGAGCCAATGATATATTTTATATATATATTGCATGTGCATCTAATTTGAATATTTATTTGTTCTGGCAAGTTATTCTGTAAACTCGGACTGTGGAGAGTGGTAGGGAACCTTCAGATCTGGTGCTGAATTCTCCATTGTTTTCTATTGTATTATGTGAACTTATAATTAAATTTAGCGGTCTCTTTCTTTTGTTTCCTGTAACGTAGAGTTGACTGTTCACTGAATTTTTTGTTCTTTTCCCAATGGTAGATTCCTCATTTTCAGAAAGTTGTAAATGCCGAGGTTACTATTGCTTCTAAGGGACCAGAAGCTGAACTAGACCTGGGTTCACCTATGTTTTCACTACCATACACCCTAACTGATCAAAATAGGCGTGAACTGGAAGATGAAACAGAACTAAGGATGGGCCATATCTATCTCAAGATACAAATGGTTCATTGCCAGATGAAGAAGACATAGTCGTGTAGGGAAGTATAATTCAAGTTGATGATGTTGAAATGATCCAGCAAGAGCTAGCTGCAACTAGGGATGGCAACGGGGCGGGTCGGTGCGAGTTTTCGCAGCCCCGGACCCGCCCCGCGGGTCGGCCTGGCTGACCCGGCTCCGGCCAAATGGCCCTTTCGGGTCGGGTCGGGTCGGGTCAACAATCCCGCGGGTCGACCCGCGGGGCCCCGAGCCGCCCCGCCATGTGAACAATTTTTTTTTTTTTTTTTTCACTTTTCAATATTAAATACAATTTTTTTTGTCAAAATATTACATTATATATAAATTCAAAACATAAATATAACACCAATAAAATATAAACAATAAACACATCAAATTCATTACAAATTCAAATCCAAACACCAAATTAACAAATCCTAATAATCTAAATATACATCTATTTGTAATTTGGTCCATGTTATTTATATATGTACTATATTAACCATATTGTTTAGTAAATATTAGATCATATTAACATAAAAAAAAAAAATTATATATATATACATTTCGGGGCGGGTCTACGGGGCCCCGGGTCTCTAGACCCGGACCCGCCCCGAGCCCGACCCGACCCGGACCCGACCCGTGACCCGCGGGTCGGCGGGTCAAAACCGGGTCGGCGCCCCGAGACCCGTTGCCATCCCTAGCTGCAACAAAGACACAGGCTGCTTTTCGAGGTTATCTGGTAATTTTTTTTTGTCATGGAAACAGTACATTAAGGGGATTGTCATGATAGATTTTAGATTTGGGTGTTGTCTTGTCTTCCCATGATCTCTACATGACTTCCCTTTTCCATATTTTCTAAAAACAACAATGTGATAAATTGTCTGTAAAACTTAAAGAGTAATACCATTTCATTTAAGTGGATGCTGATCATGTGCAGGTGAATCGCCTAATGCGTATGTATGTGTTGATATCAGAATTTATAATTCCACTGAGTGGTATGTTTGTCAGGTAATAAAATACTCTTACTTTCAGTAATAAGGCAACACTTTGCATTTAAGAGCAAAATGTGCAGCACAATAAGCAAATAGAATTACGTTCCCTACGTTGAGAATGAAGGTGTTTTTGGAAGGTTGCAGAGTTACTGACACTCAAAACGGATTGGCGGTGGTGGTTCAGCCCTAATTCTTGCCATAGCCCCGATACACAGAGGGGTCCGAGGCTTAAAGAGATGTTCAGGATTATTATCGAACATGGTTTCAGTATCTCAGATGAATTGAATTTACCTGTCTCTCAAGTACGACTCTAATCTATTCCTATCATTAATTGAGTTTGTATGATTTGTAGTTTTCAATTCAATGTGCTCTTCTGATCCTGTTGAATTCACTTTTTTTGTTGTAAAGATTTGTGGAAGAACTTGAGCAGAGTATCGATTCTGCCACTAAGCTCGAGTTTCAGTTGGATATCACTATATGCTGCTTCTAAGTTAAACATTTAGATTTAGATATTTTGAGGAGTAAAATGGTAAAAGTTGAAAGTTGATTCGAGGATGAACATTGAGGATAAATTTGGATATTTAATTTATATTTTGCACATATTCTCAATCATTGTAGTGGGCATTGTTGGAATTTGCGAGTAGGAATTGGGGTTCTGCTTTTTGCAAATTAATTGAGGATGCGTTCAGAGAGGGACACGACAAGTTTTCAGCATCAAATAGATTATGATGTGTAGTTTCAAACAATTGGTGGAGCGGAAGAGGACTGGTACATATATGTGTTACACACACTGCAATAATAGAGTAAAGTCTGACCTTGCTGCTATTGTTGATTAGTGGAAGCGGAGTATAACTGATTAGTCTGCCTTGCTTGAAGTTGGTCACTTATAATATTCTGCCAACATCCTTTGTCCACTCAATTAAAGCTTTCGTGATCAGCTACCCATAGTATCTCATGATATGGACCTGATTCCTCAATTTTTTTTTTTTTTGTAATCTAAGTTGAACAAATTTGACAGGTTGCTAGATACGTAAGCATGGAGGATATTACAAGCTTTAGCAGATGCTGGTGTTCCTCTCGATTCTAAGGATGAGTTTGGTTGCACAAGTTGCCGTCATTTTTTTATTATTATAATACAATCTGCTCAACTAATATTTATTATCAGATTTAACGTCGCTGCAATCAATTTCATTATTTGCTTCAAATGAGTTTGTAGTGTTGTGCAATCAATTCATTCTTTGCTTCAAACTACTCAGTACTAACATATACATTTTAAAATGACTTTGGATTATGAACTAAAACATATGTTTTTTTTCGGCGGTTATTTGTTCTTGGGCACCTGCACTAACCCCACCGACCTGTCAATGAAGATTTATCAGTTGTCTGGCCTTAGGTACTCATAGATGGTTTAAGACATGGAAATTGGAATCGCAGTTATTAGTGACATGAGACTATATATACTGGAATAATGCACCTCTCTGGAACTTCAGGTGGAACTTCAGGTAAAATATCAATGATTCATACTGATAGTAACTTGCAGAGATGGAGCTGGGAGGGCGCCTATTAGCAGAGAGCTCCATGAGATGACTATATGCAGAGATGGAGCTCGAAAATAATCCACTGTTGAATTCTTCTAGAATCGGGCTTAGTGACTGCAGGTATAACAACATTTCTGTGTAATCTTTCTTGGACGTTTCTTAATTGGTTTTCTCTGTTTTATGATTCAAAATCTATGTGTAACAGATACACAGAAGGGTCTGAGGCTTAAAGAGAAGTTCAGGATTATTATCGTACATGGTTTCAGCTAAAATTCTCAATTTCCCTTCTTTGATGGCGTTGATTGTCCCACGATGTTCAAGTCGAGGCCCAAGTAGTCTTGGTTTACTATTTTGCATAAATTGGTACTTATTTGGACTTTATTTGCACTTGCATGGTCATCTACGTTGACATCCTCACCCCTGCCATTACGGCTCATTTTATCTTCAAATTCCATAACTGTTATCGTTTTCGTTTAAAAACAGTTCATGTAGCATTTCATTTGTACCGATTAAGTAATATTATTTTATTGAGTTTTTGCTGATATTAATATATTTATTTTAATTGGATAGAGAGTGTTAACATTGTTTATTATTTTTAAATTATACATATTAAAATTTACGATTTAACATATTGCCTTGCGCGTAGCGCAGGGCCAGCACCTAGTTATAAGATAAGTAAGTATCTTGGCTACGAAAAACCAATACATCCGTTAAACATCAATTTACCGTTATCTTTTTGAATAAGGTTTAACAACAACAAACACATGAACGAGCAAAATATGGAGATGCGGGGTATCGAACCCCGTACCTCTCGCATGCAAAGCGAGCGCTCTACCATGTGAGCTACATCCCCTTGATGTTATTTATTAAAATCTATTAGATAAGATTCAGACATAGTATTGACTTACCTTATGTAACAACATTACATTTGAATTGCATGTTAATATTGACTGACATGCACCTGCTATTGGAAATATGAGGGTGATTCTTTTGGAAGAAAGCCATCCCCTTCTCATCACAATGAACCACGTGGTCGCCTCGATTGCTACAGCAACGGCGCCAAGGACCATTAGGATCAGAACGTAGAGCCGCTTCCAAACCCTAGGTAGACGCGTCCCGCCTCTCAAAGCTGACTCACAGTTACTATTATCAGCCGACAACTCGATCTTTGCAAAAATTGTCATCTTTCCATCCTGGAAGCTCAGTCGGGACATCGAAGCTCAGCGCAGCCTCAGCCATGTACGTCTGATAGCTGTATATATGCGAAGTATAACCATAGATCAAGCCGGTCGAGTCTATATAAGCAACCAAGGCTTAAAACCCGATCATGGTGCTGCCGCTAGGGTTTATATGGCCCACGAGACCCACTATGAGGATGTGACACCGGTCGTGCGAACACCACCTCAGCTGCTTAGGTGGACCGGTTGAAGTTCCAGTGGAAGAAGGAGCTCAGGTGTGGAAGATCCATGCATGAGCTGTATGTAGATGGTGTTGCTGGAGAATTTGTAGCTGCTGCAAGTTTGAGCAGAGGCTGAAGAACTTAACTGTACGAGGAATGGTGATGATACAGAAGAGGACCCAACATGAAGAAGAAGCTACTAGTTAGTGTTCTGTCCATTTTTGTCATCAAACATAGAGGAATGAATCTCATTGCTGTTGGTTATATGTATTAAGAGAAGTAATTTTAAAAAAAGGACAATTCGGAAAGGTTTACAGAAGGAACAGTCTTCAATGAATTGACAAAGTGGATGGTATGATCGTGCCAATAATCTACCACATGCGGATACATTCTCCAGAGAAAGCAGAAACAGGACACAGTGACAATCATAGTGAACAATATAGTTCTAGCCAATGCATTGCAAACTGTACCTTGTTCCTAAATTTCTTTTGTGTACCACAGTCTATTGAAATCTACACTATTCACTCCTGACCTCCAGTGACTTGTTTAACTTCAGCATCTCCTTCATCTTAGACTGTGTTACTGGTAACTCCAATGTCACCTGTAAATATAATAACAATAAGAAATGCATCAATCAATGATATGCCGAAAATAAACCGATCTTTCTCCAATGTATGTACCAATGAATTCAGTTTACAAAGATTAAGTTGCATCAACCAAAAGGAAAAAAAGTAAGACAGATGTGTGTACTTTCTCAACTGTCATGTATAATGGTGCAGTGTAATGTAGTTCGTAGGATACAAAAGTAATAGTAATCTCACCTCTTTAAATATTTCACTGTGAGAAGCCTCTGAAAAACCCTGCAGCATCACCATAGACCTTAGTAGAGTTCAATAGATCTGAATTTACACAACAGAGGGGCAGAAAGTACCAGTTTCCGGAACAGAGTAAGAGACCCATTGTTGGAATCACCAATTTTTGCTGTGAATTTGTTGATCTTGAGGTTCTCAATGGCAAAATCCATCATCAACAAAATTGATTCCTTTCCAAGTCCTTTTCCACGACTACACTAGAAGCGAAAATGATAAGAAACGCAATCAAGAACCCATATAAGCGTGTGTCAAATGAAAGATGCATGTAAGTTACTGAGTAAAATACGGGGAATCAGTAGGTACATTTCCCATCTTTCATTTTACTTGTAATTGGATAAACTATGAACAAATACTTTATCCATCCAGTAGGAAATGGACATCGACATGTTCTGATGCATAACTCAGTTCTTCAGTTCAAGGTAAAATTCATTTCATTGGCTGCGTATACAGTAGCATGATATTCTTCTTTACTTTTTTTTTCCTTTACCAGCAGTAGTTTAAGATTATCTTATTGAAAAGCATCTATATCAGAAAGTTCCCATCCTACCAATATATGAGGATCACAACCAAGAGCAAGAGTTAATGCACATGGTGAGGAGGTTTTGCTGTTTGTGCTGCAAAATGAAGTGGAAAGAAGGTACAATACATACAGAGACCAGAAAAGGAAAGAATAATAAGCACACCTTCCATGTTCAGCAATCATTATCTCAATTTCTGCCATGTGAGGATCCTCGAGATCATTCATGTAAATGTTTATATCACCAACCATGGCTGCAACATCGAATTAGACAAATAAATTACCAGAGAGAGGAAAAAAATCAACAGATTGCAATAGACCAATAGTAAACTCTTAGAAAAAAAATACAATTTTGTAACTCTGCTGTAATTATTCACCAATTACCATATCTCCAGATCGACGATCAATGGTTTTGATCTCCAAGAATAAACAATCTATCGCTGGTTAGCACAAAGCAAAGCAACTCACCTTCCACATGAGGATTACCAAGCACGAATTCCCCCTCGACCATCTCCTTATCCAGTACGATGAACGTCTGCTCTGGAAAATCACATCAATTTTCACAATTAATTATAAACAGAACATGAACAGGTGTGATTATCAAGAAATCAGGCACCAAAGCTCCTATCAATCAAAGCATTCATCGATCCATCGGGATAAGAAGAGCTTACTTAGTGGATCGAGGGTCCACGATTTCTGCATTTGGTACTCTTCGTCCAGAGAGAGGGGCTCGGAGCCGGTGGCGTCGAGGAGAGCAGGGTCCTGCATCCATTGGTGGTACTTTGGGACATGAGCTGCGATGTACGGTACCAGTATCACCTTCTCGCCGACCACCGTCGCGTCAACTCCCATCTCCGCCTTCGACTCCTGATTCTTCGCCGACGCTCAGGGCGATCTTTTCCGGCTGCGCGGATTCCCAAATTCCCGGGGAAGGACAACGGTGTCGTATTGCCTTCCCTCTCAGTTTTAGAGATGAGGAAAACTGACACAATATTTACTTTTTTAATATAAATAATATTTAATCTTCAATAGTTTTGTTTAATTATATGTATTAAATATATTTTTATTAACTTTTCCAACGATCGCTAATAAGCTATTAATATTAATTATAAAATAATTTGTTTAGAATTAAAAAATTAGTTATAATGATGTTGCAACATAATGTATTCCTTAAATTTAAGGATTATATTATAAAAACATATGAGTCTTCCATTCTATGAATTTATATAGACCATTTTAACACACTTTTATGCACTATACATAAAAAAAAACTATGTTAAATTCATATTTATATAATACTATGTAATACCATTTTATATGCGTTCAAAGTAAATTCCGACACAGTTATAATGCAATTAATGATTTTAACTTCTAAGTTCGAATTATGTGCCAAAAACTTAAATGGTTCCAACTCCTAAAAAGTAACGAATTTTTCTCCTAAAAATAATATATCATTCTTATGAAAATCAAATATAGAAATAGGAATTTTTGAGTAGTTTCATTTCTATGGTTTGTTCCATCATACTATTCCTAATTCAACATATTTTTTTTTAATAAAATTACTTAAAACCTAAACAAAATACATGTTAAATAAACGATAACTACTCAAAAAATAGGGAAAACAAATGCAAATTTTACGAATGTGACAATGTTATTGTAAATTTTTACGTTTATAAATGGAGTTTGAAAAATAAAAGCGACCTTTTGTGTTTCATGTGGGTTTTAAGTCTTATCCTAGCCAGTAGCCACATTATTATTTATCATCGGTCAAGTTATTTTATGTAAGTAAATACCATACCAACTTAAAATTAATGTGTACCGTGGTAGGATTGTTGAATTGTCTATATAGCACTATTGATACTTAGCTTGAAATCAAAGCTTACAGTGCTATATTCCACTAAAAAAAGCTTCTTCCTTTGTAATAATTGGTAAATAAAGCATACAAGGGAAATGGTTAGTAAATAAGAGAGTACAAGATTGTTAGTCATTAGAATTGGCCTTAAAAAATAATTTAGTAGTGATCAGTGATCACTCTGTTTGAAATAATTATTAGATATTTGATAATTGTAAATAATAGACTGATTCTTTGGCAAACATAAAATATTAATAGACTGATTAATGTTTTTTACAAGTAATAAAATAGGGTTAAGAACCTATGAAAGGTCTGAACTATCACCCATGTTAACGGGAGAGGTCTGAAATTTAAAAAGTTAATAACAGAGGTCTGAAATTTCAATTTTGTTGATTTGAGGTTTTCCGTCCATTTTTAGGGTTAAATTTAACAGAATTGTGTGAAATGACATTTTTGCCCCTTTAATATTTTGTTTTATTTAATATCTTATTTAAGGAAATGTGAAATGACAATTTTACCCCTAAAGTCAAATTAAAACCACTCAACTCCGGCCGCCACCACCCGACTCCGGCCACCACCACCCGACTCCGGCGACCACCACCTCGACTCCGACGACCACCACCTCGGCTCCGGCGACCTGACTCCGGCCACCACATCGGCAAAAAAGCTCCGATCGGAGCCAAAAAGCTCCGATCGGGGCCAAAAAGCTCCGATCGGAGCCAAAAAAGCTCCGATCGGAGCTCAATCGGGGCCGGTGGCTCCGATCGGAGTCCAATCGGGGCCGGTGGCTCCGATTTTGGCCCAATCGGAGCCTTGGTGGTGGTCGTCGGAGTACGGTGGTGGTCGCCGGAGTACGGTGGTGGTCGCCGGAGTACGATTGGTGGTCGCCGGAGTACCGTGGTGGCTTCAAGGGCATTTTGGTCTTTTCACTCCATGCATGTGAGGGGCACACTTGATAGAAGGGCATTTTCGGAATTTTATTTAATTTCCGGTCACATGCCAAGCATGTGACCAACTTCCGTTAGTTTTAACGGAAAAAACTAACGGAGACCGCTGTTATCAACAAAACAGAAATTTCAGACCTCTGTTATTAACTTTTTAAATTTCAGACCTCTCCCGTTAACATGGGTGATAGTTCAGACCTTTCATAGGTTCTTAACCCAATAAAATAATTAATGAACTCCAATGATCTCATTTTAACCAATTCAAATAAATATATACTTAAAGATATTTTAATTTTCTGTTATTTCTCTATATATATATATGAAGAAAAAAATATCACCAACCAAACATTCACTTTGAGTTGAGTTCCACTCCACTGTCCAAATATATAGGTCTATTATGTAGGTACTCTTACCTTCAAAGCAAAGCATACTCCACTGTCCACTCCTTTGTCTTGCTCTCTACTCAAAGCCCTAATCAGAATGCCCTCCATTTCGCTCCTTAATATGATATCTCCAATACACCAACCCATAAGCTCCATCACTAGTATTGTCTCAAAGTTGCCATGTTTTTCCTAGATTACTTTAAAACCCAACATCATAGTTCTCCATTGTTCATGTCTCCAACCATGGCAATGGTTCCTCTGCTTGTGTTCCTCCTCTTATGTTCCTCCCCCATGCCCGCGCACTCGGCTCGCTGCACCACCACCACGACCACCAAAACGTTCCAAAAATGCAAATCACTTCCGACACAACAAGCCTCCATGGCGTGGACCTTCCACGCCCACAATGCCACGTTGGACATGGTCTTCTTTGGAACATTCATTTCCCCAACGGGTTGGGTCGGGGTGGGGATCAACCCGACCTCTCCCCAAATGACGGGCACCAGAGCCATGATTGCTTTATCCGACCCGAACTCAGGCAAGCTAGTACTCCTCCCCTTTGTGCTCGACTCGAATGTAAAGCTTCAGAAGGACCCTCTTCTGTCTAGTCCGCTCGATATCCATGTTATATCATCTTCTGCCGCCATGTATGGCGGGAAAATGGCCACGGTTCACAATGGGGCCACGATCCAGATTTACCTGACACTGAAGCTAAGCCCTAACAGAACCCGGGTCCACTTTGTTTGGAATCGGGGACTATACGTCCAAGGCTACTCCCCGACCATCCACCCGACAACATCAAATGATTTGTCATCTACCGCGACCATCAACATCCTCTCAGGAACCGCAGGCTCCCAACGGGGCAATGCGGGTGCCCTGAGAACGATCCACGGAGTGGTCAACGCTGCTTCCTGGGGCATACTGCTACCGGTTGGGGTGGTCGTCGCTCGATACCTCAGGCACATTCAGTCATTGAGCCCCACGTGGTTTTACGCCCACGCGGGGATCCAACTCACTGGGTTCTTCCTCGGGACAGTTGGGTTTGGGATTGGGATACGATTAGGGGACATGTCCCCAGGGGTGGTCTATTCCTTGCACCGCAAGCTAGGGTTTACTGCCTTCTGCCTTGGCGCCCTCCAGACATTGGCCTTGCTCTTCCGCCCTAAGACCACAAACAGGTTCCGAAAGTATTGGAAATCCTACCACCACTTTGTAGGGTACGCTTGTGTCGTCGTCGGGGTCGTGAATGTTTTTCAAGGGTTCGAGGCCATGGGGTATGGAAGGTCCTACACAAAGTTAGGGTACTGCCTCTTCCTCTCAACTTTGATAGGGATCTCCATTGCCATGGAGGTGAATAGTTGGGTCATCTTCTGCAGAAAATCTAAGGAGGAGAAGATGAGGAGGGAAGGGTTGATAGGAGGGTCTGAGAAAGACATCAGTGGAGTACACAGATAAGTAGCGACAGAGATATACACCGTCGCTAAAAGTTAGCAGAAGACTATCGCAAAAACATGTCACTTTACTATTTGCTGATGACATATTGATATCTAGCTTCAAAGAGTTTTGCGGATTCAAAATTCCCATTCCTTATGTATTCAAAATCCCCATTTCTTGTTGCATGATTTATACAACTTACCCAACACGATTATACAGGTAAGTTGGATACAATGGAGGGTAGAATAGTAATTTGACTATCTAAAATGATATGACATTGCATAATAATGTGTTAGATTATTGCCCCTCCAATGTTTGGTGCCATTATCACTTATAATTATCCATAATAATAGCAAGCAGGCCCCACTTTATATCCCTTTCACAAAAACTTTCCATTAACCTTCAATGACTTTGTATGCTAAGAAACAAAGCATCATCATCTAACACCACATGAAAGCCTTCAAAGGACCACAACAACCAAATTGCAACACCACTGGAGGAAGATAGATAGATTGCAATTAGTAACCAAGGGCAATATTGTCTTTTCACTTCACAAAAAAAAAAACATTTCAGGTGAATCACAAAAACACACATCTACTCCTGCACTTGCTGCTTTATATATAGCAATAACAAAGAACAGAGTCCAAATAGAAATCCATAGAGCTTATTCTTCAGAACCGGGACCCTATACCGGTAAATCCCTTGAATGTTTCACACTAGTAAAAATCAATAAACTCGATTACAATCTGCAGAGGATGAACGAACACAATCTGGCAAGAACTCGCCTGACAATCATCTAAAGTAGTAAAATGGTAAAACAACAAAAAAAGGAAGAATTATAACAGAGTCTATAAGCTTTTCTTCTTCGTACCTCCGCCTCTCACCAAAAGATGCATGATACATTTCTTACTATATATCCCGCAATCTAAACTTATATCACTCGAACTCGAACGACAGTAAATGAAGAAAACATAACAAACCCTAGAAGTTTTACCTCAAAAATTGAACCTGGCAACACAAGATTCTTTTATGTAACTTCTTCTTCTTCATCTATCTGTAAAATCTTGTCTTCAAAACAAGCACACTCAGTTAGCTCTCTAAGCAACTCATTGTTTCTGGACATCGAAAATGGAATTGGCAAAGCTGTCTTCACCGAAAACAATCTTCATATGAAGAAATACCTGGAGCAAAGCGAAAATTACAACCTTTTGTCATATCTACACAATGAGATGAGAAAAGTTTCATAGAGCTCAGATGCTTAATACAATCAAAATTGAATCTTTATCCATGAATAAGGGGAGAAAATGTCCATCTAGACCAAATATGCGCAACTATCAAGTGATGGTAACTTAAGAAACTAACCTTTGTGTAAAAAATAAATATAAAAATTCACTCCCCAATATAGAATATGTAAAGGCTATGGTTTTCATTTTTGTCAGTATCATCACTACCTATTCCCTATATTTTGTCAATTTCTAAAGATGATTGTGACGACCACATATAGTATAGTGCGTATTGTAGTAGTGTTCTACTTCTATAATATACATTCGTATAACAATGGAAATTTCATTTCAAGAAAAAGACTCGAGTTTGAGTAATTACCTCTACTTAACTCTCTTATTGACATTGTAATCACCAACATAGCCAGGAGAAGATTTAGCCGAAACATCAGAACCCGCAGCACCGAGCCCATAATTAAAAGAACCCGATCCTCCTCTCTCAAGATTCTGTGATCTCCAAGTCGGATCTCCGTAACCCGACCCACCTCCATAAAGATCGGCAAAAGCTCCATCAAAGGCCCCATTCGATGCACCATAGGAAGAAGCCAATGCTGCACCACTATTTCCAGAATTTCTAGTGAACCCGACATTTCCCATATTATATGTATTGTTCCCACCACCATACATGAAATTACCATTGTCATTCGAATTACCATTTCCACCACCTTGACCTATAATCTGAGATGAACCCCAATTTATTCCTCCACCACCACCATTAAAATTGCTTCCTCCACTGTTCATATTTCCAGCTCCATTATAGTTGGTGGAGCTGAGACCTCCATTTCCCAATAAATCCCGAGTCACAGAGCTGAAGAAAGATGAACTTCCTCCATTTCCACCTTCATAACCATTTGCATTATTGAACCTAGTAGGGTTATTGATATAGTACGGGCTCAAACCTCTAGCATAGCTCATACTACCATTGAAATTTGTGTTCCCTTCATAGTTCGGGCTGATGCCGTGCTCGAAACTCATACCAAATGGAGGAATTCGAGAACTTGTGATTGGACTGTACCTAGAATCTCTAACTGGATACCCTCCAATGGAACTTGGGCTCGAAAAGCCACTGAACAAGCTATTGATTTGACTCATACCATAGTTATTATAACCGGCAAGTGGGCTCCTACTAGGGCCCGGAGACAACTCCTTAGGGACCGCTCTCTTTACCTCGACCATCTTTCCATTGAGCTCGTGAAATGTGCTGAGCAAAACCTTATCCACAGATTCCTCCGAGTCGAAAGTGATGAATCCAAAGCCTCGTGGCCTCTGTGTGTTGTGATCGTACATCACAACAACATCATTGATTGTTCCAAATTGCTCAAAGTAGGTCTTGAAGTCGGTCTCGGTGACTGTAGATGCCAAACCTCCAACAAAGATCTTCTTTGTGCGGACGGGACCCGGAGAGCTATGGACACTCGGGCTTCTACTAACAGAGTTTGGGTCATCTCTTGGAACAGCTCTTTTTGCCTCAACCTGAGGAAAATGAATTCCATCATGGAAAACTTTATAATTGGCTCAATACTGAACAAAGAACCATAGTTTCCATAGTAATACAATGTCCGGAATTGAAATTTAAGCAAAAGTGTAAAGTTTCCTTATGCTTAAATCTAAAAATGGGAAATCAAGGCAGTTTTATAATTGGGTCAATGGCGAACTAAGCACCTTGAATTTGGAAATTACTGTAAAAACTTAAATTTTGCTCCTGTTAAAGACTAAGCGATGAAGATCCGAAGAAGCTGATCGGAGTTAGTAGCATTACCATTCTACCATCAATGTTATGTTTATCCTTGATGACTTGATCCGCAACCGCAGGATCAGCAAAAACAACAAAACCGAAACCACGAGCACGGCCCGTGGTTCGGTCTTTCATGATGATCGCCTCCACAACCTCGCCATAAGCACCAAAGTACTCCTTGAGTCTGTCTTCATCTGTATCCCACGATATTCCACCAATGAATAACTTTCCATTATCGGATTGCATTGCTCTGTAAAAAAAATAAAAAAATCAAAACTTTAGACTGTTTAGCAATAGAAATTACAAAATTTCAGCGTAAAATTGCAACCCATTTGATCAAAACTGAAATTAGCACAATACAAGCTGGATCCAATCTATAACCACTGCATAATAACCCAAAGAGGCATCAAAGTCAATCAAAGTAATGGAAGGTGAAGAATCATGCTGATGAACAATCGGAGTAATACCTTCAATCAAGGGATGCAGAACGAAGCCGCTTCACCGAATCAGCAAGCAAAATACAAAAGATCCTTCATGAACCAGACACAGAAATGGAGGAGCCTGAAAAGAGAAATAAAAAAAAATCACCATCAGGATCCGATGCGCGCAGCTACGCGAAGATCAAACACCGACCCATATCGAGATTCGAACCAAACCCACCGATTGGAGATAAACCCAGACCGCCGAATCTTGCAAGGAGAAGGATTCAAGATCTGGGTGTGGACGACGAAGGCAACACGAGAAGTGAGGGCATGGTCTTAGATATGCCCTCAAAGAAGCTTTATTTGTTATTCAATTCTTGTAAAAATCAAATGTGAATTCAAGTGCCAAGCTTGATGGCGAAAATGTATCCTCTCCGGAGAGACAAGGAGGAGAGATAAAAGGGAGGAGAGAAAAAAGCTTTGTAGAGTTTGTCATGAGGAGAATATATAGGCTCTGTGACTGATAATGAATATTTTTTTCATGCGTTATTATTACATTTTACATTTACCTGATTATTATTATTTGTTTCCCGAAATTCTTCCGCAAAATGAATGGACATCTGGATTTGGCTCCGAGATGTTTTTGCAATGTCTGAAAGAAAAAAAAAAGGACAAAGAAATGTTACGTTAAAATGCGGTCGACCACTATTGATGTCACAATTTTATTCGAGAATGAGAATTACTATAAATGATGATTATATTATACGAAAGAAAGTAAATGATAGAAAAGATGATCCGGTCTAGTTTTAATCAAACAAATAAATGAATGTGTGAATAGCTGTAAAGTTTTTACTTTTTTCTTTTGCAACAATAGTAAAATTGATAGTTACTATTTACTCTAAGATAATAAATAGAGTTGCCATAGAGTTCCGAATACAAGTTTCGAAATGTGAAATAATTGCATGAATTAATATCAACAATTTGTATGACCCCTCATATACACATTGTAAAAATGCTAAAATGTTGGAATGCATATCAATATATATATATATATATATATATATACCAATTACAAACATTTCCTAAATGCTCTAATTCATGGGTCTGCTATTCGAATACAGTTTCTATAATTTGTTTTTTTAAAATAGAAGAAGTGCTTTTTTTTTTGTGTTTTGAGCTGGCCAACAAAAATTCGACTAGTAAATGTACGTACTTGGAGTTCTACTATTTCCTAAGAAATCCATATCTTCTCAAGATTATGCAATTAAGTCCAAAAATACTAATATTGTCCATTAGTGATTCTCTAATGCTATAATAATAATAATAATAATAATAAGTCCAATCTATTTTTAAAAAATAATTAATAGTATGAGATCAATGCGGATTGCGGAAACTTTCATAATAATGTAGGAGAAATTTTTTATTTGCACCGAGTCAATGTGTGGCTCGAAGCCGGCACCTCTTTAGCCAACTATTATATAATTTGTGGTAGAAATTATAGCTACGTATTACATATTAGTTGGCTGAAGTGACACCAAGCGATGTTGGTTTCACTTCAGCCAACTAATAATATATAATTTGTGGTAGATCAAATTGATCATCATATAGCCACGTATCACATATTAGTTGGTTGAAGGTACACTAGCACCGAGCCACCGACTTTAGATAAACTATCAATTTCTCTATATTATTATTACTATATTCACTTAAGTCTTATTTAATATTGAATAGATATATTTATAGAGTTTGAACTTGTGTATAAGCTTTGTACTCGATTACTTAATTAGTAAGAAAGCAATAGTTCTCTCTTCTTCGAATATTTCTTATTCTTTTATATTCATATATACATCTAGTTTAGTTGTTCGCATCTACCTATAACATATCATGTAAATTATTTAAATTATACGCACGTTTTTCAGACAAATATTCTTAAAGGATATTAATATTTTTGGTGTTTTTCTACTCACCAAATTACAAACATGAACAAATGAATTGCTTATGAGATACAATCGCTGTTATTATAAGATGAATTTTCTTTTTCGTGCTACGTACGCAATGGAAAGGGTGACAAAATTCAAAACACTTAATACGGCTCAACACCACTTACTAACAAAACTATACTTGGTAGGAAAAATGAAATATAGAAAGATGTGTTAAGAATCTAAAAATAGTCACAAATATATGTTATATTACTAATTTATGTCCTAAATTTAAAAGTTTGATATTCAGTGTACGAATTATTAGATTAATTAATTTTCACATTTTTCATTTAAAATTGACGGAATAAAAATATATTTTTTAAGTATTAAATAATTCAGAAAAGTGTAAAACAACATACGTTATTTTTTAAAATGCCAATTTTTAACGCTAAAGTCAGAAAAAAATGGAAAATAACATATTTAATAGTTGATTTATTGAATATTGACATCTTAAACTTGAAATAACGATTAACAACATACCCTATAATTCTTTAACCCTTGATAGAAGATGCAGCTACAAATCGTGTAACCACAAGGACAGGTATAGTTTAAGTTTGGAAGTACAGTGAGAAAAGAAAACATTGGTACATGCACCACACAACACATAGTTCGTAGAATATATCTCCTATCCTATGTCGTTCTCTCTGCTCCATCGGTCGTGCAACCCTCAACATTAATTTATATATATATATATATATATATAAATTGATGATGTTTCCAAGAACAAGCTGTAGAAAGCTGGCCGGGTTATTTTCTTTCTGCCCTTAACAGTTAACTTCCATATATTTTCAAAAGGAAAATGATATAAATTCCGAAAACAAATTCCGAGAAGATCCGACATGTTTCACAGTGGCATGTCTTGTAAATTATTGCAACTTTTTGGGCAAAATAATCACAGACACAGTTCGGAACTTGTCATGACAAAATCTCGGATTGTGTATCAACTTCCTTTTCAAAACCCATACCATCTGTCGCGAACTCAGGATCTGAGGAAAACGTCCAAGAGTGGCGGATTCATCATAATTATTATGGGCGTAACCAGTCAAGCAATTCATAATAAGCTACTTGACATGAAACAAACTTCGAAAATGAGACCTCTAATAAGGGATGATCAAGCGCTAAATTGCTAGATCATAATACAGATATAGTTGACTACACCGTACATTTGAGGGGTAGATCTGAATCCATCGTAGATTTGAGACAACGTGTTTGTATTAACCAACTGTCTCATAAAACTCGAACTTATGGGTGAATTCATTCAGAATACTCTTATACTTTATATCGAACATGTGCACTCTATATCCAACGCTAAGTAATCTTATCTACTACTATATTAAGAATAAGACATGCATGCGACTTAAATAACTGTCTCGTAAAATTGTATGTGTGTTGGTGACTAGCCATGCGACACAGCATGGGAACCGAGTACGAAAAGCCGCATCCTTTGTGGGTTCCATGTGGCATCGCATAATCCATTATTGTTCATCCCTCACAACTGCTCTTTTTGCATGCATGCCTCCGACAGAGAACCAGACATCCTCTCTCGACCATGCAAGACAGACGATCGAATCTAATCAGTCCCTCCCATTTTATGCATTATCGGGGAAGAGACACACCAAGTGCATTATATATATAATCTGATTTCCACGCACTACCTGAAGTCTATATTTCGAAGTTTGTGTGTTATATATGCTTTAACATCAAGTGCCCTCTAAATATATACACATAACTGCACATCTCCAGTACCACTATATATATAGGAGATTTGAGTCTAGTATATAATCATCAAATTGTTAACTGATAGTTTCTTCGATCAAATAAACTTCTAACTGAAGTTTTTTTTTGTGTGAATATTTTGTTAGTTCAAAATTAACATATGTACAAATTATTAGTTTGCTTAAAATTTATGTCTAATTTGGATAGAACTATAGCACGTGATAAAGAAAAAATAAATAGCATTTTTTTTTAGTGTTTAGTCATCAGCTAGCAAATTGCCACATTTTTGTTCATCACGTGATGTGCAAATAACTTAATATATTCAAATTAGATGAAAATAGTAATGAAACTAGCAATTTATACGCATGTGAAACTTGAACTGACAAATTTTTTTTACTAATTTGTAATATATATAGAGATTCACATCAAACGATACTATAATAAACTAGAAGGAGGTATAAGATATATCAATTAAACTATATGTATAGGAACTAGAGTTTTAATTTGGTTATATCAAATGATTTTTTTTTACTCAATTAATTAAGTTAGTAACTCCCATTTGCTAATGTGACATCATATTTCTATAGATATTAATTATTGTAAAATGCCTCAATACTCCACATGCAGCGTATGATAGCCATCATACTAAATAAATTATTAATATCTAAATTAGTAATCACTAAAAAGCTTTAAAAAAATAATTATACTACCCTCCATATTTGAAGTACACTAAAATTATATATTTGATTTTGATTAAATGTAATTATATATGTGTATTAGAGACCTGGAGTGCTAGCTTGTGGGTGCATTAGAGAGTGTAATAACAGCGGCAGAAACCCTGATATTTAATGTAAAATGTGTGAACCATATAACAATGGTGGTGTGGTGGTTCAACGCCTCATCCCTTAACCAGAGATCGGGGGTTCAATCCCTCCTAGTGACCATAGGAATGGAAAATTGTTCATGGCACAGAGAGACAGAGAGCAGGAAGCGATCTGATTAATCTCGACTGAATTTTACAAAAGCAGAAATACTAACATAACAACCTAAGTTTGGAGATGGTGAACTTTAGTCCCTAAAGTTTTAGAACGAATAAACCAAAATAGGTCCTCCTACTTCTAAGACTGAACATAAGAGAACCATACTTCAACATTCATTGATGCTTCTTCCGCTTCTTCTCCCTTCTTTCATTCCTTTTCTTCTTCCCCCTCAAACAAATTATTGACACCATAGCCTTTTAAAAGCTCATAATGTAAAATGTGTGAGAAATGGATGGGCAAGAATCGGAAAACAGAGAGCAGGAAGGAAGGGATCTTCCTAACTCCCAATTCTGATTAATCTCGACTGAATTTTACAAAAGTAGAAATCGTTCTATATAAAGAAAGCTCCAACTAACATAACAACCTAAGTTTGGAGATGGTGAACTTTAATCCCTAAAGTTTTAGAACGAATAAACCAAAATAGGTCCTCCTACTTCTAAGACTGGACATTAGAGAACCATACTTAAACATTCATTAATGCTTCTTCTCCCTTCTTCTTCCTTCTTTCATTCCTTTTCTTCTTCCACCTCAAACAAATTCTTGACACCATAGCCTTTTAGAAGCTCAGACAGCTGATGTTTCCCAAGAGCTTTTGTAAGCAGATATGCAAGTTGTTTTCCAGAGGCAACATGACTAGTTTGAATGACCTTATCAAGCAACAAATTCATCACGAAATGACAATCAATTTCAATGTGTTTGGTGCGTGCATGAAACATTATGAAACATGGGATTTCCTGTTATTTTCATTGATGCCTCATTGTCGCAAAACAGCTCAGTAGGCACCTTCTGTTCAAACCCAAGCTCCTTCAAAATTCCTCGAAGCCAAATCACTTCATCTGCAACAACTCCCATACTTCTGTACTATGCCTCTGCACTTGAACGAGAGATAGTATCTTATTTCTTCGATTTCCAGGAAACCATTGCATCCCCTAGCTTTACACAAAACTCAGTCACTGATTTTCGACTCACTAAACAAGAGCCCCAATCACTATCAGAGTATGCAACCAGTTTCTCAAGAGAATTAGTTGAGGGAAAAAATAGTCATTGATCAGGATTTGCTTTTAAATATCTGATAATTCTTATTGCAACTGTCATGTGTAAGGTTTTAGGAGCATGAATGAATTGGCTTAAATGCTGAACTGGGTAAGCAATGTCAGGTCGAGTCATGGTCAAGTACAAAAGTCTTCTGATCACCCTTCTATACTGCTTTTCATCCTCCAGTCTTGTGTCATCTTCATTCAAAGCAAAGAGCTTGTCATACTCTATGCTTGTTAGCTTTAGGTTTTGTTTCATGGGAACTGAAATAGGTCTTCCTTCTAGCAAAGCAGCATCCGCAATTAACTTCAAGCAATACTTCCTTTGATTAAGCATAATTAGGCTTGGGCATAAAAACCGGTCCGGCCGGACTGGTTCGGAACTGGTCTGGAACCGGACCGTTTGGAACCGGTTCGGAGTGGACCGGTCCAAATTGGACTGGTTTGTAACCCCTAAATTGGAACCAGTCCAAGGGGTATACCAAACCAGTCCAATTAACCAGTCCGGACCGGACCGGTTTTGAACCGCTTTTAAGTAAAACAAAAAAAAAAAAAACGTTTTGACTGAGACTAGTTTTTTTTTTTAAAAAAAAAACCGGTTTTTGACCGGTTTTGACCGGTTTTTTAATGATAAAACCGGTCCGACATATAAAACCGGTCCGACATATAAAACCGGTCCAGGACTTGTTTTTTTAAAAAATAGGCCAAAACCGGTTCTGGACCGGTTCTGGACCGGTTCTAACCAGTCCAGTTTTTTTAGACCAACCTAAGCCAATATAAAACCCTAGTCATTACTGGACCTGACCGTTTAAAACAGTTCCGGTCCGGTTCGGAACCGGTTCGGGCTGAACCGGTTCAGTGCCCACCCCTAAGCACAATACATTCCCTTGACCGTGCTATGCCTAGAAAATATCTCAAAACTCCCAAATCTTTCAACTTGAAGTGCTGTTTCAAAATGCTTTTCAGTTCTTCTATCATTGCCATACTAGAACCAGTGATCATCAAATCGTCAACATAGACCAACATATGAACATGTGCTGATTCTTTCCTTTTAGAAAACAAGGAATAGTCAAACAAGCTCTGAGTGTATCCATTCTGAATCAAACACTCAGTTAGTTTTATATTCCATTGTCTGGAGGCTTGTTCAAGCCCATATAATGACTTGAGAAGTCTGCAAACTGTTTTCTCTGGAGTAATTCCTTTGTTGAAACCCTGAGGAACATCCATATACACTTCTTCATTCAAATCTCCTTGAAGAAATGCATTATTGACGTCTATTTGGTATAAGGGCCACCCTTGTGCAGCTGCAATGCTAAGGATCATTCTCACTGTCACCATCTTGACAACATGTGAGAAGGTTTCCTTGTAATCGATGCCCTATTTCTGAGTATACCATTTGGCCACAAGATGTGCCTTATACCTTTCTATGATACCATCTGACTGATACTTCACATTGTAGACCCATTTGCATCCTATAGGTCTTTTATCTTTTGGCAAATCAACCAATTCCCAAGTTTCATTGTCTTCTAGAGCTTGAATCTCTTCTTGCATAACCCTTATCCACTTCTCATTCTTTGCTGCTTCACTGAAAGTAGCAGGTTCCCAAATCTTCTCAAGGGAACTAAATTTTTTTTTGTATTCTGATGAGACACCTGAGTAGCTTACTGCTTTACAAGTTATTATATAATATCGTTACCACTTTGATTTAATAGTAGCACGAGATGATCTTCGTGGAATAACTTGCTCTTCATCTTACTCTTTAACTTCCTGAGCTTCAGTGACATTTGAAAGCTCAAGCTCAGGCTCAGTAAGGATTTGAGGTAAGTTAGGTGAACCATTTACTGATTGAACCTGATCAGTTTGAACCCCTTCATCATATTGAAATTCCTCCAAATTGTACCCCTCTGTTATTGTATATCCCAAATCTAATTCTTCTGAGAAATTTGGTTTATAGATAGGCATAATCTGCAACTTCTTCTCTTGTGCTTTGTTGAAAGGGAAAATCTCATCTCGAAAAATAACATCCATGCTCATAAAAACGACTATTGTTTGAAAATTAAGAAGGACGTACCCCTTTTGAGTAGAGGAGCATCCCATCATGACAGAGGGAATAACTCTAGGTTTCAATTTGTCTGAGTTGTAAACCTCATTTGCAAAAGCAAGACAACCAAAGACCTTCAGATGCTTATGATCCACTTCCTTTCCATAAAGCACTTCATAGGGAATTCTTCCTTCTAAAACTGCAGATGGCATCACATTAATCAAGTAACATGCTGTCAACACACAAAGTCCTTAATAAAAATCTGGAACATATCCTTGAAACTTCAATCCTCGAGCAACTTCTAACAGACGGCGATGTTTTCTTTCAACCACACCGTTTGCTGGGATGTGTACACACAACTGGTCTGATGACTAATACCTATTGATGAGAACAAGTATTTTGTCATGGAATTGCAAAACTCCAATCCATTATCACTTCTGAAGCATTGTACTACATCACCAAATTGTGTTTTCACCATTGAAATGAAACTCTTGATATGAAGAATCACCTAATCTTTGTATCTAAGCAGGCAAACCCAAGTTGCCCTGCTAAAGTCATTGACAATGGCAAGGAAAAAACGATATCCATCATGAGTCTTAACCTTGTATGCCCCCAAATATCCAAGTGAACAATAGCAAAGAGTCTATCGGATTTAGAATTACTCTTAGGAAAAGGCAACCTTGTCTGTTTGGCAAGAGGACAAACATTACATTCCTTAATCATTTTCTCAGTATCAGAACAAATCTTCAATTGTTGAGAAGGTGTGTGCCCCATTCTTTGATGCCAAAGCAACATTTCATCTGAATGAACTTCCATTTTGCTTGTCTCACAGCTAAACACTTCAACTTTATTCACCTCAGTCCTGCTACTCCTTTCACTTGAGGGAATCCTCAAAGTATACAAACCATTATGGAGAGAACCAGTCCCCACCATCTTCCCATTGGAGAGGGCTTGGAATATCACACGATTAGGTTGAAAACACACAGATAAATCTAATTCTTTGGTCAGCTGAGGAATAGAGATCATATTAAATCTGAAATGAGGAGCATATGAGACCCTTTTAAGAACAAAAGAGAACTAATGTGTGTTATAGGAGATAAATAGCCATTAGGTAAACAAACTAATATGTGATGTGATGAATTCTCTTGAATGTTGAATAACCAATCCTTTTTACTGGTCATGTGATGCGATGCCCCGCTATCAATAATCCAATGTTCATTAGAGGCACCTGAATTGTGGCCCCAGAACACTATACATGACATATTGACTTTGTAATCAGGTGCTGGTTGTTGATGCTCAGTGTTGATCACTGAATGTTGAGTAAAAAACTTCATCATTTGTTGAAACTGGTTGATTTGCTCAGTTGAAAAGGATTGACTGGAGAACTGGCACTGTATTGACTTTTGAAGCATTAGAGGAACCAATAGAAGGGCCACTAGTATTATCATTAAAACTGACACTATTTGCAGTTGGTGACTTTTCTTCCCATCTCTTCTTCACATGATCAGGAATACCATGCTTCTTCCAACATGTATCCTCTGTGTGTCCTACCTCCTATAAAAGTTGCATAATAGGTCCCTCTTGTTCATATTCCCTCTTAATGATGCTCCTCCATTATTCTGAGCATTGTTAGCAAACATAACCATAGCAGTATCTGAAACAGCACATTTTCCTCCAACAACCAGTCTTTGATTTTCTTCTTGAATCAAAACTGAATAGATAAAATTCACAGTGGGAAGAGGATGCATCATCAAAAGATTGGTTCTGATATTATTGAACGTCTCATTGAGTCCATTAAGGAACTGCATTAACTTATGTTTATCACGGTTTGCAACCACCCTAGGTGTCATCAAGCAATTATCACAGAGACATTCATCCTCAACTGCTTCAAGTTCATCCCATATCATCTTCAAATTCTCAAAATAATCAGCAACAGTTTGAGAACCTTGCTTAGCATAATAAAACTCCTTAGTCAATTGAAAAATCCTAGTTCCATCTATCTTATTGAACATCTCCTTCAAATCAGTTCAAATAGCCAAAGCTGTGGAACTATATATCAATCCATGTGTGAGATTCTTGGCTACAGCTCATCCATTCACCATAACATTGAATCTATCCCACTTAAAACGCATATTCCCAGGTACAGTTTCTCGCCTACATGTTCCATCAACAAAGCATAGTTTATTCTTCGCGAGCAAGGCATCATGCATAGATCTTACCCATACCTGATAGTTGTTGCAACCTGTGAGTTGATAACCTATCATTGGCATCGAAGGAGGATCTGAAGAATGCAGGTAAAGACGATGGATTATCATCCAAAGTCTGTCGAACACCTACATTTCCACGCTCCTGATTTTGACCTCAATTATCTTCTGGAGTTGTTTGATTCGCCGCCAAATTGATAGTCGAATTCGCTCCATTTCCATTGAGTCTTGGCCAAACATTATCGTTGAGTGGAGTTCCCGACATCTTCAATCAAAACGAGCGATAAAACCGAGATCTTCGAGCTCTGATACCATGTAAAATGTGTGAGAAATGAATGGGCAATGATCGAAAAACAGAGAGCAGGAAGCGGGGGATCTTCCTAACTCCCAATTCTGATTAATCTCGACTGAATTTTACAAAAGCAGAAATCGTTCTATATAAAAGAAGCTCCAACTAATATAACAACCTAAGTTTGGAGATGGTGAACTTTAGTCCCTAAAGTTTTAGAACGAATAAACTAAAATAGGTACTCCTACTTCTAAGACTAAACATAAGAGAACCATACTTCAACATTTAAGTACTTCAACTGCTGCTGTGCTCACGATCCACCATCTTGCCGCATTGAACAACTCATATAGCTGAAGGTAGGTTTCTGTACCACATGTTTAATAATTTTTTACTTCTGATCTAATATGTTTTTTTTTGTACTATATGTTTGTAAATTTTATACTTTTGCTCCGACCGTTAATATTCCGTCCGTTTTTTCGTTAATTGATACATGTGCAAGTTACATGACTTACTCAAAACTTTGATTTTGTTCATTTAGTCTATATAATAACATCCCTAACTTTTTTTTTTGGTTCAATTTAGTCATGGACTATTAGTGTCAAAGTACCTCATATTTGACGACTAGATTCACAGAATCTACCTAATTCAGTGAATATTTATATTCGTCTTTTGTTTCAAGTCCATACATACATACGGCTGCTAATTAAACTGAACATACAATCCAACAAGAAAAACCAAACAGCAGGATATATGTAAGTACGTACGTTAGATTTGGTTACACAATTCGACAAGATAATCCTGCCACGTATCTTGATCTATCTAGTCTTGGTTCAAACAATTAAACGGGACGGAATTCCTTCTCTTTATGGTCTTTGTTCCAAATACTCCACTCCAACCAACTCCAAACCCTAGTTTTTGGACACTCTCTCTCACACTCTTCTCCTCCATCAATGTCCATTCAACTAGCATTGGCACTTACCCTCTTGTAACTTTCTTCGGCAGCAGCCCATTCCGATCTATAAATGCGACCGTTGCGCATCGAAAACCCAAGAACACGGTTCGGTCCGACTATAATGGCAGGGCCTTCGATTATGCTGTTACAAGAGAGGTTTAGAGAGCTGGAGAAAGCGAAGCAGAAGAGAGCTGAGAGCTTCATGAAGCGTAACCAAGTTGCGGCCAACACCGACCGCCCGATTTTACCGTCAAAATCTATTGCGGATAATCCACCGAGGTCGGCCGCTCAAGACCGTTGTCGCCTCTCGCTCGGGACCAACCCTAACCATACGAAAGACCTGCCGCCTCGTAGGTTTCCGGAGGATGTTAGGAGAGATAATGATCATGTTGATACTTCTCTTCACTTGTAGGAACGGTTCGTTACAGTCTCGATTTCGTTCGGTTCTGAGAGAATAATGTAGCTCGATATGATCCCGGAATGAATCGACGATGTGATGAACTCATAAATAACATCATATATCATGTATTTGAAGTACTTACGTAATCTCTCGGTCGATTATGTATCGATATATATATATTAACTCGATATTTAGTTTAATATAAGCTTTGTTAACATGTATCGACAATTCGACATAGCAATTAGTAACGTGAAATTAGATATTCTAATTAAACCCTAAGATGTTATGCGAAGGTCCAGTTAACTGGTTTTATTATCTGAGCGCACAAACGAAATGCAGGATAATAAACCGTCTAGTGCACAAACGAACTACAATTATTAGACACGAACACCCGTGTAAAAAAAATTAGTCACACAATTTCATGGCTAGTTCGTGACAAATACCAATTGACCCATTTTCTTGTTGTATATTTTTGCAGGTGACGCGGCGTTTCGAACCTGGGACCTCGAAATCATGAGTAAGCGCACTAGACCACCACAAAAACTTAAATTTCTTCGAAATGCGAATTAAACACCCTTAATTTTCGCTTTCTTTACCATGGCTTGTGATCATCGTACTGGCGCAAATGTTCGGAGCAACGATCCTCGCATTGTTTACTATCAAAGTCGATTATGCATCATTTGTAATAGGACTTGCCCTGCACTGCATATCAGACATTGTCTGTGCAGTTCGGCTCGACTCGACTCAAAATTTGATTACACCCCTAGGTAGAAAATTGGAACAGTCATTCAAAGATTCAACATGTGGTAGCCTTTTGCTGCAGATTCATCAAAGTTCATATTTTTTTCTGCAGAATTTCTTACAACGTCAAAACTAGTGAACACAGAAAACAGTAGACAGATTCATAAGCCAACAGACAAACATTACAGTAGCTCCCTCTTCCGTTGGATATTTGTACAGTTAGACCTAAAATGTGTCTAATCAATCGCAACACACTTCACAATCTTCAAGCCTCCATCTCCGCACCTTCGTGAAGCAACTCGTCGGGTATTGCAGCGGGGTCCAGGTCCCAACATCCATCCGGCAAGTTACAAACGTTGTCCAGTTTCAGAGACCAAGAAGGAACCTGGTGTGAGAATCTCAACATCTCTCTCCTCGGAATACACCGTACCGAGTCTTTATGCCTCCGATACACCGTTTTGTAGCCGGACAATTTCACAAGCGGCGTAACGCAAATACCGAGCTCTTCTGAATAATCATCCATAACTTCCACCATTTCATACTGATGTCTCACCTCGGGTGGAGTCGATCGGTTCCAATTCGTAGACCAGTTCCGATAAATCGCCCAGATTTCGCCGCTTCTTGGGTATAATTTTACACAACCACCCCTACCCGCCTTTTCCTTACTCAAAATATGGGAAAAGATGTTGACTTGGTCAATGATCTCGGAATTGACAGCTCGGAAATGTCCGCAAGACTTGGTGAACCCGGAAATGATCCAGTTTACAACTCCGAATTCAGTATCTGACTTGGAGCTCAAGTAAGTGATGTGGATCTTGAATGGGTTCGTGGAGATAATGTCACGGATCAAGCAGTAGAGCCGTGGCATCCCGTCTTCTTCATCGTACAGTGCCCATATTTGCTTGGGTTTGAAGCATTCCTCGGATCGGTCTTTGTCGAAATCGTGGAAGTCCGGGTCAGGGACAGTTATTGAAACCGGTCCGTTGTTTAGCCTGGGCATCATTACTTTCTGGGTCGCTGTCTCCATTTTGAATTGGACAGCCTTTTCTTGTTCTTGTTTTTGTTTTTGTATTCGGTCTAGTTCTTGCTTTGCCTTCTTCAGATGTTCCACATTTTCACGGATCTCTGATCTTGCCTTATTGATCATCAGTTTCCGAGCATCGAATGCAGGCACTGCTGAGCAACGGCGAGTTGGGAGCTCGATCGGTGCAGAAAAAACGATCGTGTTTGAATTTCCATTAGTGAGTACCGCTTCAGGAGAAGACCTCGGTCCCACCACCTCCGAACCTTTACCAAAGTCGGCCCCAACCACCACCACCTTCCTTCTCTTATCAGGTCTACCACTCTTAGTCAAATAGCATCCATTAAAATCAATAGACAATGCAGCCCTAGTTCCATTTGTACCTGATCTATCTTTATTACCTCTTCGAGATCGAAAATAGCTTTTATCAGTAGTAGCAGCAGAAGACATGGAAGAGGACCCAGAGCCCCATTGAAATGACATCTCATACCCTTGTCCCGAAACTCCATTTCTCGGAATACTTGTGCCATAAGGTACCCCGGCAGATCCATGGTTTCCATTACTTGGCGAGTAAGTAAAAGGGCTGTAAGGGTAAGCACCACTGACGGGACCCATCCCCGTCTCTACCGCGATAAAAATTCCTCGGCAGTTCTTGCATGAAAGCCTCTTGTTCACATATTTCCTCAGATACTCATACTGAACTTTACACGAAGAACAAACCGTCCAGAATGTATCAACTCTAGAAGCAGAAACATGAACAGCTTTCTGAGAAACAATAGACGATGATTGTGGGGTTCTTTTAAGATCGTATGAGCTTTTCCTCGTACTATCCGACAACAGAGTCCATGCCTCAGAGACAAGTTTAAATGCGCCATCAGCCCCAACACACTTGTTTTTGTCAGGATGGAGCAAAACAGCCAACTTCCGGTACTGTCTTTTTACTGCGTGTTTATCTGCAGAAGGCTTGAGACCAAGAACAGAGTAGTAATCTACCTCATTGTTGACTCTTATAGCAGAAGCTACATAGACTTCGAATGTGGCCACCATTTGAGATATTCCATCAAGTCCAGGCCACAGCGTTTTGGCCTCCACTGCGTAGTTTTTGGCACCCAGAAAGTCTTTCTCTGCAAATCGCTTCTCTGCAGTCTCTTTCGCTCTAAGAGCTTCTTCTTTACTAGTTTCCATGTGATGTACTGTAGAATACCTCAAATAATGGAAGAACGAGTGTTGCCTAATGAAAAGCTAATAGTGGAAGAAGCTGAATTCCAGTACAGAGCCACATCTGCAAATGATTTACATGAAGTTTAGAACGCACATCTCAATTTTCAATTAATTCAAGTAATGATAAGAATTAATAGTGCATAAAAACATCTCGATTTACAAATAATTTTGTTCTCGACACAATATTAAATTTCAGATTCCAGTGTAGACCAGAAAACCAGTCAACATATCCACCAAAAATCAGCAAAACCATGAAATCTAATTCTCTTACAATTAGTTCTTTTGTCAAATATCACGGCAAATCTAACATTTTCAGCTGAGCAATTTCCTCACACATTGACCCCACAGAGAAACGCCAAACAGCAAAGCTGTTTCCCAGGTCAAGTCAAACGCTCAACAGAAAAGTACTATCCACATCGAAGTTAGGGCTAAGTTATCTCAGATTCCCAATCCCATCAAAAGTCACAGAGCTCAGAAGTTTCGCACCCAATCCTGTCTACGGCGTCAAAAACGAAGAATTTCTAGGCAAAAGCAATAAATTGATATAAACCCTAGAAACTTATGCTTCAGAACAGAAATTAAACTCAGAGGATCCAAATTAAAAGAATTCATGAACAGATGAACACTTTATAAATTAAGACGCAAATTGCATAAAATTAAGCAGAAGTTCAGCTCCAGAACACAGATTGAACTAATTAAACACTAATTTAGCTTGAAAGTAAGCTCCAGATTAAAATCAAGGTGAATGATGAAAACTATAAAGAGGAAAACTCATACTAACAGAAATTTGAGCTGCAATGGGAGCTACAGCGGCCGAGACCGCGACGCGTACTTTGGCTGGAGCAATTCCCGACGAAATAGACTTCTGTAATCAGCTCACTGTACCGTGAACACACACTCCAACACTGCCAACCACTGAATAGCCCAGAAGGAGAGCTAGGGAGGAGCTCGGCGGCGGTTCACTGACGACGAGGAGTAGCGAGATTCCGGCCGATCGCCGACGAGAAATTGAGGGGATAAAGGACTGCGGGAATTTTTAATAAAAATTGAAAATATATTTGTGTGATTCATGAAAATAAATGGGGGTGCTTAACTTAACAGTATTTAATCAGGAAAATAAAAAAAATAATTGTAAACAAAAAAGAATAAAAGTTTATTTCCCCCAGTTTCACTTTCACAATTAGATTATTATTATTATTATTATTTTAAAAATACTATAAAAAATAACGGTCTATTACATTCATAATTCATGTCATAGTCTTCATTCTTGGCATCGCAATAGCACTAAAGTTTCTAAAACAACATCTCTAATATTGTTGGGAGAAACATCAAAATAGCACAAGATAGTCTCCTGGTAAATAGTGTGTTGTGCAAGAGCATAATAACAAAATTCCCTTCTTTGTAAACTTCCTTCAATCAGTTATAATCGGTTTAAGAGCAACATAATCATGTTGAACACCAGTTATCATATCACGGATACTAAAAAAGCATCAATTTTAATATGTAAATTATATATACTATGGGTTTAGCCATAACATCATTACGAAGACCCTAGAATTCTGCAGAGATACTAGTCGTCCATCCAAACCCAAAATCATTGTGGTCTCTAAGGACTCCCACTGCATCAGCTCTGCCCGGATTTCCTTTTGAAGAACCATGTATTTAACTTAGGCCACCCCTTATCAGAAGTTTTCCATTTAAAAAATGTAATTTATGTTTCACACTCTGGTTTTTGTTTATCTATTATTTCTTCAAAGTGCTTCGCCTGCAATAGAATAAATGCAAATAAATTATCAGTTAGAGGGATCTGTAAGAAAACCTAGCAATTCATATTTCTCCAAATATAGTCCATATGGCTTAAGAAAATATGGTCAACCATAAAGCACCATTAACACGTATAGTAGTGTTTATTCCATTTATATGGAGTCAATAATTCAACTGGGACGAGAAGAAACAGCTAAAATCTGTGTGAATATCAGGTGAATCCCAAATAGAAGCGGTTATTAGACAATATCTCAACACTTGGAAAGTATCTTCGATGGTATCCTGGTATAAATCACAATAAAGATCAATTATGTTTCCTCGTTTGCTAAGCAGCTTGGTAGCGATACCCCCAAAGATTTTTATTTTTTTTTGGAATGGTTCTAGGTTACTTTGCACCATTGAGTCTGTTATAAATAATTTGACGCCTGTTAAGCCACATCAACATTAAGAGAAGTTATTGATATTCGAATTATGTATGATGGCTTCAGAACCATAATTATGTATGAATTGCCCAATTAGTTATTCGAAAATGAAATATTCATCAACTAAATTTTGACATGCACCCCTACCGGGTTCATTTGGTTTCCATCGTATTCAACTCAATATGGAACCCTGCATTTGAATCTATGTATAAACTTTTTTGATTCCTTATCTATTTTCTGATTCCTTAACTGTCAGGTTTTACATGACTGCTGTGTACACTTGAGGTTTCTCAAAGATTAGTTTTTTAATTGCTAAAATGTTATTGCATCTTCGATTTATATACATCAATTTTTTTTAAAAAAAAAACAATATATTAAACCACTCTTAAACCCCTAATTTCTGTTTTACTAATGGCTCACTAATATTCTCCTATCGCATATCATATCGTCTCCTTGATCTTTTAAGAAAGTTTTGTTCTGGTGCTTGAACGGTTTTCATTCATTAGGCTGGTTTGGCTAGGATCGATCGAATATCCGAAGCTGAGGGTGTTTGTTTGTTGATTATTCTACTGTATAAGCAGCCTGATCATGCATTTGCATGTAAAATTGAATGCAGTTGGCAGGTAACAAAAATAACATTATATTGGATGGTCAATAGAAAGTTGAAATGGTGTTTGTCAAGTCAATATGGTTTTTGCTGATCAGAAGAGTTGGGATAGAGTTTTGAGATTATGGGGTTCTCCTGTAATCTTTAGCACTTTGAAATTGGGATTGCTGCTAATTTGGATTTTCATATAGAAAAGACTTTGATACTGAGAGAATGGATCGAGTGAAAGGGACTGATAATAGGACATTAATGCAGGATTCTGGTTAAGATTTAGGAGGATTTTGAAGGAGAGATTTTCTGATCTACCAAAAGATAATTAGTCCTTCTACCTTACTTTATGTAATGCTATTTTGATGGACGAAGAATTGAAGGCTATGATGAATGTTTCTGACTTTAGGAGAAATTTGGAAAAATGTAAACTTTTGGATTTGTCTTTCAATACTTTCTTAGTTTCTTTGTCAATTTGGTACTTTTGTATCTTGTTCCTAGTTTTGGACCATGATATACGGTAGAAAGCAGAAAATTTGGATCAGCCATGAATCCAACCTTAACCTTGCGATTAACTTGGTAATGGATCTCTGCATTACCACAATGCCCCTACAAACGCTCCTCCGTGTTTTAAGTTAGAGACGTATTAAAAGAAACAACAAACTCAGTCACTGCAGCAGAAGGGAACCCGAAATGGACATCAAGGTGGGTATTTCCGTCATTTTTGTTGTGGTTACAGCGGTGGTCGCCCAAAACGACCCCATTGGCACCGTGTGTGCACCAACACAGTACAAGGAGGTCTGCAAACAGAGCCTCAATGAGGTTGCACCGAAGGGCACAACGGACCCCAAGGAGTTGCTCAAGGCTTCGGTCCAAGCCATTATCAACGAGGTTCAGGCCGCCTCAAACTTCTCTGCATCGTTGATTCCCAATGCCACTGATCCCACGGTAATCAACCCCTCATCGATCTAACTCTAAGAATCAAATTTTTAAAGCGAGTCGATTTTTCTAACTCGCCTATGATCTCTCCAGCTGAAGAAGTCACTTGAGAGTTGTAACCGTTTGTACCAGAGCGCAGTCGGAGAGCTCCAGTCTGCATTATCATTCTTGGGCACCAATGAACTCCAAAACCTGAACAATCGAGTCATAGAGCTCCAGAATTGGCTGAGCGCTTCTTTGTCATTCCAATCGACGTGTTTGGATGGTGTCGATGACCCCAAATTCAAGGACATGCTGGCCGGTAAGGCCTCTAAGGCTAGAGAGCTCAACAGCAATGCTCTCGCTATTATTGCTAGCCTCCCTCAGGTCTTAAAAATAGACAAGAAGGCCTAACTTAATTGGAAACAATTGTACCATGCTGTAATTTATTCTGCAATCAACACCATCTTTCACAATAAACAATGTCATTTTTGAATTAAATTAAATGATAGTTACTACCATACAACATTTTCCTTCTCCGCATACTACTGGTGCTGACCCCCCCCCCCCCCCCCCCGAGAAAAACAAAAGGACATTTTGCTTCTCCAACTCCACAGTTGGCACTAAGCAACAAGTGTTCACAAGCAACCAAAATGAGTGGAATACCTTATTGAAATTTGGTGGTTTAGTTCATGGTAGAAATGGATTTTGAGAAGGATAATCTGCTCTTTGCCTTTTGTATGCTCTGTTATAAAGGAGGAAACACAATTTACCAACAATAACTTCTTAACCATTTTGGAAGTTGTTGTAAATAGGATTTACAGTTGAGTAGAGGCTCACCTGGAAGCGATGAATCCTCCGAGTCCAACTGTCCCGAACATAATAAACAAAAACGGGATCCCGACAAGAGCGCGGTTTCCTCTTGATCCTCGTGCCCTCGGTACTCCACTTCTCACAACTCGTGAGTATGGACCTAAACAAAAGGTTACAATCACCTCCAATAAGGGAAATGATATCGAAATTTGGTAACGAATAAATTGATAAGCACAAAGTAGGTTAAATTAGACCAATCCGTGTAGAGAGGTGTTGAAAATGAACCCCAAAATCATGGCTTTATTCACTGCTGATGAACAGTTTCTTCACTGGATCCCCAAAGTAGGTACCTTAAAATACTTTAATTTGGATACAGCAAAAGCAACTTAAAGAAAGCTCTGGGAATTTCAAATGCAGTTAGATAGCGTGAAAATGCACAAACAAAGCAACTACCAAGCACGGAATTACTGAGTTCATCATAGCAAGTTTCGATTTCAAATCATTTCAATCAAAGGACATCGTAAAACAGTAAATTTGGTTTACGTGTTCTAGTCACTATTGCAAAAAAAATTGGTTGACATTTTTTAATACACTGTGGTTATAGTAAAAACAAGTGGCTTACAAAAGAAAAGTAAAAACAAGAGAATTACCAGATTCTCCAGATTGCAGGCAGCTGTAAGCTTCTGATACCTGCAAATCAAGAATTCTTCAAATCGAATTCAGGATCAATTTGTTGAATCGAACTCAATATTAATAGCAGAAAGGCTTCACTCAGAACTTACCTGTTTAAATTTAGACTCTGCTTTTGACTTCTCATTGATCGGGAACAGATCGGGGTGTGATTCCCAGACTTTGTTCTTATAAGCCGCCTTAATCTACAATAAAGTGCAGTATCTGTAACAAACAGGTATTTTCTATTCAAACCCGAACGAACTATAACTCTAAGCAAATGGCAGTTTAAATCATTGATGATCATGAGCAGCAGAAATTATGATCAATCGTGTTTCCGGACAGCTGGAAATAATGAAATGAACGGAAATTCGATCAAATCGGTGAAATTCAAGATGAATTCAATAGGTAGGCAGGGAGCTCAAAATTCGGGAAAAGCGGAAAGCCGCCATGGAATCAAACGCTTGGAGCTACCTAAACTCGTGATTGAAGCTTAAGAACTGCATCGTCAACATTGAAGCAGTAATTGGATCATTCGATGGAGAAGATGTAGCACCTGAGCAGGAGTTGGGCGGGAATTCGGATGGAAGCCGAGAAGGAGTCGCGCTTCATCGCTCCGCATTGCTCCCTGTTATTATATTCGTTTGTATCTATGCCTGTATATTTTAATTTAAAATAAATTTAAAATTTTACTTGTAGTTTTTCGGTGTAGCAAATTATTATTATTTCTTGGTGGAAAATTGAACACGTTTTCTAAACAGCATGAAAATTAATATCAAGAAATCATTATCAACACCCTAATGTCAGTTTCTTCTCCATTATCAATTCAAACTTCAAAGGAATTCGTAAAGCACCACTCCACTCCACTCCACTCCGTAAGATTCTAAGTTAAGATTGGCAAAGGCTGTAGTGAATTTATTGTGAATTCATGGCATAAAACCACTTTAATCCCTACCTGAACTTTTACATGAATTTTAATTTTTAAACATTTGCTATCTAAATTTCAAATTTCCAAACAAATTGCTACCCCTATTGCAATTTTTATCAAATTGACAAAAAATAAGCATGTTTCCGTCACGTGGGGTCTTAGTGTACCAAATATGAATTCAAACATAAATTGAGTGTATTGCAATGAAATACATTCAATTGGATGCTTAATTGGACATTCTTTTAATTCTAACGGTACATTTCAACTGAGCATCCAATTGCAGATTTTTGTTGAAATACTTCCAATTTATGTTTGAATCCATCTTTGATACACATAGAAAGATCTCATGTGGTAGAAACATACTTATTTTCTGTCCATTTTAACGAAAATTGAAACAAAAGTAACAAATTGCTCGGAAATTGAAAAATCTGGTAGCTAATTAAAAAAATAATGTTCATATAGCAATTTGTAAAGTAGTCAAAATTTAAGTAGCAATTTGGTTATTAACCCTAAATATTAAGAGTAAATTAAAAACTGAAATCAAGATTGCAATTTAGAAGTTTAGGCTAGGGGTGTCAATGGGCTGTGGATTCTCCGAACCCCGCGGTGCACCGCCCGCAAAATGTCCCGCGAAAGTAGTCATCGCGGTTTATAGGGCAAGTTTGGTATAAAGAATTATGAGGCAAGGCATTAGGTGGTAAATGTGTTGTTTCACCTCGAACTTTTGCTCCACTGTTATATATGTAATTTTAGAAAATTATAGGGGTCATTATGTAAAAATAGAAACTTAGTGAACAAATAAGTTATTGAAATAAGAAGTTAGATAAAATAATAATTTTGCTTCTTTTAAGTATGATTTAGTAGTTGTATTTAAATTATAAATGTACTTGTATATATGCCACTTTTATAAAAATTTAAGTGAAAATTCATCAATACAAATTTTAAAATAATGTAATTTTAAAAAATTGGCGGGGTACGGCAATGCCCCGCGGATATCACCGTAAGACAAATCTACCAAAAACTTCCGCCTCAAGACGGTATTATAACAAATATGATAGATGCAATAAGTCTCGTGGGATGGGGATGACATACAACTTCCGCCCCTATATACTCATTGACGTTTAGGCCGATGTCGCAAACTGCTAGGCGCTAGCTTCTACATCCACGTGGTGACTAAATGAACGTATTCTTCTCTACGGATGCCAATAAGTGGCACCGATGTGGTGAACCTTCACCCAATTAGGTATTGACACATGTCACTATTTTGTCACATGTCATCTTTTAATTGGTTGATGGTTCACTACATCGGTGCTAATATTGCCACCGAGGTAGAGAAGAATTTCTCAGAATCTTCCCTCCGTGGCAGCTTGAGCCAATTAGAGCGGATAAATCTGCCAGCGGTGTATCTGTAACCAATGACACTCCGTGAGCACGTATTCTCTCAGCACGTGCGATCTGGACTAACATTTCTACAGTGGCGCGAGACGCTCATGGACTAGGCCCCTTCCCGTGTCTCGGCGATCCAGTAACGGGGAGAGAGAGGGACACAGAGGAGAGAGAAAGAGAGGACAGCGAGAGCATCGCGTCCACCGCACTAGTCAGCGATTAACCTCAAAGGGTCAAAGGCAATGAATGCTACAATTTAACGGGTTTCTGATTGCTCTTCTGCATTGCGGATCGCCGTCCCTCCAGTCCAGGTACTCTTCTTCAATTCCGGTCAAATTCCTCGATCTAGAGCCACATACGCTTGCGTTTGTAGTGTGACAAGTGATCGATTTGGTTTTGTTAGATTTCTTACTGGAGATAGGATTGCTTGGCAACGGAAAGCATTCCGGTCTGAATTGTAATTGCTCTAACTGAATTTGATCTGGCAGAGGTGGGTGTTTTTTGTTCTTGTTGGGGTTCTTGATTATATCTCCGATTACAGCTGCTAGCCGATCAAAATCTAGGTTTTGCGTAGTCCCTCCTTTGTCTCCGAGCTCTCTTTCTGGTGAGGTTAAGCTGTAGAAGACTCTGAGTTGTTTATTGTGGATCCAATCGCATTAAGGATCTTCTTGTCTGTATAGTTCATTGAAATTTCAAGAAAACCGATTAGTTTGTTCAAGCTCGAAACCTTGGGTCATGGCTAATACACCACCAACTCCCTCTGCATACTCTATTGGTGTTAACCCCTCGAATTCTGAGAAATCGAAACAGCGGAATGAAATAAATACAATCCATGGACCTCCAGTTCCAGTGTCCCTGCCGAGATTTCCCCCACCTATGATGCATCATCACGATCACGGTCCTTCCCCTCCAACCAGAAACCCAAATTTGTCTCCAGTGAATGGAATTCAACCAGGTACCCCAAGTCCAAATTTGAGCACGCCTCCTGGTCCTCCTGTCTTTACATCTCCTGTCAGACCCGCTGCTGTCCCCTTTCGTAGTTCTCCTTCAACTCCGCAGCCCGTCGCGTTTTCCTCTGGCTCATCTTTGCCCACTTCTTCCCCAGCTCGGTTTTCAAATGGGTCAGTTGATTTGCAACTTCCGGTTCATCTCGATCACGCCGAAGTCTCAGCTGACTCTGGGAAAGCACCTTATGTACTATTCTCAGCTTTGAAGGTACTTATCTTCTTTTCTTATGCTTGTTTTTGTTTGTTTAAATTGTTATATCTAAGTACTTATTATAGAACAACGAAGTGGCCATATTCTATATCTGAGAAAAGCCCTGCTATGACTGTTCACCTTATAGATAAATGTCTGAGTTAGTAGATGTTTAGTTCTCTTGTTAATTTTGGACTGCATTATCAAACATGGTAAAACCGTGCCTCTTCGATTCCAATATTTAGGTATTGAAGCAGAAGAAACAAGCAAATATACCAAGCTTGGGATTCGGCGCATTAGTTTCTCCAGGAAGGGAGATACCCTCAGGTCCTCAGATAATTGGGCGTGACCCGCAGCGCTGCCAGAAGTGTGGAGCATTTGCTAATCTTTACTGCAATGTCTTAACTGGGTCAGGACAATGGCAGTGCATTATATGTAGGAACCTGAATGGAAGCAGAGGTGAGTACGTCGCTTCAAGCCATGAAGACATTAGAGATTTTCCAGAACTTTCAACCCCTGTAGTTGACTATGTAAAAATTGGGAACAAGGGCCCTGATTTTATTCCAGTTAGTGATTCAAGAGCATCTGCACCTGTTGTACTTGTCATAGATGAGTGCTTAGATGAGGCCCACCTGCAACATTTGCAAAGCTCACTTCACGCATTTGTTGATTCCCTTCCTGCCACTACAAGAGTTGGAATTATACTGTATGGAAGAACTGTATCAGTCTATGATTTTTGTGAGGATTCAGTTGCATCTGCTGATGTGCTTCCTGGTGACAGATCACCAAATCAAGATTCCTTAAAGCATTTGATCTATGGAACTGGTATTTACATGTCACCAATGCATGCTTCACTTCCAGTTGCACATTCCATATTTTCATCTATGAGGCCATATACGCTGAATATACCAGAAGCTTCAAGAGACAGATGCCTTGGAGCTGCTGTTGAAGTTGCCTTAGCTATAATTCAAGGGCCAACAGCAGAAATGACCAATCAGATTGTTAGGAAGTCGAGAGGGAATAGTAGAGTCATCGTCTGTGCTGGTGGGCCCTGTACTTATGGACCCGGTTCGGTACCTCACTCCTTCACTCACCCGAATTACGCTCACTTGGAGAAGACTGCAATGAAGTTTATGGAGAATCTTGGCCGTGAAGCGCATCGACATAATACAGTGGTGGATATTCTTTGTGCTGGGACTTGTCCTGTTAGGGTTCCGATTTTGCAGCCTCTGGCCAAATCTGCAGGAGGTGTAGTGCTTCTTCATGATGATTTTGGAGAGTCCTTTGGTGTGAATTTGCAGAGAGCATCTAGTCGAGCGGCAGGTTCCAATGGACTATTCGAGATCCGCTGTTCTGAAGATGTACTCATTACCCAAGTAGTGGGTCCTGGTGAAGAGGCACATATTGACACTCACGAGAACTTCAAGAACGACTGTGCCCTCTCCATCCAGATGCTTAGTGTTGAAGAAACACAAGGCTTCTGTCTCTCCATGGAAACTAAAAGTGACATCAAGTTGGATCATGTGTATTTTCAGTTTGCAATTCGGTATACAAATATTTATCAAGCTGATATCTTTCGGGTCATTACTGTAAGACTGCCCACTGTGGATAGTGTTTCAGCTTATCTCGATAGCATCCAAGATGACGTGGCTGCTGTGATTATAGCCAAGAGGACTCTTCTCCGTGCAAAAAAACAATCAGAGGCAGTCGATATGCGTGGCACAGTTGATGAAAGGGTCAAAGACATTGCTTTGAGATTCGGCTCTCAAATACCAAAATCGAAGATCCGTAAGTTCCCAAAGGAGCTACCTTCATTGCCCGAGCTGCTGTTCAATCTTAGAAGGGGACCATTGCTCGGGAGCATCATTGGTCATGAAGATGAGAGATCTATATTAAGGAACTTGTTTTTGAATGCATGTTTTGAGCTTTCTCTTCGAATGGTTGCACCTCGTTGTTTAATGCACCGTGAAGGGGGCACTTTCGAGGAACTGCCTCCCTATGACCTCGCAATGCAATCTGATACAGCTGTTGTTCTTGACCATGGCACAGATGTCTTCATTTGGTTGGTAAGACACTTTTGACCTTTTCCTCTTTTTATTTTTATTTTTTTTCTTTTTTTTTCAAGACTCACATTTGTTTTTCATATGCTGCTATTTCTTTGGTTAGTTGCCACTCTTACCTCGGACTGAGAAGGTTTTTACTGTTTCCACTCTTTGGATATATTAGGAAGTAATTGGTAGGTTCATCAGTATAGTTTTGGCATATCCTTGGTAGGATGCAATTTGTGCTTTCTAGGCTCCATTCCCAACTTCTAAGGGGAAGTAAACTAATGGGTATTTCATTATTCAAACATAAAATAAAATTATGCACCCAACGATGATCATTAAAAAAAGGATTATAAGTAGTAAAAGTTCATTTTAAGTTATATTGTCGCTTAAGGTTTCCATCCATCTTGCTTTAGGAAACCAATATGCTTTTGGTTTCAAGAAAACTCTTTCTTTCCTTCTTATCACCTCACTGAACACTCTTGTCCATGATTATTATTTATAAAAGAAATTCCCAAAAGTGAAAATGTCTTTTTCCCAATCTTGTGTGGCTGCAAAGTTCTCGATTGATATTGTTCAAAATACTGCAGGGGGCTGAACTTGCAGCTGATGAGGGAAGAAGTGCAGCGACCTTAGCAGCTTGCAGAACATTAGCTGAAGAGCTGACAGAATCGCGGTTCCCTGCTCCAAGAATCCTTGCCTTTAAGGTTTTCTTTTTGCCCTTCTCATGTTGTTAGTAGACGGAGTTTGTCTCTTATGTTAGACCCGTATTAGCTACAGTTCCAGAAATTAATCTCCTTTAAATCATTTGATTTTTATAGGAGGGAAGCTCCCAGGCTCGATATTTCGTTTCTCGGCTAATTCCTGCTCACAAGGATCCTCCATATGAACAGGTATGTTTACTTCAAATCATATATCACCTCTATTCTTGGTCTTTCATATATTTCGTGCCATATATGATTCAGTGCCAAGAGATATAGATAGTTCTAAATTCTTATTGGTATTGAGACATCATTGATGAATCCTCATTCACAGCTAAAATAATGCTTAGTTCTGTCTGTGTTCTTTTATCATCTTTCATATGTTCTGTGCCATCTTAATTCGGTACCGTGAAACTCTAGGGAGATCTTATCATAGAATTGAAACTGCATTTGCAAATTTGTTTTTTGAATCTCACTGGCTGCTGTAAGATAATCGCTGGGTAATTGGAATATGTTAAAAATTGCAGGAAGCTAGGTTCCCGCAGCTGCGGACTTTGACAGCTGAAAGAAGGACGAAGCTGAAAAGCAGTTTTGTACACTTTGATGACCCGAGCTTCTGCGAGTGGATGCGGGGTCTTAAAGTCGTGCCTCCCGAGCCAAGCTAATCCAATTATTCGGGGTCTGTTGGAGATTACTTACAGAGGATGGTTACAGACAGGATCTTCACATTTTCTTTTTGTTGTTACTCTCTTAGTAAAATATAATAAGGTCAGATGAATCACATTTTTTTAATAGTTGGGAGTTGGGTGGGTAGATTGGCATATATAGATAAAGAAAAACATACAGCTACCTCAATTCCTTTGTTTCATCCAAGGGATTTTTGATTGTGATGAACTGTGATGATGGTCAGGGAAGTCAGGTCATCGATGACCAAATTAAATGAAGCCTGAACTTGAGGACCTTTTTACCTAGTTGGGTCTTGCAATGGATGGAAATGATTATTCCAAAAAAAAATGCAGTTCGATCTAATTGAAGCAGAAATGGTTTAAAAGTAAATTACCCTAAATCGATTCGTTCAAATGAACTAATTCATGAATCTAGGCTTAATTTGCAAGCTATATAGTCAGTCGAAGCTGGCGTTTTTATCCACGAAGAAGAACTGGTTCGCAGCTCAGCACAAGAAAACTCTTACTAAACAGCTCCACAATTACGGTATCGATTATGTTCTTTCTGTAGCTGAATTGATTCCATGATTCGTTCCAGGCCTCTGGGCATGTAGTTAATGATATATATATCTTTGAGTTTGAGTTCAAAAACAGAGTTTCATCAAAATTTGAATTAGCTGCAATGGCTACCACCCGACCTCAAGAATGATGGATTCTTCTCTGATATATCTCTCTGCCCTAGCACTACTTGCACAAATAATTTAAATGTTGATGTTCCCAAAACATTATGCATGTATTATTATTTATTGATTCCATCCAAATTGGCAAGCTTTGATATTGATGGACGACACAAATGTCGGTTGATAAATGTCACCAAGACTCGGTATTATTATATCAAAACTGTAAAAGGAATGAAAGAGAATTTCCGGATCAATCGAAAGAGAAAAGAAATGACTTTAACAGATAAAATTTTAAAAGAGAATTTCCGGATCAATTGAAAGAAATGACTTTAACAGAGGAGTTCTAACCTATATATATATATATTTTAATGAATACAAATTGAACAAGAAAAATAGTATAAAATTCAAATTAAATATATAAGTCTATTCGGAAAAGAAAACTCTATATTATTACTAGGAAAGTCTGAACATTAACATTAAAATAAACTTAAAGTCGTCACTACTAATTTAAATTTTTTATTGAAAAAATCTAAATAATTAAACACTACACAAATCAATTAAATTTACACGTTACCAAAAAAAAAAAATTACACCTCAAAACATAGTAAGACTTTTTCTTCCATATTTTTAGGGGCAAAATTATGTACTTGATACTTTGATAAATAAGTACTTAATTTTTTTTTAGGAACTTAGGATTCGCAAAGTATTAGTCCTTATAAGGATCGAAAATTTTGGTTAAAATTGAATATGACACTTACGTGATGCCACTAATATTGGGGCTAATATTGTAATTCAGTGCATATACTTTGTCATATTGTTGCAAATATGATTTCTATTCTTTACTATATTGTTGCAACGTGGTATATCAATACAGAATATATGCGTGGTATATGTTTAATTTCAATCTATATCTGACGGGTCATTCTAGTAGCAAAAAATATTAGATAGAGCAACACTTTCCGTATCTCGAGTATTTTAAAGTAAAACAAACAATTCTCTAGGTAGTACTAATTTGTCAAAAGGTAATTTTTTAAGGAGCATGGCAAAAAAAAAATGAAGGATCTGATTTTTTTTTAGGTTAATAACAAAAAAAACTGTCCAATGTTTACCATATGTTAAAAGTAGGTGTCTGAAGTTTGAAATGTTAAAATGAACTGTCTCAGGTTTCATTATTGTTGAAATTTGGTGTCTCTGCGCGTTTTTCATCTCCCTTCAGTCATTATCATCAACACACTCACCCACTCATAATTCATAACTCCTTACTTTTCACAAAATCGTCAAATTTCACTCAAAAGTTGAACATCCAAAAGAAAAGGTTTCTACAAGGGTGGTGTGGAACTATTTCCAACGACAACAGAGCGGAATTTACTTGCACGGATGTGGTCAGCTTCTTAGGTAACAATCCCGACAGGATGACGAGAATGAAGTGTGTATGGGAGCTCGAATTTAACATTTGGTTTCGTCAGAATTGACTTATCTAAAGTAATCACACCGAGACACCACATTTTAACAAAATTGAAATCTTAGACACTACAATTTAACATTTGAAACTTCATACACCTATTTTTAATATAGGATAAACCTTGACAATTTTTTAGTTATAAAAAAACTTATTCTTAATGTAATAGATAGATCTTGTATCATTGTGTATAATAATAATACCAGACCAACCAAGAGCATCATATATTGTATAGTAGGGTAGACATGTGTGATGATCGTATTGGTGGTCCTCCTAACATGAACATGGGATAGGAGTGAGTTGGTTGTTGGATCAAGTGTAGACATCCTTGTTTTTTTGTCAATCAATTCAATAATTACCATAACACCAAACTAATACGGATCGCCAACACCATTGTTTTACACATTACTTCTAGTATTTTCAATTAAATGCCGTAATTACATGCTTCTCTATGTTTCCTCAACATCATGTACATATATCATGTACATATAGATTTTGATGAACAATTATAAGCATAACTTTGATTTTGGTGAAAAATTATGGGCATTGTCACCGGCCGCACTACCGGTTTAAGAACCGATCCGATTTTCAAAACATTGAATTAAAATGGTAATGACACTAAAAATTAGAAATGTTTTCTTGTAGGGACAAAAGAGATTTTTTTTTTTGAAAGAAAAAAACTAGTAGTGGCGGGTATAGATTCTTCCTGGTATATAATGTTTGGAGTTTTTGTTTACGGTTAGAGTTTTTTTTAACCAGATTTAGTGAACAATCAGCGCAGGTGCTGACCCCGTCAGCTTTGCCCCACCAACAGCATGATAGTCAAGATGTCCGCCCGTTAAGTCCAACTTTACTCGTCTTTTCATATGCATAATGAAGTATGTGAATCAGGAGATGCCTAAAATTTTAATCAGATCACTGAGCTAGATCATATGAGATTAAACACTATTAACCCCTAGAACACCGGGCTCGTACTCGTGGTAAAAGAGAGAATACTAAACCTCCAGGATATATGCATGAATGAATAGATTTTTCAAGTGCAAGGGTAACGTAGTATATACTATATATTGAACCAATTTTAATTAATTAATTGATTACTTAATTAATTTTTTAATGAAAAAATACTAATAAAGTAATAAGAACACTAATATAAGTAATAAATAAAGTTCATGGTTTGAGATCATTGAGTTAGATTAGAGCACTAACAATGACCAGACATTTTGATGGACATCAGCGTTACATAAGCTATATGTCATAGAAGAGAGAGAAAAATATAATTTGTTTAAATTTTAAAATATTTACTATGGGCAAAAACTATTTTGAACACATTAGGCAAGTAATTTTAAATATATATAATTTTTATATAATATAAATAAATAAAAATGTGCTTTGTAAGTTTTTTATTTTTGTTAAAAATAAACAGATTAATTAACTATTTTGAAAACACAAATGTTTAGAACAACTTAGAGGAAAAAAATGTAAATAGACCGTTAGTAGGGAAGACAAATTTTATCTTTAAAATCTCACTTCCAACTAAACCAAATCTGACAAATAATATATTGTCTTACAGGACAGAAGAAGAAGAGAGCTTGCTCCTCGCTTGGTCGGATTTCAGGGACAGAGAAGCATAGTCCATAGAGGGAGAAATATACTCAATTCACCGGACCTCATCAATCTGTCTCTTCCTGTTCCTGTCACTCTCTGTCTAACGTTGTCGAACCACAGATACGGTGACACCCTGTTTTCCATTTCCAAACAGAGCATCCACGACAGTGCACCGATGAACCCCCTGATCTGACACCACCCACCTCTCAATTTCACACCTTTTATCCTCGAACTCTCCGAATCCCATCTGGGTTGTTCTTACTTCGCTTCATCACCTGCAGTTGAGTAAGTGGTCGGAATCTAGAGAGAGAAAAAGAAAATGTGGAGGCGAAAGAGTTGATTGGAGGTCCTACTGCTGCAATTTTGGCCAGCAGTAACAGTTGTTTCGAATGATTTGCTAATCGGACTCATTAACGACGCCATTTCGTGATACTTCGTCTCCTTCTTCTTCAATAGCAGCTTCTAGAGAGAGAGACAGAGGGTCAAAGGTTGTCTCTTTGGGTGTGTATGGTCTGGAGCTTCGAAATTGCTAGGGGTATAGTATAGACCAGATCTCAGTCATATGAGGAGTCATTTTAGTGTAATTTCCTCAATCATTCATCATTAATCTCTTTCGATTCTGCCTTTACTGCTGCTTAGCTTATAATTCAAGAATTCTTGCTGGGTTTGTTCTTGATTTTCTAGAAAAGACAGTTCTTCTCTTCTGGATCTGATACCATAACCTGATGATACCTTTGAATGTTTTTTTATACTGTTTTAGATGTTCATGTTTATTTTTTACTTTTCTTCTTTTCCTTTACTATCACTGACTGACCCCTTTCCTCTTTGGACAAAAATCAAGAACACACGATATCAAACAGATTTTTTTAACATGTTTTTTAGTATGTCTTGCTATGCGATCTTGTCAATGGTACTGTAACTATTAGATCTTGTAAACAATTTTTTTCCCTTAAATTTTGCTTATAAATTTGATTCTGCAATTGTGCAACCTTTTCAGTTGCTGGAAGCACTATTGGTTCTTGCATTGTTGATCAGAGCTCATTGGGTAGCAAAGGCGACTCCTTTACACTGCAATTGGAACAACTATGGAGGAATTCGACCACACAGTGTCACGATCACCGAATTTGGTGCCATCGGAGATGGCACCACCCTTAACACCAAGGCGTTTCAGAATGCAATGTTCTATCTTAATTCCTTTTCCGATAAAGGAGGCGCCAAGCTGTTCGTTCCTGCAGGACGGTGGCTAACCGGCAGCTTCGACCTCATCAGCCACCTGACGTTGTGGCTCGACAAGGACGCTGTAATTCTCGGGTCAACGGTAATACTCTTGTAGTTACTTCAATTCCGGTATCTTGATATATTGAGTAATAGTTGAATCTTGATATCCATTTCTGCAATAACACTTGTAATTGTTATCATTGTTGTGAAACCCTAAAACCGTAAGGCTGTGAAACCCTAAACCTTAATGCTAAATATTGTTTTCTTATCCAATACTCAAATGTGCTTAATAACTGTGAGTCACGAGAATTGATATTGTTAACGGTGAAGAATGCTCTGATACGATATAGTGAAACTAACTGTTCCTAAATCTTTTAGGTGAATGCTAGCTAATGAGTTTATCCTTTTGCATGTAGAGCCCTGAAGATTGGCCGATCATTGATCCGTTGCCATCATACGGCCGAGGAAGAGAATTACCGGGTGGGAGGCATCGGAGTCTAATCTTCGGACGTAACCTAACAGATGTTGTGATCACAGGTTATTAATTCAAAACATGAAGAAGAACACATAATTGTGTTTGTCTTTTATTTCTTTGCCTGGGTTCTGTTCTTGATTCTATGATCATGTTTTTTGCAGGTCAAAATGGGACTGTTGATGGACAAGGCAGTATTTGGTGGGAAAGATTCAGGAACCACACTTTAGACTATACGAGGCCGCCTCTCGTCGAGATAATGAACTCGACTGGAGTCGTCATCTCGAACTTGACGTTCTTGAATTCGCCTATGTGGACCATCCATCCCGTCTATTGCAGGTTAGTTCGATCACCCATTAGATTTTCGCAACAATTTCCGACACGAGATAACTAAAAGGGATAATAGGTATTTTGGTGCAACATGTTTGACAACTTTTAACTTTTTAATTGATTATCAGCCAAGTGATTGTCCAGAACCTCACGATCCGGGCCCCTCCGGATTCTCCGAACACTGATGGGGTTGATCCAGGTGAGACTTCTCTATCTGCAACAATTAGGGTTCCATCCTAAACCCGTGTTTTCCGGTCAACTAAAACCGCGAGTTTTGTCAGACTCGTGCAACGACGTTTGCATAGAAGATTGCGACATAAGCACTGGAGACGACATCGTGGCGATCAAGAGCGGGTGGGACCAATATGGTATCTCATTTGCTCGTCCCAGCACGAACATCATCATCCGCCGCCTTGTCGGGGAGACTCACAGCTCCGGAATCGCTATTGGGAGCGAAATGTCTGGCGGGGTCTCGGAAGTCCACGCCGAGGATCTCCGGTTCACCAATTCCAAACAGGGTGTGAATATCAAAACCGCCCCAGGTCGGGGCGGGTACATTAGAAACATATTTATCTCAAACATGTTCCTCTCAAATGTCACAATCGCGATACGTTTCTTGGGTTTGTACAGTGAGCATCCCGACGAGGAATACGACCGAAATGCCCTTCCCGTGATCGAGAAGGTCACTATTAGGGACGTGATTGGAGAAAACGTCGGGTTGGCGGGGCTCCTGGAGGGTATCGAAGGAGACAATTTTCGAAACATTTGTTTGTACAATGTTTCGTTGGATGCGAAGAAGAAGTTGCCGTGGAGGTGTTCGAATGTCCAAGGGTATTCCGGTTTGGTCTCTCCCGAACCGTGTGAGCCGCTAAGGAAAGGGATCGAACCGGAGCGGTCTGACGAATGCTACCTCTTGTCAAACGATTTGCGGTTATCTCGGTTTCGGGATGAAGGAGCTCAGTTGATGTCTTGGTAGAATTTCTTGTTAAGGTCTTCATATATTTATTGAGAGAAGGTTGCACTCTTCGCGACGAACCGGAGTGGACCGGTTCGACAACAGAGCGGGAGGCTGCATGGCGGGTTCGATAGATGATTAATTTCTTCGTAGATTTGGTGTGCATTGATTAAAAAGAATAATTCGAGTCGAGTGACTGTATTATAGGAAGTATAGTACAAACTACAAATTTACGTTTTTTTCATGAAGGATTTTGTGATTTGTAAGCATTTTTTGTAAGAGGTTTTTTCCGGTTTGTAAGCATAATCAGCAACTATTGTAACAAGACAAGAAAAGCTAGAGCCTAAAAAGTACCTTAATGAAACAAAATGTACTTTTATTCCAACACTCAACCCCCAGACTATGTACCTGTTTGCAGATGAGTCCTGGTTGTCTATTCTCGCGTATGGTCAAGTATGTCTCGAGTCTCGACTGTTGCTTGTCGGTTTGGTCTGGGAGGATAACATTGTCAACTTACTTAAATTTTGGACCAATTGTTGAAAAATATAGGGACTTGTCTTTGAATACATCTATACTATAGTTTAGGGGAAATCAATACTTAATTATGGTCTTCTTAGAAAGCCCATGCTCTAGTGGGTAGTGATGGAGTATGTCCCATCTACCCAGTCTACCAAGTAGTCTAAAAATAAATAAAAATCCTGGCAGAACTAATAAACTATACATATGGAATAATTGAGTTTACAAAATATTAATAATAAACTTCAACTAATATTTTGTTTTATTACTTAAGTAATAGGATATATAGTAGCTACTAAATGGTAAAATATCCGCTAGCTTTTTGAGCTTTTCTGCGGATACATCGAAGAGACATTCTCAGCAACATGCAAAATAATGGAAAAAATCTGTAAAATATGTAACATGTTTGAAAAAATAATAATTTTGTAAATCAATATGTTTTAAAATGTATAACACGTTTGAAAAAAAGATAATTTTATGGACCAATGTGTTTTTAAATGTACAACATATTTGCAAAAGATGGTAAAATGATATTTCGTCGACTTATTGTCAATTGTCCCGTTAAATTGACACGCGCGGATCACGTTTTTAGAAAATAATAATAATTAAAAAAATTAATTGGTATTTTTTGTCATAAAATATTCTTCTTATATTGCTCCTCCCCTCTTAGTATCTCCATCAGCTAGCTACGCTCAACATCGATTCATTCATTCTCGACCGATCGACTCACGTACCTCCATGCTCCACCACCAACTAATTTCTTTTCGGGAATAGATGAGTCGATCAGTCGGAAATGAATGAATCAATATTGAGCGTAGAGGGGTGGAGCAATATGAAAAGCTAAGGACTTGTCTTTTAATATCTGTATAGTTTAGGGGCAATATTCATTATGGTCTTCTCAAAAAGCCCATGCTCTCTAGTGCTTAACTAGATGGGCCAGACCTACTTAAGCACTAGAGAGCACTAGTGAGCTAGATCAATTAGCTAGGAAAGGATTATAAAGCGGAATAAATTGAATTGTTGTGATTCACAGATTAATCTATTGGAGACGCATCTTTGAAAATAGGTTTGACCTTGACACTTTCGGCGAATTTCATAATTATTAGTGAGCTGTCTAGCTACATAGAATTAATTCTTCATTATATCGCCTCGTGCGGCTTCAATATTTTGCAAAGTGGTGCAAATTATAATATTATATATAATACAGTTAAGCATGTGGGTTACTGACCTTATACCATGATTCATGCATGTATATTATATATTCGAAATATGAAATGTATTACAGATGGCTACCGGCATTTAATTTTCTAAACATTAGAGTCCTTAATTTTTACCAACTTTTGCTTTACAAGGCAAAAACACTCCTAGACACCTTCGGAAGGTGGTCGGGACAATTTTAACATAGGTGGCCATATGACATTGACAGAAGCATATATATGCTCAAATATACTCCAACACCTTCCAAACCCTAAATTTGACCTATATAATATTTAGGGTGGTCTACTACCATCCGGTTCGATCGATCTTTTCCGATATTGATCTTGTCCGATATCGATCTTTATGTTTCGTGTTTAAGTAAAAAAAATCTCACTACTATATCCTCCTAATCTTCAGCCTCTTAACACTTGATAAGAACATCCTGCATTACAAAAAAAACAAAATATATCAGAATCAACATTTTCTAAGTGAAGGTAATAGAAGAGCATTAAAAAATTATATTAATTGCAAAATACACCCTGAAGCTATAAGCTAATGTTTAATATACCCCCTTGACTTATCAATGAAAGGCTATACAATCGTGATATGGTTCAAGGGATACACCCATACACAATCCGATTGAAATGTTCTGACAACGTCCGACTCAGATAAAATGTCATATGACGTAAATTTTGAGGAATATTAATAGTGTCTCACAATCGGAATTTGTCGGAACATAATAATCGGAATTTATATCATTTTCCATTCACCAATGGGGTATGATAAATATAGCCATAGTTTAATTAGGTTGGATTAATTAACACTACTAGAAGTTATGAGTAGTAGATGTAAACTTACTCCCATGGAACATCCCCAACCATCAACCAATCACCTTCCTTATCTTCATAGGTCAATACATGGCGCCCTTGTGCTTGTGCACCATCTTCCTCTGACCCTGTATCAATGACATTTTTAGAAAAATTAAAAAAATTAAATAAAAGTCTATAGTCCACCCAAAAACTTAAATTGATATGGAATATTTACGCGTATTAAGATGAAATATGGAATATTCACACTTATGAATATGAATGTAGAAGTTGATAATCTTACAGAGGATGGCGGTGTTGAACATGTAATTAATGGTGCTAATGAGATGGAAGAACCCGCCATTGTCTAAAAGGTCGAGTTTTCGACCAATCGGGATTCCGTCCATGTAGACCTTAACATAGAATGTGGCCACACAATCCGATTCATCGACTTCCATGATCATCGTCGATCTACTTAGAGCCGCATCATCGGTCCAATACTCATGTTGGTGCATTTGATCCCTTAAAAAACCAAGAACCAAACCATCAACAAATTAAAATACAAAATGGTGGATTAAACTGTAGTAATACTGCAAAGTGTGAAACTTAAAGTACCTGGATAGACCGAGATGAAGATCAGTGCTGAGGTTTCTGAGAAACGAGAAAGACGAGGCGGTCGAGTGAGTGTCGACGGAGGAGGAGGAGCTGCTAGCTCTGCCTTTGGTTTTGCCCATAGTTGTTTGTATGGAAGCTAGAAGGAGCTAGCTAGTAAGTAAAGATGAAGTGTTTTAGAGAGCCGCCAACTTTGTTTCAAATTTATAGTAGTAGAAGAGGAAGGAGGCAAATTAATTATTATTATAAATAAATATTATAATAATAATAATAATAAAATAAAGAAAAAGGAAGAGGAAGAGGGGGCATATTGAATAGTTTACCAGGTTGTCGTTTTACCAAAACGGTAGAGTTGTCTTCAGTGGAAACGACAGGAACACGTGTCTTGTGGGGTATGTCCTGATTGGACAACAACAACTGCTTCCTTCCCCCCTTTTCCTCAATTACCAAATTTTGTTTGATTTTATTATTTCGTTCATGATTTTATTTATGGTATTTAACTTAATATTATTATTATGATTTGGCAAAAAGAAACTAATTCTTATTATTTGGACCTCATATATTTGTGTTTTTTTAGTATAGAAATAACATGTTTTCCACCTCTTTCGTCATTGACCTAAATATATATTTTCATGAATAAACAATATTATATCAATTTAAAATTAAAATAATGTTATTACGTTAGTTTCTTATTATTTAATGGAGTTTTTATTTCTTCTCATTATTCTATGAAATGGGATGTGTTCGAAAACGTGTATATAAATAAAAAATCTAATAATGAAGTAGTTGGCAAAATAATAATAATAATAATAAATAAATCAAATGAAGTACAGTAAACCAGATTATATTCCATAAAAACATTGAAATTAAAATCTACCATTATTTAAACTAATAATTACTGAATCTACTATAAGAATTGTTAATAATTACATAAGATCTCTAAAAAGAAGAGAGTTTGCACTAGCGTTCTAAAAAGAAACGAATTAGACAACTTTCGGGAACTCGAATGTGGACATAAAATCTTACAAATTTACAAGTAAATATTTTTAATTAATTAAGAAGTGTTACACTTGTTAGGAATAAGACGTACGTTTTAATCAGTCAGCCCATAAGTTCGAACTTGCGAGTGAAGGCTTTCGGTATACTCTTATTCATTCTCTAACAGTTACTACAATGTGGTTTGAATCGGAACTCTCATGTTTGAAATCTTTCGAAGAGTTATTTTGTAGTTACTTAATTAAAATATCATATTCCGTCTGACTCATACTGCACCAGGCATAAAAGAGAGGTGAGTAGAACTTGGCTTAACGGTATAACTTATTGACTATACTAGACTACTAGTTGACTATGTTAATAAAGCTAGTGTATGTGCTAATTGTTCACTAAGTGTGGTTAGAAATAATTACAGACAATAAGCATGAAAATCTGAATATTAAGTAACGAGATGAAACTATGGTCTTTACTAATAATAGCTCATATATTTTTATTTTTTTTGCAAAAAATAAATATAATCATAAATAGAAAGTATGATGAGATGATACACACGTTGTAGATGAAGGAAAATAAACAATGAATATATATTTCTCAATATATTAATTCTGATGGCGAATGGTGATAGAATAAAATGTTAAACCACAAATTGACACGTCGGCTATTTTAGTCAATAAGATTGCTCTATGTTAAAAATAAAATTAATCATTAAATTCAACTATTAAAATAATTAACCATAATAAAACTCCTTGAAATATTACAACAATTTATATTGATAACATAAATTATTTAAAATTTATAATTATAACAAAATACAAACTCATTCATATTCTCAAACATATACATTCAAAAATAATTAAAATATCTAATATTCATATTACATAACTTAAACCATTCATATTTAATTGCATAACAATACACTATATATACTACACGTTAAAAGAAAGTTCTTCAAATAAAAACACTATCAAAATTGTTAAATCAATCATCTCGAAATACCAGGTCGAACAAACTCTCTCTTACGAATGTCTTCTCAAGCAAATTACTGACAACTATTATTCTTCTACTGGTTAAAACGTAACTCATAAGCGTATTTGCACTACGATGATAGTGGGTTTTTAAATAGTAATATAAATCATACATTATAAATTACAAATTCTCATACCAATTATAACTACTTTTTCCTCAAATCCGTTGATATCACTATTAAAACAATAAATGACACCAAAAGTGATGATCCAAGCACAACTCTATGTTCAAAAATTGAGGAAAAAATTCTAACTAGAGAGCTAATAAAGTATTTGAACAATTACACAACTTATGTGTAGTGCAAACCATAATTATGATTGGAACAAAAATAATATTCAATCAATAAGCACGTGAAAACAATACTATACATATAAACATCATGAGAATTTAATATATATACATATATAATGTAAAACTTTTTGAATCATCGTTTGAATTCAGTGTCATACATTTAACGAATAATAAATATTAATTAGTAGTGTCCGCTACACTTCAAAAATACATGAAAATGTCATCTGCGCACTGCGCGGGACCAAAGCGTACAATAAATAAAGTGAAAAGAGTTTATACGATGGATGGATGTTCGATGGATGAGGGTATCGAATACTGTAAATAATTTAATTTGGGGACTCTCTTAAATGTCTTGGCTTGAGGAAACATGACATCCTTTTTATAATCATGGACGGATGTATCCCACGTACAAGAACTTTGGTCGGGTTTCTGATACTTGAATCTAGACATATTATTTTTAACTTCTCGTTGGTTCATCCAATTAATTAATAATTAAGGTTATGAAATTCAACTCTCTTAACATAGGACAACCTACCTAAGAATGCTTGTTTTGACGCTTACTTAATTAGTGGTTTAGTTTAATATTTTAATATTAGGATTCGAAGGAAGGCATTATTGTAATAATTATCATGAATATAATTCCACAAATTTGTTTTTTCTTTGAATGCTCAATTTGAAGGTTTGTCGTATATATGTATCTTTGGATTTGGATTTAGTCATATTGCTGCAAACATGATTGAATTGGTTAACCGAGACTCAGCTAAATCACATCTATTTTATTATTATGGTTCGCTTATCTGGCATTTCCAACGTGGCAATGCATATATGTGTTCGACCAAGAGAAAGCGGGGACCATACATGCGATGCGACTATACTTAGAGTCTTGATATTGATATAAATTTCGAAAGTGGTGTTTCGAGTATACCAGTCTCTCGTATACTAGCAAGGGGATATTTTGGTTAATATTTGAGGCAGATTTGAAACTTTAATAGTCGGAACTTATATTAATTAAATCACTGAACTTGTATCACTTCTTATGCATATAATATGAAACTAGCTAATAACTATATATATGATTTTTGCTTTTTATGTTGATATGGTATGCAAAGTAATTATGAAAAATGATATCGCTTTATCGATCTTTATTTTTATTTAAGATTTAATTAATCCAAAATGTGATCAGCATCGATCAACGGTCAAAGAACAAGAAGATGCATTGTTCTAAGACAAAAACCCACGTGTACAACTTTCACGTGCTGAAACTGCTTTTGCTATATAGAAGAAACAACGTATCTACCTTACAATTAGTTTTCTATTTTTTTCGACACATATTATATTTGAGATATATTTACTGTTTTTAAAATAATTATTAAATTTGTCATTTAGTTAAAAATTATTATTTTTTCTGTTAAATTTGTTTCACTGACTTACTACATTACGATACTTATTATTAACTACTCAATCTAATATATATATATATATATATATATATATATATATATATATATATATATATATATATATATATATATATATATATATCAATTTGAGTTACTCCCAACATATGATATGTATAAAGTTTGTGCAAAATTCAGGTATATATTGTGATTTTTATATCTATAAATCAGTCACTTGACAATTTATAAAACATGTCAAATTATGGGTCAAACATTTTTTTTTAAGTCGGCATTAAAGATAACATGTTACTCATCGTTATATATTTATGGACTCAAACTATTAATTTAGTTCTTTTTTTTATCCATTTAATCATAGCATAATGAGTAGTTAAATAAATATATGAGCCAAAGTTAAGTATAAAACTTTAGATTTTAGTAATTTTATTTTCTTTGTGGTAAATTAATTTTTGTTGGTGTTCTGGTGAAAAAAATTGCATGAAAATGTACAGTTACGTTCCTATATAGGAATCTATATATATTATAAATTCTGATGGAAAGATAATAGCATAGTGAATGTGGAGTTGATGATTTTGTTTTTTACATTAATTGATGCATTTATGACAATTGAGCTAATAGTTTTTAATCATTAACTTCATAGCATTGATTGCACTAGGGAGCTGAGGGTTTTTAAGTTGCAATTAATCGCAATTAAATTTCACTGATTTCGAACCGTTCAAGATTCAATGTATACGATTAATCGCAATTAAAATTTCGGACGGTTCAAAATTCAATTTATACAATTAATCGCAATTAAAATTTCCATGATTTCGATCCGTCCAAGATTCAGTGTATGTAATAAATCGCAATTAAAATTTCGGACCGTTTAAGATTCAATGTATGTAATTAATCGAAATTAAACTTTCATTGATTTTTAACATACGCTTGACGCGGAGCCGGCGAACGGATATACCATACGGTACAGACGGCTGACAGTCTCAGTGGCAGAGTCATCTCTATCTTCGGCGAGATATCGTCGGTGGTCATCGAAGCCATATTTGTTAAAGAACAGACACTGACACGGATCTGACGACCAAATGTAGCATGCGATACGGGCATCTAAAATTTATTTGTGAATTTGCGCAATGATATTTTATGGTTCAAAATTTTTAGTCTTTCGTTTACTCTTTCAAATTTTAGACTGATGTTTTATTTAAGAGTAGTGTTTCAACATATTTCAAATCAGTATAAATTTCATCGAATATTTTTATACATATTTTGTAAGTTATCCCGCAGGAAATACACTTAGTAGATTGATAATTCGGATGTACGCTCGTTGCTCGAACAAGTCATTTAGTAAGGCTTTGGTCAACTTGACGTATAATAAAAGTATATAGTTGCAGCAAATATAATTATTTTTGTGGCAAAACAAAAATCTCACTTTTTAAATTTTTTATCATAAAAAAGTAGGTGAAAAAGTGAAAAAGAAAAAGGGAAAAAAAACAATACCATGATTCGTATGTGTTCCCTAACGCCCCTACCACAGTGTTGGTCCATTTGTTTGACTACATTACATACACCTAATGAGCTCTCAATTGCGTAATTGTGGCTTTTGGTCTCTCCTTGCACTCTTTGGGGGTAAACATAAAAGCACAAGTTACTCTCAACAAATCTCACTTTTTACACACATAGATCTTCAACTAATCTTTCACTTTCCATGTTTTAATTTAATTACTTGTAGTAATAATGATATATAAAATTCTACTGATGCAGCCTAATTTTTTTTACCAGAAAATATAACATGTCTTATCAATGTCTTATATTTTGATAGTGAGTCATAGTAAGAACCACTAATATGCGTGAGTATTCAATTATGTCATACATAATTTATTTATTTGATGATGACGTAGGAGGGTTGGGCAGCCGGAATGGTTCCAAATGGTAAAGTTTTTAATGATTAAACTAGTATCAAAATCACACGATTATACTAATCAGAATTAAATTGAAATTAATATTGGAACTTATTTTTGTTTTGTTTTAAATTTAGGGTTAAATGTACTTTTAGTATAACATGTTTGATCGAATGTGACTTTTGGTATAACATTTTTTAAAAAAAATATTTTTTGTACTAAATGTTTGAACTTTGTAGAATTTTTGTAAATCTGTTAGTTGACTGTTAGTTTTTGTCGTTAAGTGGCACGTGCAAGTCACGTGACTTGTCCTATACTTTTAAATATTTTTTTTCAATTTAGTCCCTCTAATATATCCCTACTGGTTCAATTGGCTAGATTAAACAAAAAAAAGTATAGGGCAAGTCACATAACTTGAATGTGCCACTTAACATAAAAAAACTAACGTCCAACAAACGAAATGACCAAAAGTCTACAAAGTTCAAACGTTTGATACCAAAAGTATACCAAAAACACATATTGTACAAAAAACCACATTCGGTCAAACATGTTGTACAAAAAGTATATTTAACCCTTAAATTTAAGATTAAATGGTCTTTTGATACAATATATTGACCAAAATTAACTTTTGGTGAACAACTTTTTTTTTTTTTTTTTAGACTTTTGGTGTAATATGTTTGCAATTTGTATACTTTTGGTGCATCCGTTAATTAACTATTAGTTTTGACCGTTAGGTAGAATGTGCATTGCATGTGACTTGCTCTCTAATTTTTACTTTGTTCAGTTTAATTCCCCAATTTATATATCTCTAACTTCTTTGTTTATTCTACCAAAAAAAAAACTTATTTGTTTACGATTTAGTCCATCATCAATTTCAGTTGGACCGTAGGTCAAAATTGACATAGCCAGTGTCCAACCAATGACTGGGTAGACCCTAGTTAGGGTCACCAGACCTGGGAGACCCTGAACATGGTCTGACCCAGTTATGGGTCGGACCTTGACTAGGTCAATTTGGACCTAAGGTTCGACTAAAATTGATGATGAACAAAATTGTAAACAAAGAAGATAGAGATATCCAAATTGGAGGACTAAACTGAACAAAATAAAAACTAGAAGACAGACATGTGCAATGCATATGCTACATAATAGTCAAAACTAACAGTTAACTAATATATGCACTAAAAGTATACAAATTACAAATATATTGCACCAACAAGTCTACTAAAAAAACCTGTTGTTGCAAAACAATTTTGGTCTAACATGTTGTAACAAAATTACCTCTTTTTTTTTGTCAAAACAGAATTACCCTTTAGGCTTTAATCCTTAAAATTTAATACAACATTAGGAAAAAAAAAAAAAAAAAAACTATATGAGTCGGTCTGGACCCGGTCCAAAACTGTTTTTGTGCAAAACTATATATATATATATATATATATATATATATATATATATATATATATATATATATATTGTCTAATGGCTTGCTATGTTTGTTGCTAGAATACTTCATTATTTTTTAGGTTAAAAAGCTATTTTGGTGCCACATATTTGAACGGTAAATGTTTTTTATGCCATATGTTTAATTTTGTAGCCTTTTAGTGATGTTTAACCGAATGTTTAATTCCAGCTGGATGTTTATTTTTGAATACTTCTGGTACCAAACGTTTGAAAAGATGCAGATTTTGCTACACATGTTAGTTGACCGATAGTTTTGGTCGTTAAATGACATGTGCAAGTCACGTTACCAACCCTAAACTTTGATTTTGTTCAATTTAGTCTCTCAAATATATTCCTAACTTTTATTTTATTTAATTTAGTCCAAAAACTTCAAAATCAAACTCAATTGAACCGATCGAACCCAATTGACCTAACCAGACCTAGCCTAGGGCAAAGTCCGACCTTGGGTCAGAGTCGGCTGGGTCTGGCGACTCCGACCCAGGGTTCGGGTCAGCTGGGTCCGGCGACCCCGACCCAGGGTCGGACCTAGTCCTATGCTAGATCCGGCTAGGTCAATTGGGTTCGATTGGTTCAGAAGCCACATTTTTTTCAAACAAAAACCACATTTGGTCAAATATGTGGTGTGAAAAAACACCTTTAACCCTATTTTAAACATGTTGGCACAAAAATTCAATTTTTTCGAAGATGTTATATGCTTTATACCTACTTTTCTGGTAGAAATCTGCAAAAAAGTTCATCAGATTTTTCTACTTCTCTAACAAAGTTCTAAAAACAGATAATGAAGGTTAAGTCAATACATGAAAAGATCACTCAAAGATGAGGAGAAGGCTTATTTATAGGAATATTGAGACAAAAATGAAGAGACTTCAGCAGCAACCTCGTATGCTCCCTCGACGCACCGCCCTAAGGCCACGCCTGAAACATAGTTGCCACCAAGGAACATCCCTTGGAAACCAATGTCTGTCAAAGCTGTTTTTGCAGTGTCAAGTAGGTCGAAATGGCCAACCAAGAATTGTGGAATTGCTTGAGGCCAAACCCTCACGGCCAATGCTAGTGGATCCTTTGCGTTTGGTTTTATAAGCATCTTCCTTAAGTCCCTGTCCACTGCTTCCACAAGTTCATCGTGGCTCTGCAAAAAAAAAAAAAAAAAAAAAACGGAACTTTAATATATGAGAAATTCGAAAACTTCTTATTCAATTTACTCAGAATATCATAGTTCAAGTAGTTTCCATTCAAGATTTGCAGTAATGAAGTGGGTAAATGTTATTCAGTTGCTGTCGGGTTGTTTTGTTTCGTAACTGGGTAGTAGAATAGAAATGAGCAACTCAATCATTATTCATTAAACCGCACGAATCTGTAAAAATTAACATTTTCCTGACCTTGGATAAAATTCCAGGATTTTTGGCACCTCCAATGTAGTTCAATAGCAAGATCCTTCCTTCTGGAGCTCGATTTGGGAAAAGTGATGAACTGTACAGAGTTCCTGCAGTGTGTTAATACATTTCGATCAGATTCTTAATGATGGCAAAAAATAAAAAAATCAGATATTTAATAGTTTGCTTCATTCAAGTAGAAAAGATTACCTAGAGTTTCCACCCCTTGGCTACGAGGATGTAACTGACCGAATCCCTTGAGTTGACCATCTATCAAGCATTCAGCACGAATTGCTTCTTTTGGATATGAAACGGTCACTGCAGCAACAGGCGGGTAATAGAATTTCGATAATGCATCAGCAGCAGCATCCTGCAATATCATGTAATTTATGATGAGTTAACAAACGAAGTCTTAAGAGTGTAGTGTACTAATATTGATAAAACTGCATTCCAGGGCACATTATGGTCAAGCTAGTACTTTTTATCTGCTGAAGTCTCAAGACTAGTGGAAGAAGAATAACATGGAGTTTCTTCATTGGAAATATTCTCACCAAAACAAGATGATAATAAAAGAGGCAATGAATAAGCCGTACACAGCAGAGACAATCCACAAGAATAAGAATGAAGAGATGATCCAGTATTTAACAAATCATGAGAACTGAACTTACGGATACTGGCCGTAGCACACCACTCGCGATATGGGATGGAATGGTCATTACAACACTCTTAGTCTGCAATGAGACTTGTCCTTCTGGTGTTTCATAAGTCAATTTGTACCCTTGCTTATCCAATTTACTGATGCTTATCAGCTTCCATGAGACTTTAACATTACTGCCCAGCCTATGAAGTCCAAAGCAGATATCAAACTTCATGCTACACAGGTCATAGGGCTTAACAGAACTAGAATATTTTACAAATAATATTGCATAGCATTTCATGATGGTACCTCTTTGATATTGCATCAGGTAACATCTGCAGTCCCTTTCTAAATGATCCAACTGTTTGGCCTTTTGGCTTGGGTAAGCGCCTATAAAATCAATGAAATTTATGCAATAGTGAGGCAAATTTGCTGAACTACCAAGAAGGGTTTCTAGTTGATAGATCATTACGGGTCTCGAGGTGGCTTTTGGGTGTTCTTCCGATCTTGGATTGCTTTAAAAGTTCCGCCAATAATACTTCCACCATTTTCCTCTAGCTTCCAAACTTTTCCAAAGGCAGCTTTCATACTCAACTTAGAAGGATCACCTGCATAAACACCTGCATAACAAATTCAAGATTACTCTTACATCCTCATAAATTGGGTTAAAGGTACTTTTGATACCACATGTTTGACCGAATGTGGTTTTTAGTACTGGATGTTTAGTTTTGTATACTTTTGGTACCAAACGTTTGAAAAAATGTGGCTTTTGGTACATACGTTAGTTGGCCGTTTGTTTTGGCCGTTAAATGACATGTGCAAGTCACGTGATCGACTCTAAACTTTTACTTTTGTTCAGTTTAGTCCCTCAAATATATTCATAACTTTTATTTTGTTTAACTTAGTCATAACACTTCAAAATCGGACCCAATTAAATCAATCGAATTCAATTGACATAGCCCCATTTGTGTCAAATTTACCCATTGGAGATAGGTCCCAATTAGGTTCAATTTTGAAGCTTTAGGACTAAATTAAACAAAATAAAAGTTATGAATATATTTGAGGGACTAAATTGAACAAAATTAAAAGTTTAGAGGTGATCACGTGACTTGCACATGTCATTTAATAGCTAAAACTAACGGCCAACCAACGGATGTACCAAAAACCACATTTTTTCAAACGTTTGGTACCAAAAGTATACAAAACTAAACATCCAGTACTAAAAGCCACATTCGGTCAAACATATGGTATGAAAAGTACCTTTAACCCTCATAAATTTTAAAATAGGTTTTTAAAGCAGGTTTTGATATGTTCTATCTTAAGCAATAATTCCTATGCGGTGCAATTCTGATCATTTTGGTTAGACAGCATAAAACAAAGCAAGGGAGATTATATATGGGTAGAGAATTATATATATGAACCAGGTATCTTCAATTTAGAGTATAGACTAACACCTGAACAGAATGGCTCAATCAACCGCTCAAAGACCTCATCACCAAGATTGCGACGAACAAACTCCTCAACCGACTCCTCATGACCCTGTTACCTTTGCAAAAACCTTAAGCTATGAGGGCAATTCAGAAACCATCCAATTGATCGTCATTTTTCTGCTTTAGTAATGTATGTTCATGAAGTACAAAAGTTCAGGAAGAACAAACTGGTGGAGGAGGTCGAATCCCGAGAGCACCAAAACCAGCCCTTATTTTTCCACCAATGCTCATCAAATCAAAGAAGGGAAGGTCAGTTGGCTTAGCAGGTACTGGTCTCAGTTTCCCATTCCACAGTACGAATCGTGGTGCATCAGGGTCCCCAAGAACAAGGTCATCTTTCAACCCACTGTCAACCTGAAATATAAATAGAAATTCAGTACTTATCATTCCAATAGCACCCACTGAGTGGACAGATTCTACCAATGGCGGGAACTGAATGAATGGCCAAGCTAGTAGCTCAAGAAAACAACAGATAACATAATGTCTGCACTAGTGAATTTTAAATTGAGAGGAAATTTCTTGTATTTTCAACACCAAGTTAAAGCATGGTGAGCTGCAAGTGATATATCTGTGTATCCATTAGAATGGGCTGAATTGTGCAAATTTCACATGAATGAGTAATGTCCGAATTTTTAATAAATTAAATTGCAAATACCTAGCAAATTCCAACATATCTACTCTACCCAGATAATGTTCTCATTAATCAATTGCATATATATATAATTTTGGTGAATTGAATACTCCAATCATAGATTGAATAAGCTCAGCAGAAGAAGTTGAATCGAGCTTAACTTTCACAAGCTGTAGAAATCGAGTAAGCTACGTTTGTCGATCAGCTAAGCTCAATTGTGGGCAGAACTTACCACCATGGTGAGGATAGGATCCGACGGCTGAAAACTGTTGGGGCCTTCTTCCCAGAGGTACCCATCTCTCTCGACGGTTGTGATGTTGCCGCCGACGCGGTCTCTAGCCTCGGTCACTACCACATTGGGGGCAGTGTCACGGTGCTTGGTGGCAAGGGCCTGAGCAATGCAGAGGCCGCTGATTCCGCCGCCAACAACCACGCAGTCCAGAGATTGGCCGCCACCGTAAGTTGTGGAGGTAGAGAGGGTAGGCCCCTCGGCAATTGAGCACCGGATTTTCGCAGGAAAGCGATTGCGCCTGATTGGCGGAGAGAGCTTGAATGGGTGGATGATGGAGGTGGTGGTGATGGTGGCCATAGCGACTGTGGAATTGTTGGGAGCTCAACGACTGAAAAGTAACGACTTGATTGCTGTTATCTTCTTTCCCGGCAAGGGTAAGCTGGTAATGAGGTGCAACGTTGCAATATCTTAGAAGTTATTTTTTTTTGGTAATGTATTTTTTTTTAAATGAAAATTGGTAATGTATCTTAGATTTTTACTCCAGCTTATAAGTATATATATATATATACACTGATATAAGTGGATCTAATAATGATGATTATGCAGGTTAAGTCGGGCCGTAATTTAAGTCAATTTCAGTTATTAAATTATTAGAGAAAATAGATCATATTACAAAAAAAAAAAAAAAAAACTAATGCTTTATATATATATATATATGCTTAATTTAATGGGTGATAAATCGATTTAAATTACAATTACAACTTCATTTTAGCCACAACTCGTTGGCTCCTGCTGAATGGGCTTAATTTGTACACTGTGCATAGACTTGTAAAATGGTTGATTTAGGGTTGTGGCTTGATAATCCCCTCCGCGACTCTTGTATAGAGTATATGAGTGTGTAAAGAGATGTCAATATAATATATGAAGAGGGTAAAATGAATATTTATAGTCTATTTGGAAAAAATCACAGACGGATAATCCGAACATTAATGATTTTAGAGTATTTAATATTTTTTTCAATTGCTAAAAGAAAAGAGTATTTTACATTAGAGTTGTGATGAGGTTTTAAACCATGGTTTATTAATTCTGGGCTAGGACTCTTCTAGAGTTGGGCTTTGGCCCAACTCCCATTATGCCAATATCCAACGCAGCCTTATATGGCATAAAATAAAAATTAGTTGCAGTTAGGAACCAAATCTACTCATTACTCGGTACCTCATAACGGATGACGCCAATGTTGTTGTTCTATATGTAGTAAATCAATTATGACTTTGCATGACTGGAGATGGAAATTCATTGACTAAAAAACAAATAATAGAGAATCTAGACAACTACATGAACAAACGCGTCCTGCCCTAGGCTAAGATTCATTGAACCTGGACACCTCTAGCCTCCTCCTCCTATAAATTAATTCTTCCGACTCATTCTCTTCTCCACCACACAATCACATACATACACGTTCCCATTTTCTAGAGAGAGAAGATAAACCTCAATGGCTCCGGCAATGATGGCGGTTTCGAGCCTCGTGATGAACGGCGGCGCAACGGCTGTCTCAGACCTCGGTTTGGACCGGCCCGCCGCTGACCTGAGGAAGCGAAACGAGGAGCTGCAGGCAGAGCTCCGGCGGAGTAAGGAGAGGGAGGAGAAAATGCGGGCGGAGCTACGACGGACGAGTGAGCGCCTCCGGGTGGTGGAGGAGGCGGAGGAGCGGCTCTGCTCACAGCTCGGCGAGCTTGAGGCTGAGGCTGTGGAGTATGCGCGTGATTACCACGCCCGGATGCTGGCCCTCGTGGACCAGCTGTCCGAGGCCAACAAGCTTCTACAGTCTGCTGGGGTCGCCACCGTGTCTCCTCCTTTGGTCGGGTCACGGCAGGTTGGTCGAACGGCGAGAGCCTCATGATGACGAAAAAACACAGATTCGTGCGCACGTGTAATCTTGGAGTTTGCATCAATCGGCGATTATTTTAGTTTTCCTTTTTCAAAATTAATGTATTATTCTTATTATTAAATTATTACGCTGGTAGTATGTACGATGTAGGAATGAGGTTCGACTGTAATGTGTAATCATACACACGCCCATAAGAGAAATTATAGCTATTAGATGTTATCGTTTAGTTTTTTTTTAAATGTTTTTAGATATTTTTATTTTACAATAATATGAATTATATAATGATAATAATATAAAACTTTAGTAAACACAAACAATAAAAAAAAGGATATTATATGGAGATTTAATGTTTGGCACTTTCATTTTTCGCAGCTATAAATATATCTTATTCATTTTCGTTGCAGCGATAAATTCTCTATTAAATACAGCGCTGATTAAAATTTGTACTTTTCAAATTTCATGAATTTTTTTAATAAATTACTAACTGATAGCAAATAGCTAACTCATTAAAAATATTATTTAAACACTTTAAAAGTTTTAATGTAATGACTTATATAAATACACATTTTTCTTTTTAATTTTTTATAATATGTATCAATCTAAAATTGTACTCAAAAAAATTATTTCATTTTATATATAAATGTTATGAAGATTTAACAATCAAAGTAGAACTTTATGTTGTATCCATATTCAACGGAAAAATTGACGGAGCTTGTATCGGTTCAACACTTCATTACTTAACTAGAATTATCGGGTTCAAACCTACCGAAGTCCTATATTCATAGCCAACACTTTACCCTGGTGTGAATGGAAGTTATTCTAAGTGTGGAGCAAGCATACTGATGAAACCCTAAAATCATATCCGCGAAAAAAAAAAAATAATAATAATAATAGCAACAATACTGTGTATTAACAAAAATAAATATAAGAAATCCTAATAATTAATTTTAATGGATATATAGATATAGATTGGGAATAAATTCCTAATCATTATTCTCAATGAATGGACATATAAGATCTTGATTCTTGAAGATAAAGTAAGCCCATAGAAAACACTTTCCTTCCAGTCGGATGCATGCAATCAGTTCAAATTAGACATCATAGCTCATTCAAGATTTTATTTCAGGACAATATTAAAAAATGTGAAATTTACAACGTACCAAAGACTGTTAATTATCTCACATAATTATCACTTCCTTTTCCCCTGGAATAGTAAATTTCCCACTAGTTCTGATTCAGTACATGTCAAGGGACTCGAGTACCCTACGCGCTTGAATCCGCAAAGCTTGTAATCTCTGCTCAAGATCGAGGGTTGAACCGAACTGACTGGCCGCCCAAATCAAGGAAGCCGATCGCTCACCTAACAGTCGCCTTATATCTTCATGAACAGTGGCCATGGGTGACTTTTCACGACCATTTACATGCCCGATGAGCAACAACAAGAACTCTCCACATTTCAACCTGATGAAGATCCATAACCGGTCAAAATCACTTGTGCATCAATCAAGTGAACATTTTGAGTGAAGAATATTGTTACCTGAGATTTTCGTCGACTTGTTTGTCCTTTATAAGATCTGCAACTTCCTCTAGACCATTGCATGATTCAAAATCCTATAGTGTATAAAGCAGCAAAGCATGACACAGATGAGCATATAGATAAAATGGTCCAACATTGTTACTGCAAATAAAATTTGGAATGTTGAAAGAATAGAATACCATTTGGTTTGCTGAAGAATCTAACATTAGTGAAACTAGAGCATCCAAGCACGCGTCTCGTGCTAGGGCCCCGTTGTTGGTCAAAATGTTCATCAAAACCTGACCCATGCACCATATACAGTTAACTAAGATTATTCAAATCTTCTGGCATCAACTAAGATTTCTGATGAATGAGACAATCATACAGAGCCAAGTACTTTCTTATGTAATATATGTAGTTCAAGGCAAAGATAGTATATTCAAGAATGAGCATTATCAGAAAAAACCATCTTGCTTAGGTAAGATTTTCAGGCAGGTCAAGAGCCACAGATTTACTGTGAATTTATTTGACAGAGGTTAAACTTGACAATGAGGCATAGACTTCTATGTCTAACTTCACTCATGTTATGAACAATAAGCTTACAACTAAGAAATAATATTTCTGGTTGCCTTTGAACTTGGCATGCTTTATGATTGTTAGGTTTAGGTGTTAGAATGTGGCAGCAAATAATTATTTCACAATGTCACCACATGCAAGATGCACTGTTTCTTCATTTTTCACTATTACAGCTTAAAAGTTTCCGCATAAAGCAGCTTGTGATTATGATACTTTCTGTATTCTGCATAAATCTAGAAATATAGGTAATTGAAATGCTCCTTCATCATTTCATTTGCACTGTTTCATCAAATAAACCATATATTTCATATAGAAATTAGGTAATAGTCAAAGCATAGAAATTGTTCCTGGATTGATGTGTTCGTACCGGAGTGGCTTTGTATTGATGTGCTAAAACACCGCTCTCGTGGTGAAGAAGACAGCATCCTTCTAAAACTCTAAGTGCAACTGCAATCTCAGCATCAGTTGAAGGACTCGTTATCTTCATTGGTTCTACGGTGAATATATGATCCAAGGTCGCCACATTGTCTTCCTCCCAATCTTTCAGCGAATGTTGAAATAAAACAGGAACAACTGCAACATCTTGATCATATTAATGGCTAACCCCATCTGAATACTTAAGATGAAACAATCGAATGCAGTAAATTTTACCAAAAAGTATCTTATCCAGAAACCTACCTTTTTCTACGAAACCTACTCACATTAGTACTGATGTAATAATCAAATGCTGCAACCTCAGAAACTAGGGTACTCCTCCAGAACTTAATCTAAAATTGTAAATGTATTAGACCTAGAAACTAAACATACAAGTAACTCACGCTGAAATCTACGGATTTTGTAACTAAATTTATATGCAGCCAAATGTTCTATAGATTTGTAGTCACACACACTGATGTTCGAAACTGAAAGCAAATCCACCATAAAATCAAATGATCAAGTTAAAGACTACAGTTAAAAAATTTATGACAATTTATTCTGACTCAATATATTGTTTTTTTACACAAAAGAGGTAATTTCAACTGAGAAAAAAGAAAACTAAACAGAACAGAACATCACTGCCATGCTCAAAATCAAGACTTCTCTTCGATTCGCAAGACATTTTGCAATCAGGAAGCATCACATAGCAGCTCAGAGAAAGCAGCGGTACTCGAATCCATTATGAATCAACTGAATCTCATGAAAGAATCGTGCAAGTGAAAAATGAAGTATGGATCAGACCTTGAAGCTCCGGCACGGACTGGCTCTGACAGAAGGAACAAATCGTGGAATCAGATTCAGAGGCAGATCGGAGGAACTTGAGGAGGCTGCGGAGGCCGCGGACACGGAGGAAGGAGAACTCAGCGCGAGCATCGCGGAGGCCGGTTCGCAGAGCGAGGGTGACCTCCCTGTACACCCTCTGATTGGTCAGAGAGTCGATCAGATCCTCCACTACGGTCATCGGCGACGATTGACCGGCCTCCTCATCCTCCTCCACCGAGCTGCTCTTCTTCACCGTCTCGCTCCATAGAGGCTTCTGTAGGTACATCTCTCCTTCCCTTCCTGAGTTTCTCCGCTGAGCTAAACAGAGATGGAAAGCAAGCGAAATTTTGTTTCGAGGAAAAAGGAAACATTTATTTACATATAATTAAACTAGACGGCTTACCGCGGTGATTATTTGTGTTATAAATTTTTTGAGATATTATGAAAATTGATTTGGTTTTGATAATTAATTTTGTTGATCTATATATTTTGAAATAATTTATTTAAAACAAATAAAACACTAATAATTTTTTTTTCTAAGAATAATGCATTAATTATTATAAAAAACTTCAATCTGGGTTACAATCTAAAAGTAAAAGGGGAATAAGAGGAGATGGGGTTCCACGACCCAATTCATAGGACACATCTCCTTTCTGGACTGCAAAGCGATCCAGTTGGCGCAACAATTTGCGTTTCGACGAACAAAAGACCATGAAATTTCGGGCACTTGTTCAGCAAGTCTTCTGATGGTGGACACGATGTCATTTATCCTCCAATCGTCGGTCTTCGCAGTCCCACGGATTTGATTGATTACATATTCCGAGTCGGATTTTATAATTACTGATTGCCATCCGTTGTTGACCGCAAGTTGGGTTCCCATAAGAATAGCTTTTGCTTCCACACTAGGTACGTTCATGTCATGAAAAAAGCCATTCCTTCCATCGATAAGGGATCCATTAGAATTCCTTGCCACGACCCCGATTCCGCTTCTTTTCGAAGTCGCCACCCAAGAACCATCACAATTAATTTTGATCTTACCCATGAGAGGTTTGACCCATGTCGCCGCAGTGATGGATGTGGGGTCACTCGCTGTCGACTGTCGCTGAACATTGATGCGCCATGTTTCCTCAACGAGACTAGCCGCATATTGAACCACATGGGAAGGACGTGGTCGATCGCGGCTATGAACCGCACGACACCTCTCCTTCCAAATTTTCCACGCGAGAGTCTCGACCTTTAATCGTACCATAGCGCCCGTCGATCCCAGAGACTTCTCCATGTCAATTAGCTCCTCGATCCAATCCGGCCATCGCGGTTCATTACCATTTTCCCATCTAATGCCCGCCCCCGCTAACCAAATTGGTTTCGTCCATTTATTGTAGGAGAGCATGATCAACAGTTTCACATCGATCACAAAATGGACACATTGGAGAAACATTGATCCCCCGCCTATTCAGTTCATCAAATACTGGAATAGTTCGTGCACATGACCTCCAAAGAAAATGTTTTACCTTGGGTAGCGTAGATCCCTTCCATATTCCAGCCCAAACACTCTTAGATACCATGTAAGACGTCGAAGTTGCCGAGTTGGGTTGTGGCGGTGCTTTCTCTCGGAGTCTTTGGTATACAAGCTTGGGTTTTGCATCACCCTCCTTTGATGTTGGCCATATGATTCGATCCGAAGAGCTAGTTGGGGCCACATGTATCGCACAAATCGCATGTACCATATCCGTCGTTAGTAGGTATATATAACACTATTAATTTGAGCGTATATATAACACTTTAATTTATATAATTTCATCTTAACGGAACATTTTATGCAACATGTTTAAACATATATTCTATTTATTAGTTAATAGGTTTACTCATATCACATTAAAATTTCTTAGGTATACCCATTTAAACTATTAAAATAAATAAATACGTAACAACTAAATATCCGTCTTAATTATATTCTTATAATTATAGTATCTAATATTTTTTATACATTGTTTATTCTTTAACATTAACATAATAGTACAAACATGAGGTATAAGTAAAATATATATATATATATATAGTGTATTATTAATAATTGAATTGTAATGTAACCTCAGCCAAATAAAAATGTAATGTAACCTACTTAAAAATTGAAACTGTTTTGAAGATGCATTATGATTTATGAGATTTGGAGAAATTCTAAAGTTTGTGTGCAAAAATACTATATCTCATTAGTAAATGTAACTTACAACCTAGTTATACCAATAGAATTTACTAAAAAAATTCATTTTTCTTAGTTGTCAACATTAACCAAATTATATATAATATATATAGATTTTCATATTAATTTTAAGGTGCATCACTTGATTTTATCAATTTATGAATGGAACAAAAATTGATCTATTTTATGTATACTCTTTTCAATTTTATTAATTTACTTAATATTATTTTATCTATTTTTAAATTTTTTTAACTTATAATATTTTAAATGATGCAGTAATTTATTCACTTGTATTAATTAAAATATATTTTAGATACAAATTAAATATTTTATTTTAATAATTTATATATATTCAATTAATAATTGTTTTATATATTCAATTATTATTAAAATATATTAACTACAAAATGTATTTTATTATTATTAATTACTTATATCCTATATTTTATTAGAAATAACCATTCATAAAATATTTAATTTTTTAATTATATTTTTTTCTTAATATTATAAATTTAGTTTTGTAGTTAGTTTTAATAGTTTTTACATTTTATTGTATTTATAAAAAGTCATATATTTTCCCAAAAAATTAGTTCAATTGAAATTGAATTTGCTAAAGGTGTATACAATTGTAAATAACTATAATAGGGGTGCAAAATATGAATTTATTTATGTTAGGATGTAAAACTCAAATTGATTAATTTGTTAATGAAACGGACATCAAGAGTGAATGAGGAGATTTGCCTTCATTGTAGGGCTCCATGTGGAAGAGAGATAGTTGTGACTTATATGTAACTTATCAAAATATTGATGTGGACCAATAAAATAAAGTTATTTTAACAAATATGATAGAGAATGTTAGTTAAAAAACTTACTTGTCATGTTGTTGTATATTATATCGAGATTATATTATATATAGATAGATAGATCGGTATTCGGTACCTGAGATAATTAACACTCCTAAACGAATTGGTATCCGAAATGATTTTTGTGACAATTTGGTGACCGAGATAATCTAGTTGTTGCACCGTCAACCTTTTCGTTAGAGAGAATAAATTGAACAAAATCAATAGCATATGGGTCACGTGCTTTGCACAGATTTTACTTAACGGACATATTTAACGTAAAGTTAATAGATGCACTAAAAGTCTACAAAACACTAACGTATAACATCAAAATTTATATATTTGACACTAAAAACCAACCATGTCAAATATATTACATCAAAAAACCCTTTAACCCAAAATTTTATAAATATATTATCATATAATAACATACAAAAACGAATTTTTATCACAACAATATTGAAAATAGAAGACTATAAATTCAAGTAAAGTGCTAAAAGATAGAATTCGTCATTGCTTGGGTGTGACACCAACACACTTCAATTCGTCTATTGTTTAAAAGGAACCAACCACATTCTTAATTTTTGGTAAAGAAGGAATCAGCCATATGAATGCCACATCTTGATATTTCAGAAACAGAGTTTTACTATCAGACACATTCAGTTACTTAAAAACAAAACAAAAGGAGACCCAACAGAAGTAGTTACATGGCTAGAATGACTTACAATAAACAGTCTGAAATATTTCACTTGGAAAAGCCAATCAATCTTCTATACAAGATGAGACACAGTGAAGAATTGGAGTACTACCAATTTTCCTTGACAATCTTCGACTTTTCGAGAATGAACTTCCCTTCCTTGTACTTCTGTGAAGCCTCGTAAGCTCGTTCGTACTTCCAACCCAAAACTTCCCCACAATCTGCGCACGAGATATCAGCAACTGTATGGAGTCCAGTCATAAGTCGCCGATCTTCTTTCGGCCCCATAACAACATTCATCGCATGAGAAAACAGAAAAGCTCTACCGTCTTTTCCCTATAGGACCAAAAATATCAACTTTCAATCGAAAACCGTAATAACATTGATAAAAATTTAAACCCAGAATCTACACTAACAAAATTCAGGTGTTTAAAGGTTCCTTAATGAATGTTTTCTGCAGGGCCAGGAAGGATTGACTGTATTACTGAGAAGCTAATTAAAACTTCTAACTTTGAACTGAAAATGATCCATAAACATTGACAAATATCAAACCCAAAAGCTGTAAAATGAGACTCTTAAGTCTTAACAAAATTTTAGCTGTTTTGCAATAGAAATGTTTCTATGAACACTTAAACTGCAAATAGAGGACTAAACATGAATGGCTGTATTATCCAGAAGCTAACTCAAATCAATAAAAAAAAAACAATGCAGAAACATCAAGGAAAATTAAAACTGGAATCTGAAATATCACACAACCAAATCTTTTAGCTGTTTTGCAACTGGCATTTTCTTTCTAATTGGAGGAACCTGTTCAATTCAATCAAAGCGCATCGCAAAACATCTATGCATGAGAAATGCATAAAAGCTCAGACATTCTTTCGTATGCATCTTAGGATTTAAACAATTTACTGTATATATCATCAAGAAGCTACCCTAAAAATCAAATACCCAACCCGAAAATGACAATATGAGAGTACAAAGTTTAGTTGTTTCGAATCTTCAAACCGAAAGAGCATCTTTTTTCTCAAGCAGGAATTAGAACCATATTTTCTTATCAAACTATTCAACACAAAAAGACATCACATCACGAATTTTGGGATCAGCTGCTAAGAAACTATTTATTCAACAAAACTATGAGATCAGACTAATTGAGCTATTGCTTCAGCAAATCCAAGATCAACAGATCCCTCTGGATCCTAACACAAGCATGATCAATAGTCACTAATTCATTAAACTGAAATTGCTAAAATATCAAAATTGAAGGACAAAGAGGGCTGACCTGGAAGGCCTTTGAGATAACGTCGTCGTGGAGAGAAACATTATTCCGGCACTTATAGCAGCTATACAGCCGCGGACCGACCAAATCTGCCATTATCAACTAATAATTCGACCTCCTATCAATCTATCAAAAAGAAATTAGGAAAAATGATCTATCGACGGAAAACAAATTAAGAAACTCTGGAAACTCCGATCGTTGTTGTAATAGTTTGAAAATCTACAGATATTAGCTGCAGAAGCAAAGTGATCATCAGTGGGAGATGGCAAGTCCAGTGCTGTGGGTACTGGTTTGAATAGCTAGAGAAGAGATAAGAACGAAAAGAAAGGGAAATTTTCTTTTTCGGAGAATATTTTAAGTTGACGAAGAGATACTGCTTAGGTGAGATGAGGTGACGCTCCAGCTGCGGGCGGCTGTTACACTCGCGCCCTTTTTTCTGGAAATTATCGCAAACTCTATTTCAAAGATCGAAACAGTCCGAAAGTGAAGGGGCAGAAATAGAATTGATAATGATACAAGTTTCGTCCCTGGCGGTGGTGGTCCGATCATGGTTCGACTATGATTTGTAATTTTTAATAATTTACAAAACAAATTTAAAGATAGTTGGAGCAGATGGTAAAACAAGTTGCATTTCTATGAACATACTAAGTTCGAATTTCGTTGGTTATATGTCTCTTTAAAGAGAATTTTAATTTTAACACTTCTCATCCGAAATTGCTTAAGGAATGTTTACATTAAAAACAAAATTACAAAATAATTAACTATTTAAACATAATCGGACATTGTAATCGACAACTTGTTTCATTTCTCTTTATATAAATTTACGAAACTTGCTATTGTTTCTTCTTCAGATATTCACAAGCATAAAAACTCGGACTGCTATATTTTTTTTTTTCTTTTAAATATTAGACTAATGCATCTTTATGTTTGGTCACTTTAGATGTTGAATGTTTTCGGGGGTATTCCACAGCATAATTCACAGCTACAAACATTTCTCTTTATTGAATAAGTCTCACAGAAAGTAATGTTAACTTTTGAGCACCTACAATTATAACCCACGGTTATAGTTAAAAGCTACGCCCAATAACTTATAAATCTTGCCAAAAGACTAAAACATAAAGACCAGTACACAAAAAAAGGAGCCCAACGCTCCAAAAATAAAATCACATACCTCTTACTCACCTTTTCTTTGCGGATGATTTGATTCTTATGGCTGAGGCCACCACTAGCAATTGTAAGTGTATCCAGTCGGTTCTTAGACATTTTTGCGATATCTCGGGTCAGAAAATAAATTTTTCCAAATCCACCATCTCTTTCTTAAAAAATGTCTCGACCCGAGATAGAACTTGTTTTCTGAGATGCTGAACATCAAACCTGTGGAGAACTTTGGCACCTACTTGGGGTTTCCTTTGGATATTACTAATGCAAAAACAAGTTCTTTTAATTTTATTATTGACAAGGTCAGAGCTAAGTTGTCTGGTTGGAGATCTTCACTCCTATCTATGGCGGGCAGAGTTAGCCTTGTGAAATCTGTGATGTCTGCTATTCCATCTTACTACATGTAATGTACAATGCTCCCTATTAGAGTTTGTAAGGATTTAGATAAATTGAATAGGAACTTTGTTTGGGGGAGCACTGACCAAAAGAAGAGAATCCACCTCGTTGGGTGGAATGTAATCACCAAACCTTTAACTTCTAGTGGACTAGGTCTCCAAACCTCTGAAATGAGGAACAAAGCCCTTCTTGGAGGTTTAATTTGGAGGCTTAAGACGATTCGGGCCCCTTGGTCTGAACTTTTGCTTAATCGTCTTGTTAGACAATACTCATCTCCTTCTGCCCGCACCCCTTGTAATTGGCGGGCTATCCAGGAAGGTTTTAAAACTCTCAAATTGGGGTTAGGGTGGATGGTTGCAAATGGTAATGATATTAATTTGTGGGATGATATCTGGATTAAAGATAAACCCTTGAGTCTTTATGTTCAGGGCCCTCTTTTGGCTCATGAATATGATTGGAAAGTCAAAGATGTTTTTCAAAATGGTAACTGGAATCTGGAGTCTCTGTCTATTGTACTTCCTATAGATATAACTGAATCAATTAAAAGCATTCCAGGAAGTATTTTTAACCAATTGCAGGACTCGTGTATTTGGAGACTCTCTAGGTCGGGGAATTTCACCAATGCGTCGGCTTATGAAGCACTCTCCGGGCATCTGCGTAATCCTAGCGCATCAGACTGGGGCTGGATTTGGAAGACTCCCACTATTCCTCGAATTCAATACTTTTTGTGGCTCGGCTTCAGGGGCCGATTGGCCACCACCTCACTCCTTCATCGCATAGGGTGTAACATAAACCCTCTTTGCCCGGTGTGCTCTAACGATATTGAAAGTATTGATCATATTGCTAGGAGTTGTGCACTTGCAAGGCAGTTGTGGGCAAACTACTTTGTGCCAACCAGCTTTAGTGACTCATTGAGACTGCCTCTGGATGAGTGGATTAAGGCTAACTGTACTGTCAAAGATTGTTTTGTGCAGGGTGTGGATTGGAGAACATTGTTTTCCTATTGTCTTTGGAACCTTTGGAAGAACATGAATGCTTTTGTCCTTCAAAAGAAAACTTCTTCTAACAATGTGTTTAGTGTCTCTCTTGCTCAAGCTAAATCTTTTCAGGAAGCTATGACACATCATGAAGACTCTAAGTCATTCTCCACCATACACGTCAGATGGCTCACACCAGACCATGGTTGGAAGAAACTCAACACAGATGGAGCTTCCCATGGTAACCCGGGTAAAGCAGGTGCAGGAGGAGTCATTCGTGACTCTAACGGCAATTGGATCTCCGGGTTTTCTAGGAATTTGGGAATTGCGAATAGCCTTGTGGCGGAACTTTGGGCTATCCGAGATGGGATTTCTCATGCTATTAGCTTGGGAATTGAGTCATTGCACGTCGAGACTGATTCTTTGACTGCTCAACAACTTATCTCGGATATTTCCCATCCTAACTTGAAACTCATGTCGGTTGTTTTGGATTGTAGGAATCTCTTACTCCAGTTACGTAGATACAAATTTCGGCACGTCTATCGGGAAGCTAACTCGGTTGCAGACGCATTGGCTGGAATTGGAGTTCATCAAGAGTCAAACTTTGTTACCTATTGTGTTCCTCCGAAAGAAGCTAGACTTTGCACTTTGAAAGATATTGTGAGTGCTTCTGAGCCCCGGTTAATTAATTGTAATGACTAACGTGTTTGTACTTTGGTTGAACCGATTCTTGCTGAGTTGGGGAAACCTTTCGTTCTAGTAATATATTCCTTTTTCTACCAAAAAAAAAATCACAATCATGAGAAAGCGAGTTAACTGCTTTCTTAGCGTCAGCGACAGCCCACCTACCGAGACGGAGGATGTAGGTTTCTTGACACAGTCATTCATGGCCAAAAACTTGACGAAGGCTTGAAGTGGAACTTTACTAAGGTCAAAATTGGGGTCGATGGCAAGAACTTGTTGGGCTAGTTGATCATACACCTGCATAAAGGTAGCCCTACATGCAAACGGTAGGAATCTAACGAACGTACATGCACAGTCAAACCAACAACCTAATTACATAAACAATACAGTAGATAGATGAATGATACGTTATCCTCGAATGTGACGGTCTGCGGCGGCGGAAGCAGAAGCGGAACGTCAGAGGTGGTTCAGAATCACAGCGGCGGGGAAGCCGGTCGGAGAGATACATCACTTTGGCGGAGCGTACCTCTGGTCTTCATAGTTGATAACCACTAGAATTAGAGCTCTCAAGGGTGTATCTGGAATATGTATACGTGGGTTGTCCGCCTCTCTTTGATAGACCTATTATAGGTGGTCTATTTATAGACTCAGAGAGACAAGCGGTTACCAACTTCCGGAACTCAATACTTTGGTCCCCGCTCTCTCTACAACTCACATGAGCACCCCTTATGGGTTCATTTTCCTACAACTCTCACTCACACATAATGGGAGTGCCTAGTGTGCCATAAGACATACTCCTAACACCTTGTATGTGTTTCATACATAGCTCAATCGTGCGACCTGCAACTTTGCGAGAGCTAGTTATTGAACATATGTTAGGAGTGTACAACCTATCGATGTGGATGAACACCTGGAGAATAGTAAGTATGCTTGTACCCTAGATCATCGAACCTCATTTAGGTATCCTCAAAAATCTCATTAGTTATACTTTGTATTCATAATCATGACAATAAATCATAACTGGTGCACTGGTGAACACAATTAAAAAAAAAAAAAGAGGTCCCGTTTGTTAAATTATAATTCTAGTCAACCTAAAGACGACGATTGGTGAGTATGAACCATTAAGGTCGGGACCAAAAAGTCGACGACCATTTAGATCTAAAACAAGAAGATGAAGATAAAAGATCGGCACCTCTTTTCTAAGAGTTGGCATCAACCAAGCCGACATTTAAGGAGAAGCGTCACTCATCAAAACATTTCCTCTTAAGGAATGTGGTTAGGTAGCGACCTATTTGTCATCACCTCCTTGAAGAAACCTTCCTCCCTAAGAAATGGTAAGGTGGCCAGCAACTTGTGTCCGACTCTATAAACTCTTCCTCTTAAGAAATGTAGCTAGGTGGCATTGGCAACCTACTTGTCACCACCTCCTTGAAGAAACCTTCCTCCCATAGGAATTGTGAGAACTTCATTTTAGAAAGAAAAAAATATATTGTATAATAGTGTAGTTCCATAGTATAGTATTAATGTATTCTGGAATTTGGCAGGACTGATTTTCGTTAAATCTGTGCAACTTTTGTAAAAAAAAACATTTGGATGTTTTATTTGAAAATATCATATTCGAATTATTGAAAGGTCGTCCAACCATAATTTTTCCTAGCCAGTATGAAAAGTGACAAATGTCAAACGTCTCAACATATTAGTAAGAACTTTTATAATGACCATCTTAATTTAACATAGTATCTATTGGGCATGTTTAAATTCAGGCGTCACCGATTATGTTAAAAAAAAACTCTTCGTTAATTAACATTCCCACCGATTATGTCTCATTCTACTATGCTAGAGATATAGCTCGTGCCAGATTACCAAGCAGCCCACGGAAAGTCAAAACGTGCTGATTCCCATGCCAACCACGTGCTGCGGCCCACGTGATGAAAAAGCATTATATTACACATTTCCAACGTGCTTATAACACATTCAGCTAAAACACGCTTGGGGCCATATCGATTCTTTCATCCTTTCGGCTGGAGCAAGCAAAGAATGAATGAAACTGCGAACACGTATTTGAATCGACCATGACTACTAAATTTAAACCACCTCCCTCTCCCTCACCATCAAACCAGCCTAACAGTTTCACAGTATCAGATGGGAGCTGCCGGAGACATAAGCTCCGGCGACCACCACCAAACCCGAAAAGACAACAGTGAGATCCCGAAGGGCTGTGTTGTCATTTTGGTAGGACTGAGGGAGGAGCACAAACGGTTCGTAGTCCCCGTGATGCACCTGAATCATCCGAGGTTCGCAGAACTGCTCAAGGAGGCAGAGGAGGAGTTCGGGTTTAAGCAAAGCGGACCGATCGTCATCCCCTGCCGTGTTGAGGAGTTCCGGATCATCCAGGATCTCATCCACAAGGAAAACAACCATCTGGGGAGGTGCTTTTAGAAAAGCAGGGTAAATAATTCATAAAAATCAACAGTTTTTGCAAATACTATGTATTGCTGGTAAGTTCCTCAGAAATTTGGGAACAAATAATGTATACAAGGATGCATATCTAGAGCCGAATAAATGAACAGATCAATGAAAACAAGCAAGCTACAACGGAACTGATTTGTACCTATGGAGAAATATTTTATCAACAGTTTGGAGCATTTATTGTGTCTGGTTTCTCAAATTTGTGTTGCGTACCGTGATTCCGTGCAAAAATTTTGTGTACCCGAGCAAGCTAAGCCTTCCGTCGGATTTTCGGACGCAACTGTCGAGTAGGGAGTAAGCTCTAGGATCCAGATTCATCTCCTGATACATCATTAGTCAAACAAGTGTTTAGTCCAGTGAAAAAACAATCTTCTGAAATGAATATAGGTAATAAATTGTATATTTTTTTAAGAGTTATGCTATCAAGTATGAAACATATTATGGGTTGTCTTGCAATCTTTTTTTTATTCCTGGAAAATCTTTTAACTTTTTTCACTTACTGTCGATTTCATTTTCACACTTTAATCTAATATAATGCTTTATAGAACTCTCTTCATTGTCTTTAAAGAAACTAGAGTTCTAAAAGAAGGGTAGAATTATTTTTACTTACCCGTGCCAGTTCCCCGACCGAGATGACCTTGTTTCCGTCGCGTTCAAAATGTTCGAAGGCTTGGGTTGCAATCTCGTCCCAGTCTTCACGGGCCTCGAGCTGATAAACGCTGATTGTAGCAGCACAGAACTCTTCAAACTCCATCTTCTTATAGATCATCGGTTCCAACTTCAATTTAAGCACTATTATCAGTATATTATATCGAGTTTCGGAATCTAAAAGGACAAGCACTGTGAATTCGCCATCATAAACTAACAGTATAGTGTTGATATTAATAAAGGAAGAGAAAAGGTCAGAGCCGTGTCTCACCAATTGAAGAATTTCAGTAACCCTGGACTCCTTCATGGCATCTGTTGAATTTTTCACAAGAGCCTGAGACACAAGTTTGAGGCTGTTTGTTATGTGAGAACTACAGTAAATAACAAGTAATGAAAGAATATTGAAGATTTTAGTGGAATAGCCAGAGAAAAGCTAGCTAACCATTCTAAAATTCTCAAAAGATACAAATCCATTCATCGGCTCCAAGAGAAGAAACTGAGCTCTAAGATAACCAAGCTCCTCTTCGGGTAAAGCCTTCGACAAAGCCTACATTGTACCAAGAAGCAAAAACAGAAATGGTCAGAGCCAAAACCAAATTCGGGTTCTTGACTAAATGTTTCAGCAAAAAGATTGCTTTTTTCACTTGTTAAGTTTAACTTTTTTTTTAAGATATGGAATAACCTTTAGTGCTGATTGTCGGAATGGTCGGGCACGAAGATAGGATTTGACCAACTTGTAAATCAGAATATCTAAAGGAACATCTCCATTTGCATCTTGTAGCCATGGATGAGCTTCAGAAATTGATACAGTGTAATATATTTAAGGTTAGTGATAGGTTAATTTCTTGCAGAGATTTCCAATATAAGTAGAACATACCAAGTGCTTGAGCAGCAGTCATTCTCTTCCTATAATCCTTGTTAAGAAGCCTCTTCACAAAACTTTTCGCTTCATATGACACCACAGGCCAAGGTGAGTCAGCAAAATTAGGATCGGCTCTTAGAACGGAACGGAAAATTCCTGATTCAGTTCTTGCCCAGAAGGGTCTACTACCACAGAGTAGGATGTAAGTTATGACTCCTATACTCCACATATCTGCTTCGAGGTTGTAGGATCTGTGTAGAACTTCGGGGGCGACATAGTATGCACTGCCAACAACATCACTGAGACGTTGACCTGAAAATGTATAGAAACTGCTTTTTCAATATTGTAGAAGTAACAATGTTTCTTGTGATTTGGATCATACGTTTACACATTATGCAACCCCATAATTAGGAGGATACGAGACGTTATCCTCTCATCCTAGAAAATAAAACTGCATAAAGTTGGATACAGATTCTCTCATCTAGTCTGAAATGGATTTAGAGCAAGGATTTGATTCTGGGAATAGACGGATGAAACTTTCAAATCATAAATAAATAAATAGGCAATAATCTGAACCAAAAATTTGATAAGATGGTACAGTGTTCTTGAATTTATAGTGGGAATAGAATGACTCCACATTACCTGTTACAACTAAAGAAAAGTAACATTCAGTGACTAGGGAAGCTACAGTTCAAATGCAAATTGGTAAATGCCTATATATCGTGAAAAATATAAGAAAAAAAGATATTTTGCTCAAAAGAGAGTACCTAATCAACATTCCAGTGTTTGATATAAAAAGCTACAAACTCAATTAAAAAGAACAGCAAAAACAATAGTAGGAGAGGTTAGATAAAAATACCTGGCGCTATGAAATCAGACAGACCAAAATCAATTATCTTCAGGGTTGCATCTTCCTCTTTTGTGGTAAACAGAAAATTCTGCCATTATGGTGGGTACAAGAAGAATCAAGAGCTGATGGTCACATTAATTCATGGAACATCTATTTACATTTTATTCAACCATCTACCCAAGCAACATAGCTATAATCAATAAACTTGTAATGTCCAGAATGACGAACCTCTGGCTTCAGATCACGGTGCACGACGCCTTGCAAATGAAAAAAAGCAACACCACGCAGAATTTGGACAAGAATCGACTTAGCCTCTTCCTCTCTATACCTTCCACCTCTGTGCAGCATTATCGAAGAAGCATGCATAACATTAGATTAAGATCAAGTTCGACAAAGATATATAGCCAAAATGAGAGAAGAAATCAGTCTTACCTGGCTAAGATCCTGTCAAGTAATTCTCCCCCTTCACACAATCTGTTAAAGAAAAAAGAGCCTAGAATCTCAGAAAAGCCAATTCCAACAAATAGTGGAAAAACAAAGTACTAAATAACTGAAATAGCTCCTGAAGATATATCATCTTTGTTTTCATAATAAGAACTTGCTTGCAGCCTACACAAGGTCTGTTACATGCTACTATCGTTAGAAAATAACAATGGGAATTTGTCTTTTATTTTTTAAGAAAAGTTACTAATCTTTGAGAGTAAGATGGTAAAGTAAGACAAACTTACTCCATGGCTACATAGACATTATTTGTGTCTTCAAATGCACCCAGAAATTGGATTAAATGTGTATGTCCTGACAAGACCTTTAAAAGTTTCACCTCTCGGCGAACATCTTCAATTGCTATTGCTGTTGTCATCTGCAAAAGAATACCAAATATACAGTTTCAAGTTTCAAAAGTTTATAGATCAAACGCAAACCTCTAAGTGAAGAAGTCTAATCGATTTTATGAAGAAAAAAAAATGGGGCAAAATAGACACAGCTCTACTATACAAGCAGCAGAAAAAGCACTAGCCCAGCAGAATACGGACTGATCAACTGAAGTTTTTGCCTTTCACACAGCAGCCATAGAAATGACAGGTATTGAATATTTTTGTGCAAATTTAGCTTCTATCAATTTAGCCGGACCGGTTAATTAAAAAAGCAGCTTGACAAAATAAATTCTACTAAATATGAATCTCTTAACCTCCATCTAACTGGCTAGCAGTATCGATTACTTCATAGTTCATCCTGACGTTTACTTTTAACTAATTTACCTAAACAACAGAAGTGGAAAATACCATTTAGTGCATCTTCTTTAAATCCACCTAAGTTCTATCACAACTCCATTTCTTGTGGCAGTGTTTTGCCCTCCTACCTTTCAAGTAAAGTACCGTGGTCCATCGTAGTCCATGTGCAATAATCAACATGTCAAAAAATGGCATGGAGAAAAAAGAGCATGAAAGTGATAATACATTCCAAATTTCCAACCATCTAACAGAGGTTCATAGTTCGACGTCCCTTTCCAATATTAAACTATCGGCCAAAAAATTATACAGATTTACTTCACTTCCAAAATTACCCACAATGACGAGATAAAGATGCAGAGATAGAACATACCACACCTTAGCTTTTGATATGATCTTCACCGCCACGGTCTGACCTTTGAGGTCTCCTCTCTTCCCCTTGGCTCGGCAAGTATGGCCGAAATGCCCTCGCCCGACCTCCGCTCCCAATTCAAACTTGGATTCAAAGTTCTTGGGATAGCCAAAATTCTTATCGAGCCGCGGCTCCCCTTCCTCCTCTTCACGCGCCTCCGGAATTGTCCCTTCCTTCGGGGCTCTCCGCTTCATGATCGCAGACATGATCGGTTTCGCCGGAGACGGAGGAGGCAGCGGCCATCGGAACTTCCTCCTAGGAGTTCTCGCCGGCGAAGGAGAAGGCGCTACGCCGGCTGGAAGCGGGCTTGCGAACGGGCTGCCGACGAGTGAGTTCCCTCCGGTCGTCCTAGCGCCACGAGGCGGAGTTGGTGGAGCCGGCGATGGGGGAGGCTTTGGCCGATCATCGTCGACCGGCCTCTGCTTGCTACAAAGCTGTCCCATTTCCGCTCAATTCCAGTATCTAAAGCATCCAAAAGTCGGTCGATCACTTACTTGAGCTCAGAGTGATGGGAAAACTGTCACAGACGAGGAAGCAGCTTCGATCGACCTTGATCTTTGAGTGAGCGTCGGTGGCAGAAGATTCCGATAACAAAATGAAGGGGGCAGCAGCAGGAAGAAGGCGTCGCGATGGAGAATGGTCAAGATCAAGAGAGTGGAGTTGAATCGGACTCGAAAATCATCACAGAGAAAACGCGTACCAGTAAAGAAGGGAGAGGGTGGGAAATGAAATAATTAATTTAGCGGGTACTTATAATGAGGCCGTAAAGTTCGCAGCAAACGAGGGACAGGTTTGCCGTTGGACTTCCAATGTGGTCCCCGCACCAAAATATAAGTTCGAAAAGGTCGAATTATTATTGTTTCTTTTTAGAAAAATTCCATCATATTAGCCAGGATTTTTTTTTTTTTTTTTTTTGGCCAATATTAGCCAGGATTAGGTTAACTCTTCTGGTTCAATCAAATACGCCGTCCTTTGACATTATTTTACATAAAGAGAACTTTTATTATTATATATAAATTAATTATTAATACGATGTATTCAGTTACAATGAACCATATTCAAATTTAAAACTCTATTACCATACATATACATATGTCATATTTGATGTAAAAAAAGAAGACAATTCGATTAACATATGCTACACCCAACCTGGACATTATATTTATTGCAATTAAAAAATGAGGAGATGTGTTGACATTTATTTGGCGATTCGATTAATTATTGGATGGATTATCCAAAGTGACTTTGTTCTCTATGCCGCTACCAAAGTCAAATTCGAACATCAGCCACCAACGAACAAGTTGTTAGGTCACCTGATTCAATTTTTTTTTTTTTTTTTTTCAGAGAGGTTGTCATGGGGGATTATTAGGGGAATAGTATTATAGCATATTTGCTCCGGACATAAATTAATTATATTCGTACTAGGTTAGGTTAGTTTATGAGGGCTAAAAGTCGTAAAATATTGATTGTAAATATTTTTCATTTTTAGATTATTATTTATATAATATAAAAATCAGACTTAGAAGAAACGCTGGATTGTTAATCTATTACACCATAGTATATTACATAGATAGAAGTTGCGATGTTCTATTCATGCCCTTATTTGAATCCCTCGCGTCAATAGATTCCAACATTATTGGATGATGTGTATAATCATGACAATGATAACAATTCATTTTGTGGTCTACCTCGCTGACGTTGTAGATTACTTATTCATCTGGCCGTTTAAAGGAAGTTATATGAATTTTAACTCTACTTTATTGATGAAAATGTCAGAAAGCTTATTATTTTTCTTTTTTCTTGATGATTTGAAATTTCAATGTCTCGATGCATTGTTATAAACTGATGAGAACTGCAAGCACTAGAGATCCTGAAGAGATCATTAGGACTTATTTGGACACAAGGGTAAAATAATAAAATCTCCTTGCCTTGCAGAATTCATTATCACCTAAAGGAATGATTTTAATAATTTCATTTCATGATGAAATTTGCAATTTGGTACAGGACTTGCGTGGTGCGGGAGCTCATCTCTATAATCAAACCTAAGGAACATATTTCATCGTTGATATCTGCTCTCAATCCTGGGTTTTATTGGTCTCATCAGAAATCGCGTGATTAAACAGTGCTTCAACATTCAGAATCGGAATAGCAATGTCAGATTTTTCCTATAATCTACTTACCATTGTATGAAACAGATTGTTCTTGCACATAGTATACTTTCAGCATTGCATCTTCCTTTGCTAAATCAGGCATGAAATCTATAGATTCTCTATTTCTCTTGAGTACTTATCTAATACTATCATCTCTTTGTTCATAAATCATGATTATAAGTTGTTAACCATTATTTTATTAGGGAAGGAGATAGCTCTTTTATGATTTTATTGAAAGGATACTGAAGATTGGATTAAACCTTATGTTCTGGTTTGAATCTCCTTAATAAATCCACTCGTTGCATAGTTCATAAATGTGGTTCTTTCTCTGAATCTTTCACTAATTTCTTCTCCTTTTAGAAAAAAAAAATAATTTGTTAAGATTATATTTAAAACGAAGGTGCTTCAACGTATTGTGTTGAGGTTGCAACTCATCACTGCGTGCTGCAACACTGTGTTACTCATTCCTCTGGGAAACATAGAGATACAATTGTGTTGGAAATATTGAGGGTAAATATGCAAATTTACAAAGTCCGAGGACCAAAATGCAATATTCTAAAATTCAATGACTAAAAAGCAATTAGTCAAATTTCGGTTACTTACAAGTAACTATATCAATTAACATGCAAAATATAGGCAACACCGAAATTATACGTAAAATCGACATAAAACGAATACGTATTTTTTATACTGAGGCCCGTGCTAATCACAGTCTCCTTAAGGCAATTTCGCCCCTCCCCACCCTCGGGTTATGCAAATGGGTTTATACAAGGGGCGATCACCTCCCAGGATTCAACAGTGTCATCGAATCGTGTTATGCATGAAACACGCTCGACCGAACCGAACCCAATACCTGAACTCTAACAAAGAACAAGAAAGCCGACGACAACGGCTAAAAACAACTAGAAAGGTTGAACACGACATAAGTCGAAATCAACCTAGAAGAACTCTGCATTCGTCAACACGAAGAACAGAGGATGAGAAAATATAATTGGATCCCAAGATTATGGGTTCCGAAAAATTGAACTCAACCAAGAAGGAAGAGATTCCATTTCTCAATGTGCAAAAAGGAGAAGGGAAATGCTTGTTTATATAGGGGAGGAGAAGGGAGGAGGAAAGTAAAACTTTCGATGTGGTACAAATCACAATTTCCATTCACAACAAAATAAAATTGAGCTTGAGAAAATTTGGGCTTAAGTAAAAAAGAGAATAAAAATGCCCAAATAAAATTAGAGAAGCCCAAATGAAAATTTGTGTAGCCCATTTTCTAACAATCCCCCACATGAATGGAATTTTAGAAACTTAGACACGAAATTTGAGTTCAACGGTCAATACCTGCAAAGAATAGGTAGGGGTAACCCCTTTGAACCTATCCCTTGTGAGATCATGCCTTCTCTACTGACTGGTCGGTAGACGCGATGTCCTTGAACCGACTGTCGTTGGTGTAGATGACGACATAACCCACACAGGTACCTTCCTAGTATGGTTCGGTTCACGCCCTGTGATCCCTAGGCCCTGGATCACTCGCCTGGTTCTGCAAGCGTTTCTAAGAATTGCGCCCTCAATAATTCCTTTCGAAGCGGCCCCACTTCTCACTCGCATAGGTGATTCAATGTCTCATGAGCATCATCACGACTCTGAGTTCTCCTTACGAATCATTAAAAGCTTTGCATAAAGTGTGATTTCAATTAAATAATTTGCAATTACTATGCTCGGTTTAACCGATGTTTGAAGATCAACACAAGCTAAAACTTAACCTTATCTCCATCACTGTATGCATCATAGGAATGGGCTCGGGGTTTGACCCCCACAGTGATCACACTCACTCTTGTGATTAGGTTGTCCCATTGAACCAAGTTCTTGGGATCTCCAGTCATCATGGTTGGGTTTTCCTTCTCAAGAGCATTTCCTACACGGGCTTTAGCCCCATTCCCTTCGATGCTTGGCCAAATAACTCTCTGTTTAACCCTTTCGGGTAGCGGATCCGCTATTTATCTGCCGACTTTACGATATCGGGCACAATAAATACATTTGAGAGCAACTGTCTAACGGAATTATGACGTATATGTCTAAACATTCCTTATGCAGGTTATACTGTGTTATACAGATTGATCGTCGCAACGTTGCATCAATGTTCTCAAACCAACAAAGTCCTCAGACTATCATTTCCTGCAGGAATAATTTTGTTAATCCAACATCTAAATTTAGATTGCTTCTTTTGTGGACAACAGCTTCGCAAAGTGTCCCATTTCCCAACCTTTAACAAAGGTTTTCATGCCAAATGGGGGGTGCACCACTTATTTCTGCTTTAACCTTGTCTCTTAAAGAAAATCTTCAACATTTCATTAGATTGGATTTAATTTGGATTAAACCAAAACAAACTCATCAATCTTTGCACTAACACAGATTTTGGCCAATTAGTAAAATCCTCGAGAAAATGACATAGCCATTCTGCATCTTCGGCACATTTCTCCAGTACAATAACTCAGACTTGATCGTCGATCTGGCTATGACTGTTTGTTTTGAGGATTTTCTACGACATTGTTCCACCTCATAAGGTGAATACGTAACCCCTTATACTCAAGGTGGTAGTGTCTAATCGGATATCCATTTTGCATCACTATAACATTCTATCACATAAGGATATCTCTTTGTGTAGACCATGATTATGAATATGTCTCAGATATCTAAGTACCCTGATTACCCCGTTCTAGTGGACAACACTAGGGTTACTCGTATATCGACTCAATACACTTTCAACGTGAGCGATATCTGGTCTAGTGCATGACATTAAGTACATGTCACTTCTAATAATCCGAGCGTACTCAATTTGGGAAAACCATTCTCCCTTATTCTTTGAAATTACTTACCCGTATCTATTGGAGTACTGACCTCGTTCTTGTCATCTTTGTTGAATTTATCCAAATACTTGTCAATATATGAGTTTGACTTAGAATGAGACCTTCTGATGATCTAATGAGTTTTAATCCAAAGATCACATCGGCAAGATCCATGTCTTTCAGGTCAATACTCAAATTCAACATAGGTCCAGTGGACCGGACCACCTCATCGTTATTTCCAACGGTTAGTATGTCATCAACGTAAAACGTTTTTCATACTTATTTATTTTGAAACATTTCTCCAATAAATCGCTGTCAAATTTATAAAGCCATTATCTAGGCATCTCTAAGACTATACATAGATTTGACAAGCTTACAGACTTTCTTTTCCTGCTCTCGCGCAGAGAAACTCTCAGGTTGTTCCATGTAGATTTCTTCATCTAAATATCCATGTATGAAAGTTGTTTTCACATCCATTTGATGCAATTCTAGAATTTGCAAGGCTGCAATCGCAAGCACCATCCTTATGAATGTGATTCTAGTTACTGGATAATATGTATCAAAATAATTCCACCATTCCTTTTGTCTATAATCTTTTATGACAAGTCGGGCTTTGTAATTATCAATTGATCCATCTTCTTTAATTTTACGTCTGAATATCCACTTGTAGCCTAACGGTTTGTCTCCGGGCGGAAGATCCACCAGCTCCCAAGTGTGGTTCTGCAAGATGGACTCAATTTCACTATTGATTGCCTCTTTTCATAGAGGTCTCTCAAAAGAGTTTACGTCTTCGTGGTAAGTCTAAGGTTCGACTTCAAGCATATAGGTCAAGAAAACTGGACCATAGGATTTTTCAATCCTCGCCCTTTTACTCATCATGGGCTCGACCTCAACATGCCCTCCATGTTCTCGGTCTTGACTATTTTTCCTCTATAGTCTCATATGCTTGCCTCTCCTCTAGACTTAGCCAAAAATACATTTTTCCAAAGAAATATGCATTTATTGATTACATTAACGTATCTTTGTGTTTATTTGACACTTTTGATTCAAATCGATACACGTTACTATTCTGAGCAAATCCTATGAAAATGAAATCAACGGTTTAGGGAATGTATGCGTCTTTTCCGTAGAGGTATCATAATTTTTAGCAAGACACCCCCCACATTCGAATGCACAACTCAAACATAGTTTTATCTTCCTTCTTATGGGGTACCTTATTCAAAAGGTAATTGCTAGTTAAAATAGCTACCCCGTCATAACCCTAAAACAAACATGGTCTCAACCATATTATTTAATTTCTTCCAAAAAAATTTAACGTGTTAACACACGAGTTGGGTATAAAGTTATTACTAATTCTCAACCACATCATCATTGATCCTCGGATCATCCTTTTATCATTGTAGATCCTCAGACCATCAACACATCAACAATTTTTTTATTTTTTAATTTTTAAACCAATATGAGATCAAATTTGGCCATTAGACCGTTGCGTTTCTCAAAAGGTATGATCCTCAGACCAATAAAAGGCCTCGACCTGTTGCACCGCAAGTGCCAAAACAACATTTTTTTTAAGGAAATGTTGCGGTTGGATTCATATTTTTTTATCTAATACATGCCTAATGACAATCCATTCACCCACTAAGCCAAAACCTTGACCGCCGGCAACGTTATTAATACTAATCAGTCCAAAAATAAACTGGAAAACGTTGCCCGATTGGATCGAAACCGCGACCCAACTAAATCGAGGTTTTATGCGGTGCAATGACTTCACAGATTAAATCGTGTTTAAGTCAACATTCTCTAAACAGAGAATAATTGTTGCCGCATTTATCATTGCGAAAACAATTAATTATTTAGTTGAAACTCAAGTTTTTATTGTTTCATCTTTTCCTTCATCAAGTATACATAGCAATATTTCGTACAATCATCTACGAAAGTAATGAAGTACTTATTTTCCGCCTCGCGTTTGGACATATATTAGGTCGCAAACATCGCTATGTATTTAGACCAAGAAGTTCGGTAATCCTTTCGACCGAATAAGTTTCGTTTCAACGCAAACTTCTCATTTAAGTTCTTGATCTATTTTGATTTTAGGAATATGAACCATGTTAGATAACCTCTGCAAGGTATCGTAATTAACATGTTCTAAATTATTGTGCCACAAATTTAGCACAAGAAGGAACATTCTTATCTCATGTTCACTATAGGCACTACGCCCAATGCAAAAACATTTTTATTCATGTTTACTTCAGGCACTACGGCCATTATACTTAAAGTAATTCAACTTCATCCAGTCAAATTTTTCGTCTATCTGTATTTAACGTACAGTTCTTTTGACGATTTCGAGTGCTCCCAATAGGGACGCTTCCTCCTCATTTTTTTTTTTTTAGAATTGTCAAAAAGAATTCCATCTTTTGACTTCAACTTTTGAAGTAAGTCTCGGCGACTTTCCCTGCATTATAGACGGCGGCCTAAACGAGTGTCCAACCTCGGTAATCAAGGCGTCGGTATATGGGATAGCGTCACTCGCTAGAATAATAACATTTATAGACCACATCGAGAAGATCGTGGTCTTTCCCAATTTTAGAGTTATCCGCCAAGTGTTAGCTACATTCTCATTGAGGAGCGTTCAAACATTGGACCTATGACCAACCCCTTGGGATAATTAATCCGTAACATCAAATTCGGATTACTAAAATTCAAATAACGATTTGAATTTCTGATTTCAGTAACTAAGTTTAATCACTTCAGTTACAAAAATCAATTTTTTTTTTTCCTTTTTCGTTGGACAGAAAATAAACTTGGCACAACTAATTTTGGTTTTAACAAAACCAGACCCACACGGGGCTTACTCCCGTATACAAACGTCACGAGGTACATACGTGCCAAAGTTCAGGAGTGTGCAATTGAAAATTTCCATAACAATTGTCATACACACTCAATCGGCTTTCACCGATTTTTTTTTTTTTTTTAAATCACATTTACAACAATGGATTCAACGACCCCATAGGCCTCAACGGCTAATTTGGGTCAAGTCACCAAAGCCTCCTTAGCAAACATATCAATTTCGGATGCCTTAATAGGTTTAACAACCTTGACCATCTCGATTTTTCATAGTAGTCTCAACGACTTAGCGACCTCAACGGTCCTAATAGTCTCAACGGCTTTTGACGACTTTACCAGTCTCGACGACCTAAATGGCCTTAGCGATTTTATCAGTCGCATGTGCTCTCGAGCATGTTCACATTTTCAACATCATTGTTCGAAAATATTTGTGAACTTTTAGAGAATAAATAATTTTCTCCAAAAAATTGAATCTCAAAATTCAATTAAGCATCCTCTCATAAAACTAACAAATAAAAATTTGCCTTAAGATTGTTGGAAATATTGAGGGTAAATATGCAAATTTACAAAGTCCGAGGACCAAAATGCAATATTCTAAAATTCAATGACTAAAAAGCAATTAGTCAAATTTCGGTTACTTACAAGTAACTATATCAATTAACATGCAAAATATAGGCAACACCGAAATTATACGTAAAATCGACATAAAACGAATACGTATTTTTAGGCCCGTGCTAATCACAGTCTCCTTAAGGCAATTTCGCCCCTCCCCACCCTCGGGTTATGCAAATGGGTTTATACAAGGGGCGATCACCTCCCAGGATTCAACAGTGTCATCGAATCGTGTTATGCATGAAACACGCTCGACCGAACCGAACCCAATACCTGAACTCTAACAAAGAACAAGAAAGCCGACGACAACGGCTAAAAACAACTAGAAAGGTTGAACACGACATAAGTCGAAATCAACCTAGAAGAACTCTGCATTCGTCAACACGAAGAACAGAGGATGAGAAAATATAATTGGATCCCAAGATTATGGGTTCCGAAAAATTGAACTCAACCAAGAAGGAAGAGATTCCATTTCTCAATGTGCAAAAAGGAGAAGGGAAATGCTTGTTTATATAGGGGAGGAGAAGGGAGGAGGAAAGTAAAACTTTCGATGTGGTACAAATCACAATTTCCATTCACAACAAAATAAAATTGAGCTTGAGAAAATTTGGGCTTAAGTAAAAAAGAGAATAAAAATGCCCAAATAAAATTAGAGAAGCCCAAATGAAAATTTGTGTAGCCCATTTTCTAACAAATTGTTTATAAAATCTCTCTTTATGCTCTTATCCTTGCTCAAGATCCATTTGGGTACCCCAACCATTTTTTATTTACCCTCAAATCCATTACTCCTTATCAACCATTTTTAGAAATCCCTTAAATTTCTCGTAGTATCTGACATAGTGAAACTGATGAGGATTGCAAGCACTATTTTTTCGTATCGACGAGTTTAGTGACTCTAAAACTTCGATAAAGATTTCTAAATAATCCAATATTTCATAATTTGCTGTTGTTCAGGATCGATTGTTTGGGCTACAAAACAATGACTGCAAATTTATTTAAATTATCTGTCGATAATGTATTATTCCATTTAAGCAGAACATCATTGCAGGTACGTCATACAAATCATTTGTATGATCTTTTTCTCCTGAAGTCTTATAATAATCATAAAAAAGGCATTGGAAAGTCATGATATACTAACTGGTAGCAATTGTGAGGAGGATGAAAGAAGTGGTGAGAAAGAAGAGATCCATGTCCAAAGGAAGGGATGAAGGCATCAGAAGCTACTCAAGGACATGTTAGAGGCATTGTAAGAAATTGGGTTAATAACTAAAAAACTGTCTAAGGTTTACCCTATGTTAAAATTAGTTATCTGAAATTTCAAATGTTAAAATGAAGGGTTAAAGGTACTTTTCATACCACATGTTTGGCCGAATGTGGCTTTTAGTACCGGATGTTTGGTTTTGTATACTTTTGGTACCAAACGTTTGAAAAAATGTGATTTTTTGTACATCCGCTAGTTGGCCGTTAGTTTTTTCCGTTAAATGACATGTGCAAGTCACGTGACCGACCCTAAACTTTTGATTTTATTCAATTTAGTCCCTCAAATATATTCCTAACTTTTAATTTGTTTAATTTAGTCCCAAAACTTCAAAATCAAATCCAATTTAACTATTGAACCCAATTGACCTAGCCGGACCTAGCCTAGGGCTAGGTCCGACCCTGGTTCGGGGTCGCTGGACCCAGCCAAACCTGACCCAAGGTCGGTACTAGCCCTAGGCTAGGTCCGGCTAGGTCAATTGGGACCTAGCCTAATTTGGGTCGAATTTGGGCTAGGTCCCAATTGACCTAGCCGGAACTAGCCTAGGGCTAGGTCCGACCCTGGGTCAGGGTCGGCTGGGCCCGACGACCCCAACCCAGGTTTGGACCTAGCCCTAGGCTAGGTCAATTGAGTTCGATGATTCAATTGGAATTGATTTTGAAGTTTTGGGACTAAATTAAACAAATTAAAAGTTATGAATATATTTAAGGGACTAAACTGAACAAAATCGAAAGTTTAGGGTCGGTCACGTGACTTGCACATGTCACTTAACGGAAAAAAACTAACGGCCAACTAACGAATGTACCAAAAGCCACATTTTTTCAAACGTTTGGTACCAAAAGTATACAAAACCAAACATCCGGTACTAGAAGCCACATTCGGTCAAACATGTGGTATGAAAAGTACCTTTAACCCATTAAATTGTCTCAAGTTTCATTTTTGTTGAATTTTGGTGTCTCTCTGCATCTTTTCATGTCCATTCAATCATTTTCATCAACCCACCAACTCACTCATAATCCATCACTCTTTACTTTTTACAAAATCGTCAAATTTCACCTAAAAATTGAACATTAAAAAAAAAGTTTCTAGAAGAGTGGTGTGGAGTCATTGTCCAAGGATAATAGAGCGAAATTTACTTGCCCGGATGTGACCAACTTTTTAGGTGACGGTCCCGGCAAGATGACGAGAATGGAGTGTGTATAAGAGCTCGAATTTGACAGACGGTTTCGTCGGAATTGACTTCTCTAAAGTAATCACACCGAAACACCACATTTTAACAAAATTGAAACCTTGAATACTACAGTTTAACATTTGAAACTTCAAACACCTAATTTTAACATATGGTAAACATTAGACAGTTTTTTAGTTACTAAACCTTTATTTTATACATTAAATTTGCATATTTTAACCTTTTGCCTCTTTCCCCGGACGTTTTAACGCAGAGTGCAGTTAATGTAACTAATTTTTTTGGCTTTTACCTTTCTACTCCATAATTTCAGGTTTAAACTTTTTAGTTCATTGTCACCTCAGTGATACTTCGAGGTTGCTTCTTCTCACTATCAACGTTGATGCTTGTACACTCATCGCTCAATTATCTTGTTCGATCTTAGAGTTGGGTTCATTTTGTAGCTGCGCCATTAGAGTTAGCAGCTCTTTTAGAAAAGAGTAAATCTTTAAAATGTGAAATTTCTTGTGAAATTTCAATAGAAAGTAAGAAAGAGAAAGTAAATGGACAAATGTATTGGTGCTTGGTGGGACCCTATATCACTTTCTATAGAAATTTCACATGAAATTTCACAGTTTGTAGCAACACCCGATAGAAAAAGTCTTTTTAGATATTCAGTGGAGTTGATTATAGCATCTACGAAATGTATTATTGTAATACATTAGCTGATTTAGTGTACAATGCGGTATTTTGTTGCGATATAGCAGCATAATGTCTAATGTATAAGAAATTCATATGCAACTATATTTTTTGTATCTGAATTTATTTACAATTAATGTTTTTATATATAATTGGTTTGCTATTACTTCATAGCCCAACTTTGTTAATTTTAATTATATTCTTTTTTTATAATAATGTTTTCAGTTATATGTACGTGCAAATAAAGTGATCATTTTTTTTCTTTTTCTAAATGTGTTATGCATAATTATATAATTTATATTGAACCTTGTTAAGAAGAGAATTTTATATTATTAAATTTGATTGTAATGAGCAGGTAAAATCTCTAATTAAAGAGATGTGTTATTTGTTTATCACATATTGGATGCACGTGCAACGCGCGTGCTATTATATGCAGTTTATGTTATGATAAAAATATTCACCAGTCACAAAATGTGTATGATCTTCTGACATACACTTTAATTAATTCTAATAATAATTAAATAATTTATTGATGAAATAATAGATTGAATTGGTCGTCCAATCTATATGGTCCGAATTGGATAACATATTCAACTTATTCATAGTCCGGGGCAACAATAATGTATTTTTATTATTATTATTATAATAATTTTTTTTTTTGTATTTGAACACCATTCTTTATAAACAAACATCATAATGAAATCTATATTTTGTTAGTAAACGAAAGTAGACCCATCATTATCTTTTTATGGTAAAGAAATCTGTTTTTGCAATTTTAGATCAATAGTGTTAAGGTAAACCGTAAATCTCATATACCTTCAACGAAATTCAAATTAATACGCGTTGGAATTGCAACTCATTTTACTAATTTGTTCACAACAACTCACAACTTGGTCCATCAATCATCTCTAATGTCATACACCAATTAGCCCAAAAATTAAGTGTTTTTTACCCTTATATATATATATATTACTTAAGTTCACTGTGGAATTGCACCCAAAAAAAGTTGATTAGTAAGACGGCATTTACAAGCGAATGACCCTACTTAGAGTTCCGCTCCATAAAGCTTATAAGAATAAGGCTGGCTTCTTTCTTTGCCGGCCGGAGCTGCATCAACGTAAAACAATTGAAAGCCAACATTGTTTTTGTTGTGTGTTGGCTGGGTCGGGGAACTCTATTTTTTCACTCATAAATTATTCACTGCATGTTGATTTTTTGGATACTTTTACTTAAAGGTCTATATATAATCGTTCGTTCTAAATTTTTCTTTGGCCGAAATTTAATATATCCAAATTTAGCGTAGTCCAAAATCAGATACATGTAGTAAATAAAATTGAACATGATTCATCATTTCATTCCTAATTAGAAACCTTTTGTTCATGTTTTGAAAATAAAAAAATATATTTGTGGACATCGGTTTTTATAAGGACGTGTAGTATACTTAATTCATATTTGTCCAACTTTTCTTAGTTTTGTTTTGTTTCCAGGAGTGTTTTAGTCAATCATGTGTCCAGGAGTATTTTAGTCAAATTTCTTTAGAGCATTCGTTCATTCACTACTTCCTTTTGTTATCAACGAAACCATTCAATTAAAACATAACCAAAAAAAAAAAAAACCGATACCATAAATAAATAAAATTTTCCACTATGCGATAAGGTTAGCCAGGATTAAACCAAGCCCATGTAACATTCAATCCACTCGCTATTTTACCAACTAGGTGGGCTCTGGTCTCCTCCACACCAGAGCATAAATAAATAAAGAGATAAATAAATAGGTTCTAGCGAAGAAAACCTATTTAGTATCACATGTTTACCTCTCGTATGTCAATTTGGTATCTCAAGATTAAATTGTTAATATTTGGTGTTCCTGATTTTAATTGTTGTCATTTGGTGTCTGTGTCTCCGTCAAATTTTGGAGTTAACTTTAACAGATTGAGATTAAAAGACTATGTTGTCCCTTATATATATTTTTTGCAAAGCCACCTATCTAATTTTGGTCGGGGCTAATTTGGGCATTTTAAAAAAGTATAAGAGGCAAAACTGTCTTTTCATCTCATCATGTCCCCAAAATTTGACGGAAACACTAAATAACAACATAATTTAAACATGAGACACCAAATATTAACAATTTAATTCAGAGACACCAAATTGACACATAAAATAAACATACGACATTAAATATGTCCTTTTCCATTCTATCTGAAAGTAATTTTTTCTCATAATTTGTTATTTTTTTAATCCAAATTTAGCTGAATAGATATTCCTAAATTAGCCTATACTTTTCCCACATACCTAAACTACTACATTTCAACTAAGCCCCAATGAGGGAGCCCTAAATTTTGCCTGGTATTAGTATGACTTAAGACCAAGTCACACAAAAATGTTTTTTTTTCCCATTGTAAATATATAAAAGATGCTCAAGACACACCCACCAACCCCTATCAGAGAATATGAATCTATAAAGACAGAGCAAGTAGAGATAGCTTTGCTCCAATAAAACAGACTAACATATTCCTTCCTTAGCAAAGCAACCCCATCAGCAAAGAAGATGCTTCTTGTGTTTTTCCAAAGACATTTGAAAATTCAACCCTACAAGCTTAACAAAACCGAAAAAAAACCGTTCAACTCTCTCATTGCTGCTAATAACTCTTAAAAACTTCTGTGCATCTACTACGTCTATAAGTACGCAGCATAGAGTTTAGAGACGAACAAGAGTGCAACTCAGTGGCCTGGAGAGCGAGCCGGGGCAGGACCACGGCTCCTTACTGGTGTCTTTGATGGACTTACCCTGCATATATATTCATCAATTTCATCAAATATCCAAAGGATGAGCAGAATCTCGTCCATTGGATCAAAGCTCCTGACCGTGAAAGATACTCAATTACTAACCTAATGGGCAAGGATCCGATGACAGCTCCACTGCAGCTTAGAGCAGCAATCGCACTTTCAGCCTAAACCCACAAAAACCAATTACAAAGATTATCACAATATTTCAGCAGAATCGAACAGGGCTTTGAAATGACCAAACTTGAGGAACTTGCATAAGAAATGCTCAAATAATTGATAAAAGAAATGGATGAACCCTAGAATTTAGATTTCTTGTGATGCAAGGCAATAATGGACACCATATATTCCATAAAACAGAGATTGTGGCATGATTGTTACCATTGCAAACTCGACAAAAGCAATTCGTGTCGAATGACTGTAGTCCCCAAGAAGCCTCAGACGTTGGACCTATAATAACGAACAAACAACTCATATATTAGGGTGGAAAATAAGTAAGTAGTGGCCAAGGATGCCACTAATCGTAAATTGCTCACCTCTCCACACATTGATTCGAAGAAAACCTTCACTACAGCATGAGTAACCTGAATCAAATGTATACACAAATGTGAAATCATACTGTTATCTGAGAAAAATGTTCAGTGAGCATGACACATATGAGTTAGTGTATACAGAAATTAAAACAGGAACAACATTTCTATTATAGTTAATATTAATACTAGGTCTCAACTCATTGTTGGATGTTATATACCAACTCAGCGTGGATTACGTTTAACAGAACATAAAGAAGTATTACCTTTTTGTCGATATTTGTGCAGTAAACAGTTCTTGAGCACATTTCCCGTTCATCTTCAGACTTGAATATCGTGGTAAATATCAAAGCTCAGTAATAACAAGACTAAGTGTACTCAAAACTTTACAGCATGACAGAATGCTTCTGGTTCTTACTTGAGGTAAAAAGGTCGGGTTAACGGGTGCAATTGCAGTCTTGGAGGGCATCACCTTGAGCGGGTAAAAACCCAGAATAGTCCCTGTCAGATTCAAAGCACCCCTTGCAGCTTCTGCAAGAAGAAATCATCGAATATCAGCTATCAGCAAATAAAGAACAACAGCAAGACAGTCTCAGAACATCAAATATTACTTACCTTCATCAGTAAACTCAATAAATGCAAAACGAAGACAAGAGGTAGGATCGCCACACACACGGCAATCAACCACCTATATATAATTACCATAAAGTTACAACACTGATTGATAAGCATATAAGCAAAAACCAATGAAACAGTAAAAGAACACTTGAGTAAAAGTAAAACCCTTTTTTTACCTGCCCAAGACTGTTGAAGAGAGCAGCAAGTCCCTCTTCAGTGACCTGAATTGTTGATTGAAATTCAAACACAACATCAAATTCAGAACCAATTTCACTGACCTGATGCGGAAAAATCAACTTTTACCTGTTGGTCGATGTCTGAGACATAAATGGTCCTCCGAATTACTTCTTCCCGTTGTGCCATACTAGTTCTACCATTAATCCTTTTCTTACCACCAGAATTGAAGCTAGTGTTCCTTTTCTGTACCAGCAATGAAAAACATAGCCAATCAATAAGATCACTCCAATTCCATGCTTAATCTTTACTAGCAACCATAATAGACGAACAAATCAAAAAAATAAGAGGCTTTTTACCAAGAACATCAATCCCAGCTACCTTGTACAACAAAAACATGAATTTCATTTTTTTTAATACAGGACTTACCCTTCTATGTGTGAAACCTGCATCGGCAAAATTGTTCACGAATCCAAAACCAGGATTTTCCCCTATATATCCAAAATTGTTTGCAAGGGAAGGTGGCACGAACTCCTCGGCCATCGGATTCAGCTTCGACATCATCTCGATAACCTCTCCGACATCATCGGACTTCAGACCCTTCACTGGAATCTCTTGATCCTCCACTCCATTTCTGTCGACTCCATTGCTCAGCTGACCCACTGGCCCCCGCCACCGCCGCCGACAGGAATTTCTGCTTTTGTTTCTTGATCGTCCGACAACGAATCGGAGCTGTCGGAATTGTGTGCTTCCGCGGGTTTAGCAGGCGGATCATTTCTGGGCTTTTGCTTCTCGGGACCGTTATGCGCCGCCGTGGCTGGAACCTGGGCGGAGGAGTTGACTAAGGCCCCGGCATTATCTGGGACCGCCATGATCGAGAAAAACCCGAACTACTCTTCGATGCTGTGACAAAAATCTCAACTTTGTGATGCAGAGGCGTGTAATCTATAACAGGGTGTAGGAAGACATCTATATGTTGTCTCTTGTAGTGATGATGACGATCATTTAGCAGTAGAGAGATGAGAGAAAATGGTGGTAGTTCTTCGGATCGTCCGTTTGCTGGACACAGTCTTTTGGACCCATCTTCACCTCCTCCAAAAGGATGAATGACACAGTAAAAGGAAGACTCTTTATGTTTTTTCCATTTTTAATTTAATTTATATTTTGAATTATTTTATTTTATTTACTTATAAAACGTGGCCAAAAAGCCATATTTATGTAATGATGATAAAATTATATGGAGATCTATTTAAATTTTTTATTATAATTTAGGTTCTGCACAAAATAATCTTTTAGATTTTAGAAAAAAAATATATAGGATTGAAGTTATTTCTCTCTTTTTTTCACCCATTGAGTGTATTAATTCGACATCAATTCTACTATATGTAAAGTGTATATATATAGTTGAAGCTAATTTAGTAGTTCCATATAATGTTTAGGGATATTGAAGTCTTCTTTTTAAATTTTGGAATTTCTTTTTGTAACTATAAATTAATTTCTACTAACTACAAGTTTTTAAATTTACTAATATTCCTTATTCCTTATTTATATATTCCGCAATCCTTTAAATTTTGTTGGGCTCTTATAATTAGCTTAATAACATTTTACTATACAATATGTATTAATTTTTTTTATCTTAAACTTCAAATATAATAAAAAACACACGAAGGAAAACACACACCAGCTAGCTAAGACATCCCCAAGGGGATTGGTATTAGGGGTGAAACCAAAATTCGGTTGGTCCGAAAAACTGGTGAAAACCAAACCGATCCGGACCGAAAAACCCGAATACGAAATATTTGGTTTGGTTTTTGGTCGGATTTTTTTTTCTTTTGTTCGAATTTTCGGACCGGTTCGGATTTTGAACTTTGAGGACCGTGGGGACCGAACCGACCGTTATGTTAATTAAATATATATAATATATGTTATATTAGTTGATATTAATTAATAGGAAAAAAGCCATGATCGGTCCCTATACTATGCATAATGAATCGATTTGATCCCTTTACTAATTCCGGAACTGATTTAATCCCTATACTATTCATTTTAGGTCTTTTTTAGTCCCTCCGTTAACTTCCATCAAATTTTCCGTTAAACTTTCGATGAGTTGTCATCTTATTTTCCACGTGTGCTGCCACTTAAGCAATCTCTTTTCATTTTTTCTCTCTCCTAATATATATATATATATATCGAATAAAACATGGTAATTAATTGTTACTATTAAAAATGTTATTAATTTTTTGTTACCTAATGTTCATCGATTTTCTAATTTTTATACAAAAAGATAGTTCGTCATTACAATTAAAAAAATGAATACTAAAAATAAAAATAAAAAATTATCATGAATTTAAAAAGTAAATATAATAAACTCACGTAACTCAACCCAAATCAAAGATTGTTCTTAATAAAACGAACAATTTTAAAACAAAACAAAGGGTACAATATTTTGGAAATATTATAAATAAATAGTCTGAACATAATCAAATAACCCTAAATTTAAATAACGAGTATACGGAATTTTAATTTTCATCTTTTCTATTCATAATCATCCTCAAGTGATGAGATAGGTCTCATGACAAAGACTAAGTGATTTTATACTGATAGAAAAATAATCACATATGTACATTTTCCTTAGTTATTCTGAGATTATTTTGTTCTATCTCGTAGAATTGCATTACGAATTACGATTTTGATTATGAGGTTTGGTCGTTCTTTTAGATTTACTCTAAAAAGTTAAATGTATTGGGGAATAAACATATATACACTTACATTTTTAGATGTACGATAGATATTATACTTAAATTTAATATAAAATTAATTTTTTTGTATAAGAGAGAGAATATTACATGTAAGACAGATATCGATGACATGACATTATACGTAGGAAATAAGATGACAACTCATCAAAATTTAACGGAAAATTTGATGGAAGTTAACGTAAGAATTAAAAAAGTCTCAAAATGTATAGTAAAGGGATTAAATCCATCCCATATATAGTAAAGGGATCATATTGATCCATTAAGCATAGTATAGGGACCAATCGTGGCCTTTTTTCTTAATTAATATAAATAATTAATTAGCTTAATATAAATTGTAAAATAGGCACTTTCGAAGATTATTTTTTCTACTTTTATTTTATAATTTATTTAATTATAATAATGGAATTAATTTATCATTTTGATTTGATATAGTCCATGAAAATGACAAGAATTTATAATGGTAATTGCTAATATTGGATTTTCGGTTAAAACCGAAAACCGAACCGAAAAAACCGTACTACTAACGGACGGTTTATTTTTCCTCAAACGGTTTTTTGGTCTGATCTTTTTAAAGAAAAAAAACCGGGCCGAAAATTTAGGTACCCGACCGAAATAAGCTAAAAACCGGTCCGACCGGTCCGGTTTCACCCCTAATTGGTATGTCCGAAGCAAGCCAAGATCCAGTTACAACGAGGTCCGCAGCACGATTAACAAGTCTGTGTGCTTTGGAAACCTTACTTCTAGGAACAGCGAAAGTAAAAGCCGAAATAGAAACAACAAGATTCTTAATATCCTGGACGACAGAAAAAACGGTCGGGTTGCAACTTGTCGAAGAGGGATCTAACTGATTCATCAGAAGTGTCGAATCCGTGAACATGACATGGTTACCCTGAGGAAACGATTGAGCTAACAGCGGACATGCCCGGCATGCCAGTCCTTCCGCCAACAGAGGGTTGTCTCCAGGTGCAGGCGGCCACGATTCTCTCTGAATCGTCCATCAAAAGTGCGCCTCCGAAAACTAGGAACGGACCGGCCCTAACTGCGCTGTCACACACTATAGTGGGCCTGGTGTGTGATAGCATACCCCTCCTGGCCGTCAAGGTGAAGGGGGCGCGTGGGGCGCCTTGGTCTCCTGAGTTACAAAAAACATCCAGATTATCAGTAATAACAGATTGTATACAAGCCAAGGTACTAACAGGGTCCGGGCGCCTATTTCTAAATAAGACTGCGTTCCTTTCTAACCAAATACACCACATTACAATACATTTATTCACAAATAAATCGGCAGCAGGGACACTCAGGGGAGTGTACGAGTGGTTGAACAGCCAATCGAATACGGAATCTCCGGGTATGTCTTCCGCATGTATCCCGAACGATGACCCAAACCAGATTCTTTTCGCAAAAGGGCATGACCACATAAGGTGGTTCCAGGATTCCGAAGCGTCTGAGCAGAGGTGACAATTTGGGTTGAAAGAGGGAATTCGCTTGTGTATGGCTTGTCCCAGGGGCAAGCCGTTGTGACAACCTTTCCAGATGAACATTCGAATATTTGGAATTAGCTTGGCGTTCCAGAGTTTGTTCCAAGAAGTCGAATTAGCGATCGAAGAGGTTGTTGCTGAATTCCTCTGCTTCTCTAAGATTAGGAGCGAGTTAATGAAGTGGTATCCGAATTTCACGGTATAGCTTCCTGATTCATTATGCAGCCATAAAAAGAGATCTGGTGTGTCAAAGAGCGGGAGTTGGATTTGAAGGATTGCCGTTCTAATCACTGTAGGAATTTCGGTGGGAAAATTCGTAAGGTCCTATTGTCGGAGTGAAATGAAATCACTGACTTTTCTGCCGAGGTCTCGGTTGATGTTATGTGGCAAAGGTGTGGGGAACAGCCAGTCCTTGAGGATACCAAAGTTTGGGACCCATGGGTCCGTCAAAAAATTGATTTTTCTTTCATTACCTACATGCCATCTTCCCCCTAGGCCTAGGATAGACTGGAGTTTTACAAGTGTTCGCCAGACCGGTGAGTGGTAGGGATATGCTTTAGCTGTGAAAAAAGAGTTGCGCCTCATGTACTTCGCTTGTATGCATTTTACCCAAATGGAATGTTGGTTTGTCACTAATCCTGCAGCTTGTTTTGTGAGAAGTGCTAGATTGAAAGCATTCATGTTCCTGAACCCTAAACCCCCTTGTGTTTTCGATTTACAAAGCTTTTCCCATCTGATCCATGGTATACCCCTCTTGTCAACCTTTGTGTTCCACGAAAACTGTCTATGCAGTTTTTCCAGGTTATCCGTGGTTTTCTTTGTGAGGTTTATGTAAGACATTACGTAGGTTGGGATCGGTGTCGCCGTAGCTTTTAGTAGTATTTCCTTGCCCGCATGTGAAAGTAGTTTTGTCATCCAGCCCTGAATGCGGGACGTAGTACGTTGTATAAGTCTCTCCCCAATCTTTCCCCTTTGTTTTGCCCAATCTATCGGAAGCTCCAGGTAAATTTCGTCACAGAGCATTTCCCTCATCCCAATGATGCTTGCCATTCTTTGTCCTTCCTGTTGGGAGATATTCGGGCTAAATCGAATATAGGATTTGCCGTAATGATAAGTTGTCCTGATTCTCATTGATTGTATATTTTGTATGTTCTAAACCCTACTTATACTTATCCTGGAACCACACCCCGCCGTTGTCGAACAGCCCCCAAATTTCAGGGACGCCGGTTCCCTGCCACACACTGTATGCCCCATTCCAAGGCACACACCTAATATTTTGACATATGTACTTTATTTATCATATTTAGTTTCGTTTTTATTATTTCATTCAAAACAGTGAATTATTAATTATTCTCTCTCCTCAAAACTAACAAACAAAACTCCACTCTCTCTCAAATTTCATCGCACGCTTTCTTTCTTCTGTAAAATAATAATAATAATAATAATAATAATAATAATATGTTGTGATTCATTAAATAACATTAGTTTGGCCAAAAAAATAATTGAATAACATTGTTAATTACTCTCTCTTTTTTTTTTTTAAAACCTACAATAAGATTCATCTATTTATAATTTAATATTATTATATATACTATTACAACTAATTATTATATATATAGTATAATAACTCTTTTCGTTTTTTTCCCCTTTTTTGTCGTTTTTTTAAAGAAAATAATAATAATAATATACAACTAGTAGTTTTATTAAAAAAAAAAAAATTCTAAAACACTATTGGACATTGTGAACCTAGATGAAAAATTGACATTTGCCCTCTAGGGTTCACAATATCCAATAATAAATTATTAGTAATATCGTGTTGATAACATATTGTGAAAATAAAAAAAAAAATTATAGAAAAATGTGAAAAATGTGTGTTTTATAACACTGATACATTTAAAACCTTTGACACTACATTTTAACATTTAAAACTTCAGACACCTAATTTTAACATAGGGTAAACATTTGACAGTTTTTAGTTATTAAAACTATAATAAATGAACATTTAATAAATAAATACAACAAATATACAACATTGACGATTCAGTATTTATAACAAAAATGACTTTTGGCCACTTATATCAGAGATTTGAATCCTAAAAATAAAATAAAAAATTCATAGTTTACTATGAGACTGAGAACTAAAACCAACCAACCTATCATAAATATAATATAATAGACTTACTCAAACTTTGGAGTAGAAAGCAAAAAAAAAACTCCTCTCCTATGTAGGGTTTACTTGGCGCTCCTAAATTGCATCACAAAATGATTAGGCTAGCAACATTCTAAAACAAATATAGATTTTCACTAGAGTAGATGCTCTTCTTTTATCAAATGCATCATCAGCAGCAGCTAGTTGTCATCTTCATCATCATCATCTTCCTCATCATCACCATCATCATCTTCACCTCCCTGCTAAGCATGACAAAGAAGAGTCCATCAGCACCAATCATTTCTTCCACATTATTGCTTCAAATGATATTTAAATTTGTTGTGATATAGAGGAGGAAGAGACAACATTATTTACCTCTTCTTCATCACTGTCCATATCCTCCTCATCGGGATCCTGTTTCATATTGACAACAAACAATGAATTAGAGATGATGAATAAGCATCAAATGTTGTGGCTCCTAATACTTGGCAACTAAGGTAGATAACAAAGTCAAATTAGCAGAAGTAGTATTTACATTGTTGAAATATGTCAGTGGATTGGGCCACAAATCCTCCTTGATTATCTCAGCAATCTGCTCCTCATTTCACAAAAAACTCCCACAGTAAGTATTATCCAGTGAACGAACATTCTCAGATGGGCTTCAAGGATGAACTGGACATACCTCATCGCTGATGGGAAGGATAGCCTTCTCTTCAGATTCATCCACGAACCACTGAAAGAAGCTGTTTAAAAATTACAGGAAATTTCAGTTCCGACACATGGTAAAGATTATGACTGCTAGAGAAGAATTTTAGTCTCAACAGAGAATAAAAGAGACATGAACTAGCCTTTCATCCGAGAGAGGACGCTTGTTTCCTTTCTTCTCATGATCGACTCCATTAGCCAATCCCTGCCAGTGTCAGTAAATCCAGTTTCAGATCATCAATGTCTTGACCAGAAGAGTTCAGATTTAAATCTATATAAATATGGTTATGAGATTTATGCTTAGCCATACCATGCCCTCCTTCCACTTAATTGATGTAGAAGTTATCTTTGTTGTTCCCTCATCCTGGAAAGCGAATGTCTTTGTCAACTGGGTGTCTTCAAAATACGGGTTCGGGTTGAAGTTCTGCATACCAAAACAGAATCAACAAATGCCTGAGTTTGTGCAGCAAATAAAGCTTTGCAAGACAATCTTTATTCGGTAGTAAAGAATAATAAACTCACAAAAGTTATAGAATATCCCGATTTCACATCCTTAGAATCCTCCACATCGAGGCAGTGAAGGTACTTGAATATCTACAGAGGAGAATAAAAAAATAAAAATATTAGCAAGTAGAGAAACTATGCTTTACAAACAGAGAGAGAGAGAGATTATCACTCTATTAAGTATTGTGAATTAGAAAAGCAACAGCAAGACAAACCTGCTTATCTGCTTCTGTTAAAAGATCACCGAGCACAGGGTGACTAAGAAACTGCATATGAAATCGAAAGGACAATCAGCAACCCTAAATATACAAGTAAGCTAAGAAAATAACCGATCTACAACTACAGCTAAAGGAAAAAGAAAAGTTGTACGAACCGCAGTTAACCAAAAGTCTGGGATGGATTTAACAATTTCACTCCGCTTCTCATACACAGGCCTGCGTTTCACATTGTACTTCTGCTCTATTTCCAAGACTTCGTCACTAGCCTCCTCATTGATCTACAATGATCAAATGAAGGTGCAGTAAGGGCTCCAACTTAAGAAAATATCACTTAGACACTTCAAAATGAAATTTAAGCAGCAGATGAAATGCCGCATTTTGCAGATACAACATAATTACATTCGAGAAAGAAAAGGGTGCACATAGCCGTAGCACATAGAAACAGTAACCGTCAAGCATATTTTATAGCAGACATTGCGAATGAATGACATTGGGAACTTTACAGAACAATTCTAACAATCAAGTTGTTCCGACCGTAAAAACCTATGTGCTTCTCAGTGAGTGCGAATTTCAACTCATAAAGCTCAATTTCTCGAAATCAAAGACGGAAAAGTATCCAGTGAATTCGAAAATCAAGCATTCAACGGAACAGAAAATGACCACAAAAAGCATGAAATTAAGCCAAAAGCTTGTCGAATTTCAACAAAACAACGTAGAAAAGGGCTTAAATAGGAAGTTGAGCGTACCTTTTCAAGCTCATCCTGTATCTCCCGAAGCTTCTCAACGGAGAGGACAAGCTCTCCATCGAGTTGCTCAGAGTGGTTTTCCTCTTCATCTTTCGGCGCCAACTTTATCTTCTTTCCCTTGTCTGCGACCATCTTAGAAATCCTAGTGGTCTTCTCTGTTACTCTGCTGGTAGTAGTTTCTGAGTGAGGGAAGGGAGAGGTGCACAAGAATGTCTTAGGGGGTTTTGCGAGGGTTTTAATGCGATATTTTAGGGTTCCTAGAAAAAACCTAACGCACCAAAAACGACACCTAAAGAGTGTGTTTTTTAAGGAGGGTTTTCAGTCAATTCATCATGTATAAAAAGTAGGGGTGTGAATTCGTACTATTGCGTTGTATTGTGTTAAACATAGTGAACTCAAACACGTACGGTAATTTTAATATGCCACGTTTTACAAATATAGCACATAATTTTTCATTTGTGTACTACTGTCGTGTTGTGTTAACTTATTGAATTGTATATATGTATATATACGAGATTTTGAAGTAAAAATCAAAATAATTAACTTAGGTTATGAAATTGAACTAATCTTCTAATCGGCCCAATTTATAAAATCAGCCCAATTCCATAATTAGCCGCCCATCAATAAGATTAGGAAAAGCCCCAACGTTCGGTCACATGTTTTGCACGTGAGAACGCGGCATCCCATAACCCTAGCGCTATCTCCTCCCTTTTAGACCTTCAATCTCGCTGCATAGGAAAGTCTCGTCGTCTCTGCCGCCATCCAATCCAAGGTCGGTGTTCATTCATCTCTCTCCCTATCTCTATCTTCATAGGTTTTCAAGTTCCGTATTTAAATTCTTGTGAATCTGCAGTTTGGATTTGAGAACCGTTTGATCCCTCTCTGCAAAAATGTCTGCCGGAGAGATTGCCTGCACCTACGCCACTTTGATCCTCTTCGATGACGGAATCCCGATCACCGTACGTCTCTTTTTTCCGTTTCTCTTGATCAGAAGTGTGATTTTGCTTAGGTGAATGAGTGAAGGATTGACGTTTGATTTCAATTACAGGCGGAGAAGATCGCGACTCTTGTGAAGGCTGCCAATGTGCAGGTCGAGTCTTACTGGCCTAGTCTATTTGCAAAGCTCGCGGAGAAGAGGAACGTCGAGGATCTAGTCATGAACGTCGGAGCCGGTGGCGGTGGAGCTCCAGTTGCTGCCGCTGCCCCAGCAGCCGGAGGTGCCGCTGCCGCCGCTGCACCTGCAGCTGAGGAGAAGAAGGTATGTAATCAAAGAGGCAAAATTAAGCCTTTTTAGCTCGTTAAATTGTACAGCTAATAACGCTATTTCAGTAGATAGCATAGCACAGCTGAATTAGGAGGTACAATATATTAAATTCATTATTATTGCCGTAAACACCTGTAAATTACTACTGAGCTATGTAGGATTAATTCTTTTTCTTGAATATGAAGATCCTGATTAGGAGATGTTGATAATTCGAAGCTGAACTTGATTAGAACATTAAGTTCATGTTGATGACGTTCATATTGGACACTAGGATTAGTTTTTTCATCCATTAGCCAGTCCATTGCTATATTGTAAACTCTACTTATATATGGTTGTTGATGCAAACTACATGAACTTCAACAAAATTTGTAGCCTGACTTGGTGACTTAGGGCTTCTTTCTTTTTGGACTAGTAAAATTTGATTACTGTATAAGCTATGCTGAAATTATGTCCATATCTTACTCTTGCATTAATTGAGATAGATTTTGTTTAAACTCGAAAGTGGTTTCAAGTATAATAACCTCTTTTATGATATCACTGATTGGTTTATCCTATAAAAATGTTTCTGTTTAGGTAATGAACTTACAAATTTTCTATATAGCTTAAGGAAAGTTTGATTGCATATATCATATTATCATGGAAGAAATCATCTCATTCCTCGAAACTTAAAAATACTTGAAAACTACTAGTTTGTGCAAGGGTTGATTTGAAGTGGATGCTTATTATACCTAAAAGGGGCATGCTTGTTTGTATTGATATTGGTTTGGGTGTTTGTTTTAATGCCCATGTAACTGTGTTTGGTATAAAACAGGAAGAGCCAAAGGAGGAGAGCGATGAAGATATGGGATTCAGCTTGTTCGATTAAGAGCTTCACGTGTGCTTTCTTAGTGATCAATTAGGATCTTGATTTTGTAATGTTGTTGGTCGAACTGGGGAGTAGTATCTTTTACATGTTTGCACTGAATTTGGCTATTATTGTGGGTGGCATTTTCTTTTGTCATTCCATGGTTGGATTTGGTTTCTTATAATCTGAAGAATTCATTGGATTCTACTTTTGCCCTAGAAATGATGGATAGTCTTATTTTTGTGAGCAATTTTTTTGTCTTTTCCTCTTTTGAGTAGAATTATAGCTCGTAGTCCCCGTTTGGCTCGACAGTATGATATTCTAATACATATAATGTATTTAGAATGAATAATATATACTCGTACTGTCTGTCTGGCCTTTGATGAACATCGGGTGGACTTCAATAATAGTAATTTGAAGAAAAAAAATTAAGTCACTATATAAGCATATATACTTGTACAAATTTCATCTACGCTAATATATATTGAGCAAACGGGCTTCTAGATCTAGGTCATGAAGCATGTATTGGAAAGAGGAAGGCTAACCCTAGCTTGATTCAATTTTTTTTTTTGGTTGGTCTAAGGCCTCAATTAGAAGGATATACAGAGTTTTTGACCAAAATAAGTCTACATGCAGAACCAAACCCAAATATAGGCTTAAAAAAAAAAAAATCAAATTTGGGTCTGGCCGGGTCGGGGGGACCCGGCCAAGTGAGTTCAAATTTTGGGACTCAGTTGGCCGGGTCGGGGGACCCGGCCAAGCAGTTCAAATTTTGAACTGCTTGGCCGTGTCCCCCCGACCCGGCCAACTGAGTTCGAAATTTGAACTCAGTTGGCCGGGTCCCCCCCCCGGCCAAGGGACATTGGATTCCCTTGGTAATAACCAAGGGAATCTGGCCAGCCAGCAAGGGGTCCCTTGCTGGCTGATATGACCGGTCACTGACCGGTCACGGACCGGTCTGATTGACCAGTCAAATTTTTTTTTTTTTTTTTTTTTTCAAACAGATTCGATTTTTTTTTTTTTTAAATCATTATTTCTTTCTCTATATATACACATACAACCCACCACTATCTAACTTCATACCTCATACAATTCACTACTCTCTAACAATTTCCTACTCTCTTACATTCAAAAATTGCCATTTTTCATCTACTCAATGGCTGCTGAAGGAAGTTCAAGTAGGAGAACTGCTCGCGGGAAGCAACTTATGGTATCATCTGCACCTCTCCTATAAATTTACTAAGTTTGAAGATATACATATATGTTATAATGGTAGACAGTATGATGCGTACGTATGTTAGAATGCTATAGGTATTAACATTATTATGTGTTTTTTTTTTTTTTTCAAAATAAGACAACATGTAACATAATTTTGTTGCCAATGATAGTTTTTACAACTATATATGGAAATATGAAACAAAAAATTTGAAATTATATCGATAATTATTTTTGGGTACGTAGATTAGAATGCTATAAATATCAATATTATTATTAGCTTTTTTTGTTTTTCAAAATAAGACAACATGTAACATAATTTTGTTGTCAATGATATTTTTTAAAACTATATATGGAAATATGAACATATATTTTAAATTATACTGATTCTTTTTAATTTTGCGTGCGTAGATTATAATGCTATAAACATCAACATTATTATTAGTTTGTTTTTTCAAAATAAGACTACATGTAACATAATTTTGCTGTCAATGATAGTTTTTACAACTATACATAAATATATGAAACAAAAATTTTGAAATTATATTGAATTTTTTATTTTTGCTATGTAGATGAGAATGCTATAAATATCAACATTATTATGTGTTTTTTTTTCAAAGTAAGACAACATTTAACATATTTTTGTTCAACGATAGTTTTTAAAACTATACATGGAGATATGAAAGTAATACTTTAAATTACACTGATTCTTTTTATTTTTGCGTACGTAGATTAGAATACTATAAGTATTAACATTATTATGTGTTTTTTTTTTCAAAATAAGACAACATTTAACATAATTATTTTTGTCAATGATAATTTTTACGAGTATACATAAATATATGAAACAAATATTTTGAAATTATACTATTTTTTTTTTTTTGCGTACGTAGATTATAATGCTATAAATATCAACAATATTATGAGTTTTTTTTTTTCAAAGTAAGACAACATGTAACATAATGTTGTTCAACGATAGTTTTTAAAACTATACATGTAGATATGAAACTAATATTTTAAATTACACTGATTCTTTTTATTTTTGCGTACGTAGATTAGAATACTATAAGTATTAACATTATTATGTGTTTTTTTTTTCAAAATAAGACAACATTTAACATAATTATTTTTGTCAATGATAATTCTTACAAGTATACATAAATATATGAAACAAATATTTTGAAATTGTACTATTTTTTTTTTTTTGCGTACGTAGATTATAATGCTATAAATATCAACAATATTATGCGTTTTTTTTTCAAAGTAAGACAACATGTAACATAATGTTGTTCAACGATAGTTTTTAAAACTATACATGTAGATATGAAACTAATATTTTAAATTACACTGATTCTTTTTATTTTTGCGTACGTAGATTAGAATACTATAAGTATTAACATTATTATGTGTTTTTTTTTTCAAAATAAGACAACATTTAACATAATTATTTTTGTCAATGATAATTCTTACAAGTATACATAAATATATGAAACAAATATTTTGAAATTGTACTATTTTTTTTTTTTTTGCGTACGTAGATTATAATGCTATAAATATCAACAATATTATGCGTTTTTTTTTCATAGTAAGACAACATGTAACATAATGTTGTTCAACGATAGTTTTTAAAACTATACATTTAGATATGAAACTAATATTTTAAATTACACTGATTCTTTTTATTTTTGCGTACATAGATTAGAATACTATAAGTATTAACATTATTATGTGTTTTTTTATCAAAATAAGACAACATTTAACATAATTATTTTTGTCAATGATAATTCTTACAAGTATACATAAATATATGAAACAAATATTTTGAAACTGTACTATTTTTTTTTTTTTGCGTACGTAGATTATAATGCTATAAATATCAACAATATTATGCGTTTTTTTTTCAAAGTAAGACAACATGTAACATAATGATGTTCAACGATAGTTTTTAAAACTATACATGTAGATATGAAACTAATATTTTAAATTACACTGATTCTTTTTATTTTTGCGTACGTAGATTAGAATACTATAAGTATTAACATTATTATGTGTTTTTTTTTTCAAAATAAGACAACATTTAACATAATTATTTTTGTCAATGATAATTCTTACAAGTATACATAAATATATGAAACAAATATTTTGAAATTGTACTATTTTTTTTTTTTTTTGCGTACGTAGATTATAATGCTATAAATATCAACAATATTATGCGTTTTTTTTTCAAAGTAAGACAACATGTAACATAATGTTGTTCAACGATAGTTTTTAAAATTATACATGTAGATATGAAACTAATATTTTAAATTACACTGATTCTTTTTATTTTTGCGTACGTAGATTAGAATACTATAAGTATTAACATTATTATGTGTTTTTTTTTTCAAAATAAGACAACATTTAACATAATTATTTTTGTCAATGATAATTCTTACAAGTATACATAAATATATGAAACAAATATTTTGAAATTGTACTATTTTTTTTTTTTTTGCGTACGTAGATTATAATGCTATAAATATCAACAATATTATGCGTTTTTTTTTTTTTCATAGTAAGACAACATGTAACATAATGTTGTTCAACGATAGTTTTTAAAACTATACATGTAGATATGAAACTAATATTTTAAATTACACTGATTCTTTTTATTTTTGCGTACATAGATTAGAATACTATAAGTATTAACATTATTATGTGTTTTTTTATCAAAATAAGACAACATTTAACATAATTATTTTTGTCAATGATAATTCTTACAAGTATACATAAATATATGAAACAAATATTTTGAAACTGTACTTTTTTTTTTTTTTGCGTACGTAGATGAGAATGCTATAAATATCAACATTATTATGTTTTTTTTTAAAAGTAAGACAACATGTAACATGTTGTTCAACGATAGTTTTTAAAACTATACATGTAGATATGAAACTAATATTTTAAATTATACTGATTCTTTTTATTTTTGCGTACGTAGGTTAGAATAATATAAGTATTAACATTATTATGTGTTTTTTTTTCAAAATAAGACAACATTTAACATAATTATTTTTGTCAATGATAATTTTTACAAGTATACATAAATATATGAAACAAATATTTTGAAATTATAATAATTTTTTTTTTGCGTACGTAGATGAGAATGCTATAAATATCAACATTATTATGTTTTTTTTTTTTCAAAGTAAGACAACATGTAACATAATATTGTTCAACGATAGTTTTTAAAACTATACATGTAGATATGAAACTAATATTTTAAATTATACTACTTCTTTTTATTTTTGCGTACGTAGATTAGAATAATATAAGTATTAACATTATTATGTGTTTTTTTTTTCAAAACAAGACAACATTTAACATAATTATTCTTGTCAATGATAATTTTTACAAGTATACATAAATATATGAAACAAATATTTTGAAATTATAATAATTTTTTTTTTGCGTACGTAGATGAGAATGCTATAAATATCAACATTATTATATTTTTTTTTTTCAAAGTAAGACAACATGTAACGTATTTTTATTTAACGATAGTTTTTAAAACTATACATGGAGATATGAAAGTAATATTTTAAATTATACTACTTCTTTTTATTATTATATCGATTTAACTATTTTGTGGATGCACATTTCATCAACATTAGGGAATCGTTAACTCGGATGTGTTTACCATACGGTTTCGATATGGCGGATGGGTTCACCTTGGGGGTTATAGGGTTGAGTACATGGATGGTATAATGGCCGAGTTCCCAATTGAACGTGACATCACCTTTCGTGACGCAAAGTTGTTTGCATCAAATGTTACTGGTATTGAAATACCAGCGCTTTGGTGCGTAAACGATGAAGGACTGTTTGTCCAAATAGATAGTCAAGAGTGGTGGCAGTGCCTTCTGATGGACACTCCTACCGACTGGGTAGAAGTGTTTGTCCTACCCAGGCCTATAGGGGACGAAGATGACGATGTCCACTCAGTTGAAGAGGTGTACATTGAACGGAGGTTGTATGATCCAGCAGATTATGACCCAGTAGAGCATATGTCGCGTCTTGGATTATTAGGGGGGGATCCTACGGATGGTGAATGCAGCAACACTGTCCAAGAAGGAGAATGCGGTAATGCTGGAGTGCCGGTTGGGGTAGATGAAGAAATCGTGGATTTAGGAGAACTCGAAGCTGTTTTGGCTGCGGTTGACGATGAGGCCAATGACGAAGAGCTAGAATACTATTGCCCGGAAGATTGGAATGAGGGAGACTTGGAGGAACAACTGCAGTCCAATGATTGGAGTGTTCAAGACGATTATGCATCATATGATGTGAACGAGTTCGAAGTTGGAAAAAAGTATAACAGCAAAGAAGAACTCCAACAGGCTGTTAAAGGTTGGCACATCAAGAATGCCCGAGAATGCAGAACTCCTACATCTAGTACTACTAAGATCCGATTAGTATGCAAGAACAATGAGTGTTCGTGGTTTCTATATGCAACGAAGAAGATACTTGGTAGATGGACGATACAGTCGTTAGGCCCTCCCCACTCATGTGTGAATGAAAAGATGATCACCCAGAATAGCAATCTAGATAACAAGATTATCTACGATTGAATTTACGATCACGTAAAAGATAATAACAAGATAAAGATCGCTGACTTGCAAAAAATTGTAAGAAACAAATGGAGGGAGATGCCAAGTTACCGTAAGATATGGTACACAAAGAAGCAAGTCATGGATGATCTTTACGGCACTCACGAGTCGGCGTTTGGACGTTTCCCACGACTCATGACGGCAATTGCGCATTATAATCCGGGCACGGTATTTGACTACACGTGGAAGCGTCAATTTGGTGAGATTGCTACTTTCGATAAATGGTTTTGGGCATTTGGGCCATCTATTAAGGGGTTTCGACATTGACCTAGAAGGATCATTATATATGCTCTTGCCCTACGTAATGCTTCAACGTGATTTGTCGTTTCATAATCATCCTCACCATATTCTACTCTCCATCGATCTAAATACGTTACTTTACACTCCATTCTTGTTCCTCTTAAATTCTTTATATCGGGTACGGTCCCGAAGCAATCGTAGAACGCGTTAGCAGTGGCTTCATTTATACGGTTTTTGAGGTCTTCCTCTTCACCTGTATCTTCTCTCTCCTCAATATGTCTCCGGTAGAAATCAGTTACCGGCATACCGTCAGGTCGTAACCCTAAAATCATAGACACATCTTGTAGGGTGATAGTCATTTCACCTTGTGGAAGGTGAAACGTGTGTCTCTCTGGACGCCACCTCTCGGCTAGTGCATGAAGTAGTGCAGGATCTAACTTTATAGCAGATGTCTTGCCTGCAAACTTAAAACCCGTTGCCTCGACGTAACTGCTAGTTAGCGGGTCGATCTTCCACATACAGTATGATCGAACCAAGCACTGTCTCATAGTAGGTTTTTCAACCTATCATCATGAATGTCCAAATTACTAAACATGAATAATATATGCATATTGGCCGACTATTTGATTAATAATAAAATGTAACATAATACACATTACATTATAACACACACACACACACACACACACACACACACACACACACACATATATATATATATATATATATATATATATGTATATAATTAGCCGTAAAAACGTGCATTTTTACGTTTTTAAATCAAAATACAAATTAAAACAAACAAAAACGGCATGTTGATAAAAATGTAGAAACTATATTTGACTACATATTTTTATATTTTATCTATATAATAAGGGAAAAATATGTAAAACATACAACGTGTTTGAAAAATATGGTTTTATGGACCAATATGTTTTAAATGTACAACATGTTTCTAAAGGTGGTAATATATCATTCCATGAATTTGAAAATTTAAAAATAATAATTGTACATATAAATATATATATATATATAAGTATTTACACACACATATATATATATACAATTAGCCGTAAAAACGTGCGTTTTTACGTTTTTAAATCAAAATACGAATTAAAACAAACAAAAATGGCATGTTGATAAAAATGTAGAAACTATATTTGACTACATATTTTTATATTTTATCTATATAATAAGGGAAAAATATGTAAAACATGCAACATGTTTGAAAAATATGGTTTTATGGACCAATATGTTTTAAATGTACAACATGTTTCTATAGGTGGTAAAATGTCATTCCATGAATTTGAAATTTTAAAAATAATAATTGTACATATAAATATATATATATATGTATATATATATATATATATAAGTATTTACACACACATATATATATATATATATATATATATATATATATATAATTAGTCGTAATTTTTACGTTTTTAAATCAAAATACGAATTAAAACAAACAAAAACGGCACGTTGATAAAAATGTAGAAACTATATTTGACTACATATTTTTATATTTTATCTATATAATAAGGGAAAAATATGTAAAACATGCAACATGTTTGAAAAATATGGTTTTATGGACCAATATATTTTAAATGTACAACATGTTTCTAAAGGTGGTAAAATATCATTCCATGAATTTGAAATTTTAAAAATAATAATTGTACATATATATATATATATATATATATATATATATATATATATATATATATATATATATATAAGTATTTACACACACACACACACACACACATATATATATATATATATATAATTAGCCGTAAAAACGTGCATTTTTACGTTTTTAAATCAAAATACGAATTAAAACAAACAAAAACGGCACGTTTTGATAAAAATGTAGAAACTATATTTGACTACATATTTTTATATTTTATCTATATAATAAGGGAAAAATATGTAAAACATGCAAAATGTTTGAAAAATATAGTTTTATGGACCAATATATTTTAAATGTACAACATGTTTCTAAAGGTGGTAAAATATCATTCCATGAATTTGAAATTTTAAAAATAATAATTGTACATATAAATATATATATATATATATATATATATATATATATATATATATAAGTATTTACACACACATATATATATATATAATTAGACGTAAAAACGTGCATTTTTTCGTTTTTAAATCAAAATACGAATTAAAACAAACAAACACGGCATGTTGATAAAAATGTAGAAACTATATTTGACTACATATTTTTATATTTTATCTATATAATAAGGGAAAAATATGTAAAACATGCAACATGTTTGAAAAATATGGTTTTATAGACTAATATGTTTTAAATGTACAACATGTTTCTAAAGGTGGTAAAATATCATTCCATGAATTTGAAATTTTAAAAATAATAATTGTACATATAAATAAATATATATATATATTATATATATATATATAAGTATTTACACACACATATATATATATATAATTAGTCGTAAAAACGTGCATTTTTACGTTTTTAAATCAAAATACAAATTAAAACAAACAAAAACGGCATGTTGATAAAAATGTAGAAACTATATTTGACTACATATTTTTATATTTTATCTATATAATAAGGGAAAAATATGTAAAACATACAACGTGTTTGAAAAATATGGTTTTATGTACCAATATGTTTTAAATGTACAACATGTTTGAAAAAGATGGTTTTATGGACCAATATGTATTAAAATGTACAACAAACTTACAAAAGATGTTAAAATGACATATCGTCCACTTGTTAGACACGTGCGGAACACATTTTTAGAAAAAAAATAATAATTAAAGAAAGAAGTTAATTTATACATAACAATGATTACTAATGGGTGGATGTAGTAGATACTAATAATAATAATTATTATATTTTAAAAACTTGATATGCACGTTTCCACATAATGAGACTAGTGACAACAAATAGATGATACGTCATTTTACCATCTTTGGTAAGTTTGTTGTACATTTTAAAACATTTTTGTCCATAAAACCATCTTTTTCAAACATGTTGTACGTTTTAAAAATATTGGTCCATATAACCATCTTTTTCAAACATCTTGCATGTTTTACATACTTTTCCCTTTACAGTATGACATATTACCGTGTATATACTTTACATGGTTAATAAGTGTATCACTACTTATATTTTAACCATAAATTGCAATTAAAAGTTTAAGTAGTAAAACTTACAGTATCATTGTGGCTGATTTCAGACTTGTGTGTACTCTGGCGGTATAGGAGAGGTGCAGATGATCCCATAGGTTGCTTCTCGCGAGCAGTTCTCCTACTTGAACTTCCTTCAGCAGCCATTGAGTAGATGAAAAATGGCAATTTTTGAATGTAAGAGAGTAGGAAATTGTTAGAGAGTAGTGAATTGTATGAGGTATGAAGTTAGATAGTGGTGGGTTGTATGTGTATATATAGAGAAAGAAATAATGATTTTAAAAAAAAAAAAAAATTCGAATCTGTTTGAAAAAAAAAATTGACTGGTCAATCAGACCGGTCCGTGACCGGTCAGTGACCGGTCATATCAGCCAGCAAGGGACCCCTTGCTGGCTGGCCAGATTCCCTTGGTTATTACCAAGGGAATCCAATGTCCCTTGGCCGGGTCCCACCGACCCGGCCAACTGAGTTCAAATTTCGAACTCAGTTGGCCGGGTCCCCCCGACCCGGCCAAGTGAGTCCCAAAATTTGAACTCACTTGGCCGGGTCCCCCGACCCGGCCAGACCCAAATTTGAATTTTTTTTTTTTTTAAGCCTATATTTGGGTTTGGTTCTGCATGTAGACTTATTTTGGTCAAAAACTCGGATATACACGTAGTATGTTATTGGTTGTTGAGTTCCACACTTACAAATAAGGAATGTGTAATTACTATGACGGTGTTTGGGTAATTAATTGTGTTGAATAATGATTTTTAAATTCCTAATTTTAAGGGAATATCTAATTTTAGCCTAATTACTATAATTTACTTAGTATTTCAAGTTTGCTAGAATTAAGAATAATACAATTTTAGTCTTAATCTAATTTATTTATACTATCACCAAAAATGTTCCACAGCCATCTCCTCAATATATATATATATTTTCCATGCGAGTAAAATTTAAGCCATATTTTTTTTTCCAAGCTAAACTGTATTTAAAGATATGGAATCGATAATCTTTTGTATTGTACTTGATAAGGATAATGTCTTATTCCGAAAGCTGTGTTCTGTGGAATTCTGAATGTAAGGCATTATGAGTTAACTTACACTCGTTGCTCTAAGCATGCATGGTTAAGCAGGAGGAAGATATGATGTAAAAATAGTTGGGGTGAGAGAGGCTCGAACTCTCGACCTCAGGATTACTCAGATAGCTATGAGACCTACGCGCTAGCCAACTGCGCCACCACCCCAATTGTGAAAACACAACGATATTAACAAACCTATTTATTAACAAACAGATTCTGAATCTGTTTCAGCAATGGTTTTAGTTGGAGGAGCTGCAACAATGGCTATGGCTGCTGCTGCTGGTTTCCGTTTACTGTTCCTAAACACAGTACCAACTCCCAACTATAGGTCATCATGTTGTCACAGGTTTAAATGTTGATATCCGATACTCCACAAATATCAGATTAGTTGATTTTCTTTTCTTTTTTCCAACTAATTTTGGTGTTAAAAATTGTGTTTAGCCACAAAAACATGTTATTTTCCAATTTTCCAAAGTATCGGAATTGTTAATCGTGATTTAGTCTTATATGATGCATATAAAATATGTTTTTGTCCGTCAATTTTAAGAGAAAAAAGTGGAAATCAACCAATATGATATTTGGAACACCAAATATCAACTTTCTAAATGTGTAACAGTTGTTAGCAACATAACCTATAACCTATAGTTTGGACTGTTTTTAGGTTCTAAACCCTTAATTCAATGTCTTTCTGGGTTCTGTATTATGACATCTTTCTATTTGCATGTTTCTATAGAAGCAAAGGTGTTCCATTTCAACTTTTTTTAAAGCACTGCAATTTGAAATCTTTGTATTGTGAGGCGCTGCATCAAAATCAATGTAGTAAAATCCGTGGTTTGAAATATTTGAAGCCTTAATTTGCTCTGTATGCTGTCGGTATCTCTTTTTAAGGGCACTGTGAGGCTTCTGTTCCAACAAATTTAAGCTAACTCTATAATGCAGATTAATCATTGTGATGAAACAGAATATTTCTCTTATTATTGTTTCATTCTGCAAACCAAACAAGCCCCTAAAAGATCAGATACATTTTGCAGAATTTTCACAGCAATTAGAGGAAGAAAGTAGCAATTTATAAGAAATATCCATTACAAAGCAAAATATGTTGGCACCAAACCATAACAATGTGATCTTCGACTAACTTAACCGTTGATCAAAACCGATCATCAGAAAGCGGGAAAACAACGACTTCAGGAAAACCCTAATTCGTGAGCTCCATGATAGCACTAACAATGTCGCCACTATTGGCCTTGAGAGCTTTGACGGCCTTACCTCGTGAAACACTAGCCTGAGTCATAACCAACTCAATGTCCCGAGGCTCAACTCCACTGTCATCGACATCTTCATCTTCCTCATCTGCTTGAGCTGAAGCAGCTGCAGATTCTTCCGGTTTGGATACCACGGACCCCACATCGGGAACCCTGAATTGTTGGGCAGCTTGTTGTTGGAGCTGGGTGCTCAGATCCTCAATCTTTGCCTCTCCGAATATGACATAGGTTTCAGAATGTGGGCTCTTGAAGACATCAGGCTTCGAGATGAAGAACAGTACCTGTAGTTCATAAAACAAAACAACAACCAAATTCATATGTAATGCTTTCAACATCAAAAGATGTTGCCTTTCCTTACTGAGGAAATGAATCTTACATTCTTTGCTCTCTTGATGGTGACCCTGGAGACACCAGGGATGGGTTTCATGCCGAGTTTCAACATTGCCTTTCTGCTCTTCTTCTCACTCCGGCTCTGCTTTGAGCTACCATTTGCACCTGCAGAATTGATCAATAAGCTCTCTGGAATACATTGCCTCTGTATTTCAAATCTAACCGACATAGAAATTTCAATGAGGATCATGTGCATCTGCTACTAACTACTAAGAGCATAGAACTCAATACCACTGAAAATCCAATCACTGGCAGCAAAAACTGATTCGAATATGTATCAAAGAAGCTCAATTCCACTGCAAATAACAAAACTGGCAACTTTACTTAAGCAATCAACACACAATTGCAAAGCATTTTCCGTTCTAAACAACAGTGCAGGAAATTTTACCTAATCCGCAAAATGAAAACAGCAGGAGCAAAAAAGCATTGGCTATCTAAATCTCGCTACTGCTCAACTTCCAATCGCAAATCAAAAGATTTTACTTCCAAAAAATGCTAAGACAGATACTAAGTTCATAATCAAAGAGCAGATGCATATGAATAACCTGTAGCATCATCATCCTTGTCGTCGTCCTCATCATCATCATCCTCGTCATCATCCTCTTCCTTCACATCCTCAACAACGGGCTCATCTACCTGCACCAAGAGTGTCAGAAACCCTAAACCCAAATCCCAACCAGGAGTAAATCCAAGTGGTCGGAGATACTACCTGGAGCTTCTTGAGTGCCTCCTCCGCGGACAAGACCTGCACCGCCTCGGCATCTACAGGCTCCACGATTGCTGGTGACATTGGGTAGTAGCTAAAAGACGGCGGCGGAGAAATGGATAGGGCGGGAAGAGGCGGCTTTCGCTGTCTACCGATGATTTGCTGCTACGGTTTTGATGGTAGGAAGGGACGAGGGTTTCTCTTGCATTGGGCCTCTTGTGGCGGGAAAGACCCACTAGTGAATTTTGGGTCCATTAAGAAATTTATATCTATACTATAATTAGGGATGTCAATAAGGCGGAGTGGGGCGGGTATCACATGTCCCATACGGGACGAGTCTTATAGATAAAAGAAATTATAATGGTCAACCGTGGTCAACTCCTAGTAAACCGTACAATTTGGGTTCGATTAAGAAAAGCTAGTAAATTACTTTGATTAGTGCTGCTCGTGGCTTCTTCCATCGAATCTGATGGATGCAGTGGCAACAGTAAACTGATGGGCAGTGCGGATGCGGCAGGCGGGCAGCGGTTGGGACATGGGAGAGGTGAACTGAGGCGCGACTCCATCTCCGATTTGCGGAGCTGAAATGGTGGAGTGAATCTGGTGAGGATATGAGGTGAAGTGTCTGAGGTCTCTCTCTGTCGTCTCATCTTTAAATTTGAGTATGACTCTTGAAAAGAAATGAGAAGAGGGGAGGTTACAATAAGGTTACATTAAGGTTCAGTCTCAGTAACTCTAGAATTAGGTGAGTACTATTAATTAGTATTAAATACTACAATTACTAATTATTTTAGTATATATTATAAAATAATATAATATATATATATACATGCTAGGGGGTCTACGGGGTTTCGCGACCCCGGACCAGCCCCACCGCACGGGTCGGGTACCCGCGATGTGTTGCCACCCCTAACTATAATTGCGATTGTGAAAGAATAAGATTGTAATTCTCAAACTAATATGTCAACTTTACCAATTAATGAGACTGTATCACGTAATTCATTCGTAAACAATTTATTCGTATTCTAAAATAATCACAATCATAATAAAATTCAATTTATATTATAAAATATACTCATTTATATCATATCATATTATAACATGTAAACCACTCAATATTCTATCACATAAATAAATAACATACACGAGTTGTCCTCTTTAAAAGATAATAATATCCATCAAACTATTTGGAAACTTTTTGTCAAGCAAAGTCTCTATTACAAATGTGTTCTCATACGTTCGGAGACGGATGAAGGTAACAAGGTGAGGACACCAATTGAGTCAGTCGGAAGCCTGTTGCGAGTCGATGATCGAATCTAATTGGAAAATGGAATTCCTAGGTCAGATTACGGTTGAAGGTGTATGGTTTGAGGTAAATATCTTAATAATTATATATATATATATATATATATATATATATATATATATATATTATTCTTATAATCCCTTAAAGATGTTTTTCAATAATTTTTTTTTTTTAGTTTATTTAGTTTATGTGTGTAATAATCGCTTCTCTTTAATTTTACGTTATATTTATTCTTTATAAGTTTATTATTCTTATTGAATCTTTGTGATTTTATCAAATCTCGTATGGCGCATGGGAACAACACCTAACTTATATATACATTTATATATTATTTTTTGGCCTACATATAAGACCCTAAATGCTTTCTTCAAGATTTTTTTTTTTCACTTCAAAAATATTTGTTAGTTTTTGACATTATCTTATAAATACCCACACTTAAGAACAAAATGTTCAGGACTTTTTGAATTCAAAATCAATGGTCCTCGATTTTCAGTAGTGTTGGTCTTAATTTCGGTCAAATACCGTTTAGACTAGGACTCCGGAACCGATCTGTTAAGTTGAAATAAATTACTACGGGAAAAAAAAAATATATATATATATATATATTTGAATAAAATAAGTATATTTTGAATATTAAATGAAAAAAATTAAATAAATGTGCAATTTTTATAAAAATATACATAAAAAAACTTCTATAATTTCCGGAAAAAAGCTACATTTTATACAATCTAAAAAGTATATATGTTAAAAAAAAAAAGTAAAATTAGCCAGTAGTTAACCTAACATGAACAAGCTGGTCTCGGACGAACCCTGGCTTGGGTATTGACCGAAGCCAACATCTAACTCTAACATGGGTCCGTCCCAGACCAGGTTGCCTAAGTTAGGTAGCATGACATTTACTTGAGACTGCATTAAAATCTTAAACCCATGATTTATTTACTATATATATCTAGGCACGTTTTCCTTCTAAGGGAATGAATTATTGAAAGACGTATACCGTAGTATCAGGGCCCAGGGGTCATCTCACGTTCTTCTCTATTATTGAATGATGATAATGACTTCTGAGTATATATAATTTACACCGACGTGCAATCGAGTTCACAATATCATATCGATATGCGTGCAAACTGTAGATTTGTCTCTATAACAAATTTGAATCTAGTTCACACTAAATATTTAGCTTAATAATAATAGGAAGAGTTAGGTTAAAATGAAGTGATGGTAAAAGTCGTTGAATTTACCATCGTTAAATTAAGAGTGAAAATGAATCCAATTTTATAAGAGAATTTTAATTTGGTTTTAATGTACTGTGATGTGATAGAATGCACAAAAATTCATTAATTCAAATAATGCCGAGAATTTGATGCAAGATTGAGAAAAAAACTTCGATTTAATTAATCAATCAATAATGAATGTCAACGACGGCTAGACATAGCTTAAATACTAAAAACAAAACCCTAACCTAGCACGAAATCGAAATTAACAACTAAGTCCAAACAAAACTGATAAATTGCAAAAAAGTCTAAAGAAACATAAAATTACAATTTTAACCCCATAAACTGTAATTTATATTGTTGTTTCTGCATGAAGAAATCTATTCGCACGTTAAAATCTGATATTTTACCCAGTTCGCCCACATCAGATCTTAACCGTTTGCACAAGTCTCTACTTAATGTACCTAATCCCGAGGATTGTAGTTTCAAATGTAAATATTACAATCAAGTGCATTTTAATCAAATCTAAATCGAAATAAAAAAATTAAAAAAAAAAGAGTCAAAACCATGAACTAGCTTTTCTCTTAAGTTTTGATTGATAAATAGATGTTGCGACTTTCAATGAAATTGAGATTTAATTACATGATTCTGATTTGATATGAGTCAGAAATATAATATACGCAAAGCACTGAATGTAATAATTAAGAAAGTTATTATTCACTCAATCTTACAAAATGTACTACCCATATATTTATTTATATTTTTATTGGCCAACCGTATATTTATTTATATAGAAATAGAATCTAATTTAATGATTACAAAAGAAAGAATCTAATTTAATAATATCAGTATCTGATAAAATATTATATTATTGGGAACAACATGGAGGCCACACCCTGCAGCAATTCATACGAAGGCGACGACGACCCTGCAGTCAACTGGTTTGTCCATTTCTATATTCCAACAGCATGCATATGCAATGCAATTATTATATATATCACCATATATACGTACGTTACGTACCGACAAGTTGCTGAGGTTGCCTTCAAGCTAGTAATGGGGGCGTTTGTAGTAAAATGGAGGAGGATAGTGTTGATGATATTCGTGCAGGTGATGTTGGGTTTCACGTTTGTTTCTGGTGATACCAGCTTCAACAGCAACCATACTACTTATTCAGGGAGGGCTGCTGCAGATTCTAATGTCCCCCCGCCACCGCAATCCGGTTATCACCATGTTTGGCCGGTAATTACATTCACTTTATAAGAGTTAATATGCATTTTGGTACAACATGTTTAGGTCGGGTTGTTACTTTAGTGTAACATGTTTGAAACACGTTGTCAATTGGTCCATCTGTTAGTGAGCTGTTAATTTTTGTCGTTAAGTAACACATGACTTACCACCAGCAGTGGTGGTCTAGTGGTCAATAGTGCTTACTCCCATGTGGTTTGACTCTGAACTCCCAAGTTCGAAACCCCTATGGAGCGTCACCTTGCGGCGACTTGTTTAAAAATATCAGGTACCACCTGGCCCACACACCGCATCAAGCATGTGAGGAGGCGAGTAGAACTGGACACGGGCCGACCTCTTGACTATACTAATATGCTGGTGGGGCTATGTTGACGAGGCCATAAAAAACCCAGACTGTAAGCAGGAGAGCTCGAACATTACGTAGCGAGATGGACCAAGGGTCGCCGATACTAACACATTCATTTTATTTGGCAAAAAAAAAAAAATGAACACATAAATTGCCATCTAACTTTTAATTTATTCATGAGTTCATCTAATATATCTGTAATTATTTTTTTGTATACGTGTGTGCAATTGCAGGGATTAAAATTTGGATGGCGAATAGTTGTAGGGAGTATTATAGGCATGTTTGGAGCGTCGTTTGGAAGCGTTGGCGGGGTTGGGGGCGGTGGAATATTTGTTCCAATGCTTAGTTTGATTATCGGCTTTGATACAAAATCTGCAACAGCTTTGTCAAAATGTACGTGCCTAAATATTTCTTAATTCAACTTCTTCTTATAGTTATTTAGAATCTTAATTAATTGCAGTTTATATATAATAATAATAATAGGTATGATAACGGGTGCAGCTGCTTCAACGGTATACTACAATATAAAGCTACGGCATCCAACACTTGAGATGCCTATGATTGACTATGACTTGGCTCTCCTTATTCAGCCCATGCTAATGCTCGGAATCAGTATCGGTGTCGCCTTTAATGTTTTATTTGCAGATTGGATGCTCACCGTCTTGCTCATTTTTCTCTTTATTGGTAATTCTTTACATATATTTTCTTCAGCAATTAATTAATATGCATATGCACATGCAAAAAGTGCTTTAATTAAATAAATGAAGTATATATATATCTGCAGGGATATCGACTAAGGCATACTTCAAGGGGGTTAAAACATGGAAAAAGGAGACAATAATCAAAGCGGTATTTATATTTCTATTTGTATATATATATATGTTCATCACATACAAATTAAAATTAAGTCGATCGTAATTGCTATTATTGTTTTATCTTCATATATAGGAGGCCGCTATAATTAATCTGCAGTCTAACAGTAAGTCTGCGAACCATTATATATCATACTTTTGTGTTTATATATAATAAATATGGGTTTTATTAATTAAATTAATCAGGTGGTGAGAATCATTTGGAAGTCAACTGCAATCCCCCAGCTGATCCCCCAAATGGCACTGGGAAGAATAATATCACGAAGAAATCAAAGCAGGTTAATTAATTAATTAATAAGCAGAATATATAATGTTGATCGAGTTTTATTGGGATACCATTTAATTAATTAATTAAAATCAAAGTCATTGCATATATATAGGTCACCCTTGTTGAAAATATCTACTGGATGAAGCTTGGCATCCTCATCATTGTTTGGGTTGCTTTTCTTGGACTTCAGATTGCAAAGGTTCTCTTTCACAATCACCTCACAATGTATTAGGCCGGCCGGTAGAGTGAAAATGAAACCAAATTAAATTTAAGTTAGGTTTTTTAACAGACGGATCAGAATAAAAACACATTAGATGTACGTCAAGAGAATTAAATAAATATTTATTATTATTAATTAAACAAAGCTTGATAATAGTTAAGAAATCGACTTGAATTTAAATCAACTTCATTTTAATCAAACTCTAATAATAATAATAATACAAAAGGTTGCTACAACAATATTTACTTGTCAATTTTTTTAAAGATGAACTTATATTTCATAATATTACTTATACTTAATACATAAATATAAAGAATACAATGGTACTTTATTTAATTGTTATATTTTATAATAACTGATGGTTATTTATTTACATTTGCACTAGTTACTTGCATGTATATTGACATTTATTTCCCCATTTTGATGTTATAGAATCATACAACAACGTGTTCAATAACCTACTGGGTACTAAACTCGCTACAGGTAAAATATATGAATTTGATCATAAATATTTTTAAGAGTGAGATCAATAATAACTTATCTCGAAATGGACGTAACATCATATATATAAATATAATCTGCAGATACCGGTTTCGGTTTCAGTATCTATTTATCAGGCAATTAGCTTGTACAAGGGAAACCGAGCAATTTCATCAAGAAGTAATCAAAGTCAACTCAAGATTCATCAGCTCGCCTTGTACTGTGTGGTGGGTGTTGCTGCTGGAATACTCGGCGGGTTGCTTGGCCTTGGAGGTGGCTTTATTATGGTTCCTTTGTTCTTGGAAATCGGCATCCCTCCTCAGGTATATATATCGATCTATACGATGATATAATATTTTGTAAGGAATTCTATGTGAAATTTAAGAATTTATGTTATTTTTATTTTTATATTTGCATGAAAAAAAAAACAGTTTTAAATCGTACCTCTGAACGTACGTATATTTTACTTTGGGTTGCACTTTTGAACTTAATCAAAGATCCTGTCTCCGCCCATGGTTACACCCTAGCTCCGGATCTTAGGTCCACCACTAATATTAATAAGATGGTTCCTGTAATTGCAGGTCTCAAGCGCTACAGCTACCTTCACAATGACCTTCTCCTCGTCAATGGCTGTCGTTGAATATTACCTCATCAAACGGTTCCCCATCCCATATGGTAGAGAAATAGTTTTTTTTTTTTTTTTTTTTTTTTTTTTCACACCCTAATTAAATTAATTATATTGAAGGATCTTGATGACACTTGTCATATATGAAATGCAGCAATGTACTTGGTTGGTGTGGCAACTATAGCTGCTCTGGTGGGACAACACATTGTGACAAAGATTATCAACTTAATCGGGAGAGCTTCAATCATCATCTTCATCCTAGCCATCACCATATTTGCCAGCGCTCTTTTTCTAGGTCAACTATAAAATTAATGTCCAGCTAGATAATTGAATTATTATTACAAATGTGTGTGATTAAACTAAATAATAACACCCGATGAAACCATCATTTTAAAACCAATTCCAAAGTTTTTGTGACATTCAAATTAAATGTCTATTATTTTGATATTCGGCAACTTTAAAACACGTTTCTTATTAAATAAAATTATATTATTTTAATACAGGTAGAATAAATAGATTTGCTTATTTTTATGTACTATATAATAATGTTATATATTTTGTAATATTTGTTAGGTGGAACTGGCATATCAAACCTAACCAAGAAGATCGAGCGACATGAGTACATGGGATTCGAGCAGCTCTGCGAGTACAACGGGTAGCTAGCAACCAATTAATTCAAACGTGTATTTTTCTAGGAATTTTGTAACTAAGAAGTCATGAGATTAATTAATGGAAAGAAGTAACCTAGCTCCATGCAGAAGGCAATCTCCACATAAATAGTAAGGAACAATGCAAATCCCCACTTAAATTTCATTTGTTTAATGAGTTGATTTCGTTCTTATAATTAATTATGTCATTATTATTGGTGAACCAAATACTTGCTTAACATCTATAGTAGTTTTTACTTAATCTGGGTCAACCGATAAAGAATAAATAATATGATATAATGTTGTGAGGAGAAATATATATTATCCTTAAAAGTATCACATCTGAAATGGTAATGAGTAGCTAAAGAAATCCCAACAAACATTACAAGAAAACTAATCTTTAGCATATTTAGTATTATATGAAAACAAGTTGAGTGGAGGTCTAGGGCCGGCAATGGTGCGGTGAAAATTAAATAACCATGGTTATTCGCATTATTTACCGCAATGGTTAACCGCACAATTATGGTGAGGGGCGGCTATGGTGATGAATCTTGTAACCGCAATGGTTATGGTTGTGGTGATGGTATTCAGTCTATAACCGCGGTTATAACCATCACCTCTATATATATATTATTAATATATTATATATATAAATATATTACTAATACTTATATATATATATATATATATATATATATATATATATATATATATATATATATATATATAGTCAAATATTATAATTCTTATTATGTTCCCTTTCCCACACACTATTTTTTTTGCCAAGCAATTTCTAACATTCAATATTGACCCTTTATTTTTTTGCCAAGCAATCCCCACCCTTCAATTTCAATCTAACTTAATTTGTTAAACTCGGCCTCACTCTCACTCTCAGAGACTCAAACTTTCGTTCACTTCTTCATTTGCCTAGGTCAACTGACAAGTAAGAGTAATTCAGCAATTACATAAATATGCCAAATTTATGTCTATATTTCTTATTATTAGGTAAACACGATTGGAAGTGATGGGGAATGAGGATCGATGATCGCAAGTGATAAGCGATTGGAGATGTGTTTTTTTTTTTAATTTAGTGTAACAATGAATTTTGTTTAAGTTGGATTTTGTGTATGAAACTGGATGTATGTTTACTTTTATTTTATGAAACAATGATGTTGTATTAGTTTGAACGATTGTGGTTAAATGGTTTAACCGTGGTGAAAAACCATGGTTATGTTTATGGTTATGGTATGAAGAATCATAACCGCAGTGGTTATGGTTATGGTTATGGTTATGGTATGAGTGAAAAAAATATGATATGGTTATGGTATTAGTGCTATTCGCACCATACCCTCACCATCGCCAGCCCTAAGTGGAGCTGAGTATTTAACAAGCTCGATTTAAATCATTTTACTCAAGTTCGAACTTTATTGAGTCTGGTTTTTTTAATTCCGTGCTCGACTAGGTACCATATTCGATGAGTTCGAGCTCGGCTTGTAAAGTTTAAAATTGTTCAGTTAAGTCTTTAATGGTGCACCTTAACTAGTGTGTGAATATAGATATAATATTTTGTAAAACTCGAATCGACTCGGATATGAAAAAATTCGATTAGACTTGCGAGCCTCTCGAGTCGAGTATTAATGAACTCGTACTCAACTCGGTATCAAAAAAGTTTGACTTTAAATTTAGCAAGTCGAATTAGAATATCGACCAGGCTGATATCGAGTAGCTCACTAGTAGCTACCTAATACTATTAGTTAAGAATAATAGTATATAAATAATATATAATATTGAATATGTAATAAAAAAAATTTACTTTTGCAATGATACTCTGATTAGGAATAGTTTTTTTTTTTTTCATGTGAAAGTAGATGTGAAGAAATTTTGAATGACATACAATATCATATATTCATACCTTTCGTACACAGTTGTAATAAATTAATAAAAAAATAAGATACATATATTATTTTTAATATACAACTTTTGAAAATGAATTCATGAGTTAATGATATTTTTTTGTAATAAGAAGTTTTCATCTAAGTAGAATCCCGCACAACGCACATTGGTAAATAGTGAGTTTTTATATACTAATTATGAAGGAGAGAGACTAAGTCAAACAACATCAACAAGTCACCTAAGAAATATCATTATGACCGATGCTCGGTAGCAGATGAACTCCACAATGAAGTGTTCGAATCTTCGATTTTCTAGCAATTATTTTGGTACATCAAATATAAATGATTAGACGAATTTGACTAATCACTGTTATCGTATCAAATATTATCGTAATTATTTATATACCTACTAATCCACTCGCGCCACGAATGTCGCGGGAACAATATTTAGTATAATATAGTAATTCGTGGGTAATTATTAAATTGTTAACCGATGTACGATCAATCAAAAAAATTGCTAGTTGAATTATTTTGAATACTTTGCTAGCTCAAGTGTCACATCATATGTATACAAATTACTAACTCTTTCATGATTTATTTATTAACGAAATCACTCACACGAAGAGCACGTGATAAATAAAATAATAAATAATTTATTCGAATATCAGCTAGTAATTTTTTTAATTGCCCAAACATTATCTGGTGGTTACTCATCATGTCTAGAGCACATGAGGCGATTTCATTCACCTTATACAGAAATCCTAACGCAATTACAATTTAAATAGACTTCACCTAGCACTTCCTCGGCCCACTTCACCCAAAAGAAAACTTTCTTGGCCCAATTTCTACATCAGTTAGGGCTCCGAATGTGTCATCCATCTTAATGTTTATTTTCTCTGTCCATATAAATTGGCAAGGTCGCTCTATTTGGAATCTCTCTAGGGTTTTGACAGAAAGCAGAGCCGACGAGAGAGAGAGAGAGAGAGTGAGAAGGCAGCAGCGACAATGAAGACGATCCTCTCCTCAGAGACGATGGACATCCCCGACGGCGTAAGCATCAAGGTGCACGCCAAGATCGTGGAGGTGGAAGGCCCCCGCGGGAAGCTCACCCGCAACTTCAAGCACCTGAACCTCGATTTCCAGCTCATCAAGGACGAGGCCACCGGGAAGCGCAAGCTCAAGATCGAGGCCTGGTTTGGCACCCGCAAGACCTCTGCTGCCATCAGGACCGCTCTCAGCCACGTCGAGAATCTCATCTCCGGTGTCACCAAGGGGTACCGCTACAAGATGCGTTTCGTGTATGCTCATTTCCCCATCAATGCCAGTATCGGCAACAGCAACAAGTCGATTGAGATCCGTAACTTCCTTGGTGAAAAGAAGGTTTGTGGCTTTCTTATTGGATGGCACCTGTTTATAGATCAGTCGTTGAATTGCTTTACATTGATTTGAGATAGTATCTAGCAGGCATCTCGTTAGAAATTTCGGGATTGATATGTTTTTTTTCTAAGATCATTGGCGTGAAATTGCCCTGTCTGTTGGAAAATAACAAGTTTGAAATCTGCTTTGAATTTATAGATTTTTTGGCAAAATTTTACAAAAAAATTATTTGGTTTGTGCTTTTCACTTGTTCTCCTTTAAGGTATTTGCAAATTACCCAAACAAAATTCTGGACATAGAAGTAGAACTATCATTGTGGAAAAACTGAAGTGCGTTAATAGAAATGATAAAAGATTCAATGATGCTTTATAACGCTTTCAATGAGTTAGTTTAGTTAAAGCACACTACTTGTACTCTGTCTATACTTGTTTCTTAATTACATATGGTATTAATACAGGATTGAATGTTAGATGAAACTACTACATAAACTTGATAATGGAGCTGCTGGTTTTGGACTCTGAATTATATGGGCAAAGACCATAGGAATAGTTAGTTGCATTGGGTTTAGTCGGAACTGTGAAATCATCGGTGGATTTGGATTAAGTTTGAATTTTGAAGCTTAGGTTGATTATGACTATGCGATGGAATCAGCAGTGTCTAACTTGAAAAAAAAAACTGAAGAGGGGCTACGATTGAGTTGAATTTCATAACAATGCTTCAATTTTCACCTTCAGGTGAGGAAGGTGGACATGCTTGATGGAGTATCTATTGTTCGTTCCGATAAGGTTAAGGATGAGTTGATCCTTGATGGCAATGACATCGAACTTGTCTCCCGATCTTGTGCATTGATAAACCAGGTATTCTTTCTTCACTCACTATCTTCTCATTCTTCCATCAATTCTTCAGATTCATCAACTTGTTCTGATTCTGGAAATCATGCTTTTGAAACAGAAATGCCATGTCAAGAACAAGGATATCAGGAAGTTTCTCGATGGTATCTACGTCAGTGAGAAGGGAACCATCGTCGAGGAGGAATGAACAAACAAGCTTCTTGTTTCTTTCCAAATGTTATTTACTGTGTTGATACGACAATTTGTTCCGAATTTCGATTGTGTCCGGAATTTTGTGCTCTCGAAGTGTAGTTTAGTCCATTTTAATGGATGGTTTTGGTATACTATTGGGTGTTTCTTGACCTTATAATCTTATGTCATTTAGTTACTGCTGGCTTAATGTGGCTTAATGATTTTGCTGAGTCCTTTAATGCGTTGAAGCCCAGAAATAACAATCTTGTACACTTTTGTCAAAAAAAAAAAAAAATCAATTCTCTATGGATCATTCTTGTTGATGGTGATGGGATGGTGCGAGGAGATAGGTTTCGGGTTTATGGTGTTACTCTTCTTTTGGATCCTTTTGGTGGCGGTTTTGGTTTGTAAGGCGTTTGGAGACGGCTCTCTTTTAGCCAAAGGTTTGGTTTGTAAGACGGGATTGTTGCTAACAAGATATTCGAATTGTGATGTTCGTTGGTTATTGTTAGATTCCTCGGTCGTGTAAACAACTATGGCCTCCGCTTCTTTAGCTTATCCACCTTCTTTGTTTGAGGTTGTTTCGAATATTAGATCACACTTCTTTAACTTATCCACTTTTTTTGTTTGGGGTTGTTTCGGTATTAGATCGTTATTAGGAGATGTTCGTTTGTTGAACCTTTGGTTTGCTACTAGAACTGTTGTTTCTATTTCGCATAATTTAGTGTCGATAGCGGCTAATGCAGATGTTGTGGGATCTTAGTTTTATCCTTATATTCCACTTTCATATTTCTGTAAATGTGGAATTTATTTGGCCTTTATATATATAAATGAATCGTCGATATTAGAAGAGGCTGAAAAGAACGAAGACGCTAAAAATAAAAGAAAATTCTCAGCGTGAATCATTGACGTTATAATATAAATTTCTATTTACCTAAAATTTAGTAAAATGTGATAATTAGTTAATCACTCTCTAAGAGAAGCTCCTTTAGGCTTCTAACCCACTCAAACCAAGTATATGAAGCTCAAACTCTACTTCAACTTTTTTGATTGGTCGATTCCGAGTAGCAACTTATATTTATACTCCTAATACACAATGGTTTTATATGATTTGGATTCCTTAAAGTTGGAAGATATAATATTTATGTACACTTTAAATAATACTTAAAGTTAAGACACACACAAACAATATTTGATTTTTAATAGTTTTATTTAACTATATTCCTTAAATATATTTCATTATCAAAATTTTCAACAACTACCAATAAGTTATAAATATTAATTATCAGATAAATTAATTTATAATTAAAAATTAGTTATGTAATGTTGTGACAACATAATGCATTACTTAAAATTAAGGAATGCACTATGAAAAAATAGGTGTGTCTAACTTTATATAAAACGATTGTCACAACATTTTCTCATACATTACAAAAAAACATGATGTACACTAGCTCTAAATGTGATAGGTGCGCGTCAGCGACAAGTATCGTGTTATCAAGTTGCAAACAGCTCGTCAGTGACACTCATACAATTTATCATACCTCTAAATTATATGCATTAATTAAAAAAGATCAAAATCTCATTCAACATGTACAAATCTAAACTGCCAGAAACTTACACAACCCCGACCAACCGTATTTTCGATAAAACATAACAACTAGGAAAATGTCAAATTCTAAAAATAGCAATGGGGTGTCCTAAATATAGTAAAGAAATAGTTCTGTTAAACATAAAGGCCTCCAGCAAGAAAAGTATATATAAAAAAGAATGATATGTTGTCATTCCCTCCAAATCCATCTGCACCTCGATCGAATAAAATCTCCTGGAGTAGTCCTCTAATAAAACCTCCCACCCCAAGGAGAAGGACTCGCTCATTCTTCTCCCTCGAAGAGATATCAGGATGGGAGGTTGTGCTAGCAAGCCCAAGGCTGACGAGATATCTGAATTCGTCCCCAGGAAAGCTCCAAGAAGTTCCCCTAAGGCCGAGGTCGCGGATGTTGTTGCTCAGGTAACCAATTCATTCATTTTTTTTTTTTTTGTAAGGTATAGCTGGTAGGGGTACGGTGAAAGACTGTTAACTGCAACTTTTGTGCTAATTTTATATTGTGATGATGCGATTATATTATGAGTTTTCCTCTCATAATAGTTATGATATAGGATCCTTAATCGCGATTTTAACCTTAATACGTTTTAATATAATTTGTTACCTATCGAATTTTGATGAATCTCAGTTATGTCGAAAATATAATGTTTAATTTTTTCAATTGAGTTACTCCTGTAAGTGCATTGTAAAGACGCCATGAAATTTTCATGAGTTAATTGATTGAGATGTGGTTATAGGAAAATAAGAAGTCGAAAGAAGCTCCTAAGGCTGATGTTAGAGAGGAAAACTTTAAAATCACCGAAAAAGTTGCTTCAGATGAGGTCAAGCTTGTAACTTCTGAGAAACCGGTCGAGCCGGCCAACACCAAAGATGATAAGCAAGATTTTATCGTCTCAGAGGAGACTGAAAAGACACATCCCGTATCAGAGGAGAAGAAAGTGGAAGTTCTCCCGACTTCAGTGGAGGAGAAGGTTGCTCTGTTGGAAGAGAAGAAAACTGAGATAGTTCCGACTTCAGTTGAACAAAAGAAAGCAGAGGTGGTTCCGACTCTAGTTGAACAAAAGAAACCAGAGGTGGCTCCAGCTTCGATTGAACAAAAGAAAACAAATGTAACTCCGGTAGAACAAAAGATACCGGATGTGGCTCCGGCTCCAGTTGAACAAAAGAAACTAGACCTAGCTCCGGCTCCGGTTGAACAAAAGAAACCAGAAGTTGCTCTGGTTGAACAAAAGAAACCAAATGTGGTTTCTACTCCAATTGAAGAAAAGAAACCAGAGGTGGCTCCAGGTCTGATAGAACAAAAGAAACCCGAGGTGGCTCCAGCTCCAGTTGAACAAAAGAAACCACAGGTGGCTCCGACTCCAGCTGAACAAAAGAAACCCGAGGTGGCTCCAGCTCCAGTTGAACAAAAGAAACCACAGGTCGCTCCGACTCCAGAACAAAAGAAACCCGAGGTGGATCCAGCTCCAGTTGAACAAAAGAAACCACAGGTGGCTCCGACTCCAGCTGAACAAAAGAAACCCGAGGTGGCTCCAGCTCCAGTTGAACAAAAGAAACCACAGGTCGCTCCGACTCCAGTTGAACAAAAGAAAACTGAGGTGGCTCCAGCTCCGGTTGAACAAAAGAAACCACAGGTGGCTCCGACTCCTGTTGAACAAAATAAACCCGAGGTGGCTCCGGCTCCAGTTGAACAAAAGAAACCGGAGGTGGTTCCGACTCCAACTCCGACTCCAACTGAACAAAAGAAACCAGAGGTGGCTTCATCTTCTACTTCATCTCCAGTTGAAGAGAAAAAGAAAACCAATACAGCCACAATTCCAGTTCAACAGAAGAAACCTGAGTCAGCTCCAGCTCAGGAGAAGAAATCAGAGCTAGTTAGTGGGGAGTTGAAGAAAATCGAGGTGGCTCCAGTTCAACAAAAGAAATTAGAGGCAACACCTGTAGAGCTGAAGAAACCCGAGGTAGCTCCAGCTCCGGTTCAACAAAGCAAAAATGAGACAGTTTCTGCCCCGGTTCAACAAAAGAAGCCAGAGACAGGTCCAGATCAACAGAAGAAACCTGAGTCTGCTTCAATTCATGAGAAGAAACCAGAGCCAACTAGTGGAGAGCCGAAAACTGAGGTGGCTCCAGCTCCGGTTCAACAAAAGAAGCCAGATGAGGCTCCTATAGATCCGAAGAAAACTGAGGTAGCTCCGGTTCAACAAAGCAAAACTGAGGCAGTGCCTGTCCCGGTTCAACAAAAGAAATTAGAGATAACTCCGGTTCAAGAGAAAACACCGGTGGCAGCTGCAGTTGAACAGAAGAAACCATAGATTGCTTCCACACCGACCAAAAAATAAAGGAACTCTGAAGTAGCTTTGGTGTTGAACATTTGACTAATTAAACTTAACAGTTAATGAACATTTTTACAAGTCCGCTTTGAAATGCAATGATTGTAAGAAGTCGATTAATTTTGTCAAGGTTGATTTTGGGTGAATCACTCGGACGAATTATTGGTAAAAACGTAAGAGAATAAACATATTATCAAATAAATGATCTTGGATGAGTTTGGAGTAAGTAATCGATAAATTTATTTTCACGGGTGCTAGATTCTGAAGGTGGCAAGCACAATAGACAACATTCGAACACAAAAGGAGGGAACAAGATCAATCAATATGTAGTAATAATCTCCAATCTACAACAACATATAATATTGGATCAAATTGTCATGGCATGGACCAATTACATTAAACAATGACAACAACGTACAAGATAAGCTGATTGAAAGAAATAAAAGTAAACATGATAGTGACCAACAATACAATTATTGTTTGAAAAGAATATCTTTGGAATCTTCTTAGCAGAGCATCTTGAATCTTGATATACATTAATATATAGGGCGTGATATTTTATTCTAATTAGACTTGTGGCGGATTAGTAATGTTTTTCTTATGGAACTCGTATTTATGAATAATATATATCTTGAGCTGAATGTGTTTGTTTTTATACAAAAATAGATTCTGCAAATATAATACATTTTTCTTTAAAAAAAAAAAAAACTAAAGTTCTATTAACATTCATAAATGAGGAGAAAAAAAAAATCCGGGTTTGAAATTCTAAAGAAACGGACACGCTCTCTTATCGAAAGCAACGTTACGAAATTACACCCGAGTCCGAACATGCAGGATTTTTCGTCCAAAGTCGGGCTTAGACTTTATACGCAAAAGCTTGAGTGCTCGAATCTGGAAGCTAGGCGTTGAAGTATCAAAATTTCCGCATTGTAATTTGTATTTGGAACTTGATGTTTGTATTGATAAAAAGTTAATCATTTCAAATTTCTCAAAGTCTAAACACCAAAACTAACATACATTAATTACTTTGAGAAATTTAAAATGTTATTTATGAACTCTTTTTTCTCAAATTTTTTGTATTAATTTCGGATTGGCTCAAACCTGACCCGAATTATACAAATCCAGCTCGAGCATGCATTATTCCTTAGACTTGGATTTTGCTCGGGAGGCATGAGTTAGTAAATCGGATAATTCAGGTTTTGATATTTTTTTTAGGAAAATTCCTCACATCGCATTTCGAATCCAGTCGTATTCGTATCTCCACCACTACGCATACCGGCCTTTAATCAAAAGCAATAATCAATTCTGATGTTTTTTTTTTTTTTTTTCAGAGGGGTAATCTTAGGAGCCCATCATGAGAATAACACCCATAACATATTTATTTCAGAGCTAGATTAACCATATTTGTACTAGAACAGTCTGTAAAAAATAAAGTCTGTACCCGACTTTAAACGAGCCCCGCCACATTCTATTCTAAGATCGCGGAAAGAGACAGACAACCGAGATAAGTAATAGTTTGTAGATGCTGAAATTCATACAAAATAGTATGTTTGATTCCGTCAACTTTGATGATACACCCTAATTAATTAAGCTGAAAAATTCTATGAACATTGTTTTCAATTATAAATAAATTCTAGTTTCTTGCAATAATCATTTTTCCATCAAGTAGGACACGCAACAGGGAAAGGACAAATATGAAAAGAACAAGAAATGAATCCTAAGTTTGTATTGTGTGTTTTTCTAACCCAGCCAGCTCGTTGTTTGGATTTTCGATCTCTCCGGATTTCTTAGAATCATCTTTTACAGCCAGCACGATAACAAGAAACAACAATGGATAGCTGACTGTAGTGAGTGACCAATTCACTACAAGCTGCCTTAGGAAGGACAGGTTGTGTGCATCCACTTGCCATGCAACTGCTCCTCCTGCACTCTGCACTCCTTTGTAGAATCCACTGTATCTACATAATTAATTTAACACAACCCCAAACATTATTATTATAATACTTTTAAATAAAATAATATTATAAAGCATAATAATAAGCAAAATTGAAAAAAAATATTATATTAGAAAAAAGACATAAGACTCAATTGAATTTTTTACTATAATAATGGTTCAGATCACCAGATCATAACATATTCTAAAAGGTTCACTAAGCAGTCGAGTGTAAATAATACAGTCGAATTTGTTTATCACTCTTAAAATCTTATTCATTCTCTCTTCCGATCTAACAATTGCAAAGAAAATTTCACTGTATTTGCATTCGACTGTATTTTAATCAGTATCTATCTATTCTAAAACACACAAATAGTTTTATAACAAGATAAATACTATTATAGTGGACAGCTCTACTCTATTGCATGCTAAAATAGCCTTAAAACCAATAATTATAAACGTACTACAAAATTTTAGTTATTCGTAAGAAACATATAAACTTATTTGTAGTAAATATTAAAATCATTTGTAAATACAACATTTAAAATATTTATACTCTCCCATCTAGGAAGAGTTACAGAGACTCAATCGGCCAAGTAAGGTCGCTCACTATAACCTAATCTCGGGTTAGATATACTCTCCTCTCTAGGAAGAGTTACTGACACTCGAGTCAATGCGAGTCTTCTGTATAGCTAGTTAAATTAAGCATTCCTTAGGGCTGTAAATAAGCCGAGTTGAGCCGAGTATCTGGCAAGCTCGGCTCGTCTCGACTCAGTTTAATTGAACTCGATCTCGAATTAGACCGAGCCTTAATTTTTCAAGCTCGACTCGATTCAATATTCGACGAGTTTGAGCTCGGCTCGACTCGACAATGTTACAAAAATTCAATTAAATTATAAATGGTGTATTGGACTTGGGTTTTCTATGCAAGCTGGATTATATTCATAGTTGGATTATATTCGTTTTGGGCCTATGTTTGTATCTTAGCCCAGTTTTGTTGTTGGGCTGGTCTGTTTTTATTGTTTTGTATTCTGTTGTTATGTTTGTGATTATTCAGGGTCGTTAGAGTTCCTTTCATTTATTCAGGGTGTATTGAACAATTATTTACCTAGGGTTTAGTATTTAAGGGGGACCATTGACCAGATGAAGGAACTCGATGGAATGAACCCTAAGTGCTCTCTCCCAAAATCTGTCCTTATGAGAGAATTTGACATGGTATCAGAGCTTTTCCGGCGAGACCATTACTCGTTTTTTCGATCTTGAGCCTTCTTTCCTTCCCCCTCGTTGTCGATTCACCTTTCTCCTTTTGAAGATTTGGAGTTCGTTTCGTCGCTTCGTCTTCTCTGTTCACCTTCTTGCTGCATGTCGGTTTTGTGATCTGGCCAAGATTACAGAATCGATTACGAAGGTTATTTGGTATTTGCGATTTGGTTCCAAGCGACGGTTCGTCCCCTAGTTTCCTCAGACGGAGTAATCGAAACCCTAAACGACGGTTCATCTTCGGCATCTCTGACGTTTCGACTCCACTATGACGAATGAGATGGAGGAATTCTCAGGAGGAAAATCAACCTCTATAGATCTTGCCAGCAAAGAATATCGCGATGCTATGTCGATGGTAGATTCCTTCCACCCTCTGTTTTTACATGCAAGTGACAATCCTTCGGCCCGTATGACTTCGATTGTTCTGACTGGTCAAGAAAATTATTCCAAATGGAGTCGTGCTATGCGATTCCTCTTGACTGGGAAGAACAAATTTGGTTTTTTAACTGGTTCCTGCACTAAGGATAGTTTTGATCCTGTTTTTCATGAATTATGGGATCGTTGCAATGCTGTGGTTTTCGGTTGGATTATGAATTCTATTTCTGAAGACCTAGCTAGTTCTATCATGTATTCCGAGGATTCTGTTACTGCTTGGAAAGATTTACGGCAAAGGTTTATGAAAGCCAACGGATCGAGAACGTATCAACTCCACAGAGAGATTGCTATGACTCGTCAGAATCTCGACTCCATTTCGGTTTTCTTTACCAAACTCAAGCTGCTTTGGGCTGAGTTTGACTCAGTCTGTGATTTACCCTACATTGCTGGTGATGATTTCAAAAAACATGTTGACCACAAAGATAATCTGAGGCTTTTTCAATTCTTGATGGGTCTTAATGATAGCTATTCTAATGTGAGAAGCAGCTTGCTATTATGGGATCCCCTTCCTTCGGTTAATCAAGCATATAACCTCCTCATTCAAGAAGAGAGCCAGAGGGGGGTCTCATCAGACATTGCTGGTTCTGCTGATTTCATTTCTGGTAATGCAGTCAACAAGAATGAGAAGCCAAAGGGGAACCAAAATCTTGAATGCACCTTCTGTCATAAGAAGGGGCATAATTTTGAGCGTTGCTTTGCTCGTGGATGTGATTTTTGCAATCGAAAGGGTCATGCTAAGGACAACTGTTTCAAGTTCAAAGAGCAGCAATTACAGAAGACTAAAGGAAATGTCCCCAAGGCAAACATCAGCACATCTGCAACCTCTGAAGAGGAAGGTGGACAACCTGATGGAGGACACTTTGGAGTGACATTCAGCAAGGATCAATTTGAAAGGTTGCTGCAAACGATGGGTGCTGTTGGCAGGACTGCACCAATGGCAGGTGCTACCACAATCCCCACGGAGGCACTCCCTGAAAGGACTGGTATATCTCTTTCATCTCTATCTGATAACTTGCATGACAATTGGATCTTAGACACCGGGGCCACCAATCACATGTGTTTTAGAAAAGATTGGTTTACCAACTTAAATTCTGTTTCTGGAAACAAAGTTTTTTTACCAAATGGTGATGCTTCCAACATTTTAGGAATTGGGAACCAAATTTTAACCAAGGATAAGAAGTTGAGTGATGTGTTGTATGTCCCTGATTTTAAATACAACCTCCTTTCTGTTTCAAAGCTTGCAAATGAATTAAATTGCACTGCAACCTTTTATCCTACTTATGCCACTCTGCAGGACCTCTCAAATGGGAAGGTCTTGGGGATTGGAAATGAGAACATGGGACTATACTTTTTCAAGCCTTATTCAGGTGTTGCAACCTTTGTTAATTCTGTTGTTGATAATAAAGCCTTTCTGTGGCATAGACGTTTTGGACATGCTTCTCTAAAGACCTTGCAGCATTTAGATAAACTGTTGTTTTCTGATAACAAAAATGTCTCTGTTGATACTTGCAATATCTGTCCCAAGGCAAAGATAATAAGGAATCAGTTTCCCAATTCAGTTTCCAGAGCAGATTATATTTTTGATTTGGTTCACTGTGATGTCTGGGGTCCATATCATTGCCAAACTCATGATGAAAAGAGATACTTCTTAACCTTGGTGGATGATCATTCTCGTTTTACATGGATACAATTGATGCAATTTAAATCTGATGTATCTGTTGTTCTAAAATCTTTTATAGCCAAAGTTGAAAACCAATTTGGGAAAACTGTGAAATGTTTTAGAACGGATAATGGAGGGGAATTTTTTAATGACCACATTAACACTCTTTTTTCCCAAAAGGGTATTCTACACCAGAGTTCTTGTTCTTATACTCCTCAACAGAATGGTAGGGTGGAAAGGAAACATAGACATTTATTAGAAGTAGCCAGGGCTCTCAAATTACAGGCTTCTTTACCTAATACCTTTTGGGGGGAATGTGTTTCAACTGCTTGTTATCTAATAAATCTAATCCCCACAAAAGTTTTAGATGGTAAATCCCCCAGTGAAATTCTGTTTAAAAAGAAGCCTGTCTTTTCACATCTGAGAGTGTTTGGCTGCCTATGCTTTGCCAAGAATTTACTGGTGACTGACAAATTTTCTTCAAGAGCCATTGTTTCAGTTTTTATAGGATATTCTGAAACTCAGAAGGGTTACAAACTCTATGATTTATCGAGTCACAAAATTTTTGTTAGTAGAGATGTGAAGTTTGTTGAAACCCTATTTCCATTCCAAGATAGAAAATCTGATCAGTTGCCTATTTTCTTTGAGCATGCTTATTATGAGGATTCCAATGATAAAACAGTTTCTGATCTTTTAAATGAGGAACCTCATCCCACCCTGCCTGATTTTGACAACTCTGGTGGCCACAATTCATATGATGAGTCTGATATTAACTCTGATGAGTCTGATCCATATGATGAGGGCACTATCCCTTCTGATGGTGATATCATTGCATCTTCTGATCCTCAACCAGTGTATCAAATGACCAGAACTGGGAGGGCTATTCGTCCACCTATCTGGAAGAAGGATTATGTCTTAACCCGTTCTCCTTCAGAAAACTCTCTTCAAAATTATTTGTCTTATGAGGCTTTATCTAGTCAATATCAGAGCTTTTTGACATCTTTTTCTGAAGTTGTGGAACCAGATAGTTATGCAGAGGCTGCTCAGGATCTTGCTTGGGTACAAGCCATGAAAAATGAAATTGCTGCTCTTGAAGAAAATGGTACTTGGGAATTGGTCCCATTACCTAAAGGTAAAGTAGCTATAGGCTGTAAGTGGGTCTACAAGTTGAAATATAATTCTGATGGTAGTTTAGAACGGCATAAAGCTAGACTGGTTGCTAAAGGATATAAACAGAAATATGGGATTGATTACTATGAAACATTTTCTCCCGTGGTTAGAATGAATACTGTCAGGACAGTGTTAGCTTTGGCTTCTATTTTTCAATGGCCACTTTTTCAAATGGATGTTCACAATGCTTTTTTACAAGGTGATTTACAAGAAGAAGTTTTTATGACTGTTCCTGAGGGTTTTGGTAATCAAGGGGGGATGGTTTGTAGATTACTCAAATCCCTATATGGTTTAAAACAAGCTAGTAGACAATGGAATATTAAATTAACTGAGGCTTTGGTTAAATGTGGTTTTTGCAGTCAAAACATGATTATTCCTTGTTTATTAAGCGTGTTGGTGACCAATTTGCTCTAGTTCTGGTTTATGTTGATGACTTACTCATTACAGGGAATAGTTCAGTTTTAATAACTGAGTTAAAAGCTGTCTTGACTACCAACTTCAAAATGAAGGATCTTGGTGAGCTGAGATATTTTTTAGGTATTGAGATTTTGAGGACATCTGAAGGTATTATCCTTTCCCAAAGGAAATATGCCCTTGATCTAATTTCTTCTGTTGGCCTTTCTGGTGCTAAAGTGGCTAAGACTCCAATGGAGTTGAATTTGAAGCTTACTACTAGGTCTTATGATGAACATTTGAACATAAATCAGTCTGATAAGTCCCTAGATGATGTCACAAGTTATAGAAGGCTGATAGGAAAACTTTTATATCTTACAATTACTAGGCCTGATATTAGTTTTGCTGTGAGACACATGAGTCAATATATGCAGAATCCTAAAGTCTCACATTGGGATGCAGCCATGAGGATTGTAAGGTATGTCAAGCGTGAAGCTGGAAAAGGTATATTTCTTGATTCAAAATCATCTCCTGAGCTTGTTGGGTTCTGTGATTCAGACTGGGGTAGTTGTTTAGAGACTAGGAGGTCTGTAACTGGATTTTGTGTGAAATTAGGAAATTCATTGATTTCATGGAAAGTCAAAAAACAGACTACTGTTTCTAAATCTTCTGCCGAGTCTGAGTATCGCAGTTTAGCTGACTTGCTTAAGGAAATACTATGGTTAAGGGGTTTATTATCTGAGTTGTCTTTTGTCCAGACTGATCCAACTAGGATTTATTGTGATAATCAGGCTGCAGTGAAAATTGCAAATAATCCAGTTTTTCATGAGAGAACCAAGCATATAGAAATTGATTGCCATATGGTTCGTGAAAAAATTGTAGAAAATGTTGTTAGGTTGTGCTCAATTGAATCAGAGTTTCAGGAAGCTGACATTTTTACCAAGTCTTTGGCAGGGCAACAACATTATTTCTTGTCAGGTAAGTTGGGAATGAAGAATGTTTTTAAGAAGAGTGGATAAAGGATTTCTGACACAGAGGATTGAGTTTTACATAAGGATTCCAGCTTGAAGGGGGGTATTGGACTTGGGTTTTCTATGCAAGCTGGATTATATTCATAGTTGGATTATATTCGTTTTGGGCCTATGTTTGTATCTTAGCCCAGTTTTGTTGTTGGGCTGGTCTGTTTTTATTGTTTTGTATTCTGTTGTTATGTTTGTGATTATTCAGGGTCGTTAGAGTTCCTTTCATTTATTCAGGGTGTATTGAACAATTATTTACCTAGGGTTTAGTATTTAAGGGGGACCATTGACCAGATGAAGGAACTCGATGGAATGAACCCTAAGTGCTCTCTCCCAAAATCTGTCCTTATGAGAGAATTTGACATGGTGCACCTTAGCTTGAGCTTGAACTCGACTCGATTAGCCCATTGACTCGAACTCGACTTGAACTCAATATTAATATGTAAAACTTGAAAAACTCGAAATCGAATTCAAACTCGACTCGAATAGGCAAAAAAAAAAGCTCGATTAGGCTCGCGAGCCTTTCGAGTCGAGTACCAGTGAACTCGAACTCGACTCAGTATCAGAAAAAGCTCGACTCGACTTGAAATTTAGCGAGTCGAATTCAAGTATCGACCGAGCCGATCTCGAATAGATCACGAGTAGCTTGACTCGTTTACATAAATTACGCTTTAAATAAATAAAAAATTGTAAAGTAACAATCGGTTAGTATATTAGCATCAAAGGTGATGAAATACCTGCTAAGAGTCTCGGAATCATCAGCTAATGCACCAATGACCCAATAAACCAGGCTCTGGAACATCGCATCCAACAATCCGTAGCTAAAGTAGAGCACAAACGGTCCGGCAAAATCCGAACCCGAATCCTTAAAATCCAACTTGTCGGGCATGTCGTCACGAGTATAGTTAAGCTGATTGGCCAACCCGCCCGCCCAAATCGCGGTCCCCACCGCCGCCACAAACCCTATTCCGACGAACCCCCTCATTCTCCGGCTAGGGAAGCTGAAATCAAGAATGTACCCGATTCCGACCGAACCCAACATCTGAGCCCCCCAATAGAACACATTGTTGAGGCCACGTGTCCTCAGATTGAACATGACACCATTAACATTGTTGAATTGGTATGTGTAGAAGAAGTTGCTTGCCCAGGCCGCCGGTGCGATCAGCAGCATCTTCCAGTTGAGGAACAGCTTCAGAATCTCGGTCACTTCGATGGTCACGTTTGAGTATTTTGTGTTGGTGCAGCGGGACCCGTCGTCGCGGATGACTTTCCGCGGCGGGAGGATGGCGAGGGCGAGTAGGGTTCCGGCGCCCATGAAGCACATGAATCCGATGTATGTGGCGTCGTTGACGGAGGCGGCGTCGCTGCGGTGGTAGTTCAGAGAGAAGGGGATGAGGCCGCCGATGACGCCGCCCATGTTGAAGATGCACCAGAAGAGAGCGATGTAGGTGCCTTTGCGGTGGGCCGGAGGGTAGGAGGTCATGATGGCGCCTTCGCCGGCCCAGAGGAGGCCGGCTCCGACGCCGAGGATCGCGCCGGCGGCGATGGCGAAGGCCTGGTGCTGGTAGTGGTTGTAGTAGAGGAAGGCGCCGGCGTAGAGGACGTAGGTGGAGCAGCCGGCGGCGAGGGTGAGGCGGGGGCCGAGGAGGTTGTAGATTCCGCCGCCGAGGATGCCGAAGACGGAGAAGGTGGTGTAGAGGGCGGTGTTGGCGTTGTTGGCCGCGGTGTGGTCGACTTGGCCGCCTCCGCCCATGCCGGAGAGGGCGTTGAACATTCCTGGGCAGCAGAAGCAGACAAGGCCGATGAGGCTGACTTGGACTAGTGGGGAATTGTATCGGAAGCGAGACTTCGGCGGTGGGTCTAGCGGCGGCGGGGACGACGGTGATTCGTCCTTGTCTTCGGAACCCATCGATTCCGGGATGTGATTGGGGATATGGGGTTGGAGATGGGGAATCGGAGGTCAAGATGGGAAGAGACAGAAGAGAGACAACGGAGGATTTATAGAGGACTGACTGACTGAGGGAAGAAGGAGACAGCTTGCGGTATTTTCTCGACTGAAGTGATAGACTGACAGTTTTCCAATTATTTCTCAATTATATAAAATAATAATAACTATAAAAAAATGGATTAAGTACTTAAACACAGTATTAAGCTATACATTTTTTTTTTCCATAAAAAATTAATGAGCTAATAGTGACGACCCTAGGTCATTCCGTTACATAATGTTCTGATTCTCTTATTTACAGTCTGTATTTTTTCCGATCAATCTTAGCGAACAATCAACGCATGCACTCAATTCTTTTTATTGGTATTGAATGTTTGACAGTGTTAAATTTAGTACTTTAATTGTGTTGTAATAATAGTTATGAACCTAAAAAAAGTCTAAAGTATATATTGCGATTTTAACGTTAAATTTAATACCAAAATAGTATAGAAAAATAAAAGGCAAATGCATCGCATAGCAAATAAAAAAAACGTGAAACCAATCGCAAAATGATATATACTTTAAATGTGTTTATGTTATTAATTAACCTAATCAAATTGTTACCTACTCATTAATTTGATTATAATTCGGTTGAACTTTTAATTTTTTTTTTAAATTGAGTATATGAATTTTTAGTTACGGAACAAAATTGTTAAATATGTTATAATTTCATCAATTGGACAGAATATAAGTATGTGTCCGTCATGTAAAATCTTTTGATGTGTAATAAAAATGGAATCAGTAATAAACTGAAAAAATTGCAACGATGTTCTTTAAATTGGACGTTTTTTTTACCAAACTTTAAATTGGAAGTTTTTTTTTTTTTTTGCCAAACTTTAAATTGGACGTATAGTTAGAATCAGACGGAGGTCCAATTAAATGTACTTTGATATAATCCTTTCAAATTGCTAACAATTCTATTATTATAAATACACATAAAAAAACTTCACGTGAACAACGCATGCTTATTTCATATCTAATTTGATGGAAATTATCAAATTATAACTAATGTGATAATTTGTCCGCACTTGAAATTTTGTGTGCGCAAATTTAAAAAATATAGCTATTTGTATCAAAATAAATGAATTTAATTAGCCGAATTATTTTTATAATAACTAACAAAATAAATTATATGGTAAAAATACCCTAAACTTTTAAGAGGGTTATTAGAGCATCCACAATGCACAACCCCAACTCCCATCCCATTTAATGCCACATCAACGCCACATAATCAATATATTATTAAAAAAATAAGTGTCTTAAAGTTGTCTATCACTACTCCAATGGTGTCTACCAAGTTGGCCCAACATATTCTTTTAATATTAATAAAACTAACAATTTTTTCTTCTATACTATATCACCATATTAATGATGAGATGTGAGAGATTGGATCCCTCCTTGGAGGGATTGGACAAGAAATCTTGTCCATCTCCAATGCAAAGTGACAACCCACTTTGCCATATGGAGGAGTTGTCCTCCATTTTTTTCTTGCATTGTGGATGCTCTTATGTCTTTACTTCCCCAATAGCCTGTTTCCATTAAAAGAAGTTGTATTTATTTAATTGCAATTTTCAAAATTAGATTTTATAGAGTAAATAAAAGTAAGTATATTATTCTACTGCGTATTGAAGTCTGCGAAATGCGAATTGTAAGTCTGCGTAACAAAATAATAGGCATTTATATAAAGATAAAATTATACAATTGATTTTAAAACATTAAAATTATCCATTCGTAAAATATTATTATTACATATCTAATATTTTTTTTTTGCCACAATCTTATAATTATATTTAGAGTAAATCAATCAATCAATATATAGAAATGATTTTAAAATGTCACTGTTATAGATTTGGTAAGAAGTTATTATCTAATTTAATTAAATTCATATAATCATATTTATTTAGTCTGTATAAAATAGTAAACAAATCATTTATATTATTAAAATAAAAACATACTTCACTATGGCTTCATTGTTTCTAGTATATTTATTTTTTGCCATGTAATTGTTTCTAGTATATATATAAATATAATCAGTTGGTGTTTTCTGTTGAGTCTCTTTGCCAAAGGATTCGCCGGCAGCCGGACCATTATCAATCGTGCCCTTGCTGCGAAATGAAGATTTTATATACCAATAATAATTATAGTTTAATTAAAAAATAAAGGATAATTAGTAAACTCTTTCCATTTGGTATATACAGCAGATGACAGCGAGACACGTGGAAGAAGCAGAGGGATCATCGTTTCAGCGCTGACTTCTTGACTGCTAATTTTAATTGGTTCGCAGATGCGATTGAATTTCTGATATCTATCTATCTCTAAAAACGTTCGCCCCTATGCCGTTTTATTATTGATTGATGACCTGCTTCCTAATTTAAGTGCCGTAACAAAATTGGTCAATTCACATTCACATGTGGTGTAATCAGTTTTTCTTGAGAAAGAAAGCACGACAGTGGAATGTGGCTACGATTACTATATGGGAAAAGATGTACATCGATGTTTACCAGATAATAAAAATATATAATTCAAACCATTATTAATCTTGTTTTGTTAACAATGCATAATAAATTGACCATCTCTTTTGCATCAACACACGTGTACTATATGTTGTTTGTCTTTTGTATCCTTAATTGTCTATAGTTGTCTTATCCCTAAGAATCATCGGACAGTGTTCATAGCCTCCAATATTTGCTGCGCCTAATAAAGTTACGAAATTCGACATACGATTTCGTTTGAGAGCATATGAACTTGGTCATAATAAAAGCATAAATTGTAACATAATGATACATGTTGGAAACTGTAACAAGTAACCAGCCAAGAAACCCTTAAATTATATTAAATTATACGTACTCACCAATCTAACTTAATATTTTAGGACAATTGATCGACCGGTAGGTCTAAAATTTCACATAATATATTAGAATACGCATTTTTTAATTTCCTCGTTGAGTTATATAAGAATACGCATTTTTGTAACGGTCGGACCAAAACCAGAAAAATCTGCAAACATATAGTACCAAAACTAGAGAAAAAAAAAACATCATGGACCAAAACCTAAAAGTGGTCAAACATCATGGACCAAAACACCTGTTAACCCAACATAAAATATAAAGTTTAGGAAGTACATTAATTGTTCTCAAAATAACTATTCATTTAAATATTATCATAATATATTACACTCTCGTATAGGTTAATATAATCATAATTTTAAAGTCATGCTCAATGCACATTACAAAGCATACCTAACATTGTAATCTAGCATTACACTTTATATTACAATACAATCAAACACTGCAATTTAACATTACATTCCTAAGCTCACTTTAGTTGTAATATCACATTTCAAGTAATCTCACATTACGTCCATCCAAACACCCATAGTCTTTGTATATCTGAAATCCAAAATTCACGTGAGGTTCGCTCTGTTTCATATGCCTCTTAATTAATTATTGAGTAAGATACTATTATACATACTTAACTAATATAATGTTAGGATGAAATATGTATTAGAATATACTGATAAAATGACTAAAATACATTAATAACCCTAAATAGTAAATACATATTTTTAATTTTTTTCAATTATTATTATTTTAAATTCTGACTCGACTCATCAAAGCTCAACCTGATGTCAATTATTATTATTTTTAAATTCATAATAGTTTTTAAAACTCCAATTAGTTGTTTCATTTTAGAGTTCGTCGACCCTATATTACGCATCTATGTTGACATATTAATTTATAGTTTTTTTCTTTACGAAGTTCATTATTTTAGGTTTTGCTTAAAATACTAATATAGAGTTGTACAAATGAATAACTTAACACAATACGAATGAAAAGTTGTATGACATCTTCGTGTTTATGAAACTTGAAACAATAAACTTATCGTGTATATTCGTATTCAAGAAAATTAAGATAAAATTATTATTAACATAGACAATTACATGCACGAACTCACGAATTAAGATGCCTATTTTTTTTTTCATGATCCGACCGAAACAGAAAGTATACTTGGTCATTCATGAATGGGCCTGTGGCCCATATGTAAGTTTATTAGGAAGGAAACAAGAGAGGCGCGTTAGACACGTGATTAGTCACAGAGTTAACTCCGTCTCTGTATCTGTTATCTCCGCTTAGTGCCATAATAACATTATCCATTAGGAAGTAATATTTGTAGAAATTAGGCCTCTTTGGCTAGAACAGGAACATTTTACCATATTCAGCACTACTATACTGTACTTCATTCCTTTCTTCTGGGTGTTGATGAATCTCTGTGAAAATTTTGCAAGATTGCAGTTGAGGAGATATTATTTGTTTGGAATGTTTTTGTTGTTTCTTGATGGATGATAATTTCTTTCAGATTTCTACTATCAAGAACAATAAACTTATCGTGTATATTCGTATTCAAGAAAATTAAGATAAAATTATTATTAACATAGACAATTACATGCACGAACTCACGAATTAAGATGCCTATTTTTTTTTTCATGATCCGACCGAAACAGAAAGTATACTTGGTCATTCATGAATGGGCCTGTGGCCCATATGTAAGTTTATTAGGAAGGAAACAAGAGAGGCGCGTTAGACACGTGATTAGTCACAGAGTTAACTCCGTCTCTGTATCCGTTATCTCCGCTTAGTGCCATAATAACATTATCCATTAGGAAGTAATATTTGTAGAAATTAGGCCTCTTTGGCTAGAACAGGAACATTTTACCATATTCAGCACTACTATACTGTACTTCATTCCTTTCTTCTGGGTGTTGATGAATCTCTGTGAAAATTTTGCAAGATTGCAGTTGAGGAGATATTATTTGTTTGGAATGTTTTTGTTGTTTCTTGATGGATGATAATTTCTTTCAGATTTCTACTATCAAGAACAATCTGATTAAGCATTTCAATTTACATTCTTTATGTTGTCTTTTGAAGGTGGTCATGAATGTGGTGATGATCAATCTCAACAAGCAAGGATACTGATGAAGCAGCCTCGAGGATTCATTTGCTTTGTAGTGAAGCATCTGTTTCAGCGATAAATGAAGATTGTTGTATGATCTTTGCAATCTTGTTGCTCTTAACAATTTAGTTCATCGGTCGCATTTGACGATTCTTTTATAGAGGTTAGCACTTAAACTTCTGTGTTTGATTTTCATTGGTGACAGATTTATATTGGTTTTGTGAGGGAGGCATTTGATATTCATCTGGTCATGTTACGTATGTTGCAGCAAGTCACTCTGTTATTCTATCCTACAAAGGCAGAGATCGATAAAGCATCTACAGCCTATAAAGAATGTAGACATATATAAATATTGAAAACATAATTATTTGTTAGGTACCAAGTTGACAAACTATTAAAGTTTGTGATGTGCAAAACAGAGCAGTGGGGACCAAGTTGACAACCTGTTAAAGTATGTAAATAAAGAGAAGAAAATAACCAAAAATATATATCAGAGCGAGGTTTCGATACTCAAACCTGTGGGTTATGAGCCCACCATGCTTCCGCTGCGCCACTCTAATAATTAATGCTAATATAAATCGGATATTTTTTAATAAATAATTGATATCCAGTTTGTTGGGCTACGGTTGGCCCATTAATTTTCATGCTGAACCAACCACCATAAATAAATATCAGAATCAAACCCTACAAGTATCATTGGTGGCCCAAACTAAAAAAAATCTACTAATTTTATTATTTGGCCCAAAAAAGCTTTGGTTTTAATTTCTTATTATATTAAATAAACAAATATTTAGATATTACATATACATATAATCATAAACGTATGTGATTCTAAATTTTGCACCTTAAACTCCGTTAGTCTTACTCATAAACTCCGTAGACGTTTTTTAGGAGCTTTTGATTATTAATATAATATAATTAAGCGGATGATAGTGTAAATAAAAATATCTATGAAATTTTTTGGGTAGCTAATATTAACTATGCATATTTGGCTAAAAAAATATTAGCTATGTATATATATACACCGTAAATATAAGAAATGAGATTAGTGTACATACTATATATAATAGCAAGTGTCTTGATAATAGAAAGAACGTATCTATTTCAAGGAGGTTAATAAAACGAATTTTGCCCAAAATAGTAAGAGCATATATATATATATTAGAATTTTTTTTGTTTAAAATTGAAAGGACATGTTTACTTTAATATACAAAAAGAATTTTTAATAATAAAAACAGAAAAAAAAGGCACATTTTACTTTCTCCACTTGGCGCTTCGTAGTTCTTCCACCCTCTTCGTAAATGAAGCCAAATTATGCTATACTAGCTGCTAACCCCGCGCACCGCGCGGGATAAAAATATTAAAACTAAAATATGTTCAACTTTAAAACACTACCGGCAAAAAAATCATTGTAGTTGTGAAACATAAGATATATACTTATATGCGTATATAGAGGAAACTAAAAATATATTAAGATATTATTATATAATATAAATGAAACAAAATTAAATATAATTTCTACAATCATTATATCAAAATGAATCACCGGAGTTAATTCTTAAATAAAATCTTGTCGGTGAATTTACTAAATGACTCCTCCTTCAAATGGACAAATATTACAAATTAACATAAACATACATCTATATTATCGGTTTCAATTTCAACCTTGTACTTTCGAGGGATAAAAACTCGATAGATATGCAAGAGACTGTGTGGAGTAAATTAGTATATTACTAACCATAAATCCTAAACATTGCTAATAGAACAACTAAATAAATAAATAACTCAGAAATTACAACTAAATTAAAAAGAAAAAAAAAACTGACAATTTCCACCATAGCTTCAGTTATGATTTATTTATTTTTTCGGAATAAACCATTTATAAGTTTGTACTACAATCATCATATATATAGTATGTTGTGAGAAAATATAACATTTGTATGCAGTAATATTATATGTCTAGACAAAATATTAGAAAATAACATGAGAAGAAGAAAAAAAAATAATTATATAATTAAATTATGATTTACAACATACCGGATTTATTTGATTCCCGAACTTTGTAATGTTCATAATTGATCCTTCTTTCAATTGCAAAGTTTGACTTAGCAATCAAAATAAGTAGAGAATCATGAACATGCATGTCATTATTTTTTAAAGTGAAGGGCATACAAACCCAAATGAATCATAATCATAATCACAATCAAAATCTAACATCTTAAAATAGAACATTGATTGAAAGAGAAAATGTTGAGATGATATTAGAAAATTAAGAGACGTAATAAAAACTACCATGATTTTAAAAACTATTTAACCAAAATGGTGTAGGTCGGAAATTAAAATTAATTAATAAATATTTAATATTTATTCAGATGTAGGTATAGTTGTCAAAATAGCTCAGGGTCTCGAAAATATTGTAACAAAATGTTATTTTTGACAAAAAGATTTGTCACAATGTACCAAATTTGTAGTAGTGTCCATTGACCATAAAAAATACTAAGTATAATGTTTATGGCATACCGTTCAAATCAGTTGTACCAGTCACGACTCCTTTAGGTTCCAAGTAGGATCTACATGTATTTATTTATAAATAAAAATAAAATATTTTAAGAGGATATCAATTTCAATCATACCCATTAGTAAAGAAAAAGGATACCTGATTCCATTGAAAACCAAAATTATAAGTGATGGGTCAAGTTGTAATTTTGTATGATTATTCACTAACTCAATACCTATTTAAGAATTTGGCCAAAAAAGAACACGTGGATTGGATAAGAAGTTTATTTTCACATATATATACACAGATTATAATATAATAATGTTAATTGCTGTGAATCTAACGAAATAACAATGTAAGCTTTGTAATCAAATTATAGCAAATACTCAAGTAAATCACATAGTACCATGGAATTAACGTATTTAAATATAAAAACCAAAGATCAATTGTACCTGTGAATTGTGATGGAGGGTCATCAATGCATTGTATATGAGAGATACGTAGCAATTGTACATATATATATATATATATATATATATATATATATATATAAAAGATTTCTTCTCGAAAATCTTACCCTAGAACATTGTTGCCAAATTATATTATTATTATTGTGTGATAATAAAAAATTAATAAAAATAAAATAGATATTCTATATATTTTTATTCTAAAAATAAGAAAAAAATATATTGTCTTCCGCTTGTTGGTGTTTGTTTAAGTTTTATATTTATTTCTTAATTTTTTTGTAAATACTAAGAAAATTGAAATATTCCATACAATTTGTTTACTAATTTATTATTTTGTTTAGGATTTTGAATATAATTTCTATTTATTAAACTTTTCATATTTAATAATACGAATATAAAATTTTCAATAAATTAGTTTATTTATTTATTTATTAGTTTAGGGTGAATATATTCCGACTAATTTCTTAAAAATACCATTTTATTATATATTTTTAGTAATAAATATAAAATTCACGTAATTATTTAAATGTCTAGGCAAACATCATCGAGCATTGGTATATATATAATATTTTCTAAAAAATCTAACTCTAGAACCACTGAAATCATATTTACTATATATATATATATATAGTGTTGCCAAATTATATTATTATTATTATTATGTGAGAATAAAAATTTAATAAAAATAATAGATATTCTGTTTATTTTTATTCTTAAAATAAGATACAAATATATCGTTTTCCATAGTTGGTCTTTGTTTAGGTATTATATTTATATTTCATAATTACTAAGTAAATTGAAAGATTTTATGCAATTTTTTTACTAACTTAATATTTAGTTTAGGGTTTTGAATATAATATTTAATTATTAAATTTTTGTTTGTTAAAATTTTCATATTTAATAATACGAATATAAAATTTTCAATAAATTAGTTTATTTATTTATTTATTAGTTTAGGGTGAATATATTCCGACTAATTTCTTAAAAATACCATTTTATTATATATTTTTAGTAATAAATATAAAATTCACGTAATTATTTAAATTTCTAGGCAAACATCATCGAGCATTGGTATATATATAATATTTTCTAAAAAATCTAACCCTAGAACCACTGAAATCATATTTACTATATATATATATATATATATATATAGTGTTGCCAAATTATATTATTATTATTATTATGTGAGAATAAAAATTTAATAAAAATAATAGATATTCTGTTTATTTTTATTCTTAAAATAAGATACAAATATATCGTTTTCCTAGTTGGTCTTTGTTTAGGTATTATACTTATATTTCATAATTGCTAAGTAAATTGAAACATTTCATGCAATTTTTTTACTAACTTAATATTTAGTTTAGGGTTTTGAATATAATATTTAATTATTAAATTTTTGTTTGTTAAAATTTTCATATTTTATAATACAAATATAAAAATTTACAATAAATTAGTTTGATTTATTTGTTTATTAGTTTAGGGTGAATATATTCATTATATTTGCTTAAAAATATCCCTTTTATTTTATTTATTTAGTAAATATAAAATTTCACGTAATTATTTATATGTCTAGGTATACGCGATCATCACAGAGGGTTAAATTGTGGTTAAATAAAGTAGATATGTGTTATAATCTTGGTGGGTATTTATATACATATACTATTATTTTTTAATATTTAAACTTGTATTATTCTTACGTGTGTAGGTATAATATATATAGGCTATAATCGTGTGGGTATTAATTACTGTTTACGTGGCGGCCTATGGTCTTTCGGTGTCAAACTGTATAGATTTACTATTTAAAAGGAAACTTTTAATTAATTTGTTTCTTTAAATTGCGTAGAGACCAAAATAGGAGATAAAAATACTTCTTAATTTTTAATCAATCAATATTATGTATCTAAATTTAGAGAACCCCTATTAAATTCCGATTAAATTAGGCAACGCTGACTGGACGAACCGTCCACGTGTCAGACAGAGGGCTTCCGGTACCGAATTAATATAATATAGTAGATAATTTCCGCTATAGAATCAAGTCAGAGCTTCTGTAGAATTTGAACTCCAAATTTATGCTTAAAAAATGAATTTTTAAAACTGATATATCATATTACATAAATGAAGCAAAAATATATAGTAGAATTTCCGAAGTTCTTTCTCTTGGTATATATACAAAAAAAAAAAAAAAATAGTAGCGACCTTAAGTCCATCATGCTATGAAATATTCATAAGATAAGTATTTTTTCGGACTAGACTATTAAATAAGCAGCACATGCGCTGGTCTCATCAATGTAGCTCCACCATTAATTTAGTATAGTCAATAGGTCGGTTTGTTACACTTAGCTCTACTTGCATCCTCTTATGCCTGACGCGGTATGTGAGTTAAGTGAGACCTAATATTTTAGTAGGTCACCGAGACGTGAATCCTTAAAGATTTCAAATATAATATTTCAGAGTGAAAACACATAAGAACAAATACTTTTATCCACTAAACTACTAGGTTGAATAATTATCATTTAATTAATAATGCGTATAATTTCATTGCCGTTGGAAAAATCTTGTTTTTTATTTAGAAAAAGGAACATTTATGACAACGATTTGAGTTTTATATCTATTTACTTGCGTAGCTTAATTCAAGCTTAACGTGTTTACAAAGAACTTAATTAACTATTCTCACAGGTCCAACGTGAGTTGTTGATCGGAGCAACCCATTTTCCCATTTTCACAAGTGGAGTTCCGTTCTAATATTATAATATTAGTTAGTAAGTATTGGGTTATAATTTATATCCGAAATTAACATTCCTAAATAGTAATTTAGAGAAGAAACGGAACATAAAGCAGTACGTGTTTGTGTTTTTAATTTCTTTTAGGTGGTAAAAAGGTCAAAGATTATACACATGGTAATCTACTTAGCCCCATGCCACGTGGGTCTTCTGTGGAAATCATGTATGATATCAAATCAAATGCAAGGAAATAATAATTGTAATCTTAGAATACAAGAAACTGAGATAGAAGTGAAATACCAATATACACGTGCATCTATCATATCATATCAACCAACACACGGTAAAATATACAACCAAGTTCACATGGTACCTAATAATCTCTATATGGTCCATACGAATGATTCTATTGCACAAGGCATGTCTTTCTCCGATCCTTCCAAAATGTTTTGTTCAACTATTTCATAATTATATTAGTAGTGGTGGGTTAAGCTAGGGTTTCATAATTATTGATATAAATCCAACGTTCTCGTACATTATATACGTACACAAACTAAATACATTATTATTATTAATATTATTATTATTAACTAATTAAAAAAGGCAGGCTACGTGTTTTATCATCACGCATTAATTTGACTTAAAACCAAGAATGTTCATTGTCAATGTTTTTCTAACCGTCGAAATCTTATGTAATATGTAATGTCGAAATCTTAATGAATTTAATTGGGTGTCATTCATTCATGGTATATGAAATGTCGTATTGAGTTGATATTATCTAAGCAATGCTAATATATACGACGAGGATCAAAGTACAAAAGCCTATTGTCATGCTCAAAGAATTATACGACCTAGGAACATGAACCTTTTTAGTGTACGAAAGATCAAAAGACATAGAGAAAACACATGGAAGGGAGTGCGTGGAGAAGAAAGAAGACAAATAACCACTATTTGGTCGAATTCAATTATAAGTCTCGAATTAATTAAAACAACACATCAAGAATCAATTCTATAGGACCACCACGTCTCCTCACGTTCAAGCTTTTTGCACATTTATTATATCTAAATATCTCTAACTAGCTATATATATACGTGTATTTATTATACTACAAAATATACATGTCGCTCCAAAACTTCATGTAGCTAGCTACATCGTATTTCGTGTTTGCAATGTATATTTATAGACGCAAATATAGTACAAAGATATGTTGGGAACCGCACGTGTTCACTGTAATAATAGTATGGCATCTCAATATACTAATTTTTAAGCTATATATATATATATATATATGCGCGTGTGTGGCCATTCTGGTTTACTTACAACAACGATCGATCAATATTGAAGATTCATTTTTGCAATCTAATTTTTCCCTACAAGAACTAATATACTTGCTTTAAGGATGAGTTTAATCCTACTGGTTTTAAATTCGTCCCATCAGTCGTATTCTAGTGGATAAGAACACTTATTCTCACGTGATGTTCAGAACTCATTGCGGCGACCTAATTAAAATATCAGGTTCAGCCTAACCTCATACCGCGTCAAACATAAGAGGATATGAATAAAACCAGGTTTGACCTCTTAAAGATACTAATATGCTAGTGTGTGAGGCTACGTCAACGTATCTTTTATTCCATGTGATAATTACTCGTTAAATCTGGTAGGAAAAAATCTCAGTAAGCAGAAAAATCTGAATATTATAATACGGAATGGACGTAGGTTCATCACTATTTTTTTCCAAGATTCGTCACTATTAACACATACGTTTTAGTTACAAAAAGAGACCATTAAAATAGTAGAATACGATTTTACCGTCGCTATATTATTAGTAACTCAAATCTCAAAAAGGGTCAGTTTATCAACTCAAATCTCGAAAAGACTTTGTTTGCACGCCAAGTTTATTATTCAAATCCACTACCAAATTTCCTCCCTGTTCACAATCGAAATTAATTAACTCACTAATAATCAACAACTTTTTATTATTTACTGCCCTCAATATAGAAAACGTCACCGTTCAGTACACTTATAAGTTATAGTTTTAAATTAATATATCGATCATTAGCAGCTATTTTACCTTTTCAGGTTTTACAGAGGTGCTAGCTTGTAGGAAGCACGCTCACCTCAAGGCGCGTGGAAGAGGCATATCTTGGTAACAGAAAATAGAAATAACCTTGAGACCGTAATTATAAATGGCGGCGTTACCTAGGCTGCTCGACACGTTACTCCAAGGCCCAAGCTGTAAAAATAATATATATAATGAAATAAAAGGTAATTATGGAAAAAATAAACATATTTATTTATATTAATTCTGCTAAAAATATCAGCATGTCCGGTGTCCCCCATGAATATGTTATTAATATACGATGCAATTACATTGACACCCTCCGTGGTTGATTACAAGGTCGGTCAAAAGAAGGGTAGATTAGGTAATAATGTGACCGGTAAAAATCAAAAATAGAGACACCGGATATCTTGGGCCTCACGTGACTTGCGACGCGGAGCCCAATGACAAACTGCAGATATTTGCGGTAGGCGCCGCTACTGCCACGTGGCATGCTCTGGTTGGCGTGCTTGCATGTCGTGTGGTGCTTGGAGTCACAATTCCCTCTCTGCGAGGAGAAATTCTTCAATACATCAGAGCCAACAGGTGGCTCTGATGTGGTACACCATCAACCAATTAATGAACGACACGTGGCAAAATTATCTGACATCATGCACACATGGCAACTTGTGACTGGTTGATGGTGTACCACATCAGAGCCACTTGTTAGCTCTGATGTATTGAAGAATTTCTCTTCTGCGAGCCTTCTTCGCTGGCGGGAGCTAACGGTAAGTATTTAAGCTCGTTTATGGTAAGTATATACGAAATGGACAAATTGTCGATAATAATCTTTAGGAAAGTATGAAAAAATTGTGATATGTATTTTTAAATGATGTAACATGTTTTTGAGTATGTATTTTATATGAAATATCTTTTAAAATAACGTTTAGATCGTTAATTTTCTATTAAAATTTCCGTTAACTTTACTAATTGTATAAAATTTTATTTTCTGATGCGGCAACACCGTGATTGAAGAATTATATAAAAAAAATAGTAATACATTATCTAAAATAGGGAAAACTGCTTTAAAAGTGGAAGAAAAAAAATCATATTTTTTATGTATATTTTATTCAGGTATTAAAATTAAAATATCCATTTAAAAAAAAAAATTAAGATGATTTTTTTGTTTCTGAAATTTTTAAAAAAACTTCAAAGTTTGGAAAAAAAAACATCTAAAAAGTTTAAAAATAAGTGAAAATATTAAAATGAAATTATAAAAAGAAAAATTATAATTTGAGTTAATGTGGTCAAACTGTACAGCCAACTCAATAGGTTTTAGAAAATGACATAAAATTTCATAAATCATTTACATTAAAATATAAAAAGACAAAAGTTTAAAAAAAAAACGGCAGAACAATTATTTAGTACAGCGACGCCGCCCCAACTAAAAAATGTGGGGCGACACTATTTTTTTTCCAAACAGCGTGGATGTTATTTTAATTAAAAAAATGCAATTTTCGACACATTTTATTATTGGGTTAAACAACAAATTGCTAGCTGAACTTGTACTTGACGTGCAAATTGTTAGCTAAAATTTTATATGTAATGAATTGCTAGCTGAACTTTTAATTTTGAGCAATTTGCTAGCTCCTTCAAACTTATTTCATTAACTTTAACGGAATTTTTTTAAAAAAAAAAAGTTGTAAAAAACATCCTAAAGTTTTTCTTTGATGATAAATAACTTTAATTTATATGAAAGTTCAATTTAAAAATTGGATTCCAATACAACACATACTTTTTTTTGGTAGCTCTATACAATACATACTATAACAAATTAAATAAGTTTAATTAGAAATATTAAAGTACAAATATTTTGTTTGACAAATTTTAAAAAATAAACCATAAAAAAGACCTAGAAGTATACCATTGGTCATTATTAGAAACTATAATTTCTTTCCATTTGCAATTTCTTTATTTGTTGTATTTTAATATTTCGAAAGAAAAAACTATTTAATTGATTTACTAACTTGATTTTTTTAATATTTTTAGTTAAATAAAGATCTTCAAAATTTGTGGTTTATATTTTATTTATTCTGATATTTTTATCATGTATATTAATTTACATGTGATTTGCGAATATTGTAGTTTTTATGAAATTAAACATTAAATTAGAGATTATTTTACTATTATATCAAAAGTATATGGTGATTTTTGGTAATTTTTGGAAGTTATTTTTTGTTAAAGCTAATAGAATTATTGAACAGAACTAGCAAATTGCTCAAACTTAGAAATCCAACTAGTAATTTATTACAAATAAAAGTTTAGCTAATAATTTGCACATTGGTATAAATTCAATTAGCAATTTGCTCTTCAGCCCTTTATTATTTAAACGTTTTAGGTCAGCGTTTTGAAAACCGGACCGGACCGGCGGTCGGACCGGGTCAGACCGCGAACCGGGTCAGACCGCGAACCGGGTGTATCAGCAGTCCGGTTCTGATAATTTATAGGACTGCACAACAGAACCGGTTCGGCATGATAAAACCGGGTTGGACCGGGTCGGACCGGATAAACCGGTATCGGTTTGACCGTAAGAGAGAAGAATGTACTTTTTTTGTTAAGAAAAATATTAATTTGAGATACCAAGACTCAAACCCATAACCTCCTTTGAGGATTACAACATACTACCACTGAACTACATGACAACTTGCAAATATAATGACCGAAAAATATCTTATAAATATATTTCTAAATTCTAATCATTCCAAGCAATAAAACCGGGTTAAACCGGGTCGGACCGGTTAGACCTGGAACCGGTCATCTTTCCGGTCCAAGGCCCGGGCCGGTTTTCAAAATACTGTTTTAAGTTGTATTTTTATTTTATTTTTTTGCCCAAGTTTTAGGTTGTATTTGAATAAAAAGAATTGTTAAATAAATAATTATATTATAATAAAAGGAAATGATATTTTCTAAAGCAAAATATTGGGGTTTCCTATTTCGGCTTTTGTGGATCCTATTTAACAGCGATTTCAGTAGCCCCGTCACACTCTCCAACTGAACTTACTTCTCTACTTCTTCATCTCCGTCTCTCTGTATAAACCTTTTTCTCTTCTGCAATCCTTCATCCCACAAAGATAATCTGTTTGAAATTTGAATCGTCTCTCTCTCTCTCCAAGATTGTTTCTTGGGTGCTCTTATTCTTCACGACTCCACCTTTTTGTGTCTCTTTATTCGTCGCCTCTGATAATTTCTTGTATCCACTCTCTCACTCCATGTCCTGCTGCTGAGTGATGAACCAGGATGGACCAGAGCATCCTATCCCCTATCAACTACGGTGAATACCCAACACTCTCCAAGAACCAAGCCCACAAATCCGATCCCACGCCGCCGAGAACCTTACGGATTTCATTCACCGATCCCGACGCAACCGAATCCTCCAGCGACGACGACGACGACCGCCGCCGCACCACTTTCTCCACCCGCCGCCGCGTCAAGCGCTACCTCAACGAGATCACCATTGAGACCGCCGGCTGTAGTAGGTCCTCCCCCGCCGTGCCGGTGGTGAAGAGAAGCCGCGGAGCAGACACCGCCGCCGCTTGCAAGCGGCCCGCGAAGAAATTCCGCGGCGTAAGGCAACGGCCATGGGGGAAGTGGTCGGCGGAGATTAGAGATCCGGTGAAGAGGGTCCGTGTTTGGCTAGGGACGTACGTCACGGCGGAAGAGGCCGCCGCAGTGTACGACAAGGCGGCCATCAAGTTCCGTGGGGCCCACGCGCTTACCAACTTCATAGCACCGCCGACTAGGGATGATGATAATAAACCCCAAGTTAGTGTTGTCGTTAATCCTCCTTCGTCTGTCTCGGGGTACGACTCCGGCGATGAGTGCCACAACCTGTCTTCTCCGACCTCCGTCCTCCGCTTCAGAACCCAGTCCGGGGAGGAAGAAGCGTTAACGCCGCAGCAGCATCATCCTCCAACGGCCAAAACAGTGGTTGAAGAATGTCGGGAAGAGACACAGACGTCAATCTTGTCGGACTCCCCTGAGTACGTACAGCAGGACTTCCCGTGCATGGCTGACTTCTTCAACTTCGACGCGCCGGACACGTGTCTCTTCGACGACGACGCCACTACACTCCATAGCTCCGTATTAACAGACGACGTCGTCGGCGGCGGCATGTTTGTCGAGACAGCAGAAGATTTCAGCCCCCTATCAATGGAGATGAGTCAAGTGAACGATTTCTTGCTAGACATTGGCGATTTCTTCCAGCCGGACAGTGTACTCGCCGGAGTGAAATGTTAAATTTCTAGTTATCAATTTTGTTTTCAGAATTTGATGATTCTATGAAATATCTTCCGTTAAATCTAACGGAGATCTGAGTGAAGAGTTGATGAATAAAGGTGTATTATATTTCTATTTTCCCACGTGTTGGAAATGATTGTAATGTGGCAAGTGGTCAAAGTCAAACGTCCATGGTGGCATTCCTTTTGCCGCCTTTCCCCAAACGAGACGCCGCAATTAGCGCGGTTGGAGCGGTTCGCCCTGATCGAGTTGAGTCGGTGCAACTCATCGTTTATGCTGTTTATTAGTGAATTAATTATTAAATTGTTAGTTGGCGTTCGAATATCTAAATAAAATCAATCATATCCCTAATATAATTTATGATTTGTTCAAAACTAAAATATTATCAGTTGTTCCAAGTGACTAAATAGCATATTTAGTCACTTGGACTGATAATATTTTAGTTATCGAACGAATCATAAATTCATTTTAATTAGGCTTTATCCAAATATACTATTCGTCCAACTAAATATTTATGTTGACACAATCTTGATGTTGGTCGGGTGGTCTAACGTGCAAAATGTAGATCTAGAGGCTTAGGTTTGATTTCAGGAAGTGCAGCAAATTGTTTATTTTTACAATAATGATCTAACCTGAGAATTTGTCTGTGAAATTTTTGCCAACTGTATTTAGTGTTTAATTGCCATTGAAATTAAAAAAAAAAAACAACACTACCATTGTGAGTACTTTCGTCAGAATTTTCAAACAGAAAATTTCTGCCTATCTAACAGCACTCTTATTTCTTTTCTAGCTTTAAAGTTAAGCTCTTTCTTCACATAGGGCAATTTATTAGCTCATTGTGATAAATTTTTCTTAATTTTTTTAGTTCTTTTCTACCCAAGATTTAATTTTGACATAAATTCAGTTTGTTAAGTGGATAAGACACTTAACCAAAAATTGGAAATTTTTGTCAAATTGGAAATTTTTTTAGTTCGAATAAGGATTTTTTACACAACTTTGTGCTAGTCAATTAGTTTGATTTTTTCTCGTATCAAACAACTTTGTATATTTGGATTTTTTAAGTTATAGGTGGAGAGCGACACCTGAAATCTAGTGACTGAGAGCTGAAACAAGATTAGCCCCCACAATTACTGTTCTGACCTTAAATGATCAATGTATATATTCCCCCTCGAGAATGCAAAACCTGAAAACATATTTGTCATATGCTTCTAATATCCGAGTGGAAATATTATTGTGGTGTTAGGTGTGTTGCTTGTATAATCAGTAATCTTATCTTTTGGTTAAATTGACAACATTTAGATATATACTCCAATTCTCTGGATTGACTATTGAGATTAAAGAATACCAATATCTTAACTGATTAAATATCTTAATGTTAAAGCATCACATCGTATTATAATGCAAATTTATATAGTTTATTATAAATTATAAGTAGTTAAAACGACATTTTAAACTTATATTTCTCTACCGATTTGAATTAATCCGATCTAGCTTATTATGGATAATTGTTTAAAAGATTGTTGCGGGATCCCAATTATTCAAAAACCTAGAACCGCCGCTGCTGATCACTAGAACTTGAAATCTCTAATTAAAAAAAAATAAAGTACGGAACAACTATGCTATATTACATTACGATGGTTGATTTAATTTTTTGTTTTGCCACGGTTTGATTTAACTAAGATTTATTTGATAATAAATTGAATTTCTTAGCCAACATGTTGACCCCTCCCTATCTGAAGCATGAGAGATGTCAGCATGCAAAATAATATGTTATCTACAAAACCAGATACCTCAAATTAACATGATCAGCAGACAGTAGCTCTGCAAATTTTGATGGTTCTTGCTTGTATCTTACTCAAACAGACAGACATCAAAATTACATGAAGTTGTGTTCTGTTTTCTGCAGAAATCCTCTATAATTATGTCCAACAAAGCATATTTATTATATTATTATTATTATATATATAGTATTGTGGGCGCGGTTTCCATAACCGTTACTGATTCGATATATATATATTGGAGATTGATGATATAGTATAGCAGAGAAAAGTGACGATCGACGTGGCCCTATACGAGCTGCCATCTCCAATACAGATATCATCATTATGTCCCATATATATGTAGTCTCCCTCATCATAAACAAACTTCAAAGTAGGGTTCTGACAGCTTTCTCATGAAAAAAAGTTTTATACGTAGCTTAGATTAATACACGCATAAATATATAAAACAAAATATCAGCGTAGTCTACGTGTAGAAATAGAGAAATATTATTAAAGAAATGAACTAAAATGCATCTTTGCTAATTAATTAGTAAAATACTTGTATAAGGGCCTTCTTAAAACAAAAGAAAGTAAAGACCCAATTAAATTATACATCATCAATTTTCTCAAAGTTAAATAGATGCATTAATGCAATTAATTACCTAGGCTTCCTATCTTCTTCGGTATTTACTGATTCAACATCATCAAAAAATTATTATTAAAAAAATAATTATTATAGAAAATGCTATTTTATTTAAAAAATGGTTATGTTTCTGCTTTTTAGGCTTATGATTTAACTAAATTTAGGGTTTGAGTCATTTTATGGTTTATCTAATTTAAGTGTTTACGTTGTTTTAAATTCTTTTTCTTTTAAAACTTTATTGGGTGAACAATTTAACTAAGTAAATTAGATTGTTAAAATTGGATGAACGGTTTGACTTGTTGAAACCTAAACGTCTAAAATTAGGTTCACCCGATCACAAATTTTAGCCCTCTTTTCATCCGATCAAACTGTTCGTCCAATTTTAGCCCTCAAGGGTTCACTCAGCCAACTGTTCACCCAATCTAATAGGGTTTTAGAAAAAAAAAAAAAACTTAAAAATATCTAAACCCTAAAATTACTCAAATCATAAATCCTTAAAAAAAACAAAAAAAAAATTGATTTTTTTTCCTGAATAGAATAGCAAAAATCTGAAAAAAATTAAATAAATAAAAAAATAGAGACAATTTGTAAGGAGAATTTATAATCATAAACTAAATCAGCGTAGGAAAAAAAACCTATTAATCATGCTTTTTTTTTGGGGAAAAAAATAAAATAATCATGCTATGTTTAGTGATGCGTTTGGTGATTTTGTTGGGTGTAACTCAACTATTTTATATAGTGGAATTTGTCTACATGTCAGGCCCTCATTGGACTCTGTTTAATTAAAAAAAACGGGCCCCCGTATCTTAGCCACCCTCAACTAATTAATACTACATTATTATGCACCTGTCGCATGCTATTTGCATGGCTTAGCGAATAGGGGTGATTAGCTTGGGCGTGACATGTAGGAAGGATTTTTCCAACAAAAGGTCGATTTTTCGAGCAGACTAATTCATGTCCCTAACTTAGAGAAAAAAATTCCTGTCCACCTCGTAATTCGGGATAGACTCGAGCTAGCTTGAAATTTACACCAAAATTAAACAAAAAATCATATATATATATATATATATTATTATCATTCTTTAAACTTTCTAAACTACATCAAGTTCCAATACAAATATCAAATTCTTATACAAACATCAATTTCATATAAAATATCAAGTTTTATAAATTCGGAATTAACTAGGGATGAGTTAATATAACTAACACCGACTGGAATTAAGATTAGTTACAAATCCGAGACGAGAACAAAATTTCAAAATTTTACCTAAGTAAATCAAGCTAGAGTTTAGCGGAAAGTCCCGCCCACTCGAATTCGTGCACAATTTCAAACGAACTTATCAGGGAATTTGGTGCTCTCTGAATTTTTCTAAACCCTAGCGACGCTGATATTATTATATATAAAATAAATAAAATATTCAGAAAGTTGAGTGATCTTGGCTTGACAAAAAGAGGTACGTGAAATGATCACACCATGATGGCTTGTAAAAGCTTTTTATGTATTTTATTTATTAATTAATTACATTGTCTTCTCTACTAGTTTATTTTACAAATGGCCTATATATATAGGCGTCTTTTTTATAGTTGAACTTTTTTTTACATAAATATATAATTAGTACCTTCACTATTATATGGTGGATTTGAATCCATTTTCATATCATCTGTGGATAAAAAATATTACGAACTACGACTACCTATAAAACTACTTCATACATATTTATTCAATTACACAATTTACATCCCTTAAAAATTTGGAGGGTTAATTTAACGTTTTTTTGTTGCTGAAATACATATTACCATTAACTAGTCATTATTAAGATGCCTCACAATATGTCAACCAAAACACCTGCAACAGTGAAGTGTATATATTTGTATTTATATAATATATATATATAGTACTAAATTCCGAACCAATACAAGGTAAGAAACTTCTTAAGTAAGTATCAACGTTGGCCATCCAGTTTTTGGTACTTGTTCCTAATGAGTTTTGGCAGACACGTGTTTTGATTAGGGTTTGCAATTTATTTTTTGCTCATGTTTCTGTCATATGATCCTATGAAGACTTCGCCATACAATGGAACATGGTTAGCTCGTGACTTGCATTACATATGTACTAACGGACTGCATTTATGTACATACATGTTTATTAAGTCTTATTATTCTATTATTTTTTCTTAATTTACCTAATTATTTTAATTTTTAGTGTTACGCAAACTGCTAAATAATATAATCTTTTGGGCCACTGGCCCATGAAAAATAAACTGGTGGGGCTAATTGAGATGCTTATGGGCCCAACTGAATTACTCATCTTGATGTGATAGTGACAGAAGTAGGAGTAGACTTGCTGCACCCGCATAATCATAGCCGTTGTTGCTGTAGAGCTTCATCAGCATCGGAGGGCTCAGAAATTGTCGGAGCTACCAACTGCTTCTTAAACACATTTCAAATAACAAATTGCATTTTCATCTAAAGTTTAGCTAGGAATTTAATAGTTAACTATTTTTAATTTGTCTTTCAAAATTCATTAAAATAAGTTACTGAAAACATTAAAACAATCTTTTTTGCCATTAAAAGGAACCAATTTCAATGTGTATTTCTTCTTAGTAATATTTTGGCCGTAATATCTTTTTATCTGGAAATAGTAAATTGATAAGCCTTAGAAATCAGGACTTTTGGGATATCTAGTTTGACTAATCTAATATAGATTAAACATATGCCAAATTAATTAAAAGACAGGCAGACAGACAGCAAATATCATCTTGCGTCCCATTTTGGATATCAAAATGAATTAGAACTATTTTGGCCAATTTTTTTTTTTCAAAGGATTGAAGACTTCATTTAGACTAAGTATATGCATATAAAGTTTTACCATCAATTATTTCATACTTATCACAAATTATAAAATTTATTGAATTAATTATCTTTTATTTTTTATTCTTTTTTTTATTATTACTATAAAAAACAACACAAAACTATTTTAAAAAAATAGAAAATGAATTTTATACAAATAGAAAAATATTCATATTAATATTTTATTCTTACAATATATATTACAAGCAGTGTTATCAGATCCGGACCGGCGGTCGGACCGGAACCCTCCATGGTCCGGTTTGCTTATTTTCGGAGGATGTAAGTGAACCCGGTTCTGAAGTCCGGTTTTTACCGAACCGGTCGGTTTTGGGCGAACCAGGCGGTTCGCCGGTTCGGACTCCTTTCATTAAAAAAAAAATTTAAGGTTAACTTACAGAGAGGCAGACCCCGGTCCGGACTAAAACCTACATAAAGGTTAACTTACAGAGAGGTTTTGCAAATCTGCATGTTTTTTACTAAAACCGGTCGGACCGATTCGGACCGGGTCCGACCGACCGAACCGGGAACCGGTGGCCCTGCCGGTTAAGGCCCTGGTCCGGTTCTGATAACACTGATTTCAAGTACTCTCCTCTAATATGCATAGGACCTCGTTAAAGAAACATTGGAACAAACGGCAATATGCAACTTCTATATTATTTATATAATAATAATAGTAAGAATCAACTAATAGTCTAATATTAAGTGATTAATACAATTAAAATCTAGAAGAAGATTTACAGCATTAAAGATGAATTGTTTTTTGGCCGATCACTAAAGAGGAATTAGAGAGTGGAGAGATGTATAGATTATAGGGAATGAGCCGAAAATTACTTAGATAGTCGGACGACCGTGGTTAAATCGTCAATCATTTCTCATTCCAATAATCTCACCGACTATAATATAGCTTATCATTCTTCTTCTTCTTTTTGGCCAAATCATCTTATCATTCGGAATTCAGAACATTAATTTCATCAGAACAGAAAATGCACAAACAATACCATTCATTTTTTTTTTACATTCACCATTCATATACTTAATCTTCAAATATCATGCCAAAAGACAACCTTATTTCATATTGCTAGGCCCATTACAAATGTATTGCACCTCAGCATACAATCTCGAAAGATTACAACATTTTTCATATGGGTCTTATTTTTGTTTTCACACGCAAGTATATAGTAAATAATACTTTGAATTTGAAGTTAAACACGCTAAACAGATATATGGATTCAAATTTCCGTGCTACACCATTTTACTGAGCAACGGTCGATTTACTAGCTTCCATCTCCACCACTTCCTGCTGTCCCGCGCCGCCATCCTCGCCCGATATCTCCTCCAACGATCGGCCTTTCGTCTCCGGAACTAAGAAGGTGAAGCAAAACCCTAGCATGTTCGTGAAGGCCAATATAAACATCGCGTGTTTGATCTTACTAGTTTTTCCGTTTAATGTGTATGTTTGGATCCCGAACGCCCCGATGATCGCTCCGAGTTTCCCGGATGCCGCGCTGATCGCGTGACACGTGGACCTAACCCTAGTCGGGAACAACTCCGCAGGTAGCACAAAGGTTGTGCTGTTTGGACCGAAATTCGCGAAGAAGAATGTTAGGCCGTATAAAAGCCCGAACAGCCACGCTTTGTGTTGCGATCTGTCCCTAAGATCGTCGTATTTTAAGCCGATTATGAGCATGAAAACCGACATCATGAAGAACCCGACAAGTTGGATGATAAACCGTCCGATCTTCTCGATGAAGAAAACCGTGAACCAGTACCCGGGGAATGTTCCGAGCAACGCAACCACAAACATCGCTCTCGATGTTTCGAACACTTCCCGAAGTGCACTTACCTCCGTCGCGGCGTCCGTAAGGCCCATCACCGGGAAAATGTCCTTTTGAGTCAGGTTCTGGCTGTAGAACGCGATATCGAGCAAAAACCACGTCGTCGTTGTCCCAAGTAAATGGCGTCCATGCCGTCGAAGGAACTCCGTGGAGAAGAGCTTGTAATCGTTCGTCGCCTTAAATTGCGAGAGTTTGTCTTGCTCCGCTTGGATCTCGATCTCAAGGACCTGACCCATGTCTGTCGCCGCTTGTTTCGCGTTACCTTCGATCAGAGCCGTGTATCGTCCGGTTTCGGGCATCTTCATCCTCCAATAGAAGGTACACTATTTGAAAAAATATTTAAAAATATATTAGCTAGTACATAGTTTTTAAGTTGCGAAAAGCTTAGACTTTTAAGTTAGATATTAGTATAGAGTCTATTAAAATTCGAGATAATTTAAAAGATTATTACTATGGCAGGTAAAGCTCCTAGCATCAGCACGATCCGCCACATGTAGTCGGCTGCCGGCTGCGTCGATAATACCGGGTCGGAACTAAATTTGATATCGGAGGTGTTCATTAGGAAAAGCTTCGACACGACCATCGAGACCAAACCCGCGAAGATGATCCCCATGCCTTGCATGGCAAAGACGGCAGCAATGAACGCTCCTCGGGTTTTCTTGTTCGCATACTCGGACATGATCGTAGCAGAAAGCGGATAATCTCCGCCGATACCGAACCCTAGCCAGAACCGGAAGAAACAAAGAGTAGCGATGACCGATTTTGCGCTACTACCGAACGAAAGACCCGACCCGATCGCGCAAATCACCATGAGAATGAGGGTGATTCCGTAGATTTTCTTTCGGCCGAGCTTATCTCCCAAATACCCAAAAAACAGTTGCCCGGTCAGAGTTCCGACCAGGGCGACTCCGGTCACGAAGTTGTTGACATCGTGGGGGAGTTTTCCGGGGGCGTTTTTGGACGGATCGAAGTAGTAAAGACGGCCGAGGAGCTTCGAGACTGCGGAGATGCAGAAGAGATCGTACGCGTCGGTGAAGAACCCCATACCCGCGATTACGATCGCCTTGAAGTGGTACAACTGGGTTCGGGCTCCATCGAGGGCGCTAAGAACGGCTATGTTGTTTGTTGAGGACATCGTGGTATCTTTAGTTTGGTTTGTCGATCGACTCTTGCCTTAGCAACATCTTTTTTATAGTTGGAACATTGAGAGACAACATACGACGTATAAACCTATGTTTTCATGTGGAAAAACCAAGAAGATAATAACAGCATATTCTTATAATTATATATTTAGTATCAATATTAAATTCCAATTTCCAAGTAGAGTAGATAGTTTGTTCTATTGTGAACAACCCTAATGCGAATATGAGTTAATGATCCACGAATAAAAATACATAAAAGATTCAACATATATACTTTCCAAAAATTAATATTATTTATAACTCATTGTAGAGAGTACTACAGTCTTAAAACTGCTCATATCATGTTCCCTACACATTTATTCTCAACACAAACGTTAAGACGTATGTATGTGTTATTTCCTACCGTAGATTAATTATAAGAATGAGTGTTATATGCAAGTTACTTATAGCAATGTCTGTAGAAATGCGAATATATATTTGTGTTTAGTTTTGACTAAATTTTAGTATTTTCACTCTCAAGGATGTATAATTTCAAATCCTTAGTTTTGGTCATTTTCCGTATATAAAATGAGATTTGAGCTTTTTAACGAAATACTCTACATAGTCGTACCGCATCGAAAATGGTTTTAATTAACATTACATGAAATTACTTAAATATGAGTTCATCACGTTTTTTTAAATAAAAGATGAAAAAAATTGTTACAATAATTTTACATAGTATTCCTTCGAAACATACGCAATTTATTTATTTATTTAATAAATTTCTCACTACAAGAAACTAGTTTTTTAGCTATAGCTAAATATATAGAGACAAAAGCAACTAATTAGTTAATTAACCATCGACTTTTGGTGACTACATATACAGTTATCACAAAACAACCCTCAGTCCCTCACTATATAGTAAATACAGTTTTTTGATCATATTTATATTTTATCATTTAACTATTTGCTTGTATTGACTATTTATATTTGGTCTCGAGATAGCCTTTACTAAAAATATGTGTTAAGTTAATTATCACATCATTACATATCATATTTATTTAATAAAATATATTCCAAAATTAATGTTAATAATTTAGATGTATGGTTGTTGGACGATTTAATAATAAAATATGTTTAAAAACAAAATAAAATAAGAATATTAAAAAGAAAATATTATTTAACTCAATATTATATTTATGTATTACTTAAAGTATATATAAATTTTCTATATAATAAGTTTAAGGTATAAAAATTATGTTAAATAATGGGATTGTGATATAAAATATTAATATCTAATCTAACTATATATATAAAGATGTAACAATAATGAAATGATGATTGGTAAATCTTAAAAGAGTTTTGATATACGTGCCAATTTTTTAGTTCTGAAAAGTCATCAATAAGACACAGTGGCAGTGTGAATAATTATTGTGAAATTTTGGGTCAATTTCTTACCCATTCACAGTTGGAACAAATCGTCATTCCATTATCAGAATGTGTATCAATTTCTAACTTAAAAATAAAATTTTAAATCTAAGGATACGTTTAAAGATCACAACAATAAATATAAGATCACAACAAAAATTTTATTTGAATTTTATTTATTTAATTGGCTATTTAAACTTTTAATTTACCAACATGATAATTTTTGTCAAATTGGACAAAAATAAGCATTTTTCGGCAACGTATGGTCATGAAATTAAAATGATTGTAGAAAAATATCTCAAACAAGACCTTAGCGTAATTCCAATTATACATTTCAATTGAGCATCCAGTTGATAGTACTTCGTTGCTAACTTTTTCAATTTTATGACGAATTAATTTTGTGTACATACTTATAAAAATCCTTAAGTGGATGGTACATTCTCATTTTCTGTTAATTTGATAAAATTTGTGATAAATTTAGTAATTTGCTCGAAATAAAAAATTTAGATATCAAATTGAAAAAATAAAATAATATTAGGGTAGCGAATTTTAATTGGACCAAAGTTCACCCAATTATTTGGCTATGATTCTGTGAACCCTTAATTTTTTTTTTTTTTTTTCTAAATTCGTTGTGTTTCTACTTTCTCCTAATTTAATATATATCATTGTACTTTTTTTTTGGCCGTAAGGGTCATTGCAATTTCGAAATGTATTATTACACTGAAATCTTATACCTTTAATATTATTTTGTGATTCCGATGGAAAAACTAATTTTATTTTTGTTGTAATGGAGGTGAGTGAGTTGACTGACCAACTAAATAAAACCGTTCAAGCTTTTTCTCTCAACCATTGGTATGCAATAATTTATATAATGGAATGAATCAGTTTTATTTCTCAACGAGCGGGTTAGTAAAAATAACCACTAAAAAGAAAGATAAATCTAGAAGGCAATCGACAAACTTAATGAATTTAAAATTTGCAGAATAGCACATTAATTAATTTAATCGACAACGAATGACTTAACAAATTTCCTACTTATTCATTAATGAATTGAATGATGGAGTCAGTGGATGAGATACGTCAGCACCAAAGCCACCAGCATCAGCACATACGCAATCCCTTGGTCTATCGATGTTCCTGCATGTGCATGCAACCACCCCAATTGACGTTAGTTTAGCTTATCTAGCCATTTATGTATTTTAAAATGGAACTTCTAATCATAGAACATCATGTTTTATAAAAATATATATAAATCAATGAACTGTATGCGCATATAAAGAAATAAATAAACCAAACATTAACATAATCAAAATTCTATACGTATATTATTCTCAATTTCAGTATATTTAAAAACCGAAAACTAATTATATATTTTGGATTATAATAAATGATAATAATTGTTAAGACTTTTTGATTAAAAAATTGTTAAGACTGAAAACTAATACGAGCTGTGAGCAAAATACTTATTTGGATCCGGAACCGGTTTATATATAAAGTAGGGTTTGGTAACTTAGGTATATATTTGGGTAGGGTTCGTGAATGAAAAATGTGGATACTTGTAAAATTAGTTATGGTTCCAGTAACATGCTACCCGTTCGGAGCCGGAACCGAGTATGTCACATAAACAAATATTGATATAGATAATATTCTATTGCTCTTTTTTTTTTTTACAGAGTACTCGAAACCGCCCTGTATCCCCACCAAATTGACAAGCCTAACCTTGGCTCACACGTAATTCATATATATACCGAAGGATTCGAATCATAACAAGAGTAGAGAAAAACGCGACGCACCGTCACTAGCGGGAGCTGGGGCTGTGGCCGGAGACTGAGCCGCCACCTGAGAAAGCGGCAGCATGACGTTGAAGACCAGTAAAGAGATGATGAGTGCCATTATTTGGATGTTGCAGTTTGAATACCTAATTGAGACGACAGCCATGCTTAATTAAGTTCTATAACTGGTCTCTCTCTCTCTCTTCTCTTCTCTCTCTTAGCTTAGTGTGTCTCTAACTAACTAGAAAAATAGAAGCATGCAGTTTGAGACCACAGAGCTAGAGAAACAAAGAGATCATAGCGCGAGAGAGAAAGAGAGAGAGACGGGGGTGATGACAGAGAATAACATGTTTATATGGACGATCCCCATTGTCTTTATATAGTAAGTGTACGTAATTAGCTAGCTAGCTAGGAGGATAATTAATTAAGATTAGTTTAGTATTGTTAGGGTAGTTAATCACGTGTATTATATCGTGTTGATTAAAGTTGTTGTCTAATTGCGTCTTAAAAGTGTCTTTTTGAGCTGTCATGATCGTCATATGCCAATTATCTATATATGATGACGATCTGTCGCCTCACTTTGCTGATTTGTTTCCAGCGTGGATTCTCTCATTCATAACTTAGGATACAATTATTGGCAGCTAGCCTGTATATTATATAGATATATATATATTGAATTAATGCATGAAATTTTCTACTGTTGAAAATCCCAATGATATCAAAATTTGGTCAAAACAAATAATATTGTACATTAGCGTAATTCGAACATTGCATATAGATGTGTTATTTAATGTAAAAATAGTTCTTTCAATTTCGCACGCTGCAGTTAGAACCTTTTTAAGGTAATGTCTACCGTTTATTCGTCGTTAGATATAAATGAAATTATCAGTTGACGAATGGCCCCAATCGAGCTTATCAACCTCCGAAAATAAGCTCACAATCTTATTGATATGTGATCCATGTAAATCGAGTACTTCAACTTTTGGCTCCGATCGGAGTTTTTTTGCTGAGGTGGTGGCCGGAGCCGGGTCGCCGGAGTCGAGGTGGTGGTCGTTGGAGTCAAGGTGGTGGTCGCCGGAGTCGGGTGGTGGTGGTCGCCGGAGTCGGGTGGTGGTGGTCGCCGGAGTCGGGTGGTGGTGGCCGGAGTCGGGTGGCGGTGGACGGAGCTGGGTGGTTTTAATTTGACTTTAGGGTAAAATTGTCATTTCACATTTCCTTAAATAAGATATTAAATAAAACAAAATATTAAAGGGGCAAAAATGTCATTTTACACAATTATATTAAATTTAACCCTAAAAATGGACGGAAAACCTCAAATCAACAAAATTGAAATTTCAGACCTCCGTTATCAACTTTTTAAATTTCAGACCTCTTCCGTTAACATGGGTCATAGTTCAGACCTTTCATAGGTTCTTAACCCTATTTTAAAATATACATATTTCAAAACGATGATATTTTGTACTTCATTCAATTATCTATCCAAAATTGCCGTTAAATACATTTCAAATATATAAAGTTAACTAATTAGTTTTCAAAGTATCACAATAATTGCTAACAAATGTTACTATTTAGTCAAATCGGATCAGTACTGATTGTGGATCAGTTAATCCTCAATTGAGCCAAGACACTATAATAACACTATTGCAAGTTATTAGATATTAATTTTGATATTTAGAAAAATATTTGGTTAATTTTTAAATTTAAAATGTATTTAACGATAATTTCGGATGGAAAATTGATAGAAGTATCAAATACCAATGTATTGAAATATTTGTACATTTTAAAAAATATTGATACCAACAGATATTTTTTTCAAACATATTGTATGATTTACATAATTTTATCTATTGGACTCGTAGGACATGAATTAGATTAGAGTAATTATAATTTATAGTCTAGAAAATAGATGATAATAATGCAATTTACAAACGTACTCTTCAATTCAAAAGTTCAAAACTTAACATTGATGAGCATTTTTTTTTCCGAATGGATTAAACGAGAGTTTTACAAAATAATAATGGGATCTTTCAAAATAATAATGAGGGTTTTAGTGTATTACACAAAATAATGAGGGTGTTACATTAAAATAATGGAAGTTTTTTTTTGCCATGAAAATAATGGGAGTGTTACACTAAAATAATGGAAGTTCGGAGTATATTTTTCCTTTAGAAATATATATAGGGTCTCAGTAAGTTTGTCACTCCATTAATATACATACATACGCCACTGCCTATGGCTTCAACCCGGCCCGCAATGGCTTTTTTAGGGAATGTTTCAACTATCCTTATTACCTCTTTTTTTTACACATTTTTACTTCTTTTTTTAACATCGCTTCTGGGCTTCAAACTCTTGATTTTGATACCACTGTTAGGGAATAAGATGTACGTCTTACCTAACTAGTCCATAATCTCAATCTTATGAGTGAATCACATACTCTCTTAGGTATTTTTAACACACAATTAGAGTTACAACAACACACTTTGTACCAAATAATGATAGGGAATTGAAAAATATTCATAATTAATATAGTATCATTTACAGGTTGTACAAGTGAAAATTAGTCTAAATATATATAAAGTAAACATGTTATAATTACTATCATCTTGATCTTGATGGAACCTTTGAAATTAGAACCCCATCCATAAAAAAAAATGAAGGACATAGCGAAAAGAAGACTTTCAAGTAACCAATACCACATTCGTTGTTTGATTTAGTGGAAAGAGAGATTACATCCAAAATTCATGTTTAGACGGATGTAATTTTTTACATTTTCTTGTACTCTTCTAATTTTTATGAATTAATACAACATAAATTTCAGAAAAAAAAAAAAGTAACCCATCAATAACTTATATTTCACCCACACGCTGTTCATGTTTTTCTGGCTACTCTTTTGTCAGATTATTACTCGGCAAAACTCCAAATCTGATTATCGATGTTCTTGCAGAAATTAACCTCAGTTCAGTCAATGGTACGTGCGGTTTCAATGTCGGGCATTTTTGGTATTGAAACATGTGAAAGGTCGAGACTTTATCAGAACCACACATTGAATTCAAAACAACCATCCAAACTAGGAAAAACCATAGCTTAGCTATCTATATATAGCTACAGTTCAAACTTATAAGTCAAGCGTAATTATTACACCCACAATTAATGTTCATGATAATTATTAATTACCACGTCTCCAGTTCTATATAGATCCGTATCCAATATTTTTTTTACCCACAAACGGTAAAATTTAGACTGAGTAGAGAGTACTATTACGTAGAAATTATTATATATAGTTGAGGTAATAGCTGGAGTCTAACAATTGCTACTTCAGTCAATCACTAAACGACACATAGCTAAAAAATTTCTAACACATGCATGAACAAATATAACATTGTAATTGGCTGAAGTAATAACAGTTAGAAGTCCAGCTATTACTTAACTGTATTGAATAATTTCTCAGGATTGCAAGAGTCCAGTAATATTATAAGTCTTAAAGTAAAAGTGAACAAATTATTACTTTCATTAAAAGAATTATTAACAGCAAATATTGATGTAATTAAAATGCTAAGTACTATCTATGAGAAACATTTTAATGGAGTTAATTAATTAAAAAGTTATAACATATATATATCTCGTTGCCGGATGTGTATGGTGATCACAATATATCTTACAAATGATGCTAAATATATATGGTGATGAATGAGAGATTATGATGATATATATTAATTTATAAAAAGTAGTTGGGGCGGCAGCGGGAGTGGGACCATAGAAAGGCACCGATGGCGAAGTTCCTCTTGTAGTGAAGGTCACCGGCGAGGGGGAGGCCGTACTGTTGGAGAAGAGAGTCGATTTGCCACTCCGGCCGGCATGGATTCGTAGTCAGACTCGCAGTAGTTTGGTAGTGAAGAGGCATTTGGAAGCTACTCCATCTTTCCCTCTCTTTCATCCATCTTCTTCTTCTCATCCATTTCTTTCTCTCTCTCTCTATCTGCTAAGAAAGAGAGATCAGACTTGTGTGTGTATATATATATATACACTAGTGGTCGGCGCATGCGTTGCACGCGCAAGGGTCGAAAATCGATATAATAAGAAGTGTATGTATGGCAAAAAAAAAAAAAAAAAAAAAAAAACTACCTTAAACTAAATGAGAACAGGTAAAAACTAAATTTATGATAGAAGAGTACTTTAGCTTCGATTACAAACTCATAGACATATCGATATTTGAGAATAGGATAAACAAATACACTTTGCACCATTATTGAATATCCATATTTGTTTGATGCACATTGCACACCAAGGTTATCCGCAAGAGGAATGAAATTAGAGTGACTCAAAATGGGACTACCTAAAATAAACTCAAAATGGCCAGCTCACCAGTTAAATACATCAAGACAACACCGAAGTGTTCGGGTGTCTCTTCGACTCTTCCCATGGTCCAACTGTTTGTTTCCATCGGAATGCATTTCTCAAAGTACCAGAAAATCACTGTGGAAACCATGCCCCCTAATCACAACAAGATTGCAAAAGCAAATGACAAACACAAGGAGCATGTTTCTGATCAAAAAGCAATATATCTAAGACCCCTTTAAGCATTTAAACTACATCTCATTCACCCTACTTCCATAGATTTCATGGCACCCATAATGGAATACTCTTTCTGTTTGAAGATACATAAGACAATAATCTCGTATGCATTTTTTAAAGTAAATGATATGTTAGTACCTTTGAAAACCGATTGAGTTGCAAGTACAGTTTCTCATTCTCAATAACTATGAATGTCGTACACTCTTTATAATCTTTGTGTTGTTTGTAACAGCTACAAGTATACCAATAAAGTAACAAGTAGACATATTAGAGAGAACAAGAAGAACAAATATTAGGGAGGAAACAGAGACAAGAAATTTTAAAATTACTTACTTTCCATTTTTTGACACTGTCAAGATTTTTTTTACAATTGTTTCTGCATTTGAATCACCTGTAGAATATGATAAACCTCATTAACCACTAAAATAAAAGAACAAATATTATTCAATGAAACATCTAAAAATAAAAGAACAAATATATTCAATGAAACATCTAAATGTTTTTTTTTTTTTGCTAAGTTACACATTAAAAAATGAAATGCAACTTAAGATATGGGTATGCTTGCATGAATGCCATACTTCTAGAGATAATTGAGAAAAATTAAACACCCACATGACACACAAAGTTGTTCAAAGGAATAATGCCTCAGACTTAATTTTAAGAGATCGTAGGGTAGATGTCTGTTGGTACTAACCAAAGCTCAACAAGAACCGTAAATGCTCTAAACTTCCTTCGTCTTAACGCACAGTAATTGCAAATACATGATTTCAATATTTTATAACTTTTGAAGGAATTTATCAAAAATAATGGTACACATGACTGAATTTAACATTTGATATGTTGTCAGGACAATAAACTTTGTAATCATCAATGTGTATAATGTTGTGGCATATGTTAACTTCTCAATTCCTTTAGCAACGAAATACCCTCGATGAGACCGAAGACTCACCTAAACTGAACAACAGATTAGAGAATATCAATAAGAATTATCAATGTGATCTTACAAGTTCTTCTTAATCTTTTCTGAATAAATCACATCACCAAAGTCGGAGCATCGTGGGTATCCTTCGAGCCAAAAAATATTTTTTTTCCAGCCAAAAAATAATAAAACATTGGAGTTGATTATTCCATGTACCTTGGTCATAACTACATATCCTCATGACTTCCTTAAGTGTGCTCTACGTCAACCAAGACTGGAACAGCATACCTAGAACAAGAAAAGCAAATCAATGTCATTGTCACTTTTTGATGCAACAATATGAATTACAAAAAATGCTAATCAAGTAATTATGAAGAAAATAGAATCTAATAACTAAAAATCGAGAGTCTGTCATGAGGGCACTCTGAATTAAGCTTTAATACAACATCTACTATCTACCAAGACATTAAAAGAAAAAAAATTTAATATAAGATTTAGCCTTTAAAGAAGATCTTTTAGAATCTTGTTCTATTATCGAGTAAAAGAAATACACAGCATGCTTCCTAAAGATGGTTGACACACAAAACTTACTTTATATTTAATAAATGAAGAAGCCACAAAATCTCACGTAAAAACAAACGGATTTCCAATTCTAACATCCTTGAACCTACAACAAAACATAAGAATGATATTTTGTATGCTAACTAAAAAAATATATGCAAAAATGATATCACCCAATGAGATAATTTTTTTCTCAAGAATAAGACTATAAAAAATATTTCAGATAATATAAAATCAAACTAAACATCAGAAGGAGTTTTTGACTTAAATAGACCCAAATAAACAACCAAATACCAATATAGGCCACATGTTTTTTTTTTTACAAATCTAGGCCTGGCCGGGTTGCCCCAACCCGGCCAACTGAATAATTTTTTTTTTTTTTTTTTTTTTTTTTTTTTTTTTTTTTCGGACTGAAAAAAAAAAAAAAAAAAAAAAAATTATTCAGTTGGCCGGGTTGGGGCAACCCGGCCAAATGTTTTTTTTTTTTTTTTTTTTTGCTTTTTTTTAATAGAAGTTGTAAAAACTAATAGTTTTTTAATTTTTTTTCTAAAACCCTATTGGACATGGTGAACCCTTGAGGGCAAATTGACATACATTTTCGGCAAAATTACAAAACTACTAATTTTATTTTATTTTTCCTAAAAATCTATTTAAACATAGTGAACCTAGAGAGAAAATTGACATTTCGTAGAGTAATTTTTTTTTTTTCTAAAAACCTATTGGACATGGTGAATCCTAGAAGACAAATGTGTCAATTTGCCTTCTAGGGTTCACCATGTCCAATAGGTTTTTAGAAAAAAATTACAAAATCATTAATTTTTACAACTTCTATTTAAAAAAGCAAAAAAAATAAAAAAAACATTTGGCCGGGTTGGGCAACCCGGCCAACTGAATTTTTTTTTTTTTTTTTTTTTTTTTTTTTTTTTTTCAGTTGGCCGGAAAAAAAAAAAAAAAAAAAATTTGGCCGGGTTGGGGCAACCCGGCCAACTGAATAATTTTTTTTTTTTTTTTTTTCGGCCAACTGAAAAAAAAAAAAAAAAAAAAAAAAAATTATTCAGTTGGCCGGGTTGGGGCAACCCGGCCAGGCCTAGATTTGTAAAAAAAAAAACATGTGGCCTATATTGGTATTTGGTTGTTTATTTGGGTCTATTTAAGTCAAAAACTCCATCAGAAGGGTAAAGACAAATTATATTAAGTATTTGATGCAGAAAAAACTATAATGAATTGAAGGAATGACCTAAGACAAAGCTTATGATCTACACTCGAGTACAAGATTCAATCATTTGCTTGGAAAATAAGTGATCGAGTCTAAAAGCTGCTTGACACCCCCTTTGACCTGTAATTCCATGTGGCATTTTTAAGGCACAGTTATCTCAATGTTGCACAACTTCAGATATGTACAAGAAAAATTGAGGGTGATCACAGTCAATTGCACATCGGAATCTAAGACACTTCTTCGATAAACAACTAACGTGCTGAAAAATTCTTATTCTGAAAGCCCTCGATTATAATTTACCTGAGTAAAAGGATTTGTTTTGAGAAGTCGATTAACAAGCTCCATGTTCATCTTTCCCTTGGATGTCTGAATTTTTTTTTCCAAAGTCTCTGATTCTTATATATTCCTCAAGGGATCATCCTTTTACCTTCTTTGTTAGCTCGCGGGGAGTTCCTCCTTTTAGAATGTGTATGTATAATGGAAATAGATTAAAATGAGCAGACAAAGGGGCAAAAATTTAAACATGTCGATTAGTAATTATAAGTTCAATGTGTGAGTTATTATAGAAGTACATAATAAATAAGCACATACATAAGACAGTGCAATATTGGTGTCGTAGCCAAATATGATGGAAATTGCATAAGCAGCGATTGAACAGACACAAGCATCCTTCTCAAAATCAGACACAATTTTGTATAATTGGTCTAGATTATCAGGTCAATTAATTTTCTCTACAAAAGAAGGAATATTTTTTCTTTGGTCTGGAATAGAGGCAGTCACTGGTTTAGGTAATCAGGGCGAACATATATATGAAAGTGCAAAGAGAGAAGAAAAATATGAACCCTAATTGAATAAAGGAAGAACTAACCTTCAAAATCAGTGGAAGATGGATCAATCGACTGTGACGGGCGAAGGTGTTTGGGACTGATGGTTGTGGAGGCGGAGGCCGACGGTAGAAGGCAGAACGGGGCCTAACGGGCTCAGTGGTGGATCTCTCTCGCTATTTCGGGCTGCTACGGAGGAGGCGGAGTGGCTGCAGCCAGCGAGCGGCAAGAGGCGGAGATTGGGCGAGCGGCAAGAGGCGGAGATTAGGCGAGCGCCAAGAGGCGGCGGAGTAGGCTGCCAAAGGGAAGAAGCGTAGAGAGGGAGATTGACAATTCCTGCGGTGGCTGTAACTGTCTCCAATTCTTTGTTTATGGCTGTCTAATCTCTAGGACTGGGTGTATAAAGAAGCAAAGTGAAACATTGTAACTGTTCCTTGGGTACTGAAACGGTAAGAAGAAGCATAGTGGCTATTGGTAGTGAGGCCAGCAGCGACTTTTATTATAGTAAAGTGTCGTCGATAATTCGGAGGATGCACAATTGGTAGATCAGCTAGACTACCAAAGAAATGAGAGGATGGACAGGTTTAACAAAGCGGCAAACTAAATAACTGTTCCTCTTCTTTTGGTCGGTGAATGGGTGCGTTTACTGAAGTTGTACCATTTCACAACAAATTACACCAATTACACCTTTTCAGTGTGAGGACAGCTGCAACATTTATAATAGTGATAGATGATAGATAGATAGGTAGAAGTACCCCAAAATTAGTGGTTTTTCTCAACTCTCGCCATTCATTTTCGAACATCTATGGAGTGGTGCAGCTATTTACCTAGTAGCTATAAGGGAATAAGATATATTATAGATAAATATATTTTATTATATTTAGATGAATATATCTAGATTAGAAATAGATATATTCTTAGTATATTATCGGATTATGTTTCTTATTATATTGCTATAGATATAGTCTTGTATCTATATATATATATACAGGTACATGTACTCAACCTAAATAAGATCAATAATACAATTCTCATTCTTCTATATGGTATCAGAGCCTTTCTAACTCCAACGAGTACAATTTACAAGCCGTCGCCTACCATCGCCGCTGTTCAGGGGCGGTCGGCACCGCCGTCAACTATGAAGATGTCATGCCGGCCGCCACTGGCCAATTCTAATTTCAGTTTTTTTTTTCTTTTTTTTCTAATAAGACAATAAACCCCTGCTTCCGTATCGACGATTTCTGCACCGATCTTTTGGTACCCGCTCCAACGAGCGTAATTTTTTTATCGGCCCATGATCATGGCGGTATTTGTATCTACCAGCATCCTCGATCCTACTAGCTCCAACGAGCGAAAGTATCTGATCGCTACACCTGAGGACTCTTCTGTGGCTCCGTGACTAGCTTCAAGCTTTCTGATTGAGACTTGCTGCCTTTTTGTTGGAATTAAGAGGTTGCTCCAACGAGCAAAGTCACCTACGTCGTTTGCTTATCGTTCACCAACGTGAACATCGTGACCAGCAGCATCCTGACCGACTGGACTTCTCCGGGTCTCCGTCATTGCCGACTGGACCTCCGGGCTACCGCCGTGCCGACTGGATGGATATTTCCGGGCTACCGCCGTGCCGACTGGACATCTCCGGGCTTTCGCCGTTGCCGATTGGACCTCTTCGGGCATCCGTCGATGACAACTGGACTATTCGGGCATTCATTAATATTCTTCGTATCAAGATCGGCATTCTTGTCAGAACGTCCGTCTTGCGGGGGCGTATAAGGGAATAAGATATATTATAGATAAATATATATTATTATATTTAGATGAATATATCTAGATTAGGAATAGATATATTCTTAGTATATTATCGGATTATGTTTCTTATTATATTGCTATAGATATAGTCTTGTATCTATATATATAGGTACATGTACTCAACCTAAATAAGATCAATAATACAATTCTCATTCTTCTATAGTAGCTAGGGGTGATCAAGTGGTTATAAGTAACCCTTTTTTTTTTCTCCTTTTAGGATTTCAGGATCCTTAAATATAACTACAATATGATCTGCAATATTTATGTTGGATGTCGGTAATTCGGTTTCTCAGCACGCACCTGTAAAAAAAATAAATTGGATCGTAGCCCGATAATGAAAGAGGTAAATGGGTATTTATAGGTGAAGATGTAAATGGGTAACTAGAAATGAAATATAATATAAATGTAAATGGGTATTTATGAATGAAATATAATGAAAGAGGTAAATGGGTAACTAGAAATTTACCATGGTGAACTTTCTACCCATACAAGGTTACCTAAGTTGATATTTTCCCTTTTTGGAATATACACGAGTTTTTCCTCATGAGTCTGTCGCGTGTACCTTGTCTGGCTTAGTAGGACATTGTCGGGGTGTACTTCCTCGCATGTCAGACGTTCTAAGGTGTTGCATGTAGTATTAAGAGGAGGGATTTCTGTTGATTCTTCAATGGTCTAGGGTCGGTGAGATGTTGCCTCTACTATCAACTCGCCCTGTTTTTGGTTGGTCATACTCAGTCGAGATGTCGTCTGTCGAATGTATTGCGTGTCTCAATTATTGAGGCGTCGCCCCATTCTTTAGGTGACAGTCGCGTGGTCTTTAGATGGGGCTTTCATAGCCAATCCGGGCCGCTGTTGACTTGGTATTCTGATATTGGGTTGGGCCCATACCTGTGATAAACACATTTCCAAACGTATGATATATGTTCATTTTTTTTTTATTTTTTAGTTTCACGCGGGGTGTTCTATAAGTCCATCATGAGAGCTGCACTTATAACATGCTTGCTCCACATTTAATATAATGATAATATATATATATTAGGTCAATTTGTAAAGAGTAAAATATTGACCATTCGTATTTTTACTTAATTGAAGGGTCCAGATACCGACTGCCTTTAAAGATGCTCTCCTCAAGTAGCTACCAGCTAGCTAGGGTTAGAAGAGCATTATTTGTTTAGACAACTTTATCACAATTAATTAGGTTCAATGAAAAGGTCGTCGGTGCAATAGATATATTTGAACCATCCTTTTTCTGGGTACCACCATTACCATATATATTGATATTGCATTTACAAGACCGAGTCAGCTCCTGCAAAAGGTATGTTATGGATAGCAGTTGTGCTGTGTCAGGTGAACCAACCACTTTGTTTCCTCATAGTTCAGTTATTGTCTTCGTTAACAAATCGGCAATCCGAATATGGCAATAGATCGGCATACCATATATGTATCCGGAGCAAAAGTCCAGTCTTCCATGCTGCCTTTTATACTTTATCTTCGGTTTCACTGCACCGATCATGTCTACCCTGGAATATCAGGAACAACTGGTTAGAATATCGAAAGGCCAACTCTCTGCAGAGATCCACTCCTTTCGCATCGTATTGCAGTAATTGTTCAACGGACACTTTGAGATCGCCTTCTGGATCTCCGCACGTAAGAAACTCCCCCAATTTGCACCCCTTGGAAGCATCAAACTTGCTGAATCCTTGTCGATTGGCATGGATCGCTTCCTTAGTTACCTTTTCATCTGCAGTTTGTCGACGATAGATTGCACAGACAGCTTTCATACACAACACCGGGTCCTTGCCAATTGCAGCAAGCATATCTCCTTGGAGTTCCCAATCCCAATTCCAATCTTTGCTCCTTCGAATCGTTGAGATTATCTCTTCATGGTTTATATCACCACCATCATCATCATTAACTATGAACCCGCCCAGGCTTTCACCCTCACTATCTGATACCGACCCGACGTCTTGGGAATCATCGCTGTCTGTATCTTTTGTAGTTGGGATTCCTTGAGAGGTCTCCCCTACTTCTCTTAATGTCCTTATGCGCCGCCTCACTGGGGTTTGAGAATCTTCGACATTATTCTCTGGAGATGCTGAGTGGCGTGACTTCTTGAGGGTGCTGATTGGAAGAATGTCATCATCATCATCACTTTCAGTATCGGTATTAACAACTTTAGAAGGCCGCTTCCTCTTGTTAGTCGGAGTAAATGAAATTGGCATTTCCTCATGATCATCCTTTTCATCATGTTCAGTTGCTCTTCCCGGATCTAAATCATCCTCACTGTCACTGACGCCAACACGTTTAGAGACAGAAGGTGTTTGTGGAGCAATCTCTTTCTTGTTGTCTGCAAATAGTAACTGCTTTTTGGCTCGTCTAACCGATGTTTCAAGAGATTGATTCGCTGCTTCATCCTTGTACTTTTGTTTAGATTCATTTGGTGGAGGAGTGACTGAGAAAGGAAAATAAGATGTTTTCACGGTTACTCTTGAGATATAGTATTAAAACACGCATTTTCCGACTGAGTTTTAAGATCAGTGGGATAAGTATGCACTAATTTTAGAAGCCAAACAAAGATGAAGATGAACACATATCATAAAAGAAACCCCCAGATCAGCAAAGACCCATAAGTTCAAAATTGATCAATAAAAGCCATTACGATCCTAACTGATTCAAGGATTATTGCATCGTGTCTGTAACAATTAATAATCATCTTTAAGACTCATTCACCTTTATAAACTGAACCAAACCATATATGAACCAACTTATGTAAAAAAAGCATTGGCCAAGAAAAAAACTATGTATTAAATTTTACAATCAGTAAAAGAATGAAAACCTCATTGACTTGGATCATGAATAACCACAAAAGAAATTTACTTAAGACTATGCATTGAACAAGTTTAAGAAGATAACCTGCATTTGGCAGATTTGGAGTTCGATTGTCAGGAGGGCCGCTGAAAGAGCTGAGATCCACCATTAATCTTACACCTTCATGTTCTTGTCTGCCTTTATCATCCATCTTCAATAACAGTTCCTTATATTTTTGTTTCCACATTGCAGCATCTTTTTCTGCATTCTCCTTCTCAATCTGTAAAACCGAGTTCACCATCGCAAGCTCTTCGTCTTCATTAGGATCCATCAAATCAACAAGAATCTGCTCATTCGTGTTTTTCTTTTCATGACTTTCATTTCTTTCATTTTCAAGATTAGAGATGCACTCCTTAAGCCCAGTGTTCTCTTTCTTTAGAAGCTCAAGTTCATGTTTGATTTTCTGCTTTTCCACTTCGAGTGCCCTATATCTTGCCTCAAAGGTTTCACCATTACTATCTGCAATTTGAGCCTTGGACTCAAACCCGGAACACCAATCTCCAATTTTTATGTCGCTCTCATCAAGCTCACTGCACCTTCCATCTTGAAGTTCTTGTTTGATCTGTTGCTCGCTTTTACTGTCAACTTCCATTTCCCTCAATTTCGCATCCATCACTCCTTCTCCCAAACTTAATAGATTCCGAGTTCACTGAATTTCTGAAACAGCAAGCACTGCAACAATCAATGCCCCACAAAACACCAGCCAAGATCAATCATGTAACTGGAGGTGCTTAATCTACATCCATTAAAATTACACAATCAACTACTAATTGCTTGTTCTTATGGAAACTTGAACTCCAGCAATACATTTGCCATTTCATCTTCGGTCTTCCTACTTCAAATTTGTCACAAATCATTTAATGAGAGTAGATTAACCAAGAAGTTGATATTAAACACTACAGATTGATTCTACAGAAGCGGCAATTTCTCTGTCGATTCAGATTAAAAAAAAAAACTTAAAATTTAGCATAAATTTGCAGAAAAATCATACAACTTACAAACCTTAAACCAGTGGCACCGGAATTCTCTTAACAGAAGTGCGCGATCAGCAAAGATGCATAGACGACATCAAATTTGAGCACATGGGAGCGGAATCAATCAAGAGTCAAGACCGTAGCATGGACAGACTCATCGGCGGCCACCGTTCTTCCTGTCCGGTCACAATTGAGAACGAACCACCGCAGCTCCCAAAGCAGAGAACCTTTCCCTGTAGTGTCGATGGCGAAAGATGAGAATTGAGAAGGATGATGAGAGGGAAAACAAATTACTATGTGATTTGTGAAGTTAGGAGGTGGTCAAAGAAATAATCGTGCAGTTGAATTACTAAAATACCCTTTAGTCTATATAATTAACTATTTTGACGAGGGCTTTTTATGTCATTTGCAAACGGAAGTTACAAAATATGTGAATGGTTTGCACTTTGCAGTCTGGAATAGAGGTCGGAGCGGGTATCGCTTGCCCCGTACCCGCCCCGCGGTTGAGATGGTCGATTTGTATCCGCTCCACACAAATCGCTGGGTAGGTCGACCCGCGGGTCACTTATTAGTGGTTCATAATAAATTATTAGCAAATTAATCCTTAAATTATATATTTACTATATATAAATTCAATTTAAAATTTAAATCATAAATAATAAATTTAACTTTAAATCCAAATACAAGTCACAAATCCTAATTATTTTAACTATGTATTATATTACATATATAATTTTATATAAATACATGTTAATATATATATAAATTATCCACATACGGGGCGGTGCGGGGCGACCCCAAAACTGTACTCGCCTCACGAATCACGGTTCACGGGTCAACGGTTCAAAATCGGGGCGGCCCCGCGGGTCACGGATTACCCGTAACCCGTTGCCACCCTATCTGGAAGGATGACCAAATTAATATTACTTATACGGGTATATATGTAAATTTTGAAGTGGCGATTTTTATATTTCCGATAAGCTAATACGGAATTGGACGAATAGTTAAGGCGAAACTGATGATTTCCGTATTTTAAAGCGCCTTCTTCCATTAACCAGAGAAGAGGGTAGAACGAAGGTACCTCTGTCTTCTCCAGCGCAAAAACCTTAGTAGATCCAAAATCCTTAATTTCTCGATCAAATTTAGTTCCAGTTGACCTTACCCAAGGGGCTATATTCGATTCGATTCGATTCGATTCGATTGGTGGTGAGGTCTGCGAAATTGGTTATTGGGATTTCGTTTCAATTCAGTCTCCTCAGCTAAGCTAAAATACTGCTGGGACTGCTCGTCGGCGATTCCTTCGTGTATCTCCTTCCTTTAGGTGAGCTACTGACTGCCTTTATATATATATTTGCTTAATCTACTGTACGGTTATAGATTTGCCAACTGCATATTCAATTATTGTGTTTTAGGAAATAAATATCTGTACTTTTGAAGCTTTTGAGTTTTAATGTTGAAATCAGTGCTGTTTTTTTTTCTAGATGAATTGTGTTAGCTGCAATTCTTTAATTTGTGCATGAAATATGTCTGGGATTTATCCTATCTTATCTTTATCTTAAACTTTTTGGGGTGAAATTGATGGGGTGTGATGATGCCATATCTGCAGACTTTGGGTTGAACATTTTTTGTTGTCCTTTTTATGGTTTAAGGTTGTTCAGATGTCATCTGTCTCGAGTCAGCAGCAGTTCCGATACACACAACCCCCATCAAAAGTACTCCATTTAAGGAATTTGCCATGGGAATGCACGGAAGAGGAGCTAATCGAACTCGGCAACCCATTCGGGAAAGTTATCAACACAAAATGCAATGTTGGAGCGAACAAGAATCAAGCTTTCATTGAATTTGTAAGTGCCGTTCGTTTCTCTTTGAACAATTTCCAGATTTGCACTGAACCATTGCCCTGATTTGTTTTTTTTGTTTTTCCTTTTTCAGGCTGACTTGAACCAAGCTATTGCAATGATATCGTATTATGCATCATCCTCTGACCCTGCCCAAGTTCGTGGAAAAACAGTCTACTTGCAGTATTCAAACAGGCAGGAGATAGTGAACAATAAAACCACAGCTGATGTTGCTGGGAATGTGTTGCTGGTAACAATTGAGGGAACAAATGCAAGACTTGTCAGCATCGATGTTTTACATTTGGTAAGAACTTGCCTTTCTGATTTTCTGTTTCATCGACTCTGTGACATTTGAGAGAGGTAAAATCACTGCTCCGAGGATGTGGCTACTAAGTTAAAGTAGATTAGGTTGAAGTAAAAACTTTTATTTGACATGAATGTGGATGATGGATTAGCAGGCCCGTGTTGTCAAGGCAATATCTTCAATGGCAGCTTCTTATTGCATCTCGGGAGAAAGAGCATTATATATATGTGTTTGTCTCCTTTTCTCCTTCCCTAACCTTCCTTCGCCTCCTTTTCCCTACTCTTCTCTTCCTCCTTAACTTCCTACTCCTACTGCCATTCTTATAGATCAGGATATGTTCTTCGTTAGCTTTACCTATAGTTTTTGCGGCACAGTAACAACTCAATTATCAATAATTGAGCCATGCACTTTGCTCTGATATTGATGCAGTTACTTAATGTCTCTGACCTATTGTTCTTTTTTGTTTCTTAGCTTGTTTTAATCAATTTTGTATATACGCATATTTATTCAATATATTTGCACTTAATAGATACATGATGAGTATCTGTATTAATGTAGTGTTTGGTTGGGGTTCTTGGCTCCTTTATCAGGATGGAACCATTTTTGCACCATAATAATAATTCAAGTTTATTTATTTTAATTGAAAGCTTATTAAGTATCAGCACTAGATTAAGGGGAAAATATTGGGACAACAAGATTAAAATTTCCTTTAACATTCACCATATTTTACGGTTCCTATGAAACTATTTTAGTTGATTGTGTTAGTTTCTAACTTCAGAAAATTCTTTAATTGTGTTAGGGTTGGGGTTCTTGGGTCCTTTATCAGGATCCTCAAGAACCATTTTTGCCTCATAATAATAATTCAAGTTTATTTATTTTAATTGAAAGCTTATTAAGTATCGATCTGAGCTTCGAGTACTAGACTAAGGGTAAAAAAATTGGACAACAAGATTACAATTTCCTTTAACATTCACCATTTACGGTTCCTATGAAACTATTTTAATTGATTCTGTTAGTTTCTAACTTCAGAAAAATCTTTTATTGTAATGCTGCAGGTTTTCTCTGCATTTGGCTTTGTTCATAAGATCACTACCTTTGAAAAGACAGCTGGATTTCAGGTCTATATACTCTCGACTTCTGCATAATTTCATTTTTCATATGCAATAGCATCAAAAAATCACTAATTACCATCTAATTGATTTAAAAACTTTAAATCTGAAATTAAAAATATTTTGTTATCGCCCATTTCCTCTCGGTTTTTTTTCTGATGGAATTTCATCTTTGTTTTCCCCCTAATTTCTCTGCAGGCTTTGGTCCAGTTTTCTGATTCTGAGACAGCTGGTTCTGCAAAAAATGCTCTGGATGGACGTTGCATTCCTAGGTAGAACTAAATTGAAATGAGATTTCTTTGTTTTACAATTTACATTATTAATATTGGTTTCTGATTCCTAATATTTTGAATCAGTTATTTGCTCCCCGACCATCTCGAGCCATGCACCCTGAGGATCACATATTCTGCACATACTGACCTCAGTGTAAAATTCCAGAGCCACAGAAGCAGGTAATAACTGCTGACTTCTAGTAAAACATCCATTTTTACAGTAGCATGGCACTTTTACATTTGTGCCATGTCAGTGAAAATTCTTCTGTTTTCTTGACATTCTTCTATGTAATAACTCAGGGACTACACGAATCCTTACCTTCCCGTTGCTCCATCAGCTATAGATGGCTCTGGTCAGGTAAACCCCATATTTTGACTCTATTGCTTCTGAAATCCTCCAGATTGAGTAATTGATTGATTTTACTTAAAAAAATAATTGCATTTTAATGCAGTTGACAGTGGGTATGGATGGAACAAAATTGGAGCCACAGAGTAACGTTCTTCTCGCATCGATTGAGAACATGCAATATGCAGTCACTTTAGATGTTCTTCATATGGTATGTAGATTGAATATAGGGTTAAGAACCTATGAAAGGTCTGAACTATCACCCATGTTAACGGGAGAGGTCTGAAATTTAAAAAGTTAATAACAGAGGTCTGAAATTTCTGTTTTGTTGATAATAGCGGTCTCCGTTAGTTTTTTCCGTTAAAACTAACGGAAATTGGTCACATGCCAAGCATGTGACCGGAAATAAAATAAATTTCCAAAAATACCCTTCTATCAAGTGTGCCCCTCACATGCATGAAGTGAAAAGACCAAAATGCCCTTGAAGCCACCACGGTACTCCGGCGACCACCAATCGTACTCCGGCGACCACCACCGTACTCCGGCGACCACCACCAAGGCTCCGGCGACCACCACCAAGGCTCCGATTGGGCCAAAATCGAGCCACCGGCCCCGATTGAGCTCCGATCGGAGCCACCGGCCCCGATTGGACTCCGATCGGGGCCAAAAAAGCTCCGATCGGAGCTCTGTGGCTCCGGCCGGGGCCACAGAGCTCCAGATCGGAGCTCTGTGGCTCCGGCCGGGGCCACAGAGCTCCAGATCTGGAGCTCTGTGGCTCTGGTCGGAGCCACAGAGCTCCAGATCGGAGCTCTGTGGCCCCGGCCGGAGCCACAGAGCTCCAGATCGGAGCTCTGTGGCCCCGGCCGGAGCCACAGAGCTCCGATCTGGAGCTCTGTGGCTCCGATCGGGGCCACAGAGCTCCGATCTGGAGCTCTGTGGCCCCGGCCGGAGCCACAGAGCTCCGATCTGGAGCTCTGTGGCTCTGGTCGGAGCCACAGAGCTCCGACCGGAGCTCTGTGGCTCCGACCAGAGCCACAAAGCTCCGATCGGAGCTTTTTGGCTCCGATCGGAGCTTTTTTGGCCCCGTGGTGGCCGGAGTCGGATTGCCGGAGTCGAGGTGGTGGTCGTCGGAGTCGAGGTAGCGGTCGCCGGAGTTGGGTGGTGGTGGCCGGAGTCGGGTGGTGGTGGCCGGAGTTGGGTGGTTTTAATTTGACTTTAGGGGTAAAATTGTCATTTCACATTTCCTTAAATAAGATATTAAATAAAACAAAATATTAAAGGGGCAAAAATGTCATTTCACACAATTCTGTTAAATTTAACCCTAAAAATGGACGGAAAACCCCATATCAACAAAATTGAAATTTCAGACCTCTGTTATTAACTTTTTAAATTTCAGACCTCTCCCGTTAACATGGGTGATAGTTCAGACCTTTCATAGGTTCTTAACCCTTGAATATACAATAACACATAGTGCCTGACACGACAATGGTTCTTGTTCCAGACTACTTAGTATTTTGCTCAAATTTTATTGTCTCAGGTGTTTTCTGCTTTTGGAACGGTCCAGAAGATCGCCATGTTTGATAAAAATGGAGCACTTCAGGCATTTATTCAATACCCAGGTTGATCATTGACAAAAATTGACCTGATTCTTTGCACAAAAATGGCTCGGGATTTGATTGGTTAATCACAAATGCAGATTCTCAAACTGCTGTAGTTGCTAAGGAGGCATTGGAGGGGCATTGCATATACGATGGAGGATTCTGCAAGCTTCATCTTTCATATTCTCGCCACACCGATCTGAGCATCAAGGTGACTCTTGTATACTTACATATATATATTGAATTACTTGGTATGCTAATTGCTGATATTGTTGTTTGTAGGTGAACAATGATAGGAGTAGAGATTACACAATCCAGAATGTTCCAGTTGCGACTCCACAGCAGCCGTCCCTCCTCGGGCAGCAGCCTCCTTCCTATATGAACAACGGCAACCATTATCAGGGACAACCTATGATGCATCAGCAGCAGCAGCCGCATCAGCAGCAGCCACATCAGCAGCAGCCACATCAGCAGCAACAGCAGCCACATCAACAGCAACAGCAGCCACATCAGCAGGGGTGGAGCCAAGGACCAGGCCCTCAGTCAATGGGTCACCATTATGGGTCTCAAGGGAACATGCCGTACCAGATGGGCCCCGGGATGATGCAGGGACCGAGCCAAGGCGGGGTTCCTCCACATGGTGGCCAAAGGCCGCCTTATGGTCCTGGTCAGGGGCAATAGTGGAATTCTACATCTCCGGGTTCTATGCTGCGGCAATGGGGAAATCTGTGGAATGTTTCTTCTTGCTACTTTTGAGTTGGTTTATGTGTTGGAATCTTATCAATGCAGTAGACACCTTGTTCAATAACTAAATTGTGTAGCTTTCATTTCTTGTTTTTTTGAAGTGTACAACATACATTGGATCATTACCTCGTTTTAAATTGGCTTCTTTTGTTGTCATTGTTGAAAATTATGCTTGTTGGCAAATATATGGGACAAAAACATACCTAAGCAGTTAGGTGTCTATGTTAAAAAACTGTCCAAAATTTACCCTATGTTAAAATTAGGTGTTTGATTTTTTGAAATGTTAAAATGGACTATCCCAAGTTTCATTTTTGTTGAAATTTGGTGTCTCTGTGCGTCTTTTCATCTCCATTCAATCATTTTCATCAACCCACCCACTCATAATCTAGAGTTTTTGACCGATATAAGCCTTAATGGACAACCAAATACAAATATAGACTGCATGAAAAAATAATTACAAATCTGAGGCAAACCGAGATTTCACATCTCGGTTTGGATTTTTTCATCCAAACCGAGATGTGAAATCTCGGTTTGGATGAAAAAAAAATCCTAACCGAGATTTCACATCTCGGTTTGGATGAAAAAATCCTAACCGAGATGTGAAATCTCGGTTTGCCTCAGATTTGTAATTATTTTTTCATGCAGTCTATATTTGTATTTGGTTGTCCATTAAGGCTTATATCGGTCAAAAACTCCATAATCTATCACTCTTTACTTTTCACAAAATCGTTAAATTTCACCCAAAAATTGAACATTAAAAAAAAGGTTTCTAGAAGAGTGGTGCGGAACGATTTTCCAACGACAACCGAGCGAGTTTTACTTGCCCGGATGTGGCCAGTTTCTTAGGTGATGGTCCCGACAAGATGACGAGAAGGGGTGTGTATGGGAGCTCGAATTCGATAGTCGATTTCGTCGGAATTGACTTCCTTAAAGTAATCACACTGAGACACCACATTTTAACAAAATTGAAACTTTGGACACTACAGTTTAACATTTGAAACTTCAGACATCTAATTTTAATATAGGGTAAACCTTAGACAATTTTTTAGTTATTAACCCTTTATTTAAATTAAAAACAGTCTCAACTATAGATAATGTTACTAATGACTGTCCTAGATTTAAAATGTTTATTTCGTTGTTTCAATTATCAGAATTTGTTGCTTTTCACTTTTTTCGACTTATTTTATCGTTAAAATTGGCATTTTGAGCAATAAAAACATATTTTCTACTTTTATTTCTTTTAAAATATCATATATTGCTCACGGTTATACTTATTTGGTACTTAAAAAATATAGTTTTGTTTCGTCACTTTTAAGAGAAAAAATTTAAAATTAAATAATATGATAGTTGGGAGTTGGAACGTTGAATATCGACATTTTAAATTCGAGACAAAAATTAGTAATATAACCTGTAGTTGGGTCTGTTTTTAAGTTTTTAACCCATAGATTATGATAAGTTGAAGGAAAAAATCTGCACATTTCATATAAGCTTGGAACTACCACTCCTTGATTAGCAAAACAAAATAAATTAAAATGCAAAGTTGCAAACCATCCATCTTCCTATCTCTTCAACTTTCAGTCTAATAAAATTGCGTATTATCTATCGGAGCTCTGATTGTTGATTGACTTACCCTCTAAAAAAAATTGATAGGTACTAACAGTGGAAAGGGAATTAGGAGTGGATGATGATTGAGATTGTTATCATCAATATAAAAAAAAAACATAATAATTTTTTTTTATAACAAACATAATAATTGATTACATACTGAAATAGTTTATTTATATAATAATCAGCACTATAAGGCTAGATAATATTCCATATGGGCCTAATAATGGCTTGGGCCTGTGTCAATTACTCCCTTCCTCAAGAACCTTGTCCTCAAGCTTGAAAACAGAAAATCAGGTCTTAAATCAGCAAGGAACTCCCAAGTAGCATCATGTGGTGAAGAGTTTTACCTAGTAGACTATAATCTAAATAGCAGATTTAATATTCGTGCGAGTAACTTTCTTGTCCAACACAACCATAGGAATAGTTGTACCAGGTAACTTCAAGTAAAGGTCTCACATACATGAAAATCTGGGTGGATTTTGCCAGTAGGTCGATATTCAACTGATAAGCCACAACGCCAATCTTCTTCAATGCACGAAATGGCCCAAAGTACTTAGGTAGGAACTTATGAACATTGTGTCCTTTGAGAGAAGCCCGTTTATACGGATGCATCTTGAGGTAAACCAAGTCCCCAATATCAAAACGATGCTCAGAACGATGTTTATCAGCTTGTTGTTTCATATGTTATTGAGCCATTCACAGATAAAACTTGAGCATCCTAAGTGTTCATCCATATCACGAAGGTGCATATTCACTGCTGGTACAGGAGAGCCGCAAGGCAAATAAGGGATGTGAACTGGAATAAACATTATCTAGGAAGACATGAGCTACTGTTGCATTATACAGATGAGTAAGGCCAATAAAATGAGCATACTTGGTAAGTCGATCAACCACAACCATAATATATTCTTTACCATTGGAATTAGGGAGACTCGTAATAAAATCAATGGAAATGTCTGTAAATGCAGTATCAGGAGTGGGTAAGGCCTGAAGCAAACTAGGTTGGCTACATTTTCATATTTGTTCTGTTGACGGGTGCTGCAATCACGGATGAACTGACGAATTTCCTTTTTGGCCCCCTTCCAATAGACCGTTGCAATAAGGCGTTGAGTAGTGGCATGAATCACAGAATGACCGCCCAGAGCCCATGAATGCATTAGTTCTAGAAATTCGTGACGTAGTTCATCATCAGGACTCACCACAATCTTTCATTTACGCCAAAGTAAATCGTTCTTCCAACAAAACTTAGTTGGATCATTGCCTTGTTGAACAACCTCTAATAACTACTTCAAATGAGTGGAGGCCAGAGCCAACTTGCATTGATTTTGGTAACCAAAACTGGAGGCATGGATGAGGTTGTGATGGAAGAGATCATGACCTCAGAAAGGCGGGATAAAGCATCATCCACAATATTATGCATTATACACAATTTTATAATCATACCCCAACAGTTTGGATAACCAAGTATGTTGCAGAGGAGAAACACTTTCTGATCAAAAAGGTACTTTAAACTTTGTTGGTCTGTAAGGATTTAGAAAGGATTGTCAAACAATTAGTAATGCCATTTTTTAACAACAAACAAAATAGATAACAGTTCCTTTTCATATGCAGATAAGAGATAACACCTGGTGCCTGATGGAAAGATTTTTGCTAATTAAAGTAGGGAAAAGTATGTAAAATATGCAACATGTTTGAAAAATATGGTTTTCTAGATCAATATGTTTTAAAACGTACAACATGTTTGAAAAAGATGGTTTTATGGACCAATATGTATTAAAATATACAACAAGCTTACAAAAGATCGTAAAATGTCTATCGTCCACTTGTTGTCACTAGTCTCATTAAGTGGACACATGCGGATCACGTTTTTAAAAAATAATAATAATTATTATTATTATTATCTACATCCACCCATTAATAATCATTGCTATGTATAAATTAATTTCTTATTTTAATTATTATTTTTTTTTTCTAAAAATGTATTTCACACGTGTCTACTTAATGAAACTATTGATAACAAGTGGACGGTATGTCATTTTAACATCTTTTGCAAGCTCGTTGTACATTTTAATACATATTGGTCCATAGAACCATCTTTTTCAAACATGTTGTACATTTTAAAACATATTGGTCCATAAAACCATTTTTTTCAAACGTGTTGCATGTTTTACATACTTTTCCCATTAAAGAAATATGGTGGCCTTCTTGGGTCAATACAGCTCCTAGTCCCACTGTTGTGCCTGATGGAAATCTTTTTATTTTTATAATAAAAGCAATAAGGTGGCCTTCTTGGATCAATACAGTTCCTAGTCCCACTGCTGAAATATCAGTTTCCAATACAAAGGCCTTAGTGAAATCAGGTAGAGCTAACCCAAGGCAGATTCTAATGCTAACTTCAGTTTCTGGAAGGACTCTTGAGCAGCTGCAGACCAAACAAACTAATGAAGTTTCATTAATTCAGTGAGTGGCCCACTAATGGATCCAAAGACATGAATAAACCTTCTATAGTACCCAGCCATACAAAAAAAAAACACGTAGGTGCTTGATGTTTGTTGGAACAGGCCAAGAAACAATAGCATCAATCTTACAAGGGTCAGTAGATACTCTGTTTCCTTTGACAAAATGTACAAATCACACTCTGTTTCTTTGTGCCTGCAAATGAGCACTTACTATGCTTGGCAAATAAGGAGTTTGCATGCATGACTTGTAGGAAAAACTCCAAGTCTTTCAGATGCTGGTCAATAGAGGCACTGCAGACTAGTATATCATCAAAGAATACCAATACAAACTGTCGAAAAATTGATTAAAAATAGAATTCATCAAATTCTGAAATGTTGCAGTAGCATTAGTGAGGCCAAATGGCATAACTAGAAACTCATAATGTCAATCATGTTTTCAAAAAGGCACTTTGTAAATATCTGAATCACACATACATATTTGGTGGTAACCTGAATGTAGATCTAGTTTAGAAAATGTCATTGCCCTAGGTAACTCATTCAGTAATTCCTCCACTAGAGAATTGATAAAAAAATTATTGACAATAGCTTCATTGAGCTTGTGATAATCCACACACATACGCCACGATCCATCTTTTTTCTTGAACAAAACCACATGGGCTGAAAAAGCACTCTTACTTAGACGAATGACCTGATTCTGCAGTAACTCAATGACCATTTTTTCGATGACAGTTTTCTGAAGGCTAGGATATCTATATGGACGAATTGAGATAGACATAGTTGTAGGTTTCAAGTCAATGATCCAAGGCACACTGAGGAGGTAATTGGTTAGGTTCTGCAAATACATCAGCAAACTTCCCAAGCAATTCCTGTAAAGAAACCTGTTGATGCTCCAGAATGTTGACTAAAAGATCCATGGATGCTGGTGCCACAGATAGACTGCATAAGTGAATGGCACCAACTGAGGTTCCCTTACCAAGCATTTTCTCCAGTCAATCAGAAAATGAAGAGCCTTCTGACCCACCATCCCTACAACCTTGATTGTAGAGCTGCCAAAAGAACCTGAATATCATGGAGTGACATATGAGGTTGCTTATCCTGATTTGGTTCCTCTTCTACTTCAATCATAAATAACTGATTTTTGCGACAAAGACGCCCTGAAAAATACTTATCATCACAAGAAAAACAGAGCCCACTAACACATTTTTCATCGATCTCCTTATTCGATAAAATTATGTTGTTTCAAGATCCAACATTGCACCAATGTGATGGTGGTGATGGCAGAGCGGGTTTGGATGGAGGGTTGGAGGTGGTGGAGGAAAATGAGGAAATCGCGCAATGAACGAATTAGCTTAAAGCATCACAATGAATTTACCAAATTTTTTTAATCCACACATAGAACATTTATGTACACTTAAATAATACTAAAAGTTAGACACACATAAACAATATTTGATATCCAATAGTTTCCTTAACAATTATTCTTTAAATCTATTTTATTATAAAAAAAAATTCAACAACCCCAATAAGCTACTAGTATTACTTATTAAAAAAAAGGGTTAATAACTAAAAAACTGTCCAAGGTTTACCCTTGGTTAAAATTAGGTGTCTGAAGTTTGAAATGTTAAAATGGACTGTCCCAAGTTTCTTTTTTGTTGAAATTTGGTGTCTCTGTTCGTCTTTTCATCTCCATTCAATTATTTTCATCAACCCACCAACCCACTCATAATCCATCACTCTTTACTTTTCACAAAATCGTCAAATTTCACCTAAAAATTGAACATTAAAAAAAAAGTTTCTAGAAGAGTGGTGTGGAGCCATTTTCCAAGGACAATAGAGTGAGATTTACTTGCCCGGATGTGACCAACTTTTTAGGTGACGGTCCCGGCAAGATGACGAGCAGGGAGTGTGTATGAGAGCTCGAATTTGACAGACAGTTTTGTCGGAATTGACTTCTCTAAAGTAATCACACCGAGACACCAAATTTCAACAAAAATGAAACTTGGGACAGTCCATTTTAACATTTCAAACTTTAGACACCTAATTTTAACATAGGGTAAACCTTGGACAGTTTTTTAGTTATTAACCCTAAAAAAAATGGTATTTAAAAATTGGTTATGTAATGATGTGGTAACATAGTGCATTCTTAAATTTGAGAAAAGTATTATAGAAAAAATTGTATGACTCACTTTTGAGGAATACTAGGTAATACCATTATAACTATTTTTTTCGTACATTATATAAAAAAAAAAAAACATAATGGACCCACACTTATGTTTTGTTATGGAAAACTATTATGGATGCTTTTAGTGGCAAAGCGAGAGGGGGTGATGCTGAGCATGCGTATAAGATATGTAACACGTGGCACGTTCGTGGATGTGTGCATGGACACTTGACGAAAACGTCGTTCCAACCAAGCCGAAGTTCAAATGGTTTTGTCATTCCGGATAAAATTGTGGACCGAGTTACACAGTCAAAATGGGTCGATACTGGACACGTGTCAACACGCCGACTATAACACAGAGACCCACACGACACATGTGATGTGTGAACTTTTCTCTAGCGCTGACTTTGTGACGGCATTTTGGAGTGTGCGACACATGTGTAACCAGTGGCAGATCTTAGATAATAGGGGTCTTAGTACGGTCTTTTGTAAATAATGATCAATAGAGAATCCGATCGATATACAAAATTATTTCAACTATAATATATTTAGAAGAAAAAAAAACTTTATATTGTATAGTATTATTATAGAATAAAAAAATATGGTATGGAAAAAAGACGTGTCTTTTTCAGCTAATATTAAAGGTTAGTCGTCCCACCTTCATTTTCATTTTTCATTTATATTTACACATCAATTCCAAAATTATAATTTTTAAGATTGATATTTTTTTTATGAATTATAGATTTTTATATAATAGGACATTTATTTATGTATAATTAAAGTAATATTTAAAGTTAGACACACATAAATAGTATTTTATATCCAATGGTTTCCTTAACTATATTTTTTAAATCTATTTTATTATTAAACTTTTCAACAACCACAAATAATGTATTAGCATTGGTTATTAAAACAAATTAGAATTTAAAAATTGGTTATATAATGATGTAGCAACATAGTGCATTCCTTAAATTTGAGAAATGTATTATGTAAAAACTTGTATGACTCACATTTAAGGAATACTATGTAATACCATTATAGCTATTTTTCCATACATTACATAAAAAATGATGGACCCACAATTATATAATGTTATGTAAAACTATTATGGATGCTCTTAGTGCAAAGCGAGAGATGGTGATGCTGAACATGCGTATATGATATGTAACACGTGGCACGTCTGTGGATGTGTGCATGGACACGTGACGAGAATGTCGTTCTGACCAAGCCAGAGTTCAAATGATTTTGTCATTCTGGATAAAATTGTGGACTGAGTTAGCGTAGTCAAAATGGGTCGGTACTGGACACGTGTCAACACGCCGACTACAACCGAGAGACCCACATGACACATGTGATGTGTGTTTTCTCCAACACCGACTCTGTGACGGCGTTTAGAAGAGTGTGACACACGTGTAACCAGTGGCAGATCCGGGATCCTAGATAAATGAGGGTCTTAGTACGGTATTTTGTTAATAATGATCAATAATGAATCAGATCGGTATTTTATTTCAACTATAGTATATTTAGGAAAAACAACTTTATATTATATAGTATTATTATAGAATTAAAAAAATATATGCCTTTATGGAAAAAAAGACGTGTGTTTTTCAGCTAATATTAATGATTAGTCATCCCACATTCATTTTCATTTTTCATTTATACTTACACATAAATTCCGAAATTATGATTTTTAATACTGATATTTTTATGAATTATAGATTTTTTTTATAATAGGATATTTATGTACACTTAAAGTTAGACACACATAAACAATATTTTATATCCAATAGTTTCATTAATTATATTCTTTAAATCTATTATATATTATTAAACTTTTCAACAAATACAAATAAACTATTAGTGTTGGTTATTAAAAAAAATTAGAATTTAAAAATTGGTTATGCAATGATGTGGCAACATAGTGCATTCTTTAAATTTGAGAAATGTATTATGAGAAACTTGTATGAATCACTTTTAAGGAATACTATATAATATCATTACATAAAAAAAAATATGACAGACCCAAACTTATGTAGTGTTATGTAAAACTATTGTGGTTGCTCTTAGTGGCAAATTGAGAGGGGTTGATGCTGAACATGCGTATATAATACTTAACACGTGGCATGTCCGTGAATGTGTGCATGGACACGTGACAAGAATGTCGTTCTGATAGGGCCAGAGTTCAAATGGTTTTGCCATGCCATATAAAATTGTGGACCGAGTTAGCGAAGTCAAAATGGGTCGGTACTGGACATGTGTCAACGCGCTGACTACAACCTGGAGACCCACACGACACATATGGCGTGTGAAATTTTCTCAAGCACCGACTACATGACGACGTTTAGGAGAGTGCGACATATGCTTAAATTTTGGTAGATCTGGGTTCCTAGATAAGTGCATTCCTAGTACGGTTTTTTGTTAACAACCATCAATAAGAAGTCTTATCGGTATACAAAATTATCATTTCAACTATAATATATTTAGCAACAATTTTTTTTTATATTATATATTATTATAGAATAAAAAAGATATGTCTTTGAGGAAAAAAAAGACGTGTCTTTTTCAGCTAATATTAAAGGAAAAAGTATAAAAAAATGCAACATGTTTACTCTATGTTTTAAAATATATAACATGTTTTATAGTGTTTGTTTTAGGTAAAATACGTATACAAATTGTTGTTTTAAATGAAAAGTTAAATTATATGCTACAACTACTGTTAATTAAATCATGTTCACAACATGTACATTTTAAGTGAAGGAAATACCCAAATTACCCTTTAGTTATTTTAACATGACAAATAAGTGTGACTCTCCATTACATCTTCATTCTTCTATATGTTCTTCGTCTTCTTTTCCCCCGTCGTAAAATCTGAATATGGTCTTATCATCTCAAGTCGGTCTTCATTTCAGTCCGACAGAATTGCAGATGAGTTTTTGTTGCAAAATTGCTGAGGAGCTACTGCAGAAATGCTGAAGAGCCGCTGCAGAATTCTTTTGGCTGTTGTAGAACAGCTGGGGAACTGTAACAAAATTCTACAACAGCATACTGCAGTAGCTCTGCAGCATAATTCTGCACTAGAATTTTACTGTATGAGGCTGCAGAATTCTGCTGCAATATGTTGAAGAATGCTGCTGTAAATTGGACGTTTTCAGTTCAACTAATTAGGAATTAAAATTTTATCTTGAGCGTAAGGCCCCCATAGAACATACATCCTAATATTTTCCATATTACAGCTGGTTTGGCATAAGTTTTCAGTCCACGTTTGAAAATTAATGTGAGTAGTCTTTATGGAGCTTAAAGTTTCGTGACAATAATGATGTATATTTTAGAAGTCATAACGACTAAAAAAACAATTGTGAAGAAGTAGAAGTAAGAAGGGATTGACCGGTGAGAGGTCTTAGCAAAAGAAGAAGAAATGAAGAGTCTCATCAAATGAAGGGAGTGTAACTTTTTTTTTTTAAGAATAAACTATGTTTAAAGGGCATAACATGTATTGCATATATATTTTTAAATTATTCTTATTATTTTCTAGGTCATGTGCAAAGTATGTGACAACTTAATAGTAGGATATAACGGCATAGACAAAATTTATCGAAATAAACAAAACAAAAAATGTTATATATGTTACGGAACATGTTATATCTTTTACAACATAGAGTAAACATGTTACATATTTTTCATACTTTTCCCAATATTAAGGTCACTCATCCCACCTCCATTTTATTTTTCATTTATATTTAAACATAAATCTCCGGACCGGGTGGATTCAATCCTTGTTTCTTCCATCATTGCTAGGATACAGTTCACACGAATGTCATAGGGGCAGTTTCTAAATTTTTTTACAACTAAACACATGTTATCCAAACTCAACAACACTTGTCTTATTATCCTTCCTAAGGGTGACTGCCCCCAGTTGATGAGAGATTAACGCCCTATAAGCTTGTGCAATACAGTGTATAAGGTCATTGCAAATTCCCCGTGTAATCGTTTACGCCCGCTTATTTCACATATTATTTCACAGTTTCGAACGGCATTTGTCAAGGGACGTCTCATTACAACATTTGTTTAACTCAGGAACTTATCCATACCATCAAAAATCGTAGGTGTGATAAGGTGGGTCTTTAGTCCATTAAACTTGACATGAGCAAGGCCTATGATCAAGTGAAGTTGAGCTATTTGCGTATAATCATAGCTAGAATGTGCTTCTCGGAGGTATTCATTAATTGGATAATGCAGTGCATACAGACCACTTCCTTTTCTTTCCTCTTTAATGGATATTGTACTCCGCGTCTTAAGGAATCTCGGGTCATCCGCCAAGGGGATCCTTTATCCTCATATCTCTTTATCCTAGTGGCTCAAATGCTGTCCCAAGATCTGACAAGAGTTCAATCCAGTAGGGAACTCACTGGAATTTGGATTGGTCGTTGACTGAAAGGATTACACACATTTTCTTTGCGGATGACAATATTCTGATCTTGGAGGTCATTCCATCTAGTTTGGTGACACTCCGAAAGGTACTCGATATCTATCAACATGAACCAAGCCAACTCATTAACTTGACAAATCCAACATCCTCATTAGCCCCCAATATCAGTTCAGCGGACCGTCAGTTAATAGTGACTACCCTTGGGGTGAAAGAAACATGAGAAGAGGAAGTATATCTAGGTCTACCATTGGAATGGACCAAGAACAGGAAGGCGGTCTAGCAATTTGCCATCAGCATGTTACATCCCGTGTCATGTTGGATGACAAAATTATTTTCACCTGCTGGTAAGGATATTCCCACTTATACCATGTCATGCCTCTGCTTGATCAAACACGTCATTGATGGTCTCGACATACTACATCAACCGTTCTGGTGGTCGTCCAAACATGAATCTAGAGGTATGTGTTAGGTGGGTTGGGATAAAATCATGAGAGCTAACCGAGGGGGGATTGGGGTATCGAAGATCACATCCTTATAATCTGTCGTTACTTCTTAAACAAGCGTTCTGGGTTGTAACTTCTGAAAATTCTTTCTGGGTGGATTGCATCCGGAGGAAATATATTCGGGACAACTCTTTTTTCACTGCATTTACTAATGTGTCACAATACATCACGTGGATAAATTTGATCTTTGTCCATCGCTTTCTTCTAGAAGGAGCACATGAGAGGATTTGTAATGTACATAAGGTTAATTTTTGGACTGAGTCATGAGTACCCAATTTTGGCATGTTAATGGACTGGGTACCTAGTACTTCAACTCAATATCTACTAGAGGTGTCGACGTTTATCATTGATGGATAGTAGGATTTGACTATTTTAACCATATTTCTACCATGGTTCTTGGTGACGACTATCTCCCAAATAAACCTACCCCTATTCGATACGCCTGACCATCTTCTTTGGAACCACACAAAATTCGAGAGATATTCAGTTAGATCTAGATATCACTATATAAATTTCACCCCCTTGCTGAGAAGTCCAATTATTCGATGGGATCTCCTTCTATGTCTGTTAGTTCGTTTTTTTGGAATAAATTGTGGTCTGCCAAATCTTTACAAAAAAATTGTATGTTCATCTGGAAGGGAATCTCGGAAGGTCTTCCTTTGCTGGAGAACCTCCAACGTCGTATATCTTCATTTGATCCAACTTGCCCTCTTTGTGGTGTGGAATGAGAAACATGGGATCATATTATGTGGAAGTGTTCTTTCGCTCATCGGGTTTGGTTTTCTAGTTTAGGTGTTAGACATGCCTTAGGTCACATGGATATTGTTAGTCTTTGGTTACTTGATTCCATAGGAGCTTAACCAGGGATCATCATGGTAAGGATACATTTGTTTATAAGTGTTTGATTATTTGTTGCGTCTGTAATGTTCTTTATTTCTAGTATTTGTATTGATAATTAAGATGCTTACTTACTTGATACAGAGCCAGCAGGGATCCACACGCGGAACTCTATCCCTCCACTCTTGGACGGTCTAGGTTGATGGTGCGGTTCGAGGCCATGTTTCAGGAGTTTATGGAGCTACTATTTTACTAGATCCTAATAATATCATATATGCGGTGTCTGTTCATATTGCTTTTGAAGATGACCCACTTTTGGCTGAAGGTTTGCTTGTCGGGGTGGCTTAATGTTAGCTCAGTCTTCGAATAAGGAAGTTAGTTTCTTACCTTCTGATTTTAAGGTTGTTCTGACGGAACTGTATACTGTTTTGTTTGCTTGTTTACCTTCAGAATGTTCAGTTTCTTCTGAGTCAGTTCCAAGGTTTGGAACTTTGTCTTATTAGAAGGTCTATTGTTTCAATTTCGCATTTTGTAGCGTCGGCTGCTGCCAACAATGTTGTGAGTGGAATCTGGTTCTATCCAAGTATCCCTCGTTAGCTGTTGCTTTAAAAATGTCATTTTTATTAATGAAAATAACCATTCATAAAACCTTTTATATAAGGCTGGTAACTTTTTATACGACACAATAGCACGACATGAATACGCACGGAAAAATATATTCGTGCTAGCATATGACAGAACGTTAACACGATATAACTTCAGTGTCGTGTTCATGTTTGGGTGTCATAACACGACACGCACGATAACGTTGTGTTACTAAGACTAATTCTTAAGTTTTTTGAACAAATCTTATTTATTACCTTTAAAAACTTCAATTAGTAGTTTAATTTTTAGTGTTTGTAAACTTTATATTACTAACTTATGAATATTGACATATTAATTCATAGCTCTTTGCTATATAAATTTCATTTTATTTTAATTTTTGCTCAAAGATATCCTATAGATATATACAACTGAATATTCTCAACACGATAGCGCGATACGAATACACACAAAAATATTTGTATCGTGTTCGGCTCACTGTGCGTGTTAGTATTCAGTAAATTTAGCACGACACGATATTAACACGCGCGATGACACAAATTGCCACCCCTACTTTTATTACCTTATATAATATAAATTGGGGAAAAAGAACTTTTATATATATATCTTATATAAGTTATAAGAGTAAAACAAATGCACTTAGCTTTTTTTTTGGCAAAAACAAATGCACTTAGCTACCAATAATCGTTGCACGAGCATCTTCCGCCTCTAAAATGGTGGAACCGATTCGAATCCCTCACCACGATCTCCCTTCCCGTGGCCTTCGAAATGTACTTCATTGCAGAATGACAATCTCCACAAACCCGAAGATTCTTAAACACCCGAATCGGCGTCCCACTCGAACTACTTATAAGACCAAATGCAACTGCGATTTTCTCACTATGCTGTAACAGATACTGCTCCTTCTGTTCCTCCTCAACATCGTGTAGGAAAAGATCGGTATTCGGAACATACCCAAGTTGTTTTATCTTAGCCACGATACGATCAAGTTCGTCGAATATCTCCTTAGCTCGTGGATGCAAAGTATCGCCTACATAGAATCTATGCACCGTGTTCTTCACCTCGATCCAGCTGCACCCTGCTTCTTTACTCAGATTCTTCTGTTTCATCTTTTTCCTTAGATCTGCAACTTCTTCCCATTGATTTAACCGAGCATGCAGATTCGCTAGCAATACGTAAGCAGCCGGATCGTTAGGATCTCGTTCGAGAATCATCCTTGCTGCGTGTTTTCCTAGTTCTATGTTCCCATGGACAAGACAACCTCCTAGGAACGTACGCCAGACCAGAGTATCTGCAGCAAAAGGCATCTGTTGGATGAATTCGAGAGCTTCGGGAAGCAATCCCGATCGGCCAAGTATATCCACCATGCATGCATAATGCTCCATTTTCGGGACAATCCCGTGTTCTTTCTGCATGGACTTGAAGTGCTTCCATCCCTCGGAGACAAGACCGACGTGGCTGCAAGCCGACAAGACAGCAACATATGTAACCTCGTTTGGTCTGACGGTACTAGATTCGAGCATTCTGTTGAAAGTTTCCAAGGCTCTTGTTCCGAAGCCGTGTTTTGCAAACCCCGTGATCATCGAAGTCCAAGAAACGACATTTTTGCCCGGCAGGTCCTTGAAAACTTGAAAAGCAGCTTCCACGTTTCCGCACTTGGAATACATCGATATCAAGGAATTACCTACGATTTGGTTCGATATGAGGCATGTCTTTAGGACACGAGCGTGGATTTGCTCACCCTTGCTGATTGCACCAACACTAGCAGTAGCACTTAAGAGGCTCGCGTACATATAAGCACTGCTTGCCACGCCTCTGTCCTCAATTTCGTGTAATAGTACAAAACTTTCTTCGGAACTCACATTTTTAGCATAGGCATTGACGATTGTGTTATAGGAAACCAAGCTCTTCTGGAACAATGCATCAAAAGCCTTTCTAGCGTCGTCCATCTTCCCCGATCGGGAAAACATGTTAATGAGAGAGTTTCCGACATAGTTTTCATTAGAAAAACCAAACTTTACTGCCTGTGCATAAACCTGTATACCTGTAGCTACATTAGAGACAGCACTACATGCCTTGAGGGCAGCCGATAATGTGAAATGGTTTGGTCGGATAGGACCTTGTATCATTCTTGAATACAGTCTAATGGCTTCCTCTGCATTGTCGCTCTGTGAATATCCTGTGATCATAGTTGTCCAAGACATGACATTTTGTTCAGACATCGAATCAAACACTTTCCTTGAGTCGTTCAAAGGACCGCACTTTCTGTACATATCAACTAAGGAACATCCAACACAGACATCTAAAGCCAACCCAGATCGCAGAGACCAAGAATGCAGCTGGAGTCCGAGCGATAACAGCCCTAACTCTGAACATGAGGACATAATCGAAGTTATCGTGAATCTGTCTGGCATGTATCCTTCCACCAACATGTCCAGAAAAATCTCTACAGCTTCTCTTGGGAGACCCCGTTCAGTAAGTCGGGTGATCATCAAAGTGCAAGACACCACATTCTTCTCTGGCATTCTATCGAACACCTTAAGTGCAGAACTTATATCACCGCCCATACCCTTAACAAACATGTCGATCAAACCACATCCAACATTAACATTGGAATCAAGATACCCACTCTTGACCAGAAACCCAAGAACCACACTCCCAAATTCTGCTGTCTCTGGGACCGAGCACGCCCTAATTACCGCTGAATAGCAATAGTCATTTGGGACTAACCCTGCTTCGAGCATATCAAGGAACAAACCAATTGCCTTCCACTGCATCCCATTATTCGCATAGCAAGATATCATTGCACTCCAAGATACCAAATCTCTCTTGCCACCCATGCTGTCGAACACCTGCTCAGCTTCCTCCACTGTATCACTGCGCTTCGAGTAGAGGCTGATGAGCGAGTTGAGGAGGATGGAATCGAACTCGAGCCCAGACTCTGCGAGCCTTTGGTGCACGCGCTTCCCAAGGGTGAACTCACGGGAACGTATACAGGATTTGAGAAGTAGTGAGTATGTGATGAGGTCGGGGTGGGAGCCGGTCCGGGCCATGGAGTCAAGGGCGGATACTGCGTCGTGGAGGCGTCCGCCATTGATGCGGTCGATGATGAGGTGGCCGTCGGTCGATTTAAGCTTAACGGAGAGGGATTGTGAGGGCTGCTTCTGGGTGGAGGAATTGGGCGGTGGAAGATGGAGGAGAGGCGATGATTTGGCGGGAATGGATAGAAGGAGGTTCATTGCATAACGGTTGGTGGTGGTTAACTCTCACGTCATCTTATAGAAGGAGAGCCGGTTGAAAATCCAAATTTCAGTCCTATTTCCCCATTTTAAAGTATATATTTACTATTTTTCTTAATTATTATAATTTAATTAATTTGCACATGTCATTCACTAAATTTTTTTTTTTTTAAATTACTATCTAATTTTGATATAATTCGTCAAAATTTATTTTCTATATATAATTTTTCAAAAAAAATTATATTTGTATTCATATTAATAAGGGGAGGGTGTTGAAAAAAAAAACAATGTGAGAGCAAAATCGTTATATAAAAAACACAATTTCAAAAATATGTTGCACCAAAGCTATGGGAAAAAATTGTTATGCTAAAAGATAATGTTGTACCAAAATATATATTAAATATTTTTATTGTTATTTACAATTTTGACCGGCATGAATGGTCCATCTAGAAATTCAATCGACGTTTTATTTATATACATATTGAATTTCTTTGGAATTTTAATTGCGATGGTAAAAAAATTGGCCACTAAAAAGGAATGGCCTAGTAGAGGCACCTCAGGCATTTCCAGCTAAATAATATTATGGCTCTCCTGCTTACAGTCGCGGTTTTAGTAAGATTTGTAATATGAATACCTTTACAATTTGCATAAATATAAGACGCCGTCTTAGTATTCCATTTTTAGTACCATAATCAAAATGCACTCATGCCATCATGTCTTCTAAATTGACATTCCAATATCTTCTTATCATTTCTCCCCATATTTCCGCTTAAAAATAAAAAGGCGTCAGAGTGCCCTGAGCTAAATAATTGTTCCAACATAATCTTTTCTTCTACCGGAGATTGGCAGTTTCGATATCGGATCCAAATCGCTACTGTCTATTTGTTAATATTTGTTTTTCCATAACCACATCAAAGAACCTGGTTAGTTTTTTTTTTTTTTTTTTTTTTTCAATCGGACTTAGTGAACAATCATCGCATGCAACGGCCCCGTCAACGTAGCCACACTAGCAGCAACCGTCAACGTAGCCTCACCAGTCTAATATAGTCAATATGCCGGTCTATTAAGCCAAATTCTACTCACCTTATCATATGGTTGACACAATATGTGGCCATGACCTTTTTTTTAACAGGTCACCGCGAGGTGACGCCTCTAACAGAGTTCGAATATGAAACTTTGGAGCCAAACAATGTGGGAGTAAGCACTCTTAAGTCTTAACCACTAGACAACCACTGTTGTTGGTCTGATGGTAAAAATGTTATATTTCTAATTTTACTATTTAGGAATGTGCATACGAGTCAAAATTAGAAATGAATTAATTTTTTACCATCTGAAAAAAATGGTAAATAAGTTAACTATGACCTTAACAATGTAGAGTTTCGGAATGACCACATACGTCAGTCAAAGTTCGAATGTGAATATTTGACTTAGATAGAGTTGTCAATTTTTTTCACATTTTCTCTATTCTTTTAATCAAACTAGTTAAAATCTTGTATATCATTCATGAGTTAGTAATTTTTTTTTATTATAACATGATCGTTTAAATTAGTATAATGCTTAAAAAATATTTTTAGAGTATGGAAATTTTGTAGGTCCCAATATAGAAGTAGAATTTGGTATCCACCGTATTGTTTCAACTTTACTATAGAAGTTCGACTTTGATGAGTTCGCAGTGACGTGACTGTTGATGCGGACGAACTAGAAACTCATAATTGAAAATGTTCTGATATCTACTATCGAAAGTGGTTTCAACTTTTACTGTAAGAGCTACACTTTGATGAGTTGACAGTTACATAGAGGTGCGAAAAGTATGAACTCACAATTGCAAATGCTTTAAGGGGGTAAAGTGATAATTTAAAAAAAAACAAAAAATCATTTTCAGGAGTTGACATGATTTAAATCTGATAGTTTTGAAATTTTTTTATATAATAATGTTTTCTTCAATTTCGAACCGAAAACGTTAATGTATCTCTCCATAAAACGATGTCTACGGCAGGATACAAATTTGATTCACCATAAGAACACAACCCTAAACTATGAATCCTAGACATTAAATCTGATATCTTTTATTTGTTTCGTAATTTCGTACCGAAAATGTTAAATTTAAATCTCTCTCCAATGAAGCGTCTTCAACGGAATTCACACTCGGGTCGCCATGAAAGACAACTCATACCGGTCCATCATTCATTCATTCTAGATTGGTGAGTTTTATCAAAGACGGACCATACCTAGTGTTGTGTAACGTTGCCTGCTTTGATCCATATTGACCTCGTAAAAGGTTCAATGATAAAGAGAAGAAAGAAGTTTATGCAGGGGTATTGCTGTGATTTTGTGATCTTTGTAGCGGGTAATAATTCGTTTTATTTCTTTTCCCCTTCATTTCTATTCTCCTTCTGTTCTTCCACCAGATCAGATCCAACAAAGCAACATCTTTAATACAGACAGAGACAGCGTGATTTAGCATTCCCCAACAGAGATACCAACGGGAAGTAATTATACACAGAGAGATTCTTGATCCCCTTTCGTCTCCGATGAAATCCCATGGAAATCGATCAAAATCCAAACGCCGAGGGACCCAATCGCCACATCTGATCTGAACAATGCCAATCATATCCAACCCTTCCCTCATCTCATACACCTGCATCGCGAAAGGGACGGCCATCGTCGCTGAGTTCAACAGAGACCAGAGCTCCGATCTCTCGTGTCTGGCTCGGAAATGCATTGACGTCACGCCGCCGCACCACTCCGTCTTCTCCCAGACCTACAGACAGACAACCTACACCTTTCTGATCGAAGATCCTTATATCTATTTCGCCGTAATCGACGCCGGCCTTGACAAATCGGACGGCCTGGAGTTCTTGAACGGCGTAAAGGTCGGATTTTGCGAGCTGATCAAAACTGGGCCCTGTCGGAATTTGAATTCCGGCCATTTGGGTGTGCAGCCTCACTTTGATTTCATCATTCGTGGGTTGCTTTTCGATTCCGAATCCGCTGCGTCTCCGATAATTCGCGGGAGCAGAAACCCTAGTTCGGATTCCAGCAATGGTGTCCCTTCTACGCCCTTGCTGAAGAAGAAGAAGAAAGGTCATGGAGATGGTAAAGACGGTAACTTGGAGAACAGGGTAGTGGATATCGATAATGAAAAAAACACTTCTTTCTCCACCGACAGACAAAAAGTGAAACAATTGTGGAAGAAGCAAGTGTGGGTGGTGTTGTTGCTGGACCTGTTTGTGTGTGCTGTTCTTTTTGGTGTCTGGCTATGGGTTTGCAGAGGATTTCAGTGCATTGCAAGTTAAATTATGTGGAGGAGAAGATATGGTTTAGAAGGCAATTCGGTTGTTTTAAGGATTATATATCTACTACATTGTAGAGTTCAGCCATCGATGGAAAATCTCTGTTGGTAAAGTGAGTTGTAAAATATCTGCTGCTACAATTTATGTATATAATTCTTGCAGCCATGTTCCTCTCTTGGTTGTGCTTCTCAACTGTGGCTTTTTGGGGATAATAATCACAATTGTGGCCTTAAATGGAACATTTTCATGCTTTGAGCTTTGGCCAATCACAGTTAAAATTGAACAGATGATGGACAAATTGTGGTAGCCTTTTTTGTCCCACAAAGGTCAAACTGTGAAATTTGGAAAAAAAGATGGGATAAAATAATATTCTTATAATTCCTTTCTTATATATAAAGTATATACTTGCGTCTTAAGGAAAAAAAAGCAACTTCCCCACTCCCCAAGCCCTGTATAGTTATAGCAATGTCCTTCCTTCACTTTCACCAATGAGTTATAAATATAAAATCCAAAAAAAGAAACGAGACATGATATTTTATTTTAAAAAAATTCTGACCATTCACTTTTGACTTTTGACTTTTTTTTTTTTTTCATTTCATTCATCATCTCTAGATTTCTCTTCTTCAAAGGATTTAATTAAAGAGAAACGATAAAAGTTCCGAAACATATAATCCGATACATTCCAAATATTTATATATTTCAAAATGGACATTAAAGTGACAATAATTACCGCATACACCAATGTGACTATTTTGGAAACGTTTCTTGATGTGGGTTCGGAACATGTATCATTCTCCTTGATTAAAATGCATTTTACTTCTCTTGAATCGAGTACATTAAGATTTATACAACAACTGAAATTTTATTAAACTTATCTATATTATATACTAGAATTTAATTCATTCTCTCCTAAACTTGATAGAAATTTAACCGTGTTTACAATTCTACTACATTTTAGCGAAACATTTCTTCAAAGTTCAAACACCCTTTGCTTATGATTTAAAATAGGGTCGCTGGGACTTTAAAATAAAATTAATAAAAATAAAAAGGAGCCCCTCGAAATTGCTTCTTGCTCTTTTCTCAATGACACCGACGTTCTCTAATCTCTTCTTTCTCTATTATATACTAAACTATTCTAGCTATGCTGAGCATTGTCCTCTTACAGTTACCTTCTTCAATCTGTCTCCACTACTCTCTATAGTATTGCCTTACCTTTAACTCAAAATACAAGCATAAGTTGTTATTTTCTTGTAATTATGCCTAACGAACCATACTGGTCTCCAACTGCCCTAGCTGTTACGCTTTTGACCTCTTCAGCCATCTGCTTTTCATTTACTAGTGGACGGTGAGACTTCACTTCGTACCGATTTCAGAGCACTGCAGCTCTGGGTTTGCAGAAGCTTCAGCAAAAGGTTCTTCCTTTTCACTAATTTATTGATTCCTTTAAAGTCTATCTGCAATGGAGCTGTTGTATCGTGTCAATCGTGGCTTGCTTATCTTCATTGAAAATGTACGACCATATGTTGATTGCAACCCAATTTCTGTTTCCATTTAACCTCAATTTCACCGCCAATTTGAAACAGCAGGTTTGAAGTTAATTTTTTTACAGCATTGGTGGTTGTTCAGAGACACAATGCGGTTCTTGAAGTTTTTTGGTTTTTAATCTGATTTTAAAGAACTTTTGCAACTACAATTATTCACTTATCTTTGATTTCTGGAGGTTGGAAACTTGAAACTGGATTCCTTATTGTATTTGTCTCAGAATGAGTTGATTTGTTTAGGTAACATTTGAAGTATATTGCTTTGTTGTTTGAGGCTCCTGAGGATCTTAATTATCTATTTACTGTTTTTTTCGGATAATAATTCCACTCTCACTGAACTCTATGCTTTAATTGGCCTTTCGATTATTAAAAATGTGAACTTTATTGCAGCTTGAGGTGATATTTTTGCTAGATGACTGCATCTTCGTATCCAGACCCTCATGAAGGATCGAACTACGATGAAGACTCGATGCAGCAGACCTTGATGTTTTCTGATACTCTCAAGGTGGTATTTTGCCCCCTCTTGGATTTTCGCTATCGGTTTCCACTTTGGTGGTTTAAGTTAATCAAAGAGAAAGTCTTCAATATTTAATGATGATATGCTTGAAGTGATATATTATTTACTGAATATAGTTGATAGTGAGATATATGATCCTACAGTTAATTTGTTCATCTCCAGTTATTGAATTTGTTTCAGGACTTGGAGACTCTGAGGGGCCAACTTTATTCCGCAGCTGAGTATTTCGAGTTATCATATAATAACGATGACCAGAAGCAAATGTAAGTAATTTTTTCGACACCTCAGTACAAAGCAACTTGCATTTCATTCTTGTTCTTCTTTTTAAAGTTTACTTCTTTGCGAAGATTGATCGAGACGCTGAAAGATTATGCAATCAAAGCTCTGGTGAATACAGTAGATCATTTAGGGTCTGCAACTTACAAGGTCAATGATCTAGTCGATGAAAAGGTCGGTGAGGTCTCTGACACAGAATTCCGTGTTTCTTGCATCCAACAGGTAAAAGAATCTACTGAACTGATTTTTTTTTTTTTTAAATTCTGATTGAATTAGATAGTTAACAGTTTCTTAAAATGGAAAAAGTTTCTGTTTATAAAACTTTTCTGATTGTTGTGCTGAAGAACATATGTATCTGCTGTTCTTCTTTAGAGACTCCGGACATGTCAAGAGTACATGGATTGCGAGGGTCGCACCCAACAATCACTTGTCATAAGCGCCCCAAGGTTCCACAAGCAGTACATTTTGCCAGGCAATCTTCGATTTTGCCTCTTAAGTCGTGTTCTTAATTATATATGGTTGGAGTTGCATTTTGATGATTGAAGTATTTATATATACATTCAGTTGGAGAAACCATGTTCAGTACGGATCATACTATTGCTGAACACCATTGTTACAGCCTAGATGATGGCGATGAATGGCTTCGATATAGAAATGGTAACTATCTGTCTCACACTGGCATGCCCTCTAATTGCTTCTTATCCTTCATGATTATACATAATGCTTGAAAAGTTTTGGTAGTTCATGGCATCTCTTATTTTGTTCTTCCTTCAGCTGTCAGGGCTACAATTCGTGAAACTCGAACTCTGCCCGTCAGGTAAAATTTTGTCACCCTCCAGTTGGGTTGATTTAATTTTGTGGCAGTTATGTAAAAAGTGAGTTGTGCAATGAATATATCGTAAAAATCAAATCTTTACATCATTTTCGCATTGTTTCGTTGTTTGCTCTGCAGAAAAGGCAGGTCTCCATCTCCGGTACCTTCCCCTCGGCCTTTGCGGCGGCATGCAACTTTCTCTCCTTCCATGCAGAGAAAAGCATCAGGTTTGTGTTCATTTTCGCGATTCAATTAAGTGATGTTGTAATGTTCATCATTTTTATATAAAATAAAATACAATAAAAACCCTTGTTTTCTGGTTTTAAATCTTAACAATGGTATCTTTTTGTTAATCAGATAACCAAACTGATTCACCAAGGCAGTTCCCGCTTTTGCGGTCTGGATCAGCTACGAGTCGGTTGACAAGTGCTGATTCGAGCCGAACAACCACCCCGAACAAGACAAGACCGAATAACTATGAGTACTCATCAGAGCCGAGGAACTCCACATCTTCGGAGAACAGCAAGGACAGTGATTGGAACACAAGAAAAGGTAAAGGCTTGATCAAGAAGTTGTTTGGTCGTCGAAAAGTGAATAAAGACGAAATGTTGTATACGTACTTGGACGAGTACTGAGTGAGATCGGTGTCTTTGTTTTTCTTCAGTACACAGAAGTAATTTTTCTGCGTTGTGTGTGTGATGTTGGATTCCATTGTATTATATGTTTGATTCTGACAGAATCTGTTGATTCTAACTACCTGAGGAATGAGAGAATCGTCTATCTTGTCGTTTTAGGTTGTCGGATTCACAGAATTTTGGAATTTGACCCAGAATCTACAAAAATTGATCTCGTCATTATCAATTTGAACAGAACTCTTTGTATTTGTATTTTTATATTTTGGGTTAAGTTACCTAAAAACAAAAAAACTGTTTTTTTTTTAATTATTTAAGGACAGTATCTCAATCTTAACTGTATATTTTCATTTCTTTCTCTTAAAATATATAAAACAAAATATGATTTTTAATTATGAAAAAAACAATCTGATACTTCGAAAAAGTATATATATATATATATATATATATATATATATATATATATATATATATATATATATATATATATATATATATATATATATATATATATATATATATATATATATATATATATTATTTGAAACACCAATTTTAACGCTAAAATAAGTCAGAAAAAAAAAGGCAACAAATCTAATTGTTAATACACCTAATATCAACATTTTAAATCTGAAACAGTGACGTTATATTATAACGTGACTATTTTTAGGTTCTATTAACATTGACTTGTGGATAATACAACTTTGTATTTCTGGGCTAAGAATTCCGCCGACAATGTAATTTTTCGTAACAAAAGCATTATATATCTGCAGAAGTGTATACATTTCGAGCAACAAAAAAAAAGGTAAGTTTATACATTATAAGTTCTCATTTAACTGTGAGGTTTATGAATGTCGGAGTTTCGCTGTGATTTTTCTTGTCGATCTTCTTCACTGCTCAAATGTCGACATGAGTACTCCAATTAGGTACACCCTAAGATAAGATGCAGTCTTGCCGGTTTTTTCTTCGATAGATTAGTCCAATCCAGAGGGACGGTCTTTGCTTCCGAAGCTCTAATCAACTCGAGAAGAGCCTGATTTACCTGCAAAACAGACGCTCTAAACCATGTTTAGCAACCTTAAACAGAAATTAAACCAAAACATATTACCAACAACCCGAACATATGAATTTAAAGAACATAGAGATCAAACCGACATTTTTTTTGCTGTTTTTAACCACATTCATGAAAATTTACCTCTTCGACTCGCTCATGAGTCACTAGATGCCCTCCGGGCAGATCTACCAATTTGGCCACTGGGTGCAACTTTTTCGCAAGTTTCCGTGCATGATATAATTGCGCAATGATGTCCGCTCTAAAACACGAAATGCAAAAAACAACCATTGAACAAATGCATCGGATCCAGTTAAATCATGATCTAGTTATTTAACATTCATTTTTAGTCCTAATCTACCTTCCGTGGATGATGGACACAAGGAATCCAGAAGAACGGATCGATTCGATCTCTCTCGGTTTCATTTTATGCGTCCAGCATGCATTGACTTGACCCTCGAAGCCGTGATTCGATTGCATTCCCGCAGCTGATATTTTTTTCACATAGTCCTGAAAAATCACAACTTTGTTATAAGCAAATTCAGTGTTAGAATTGTACATCCAAGTTCAAGAATTCCTTACGTGGTACAAGATTTCTCTTCGGGTTGTGGATCCTACATATTCCTTCAGATACTCCTGCAGGTTAGGGATTGCATGAAAAGTTTGATTGCATTGCAGAAATTAATGTGCATCAAAGATCATGATTTCGGGTTTAGTATAAAAGAGAAACCTTGGAATAATGGGTGTCCAAATCCACATCTGCCCTTTGTTCTGCAGTTTTAGCCCTCAAGAATCGAACAACAACTGATAAAGTTTTTCGATTGAGCTACAAACACCAAAAATCTTCACTTTTTTAGGAAATTTTTCAACAATGAAGAATGATAATCTATTATAATTAGATAAAATGGGAAGATACCTTTGGAAAGCACTCGAATCCGCCACCAGTCACATTGATTAAAGCCAATGAAGAAACTCTCCAAGGCACCATTGATGCTAATTTGCAAGCTATCATACCACCTGGTTCGAATTTCAGCATAACAGAAGCTCAGATTCATCCGATTTCATTAAAATATAGAAGAATAATGATGCATAAAAGAAAGACTAACCCATTGAATGACCAAAAACGTGTGCTTGTTCCCATCCGAGATGGTCCATGAGCGAAATCGCGTCATTGGCCATAATTTTGGTTCTGAATCAAGAAAGAACGCAATTCAAGAACAGACAAATCAGAATCGACAGAAATTAGAGGAAGATGGAAGCTAACGAGTATGAAGATCTCTTGCTGGGGATGGAGCTCCGACCCATGCCCCGATTATCCAACGCGCAGACCTCGATTCCGCCGCCGGAGTTCTGATCAACCGCCGCCGTCGGAGCCGATTCTTCGTCGTTGGGGAGGTCGGAGCCTGTTAATCCTCTGATCTGTGGAGCCCAGCCGTTGTGGGTCCCCGCCAATCCTACCGTACAACCAAGAGTATCGATAAATCAAGGGCCTAGATCGAGTTTATGAAAGTGAAACTGAATCGCCAAAGATGAGATCTTTGTGCAGACCTGTGATGAGGAGGACCTTGACGGAGCCTTGGCCGTAGGTGCGGTAGTAGAGGCGGCTGCCGTGGCTGCCCAGGTCGCAGAACGGCATCGTTTCTGGTCAATGCAGGACGTTGATTTCCTCTTAAGTAAAATCAGTTCTTTCTTCAGTATTGAGCATTAGGTGAAGTTTTGAATTTGAATGCTACACCCCAGAGAGGAATGACGGTGGAGTCAAGGCGCGGAAGGATAAGCCGCGGCCAAAAAAAAAAAAAAAAAAGAGTAAACGGGGTATTTGGCAGTTAGTTTTACAAGATGACACAATCTACTTTTTCTCTTTTTTTTCTCACATTAAATATCACATTACAATTTACATAGGTAAACTAAATGATATAATTTGAGCTTCTATAGTTCTATAATATAAATTGATTCTAATATGAACTTATATAACAGGTTGACAAAAACCTATAATAATTAATAACCCATATGTTGATGATGATCGGAGAATAAAAGAGGAAGCTTGAAGATGAACATACTCAAATTAATCACTTGGAGAAAGATTTCTGAATCAATGGTTCAAAAATCGATCCACTTCAAGTATGATCCAATCGATTGAGCTACAGAGAGCTCAGTCGGAGCTCTCTGTGGCCCTAATCGAGGATGGCGGCCCAATTGATAGTGTCAGGTCTCGATTAGGGCTGTAGTCACTACTAATTGGTGATGGCTGGCTTCGATTAGGGTTGTAATCACCACCAATTGGTGGTGGCCGGTTCCGACTAGTGGTGGTCGACATGTTTTGTGATTTCCGACTCTGATTCGTGGTGGTCGGCGGCCTTGGGAGGTGGTGGCTGGTGGCCGGCGGCCTTGAGCAGTGACTGGAGCAAACATTAGAGATTAAATTGTAAAATAAATTCGAGGACTAAGTTGAATAAAATAAAAGTATTTAACGGTCAAACTAATTGTTGACTAACGGGAAAACTAAAAACATGCAACTTTTCAAACATATGACACTAAGAGCCTAAAAAAATTATGGCACCAAAAACCAACAGTGGTTAAACATATGACACCAAAAGAACTTTTAATCTTAATTTTTTTGTAATAAGACTATTGTATTATCATTGGAGTCAAGTAGCTAACATTCTTGTATCATTATCAGAGTCGATCTAATCATGTATTTATAACATTCACACAAAAATATACGCGCGCAAGGGCCGGTGTCTAGTGTACATGTATTTATAACATTCACACAAAAATATACGCACGCAAGGGCCGGTGTCTAGTATATATATATATATATATATATATATATATTTTGTAGAACAAGTGGGAAGCCTTAGGCCCATTTCATGTAACAAAGTAAAGAATCAAGGGCCCAGGGCGCACATTTCAGATATTTATCAAAACTTGCAATTAAGTCCTTAGATTCGTATGCTTTCGTAACCTTATCCTTTAAGCTTTAACTAAACAGTCCCCTCCATTGTAAAGTTTACTCGTCTATCTCGGTCATCTCTGGTCTCTCCGATTACGGTGAACAAGTCAATCGATTCATTCTCAGAGCAATCCAACGACCTCCGATGGACACCCTGAGCGCGTACGTATCCTACGAGAAGCTTAACGGCGCCGCCAGCTGGGTAGGCACAAGCGTTGCCTCCGCCTTCTTCGCCTCCCTCGAGCGCTGCTCCTGCATCCACCTTGCTACCACCGATGATGACGCCGACGAACCCGAAGATGCTCATGACCTCCCTCTCGTCCTCTCCACCCAGCCAAAATCCAGCTCTGGCGAACCCCACGATGTTGTTGATCTACCAGTGTAATTGACTCCACCAATTCGCCTTTACATTCGGTACGGTTCTTGATTTAACTCTCAATTGAACAATTAAGCTGTCAAAATTGCTGTAATACGTGGTATATCTGGCTCTGTGTATGGAAGAGGGATGGGATTGTAATTCGTAGCTGGATTTTCGGGAATTAGGGTTTCTATTGTGTGTTTGAACCGAATGTCAAAAAAGAAGTGATCTAACTTCTTCAATATGATAGTTTATTGTGATTACACACGTATCTTGTGCCATACAAATGTTTTGCTTTCTGGGTATTTAACTGTGATTGAAAAGATGAACCTATTCATCGAAAGAGGGTTCAGTATAGATTTAGCTCTGTTATATATTGAATGATGACCAAATTTCTGTTCATTTCCACGGCCTTTACTGTTAAGACTGGATCAAGAACGTATCTTTCTCGGATCTTGTTTTGGGGTTACATTTGGAATGACAGATTAGAGTCAGTAATGGTACGTATTTGCTGAACAGAACCTATTAAGCTGCACTTCCATTTTCCATTCGTTGCTGCGTTTGCAAGATTGGATCGGGGTTCAGTTTTTCTTCTCTTGAATGGTAGGAAGAAGGAAGCAATTAATAGATACCCAACTTGATTGATGATTTATGTAGAGATACGTATTTGGTGGAAAAAAATCAATTAAGCTGCAGTTCCATTTTCCATTCAGTGCAGAGTTTGCAGGATTTGATCGGGGATCGGTTTTTTATTCTCTTGAATGGTAGGAACTAGGAAGCCATTAATAGATACCTAAAACAGTTGACAGTAGTAACATTACCAAACTTGATTGATGATTTATGTGGAGATACCCTGATGGAAATGTGAATCTTATGCTATATGAGGATTCACATCTGACATGCACAACTGATGAAAAAACTCGAGATTAATTACTGCAGCTGCTAGAGCTTTTTGCTCTGCAGTGTTCTTTTGATCTTGTGACTGAGGTAAACTCATTTTCTACTTCTGCTACTTAGTGTCTTAAACCTAACCGAACAAGAGTTTCCTTGAATCTATGAGTTGTGAGTGATCATAATTCCATCTTGGTTTAATTCTTGCTAGATTTGTTATGGACCGTGAAATCTTCTTAGGTTATTGGTTATGTTTTTACTATGCAGTTGCAGACCTATTACTCTATTAGTAACAATGGGAGACAAAAAGTGTGCACATTTTTTTTTAATAATTAGATGTATTTTCTATGTATATTATATTATACATTTACCAAAAAAAATGTATATTATATTATACATAAATATAATATAATATGATACAACAAATATATTGTATATATAATTTAAAAATATATTGTCTATATTATTCATTTAGTTGCTAACGGTTAACCCTATTTAAAAAAAAAAAAAAATTGGTTTCGTCAATCTACTGTGGAATAAGATCAAAAAAAAAAATCTACTGTGGATTATTGGGTTAATTAAAAAAAAAAAATAAGCTCAGGATTGTTGTTGAAGTTTTTATCCGAACATTTTGTTAGTTTAATTTTTTAACGTGTACAAATTAGTAGCTCCGTTAATATAGCTGTCTGTTTGACTGTTTAAACATAAGCTAACAACAAATATTAGTTAGTTATTTGTTAATATAGCTGTCTGTTTGACTGTTTAAACATAAGCTAACAACAAATATTAGTTAGCTATTTGTTTGAGTGTTCCAACATAAGCTATAACAACTTGTCTTCTCTACTTGAGTAAGATAAATTCAATACCTTAGAGCTAATATGTGGTTTTGAGGTGGTGCAACATCAGCCAATCAATATGTGTTATGTGGTAAAATTAAATGATATCTTACACACATGTCATACATAGATTGGCTGATATTGCACCACCTCAAAACCACGTGTTAGCTATGAGATATTGAATAATTTCTCCTTGAGTATCCTATCAACTATCAACCTAAGTAAGCTTATTCGGGGAAAAACATAAACTAGAAAATTGATAACATAAACGGGTAAATTGTTACAAAAATGTGAGTTAGCGAATTGTCCAAATGCATCTAAAACTTTATTACTTTGTTGTGGTTCCCTTTATTACTTTGTCTTCGTTCCCTTGAACTAATTTATCTACTTGAGAATAGGGATGACAACGGGTCACGGTGCCCCGCCGACCCGCGGGGCCTCGACCCGATTTTGATCCGCCGACCCGCCGATTCGCGGGTCATGGGGCGGGTCCGGGTATAGAAGCGCTGGGCTCCACAGACCCGTCCCGAAGTTCCTAATATATATATATATATATTTATTTATTTTTATGTTAATATGATGTAACATTTACTAAACAATATGGTTAATATAGTACCTATATAAATAACATAGACCAAATTATAAATAGATGTATATTTAGATTATTACGATTTGTTAATTTGGATTTTGTGTTTGAATTTGAATTTGTATTTTGTGATGAATTTGATGTGTTTGTTGTTTGTATTTGATTGATGTTAGTTTTATGGTTTGAATTTATATATAATATAATATAATATTTTGGCAAAAATAATTGTATTTAATATTAAGAAGTGGAAAAAAAAAATGTTCACACGACGGGGCGGGTCGGGACCCCGCGGGTTGACCCGCGATATTTTTGACCCGCCCCATAAGGTACACTTGTCCGAGCCCGGAGCAGCCAGGCCGACCCGCGGGACGGGTCCGGGGCTGCGAAAACTCGCCCCGTTGCCATAGAATCTAGTTCTCGCCTTCTTAGGGATTGGTGAATTGTACCCAGCGGGCCCAATATCAATGGGCCATAGTACATTATATATGGGCCTTATGGTTTTACTGTAAGTAAACTCATCGATCACAAGTCGCTGGACCTTCGACTGATTAGAGAAGGGTTAATTAGCAAAATGCTGGCTAACTCCGTGTAAATTGCAAATTGCTAGTTGAACTTTATCTTATAGCAACGGCTGGTTAGTATGTTCATGAATAGGCAAAAATATATAGTTGGGTCTGCCTACTTCGAGTTCATCATTGAATAGAATTATACATGTGTCGTCATATGATTAAGAATCGGCGCTTCAATTAGGTTTTACGGTGTGAGCTTTTTTTAAAAGTTATTATGGGCATATTTGGGATAATTTCGGAAAAAGTTATACAGGTACCCTAATTTCAAAAAGGCAACTCTTCCAAACTAATTGATTAAGATTTACTTTTATGTTACACTTTTAATTTCAGAAATTCCTGATTTATGTGTCGCATCACGTGTCCGATACGCATATAATTTCGTCCAATAGTGAATGTCAGAGCGACAAAGCTAGCTATTTATTAAAAAAATTCAGCTATCATTTTGCTACAAAATAAAGTTTAGCTAGCAATTTGCATAATAAACCCAAGTTCACCTAGCATTTTGCTAACTGACCCATTAGAAAAACTTGGTTAGTGCATAAGATTAGTGTAAATTGATACTGACGGATCTTTAGTCTTGGTGACCTCGAACCAAGGTTTACTCCGCTGAGCGCCTACCTGCACGAAGGGTTTATCGAATTTAAACCCAGAAAGGCCCCTACGATGCTTAATTAGTGTTAAGTGTTGAGAGATAAATGAACAAAAAATTAGTTAGAGAGATCAGCCTTTAATAATTAGATGTAATGGGTTATAGAGGTACTTACCTCCTAATTAAACCATGATAAACTCTAATTTGGCACAAGTTTTTATCCTTATTACATGTCATTACTCATTAATATACTAATACACATATTAGTAGAGTAATAATCTTGATACTCTCTACTTAATATTGGAGTCCCGATTCACTGAAGGTAATCTCAGAGTTTTGGTTCGCTTGGCCCTCTAGTCTGAGCAATTTTTTTTAAAAGGTCATATACAAAAATAATTGCGGAACATAAATATCTACGATATCACGTCCAATTCCGATCAGTAGATGATTCACAACTACTTCTCAACACTATCGTTACTGAATCATTAAAGATATATATATATATATATATGCCGAAAAGACTAATGAATAATTAAGCCAAGTGTAGATGCCAATTTTAGCTAAAAATGAGGTTAAGAAGAAAGCTATTATCAAACTAAACAACACACGAGAAGGGAGAAACATAAAAACAGAACATTAATTAATTAGTTAAAGGTCAGCCGACAACAATGTGTGTGTAAATATAGGATATATATGTATAAAATGGATCATTAATCCAACGAGTTGCATGATGCCCACTACCACTATACTTCTGCTACTAAAAAAGTATGCGAGTTAAGTTTAAATTAAATGTGCATTATTTAGCTGAGTAGTTTCAAGTTTACAGGTCGAATAGAGCCGAGCTTGTACTCATGGAGTAGACACCAAGTCGAGGTTGAGCTTGAAAAAGAATAAACTCAGCCAATTTCAAGCTCGAATTTGAGTTCTAATCAAATTATTTAAATAAAACTTTCCGATTATCAGTTCGATTCGGTTCGTTTACAGTCTTTCTAGCTGGTGCTTGCTTATTTAGGTTAATGGAGGTCGTTACCAATAAGAAACCCTAGAACATAAATAGTAACTCCGCCATCAGCATCACGGCAAGATTTCACCGACCGTAACTTCTTATCGGCCTCTCTCTCCTAAACAAATCCACGTATGTAATGTGTATAGAATATATCTATATATGATTCTATATCATAGATATATTTCTAGCTATATATATATATATGATGATAGTAGAGAAAGAGAATGTCGTCTAACAATAACATACCATGCTATGTAAATAGAATCAACTTTTTGAGCACTAAGTGATGATCTCTCATTCGAGCATTATAAATTTTGACAATTTTCTGTTATTTGTTATTTATACATAGATGGATTAATTGGCATCTAAGCTAAATTTTGGGATTCAGATTATTTAGTAGTTTTCTAAAAAAAAAAAACTATTAGTTTAAAGTTTCAACATATCCAAAGTTACACTATATTGTTTGGTCTATGATGATGAAAACTTGTAAGTGTTCGTTACGTACCATTAGCAGTCAAGTAGCAAATTTCCAATTCCCGTAAACTTAAGCTAAAAAATTGTTAACTTATCCAAAATTCATCTGCAATTTGCCTAAGAACAACAAAATAAAAAAAAAAAAAAAAATAGTGTACTTTATGTCGCTATTTAATAATAAATTAGATGCAATTATCTTATTACAAAAATGGTTAATAACAAAATCGCTACCTGAATTTTGATCCAATTACGAATAGCTATCGCCGAAGTTAAAATTGACTATTATAAACTTTCATTTTTGACAAAACTGTTAATTATCTCTGTTATAATTTTTGTAAAACTGGACAAAAAAAACATGTGTCGGCGGTGTATTTTTTTTTTTTTTTATGTATATCCAACCTTCGAAAAAAAAATTACATAGAAATACTTTTATTTGAAATCTCAATTAGACATCTACTTATTTTTTTCAACGGTGGGATTTCACGATATCGCGATTCGTCATCATGACATATATATCTTATATATATTTTTGTGCTTTTTTTAATTCGATTTGAGTATTATTTTTCATTGAAAAAATGGGTGTTATTTGTTATAGAGAGAAATTAATTGAATACATGTAATTATGCATCATAATGGTGGTTGTAAACTTCCAAACAAGTTCCTGGTTGTATGGTCATAAAGAGCCAACAGTTAATTATAATTAATTAATTAAAGAGACACCAAGAAAGAAGACGCCACGCGTAGACTTAGGTTTGACCCATCCTGATCCAACAAAGATATGGATGGATCCTCATAAATAAATAAATTAATTAATTAATAATGTGCGTGGGGATTTCAAATCTCTAGTGCTTGATGCCTGATCACCAATATTAGTGATGCCTGGAATAAATTCTTTTCCTCGTATAGTTTATGAATTCCACTTTTGATGACAGTCGTCTTATTATTGCGTAATGTGTAAGAATTTTCACACTGCAAGGTAGCTACTTTTGAAACACTGCAAAAGTAGGGTTCATACTTAAGTTTAAGTTGAATTTAGACGTCCCAAATATTATTAATTAGCAACCATGGATTATAAAATACTATACATCAAATACGTGTGATTTTGATTTATGTACCTTTTCGGTAATAATATTTACCACACGCCAACGAGTATATACTAAAACTTAAATACCATATAAGTTTTCATTTTTTTTAAAATAATACAATGAAGTTAATCTAGAGATTCGAGAGTATGACATTCCTTTTTTTCTTTTTCTTTTTTTTTAATTCAGCGGAGCGTCTTACTCCATGTCTCCATCACCTAACGGTTATGTCAGATTTAATTCAGGAGATTCTACACATAAGATTGTGTATTTACTTCGTTTTCGGCAGAAATCAAAATTGAAAGACATTAACAATATGCTTATTGCTTGGTAAATTATATAAGGAAAATGATAATTATTAAATAAGAGATAAAAATAAAGAATGAGAAATGAGAATAATCATTCTTGGATGAAATTCATAATTTTATTAAAAAATTATTCACAGTTAAATATCTTCTTCATGATTGTGATGAACTCATATTTCTCGTGCATTTTTACAAATAAACGTGTCATAAGACTCCTTGTCCTCAGGTCTCGCTCCTTAACTCGACATGCTTCTCCTCCATTCATCATAGATAAAACTCCGGTACCTAAAGCGCCAGTAAATTTTGCCCACAATATATATTTTTTTGTTTATTGCAATATACAGTTCTAGGGGCCATTTAAGAAAGCAACTCCTATATCATATGTGTTACCCACGATATTGTTTTTTCATTATATCTACTCTCTTGAAGGAATGGAATTTGAAATATGCAGAAGATTGTTCTTATATAGAGATTCGCTCCTTCAAAGGTTGTTTAAATTCATATTTGCATGCTATGCTATTGTGTTATTCTTTTTCCCTTCTTATGTTATTATATTATTTTGGGGTAACACAGGTCACTATCTATATAAACTAATTACGACTTACCAATTTGATAATTTAGAATAACAAAATAGAGCATATTATATTATTGGACGTTGCAAATAATTAAACCTCAAATTATTGTGTGTATACTGTATAGTATTAGCTAGTGTGTAATGCAACATTCAACGCACTATAGTAACTCAAAGTGAGATCCACGACAGGAGGCTGCTGATTTCGTGCAAATCAGATTCAGTTTTCAGACAAAGAATTTTCCATTGGATTGTGACTTAACATAGAAGTCAAGCTTAAAAGACAAAACTACCCTCCACCTCCACTCTAATCAGAAAAGTAACACATTTAATATGTTCACTCTATACACATTTAAATTAATCTAAGTTAAATATGTAAAAAATAAAATATTGAACATTAATATTTTTTTCTTCATTTCAAATTCGTTAAATTTAAATTTCAAACCTCTAATTAAAAAATGAAACAATTAACAACCTTCATCCTCATATGCACTCCACTTTATCTCTCTTTCATCTATCTATCCACACATGGAAGAAACAGACACCTTCAAAACATCTGCTTTTTAAGACCATCTACTAAAGCAAGCTTTTTCATCTCTTCAAGACACTCTCATCCACATCTTTCTCTCCCTCTCTCTCTCTCTAATGGACAATCTTCATCATCAGTGGCCACAGGTACAAACCCTAATCTCAATCTTTTCTCTTCTATCTAAATAAATAAATCTCATCATATATCTTCAAGAAAACCATCTTTTACTGTTAAAAGTCATCATTTTTCCTTTCTCTTTTCTCTTTTGTTGATGATGAAAAAGAAAAAGAAGCACTTTCTCTTCTTTTCACTACAAGAAAACACCCTCAATTAACACGCGCCAGTTCGTTTCAAAATCGTGTGCAAACGTGTTAGAAACGGGTTATACACGGCCTGGCCTCGTTATTAGTAATCGAGTGTGAAATTTTTTTTGACACGGGTAGGGCGTGCCTATTACTGTATGTCGTGTACAAATCGTTGCAGACATGTGTTAGTATACCTCGTGTCAAACTCTTGTCAAAATCGTTCCACACCTACACGCCATTGCACACGACCTTGTGTACGTCATTTATACACCGATTCATTGTTTTTTAGTGAATAAATCTGATTCAATAAAATACATGTAGAATCAATATTCTTGACTCGGAATATGTATATTAGGATCAAAAATCTTGTCTCAATAAAATTCTTTTATAATCAACAATTTTAACACTAAATATTTATATTATGATCAAATAATTCGTCTCAATAAAATACTTTTTTAATCGACTGTATATAGAAGCGACATTTTACTTTCATTATGAAACTATATATTAATTTATCGTGCATTATTTTGCCCATAAAGCTCAGTAAAATACTTTTATATTGCATTATAAATGTCAATACATCTCTATAAATACAATTAGGACAATTAAAATGTTCATACATACAAAACTACGATCCAAAAGCTATAAGAGAGTATAGTGAACAAGCAGATTGGCACATCTCTTTTCCGTGCCTCTGAAAAAGCCCGTTCACTCCATGGATACCAATCCTCCTTCAATCACAAGAACAAAAGATGTTAAATATATTTGTACATGTTCCATAATGACTAAGGAAGTGTTTTCAGTTTAAGTCATTCTTTCCATCAAAGATATTAAGAGTGATTTCCATCCATCAAAGATCTCTATTTACTTGTACAGTCAAATATTAAATTCCTAAAAACATTATCATTGTTCAGGCAGTGATAAATCCAGAAAAGAAAGTATTGAGTGATAGTTATTTGTGCATGAAGAAAGTGAAAAATGTAATTAGAAACCAGACTAACCAAGTGACTGAGTAAGAACATGACATATTTCCCCTTATCAGAGTCAATCACAAGTTGGACCTCTAAAACCTAGTCACGAAAAAAAATCAATCAAAACATCCCAAAAACATTATTACTATATAGTATCAAAAAAGTATATCTATTTTACCTGGAGTATTACCAGAACCCTTTATCACAAGAAGTGACTCCCAAGTAAGTGCCTTCTCTTTATCAACTGCTACTTTATCAATACTGATCCTCCTACAATAATTAAAACCCAATTGAAATGTATAATAACCAAAGCATTAAGGGTTGACGAAACATAAAATCCAAATAATGACCTGGAAAATGCAGTCATGATCATTTACAGATGAGTTTCTTACTTTTTAATGACCCTGTCGAGAAGGTTCACTGAACAAGATACAAAAATTCAAAGCAGTTCAAGTTTTATAAATTGTATATAGATTCTAATTACACCATCACCGAGTGAACAAATCTGGTGTAGCTACTCTGATAAATAATCTCCGCTTATAGACTGTCCGGGTGCACTCCAAAGAACAAATATGCACTCTAGATCCAAATAGAAGATCCACAAGCACAAGGACTTGTAAATTTTTACCTGGACTGGTTCATTCCCATCAGTTGCCACCGGAAATGCAACACAATAAAAAATTGTCAATTTTCAATCAAAGTTGTAAATAAACATAAGCACAAGGTGAGATATAATGTTGCATCTTTGTTTGACTTCAACAGATGGCTCTGCAGTAGTCTTCCACCCAGCATCTGGAAATTAGAGCAGATAATTAATTATCTTCTTTAGAAAAATAATATTGCTAAATTGCTATCTTCTAATTAGCAGCTATAGACACTACCACTATTCTTTAGACAGACTTAAATCACTGGTGATAGAGCACCGTAACAGATTGCAAGGCCTACATGGCATTAGTCAATCATGTGCTAACTTCATTATCATCATATACATGAACTTCGTATCTCTTTGACATAAAAAACATTATACTCCATGTATTAGTTTCTGTAATCTAAAATATTAAAAACATACACAAGAAAATATCACTAGTGATTATCAAGTCCCAGTTCAAATCAGAATTAGGAAAGGTCTCTCCCCATGAATCTGAAAATATAAGATATCAACTTCACTTAGCTAATTATGAGCATGATATCAGCAGAGTCTAATTGGGAGGGAGCTTACTTATTATTATTGAGTAAATTGAGAGGATGTCCACTATTTCTAATCCATCTATCCAATCAAGAATGCAAGAATAAATGAGGAAATTATTGATCGGCGCTAATTCTTCTTCGTCTCTCTGTCCCATGGTCTAAAAATTGCTCATATCCCTTCTTTCTTTTATATATACTCACACCTAACCAAGGTAAGTAATTTTTCCTGAGAAGAAACCAAGGTAGCACTTCAGCAACAACCCTTAAAATCACAACCTAGACTGCAAGAATTATTAAAAACCTTAATTATAATTAATTACACGGTAGTAATATAGCACCAAAATACTGAATAAATGGATGGCCTAACACAATGAAGCCAATTAAGGAACCAATTTGCATATGGTGTGGGAGGAAAGAAGCAATTACCTGAGATTCAGACAATGAGGGTTTCGATGAGGACAGCGGTCTGGATGGTCATGTGGAGAAATCCGGTAATCCTAGAACCCTTGAATGGGTGGGAGGGGCGGAACTCGGTACGGCAAGCCATGAGACCGGGCATCTCGACCTTAACAAGATCGAGCTCAAGGCGAATGAAGTCGGCCTGAGACATGTCCTTGACCTTGTACTCACGGCCATTGGAGGCCTTGTCGACTTGGAGCACCATTGAAGGAGATGCTAGGGTTTCGAGATCGGATCTAAAATGAAGAAGTGGGAGTGTTGGCTGCGGCATGAATGGAATGTAGAAAATGAAGCTGATAATGCTAGGGTTATTTGGTTGAAAGATAAGATAGAAGAAGATGGACGGCTGTGATGTATTTTATTTTTTTCCTTAAAAAAATTTCTATCATTTTAACTTATATAACCGAGGGTTACTTAGAGGACTAATAGTGGTTAGTTAGTTTTAAGTATTGAGGAAAGGAACTTATTTATTTATTTGTTAATAAATATAATATTAATATAATATATTAAATATTAATATTTTAATAAAAAAAATATTAATATCTAATTGGCCTTCTACATAACTATAACTATTAACTATATAATTGGGAATATATGATAATAATTTTATATTAGTATTTATATAATATATATACACATAAAGTGTAATTAATGTTGTTTTATTTGTTAATATTAAAAATTAAACTTTGATACAAATTAAACATATTATTTTATAAAATATAATATTACATAGCTTACTATATTGTAATATATATTACATTATATTTAAGGTATAATAATTTAATATATATTGATTTATGGTTTAGTGTATATTGATTTAGGGCCAATTTTTTAAATATAATATAGGGACAAAATGTATTTATTTTTAACTCATATATATTGTTCAGGGTTTATGGTTAACTATGGAATAAATATGAGTTCATTAAATTAAATGTGTGTCATCTATTACAATAATAAACGTGTATCACATTTAAAATTAAGTTGGAAAATATTAACTAGAGTATAATGATTTAAGGTATTAATTTATGGTTTAGGATATATTGGTTTGTGATTTATGATTTAGAGTATAGTGGTTTGGGTATTGGTTTATGGTTTAGGGTATATTAGTTTATGATTTATGGTATAGTGAATTAGAGTATAGTGGTTTGTGATTTAGGGTGTGATGATTTAGAGTATAGTGGTTTAGAGTATTGGGTTATGGTTTAAGGTATAGTAGTCTATGGTTTATGATATAGTCATTTAGGGTAAAATGATTAAGGATAAAGATAAATTAACATCACATTGTTACCATTTGCTAAAATTAATATGAGATTCTAAATGTGTGTTTTAATATTAGATTATAAATGTGTATTTTATAAAAAAAAGTTGATTACTTGTCATTATTATTGACGTTCTAACCAAATTAGACTGTAACAAATTTATTTTATAAAAGTGCATTAAAATATGCATTATTATTTAGGGTATAGTGGTTTATTATTATTATTTTTTTGTAAAAGTGCATTAAGTCGTTATTATGTATTTATTTATAAGATAAGCCTATTGCACTAAAATAAATGAAAATATGAATCAATAAAAATGTGATGTAATAATGTCTAATTAAAGAATAAATGTTAATTATGAAATAAATATGAGTTAATTAAATTAAATGTGAGTCATCTATTACAACATAAACGAGTATCACCTTTAAAATGAAGTTAGAAAACATTAATTGGGGTATAGTAATTTAGGGTATAATGGTTCATGGTATTGATTTATGGTTTAGGGTATAGTTGTTTGAGATTTATGGTTTATTGATTTAGGTTATAATGATTTATAGTATAGGGGTTTAGTGTATTGGTTTATCGTTTAGGGTATATTAGTTTATGATTTAGGGTATAGTGGTTTGTGATTTAGGGTGTGGTGATTTAGAGTATATTGGGTTATGGTTTAGGATATATTAGTTTATGGTTTATGTTATAGTGATTTAGGGTATATCGGTATAGAGTATGGTGATTTAGGGTATCGTGGTTTAAGGTGTTGAATTATGGTTTAGAGAAATTCACTAGTACATACCTTAAATTACTAACAATTAAGTAATTATACCTTAAATTATTACCACGTACTTTGAATTATTAGTATATACCTTAATTGACATATTAAAGTATTTCAATAGTTAATACCATAATTTACTAACACTTAAGTCATTATACCTTAAATCAATATTAGTGTATACCTTAATTCATTACTATATACCTTTAATCACATACTAATCTAATTCACTACTACATACCTTAAATGACTTAGGGTTTTGGGTCATTCTACCTTAAATCATTAGTGTATGCCTTAAAGTAGTCCTATATACCTTAAATTACATATTCATCTAATTCGCTACTATATACATTAAAGTACTTAGTAGTTAAGTCATTATACCTTAAATCATTAATATATGCCTTAAAGTAGTTCTATATAACCTAGAATCACATATTAATCTAATTCACTACTACATACTTAAATTATTTAGGAGTTAAGTCAGTATACCTTAAATCATTAATGTATGCCTTAATGTATTCTTAGACACCTTAAATCACATATTCAACTAATTCACTACTACATACCTTAAATTATTTAGTAGTTAAGTCATTCTACCTTAAATCATTAGTGTATACCTTAAAGTAGTCTTATATACCTTAAATCACATATTACCTTAAATCACTACTACATACCTTAAATTACTCAGTAGTTAAGTCATTCTACCATAAATCATTAGTGTATGCCTTAAAGTAGTCATATATACCTTAAATCACATATTCATCTAATTCACTAGTACATACCTTAAATTACTTAGTAGTTAAGTCATTATAACTTAAATCATTAGTGTATGTCTTAAAGTAGTCCTATACACCTTAAATCACATATTCAACTAATTCACTACTACATACCTTAAATTACTTAGTAGTTAAGTCATTCTACCTTAAATCATTAGTGTATGCCTTAAAGTAGTCTTATATACCTTAAATCACTGCTACATACCTTAAATTACTTAGTAGTTAAGTCATTCTACCTTAAATCATTACTGTATGCCTTAAAGTAGTCCTATATACCTTAAATCACATATTCAACTAATTCACTGCTACATACCTTAAATTACTTAGTAGTTAAGTCATTCTACCTTAAATCATTAGTGTATGCCTTAAAGTAATCATATATAACTTAAATCACATATTCAACAAATTCATGTACACACACCTTAAATCAATAACATTTAGCTCATTATACCTTAAATTATTACTATATACCTTAAATCATTGTTAGATACCTTACATCAATAACATTTAAAACATTATACCTTGAATTATTAGTGCATACCTTAAATCATTCTAGATACCTCAAGTCATTACTTTCTACCTTAAGTTATTAGTATATAACTTAGTTCACATATTAAAATAATTCATATATATATATATATATACCATAAATCACTAACAATGAATTGATTATTTCTTAAATAATTAGTAAATACCTTAAATCTTTATACCTTAACTGATTACTACATATCTTAAATCTGCCTAAATTAAACGGATAAAACCACTTAGCCCAGTGGTAACATGCTTTAACTCTATCATATGAAAGCTGGTCGGTGGTTCGAGACTGTTCAACACCTCCGTATTTTTTTTAGTGTAGCACTAATATTGGGGTCGTGTATAATTCGTATCAGGGTCATCTCAGTTATTTTTTCATCAACGAATTGTGCACGATCTAACCCTATGTCAGATTCCTCGTGTCAAAATCGTTCCAACAGTCGTCTACATTTGAAACGAGGTAACGCCCCGTGTCAGTACACGTGCTAAACTCTACCTCGTGCCTAATTCGAATCAAACACGTCCCAATTTGAAACGACTAAACACCTCGTGTCAAAGTTCGTTTTATTTGAGGGTGTTTTCTTGTAGTGTTTCACTGTCTTCTTCATCAACCACATGATTTGATTCATTCCCTTTTTCTGAATTTCCAGGGATCAGCTGAAAATAACAAATCCGCCATGGATAATACTAATAAGAAGTTACTAGCAAAGCCACCATCGGCCAAAGACGACGTCGTTCACTGCCCACGCTGCGACTCCACCAACACCAAGTTCTGCTACTACAACAACTACAGCCTCTCCCAGCCACGATACTTCTGCAAGGGCTGCCGGCGATACTGGACACATGGCGGATCCTTGAGGAACGTTCCGGTGGGTGGCGGCTCACGGAAGAACCGTAGACCCTTGCTCTCCCCACCGTCGATCAAGAAACTCAACACAACCAACGGCGGTGGAAGCTTCACCGATACGCCACCACCCATCATCGCTAATAACTTCAACTTCCTCAATACTCAAAACCCTAGTAACGCCGGCCACCACCACGATCTAAACCTAGGGTTTCTTCCATCGTCGTCTTCTCAGAGTAACCACTACCACGACGTCATCTCGAAAGGGCTGTCCTTGATCGGAAGCAGCGGAAACCCTAATAATTTCCAGTTTTCCGGCGGGTTCACTAATTTTCTAGATTTCAAGCCGCCTTCTAGTAACAACTCTCTCAGTTTCTCTCTGGAAAATAGTGGGTTCGGAAGTAGTCAAGGGTTCGGAAGCTTCCAGCTAGGGCTGCAAGACGGCAGCAGTGGTGGTGGAGCTAGGGTTTTGTTCCCGGCTGACGATTTGAAGCCGGTTGTGGCAGTTGAGCAGAATAATGATAGAGGACTGCAAAATGGTGGTTCGGGAGGTGGGTATTGGAGCTCGGCGATGCTAGGCGGCGGATCGTGGTAGCTAGGGTTTGTCGTGTGAAGTGAAATCGGAGCAAGGTAACTACGATCGGGTAAAAATCAATAATGGATGAAGATTATTTACTAGCATTGATATGATTAATATGATCTTGGGGGTTTTTTTTTTTTTTTTACATGTTTGATGATTTGTTGAGTAAAAAGGGATACGTAGTTGTTGTGTCTCTGATCTCTTCATTGTTGGCTCTGGTCGAATGTTACTTTTGTTTTCTTACAAGTGGTCTAGCCTGGTTTGGTCGATGATCAGTTGCTTTGTGTTCATGTGTAAACTAACAACATTATTAATAAATATTAATTAACTGAGTTTTCAAACTGAGAACATATTGGTGAGCAAAATCCGATTGGAGCAAAATCCGACTGAAAATTCATATATGGAAATCGGGTAGGTTTCGGATACAAAATTTGGTTATCGTATAAAATCAGTTCTAATTCTGAAATGGATTGTGAGAACTGAAATAGGAACCGAAATTGATGGAGGTTATTATATATATATATATATATATATATATATATATATATATATATATATATATATATATATATATATTAATTATTGTAATATATTTTTACTTATATAGCTTTGGACACATCCCTTTAAATTTCTCTTTCAATTTTATTTTAGCATCTGCATAAAACCTAACATATTAATTTTAAAAAAACTATTTGGTTTGTGCAAGTGTTTTGTATATATTAATTGTACAAGTCCTAACATACACATGTTCCTATCGGGGTCCCAAAACCAGCTGGTTCCAACAGTTCTAGTTATGATTCTGTTCCGCCTATTATATGGTAGGTTCTGGATAGTAAAATACAGGAAATGATATATATAGTGGTAGCTTCTGAAAACACTTAAAATTATAAGCGTCCGAAATCATTCACCTCTAAAAAAGTTTGAACATTACGTAATGTAATACGTAAAAGGTCGTCACTACTAAGCAGTGGCGGATGGATGTTATACAATGTGGTTACGAACGTAACCACATTATCGAGTATTTTTAGTGGTATTTTAAGTTTATTTCTGAAGAAATATATATCATGATCCTCATTATTTAAAGGGCTTTGCTCAGAAAGTGTGAAAAAAAGTGTGAAAAAACCATAGAAAGTTAACAATTGCCACATGGCAATGCATTGCATGATTCTCTTTCCAATTTATGTCAAATTGTTAACTGACATGTGGCAGTTGTTAACTTTCTATGGTTTTTTCACTCTTTTTTTCACACTTTAAAGAATTACTCTTATTTAAATGTAAGATCCTCATTATTTGAGTTAAGACCCAAATTATTTTGTGCAAAACACTAAGACCCTGTTATTTCATCCAAAATTGTCATCAATTACTTTTTAAATTTACAAAGTAAATGAATACTTTTCTAAACATCGAAATCAAAACCAAATAAATTATATTAGTGTTACAATAATGTCATGACTCGATTAAAACGCTCAACTCATCCACAGTTGGTACTGGTCAGATTTGACTCAATTGTAACATTTGTATAAGCAAATATATTTTACTTCTGATACTTTGAAAAGTACTGTGTACATTTGAAATATATTTAACGAAAATTTTGAATAAATAATTGAAGAAAGTATCAATTATCAACGTTTTGAAGTATTCATATTTTAAAACATGTTAGTACCAAAAAATAATTTTTTAATACATTTTATATATTTTACATAATTTTGTTAAAAAATATGTTAAATCTTCATTTTTTTTCTTCTACATAGCGTATCCTCATTATCGATGCCCTACATCCGCCACTGCTACTAAGTCATTCTTTTTCTTTTGCCTCAATTAACCAGTTTTTCCTTTGCCTCAATTAACCAGTTTTTCCTCTCTTTTTTTTTTTTTTTTTCAGTGTTTGCTTTTTTTTCTTCTGTCTAATATAGAAGTGAAATTGTTAAGTTTTTACTACACCAAGTTAACTACCAAGTTAACAGTGTCTTATTTGTTATTTATGGGTTCGTTCAAATCATAAAAACTTATTCGAACACTTGTCAGGTATTGATTCACCGTTTATTTATATATAATAATTGATATGATATTGACCTTTCGGGGAGTCATCTCCGCCAACCAATAATTTGGCTCCTGAAACTGAGATCGTGTCCAATTCGCTCTTCACTTCCTGAAACTTTATGAGCCATTTTTTAGAAAATAAGAAATAAAACAGAATGAAGAAATATGAAAACTTATTTTCACCTTCTTAAAAGTCTAGGGACCTAATATCTAGAAAATAAGTTTGTTACGCAGCTTTACTCATATAGTTGTACTGTAGCAAAACTTGTTTCATAGAGAAGAGAATTTGCTCTCGATTTCATGGGTTTGTTCTTCATTCTACTCCGATTTGGATCTCTTTACATGGTATCAGAGCTGCGATTGATCAATTGATAGCTTCCGCGCGATTTGTTCTTCGATTCCGACTCTCTGTTTCATTTTTGATTGATCTGATTTGTGATGGCGCAACAAACTCCTCCAGCAACGACATGGCCGAGGCTCGGAAATCAACTTCCTGAGCTATCTTCTGAAGATCGATTGTATCTTCATCCAGGTGACACACCTGGAACTGCATTAGTTGGATATTTGTTAGTTGGGACTGATAACTATCAGATTTGGGTTCGTGACATAACAGATGCCTTGATTGCTAAAAATAAGCTCTGTTTTGTTGACGGAAGTTGTTTGCGAGAATCTATACCTGCTAATCAACAATTTAGGTGGGATAGATGTAATGCCATAGTGAAAGGTTGGCTACGAAATTCTGTTTCGAAAGAGTTATCTCGTGGATTGGTTTATAATCCGACTGCAGCGAGTATATGGAAGGAATTGAAGGAACGTTTCAATAAGATTGATGGAACACGCATTTTTCATCTTAGTAGGGAAATCTATCATGCTAAGCAAGGCAATCTAAGTGTTTCCGATTTTTTTGGGAAGATGAAGAACCTTTGGGACGAGTTAGCTGCACTTGATGAGAATTGTCTTTGCTCAGATTGCATTGTGGCTCCTGCTGTAGTTGCTAATAAGGATAAGCAAAAACTAGTTCAATTCCTTGTTGGTTTGAACGAGACATATAGCAATGTTAGGACGAATCTATTGATGATGGTACCTCTTCCTACGTTGAATTTTGCTTATTCCGTGTTGATTCAAGAGGAGAGTCAGCGTGTTGTAGTTGGTGCTGATGACATTTCTGATAATGGTGCTGCTATTTTGTATGCTGGAGGCTCATCTAGTGATGAGATCAATAGTTTCTATGCTAATTCTGGACAGAAAGGAGGATTTGTTGGAAATAGACCTGGTTTTAAGCCAAAAGGAGAGTTTGTTTGCACTTATTGTAGAAAGAGAGGACACACTGAAGATAGGTGCTGGCAGAAGAATGGATATCCAGACCATATCAAGCAGAAATGGGCTGGGAACAACAATAAAAATTCTGCTGCTCTTGCTAATAACGTTTCAGAGGATTCATCAGTTTCTTTCTCTGCTCTCTCTACTCCATTACAACATTATGCTGCACCTGTTCAAGGGTCCTGTTCTGGACTGGATATGGGGAATCAGGGTTCTGCAAATACTTGTTTGCCTCAGTTGACTTCCAGTCAGATGACTCAAATGATTCAGTTTTATTTGAATCAGCAGAAGAAAGATGAATTGAAGAGTGCACAAGTGAACATGGCAGGTATGTTATTCTGTGGATCTGCTCATGCTTCGTCTAGTGAAACTATCTGGATTATTGACAGTGGAGCGTCTCATCACATGACTTGCAATAAGCATTGGATGAGCTCCATGAGAATGAATGATACTTCTTCATTGATGGTCAATTTACCTGATGGCCATTCGTCCCCTGTGACCCATATTGGTTCTTGCATTATCTCAAGTTGCCTCACACTCAAAGAAGTCCTATATGCCCCAGCTTTTCATTTTAACCTGATTTCTGTGTCTCAACTATGCAGAGATTATGGCTTATGTGCTCTGTTTTTGCCTGATTTGGTGGTCTTTCAGGACCGCTTAAATGAGAAGACAATGGGGATTGGAAGACTACTTAATGGCCTTTATGTCTTTCAAGCACAATCAGAAGTTAGGGATGTGGTAAAAGCGATGAATTCAGTTGCAGACTTGAAGAATGAAGAAGTGATTTGCAATTCTAAGGATTTAGAGCTTTGGCACAAACGTTTGGGGCACATTTCTGTTAAGAATTTGGAGACATTGTTTAAGTTTGATTCTCCTGCTAAAGACATTATTAAGGGTTGTATTATCTGTCCACTTGCAAGACAAATTAGATTGCCATTTTCACCAAGCACTTCAACGACAAATGGTGTTTTTGAATTGGTTCACTTAGATGTTTGGGGTCCTTACAAGACACCAACTCATGATGGTTTCCGGTATTTTTTAACCGTGGTCGACGATTTCAGTAGAACCACCTGGGTTTTTCTCTTACGAGGCAAAGAAGAAGTGATAATGCATATCAGGAACTTCATCAAATTGGTACAGACACAATATTCTACTGCTATCAAATGTTTTCGCAGTGATAATGGGTCTGAATTTTGTAACAAATTGATCAGAGAGCTGTTTACTAGTTTTGGTATTCTGCACCAAACGAGCTGCATTAAAACTCCACAACAAAATGGAGTCGTCGAGAGAAAGCATCGTCATTTGCTTGAGGTTGCTCGAGCTCTGAAAATTCAAGCTTCTGTTCCCGACAAGTATTGGGGTTTTTGCGTATTAACAGGGTACTATTTGATAAACTTGATGCCCTCTAGTGTCTTGGATGGGAAAATTCCTTTTGAAGTTCTGACAGGTACAGCAGTAAATTTGCAGCACCTAAGAACATTTGGGTGTTTATGTTTTGCAAAAGACCCAAAAGTCACCGATAAATTTCGACCAAGATCCATTGTTGCTGTGCTCATGGGATATTCACCAAGTCAAAAGGGTTATAAATTGCTCAACTTAGCTACTGGAGAGGTGTTTGTCAATAGAGATGTGATATTTAGGGAGAATGTATTCCCCTTCTCCTTTACAAAGGCGCAGCATTTCAAACTTTTCCCTTCACAAACAGATAGTGACAGAATATACTACACGCCAGAAGATGGTGTCAATATTCATGAGCTTGAGCACTTTCAAGAGCTTGATGCAGATCATGATCATCTTGCAGCCGCTGACATGGATACAGCTTCTCCTTCTCATCTGTCACTTAATGAAACTTCCCAGGACCATAATGAAGTAGAAGAACTGGGAGATAAAGATAAAGATGCCCTTGAAATACATGATGAAGTCACTAGCATTCCAAGGAGATCTACTCGTACACACAAGCTTCCAAGTCACTTGTCAGATTATATTCTTCATTGTTCTTCTATGAACTATCAGCACTTATCCTCTTCATACAACAGCTTCTTAAGCTCATTGGATAAAGTCTCAGAGCCAACTTCATTTGCTGAAGCCTCGAAGAACCCTAGTTGGATAGCTGCAATGAAAGAGGAGATAACAGCTCTTCAGGACAACAAGACATGGGAAATTGTTTCTCTGCCACAATACAAGAAACCCATAGGATGCAAATGGGTATATAGAGTGAAGTATAAGCCAGATGGGAGCGTGGAAAGATACAAGGCAAGGCTAGTAGCCAAAGGCTATACTCAAAAGGAGGGGATTGATTTTAAAGAAACTTTTTCACCCGTAGTCAAAATGGTAACGGTGAGAACTATTCTCACTATTGCAGCTGTTCATAAATGGCCATTATACCAACTTGATGTGAACAACGCTTTTTTACAAGGAGATTTGCTAGAAGAAGTCTATATGGACATCCCACAAGGTTTCATTGACTCATCTTTTGAATCTGGATTGGATAAGCAGGTTTGCAAGCTGAAGAAGTCTTTATACGGGCTAAAGCAGGCATCTCGTCAATGGAACCTTAAACTCACAGAGGCATTGCTGAAATATGGGTATAATCAAAGCAAGTTTGATTACTCACTTTTTAGCAAAACTGAAGGAGGAAAACAAGTGCACCTGCTTGTGTATGTTGACGACCTATTGATCACGGGTTCAGATGAGAAAATGATAGATCAGTTGAAAGCAGAGTTACAGACCCATTTCAAGTTGAAAGACCTCGGTTTGCTGCGTTATTTCTTGGGTTTAGAGGTTGCACGTTCAAGAGAAGGCATTGTGCTCAATCAACGTAAATATGCCTTGGAGCTTATAAGTGATGCAGGTCTGTTGAATGCTAAGCCTGCAGATACACCCATTGAACAGAATATGAAGTACACTAGCACAGAGTATGATGAGTTGTTTGGGTTAAATGTCAAAGATAAGCCTCTCAAGGATATTGAGCAGTACAGAAGGATTGTGGGTCGCCTTTTATACTTAACAATGACTCGTCCAGATATATCATATGCTGTTCAACATTTAAGCCAGTTCATTCACTCTCCAAAAGAGTCACATTTGCAGGCAGCTATGAGGGTGATACGTTATGTGAAAGGAAGTCCTGGACAAGGTTTGTTTTTTAAGTCAGACACCTCCCTTGATCAAATGAAAGCTTATTGTGACAGTGATTGGGCATCTTGTCAAATATCAAGGAGATCGGTAACGGGGTATTGCATTAAACTAGGGGATTCTCTGATCTCCTGGAAATCAAAAAAGCAGGTGACAGTCTCAAGATCTAGTGCAGAATCTGAGTATCGCAGCATGGGAACAACTGTTTCAGAAGTGATTTGGATAAGGGGCCTTCTCAAAGAATTGGGTTTTGAGCTTAAGGGACCTACTATGCTCTATTGTGACAATGAAGCAGCGATCAAGATTGCAAAAAATCCCATGTTTCACGAGAGAACTAAGCATATAGAGATCGACTGCCACTTTATCAGAGAAAAGCTAGTTGCGGGGATAATTAGCACTGATTACATGGCCTCTAAGAGTCAGTTAGCTGATCTTCTAACCAAGGCACTTGGGTCGAAACAGCATCAGCAATTATTGAGCTGCTTTGGTATAAAGAATCTGTTTGAGTATGAAATGAAAGGGAAAGAAGAAGAAGAAAGGAAGGAGGAGGAGAGGAGAAAGAAATAAAACAGAATGAAGAAATATGAAAACTTATTTTCACCTTCTTAAAAGTCTAGGGACCTAATATCTAGAAAATAAGTTTGTTACGCAGCTTTACTCATATAGTTGTACTGTAGCAAAACTTGTTTCATAGAGAAGAGAATTTGCTCTCGATTTCATGGGTCTGTTCTTCATTCTACTCCGATTTGGATCTCTTTACAAGTCGACTCTCAGGTTCAGCTTGCTGCATTTTCCTTTTTTTTTTAATTATTTATTAAATAGTGGTGAAAGATTATTTTGCCGTTTATGCTGGTTGTACTTTGCACATTGACTTAATGTTTCTTTTGTTGAAGCATATATATGTACAATGTACGTAGTAATTGGTTGTTAGATACTACATTGGAGAACTCTGAGTTGTCCTCGTCAATGTTTTCTGTTTTGTTTTGGAAGCAAAATGTGACACAAATTCGTGTAAACTACACTGTTAAAAAGAAAATTATAAATTCCGAAATTTATTAAAGACCCTGATAAATAATAATAATATGCTCACGAAGTTGCAAGATGTTATATGTGATGTCATTTTCTCTATTTGTTGTGTTCGAAATATGTAGATGTACCATTGCTCCAATAGTGATATTTTTTAAGAAACTATTTGCTTCGCAATGTAGAAAGTGAAAAAAAATAGGATTACAACACGTTTAAAGTCGGTCTATATAAGCATGCATCCTCGTTGTTTGTTCTATTTTTTATTTTTTTAAACAAGTTAAAAATACTGTTACAGATAAATTTGTTACTTTTTATTATTATTATTATTATTATTATTATTATTATTATTATATTATTATATAAAAATTGAATTTTCAATTTAGGTGAGGAGAGTTATTAAATCTTTATGTATTCAACAAGATTCAAATTTTATTCACGCATAGGAATAAATGGGTCCACGTCCAAGGTCCAACTATCCTTACGTGCGTTATTTTCTTTTGATCATGATAAACTTGATGAAGAATCTGATTTGAGAATATTTTTTTTTTCTTCTTAGATAATAAATAGGTATATAGTGACAACCCTAACACAACGTACTATATTGCAATGTTCGGATTTTTCTTCTTATAATCTTAAGATTTTTTCAATTATATTTAGTGAATAACGAGCTCATTCGTTCACTAATGGCATATTTGATTGCATGTATTGGCTAATACACGTATTAGCTAAACGACGTTTATAATATATTTGTCGGTGCTTAGTTAATACTATGTTTAGACGAACTATATATTAGGATATCATAATACGACATTTGAATGAACTTTGTATTATGATATTGTAATGCAATGACTAAAATACCAAAATACCCATGTATGTATTTTTTAATGTGATTATATTCTTCCATATAAATAATTTTCAAATAAATTAGAAAAAGTAACTTTAATTATATAAAAGTAACACCGGTCTAAAGGTCGACGGAATCCGATCCGATCCGATCCTGTCGGGGTCCCATGTTAACGCGTTGGATCCAACCCGGACCCGAACCCTTCGGGACCCAATCCGAACACATCGGGACCCCTCTCGAACTTGCGGTCCAACCCAAACCTATCGGACCCAAACCTGAACCTGCCGGGACCCAACCTAAACCCGTTGGAGTCCAACTCGAACCCGCCGGGGTCCGACACGAACCCATCGAGAGCTTACCTCATACCCATCGAGGTCCGGCTTGAAGTCGGCAAAGTTATTGTAGTTTAAGTAAGTGTAGAGGTATTTTGATCAATATCCACTATGTATTAGCGTTATTTGTTGGGACGCGTAACTAATATATGGTTTACTATAGAAATAAGTATTAACTAATTCTCATTTATTAGTTAATACTAAATATTTAAATTAAATAAACAAAGTATTAGTTAAAACATGTATTAGTTTACCTTAATAAATGTAATTAAATATGCCCTAAATTTGAGATTATTAATTAATTCAATGGTACATATATGAGATTCGATATCGATCTACCTGTTGTTTGGCTACTTAGAAAAGCACCCATCAAATTAAAATAAAAAACAATAATAAAGGGAGTGGGAAGAAAATGGCTGCACTGCCGGTGTCAACCTTTACAGCTCCTCTTGGATTTTCTGCGCAAATCATTATTGTATTAACTAATCACGTACATATAACCCACTAATTATTATATATATAAGTTACTCAAATATTCATATTATTAGTAATTATTATTGGTTGTATATATGATATATATCGATATATTTAATTACATATAAAAATGATAAAGTTTATAGTTCACATGGCTAGCTATATGTGGGTGCATGCCTATTCATAATGGATTAATTACATGCATATATCTATATATATACATATATATATAATGAGGTCATATACCCATTTTGCCTAGTGATTTCATCACATGGGGACACTTTGCACGAAAATGAGATGGGCTCACATACATATGCATATCCCATGTTGTATACTTGTATGACTAGCTCTTTAATTTTCACCTATTATTATAGCGAAGTAAGTTTATGGGTGAAATGAAGTAGATATGATATATATGTAGGATAATTTATCTTTTCTAAGATAGGATAAGATAAAATGGGGTTAATTCCTAATCCACCATATATATTCTAAGTCTGTAAAATAGTATGGTCATTTTTTAAGATACAAAATTACTATTGTAATTTCGAGCAAGAGTATAATTATTTGATACATAATAATAATGAAAGCAATTATATTTTCCATAATAAATAATATATATATATACAATTATATAAATGACAGAGAATTTGAGCTTATGAACAATCAATAGTATATCCCAAGCGTGGCAATACAAAGTTAAAAAGTGAATCCGGTTCATTATATACTGCAACTGGCCGTTGAAAATCAGATCGTCATCATTAATTTTGAATTACACCTCTAGCTACTTCAGTTTATAATGTAAGTGGGATCTCAAAAAGTATATACATTTCGTATAATTGACCTTTTAATAAATGTCTTATAAACTAATATACTATATAGAGCGAAAGTAAATACTAAAATTCATATCTACACACTAGGTAATACTAATTACATAGTCGATAAAACGCTATTTTTTGGATACGTACGTATAAGTGTTTCGAGTCAATAATCTCCGATGATAGTTGACGTAGCTTGGAAAATCGAGTTGATTCTTCTAAGAGCAAAGAGCGTTTGGTGATAGTGTGAAGAAATAAAAACTTACGAAGCTATACTCTCCCATCTTCAATGGAGGTTTTTGTTTATCTCATAAAATTCATGACTCTACATCATTTTTCAGTAGTTTTAATAATGATCAAATAACTAGAATTTTGATCTAAATAACAATATAAGAAAGTACAAATATCAAAACAGCACACATCGCTATTTGGAAAAGTTGCGCAGGCAGCGCCAGCTCCAATGGTAGGCGACGCTACTTGTCCGAACAACAGCACCACCCACCAGTGCTTTTTGTTTAATTATTAGTGTATGTAGTTTTATAATTTTTTTTCTAAAATTCTATTGGATTGGGGTACGGCTTATTTGGACGTAGATAAACCTATAATTATTAAAAAGACCTAAAATATATATAAAAAAAACAAATGGCGGGCGGCAGTGTTATTTGGATAATTAGCGGGCCTCTGATAAGGGTGTAAACGAGCCGAGTCGAGCCGAGTATCTGTCAAACTCGAACTTAGACGAGCTTTAATTTTGAAACTCGAACTCGACTCAAATCCAAGCTCGATATAATCGAGCCGAGCTCGACTCGACTCGTTAGTCAATTATTATATATATCACAAAAAGCTAACAATTCCTATAACTAAAAAAATCGACATTGACTCGACTAAACTCGTACTCGATTGACTTATATAATAATTAATTGTTATTAAAATAAGAAAAATAATAAGAATCAAGCTCGACTTATAAACTCGAAACTTGTTTAGACTCGCAGCCGAAAATTATCAAGCCCGAGCGCGACTCGGCATACTAGAAAGCTCGCATCGAGTTTTTTCAAGCCGAATTCGAATTTTGTCCGAGTAGCTCACGAGTAGATTGACTCGTTTACACTCCTAGACACTGATATGAACATCGGTGTGTGCTATTTTCGTAAATTTTCATCACAATTTGGTATTTGTACTTTTTTAAGGTGCTATTTGGGTAAAAAAATTCAAATAACCACTGCGCAGAATAAGCATTAAATAATGGGCTAAGAACCTAATCACAATTCTAAGTTTGCACTATATTATTTTTAGGTGTCTCAGATTTAAATTATTGCTAAAAGGCGTCACATGTTTCGTTTTCGTTACTTTTTGGTTTTTCGTTAATTGTTTTAGTAAATTTGACGGATTTGGGTATGAGTTTTCTCCAATTCATTATATTGAATTATTGATACCAATTAAGCTAAATTGAACCTCAATTTTGCATAAGTTCTTCAATTTTACTGTATGTACAATACCAACTGATATAAGTTAAAGGGAAGCAGCGTAGAAGTGCCGTTTTGCTCTTTTCTCTTCTTTAAAAGCTTTTGATATTGGATTTTATGGAGCCGTTGGACCAAACTCCGTTAAATTAACAGAAAAAATGGACGGAAAACCAGAATGCAACTAAAACGAAATATGAGTCACCTATTAACAACAGTTTAATTTTGTGTATACCAAAAAGCAACATAATTTTTTTTTTTTGGTATAAAAAAAACAACATAATCTAAATTTAGTAGTTGCTAACCATTACACCCATCCAATATAATAACTAACCATCACTGAGTAACAAATAGTCACCAAACTAAAACTAAACATTACAAACTATAAACTTATAAATAATGAAATATAACGTGGTCGTAAATAGAAAATATAACGTTACAAAACCACTTACGTGATTACGTCCCTGCATTAGTGATCAGTGGTGAAAGAAAACTCAAATGGAAAAACGACACTCGGACTAAAAAATTAAATTGTGATTTTAAATAACATGAGATACTAATATATATATTCAAAATTATTACTAAAAACTAAGAACACGACATTATGAGAAAGAAGAGACCAGTGCAGAAGTGATTGGGGGTTGCATTGTCTGTGTGGGGGTCCCACAGAAAACATTCCCCTCGGCAAACGTGAAGAATATAATCTTCCCCACACTTGGAAAATTATACGTGAAGTTGATGTTGACCTCATCAACACTATTATAATTTATAAGTACAATATATACCTATACTTTTTATAAAAAATGATTCCTAAGAGAGAATGATTCAATTTTCAAAATAAAATATATGTAATTTAATTTTAATCATTACACAAATTTAATGTGTCTAATCTAATATTTGAATTTGACTGCAATTTAACTCAACTCTTTTTATTATAAAATGTGCCTTTAAGCCTTTAATTGTATTTCTGATTAGTTAGTTAATAATTACACTGGTAAATGGATCAGCATGGACTAATCTCAATCCATTTCAACCTTTCCTAACCTATTACAACTACTATTAAAGGTTGACTATAGTTCAAAGCAAACACATCGGAGCTTCACATATAGGACTATGAAGTAATAATCTCCTATATATATATATATATATATATATATATATATATATCCATTTTAAGACAGTTAAAATATAAATATTTTTAAATTCTCCTTTTTTGTTATAATTGTCTAAGTGCATCGATGTTGATTTGATTTATTACTTCGCGTCGGCTATGTAACCATTTAACGGAAGAGAAAAAACGAAAGATAAATAAATAACAAAAAAAATTCACATTTGCTAAAACAGACCATTATTATCCGACCACACTACCAATTCAATTATAAGAACTCAACATATTGGACCATTTAAAACTATTATTATTAATAATCATTAAGAATATACATTGTTTTGTTTGATATTACAATTGGTGTTAAACTAATAGTATTAATATGTACATATATATTCTACATAGGTTATATGTATATGTCAGTATCAATGGAGGTCATTTTCAATGCCAAACAAAAGGAAAGGGTTTTTTTTTTCTTTAGAGAATTTCAAACCCTAAAATATTAGGTAGAGCATAGAGTGGCGGTGGTGATTATTTATGTCATATAAAAACACGAGGGTTCATGATAGCGTTGTGACTAATTTTGTTTTCAACAATAATTAATAATTAAATTTTATTTAATTAAATAAATTCCAAAAGGAAAAATATAAGACTTTTAAAGAACTAAATCGAAAATAATTATACAGTTTAGAACCAAAATACACAAAAAGTTGAGAACGACCAGATAACACTATCCAGTCCTGTTTTGTTGTTTTACTATGACAGTTAGTTGGCTCAAGCCAAACTGTTAATAAGGCAAAATAGACAAAACCCAAGAGCACAAGAAACAGTTTCTTGGGTGGGAAGTCACCGTCACAGCCATTACAGTCCATACAAAACAACACAAAATACCCCCTTCTGTTCTCAAACACCAAACAAATTGGTTTCTTCAGATGTCGAGATTTGCAAACACTTTTAGAGTATCACAGTCAATAACTCAAATCAATACATATACAAAGAATAAACAATGCACCCACCCCACCCGGGTTTGGTTTGAAAGCTGGTGTCGGTCAATCAATACATGAGATTAGTACAGTAAACTGAAGAACAAACAGAACGTCCTTAGAGCAGTGATGTGTGGAATTTGATCTGACAATCTTAATACCTTGATAAGTGATGATGCTGGAGAGAGGAGACATTGTTCATAAAATGGAGGTAACCCGAACCGAGTTGTCAGCAGAGCCTGTCAGGAAAACAGGCAAAGTTGGGTGCCAATCAACCGTTGTTACCGAGGCAGTGTGCGGGAGAGTTCTTAAGCCGCTCCCTCGACTCCTTATCTGAACAAGGGCAAAAAAGATCAATTACTGTATAGTTTAAGAATAATACAAACTCCAACAACCCAATCTCGAACTTCAATTTTTACCCAAAAAAATCTCGAACTGCAATTTGACAAGTAAAATCATCTCATGGTGCATAGTGAAGTTAAGACATTTAACGAGTGCTATAAGTTGGTATTGGCATATCAAATGCTATATTGATCTTGATTTAATTATGATAATGCGAACTTTGTGCCCAAAACTTATTCATCATTATATAGCAACTCATCTACCAGATATTTTCTCATGATGAAGTGACTATCAATCCATTAAAGAGGTCAAGAGAAGGAGGGAGAACCTGATATATAGGTGATCTTACTGAACCAGAAGATACCAATAACCTCTTTCCGCTTGCATCTACAGCCATTTCATATCTCTGATGCTTCAAACTCTCATTATCATGAGATCTGCAGAGTTCCACACTCGATTAATTTTAACTTGGGTCCAAACTCATATTTATAGATGTCATAAAGAAAAATTGTTTCCATTTGTAGAACAGAACCTGGAAGGATCAGTGGACCAGAGGATTTGGCCTTGGTTCTGCAAGCTCCACTCAAATACCTAATATGTAAAATCCACCAAAAGCACAAATCAGATTGTGAAGTGAAGGACATGGAACCGATTAATGCTGTCTTGTCAACACCAACCAATCCAAATACATCGAAGCCTTATATCACTTGCCTTTCCATCGGATCCCAAGCTAAATATGCTTGTCTCATCTGATCCAAAAAGAATAGAGCTGATAGCAGAATCATGTGCGGGCCACCCTGTGATTTGTAGACCAGCGGACATATCTATCATGGCTAGTTAAGGGTGCAAAAAGGTCTTCCACTCTTTATAGCACAAACCACACAGAAGAGATAGATGCTTCTTCAGTTTAGACATTTCCATGGTCCAAAAGAATTAACAAGGACAAGATATGAACGTTGAGAAAACCATAAGTCAGAGACATCCACAATATCATTTTCAATTCAGGTGATGGACCCCAAGAGAAAAGGATACCAAACATATGAATCATTCCATCGGTGGCAGCAGCTGCTAAAATTTTCCCATTATGATTGAAACATAAGGATGTGATTGCAGGGGGTTCTTCACCGAGAGGAAGAACTGTCTTCATAAACCCATAATATTTTCAAGGATACGTAAATTATAATGTTTCAGCACAAATTTCTAAACAATGCAGTACATACCATTGCTTTCCATGTCTTCATGTTCCACACCGTCAATGAAGCAAACCCCAAGTCATCAATACTGCCCAAACTAGGCCTGCCAAAGACAAAATATGTGTTAATCTGCAATAATCTAACTCAATTAAGAAAATATGTCCACCCCGAACAAAAAAAACCTTCCAGTTGCAGAGGCAGAAACAAATATCGGTTCCACAGGACTGCACTTAACATCCAAGACACTGCAGCACAGGGAGAAAATGTCACACAAAAGCTCCCAAATGTAGGAAGACAAGAAGATGGATGTACATGGCAACCTTGGAAATGCTTCTGTTGTGTTGAGATCACAAACAACTCTCTTTGCATCAACATTCCATGCTTTGATGCCTCCACTGGCAGTTCCTATGAGAAGCTTCAATCAAAGATAACCTAAAATCAGTAAAAGAGGGGAATCCCATGACACAAACGAGCAACCCTATCAAAATTATTATTCCAGTACCAGGCGATCAGATTTACACTCCCAGTCAAGTGACATAATCTGTGCCCCGCAGTAAATAGTTGCATTTCTAGATGGCGACGAGTTTGAATCATACGTCCATATCCTGGTCAAAGATTCATTCAAAAAAGATCACGGAGATTAGCATTAACAGAAGAATAATTGCTTGTCGCTCAAAGCTATAAGAGGATTCCTCTTTCGGCCTACATGCCACAGCTTGGTATTGATGGCAACCAGGCAATTAGGCTAGTGAACCTGATGTAGCCAGATTAAAACCGAATGATAACTGTAAACCAAGAGGAATATTTTACTAAGCTAAAGTGTGGCTCTATATAAATATAAACACACAAGAAAGTTGCGATTGTCTATATAGCCTTGTCATTTCAGCACATTCATATTACTTAGGAATTATATACTGGATCTATCTACAGAACTGGTTTGTAATTTTTCATTTTTGGTATTTGTGTGGATTAGTAATAAGGTCTAAGATGCATTCTTGAATATTTGACATTTATCTATTTTTGGTGAACATCTATGGATCTTCTTCTCTTCAAGTGATGATGCCTCGTACATGATGCTGTTACCTTTATCATTACTTTATTTTAAAGAATACCTGACTGTTCCATCAACTGAGGCACTAGCTATGTTGTTTCCTGAAGCAGAAAACCGGCACCTAGTGATGGCACTTGTGTGGCCCAAAAATGTCTCCTACGAGTTAGCAATTAAAAATATACATCATAAAAAGCTCACAGCTAAGAAAAGATAACACACAGAAAGCCAGATGAATCTGCGGCAGAAGAAACTAATTACCTGAAAGTCTACTTTCACCTCAGGAAATTCCTCTATCAATATTCCTCTCCCATTCCCTGTGAGAACAGATGAAAAATGAGTATGTGGTGTAATGTGTATGAATTTTGCTGCCCTAGTTCAAGTGATTCATACCGTTAAACAACTTATTTCTAATTGAAGTGCTAAAATCTGTAATACACGATTTAGGCCAGTCAAGTTATTATAGTTCCACCTACTTAATAGAAATTCCAATGGCTTCTAGCTGTTCAGCAAAACTAGTACAGAAAAGAACTCAATTACCAACATAGATACTATCTTGGAGCATATGAATTGAATCACCATTTCCACCATCTCCATCATAGTTTAGCGAGCCTGTTTCTGAGATAGACTTTGATGCACACAATTCTGTCATTTCTTTTGCTTTTCCAGCTTCAGCGCAGTCCTGAGCTAACTCGGCATTAGCCAAACGTGAAGCCGCAGAAGTACCCGTGTCTTGATTATCTCTAGAAATAACACTCTCTTCATGCAACCGGATAGAGGATATTGAACTATCATTTTCTCCGCCGTTAGTATCCACTGTTAATGTCATGTCCCTGAATGCACTGATAATGCAAAAAGAAACCCTTAAAAGAAAATTAATCGTGAATCAAGGAGATAATATAAAGGTACAAAGCATGGTTACCTCCTTGACTGAGATAGCTGCGCCTCTTTTACTTCTATGAGAGCCTGAAGTTGAGCTAACTTTTTATTAAGATCCTTAGTTTCCTTTCTAAGTCGGCCAACAGTATCTTTCTCCGTACTGATCTTTAATAGGGCAGGAATCCGTAGATTTATTTGTTAAGGAAAACTTCTTTTACTGTTCAGTGGTCTGATATTTTTCAACTTTTCTTGAAAAAGAAGAGAAAAAACAAATGTTTACCGAAGACAAAATTCAGGAAATCATGTTCATTAGCCGGAATCACTATACAGTGCCAGATGATTGAAATGATAACTAAAGCCTTTCAAGTCCAATCCCTGAGCTCATTAAAAGGAACTATACCAGAAGAAAAACCTATCTGGGAAAATGATATTGTTCTTAAAGGATATGAGAGCCATTGAACACCTCGTTGAAGAAATTCCTGACAGAAAGGTGCAAGGCTTCAAACCATTCTTTCGAAAAATAGGCACGAAAATGAGGATCTGTGCTTGGGTTCTTCACATATGGCATGGCTGCAAGAATTATTAATTGTATAAACCAAATAGAGCTAGAAAAGGTGAAGCAGAGGAAGGGAGAGAAACCTACCAAACCATGGACTCCAGTCGTCGCCCTTCATTAGCAAATCATTACCATTCAATGCGAAAAACTCAACTACTTTATCCTTCCGTCCAGAACGTGTTGCATTAACAATATAGCAACGCAAAATAGAGATCTCCAACTTAGACAGGGTAGCAAGAAGTACTGTCTCGGTTGATGAAGAAAACAATTGCTTGAAGAAACTCAGGAGACAGACTAAATTCGTTGCCTCAAATCTGGGGATGTAAACCGAAAATATCAAATCCAGTAGCTTGTCTACTTGGAACCCTTTACCAATATCAGTGCCCAATTCACTCTCGAAAGCTTGTAGTGTTTTAGTAAACCCTCTAAAAACAAGAAACTCCTTCACAAGCTCCTCCGCAAACTGCATATTCTCCATCTTCTAAGTTTTAGGCGTACGCCTACAAAATAAAGGTCAAATCCATATACTTACACTATTTCGAAGCATTTCTTCATCATATTAAAGCAATCATCATTTCACATCTAAATCACCCAATTCAATTCATGAATGAACTGAAGCGGCTGATAATCATCTAAGTCGGTTAAAATTTGCAGCTATTACAACGTGCATTGACTTAACCAGTTATATAAAAGCTAGCAGAAAACTACATGATCCACGAAAATTAACAACTCCGGCAGCTCAAATGAACCTTACCAGCAAGCATACGGCGCAGAGATTAACCAAAAGTTGGAAGCTGGACGAGATCGACCATCTCTTGAGCTACACAGCACGCACAGAAAACTCCAAAATTGCTGCAATTATGATTGCGTGATTGAATGCACTTGTAGCTTGGAGCTGGGTTTGATTGGATTCTAGCTAGAACGTTCCGGTAGTGGTAGTCGCTAGGCGTCGTGAAGAAGATCAGTGGATACCGACGGTGGCGGCGAAAGCAATTCCGTCCAGATGACCGGAGCCTAGTGCCGGCCAGCCACCATCTCTCCCCTTATTAATGAAATTTTCAATTGAGCCGCTCGATGGCCCAATTGGGGCCCAAATAGTATTTGGGCCTAACAATAGACATTTTACATATTCCATTTCTCAGGCCCAAATATGTCACAATCTAACAAGGGTATTATCCTAATTCCTAAGATAAGATGCTTTTCTATTTAAACAATCTAAATGCTATATAAAAAATATCTCTATATAAGAGAGAACAATTTTATTCTTATATCATCGAATTCGATTAATTATGTCATTTTATCATTCTCAGAATTGGTCTAATTATAATTTTATAAAATTCTCACGATGATTACTCGTGCTAAGCGTGAAACAGCATCTATACTCATTGAACAGACTAGACGCTTTCCTTATTTATTGTGTGTTTATCATGTTTCACCATGATGTAACATGTATATAATCATCAGAACAAATCTCATAGAGTGTAGCCTCTCATGTCTTGTTGTTACTAAACAGTATTTGACTCGATGATAAGTTAATGCGTGTAATAAATAAGGATAGATTAACGTGGTATTGTATAAGTTCAAGTCGAGCTTTGGTTAAATCTGATTGCTTGATATAATATTATGTATATTTAACATTGACTTGCTTAGGATTTGTTGAGTCAATTTAATGTTTAATCGAGCAATTAGTTGAAAAGAATTGGGGCGGTTCTATAATAAAAAAATTGTTCGTCTCTTAATGTGATCTAGTTTAGTTTGATGAACTGTAAAAAACAGGACATGTGGTAGATTTTCTTTCATGCGACAGAAGATAGGACAGAAATAGGGGACATATTATGTGCGTCCAAAGAAACATAGGGTCTCTTTATTCAGACCGATCATTAACCTACGAGCTCAGGGATTGGAATCACTTCCTATGTATTTTACGGACTCTAGAATTAGGTTCGCTTAACTTCGGGCGACTCTAACTATAGCCGGACCTAATTCTAAACTTGATCTGAGCTAACTGCTAAGTCAATTAGAACATAGTTTCAACTGGTGTAACAATTTGAATTTCTCAGATAACTAAAAGTAACAAAAAATTATATCGAGTACTAATTTGTCAACGTTTATCATCTCAGGTGTCTGTTTGATTTTAAACCTCATAACGATGATAAAAAAAAAATGTATTTATTTAATCTAAATTTTATATGATACTTCAAATTATGTACTTGATTTAAAGAAAAATTAGATGATAGTTTATATGTCGTTATTATTAGTAACAAAAAAAAAAAAATTTAAATTCTTCCACAAACATGTTTCTCCTGATCTACTAATAATGTCCTTCGATTTTGATCTTAGAAGCCTAAAGCTCCAGTTATAAGAAGAATAAAAAGATTGTAAAGGAGTACGAACGAATTCTTCCTCTATCGATCGCTCCCTAGCTAATATCTTATACGTGTTTCTTACAAAGATACCTAACTCAAGGATCTCTTGATTCAGACCGATCAGTACTAGTGACGGTGGAGCTTGAGCTCTTAGTGTTATTCGAATCGTTCGCCTCGACATCGTCTTTGTTCGAAAATTTCAAATAATTCTCGATGTCCTTCTTGATTGGACTGCCGTGGAACCACTTCCTATGTTGTTTCGTCGTCGGTCTTCTTTCGCTGATGGCAATGGCCATGTCGTTTGGGAAAAGGTCGCGCCGCACAAATGCGTGATACATTGTCGTCACAAGGAGACTGCCCACCGTGACGGTAGCCACGAAAGTGAGTACGGTGGTTAGTGCTTCTGTTGCAATGTGCGGTACTTCATTCGTGTATCGAACCGTCGCTATTGCAGCGGCGGTCATTGGAAAGGTATAAGCCCACCATGCTAATGAAAATTTGATTCCTCTGAAAAAGTTCACTCGTACGGCCTGAAATCCAAAAAAAAAAAGTATATTAACTATCATTAGTAAGGTTAATTATGTGATCTATTTAAACATTTAAGCATTTTTATTTTAAGAAAACTGTTATAACATATATATGAAACTTTTTGTGACGTCTATTTAATGGTGGGTGTATCAACAGGCACATGTGTAGTTGGGTAGAGTATTTTGACTTACCACAAGAAATTTATTTAGTTATTTATAAATGTTTATTAGAAAATAGGAATAAATTTATTTGCAAGTGAGATATTGAACATTCTATTCTAATTTCTAAATATCACATTCGAAGAATTTCTAGAGGTTTGACTTAAAAAAAATTCACTAAAAATATTTAAAATTGTAAAGAAAACTCTTTACAGCTTTTTTTTTTTTAATATATTTATTTTTTCAATATATTTTTATTAAAACTTAATAAAACTCTTACAAATATATGTATTAAGTTTATAGGATAAATTATATTTTTTATTAACAGATTGCTGATTTTCTCTTAACAACTTTTTAAGACGATTCTTCTATAATAAAAATATTATTTGTACAATCTTACTATATGAAGCGCTACATCACATTTGTTAGCCTTTGAATTAAGCTTAATTTAAGATGTTGTAACATTTTGAAACTTCTTGTAATAACTTTTTAATGGTGCACTACAAAAAAATCTAGTTATTTGTGAGGGATTTATTTGTGAGAGACGTATAACTTTATTTGTAAAGGAATTGTAAAAATCACTTACAAATACAATTTTTTTTTTTTAAGAGAATGACTCCTTATAAAAAGCTTGGCCAGAAAATTCCTTGAAATCCATAAAAATATTCTTCAAAATCTAATAAATCCCTAAAAAATTCTTATAATTTATGAGGGAATTGGTTACCTTAAAAAATACCGTCACAAATTGTCAATTTTATTGTAGTGGTGTATCAATAGGCGCATATGTAGTTGCTAGAGTATTTTACTAAGACTTTTGGCTCATTGAAATTTAATTGTTTGTAAGAGAGAGAAACGAATTTATGAAATACTGAATATCCCTAGTAAATATCGCATTTTAAGAATTTTTCGAAATGTTTGATTTCTAAAAAAAATAGAATCATTAAAAATATTCAAAGTAATAAAGAAAATTATTTACTAAACGTTTCTAATTTTGCGTGAGAATTTTCATTAAAAGTTAATAAAATCCTTAAAAATATGTATAAAATTAAAGAATAAAATTTATTAATTTAATTGTTAAAAGATGGAGATAGAGAAGTAATTACCAGTGAGAAGTAAAGGAACAAGGCAATGAAATAAGACATCTTAGCAGCATTGCCAAAGGTTCCTTGCATCCTGGCCCACGCCATAGACGCCACGCTGGGCGCTGCCACGAATAGGAAAAAGACAGGATGGAGCTCTTTAGGTAGCGTCATACTTGTCGGCAGCCGTTGATAAAGCGTCACAAATAGGACGGTGTAATGAGCCAACCCAACTGCGAAGAAGAATAGTGGGCCTTCCTTTAGTCCTATTGATGCTCCTAGCAATGCCCCCACAAAGTTTCCTACCACTGCCAAATGGTTCGATGCGTTCGCAACCTATTCAAAATATAAAGATTAAATCACAGTTTTAGAACGTGTTAAGAAATTTAGCTAAGAATCTAATCACAATCTCTCGATTATAAATTATGTTGTTGATCGCTATTTCATATTTAAAATATTGATATTCAGTGTCCAAACTATCAAATTTATTTCTACATTTTTTGTTTCTTTTAAAATTGACCAAAAAAAATGTTTTTTAAGTATTAAGACTAAACAATGAATAGCAATTCTGATATTTCCGAGAGTAAAAAAATTGGTTTTGTTGCTTAAACATTAGTTCTAGTGCAAAAATCAGTCGAAAAAAACTGAAAGCAACAAAACTAAAATCAGTCAAACTACTTCTTTGTGCAGAATCCACTTTTAGTACCACTTCTATTTTTTTGTATAAGTTTGATACGACACGTGACACTTAACGGCTAAGTCGGATGGAAAGTTAACGGTGGTACCAAAATGATACAAAATTGAAATGGTTGATATCGAAATTATACCAAAAATGGATTCTGCGCAAAAAGTTGTACCAAAAGTGCATTTATGTAGGGCAGCAATTTGTAACTTGATATATAGTCATGGTTGTTTTTAAGTTGTTAACCTTAATAAAAGTTTTGCATAATAGTTTTTAAAATGTTATAGCACTCCAATTTAATTATTAAAAAAAATCACATGAAGGGCTCAATTAGCTCATACATGTGGGGTTGTTAATATATAAAGATTAAATCACACATCTTCAGTTTTATGATAGTTAGCTAAGTGATTCGACTAAAATTTGATACAAACCTTTGATAGCCGCCTCTGACCTCCGGACATCCACTGGCCGTATATTTTGAGCTCGAGACAGAAGATCGGGGCCATGAGAACATACCAAACGACGTGATCGATCTGGCCGGTGATCGAGTCGGGGACACCGATGGCCAAGAAAAGAAGGGATATCCAAGGGGCAAAGAAGAAGTTGACACGGACTGGGTGGTAGTATTCGCGACGAACTGCTTCGAAGTAGAATACCAGTTTGAGGAGGTAGATGGAGAATATTGCGCAGACAAGAGCGACAGAGATCCACCACAGTACTAGGTTTATTATGGGCCTGACGTGTAGGAATCTCATGGGGTTGGATGTTGCTAGAACCTTCCACATGATTGCCTGGCTGCTCATGCCTAAGCAGATACCGAATGCTGCTATTGGGAACCGTAGAAGGAACGGCCACTCCTCGTCTTTCGGAAGAACTATTTCTTCTGAATCCTATAATTAATTCAAAACAATCATGTTACATGTACGAAATTCGCTACAATTTAACCGATTTTTACCGACGAATTATTGCGTCGGGAAAAGCATATAGTAACAACCGATGAAATGTACCGAGTGTTTTCGTTTGTAATTATACCAATCTGTTTGCAGTCATTTTGGATAGACAGACATATAAATAAAGAACGTTGAAAATTATTTACAAATACAACGTTTTTTAGCTTTTATAAGAATTTCCCTCAAAACTTAATAAGTATTTTAAAAATTCTTATAATTTGTAAAAGATTACTTCTCTTAAAAAAAAACATCATCATAAATTACTAATTTTCTTAAAGTATTTCAACCAAACGTTTGAGGTTGTTAATTAATTTTACTTTATGTTTAAATTTGTCTTTCATTAGTCATGTATCGTGGAATAATAATACTAGTACGGAAATATAATTGCGTCAATATAATAGTACTGTATAAACATGATGGTAGAAATAATTATTAAGGTGGAAATATGTATAAGACTTTATTAATCCACAACGAACACAATTTTAACAGTAACGTGATATATATATTATATATTAGTGCAGCTGAAACAAACAAGACAAAACATTTGAGTGTAAATGAACAATATGGATGCAACTATCAATTTTGGCAAACATATTTGCACTTTCATAAGTTTCCCTTAAAAAGTAAACGAAAAACCAGTGAGAAGAAAAAGCTAGTAAAAATCTCATGCAACAGGGCAAATAAGTAAATATCAAACTATTTAATAAAGTTTTTTTTTTTTAATCTAGAGTGGAAGTTAAAAACACTCTGCAGTTTATAATTAATTTGATGTAAGCACTGTTTTAGCTTAATCTACAATTTTACAAAATTTCGAAAACTTTTCTGTCAGTAGTTCAGTATATTACTAACTAACCGTCGCTAAAAGGTTTTTTTTTTCTTTGTAAGTTCTATATATCTACTATATATCATATGTAGAAAAGCTATATATATATATACCTTGAGCGTGTCTAGATCGGGCCCTTCCAAGGCGTCATAATATCGTTGCACCGGTAAAACTTCGATCTCGGTATTAACCTCCGGAGGCGGCTGTGGCTTGCCGCGCAAGTTAGAGAACTGCCTCTCGAATGTCCCTGACCACGTTTTAAATGAGTCGAACCGTTTATCCTTTAGGACACTATTGCAGGTACTAGGTTGTTTCCTGGGCGATCTTGATGGTAGTGGCTGCGAATGGAACATCTTCTCATCATTTTTTAGGGTTTTCTCTCTAAAATCAGGAACCACCTCGCCTTCACTATCGGAGTTGGCAACTGAGCTTCGATCTGGCATGTCATTCATCGAAACAACATGTTCGTATTGACTGTTCGACGACGTTGTCTTATTTTCCTGCAATTATATACATAAAGTGTAAGATTAAACCACGATTTCACATATCACAGTGTTAACGTATAAAAATTAAACTACGTCTTCACTTATCAGGTTTTATAACACAGTTAATTAAGTGGTCCGTCTAAAATTTTATATAGTATCAATGTGCAGCTTTATCTTGATATATATTGAATATCGATAAAAAAATATTTACCGGATTGATATCGTCGTGCTTATTGTTTTCGACGATGCTGTCAAAGCCGGGAACGACACTCGACGTTGCAGCCAGAGAGCGTTGCTTTACGAAAAATGGGTTCGGGCGGTTCTCCATAGATAAATTATAGCTCAAAATCAATGGTTTCTGTAGTCTCGCTAGCTCCAACAGAAGTGAAGCTTTTGGAGAGGAAACCTAGAAGTGAAGTGAAGTGAAGTGGAGAAGAAAGCAACAAAGAAAAGGACTTATCTGCTGCTTCTTCCTTCTAGAGATCAGAAGAGTAGAAGTATTCAGAGAAAGGTGTGGGAGCTTTTGCACATGACAGTGCTGTATATATACACACACACGACACATACATAGAATAAAACTAGAGACACAGGGAGAGGGGTGTAAAAGTCCAAATATTATACCCATAATAAATTCTCTTCTACTATGATAGTTAGGGTTTTGGGATAAATTAATAGCCAGCCAATAGGCTTACAGGCAAATGGAAGTTTCAATTAACACTCTCTAGTAATCATTTAATATTGTCTAATATTGTTAACTCATCTAATATCGTCTAGTATTTCAGCGTTTTATTATTTTTTAATGGGAGATTTCAGATTTAAATCTTGAAAATATAAAAATATTCATAACTAGCATTTTATTATTTATAAATGGATATAATGCCAGCGGAGATTAGATATCCCGTAAATTAAAAAAAAAAAAAAAGTAAGTAGAGTGTTAAGATCAATATATATTAGTACTCTCTCTCTAGGGAGATTAATTAAAGATTAGATGTTAGTTAGTTCATTGCTTGGTTGGCGAGTCTAGACTCATAGATCAACTGTACATAAAATCTTTCACCGAATCTTAATTTAGTATTATATAAATGATGTGATAATTTGCACCGATATCAAATAAATCTTCTAGCTCTTACATTTTATATGGTTAGGTTATAAGTTTTGTAGTATTCAATCAATTCGAGATTATTAATTAATCTGTATGGTTAGTGAGATGATAATATTGTTAATATACACGGTATATATATTTATCATTTATTATGTCTTCTATATATATTCACGGTTTCCACGTGATCACTTACATCTTATGTATTAAATTCTTAAATTCTATAGTACATCCAAGAACTACAGCTAGAAGACCAAAGGGTCCAAGTAATAATAATAAATAAATAAAATAAGAAAAATAGTGTTTTGAGAAGGTTCCTAATAATAATAATAAAAACAAATAATAATACGATCTCTCAAGGGTGATTTGATGTTTTTATAATAATGAAATTGATGAGAATGGAATGTGGTTCATGGTTCAACAAAAGAAGAGAAATGTTGAACCGATACCTTGTCTTCATTTTAGCTAGGCAAGATTAATTTATTCTTTTTGTAATATAAAATGTAGAAAAATTTAAATGAAATCAAAACATTTAGTATTCAAATAGAGAATGTCTTATCAGTTAGTCTATCTACTCCATAATTTTTTATTTTTAGAAAAATAAAAATAAATAAATGAATTAGTAGTGACTATGTAATTAATTATTATTTAGGTTCATTCTACTAGATTAAACTTTCTTGCTCACAATCTAGGACATATTCGATCAAAATTAATGAATAACCAACAAATGCAGTGATATCGTTACCGTAAACCTACTAACAACTTATTATAGTCAAGACACTGATTCGTTAAGTCAAGTTATACTCGACTAATATGTAAGTTAGACGGGATTTAATATTTTTAATCAGGTCATCATTAAATAAATAATAATTTATTTATTTAATTAGTAAATTTACATTCGCATGTGGCGTTTATTCAGAATTTGGAAGTATATATACCTCCTTTTCCAGCTAGGTGCGGCGTAAGGATTCATAATTCATATAATTTTTAATATAACATTATTTTCTCCTAATGATAATTAATTAACAACGCTCTAACGTCTTCTAAAGTTGGCTACCAAATATTTTGTTTTAAGTTATAAGTAATCACACATATTTTATGCATATCTTTATGCATATCTGTATACATATATATACAAACCCGAGTGATCGTGAAGAATTAATTTCGAGGATTAATTTTCTGTCTAAAAATATAAAATTAATTTAGTGTCTCCTCCACTTGATCAATGAGACGATAATGAGACGGTATGATAGATATATTATATATAATATATACATAATAATAAATAAGGATATGAATAATTAAGATAAGAACAAGATCATAATCTCCGGCTAATCTAATTAATATGTCCCGTCCCGTCGTTAAATAAAATAAAATAGTCGGTGGGTCTAATTATATTATTAAATCATATATATATAGAATCATTTTGGAGACAAAGCATGTACAATTGGCCAAAGTAAAAGAAGACAACGCATGAACTGTGTTCTGAGTTGGCACTCGAACTAACATATATATGGGCCAATTATATTTATATTTTATATATATATTATTATTGCACTGTTAAATAATGTACGTGGATTTAACACTACTACTATGTATGTATACCCAAATATATAACATTTGCATTATGTTTTCATATTACACCGAAATTCATTATGAATAGGTCCTAACCAATATATATACATTAATTGTACCAATTGGTATGTAGATGGATGTACGGACTACGTACGGAGCATCTAAATCTTTAACGTCCAGAGGTTTATGGATCATCATGCATGCATGGATCGATAAACTTGACCAAACTTTCATGCACGTCGTGATCAATGGCCCGACTCAAATCTCTAATATATACGCATATATGAATATTTTAATATTAAAAAATATACGGACTCTGAAACCTATCAGCTTTGTCAAATAAACATGGACTGCACGTGGTCAACTGGTCATGATCCAGAAGGAACAAGATCGGGGAGTCAAACATGTGATGCTATGGCTAGCTAGCTGTTTGTTCCCTTCCCCTTCCATGTTTGATTGACTAATTAGTCCAATTTATTTCTCCTCATCAAAATCTTCTATATAATATATACATTATTTATATATTATACAAGTGCGGAGCTACAGTTAGGTGAGGGGAATAGATTTCAATCGCTTGAAACATATATATTCTTTATTTAAAAAATGTATTTACTCTTTTAATTTCACGCTTAGTTATAGTAGTTATATCTATGTCAGATATAAAATGAGACAAGTATAACTAAACTTAACGAATATATTAACTATACTAGGCCTGGGGGAAACTTTGACATGTCGATGCATGTACTAGATATTCACCAAGTCATATAGGAAAAAATTCCAAACCATGCTCTAGTTATTCTAAGTTGGATAGGAAAAAATTCCAAACCATATGAATATTACGTAGCATAAAGCGATAAACAACATAGAATGAGCATATGGTCATCACTCCAACCCATTCCTTTTGTTGCCCAAAAAAAAACTTTCAAGCAGCTTTGTTTTAACAGTTATAGTTAATACGTAATAAAGAAATTTGCATTATACATGTATTAGTTAGTTATTAGTCACATTTAGTCCTACCTCTACCTTAGTCATTCATTTTTCTCACATATTAACGAATGCAAGTATGGACCATTGTGTACGAAGATCACCCATTAAATTTGGTATTAACCAGAATATGTAAAATCTTTTGTATCCAATCCAATTATACTACGGTTACATCGAGGAATTTAACCTATACACTGGTAAAAGTTGATCTTTGAAAACCTAACAAGGAAGATCCACTGCAAGAGACAAGGTTTCTCCATATCAACTTTAGACAACACAGTAGGGACAGCCATCCATTGCCATAAAATGTTCACTGAATACGAAAACCTCTGAAAAACAAAGCCTCAATCCTCATGGATTAAACTTTGCCTCAAATTGGCTGAACACAAACCAGCGTTCTAAGCCGAGCTCTATGAGACACTTCTTACATATTGGTCAAGATTTGTGTTAAACAGATCACACCTACAAAAAGAGATCACATGTATCGAAAAAGATGAGTAATAATGTTGAAGAAATTCCCACTTCTCCCTAAAGGATCACGACGCCAGCATTCGAACGGTTAATCTATTCGTTTGAGGAAATGAAGGTAAAGATTATAAAACCTAATCTCAACTAAATCGTACACAATTTCTAGCAAATTAATAAATTGCAATGCTTTAAACCCTATAATATGCAGATCAACTCTTAATGAAGCACCAAGTTTAATGAAAATCATAATCTGGCCCATACTAATTCTTACTTACTGCAGAGGCGGACGGAAGTTTCAAGAAAATACAGAGATGAGTTTCAATATTTGAACCTATAAATAACATGCACAGCAGAGATAGATCTAAATTTCCTTACTTGATTGGAGTTCCTGGAGTGTAGACTGGGTTTTTTGCAACATACTCAACATATAAGTTGTAGATATATTTCAGGGATTCCCGTAGATCACCAGTCCTTGGATGGGTAACCAGTATTATCTGCAAATGCAGAAGGTCAAATAAAAGGTACGGCGCTATTGTATTGATGGATGAAAATCTTAATTCTTAATTTGAAGAAAAAATAGTAAATGGAAAGATAAATCCAAGTTTCAAGCCATAAGTTTGATTGAAACTTGGTAACTCGCACAAGTCTATTTAACTTACATGAACGAACCATTTTCATCGGTACAATTAAAAATTTAGAAATAACGGAGACATCCAATCAACAATCAATTGATAAAAGTTTGATGCCATTTCTTGCGAACACTTCCGTTTGGAGGCAAGTCAGTTGCACCGTGTGAAAAAGCGCTACCTCAACTAGAGAGTATACCAAACCTGTGAGACAACTTAGATAGTTTCAAACCATGCGGTATTTATTCCAACAATATATCATTTCAAACCAGCATCCAAAGCCAACCTACTCATAGTCAAGGTTTCAAGCAAAGCAGCTTAAGCAATGTGTGAAAAGAAATATACCAGTTCAGTAGCCCCAGTATTCGACTAGAAAAAACTATATCTAATTTTGATCTTTTGATTTCGATTGTTAAAATGATTAAGCAGAAATGAAATATTGGAGAAGATTCAGCCTCATTTAGCAAATAATAAACTAGAAACATCTTTTTAGATACATTATTGCTACAACATAACCATGGAATGTGATGGGCCCTGGCGAAGGCCGTTAGGCCCCTTAACGATTGACTAACGGCGACTAGGCCTAGTGGGCTAGGAGCTGGGCTGCTGGAAGGCTAAGGGCTCCGACGGAAGGAGGCCCCGATATTGAATGGCCCCGAGCAAGTATGGCTCCGACAGGGAAGAGCCCCGAAGATATCGGACCTGGACGTAGTCGGTCCCGATAGGGGAGTTGATACCACTCCCCGACACCGAATCCTCAAACGATGTAACTTGGGAGTCTCCGATAACGATCGAGACTCGTCAGTAAGAGCACAATCCCGGAAATCTCGCCACGATTACAGTAGTGGTATAATGGGCGAGATATGCGGGATACGAATAACTGTACGAGATACAGGGCAGAATATATGGCGAGATACGTGGGATAGTGGATCAGGATCCAACCACCTAATCAGGTAACTGGGATAGCCTCCCTCTATAAAAGGAGGGAAGTTATTCCAGATTAGGGTTACGTTTTTACACATACATTGATACTGCTTGCCTGCTCTGTTGACTGCCATACTTACGTTAAGCATCGGAGAGGGATTCTGGGCCACTGCCCTCTATTCCCCTTCTGCAGGATTTCGAGGAGCTAAGGAATCCGTCACCGTAGCCGGAGCTCCTGCCGTGATCCAACATTGGCGCCGTCTGTGGGAAACGCAACAAAAAGCCAAAAAGTAAGTTTGCTTTCCTTTGATTCCATATCATGGCTGGCAACAGACCGCAGCGTTCAGGCAAGCAGGTGCCGGCCGCCAGCAATCCCCCTGAGGATGCTGCCCAGCATCAGGATCTGAGAGATGAGGGTGACAGCACTCGCCGGAACGAAGCACCTTCCCCGAATCCGGAGTTGGCCAGGGTAGTGGCAGAGGCCATGCCCCTATTCATGGAGGCCATGGAGGCCCTCCTAGACCGAAGAGAAGCTGCTAGAAGGCAGGCTGATCTACCACCGCTCCCTCCGCGGCGAGACATTCCCAGAATGCAGGGGGACGCCAACTTGCCTCCACCTCCTCCATTAAGGGAACAGCCTATTCCCCCCAATCCAGCACCGGCGGAGAATTTTGTGGTCGATGGACCGGGGCCAGTGCAGCAAAGGACCATTCCCCTGAATGGTCCCCTCACCGCCGATCAGGTGGTGAGAATTGTGGGTATCTGTATGGGAGACCAGAAGCCCATGATGTCGGAGCTGGGGAGTCAGGAAACCCATCCCTTCGTGCCCAGGCTGATTCGTACCTTGGCCCCTCCAGGTTTGGGTATCCCGAAGATAGACGAGTACGATGGGGACGCAGACCCGGTTCGCCACGTACAAAAGCACCTGACAGCATGCATGGGCAGGACCCCAGATGAGGATGTTATCTGCGCTCTGTTCCCAAGCACCCTCGGGGAGAAGGCGATGACGTGGTTCTACAGTCTGCCCACTGGATGTATCACCTGCTGGAAGGATATGCATCAGCGATTCATTGCCCAGTATCAAGGACGTCGACGGCTTCTGAAGAGCGTTCGGACCCTGCATGAGGTGGTCCAAAGGCCCGACGAATCGCTGGCCCAATACTATCAGCGTTACACGGCTGGTATGACTGAGCTGGATGAGGAGACATCGGAGGGCGAGGTCATCCGTACCTTCCTGAAGAACCTTAAACCCCCTTACGGTTCCGACTTACTGCACAGCATCGCGGCCAAAAATGTCTGGAACATGGAGGCGCTCCAGGCAAGGGTGAAACAGCAAATCGACGTCCAGGAGTCGAAGATTGCCGCCGGAGAACTGGCTCCTCCCAAGGGGCATGAAGGAAAACACTTGTTCAAACCATTGGACAACCGGCGTAAGAAGGATAACTCCGAGGGTAGTCGGAGTCGAGGACGTTCTGATCGGAGGGAGGATAAGCGTCCGAGCAGGAGGGACAGTCAGAAGGAAGAGTTTACCCCTCTCAACAGGCCTTTGAAAGAGGTCTTAGCAGTGATGGAGAAGCAAGGCCTCGCTCGTTTCCCCAAGAAGAAGGAAGGAGAAAAATTGGGCTCCCGCACCGACCGTTACTGCCGATTTCATCGGGCCTCCGGTCACGACACTGACCAATGTCGAGAACTGAAGAAGGAAATAGAGAAGCTTATCCAGAGGGGTAAGTTGAAGGAGTTCGTGGGGGACTCACGCTGCAAGCCCCGCTCACGATCTCGGTCGAGGTCCAAATCTCGATCGAGGTCCCCCAGGAAGAGAAGGTCCGACGTAGAGCCTTCGGAGGGCCCATCCGGGTCCCGACAGAAGAGGATTATTAATGTGATCCACGGAGGGTTCGCTGCAGGAGGAGACACATCATCCTCTCGGGAGCGTTATGCCAACCAAGTGCCAGTCGCAGTGGTTTTGGGAAAAAGATCGCGGTCGTGGACTCCGAAGGAAAAGATGGAGATCACCTTTTCGGCGAAGGATCTGGAGGGAGTGGAGGCCCCCCACGAGGATGCCCTAGTAGTAACCCTGGATGTAGGAGGATTCGAAGTGAAAAGGATCCTCATTGATGGAGGGAGCTCCTCCGACATCCTCTTCTCCGACGCCCTGGAGCAGATGGGGAAGAAGAAGAAAGATTTGCGGGAGGTTAACTTCCCGATGGTAGGATTTTGTGGCACAACCTCTTATCCGCTAGGGGTTATCACACTGCCCGTGTGGTTCGGCAGTGGCTGGAAAATGGAGAAGCGAGATGTGGAGTTCGTGGTGGTCGAATCCACAGGAACGTACAATGCAATCATTGGAAGAACCACCATCAACCCTCTGATGGCGGTAGCCTCGACCGTCCACCAAAAACTGAAGTTCCCGACCGAGAATGGGGTAGGCGAGGTGAAAGGCGACCAGGTGGCGTCGAGACGGTGCTATGTCAACGCCACCAGGAGATCAAGGAAGGAAGCTATGTCAGTGCTCCAGACAGACACTGACCCTCGAGAGGAGTTTGGGCGTCCCGCCCCCATGGAGGACCTAAAGGAAGTCGAGATAGATGGACCCGAGAGGAAGGTGAAAATCGGATCTGCCTTATCCGACGAAAGGGCCCAGGAGTTGATTGCACTCTTGCAAGAATTTAAGGAGCTGTTTGCCTGGTCCCCGAGTGATATGCCAGGAATCAGCCGGGACGTGATCGAGCACGAACTGAACATCGACCATGTGATCAAGCCGATCGCGCAGAAGAGACGTCCGATGGGGGCAGACAAGAGGATTGCAATCCAGCAGGAGGTTGGCAGGTTGCTCGACGCTGGATTCATTAGGGAGATCCGATTCCAGACGTGGGTAGCCAACCCAGTGCTGGTAAGAAAGAGCAACGGGAAGTGGCGGATGTGTGTCGATTTCCGCGACCTGAACAAGGCCTGTCCGAAGGACTGTTATCCGCTCCCGCGGATCGATCAGCTAGTGGATGCTACATCGGGGCATGAGTTGCTGAGCTTTATGGATGCTTATTCTGGTTATAACCAGATAAAAATGGCGAAGAAGGATGCCCAACACACCGCCTTCTACGCTGACAGCGAAGTCTTCCAGTACAATGTCATGCCTTTCGGCCTGGTAAATGCGGGGGCGACCTATCAGAGAATGGTGAACAAGCTGTTCGGGGATATGATCGGAGACACCATGGAAGCTTATGTAGATGACATGTTGGTGAAATCTCGACGAGCATCGGACCATGTCGGTAATTTGGCTATGGCCTTCGAGAGGATGAAGCTCCACCAGGTCCGTCTGAATCCAGCTAAATGCGCTTTCGGAGTCCATTCTGGGAAGTTCTTAGGCTTCATGGTGAGCCAGAGGGGGATCGAGGTGAATCCCGAGAAACTGAGGGCGATAGAAGAGATGCAGTCCCCGACCAACCATAGGGAGGTGCAAGTGTTGAACGGTCGACTGGCTTCCATGAATCGCTTCTTATCCAAGGCCAGTGACCGATCGATGCCATTTTTCAAGGTGTTAAGGGCCAACCGACAGTTCGAATGGACTACTGAATGTGAGAAGGCGTTCCAAGCACTCAAACAACATCTCCGCGACCTCCCGCCACTGGCAAAGCCAGCTCCAGGCGAGCCGCTCTATCTTTATTTGGCCATTTCTGCATTTGCAATAAGCTCTGTTCTAGTTAAAGCTGTCAAAGACAATCAGATTCCTGTCTATTATGTAAGCAAGGCGTTTGCCAAGAGTGAAATGAATTATCCTCCGATTGAGAAGTATCTCTTTGCGTTGATTATTACTGCTCGAAAGTTACGGCCCTACTTCCATGCGCATGAAATTACGGTGTTGACTGATCAGCCATTGAAACACTTCTTGAACCGACCCGACGCGTCGGGGAGACTAGTAAAGTGGGCCGTGGAACTTAGCGAGTTTCGAATTCATTTCGCTCCAAGAACAGCTATCAAAGGGCAGGCATTGGCCGACTTTATAGTTGAATCTACTATTCCCGATCCTGAAGCAACGGAAACAGTAGAGGGGGCAACCACCGGGAAGACTGACGAGGTCCCGATAGAAAGACAGTTGGAACAGCCAAATAAGAAGAACACCTGGGAGTTGTACACAGATGGCTCCTCAAGCTCAGACGGATCGGGTGCAGGGTTCGTATTGATTCCACCAGGTGGGGCGGAGCCGCTTCGATATGCATTGGCCCTGACATTTAAAGCCACCAATAACGAGGCAGAGTATGAAGCTCTTATAACAGGGTTGAAGATCGCTAAGGGCACTGGAATCGAACATTTGAGGGTGAAGTGTGATGCAAGCCTAATTGTAAACCAGATTCGGGGACAGTATGGAGCAAAGAATCCAATCATGAAGAAATATCTTCAGGAGGCTCAAACATTAAAGGAGAGCTTCAAAAGCTTTGATATAGAGGCAATCCCAAGAGAAAAGAATGTGGAGGCCGATGCCTTGAGCAAATTTGCCTTGGGGGCACCTTTGGAGGAGACTCGGAGGGTACACTTCTTGGAAAGGGTGATTCTGTCGACGACCGATCCATCGGAAGTATGCACTATCGGGACAGGGCCAGAAGAGGAGCCCACGTGGATGACCCCGATAATTGTGTACCTAACTACGGGGGCACTGCCTGAAGACAAAGTGGCAGCAGAACGACTGCGACGAATGTCAATTAACTACGCGATGGTGGATAACCAGTTGTACAAGAAGGGTTTTCTCTCGACACCTTTCCTGAAATGCGTAGCAGAACCTGACACGACCCGAATTCTAAGAGAACTGCATGAAGGAGTCGCAGCCTGTCACGAAGGCGCCCGATCCATCCTGAGAAAGGCGTTGAACTTGGGATACTATTGGCCTACGATGAATAAGGAGGCAACGGCGCTTGTTCGATCCTGTAACGCGTGTCAGAGATACGCCTCGAATATCACAGCCCCCGCTGCTGATTTGACGCCCATTGGGAGTGCTTGGCCCTTCGCACAGTGGGGCATTGACCTGGTGGGACCCCTTCCGAAAGCAAAGAGCCAGTGCACGCATCTGCTGGTCGCGATTGATTACTTCTCGAAGTGGATCGAGGCCAAGCCCTTAGCCAAGACAACAGCGGGACATATCATTAAGTTCCTCCAAACCCGAATTTTGTCAAGATATGGGGTGCCGAAGGTGATCATCAGTGACAACGGTCCTCCGTTTAACGGGGCCCAGTTGGAGAGGTTCCTAGATGAGTTCAATATCGAGCATCGGACAGCATCCGTTCGTCACGCCCAGACCAATGGGCAGGTGGAGGCTGCCAACAAAATCGTGATGGAGGGCTTGAAGAAGAGGGTCTACGCTTTGGACGGAAAATGGCTAGATGAGCTGGAGAACGTGTTATGGGCGGTCCGAACGACACCCAAGCGGTCAACAGGTGAAACCCCGTTTGCACTTGTTTATGGGACGGAGGCGGTCGCTCCTGTGGAAATCGCTGTGGCGTCCCATCGAACCAGAAGCTATGAGCCCTCGACGAGTCCAGGAAAAGCCAAGATAGGACCTTTGACGAATGACGAAACCAGGCGCCTGGAGTTATCCTTGTTAGAGGAAAAACGGCTAGAGGCCGACATAACGCAAGCTCGGATGCGTCTGGCGACGGCCAGGTACTATAACCGGAAGGTCAGGTCGCGACAGTTCTATGCGGGGGAGCTGGTCCTACGTCGGAATGAGTTCGCTCTCCAGGATCGGATCAACAAGCTGTCTCCGAAATGGGAAGGGCCTTACAAGATCGTAGGCATGCCGGCCTCAAATGCTTACAAGTTAGAAGACCTCGACGGCAAAGTATTACGAAACACCTTTAGTGGCGAACATCTGAAGAAATGTCATGTTTGACGAATAAGTCGTCCGTAGAGGCGCAACGATGTAATCAAGTCGCCCTGAGTGGTGCATATCATGTTAAAGACATCAATCAATAAAGAGGTTACTTCTGATCAAAGTGTTCCTAAGTTATCCTTAAAGTTTTTAAGGTTCGATTAAAAAGCGTCATTGGACGTCCGAAAAAATCCTTAAGTTATTAAGGTTCGATTAAAAAGCGTCATTGGACGTCCGAAAAAATCCTTAAGTTACTAAGGTTCGATTAAAAAGCGTCATTGGACGTCCGAAAAAATCCTTAAGTTATTAAGGTTCGATTAAAAAGCGTCATTGGACGTCCGAAAAAATCCTTAAGTTATTAAGGTTCGATTAAAAAGCGTCATTGGACGTCCGAAAAATCCTTAAGTTATTAAGGTTCGATTAAAAAGCGTCATTGGACGTCCGAAAAGTCCTTAAGTTTTTAAGGTTCGATTTCAAAGCGTCGTAGGACGACGGAAAGCCTTAGGATCTGATAGAAGAGTTACGAAGAACATAACCGGAAAAGAAAACATCAATAAAAGGCTCGAAGGCCCAAAAGGTTCGGTACAAAAGAGATAATAAGGAAGAGGTACAAGAACTTAAGATTTTAAACTCCAGGGGCTGAATCTTCGGAAGGCTTTGGAGGGACAGACTCGTCGGCGTCTTCAGAGGAGCTTTCGGAAGGGAGGTTGAGATACGTTTCTGCGGCTGGACCAAGAGTTTCTCAAGTCGATGGAGTCCCCATAAGTCTCATTAAGCTCCTCAACAATATCGAGGATGGCATTCTGCAGATCCTCTTGACAATGTTTCGCCGCATCCTCCTTGAAGTCCTCCGAGCTTCGGTACTCCTCGCGGCCTTGGACCTTCGCGTTTGTTAATTGGGCGGAGTGATCCGCCCTCGCCTCTTCTAGCTCCGCCCTCGCCTCTTCTAGCTCCGCGACGGCCCTCTGCTTCTCGAGCTTCAGCCGCTCCGCAGTCTCCTGCAACGCCGCCTTCTCGAAAGCAAACTGGCCCCGATCCGCCATGGCCGCCTGCTGCTCCCGCTTGAGCGAGCTCTCAAGACTTAGAATCTGCCGCTGTTGGGATTGAGCCTCTTGAGTGAGCTTGGCTCGGAGCTCCTCAGCCCGCCTTTCGCCCTCCTCCGCTCGGAGCCTTGACGCCTCGGAGGCAGCTAGGTCCTCCTGGAGCTTGGTCAGGCTCTCGAGGTTGGAGTTGGCCCGCTCTCGCTCCAACGCCTCCCGCAAAGACAGGATGTAGCCGAAGCAACGATCCTGGTCCGCGATTTCCTGAAAAGAAAATGTAGCTTAGTACTCAAAAATCGGAACGCCCCCAGATGAACAAAAGAAAGATTCACTTACCTCTATCCGACGGATAGCCATCTGCCGGATGTCAGCATCGATGTCTTCCCCTTCCAGAGAAAGGGGACGCCTCAAAGAGGGCGGGACCGAGCCCGACACCAAATGCAAGGCCAGGTTCTTCTCCTGGCACCCCCGATGCAGAGGGATTCCCTGAAGGGACTCCACCGGTCTCCAAGGCTCGGAGCCCTGGTCCGAAGAGAAGGCCCGATAGTAGTCCCCGTCCAAGGGGAACGGAGGTACTACCAGGCGAGGCTCCTCAGCTTCCTCACTCACTCGAGCTTCGGGGGTCACACCCCTAACTGGCGAGGATGGTGGAGCAGAAGATGATGGCGGCGTGGTAGGAAGTGGAGATGCCTTCCCACCAGATGACTTCACGGGAGTCAACCTTGATTTCCCTCGGAGGATGAGGCCTTCCTCCTCAGCTCGATCATCGGAAGGGGAGTCCTCCAAGCTGGTCACCCGACCGAATTCGCCCCGGTCTTCCGTCGGGGCATCCTCCACCACCGGCTCCGCCGCAGGCGCAGAGTCCGAGCCAGCTGCAGCAGGGGCGGCGTCCGCAGGACCTGCAGCGGGGCGAATAAGTCGAGGGATTAATTTGATATCAGTGTGCCAGATTAAACAACGCTCCATAAATCTTTCTTTGCCGAAAAAGTCATAATAGCCCGCCTCGAGAACATGTGGAGTTTCCCCTCGAAGGATATTCCGGACATCCCTAATTCGTCCTTCCATATCGGAGGCTTGAAGATCCTGAGGTACTAACTCCCTATATCTTTTAATAGCACGAAAGACTTCCTTACCTTCCTTTTCGGAGCGGACGTTGAAGGCGGACCGGACCACATCCACATTAGTCCGCCCCTCGGAGGTGGGGGCCTCAGAGGTCTTTGCCTTCTTCTTGGACGGCCCCGAAGGAGCAGAAGTCTTTCGGTGGGAAGGCTTCTTCTTGCGCTTCAGTGAGTGGGAGGCATCGGTATCCTCCTGAAACAGACGGACGGTCAGCGATGTTCGAGGGGCTGTAAGCAGTGAAAAAGAAACAATTAGAAGATTACCCAGAGAATTACATTGGAAACACCGTCACGAACTTTTCCCCCGGCCATGGGATCGATCAGCATAATCCCAATCTTGACCCGCTGTTGGTCAGTGACAGAAGTGGCCTCGAAGGGCTGGTAACCCTTCTCCCAGCGACGAGCCTGGATAAGCATCAAGGCTCTCCGGGTCTGTTCTGACCACGAACGGAAAGACACGGGAGGATCAGCCTCCACGATGGTCCTCGGCCACTCAATGGGACCAGGCTGGATGAAGAAATATTGCTCCTTCCAATTAGCATTATCGTTCCCTTTGTCGGAGATGATGGCCCGCTCCTTGCAGATCTTCCAGGACACCTTCCTGTCCCAACCTATCTCCTTGTACTGCTCGTCGGTCCCCTCAGGTTGACGGGGAGAAAAGGAGCAGATCCCATCCTTGTTGCAAGTCATCTTATAGAGGACCCGCCAAAGCTCCAGGCTATAACTCCAGTCTTCTGCGTTGATGTCGCACCACACCTGGAAGGCAATCCACGTACGAATCGCATGGGGGGAGAAGGTCGTGGGGTAGGTTTTGTAGTGATTGCACAACTCTACCCAGCTTGGACAAAAAGGAGTCGAATCCCCGCACGAATTTGCCCCGGAGAAATGAACACTTCGTCTCCTTTGGGGAGCGTAACTTGAGTGTTGCGAGAATTGAACTGGGATTCCTCGTAGGGATAACGAGCCCCAAAGGAAGACTCAAAGATGCCACATTCGTTACAAGCCCTCTCATAATTAATAGGCGCGAGGGAGTTCTTCAAGTACTTGAAGACGAAGGGTGGTCCAGCAGTAGCAGATCCCTCGGCTGAAAATCGTCGAGGGAGGAGGAAGGGGAAAATTGAAACCTAGGAAGATCGAAGATGAAAAGGAAAGGAACAATAAGGAGAAGAATCTTACCAGACATAGTGACTGAGTCCTGATCGGAGAAGTCTGAAGTGCCTGAAACACTGGTAAAAACTCGAATCGCCGGTGAAAACTTGAAATCTGGAGAATCACAGCTCTTGGGATCGCAAAGAGGAGGAAGTAAAAGAAAGGTAAAACAGTGCTTGGGGCTAGGGTTTTATAAGAGAAAAGGAAACTGAAGGGGTGGAAAATCTGAGCCACAGAATTCGAAACGATTTAATCACGATCGTCCAAGGGGAAACGTGCCAATTCGGAGAATAGGAACGGTTTTAATCTGAACCGTCAGAACACATGAGACAGATAAGACAAAAGTAATGACGCATTGAAACGGCTGAAAAGTGCTTTTTCAACAGGCAGGCGTGCAGAGCCCAAAACGTTCCCTCACCTCCTATCAGCATTTAATGCTGATCTTTTCAAAAAACCCCTTCGAATCCAAACAGGATCCCAGAAGATCTTGAAAAGATCCAAGGCAAAGGCCTCCGACGGAGATGCGGAAGAGTCCGATGTTGGAAGACGCGATGCACTATAAGTCCCTCACGTCTTGGGGGCAAATGATGGGCCCTGGCGAAGGCCGTTAGGCCCCTTAACGATTGACTAACGGCGACTAGGCCTAGTGGGCTAGGAGCTGGGCTGCTGGAAGGCTAAGGGCTCCGACGTAAGGAGGCCCCGATATTGAATGGCCCCGAGCAAGTATGGCTCCGACAGGGAAGAGCCCCGAAGATATCGGACCTGGACGTAGTCGGTCCCGATAGGGGAGTTGATACCACTCCCCGACACCGAATCCTCAAACGATGTAACTTGGGAGTCTCCGATAACGATCGAGACTCGTCAGTAAGAGCACAATCCCGGAAATCTCGCCACGATTACAGTAGTGGTATAATGGGCGAGATATGCGGGATACGAATAACTGTACGAGATACAGGGCAGAATATATGGCGAGATACGTGGGATAGTGGATCAGGATCCAACCACCTAATCAGGTAACTGGGATAGCCTCCCTCTATAAAAGGAGGGAAGTTATTCCAGATTAGGGTTACGTTTTTACACATACATTGATACTGCTTGCCTGCTCTGTTGACTGCCATACTTACGTTAAGCATCGGAGAGGGATTCTGGGCCACTGCCCTCTATTCCCCTTCTGCAGGATTTCGAGGAGCTAAGGAATCTGTCACCGTAGCCGGAGCTCCTGGCGTGATCCAACAGAATGTACATTAACTTTGTAGTTTGTACCTATTCTGCACAATATATTGTTCTAGTTCGGTCCTTCCGTGGTTAGGACTCATGAATCTCAATTTCTTGTCATACTGATAGCAGCAGATGATCTGAATGAAAGAAATTAACAGAATCAAAACAAATGAACGCTGGATCCTGACCTTTATCCCAGAAGGACTTTCCATGAAACTAAGTTTATATGTGTTGGTACGGAAGCTATGAAATGAACATCCTTGACCAGGTAACTGTGGCACCCCGAGATTTCCTTTGTCGCCACTGCAATGTATTAGAGATAGTAACAATTGGTTAGTCATGATTATTCCTCTTTGCTTTCTACCTCTATAATACATGTAAATCCTTTTTCACTCTTTCTTACTTAAGCACATTACATGGAGCTTGTACATATGGTCCAGCTAAATGAATCACCATATTCAGTTTTAATTTATTCAAATTCATAAGCTAATTTTTTTTATCTCTTCTCAAAATTTGTCAAACAAATTCAAAGAGATTAGTTCTTTATGAATATAAAATATGCGAAAAATACAGAATTCATCAAAATACATTCAGCTCGAAGCTGAATTCTCGATCCACTTTTCATCTTTACTGCCCAAATTTGAACTCGGATCTATCGCGACATGAATCTCTCTAGGCAGGTACAATCATGTAACTACATCAGTTAAGCCTAAGTTTGCATATAAGCCGAAACCACACTCGGATCAGTAGAAGATAGATCCGAAGCAGAACACAAATCGAATTGAAGCTATAAATGGCCTCGCGAAATCAAATCTATCAGTTACCTGGTTGGATCCATCTTTCCGGTCAACGATTTGAGCGAGAAAAGCAGACCGAACATGAGCTTATGGTCCTGCTGCGAGCTAAGGGTTCGGAGGGGGCGATTCCACTCTCTGTAGAACAAGCAGACTCCATTTCTGTTAAACATATATATCATATGCGCATTGTGTCCCGCCGCCGTGGGCGCCGGCAGCGAAGGACTGATATCGGAACCACCGAAGAACTGCATCTCCTTTTGATCGTAGAATAAACTGAACCTCTCTCTACTCCCAGGGACCGACTGCCAAGTAGATGCAAAACTGCAAAGGTAGGTCTAAAACATTAATATCCTTAATTTAATTACCAAATAGCTAACTGAATTTTACCAGAACTGTGCAATTCTTTCTTAAACTTTTTGTTAAAATAAATTGCTATCAACTTTTTATAATTTGAAAATAATTAATTCCGACCATCTTTCCATTCATTTTGAACAGAAAATGTTTTAAAATTTTGCCAAGACATATTTTTCACTATATATTTTTGGCCAAAAAGTTCACTATATATTCATGTTAAGAAAATATAGAAAAATCAATGTAACCCAACATACAAAAAAAATTGACCCCAAAAAACATAAAAAGTAAATTTTAAAAATATTTTAAAATTTTCAATAAAATATATATAAAAAAAATTATTTTAATTTTTGAAACTTTAAAGTTATATTTTAACTTTTATATATTTTTGTATAATGTGTGTGATTCTCAAATTTTATTAAAAAATTTATTTACTTTTATATTATTTTAAAATTATAATAGAACTTTAGAATGTTTTAAGTAATTTAAAAAAATATATTTTGTTCACCGAGCTAACAAATTGCATGTCAGCGAAAAATTAGTTAACAATATATTAAAAAAAAGTAATAAATTGTACATTCGGTAATTAACCCTATTATGTATGCCCACTACTTTACGACCATCCCGACGCATAATGCACCTTGATGAACTATATAAATGGGACGTAGCGCTACATCATTTCGTCTCTTAATCATATGTATTAGGCTCGAGCCGTTATACTAAGCACTTTACTATTTACAAGTTATCCCATCTGAATTGTGATTATTCTAGTTGCGCATTCGTGAAGCTATGATTACACTTCATAAAAAAACTCGGGGTTCAAGCCCTAATAGCAAGCTTTTTACCCTTTGCGTTGCAGAAGTTACTTTTTGGCTTTAGCACTTTATTTTAACAGTGTTAGAATTTGACCATACGACTGTACATTGAACTCATTTGCTTACTACTTTACAATCTCACTCATTTACCACCGCTACATGGTTTTAGTTTTTTTGAATTGATTTGTAGTTATTTTCATCTAAAAGATTGATGAAGATACAATGCGTTTTATGATGAAATTCTTAAAACACCACTTGCTTCTACAAAACTTTGGTCACATCTATCAGAATAACATGCTAATTGCTAGGAATCAATACCTTTACATACAAGTAACAGTTGTTTGTGTTTTCTTAGTCGTTTCTCCCACGGACCAATCGAGACGATCCTGGTTTAGATAGACCCGCGTAGTAATCACCAACATTGGCCACGAAGAGCGGATCTCTCTCAGCAACTTTATGTTCTTCGTACACGCCAACACACCCATTACTAGTCTCACCATCTTCGACATCTTCATCAACAAAGCTCTCCAATTCTTTCGTCAAATCTTCCATTGTCTTCTTTAAGTTCGATTTAGTTATCTGCAAGGTTATTAAAATTCTCAAGTAAGAAATGCAAGTGTTGGTAAAATCAAGAACGTCATAAACGACAGTAAACTGTAAGCATCAGCTTTTAAGTGTAAAACAGAATCGGGATCTTAATAACCTTGTTCATCTGGCCTGCTTCCTCCCCTGTCGAGATACCGACCATGGTAACCTTTGGCAGAAAAGGATTGGACAACATTTCTGATCTGTGTAATTAGATAGGCATAACAGGCATTAGCCATATGAAGCTCATTTGTAGAACGGCAACATTCTAGAGTGGGATAATTTTACGACCTGAAAAGAAAAATATGGTTAAGAACCTAAAAACAGTCTGACCAGGTCATGTTGGTAATCGTTGTTCCACATTTAAAATGTTGATATTCGTTGCCGCAACTATCAGATTGATTGATTTCCACTTTTTTTCTCTCAAAATTGACAGAATAAAGACATGTTTTTTAAGCATCATATAAGCATAAACCATGAGTAACAAAATGATACGACGGAAAAGTATGTTTTTGTTGCTTAAAACACCAATTTTAACAACAAAATCAGTTAAAAAACTGAAAAACAACAAAACTGATAGTTGAGACACCGAATATTAACATTTTAAATCTGGAACAACGATTAGCAACATAGCCTATAGTTGAGACTGTTTTTAGGTTGTTAACCCAAAAAAATATGAACTTTTTCCCATTTCAGGAAATTATCCACGTCCCATCCAGCCATCGAGCTCCATGTTTCAGACTTTTGTAGAATTTCCAATAACAAAATGATGCTTTCTCATGCTGCAGAACTGCTCTTTCAGGGTTTACAATTAAAGTTGAAGGAAAAATACCTAGTTGGAGATCCTTCTGTGTTGATGCTATCATGTTCTTGTAGCCATGGATGACTGGACCACACTCCGTTTTGGAACCTATCACTTTCTTCATCTTGATTGATATTTTTCAACTCGTGTTCTGTGGTCGACCCTTGAGAGTCAGATGATGATGCAGAATCGACTAGGGAGTTTATGGTTGGTTTAGATGCTCTCATAGAAGAAACCAAACTCCTGAAACCATGATACTCTATTAGGCTCAGCACAGGAGTGATGTAATTTGATTTCACTTCAATGATTTCTTTTGGGGGCATAATGTTGATTCTATACTAATTTAATGAGCTCTACATTAATTCTGATGAACCTAACACAATAAACAAATACTTTGATTTAGCAATGATATGTCAAAGCAATATTAAGCAAAAACAATGTTGGACTGAATTCAGGTGTACCTTTTCTCAAAAGAGTCGACCACATAAGGAAATTTTGGTTGAATTCCAGTCATCTTCCGCAACCACCTATTTCCGAGCATCACTCTATCAACTGCATTAAGGAGCTGCATTTCAGCAGCCTTTGAAATGACACTTAATGGGATCCCGGGGTGACCAATTTCATCCATAACTTCCTGAACCTTTAAGAGGGAAACAGCGAATATTTCATATTTTATCAATGACAAACTCATGCCATGTGATTGTGATTATATTCTAAAACACAGTATAGCCTTAAACATTACTATCAATATTTGGAATTGAATTGAGGAGAAGCAGAAATTCAAGAATTGCATAACTTGATCAAAAGACTGAAGTTTTATAGAAGTGGTAGAATTAGAAGTATTTCAATCTTCAGGAAAATTAGACTTCGTGTATAGTGTACCTCCGGGGGATCCCATAAACTATCCGCAGTGTCGTCAACCGCTTCTGCTGGAAGGTTATCATCAATAACATCTTTTCGTCTCTGTACGTGTCGAGTTTCGATCATAGAATCAAAATGTTGGTCCACAGATTCTTCCAGAATGTTGTCCAGCATGCATTTATCAAAAAAGAATGGTGTGTACCTGACAAAAGCATTGAAGATTTTAGTTTGAGATAAGAGAAACCAGAAAAAAAAAAGTAAATGAAATTAATTTTGCTGAAAAGAAGAGCAATTTACCACTTGATGCCATCAGAGGTTGCTATAGCAATGTCTAGGTTTTGAGAACTAAAAACAGGAACACCGTCAACTTTTTTACTCCGGCCACCTTGTGGCATAGTTTTAAGAAGTTTGTTGGCTGCTTTTACCTTTAATGACATGAAATTGAAGAAAATCAGCAAAAATTCTCAAATATACTAGAGGGACCCAATTACATTGTTGTAGTTTATCATTACATACTTGCTTCTCATTTGGAACAAACTGGAATAGATGTGGCTTCTCCTGCAGATTGAAAATCGAAACAAGTTATTTTCAAAAGAAGATCCTAAAAGAGATGTAAATGCAGTAACTTCATCGAAAATAAGACACCAGAGACAAATAGTCACAATTCCAAATAACCACTATGTATTCTTCCCAAAACTAGTTATTTTCAAAAGGAAAAGTTCCATAAAAAACAAATGCAGTAATTTAATGGAAAAACAGAACACTAGGAAAAAAAACACTAAACTTTTCACACAGCAACAAAGTATTCTTTCCGAAGGAGAACATACTATGCAACTAAACAAGTGAATTGACATACTATGGTTAATAAGTGATAATGCAATTACTTCAAATGCACAGCTAATGCATTGATGTTGAAGGAAAACAACTTCCATTTCACTCTGCCGGCTGAAGTGCTCCAAATGCTGGATTGAAAATATTCTCACGTGATTATGTCCTCCCCTAAATTTGGTAAAATTTCCCTAACTTGAAGCCACCAACAACCCCTCAATCTGCCCAAACTCACAGTTCATATTTATGCTTGATTTACTGAAGTGGCACATTATTCATTTTTCTGAAGTATAAGTATGAGCACAAAAAGACGCTAAAATAGTAAACCATGCTCAAATGCTGTTGCTGATGAAGAAGAACAACCAACTGATCATTGTACTTGAAATGCAAACAGTTATTAGTACCTTGAAATGATCATATGCTAAATCGAGGGGACAAGCTCCAACCACGCCGCTCGGAATATTGAGCCGCTTAACATAAGTAACTACAAGAGATATTCAGGAGTACATAAATACCTTAAGCCTTACACTAGACTCAATTGAAACAAAAATTTGAAGTGAAGAAGAGCTGAGTATCAAAAATCAACTACCAAATATAACAGTAACAGTGATCATATCAGGAAAAAAAATGCATAATCTGCAGAACCATACCAAATAAATATATATTCTTAAAAAATGAGTCAGTGGGAGCGTATTGGGAATTACCAGCGTCGCCTAAATCCATGAAGAATCGAAACACCGGGCCGTTCCTCTCACTCTTGGTGACACTAGCAAACAGCTTCTTCAGCCATTCAGGAGTTCTGCAATCAAAGTTCCTCAGAATCACTCTCGAAGATGAAGTGAACAACGACTAAGTGGCATTCTAACCAACCTCTTGGACAGAAATGGAATATCGAAGTGAGTTGAGACGGCCATGAGACCGGTGCCGGAGAGATCGCACATGCTAAAGACCTGCCCGACGAAGGCAGGCCCTCCGACCTTCCCCTTGGAATTAAGCCCCCCAATACTGACGGCCGAAGGGAATCCGGTACGCGATTCCGAAGGTCCTTGTCCTTCCAATGAAGCAGAAGAATTGGACGGAGCAAGCTCAGTCCGAGACGGAGATTCGAATGTGGAGAGGGGAGGAAGCTGGAGAGGAAGGAAGACGTTGGACGGCGCCGGCACCGTACTGGTGTTCCGGTTAACAGAGGGAAAGTTCGCCTTGGAGAAGCGGCATAAGAGATTGGCGGGACGGCCGCGTCCCGCCGGCGACTCAACCGACGAGCTCATGTATGCGTGGAGGGCTTCTGCTTCACTCACCGGAGCTGTGACGGAGATGGATAGAAGAGAGAGAAGGTAAATTCGCGTAATCGAGTGATGATGGATGATTCATTAAAGACATTTCCGGCCCAAAAAAATATGTCCGCGGGCTTTTGGATTCGTCAATTTTTGTCCTTGATACCCTAAATTATTTGGATTCAGTGATCCATATCCCCAATCCATCCAGCTTTTTTTTGTACTAGGTGCTATACCCGCGCACAGCGCGGGATGTAATTATAAATATTTATAAATATATATAATAATATTTCATAAAATTAAAGTGATTATCTTTGAATAAATTTCTAGCTGAATCTTTGCTATTGTGCGAATCTTTTATCATTTAAAAATATTTGACTTAAATTAATATTGTTTATACAAAAACTCTAAGCAATTATTAGCATTTTAATTAATTAGATATTACATATATTATATTATTAAAAGGAAAATTGATTTCGAATTCAAATTTAAACCTTCTGAATTATAATTTTTTTTAATAATAATCAAATAAATAAAAATTAGTAATTTTTTTTAAAAAAAATAACTTACATAATCAAGAATAGCGGAAATATTTTGTAGCCAACAGAGTTAAAAAGTTCAGTATGGAATTTTCTAATTGTACTTTTAAACAGAATATAATATATATTAACCCAACCTAACATTGTGGACAAAATGAATTATTTCGACCTTAAAATATACTGCTTATGAAGACAAAATAATACAATACATTTTATAATTAAAATTAGACCATGTATAATTTAATATACAACAAATCATTTAGCTGGAAAAAATCTATAATATAGGGGGGAAAAAAAAAAAGATAAACAAATTATTTTACAGATAAGGTTTTTCCAAGCCCAGCCCATTCACTTACAAATTAGGCATTTTCATATATCTTGCAGCATCATTACAAACCCTACCCTCTGTCTTCGTCTTCGACCTTTAACCCTTATGTCCATCTCTTGCTTTTGTGACAATTCATTGCCCTTTTCCCAGTCTGCTAGCAACCACCTTTATACCGAGATCTGGCGACAAAAGCAGGGAAGATAGAGGTATAAACGATTAGCTGAAGGGCCCTCATCGACAACATGCATGCACCTTATACCTCTGTTATCACCACAAATCTTCATCGGATGGTTGGGCGAAGGCCACTCCGATTGAACACGGACGGACATACGATGTATATGCAGTGGAGCACGGATGGACAAATGCGGAGCAAGAATTGACAGTCTACACATGCAATCAAACGCTGAATAACTACATGGAGAGATTTACGACATGGATTCAAGCAGCCATACAGATGGAATAGAATCCACTCGGTAAGGCCGCCTTTAAATGACAAATCTTCTCAGCTGCATTAAATTGAAGACGAATGGGTTTTTATTTTTTTATCGGTTTCCCCCTTTAATTGTCGGTTTAGTTTATCAATTTTCCCCTTCAATTTTCTTTAATTGTCGGCGTTTGGTTTCTGGTCATTCGTTGAAATCGGCTCCATAATTACTTCAGTAATCTCTGTAACGCTAGATGCAAATGCAAAACGTTTGGAAATATATAAAGCAGTGTCGTTTTGGATGTATGACGTGTTAGTTCATCCTTAATCCATAGTCCAAGACCATCCAGATTAGTAGAGATGATGATGTAAAACGGTAACGTTTTTGTATCTTTTATCTAAAATAGAGAGAATATGAAAATTTAGAAATAAAGATTGACATGGCATTGTGTGATTGGAAGAAGAGTTTGATGTTTTAGAAATAAAGATTGACATGGCATTGTGTGATTGGAAGAAGAGTTTGATGTGTCAGCTTGAGATAATTCTACCATCAGAATTAGTATAATATTTAGATTTAGATTTAGATTTAGATATTTAGATTAGATTTAGATTTAGATTTAGATTTAGATTTAGATTTAGATTAGATTTAGATTAGATTTAGATTATTATTGGCCAAAAATCCCATCCAAATTTCACATACAGCATCTTATATTATATTATTATATTATATAGATAATTGACCCGTGCTTTGCACGGAAGTGAATATTTTTATATGAATAATTGTATGTACGTATTTATATTTATTATTTAGAGTACCAAAAATATCATCGGAAATGATAGTATTATTTATTGAATTATATAAATTTAAATATGATTTATGGAGTTTGTCCGAGATTTGGGCAAAATGTAAAAATAATTGTTGCTTGGAATTTTAATTATAATTATTAGATTATATATTACCTTCATTGAATATATATTGATTATTTGTATCAATAAATTATTTATCATATCCTATACTATAATACCATTTTTTTTGTTAACCATTTAAAAAAAATACATTGTATTGTTTTTTCATACTTACAGCTTTTTTTTAATCTCAAAATTAAATTAAGTAAATAATAATAATCGATAAATTTATTTTTAATAGAATTGTATATAATATATGGAAATTTTCATCGTTATTTTAGATTTTTTAATTATAATTTTTTACATGTCACATTTAACATGTATATAGTTAATTAATTATTACGAAATATTTTATGATCTTATATATATTAGTATACAATTTTACGCATAAAAGAGTTTTCAGAAAAATCACGTTTTATGTTTTTTTTTTATAATAGTGAGAAGTGGAATTAAATAAATAAATGACAAGATAATATGTGCTTATTAATTAATATTAAAACGTACATATACTAATTTATCAAAAATACAACTTAATATCAATTTTGATGATTTTAATAGTAACATATGAATAAAAATAAATAAGTAAAAACAACATATTTTTTTTATTTATAGCTATAATTAATAATTGTTATGATAGAGATTAAAAAAATTGATAAAAAATAAAACGGATCTCAATATGGAATGAAGATGCTTGGAGAATTTCTAAGTATTTACCATTGTCTACGTGGATTTGACATGTCATCGATGAGAGTTACAATTTGAGGTGGACCAATAGAAATACTATATTTTGACACGTAACCGACTCGTTTTAGTACTTGTCAAAATGTTAGAGCTTACATTGAAATTATATTATATATACTAGTTAGTTTACCCGCACTTTGCGCGGATATAAACTTTTAAAATATAGAGTTTTTTTTTTTTTTTTATTGAGTGATAATTTTTAATTTGTTCGCTTAATATTTGCATATTATTTTTTTAAATAAAATATCAACATAAATTATCACTCTAAACTATTTAGAAGGCTGAACATAATTGAATTAATTAGTTTTAATTTAAAAAATAGAAGATAAGAATCCCTAATTGTTTATATAAATGGCAAGAAATAGCTGCATCAAAGAGTAAAAAAAAAATTAGAAATATGTTAGTAGAGTGATAATTTATATTGATATTATATTATTTATAATAATTTTATTTTATGGAACTTAAAATATCAATTGATTTAAAAAAATATATATATTATGTAAATAATCAACATATTAATAAAATTGAAACTTTTCCATAATAATATATTCATAAATACTATATAAAGAATAGAAAGATCATATAAAAAAATATACAACGATAAACTCAACATTATAATTTTAAATATATAAAATAAAATAAAGCGAATAATTTTACTTAATTTTCTTTCATAATTAGAGAAACTATGTGCGTATTAAATAAAAATTTCTATTGAGTACTTATAGTAAATATGTATTTAAAATAAAAATTACACTGTTAACTTAAATTAAATTATTTAAAAGTATAATGTATATTACATAAGGAAATAAAATTCTGAATTCTAATTAAAAAATAGTTTGCAACCTCTGTTAAAGTATAATAAATTTTCTTTGGAAAAAAAAAAACAAAATCAATTGTCCACATTATAATCCAATTTTATTTGATTTATCAAAGATGATAAATGTTCAATAAATTTTTTTAATTAGTTATTATAAACCACGGGGGACAAAATAATATTTACTTAAACTTATATTTGCACGATTTTTTATATATTAATATGATCTGTTTAGGTATGAGTAATATATAGTTTTAAATATGTGATCATAATTTTATTTAGTATTTTAACTTCCAATGCAAATATTATGAATGAATTTTATATGAATTGTTTTTTCCAATGACTTTTATATGAATTGAAATTCTTTTAATAATGGACTTTTATACATTGTATGGGAATATTATATTCGACTTCATATTACTCCAAATATAATTAGTCAAAAAAATTATTAGAGTTATAACTTAAAGTTATATATTAATATAAAAAAGAACTCACATAAGGCAATTATAACAATTATTAAATAATTAATTAATACTTACAATTTCAAATTAACTTTATATGAATTGTGTCAAAAAAAAAATGGAGTGCAAACCACCATAATTAGAAAAAAATAATTAAGGTAATTAATTTTTTTCAGCATTAATTGGTTTAATTTGCCATTTTAGTTACCATAAATAAGTGACAACTATGTAGTAAATATTGTCATCATATATTATATTATATTTGAACGTCATAATTATTCATATATATAGTATGAGTTTACATTTTCTTTAATTACCATCTGTATTTTTAAATATTTATTAGAATAATTGTCATTCATTTTGGAGTGAATTAATATGTAAAGAACTACATGAACGATGTGTCACATATATTTTATTATTATTGTTTTGACAAATGATCACATATATTTAATTAAATAATAAATAAATATTGTACTAAAAGTAAAGCAATCATGAAATGAAAGGTGGGTGAGGTAAAAAAAACCTCCTATATTGAACTCTTAAAAATTTGTGTTATTGAAAATGTTTAAATTTATTTCTATCAATAAAATTTTCAAAATTTTATCTTATTGAAATAATATTAAGAGCGCGAAATTATTTCTTAGAGGTTTACAAAAAAAAAAGTCCAAAATTTGTAATTTTCACCTAGACGAATAAAAGTTTCATAAAAAATAAAAATAAAAATTATTAGTATACCTGAAAATTAAAATTATAAGATAAAAAAAGATAATTATATGAATGAACATTTTTATATCGTATATGAATTAACAGTCGACTACAATTAAATATCTATATTATAAAATACAATTATTAATAAAGTATAATATTCAATAGTTTTATCAAAAAGATTATTCCTATAGATGTGTTATGGTTTATATTTATTTTTTCTCCCATTCTTGAGCATAATGTAAATATAATATTAAATCACAAATATTATATTAAACCAATTAAATATTTTTTTACCTATTGTATCATGGTAATGTGGTGGATCTCCACCGACAACCCTAATTTGTAAACATAGGATATGTGATTAACACTGAAGACTTCCAGATAAGATTACAGTTTGAGAGAATTTTATCAGTGTGATTCCTAATAAATAGAGAAAGGTAAGAGATAGTGTTTCGACACAATTGAGCTGAGTTATTTTTTTCAATTTTTTTTTTAACATGTTTGATAGAAAAATGAAATAGTTTTTTTTATAAGTACAAAGGTAAATGAACACGTTTTATTTCTTGCTAAATAAACATAGATTATTTAAATTTTCAAAATTACCTCCTAATATATATACATGCTATAACTATAACATAAAATTTAAATTATGAAAACTTGATATTTGTGATAGATACATTATAATTAATGTATGCTAATTCTATAACTGTAAACTTACATGTTATGGAAAATTTAGATTGATTCACTAATTCAAAATTAATGGTATATACTGCACATTTAAATCCTAGCTTTATAATAAGTGTGGAAGGCAAATAAATTTAGAAGAAAAAAAACATTGTTAAAAAATTGGTAAAAACCTTAAATATAGGCATTTGTGTTCTCCTTCAGAAGCTTTAAGTTTTCAATGATCTCGGTCAGTATGGACTAAAGGCACACTTCTACAACCCTTCCATGCTTGGAGTGATATGGACCCATTCTCCATTTATTCGGTGTTAAATTCCCTCAAATTAGAGCGAGAAGCAGAGCCGACGACTACATGTGTCAATTTTTGGAGAAGAGGTCGAGATATACCACCGAAGGAGAGCATTTAACATTGTTGAAGGTTATTGTATTTTTTTGCAAGAAAAAAAACGGCCATTGTTATATATATATATATATATATATATATATATATATATATATATATATATATATATATATATATATATATATATATATTATAATTTTTATAAAGCAAACAATACGCCAACCTATCTATTTTGCTTGTTTCTACAAAAAAAATTATATCTATTTTACTTGTATCTTCTATTTATTGTGTTTTTAAATTTATATATATATATATATATATATATATATATATATATATATATATATGTATTATAATTTTTATAAAGCAAACAATACGCCAACCTATCTATTTTGCTTGTTTCTACAAAAAAAATTATATCTATTTTACTTGTATCTTCTATTTATTGTGTTTATATATATATATATATATATATATATATATATATATATATATATATATATATATATATATATATATATATATATATATATATATATTATACCGTTTAAAATCTATATATATTACAACCTACTTATTTTTTTATTAACTTTTTTTTCAAGTATTTTTATTAACTAACTTAATATCATTTTATTTGTTTTATATATTTTATTTTATGATTATAATATTTACATAACTATTATATTTTTTTCACTAAGTATATCAACTTAAAAATTTATTCATTATAGTATATTAACTATAATATTTGTTTATTTATTCATTCATGTAATATTATTTTGATGAAATTGATTAATTAATTTTCTAATTTTTATAGTAGTTTTTCATATTAATTTCTAAGGGTTCAAAACTTGCATTTTTGTATTTTATGGAGTTTAAACTTTAATTTTGCAAACTTGAAAACGAAACGGCTGCTGAAATGAATTGTGGTGCTTTGCTTAACATCTAGACTTCCATGTGTAATTGATATGATGATGTAACATATTAAAATTTGACATTGACCAATCAATTTACATGATTTTAACACATATGAAAGAGAAAGTTGTGAAAAAAACTTAGTTGTCAAGATGTTAGAAGATTTTTTAGAATTATATTATACTAGATAGATAGATTATATATATATGATCAGCAATCAATTTGTGAAGGTCTCAAGAAAAGTCGGCTCTTTCTCTGATACCAGATACCATTGTTCTTATTTAATCCCAATGTCTCGAGAAAAATATCTATTTCCGTAGGTTTTTGTATACCAACAACATTCAACGGCATTAACGATAATCACAATTCCCAACTCTTTTACAAAGTCGAACAAAAACCGCATCTAGGTGAGTGGCAAGACCATTTCTATTCCAATAAGGACTGATCATACAAAGAATTCTTAAAATACACTGAGACCTCAACACATAATTATTTCTCTCTATCCATCCAACTATGAAGAAGGGACAACATTGATCAACGCTTGACCCATTGGAAGCTCTTTCTTGCTTTCGCTTTTCCAGGCTTCTTCCTTTCCACCACACGCGAATCCCTCGTCAAAAACCCAGCTGTTCAACACAGATTCATCATATGTTTTAGACAAATTTGTTTCATGATGTTGCAGATTTTGTAAAAAGGCAAGTTAATATAATAAGGCGTCTTTGATTCAGAAGAAAGAAACAGAAATTTACCTGATCTAAGTGGAGGACGCAATTCGGGTTCCCAATTTTGCAAAGCCCTACTAATACCCAGACGGATTGCTCCGACTTGACCTGCAACATCATCATTAGATATCAACGAGTAAATTCTAACCTAGTTTATGTAGCTTTTATAGAGAACATCTTCAACAACTGAGCTCCAGATTCATGATTATGGTGCAGCCTAATGGTTAATTAATTCAGCAGCTCTAGAAATGGATGGAAAAACATAACTAGGGAGCTTAGGAATTCATATTTCCTACATAACCAGATTGCAGAATGACTACCAAGTACCAAATGATATAGTCAAGACTCCAGCACAGAAAGAAGAAAACATTACAAGACAGGTAGCCAAACCAAAGCATGTATATGACTAGAGAGCAGCAGTAAACTGAGACTTACTTCACAGACACCGAGAGGCATAACCAGGAAACTTCAAATTTTACTGAGCATAACTAACTTTGTTAAAGCAAAAGCCCGAGACCTTTCCTTTTTCTAAAGATATTGGAACATAGCATACACTGAAATAAAAAGTATGAAGGAATCGTAGAACTCACCTGACATGCCACCTCCTTTCACAGTACAGTCTACGTCCCATAGACCCAAGGTATTGGTCTCAGAGAAAGGCCGCAGCAGAGTAGCGCGGTGATCAAGCACTGGAAAATACACATCAAATGCTTTTTCATTGATAACAAATTTTCCTTCACCGGGTTGAATCCAGACCCTCGCAATGCTGCATTTCCTTCTCCCTGTTCCATAAGCCCTACCCTGTTCATCAACTTTTCTCACTCTTGCTTTGGCAATTTCCTCCTGCTTTTGACGCTCTATTTCAGCCCTTGTATTTTTTCTAAGACTCTTTTCATAACGTTCATCTTCGATTTCTCTTAATGGTGGCAATCCCTCAATCCCATCAAAGTCCTTGAGAGCTATCAGACTGTCCAACATATCATCCGTGATTCCGGACACAGCAATGAGGTCCCCAAATGCACGATTTGGACCTGGGGAAGAAACCGACAAGTACCTCTGATTAAGCGATTAAAGGAGGCCATTACTTGTGAAAACTATTTCAACTAAACAGTAACGAAAGATTAGACACAGGAGGAGAATGTGCTGAACTATTTTCTTGTTCAATGTATTCGGAAGACATTTATACATTTGTAAGATCCTGTAAAGCTGAGCTCTCACATTTGTTTGAAACAAATCTTTTAGACCAACTTAGTCCTTGAGTCCTTTACAGTTCATTTTTTGGAGTCCGTTTTATCTTTGAATTTCGAGATGATTTGCACGAATAGCATCAGATTTAGTCCAAGTATTACCAATTACAGGACCTGAAAGAAGAACTCATGACATCATAAGAATAAGCCTCCTCATTTGGTCTCTAACCAAACGTGGAAAACCATTAAAATTTTGAGGCACCAAACCAAACTCACAACCTTCTACTATATATTTTAAAGATTGCACATAAAACTCAAACTTAAGTTCAGTCAGTTACAACATTAGCTTCAATCTAAACCAACTGAAAAGAACATATAATCATCATCACAAAGATCAGTTCTTTAAAAGACACTAAGTACTTGAATCCACCAAGTACCAGGGCATGGTAGGTAGGTATTAAACTAATAGTAAGCAAGTATCATCAATTGAGCTTCAAGAAAAATCTACATCTATCATCAGTTGAAAGCATAAACCATTAGACACAGAGGACCAGTAATGTTGAAATCGGTTACCTTTGAGAACTTCAGTCAGCTTTTCCTCTTCCATCTGAAGCATCATCTCCTCTTCCGCACTTCTGACACTTTCTGCAGGCTCGATTTCGACCCCAACTCTCGGGGCATCACCGGCAGCCTGCGCATCGACCGCCAAATCAAACAGTTCAGCCTTCTCCTCCTCGCCGAAGCTCCACGGTTTGTATCCCTCAGTCGTCGGCCAATCATCCACCGCATCTACGGGATTCTTCCCTACCTCGTTCTCAGTTCCTCCGATCCCGCTGAGGTCTCCCGACTCCTCGCTGAAGATTCGATCAAATTTAGCATCACCTTCTTGGGAAATATTCCAGGTATCGAAGAATGGAGGACCATTTCCGTTGTTATTTTGGTTCGATGAGAAGTGCCTCAGGAGGGACGTTAACGGAGACTGTGGAGAAGATTCGAAGTTAGAGTGGGGAAAAGATGGGGAATTTGATGAAATTCGCGACAGAAAACGGAAATGCGAAGCTTTGGGGATTAAGCGAGACAGCATTTTCAGCACACAGGAAGCTTATGGAGTTGCAGAGGTTCGAAGAAGGGTAGGGTTTTTGGGACTGAGGATTGATGAAGAAGAAGATACCAATATCGAGCTTGCTGACCCGTTGGGCCAAAAAAAGATTCATGGCCCGGCCCACTAAGAAAATTGATGGCGGGACGGGATGGGTCACCCTTTCTGCTTTTACATGGGCCATCAAGAAAAGTATTCTTTAAGAGTGCTGCTAAATACTGTGACAATTCTAGTGAAATTTTCACCGAAAGATTTCTGGGCCCACTAAGAATAATGACCAGCAACTTTCTCTCTCATGCATTCCTATTCTACCCTTAAACTTCTTCTCTAACACACGTCCGTATATGTACAAGTAATAATAATTGAAGGAAAAAATAAAGTGCTACAATTATTTGCAGTTGGGTTCTTTAAGGAGTTAAATATTCTTCTTAATTATTATGTTCAATTTTTTTCACTAAAAAAAGAATATACTAGCGGTATCGACACTAGACTATAAATATAAATATACAAATATAATATAAACAACTATTACGAACAAGTACATAATTTATATATATATATAAATAAAAATTATAATATAAAAATCTACTTGAATATAAATATAAAAATTTACTACTGCTAATTATATTTAATTGTTTTTTTACTAAAAGAAATATGATTAATGGTTAAAAAAAAACTCAATATTATATTTATAAAATATTCAAATTAATTTTAATTCTCAAATCAAATTTCAACGATTTTACCTTATTTAAACTTTTTTAATACTAAATTCAATTTTTTATTCGATTTTCTTACATGCATAATGCATGGGGTAAGCCTCTATTATTATATATATACTACATGTAAGTATTTGATTTTAAATGTTAATTTAATGTTGGAATATAAATTTTGTTTGGTCACTTGTTCATATATATTAAAATATAATATTATTGATAAATAAATAAAACAAACAAACACCAACGACTTTAGCGGAAGTAAGGTATGCAAGGGCAAAGTTGGAAAAAATTAATACACTCAAACTAGCTGCATACAGGAGTAAATGCTGCTTGCTTTCGGGGTGAATTTCACTGGCTTTTTCACAGTTTTTATCATTATTCTTTAATATTAGATCCGTATTATCAGCTACTGCTAATTTTCTACACGACTAGGGTGTCAACGGTCCCGATTTTAATCCACCGATCCGCGACCCGTAGGGCGAGTTCAGGTTTGGGTCGCGGGGCTTCACGGACCCGTCCCGCCCCGTTCGTAGGTTTGTCGATTTAAGCCACGACCCGTAAACGGCCGATTACGGGTCAGGTCCGGATACACATATTTTGGTAAAAATTCATTTACAGGCTAACCCGTATATAATCCGTTCAAATCAAGCCGGGTACGGATTTTTCTGTATGACCCGTTTCGTCTGCTAACCTTTTTTTTTTTCTTACTTTACCCTACCGACTTTGGTGTTGCATTTCTAATTTTGCAAAACCAAAATGCTATGTTCTGGTAGGCCATTGTAGTTTTACCTCTAAATCTGATCGTTGGTAAAATCAAAATGTCGTTTTTACTCCTATCAGGATCCATCTTTTGAACCAAGTAATTGGACTGCTTAGAAATTTGTATGTTCTACCTCATTGGTTTAGAAATCATAAGGAATCCAGGGTTCATAAAATTTATATGAAGACAGTAAGCAGAGTTGGAGTTTTTAACTACCTACTTTAGATAATGGATTAGATATACTGCAGAGCTGACCCGAGTCACGGGTACGGGGCGGTCCTGACCCGTGGTGACCTCAGGGTCGAATGGTCGGTGACCCGCAGACTACGGGTCACGGATTGATCCGTTTTAACAGGCCTACATGCGTTTATTTTACATATATATTTAACATATGTATATTATATAAAAGGGTTAAAGGTCCTTTTGGTACCACATGTTTGCAAAAATTACGCTGTTCATACTACTAGTATTTTTTCGTACCGAATTGGTACCATATGTTTCCAAACCTTACTGTTTTGGTACCTACGTTAGGGTTCTGTCAAAAACAGCCGTTAAATGGCATGTGCCATGCACGTGACCAGCCCAAAACTTTCAATTTTGTTACAAATTAGTCCATCTAATACATCCCTAACTTTTATTTTGTTCAAATTAGTTCTAAAACTTCAAAACCAAACCATTTTCCCAAACTGACCTAGCGGACTTAGCCTAGGGCTAGGTCCGGCCCTGGGTCATAGTCGCCGGACCCAGGCGACCCCGACCCAGGGTCGGACCTAGCCCTAGGCTAGGTCAATTGGGACCTAGCCCCAATTGAGTTAAATTGGGGCTAGGTCCAACTGACCTAGCCGGACCTAGCTCAGGGCTAGGTCCGACCCTGGGTCCGGTGACCCCGACCCAGGGTCGGACTTAGCCCATGGCTAGGTCCGGCTAGGTCAATTTGGGGAAATGGTTTGATTTTGAAGTTTTAGGACTAAATTGAACAAAATAAAAGTTAGGGATGTATTAGATGGACTAATTTGTAACAAAATTGAAAGTTTTGGGCTGGTCACGTGCATGACACATGCCATTTAACGGCCGTTTTTGACGGAACCCTAACGGAGGTACCAAAACAGTAAGGTTTGGAAACATATGGTACCAATTCGGTACGAAAAAATACTAGTGGTATGAACAGTGTAATTTTTGCAAACATGTGGTACCAAAAGGACCTTTAACCCTTTTATATAAAACTATATGAGCAATATAACACATAATCAAAACAACAATGATTCTATTGAGTTAGGTGATTATTTGAAGAAAAAAATGAGTTTGGTGATTTGTGTTTAGATTCGGAATTAAATTTGTAATTTCTAATTCGAATTTGGAGTTCAATTTGGATACGGTAAACATAGAATTTAAGGTTAAGATTTGAAATAAATAATCATCTTCCACGTGACGGGTCAACCATATAGACCCGCGGGAGGGATTCTGGACTGGCGATACCCGCCCCGATGACACCCCTATAGAATATAAAAATTATGTTCAAACAATCATATATTAAAATAATAATACAATATAATTTATATGTGTAGTAAACATTCTAAGTATGTTGCCCTCATGATGTGTCTCCTACGAGCCGGGACGGAGCCAAAAAATTGGTTTAGTTGGTAATAATTGAATTTGGGATAAACAAATATAATATAAAAAAACTAATGAGTAAACGTAAAATTTTAAAGGGAAAAATCGAAACCATTTTCGTGCTAAGAGATCCATGAGAATACATCTTACAAAATGGATTTACAATTGCATACTCTTTTTTATTCACTAGATTTTTATTCACTAAGATTTTTCTAATAAAATTGTAACAAGGCACATTTCTCTTTTGAACATCCAAATAAGAGTTTTAAAAATGCAAAATATACATCCTATTATAAATACACATTTATTGTATTATTATTTATAGATGTTTATAATGATGTGTATAGTCTTGCATTTTTCTACAACTATGTAATTTCTATGTAATTATAGCCAAACCTATAAACCGGCCAAAGTTTGGCCATTGTGAGATTTTGGTGTCTGGAGTTTAAAATGTTGATATGAACTGTATGAGATTTCAGTTTTATTGAAATTTGGTGTCTCCGTCTGTTTTTGCTGTTAAATCAGACAGAAATTGGTCATGTGATGACCACGTGATCTGAACAAAAAAAATATCTCAAAAATGCTCTTGTTCAACAGTCACATACTCGAATGAAAAGTAAAAAATGGACCTTTTTACAATGCTCTTGGAACACCATGTTTTTGCCACTAATTTTTTTTATTTTTCTATTGCCCTAAAGATGAACCCCATAAGGAAATTAATATTATTAATAGTATGATACACATCTTAGTTGTAGTTTAAAAAATTCATATTTTTTCATACTTTTAAAGTTTTACTTATGTTACAATTAAGTCCACCATAGTATTAAAAAACCAAAAGCATGGTGCTCCCAAAGCATGGTAGAAAAATCCGTAAAAAATACCTGTCATAGGAAAAAAAAGCAGTCTCATCCTCCTTGTTTGACTCCAGGGGTAATTTCGTCATTTCACATTTTATCTAATAAGGCAGTAAATTAAAAAAAAAAGTAAAAGGGCAAAAGTATCATTTCACACAAATCTGTTAAATTTAACCTGAAAAATGGATAGAAAACCAAATTTCAACAAAGTTGAAACTTCGGACACCTTATATCAACAAGTGAAAGTCCAGACAATAAAATCTCACAAGGGTCAAACCCTGGACAATTAATAGGTTCTTAACCCAATAATAAATATAATCTCTATATAAAAAAGGTCTCTCAACTCATCTATAAAAATAAAAATATTTAGCTATATATTTTATTTTCACACCATTACTCACTCATTTGTTATTGTAATTTGTGATCCACTCTACTCTTATTTTAGATGTTGAGCAATAGATAATATTACCCTCCTAATCGGTCACTTAAGACGCCACCAATTAAAAAAACATTAATTGGTGACACATGTATTATTATTACAATTTATGAATCACTATACTGTTTTTCATCATCTCCATGTGCTTGCTATGCTTTTTCTTTCTGCTTACTCCTACTTATTGCAAGTAAGTTAAGTGAAAGGTCGTCTCTCAACGTGATAGTAGCATATACAATTGGTTATGAATTTATGTTTAGTATGTTCATTAATATTTAGTTCAATAACATAATATATATATATATATATATTAATTCAAAAGAAAAAAGAATAGAAAAGAATACGACATTTCATTATGTCAGTAATATTAGATATTAATAATAAATATCACTTTTAACATATAAATAATTTATATTAATTCGTTTAGCTCATTTAGTTATAAAATAAGAATGTTTCCTATTTGCCTCAAATCATTTTTTTATTTACCAACGAAATTATATTACATCGGCAAAACATGTATAAATTATAAAATTTGATTGAGAATTATTTTTGTATGGTTACATTTGTTGTTATATTTTTTTTCCCAACAAGTTCAATTAATCCACTAGCATAGTATACGTAATAATAAATTGATCGATTTATCAAATAGTATATTATTGTTAATTTTATACTTATATACGAAATCAGAACTATAGTGCAACAAAGAATATATAAATGAAAATTAACAACTTTCGGAATAAGAAGAATGTATTAAGAAATGCTATATGTCTACTACATATAAAGTCAGGTCTTGCATATAAAGTTCCATCTAAGAGAAATTCTTAGTTAGACCTCACTTTCATATGGACTAACTAGTTAATAAGAGACGTCTAAATTAAGTCTAAATAAATAATTTCAATTAATATTTGATTATAGCTCAATAATTTCTCCTAGTTAATCATGTATATTTTTGGCCTAAAAAAATATTTTGTTCATATACAAATATAATATGAGTGTTATAAGTTTGTGTTTTTTTTTTTTATTTAAAATTATTGGACATATGAACCATTAAGGCTAATTATTAATTTTCCTTCTAGAATTTAATATGTCTTATCAGTTTTTAAAATAAAAAATCACAAAACTAGTAACACTCGTATTATATTTGTATATGAAAAATATATTTATTTCTTATGAAAATTTATTTTTATTAGATAAAATTTGTATGATTAATTAGAAGAAATTAAATTAGGGCGCAATTTTATTTACTTAAATTTAATTAATAAAATATCTCTTATTATTCTCATTAGTAAATGTAATGACACATGGTATAGAGAAGGGGTCGAAATAATAACAGTACACGTGATTATCCAATACATTGCTTCTTCTAATAAGAGTGTGCACATGATTAATTAAGCGCATACGTACGTACATATCGTAGAAATTACATTCCAACAATTATGAACTGTCTGATCTCTCCATACTCCATCTATCTCTCTATATATATATTCGAATTCGATTCTGTGAAGGGATATATATACTAGCTACTGTAACTAGCTAGCTATCTATATATGTTTATCAAGACCATCCATCAATTATAACAAACTAGCTAGTTCTTCTCAAAATTGATTATGGCTCTTCAGTTTGATCATGATCAAGACATTAATACCCGAAAACCCCCGGCTTCCAACTACGGTAAGATTATCCTGTCGGATGTTGTGGTTACAAGGCCGGCCAGGGGAGTTTTCGGGTCCGGGAGGATGTGGAATTACGTCGACTACGTTAATGTTACAGCCGTCGTGTCGATGCACATACTGAGTTTGTTCGGGCCGTTTTATTTCAACTGGAATGCTTTGTACGTCGCGATTGCGCTTCTCCATATCGCAAGTCTTTTCGGTATAACATTGTCATACCATAGAAATCTTGCACACCGAAGCTTTAAGCTCCCAAAATGGCTTGAGTATACTTTTGCTTATTGTGGGGTTATGGCTCTTCAGGTAGCTAGTTAATTCTTCTTTTAATTTCATTGAATGAATTACATTCTATAACAAAACATTGTGATATATATAATCATGTGTATTGTAGGGACATCCAATTAACTGGGTGAATACACATAGATATCATCACTAATTCACTGATACTGAAAGAGACCCACATAGTCCTCTTGAAGGCTTCTGGTTCAGCCACATGACTTGGTTATTTGATAATGCTGCCTACAAGGAAAAAAAGGTATATATATATACAGTTTTTTTTGTCTATATGACAGCATGCATAATAATATTATGTTTTAATTGCAATATTCTTTTATTGGACGTGCAGCATGGAGTAACAACCAGATTTAAAGCAACGGATTTGCAGAAGCAGTTTTTCTATAGGTTCTTGCAGAAAACTTATGGTGTGCATCCACTTGCACTAGGATTTGTGCTTTATTATTTGGGTGGATTTCCATTCATCGTGTGGGGAATGGTAATTAATTCATTAGTAGCTAACATAGATTGTACGTATTTTGTTGCATGGTTTTACTAACTTAAGACTAATTATATTGATGCTAGCTAGCTCTCCTAATTTACTAGCCGAGAAATTATATATATGATCCCTTTAATCTCTTAAATTATTTGCTATTGATATTCACCTAATTAATTATAGTTGGTTGGTTTTGACTTGGTGTAGGGGGTTAGAACAACACTTGCATACCACGTGACATGGTTAATTAATTCAGCGTGCCATGTTTGGGGAAAACAAGCGTGGAACACTGGGGACTTGTCGAGAAACACTTGGTATGTACGCATGTGATTTGAATTGAAATACCATGTTGTATGCTACTAATAGACCCTCCTAAAATTACTCTGCGTAAACGAGAAAAAAAAATGTATAGTGTCTGCGTGCAACTAGTCACTAGTACTACCGGAGTCTAAATTAAATGCTAGGGTTAAGAACTTAAAAATGAGTCACAACAAGTCATATGTCGCAGATTTAAAATATTAATATTCAGTGTCTCAACTATTAGATTTGTTGTTTCATTTTTTTTTACTGGTTTTGACGTTAAATTTAGTATTTTAAACAATAAAAACCTTGTTTTCCACTTTTAGGGTTAAGAACTTAAAAATGAGTCACAACTATAAGTCATATGTCGCAGATTTAAAATATTAATACTCAGTGTCTCAACTCTTAGGTTTGTTGTTTCATTTTTTTTCGACTGATTTTGACGTTAAATTTAGTATTTTAAACAATAAAAACGTGTTGTTTTCCACTTTTTAGGAGTATCAAATTTGTTGCTCGTGTTTTAAGCAAAATATGTTTTTGTTCCGTCAATTTTAATTAAGAGTAAAAAAAGTGAAAATCAACTAATCTGATAGTTGAGACACCGGAATATCAATATTTTAAACCTGTGAGAACAATTAACAACGTGATATATAGTTAAGATTGTTTTTAGGTTGATGATGAATTCTTGCATATCTCTAAATTAATCATATTATTGATATAGGTGGGTTGCTATAATTTCGTTTGGAGAGGGTTGGCATAATAACCATCACGCCTTTGAGTATTCTGCTCGGCATGGTCTTGAGTGGTGGCAGTTTGACATGACATGGTACGTCATATGGTTTCTTCAAGCTGTTGGGTTGGCCACAGATGTTAAGGTTCCTACTGAGACTCATAAGCACAATTTGGCTTTCAAAACTACGTAGCAAGTTGTTCATGCATGTGGTAATACGTCCATTACGTACGTACATTGTGATCATAAACCCCCTTACTGTATGTGGACCGGGGTACCCTTCTCAGCATAATGTATGTGTGATAAATAAGGCGAGATGCTACTTTAGCATGTCCGTGAGTTCGAGTTCTAGTAGCTTCTTATATTGTATTGATTGATGTTGTTTTACTCTACTATATAGTAATGGTAATTTCTTTTACAATATTAAAACACCATTATGATCAATGCACGGAAAAATATTGTTCATGCAAACATATAATAAAACGAAAGTTAAGAACCTATAAATTATTTGAAGTTTAATTCATGTAAAATTTAAGTGTCTGGAGTTTAAAATGTTGTTATGGAATGTCTGAAGTTTCACTTTTGATAAAATTTGACATCTCTGTCCAAATTTGTGGTTAAAACTGACAGAACTTGTTTATGTACTTGTCACATGACCCAATAAAATAAATATCAAAATTGCCCCTAGTTGGGTGGTGGCCGGTCGGAGTAGGGTGGTGACCGGCCGGAATAGGGTGGTGGCCGGTCGAAATTGGGTGGTAATCAGTCGCCAGTCGGAGAAAGGTAGTAGCCAGTCGGAATTGGGTGGTGGCCGGCCGGAGTAAATATAAGGGGCTATTTGACATTTCACTTCATTCTCTCATTTTTAATAGCAAATTTGGACGGAAAACCAAATTTCAATAAAAGTGACACTTCAGACATTTCATAACAACATTTTAAACTTTAAACTAGGGTTGGCAATTCGGGCTCGACACGATGGGCCGACACGAACACGACATGAAAATTACGGGTTTGGGTTTGATATTAGTGACACGGCACGTCACGATAACACGATATAACACGATGTTTTAAACTAAAATGGTTAAATATTAATTTTGTTTATTCAATTTACTTTAAATTTTTGTGTCAGTTTTTCATGTTGAGCCGTGTTTGGGCTAACCCCCAAAACACGACACATACTTGTCACGAAACGAACCCGCACGGCCCGCACTTATTGTCAGCCCTACTTTAAACACCAAAATCTACATGAGACAAACTTCAGACAATTTATAGGTTTTTAACCCATAAAACGATGAAACTGATTAACTAATTGCACGATTAGCCAACCCCTACTTATCCACTTCTTATACAGTCAAATCTTCTATGGTTTAGTTACAATAATCCACCCTGATCAACAAAAATGGCCATGAAATACATATTACATTCTTGTTATATTCATCAAAAATCCAACTGGAACCTTACACACCTTAGCTAAAACTTAACTACAAAACCAATATCTATTTTCATCATCTGCTAAAGTTTTACTTCATTAAACTCTGCTTTATACATATAACAGATCATGATGCTATCGCAGCCCAATTTTCCTGCTTCGATTGGGATAAAACACCAACTTCTAAACATCCTCTGCAAACACCCAACTTAACATGATTCTACTTCCACCATGCTCAAGATCCTATATCAGACTTTGGTCGGGTTTCATCAACTGCAGTTTTATCATGGAAATGAAAATGACACAGATGAAAAATTTAGATGAGAGAGAGAATAGTTTAGATTGAGGCTTACTCGGAGACTCGGTTGAGGTTTCCCTAGAAACAGCCAACTCTTCCAGTTGTTGTGGTTGTTGGGTGGCGGCTGCTTTAAGCTGCTCTTCTGTGATCTTCAACAACTCCTCACTTGAGACTGCTTGGTTCAAAGTTGGAGCTACATTTGCAGCTAAAGATGACATATCATGTTCTAATTCTTCCCCTAAAACACGAAAATAAGAATTGCAACACACAAAAAAGAGAACCGAAGTTCTAGGGACTAACTGGGTTCAACAGAAGCTTGAGGCTCTTGATCGCTCGAAATTGTAGGAGGAAACGATGTCGGGCTACTCTTGTTGACATTGTAATTACTTTGGTTTGGAATTTCGTCAAGACCAATCTCTCGTTCGAGGGTGCTCTTGAAGTCCCTTGACACTTCCTAAAAAGTAACAACAAAAGACTTTGTTTCAGGTTTCTTCAATGCTTGTTGAGCTAAGAAAGGAATAGGATTTGATTACTTTTTGTTCATGATACCTGAATCTCTCTGATTGTGGGTTGAAATGCTCGCAGAGTCTTCCCTAGATTCCGAGCAACCTGCAAATGGTTTCATCAGCCTCTGTGTAAATCAAAGATAGCATGAAGATTTTCTGTCAACATTAGCAAAATATCATATTATTATTGAGCTCTTCAATAATGTTAGATTTGCATATGGTATATAAAGGAAAATTCACAGGACAAAGCTGATAGATAATTTGCGATGATAATGGCATTCAAATAATTTGAGATATCATCATGTCATTCTCCATCTAAAAGAACTTTCTTTAAGTGAACTGGGAAAGGTAAAGAACAAGGAACATAATTAGAAAGTCTAAACAAACTGCTTTTGATTTTAGGTTGGTCGCATTGAAAAGAAGGTCGAACAGAGCTAATTCAAATATTCTGCCATCATCTGAGGAATCAACAGATAGATACATCGTCTCTTCTCTAATGAGGTGACTGACAAAAAGGTGAAGCAAAACATTATATAATTAGTCTTTCTTTGATTGACTTGATTCATTCGGCCAACTAAAAATTCCCAAGTTGCTCATTTAAATGAACTATCTATTGAAATGCGGTAAGCAAGTTTCTAATCTCTCGGTCCAGTACTTTGAATTACTTTTACTAACATTTCCAAGAAGCGGATTTGTAAAGTTGCCAATGTCTTGACCATCACGATAGACAACATTGTCCCTTTCTAGATCAATGCAAATGTTAAAAGCAAAACACCAAGAGAAACATTCACAATACTAGCATACTAACATTGAGGAAAACAACCGAGATATCTTCCCAAAAAAGAAAAGGCTTCTATGAGGAGAGGTTAAAGCTTCACATTATGCTTCTCATTTCACAAGGGAGTTTTGTAAAAGCAGATCACTTGTATATTTTTCTCCTTAGGTATAACAAAAACACGAAAAGAGGCATTGTTCATTACTAAGGACAAATGGAAGCTTCCTTTTTGCTAATTTTAAGAAAAAAAATTCATCTTTGATTTCTAACGTATGTTACACTAATCTGGATCCGCCAAAAGAAAAGCAAATCTTATTAGCTTCTGAATTAAGACAAACTTGCATCTATTTTCCAAACAACGATTGAGTTATCATATTATGAACAGCTAACAAATAATCAACGTAGCAACTAACTTCTTAAGCAAATGTACTATGGGAAGTCCAATCTAAACTACGAATGGAGGTGCAGTTGCTAATACAAAATTAACTGTAACTGACCTCAGCGAGACCTTTGGGACCAAATACCAACAAAGCCACCACTCCAATCACCAATGCTTCTGGAGCTCCGACCCCGAAAAGAGACGCCTTAATCACCATTCCATTTCGTCTTTTCTTCCTCTCTGTTCCGCCATTGCATCAATGTCAGAAAAAATTACAGTAGCTCATCCAATACTATGCATTCTAGGTCAATCAAGTACCCGATTGAGTCGATTTCGCAGTCCGCGATACACCGTGATGTTTCAGTCCGCTCCATGAAGAAAATGAACCGATATTGAAGGTGATCCTCGAAGTTCTGTGCCAGGAAACGATACCTGATGATGAAGATGCAACAGCATAAACGGTTTGTCGTGCGATTGCACAAGGAGGAGCTGAATACGGTGAAGCTGAGACCGTAGAAGCCATTGCTGTCGCCGTAATCATCTTATTCGAAGAAGTTTTCGCCTCTGTTATCTGAGCTCAGAGGTGGTCCGACTCCGATGCATTCGGCGTCCAAGCTAATGGACGGCCGCGCTGGATTTGGAATTGGATTCAGATAAGAAAGGCTTAAACGATGCGAAACGACATGCCGTGGCATCGTGCGTCGTTTTATGTTGCTGGTCCGATTGGCCCGCCAAGTTTTCTGATTCATTTGTTGGGTTCCCTCGGCCTCCACCATATGACAAGATAACTAGTAAATAAATTATAAAATATTAAAAACAAGATATATCAAGTATGTGAATGTAAAAATATTTACCATAATCACTCCATCTCTGGTACAACTAAGAATTATTCAGGTATGATCAAGCAAGCATGTTATATGTGTTTGTGTTTGATGCAGCGTGATGTGGATAGATAAATCAAAAACTCGTTGATTCTAGGGGAATTCTGAAAATTTGATGGATAGAGGCGCAAAAACTCGTTGATTCAGAAGAATGCCGAGGAATTGATGCATAGTTGAGGAAAAACTCGATTTTTCATTAATAATTCATCTGAATGTAAAGAAAGCTAAACATATCTTAAATACTGAAAACAAAAAACCTAGCCCTAGGTAAAAATCCGAAATTTGCAAACAGACTCTAACAAAACCGACAAATTACAAAAAAGACTGACAAAGACATAAAACTGCAATTTCGACCCCTAAACGAAGGAATTTGGCCGAAAAACGTTCTTGCTCATATCGTCGTTTCTGCATGAAATACAGTACTCGCACGCCAAAATCCGACACTTCAAGATCTCCCACATCATTCTCTCCGGGGAAGAGAAGACTCGCCCTCGAATCTTGCGCAACGAAGGCCAGTAATAGGCAGCAGGAAGAAGAACACACTCAGCCACAACATCATAAAAATTTTCACGTGAAGCGTTGTTCGATGGTGGTCTGGGTGTCGACATTGGGGTCGATTTGTCTTGTGCCTTGTACCCGAAATTGGAGGTCAAGAGGTCTTCGAAGTCGCTCATGCGGTCGGTGAAAGGATGAATCCATGATCATGGAAGGTGGAGTGATGATCAGTCATCGTTGTGACGTCATCATCGTATTCATCATAAATTGGATTATCAAGAACAGCCGCAGTCCTGGTACGATCTGGTGCTAGCCAATGATGCAGCGTGATGGGGATAGATGGGACAAAAACTCGTTGATTCGAAATGAAATACCGATAACTTGTTGGATAGAGGCGCAACAACTCGTTGATTCAGAAGAATACCGAGAAATTGACGCGGGATTGATGAACCTCAGTTTTTTTCATATATCAATAAACTGGATGTAAAGAATGCTAAACATATCTTAAATACTGAAAACAAAAACCCTAGCCCTAGGTAAAAATCCGAAATTTGCAAACATACTATAACAAAACTGACAAATTACAAAAAAAGACTGACAAAGACATAAAACTGCAATTTCGACCCCTAAACGAAGGAATTTGGCCGAAAAACGTTCTTGCTCATATCGTCGTTTCTGCATGAAATACGGTACTCGCATGCCAAAATCCGATACTTCAAGATCTCCCACATCATTCTCTCCGGGGAAGAGAAGACTCGTCCTCGAATCTTGCGCAACGAAGGCCAGTAATAGGCAGCAGGAAGAAGAACACACTCAGCCACAACATCATAAAATTTTTCACGTGAAGCGTTGTTCGATGGTGGTCTGGGTGTCGACATTGGGGTCGATTTGTCTTGTGCCTTGTACCCGAAATTGGAGGTCAAGAGGTCTTCGAAGTCGCTCCTGCGGTCGGTGAAAGGATGAATCCATGATCATGGAAGGTGGAGTGATGATCAGTCATCGTTGTGACGTCATCATCGTATTCATCATAAATTGGATTATCAAGAACAGCCGCAGTCCTGGTACGATCTGGTGCTAGCCAATGATGCAGCGTGATGGGGATAGATGGGACAAAAACCCGTTGATTCGAAAGGAAATACCGATAACTTGTTGGATAGAGGCGCAACAACTCGTTGATTTAGAAGAATACCGAGAAATTGACGCAGGATTGAGGAACCTCAGTTTTTTTCATATATCAATAAACTGGATGTAAAGAAGGCTAAACATATCTTAAATACTGAAAACAAAAACCCTAGCCCTAGGTAAAAATCCGAAATTTTCAAACAAACTCTAACAAAACCGACAAATTACAAAAAAGACTGACAAAAACATAAAACTGCAATTTCGACTACCTAAATGAAGGAATTTGGCCGAAAAACGTCAAACATCATAATTTATTATGGATGTTGCTCAGATCGATGTTTCTGCATGAAATACAGTACTCGCACGCCAAAATCCGACACTTCAAGATCTCCCACATCATTCTCTCCGGGGAAGAGAAGATTCGCCCTCGAATCTTGCGCAACGAAGGCCAGTAATAGGAAGCAGGAAAAAAACACACTCAACACCAACATCATAATTTTTTTCACCTGAAGCAGTGGTCGAGTGTGGTCTGGGTGCCGACGTTGTGGTTGATTTGCCTCGTGGCTTGTACCCGAAATCGGAGGTAAAGAGGCCTTCGAATTCGCTCCTGGCGGTCGAGGAGATGATGATTTCAGGATCATGGAAGGTGGGGTGATGGTCGATCATCGTTGTGACGTCTTCATCGTCAACGTACTCATCATAAATTGGATTATCAAGAACAACAGCAGTTCTGGTATGATCTGGTGCCAGCCAATCAAGGAACGGCATCGCGCTGAATCTTCGGCTCTGATACCAATCTGATGCAGCGTGATGGGGATAGATGAATCAAAAACTCGTTGATTCTAGGGGAATTTCGAGAATTAAATGGATAGAGGCGCAAGAACTCGTTGATTTAGAAGAAGACCGATGAATTGACGTAGGGTTGAGGAAAACCTCGATTTTTCATTAATAATTCATCTGAATGTAAAGAAGGCTAAACATATCTTAAATACTGAAAACAAAAACCCTAGCCCTAGGTAAAAATCCGAAATTTGCAAACAGAATCTAACAAAACCGACAAATTACAAAAAAGACTGACAGAAACATAAAATTGCAATTTCGACCCCTAAACGAAGGAATTTGACCGAAAAATGTTCTTACTCAGATCGTCGTTTCTGCATGAAATACAGTACTCGCACGCCAAAATTCGACACTTCAAGATCTCCAGCATCAGCCAATCAAGGAACGACATTGTATAGGATTTTCGGGTCTGATATCAATCTGATGCAGCGTGATGTGGATAAATGAATCAAAAACTCGTTGATTCTAGGGGAATTCCGAGAATTTGATGGATAGAGGCGCAATAACTCGTTGATTCAGAAGAATGTCGAGGAATTGACGCAGCGTTGAGGAAAACCTCGATTTTCATTAATAATTCATCTGAATGTAAAGAAGGCTAAGCATATCTTAAATACTGGAAACAAAAACCGCCCTAGGTAAAATTCCGAAATTTGCAAACAAACTCTAACAAAACCGACAAATTACAAAAAAGACTGACAGAAACATAAAACTGCAATTTCGACCCCTAAACGAAGGAATTTGACCAAAAAACGTTCTTGCCTAGATCGCCGTTTCTGCATGAAATATAGTACTCGCACGCCAAAATCCGACACTTCAAGATCTCCCACATCAGTGTTACTCTCATAATGGTGGCCCCATGATACCTAAAAAAAAATATCCTCTACACAAAATAAAATTACAGTAGAGCAATGGGTTCCATCCTGAACATTGGTGAATCATGAATTTTGAAATTAATCATTCATACTAATAATGAGAGAGTGTTTCATTTGCACTAGTAATCCCCAAGTTTATTTCCTCACATTCGTGAGTTCTAGTTCATGGAGATCTGAGCCCTCTTTTGTGCTTGTGAGCAAGATTGAAGAACTTCGTCCGGCAGGGCGCAACACAGCCTCGTTGAAGAATCTTGGGATTAATGATTTGAAAATCTAAGTATAGAGTTTACTACACAGGTGGCCCTCCTTCTTCGACTCTAGGACAAGTGAGAATTTATCTCGCGACAACCGGTTAATTTTCTTGAATTATTTATCGGCTTGTTTGTGATTTATCCATGCTGTTTCCCACACACGACCGATGAGTCGTGATTCAACCTCACTAAGGAATTCAGTGTAGACCATCGTTCCAAGTATATAAAACCTGCTTCTGGCTTTCACGATAGATTAATATTTTTGAGAGGATCTAACTTAATTTCCAACAATGGTTCAAAACCTGTGTAAGTTATTTTCGATTTGCACGAATCAAAGGTGGTTGACTGCCACCTCTAGCGGTGACCCCAATTAGAGTAGCGAAAATTACAATTTTTCCAAACTCTAATCGCCGACAACCTCAATTGGGCACAACGCAAAACCGGTACAATTGGGGTGCCATTTAGAGTGTGTCAAAACGGGACTAGTTAGATCGATTCACTACAGATCAAACCAAAATGAGTCAGGTCGGATAATGTTTAAAATAATACATGCAAAGCTAAACTAATTTGATTGTATATTTTGATAAACAAGCCAACGGTACTTCAAATTGGTTATAGATTTTGATTGTGGAAATCAATAAAAATAATTTATTGGGATGAAATTAAAATTTTTTAAATGAGGGTAGAATTGCATTATTTATATTTGATCATGTTATGCTCGATGGTTGTGTATATATATATATATATGTCTCTGCTGTCCTCACTCGGGCTGGCGATGGCGAGGGTATGGTGTGAATAGCACTAATACCATAACCATACCATATTTTTTCACTCATACCATAAACATAACCATAACCATGGTTTTTAACCACGATTAAACCATTTAACCACAATCATTCAAACTAATACAACATCATTGTTTCATACAAGAGAAGTAAACATACATTCATTGTTTCTTCCATAAAATTCAAATTAAACATAACTTCATTGTTTCACTTAATTAAAAAAAAAAAAAAAAACATCTTCAATCGTCTATCTTTGCGATCGTCGATTCTCATTCGCCATCACTTCCAGTTGATGTTACCTAATAATAAGAAATATATAGAAAAAAGTGGTGGTGGGAAAGGAACGGAATAAGATTTATAATATTTGACTAATAATTAAAGTATTAGTATATAACAATATAAGTATTAGTAATATATATATATATATATATCAATATTATATATATAGAGGTGATGGTTATAACCGCGGTTATGAATTGAATACCATAACCATAACCATTGTGGTTACAAGATTCATCACCATAACCGCCCATCGCCGTAATAGTGCAGTTAACCATTGCGGTAAATGGTGCGAATAATCATGGTTATTTGATTTTCACCGCACCATTGTCGGTGCTAGTTCTCACTTAGAACCAACGCTTCCTCCGCTGCTAATCCACCGAAACAGTCCAAAGTAACCAGCAAACCAACACACCCCCTCACCAGTGCTGCCTGCTGCTGGAAAACCACCTACCCATTTAAAACGATGCGCCTTTCGGTCATCACCAACAGCAGATGCGTAGTTTCACTTTTTCCCTCCGGCCCCTCCCGTATTTCTTTCAATCAATCCGTTGGAAGTTTACACCTGCAGTTACTCACTTTGCCATATTCCACGCATCTCCATTTATATATGCATTTGTAAGCGGCTTCTAATTCTCCTAATTCCCAATTCTTCATCTTCTCCCTTCTCCTTGTGATTGTTAATTGAGCAGCATAAAATTGGAGATTTGATCGGACCTCCTCACCAGACTGCAGTGCACCTCACCTAGGTTCTACTCCATTCTGCCGGGTGGATCGACATCTCGAACGCGGCCTAACCGGTGGTGGATGTCAACTTCATTGAAACAGTGATTTTGGAGGAATCTAACTTTTACATTTTTAATATTCTGCAAGGCTCGATTCAACAACTAATCTGACATTTATGTAGAATCTATTGATTTCACTCTATCTTAAGGCATGAACGAACGAAATAATTTTTTTTTTTTTTTTTTTTTTATCTTCGTTCATTTTAGGAAGTACAAGGTGAGCTCCACCCTAGATCAAAATCAACCATTCAATTATATATTAATTGAAGTATTGTTGTGATATATTGGTGGTGTCCGACCAAAAAGATAAAAGTTGGAAATTTGGGTGCTATATATATATATAATTTGCTGTTCGTTTTGTTGCTTTTCATACTCTTGGTTTATAATTTGCTTATATATTTTTGCTATAAAGGAATTTTCTTGTTTGATCAAGGAGGAACTAGGAAGGCAAACTATTTTTCAACTCGAGCAGGTACTAAATTATGTCACATGATGAGTATGAATCTGCTCTCTTTATGTATTTGACGAGCTGATTTTTTGTCTTCCCTAAATTGTTGGTTTGTATCAGTTGATCCGTGATAGAGTAATGTTTTGTATTAGTTACTTAGGCTTCCTATATTTGGAGACCCTCGCTATTGTATCTCATTATCTTTGAGCACACTAATAGAAATCATTTTTGATATTACTGTTGAATTTTTATCCTCCTTCTCATGTTCCTGCAAGAACACTTTCAATCCGCATTATTGTAGTGGATTATATTTATTTTGCTGCTCTATGAGATTGTGGATACATGAATGAATTTTCTTTTTCATTTTTCAACTGTAGTTTATGCAAAGAGTCAGAGCTTTGCTTCTGTTTCTAGCAGCACGTAAGGATACATTGAATTCAATTGTTTTAGCATCTGTAGCTTTTGGTAATTGTGGTCTTAATTTTGTCATATAGTCGTGGTGTTTTATGGTGTCCTTATTATTTATTTGCAGTGTTAAATTTTTGAATATAAGAGATAAACCACTTTTCAGGAGCTGATATATAGGAAGTATTTGAACAGGTGATTGGTAATAATCACAAAAGTTTATACTCATACTAACATAATTTGAGATATATTTACTTCATCTTTAACCATCTTTTCCCAACACATCAAATATGCAAACATTATGGTGGGTGTTAATGGATCAGTTAAACTAGCAGATTTTGGTATGTCAAAGGTTTTGATTTCTTTGTAGAGTGTATACCTTGTGCAATGTTATCAATGATTAGTTAAATGTACTCTTGATATATTATAAGGTTAAGAACCTATAAACTGTCTAAGGTTTGCCCAATGTTAAAATTTGGTGTCTGAAGTTTAAAATGTTATAATGAAGTTTCCTAGGTTTCATTTTTGTTAAAATTTAGTGTTTCTACGCGTTTTTTTCTCTCCCTTCAATCATTTTCATCAATCCACTTACCCACTTATAATCCATCACTCTTTACTTTTTAAAATATCGTCAAATTTCCCTAAAAACTTGAACTTTCAAAATAAAACATTTTCAGCAAAGTGGTGTAGAGCACTTTCCAACGACAACAGAGTTTGATTTACTTGCGCGGGTGTGGCCAACTTCTTAGGTGTTGGATTTACTTGCGCGGATGTGGCCAACTTCTTAGGTGACGGGCAAGGTGAGGAGAATGGAGCGTGCATGGGTGCTCGAATTTGACAATCAGTTTCGTCGGGATTGGGTTCTCTAAAGTAATCACACCGAGACACTAAATTTCAACAAAAATGAAACCTGAGACACTTCATTTTAACATTTTAAACTTCATACACCAAATTTTAACATTGGGCAAACCTTGGACAGTTTATAAGTTCTTAACCCTATATTATATTATACTTTCATTTCTACATGAGGAATCATCGTTATTAATTCTCGACGTGGTATAGAAAAAATATCTGATTGCCATGTTGTGTCATTCTTCTTAGCATTTTTTTTGTACATTCTTGAGAAGTAGCTCACTTGTTATTCTTTCATCATGCAACGTTTCCAAGTGAGTCCTGTATATTTCTCAACTGAACAACTCTTTGCTATTCTTTCATCATGCAACGTTTCCAAGTGAATCCTGTATATTTCTCAACTGAACAACTCTTGAAAATATTTCTTTGTCAAAACATCATTTTCCAACTTTGACAGAAATAGAGTCTGCTCTTATGTGTTGATAATGCTCAAAGAAAAAATGCAGGCATACTAAGGTTAAACTTAGTGAGAATATTCTATATTTGTTGTTCAAGTATTCATCTGATGTGATGATATAGCGACACATGTTAACACAAAGCTGATGTATAAAGTTTAACTAATTTGAAAACAATTTATCAAATGAGTATGAATGTATTTGATAAATTTAAAGAACTGCAATCAATTGGATGGAAATCTATTTAGAAACCACACGATCGTTGCGCGTGCAACGCATGCACTAACCACTAGTATATAAAAAAGTGAGGTGTGTGGTATATATGAATTTAAACTAATGAGTTAGACATTATTGTTGGTTGAAAATGAAGTCATGTATGGTAGTACGATAGGAATAATTGAATTTCATAAAATTACAATTCAGTTCCTGAACTTTCAAAAGATTTAAAACGGGCCTCATAATTTGCATAGAGGGTCAATGGACCACCCTTCACTTCATGAGAGTCCATAGCTAGATCCTCTCGAACCCTAACTACTGAACCAATGAGTTGTCAAAATTGCTTGCTAGAAATTCTTTCAAGATCGACCACACAACAAAATTGGAGTAGTTGTGAAGAACATGGCCTTCTTATGCATCTAAAACTGGTGTTGGTTGAAAGACCCGACGGGTGAGCCGTGATTCAACCTGGTTAAAGAACCTATGGAGATCATCACTTCGTGTATGTAACACGCTTTCTCTGTGGATTAATTTTTTTGTGATTATCTAACCATATTTCTAATAGTTTCTTGTGAAAATAGATACGAAGAGCTTTTTAATAACATATATTTTTAAATTACGCATAATAATATAAAAAAATCATCATATATTTTTATTATATGCACATTAATAGTAGATAATAATTAAGAATAAAATATAGAAATTCTTAATATATATTAATTTACATAAGTTATTCACAAAAAATTCAAGTTAATAAATATCATAACATGAGTTATGATAAACTTTGCTTGATTCTGTTTAATTAAGTTTAAATATGACATGTGGCGAAATTAGTTAATTTAAGTTTTAAAATGCACATAAATCAACAATGGTGTCACATCAATTTTCTCATCATTAAATCATATTTTATAATTTTAATTCCATAAAATTATATTTGTTCTTTAATTTACTAAAATATTGTTTACTCTTGAATACTGTAATCAAATAGCCATAACTTTTTATGATTGATTTAAAAATATATCTTTTTTTAGTGAAAGTGAATAAGATTTTTTTATATGACATACGACATCATATATTTCTAAATTACGCACATCTGCAACAAATTAATTAATAATAAGACAAACATATTTTTAAAAATTTAAAATATTAAATTATAAAATAAATTTAAACTAATTAATAATATTAAAATCTAATTTTTTTAAATTAATATATTAATAAAAATCCGTACGCGAGTCAATAAGCAGTTGCTTAATATGTGTACCGAAAAATGGCAATTTTCCCAAACCTTTAGGTGGATATATTTGTACTTGTTTACCAAAAAGTTCACTAGTATAAATTGAGTAAATTAAATATTTATCATAATTATATTGGTTGAAAAGGTAAGAAGATTTACAATGATTTAGGGACTTTTTTTTGCCAATGATTTAGGGATTTGAATCTCCCAAATATATGGATTAGAGAGGACGACGCTGACACTGACCTTTTCAAATTTGGAAAATATAATTTTGGTTTCTAGATTTTCTGTACATAGAAATTTTAACCCATAAAAGTTATTAATTAAGAGTCTAAAGTATATAAACGATAACCAAACAGTTTACGACATTGAAGTTCAATCCGCTTCAAATCATTCGGATAAGTGAATTATTGCTAAACACAAACGCAGATCCACGCCACCAATCAATAGTAAAATCAGAAGAAATTAATAATATCCAATAATTATTAAATTGCTAAAAGATACACATATGTTGTGCGATCGAAAATATTAAAAAAAGTAGGTTGTACAATGAATGATACATCGTGTCTTGTACTCTCGTGATTACTTTCACGGTTTCACATTTCCGTGACGTTTTTTTAAAGTGTAATATTTTTATTTCACATTTAAAATAATATCTATTCACATCATGCTAGTTGCCATTAAGATTTTTATATTTCTTGATATGAAACTTCTAAGTAACAAATGATTTTTTTTTTTTATTTGGGTGGTTTTTGGGACAGAAACATTTATAATATAATATATATTTGATTCATATCTAAACAAATTATTATTTAAACCGAATAAGTGTTAAATTGCTGATTGTTAATAATTTCTAACTTTTCTGGAGGCTGTGATTATTTTAGTCCAGACATGTCATGCAATAATGACGTATCGGACAAGACGACCTCGATAAACAGCAAACTTCATTTGTTTGTTTTGTTCATCTGCCGCAGCGCCGTACTCAACTGAGTCGTACTCCGTGCTCAACCACCGATCATCGTTGAGGATTCTGGATTGTTAATCAAGATCCAATCAACTTTAAACCAACCATATTATCAAGAACTCTTCTTCTTCTTCCAGCTCCAAATTTCCAAATGCGGATAAGGTCAGCTCCTCTCAGATTCACTCACTGTTCAAAACACGTTCCTTTCGCTGTTTGATGATTCAAGATCTGTTCTTGAGGATCGAAACTGCTACAAATCTCTTCTTTTCATTCTCACTGCTCAAATTTTGTTATGATTATTGACATGTCCCTGTTCTATTGGAGGGTGTTCTTATTGATCTGCGATTGAAACGATTCCGAGTTCGGTTTTGTTTGATTTTCTCTCTTCTGCAGATCCCAATCCCGTTACTCCAACATATTGCTAGATGTAATTCTATCAACTGCAAATCTCTTACCCAAAAAAGTGAGAAAAAAGTTTTACTTTGTCAGTTAAAAATAATCGAGTCAAATAGTTAATTCCCGGATAGATAACCAAACAATTAGCTGAAATTTTCGTTGTTAAAATTGTATAGAGAGTTCGTTCATTGAGTTCTTGTGAGTCTAAGTTTAATTGTAGGTTATTTTTTTGAATTCCAAAAAAAATCTGGTACAGATTGCTGTTCTTTCTCCTTGAATGATTTGTTTTCATTGGTAAATAACGCTTAATCCAGTCAACAACACAAGGAGCACGTAACAAATTGTGTCAAATTTTAACTTCAATTGAACATAACTACATAATTGTTCATTCGCGAAAGTCCCGTCTAATTATTAATTTGTTAAAAAAGAATAAGTTAGCTAGTTGCATTTCAAGTATAGTTGGATCATTTAAGTTTACTTATTTAACTGTTTTTCAATTCAGGTAACTCAAATCTCTGCAGATATTTATGATCTTAATCTGTAGAACTGCAAAAACCTCCAACTTAGACAAAAATGGTGTTGGCTCCAACACCAAAGGTTATCCTAGGTTCAATTGCCTTCTCCATCTTCTGGGTCCTAGCAGTTTTTCCAGCAGTCCCCTTCCTACCCATCGGCCGAACCGCCGGTTCCCTTCTCGGCGCGATGCTCATGGTTATTTTCCGGGTCATAACACCCGACCAAGCCTACGCCGCTATCGACCTCCCCATCCTCGGACTCCTTTTCGGGACAATGGTTGTCTCCATCTACCTCGAACGAGCCGACATGTTCAAACACCTCGGTAAAATGCTCTCATGGAGAAGCAAAGGCCCTAAGGATTTGCTCTGCCGGATCTGCCTCATTTCCGCCGTCTCAAGCGCGCTCTTCACGAACGACACCTCCTGCGTTGTGAGTGAAGACTTTCAGTACGCTATTGCTCGTTTTTAAGCTTTCTTTCTTAAATTGATGTTTTTAGGCGGGACAATTTTTTTTACACAAAACGATAACATAACGTGAATACGTACGAAAAATTAATGTCTATGCAAAAATATGACATAATTATAACACGATAGCGCCAAAACTTTTAAGATTATGTACATTTTGCGTAGTGTTCATGTTTAGGTTACACGACACGTTTGAAACGATCACCCGCAGAATTTACGTGTATTCGTGTGTAAACATGACACGATAAGCTTATTTTGCATGAATTCAATAAGTTTAATATGATATGTTTATTGACACATACAATAAAACGTGCATAAGTAGAATTCACCACCTCTAAATGTTTTTATGAACAATAGTTGCACCACTGAAATTTGAAACTGCGCGATTTGATATCATTATCTAACAGGTTCTCACAGAATTCGTGCTCAAAATCGCCAGGCAGCACAACCTGCCTCCTCATCCGTTCCTCCTCGCTCTTGCGTCGAGCGCAAATATCGGCTCCGCCGCCACCCCAATCGGAAACCCTCAAAACTTGGTAATCGCTGTCCAGAGCAAGATCTCCTTCGGGACCTTTGTTGTCGGAATCGTAGCCGCCATGCTAGTCGGAGTTATCGTAAACGCAGCTATTTTGCTCATCATGTACTGGAAACTACTGTCGGTTCAGAAGGACGAAGAAGACGCCTCACCGGAGGTTGTCGGAGAGGATGACGTCAGCTCCCACAGATTCTCACCCGCCACGCTCTCCCACGTAGCATCATTAGATTCCCAGGAATCTTCCAGACCGGATAAGGACAAGGATTATTCCGGCGAGACACTGAGGAACAGAGTCGCGTCGGCCGAGAGCGAAATCTGCAGAGCCGACACGACCCGACAAAGAGAAAGCAATTCGTCGTCGATGGATCGAATCTCCGATTCACTGGCGATGCAGTATTCAGATGGGAAAGAAACGGTGTCGGATCGGTGGAAGCGGATGCTGTGGAAATCATGCGTTTACCTCGTTACGGTCGGAATGCTGGTGTCGTTGCTGATGGGTCTGAACATGTCTTGGACGGCGATCACGGCGGCTCTGGTTCTGGTTATTCTTGATTTTAAGGACGCGAGACCGTGTCTAGAGAAGGTATCCTACTCTCTATTGATATTTTTCTGTGGGATGTTTATAACGGTGGACGGGTTTAACAAGACCGGGATTCCGAGCACACTGTGGGACTTTATGGAACCCTACGCCAAGGTCGACCGAGCCGAGGGTATCGCGGTTCTGGGTGCGGTTATACTTGTTCTGTCGAATCTTGCATCAAATGTACCAACAGGTATATATGCTCCGATCCTGCAATAAAAGTGTTATTTTGACCGAAAATAACTTTTAATATAAACTGTATTTTTTTTAATATACTTTTAATAATCTTTATTGATTAACCGACTAAAGTCGGGTAAGCTTATGACATAAATTTTGATATACCGTTTTTTTTTTTTTTTGTCTAGTTTTATTGTTGGGAGGACGAGTGGCGGCATCAGCAGCCGCAATATCGGCGGCAGACGAGAAGAAGGCGTGGTTGATCTTAGCATGGGTAAGCACAGTGGCGGGTAACCTTTCCTTACTAGGGTCGGCCGCCAACTTGATAGTGTGCGAGCAGGCTCGGAGGGCCCCGAACCTCGGCTACACCCTAACTTTCTGGAGACATCTCAAGTTCGGACTTCCTTCTACCATTATCGTTACTTCTATCGGTTTGTTGCTCATTAGATGATTATTTATTTATTATTCATATGGATTAATTTCTTTGTTGTGGATCCAAATTATCCAATCAAGGTCGTTTGTTACATGAGATCGTTCATTCCTTTCTGAGGTTTTTCATCTTCAACAAGTTAAATATACTACTGAGATAGCTACGATTTTATCAAGGCTATTAAATCAATGTCAAAATTAATAATGATATAGATGTAAATAAATGTAAAATTTTGTTTTTTTAAATCTCGTGGCACACGTTGGGATCAGAATGACGTGGCTTGAAACTTCGGTTAATGAATTTCGATGTCTTGCCGGTAGCTAGCTTCTTTGGGTGTCTATTAGGGGTGAGCGTGGTCTGGTCCTGGTCAGGACCAGACCAAGACCATGCAAGACCATTTGTAAATGGTCATCCTCCAAATGGTTTAGGACCAAACCAAGACCATTTGGACCATTTACAAATGATCTTGGTCTTTTTGGTTCTGATTTTGGTCCAGACCATTAAGACCATTTAGGACCATTTTTTTTTTTATGTTTTTTAATTGAATTTAATTTTTTAAAATTTGTCGAATATTATTTTGTAATAATTTTAAATTGAAAATATGTTTATTATAATTATATATAATAGTTGAGATTGGTGCAATCAATACCTGATAAAGTGTTCAAATAAGTTTTATGGTTATACGATCCATAAATAACAAATAAGACACTTATCAAATTACGTAACTTGGTGTAACAAAGTTACAATTTCCCTGATATTAGACAGAAAATAAATCAAACACGAAAATTTAGTATTTTGGCACTTTGCACTTTACAAACATAAGCTTTTCATCTCTTTGTAGCAAGCAACTTCATAAACTAATTATTGAGTTTTTGACCAAAATAGGGTTACATGGACAACCAAATACCAATATAGGCTAGAAAAAAAAACCAACTACAAATATAGGGCTGGCCGGGTTGGGGGAACCCGACCAAGTGAGTTCCAAAATTAGACTTCACTTGGCCGGGTTCCCCCAACCCGGCCAACTGTTTTTTTTTTTTCCGGAAAACTAAAAAAAAAAAAATGGATCTCATTTGGCCGGGTCACCCCAACCCGGCCAAATATGTATTTTTTTTCTGTTTTTTTTAATAGAAATTGTAAAAATTAATGGTTTTGTAAATTTTTTTCTAAAAAACCTATTGGAAATGGTGAACCCTAGAGGGCAAATTGACAGACATTTGTCGTTTACCAATTTTCGTTAAAAAATTACAAAACTACTAATTTTATATTTTTTCGAACTCATTTGGCCGGGTTCCCACAACCCGGCCAAGTAGTGTTTCTTTTTTTTTCCTCAAAATTAATTAATTGCGATGTCAACAACCCACAACCAAATTTTCTAATAGGTTTTTTAGAAAAAAAAATTACAAAACCATTAATTTTTACAATTTCTATTAAAAAAGTAAAAAAAAAAAAAACAGAAAAAACAGAAAAAACAGAAAAAAAAAAAAAACGAAAAAAAAGATAATTTGCCGGGTTGGGAGAACCCGGCCAAATGAGTTCCAATTATTTTTTTTTCCGAAAAAAAAAAATTTCTGTGTGCCGGGTTCCCCCAACCCGGCCAGCCCTATATTTGTAATTAGTTTTTTTTTAGCCTATATTTGTATTTGGTTGTCTATGTAAATCTATTTTGGTCAAAAACTCCTAATTATTCAGCTAATCTAATGTTTCTCAAGTTTGCTCTCGACGCTCAGCGGAGGTTTTAACTTTTATTATAAATTATTATTTCCAGTTTTTTTAATAATACAATGGTCTTAATGGTCCTAAATGGTCTCAAATGGTCTTAATGGTCTTGGACCGAAATTAAGACCAGGACCAATTAAGACCAATAAAAAAAGACCATTGGTCTTGGTCCTAAACGGTCTTGGGCTAATGGTCTTGGTCTTGGACGGTCTTGGGCTCGGTTATGGTCTTGCTAGACCATTGCTCACCCCCAGTGTCTATATCGATCTCGGGGTGCTTAGTTTCCTTTAGGGTGTTTTTGGTAGGCGAGGATCTGAAAATGGGTGGGGATGGCCCCTGATTCCACTCCGAAACTTAAGTCAGTAATGAAATTTAAGAGAGAATATATAAAAGTATGTGAATGTAATTAGTTAGATAATGAAAGTGTTCCCTATTTATAGAGGAAGTGTACCGACTTTAAGTGGCGGCTACCCTCTTGGGAGGGTTTATGTCCAGAGTCGGTGTAAGCAGGTGACAAACAAGTCGCCACATCATCTTTCCCTAGTTAGGAAGGCTTTCCTCTAGCGGTTGATGCAGGTCGTCACCTCACCATTCCTTAAGAGGAATGTTTTTAGCAGGTGACAAGTAGGTCGCCACCTGCCCCCTCCTTAAGAGGAAGAGTTTTCTCTGAGTCGACAAGCAGGTTGTCAGTTGTCATTTCTTTAGGAGAAAGGTTTCTTCAATAGTGTTTGGTTGTCGACTTGACTCTTGCCTTAAGATGGAGAGTTTTGGGCAGACTTGTCGCCAATCTTTCAAGGAACTCAGTCGTCGACTTTCTCAATATTTGCCATTTGGTGTTGACTATCTATTCTTGTTTCTTCATTCTGAGTATGATTAGTCGTCGACTCTCTTTCATAAGTCTCGACTTGTATGCTCTCAACTTATATACTCTCAACTTATATGCTATGTCTTTTATAATCTTAACCCATCAACATATTCGATAACTCTTAGTTTTAAAATATACTTGTAAATTCTATGTTTCTGAGTAATGAGTAGAGTTATATTATTTAAATTTATTCCTTTTCTATTTGTCATATTTAATTTTATATATTATAATTAAAGAGTCACAACTTTTTATACATTATTTTAATTTATAAACAAATTGTTTTATCTGAAAATAGATGTAATTTTTTTTTATCAACATATAATATCATACATTTTAGCTATACTAATATAAAAAATAAGAATAAAAAGTTTAAGTTATTTTAATATATTAATTCAACATAAATTTATACCTAAAACTTAAATTAATAAATATTAATTAATAAACTCCGTGTATGTGCATGTATATCGACTAATATACATGTAATATTTATTTGGGGTTAATAACCAATTTGCTACCTAAAATTTGATTAATTTACAAATCGCTACCTGAATTTTAATTTTTAAAAATTAGATATCTGAACTTTCAATTTCCGAGCAAATAGTTATATTTGTATAAATTTTCGTCAAATTAGATGGAAAATGAGCATGTTTCCGCCACTTGTGGTGTTTTCATGTGTACTAAATATGAATTCATATATAAATTGAAAGTTGCAACAAAATATTTTCAATTAGATGCTCAATTGAAAGACACCGTTCGAATTTAGATGGAAGTCCGATTAAGCATCCAATTGAAGATATTTTGTTACAATACTTTCAATTTATTATTAATACATTATGGATACAAATGAAAAGACCCCACATGACATAAACATGCTCATTTTCTATCCAATTTAATGAAAATTAAAACAAATGCAGCAATTTGCTCGAGAATTAAAAATCCGAGTATCCAATTTTAAATAATTAAAGTTCATATATCAGTTTATAAATTGGTCAAACTTCAGGTAGCAATTTGAACCGATCCGAATTATGTAGGGATATAATTTTTTTTCCACCTATATATAGCGATGTATTCTTTGTAAAGTGTGTCCTAGAGACATCAATAAAATCGCCAGCTGCCATTACCCGTAAACGTAGATCGAATTAGCCAAATCACGTAAAATTGTGTCTTATTTACTGCTTTTTTTCTTAATTGTTTGTGAATGTTGAGAGAATCAATTCTAACATATGACTACCATTGTTAAAACTATAGTTATTATATTCACCTATAAATTTCCCTTCTTTATCATATCATATATAAAAATCTCTCTACACATTTTATCCCTTTACAAGTATTCTCGTTTAAGTATATATATAGATTATCGGATCACAACCCAGTTTATCTCCCGACGGAAGCCCAAACTAAAAGATTCACCAATAGATATAAGGGTTGTACGTAGGGCCGGCAATGGTGCGGTGAAAATCAAATAACCATGGTTATTCGCACCATTTACCGCAATGGTTAACCGCACCATTATGGTGAGGGGCGGTTATGGTGATGAATCTTGTAAACGCAATTGTTATGGTTATGGTATTCAGTCCATAACCGCGGTTATAACAATCACCTCTATATATATATATTACTAATACTTATATTGTTATATATATATATATTATTATTATACTTTTATTATTATTAAAATATTATAATTCTTATTCCGTTCCCTTTCCCACCCACCATTTTTTTGTCTATATTTCTTATTATTAGGTAACCACAATTGGAAGTGATGGCGAATGAGGATCGATGATCGCAAGTGATAGACAATTGAATATGTGTTTTTTTAATTAAGTGAAACAATGAAGTTATGTTTAATTTGGATTTTGTGTATGAAACAATGAATGTATGTATGTTTACTTTTCTTGTATGAAACAATGATGTTGTATTAGTTTGAAATTGAATGATTGTGGTTAAATGGTTTAATCGTGGTTAAAAACCATGGTTATGGTTATGGTATGAAGAATCATAATCGCAGTGGTTATATTATGGTTATGGGTATGAATAAAAAAAAAATGGTATAGTTATGGTATTAGTGCTATTCGTACCATACCCTCACCATCACCAGCCCTAGTTGTACATAAAAGTGAATTAAATGTTATTTGAATCTTTAACCACTCACTTTTATGCAAAAAAAAGGGTGCAGCGATTATATTAATATCATATATAAATATATGTTTATTGGTTATATTATTTATAATTACTTAACTATATATATATATATATATATATATATATATATATATATTATTCAAATAAATCTTCAATCATTATTACTTAATAACAATGTACATCTAAATCTAAACCCTAAAATTAAATGTAAAACTCCAATTTTATTGCCATATGGGTTCTTAATTGTATTTATGATTGGTACTTCTTTAATTTCCATCTTATATTTTTTCTTATGGTTTTAATTTTTAGTGAAATTTTATTAAGTGTCGTTAAATTAGTTGATGTTTTACATGTAAACTATTATACTATTTGTTAGCTTTATTATACTGATTTTCTTTTAAAAAAAATTATTACTTTTATAATTACTTATATTCAAATTTTCTTTAAAAATAAAATAAAATACCACCATTGACGGCGGGAAAACTTTGAAGAAAAATTTAGAAATGCCTCTTAGCATTCGGCGTCAAAATGGAAGGTGTCTTGAGACATTGTATCGTATAGATACATTGTGATTCGACACTTTTTGAAAAGGCTCCATAACGCCTATAAATAAGCTTGTCTATTAGGCATTTTCATTTTCATCATCTAAAAAAAATCCAAGAATCAATCAACTTATACAATTGTAAGTAGATTTGTCTAGATGTCCAAGAATATAAAACGTCGTCAATAAGAAGTTCTTAATTAATGGAGGTGTCCGATTTTTGCTAATATAGTTGATCATGTGGTTTTGTGGTATTCTTTGACTGATTTGATTTATGTTTGCTAATAGTTGATCATGTGGTTTTGTTGTATTCTTTGACTGATTTGATGAAATCTAGTAGCAAAATTATTTTCTGAGTGGGGAAAATATTACATTTCTTAAAAGTTTTCTTAAAAGTTAAAACGACTCTACAAGTTTTAAAATTACAACTCACTCACTATTATTCGTAGTTGTAGATTCGTTTTTTCAGAAGTTTTTACGTGTCCGATTGTGATAATTGTTCAAGATTCACTTTTATCTTATGTTCGTATTATCGGACGCTCATACTTTACATGAAAAACTATTTTTTAAACAACTATTAGTAATAGTAATGTGATTTTTTTTAATTCTCTAATAGTAATATAGAGAATAAAAAACAATGTTGCTAAATAACTCTTATCCAATTGGTTTCGAAAAAAAAAAAAATAGTGGGCCACTACAATTTATCAATAATTTGGGCCTCTTATGTTTGGACCAACAGTTGGGCCTATAAAGTTGGATTCAATTCCTCTTACAGGAGCGGAAATTGGCGGGGTTACCAAATACCAACCAACCAAAGCCCCAACGCAACGACTATACGTGCGAGGAAGCCATCTCCGGTGGTGGCACGTGCGACCGAAGGAGCTCCACCACTCCAGCACACAAATCATCGTAACAGAGAACATTGAAGATCAAGGCGGAGAGAAACAGAGAGATTGCAGATACCAGAGAACAAACCCTAGCTCTACTGCTTCATTTCTATCAAATATCAGCAATTCATTGCCGTTTCTGAGGTTAGTTGCTAATTCCTTGCTCGCGTTGATAGTTTTAGCCATTCTCTTCCGTTCTAATCATTGCTGATCTCGTGTTAATTATGGTCGAAGGGGATTCAAGATCGTAATTGAGCTTATACCGAATTAATTAGATTATTTATTGGTCGGTTTTTTCTATTAATTAGTGTTAAACTGAGCTTGTCATTTCCTTCCAATGGATTATTGATGTAGATGGAGAATCAAATCTTTCTAAATTGTGTGTTTATGCGAATTTTTGAGGCTCAGGTGGCGTAGTTATATTTTCTTTTAAGGTATCATCGAGCTTCTGAATGTTCTTATGAAAACAATGAAGTCGTGTCTATTGAATTGAATATGTCAGCGTTTATTGTTCGCGAAAGATATTGATAAAATATGAATATCATTGGAGGCTTGTTGGTTTGTTAGATTTTGAATTGGTTATTTATAAGTTCTGATTTTACTACCGAGCTGGATTTTTTTGTTTGGTTCAGATATCTCGTATTAGAAGGATGCATAGTACAGTAAGTTTGATGAAACCCTGTTAATTCTATTATTATGAGAATTTAGAAAATTTGATTACCTCTTTTCTATAGACTATATAGTATATCTAATGATATATTTTTGTTCCTTCTTTTCTTGGCGCCACTGATCAGGTACTAGTTCTGAGGGCAAAGGGTGGAAGGGCAGAGCACATATCAAGCAGATCACTGCAAATATATCAGGAAGTAGCAAGAAAGAGTGTTCATATCAGCCTCCTGAATTTGCTTGCTGGAATGCTGGGGATTTCAGTATCTCTGTAATTGTTCTTGTTGAATTTGTGTGTCCAGAGATCGCCAACAGTGCATCGATCAAATGTCAGAAGCTGCTATGGCAGTTGTTAAACCAGAGGTTCGTAGCTTCACCGATATCTGTCTTCTTTACCATTTTGTTCTTAGCTTTAGGTGGGAGAAGGTTCAGGTCCTTTCTGAAATTTTGGTGTATATAATTTAAATACTTGAGCAGCTCCAGAGGTTTATGATAGCTGGGGAAGTCGTGGATTTTCTTTTATTTTTTCCTTAGTGCACACTCTTATTTCAAGTTCTGCTTATTTGGTCACTTCAGGAAAAAAAATGGACCCATCATTTTTTTTTCTTTGTTTTATCTAGATGAAGTCTTATATATGGCTCCAAACTGTTGATGGTTCAATACAACAAGTGGAAGAAGAGGTTGCCATGTTTTGCCCCATGATATGTCGAGAAGTACTTCAAACGGGAATGGGTTCTTCCAAAACATATGCAATTTTACTTCCACAACGAGTCAATCCATCGATGTTGGGCTTAATCCTTGATTATTGTCGGTTCCATCAGCTACCTGGACGGTCTAATAAGGTCTTTTCCTCTTCATTTTTATGGCTACTTGTCTTTCAGTGTTCCTTTGCATCCTTCTATCATGAATTACAGATGATTTTAAGAGATGATTTTCCTTGAAAATTTTGTTTACCAAAGATGATGTTGACTTATTATAGGAGCGGAAAACATTTGATGAAAAGTTCGTTCGCATGGATACTAAAAGGCTATGTGAATTGACATCTGCCGCTGACAGCCTTCAATTAAAACCGTTGGTGGATTTAACCAGCCGTGCACTCGCCCGTATAATTGAAGGAAAGACGCCTGAGGAAATACGTGAGACATTTCATTTGCCCGATGATCTAACTGAGGTGTTTGTCACTACCTTTTGCTTGGCAAAATTTTAACTACAATTAGTTGGTTGTGGATTTTTTATGTTTGACAATGACTCAGTTTTCCTCAGGAGGAGAAATTGGAACCTTTAAGAAACATTACTGATGATCCACGTATCAGATTACTTAATAGATTATATGCAAGAAAAAGGAAAGAACTGAAAGAGCGGGAAAAGTTGAAGGTATGTATGTTCTGGTAATACTCTGTATATAAGGTTCTGATCTGCAAATGCATGCTCAATTTAATAGAAGTTGAATTTCAAATTTGCAGAATCCTGAGGTTGAGGAAAGGGTGGATCAACGGTCTGTGGATGATCTCTTGTCATTCATAAATGGCGGGGAAGAAGGTTCGCCTTGCTAATTTCTAATGGCCGTAAATAACTTGACTATTGCTTTCTAGTTTGCAATTACATGTTTGTGTACTTTTTTCTTGAAATATACAATTGAATAACCATACACCAGTGTTATCTTCACAGAATCTGCACTATGCCTTCTTTAAAAGTCAGGAGCTGTTTGTTTTCAGATTCTTTCATATCAAATTTGCGCTTAACAGTAAATTCTTTTTGGTTGGCAGACGCAAAGGGTATTAAAACTAATAAAAATAAGAAGAAGAACAGGAGGAGAAAAGACAACTTAAAAGACTCTTCCTCGAATCCCGCTGATGAAGATAATTCGAAGGTTCATACACATGGCAGCTCTCTTGACCCTTTCCTTATAGATTCTTTATTCACATATGGGATACATCTTTCTATTTTTTTTGCATCTTTAGGAATTAGATTCCGTCTCTTCTAGAGAACGCAATGGTGAGGTCGAAGATATTATGGTGGATACTCCAAAATTCTACGATCCTGCTGCTGCTGCCTTTATGCCGAAACTTGAGTTTGATGATGGGTTTATTGATGATGATTTGGATCCTGCAATGAAGGAGGAGCTTGATAGGTAAGTTGGTTTTGTTAAAATCACCAAGAGTTGGCTATTATTTATATTCATCATTTGTTTATTCTTGATGGTTATTTCATTTTGTAATATTTCACAGAGAAGTAGAGGATTTTGCACGTAGATTAAACTCCGATTGGCCTGAGAGAGTGCAGGAGATTCTTTCATTGGGACAAGGAATAAATCTACTACCAATAAATGGCAACAGCTCGAGTAGAGCATGCATAAGTACGTTCCCTAAGCTTTCACTTGGTTAGAGAATACAGTCTATATTTTGTTTTTAATGCAATATCTGGTTCATGTCTTTACCACCAGGCTTGGATAGGAGATAATAATGATCAATTTATCTGATTTCATCGGAAACTTGGAGCTGCAACAAGCAAATGCGCAACAGAAAGACTATTCTTATTGTTGTTGTTTATGCACGGACAAAGATAAATATCACCAACAAAATCTGTTCTTGTGAGCGACGGAGAGGAGGATATCACGGAGAAGGATCGGACAGGGGCATCTTAAGGTGATCCTGGTCATGTATTGTTGTTTTCTTTCCTGTTGGAAATTTGTTTGTAATTGTTATATGCAATGATAGAGAATTCCACCATTTGTTTGTTTTTCTGGGAATGTTGTGTTTTTCATGGCTTTTCTTTATTGGGTCGTGCTTACTGTTTAGTGTTCTTTATACAAAGTTTTGTCAACAACGGCTTGTAACACTTGTGGGGAAAGTTTTTTTCTGGGTGAAACTAAGAATACATATACTTTGTTTAAGAGGTTTAATATTTAAACTCCATAGGAGTCTTAAAATAGAGAAATACTCCTAGTCGGCATTTTACCATTTACAGGTTGAACTATTGCGAGCAAAAATCTTTCTAGATGATTTTATAAATCATTTTATGAAAACCGTTTCTTTTAGTCCCGTGTTTGTGAGACTGGTGTACCCAACAATAAAAAGCATTTCTTTGAGTCCTGTATCTGCAGGGACAAATTTATTAAGTTATATGGGGCAATTAATTTTACATTCACCCTTGAACTTTTTTACATAACTCATTTACTTATAGTTTAATTCGTACCTACTGAACAAAATTCCTGACTTTGTTGCGTATTTGTGAGGTGAGTAGTAGTCAATCTCATTAGACACGATATTTCTTTCTCCAAGAGTGCGTGCTTGTGTACCCGGTGCACACTACGTTGGCGCAAAGCTGATTCAGCATTGTGAAGAAAGATGATCTTTTCTGGATGCGCCTGGTGTACACTTAAGGGAGATATTATTGTATACATCAGATTACACGTGTACATATGTCAGACATTTTATAATATATATGTCCAATGTTGATTGACTGAAGGTGTTTCACATGGGATTTGTTGATTGACTGAAGGTGACCACATGGGATTTCCGTATTGTATCTGATGTATACAATAATTTATCCACTTAATCGTATGACACTGTTCCGAAAAATCATTTCATTTGGGGAGCATGCTTGTCAACCCAACTTTCCTGGCATCTCCAAACTCAAAGACAGAGGGTTCTTCGTATGAACGAAATCTTCGTGCAAGTATATATACCATTTTACTTGTGAACTACTTGTTTTGTTTTGTTTTGTTTTTCTAGTATAAACTTGTTATTTTTTATTAACAAATAGTGAACTGTATTTTTTAAGTATAAATAACTAGCCAAATTTATATCTAGCTAAATTTTTCGAAAGTAGCTCTGTTAATTATTTTGTTAAAAACTAAAGGAATTTCTCACGTAAAGAGTACATAAGAGCATTCACAATGGTTTTACGTAATATTACTTAAATGTTGATCCAATATATCTTTATTTGTAAAATGATAAAAACGTGTTATAGTCGTTTTATATAGCATTTCTTAGGTGTGGGACTCATCTATTTTACATAAAATATTACTTAAATTTAAGGAATACACTATATATTACATAACCAGTTTTTATTTATAAATTAATTCATTTTATGATTAACGTTAATATTTTATTGGTGTTGCTAAAAATTTAATAATAAAATGTTTCTAAGTAACGTAGTTAAGTAAAACTATTGGAGAGTAAATATGAAAAAATATTCATGGTTAGCACTTTACCCCTTACAGGCTGACCTGGCGCGAGTGGGATTAATTTAGGTGTGGAGCAAGCATGCTACGTGTGTTGTCTTTCTAATGAGAGCCCCTCCTAAGACCACTCGCGGGAAAAAAATATATTGTTTATAACTTGATGTGAGCACCCAAGGCGAACATGAGTTGAAAATTGACAAATAAAAATAATCAAGAAGATCCAAAACATTCTTTAAGACTTATGTTATTTCTATTCACCGTCTTATGTTTGTTGAAGTGTTTTTCAACAATTAATAAGTTGACTTTATGTGTTGGACGTTTAACACATGGATCTACTATTTGGATTAGTTTAGTTAGGTCTTCTAAAGGTCTACTAAAGGTCTTATGGGCTAAAAAACACCAAGACTCATTAGATAAGTCCATTAGGGTTTACTTTAGTCCATTCTAGGCGTCATTAGGTTTAGTTTGCAGTTTTTTAAATAGTCACCTGAAAATTTGAATTCAGTTTTGTCAGATCGTTCTGTGGCGTTCGACTTCGACTTATCAATCAAATATTTCATCCTTGATTTTGGCGACACTCTTCAACTCATGTTCTCTTTTGGGGTGCTAACAGCATATCTTAACTTTACATATTACAAAGTGTCTATAAATGTATGCGCGACAACTTTAAAGAATACAATTTATATAAAACCATTATGAATGCTCTAAGCTAATTGTATGGTTACAACATATTTCATGACCATAATACACATAAACTTTTTTTTTTTGTTAAATGCCCTTTTTTACTGAAAGATTTCAACCATATTTTCTTCAAATCGATTTGCTCTGCCGAAGAAAAATCGATTCAACTTCTGAAATAATTGAATCAATAGTTATACGTGGTCTTCAACAATAATGGTGTACGACGTGTGAGAATTTTATTGGTTATGCACTATCATTTGTTTTTTACATGAGGAATTCTGTTATTTTTTTTGCAAAAAAATTAATAGAGCTACATAATTTATCCATTCAATTAATAACTAATATAAGATACACTTTCATATCAAAAGCTAACCTTGTAATAATGTAAATAAATATGTTGGGAAAGTAAGAAGAACTTGGCTTTCAATAGCGGTCATTTATACCGCTTATCTACGCAATTTCATCAAATTGTCATGCTAGAAACATAAATAATGCTAGAAACATAAATAAGTATTAGATATGATCCCTCTTAATGTCTATAACTTAATTTTTTCAACAAATGTTTAAAGGAAGTAACACATCCAAGACAAAAATGGTAATGATACACAAAGTATACTAAACAGTTGGTAATTATCCTCCATTCATATGTGAATATATATGGAGCTAATTTTCTTATTAGCTTTCCTAATAACCAATAATGCAATGAAAAATACAAAGTCCAGTATGAATCCTCCTTTTCACTACTCTCTCTATCATCATAAAGCAAAACTTAGCAACCAAGACAACAAGACAAAATTCCACAAAAACTCCCTTCTCTAGTTTAAGGTAGAAGCAAACCACCATTTTGGCACCTCTTCTGAGATTTTAAGTGATAAGTATATATATTTAATAAAAAAGAAGAAAAAACCTCAACTCACCGCGGTGTTATCTGTATAACAACATGAATCTCCATCGTATCGTGACATGTTAGGTACCGTTACCAGTTCTTATTTTGGGAACATACCTTTTCTTAAAACCTGCTCCTTGTTTGGTTCGGAAATTAGCGTCACTACTTTCTTGGATAGAGGGTCCGGATTTAAGTCCATCTGCTATTATTTGATCTTCTTCCATGTTCTGAAATATACTCACCTTCTTGTTACCTTCTTCTTCTTCACACTTCTTTTGCTGCTTCTTGTTACCTTCTTCTTCACACTTCTTTTGCTGTTTGACAGTTTCAGTTTCTGGAAACAGCACCAGTTTTACATGATCCCCAGTCACAGCCTCCTTCCACCCTATAAATGATCAAACATGAAAAAACATAAGCACCGATGAAAAATTACAATGAGCAAAACAGTATATTACACAGATTTGATTCCCTCTCCATTTTTTGGGTTTAATTCTGCTACATCAACTAAAAGGTTTATTTTCTTTTCGATTGTCTATTTTTTAGAAGTGTCAAATGAGGTGGCAGAATCTTATCTATTGATCAAATCCAGAACTAAGCTATGACTAAATGATTGAAGCTAAATGGAGAGGAATACAAATCCATATTCCACTCACTTTGCGAAAGAAAAGCTTCAGCAACATGGCCAGAAAACTGCAAAGCTGCTGATCTTTGAGTGTCCTCCAACGGTGACCAATTCTGGGTTTTACCGTAGCCTTCATTCTGTAAACCCTGACAGTCATTTTGTTGTTCGGTATCTCCATCTCTGGTTCCTTGCCTGCTAACAGGTCTCCAAAACTTACCCATAGAACGATTCATGCTGCTGTACTGAAAATTTTCAGATTTGCCATAGATTTTCTTCTTTTGGGTCCCGTGCTCTTTGCCGACATCATCACTCGGTTCACTGAAATCCTGAAGCTGTGAAATGGTGTCATCACATTCTATAGTGACTGAAATAGAGCCAATCAGAACCTCCTGCTTATTATTAGATCTTCCATAGTCCTCACTATTTTCATTTTTCTTTTTCCAGCTCCATGACTTGCTCCCGTTCATCATTGATGCTACTCTTGCATCGTTCCTACCATGATTAATTTCTACCTTTGATGAAGTCTGTGATGATTTGGCAAGACTTAAATTCGGATCGATCCTTAGTCCAGCTAATAGTGACTCATTAATTTCCATTTCATGCTCGTTGGAACTGCTCATTGTTTCAGCAGATGGGGAAACACGATTTTCTGCAGCATCAAAAGGCATTTCTGAATCTAACATTGTAATAAGATTGGCTGAAGATTCAGCCGGAGGAGTTGAAGATTCGGGATTCTCGTGGATAAGACACTGCTCCTCCTTTTGCTCTTTTGCTTTCTGTCTGAGCTTTTTCCTCCTTTTTCTTTCCAGAATTTCAGCTTGCCTGCATAAGTTATACTTATGAGTGATTTCCTAAAAATCAACATTGGATAGATTAGGGCTAGATGTAATTAAGAATGTTTATGAGGAACAACATACTTTCTCTGCGCAGCTTCTTCTTCTTCCATTAGTAATTGTTGGCACCTCAATGCTTCAGCATCTTTGTCAGCTATCCATGCTTTGATCTAATCAGGTTTGCAAACATTAATCAGAAACTTCGATATACCAAGCTAGAATACAACGAAAAGAAAATAAATGTTTAACATCCAAGAAATTCCGAATTACCAATTTCTGCTCCAGTAAGAAACTGATGAATGCAACAAGATTCTTGGTTTCGAGACCGATCTTCGCAGCTTCTCCGTCAAAAATATACTTTTGCATTGACATTGCTGGGCCACATAAGAAAGTTGTTTCACTTGCATCATCCAGGATGCTGAATAGCTCTTCTTCAGATGGAGGAAGGTTTGAACTCCTAGCTTGAATCAAATCCTAAACAAATATATTTGGTAAAGTCCGAGAAATTCACATCGACAAAATGAGTTAAAAGAGACAGAGAAGGTAGCAATATGTTATTAACAAAATAAATGTTTGCTGAAAAGGTGAACGTAAAAATGTGCTCACCAGAAGAGCTGAACCAGCCCGCATGCAAGTTTTTGGCAGAACAGAGAATCCAGATTTCTGAATTATGGATGCCAAATTGGTTATTATCTTGTCCTCATCGATTCCCTAAATATTTATCACAGAGACAAAATTACAACAGACACATTATAAGGGAATAATACAAATATGAGACCTGATTTACTTAATACCATTCAGTAAATAAATCAACAGCAACCACTAAGTATTGATGAGAAGCATCAGACTACTCAAACCTAGAATAAAAAGGATTTCTAGAAGTTGGATAGGAAATGAAATGTCAGGCTGAGGAATAATACTGGAAAAAGGGAAGGAAATAGAAAATAATAGAGCATTATGTGTGCTCAATAAATTCAAGTATCAAATGGATCTCTCAACAGTTGGATTCGACACACAGAAGTTGTGGGCCGTGAACAAATTCAATGGAAAAGGAATATCACAGCATGTATATTTTTGGACATGTTTGTGTAATTGTTCACAGCTACTTGTATTACACTATATATTTCTAAAGTTCTTCATATTATTCCAAGAAAAAGACTAAAGGGTGAAGGTCATCAACGACAAAAAAGAAGTGCTATCCGGGAGTTGTAGGCTTTACCTCTAAGGCTGCACCTTTTAGTGAAAGAATTTCCTTTGCTTCTTCTGCAGGGAGCTGTGCAGAGATTAATAGTAAGATCTCACGATTGAGGAGGACTTTAAAAAAAGATGATGATTATGATGATTACCTGAGTCCAAAACGCGCCCAATAATTCTCTATTCTTAACAGTATCCTACAAAATTCAAAACAAATGGAAACATCAATAGATACCACAAAACTGTCAAAATATTATGAGAACCAATGACTGTATATCTCGAATTTTATCAGGGGATATCAGGGGAGGAAGCAAAGCAGATAAACAACAGTGACTAAAACAGTTACAAGGGTGAATCGACTGCAATAGGCAGGATGCAGTTGAAACCTTATCAAGCTTTTTCAGACGATGTTGTACGCGTATGTGTCTTCTGCAGTTAATGGGAGAAAAGAATTCCCTGCTACACTTGTCACACTTCTGCATCGGCACCTTTACGGGAGAGAGCAAAGGCCAACCCGGTAACTCTGCAAACGATTATTCTAGAGTCAAAACTAATTACATAGCATATAAAACCAGTGTATGCATAGAGCTGCACTTGATATTTTGATTGCTTAGTAAACGGATACGGATATGTAGAACAATTTAGAGTACCTGGCTGGTCAAAACCTTGAAGATATTGGATCCACTGCACTGGCCTGTCACTGGCTCTTGACAAAGAGAGTAAAGGATCTCTTCCAATAGATTGCTTCAGGAAAGTGTCTAAAGGATCAGTTGCATTTCCATCCTCCAGCCTCAAAACACCATTACCATTAGACGTTTTGACTTTTGCAACTGACATCTATTTCAACAGGACTCCACAGCTGGTTTAAGCCGAACACTGCAAAGTTATAAAACAAACACCATTAGCTTAACCATGACAAAAATTTCAGCAATAAATATTTAGATTAGGCACAGAAACGCATGTAGAAACGCATGTAAAAGTTAATAGTAAGTAAAAAAACACGGAAACAGAATGTGCACGCTAATCAATTCTACGAGTGATGATGGAACGACAACACATCCACTGTTTAATCATTAATTGCATATACAACTGACCTTTCATTAACTGCAGATATCTGTAAATAATTTAATTCAGAGTTCTGACATATTAAAGGGTTCATACAAGATCCAAGTATCTTAACAGAACTTACTGAAAAATCACAACTCGTTGAAACATGTGATTCCGAACACAAACACCACAGCAACGCATAACAGTCAAGTCGTATTGAATAACAAATTTAAAGTTTCAGCATTACAGATGAAAATTCCTAGGAAACATCGCTTGAGACATGCCAAGTGAAGACTAAGCTGCCGATCCACGATCGTTCAGGCTCAAAACTGATGAAAATAGATAACAGATTTTATATTACCCAGCTTCAGATTCGATATACATTTTGACTTGGCATTGTTCATTCTCTGAGGCAGCAAATCAAGCAGAAATTAACGTGAATTCCGACATGAGAATCCAAATCGTTTGAACTAAGAATGTTGGTCCGTAACAGGCCACAGCTACAAAAAATCAAGTAATCAACACATCTGCGGTAAAGGATGGGCATGGCGATCTGAGACCGTACCAAAGACAACGCAAAGAGATGAGCAGGGCGGCAGATAGATGCGGCGCTGATCAGAGCGACATCAGTAGCGGCCGAGGCGACGGTGCGGTGCTTGGCGGGAGGAAGAATCACCGAGAAAGTGGTGAAAGCTGATCGCAGAAGAAGAAATGGAGCGTTTCAGAGTAGTGAAATGAGAAACAGACGTAAAGGCAATGAGGTAAATGCTCCTTCGTAGAACACAAACGAAAAAGTTGCAGCATTTTCCCCTTTCCTTTTACCTTTATATTTCCCCTTCTATATCAACGATATAATCTTTTTATCAGCTAATTGAAAAATAATATCCAATAAGATTTCAAGAAAACACATTATTATTCACGAATTTAAGCAAAAATACCAATTAATGTGATTTAGATAATGGTTAGTAGTTGTTCAAATATTATATATATACAACTGTTCAAATATGTATATATATATATAAATTTTAAAATAAAATTCTCGGGGGAAGGGAGCCTCTTTATGGGCATGTTTGCTCCCGGTCCTCGAGCATTTATTTTAATTTTTTTTATATAATATTATGTTACATAATTTAATAAATTTTCGAATAATGCTCTATTCTTATCTTCGGAGTCGAATTGATTATGCTCTTGTGTTATTATCGGAGTCAGCATGATCATGTCACTGTATGATCCAAACGACGACTCTCCGCACGCGCATTAAAGGGGCTCTCGGTCTTTCGAGCATTTATTTGAAAATTTTATGAATTTTTTATTTTATTTTAAATAATACTAAGTTACATAATGTAAAATGTTTTTTATAATAATACTCTGCTCTTGTATTATCCTCGGAGTCGAGTTGATCATGCTTTTGTATCATACTCGGAGACAGCGCGTACGCGCGTAGCGCGTGCAGGTATCTAGTATATATAAAAAAAGGTGTACCAGGATAAATGTGGTATGCTACATAAAAAAATAGCGAAAATTTAATTATAACTACATTTCATTAAAGTACAATTTACGATCTAGTAAAATAAAATACTAAAAATGTACAACTGTTCTTTTCAATATTTTATATTCTAAAACCAGATATAATAACGTAGGAATTATATATCTCACTCTGTGTAAGTAATTAAATATTCATTTAAAGTGTATCTCTAAAATATTTCGCAATTTATTTTTCATATTGACCATAGCTATTTTTTTTTAACGATGCATGTCATTATTGTAATTTTCAAAGTGATACTCTAAAGACGCACAATCAATACTTGTAAACTCATTCAGATAAAGCTGTGCAAGTCTAGGCAATTTTACTTGTCAAAATAATAAAATGAAATTCTTATGACTCAAACAAGTCATTAAAAGAAGCAACTATATTTTTACCTAATTAAATCTATTGATCATTTAAAGTTGTTGATTAATCACATTTATAAATATTTCTAATCAAAATTAATGCAAATAGGAATTTTATTCTTTCCTCACTAATGGTTTTTTTTTTCTTTTTTGAAGAGTAATAATTATATTTTTGTTTGATTATTTATTTTACTTTTTTTTTTGCCAAAATTATTTATTTTACTTGAGAAAACATAAACGTTGCTATGTGGATGATGCATCTACGCTATACCAAATAAATTGGAACAAAAATATGATTTTCTTTTCTAGCAGGATGGATGAGTTTTACATAATAATAATTAGGGTGTTATATCGAGATAATAATGAGGTCTTACACCAATAATAACGAACTTCAGACCATAATTTTTTTAAAAAAAAAGATAAACATATTGTCCTAAAAATACTCGATAATGTCACCTCATTTTATGACATGGGTATGCCACTATATACATGGTTTACCCATGATGTTTGTATTAATACATTCTAGAAGTTCTGTCGATTTCCTTCAAAATGTGAAGTGTTTAAAAACATTTAAAATTTAATTTCAAGTTGTTAACCGAAGACTGAAGCTTGTATAATTGGATAAATTGCTAACTGAATATTTTTAAAATTGGTAACTCAAACTTATCCGACTGTATAAATAATTTTTTTTGTTTACACAAAGTTGTCATAGAAGAAGAGATAGATCTCCATTAAAAGAGGCAGCACGTATAATAGCATGTTTGTTCACACCTACGTGTGGATAGTTAACCCAATTATATTATCCGTTTGTTTTCCACGGAATCTTGCACATGCGTTGCAAAAAGAGCTAGGTTTGGGTATGGTTAGGGTACTACTAATTTCTTAATTATATCATAAACATAATCCATAACCATTGTGGTTATGATTCTTCGTACCATAATCATGGTTTTTCGCCGCGGTTAAATCATTTAATCATAAACATTAAAACTAATACAACAATACAACACCATTTATTTCATACACACAATTCAAATTAAATATACATTCATTTTTTCATACACAAAATCCATATTAAACACATGTCATTGTTTTACTTTATTAAATAACATTTTTTCAATTGCCTATCACTTGAAATCCTCAATGGTCATCACTTCCTATATAGGTAACCTAATAATAAGAAATATAGACATAATGATTTTGCATATTCATGTAATTGAATTACTTACGGTTTTGCTAAAAATAACTAATTATCTCAGTTATTGTTGATTCATCATCATCCTCTACATCATTAATTGACTTAAGCTTTCTTAACTTTATAGATGCAACTATAACAATAAAAGAAAGATATAAATTAGTTCACATTAATGGTAAATTTAGAGCAATTCTATAGTATAGTAGAAGTTTTCATGTGCAATGTCAAGTTACTTTAGAAGTAAAATAACGTCTGAAGAAATGTTAGTTATAATTAGAACTATATACATTTCTGAGTGTTCATCCTTATCCAATCTCGAGTACAGAATGGTCAAGAGACCGAATGAATGAATGTCGCAATCTCTCGCCACAAAGAAAAGAAATGTGGCAAATGAGATCTGTAATAATTGAATTAATACATTTTTTTACAAGAAAAATACTTATATAGTATAATAATGTATATGTATTAAATATTAGTAATATATATATAGCGGTGATGGTTATAACCGTAGTTATGGACTTAATACCATAAACATAATCATAATCATTGTGGGTACAAAACTCATAACTATAACCGCACATCACCATAATGGCGCGGTTAACAATTGCGGTAAATAGTACGAATAACTATAATTATTTTATTTGCACCGGAGATCTGATACAGATTCTGAAATCTGGTTCCGAAGGGTTCCGAATTGTGTGTTAATGACAGCAGTGTAAATATATACAACTTTTAGGGCATTTACATCAATACACTGAATTCGGAACATCTCGGTATATTATGTCGAAATCTTTATCATAAACCTTTTCACCGTACCACCACCGGCCCTAATAAGAGCTCGTCGGAAACAAGCAAGAATAAGTGAAGAACTAGCGATTGGACGGATAAGAAATGGCGGCCCATAGAAGTTCACTTAAATGGGCCTACATTACACTAGTCCAAATGTATGAAATAGGCCCAACTTTGAAGCCCACGCTGAGTAACTGACGCTTGTTGTGGAGCAAACTTGTCTCTATAAATTCTGGCGCCACAACGAAACCCTAGCTCTGCTCTTCAAGGACGCCTCAGCTTTGTGCTTCGTCGGTCAGTAGGCAGAGGTACGAACAAAGCCATCAAACTTAATCCTTCTCCAGTCAATTTTTCTGACTTCTTTCCATTTAGGAGAGCTTGAGCTGATTAGTGTGCGAATCGCTGCTTCTATGGATTCTCTGTTTCATATTTGAATATAGAGATTGCATGAATATCGTATTGTAGATGATGAGCGAAATGATGGTGCAGGAAAATGGCGCCGAAGCAGCCGAGCACTGGTCTGTTCGTTGGTCTTAACAAAGGACACATTGTGACCAAGAAGGAGGCAGCTCCGCGTCCCAGGGACCGTAAAGGGGTAAGTTGATTCTTATCCTCATTGCAGATTTTAGCTGGGTTTTCGTTTGTAGGGAGCTGTTCTGCTATTTTGATTTAGCTTCTGTGTCAGGAGCATCTTGAAGTTTGTTATAGCCATATTGTGCAGTATTTGTAGGAATTATGATTTTATAAGATGTTCGCTTTAAAGATGGTAGCTTTTGCTGAATGATGCTAAGCCGTGGTCATTGAATTGGCCAGTTATGTATCAGCCATGGGTAGAAATTTCAGTAGCATTTGAATGTGAGTATATATTGTCTCGAATTCTTGATTCCTCATTGCAAAAGTTGGGCTGTGTTAGAATTAGATGGTGTCTTGTCATTTGTCTGCTGATTTTTTGATTTGTTCTATGCTGGTAGAAATATTGTTTAGTTCTTGCCTTATTGGAAGAAGAATAACTTATAGTGGTGATATTGGTCTTTATTGTGATTACTTAAGAACCATTTGCACACGTATAATTATGGATAAAAGCAGTTATCCTTACTATTTGTACCTAATTTGTGTAGTTCTTTTGATTTGTTTTTTTTTTTAAGTACAAGAAGGTTAATGTTGGCTGCCCCTTTGATTGTGCAGAAAACAAGCAAGAGGGTCCACTTCATCAGGAGTTTGATCAGGGAAGTTGCAGGATTTGCTCCATATGAGAAGAGAATCACTGAGCTTCTCAAAGTCGGAAAGGACAAGAGAGCACTGAAGGTAGCCAAGAGAAAGCTCGGTACCCACAAGAGAGCCAAGCGAAAGAGAGAGGAGATGTCTTCTGTTCTCCGCAAGATGAGGTAACACAACACTCTCTTACGTATATCTGTTGAAGCATTTTGTTAACTGGTTTTGTGTTTGAAGTTTGTTCAGGTTTGATGAATCTATTTCTCTTATGCTTTTGTTGAAAACGTCTATTGTTGCTACAGATCTGCTGGAGGTGCTGAGAAGAAGAAATGAGAGATGTTTTTTCTAACTGGAGGATTCGTCGTAATCAAAAGCATTACCTTGTTTCCTGTGGCTTAGTTGAGAACAGCTTTGCTAGTTTTAAGTCTTGTTTAGTTTCGGAATCTTGTCAGCTCTATTCCTTTGTTTACTGCTTGGTGTGTTTTTTTGCCATTTTTTTTAAAATGAAAAGTACGTTGATTCATGATCAATAGCCTTGAGGCTCAACATTCAGTATCGCCTATTTGATTTTGTCCATAAAGTTAGGTTGGTAAATCTAACTATTGAGTACTTTAAGTAAGTACGGTTTGATATTTTTGAAAACTTTAAACTAGTTTAAATTTGAGATTGTTAAATCAATATTAACATTTGGGAGTATTTATTTATTGACATGTACACATATCCATCTGACCATGACGAGTTCATATTTGAGTATGACACGATAAAATTATTATAGGGTTAAAACCCTATTAACTATATGAGGTTTTGCTTAAAATTTTAAATTGTTGATATTGACTGTCTAAATTTGGACATTGTTGAAATTTGGTTTTCCGTTCATTTTTTTTTTATACATTTAACATAATGATGTGAAAAGTTGAAATTGTCCTAAGAGCATTTTCAATGATAAAAGACATTTTGAATGACATTTGCCGCCACATCAGCGCCACATAGACTATGTGTCATAGAAGAGAGAAAAAAATGAATTTTGTCTAAAGTCCTCACAATGTGCAAAACTCATTTTGGACACATTAGACAAGCCATTTTGGATCTATATGATTTTTATATGATTTAAAAAAAATGTATTTAATTATAATTTACTTTTTAATCAACTAATTATATTATTATACATACAAATAAATATTTTATTCAAGTAATTATTTATGAAATATATAAAAAAAATACATAATTTAAATCATTAATAATATTATAAAATAGAAAATTTCATTGTATTAAATTTTTTATTAAATAATTAAGCTACATCATTAATCACTCATAGTAGACTTTAACGAAATTTGCACGAGTATTATGAAATTTTCAAATATGTTCGATCAAGTCTTTTTGTAGTTGTCGATGTGTCTGTTTATCACGAAGTTGGATATTATTTTTGGTATACCTCTCATAGTCACAATAATATATAACATTTTAATTACTACAAACATTTTATTATTATTTGTAAGTCATTTTTATTTTTGTTAAAAATAAATAAATAAATTAAATGTCTTTGAAACACAAATGGCCTAAGGACAACTTAGAGGAAAGAGAAAAAAATTATGGAGGGGCAATTAGTGGTGTGGACAAAATTTGTCATTGCCTCTCACATCCACTTAAGCAAATGTCTTACAAAATTTGCCCATTGAAAGTGCTCTAATACTATTATATTTTAGAGCACTTCCAATGGGCAAAGCCATTTTGGTTGCCATTTTGAGCCACCTCACCTCCACATCATCAATTGTCAAAAAAATATTAATTTAATTTGAAATGTCTTTACCTCTTACAATTGCAAAGACAATTTTTGTCTCAATTTTGATTATTATATAATACAATATTAGATATTATATGGAGGGAGATTAAAAAGCTATAACAAAATATGAATATGAATATGTACAGAATTTCCATGGACAAGTTAGAGGCAAGAAAATAAGAAAGTACATGAACAATTAGTGGGATGGACAATATTTGTCTTAACATCTCACCTCCACCTAAGCAAATGTCTTAAAAAATTTGCCCATTGAAAGTGTTTTTACTCCGGCCACCACCCTACTCCGGTTGGCCACCTTTGTACTCCGACCGGCCACCACCCTACTCCGATCGCCATCACCCAACTAGGGGCAATTTTGAGATTTAAAGTTATGTCATTTTTGTAAATATAAACGGAGACAACAAATTTTAACAAAGTTGGAACTTCAGATAGTCAATATTAATAATTTAAACTTCAGTTTATAGGTTCTTCGCTCATTATTATATAGATTCATATTTAATACATTTTACACGATGCGTTTATTGACATGAAACAAACAAAGTGTGGGGGCAAGATTTGCATCCAGAAGTAATGGAAAAGCATAAAGGCATCATCAAGATTCATTAGAGATGATTCGAGGAGCATTATCACTTTTACTAACCGATCATACTGTTTCTTGGCCTCTCCCGTTCTTTTATCCCTTTGAATACTTATAATCTGGAAGAAGAGATTGCAATTAAAAAAACTTCTAATTTATCAAGAATAAGCTTCTCTTGAAAATAATACCAACCTCTTTGCCTTTTTTTGTTCCTGAGCCACGCGCAGACTCAGATTTAACGATCTTTGCCTTTTCTTGTTCCTGAGCCACGCGCAGACTCAGATTTAACGAGCATGGAACCTTCTCCCAGTAAAAACTGTGACTGTTTGGATGCAGTTAATATTATTTTCTGCATTAGACAGACATACCAGTCAACCAAAATATATGAATTTTGAAGAGAAATTGATGCAGGAGCGACAGACCCAAATTTAAGTTCAGATTAATGACACTTACACCCAAATAAGAAGAAAATATTCTAAGATATATTATTTACAATATATATTTCTGAATATTTATATTTTTATATTCTTTTATATATTAGTTTAGATTAGATATAGCTTTTAATTGTATATTCTTATATATTATATATATCTAGCATTATAGTTTATACATAATATATATCTTAGTAGGAATATAGTCTAGTTAGTTTCCTATATATAATTGTGGTTTTTCTTATTATTAATACAACTTTCAGACAATTGAATATATTTCAGAGCCAATGTTCTTGTTTTTAAGTGTTGAGTAGTACTAATTTATCTTTATCAACATCTGCGCTGCGTCTGTTGGTATAAGAGCTTGGAATCCAGGAGGAGGAGAAAGCTAGTGTGATGGCGAACCGAGCTAGATATGTCAATCATCATGTTGACGTTGATCAAGAGTGGAAGCTCTCAAGTGTGGGCATGATTGTGAAAAAAACGTCTTCATAGCGGTTGTTGGAGACCCTAAGGAGCAACTGGACAGCAGGGCAATGAAGTTCGACTGAAGTTCGAAGAGTATTCTGTTTGTTTCGAGGCACCGGGGCAACAGGTATAGAGATGACGGTATGGGAGGTGCCACAGATCGTAACCAATGTCACTTATCGGAAAACCTATTCTTGCAAATCCAAGACGGTTTGACAACCAAGTGGACTATTTCGAATAATTCGATGATTGCTCCTTAAGGTCTCCAACTGCCGTTTTGAAGACGTTTTTTTGCACGATCATGTCCACGTCTGAGAGCTTCCACCCCTTGATCAACGTCAAACAAGATGATTGACATATCTAGCTCCGTTCGCCATCACAACAGCTTCCTCCTCCTCCTATATTCCAAACCTGCTCTGATACCAATAGACGCGGCACATATGTCGATAAAGATAAACAAGTACTGCTCAGCACTTAAAACAAGATCATGGCTCTGAAATATATTTAACTGTCTGAAAGTTTTATTAATAATAAGGAAAAATACCCCTATATATAGGAAACTAACTAGGCTATATTCCTACTAAGATATATATATATATATCTTAATTATAAATTATATATAATATATAAGAATATACTATTAAAAGCTATATCTAATCTAAACTAAGATATAATAAGAATATACATATATAAATATTAAGAAATATATATATCTTAGAAATATCTTCTCATTATTTAAGAATTTGAGCTCGAGCTTACTTAATTTGGACTTCTTATTTGGGCCTGTCTCCCCACGTCAATGTCTCTTCAAAATCCATATATTTTTGTGACTGCAATTCGATGATGACTACTATGAATATCTCGACGAATGGCGAAATCAAGGTCAACATGAATCAATTGAGTGTTCAATTGAAGATATTTCACCGCAATCTTTTCAATTTAAGCCTGAATCCAATCTGAGCAACACATGAAGAAACTCAACTTGATCGGAACATGTTCATTTTCTATTCATTTTGACGGAAATTGTAACATATGTAACAATTTGCACGTAAATTGAAATTACATGTACAATTTTTAAAAATTAAAGTTTGGTTAACCATTTACAATCGAATCGAATTTCAGTTATTAATCCTATATATATATAAATAAGGGTTAATAACATATGAAATGTCTGAATTTCAACCCATGTTAACCGAAGAGGTCTGAATTTTCAAAAGTTAATTTGGAATGTCTGAATTTTCAACTTTGTTGATATAAGAGATCTCCGTCAATTTTTGCCGTTAAAACTGACGGAATTTGGTCACATGCTTGGCATGTGACCGGAAATAAACTTAAATCTCGAAAATGCCCTCCGACCAAAGTGTGCCCCTCACATGTTTGACCTGAAAAGACAAAAATGCCCCTTAAAGCAAAAATATTTTTTTTCTTAATTTGACTTCATGGGTAATTTTGTCATTTCACATTTTCTCAAATAAGGTATTAAATAAAAAAAATATATTAAAATGGGAAAAAGTGTCATTTCACACAATTCTGTTAACCCTAAAAATAGACGGAAAACCAAAGTTCAACAAAGTTGAAAATTCAGACTTTCCAAATTAACTTTTGAAAATACAAATCTATCCGGTTAATATGTGTCAAAATTCAGACCTTTCATATGTTATTAACCTATAAATAAATAACCATGCATGGACAAGTGCCAAATGATCCTCAACCTTCGGTTTCCTCCTCTAATTTCTCCTACTTGACTGGTATTCATTCCTAGCTAGAATCAATAATTAAGGATCCTCTCTTCAAAATCTTCTGCTTTTCTATCTCCTATCCCAAAAGCTCTTGTCCTGTCATCGTTTCTTGTCACAGAGCAACAACAATGGTGCGTTTCGTTCTCTTGATCTGATGGTGTTAAATTAGGGGTTTGTAGAAAAATAATCATTTTCGTTCATTATATTTCTAATGGGAACTATTTATTCGAATGGCTTAATAATTAGGCGAACGCTGCATCTGGAATGGCTGTTGACGACGAATGCAAGTTGAAATTCCTGGAGCTGAAGGCGAAGAGGAACTATCGTTTCATCACCTTCAAAATTGATGACATGAGGGTGGTGATCGACAAGATCGGAACCCCCGGCCAGAGCTATGAAGACTTCACCAGTTCCCTCCCGTCAAATGAGTGCCGTTACGCTGTGTTTGATTTCGATTTCACAACCGATGAAAACTGCCAGAAGAGCAAGATCTTCTTTATTGCATGGTAATTTTGTGATATTCTTTTTAACTTGAAGCATCTTCAATACTTTTCTTAACAATATTGACCGCGCCCATTTTGGTCGCGAGAACGTTGATAAATTGTGATAATGTCGATTCTGATCATAATACAAATGTATGATCAACCCGACCCCGATGATCATCATAGAAGAATACACTCTTATTATAAAAAAAAAACTTTAAATTATGTAAATTCTATGCATACACGAATGAAATTCTAATGGACCGGCATTTATTTATAATAAAATGTTCGCTATATATATTTAAATTTTAACAAAAATCTGGATAGTTTTTTAAAAATGTAATTAAGTGAATAATTTATGGGAATGAGGTATTGACAGGTCACCAGACTCGGCGAACGTGAGGAGCAAGATGGTGTTCGCGAGCTCAAAGGACAGGTTCAAGAGGGAGCTGGACGGGATCCAAGTTGAGCTGCAAGCCACAGATCCCAGCGAGATGAGCTTCGACATTATTAAAGCACGGGCACTTTAGGCCATCCCCACAATTCTGTTCTGTTCCATTTTATTTATTTCAGTTTTAACTGAACTGATGCATTTAATATTTTTGTTCATTGTTATTTGACTTCAACTGCTTTCATTTTAATTAATCACTTTATTCTTTAATCTGTTGACATATTCAATTCCTAGGCCCATCTTTAGACAGAGACAAAGCAAAAAATTATGTATTTTGGGGGCAACAATTGAAAATGTTCTAATATCTACTTTCGCTTGAAAAATTAAATAAGAGTATTTTGTTGTTATTATTTAACATGATCAAATTAAAGTTAATCTGTTCTTTCTTAATCAATTCAAAATTAAAATATCTCATATTTTAGACGTTAATTACATTTGAACTAAGTAATAATTGTTAATTTTTTATTGGCTTAGTCAGAGCTTAGGTGGTGGACTTAATCTACCTAATAATTTATCAAGGAGCACATGTTTAGTTACGAATTAAAGACATGCTTAATAACAGACAATAAAAAGAGAAATTTATTTTTTAAAATTATACTTAGGGAACGTAACCTAAAAACTCTCTTAATTTTGACCCATGTGCCAGTTTGGTGTCTGATGTTGAAATTCAATGTCCCAATTTTCATATGTGTTGCTATTTTGTGTCTTCGTTAAATTTTTAGGTTAAGTTGAACAGAATCTGGTCACGTGATGGTCACGTGGGTGAACAATTTTCAAAATTCCAAAAATACCCCGACCAGAATTATGGTTCCGGCCGATTCCGGCCAAACCCATCCCGATTCCCGGCCTATTCCGTCCGATTTAGAGTTAAGCAGCTCCGATTTAGGATTTAGGGTTCCAGCCAATTTCGACCAATTTCGACCGATTGGAGGTGGGTGGGTCAGTGGGTGGTCGGAGTCGGAGGTGGGTGGCCGGAGTCGGGGTCGGTGACCGGAATCAGAGGCTTAAAAAAAGGGGCAAAATAGTATTTTTCAACTCAATCCGTTACAATTAACCTCAAAATCTAACGGAAAACCAAATAGAAACAATACTGAAATTTGAGACACCAAATATCAACAGTTTAAAATTGAGAGACCAAAATGACACTTGAGTCAAAATTGAGATAGTTTTTAAAGTTAGAATCTGACCATTTCATTTTTTTAAATTGAGAGGAAGAACATTTCATTTTTTTAAAGTGAAAATCTGAAATTGGCATGTGGGCGAATTGGATTCGGTGCCATTACCACTGTAGAATTTTTCACTGGACTTTGGGTTAGTTTTTGATTTTTCACAAAAAGTTTCTGAGGGCAAATTATTATTCATTCATACTATAAATACGTTATCGAAAAGAAAAAAGGCGGCAAATTCAATCGGAGTTTCAACTTCATTTCCGGAGTTTCAGAAATGCGAACTCGCTTCCTCAACGTCGACTACTTCAGCTCCTCGCCAACTTCATCTCAAACTCTAGGACTTCTGAATCTTCCCATTCCTCATTTTTCTTCGTTGAAATTCTCCTTTTCAGAAACAGACGCTCTCTTATTCGATTATCTGCCAACCATCGAGATCTCTCAGGAAATCGATGGATTAAGGATCGATCGCGCTCTCTCTAAGATTCTGGAGGATATAATTCCTCAGATTATTCATCTGGAAGATGGTGGATATTTTGAGTCAGCAGTTTCTGGCAGTCCAGACTCCAGTGGGGTCAGAGGATCGAAATGTCCAGGTATTAACGCGATCATGGTTGTTTGGTTCGTTTTCCGTAACAATATCTGCAGTATGATTGTTAGGATAAGTAGATCAACCGCATTGGAACTAGAATTGGCGGTTTTGCCTCCTTTGTTGTTAATCTGGGATTAAAGCGTTTCGTGGCCAAATAACCTACTCGTGATTTTGTCTACTTCTGCGGTTTTCTTCATCATCTTCAGAATTGTTAAAATTATTTTGAATGTGAGAAAGGTTGATCGCTACAAATTAATGTCATCTTACATTAGCTGTATATCTTTAACTATCGACATTTTTGTACTGCTTATCGCGGAATGGCAGGAAGAAGTGGGAGAAAAGGAAGCGACTGAAACTATTTGGAACACCGAACTTGCAGATCAGTTCAAGAAAGTAAGATCTCCTCTGGAAGAATGTTTTGCTCACTAAAGTATGTACTCATGTTATCTGATGCATCGATTCTATAACAGATCAAGAGTGCAGAAGATATTGGGGTTCAAAATGGAATTAAAAAGATGGAACTAGTCCAGTTTGAGATTCCGGAGATAAAATTGCACTTGGTATGGTGAATGCTGACTTGCAATTGTATTTTCTTTTAACAGATTGATTTTGATATCTTCCTTTCATGTTCCAGGAGGATTTCTGCATCTATGAGGTAGAACTTATGAGTATTTTCTCGGAAGTTCCTCCGTCTGAAAATACTCTGGTAAATAATGTTTTATTTTGGCCGTTAGTCTTTAGTTTATTTCTGTTCTAAATAAAGAATGTTGCTTGAACTGAACTTCATTTATCACAGAATGTATGGACAAGCTATTTCAAGTAATTAACTCCCTTTGTTTCTTTTAGTTATACCCCTTAATTACATTACAGGATCTTACATATAAAAGTACAATCTCTGAAACTTGCTGCTTCTTTAGTAACGTGTGATTATCATACAATCATTACAGAACCTATATCCAAATTATGTTCTTAGTTCTTGGTGATTTCTGCTATCTATTTGATGATAGACTGAATCTGGGTTGTGGATTCTTGCATAATTCAAAAACTTGTAGTGAGAAAGGCTATTTTTCATGCTTATTTACTTTTAAAGAATTTCTAATCATCTGATTTTTTTAATCAAGTTGTAAATAAAGGAAAAGAGCTTGATACATGGGTATTATAGTAGCCATCATTTTTGGATAAAATCTGCAATCACTATTAAACTGGAAGGGAAAAGCTTTCTCCAGTGTAGAGGCACTATTGCAAACTATCAGCAGCTAGTTTATGATTTAGCAGTTGATTCTCTGCAGGATATAAATAGCCAAGGACCTGGAAATCTGTATAACCTAGAGGCTGAAGATTCAGTTTATTTCATTGGAGACCTCAACTTGGAGAATCTCTTGGAGCCAAAAACTGATTTGGTTGAAGATGATGATACTGGCCAGGGCTTACTGCAGTCAAACTTTTGTCCACTGGAAGTGGATGACATAAATTTGGGGATTCCAGTGAGGATTTCAGCAGAAGATGAGCTTATGATGCTTCTTGAACAAGCTAGACCTGAAGATTTCACCCAAATGGTTGATTTGTCAATTCTTGACTGTGGAAAGGTTCTACGTAGGATGGAAGATGATTTATTTGAGTAGCCTTCGCATACTTGTTCATCGTTCCTTGAAGCTGACACATCAATGCATCTACTCATGGAGCTGGACTTCATAACCATTGGTGGCACAATTTATGTTCCAGTCAATTCAGCTTGTCAAGGAATAACAGATGAAAATGGTTTCTTGTCACTTAACTCTGTTGTCCTGGAGGAGTTGCAGATACTTGACGAGGATCCAGCTCCACATTTGGAAGTCTTTAACTATGGGCATTTTCAGGAAATCGAGTTGTGCAGAGAAATGGCGCATGAAGATCTGAACTCCAAAAGTTTTGCTGAGTTGATTGTCAGTCATGAGCTTGCCCTTGTTGATGACATCTTCAAGTCAATGCCCATCCCTGTACTCTGGGATTGTGACATGATTAAAAATGAATTATCTAGGAAATTTATTATAGATTTAAAGCCACAAGCAGCTTCTGCATCTGATGGGATATATCTGGACTGGCATATTTTGGAGGAAGAACAATACAGCTCTAGGCTTTATTCTTTCTATCAGGAATTGAGAAAGTCATACTTGATCTTATTTTCTTGGATAACAGTTTTAATGGGACAAATACTGAAGAAAATAGTGAGTCAGGAGATATGCTGTTTACTGGGCTGCACGTGCTTAATCCTCATCTTGGAGGAGCTGTAACAAGTGAGTTCCCAGATGAACATGAAGGACAGGTATGTGGGGCGCTAAATTCCGAGGATACTTCCGAGAGGGCCTCAGTACTCTTCAATTCTGTGTCACCATTCAACGATCTTGAATTCTTCTTAAATCCTTCCGAAGGTAGACCACATGTTACACAGGCAATTGTAGGGAAAACTCCTCTTGAAACCATTCAGAGAGGACATGCTAAAGCATCCAAACGTGTGGACACACAGTTGCAGCCGAAGAACGTCGTCCTATATGAAGTTCACTTGTCTCATGAAATTCTTGCAGTCATTGACATCTTGAAGAACAGCTATCTTGACATAATTGAGAGGAATCCTGTATTGAGAGGGATTCACAAGTCATTCGATCTGAAAGATAGTGCTAACTCGCTGAAGATGTCTAAGCAAGTATTATTAGACATAATTAAGAATCTAAGTGTGCAGAGGCCTATTATGAGGAATGGAGATGAAATCATCATGTCAGTTGCTGCATTATGTGAAATTAAACAGATGACATGGTACATCTGCTTCTATGGAACCCACACAGCTCGATCCTATTTTAATAGGTTATGTGAACGCCTCAGCTTCTTCCGAGAAAGATTAAATGCTCTCTGGAGATCATTCCAGATTCAGATGTGACAAATGTGAGTTCACATCCCTCACTGGCTGTGGTCCGATATATCCTACTTTCAAATACACCTGAGACCAGTTCAAAAACACTGGTCTTGGCAGATAAACTGTATTGGTCAGCATTGAGGAAATTGCTCAAATACATGGGCATATCATTTCATGACGTGGAGGAATCTAATTCAGCGAAGCATGTCTCTTACACAAGTGAGATAGTGAACATATTTGTGGGAAAGGACTGCTTATTGGCCTCTCCAGAGTAAGCTCTCGCTCATATTGTTTCTCATAACAATTTTGTTCGCTGATATGCATGCTCAAGTGAAAAATCTGCAATCTGAATAAATCTTTCCTCTGTTTTAGCTACCTATTGAGAGGGCTGGCTTATATTATTGGTTTCAGAAGAACTTTGAGCTCAGATAGACACACTGATAGTAGCTATAACTAACGGACTTGTGCCTTGAAATGTTTTCCAATGGTTATACCTTTATACTTAAATTCTCTAACCTGGTTATCATACGATATTGAAATGTTTGGTTCCCCTAATACTGAATAATTCCAAGGTGTCATTAATGTTCCTTTTCAAATCTTTTTAGGAGCATCTCACCTGATTTTCCCTTTGACAAGTTCAAAATAATATTGGAGTACGGAGGTTATTGTGACTCATCTAGGATGCCTCCTCTTTGGTTGATATATATGTCCTTTGGCGCTTCCTCTTTTGGTTCTGAGAAACGATTTAGTTTACAATTTTGGTCTGATCCTCCTCATTTCTACATTTATACTAGCACTTTGCAGATGGTATAATAGCAAGTTACAGGAAGCAGTATATTGATACAAGGACACAAACTAACCTTAACAAGCTCAATGCGGATCGTGAGAAGGACCTTAATATAATGACAGTGCACATATCAGAAATCCCAAGGAGGAGGAATTCAGCGAGAAGCACATTAGCAACAAGACAAATTTCTTCACCCATATGGGGCTCCCAGCGTCTAGAGGTAAGTACTTATGGAAACATCTATTTTTATTCGTGATTGTAGTTTCCTGCTTGGTGATTTGTGAGTTTTCCATGTTTATTTGCTTATAAATGTTCAACGCCTTAAAACTACTTTAATTAAAACTGCCACAGCCAAATAAGAAAGAAAAAAGAACTTGTACAAGCTTGTAATGATCCAAAATCATTTCTAAACAGGTTATTGCAATGAAATGGATGCCTATTGCTCTTATCATCGGAGTTGCAACAGTTCTTTTATGGGCTAGCTTTACTCTCACAGACAGCCTTATGATCTAAAACCTCATAAATATTGTTCTTCTTACTGGCATAGAGAAATTAAACCACATACTACAATAATACTAAGTGGAACAATTGATAAATGCATGGCTCAACTTTGAAAGTGAAACAATGATACAAGAAGTTAAAAACAATTCAACGTGAACTCTTATTAATTTTAACCACATCACTTAACAGGCAACTTCAAGGAAGAACAACAGCCGAGTCAAATCAAATATACTCTTCTTTCCCATTTACAAACAGATCTCCTTAAACACATGAAACAATAGCACATGTAGTAGTGTTCTTCCCTGAAGTTGCCCCACAAACTTTGATAAGAATACACCAAACCTTACTTACTCAATGAACTCATGTAAAAGAAATCATTGTTGCTGCAAGTACCACTCCAAAAACCCGCTTTCGGACATCTCACTTTCAGCCATGTCCCCATATATGCCATTAGAATAGGATGTGCTGTTGTTATTGCTTATTATTTCCTGAAATGGTTCCTTTGTTCCATTCAACTCTCCATGATCACCACTCGAAAGAGAATTCTGTACTGGAGAGTCCTGCAACATGTCTGAATAGATATCCGATGGGTCTGCACAAAATAATCGCTGATTTCCGTAGATCCCTGTAGTGAAAGAGTTGCTGACATCTAGGTCTAGCCATTCGGCAAAGAAAAGATTATGTGCGGAGCTAGTTTTCTGGGTATCAGAAAATTGAGTGGTGGCTAGTTCTTGTTCTTTAAAGAGGGAATAAGACTCTGTAGTACTTTTGGTCTGATCATGGTCTGCTGCTGACTTAGACTTATTTGTCACCTTCTTCTTGAGATAAGAATGCCAAAAGTTCTTTATCTCGTTATCAGTTCGCCCTGGCAAATGCTGTGCCATCTGAGACCATCTGAGCAGAAAAAAGTACTTCATTAGAGTTACTTGAACTTTAAAATATAGGATTAGTTAGCAACTTGCTAGCTGAAGTTTGAGGGTTTTGACAATTTGCTGGCTGAACTTTTTGAGACAAATTACTAGTTGAACTTATATAAAGTTACAATACGTTAGCTCCGTCTAATTTGATGATAAATGGTGACAAAAACTTGTATAATTGAACTTTTTAGAAATTTTCAATTTACTAGCTGAAGTTTAAAAAGATTTGCAATATTTAACAGCAAATTAGACGGAGCTAGCGAATATTACAGCTTTAAAGTATATTCACAAAGAAAGTTGAACTAGCAAATTGTCAAGACCACCAAAGTTCAGTTAGCTTAAGTAATTAACCCTAACCTAACATATATATAGTTGTTCAAAGGAGGTAACTCAATAAAAAGTATGTTGACATACTTTGCTTGGGCAAAAAGAAAGGATTGTGTGCTGCTTTTCTCGTTTAATTAGTTCTTCTTGAGACAATGACTTGAAGACAGAATATACATGCAATAGTGAATAGACAGACTTACTTGTTACCAAGCATTCGGTGGAGACGAAGGATCATCTCTTCTTCGTGAAGTGTGAATAACCCTCTCTTTAACCCGGGCCTCAGGTAATTAATCCACCTTAATCTGCAACTCTTACCATTCCTCTGCAGGCCTGCAGCAGCAGTAGCAGTAATGTTATTTGACATACTTAATAGGCAATAGCACTTTAATAAAATGATGGATGGATTAGGAATTTCAGCAATAGTTAAATAGAAGAGACAACAATATATACCAGCATTAATGGGGATGGAGCTCCAACAGCCATGGCCATACTTAAGTATGTAGTCTCTTAGCTTCTGGTCTTCCTCGGGCGACCACAGCCCCTTTCTGTGCTTTTGCTTCATCACCTTCTTCTGCTTCTCCATATACTTAATATTTGTGTTATAGACAGAGACAGACTAGTGGCTTGGAGTTCACGGCTGACTGATATGGCTTTACCTGGTATTTAAAGCACCAGGTGGTGAAAGAGATAATTAATGCAATGAATCATAACACAAGTGTCATCACGACTCATATATAACCCAGGCTCTCCCTCTCTATGGTCCAATTCTCATACTTTCTTGGTAGGTTTTCAAGGCCTTTCTAATGGTGCGGATTCAGAATTTTCGTAACGGGTTCACTATATTTAAAAAGTAAGATTAATGATTAGGTTTATAGTCAATGAGACAACAACATTTTGGACACAATAATAGGGTTTAATTATGGTATTATTTTTCTGCAAAAATAAACTAAGTTTTATATTGTAAATATACTACAAAATGAGGTGACGTGACGTAAGTCCCCATTCTCTTTATAATGTATGCCACTTTTTTCGAACTTGATACTTGACATAAACTTTGTAACTTGTGACTCAAGACTTACACTATGTTGGATTCATGGAATAGAATAGAATTAGGAATTAGGAATGAGTATATTAACTATTATGGTGTTTGATTAATTTAATGTGTAGAATAAGGAATTCTAATTACTAATTTTGAAGGAATACCTAATCCTATCATAACCCCTAGTAGGAGTGTCAACGGGGCGGGGCGGGTATCGCCAAATCCAGACCCGCCCAGCGGGTCAACCCATACCCGCCCAGCGGGTCAACCCATACCCGCCCCATACATCTCGCGTGGCAGGGTAGGTCAAGTCATGTGGAAAATAGTTTATTTTTAGAAACCTTAAAGCCTAAAATTTATATTTACCGTACCCAAATTCAAATCAAAACTCGAATCACAAATTACAAAAATTTAACTTGACATCCAAATACAAATTACCAAACTCGTTAAAACTTTTGTTATTTTGACTATGTATTATATTAGATATATAGTTTTATATAATATATATAGGTTATATGTGAATGTATGCACGGGGCGGGGCGGGGCGGGGGCCCGCGAACCTAAACCCGGACCCGACCCACGGGTCGCGGGGCGGAATTGGGGCGGGTACCCGCGGGTCAACGGGTACCCGTGACCCGTTGCCACCCCTAACCCCTAGGATTACCTATTCCATGTTTTAAGAATTAAGAATAAAAATTAAAATTTAACATGTTTTTACTTCTTTTTTTTTTTTGCCAAAACATGTTTTACTTTACAATCCATTATTATATTAGTTATAGTGAATTTTAGAATATCTCAAAAAAAACAAATCCATTTAAAAAAAATTGTTTTTATAAAAAATAATCATTTTTGAAAAAATAATTCAATTTCCGTTTAATAATATATGATTTGACATTTTCATGTTTAGTATTACTACTTGAATTAATAAAATAGCAAAATAGTATATATGTCAATTAGGCCTTATTCAAATTAGGCCTTATTCAATTCTTTTACGTATAACATTTTATCAGTAAAAACCATTTTTTATTAAAAAAAATTATTTTTGCAAAGAAATAATCATTTTTGAAAAAATAAAATTCAAATTTTTTTTAATAATATATACGATTTGACTTTTTCATGTTTAATATTATACTTTAATTAATAAAATAACAAAATGGTATATCTGTCAATTAGGACTTATTCAATTCCTTTACGTATAACATTTTATAAATAAAAACCATTTCAAAAAATAATAATTTTTTTTTGTAAAAATTAATCATTTTTGAAAAAAAAAAAATCATTTTTTGTCTAATAATATATATTTTTACTTTTTCATGTTTAATATTATTACTATAATTAATAAAATAGCAAAATGTTATATCTGTCAATTATGACTTATTTTGTTCATTTACGTACAACAAATTTAATATGTTATTTTAACTTTACAATTCACTATTATGTTAGCTATAATGAATTTTACAATATCTCAAAAAAACCATTTTAAAAAATAATAATTGTTTTTGTATAAAAATAATTGTTTTTTAAAATAATAATTCAATTATGTATAATATATATGGTTTGACTTTTTCATGTTTAATGTTATTACTTTAATTAATAAAATAGTAAAATGGTATATTTATATTAGGACTTATTCCATTCGTTACTTAGAGCATCCACAGTGGTATTACGTAAAGAATACGTAAACGTGGGTCCTACATGTTTATTTAAGTAAAGCAACAAAAACTATCTACAGTGGTTTTACATAGCATTCCTTAAAGATGGGACCCACACGTAAATTTATGTTTTTACATAAAGCATTCCTTAAATTTAAGTAATGCACTATGTATTACGTAACCAATTTTTTATTATAAATTAATTCATTTAATAATTAATGCTAATTTCTTATTGGTGGTTGTTGGAAAATTTAATAATAAAATATATTTAAGGAATATGTTTAAGTAATACGATTGCAGAGAAAATATTTTTTACGTGTGTCTTAAATTTACGTATTACTTAAAGTGTACATAAATGTCTACGTGTCAACTTTAAAGAATACAGTTTAGGTAAAACCATTGTGGATGCTCTTATAACATTTTATTAACCAAACATTGTATATATAATTCTCATTCTATGTTCTTCATCTCAACTAAACAACATCATATTAATGATGCACCGTCCGAAAAATTCCAACTGACTCACATAATTAAAATACCCTAAAAGTTGCTTTTATTTACAATGCTTGCCATCGTGACAGTAATCGGACTTCTTGCATTCCGAATGTCGGATCTTGTATCAAATCCCTTACTTATTTCATATTCCATATTCATATTCCTTATTTTATTTTTTTATTCTTTATTCCCTAATTCACTGGCCGTTAATATATTTTTTTATGCCTACTGTAACCCATTTCTAAATACCAATTGATGGATTCTGGCGTAGCCGTTAGGCCCTTAACGATGAATAGACGGTGGCCCAGCCCACTGGGCCCTGGATCAGGCCCAAAAGCCCAAGAGAGAAGGTCCCGACGGTACGCGCCCCGACAAGGAAAGGTCCCGACGGAGTCGGACCCGTGAAGTGAACAGTTAGCTGAACAGCTAGCCCCGACGAACACGCCTATGAATAGGCCACGATGCCTGTGAGCAGGCCCCGATGGAAGATCTCGGAGAAGAATGGGCCAAGTCATGATGGCGAGAGGCCCCGGGCAGTGATGACACAACTCTGGAGTCTCCGACAGTGGTCGAGGCTTGCGACAAGAGTATAAGGCCAAGATACGCATCCGCTAAGATAGCGGGATCGTGGGCCGATATATCCGGAGTAACAGATAAATGAGCGAGATACGCGGGATATGGGCCAGCGGCCCAGGCGATAAATCAGGTAACTGGGGTTAGACTTCCCCTATAAAAGGGTGGAAACTCCCCAGGTTTGAGAGGATCTCTTTTACATACATACTTGCCTACTCTTGCCATATACTCATTTAAGCATCGGAGAGGGATTCCGAGCCACCGCCCGGTCTATCCCCTCTTTGCAGGATTGCGTGGAGCTAAGGAATCCGTCACCGTGCCGGAGTTCGACCGCGATCCAACATTGGCGCCGTCTGTGGGAACCTTGAACGAAAAGCCAAGGTAACCTCTACTTCGTTCATATGGCACCTGCTAGGCAAACCAAGCAAGGACAGACTTCAAGGCTGCCGGAGCACAGCGAGGCTCGAGACGATCCTCCACCTGTTGCTAACGTCTCCCAGACAGGGGGCATGAGGAAGCACCGGTGGGATCTGTCTCCTAGCCCAGGGAAAACAGAGGAGAGGATGCTCCTCCAAATCCGGAGTTAGTCAAGGCTGTGGCGGACGCCACGCCGTCGTTTTTGGAGGCCATGGAAGCTCTCCTGGACCGGAGAGAGGCCTGGACCGGAGAGAGGCCGCCGAGAAGCAGGCTGTGGAGCTGCCGCCACCTCCGCGCCGAGGCCGGAGCAAGTCCCGCCTGGGGCTCAGGATAAAGGTAAGGAGCTCGCTCAGTCCGAGTGGTTGGTGGACAAAGGGCCGGCCCAGAAGAAAAAGCCTGAGGAGGAGCCTCTGGCTGGTTCGCCCTTAGGGCCCCGACAGGAGAAGAGAATGGTCATTAACGTGATCCATTGAGGGCTCCTCGTGGGTGGAAATACCGTGACATTCCGGGAGCTGTATGCTTCGCAGATTCTTGTCAAGCTTGTGGTGAATAATTCCAGGCGAGTAACTTTCACCTTTATTTGGTTATCTCTGTGTTTGTGATTGGTTACTCCTGTGTTTGTTATGAGTTCTGCTCTAGTAAAAGCTGTCAAGGGAAGCAGTCCTCCAAGCCTGTGGACGACCGAAGGTCGAAGGATGAATCTGAGGGCAATCGGAATCGAGGCCGCTCCGACCGACGAGAGGGACAGCCCTCGAGGAAGGAAAAGCGGAGGGATGATCACACCCCTCTCGACAGCTCCCTAGCAGAGGTGCTAGCAGTGATGGAGCGACAGGGCATCGCCAAGTTCCCCCCGAGAAAGGATGGAGAGTATTATGGCTCGCGACCCGATCGCTATTATCGGTTTCACCGCGCCAGCGGTCACGACACGGATTATTGTCGGGAGCTGTAGAAGGAGATAGAGAAGCTGATCGAGAGGGGAAGCTTAAAGAGTTCATTGCTGAAAAGTGAGGTCGTGATCGGTCCCGATCTCGATCGCGATCCCGCTCACGATCCCGTGATTGGTCCCCGAAGAAGAAGAAACCCGAGGCGGAGCCCGCGGCAGGTACATCTTCCGGGACCCGACAAGAAAAGAGAAGAGTCATCAACTGATCCATTAAGGGCTCTTTGCGGGAGGAGACGTTGCAGCATCTCGGAGTCGTGCGCTTCGGTCCAGGCGAGCCATCCTTTCTCTATTTGATCATTTTTTGCTTAGTTTTCATTCAAGTAATAGCACTAGGAGGGGGACAGGTTCCCCGTTTTTGATGTGATTGGATTGTTGCCTGGTAGAATTGCTTCTTTGCGCTAGTGATTATAGCTTAGATGCGTATGAATTTGCGGCTGTAAGGGGCAAGGCGTTGGCTGATTGTATAGCCTAGTCTACACTCCCGATCATGAAGGAGCGGGTCCTGTGGAAGGAGGCAATTGTGACGGGGGCAAGAAGCCCCGACAAAGCGTCAGGTCTGACGCACGATTTCGCCCGGAGCGGCGGGGGCAAGATGCCCTGATAAAGCATCAAGAACCACAGTGGGGGCAGAGGTCCCGATGGCAGGATGGCCAGAAATAGCAGAGCAATCAGAACAGCCTCATGAGGAGAATACTTGGGGATGGCCCTTCGAAGGATCAGGTGTGAGGTTCGTACTGATTCCGCCCGGTGGAGGCGAGCCCCTTCGACAGGCGTGGGCCTTGACATTCAGGGCCGCAGACAACAAAGCTGAGTATGAAGCTCTCATCACGGGCCTCAAGATCGCTGAAGGTACGGGAGTAGATCACTTGAAGGTGAGGTGCGACGCTAGCCCGATCGGGAGTCAAGCCTAAGGGCAGTGCGAAGCAAGGAGCCCGGTGATGAGGAAGTGCATTCATGAGGCACAAGTTTTGCAAGAGAATTTCAAATGTCTCGACGTTGAGGCAATCCCGAAGGAGGACAACGCGGAAGCAGATGCCTTGGGCAAGTTTACCTTGGGGGCACCCCTCGAGAAAGATCGGAAGGCACATTTCCTGGAGAGAGTGATCTCGTCATTAATCCATCGGAGGCGTGTGCCATAGAAGCAGGCTCTGAGGAGGGGCCCACTTGGATGACCCCGATAGTTGTGTACCTGACTACGGGGGCACTCCCCGATGATAGAATGTTGGCTGATTCAAATCGGGCCCAATCCACTGAGAGGAAAGCGCTGAACTTGGGCTATTACTGGCCTACGATGGGCGAGGATGCAGCAACGCTAGTCCAAACTTGTGAGGCGTGCCAGAGGTACGCCCCGAACATTGTGGCTCCCGCAGCCAACCTGACGTCCACTAAGAGTGCTTGGTCCTTCACGCGGTGGGGGCATCGTCTTGATGGGACCTCCCCCGCAAACAAAAGGTCAGTGTAAATATTTGCTAGTGGTAATTGATTATATCTTGAAAGGGATAGAAGCCAAGACGTTGGCGAAGACGACGGGGAGTCACGTTGTCAAGTTCCTTCAGACCCGTATCGTGTCCAGATGCGGGGTCCCGAAGGCGTTAATCAGCAACAATGGCCCTCCGTTCGATGGAGCCCAGATAAGGGAGTACCTTGAAGGGCTGAACATCGAGCATCGAACAGTCTCCGTTCGTCACGCTCCGACTAATGGCCAGGCGGAGGCGGCCAACAGGATCGTGATGGAAGGGTTTGAAGAAAAGAGTCCACACCTTGAAGGGCAAATGGCTCGACAAGTTGGAGAACGTACTTTGGGCTGTCAGAACAACACCCAGACGATCAACAGGAGAGACTCCGTTCGGCCTCGTGTATGGCACGGAGGCGGTCGCCCCCGTGGAGATAGTCGTGGCGTTGCATCGGGCCAGGTACTACGAGCCTGTGACAAACGATGACATGAGAGGCTTGGAGTTAGATCTGCTCGAGGAAAAGAGGTTGGAAGCCGACAAAGTCCAAGCTCAAATGCGTCTGGCAACGGCCAGGTATTACAACCGACGAGTCAAGTCCTGCCAATTCTTTGTCAGGGAGCTGGTCTGGCGTCGAAACGAATTCTCCTCAGATCGGATGGACAAGATGTCTCCGAAAGGGGAGAGACCGTACAAAATTGTGAGGATGTCCGCCCCGAACGCATACAAATTGGAGGATCTCGAGGGCAGGAAGTTGAAACTCGCCTTTAGCGGGGAACACTTGAAAAAGTGTCATGTTCAGTGATTGAATTGCTTTCAGGGACGTAGTGATGTAATAAAGTCGCCCTAGGTGACGCAAAATGTTTTAGCCATCAATAGATAAACAGGTTGCCTCTAATCAAATTGTTCTAAGTGCAGACATCCTCGCCGACGTGTGAGATCACTCGAAGCAGCGGGGGCGAGGACCCTTAAGTGGGTAGGCTCCGAAAAAAATCGCCCAGAGGGCGTGAGCTGAGGACCCTTAAGTGGGTAGGCTCCGACAAAATCGCCCAGAGGGCGTGAGCTGAGGACCCTTAAGTGGGTAGGCTCCGACAAAATCGCCCAGAGGGCGTGGGCTGAGGACCCTTAAGTGGGTAGGCTCCGACGAAAATCGCCCAGAGGGCGTGAGCTGAGGACCCTTAAGTGGGTAGGCTCCGACAAAATCGCCCAGAGGGCGTGGGCTGAGGACCCTTAAGTGGGTAGGCTCCGACAAAATCGCCCAGAGGGCGTGGGCTGAGGACCCTTAAGTGGGTAGGCTCCGACAAAATCGCCCAGAGGGCGTGGGCTGAGGACCCTTAAGTGGGTAGGCTCCGACAAATCGCCCAGAGGGCGTGGGCTGAGGACCCTTAAGTGGGTAGGCTCCGACAAAATCGCCCAGAGGGCGTGGGCTGAGGACCCTTAAGTGGGTAGGCTCCGACGAAAATCGCCCAGAGGGCGTGAGCTGAGGACCCTTAAGTGGGTAGGCTCCGACAAAATCGCCCAGAGGGCGTGGGCTGAGGACCCTTAAGTGGGTAGGCTCCGACAAAATCGCCCAGAGGGCGTGAGCTGAGGACCCTTAAGTGGGTAGGCTCCGACAAAATCGCCCAGAGGGCGTGAGCTGAGGATCCTTAAGTGGGTAGGCTCCGACGAAAATCGCCCAGAGGGCGTGAGCTAGAAACCAAGGAGCCTTCTCAGCAAAGTTAATAGTTACCCTCAAAGCAGCGGGGAGGCCAACGAAGGAGGTTCCATGTGGAGACAATTATCGAGAAGGCCAGGGTCCCCGATTCATCGGGAGGTCAGAAGTTAAAGACACGACGAACTTTAAAGTCCCTCATGTCTTGGGGGCAAATGATGGATTCTGGCGTAGCCGTTAGGCCCTTAACGATGAATAGACGGTGGCCCAGCCCACTGGGCCCTGGATCAGGCCCAAAAGCCCAAGAGAGAAGGTCCCGACGGTACGCGCCCCGACAAGGAAAGGTCCCGACGGAGTCGGACCCGTGAAGTGAACAGTTAGCTGAACAGCTAGCCCCGACGAACACGCCTATGAATAGGCCACGATGCCTGTGAGCAGGCCCCGATGGAAGATCTCGGAGAAGAATGGGCCAAGTCATGATGGCGAGAGGCCCCGGGCAGTGATGACACAACTCTGGAGTCTCCGACAGTGGTCGAGGCTTGCGACAAGAGTATAAGGCCAAGATACGCATCCGCTAAGATAGCGGGATCGTGGGCCGATATATCCGGAGTAACAGATAAATGAGCGAGATACGCGGGATATGGGCCAGCGGCCCAGGCGATAAATCAGGTAACTGGGGTTAGACTTAGGGATGGGCACTGAACCGGTTCAGGCCGAACCGGTTCCGGACCGGACCGGAACTGTTTTAAACGGTCCGGTCCAATAATAACTAGGGTTTTTTTTTGGCTTAGGTTGGTCTAAAAAAAACTGGACTGGTTTGAACCGGTCCAGAACCGGTCCAGAACCGGTTTTGGACTGTTTTTTAAAAAAAACAAGTTCTGGACCGGTTTTGTATGTCGGACCGGTTTTATCAATAAAAATCGGTCCAAAACCAGTCAAAACCAGTCAAAACCAGTCAGAAACCGGTCAAAACCGGTCAGAAACCGGTCAAAAACTGGGTTTTAAAAAAAAAAAAAAAAATTCGGTCAAAAAGTTTTTTTTTTTTTTTTTTTTTTTACTAAAAAGCGGTTCAAAACCGGTCCGGTCCGGACTGGTTTGTTGGACTGGTTTGGTATACCCCTTGGACTGGTTCCAATTTAGGGGTAAAAAACCAGTCCAAATTGGACCGGTCCACTCCGAACCGGTTCAAAACAGTCCGGTTCCAGACCAGTTCCGAACCAGTCCGGCCGGACCGTTTTTTTTTGCCCAAGCCTAGTTAGACTTCCCCTATAAAAGGGTGGAAACTCCCCAGGTTTGAGAGGATCTCTTTTACATACATACTTGCCTACTCTTGCCATATACTCATTTAAGCATCGGAGAGGGATTCCGAGCCACCGCCCGGTCTATCCCCTCTTTGCAGGATTGCGTGGAGCTAAGGAATCCGTCACCGTGCCGGAGTTCGACCGCGATCCAACACCAATATTGGTTGGACCAACTGGTAAAGCGAGTTGTGTTCCCCGTGGGCGACCCGAGGTCGAAACCCGGCGGATACATCGCATTGGGAGGACTTTAACCTTAACGCTCCCAGTCCGAATTTGCGAAAGCAATGTTAATATATATATATATATATAAAAAAAAAACCATTTCTGAATAATACGAAATATTTTACCTTTCCTTAAAAAGGACACCCAATGTAACACTCTCGTATCATTCATCCACTTTGTTACGCCATCCAATATTCTTATGAATGATTTGATAATTGAAAATCATTGTGCGACAGCTGAGATGAGATGATTTATTGACTTTGGACATTCTCTGAACCGATGGAACATTTGAATTCATATATATTTGTATATTACTACTATATTTAAACTAATTAAGTTTAATTCTAGATTTAAATATATATTATAAGTAAGATAATGTGAAGATTGAAGATATCCTCTCTACACGGGTCTAAAGTTGGAAACTTCCCACTGTCAACAGCGGAATTATTCTAGTGTCCCCTTCCAACCCATCATTAACGATCTTATTATATCAACAGAATAAAGAGCTCTGCTACAATATATAAACCGTGTGTGTGTCGACTCTGCGGGACTTACGGGCCGGTGTAGGCGTCACATTAGCCCAACCATTTTCAATAAGTGGCAACAATCTCTTTAGGCCCAAATAAAAAAATCAGAACGCATGTTCTTTTTATGGTGAAATCAGAAAGTAAGTTTGTGAATCGAAAAAATAAAAAATAAAAATTAAGCCGAACGATCAAAGTGATCAAACTTAGAGCTGTCATTGGTGCGAGGCTTAGACCAATACTAGCCCCTGCACTGCGAAGAACCATCTACCAACACCGCAACGTGTAGTTAGGGATGGCAACGGGGCGGGTCGGGGCGGGTTTTTGCAGCCCCGGACCCGCCCCGCGGGTCGGCCTGGCTGACCCGGCCCCGGCCAAATGGCCCTTTCGGGTCGGGTCAACAATCCCACGGGTCGACCCGCGGGGCCCGACCCGCCCCGCCATGTGAACAATTTTTTTTTTTTTTTTTTTTTTTCCACTTTTCAATATGAAATACAATTTTTTTTTGTCAAAATATTACATTATATATAAATTCAAAACTTAAATCTAACACCAATCAAATATAAACAATAAACACATCAAATTCATTACAAATTCAAATCCAAACACCAAATTAACAAATCCTAATAATCTAAATATACATCTATTTGTAATTTAGTCTATGTTATTTATATATGTACTATATTAACCATATTGTTTAGTAAATGTTATATTATATTAACATAAAAAAAAATTAAAAAAAAAATATATATATATATGCATTTCGGGGCGGGTCTACGGGGCCCCGGGTCTCTAGACCCGGACCCACCCCGCCCCGCCCCGCCCCAAGCCCGCCCCGCCCCGGACCCGACCCGTGACCCGCGGGTCGGCGGGTCAAAACCGGGTCGGGGCCCGCGGGTCAGCGGGGCCCCGAGACCCGTTGACATCCCTACGTGTAGTTAGCGGTGATTGGACGTAAATCAAGAAAAAACTCACTGCATGGTGTTCTGCGGTATATCGCCCCGCCCCAATACCTATAATGATCTCATTTTACCGTGACGAAAACCATGGTACATCGTACACAATTTTTTATAACTAGATAGACTACATTGCTTATGCATAACCCAACTCACAATGCTTCGTCGTCTTTAAGACCTCAACCTTTTGTGAAGGAGAAGAAGGACCAATGCACCAGGTGCAACTATACAAACATACCTATAGTCGGTAATTAACGTTTTTGTCTGCACTTCTGCTGTTGGAAGCTGGAAGTTTTCTAATGTGCTTTGCTAAGTTAATGGGTGCAATATGGTTTAGGATGAAGATAAATGGATCCCCTCCATATAAAACATTAACCCTGTGGTCATATCGTATCATATGAGGACCTGTGATTGGCAAGTTTACATTTAATCAGAGGTTCGATACGTCCATTCGGTTCAGTTGTATACAAATAAAATTGTAACAAACAACTTTAGGCATCATCACTAGACTATTTGTATTTGATTATAATCAGCGCTTACTCATCTATTGAGGAGGCATTGTTCCTTCTGCTCCAGGCCGCATGCTCAACATTTCGGTTCTATTGCTTCTCTCCATGACTTCCACTAACCACTCCACACTTTCCCTTATTCCCAACCTGACATGATTAGGGTGAAATTGAGCATTATAGTCTCTACATATTATGCAAATTCATGCAAGCCTTTCCTTCATGTGATCAAAATTATATTTTTTTACCCATCATAAGCAGAAACAGCTTCGAACATGGAAGTGGCTTCATCCAACTTCTTCAGATCTAGACACCGAGCAAGTTCTTCTGCTGATACAGCTTCAGACAAATCCTGATTTGCAGAACTTAATTAGCATCTACTTAGGTATGTATACCCATCATGGTAAGGAGAATGTAAACTGATATACATTGCCATAAATATAAGGGTTAAGAACCTATGAAAGGTCTGAACTATCACTCATGTTAACGGGAGATGTCTGAAATTTAAAAAGTTAATAACAGAGGTCTGAAATTTCTGTTTTGTTGATAACAGCGGTCTCCGTTAGTTTTTTCCGTTAAAACTAACGGAAGTTGGTCACATGCTTGGCATGTGACCGGAAATTAAATAAAATTCCGAAAATGCCCTTCTATCAAGTGTGCCCATCACATGCATGGAGTGAAAAGACCAAAATGCCCTTGAAGCCACCACGGTACTCCGGCGACCACCAATCGTACTCCGGCGACCACCACCGTACTCCGGCGACCACCCCCAAGGCTCCGATTGGGCCAAAATCGGAGCCACCGGCCCCGATTGGGCTCCGATCGGAGCCACCGGCCCCGATTGGACACCGATCGGGGCCAAAAAAGCTCCGATCGGAGCCAAAAAGCTCCGATCGGAGCTTTTTTGCCGATGTGGTGGCCGGAGTCGGGTCGCCGGAGCCGAGGTGGTGGTCGTCGGAGTCGAGGTGGTGGTCGCCGGAGCCGGGTGGTGGTCGCCGGAGTCGGGTGGTGGTGGCCGGAGTTGGGTGGTTTTAATTTGACTTTAGGGGTAAAATTGTCATTTCACATTTCCTTAAACAAGATATTAAATAAAACAAAATATTAAAGAGGCAAAAATGTCATTTCACACAATTCTGTTAAATTTAACCCTAAAAATGGACGGAAAACCTCAAATCAACAAAATTGAAATTTCAGACCTCTGTTATTAACTTTTTAAATTTCAGACCTCTCCCGTTAACATGAGTGATAGTTCAGACCTTTCATAGGTTCTTAACCCTAAATATAAACCAATATGTGTTTAAGTTTGGAAATTTGGAACAAGGCTTTGGTATTGGAGAAGTCACCTGCTTATTTGCCAAAATTAAAACCGGGGCTCCTCCCAGATCGTCATTCCGAAGAATTTTTTCTGATTAACATATGTTTAGAAGTCCAAAAGGAGCAAAATTCAGATTTGTATCATCCCTTTCAAGGACAACAACAATAAGTCAAAGGTTACCCAGTGCGGATTTTGCATCTTCAAATCGTGATGGACAAGCAGCATCAATGACAAACACTACCGCATGGGCCTCTTCATAATACTTCTCCCATATCGAACGAAGACCTAGCTGAGAAATAGGAAAAGGTTCTTTATCAGTGGCCAATCAACCATCCTATACACACCATTGAACTGGACAGCTAAACTATACAGTGTACATAAATCATCTAACTGAAGTTCTGAAAAAATTAAACAATGATTCTCCAACTTACCTGACCTCCAAGGTCCCAGAACACCAGCTTTGCAAACACGACCAATATTTAGCCCCACGGTTGGAACAATTCGATCTGGTGGCAGCCCTTCTACGTTTGAGTACATGGATTTAAGCTTCTCCAGCAAAGTCTACAAAAATGGAAGCACATATCACAACGTAGTCGAATCGTGAATGCAGATACACAAACTTTGCAACAGAATACCGAAAGTTCGAGAGCATTACCGTCTTCCCTGACTTGTCAATCCCGAGAACGAGGGCATGGAACTGTCTCTTACTAAACATATACTTCCAGAGTCCATAGACTAAAGAGAACATTGCCTTTGCCTAATTCTATACACAGTCCTGTAAATGGTGAAGAAGACGGATCCGTAGATGGCTCATTCTCTCATAATCCTTTGACACAAACATGAATGATAGATCAGTGAGTATCACATAAGCCAAGGATAATTCACCAGAACTTCAGTTGAAAAATGTTTCTTCTACAATGACGTAGCTCCGGGTCAAACGCAAAGTTGAATGATCAAGGTGCATTTAATGGCGAATTCTAAAATCAAAATTCAAGGGATGAGAACTAGAACTTAGAATCCGAACCTTGATATCGATGGCAGCGAAAATCCAGATCAATCAAGAAAGAAAGGTTTGGATTAAGTTCAGGAACTGGAATCGTAGACAGACGAATCGCAGCAACCGGGAATGAATGAATGAATGAATGCGTGAAGTCCGGAGTAGAGATGATTCGAAATCGTACTCGGAGCAATCTTCGATCCAGAAAATCTCGAGAGCTTGCGAGGGTGGGAAGGATCGAAAGGAGCAAGTGACTGTTCTTCTCTGTTCTTCTTCCCCTTCATCATCCTCGTTTTACTCCCCGGTCTGTAATGTCGCTCAAATTTTTATTTTGCGATATTACCCCTTAGTGGAGTTCCACTTCATGGAAATTATTTTATTATACCCTATTTTTTTAGTAGACACTTTTAGTTACACAGTTTAATTCAATTTTGATAAATGTGCAAATATCCTTTATATGTTCATTATTTATCGCGTTTTTTTAATCAAATTCATTAAATTTTTTTTATAAATTTAATGAACACGAAGGATACTATAAAGAGGACTTGAATTGATTAAACTAAAATGGTCATTTTGTAACTATTTACTCACATTGATTAAACATATAATTAAATTAAAGAAGTTTGAACTATTTGAATAATTAAATTATCTTATCAAAAAATAAAAGTAATTATTTGATCACAATTTGGAAAAAAAAACTATTTGATCACATTATTATTATATAAACATAAATAACTAACTAATATTTTTTTTTTAATATATAATATATACTTTTATAAGCTGATTAAAATATTAGGTTTTATTGGTTTACATACCGCTTCTTACATGGAAGAAGAGGGGCAAATACAAATGGCCTTAACAATACATTTTGATTATACTAAGCTGTTAGTGCTATATATTTTATTTTTTTGCCAAGAGCTGTCGGTGCTATTAGTTAGCTACGTTGACATACTTATTGTATGAACTAGTTGTTTACCAAGTATAATCGGAAAAAGCCGAAACCGCAAATATGAAAGCTCAAAGATTACGTAACAGGATGACTAGAGACGCCACTATAACTCATACTTAAAAAAAAAAGTTTTTCTAGCATGCTTCACAAGCACCAATCTTATGCTAGTTTTATTACTAAGGTGGACTTAATTGTAACAATTAAAAAAATTTAAAAATATAATTTTTTTTTAACTACACTTGGTATATTTATCGTAACATTTATAATATCGATTTCCCTCTAGCGTTCATATTTATAACAATAAATAAATAAATACAAAAAAAAGATGGTTTAACACTCAAAAGATGCGGGAAAAAAGAAAAGCGATTTTTTTGCCACCAAAATATTTTGCAATTGAAATCAATAACAGAAGGGTAGTTTTGGAAAATAGTCAAGCCCTCAGAGAAAAAAATCAAAGAAAAGGATTGCAGCGGAAAAAAACGTGAATAGCAACAATCCAGCCAGAACCATCAGCAGCGGGGATACTGAAGCATCTAAGACTTCTCTCGTGGAAGCTTCTGTTCGAAGGTTCAAGTCTTCTCTATTACTTCTACTGTTGATTGGTTCGTTTGGAGTTCGAATTCGCTATAAGCTTGTTGTGCTTTTGATTTCTGCTCTTCGATTTGATCTCTTTGCGGATTGTGTTTGAAGCTCTATTTCGATGTTTACGTTGTACGGTCTCCTAAGCTTGATTGTTTGGACCGCCATTAAGTGTTACCGATGAACTGCTTGTGGAGGTTGTCTGGTGATGGTGTTGCTTCATTGCTGGAAATATTAATCAATTGGATCGATTCAGTCAGTTTCTGCCATTGTACTTGATGTTTGGGATAGTGAATATTTGTTAATTGTAAAGGTTAAATGTTGCAACTAAGTAGAAATGAAGTAAAAGAGTAGAGATTTTACTGAAGAGCACGAGTTTTGTTTAACAAATTTAGTTTAACCTAGTCTGCCCTTTATCATCATCAACAAGGAGTGGAGTCGGGGTTGGATCAGGTCCCTAGGGTTCGGTTGTTTCGCTGACTCAAGTAGTACATGTGTTGGAGTTAGAACTCCGTGAGACATTTTCTATTTTCTTCCAGCTGAGATTTCAACTCTATGCACAAGAAAATGGCGAAACCTGTAACATGTATATTTCTGGAGCATGGATTTAGGGAAATGACTGCTTCTCCTTTCCCTTTGGAGTGCTGGAAAATATGAACACTTAGTACAGTTCATATGCTAAGTACAAACAATTCTATTGACATTTTCCTTCCAGCTTTTTTACTTTGAGCTTTGGAAAAGTTACAAAGATGGACATGCAAGACTTCCATCTGTAGGGATCTAATCTTGCCTTTAGGATAATGCTTTTCTTGCTTTGAAAAAGTGTTAGGCTTCCCTAGTGACCCAAAAGCTCATCTTCACACCTTTTATTAGCAGTCCTATGGACATACCGTAATACCTACTTGATGGAGAATTTCATTATACTGCAGCTGCAGAGTGTACGTATTTGTGGTGGTATTTATTGGCTAATTTTTTTCCGTACTTTTTCAGAAATCAGCTGTTTCTCTGTGTGGATCACCCTCAAGTTAGATGACGTAAGTTGAACTTATGTTATATTATCTAGTTTCTACTCTTTAAGTTCTTATTGTGGTTTGAGATTATGCTGCTATAGTATGAGATTGTCATGGTCCATAAAAGGACATCAATGTAAAAAAAATCTGTTTCTTAGAAATGTTACGTAACGCTGTCTTATAATGCAGATGAGTAGTACAAAAGAACTTTAGAATTAGAGTTTCCCAGCCTTTGTACAATGAAGGAGCACTAACCCAAAATATCCATGATAAAAAAGCAATAAGCTGTACAGTGATCTTAAAGTCTTAAAGTTTTAAAATTTTACACAGTTGATCATGAGTCGGATTCTATGAATTAGATATCAATCAAAGAAGGAATTAGGAAAAGTTAATGATGCTCACTATGAGCAAATGCCAATATTTATTTAAGCAATTTTGTGATTTATGCATCTCATTCTTGGAAATTATGGTACTCGCTAACACCAGTTATTTTATGCAGGAGTAAGACGCCCCGTGTGAAGTGGGATGAGGAGAACTTAGGAGAAATAGAAGCAAACAAACCTGTTAGGCAGAAAATCACAGAACCTAAGACACCCTACCATCCCCTGATTGATGATGATGGTATGTATGCAAAGACATTATTAACATCTTCATAATATATATACATGATATTGCTTTTGTAGAAGTTTTCTTTATTTGATTATTATGGGTTTCTTTTGTCAACAACATTGTGGTAACTGTTAGAATAGAGTTAGTAGTGTATGCCTTGAAACCACTGCTTAAATTTAGAATCTTGCTCTCAAATTGAGTAAATGTTTTGATGACGCAGATTCTGAGTCATCATATAGGAGCCGGTTTGATGAATGTGTGGATGAACATGCTGAAGCGATAAGGAATGCTTTGGATAATGTGACTCCTTCCAGTAGTGAACAAGGTCAAGCCAGTGGCTGGACATCATCAGAAGATGAGGCTGATGCTATGGAAGATCCTGATAATGAAGGTCTCCTACAATTATGTATCTATTTCCCAGTTATTTACTCGGCTGATTTCGATATTTGTGACTAACTATAACACTCTGAACCAGACGCTAATGGGGCTAGCTTCCGTGAGCAGAGAAAAGCACACTATGACGAGTTCCGAAAAGTGAAAGAACTTAGGAGGAAAGGTTCTATGAATGAGGAAGAAGATGAAGATCATGAAGAAACTTCATCAGCTCTAACTTCGGGTGTGAAGGACATAGAAATTGAAGTAGTCCGCACAAACGGAGCAGACAAGCCTTAAGTTTGATACCATCCTGCCTTCGAACTTTATGCTTGGTGGTGACAAGTAATTGCTGGATTACTTGTTTGATTTGGAGTTTCTAATTTGCTTTCTAGGTGTAGTATTGTTATTTGTTAATGTCCTTGCCATTACCATATATGAAGTCTCATTAAGGCTTAATTTGTGTGTTTCAGTCAATTATGGATAGTTGAGGTGATTTACGGATTAGAGGTTGATGTGAATTGTATTATTCTCTACAACTTTGGATGTGTGGGTCGCTGGTTGTGTTATGTTAATAAAGATAGTTCATACATTTTTTAAGGATGTCCCACAATGCAAAAATAACCAAACTACCAAGAAAATCACCATCTGAGAGCTTCTTTCATTACCAATCATTATCTAATCATGTTTATTGTGTGAGCTTAATATGCTTGAAATGTGCATATTGTCAGATATTTTGGGCTTTTTTCTGAAACTTTAGAGGTAAACTTAATGTGTGAAGAGCTGATGATATTTAATAATTTTTAATTGATTTAGTGTACCACCTTAAGAAATTTCCTTAATTCAAGGGTCAGGCAAAGACCAAATTATGTAAAACTAATCATGGATTTATTATTAATATTAATTATGCAAACTTATTTTTTAAATTATATTATAATATATTAAAATAACATATTTATCTGAATCTTGGTTCATTTATTATAATGGTGTAACCAATTAAAATATACGAAGTTATATGTTGTCATTTAGAATATTTTAACCTTTGCTTGAAATAATCTATTTGCAAATCAAAGTAATGTAGAAAAAATTACTACTTCTCCAAAATAAAATATATTTTTTTTCAAAAAAATAAATAAATAATATTATATATAAATTTAAAAGGAAAAAAAATATGTAGGGAGATATTACCTCCACGCAGTGTTCTGAGTTTTTAACCAATTTAGATCCAAATGAACAACCAAATACCAATACAGGCTAAAAAAAAATATTTACAAATCTAGGTCTGGCTGGGTAGGGGCAACCCGGCCAACTGTTAAAAAAAAAAAAAAAACATTTGGCCGAACATTTGGCCGAACAAAAAAAACAGTTGGCCGGGTTGCCCCAACCCGGCCAGACCTAGATTTATAAATATTTTTTTTGGAGCCTAGATTGGTATTAGAATGTTCATTTAGGTCTAAATTGGTCAAAAACTCCAGTATTCTTACGTTACAATTTCTCCAATTGCGTAAAATTCCACAGTGCTTGCTACCTCTTAAATTATAAAATAAAATATTATTTAATAAATTAAAAACTAACATGACATTCTTGTTTATTTTGATTCATTTTAAAATGTAAATTTATCAATTGGAGATATTAAACTTGTAAGATATTATATAATAATAAGGGAAAACAACATAAATGGTCCTTAAACTTTACACATTTTTCTATATATGTCCTTGAACTTTAATTTTTTCTATTGAGGTACTTGAACTCATAAAATTCATTCAGTTATAGTCCTGCTGTTAAATTTTATTATTAATTGTGGTGATAATGCGCTAATTAGACGAAAAATTGATAATATGGACAAGCTGACATGATATGTTTAGGATCACATCATATTTTTTTTTTTAATATATATCAATAACTAGAAAATAAATAAATGAATAAATAAAGAAAAAAAAAAGAACATGAAATTGGAAGGCACTAAACATGATGTGGCCATAAACAATGACACGCCAGCTTGTCAATGTTAATATTTTTTGCTTAATTAGCGTCTAATCACCATAATTAACAATAAAATTTAACGACGGGTCTATAATATAATGGATTTGACGAGTTCAAGTACATCAATAGAAAAAAATAAAATTCAAGGATAGAGACAGAAAAATGAGTAAAGTTCAGGACCATTTTATTGTTTTATTATTATAACTTGACGTGACATTTTTTGTTGATTTTAATAGGTTATAAAGATTAAATTCATTAGTTTCACCGCATAGTATGTTTAAACTAATTAAGCGAAATCAAACATAATTAAAATTCGTATTAGATTAGATATTTTGGATATACAAAATTCAAATCGATTTATAATTTGAACAAAAATATGAATTTGCAGGTGATTTAGATCTAGCCACTAGAGGAATAGGAACAACCAAATCATAGGAAATAATTTCATCTTTCGACCAAATCTTCGCCGCTTTGAAGGATTTTCGAAATAAAAACAGTTATATGGTAAAATAAAAGGAAAATGATGGACAGTCCGACGTATACAATCCGACAAACTCCGACTGAGTCACATTATAAAAGTACCCTAAAAGTTGCTGTTATTTACAATGCTTGCTACCGTGATAGTAATCGGAATTCTTACCTACCGAATGTCGGATCTTATATCAAATCCCAAAATAAAAAAGAGGAATGATTAGAATTCCGATTCGTGTATTCCGAAATCCTCCGACTGTGAGGACAATACCAAATGCCATCAATATTGCTAATAATTACGTGATGCCATTATACACTAAAATCGGAGGTTGTGGATTCCGACCTTCAGAATCTGTATAACAGCCCATAAAATAAAGGGTTTTGATAGGGAGTCCGACATCAGGATTCCGACTTCCTCCGACTCAGTCTAAATGGCATAGGATGTAAATTAATACAACTTTTGGGGCATATATATATACACTCACAATTCGGAGGTTCGGAATCTAATGATTCGGACTCCCTATCATTTTTGTAAAATAAAATCCCGGAAACTAACCAAATCTCTCCGGAAACGAAACTTCGATCGACAAAACATCTCTCAACTCTCTCCGACCAAACAGACAACTGAGAAACTGAAGCTTTTGTTCCGTTCGACAACGACAATGCTCGAATTTCTCTTCATCTTCAACAACCTCTTCCTCTATGCCTCCCTCGCCGTCTCCCTCACCCTCCTCTTCTCCTTGCTCAAACTCCCCACTCTCTTCCTCTACGGCCTCTTCAGCTACATCCACCCGGACCATGTCGCCCCCAACGGCTCCCAGTCTCAGTCCGGCCTCCGCGCCGCCATTCGCCGCCCTGGCTCCGATTCAACCGCCGATGCCCCCCTGAAGCGGCACCGATCCAAAGACAACAAGTTCGACTTCGACGAAAACAAGGCTCAGATCTTCCGCCTCAAGCTCGATTCCGACCACCTGCGGTCCAGGCTCTATTACAGTGATTACCACAGTGCTTGTGTCCTGTTCTTCGTGACCGCGTCTTGTCTTTTACTCCACTACTTATTACGTGGCGGCGGCGGCCAGTCCGAGGATGCTGAAATTATGGTGAACGGATCTTTGGTCCCTGTGTTCCTCGGAATCTTCGCCGTTTCGAGGCTGTTCCTCGCGCTTGGTCGGATGTCCTTCGAGAAATCTGCTTCCCGGCGATCGGAGAAGCGGTTGAGCTTGTTTTTTGGGGGTTTAGGGTTCATGGCGGGACTCGCGATCTGCTCCTCGATTCCTCAATCCATCATCGATTTCCAATTCGATTCAATCGGCGGTTTTGGGATACTTCTAATCGCCTCCTTGATGGGCTGCCTCACCGGATTCATCTACATTCCGGCGACCAAATCCGCTCGATCTTTCTGGCTCGGCACCGATCAAATCCGCAGCAACCTCTCAATAATCTCCTGCGGCTGGCTCGCACGAATGGCTCTGTATTTGACTTTCACACTGAACATCTTCACTGCACTGCTCTGGATCAAGCCATTGTCGGAAACTCTGACAAACACAAAGGCTGTCACTCCGGATGGATCATCCGAGGAACTGGTCGGCAATGTCGGGTTTTCAACTTCGGATTTTGCCAAATTCAGGCTGTGGTGTTTACTTCTGTCGGGTGTATCCCAAATCATGGCATTGCGACCGAATCTGCAGATGTTCTTGAACGAGGCTGTCTTGTCTTGGTACCAGAGGTTGCATTCAAGCAAACTCCCCGACTTAGATTTCAGCCGTGCGAAAGTGTTCTTACACAACCACTACCTCTGTCTTGCCCTATTGCAGTTCTTGGCTCCAGCAGCAATGTCTCTGATCTTCCTCGGACTTTCTCAGATCGATAACAGATCGTTGGGGAGGTTCAACTCCCTGTGCTATAACCTGCCCTGCTCTGTTCTTGTCAAACAAGTGGCTTTGCTCTTGTCTTGGTGGGAGGTGTTTGTCTGGTCGGTTTTTACACTGTCGAATCTGATACTGTTTCGCCGAGGTTTCCAGTATGTTTCGTGATGAGTAGGATTTGCCGAGTTCTATTTTGGTTTTGTAGACACACGATGATACATAGGGTACTCATTTTTGGGGAAGCCAAGAGGACTAATATATCGGTCGAGGCATTTGAAGCTTCGGATGATGAGGAACAGGGGATGGATGTCGAGACAACGACATACTCTTGTTCTTTGATTCGTGTAACAATACAGTACATCATTGGTATTTTTTTCTCTGTTTTTGGTTTGTTTCGTTGAAAACTCTGGTTTCTTAGTGTATACTGGATTGGTAGGAGCAAAATGAGTTGGATATTCTGCAGTTAGTTAAGTCTCCTCCTGCAGTTGTAGCCTTCTTCTACTGAGCTGATGTTTTTGTTTTACAGAGGAAACATTGCAGAATTTTTGTCATGTATACACTGATTGATGTGCCATGTTTGTCCCAAGTCGCAATCCGAGATAGGGTCAATAACCTGGGAGAGGTCTGAAGTTTGGCCCTTGTTAATTTGAGAGGTCTGAAGATTGAAATGGTGATAACTGAGGTCTGAAGTTTGGACTTTGTGATTTTTAGGTTTTCCGTCCAAATTTTCTGTCAAATTTAACAGAACCGTGTGAAATGTCAAAAATACCCTTTTGTAATATTTGAATTAATAAAAAGTTTAATTAATATAAAGATGAAATGACAAAAATACCCCTGTCCATAATTTAAACCTAACCCAACTCCGACCACCACCACGGCTCCGGCCGGCCACCACCCTCTCCGGCGACCACCACTCTCTCCGGCGACCACCACCCTCTCCGGCGACCACCACCCACTCCGACGACCGCCACCACGGCCTCAATTGGGCCCAAATCGGAGCCACCGGCCCCGATTGGGCCCAAATCGGAGCCACAAAGCTCCAATCGGAGCTCGGTGGCTCCGATCGGAGCTCTGTGGCTCCGATCGGAGCTCTGTGGCTCCGATTTGGGCCCAATTGGGGCCGTGGTGGCGGTCGTCGGAGAGGGTGGTGGCCGGCCGGAGAGGGTGGTGGTCGCCGGAGTTGGGTAGTGGCCGGCCGGAGCCGTGGTGGTGGCTGGAGTTGGGTGGTGGCCTTAAGGGCATTTTCGTCTTTTCATTGAATCATGTGAGATGCAAGAAGGGTATTTTTGGAATTTTTTTTTTATTTCTGGTCACATGCAATGCACATGACCAACTTCCGTCAGTTTTAACGGAAAAAACTAACGGAGACCTCTATTATCTACAAGTCGAAACTTCAGACCTTTGTTATCACCATTTCAAACTTCAGACCTCTCAAATTCACAAGGGCCAAACTTCAGACCTCTCCCAGGTTATTGACCCTCCGAGATAATATTACAAGAGCTTAGACCGTTCCTAAGAATTGATAAATATTATTTTGTTACGGATAATTTTCCTAAAATTACCCGCGGGAAACAAAATAAAAGGGATATTATGTTGAACGGGTTTGATTTGTGAAAAATGTTTAATTACCTAATTGTTAATTGAACTTTATGTGATTATACAGTTTGCTAGTCGATTTTTTTTTAAGCAAATTGTTAGCCGAACTTTTACTAATATTCAATATGTTAGGTTTGGTCTATTTACCGTTAAATATATTTTTTAAATTACTAAAAACACTATGAAATTTTTAGTTTGATTCTAGAATAACCCTAACTTTTATATAAAAGCAAATAAAAATGCCGAATAAAATTTTAGAATATTACATATTATACAAAAAAACATTTAAGTTAAATGTATAATCTTCTATTTTAAATAGAAATTTTAAAATATTTTTGGATTACATTTATTATTTGAAATTTTGATTTTATCTAAAATGTCATGTCATTATATTATAGGTGCATTTAATAAAAATTTTAAATTATTTTTCATCTAGAAAGATGGTCAGAGTTAGATTTTTTTTTTTTTTTTTTACTTTTTTTTTATTTTGCACAATATACAAAGTTTAACCAACAATTTGTTAAAAGTCCAGCAAACAAATTACACATTCATATAAAATTAAATAATTTGGCAAAAAAAAGGCCAAATAGCAATTTTGTAACTAACCTGTGAATTAAAAAAACATGTTCAAACTGGTCATGAGTGAGGTAAACCAATTGAAATCTCAGATTGAATAGATTACTTTGAAATTTTTCTCTCATGTGGAGGTATGAATTAGGTTCAAATAAAAGCATGGAATGGATTATCTTGAAATTTTCTCTCATACGGTGAATATGAATATTGTTAAGGTTGTTTTGTCTGTGGCTTCCATGCACCCGTTACTCATTTTTCAAATGGATGTTTATAATGATTTTTTTACAAGAAGATTTAGACGAGAAAGTTTACATGTCCTTGCCTTAGGGTTTTCATAGCATGGAGATAATTTGGTTTGTAAACTACAAAAATCCCTATAAGATTAAAGCTAGTTATGTTCCGTAAAAGTTTGACTATTTTTTTAAGCATGATAAATTTGAATTTGTGTTTTTGATAGTTTAAATCAATGATTTGTTGATTACTGGGAATAGTAATAAATTTGTTGGTGATTACTCATGTTTGCACAATGTGATAAAATTGTTATTTTTTATATGATAGTTTAGTTACATACATTCCAAAATGTGATTAAATTGTTAAAACTTATTTCATTTAGTAACTTATGTTTAATCCAATGTGACTAAATGGTTAAAAATTACGGTTTTATCATTTTATAGGCTTTCAAGTTTCAACACCCAAATCATCATCCAAGCCTCCGAGATTTGAATTAACTGATCAACACCCATCTGAATCCAGCATATATACTCTGTTTCCCGATAATCAGAAGATTTCCTCAATCAAAGTGATCGCTGGATGAAGACGATCACTTCCCGACTATCCAAAGCCTTTCCTGTCAACCAATGCAGAGAGTCATTGAGATACTCCACTTGGTTCTTGTTCATGTGGGTGAAGTGATGATCATCTTACAAAGACGTAAATAACCAATTAACCCTAATATTAACAGCCCAAACAAAGTTTTTTGGGAATGATTATTGGGCTAAACATTCCCGTGTTTATTTTAACAAATACGATAATGTTGGGGTAATCTTGAATTTTCACTCACATTCTCACGTACCAAACAACCTCTAAAGGAAAAACAGCAATTAAGGTTTTTTCCTGGTTAAATTAATAAGGATGATTCCAATTTCCAAGACATTTAACAAAACTAACGATGAGATTCGAGGACCCAAAGAAATCAATAACTTTTTTAGTGACTAATGAAATTAAGAACATATATTGGTTTTCAACTCCATACAGATTATAGAATAATCTGAAACAACAATACCGAAAAAAGAACAATGTCCTAAACTTGCGTTCCCAAATCCTAAGATATGAATGTAATGAAGCAGGAAGCAAACATGATGATGAAACAAGATTTGAATAATTCAAAAAGTAACAAGTTCCTACTTAAGGGTTATCTAAGTCAATACCCGAACCACTTCAAAAACACGAAAATAAACCCGAAATCGGAACCAAAATTGTCTAGCATGCGAAGAAAGACCCCGTCAACAACAAGTCCAATCGGAGCGGTTCGTTCTTGACTCGAAAACACCTCCATTTCTCGACCCAAAACTCTATCTCTAGCTATCTCCACGAGCGAAAGAGCCCGACCCAATTATGGGAGGTGCAAGGCGGCCTTGATCTTCTGGATGGTTAGGGAGATGAGGCTATTCACGGTCTCCACCGACTCGGAGGTGAGCTTTGCGCTTGGGAAGCTGCTAACCAAGATTTGGAACCCGATTGTTAGGAGAGACCCGTTCTTCGATGCTTCACACCCGAACGGAGGGGCCGGAATGATCGAGAAACCGGAGGGAAGGAGAGCTAGAAAGTTCGAGTCGCCACCGTTCATCACTAGATTTATAGACTGCATGTCCACCGGGGCATAGACTAGTAGCGAACCCGATTGATCCGTCCATGTCTCTTGCAGTATCAGCATTGCGGTTTCATTTCCGTTGTCGAGCTGCACGAAATATTCGTTATAAATTAATAGAATTGTATATTAAACTACATTACATTTACTGACTCGGATTTTAGATTAGTTGGTCAAGTGATTACTGTTATTGATATGAGAGGTATAAACATAAATGTTGTTACAGAGAGAGAAACAAGTTAGGACATGACTCACATTCGCGCGAAGGAGGGACACGCAGTTGTCCCGACTCTGACCCTTAGCGATATGGACCATCTCTTGCATCGGCTCGCCGTGCGATAAAATGTCCCACTCGCACCGAAGTCGCTCGTCTCGCAAGAACCCGAAAAGAACATCATGAGCTACAGGCATCCAGACAGACACCGCGGCGCTCAACAGAAGACTCGGCGGTTCTCCAGGGTTACTGTGGCTATTTCGGATCATGACCCGCACGTCGTGTCCGACATTCAGCGTCTCCCATTCGCGCACCATCGAGGAACATACACCCGAACAAAAATTCTCAACCATCCGTTCTGCGAGATGAAGCATGTTTTTCCGACCGCTCGGGATTATCCCCGACGATGCGTTTTCTTCGGGGGCCGATATGAACATTGCTAAGGACTCGGTCTGCCTCTGGAGAGTGCCAAGCCACCTTTGGGCCCCAAATCCGGTCCCACAGCGAAGTAGAGGCCGACATAGATCCGGGACCGCGGTTTCGTCGTACTGGCAGTGTTCGATCCATGTCACCTGCAATTTGAACACATCATCGATCATGTTAGAGATAATATTTTATAGACACTACTCATATTAAATATTTCAAATCTTGACCCTTCTATTTCAAGAAATTAGCATGATTTTTTAAATTTTACTTTAGTATGAATTTAATACATATAAGATCTGAACTTCCTTGATTCCCTCATTCTCTACTGACAGACAGCAGCAATCAAATATTTAAACTGGTTCAGAAGCATCTTATCTTTTTTTAATGCAGAAAGTTCAGATTTTTAAGTCATATATATACGTAAGGTCCTGCTGTATACTTTAATATATGGGCAGTGCCCTTCAAAACAAACCTACCCTATTAGGGTGAATACTTTAGTAATAGAGCTTATAGTGAATTCGTGTTTATTTACTTACTTTTGATAAACATTTAAACATAAACATTTAAACGTTTGAATTTCAAAATTATAGTGGTCAAGATGCAATGTACGTACCTTGCAGCAATTATTAGGCATATCCTGCAGTATACAACCAGATGGGAACATCTTGGTGGCATTGGTCTCTTGGAAAATACAAGGCGAGACATCGACAACAACCCAGACTCCATCGGCCTGTTGCTTGCAGAACCGAAGGAACTTGACCTTGCGAGGCGGAACCAGTGGCGAAATTACTTGGAATTCTGCATCCATCTATTAGAAACAGGGAAATATTACTGTTTCTTGCTGTACAAGAAAAGAAAGAACAGTTTCTTGATGTACAAGAAATCATGCGAGGAACATCGTTTGATTCGTATGTACCAGTTGAAGAGCCCCGTTCTTGTTTCCGCTCGACCCGGACGATATCACCTCGTGGACTGAACCTTTCGCGATTATGCATGGGAATGTTTGCTTCCATTTGTTCTATTATTCGACATGAAAACGTTATTTACAAAGCAGACGTAAAATAGTAGAAACAGTCATTGTTACAAAAATATACCATAAACCTCATTATTGTTTTAAAGATGCTGACTCGTGCATAAAACTAACCATCCATTTTAACATTACTTTTTTATATAGTGTACTCCATTATAAATGTTCTAGATTCGCCACTGAGTTTAAGTATTTAGTGAAACACATTTAGTAGAAGACGGAGTTTGAAGTTTTTATGTCGTACCGTGTCCATCAATGTCTCGACAATGGCGAGGCTGTCGATGAGGACCATGCCTGTCTCCCTCGTCGCCTCAGCTACATATCCGCTCCGAGTGGGCCCCATCCAATACGAGTGCATCCTCCGGTACTCATCGTGGTTGAGTACATCTCTTGCTCCGTCAGAGCTCCGGGCCCACAACGGGGACTCTGCCTCGGCCATCCTCATTAGTTCGCTTAATGCCCACAAAGCAAGGTCTACGTACCCCGATTTTCCGTGCGATGTTTCGGTGAGATTGTCGTGCAGAGTCGAATCAATGTTTGGTTTTGGCAACGACATTATCGGTTGTGTCCCATATTGTTGGAAATTGAATTCTTGTGGTATTAGACCATGACTACCTATTGTGGCCAGGTCATCGAGTGTGTTGCTTGGAGGCGAAGAAACCACAGAATGGCCCAACGACGATGGGGGCTTCCCTAGTAACTTGTTGGCTAAGGTAACCATCCGTGCCAATTCATCCTTCATTCGGGCATTCTCCAGCCGAAGCTGTTGTTCCTCGACAGATGAAACGGCGTTGTTGTTGAAGATTGCTGGACCGCCACAGTTGCCGCAGATCGGCCGGGACAGCTTTGTTTTCATAGCATGGTTCTCGTTTCGTAGCCGGTTGTTGTCATCTCGAAGCATGGTGTTCTCGTGGCGCTCCATTTGGGTCTAATCGATTCAATCGAGTTTAAAAACTGTCCAATCTTTCAAAACAATGTAAAAATCAGTAAGCAACTGAAGAAAATCGAATCACCTTGAACTGTGTTCTTCGGTTTTGGAACCAAAACTTGATTTGCTTGCTCTCCAAGCCAAGTCTTCTACCAAGTTCCAACCTTTGCTTCTCATCAGGGTGAGGAAACTCTTTGAAGAAACTGAACAATACCCAACAAGGAAAACACAATCATATACACAAATGTTGGTTCATTAATTCTACAGATATATCGATACCTGTAACATCGATTTTGAGAATCGAATGCATATACTATAATGTGCATCGAATCCGATACGTCCAAGTGCATAATTAAACCCAGGAACCAAATATCTATGTTAATGCAACTACTACTGCATGGCAAATGACTAGATGCTAAAACTCTATACAATGTTGCAGAAAACTCTAGCTCTGATATCAGATAATATAGCAACATCAATAATGAATTAACCGACACCGAAAAAAAAATACAAGAATGAGCATTTCATTTTAAACTAGAGCAAGATCAATAAGCATTTTCATATGGCAAAATCAAGTTCTCATAACAAGTAAAGATTCATAGATTATAAAGATTGCATACCCTTCAAGTTCTTGGATTTGACTAGGGGTGTGCCTATTGTACTTCTTCCTCTTCGGAGGATGGAGATTATCGTCGAAAGCGTCGAGATCATCTCCAGATATACCCTCGATGTGGTCGCTGCCCGACCGACTCTCATATCCTTCTTCCTTGGGCCGACCTCCGAAACCCGAATCAAAGTTCTCTCTGAATGCACCCATTTCTTGCCCTCCAAACATTTTTCTACGCTTCTGCATGATAAAAATCAAAACTTTATGAGAAAAACTTGACGATTCATCAAGAACCACCAAAACCCATGTCGGAGAAGAATCGTTACGATGATTACTGTGCATATTGTTGCTGCAGCGAGCTCGAGCTTCTCTCACACACACACACACTCTGAAGGGAATTTCTATCGGTTATATAAGAAAGGCCCAGATGAAGATGATGCAGATACTATAAGTTAGGGTTTGGATTAAATTAAACGAACCGAATTAAAAAAGTAATTAAGTTCTGCACCTTTGGTATCTTGATTCACTGAAACTATTTGATAATCTTTGTCAACGCTCACTACCCTATGCTTGAATCTCTCTTCCCTGTCTCTCTCTTCTCTTTACTTGTCATTTTTTAATTCATCCGATATTTGTGTTTTCTGATTCTAGAAATCTGTCCTGATTCTTGGTTTCAGATCAGTACACTACAGACTTGGCCCCCCGAAGAAAGGGGAAGAAAAGACGTCATCAAAAAGAAAAGAAAAAAATAATCAGATTTATCGATTAATTGCTTCAATTCTCGCTTTAAATTTGGCCAAGTTCTACGAAAGAAAAATTATTTATGAATAGAAGTATATCTTTACAGACTAATTATAATCGAATAAAATAAACTAGCGAGACTAACCCGAAACTAGTGGAAATTCTAAATTATTCTAAATAAGTAGTAAGTAATCGAATTTCGCAATGGGCCGAACCATCAAAGTAGCCACTTGCTTTCATTCGCCCTGCACCGTCAATTTGAGTTAGATTTATGCAATGGACTGAGACTGACCTTGCCAACAGAGATCAACTATTTATATAATCAAATATAATCTGAATTTCATTCTAAAATAAATCGGTGAAATAAGTAGTTAATCTACTTGTTTATGTTGGCACTCAATTATTTCAGATTCCACCGTATCGGACAAATATATTCACAGAGAAATCCACTTTAACAGTACGTATGTTACCGGAACACCCCACGGAAAAATATCAATATCAGCAAAGAGAAATGTAAACCCCTAGACCGTATAAGTGAAAGAAAACAAATTAAGAAACATATTGAAACGTTTTATATCGTTGTGAGGTAATCTAGTCAACTGTCTATTGGAGAATTGGAACTAAGTATGCATGTCAGATGAAATGGTTTTTTTTTGCTAGCTGTCTGTTCCACTCGGTGATTCTACGTACGTATCCAATAAAAAAAACTGAATGGGCAATTTGTTAACTTTGGAAGGAAAAATACCTTAAAATTTTCAAATACTACCTATATTAAGAAAAAAAAAAAACGACCGTAATCCAAAAATAGCATAAACAAAATTATTAAAATATTACAAATTCTATAAAACACAAACTTTTAAAAATTATATTGAAATTGATTTTTAAAATTTGGAGTTATATATTTAATTTATGTATAGTTTTTGTATTATGTATTATTCTAAATTTATTCGATATTTTTATCTACTTTTTTATATAAAATTTGAGATTATTTTAGAACATAATGAAGCTTTAAGGTGTTTTTTTTAATACTTTTGGAAAGCATATTTTGTCAATAGTTAAACGAAAAAATTGACATAATAAACTGTATGTTAGCAAAAGTTTAGCTCGCAATTTTCTTTAAAAAAAAAGTCTATCTAACGAATTGTATAATTAGCCTAAAAAACAGATGAAGAAGTTTCTAAGTAGCTTGACACTGAATATAGAGTTTCTAAGTAACTAACAATTTGCTAATTTGCACATTCTTTTTTCTTCCTGCAGTTTTAAGAGTTGAGTTTGAGACTATACATTTCAAAGTTTCGAAATCTCACGCATACCAATTTCAAGAAATCTTCTAAACTAGCTATTAAAAAAGAATCAGCCCAAAAAAAAGTATTAAAATAGAAACTCATGTGTTTCCAACATCGCCCTCTACCCTCAGTCTTATTCATGATTAGAAGTGCAAACTTAGAAGCAGTGTTTTAAAACCTGAACCGGATCTCGAACCGGCCAGGTAAACTATTTCCGATCTAACGGTCAGACCGGCTCCGGGTGTAGCTTTAAGAAACTGCAAAAACATGTCTCTTTTACTATCTTGATGATTAATACCCCAACTCGTTAGCGGAGATCCAATACCCCTACTCAAACTACTTATTTGGCTCGACCTGTTTTTGGAGATGAAGTTAAAAAAAGCCACATGAGAGTTAAAATCTTATAGATAGAGTGATCATCCCTTTGGTGCAACTGATGGGATTTGTAAACCATAATATGGTTTACTTGTTCGGCGCTTCATTTATTAGCCAGATGTTAGATGTTCAAATTTCGCTGAGACCTTAAAAATGAAAAACATTTATTACAAATATTTTACCTCTTATGAATTGACCCGGTGCAAGTGGGGATAGTTTAGGTGTGAAACAAGCATACTACAAGTGTTGTCTTTCTAATAACCCCTAGGACCAATCCGCGAGGAAAAAAAATTTGTTGGGATATGTATGTAGAAGGTAATTAAATTAAGGTTAAATTACATTTTTTTTTGTCTCATCTACGGACTATTGATTTTAGTACTCAATTTTTTATTTTTTTTATTTTTAGATGTCTCAACTATTTAAAGTGTGATTATTCAAATGATGTATAAATCAATTTATTTAGTTAGGGGCTCGTATTGGTCCGAAATCATGCATGACCATTGGCCATGTTGAGCCTCCTAGCGCAGATTGATGATAAAAACTATAGATCGTTCATGACTCAATTTGCCGAGCTAGTGGGCTCCTTTAACCTGAGTTCATACTAGACATGATCTCTCATACTAATGATCAAGTCTAGCATGTGCTCTCCTAACGAGGTGAATCAAGTCATACATTATTGAATAATTATAATTTTAATAGATGAGACACTTAAAAGTAAAATACAAAGTACTAAAAAAGCAATAAATTGAGATATTAAAAATCTAATATTCCTTTAAATTAATTAACCGTATATACGAGGATATTTTGTTGTGTATGCAATATATTATATATATAATATGATACGACTAAAATAAAATTGAATTTATTTAACTCAATTTCTCGATCCTTAAATTATACAAATTGAAATCTGTATAAGTAATATTTTGTTCTCTTTTAAAATTTAATTATTATTATCTAACAATTGAAAATTTTAAGTCGATATAATCTCAACTTCATTTTAGCGGCCATACACTACATAATAATACCAAATCTTCCGGCTTCTTCGTCTGACTATAGAGTAAAATGGACTACTTCTTTTACGAGTTCGAGGAAAAACCCTGTAATTTAGTATTCATCGGAAGATAATAAAGAATAAGGCTTTTGGCGCTTTTGACTCTTTGATACTATCAAATGTCATGGCATCTTTCTTATTACATAATAACCCTAGCTAGTTTTTTTTTTTTTTTTTTTTTTTTTTTTATATATTTACATTGCTTTCGCAAGTTCGAACCGGGAGCGTTAATGTTAAAGTCCTCTCCAAGGAGGCGTCTCCGGCGGGTTTCGACCTTAGGCTGCCCATCCGGCGGGTTTCGACCTCAGGCCGCCCACGGAGAACACAACCCGCTTTAACAGTTGGTCCAACCAACCTTGGGTAACCCTAGCTAGTTAGCGCTAGCCACAAGATACCCAACACAAACAGCGGTGTAACAGTAGTAACAACATGCATGGTCTTTCTCTTTCTCTATGTCTCTATTATAAAATTTATATTAATAGAAGATAAATACAACTTCATTCAAAATGTTTGAGCATAAAAAAACGGCTAATAATTGAGTTTTTAAGTTTCTCGTGGAATGGTCTTAGGAAAATTATTAATAGTATATTTGTTTTACATCTAAATTAATTTGTACTTGTATTGGACTAGCTCGTAATTGATAAAGTATTTGTCATTATTCACAGAATCTCAATAGATTTAAATCTCTAACATTTGGTTAATTTATAAAACACTGAACCATTACATCATTTAATTAGACTTAGATAGTTTATAATTGAGTTTTCAGAAAACACTTTTTGGTTTCAGGAGTTGATAGTGTGAGTTGGCTATCAAAGTTTTCACTTAAAACGTTTCTTCTTGTTTTGTATTTGACGTAGATGTTTAACAAAAGTTTGACCTTGCTCAAGATAACTTGGCTCCAGAAATTAAGAACACTTCATAATAAATGCAGAGAAGATAGATAGTTTTCACTCGTATTGCCATTGACATTGCCATTTCGATTTCAGAATTTGTTTATATATATATATATATATAAATTTATTGTTTTATAAAGGAAAGAAAACAAAACATTGTTTTCTATCGTTGTCAATGGTAGACCAATCTACTTTATTATGGAAAATGAGAAACATAAGTCGATCACCATGCAAACTCTACTAATCTAATTAAAGAATAACAATTGTGTTTGAATAAGTTAAAAACGCCAGGTGGCATAATGTGTCATATAAGTTTTAAAATCCACCCGACTTAATAAGGGTAATTTCCGGTTTTTACGTTATTAAATAATATTTTATAATTTTAGTTTTGTTTTTTTAAAAAAAATTACTTTAATTTATTTTACAACCTTGTTTAATCTTGAATATACCTAGTAAAAAATTAATTTTTTACAGTATTCTAATTTATAAATATATATGAAATTTATATTTGAGCCAACAATATAATAATTTTTTTTGGGCCAAAGCAATAATATAATAAATTAACCAACAATAAAATTAATATATTCTTTTAGTATATGAATTTTAAAACCATTTTTAGAGTTAATGGTAGGGCTGAGCATGGGACAGATGGGCGGGTTTTTTCTATAAAATGGCCCAAGCCCTAAAACTAGGGCCACTTAATGGCTGTCCCGAGCCCTATCCCGAGCCCTAGCTAGTAGGAAAAGGCCCGCCCGCCACGGGCCTACAGGGACTAGGGACAAACCCAAATTCCCATCCAAGTTTAAAAAAAAAAAAACCATACTCAATTTACTTAAACCATAACCAAACACAGAACAACAATAAAGTTCAACATATACCACAAAGTTCACCATAAAACACCAAAATCACTCAAACATTTTGTCACTTGTAAGTACACCAAGTTCAACACATAACTTGGTTCTCCAAAATAGTTCACCAAAAACTACAAAACTAAGTTTTACCAAGTCTCTAACACAAGGTCACCAACAATTATGACATAACAAGTTATAAATGCAAATCCCAGATCAAATGGAACTTCAACCCGAGCCATCACTAAAGTTAACTTAAATAACTGTAGTTTATAGTTGATTAGTTAACAAAAAGGGACGGGACGGGTCTTTTGGTACTTCGTAAAAAAACCCTAACCCTGTCCCTAGCCCTAGTTGAGAAGAAAAGTCCCGCCCATTAGGGCTTGGGCACATTTTTGGGACGGGCTTTCTGGGACGGGCTAGGGCGGGACGGGCGGGATTTTGAGCCTCTCGGGATATTTGCTCACCCCTAGTTAATGGTATTACAACATAAATATTCATACGAGTAAAATTTCGAACAAAGCGTAGATCTTATATTATATATATGATTTACTTAGATTTAATGCCAGAAATGATAAGATTAATTAAAACTCTCACAAGCCGTTACGATCAAGTTGGTACGACCAATTTGGGATTTTAATTCTTACGATAAGATAAAGATTTATTATATATAGAAGCTTTGTTGGTGTAACAAAAGATTAAGTTTTAATTATTTATTTTTTAGTGAAAAAAGATCAAGTTGGTTTTACTAGCAGCCCGTGAAAATGAGTAGACAATGAACAGTATAGATCATTTAACTATGGGCCGTGTCAAGCTAAACTAAAGTACTAAAGTACACCTGTTACTCGACAATTGCATTCGGCCCGGCGGCTCCGAATATAGTCCATCAATCCTAGTTTTTATTCCAATTTTTCTGTCGATAATATATCACAAAATATGAACTATAAAAAATAGAAATTATCTTTAATACCACCATGCTGCCAAAAAAAAAATCTACAAGGACCTAGATAGGTTGAACATAAATTTGTGTGGGTAGTACGAATTAAAATAAAAGAATGTATTTAATTAGGTGGGAAGAGATTCTAAAATATATTAATTTGAGAGTTTAGATATTAAATTCTCGAATTTTTTTTCAAAGTTCCACCTAAGTAGAAACAATAAAAAATTAGCCCTCCTATAAAAATAAATAAAAAATTTGCAGTTAGCTGCGGTTGACAACCACAACATGTATTTAACATTATTAATCAAACGATTAACCATTTAATTATGGAAGAGACGTTAAGAATAAGATCCTCTTTGGAGGATTGATCTCGAGACTCATAAATGTAAATGCACTTTTGTCAAATTTACTAAACAATAGATTTCTAATTAATAAAATTCTCATTTTAGTCGAACTAATTGTATTTTAAAAGTCATTCAAGGGGGTTTTAATAGACTTCAACTCGTGTTGTGTTGGTTTGTTGCCAATGACTACTCTATGAAACTGTATTTGGTTGGGATTAATTCCTTGAGATTGAGATCAGTTATGTCAGATCCACTCATTGAACATGAACTATTCATAAGAGTCGGATACATTTTTCAAAATGGAAATTGGAAAGTCCATTTATATTTATTTTCTTTATGAGAACGTTGATGCAATTAAGAGCACTCTGATAACATAATTGGAGCTATGCAGGACTATCTGATCTGGAGAAGTTTACATACATGAGTTTTATCTAATACTTCTACATATGAAACACTATATGGCTGAGAGGTTTATTCTACTGGCTCTTCATGGAATTAGATTTGAGAAACTTCTTTAGTGCCCCAAATTCACTACTTCGTTTGGCTTGGTTTCAGACTTAGAGTTGCCGCCGCTTTACTCCTTAATCGGAAGGGTTGTAACATTTTCCCCATCTGCCAAGTTTTCTATATGGATATTGATCATATTTTTTATGTGTGTGAACCAGCAAAAATGATTTGAGACACTTGACTCATCTCACCTATCTCATTGACTTCATTCATTCTTTATTTGGGAGAGAATGGATTAAGTTCATTGCACGCTAAAGGACGCATTTTTTTATGGTGTGGATTGGAGAACATTTTTATGTTATTATCTTTAGAACATTTGAACAAGTATGAATGATTTTATCTCTCTTATGCAAGCTATATGTTACCAAGAGGCCATGGAAGCAGTCACCAACAACACCATGTACGACCATACATGTTAAGTAGACCCCTCATTTACATGGATGGAAGAAAAATTCAACACGGATGAGTCATCCCATGGAAAGTCAGGGAATGGTGGAGCTAGCGGTGTCATCGTGACATGAATGGGAACTAGATCTCAGGGTTTTCGCATAACTAATAGGCTACTTGCAGAATTTTGGGTCATTCGGGATAGTCTTTCACTTACTCTCCAGTTAAATATAAAGTCATTAGATATTGAAACTAGGGGTGGCAACAGGGCGGGGCGGGTATCACTTGCCCCGTACCCGCCCCGCGGGTCGAGATGGTCGATCTGTGCCCGCCCCATACATCTCGCGGGGCGGGGCGGGGCGGGTCGATCCGCGGGTCACCTACTAGAAGCACATAATCTATTAGCAACAATTCTAAACCCTAAACTATATATTTACATATTCAAATTTAGCTCAAATTTTGAATCATAAATTACAATTTAAATGCAAGTACCAAACTCATTAAAATTATAATTATTTTGACAGTGTAGTATATTATCTATATAGTTTTATATAATATACATGTAATATATATACAAATTAAACATGTGCGGGGTGAGGCGGGGCGGGTCGACGGGGCGGGTCGCCCCCAAAACCGTACCCACCCCACGAGTTGCGAGTCGGAGGGGCAAAATCGGGGCGGGGCTCCGCGGGTCGGCTGGTACCCGTGACCCGTTGCCACCCCTAATTGAAAGTGATGCTTTGGTTGCTCATAATCTCATTTTTTATACTGTTGACCTCAATTTGAAATCCATGTATATTATTCTGTATTGCATAAATCTTTTACTAAAGTTCAACAAATACAAATTTATGCATATCTATCAGGTAGCTAACTCGGTCGCGGATGCCATGACTAGGATTGAAGTTCTTCAACAATCTAATTTTGTTATTCGTAGTGTCCCTCCTTGAGAGACTCATGTATGTACTTTTAAAGACATAATTGGGATATGTGAAGCTCTTTTGATTGTGAATGTTTGTCCTTAGTTAAGTACTCTGGTTGTTGGTTGTTGTGATCGACTCATCTGACACCCAACATGTTGTTTCTAGTTGTCTTTAATTTAATTTAATTTCCTACTTTGGAGCTCATATAATTCATTTTTTTAATAGATTTCATATTCCTCACATTCAAATAATTTAAAATACTTTATGCATAATATTAATATAGTTTTTTTAAATATTATTTTCAAAGTATCATGTCAAATTACAATATTCTAATTTCTCTAACTAAATGTCATTTTTGTACATTATAGTCTTAAGTTAATATTACTTTTTTGTTTTTTTAGAATCTTAACTATAAGTCATTAACTTTATAGTATTTTAACTTTTTTTACGGTTAGCTGTATCAACTATATGATGTGTGATTATGTAATGATGTGTGACACGATTTATCTAGTTAAGGAGTTCGTCTCAGCAGAAGCTCATACCAATATGATCACCTAATATGGGAGACCATGTTTAGCATGAGATCGGTGTAAGGTGATCGGCCAATTGATTCATGACCGATCTAAAGTTTTGAACTAGGTGGAGGTACCGATTAAGTAATTGGTAATAACTAAAAAACTGTTCAAGGTTTACCCTATGTTAAAATTAGGTGTCTGAAGTTTGAAATGTTAAAATGGACTGTCCCAAGTTTCATTTTTGTTGAAATTTGGTGTCTCGGTGTGATTACTTTAGAGAAGTCAATTCCGACGAAACCGTCTGTCAAATTCGAGCTCTCATACACACTCCCTTCTCGTCATCTTGCCGGGACCGTCACCTAAAAAGTTGATCACATTCGGGCAAGTAAATCTCGCTCTATTGTTCTTTGAAAATGGCTCTACACCACTCTTCTAGAAACTTTTTTTTTAATGTTCAATTTTGAGGTGAAATTTGACGATTTTGTGAAAAAGTAAAGAGTGATGGATTATGAGTGGGTTGGTGGGTTGATGAAAATGATGAAATGAAGATGAAAAGACGCACAAAGACACCAAATTTCAACAAAAATGAAACTTGAGACAGTCCATTTTAACATTTCAAACTTCAGACATCTAATTTTAACATAGGGTAAACCTTTGACAGTTTTTTTAGTTATTAACCCTAAGTAATTTCCCCCTTTTACGATGGTAAAACTTTAATTAACGAGAAGGATGAACAAGAACAACGCGTCAACGGATCTAACGTGAACTAACAACAGAAAAGGCTAATAGGAAAATTAGATCGGAGAGCACAACTCTTTCTGGAAGTCGAATCCATCAGCAGCACCAGAGATCTTCAACGGTCGATTGGTGTTGTTGCAATTCAATTTGATCAAATACGTATTTTGATTTCGCAGAAATGGCTGCCAAGCCATCGCTCCTACCTGAGATCGGGCCCGATGGCCTCGCCAGAGAATCACCTGCCATTGCCTACACTGAGAAGGTTTCTCGCCGCCACTCGCTATTCTTCAAGCAATTCTATGTTTTTTTTTTTGCCACCAAGCAATTCTATGTTTGATGCGAACTTCTGGATGATTTTCTCATTTGTTCTTGTCCGCTACAGATGATCGAGGAAGAGCAGGTTCAATTGAAGAAGTACGCCTTCTATTCTTACAGTTTCTTGTCTTCAATTGAGCTTGCAATTGAGGTTCTTATGGTTCGATATGTTCTCCATTGGATAATTTGCCTTATTTTTTATCCACCAATGTAGAATCGATGTTGTCATTGCTCCGAGATTATAATAATCTTCCTATTAAATTTTGCTTGTAACACTTACTTGGATGTTCCTGCTCACATCTTCATTTTCAGCCACCAAAAAACTAATTTTCTGTTTGTTGCACTAAGAATGCTTCAGAGTCTGTTCTTGCATTTCCTCAAGTAGATCTATAGAGCTTGTAAGTTAAGTCTTATGCTTGTTTGGCAATTGTTTTAGATATATCGAAGAAAACTACTCTAAAATCCGAGATGTCGAAAGGGAGTTGGCAAATCTGTCCATGGAAATGAAGCTCACAGCCGGGCCTAAAAAAGCAGGTTTTCCAGGATTTCTAGTTGTAGAGATAATTTTGTTGATTCTGCAATGTGTATAATAGAGTAATTTTGCTATTGCTATTTGTTATTCATAGCACTTGAGCATTTGAGAAAGAAAATAGAAGTATCGACTGAAAGGATTCGTTTAGCCAAGCTTAAGGAGGATGAGGCAAAAAAGGTATGTTGCTTTGTCTGTTACTTAGCCACTCTTTAGTCTATAGCTTGCCACTTCATCCCTCATGAATCCTCTATTATTTGAAATAAAAACAGTCTCTGTGTAGTTTCAGCTATTTACAGCATTTAACAGTTTAAGGGCACCGGCGCTCTACTGGAAATAGTAGATGACTTCTAAATATAAGGGATATCCATATCGTTTCGTTGGGGAAATTGTTTTTCCTTTTTATTTCCATGTTATATTTAGCAGTAATAATCTTCTTAGAAATAATGCATTAGGCATGGGAAGCAGCATCCAAAGCTGTGCAGGATGAGGAAGAATTAAAAAAGAAGCTATGCGATGACTTATCAAATCTGGTAAAGCCAATAGTTTTTCCTTCATATTTTCTTGATTGAATGTATTATATAGAATATATTAGTTATAACCCCTGTAATTCAATATATCCTTGACTGTTGAAATTGAACTGCGTGATTGATAGGTTCAAGAAAGCAGTAACTCTCAACTATCTAGGCTGGAGGAACTGAAAAGACGGCTTGGAGCTCTTAATCCTACTAGATCATCATCAGTTTCTGCTCATGTAAGCATCCCTCTGTTTTGGACGGATCATGGTTTTATGTTCCATATAATTGGTCATCTTCTTTTTTCCTAGGCAAGATTGAACCATTTGGATAGTGAGATTAGAGTTTATGTAGATCTTGATATCAAACATAGTACATTAGTAAGTCATGCTATAAACTGATTTACGAAAACCGAGTCATATTGGCGCTTAAAGAGTATGCTAGTTCGCTATAAAGGTTTATTGGTTACATTTATTGGATAATCTCTCAATGCACTAGTGAACAAATCGACAAGCAAATCTATTCTGAGCCGACGCCTTTCTATATAGGATGGGGGCACTCCTCCAGTTGCTTCATCAGTGCCTTGTGCACCCGAAGCAGCTCAAGTTGCTGCAAACCAAGGAAATGAAGGAACCAATAATGGGAAAATTCAGCAGCCTATATCAGCAGGAGAGAAGAAGAAGGTTCACTTCCAAGGAAGAGGAAAAGGGATTGGAGCTGTCCCGAAGGGTCGAAATCCAGGGCCCGGATGGACCGGGTCCGGGTTTGATGTGGATAGCCGAACTTGATTCATCCCAATGTGTGCTCAATCTATTGCAAGTTTGATCTGAGACTCTGAAAAGTGATGAGTAGTACATTGTTTGCTTTCTTTTGTATGGCAAATGTAAAATGGGAATCTTAGATCTTCACTCTGGTCTAGGAACGTTCAAATCAAGTATCCAATCTTCACTGGTGAGATCAGGATTCCTTGAGGAGCAAGTTTCCTGTTTATTAATGAATATGAATCTGTTGTTAGAAACCCTCATCTTTATCGTAGTTCTTTTTAATGTTTTGTTTAGAAAAGGGGAATGACTAGAATCAAATAGATTGGATGTTCTCTGAAAAACGACAGTTCTAAAGTATTGCCTACATATCAACACTCTTAATAAGATGGGCACACACTTCTAAAGTGTTATGTAAACATAAAAAAGCGAGTCGGAGAGTCGGAGGTAAACAATGTAGAATTATTGAAGAGCCCAAGTCTAGTTATAACAATTGAAACTTAGTTGATTTCTTCTTGTATCTATCAAACCAGAGTGAGAGATTCATACAGTCAAACATTATTTCTCTCCACCTGAAAAGAAAATGAAATACCATTTCAAATAATCCAAAACTCTGGGGAAAAAAAAATATGTTAATAATCCCAAATTACAGAATAATCCCAAAATTTAATTTCTGTTTCATATTATTATCCGTATGGATGAAATTCTTTGCGTTACCTCACATGTCATGAGACATGATGTAAGGAATCGTTATTTTTTTTCTTTTTTTAAGAAAAATGAATGGTTTAATCAAGTTGATAGGGGGATTTGAACTCGTGTCCTCATAGCCAAATCACACGAGAATCAGCGCTATCAACCAAACCATAACCGCTAATAGTTTTTTTGTTTTATTTTTTTTTATTAAGATTTTTGCAGAATCGTCTTATTTATTTATTTGCTATCTAGATTCTAACTTTTACTACGAATAGTAAAAAATGCAACAATAAAAAAAAAAACGGTAGATTGTAACAATAAAGTTAATATGAACAAGAAATTAGAAAAAGAATCAAGAAAAAATTAGAGAAAAAATCAAGAATGAACAAGAATTTGATGTGTAGCCTAGGAGACAAACAAAGTGTCATGTCTACGAGGGAGGGAAGGACGTCTCACTTTAACTGCCATTTATTTATGTGTTGTAAATACGACGCATTGTCAACTCTCCAACATATCATTAAATATTTCCTCTCACAAAAATGGCAATCTGACAACGAATGTGCTCATTATTTTCCTGCATGAAAACTCCTATTGCGTATGCCATGCTTCTTTTCACAAGAATTCTTCTTATCATATAATTTCGGCCGGAAAAAAATTAAAAGTTTATAGTCATATATTTATTTTTGGATTAAAAAAAATATTAGAGACGAATATGTGTTTATTCCCCCGACGTATTATTTACAGAACTGTTTATTTGTGAGAGTAAAACTAACAAATATACTAACCTCATCGATGTAGCAATACCAACAATCTAATATAATTAAGAGGTCAATTATTTCCATTATCGATTCTCTAGTCTCTACTATAATCCAAACTTACGTTCACTTTTGAAGATTTTGCTGATAATATATGATAAATGATTCTCATTCTGACTCTCGAAATATCAACGTTCCGACCACTATTTTTATATAAAATTTTCCATAAAGTTGTTACTTATTACATATATGTCACTAAGATAGAAATTGGAATGTTGAAGTTCGACTGTCGGAACGTCTATCCACTCATTAATATATACGACGACTAATTTTTGTGTAAGAAATGTGTTTATTATTTACTTAAACAATAATAAATTATAACATGTAATAAATACTTTTTTTCGATTTTTTTACTTAAAATCTAAATGAACTAAAACTTAGCTCCAAAATACGACAGACATACGTAGAATGTAGTTAACTGTGTTCAAAGTTCAATTCATCTAAAATAAGGTGCAGCGTTTTAACAAAGGGTTAATTACCAAATTGCTAGCTGAACTTTATATGAAAGTGCAATTTGTTAGCCGAACTTATTTTTGTAGCAAATCGCTAGCTAAACTTTTGCTAATGTGCAATTTGCTAGCTCCGTCAATTTTTCCGTTAATTATGGAAGAAATATACTTTCTAAATTTACTAAAAATACCCTAAAGTTCTACTATTATTGTAAAATAGCCTCATATTTTATATAAAAGCAAATATACATCTCGAATAAAATTTATAATTATATATATATTATACAAAAAATATATATAAGTTAAATATATAATCTCAAAGTTCAAAAAATTAAAATTAAATATTTTTAAAATTGTATGTTTTTATAGAATTTTTAAATATATTTTAATAAATTAATTGTTTACATTTTTAAGGTGCGTTTTTTCTTTAATATATTTTTTTAACATTTATTATTTATTATTTTGATTTTATATAAAACACCATGTCTTTATATTATCATACTAAAACTTTAGGGTGTTTTTAGAAATATTTGAAAGTATTTTTCATCCAAAACTAACGGAAAAATTGACGGAGCTAGCTTTTTGCACAATATAGAAAGTTCAGCTAGCAATTGCTACGGAAAAAAAATCTAGCTTACAAATTGCACATTCATGTAAAGTTTGACTAGCAATTTGCTAATTAACCCTTTAACAAATCATTCATTAGCTAGAGTTATTTGGTTCAAACTCCATTTTACTATTAAAAATATAAAAATATTTATGATCAGATGCGGCCTGTGAATGAATGTTGTTTTATTGTTTAGCACCAATACAACACGTGTAGGAGACTAAAAAAAAGTTAAGTCAGTTCAAACCGCCGCCGGATGGGTCCATATCTTGGTAACTGAAAGGCTTGTCATCAACTACGTCCATGATGGGTAAATCGGATAAAATATATATATAGCTAAATAGTCTTTTATTGATACATTATTGCAACTATTATTTAGATTTAGATAATCTTGAACTAATAGTATCCTATTTCCATTCATTAGGGTAGCTTCAACTATACATTTTCATCAATAATATTCGTGGATATATATTCTGAATATTAAGCTAGCATTCCATTATTGTCATCATGTCAATAGATAAAAAGAACACTATATTTGTCCATTTAATCATGTGATTATAACATTTCCATAACAACAACATATACGGTATCATCCAAGTCAATATCTAGTATATATATAAATTAAAAAACAATATTGTATTCATATTCATATGATAATTTGATTGTGCATATAAGCTTCCATGAAGCACCTTTCTATCTCTTTGACATGAAACACTACATACAAAACCTCAAATTAGATGATCTGCTAATTAATGTTTTGTATGATTTAGAGTAATTATGAGAAATTAAATGTTTCTTCTTCTTCTAGTGGTAATCTTAATGACCAAGCCGGGAAAGACATCGTCGGGGTCGTGGATATGGGGGTTGCGCTCGACGATGAAAGGATCATCGCATTTTTCGGCGATCGTCTGAAGAGTCTCGCCTTCTCCGACCACATAGATCTCGTCGCAGCCTCGATCAAGGAACAGGCTTCCTCTATAGGAGTTGTTATAGTCTTGTTCATCAAGCTGAGGAGTGTCTTCTCTAATGGCAGCTTGAAGGAGCATGGTAAGGAGAATGAAGGCGCAGCACCATGAAGCTGCGTCGACTATGGCTATGGAAGTTGTTACGACGGTGCTCTTTGTTCTTGAACAAGAAGAAGAAGAAACTGACATGGTGGTGATAGAGGGAGAAGCTTGTCTTGATGGAACAGGGATATATATAGAAGACTGTATATATCTATATGAACGAAGATGAATCTATATATAACCACCATTATGGAGATTGGAGAGAGTGACCTCATTTAACTAAGGAATTAAAAGTTTAAGACATCATTTAATTAATCAACTTTTATTTGTTTTAAAATTTCATTTATTTTCCTTTCAGGGAAAAAAAATTGTCTTTCTTTTCTATATTAATTAATATTTAATTAAAAAAAGTTAATAATCAAAGATTGTCTTTCTTTTCTATATTAATTAAAAAAAAGCTAACCATCAAATCACTACCTGAACTTTGATTTATTTACAAATTGGTACCTGAATTTTAATTTTTATAAATTCGCTACCTGAAGTTTTTATGTTTTTCTTATTTCGCTACCTGAACTTTCCATTTCTGAGCAAATTGCTACATCTGTTACTATTTACGTCAAATTGAATAAAAAATGATTACATTTTAGCGACATGAGATATTTTGATGTGTACCTAAAATGAATCAGAGAGTAAATTAAAAGAATTACATTGAAATGTCTTCAATTGGACGTTCAATTTAACTTATCACAATTTCAATAGTTGAGATAATAAAAATTACAAATGATTGTTTTTGGATTTTTTTTGTTGAAATATTTCATAATATTTAGTATTTTCCTATAATAGTAGTAACATTCTAAAAATTTAACTAAATAATGATAAAATCGTATCAAGAATCGTGTTGAATAAACCAAAAACAAATAAAAAAAACATTGTTGAGAAATGTAGTAATATTTTTTTTTTTTGGTATAAGTAGTAATTGTTTGACTATAATAACAAATAATTAAAAATATTATATTTCACCCAAAAAAAACACAACATAGTTTTTTATCCAAAAATGGCATTACTAAAATTTAAGAAAGAACATCGAAAAAGTAATTTGACGTGGACTGACACTGACTGACTACTTTCGAACCTAATTTCGGTATGATTTTCACCCTCTATAGCATTGCTCCTTCAAAAAAAATAAAAATAGAGACAAATCAAAGTAAAATTTGTTGCCTGTAGGGCTACATATAGTTCTGACACCTTGACACGTGTCAAGATGTTATTGGGTGAAGGCCAACAGTTAGGAGCACCGATCCACACAAGAATTTCTCCTCTTTCTAGTTTCTCCTCCCTAGCTCATCCCTTCTCCTTCTTTCGAAGGAAGACTCGGTAGCAACGACGACTAAAGATTCATCACAGAACAAGTTTTTCAAGAATATGTCAAGTCCACTTGGATCTGCAAAAATGTAAGTATTTTTACAACTCATTGCTGAATTATTCGGATTTTTTGTTTGATGTTGAAAAAAATCCAGCTTTGATAGCTTGTTCTACGACCTAGGTACTTAGTTAAAAATAAGAACTTTACTGTCCCTTAATTTGATGTTAAAGATTGAAACATAAACTTTATTTCAAATATTTTTGTTTATTTCCCATATTTTGCAAATCTTGCACTTTCTTAGTGCCTATTAATGATATTATTAAGCTATAGAAACGAGGTTCTTCCCATAAAATAGTAACATTTTTTTTTTTGTAAACAATCTAATAACTACACTTAGGGCTGGCAATTTGGACCCGGCACGATGGGCCGACACGAATACGACACGAAAATTACGGGTTTGAGTTTGATATTGATGACTCGGCACGACACGATAATTTTAAAATTTTAGTTTAAAAATTTTTATATTTGATTTTTTATTCAATTTATTCTAGGTTTTTCACGCTGATTTTTCATGTTGGGCCGTGTTGGCCTGAGTTTGGGTTGACCCCCAGAACACGACACGAACACGCCCACCCGCATGAATTGCCGGTCCTCTGCGCTGCAGTCTTCTATATGTTAATTCATTCAAAGCACAAACCTAAAATGTGTTTCGGAGGCAAGCCAGCAAAACGATGCAACTAAACTTAGTTAAAAATAAGAACTTTAACATCGAAATCACTAAATTTGATGCTAAAGATTGAACTGAACATTTATTTCATATAATTTTGTTTATTTCCCATATTTTGCAAATCTTTAAATTTCTTAGTGCCTATTAATGATATTACTAAGCTATAGAAAAGAGGTTTTTCCTTAAAATAGATACCATTTTTTTGGGTAAACAATCTAATAATTACACTGTAGTCTTCTTTATGTTAATTCATTCAGATCACAAACCCAAAATGTGTTTCAAAGAAGCCAGCAAAACGATGCAACTACACTTAGTTAAAAATAAAAACTTTGCCATCGAAATCACTAATTTTGATGATAAAGATTGAATAGAACCTTTACTTCTACATAGTTTACTCTAAAGTTATAGATTTGAAATTTTTCGAGAGCCACCTTACGATTACCTGATTAAATATCAGGTCCCGCCTGACTCACATACATACTCAAGTATAAGGGGAGACGAGTAGAATTGTGCAAAATTGATATATTTTGGAAAAATAAAACTTGCCTAATTTTATAATACTAGTGATGAAGGAAAATATTTATTCTGAAACTCACTGCATACTCTGACCCGTTTTAATGGGATCCAGATCACCTACCCCACTTTTCATGTCATAGATTGTGCATCAATGTTAAAATATTGACACGTATTCTGAGTGTAATTTAATTTTGTGATTTTTTTTTTCTAAAATACTATTGTGATTGGTGAACCTACAAGAAATTATTAAATCTAAGGACGATCTTAACGGCGAGGCACGATATAAGAGAGAAAAAATGGGACAAGTAATCTGAATCCTTGTGATGTTGTAGCAACTGCATACAATTGAGCTTAACAAGATCATAAGATGGATTCTCCTATTCACACAGGGATCACTCGAATAATCAAAGGCACAACTTTCAATTTTAAACTCATAAAACTCAACCAACCGCGGCTCTTCTAATACATGACACAGTTTTAGTGTGGCATCAAGAGATTTATTTTAAAAAACCGCAGCAGTACTTCCCTCTTCTTTCCCTATAGTATAATCTAAAGCTATCAACTCCATAATCCTTTTATTCTCAAACTCACCCCTTCACCAATCTAATCATGTCAAGCCACCAAAACTCTCCCACCCTTTTGAAGTTGTCAACTAGAATACCAACATACCACCTTACTCATGGACATAAATAAAAGCAACAAATATGCTAAATCGTCTCATTCTCATGAGAAAAACAACACTTGGAATTGGGGGTGAAAAATCTGAGATGTCCATTTAACCATAAATAAATAAGTACAAATAACAATCGTATGTGCATTTTTTCAGAGAAAGCATAAATAGTTTTAGCATTGAAACTTAAAATGAACTAAATCCAGGGAAGGTCGGGCTCCGCAGATTCAGAATTCACTTCGACTTAGGCCTGCATTAACAGGGACTTGCTACCACACTTTCAAAGTTGCCATGCTTTTGCAAATAATTTTAGAGAGTTGGCTATTTTAGAGTATAGTGTTTTTAACTCAAAATTAAAACCGTTAGATTAAATTATCTACTCTCTCCTCACATCTTACATCTCTCATTCTCTATTATTATTTTTACCAATTCCGTCTTTATTATTAAATCATTATTATATCACGGAAAATAGTAAATTATTATATATTATATATATGAAAATTCTAATATATAAGATGGTGATAACTAATATATTAATTGAGATGCACATGTCCCCGAAAAATGAATTGTGTTAGATGAATAGTTTATTACGGGGATTTCTTAAGTACAAATGAGCTTAAATAGTTTTATGAATTTATTAGCTAAAAAAACTATCGAATTGTGTAAACCGTTTAGCTGGGTGAACCCTCGAGGTAAAATGAGTCAATAGGCTCACTCGGACCAACTTACTAGCCTTTTAGATTGAAAAAATAATATTCAAATGCATTTGTCATTTATCGTTCACCCAGTCCAACCGTTCACAAAACATAATAGTTTTAAAAAAATCATAAAACTATCAAAGTTCATTTTCTTTTTAGGGTTCACCTTGCCAAAACATTTTCCCAACCCAATATAAATTTTTTAGAAAAAAATTATAAATCTACTTAAACCTTATAAAAAAAACATGTTACATATAGTATTTACAACATACATTATTCTAATAATAAATTATTTATGTCGTGATTGGTGGTCACAAACACATGCTATATATATGGTTAAGTAAGAAAATATTTACTTCTTCATGTACTCGGAGCCAATCAAGTTTAAGTACATAAATTTTTTCAGCATATAAGATCTACAAATTAATTTCATCTAAAATAAATAAATAAATGTTTAATTTCATCTAACTATATATATCAGCCTCTTATAGTTTGGAATTGAAAAATATAACTCGAATGACTTAAATATAAAAATCACCTCTATTATTCATCCAGTTAAATCCACCATCAATTAGTCCAAGATAATATTGTTTCTTCATTTCATTCTATAGAAGAATGAGGTACATATTTACTTTATCAAAATCAAACGATAACACATTTGTATGAGTACAAATAAAGCTTATATAACAACAATGAGATAAATGGTTATGATTTATTATATAATATAATAATAATTAAGTAAATAATATAGTTTATGTATTAAATATGTAATATATTTTATTTAACAGTGAATGTAAGCAAAAAAATCAATTAGGATGGTAATTAAATATTAAAATAATTTTGAAGATAATTTTAAATTAATTAATTAAAAAAATTGAATTAGTTCGAATTAACTATAATATAAAATAACATATTTATTTGTGTAAAATTATATATATATATATATATATATATATATAAAGAATAAATTGATAACATGATATAAAATAATTAATTCATTAAAAAAAAATAAGAACATGTAAATAAATAACCATAAAAAAAGAAATAAATAGAAACGATTCAATAATAATTTAAATTTAAAAAACAATAATAATTCAAAAATAAAAAAGTTACATAGATTAATCGTCATAAATCAATGGTGTACATATATAAAAATCAATTAATGAAAAAGTGAAAATTGAAAATTGAAAAAAAAAAAAAAAAAAAAAAAAGTAAGAGATTGTATCAATAAAAAATATCAATGGTTCACAATTCAAATGTAAATAAGCTGGATAGTAATTTAGCCACTCCTTTTTAGGAAAAAAAATGAATTTGCAAGTTAGTCCCTCCTAAAAAGTTGCACTTATCTCTATCTCTCTCCAAGTTGATGGGTCCCATTAAAAAAAAGCACCAATGCTTTTAAAGGATTGTAGGCATTTCCGCATTAACAACATAGAATTTCTAAAGGTTGTGTTGATTTCTCTTCTTTTCATTAAAAAAAAAAAAAATCTAAATGCTTACCTGAGAAATTTGCGAAACTTCTCATCTGGGCTGCCATATAATAAGTTGTTCAACCTGAACATGAGATCAGGGAACATGCCCTCGATAATATGAAGGTTTTTCATCACATATAACTCTAAAGTTTTATTCTATTTTTTAAAAATAACCTATAGATAACTTTTATCATTTATAATCCTAAAATTATAGTTATTATATCACAATTAACCATATGTTACTAACCTCGTTATTTTTAAACTAAATATCTAATTAAAAATAATAATAAAACTACATAAACTCTTTAAATAAAACTTAAAAATAAAAAATTGAAAAACTTAAAAAGCAAAGGCATGCCAAAAATATCAGAATTGATATAGGTATGCCAGAATTATCATTTCCGGCATAAATTTTATTATGAAAATGAAAAATTATGATATGGGGTATATTTATAAAGAAAATATGTTTTTTTTTCTTTAATTTGACGGGGGCAATGATACGATTTTTTTCTGACGTAAATAATAAATTCTTCATTAAAAAATTGAAAAATTATTCCACTAGCGTGTGTTTAAATTATATTCTCTTGTGTTGTATTTGTAGGTGCAACGAAGAGAAACTGACAAACCGCTAGAGACGATGGTGATTTGCTCGTGGTCTTTTGCCATACTTTGGGAGTGTCTCTACTTGTGATGCATATACATTCCTGGCGTTTGACCCTTGTCCCCCAGAGGCTTGTCCTCCATGGATGACATTAATCACACCCCGCTTGGGAGGAAGCGGATTGTCAAGTATTTTCTCTTTGCCCTTATTTCTAGATGAGTGCTCTCCTTAAATCCTCTTCAAGATTGTTCTCACCTTGATCCACAAAGTGTTTTAACTCTACTTTCTGAATTACGTTATTGATTCTCATCTTCAAACTGAAGCAGTTGTTGGTATCGTGTCCATACACTTCGTGGTTGTCATACTACTTGTCTGTTTCTTTTCCAATGAGATCATTCGCCAATTGTTAGGCTCTTTCCAGAGGTTGTTTTCCCTCATTCTTTCAGGATCACCATCAAATATGCATTTAAAGGGACGAGGTTTGCAGCGTTCATTTCCATTGGTCGTTGAAATTCAACCTGATTCGCCCTCTTTTGTTGTGGCAGTCATTGCTTGTTTTGTTGGCTCCCCTGGAATTGCTTTCCAGATTTTTTGTTGTTGTTTTTCCACGCAGGGCAATTACATTTGCCTTGTTACTGACTCTAGGTCCACAAATTCATTCACTCGTGAAGCTAACTCTTCTAGAGTCTTTACTGGACGTTTTGCCATCTTTTCCCCTAGTGCGTAGCCTAGTCGACCTATGTTCTGTATGAACGCCCTTACTATCTCGCCTTCCGACATGTTCGTTTGTATGTCTGCAATGTTTTGACTGTTTACGAGTTCCTGGGTGTTAGGTTCCAAGTCTAGGGTCAACGGGCAGTCGACCTAAGTCTCGTTCCTCACTGGAGATGTTGCGGATTCGGTGCTCTCGGGTTGTGTCGTCCTAGCTTGTGTCTTTCTGTCCTTCGCTTCGCTTCTCTTCTCGCCCTGCAAGAGGGGCAATACCAGGCACAGAGGGGGTGGTGCCTGATGAACCCTCTCCGATGCCTAAGTCAGTACGGTTTTTGTAGAGAGATAAAGCTAGAGAGATGTCAGAGCTAAATTATGCAACTTGCCAAGATGATCCAAGATGTTCAAAAATCTCCAAATGAATAGTGAGAGAGTTGTATTTATAGGCAACGGTGTCATTAAGGCGGCTTAATGACATCGTTAACCTTTAAACACAATTAATTATCCTTTAAACACGTAATTAAGACCTTAGGGTACGGAGAAGGTTGGCAGAAATAAACCGAGTATGGGAGTCTAAAAGTGGTGTCGGGGCCCTTTGAGGGGAGGAAAGTCCGACCCCCAAGGGTAGGGGTTGGGTGTGGCCACCCAACCCCTCCTAGGGGAGATCGGGTTGGCTGACCTGATCTCCCCTAGGGGAGGTCGGGTGTGGCCACCCGACCTCACCTAGGTGAGTCTAACTTGGCCCGGACGAGTATTCCGGCCTCGTCCGGACCGTTGGTGTTTTCGCGGGGTGTTCGGGTTGAAGTTTCGATTTGCAATCATTAACGGGGTGATCAAAATGAAACGATTCGGAAGTCAACGGGTTCAAATTGGGCGTATATCCATCACATGCCCCCGAGTCAACCAATGGCCTGACCCTTGATTGACTCTATTTTAGGATGGTATGACACGCGCAATTTGAAGCCGGGATTTTACCTTTTGTCGGAATACTTACTCACCCATGGATGTGTGTCTCTGACTCTGCCCCCTGCCTTATAAGATAGAGGAATTGCAAATGTCAGAATAACACGGACACGTGCCCAAGCACGTGTCCGTCTGAGGTGGAAATAATAAATCTATCCTTGCCACGGGCGTATACTTGAAAAATACATACACACATGGGGATGTGATATGAATATACCTAAACGGATTCATACTTCAATTTCATGATGGGACAGGCCTCTATGGGGAAAAATTTCAATTTTGGCCCAAAATTTTTTCTAAGTATGGGATGCTTAAAAATAAACTCATAAGATGTTACCTTGAGTGAACATGGATGTATCATGAACATGGAAGTGTGTACCTATATAAGGGAAGGTGTGTCGCGGACATGAGGGTCCTGGACTTGCGAGGTGCCATGCATCCGACGCGTCGTTGATGAACATCTTATAACAGAAGTATGTTCTCAATGTATATGCCGAGGGACATGACCCTTGTTGATATAGTATTGCCCCCAAGATCATTGAGGTGAATGCCCCCAGATGGGGAGTATATGTAGTGACGTGGCCAAGTAGGGGCATTTGCCCCTTAGTCGCGAGGTGTTAGGCCTCCTGGTATGTTGTCGATGAACATCTCATGATAAACATGTGTTGGGTGGCGCCAACGCGTGTAGTGCCATATAGGCTGTATAAAGCGTTGGGACGAGGCCCGTACTGACATAGAGTTGCCCCCGTATAGAGGATGTTCGCTATGTAGTAGTTGTGAACTTGTAAGTTCGTAGGTGTGGAGTTTCCCCCTTGTCGGGACGTTCGCACTGTAGTCGTCTCGGGCACGAGGTGGCGACTATTGTATCGACTGCTACTTGGGTTTTCCAAAGTAGGGTGCATTCCACAGCTGCTACTTGGTTTTTTCCCAAGGTAGGGTGCACTCCGCGACAGCTACTTGAAGTTTCCGAGGTAGGGAGAAGGCCAGAGGTCGGACGAGGCGACATACCCTTCCATGGCGTCGGTCAGAGGTCGGCGAGGCGACGTGCCTATCCATGTTGTTGCCACAACCTGGCGTTTTCAAGGTAGTGTGCCTCCTGCACCGCTACTTGGTTTTCCCCAAGGTAGAGTGTGGCTTGCGACCCGTATTTGGTTTTTCCCAAGGTAGAGTGTCTTATTGGTACGTCTCCTGAACCTGTATATAGTCCATTACCTGTGAACACAATAATCGTTAGACAATATGCGGACATGATAGCCGCCTAGAGGGGGGTGGACATGATAGCCACTCCAAGATGTGCGGACATGATAGCCGCTTATCACTGCGTGGACATGATAGCCACTCCGAGAGGTGCGGACATGATAGTTGCCCCTAGATACGCGGACATGATAGCTGCTCCGAGATGCGCGGACATGATAGCCGCTCCGAGATACGCGGACATGATAGCCGCTCCGAGATACGTAGACATGATAGTCTGCTGCTATTACACCTAGTTTCTGGACGAGAGGTGTTACTCTTCCTCTTAGACTGTCGACATATGCGTGTTTGGTAGGAGGTGTAGGAGGTGTACGCGCTTGGCGTGACTCTCTCGAATCTTGTAAGGTGGTGATCTTAGAATAACAGTGGTACGCCATGACTTGTCGTAGCGTTTCCCACAGACGGCGCCAAGTGTTAGGTTCCAAGTCTAGGGTCAACGGGCGGTCGACCTAAGTCTCGTTCCTCACTGGAGATGTTGCGGATTCGGTGCTCTCGGGTTGTGTCGTCCTAGCTTGTGTCTTTCTGTCCTTCGCTTCGCTTCTCTTCTCGCCCTGCAAGAGGGGCAATACCAGGCACAGGGGGGGGGGGGTGGTGCCTGATGAACCCTCTCCGATGCCTAAGTCAGTACGGTTTTTGTAGAGAGATAAATCTAGAGAGATGTCAGAGCTAAATTATGCAACTTGCCAAGATGATCCAAGATGTTCAAAAATCTCCAAATGAATAGTGGGAGAGTTGTATTTATAGGCAACGGTGTCATTAAGGCGGCTTAATGACATCGTTAACCTTTAAACACAATTAATTATCCTTTAAACACGTAATTAAGACCGTAGGGTACGGAGAAGGTTGGCAGAAATAAACCGAGTATGGGAGTCTAAAAGTGGTGTCGGGGCCCTTGGGGGGAGGAAAATCCGACCCCCAAGGGTAGGGGTTGGGTGTGGCCACCCAACCCCTCCTAGGGGAGATCGGGTTGGCTGACCCGATCTCCCCTAGGGGAGGTCGGGTGTGGCCACCCGACCTCACCTAGGTGAGTCTAACTTGGCCCGGACGAGTATTCCGGCCTCGTCCGGACCGTTGGTGTTTTCGCGGGGTGTTCGGGTTGAAGTTTCTATTTGCAACCATTAACGGGGTGATCAAAATGAAACGATTCGGAAGTCAACGGGTTCAAATTGGGCGTATATCCATCACTGGGTGAAAGGATGAGTGACACTCTCGGACTGGACATGCATAGCCCTGACCTTCGATTGTTTCATCTTATGCTCGATTAAAGCCTGTAAGTTTTTGGTTGTCAGGCCTGTTATAGGGACATTGTCGCTCCTTGTGGGCATTCCCCAGTTAGCATTTGGATTTCTGTCGTTGTATTGCTCCTGGTTCGACTGGTAGTAAGAGTCTTCCTTGTACTGCTATTGGAACAGTGGACTTGGTTGCTTCCACGAGTCACCGGGGTGTGGCATCCCCTCGTAGGGTGTATAGGAGCGGACTCTCTCGGGCCCCACATTGGGGTATTGTTGGTTGGCGACCGGAGGTTGTCTTCCATCTCGTTGCGAGATTTCTTCCAGGGGTATGTTATGCGACTCTGTCCTTGTTGAGGGTTGCCTGTGTGTAGGCGGTGGTGGTTGTGTGTAGCCCTAGTTCCTTAAGGCCTCCCTAAAGGCTAAAAGTTCTTCCAATATTGTCATCATTGAAGGAGTGACCGTGGGTGCAACATGTATACCTCCACCTTGATGTTGTTGCTTTTCGGTGGGCATCCCATAAGGGTGCTCTTCATATGTAGGTACCCTGTACTCAAATCCTGGCAGTGTCGCATTTTTTTGAGCATTATGGTTCTCCTGACCTTGTTGGTCGGGTTGCGCGCGTTGGGAGCTGGCATTGACGATGATGTGGAGGTGACCTCTGGGATGTGGGAAGGCCTAGGCTGACTCTTTCTTGGTGGTGCTTGTTTGCTTGCCTGAGTGGCAGCTTTCTGTTCGAGCGCCCAGGGCCTTGCTATGCCCTGGGTTTATGTTGTCATGAGGCGGGGGTTGCTTGCCATTGCTCTAGTAGTAGGTGGCTTGTCTTGTTCGAGTCGTACAGACGGCGCCAACGTTGGGAACTGACTTGCGCGGGTTGTCGTGTCCTTAAGAGATTGCGTAGAGGTCTTGTCGGGTTGTCGGAGTTCACGAGTGTTGTGTGCGCGCGCTCCTACTAACACCTGCAAAAGGGACAATACCGAGACCACAAGGGGGTGGTACTCGTTGAGCCCTCTCCGATGCTTAAATGATAAGCGATTCTAGAGAGATAAAGCTTGAGAGAAGTGATAGCTCCCAAGCCAACTTGAAATCTGAAATAGGTTACCAAGATTCCTATTTATAAGGAACTTTGGACTCAAACCTGGTTTTGAGCGGTCCCACCCTGGTTTAGTAAGAAAACATGAACCAGAATGGATTTGAGCAAGATTGGCTGTGGGAAGACTCGCACATAATGTAAAACACGTAAGGGTACGCGCGTCGAAGGGCGACAATCCGACCACAACGGAATATGGAGACAATCCGGTGTGTTCTGGATTGTAATGAAAATTCGGACGAGTCTCGGTCTGAACATGCGTGCTGCGCGTTCGGACCGTTCTAACTCGCGGGTAAGCGTTCGTAAGCCGTTAGTGGGTCTGACGTGTCGACGAGGCCCGAATGTAAAACAAACCTATATCGGACGAATATCCATCATATATGATATTATCTCTGCAATTTTTACACCTCTAAAAGACTTTCTGGGCAAAGTTGCCATTTTTCTCTACATAGAGCATCTCGAATCGATAATGCTTGCACCCAAAGCTCCTCTGATACATGCTTCAAGAGCTTCGATGATTCGGGGATGATCCCAGTTGCATGATCACCAGAACGCTTCGCCACATCCACCACCCATTCAAACATCTAATGAAAATCTCACCACTTCCGATTTTTACGAACATAACAATTTTCATCATCATCTATATTGGGTATGCAATTCAATCTACATTGCATATTAAAATTTAATTTTTAATCACTTTTTTCAATCATCCATCTGATAAGAAACTCCTAAATTCTGATTCTAATCAAAATTCAATATCAATGTCCACATATTCAACAAATTTACTCCTGAATTGACTTAATTTAACCCAAATCTGGTGGGATTACCTTAGTCAAGACAAACTCGACAAATCCAACCGTGAAATTCAGTCTCCCCTGCAAGCTATCATCCCATCACCTTGCCATAACAGTAACCCGACGAAGCTTGCCACTTCAGGGCCGGAAATCGCAACTTCATATTCATCGGAAATTGCCGCTCCAGTCTCTGTCGGAAACCCTAGGTTTTTGTTCTTCAACTTTGGGGGGAAGTTGGAAAAGTGTGGGAGGATAAGAGAGTGAGGGTGCGTGACGGAAGGGAAGAAGAAGAGACGCGTTTTTTTTTTTTTTTTTTTTTTTTTTTTTTTTTTTTTTTTTTTTTTTTCGGATCCATGGTTATTTTCGTCTTTTCAATTCAGCACGTGAGTGACACACTGTCATTATGGGGGCATTTTCGAGATTTCATTTTAATCGGCTCACGTGACAAGCATCTGACCAACTTCTATTTAACTTAACAGCAAAAACTGATGTAAACACCAAATAGCAACAGAAATGAAATCTGAGACAGTTTTTAGGTTCTTTATTCTTAAAAAAAAAAATTCTAGGAAATGAACAATTCTTCAAAGTCCAATCATATTTAATAGAGTGAATACCCAAAGTAGGTTATTCTTCGAAAACTAATTCTCAAACTAGGCTTGTTCAGAAACTAATTTCCAAAATAGGTATATTCATCTTTTTAATAATGTGTTATTTAATATGAATCTTAAAGTTTACATTATGTTATACATGAACCCTCAACTGAAATATAATAATACAAGAAGAAACAAATATTGAAAATTAAGAAGATTAAATGTATGAAAAAATAATAATTAAATGATGAAAATTTACATTAAAAAATAATCAAACAATTTTTTTTTGTGTAGATTTTAATTCTTAAAATATATGTGAAATTAAAGGGAATTTTTTAAAAGTTCTGAAACAATTTTATCTTGGCAAAAAAAAAACAATATAATGATATAAAAAAATTATTCATCAAGAGTATGAAAAAAAATATACAAACTTAAATTCATTCTTAAATTTATTCTATTGATTTGATTATTTTCAGTCACTAATTTTATAAAGTTAACATGTTTTATTTAGGTTTTATGTACGCTTTCATTTTTATATTTTCATACTTAAAAAATCACGAGTATTTAGTTTATTTTTACATTTATATGACAGTTTTTCTATAATTTATATTTTAGCATTTTTTTTAAATTTTTTTTAGAATTATTAATCTACTATATAGTTTATAAATTTTACATATAACTAATTTTTTTCAATCTTTTTAAATTTAACAAACATGAGAAATTCAATCTATTTAATATAAGTGAGGTGGCATCCGAGGAGGTGGCATTAATAAATCAATTAATTTTGAAAGAACGAACGGATATTCACAAGGAAGCAGCCATAATTGCTGAAAGAGACCTTGTCTCCCTCTTTCCACCAACGAGAACAAGGAACAGAATCCCAGCTGTCGTAGGAGCCGCCGCAAAATAGTGGAGGAAGAGACCCACCCCAGCTTGGGGAGGGAGTTGTCTCTTGCTTGGGCTACGTCTTCCAACGGAACTCTCTCTTTAAGCTCCTTCCTTCTCGGTACGACTACGAGCGCGTGTACACAAAGTGTTCTGACGTGATTGAACTAGAATTAGCGTTTACTAAGTTGCGCATCTCGAAATTGGATCTGGGTTGCGTCTTGATTTGAATTTAGGGTTCATGCCATGGCTTACTGTTGGTAAATTGAGGACTTAGCTGCTGCTTTGGGTAGTGAAGCCGTTGAATGTTCGTTAAAGTGGGTCTTCAGAGATTGTCAGGTTAGGGTTTTGAATTGGGGTTTAAAGTTTCAGTTTTTTTATGAAGTTGCCGTCATTACCCTCTTTTCCGTCCAAAAACACTCAACCTTAGTCAAGAATGCAATAACAGAAGTTCCTTTACTTGATTTGAGCATCGCCTTTCTGCAGAGAAGAAAGAATTTTGAGAGCATCTGTTATTGGGATCTGAACATCTTGGTATGGCTGTTGCCGACAGCAATGAGCAATCAGCAAAGGCGTGTAGTTATTTCAGAGTCTCGAACTTATCCGTAACCATTTTGGGCGCGAGCGAGATCTCAAACTTGAGGGATCGATATTCTCTTGGAAAGCAACTCGGTTGGGGCCAATTTGGTGTTATAAGAGCATGTTCTGACAAGTTAACTGGAGAGGTTTCGGCCTGCAAATCGATTGCTAAAGATAGACTAGTAACAGCAGCTGATGTTCGGAGTGTGAAGCTCGAAATTGAGATCATGACCCGATTATCAGGGCATCCAAATGTGGTTCACCTGAAAGAGGTCTATGAGGAAGAAGAGTATGTGCACTTGGTGATGGAGCTTTGTGCGGGTGGAGAGCTATTTCATCGGATAGAGAAACAGGGGCGGTTTTCAGAGGTCGAAGCAAGACTATTATTTAGACATCTGATGAAGGTTGTCTTGTATTGCCATGAGAATGGAGTGGTTCATCGCGACTTGAAGCCCGAGAACATTCTTCTAGCCACTCGAGCCTCTTCTTCTCCGATCAAATTGGCGGATTTTGGCCTCGCCACTTACATTAAGCCCGGTAAGTTTCTCCATTCCTTCCTCAAAAAAATTGATTCTTTTCAAGAAGGGATAGTAAATCATGCATTATCATGTTTCTTGGAGATGCTTGTTACAGAATTACCATTCAAGTCACTTTCTTCTTGCCGTACTTATTCTTTATTCCATGTTGTTTGATGCAAATCATGCTATTGTTTGTCCTACACGTCGCCGAACATCGTTGTTTGGGTTACACATATCTATTACTGATTTTTCTTTTGATGAAGATATTGAATCAATCTGATCCATGATGAAACCAACTCGGAAAAAAGTTAGAATTTTATAGAAAAGCACATTATATGCCTTGCATGCAAATGACATCATGCAAGAATTGTCTAGCCTGTATTTTGATATTACACATATTCTTTAATAATCTAAGAAAACTTAATCATTGTGCTAGTATCATCTTATTAAAAAAAATATAACAAATAAACAAAGTACACATTTAACTAACAATCGGACGACCGTTAAAGACAGATTTTTTATGTCTTTGTTTATTTATGCTTATAGGGGAGAGTCTACAAGGGACTGTGGGAAGTCCTTTCTACATTGCTCCCGAGGTGTTAATGGGTGGTTATAATCAAGCTGCAGATGTATGGAGTGCCGGTGTTATTCTTTACATTTTGTTGAGTGGAACACCGCCATTTTGGGGAAAGACCAAGTCACATATCTTCGATTCTGTTAGAGCGGCAGATTTGAGGTTTCCATATGATGCTTGGGACTCCATTTCCGCATCTGCAAAGACCTTGATCACAAGCATGCTTTGTGCTGATCCTTCACAGAGGTTGTCCGCAAAAGATGTTTTGGGTGAGTCAAATCAATATCTTTCATATTTTTCAGTTTTTCTTGGTATATGGTCTCAAGTGAAGTTTAAGATCTTAAGATTCGGAGAAAGCAACTCAAAAAATGGGTACAAAATCTAATCTTAATTTGCAATGGATCTAGAAAACACTCATCTAAAAACACAGCTTTTTTGAAATGGATCTATTTAGTGATCAACTGATCATGATATATAGATGAACTGGTGTGTAACAATTAACAAACTTCTGAAGCTAGTTAAAATGTGTGAACCATATTTACTTGGTTAAATATTGCATGTAAATTACTAGTGGTTGTTATATTCCAACTCGGCTCATATCATGAGGACGTTTGTGCAAATCTCATCAACAATGCTAGTTGATTCCAACCTTATTCTTCTTATTTTTCCTCTGAAGGTTAGTACATCATTAATAGCCACTAGAAAGGTGTAAGATAGGTAGAAGTAAAATATACACAGAGAAATGTATGTTATGGACACCAAGACATCTCTATAGTGTTCCATAAAGACATGCAATCCCGAAAAAATCTATGTTTTTTGTTTTTTAAGTTTCTTTTGTTTAATGTTGTAGAACATTCATGGTTGTTGCAAGATGATGGACAAGACACAAACCTATTAGAGCTCAAACGGAATGTCGGAACATCTGATGTAGCGAATCAGTTGATGTCGAGAGACCAGGACATCAGTTTCGGCACCGGGTCCCACATCATCTGCGATGCCCAATCACCACCACCTGCATTTTCATGCAAATCGTCGTTCTCTTCCTTCCTCATGGAGCCATCAACTCCTCACTTCACATCCGGTGCGTTTTCTTTCCGGAGCTGTGGAAGCTCAAGCAGCTTGGAGTTTTGCTCTCCAATCCCCTCCATGCCGAGCTTCACATTCTTCAGCCCCGGCCCATCCAATAATAGCTCAGTGGAGTTCTCATCTCTTGCTGAAGTAATTGTTGCAGGTAAAATCGATTCTTAGTGTGATTTTCAGGATTTTAAATATAATTAAATCAGTTTACCAAATTTGAGTTCTTGAAAATATTGCAGAGCTGCCACATTCGTCTGCTGTGGTCGACAATGGAGAAGGTGGTGAAGACAGAGGACGAGCGAGGGCGAGGATGTCTGGTATGCACAGCAGAAGGAACAGAACGATCGGTGTTGGAGAAATACAGCAACTGGATGTAATGGTGAATGAATCGGTTATTCGTTGGTCATCATGCACGCTGATTCCTACTTCTCTTAGATCTTCCCTTGTTTGCTGACGCCAACTGCATTGATCGTACGAGGTTTAGGTTTGGATCATATAGTATGATTGTTATGCTAGAGCTAGGTGTCTGTGATTTATTTGGGTTGTCTTGTCCCACAACTGATGGTTAGCGATTAATTAAACATCTTTTACTGGTAATTTTAAAGCATGATTGTTGAGCACCTATGTTTGCTTCCATCCAAAATTCTGGAATTTGTTTGTTTGTCTTGAGTGGTATACTATGTTGTTGGGTCCAAACGGACCTAGCCCCTAGGTCTCAATAGGTTGGGCGACCCTGAAGAGTTCGACTGTGGTTAGGTCCATCGAGCTAAGAGTCAAATTTGAAAAAAAATTAGGGACTAAATTACAAAAGATAACAAGTTAAAAATGTATTATAAAAAAGTATTTGAGGACAACTTCAAATAATATCACACTTACGTAAAATAAGAACATATATTTTTATCATTCTAATTAGGGAAAAACATATATTTAGTGTCTCAGGTTTAACTCATATTTATGTTTGGTGTCTGACGCGTACTTATACTGTCCCAAGTTTGAATAGTGTTGCTATTTGGTGTCTCCGTCAAATTTTGACGTTAAATTTAACAGAATTCGGTCATGTGACCAGCACATGACCGAATTAAATTGAAAATCCACAAATTACCCTCGAACCCTAAATCAGGCCAGCTGCTCCATCGCCAGAACCCTAAATCGGCCGGAACCCTAAGTCGGTCGGAATCCTAAATTGGTCGGAATCGGGTCGGAATAGGTCGTAACCCTAAATCAGGTCAGCTGCTCTTCACCGCCATAACTCTAAATCGACCGGAATCGACTGGAATCGGGCCGTAGTCGGCCATAATCGACTGGAATCGGGCATGAATCATCTCGTTTGAAGGTGGGTGGGTCGGAATCGGAGGTGGGTGGCTGAAATCGGGTTTAGGGGCAATATGGTTTTTTCATCTAAGTCTGTTAAACTTAATATCTAAATTTAACAGAAAACCAAATTGCAACACAATTAAAACTTGGGACAGCTCATATCAACACTTTAATCCTGAGAAACCAAACTGAATCATGAAGTAAACCTGATTCACTAAATATGTTCTTTTCCCATATAAATGATGATATTTACAACATTTTCAAAATATATTTAACAACTCATATTTAATTTAATTTTAATAATGGAAAACAATATGTTATTGACTCCATGGTGGCTTGGTGTTGTGATATTTGATTTGAGAGAGAGAAAAAAAAAATCTGATTTAGGTTGCTCCACGTGGACACCTTATCAGCAGGTGTTTCAGAGCCCTACCCACCTTAATAGAAGAACAAAAAATATACACACACCCCATCTTCCACTCATAAACAGAAAGAGAAGCTGTAAAAATGGATGGTATCTGCAAAATCATCAACCCTTCAAACCCACAAATCTTCAACAGCATCTTCACAGCAACAACAAAACTACCTCGTCATCTCCGAACTTACAGAACACCTCCTTCCCTAATCTCTGCAAACTCCTCCACAACTCAAACCCAAACCCCAGAACCAAAATCCGGCCCCACCTTCAGCAAGGTGGTTAAGTTCAAGACTCTGGGATCCTGCAAGCTTGGAATTGCTAGGTACCCAGATTTCTCCTACAATGCCAATGGAGGAAAAGGAACTGGACGCGCAATAGTTGCAGGTGAAAAGAAGAACAATATGGTGAAGACTAGTGATGATGATGATGAAATCTGGGTTTCTTTTGATGTGGGGACGCTTTATATTCCAGCTTTGAGCAGTGAAACCACTAAATTCTTAGGGTTGCCACTGCCGCCGTTTCTCAAAATAGAGATCGTCCCTGAGTTCTTTCAAGGAGTTATCACTCAGCAATCTGGCAAGGTATACATATACCATTCATTAGTGTTATTATTGGATATGAGATTATTTATTTATTGGCTTAAAAAGAGAATCGAACAATTTTTTAAAAAAAAAAAAAAACCTGCGCATCCAGGGAATCGAACCCTGGTCAGTACCGTGGGAGGGTACTATGATACCACTACACCAGATGCGCTTGTTTAGCAAATTCCTTCTATTTCATATTAATACACCTACATGATAATGTTGAATATACATGTTGATCTTGGTTCATGGACTTATGATATGTTGATAGGTGGAACTTGAATTCAAGGCCAAATTCTGGTTCTCAGTAGGGAGTATATATAAAGCACCTGCATTGATAGTGAAGACAGTTCTGACATCCGAGGAATCCATTGGAACGATAAGGAGGGGCAGAGGACAGAGATTGAATGAAGAAGGTATTTGCAGATTGGTCGGGGTTGCAACTGTCGATCCAATCGATGATTTCTTCATGAATTCTTTCCTCGGCCTCCCTACGGAATGCCTTGCCGACCTTAGCGCCTCCATATGTCTCGACACTTAGCGCCTCCATACGTCGCCTAATAAGCTTTTTGTAATTATACCAATTCACATATGTTGGATGTTGATGATCTTATAGTTGCGATATTTTTCACGTGTCCGTACCTGCACGAAGAGATAGACGGGTCAAGGTCTAGTAATCCCTTCTTAAACTTGAGTCAATTTATTAGATAGAAAGTCTAAAACCTTAATACGAAACCTTAATAAGAGTAATGTATTGCAGGGATGTTTTATATCTTATAATAATAATCCAAGAGAAGTTCCAATATGCTATAACATTTTCCTTAGTCCGGGTCATTGCTTACATAATTTTTGGATGAGTAGAGTGGTGACTTTGGTGATCACCATCATGCTATTAGAGGGGTATAGTAGATTGTAGACGACTAGTTTCGTTGACGTCGAGCGTTGTCGAATATTGAATAAGCATTGTAAATATTGGGTTAATCGGATCTAATCTTTTTAGGGAATGAATATTGATCCAACTGACTCTTTTTTTCTTGGGTAGTTAGGTCCGTCATACACAACTACATAATGGAAGATTGAGTCCGTTCAGACCCAATCCTTTTAAGAGGTTCGGGGCCCAACTACCCCGAAAGTTTGTTTTATGGATTATATTCCAATTTAAGCGAACCATATTCATTATTTTCATTGAGATGTTTTACATTTATTTGGTTTCACTAAAAATCCAGCACGAAAAATTTAGAGTAAATTGAATAAAAAAAATTAATACATAATAATAAAATTTTAAAATTACTCAATTTAGAGAGTTCGGTTTAAATTTCATAAAGTAGTACTATTTTAAAAATAAGTCATGCTAGATTTAGATATGTTTATTTTAATAGAAACTATTATAAGTATACATATAACTATCGTATTATCGTGTCGTGTCACCAATATCAAACTAAAATCCGTAATTTTTGTGCCGTGTTCGTGTCGGCTCGTCATGTTGTGTTTGAATTGCCAGCCCTAATATTGGCAATGCTTTGGGTGAATCTATCGTAGTAATCGTCTATGTTGATATAGTAGTATAAGAGTGTGTCAATGTCTTTACCCACATGTTCGAACTTATGAGACAGTTGGTTAAGGCGCATATCTTATTATGAACATGGTATCAGAGCGCACATATTCGAATTCTGGTGAAGCCGTTTTAGCTCCTATTATATAGAGTTTGAAGTTCATTGTGTTGTTGAGACTCAATTGAGGTCGGCCGAGGTGGCCCGTTATATTTAAGACCCGAATGCGGTCGAGGCCGATGCAGGAGACTAATGAACCACGTGCTAGAATTTTCCCGGAGTGTCATTGAGAATTAGGAATACAAAGTGGTCGTCAACTGTTATCCTGCCAAATTAAAGACGTTTCAAACTTTTGGATGTGTTTCACTGGGTTTCCTTGACCAATGTAGTTAGGGATAAATCGTGGAGTGATTCATTGACGAACATTGACATTAACCAGATATAAATTAAAGGGATGTACGTGTAATATATGATGATTCTTGAGGCAATATATCATGGATATATATATATATATTTTGGCTGGGTATTTCATGGATATATATCAGAAGAACTATTAATGTGCGAATTGAATTGAATCAAGTTAGAATATGAATGCGTTTTGGTGATTGAGTTTTACAATTCCACTTCCTCTTTTGAATTTAGTTTCGATTGTAATGATTTACTTAAAGTTGAATAAAGTAATATCTTGGTAAAAAAATAAAAACATAATTAACGAAACATGTAGATCCTGCAAAATCGTTGGAACTATCCGCCTTTTGCACATTATTAGCACAAAGATAAATTTATTATTAATATAATATATACAGTATACAAGCTAGCAGGATAAAGTTTTGGGGTTCATAAAGATATATGCAAATATTCAGAGGCTTATTCACGAAACTAGAAAATCCCTCGATGCATATATGACAATGACCCCGATATTTTTGAATGTCATTGTCTCAGCTCCCGTCTCTCCTCTCTCAGGAATTAGGGTTTCTTGGTTTCAGAGGAGCTATTGCCAGCCGCTTCCAGGATCCACAAGGTAAAATCCTGCAAATCTAATCCTGAATATTGGATCAGTTATGTCTGATACTTGTTTTCATCAGTCTGTAGCTTCAATTAGGGTAAATCCTTGCGTAATATCATCGATTGCTCTATTGTATGTTTTTTTGGCGTCGATTTCGGCTTCGTGTGTTAATTGTAGGAAAGATTTCGCTGAATAACGTTGGATTAGTGGCGTCACTCTCACTGTTATCTTTCTCTGAGCTCAGACATCCCAAGATTATTGCTTCTCATTCTATTCTGTTTCAGACATCAACTCTTTATATGTTGGAGTATGAATACTGGTTATTAAAATCTCGTAATTGATAATCTTCAGGAAGACAGTCGCTGTTCCAGCTTGGATGCACCTATATTTCTTGATCTCTGTTCTTCTGTTTTTGTTCACCTGCATTTCACTAGACTTTATGTAAAAAAGTGATCACTTTTTTTGCTGAACTTACAAAGTGAATATACTCTTGAAATTCTGTGTTTTTATTGACATTGATTGTGCAGTCTTACTCTTGGAATTGGTTGGGAGGAAACGAGTTGGCTATTTTAGATGCTGATTTGTGTATATGATAAATTTCTTGTTTTTACTTTTGATTTAGGAATTTAATTTTTGTTCTGCGAAAATGAGAGCAATCTTTTGCGGGAATTTCGAGTATGATGCTAGACAGTCTGAAGTGGAGAGGCTTTTCAGAAGATATGGGAAGGTTGACAGAGTGGATATGAAGTCTGGTGAGTTCTCCATCAATTCTTATAGATTCCTATCTGTTTTGCTTTTGTTCTTTTTATAAGATTCCTTCTGAGGAAAATGATTGGAGGTTGTCTACCTCTGTATGGTTCATTTATTAGGAGTGATGTGAATCCTATTAATATGTATGCTCTATATAATTGTTGATGAGTAATGGGAGGACTTCAACTAGAACACACCAAAATAAGCAAGCCTGAGAAGAAGTTGCACAGAATGAAATCATGAAGAATTCATCATATGATCACCGTATTCGTCAAGGCAATTCTGTACAGAGGCAGAGTGGCGGTTCACAAACCAAAGCATCAGTCCAGCGCAAACGCCGTTTCCTCTCATCGCTCCAGCTACTTGGCAGATTATGTAGTTTCATCCGATTCAGTCACCGACCTGCTTTGAGTCTTGGTGGGGGCTCGGGATATAATGAAAGAAGAAAAAAGAACTTTTTTTGAACATAAACCCCCATACTTAGCATTTTCTTTGACGCAGGATAATCATGGAAATTGGGTTTCCTTCATTCCGTCAGCTATGGATAAGCTGCTCTTCACAGTCCTTCCTGTGGATGAGCTTCTTCCTCTTTTTTACTGAGAAGAGTCACACAGAACCGCAAATTGCACTAGCATACCATACATGACTGAGATACTATTGTCTTTCATACCTCGTCACTCTCTTCCAGCTTCCACTTTCAGACATACCATGAGACATGCACTTTACCGTAGTTGTTCCTTGACATCATTTTTTCCATCTGACAAGGTCTGTTAACTAATCTGTCTAGGTTGCTGCGATTTTCCTATATGATAGGAATGTAGTATTGTAGGTTTGACACGCTGAAGCAAGCAGCTGCATTTTTAATGGAGGTTTATTTTTGTAGTTATTGTGCAGCTCTTTAGAAAATACAACATCTCAGACATTGTATTACTTTCCAGGTTTTGCATTCGTCTACATGGAGGATGAGAGGGATGCTGAGGATGCTATCCGTGCACTTGATAGGACTGATTTCGGTCGCAAGGGACGCAGACTTCGTGTAGAATGGACCAAGGTGATATATATCTTGTCTGCATCATTATGATTTATTGTTTCACCAGATTTAATGTGTTTCAGTATGCAGAAGGGTTCTAATTTTCTTCTGTTTATGCATGCAGCAAGAACGTGGTGGCGGCGGTGGAGGCGGTAGAAGGTTAGGAAGTGGAGGTGGAGGAGGAGGCTCAAGAAGATCTTCCTTGAGGCCATCCAAGACACTGTTTGTTATCAATTTTGATCCACAGCTGACCAGGACCAGGGACCTGGAGAGACATTTCGAACCTTATGGGAAGATAGCAAGTGTAAGGATTAGAAGAAATTTTGCATTTGTGCAGTACGAGGACCAGGAAGATGCTACTAAAGCCTTGGATGCTACAGACTCAAGGTTCATTTTCACCTAACCCTAGAATCTCCAGTGATATTTGTGCTTCACAAAGTTTGCTACATTTTGCGAGTACATAAAGTGGTACAAACTGCTATATAACATTCAATAGAATTGACATGCCATGGAAATATGGGTCCTTTTTCTTAACTTCATGGGAAAATCTTGTTATAAACAAACTCATCTTTCTCATGGAGTACATTTAACTACATGCAGCAAGCTGATGGATCGGGTTATTTCAGTGGAGTATGCTGTGCGTGATGATGATGACAGAAAGGATGGTGGAGACAGAGATCGTCACAGATCACCAGATAGGCGAAGGAGGTCCCCTTCACCATACCGCAGAGAGAGGGGCAGCCCTGATTATGGTCGTGGAGAGAGGGGGAGCCCTGACTATGGCCGTGGGTCCAGCCCTGCACCCAATAGGAGAGGCCGAGCAAGCCCCAGATATGGTCATGGATCAAGTAGGAGTCCTGTCCGGAGAGAGAGATCTGGTTCTGATGTTAGGCGGGAGAGAAGCCGTAGCCCTTATGGAGGGGGCCGCAAGTTGAGCCCCGAAAATGGCCGTGCTCGTAGCCAGAGCCCTTATGAAGAGGGCAGGTTTGGACATGGAAATGGTAGGGACCGCAGCGTGAGCCCTTATGATAAGGAGACTTCTCGACGTGGCAATGGAGACTCTAAAGCCTACAGCCCTGAAAATGGTCATGGCAGCCCCAAAGAGGACGGCGCTTTGAGCCCTGCAAATGGGAGAGACAGAAGGTGAGCAAACTATCTGAACTGTTACTGTTGCATCATATAACATGTGAAAGTGCTAAAAGTAGTTGTTTGGTTTTGGAAAACTGCAGTGTTTCACCAGCTCCAGAGGATTGATGTGATGGTTGGGTCTGTGGATGCAAATGGAAACCTTTATTTTATGTCTTGTAGTGTTCTAATGATGGATGTTGTGATGTTTGTTCTTGGTAGTAGTAATAGGAGTATTATGTAGCTTTGCTTTGTGCTTCTTGATGGAGAGATACAATGGACTACTCTGTTGCTAGCTATAGTAGACTTGGTACCTTGGTGGTTTCAGTGGATAATTGCTGAGATTTGGTGCAACATCCTTGAGTTTGGCTGATCCTTTGGGTTCTTATAATTCTAGTTGAACAAACTAGAATAAAGGGTGGAAGTGTTGGGCATGATTCTTGAATTTGGTTGATCCTTTGAGTTTGGATAATTGTTGAGATTTGGTGCAATATCTGCAGTATGATTGTTCCACATTTAGACTAAATAATCATATGTTTTGGACATGATCTAATATCAAGGTAACATCTTGTATTAGACTACAAACCATTTTTTGTATTGTTTTGCCAAGAACCATATATTGTTAGGAAAATGGAATTATAGTAGAAAGTAATGTTGGAAGTACTTTAATTTTTATTTTTATTTTTGTCAAAATTGCACTAGAAAGTAAGCTAGTGGTTGATGTAATTTCACTAAAAAGCCACAAGAATGCTTAGTATTTTTTTTTTTTTTTTAAAAATCTGAGTTTAATGACACCTTTTTTTTTTTTTTGGGAAAGTATGTAAAAACATATAAACTTTTAACCAATATAAAAAGAGAGACATGTCATCACCCCTAATGGGTGTCTTTACCAAAGGGTGCCAGTTTTTATTTCAACCGGATTAGACTGGTTGGCTACACATTAACAGTGAACAAACCGGATTTGACCGCTCAACGACCAAAAAAAAAATAAGCAGCGGTTCCTTCTGGCAAAAAAAATAATTAGCGGTTCCTACTTCCTATTATGATTGAAGGTTTCGCAGCACAGACACAAAGGAACACGAGAAGACGCATGTTGCTACTCGCTCACCATCCAGATTGTTCTTTCAATCGCTTGTCATTGGTCCGCCGCTCGTCCGCTGGTTTGACGCAGGCGTCCGCTGCTGCCACACCAGCCACTCTCTTCATCACCACTTTCTTCACCAGTCTCTTCAGACTTCAAAGTATCGAGTTCGATTCGATTTGATTTTTTAGGTCGAGTTATTCTGTAAGAAATTAGGTTCTTAATTTCTTACCCAATTTTTATGTTGCATATATATATGCTCTTATGCATCACAACTCGATTTTAGTGGAAATAATTGATGAGTGTTTCAACTTGGGTTGATCAAAGAGGAATCCTAAAATTTAATTGTTTTGCATTAGACGGCTCTTTAGTAGCCATCTTCTTTCCTGTTCTTTTTAATAATCTAAATTGAGAAGCTTGTAGTTCGTTCTATTTACTGGATTTTTCTTCATTTTGCATTTAAACTTAATCATCTTTTGTATGAGCCTTCACTTGCATCTGATAAATGAGAATGAAAGGGGAGTAGTTATAATCATAGTAGATTCAATATAAGGCAGTTCTACTTTGTTTTCTTAAAGCTGGAAGTAATGTTCTTCACTGTTTGATTACGTACTTAGTTGTTGACTGAAATATTTTGACTTGCAGAGAGGCTATAATATCCTTTTTTTCAAAATGGATGATCATCGAAATGCAGTAACAAATGAGAAAGCTAACCGAGATAACTCTGGAATAGATTCAGTTGGGGACTGCTGGCTCCCTTCATCCGCCGTTACTAATTATGTTACACGGCAGCTGCGTCTTCGTTTGCTTCAGTTAGATTGGTACGCTGCTTCAACTCGCCAAACTCTCTTACTGCCAATTTCATATATTCTCTTCTAAATTTCGCTCTCTCATAGTTCTCACAACACTAAAGAATCTTTTATACTGGAGAGCAGATAATTAGGATTAGCCACGTGAATGTGATTTAGAACGTTCTGTGTCAAACAAGGCCCACAGTTATTTTCATTGCAAAGTCTCATCTTTATAAAAACACAAATATGTCTGTTTAATTCATCTGCAATGGTTATTGGCTGGCTGGTTTGGCAGCTCATGAGTTTCTCCCACAAAAACAATATACCTAAGTATGTACCCGAAGAAAGAAGAAGATAAGAACAAGTAGCAGATTGTGTTTTGGGCACCATCACTATGGATTCTCGGCTACAACTGATGTAGCCTCTTCAGGAGACGGGTTACAAACTCACAAGGCAAGTTTATATTAAGTAACCACATTTTCTGGTCTGCCGGGTCCAAACCGAGTCGGACCGGCCGAAACGGAAACCAATGGCCTAGCCGGTTCAAGCTCTGGTCCGGTCCTGATAATACTGGTTAAGGGTTTCCACCGTAGTTCTCTTTCTGAAAGGTTTACATTTCTCTTTCCAAACCTTTAAGCCAAATTTTTCAATCATTTCATTCAATCCAGTTTCTTCACCTAATCTGATTTTACATTTTTCATTTCCAATGTAAATACTTAATTTTTTTCTCCAATTCAGTGTAAATACTTACACAAAAAAGCACTAGCCTTGAGACTGCTTATACTGGTTTGAGAGACTATGGATCTTCAATAGTCAGCCACTACTCCCTCTTTTTTGTTTATAAAGTTTTTTAATGGTGTTTTCTGTTTATAAATCTATTATTAGCCAAATTGTATGACATATGTTTCATTTTATATCCATAGTTTGTCTTCAACATGAAATCAAAATATGACCTTATTCACATTAAGATTGGATGTAATATTGAAGCTACATCTAATTTCACTTGTTTCAGATGTTTTGTTATTTGTTTCCTGATGCTTTGTCATTCCTTTAAATTTTCGTTAACATCGAAACTTTCAATTTTAATCTAACCTTTAGAATAATACTTCACAATGCCGCGTGCAACGCACGCGCGAAACAGCTAGTACGTTTAAAAAAGAAAGTTGTTTGTACTTGTATGTTTAAAAATGCATAATATGTTTTAAAACTATGATAATTGGTGTTCTTATTAATTATCTGTCTAAAATAGTCGTACAAAATTAATCTATACACAACTAAGTTCTAATGATTTGTACTAGCTTTACAATTAAGTCGAATTAGACCACAATCAAGATTGTTAATTGAGCTAGAATACTATTGTAATATATTTAATGACAATTTTAAATAGATAATTAAACTTGTTACCATGGTTCCTTCAGTGGACATACCACGTTTGAGAACACCTAAATGAGCCTCTCCTCTCCTCGAGGATCACTATTGATCACAAAATTATAATGTGAATGGATAACTAATCTAATTATGGGGCTCACAATTGAATTCTCATATCATAATTAGGTATCAACTTGTGCTGCCTAAGTTTTAACAAATATATTCCGACAATGCAGAGTAATAGGCATTATTAATTTAGAATAGTTATATGCAACCCAAATCAACATTGTTTTACATGTTGTCTCTTCTGTCTATCCATGACTCGTCATTAACTCAAGAGACAAGCAATGATATTGGAGCCCAATGAAGGGGACAACGAAAATTTGGGGTGCAAACAAAACACCCAAAAAAGGGAATTAATATTTTGAGGGAGTTTGTTCGTAAGGATACATTACACGAGAAATAAAGAATTTGGAATTATAAATAAGATAATTTGACTGTAAGTAAAATTTGGTGTAAAATTTGAATTCCACATTCATAAGAAATAATTGTTCTTAACCCGCTCATAAAAATAATTATTCTTATTTCTATTTTGTATTCCATATTTTTCACATTCATTATTTATTAACAAAACATGCCGTAAATGTTTGTATTGGAAATGCTTAGTTGAGTGAGAAATGACAAAAGGTTTGATTGCAATTGGACTGAGAGTTTAAGAACATAGGATCTAGATAACATCCATCCACATCACGAATACCTATTAACTCACTCATTATCGTCGTACCACCTGTTTTACTATGTTTCTTGAATATATATATCATCTAAAATAGGAAAATTATTATTTAGACTTCAACAGTAGTTCAACTATCGATTATTCACTTTAAGATTTTAATTTTTTTTCTTTCTTTATATGTCTTAATTATTCAAACTGTGATTATTCAATAATGCATGACTCAGTTCAACTAATTAGAGGGCTCGCATCAGCCTGAGCTCATGCTAAATCTGATCATCTAGTATGAGAGACCATATCTAGCACGCATCCCTAGCCTCTAGCTCACCGTAACCGCAAACTCTAAATCAGTCATGACTCAATTGACTGAGCTAGAGGATTCGTTTGGCCAGAATTCGTACTAGACATGTCTTCCAGACTAGATGATCAGGTCAAGTATAGTCATGGACCAATGTGAGCCTCTAACTATAGGTAAATCGAGCGATGCAACATTGAATAATCACATTTATGACAGTTAAATCACTCAAAAGTTGAGGTACTCAAAACTTAATAATCGATAGTTGATGTATTAAATATGTAATATTCTCACAACACAGAACATAGACTAAGTTGCCGATGAAGAAGCGTTTTAAACAAGAGCTGTTTTTGGAACTAGCCACAGTTGTTTATACTTGGTCTAGTTCGATGCATATTCTTTGAGGGTGCCATAGATATATCTTGTGTACGTATTAGCTATCACATTAGTGTCATTTTCTATTCTGAAATGTTGTTTGACTAACTCCGTTTATATTCAGCAAATTTTAAAAGGTTTTTTTTAGGTCATATACACGCTTGATCAAACTTTAATAAGCGTTCAAATTTAATTGGTCGATGTTATATTTAATTAGTATTTTATAATAATACTAGTTATTCACCCATGCGTTGCGCGTGAATTAACAAAAATTTATGTCATAATATTATGAACTTGTGCATTGCACGTAAATTTATTTTTTAAATTAATATATTAAAAGAACATATACATGATCTTATACAGTATTTATCTAATCTAAGTTAGAAATATATCATTATATATCATTCAGAAGATTGCCGTCTTTATTATCACATAAAACAATATTTTGTAAATAAGAGTGTCATATAAAAAGTTACCGCTATTCAATTACGATAATATTCAAAATAATTATATTATAGTAATTTTTTTCAAAGTATAGTTATCTATGGACTTATAATTATATATAGTATTATTAATTACATACATTTGTATTGTGCGAGGTTAGAGTCATCAATTCTGATATGTGATACAATAATACACATTTGAGGCTAGAAACTCTAGAATAATTTTAAAGCTTATAATTGTCAATTTCACAATGTATTATTATCTAATTTTAATTAAGTAAAATTAGACTTCTTCATTTATATTAGATAACTCCATTTTTCCTTAACTCCTTTTGGCATGATGTTTTGCATCTATCAATCTCTACATTCTTTATGTTAACATTACATAACGGGACTGAGTATATCAATAAATAACCCAATTAAAGAACAATTCTTTAATGGTAAAAGTGTTTCAAGATTTCCTATAAATTCATCCACTCTCAACCTCAATAAGTCCCCACCCCATATTCAAACAAAACAAAAACTTCTCTCTCTCTAGAGTAAAGAGAAAGAATGTGTCCAGCAATCCCAGCTGATGTGTCCTGCTCAAAATGCCAAGCAAAAGACACTCCCTACGTTGTCTCCATTAAGGAACAACAACGCCACGATGTTCAAAAACCATTCCTGATTACAACCCGACAGCAACAATCCAACTTCACCCCGAAACACCCACCATGCAGCAGCTCATGCACCAATATTATTTCATCACCAAACGAAACCCTAATCCACATTTTCGTCAAGGAGCTCCACTCCATATCCAAAATCGCCTTCCCCATGATCCTCACCGGCCTCGTCCTCTACTCCCGCTCCATCATCTCCATGCTCTATCTCGGAAACCTCGGCGATCTAGCCCTAGCAGGCGGCTCCCTCGCCTTAGGCTTTGCTAACATAACCGGCTACTCCATCCTCTCCGGCCTCGCCATCGGAATGGAACCCATTTGCGGCCAAGCTTTCGGCGCCGGAAAACTAACCCTAATAGGCCAAACCCTAAACAGAACAATCCTTCTACTGCTCCTCACTTCACTGCCCATATCTTTCTTGTGGCTCAACACAAAGCAAATCTTGCTCTTCTTCGGCCACGACGAGGCGGTTGCCGTGGCGGCTCAGTCCTACCTCGTCTACTCCCTCCCGGACCTCTTAATCCAGTCATTCCTACACCCGCTCCGTATATACCTTCGCACCCAATCCATCACTCTTCCTCTCACATTATGCGCCGCGTTTGCAATCTCCATGCATTTTCCAATCAACTATTTCCTCGTCACCCGCCTCGGTCTTGGAATCAAGGGTGTGGCATTAAGCGGTGTTTGGACAAACTTCAACTTAGTCGTCTCCCTCATCGTTTATATCGCGGTATCGGGCATCTATCGCAAAACTTGGGGAGGGTTTTCGACAGAATGCTTCAAGCAATGGAAGCCTCTCCTAACCCTAGCCGTCCCGAGCTGCATCTCGGTCTGCCTCGAGTGGTGGTGGTACGAGATCTTGATCTTAGTCTGTGAAATTTCTTATTATAAGTGAAAACCTGGTTTAATCTTTATAGTTCAACATTTTACGAATAAAAACATAACTAACTGTTCTAAAACTTTAAGGTTAAAGTTGAATGTGTGGTTTAATCATTATACTTTAACAGGTACGAGATCATGATCTTACTCTGCGGCCTATTGCAAAACCCTAGGGCAACCGTGGCTTCAATGGGGATTCTGATCCAAACAACTGCGCTCATCTATATCTTCCCATCTTCCCTTAGCTTCAGTGTGTCGACCCGAGTCGGGAACGAGCTCGGAGCCAACCGCCCCTTCAGGGCTCAGACAGCTGCCACTGTCGGACTCGGGTGCAGCTTCGTGGTCGGTCTCTTAGCCCTATGCTTTGCCACGATGGTGCGGAATGTATGGGGTGCAATGTTCACTCAAGACAAAGAAATAATTGCCATAACGGCAATGGTGCTCCCGATAATCGGGCTATGTGAGCTCGGGAACTGCCCTCAGACGACGGGATGTGGGGTCCTTCGGGGAACCGCAAGGCCGAAGATTGGTGCCAACATTAACCTAGGATGTTTCTACCTAGTCGGGATGCCGGTAGCTGTGGGGCTTGGGTTCTTTCTAGGGTTTGACTTCGAAGGGCTGTGGCTAGGGTTGCTTGCGGCGCAAGGTTCTTGCATGGCGGCAATGTTGGTGGTGATCTTGAGGACTGATTGGGAGCAGCAAGCACGGAAAGCTCAGGAGTTGACTGAAGAAGGCGGAGAAGAACAAGAAGTTAAGGTTGTTGGTGATGAGGACAAGCCACTGCTGCTCCATAGTACAATCGATTCTTATAATGTTTGATTATTATCGTACGTATTATTGTCATGTTTTGTTTGGTTTGGTTTTTTTGGTCATGTTTTATATACGGTTTATACATTAGATATGGATCGAGATTGATATATATATATACTGTAAACTAAAACAAAATGGATGAGAATAAAAGTACATGAAAAACCATGTCCAAATGTGCATGCCTCATTAATTTAGACTCAAGGTCATGTGAATATTAAAGTCTTCATTTGTTTGGATAACATCTTTTGATCAATAGCACTCCTTTAGAAATGTTTATATATATATATAGTGTGGAGCTTAAATATATATGACTAACTTTTACCTGCACTTTACTCGAGACTATTATTGTAATAATATTTAAATATTAAAAAAATCAATAATTTATGAAGGAAGAACATGTAATTTTATACAATTATTGGTATATATATATATATATAAAATAACGATTACGTGAGTGATATAAAACAAAATGAAATTATGTTAAAGTTATATATTGGTCGCTGAACTGCAATTGCGCAGAATTTTAATTCGATGACAACTTGACGAATCCAGGACCCAGGGGTCGGTGGGTGCACAATAACTAAAAAAATCGGTCGGATCAATAATATAATTTCGAGTCGAACTAACAAAATTTTACCTAAAAATTTGTTAAAGTTCAATTATAAAAAGAAACATTAAATATTAATAATATTTAATTCAAATATAAATAACATATAAAAAAATTACAGTTGTATCAAAAAAATAAACAATCAATACGGTAAAATTAAATAATAAAATTTATTAATCTATTTTTTTTTCCAAAAGGAATTCAATTATTATCGCAAGTTCAACAAGAAAAACAACCAAATTTAAGGCGGAACATGTTCCTTATCTAGCAAAAATAGATAAGACTAGATTGTAATTATGATAATAATAAAAGTAAAACTTAGAATGAGATAAATAAATATTAATGATGTTTTTATTGTAAACCATACTTACAAAATTGTAAAAAAAAATTGTCAATAAAAATAAATAAATTGTGGTTGCTGTGAACTGAACCACAGATGAGCCAATTAATTTTCACACATTATACCACTAGACTACTAAGCAATACATACAATTTATTTTCTTTAAATTTTTTATGGGGTCATTTCCAATTTTTATACGGGGTCCCTATCGGTAATTACTTATTTTTTTCTCTAGCTCGGTCAAGTTAAGTGGTGTCCTGTGAACCCGTAATTATATATGTACATTCGTCCCTGCTTATATATATATATATATATATATGTATATATATATATATATATATATATATATATATATATATATAATTATATATATATATATATTTGGCTCGCGTTTTACGTAGAAATTAGTTTTTAAATTCATTAATATAATAAAATATAATAAAAAGAACATACCATTTTTAATTTTTATTAATTTGTTCCATTTATGAACGTAATTTTAAATATGTGATAACATATGTTTTTTCTAAAGGTCTTCACTTCTATTTTAATATGGAAAAAAACGTTAGTAAATCAGAGTATTGTATTAAAAGTTATTGCTCTATGATTCTGATATTCAACAGTGGATAATATTATTGTAAAAAGTAAACAAAAATTATATTTATAAAAATTAAAATTAAAAATATTATTATTTAATAGTGTTGATTTTTCTAATTATTTTAAAACTCGGAATTATCGGTTGTGTCACGTACGTAACATAATACTACACATTTAAGACTAGAAAATCAAGAATTAATTTTAAACATTAAAATTGTCGATTGCACACCATTTCTTTAGATATGCTACAAATATATTACTCTAACTATTGATGTTTTATAGAAAAATAGCAAATGTACGTATGATAGAAATATACATTATATATTTTAGAAATTTCATTCCATCTATTTCTTCATAAAACAACGTTTTGTAAAATAGAGTATTGCAATTTTGAAAAAAGTTATGCTTATTTAGTAGACATATTATAATATTTACAATATTTTAAATTGTAATATATAAATTGAAAACGAAATATGTAAACACTAATATAACTAAAGGGTAATGTCAATTTTTTTGTTTATTTACTTATTAGAGCTTCATAATTGTCGTTGGTGCCACATGACAACATAATAGGAATTTAAACTCATGAATCATGTTTGTTCAACGTCTAAACTAATTGTCATTCGCATTGGATTTATTTCGTCGTGGATATTTTTCCAATCTCAGTAGATTAAAATATCTATCATATTGGTTAAGAAATGACGTGCTAAATCACTCATCTCCTATGATGCATTGTTTATAGGGTTAATAACCTAGGAGAGGTCTGAAGTTTGCCCCATGTTAACGGGAGAGGTCTGAAGTTTCAAATGTTGATTTGAGAAGTCTGAGTTTCAACTTTGTTGATAACAACGGTCTCCGTCTGTTTTTACCGTTAATTGTGACGGAAATTGGTCACATGCTTGGCATGTGACCAGAAATAAAATTAAATTCCAAAACGCCCTTCTAATTAAAGTGTGTTCCTCACATACTTGAAGGAAAAGACGAAAATGCCCTTAAAGCCACCACGGCCACCGCCACCTGACTCCGGCCACCACCACCTCGGCTCCGACGACCACCACCGAACTCCGGCGACCACCAACACGGCTCCGATCGGAGCCAAAAAGCTCCGATCGGAGCCGATTTGGTGGTCGCGGAGTTCGGTGGTGGTCGCGGAGTTCGGTGGTGGTCGCCGGAGTTCGGTGGTGGTCGTCGGAGCTGAGGTGGTGGCGGCCGGAGTAATTTGACTCTAGGGGTAATTTTGTCATTTCACATTTACTCAAATAAGATATTAAATAAAACAAAATATTAAAAGGGCAATAATGTCATTTCACACAATTATGTTATATTTAACCCTAAAAATTGACGGAAAATCTCAAATCAACAAAGTTGAAACTTCCAACTTTTCAAATCAACATTTGAAACTTCAGACCTCTCTTGTTAACATGTGGCAAACTTCAGACATCTCCTAAGTTATTAACCCTTGTTTATATTACTCGACCGGGAATGAGTAAATTAATGAATATCTCCAAATGTAATTGACATAAGCCTCAATGTCAACCCCTCCAAAAGTCAGACTCTGACTTTGGAAGCAAAGTCAACCCGTGACTGCTATATATACACCAATGATCTTCTAGGAAAAGTCAACGGCTTCGTTGCAGCAGTGATCATGGGTGGGGATATTCGAATAATATTCTTCTACGACGTTTCCATAACGAGGTTTCATGCCCTAACTCATCATGCGGCGAACGATTCATTTCTTACATCGTACTGGATCAGCAATCTGGATTTTTATTTTTATTTTTTTAGTTGAGAGGTGTTAATTTCAGCAAATAAACATGAACGCTCCCGTCTAAAATGCGGAAACAATTATATATTAAAAAAATGGAATAATAAAACTTCCACTACTGATACGTCAGTGCTTAAAGTATGTATAAGAATGTATTTAATATTTTTATTTACAAATTTGAATTTATAAAAAAAGTTTGTTAAAAACTATCTTATTTCCTAATAATGATAGTAGATCATGCAGTTGTGTCTAATTTTCTAATAGTAATAGTAGAGTACACATATTCAAATTCTAAGGACACGGTCGAAAAAGTTGAAATCTCTCATTAAAATACTGTGGTAGCCAAGTTAAAGCCTATAAGATGTGATTGATCTAGTGCTCCCAGAGATGGCACACTTCTCCACTTCTAGTAGTGCTTCTCGCCTTAGTCACCTGCAACAAGGGGTAGACCAGAGGGTGTTCCGGTGAACCCTATCGGGATGCATAAGTAAGTTCCGATTTTAGAGAGATAAATAAATAGAATAATTGTAGAGAGCTTAAACATTTAAATGAGAGTGATGATAATTATTTATAGAGATTTGTGTCAAATTCCGCTCATGATAGTGTTATCCTGATCTAACCGCGGATATGTTATGTTAATTATGTTTGACAATGAGGTATTGAGGGTACCACTTTGAGGTAGGGGCCGACTTTTCTCAAACAAGTCTGACTCATTTGGTCGACTTGGCCGACTAGTTGTAGTCGGGACCGACTTGTTCTAGACAAGTCGGCCAATTTGGGTCCTTATCGGGTGTGATTGATTGAGGCCTAAGGTCGTACCTTGATTATATTGCTAAAATCGGGCGTATATCCATCGATCAAGATGCGGACCAACCGAGTATTTAACCCAACTATACTAGTAAAAGAGTTTTTACTTGCTATTTTTTCGCGGATTTGGAAATTTGTTACATAATTTCTAAATCGGCTTTTTGCAGGTCCAGAAATTCATATGCATATTGTACAGGCCCACAAAAAGCCCAATATGTATACCATTGTCAAAACAAATCCATTGAGCCCGAACTTCTTTCTTCTTTGCTTGTCTACCTCCGATAGTAATTTAGCAAATTCTGCGACAAATATCAAAATCTGATAATTTTTTAGTATAAATTAACAACCCAGAATAACCACATTATTTTGACGAAAAGTCCTGAAATTTCGTGCAAGAGGGACTCAAGTTGAAAGTAAGGTAGGTTTGGGTTGAGAAACAATTTCAGAAATATTGGTTGAAGAAATCAATCATTTTCTTTTATTTTGGTAAAATAATTCATTTAATATTGAGTATATATTAGTTTTTGGTACCTTACAAAAAATTACTCACAATTAACTGTTTGTATATTTGGATTTTGGAGTACCAAATATTAATAAAACATTTATAATTTGTAAAATATAAAAAGCCAGATACGTAAATGTTTTTTTTTTTTTGGTGAAGGAGATACGTAAATGATGATAAGTAGCTAAGTAATATATAGAGAGTAGAGAGAGGAATTATATATGGTGGCATGAATGGTGCACGATCACTATCAGAGACCTCTGGATGTTCCATCCAGCTGGATGATGATAGAAATAAATAAGCCACTCGATTTTGATCTTCCAATCTCTTTGTTAAATAAAGCTCCTCCATACCATCTGCATCAAACTTACCTACTATACTATACAGTTAGTTCTATTTAGTATTTACTTGCAGTTTAAAGAGCCAACTAGCTAGCTAGGTAAAATTGAATTTAATTAAATATTCTTATTCCTCACTTATCCCCTCCTCCATGCCCTATGAAAATAGGGTCTCTTTACCCTAAACCCAATCTTCCCACGTACGAGAATGATGTCCAAATTTTCCGTATTTGGAAATAATTAATAATAACCATCCATGTTTTTCAAAGTTTTCTTCTTTCTTATTAGGGCTGGGCATGGTTCGGTTCTGGGCCGAACCGGAACCGGATTTAAGGTTCAACCGATTTTCTATACCTGACATGAACCGAACCGGATTCACGGCTCCAGAACCAAACCGTGGCAGAACCGGTTCTGAACCTTCTTTTTTTTTTGCTTCAAACCTTTTTTTATTTAAAGTTCTAATTACGCACCAAATTCGATAATAGACGAACAATTCATAAATTTTCAAAATATAAAGATAACCAATCACTTCAACATAGATAGTATCGAAATTTAAATTCCAAACAATTTGATAATATAAGTTGAAATATTTAAAGCATAAATCTTGAGACTTCCACCAGTTCTCGAGAGGGGACATGCGTAGTTAAGTGTTCAACAGAACTGAACCAAGTTCAATTTAGTTCTCGAACTGAACTGAGCCGTCGACGAACCCAAAATAAAAAATTCATCAAAAAATCGTTGTTGGTGAAAGAAACGAGGAAGGCATTATTAAATTGTATCAAGTGAAAGAAACGGATCGATTCAAACTCATTTAACGAAATCCTACAGAAACAATAATAAACACTATAGGAAGTTAGAATTTAGGAACTCACCGTATCAAATTGGACTGGGCAAAACTCGCCGGCGATGTGGTGGACGTAGGATGGAGGTCCGGCGGGAGTGGCACTGGGCAGCGGCAGTTCTTCCTAGAGGAGCGGCGCTGCAATTTTTTTTTTACTGGACTGAGGAACGGCTGTAATTAGGAGCGGCATAGGGTTAATAATAATTTTTTTTTTACAACCGGTCCTGAACCTGTTCTGAACCAGCTGAGAACCGCTCCTAATATATATATTAAAAACCAAACCATATACAAATCGGTTCGGCCATAACCGGTTCAAGCCGGTTCAGTTCCGGATCGGTTCAACCGAACCGATTTTTTTGCCCAGTCCTATTTCTTGTGCAGTTTCCTAGTGACGTGAATTCATCTGACATTAGCTTGTTGTTTAGTTTTGTGCCGAATTAACTCTTAAGATGTAAATTGTTTGTCACTTATTATTTTTTCATTCTATGAGCTCGAATACGAAAATATGGATAATTAAGAAATAAATTATCGAATTGCTACACCATATGATATGGTTAATATGATATATTTATCATATTGTATGGCTACTCTATATATAATTATCATTTATATAGATATGACAAAAACGCTTCTTTAGACTTTACAAACTCGTGAATATACTTATCTTTAAACTTTACAAACTCATGAATATACTTATTTTTAGACTTTACAAACTTGTTAGAATCTTATTTTGACAAAATACCATTTGTAACAATTTAAATTATTGTAACAAAAGTGTGTTTGTTATTATTTATTTTTTTTGACAAAACTCGTGACAAAAAATATTTATTAGTAATAATATATAGATTCTGTTGTAGTGCAAAATATAATGCAAGATACTATATATATTCGGAAATTAACCACTACTGATTCGGAGAAATCTATATATAATATAATTGGGATACACTTTAGGTAATTAGGCTCTAATCTTTTGCCATGTCATCAACTAAATTTCTGATTGGTTGGTGAGAAATATGAAAATTCCTAACAAGTCATGACCTTCTCTTTCTTCATTATCTTTACATTAATATCAAAACAATTTAATAGCAATTTAAAACAGGTTCTATATCTATATATTATATAATTTAGATGCTACTTAGGCTAGAGTGGTTAAATTGCTGCCACATCACCTATCTATTTTTTAATTGGTTGATATCTCTTAATATATGTTTTTAGATATGTTTTTTTGCCAAATTATATCACTTAGAGCATCCACAATGGTTTTACATAAATTGTATTCTTTAAAGTTTCCACGTAGACATTTATGTACATTTTAAGTAATACGTAAATTTAAGACACACGTAAAAAATATTTTCTTTGCAATCGTATTACTTAAACATATTCCTTAAATATATTTTATTATTAAATTTTCCAACAACCACCAATAAGATATTAGCATTAATTATAAAATGAATTAATTTATAATAAAAAAATTGGTTACGTAATACATAGTGCATTACTTAAATTTAAGGAATGCTTTATGTAAAAACATAAATTTACGTGTGGGTCCCATCTTTAAGGAATGCTATGTAAAACCACTGTAGATAGTTTTTGTTGCTTTACTTAAATAAACATGTAGGACCCACGTTTACGTAATCTTTACGTAATACCACTGTGGATGCTCTTAATAGTTGAGATATAAAATTTAGCAGCAATTAAATATTGTAACGTTTTATTTCTATTTGGCTAAAATAACGTTTCTTAGCACCTATTAAATACAACATTTGATCTTCCACTTTGTGTTATATTTGGCTTTTACTAAGTCAGCGAAGAGATTAGCTCAAGCAACCGTTGGTTTAGGATCCTTCAGCCGTTTCCTTGCATGATTGCTAATTCATTCACCTGACTATCGTTTCCTTATTCTGTTACAAGTTTAATTTTCTGCAAATTAATACGGCCGTTTCATAGAAGCCAAATATCTGTATAGTTGAATAAATACAGAATTAATCAGCTCAATCACTGTATTCTCACATTCAACCTCAAGGCCTACGTAAGGGTTTCGAATTTCAAATTAGGGAAGATGCTGCACTCCGTGATGGTCATATGAAATTTTGATTGGAATGTCTATACAAAGACCGATATGCTCTCCCTCTATGCAAACCATTCAACCATTTGGAGGATTCCCCACATGGCGTTTGATCCTGAAAAATAACGTAGTTTTAGGGACCTTAATCATCACTGCATCAAATGTGTAGAATTTTGAATATTTTTAAGTGAGTTTAACATTATCCCCCCAGCTTGATATCTCTACAATTTGAAGATTTCATGTATCCATCTTTATTTCATTTGTTATACACCAACTTCTTAAATTCGTATAATAGTCTCACAATTTATTTTTTAGTGTTAACACACAATTCTATGGCTATACATGCATCATTTGTATTATCTCTTCAACCTTCTGTTCAGGGGTTCAAAAATTGAATAACAGCACCTATCTTCTAAAAAATTAACGCACTTGAACAAAATTTCATCTCTTATTTCAGGTGTTATTCTCCACAAAAACTGATTAGGTTAATATGTATATTGTAAAATACTTGAAGAACTTAACAGATGTTTAATTTCCATTTGGCAGATGTGACACGATCACGAGATTACAAGAATAGGTAGCCAATGATGGAGATAGCCTTTAACTGATAAAGGAGTTCAAAGAAAAAACACGACTCACATTTAAGTTTCAATAATTAAGTTTCCATATTTTTTTGTCATCTATTTTTTCTGCACTCGACAAAAGGAGCTCAAATGACCTATTTCACTTAAGTTATTTATATGGTCGATCTTACTGCATAGGCCTTTGAATGACATAGCGATCATGTGATTGGTTGAGAATAGTTCAGTTTGTCATCGGACAAATGCAGACAACCCAATAGTAAAACAAAGCAAATTCTCTGATGAGTCCGTGACTTTATTTTACTGATTCCGCTATGTGAATTATTGGAGTAAAAATTCTGAAAAACTGTTATATTTTTTCCGGGTTGCAGTTGTTCATAATTATCTCCATGCAGACTTTCACAATTATCAATTACAAAAAAAATACAACAGTTGAATTTTTATTATTATTATTATTATTATTTTTATATATATACCGTCCTACTACATAATTTTATATATAAATTTTATTCTCATTTTTTCTTCGTATTAACACATACATAAAAATTGACAAATAATAATAATTCAAACAAATTAATATGGTAATCTTAAAATAATAACTATATACAATATTGTACCCCGCGCAATGCGCGGAGCAAATACCTAGTATAATTTATTTTAGCAGGTTGGCCGTTCTTAGGAATACAAGGTAGAGCGGCACATGTAACACTTTAAATCTAAATTAATTTCCACATACATTTATTAGTTAGTTTGTAAAAGAAGTGTTTATTATAATTTTTTAATCCCATTTCTAAAGTCTTAACGTGGTTTTAATAAATGAAATATTGAATCGATAAAAGTTCTATATATTATTCGGTGATAATTCTCATATCTAGAAGCCCTTCAATATCATCTAGTCCAACAATTAAACGCTATTGTGTAGCTGATTGGTGCTATGTTTATGTTGATGGACTAGTGAATATATTTATTCTTCAAATAAATACAAAAATCTATTCACCACTATATTAGTCCATACATTTTTCTTAAAAAAAAACTAGCTACTCTCTCTATATATAAATATGTCTACTCTTATCATTAGTTGTGCTTTACCCAGTTTTGGAGCTTTCCTTATTATGATTTTTCCTGTGTGTAATTATGTAGCCACCACAACAGGTAAGGGCGTCAACACCTAATATTATGAAATGTATTGTTATATGTATATTTGTGTTAACAAATTGGATCTAATGTAAAATGTTATGAACCACGGTTACTGCAAAAAAATTGGTAATTTATGATGATTTTTTCTCAACAGAAACAATTGTTCACAATTATACGAATTTTTAAAGAATTTATTATGTTTTAGGAAATCTTCTTACAAAATTCAAGATTTTATAATAGATTTTTACTGAAGTTTCTAGTCATTTTTTTTTTGTTATGAATCATTCTTTAAAAAAAAAAAAATTAATATTGTATTTATAAGAGATTTTTTCAATTCGCTTAAATGCTTCTAGTGTTTAGATTTTCAAGAAAGTATTATTAGTTTATTTTAATTAGGTCTGCAAGTCTTTTATATATATATTGCTTTCGCAAGTTCGGACCGGGAGCGTTAAGGTTAAAGTCCTCCCCAAGGCGGCGTCTCCGACGGATTTCGACCTCGGGTCGCCCACGGGGAACACAACTCGCTTTACCAGTTTTGCTCTTTGGCGAATTGTACTAATAATGTTGGCTAGCCTCCGGTCGGTTTTAGACAAACCACGAATTTGACGAATAATGTATTCTACATCAGATTCAATAACTACCTTCTCCAACCGATGGAAAACGGTCAACTCCATCGCTTGTAATATGGTCGTAGCTTCGACAATCGTTTCATTGATATCACGACACATGGAATGGCGTCCTACTATAAGTCCACCTTCACAATCTCGAGTAATAACACCAGGTCCACCACGTCCCGTACCTGGCATCCAAGATCCATCATAGCAAATCGATATAGAGTCACTCGGTGGCGTAAACAACATTTGATTTGCGGCTTCTTGGCATTGCTGCCCCTTAGATTGGTAGTCTCGAAAGCTCCATAATTCCGCACTAAGCATCGAATATAGTCCACCACAATCTTTGGTTTCAAAACGTCTTTTTTGTAAACGGCCCTGCATCTTTCCTTCCTTATCTCACGTCGTGACCTACATTTGGAGCTTTAAGAGAGCCTCCAAGTCATCCCCATGTTCTTCATTTTGTCCCGTTTCCTCCTAAAAATCGGGCCAGGTCGGTACACTTCCTTCTTGCCACTGGATGCCCATTCCACGTTACCAAACAAGCTTATTCTGCATTAACACATGATTCACCGTCTTCGTGCCATTACAAAAAGAACATTTAGAGGATATATCAATCCCCCCTACGGTTCAATTCATCAAAAGTGGGTAGGACTCTTGCATAACTTTTCAAAAGAAAATATTTTATCTTTGGCGCTACGTTACCCTTCCAAATATATCTCCAAACTTCCGACGAGAATGGCCTTGAGGTTGTGGGTCCCGTTGAAATCGTTGCTGCTTTAAGTAATGCACGGTACACGAGGCTCGACTTGGCTTCACCCGTTCTCTGGGTTGGCCAAACAAGTTGATATGAGTCACACGTATTTTGAGTTCAGATTACTCGAATAGCTACTTGCTCGGCTTGTGAAATCGTAATTGGTTCAATTGGAGTAACGTCTCAACTTCTCTCCAATTGACGTAGGAGATCCGAGAATCACATGTTTAGTACAGGGCAGCGTTTCCAATCCAACTCGATGATGAACAATACTGGATACCCACGCGTCATGAAACACCCGAATTGACTGACACTTTATTTAAAGGTGTCACCTTATCATCTTGTTGTCATCATTTGTTATATTAATCTCTATAAATTAAATTACGTATAAATTAGTAATTAACCATATATAATAACACGTACCATATATCTATAATTAATGGAACAATGAATATATATTACAACTTCATATAAATAATAATATATTATTAGATAAAATGATAGTGAACAATTATGTTATGTATGTTATGCTGAAGGATTATTTAAATTTCTCGAGAAAAAAAATAGTTTATCAGTCTACCAAATTTTTAAAATTTATATATTTACGACAAAATATAATTTAGTGGGTAAATACAATATTTACCGATTAAATTTGTACTTTAGTTGATAAATGTAATATAATTGCCGAACAAATATATTTGTCGGCAAATAAAAAAAAAGTTAAGATTGACAAAATAAAATTAAAATATAAATTGAAATTTAGCAGTGATTTATTAGCGAATTTTAGGAGTTATATATTAAAAAAAAAATAGCGCGCTGAGTGACTTTGTACATAATAGAAATAATAATATATTATTTATTATATATATTTCGCTGACATATTATTTGTATTTTTTTTTTTTGAAAAATATCTATAATAACGAAGATAAAATACTAAACATTGGGTTATTAATCCGACAAATTTTAAGATTTATATCTTTCAGTAACGAAATATAATTTAGTAAAAAAACACATTTTTAAAGATTATATTAGTGTTTTAATTGGTAAATGATTAAATGTAATATAATTTTAACCTAAATATATCTGGTTGATAAATAAAAAAGTTATGATTAAAAAATAAAACTAAAATATAAATTTTATAGACACGCTGTCGGCAAGACATACACCTAATTAAATTGATCGAGCAATAAATAAATAAATATTGAAAGCATAGTAAAGCGACTATATTACTAACCAAAGAAACCAAGAAAGGTGTTCTGCTTGACATTACAGTCTTAAATTCGTAATAATATATATAGTGTGCGACACCCATTTATTGCTTTCCCAATACTATATAAATGACAGAATCACGAGGGAAGGTGACTAATAATTCTAAGGACAGCAAAGAATAATATTTTTTAAACAAAGAAAAAAAAAAAAACAAGCCGACACAACCAGAATGCAAATTGCCACACAAAAAAAGGACAAATTCGTGTTTTTTAGTTGTTCTACTATTAATAGACCGATCATATAATCTTACTGATCGAAGAATTCCCAAGGGAACTTAGGCTGCTGCTGTGGCGGATTTCTATTGGCCGGTGCAGTGGATGACGTGGACACGGCATGGGCCGGAACCTGTGGCGGCTCGGCAGCCAGTAAGTCGAATGTCTCCCATTGTGTCGTCACAACTGTCTCCGATGAAGAACGTCTTGGTTCGGATGGTACTGTCCGTTTCGACACCGCCTGGGGGCGGTGGTTGCTGCGGTGGTCGGATTCAGTTTGTCCATTATTGAACTGCTTCTGTTGCTGTTGTCGGTCGGTGGACTTATTATTGTCATTATGAACACCGTTAGGTTTATCACCGACACTATTGTTGTTGCTCAGGGCCGCATTTTTTATTTTCAGCGTGTCCACCGTCTCCACGTACTTTTGAACTCTTTTCACCTTCATTTAATTAGTGCAAAGCAAACACATTATTAGTCTAATATATTATAGGGATAATGGTTCCTTTGGTACCACTTCTTTGGGCAGAATCCACTTTTGGTACCACTTCTTTTTTTTTGTACACTTTTGGTACTAACGTTTTCCATTTTGTACCCTTTTGGTACCTCCGTTAGAATTCCGTCCAAAATGGCCGTTAAACCCCCATGTGAGCTGCACGTGACCAAAAAATAAATTTGGCTGGACGGATTTACCCTTAGGGATAAATGTTCATTTGGTACCACTTCTTTGGGCAAAATCCACTTTTGGTACCACTTTTTTTTTTTTTTTTTTTTTAATATTTGCTTTTTTTTGCTGTCGGTGAACCTTATATTAATTACAGAACTTCCATTATCATCATACAGCTCTTCCTTAGACTCTTCTTTTGTGTACTTTTTGTCTGACACATTCGAAGAAATTTATATGTCGTTGTAAAAACCAATATTGTAATGTATGTATGTATGTTTCATGTATCAGTTGATATATGATAATAATGCGGTGCATAGTATGATAGATATGTTTGTAAGTATTAGAATTTCGTGCAATATATAAGAAAATTATTTGTTCGTGGCGTTGAAATTAACTTTTTGTATTGTGAAAAGTATCACTATGAATTTAATAATGTTTTCTATAAACACAAATAGATACGTCATTCCTTACCACTCTAGAATAAACATTTCGACACTCTGCAACAATAATATAAACTTTTAAAGATGCGACGTTTCCTTTTGTTAGATCGAAAATATAAGTTGCAACATTACTAAGTAGGGCTCTGAACAAAGTTGAAAATGTATATATGGGACAATTCTATATCGAATCCATATAAACCAGATAGCAAAACAAAGCAAATATACAAAAAAAAAAAAAAAAAAGTGGTACCAAAAGTGGATTTTGCCCAAAGAAGTGGTACCAAATGAACATTTATCCCTAAGGGTAAATCCGTCCAGCCAAATTTATTTTTTGGTCACGTGCAGCTCACATGGGGGTTTAACGGCCATTTTGGACGGAATTCTAACGGAGGTACCAAAAGGGTACAAAATGGAAAACGTTGGTACCAAAAGTGTACAAAAAAAAAAGAAGTGGTACCAAAAGTGGATTCTGCCCAAAGAAGTGGTACCAAAGGAACCCTTATCCCTATATTATATGAAGGAAAAATGGTCTTTTCCCCATATGTTTGCACAATCCCACTAACTAATAATGGGAGTTTTAAGAGGCCAATTAGGAGCCATGAATCTTAGTATACATGATTTTTTTCCTAAAATAAATTTCATCGCATCGGTTCAGTCCGGTCCATAAAAGAAAAAGTATTGATTGTAAGATTTTCTATTCTTGAAGTTCGAATATTAAACTCTAAATAAGGAACAAGATTGCTACAAGTTATTACAAATTTCTATATTTACCTAATGTTTTTTTTTAAGTGCAGTGGTTCTAGAGGTCACCAGGAGGATAGCGCACATGTATATATACTTACTGCACATTTAGACTAACTCATACTTGTATCGCGGTCAACTTGTAAGAGGTAAACTCCTAAGTATAAATATTTTTCTAATTTCATGATCTCATCGGTGATTTAACCTATAAACCTTTACCTAACGTTAAAGGTGTAACTTAATACATATTTGCATTTCCATAAACTTGAAGGAAATATTTTAACACAAAAACATAAATGGAGGAATTCTTCACATTGGCACAAACATGAGGGGGTAATTAGATAGGTAGTTAGAATGCCAAAGCAATGTAGCTAGATAGATGGGTACCTGCATTTTTCTTTGCAATTTAACATCTCCATCTGCAACAATGCCATCCAATTTGAGCAACTGGTTCATTAGCAGCTCGACCAAACCCAATAAGTCCGTTTCCACGACCTTCCCCCCTCTAGAGATGATCGAGTCCAACGCCGAAATCTAGCCCGCGCATTGCAAAACCCGAATCCATTGGTTAGTTCAATATTTTCACTCAAACAAGCAAAACAACAGAAATACTTATGCAAGAAATCGCCTTAAAATGCAGAAATACATAATCTCAACGTATGAAAGTACTCGGTACTTCATCATATCAGTACAAATGTATAATATCTGCCATATCAGTAACAATTGTATTTTACTATTTTAGGAAAGTTTGCATATTATAAGCTATAAATACATAAATTTTGTATATGATTGTAATTTCATTTCATTATTTGATATGTTATGGTAATTTATTATAGTAAATATATAGATAGTTATTCATGTATGGTTAGTTGGTTAATTACCCGGCCTGCGAGTCGATCGACTTCGAAGCTAATTTCGGAGATGGATTTAGCGGCCTTCTCCATCTTTGCCGTCTTGCGCATCTCGAGGAGCCGCCGCTCGTGGCTGACGGGGTCCTCAACCACCACCATCTTTGACCGGTCCTTGACTCCGACCAAGTCGAGGAACGTCTTGGAGTCCCTCTCCTTGTCCTTGAAGAAGAGCTTCTGGTCGTCGTGGTGCAGCCCTGTCGGCCCCGACAACAGTTTCTTCAACTCCCCTAATTATTTTTACCCAATTTAGTTAAATCTTTATCAACTTAATTGACGTGTAGTTATTAACCAGATGCGGAAATCAGCGTCATCATTGCAAAATTCAAGATCTTGATTTTTCATTGGACAACTAAAAAAGGTTAATAATAATTGCAAGATAAAAAAGGAAACCTCTAACCCGACACGACCAGATAATAGAAACAAAAAAACATCACATTAATTGAATCTAACTTACCAAATGACGCCTGAGAATTGATGCGGATTTCGTGATAGATCGAGCCGTACTTAACCCTAACCCGGATCGGCGGCGGCGGCGGGTGGCCGGAGATCTGGTCGGAATCTGGGTTGCGCTTTTGAACAAGCATTCCTCCGGGCCGCATCTCCCACTGCCCGCCTGTCTCATTGGTAAGGTTACCGACACCGCCGTTACCGGCGCCGGAGCTTCCGTTGAGTCCCGCCGTCGCCTGAGCCGCCCTCGTTCTCAACATCTTGAAACGAAACGGAGGTTCTTGAAATGAAACGGAGGTTCTTGAAATGAAACGGTGATTCTTGAAAAAAACTGAAGCTAGAGAAAAGAGCGATTAGATCTCAAAGGAATGAACTTTGACCGGTTTGAGGTTTTGGTCAGTGGAATCCGTACGGCCGGTGACTTGGAACTGCAGCATCACACGATTCCAATCCACGGACTCAAGCTAGCTAGAGAGAGAAAGGAAGAATTTAAGAGAGAGAAAGCTGATCCCTTGCTTGATCTTCTTGTTGGTGGAGTGAGTCAAATGGTGACACAAGTCGTCTCAGCAAGACAGGGTTATGTAAATATTATTCCGGCAAGAACCAGAGATTCCAAACCAGAAGAGCCAAACAAGAAAATATCAAAAAAACACCCTCAAATTCAGTTCTCAATAGCAAATACCCATGAAAACAGAGACAGAATCTTGCCGCCTGCAAAAAATATATGATAATAATCTTCTCTAGCTATGGAAAACTCAGGCAAGGAAGGAAGGTAGAAGAGAGGGAAAGGGAAATGAATATTAAAACGAGTGGACAGCTAACGATGTTGCTACATATTATATACAACGAATCTGTCACAATTTTATTGGGTTATTATTTATTATCATTTTTTTGACAAAAAAAAATATTATTATTATTATTTTCACAATTTTATTGGGTTATTTATGATTATGATTTTTTTGAAAAAAAAATATTATTATTATTATTTTTTTTTACGCAGACTATTGTAGAAGTTTATAATAACTAAAATAATCTCAACTCGAAACAAATTATTCGATAATTTAATAATTAATAGATAATACATGTTTTTTATTTTCATGATTCAAACCTGACCTGACAGCCTCTGTTTATGCAATAAGTTGTTGAACAGCATTGTACATGATCAATAGGTTATTATTGTCCTCATTATTAGTTAGAGCCTTTTATTGTTCATTAGATTTATATTGATCATCTGAGTCAACTAATCGTGTCATTTTATCATCATCTAAGTTTGTTTTATCATGTCATGTTATATCCTCACGACAACAAATGTTTAACGCAAGTTGATGTCTAGTTATTTATATATATTTATTATAATAACATATAATATATAATATATTATGAAAATGGAAGGTATAAGAGAAGTGTGGAAGCCCCGCAAAGCTTCGGGTAAAAGGAAAGTAAAAGAATGAGGAAAGTGGGGAACTTGGTGATTGGTCTAAGTTTCACCAAAGCTTGCTAGCTAACGGGTTATGGCTATATATGCCGTTGCAGTCATATATGCTTGACACGTGTCTACGTCCATGATGATACTTTTTTAGGGCGGTTGGTGGTATTACCGCAAATATAATTTAGGGCGGTTCAGATTGGGGTAAATAACATTCACTCGCATTATGCATAAAATATCGGTTATCATTATTTTATATAAGAACTCGAATTTAAGACGAAATGATGAACGAATACATTTATTACATGGTTAAAAAACAAATAGCCTTCTATAGAAAAAACAAAATCTAGTTTTGGGAAAAATCTAATAAAGAAGCACATTTTGTCACCTCACATTAATTCCAAAATAAGAGAGGAGTAATTTTTTAGTTTTCCAAATCTGCAATTGAAAAGAAATGTCTATTTATTATTTTCACTTTCTTGTATTTTTCTGGTATTGGTAATAAATATTAATTTTGTGTCAGTGAAGGTAGTCAGAACGAACTAACACTAGATTACGTGAACCGGTGGCGTCGTAACCCGGAGCCTTCCATAGTACAAAAGGAGACAAAAAGCCCGTCCGCTGACAGTTCACTATCTTTCCTCTTCCACTCGCCTAGTGGCGCGTGTATCTGTCAATTTTTTGTTTCAATTTTTTCCTAAGCATTCGTCTCTGGAATTTATTTTATTTTGTCCTTAAAAAATAAATAAATCTAATTAATATTAATATTTGGTTGTCTCTATTTATTTATTAAAATAATTTTAAAATAGTCAGACATACAAGGCTATTATATTATTATTAGGCTCCCTTAAATTGTATATTTGAGTAAAGAAAAACAAATGCAACGCGCTAATAATGTAATATATTATATTAAAAAGTTTTTTGTCTTGTGTATTTAATAAAATAAAATAAAAAAGATAAAACTTTTTAATACATGCCACCGACACTCAATGTGTATGGGAATCACGCGCGACTTGTGCCGGACGTGGCGCTAAGACGGTCGTACAACAAGTCGGCCCACGTGGTAATTTCTGTGGGTTGAAGAGATTCCCTGCGTTGCGTTCTTTGATCAGTCGATGGGACACTACAACCCACCCAACTAACATACAATACGTCGTTACGTAAAGTTAATTAAGTTTGTACTTTTTTTTAGTAAGTCAAAAAAGAAAAAGTAAATGAACAAATGTATTGGTGCTTGGTGGTACTTTATATCACTTTTTATAGAAATTTCACAAGAAATTTCACACGTCATAGCAACACTCTTTTTTTTGCTCACTAGTAATATTTCTTCTTATGATAATCAAATCTTTACTCGAAAAAAAATATGAATATTTAGTCTGTTAATAATAAGACGTGCGTCTGAATTTGTGGGTGAAGGCATCAGTACGCTCTTATATATTAACATCTTCCAGGCCACCTTGACATTTGTCCTCATTCGGGTCTTAAACATAATGGGCCACCTCGGGCGACCTTAATGGAGTCTTTAACAACATAATAGGCTTCAAACTTAATAAGAAGTAACATTTTTTTATTTCATTTAAAACGACGTCACCAGGAATTGAACATGTGTACTCTGATATTAAGTTAATAATAAAACGTGCGCTTAAACCAACTGTCTCATAAATCCGAACTTGTGAATGAAAGTATCGACACGCTCTTATACTATATCAACATACTCGGTGTGTATTAATTAGGATGACACCTAAACATAAGCAGCATTTGGATTGACTCAATGTAAAATTAGTTAAAATATAAAATTACAAATAATGTTAATTATAATGTAAAGTTAGATTCTAATGATTGATTGTGTTGTAATATATAGTGTAATGTTATACTACAGTGTTTGATGTTTGCGACATTATTATTATTATATTAATTTATATGAGACTATACTATATATTATTATGATAAGATTTAAATGTATATTTATTTTGCGAACAACTAACTTACTTCTTTTGTATTAATACGTATAGTTTATTCATGAACTATACAAAAAAAACATTAAAAAAAAAAACATAGTAGTTTGTAAACTTCTATTAATTGGAACATTTTTTTTTATAGTTTTATAAGATACTTTTCATAGTAAAAAAATGTCACGAAAAATACGTTACTAATTTTGTACGATCATCATGTACATTATTCTTTATTATATAATAATAATGAGTTATGAAGTAGTTAAAAATAAAAATATAATAATAATAGTAGTACAATAAACTAAAAATATCATGCAAAGTAATTTATCTATTTAATAAATAACAATAAAATAATTAACACTCTGTAATTTTGAATGTAATCTCACGTTACATCTGTTTTTGGATGTAATCTCTCATTATTGAATGTAATCTCATATTACAATAAACTTCACATTAGACTGTTTGCTTTTCCAAACGTCGTAATATGGGATTACATCCTTCCAAACACCCCCTAAGTGAACTTTGGATAAACGTAATGTGCAATTACTTCAAATGTGAGATTACAATATTTTTTATGTTTTGTAATGTAAATTTATTATAATAATATTAATTATATCTGAATATGATAAAATGTAATCTAAAATCTATTTTGAGAACCACTACATTTCTTCTAAAATTTTATGTTTTATGTTTAATGTGTACAATCTATTTATGAACTAAAAATAAAAACTAAATATTAAAATTAAATTTGCATTAATATTAAATTCTATTAATTGAAATATTTTTGTATAATTTTATAAAATATCACACAAAATACTTAAGTAATTTTGCAACATCGTGCACATTATTATTTATTATAATAGTGAGTCGTGAAGTAAATGAAAAATAAAAAGATAATAATAATACTAGCATAATAAAGACCATACCAAATACTTATTATACTTAATAAATGATAAACACTATGTAATATTGGATGTAACCTCACATTACATCTACTTTTTTATGTAATCTCACATTACAATAGATGGAGTTTGGACGTAATCTCACACTACAATGAAATTCATATTCCAAAACACATTACATTGTTTAATTTGTCACACGACGTAATGTATATGTAATGTTGAACGTATTATGAAATTATATCTCACATTATATTCCATCCAAATACCCCTAATAATTTATTTTTTCTCTAAAGTCCCCTAATAATGTTCGGAATGAAGTATGGATGGAGCCATTATTTTTTTAGGGGTAAGAATTGAATTAGGAGAAAAATTTAACATAAAAACAGGGAACAATTGTAATACTTTAAATATATAAATTGATTGATAAATTAAAGCTACAATTCCAATAAAAGAAATTTATTGACAAAAATATTACAATTAATTTCTCTTAAAATTTTACTAAATATTAACACATATGAAAAAAATAAATTAAAAAAATTATAGATCCTTAAATATAAGCTAAAAAAATATTATAATTGTTTACTAATTGCATTTATTTATAAAATACTGGTAGAAATAATAATTAATTCTATAAATACACATATTTAAATATAAGTTAAAAAATATATTACTTAACATTATAAATATAAGTTAAAAATATTATGTTAATAATTTTTTTTATTATAACAGTTTACTAATTGCATTTATTTCTACAAATATTGGAAGAAATAATAATTAATTCCATAAATATACATATTTAAATATATATATTATAAATTTTGAATTTTTAGTCAATCAGTAACATTTTTTACTTTATTTTTTTAATACTTATTGATATATATAATTTCCAAATTCTTAATAAATTTGAATTTATATAAAAACTATTAGAAAAAATTGTTTATACTCTACCTAAAATGTGAGTTAGTATATATATATATATATATATATATATATCAATTCAACAATATAATACACTATTAAACGTAACAAGTAATATCCTAAATGCTAAAAAAAAAAAAAAACCAAAATCAAAATCAAAAGTATATGCATTTAAAGGTTTTCTTTTTTTTTTTTTTTTTACAAAACCCAAGTTTATAAAATTATATGTTAATAAATTTAGCAACGCGTGAGAGAGCTAATTTTCAAACAGTTTTTCTTTTCCATCAATAAGTAGTGTAGTTTAAATTATCATTATTATTATTTCTATTTTTTATATATTTAATATAAAAATGATAGTTGCTCAAGTGAAACCATCAAATGTATCAGAAGTTTCATTCTATGGTTCATTTTACCAAATTGTTGTTGACAGTATGTTGGAACAAACTGATGTTTAACTACTTTGACGATGAAAATCATATATGGATTCAATAATAATTTCGATGACAACACGTGCCTTATAATTTAATTGTGTGAGCAAACTTGAACTTAATCATGAGCTTCAATAAGAACAACTTGCAATGAAATAGTGTCATTTATTTAAGATTGAGGTAATTTCTTCCGACGATGTTATAGGGGAATCTAATTAGTATTGTCACACTTAATTATCCGAGTTGGATATTGAGTAAGTACAACCAGATCTACATCTCTACGAACATGCAAGCTACACGTCAGAGACGACACCTCGATTATGATTGTCTCGCCTCAAAAAGTGTGAATCAACATAGTAACTCCCATTTTGAATACACTAAACAAGGTACACGGGGACAGTTCCATGAAGACAATAGCATATTATTGTTGGAACTTGCTCATCCGAGGTCCGATCTTAGCGGCCTTACGTCGAGTCACGTTCCTCTGATCTTCGGGTTATGGTCGATCCAACTCCATGTCTGGCGGACCTGCACAAAGGGTAGTGCTAGAGAGGGGGGTGTCTCTGGCGAACCCTCTTCGATGCCAAAGTAAGAACATAATTCTAGAGAGATAAAGTAGAGAGAAGTCAGAGCTCCGGTGTCTCAATCCGAGATTGTGTTGTGAATGAAGGGCCTAGGCCCCTATTTATAGAGTTTTGGATCCAGGCACCGGAGGGCCCCACATTTTTGGGTGGGGCCCGCACAGAGATTGAGAGAGTAACATGGTAAAAATATGCCCCGGGTGTCGGTACTCGGGGGTCGGGGGTCGACGCGGGACGCGTCGACCCCGTCGTCACCGGACTAGTCCGGTTGCTGTGATAGTATAACAACCAGACTAGTTCGGTAGGTGTGTAACACGCAACCGGACTAGCGCGTGACAAAGATAGAGGACTTACCACGGGGTCGGCGGGGCGACCGTGTTTGAGCCTTAGTGAGGTCAAATCGGGTATATATCCATCATTTGCCCCCGAGTCAAGAATTGGTTTACCACTACTTGACTCTATTTTTTTAGAAGGATTAGATGCCCGATTGTATATCGGCTACTATTTTACCTTTGCTCGTTTATGATGAGTGGTCCTTCCTTCCGTTCTAAGAGGGTTTGACCTATACCATTGTTTAACTCATAGAAAAAAATTTGCGAGCCAGTGGTTAGTCATAAACGTGTTATTATATGACAACGTGTATGCAACCAAAGACATGGATCACATGTGCTTGTAATAAATCATGACTAATGATGTAAGTGCATATGAACATACTGTCATGGGTACTAGTATGTATAGTCCATAAAATGGATTATTTATGAATGGCAACGTGACATGCTGTGCACCTATGTGAGTGTTACAAGGTCTGACTTGTGACAGTGTCAGTGTCGATATATGTAATCACGCATAATGAAAAAATTCATGAGTGTCATAACACTAGCAAGTATGTATCTATGTGTGCATGTGTTATCAATAGTGATCTAAGTGTTCTGCTACACTTATTGTAATGCATATGAATGCAACCATGGTAATGAATTGAAAATTTTCTATCTTTCATGGGAAACTATCGATGATGAGTATCAATGTGACTCTAATATATGAATCATCAATCATGGGAAGTAATGGTGCTATAGGCACAGTCATGTCAGGTGATAGGAAACTTATAAATGTTATAACACTATAGCTATCAGGCACCTAGATGCACACATGGTAATAGGTGAGTAGTTACTAAGTGTTTGACTACACTAGTAGTGATGCATATGGATGCACATATATATATCATGAAAATATGCCTAGGGATGTAACAAAAACTTGTAATATATGGGTAAGCCAATGATGATTGAATCGCTGCGTATAATCGGAAAGGGTTACCTCTTTTCCGATTTTGAAAAAGTTTCGATTTTTCGAAGATTCCGTATGTTTTCCGTGTAGGAATGTCATTGCTTCCATTCGGGTTGATAGACATGTTGATCAATATAGTAGTAACCTGTAATCACTTGAAGACAGTTATAAAAAATATGCCCCTGAAGTAGACTTGTTGATACCTTGGACGTGAGGTGTTGGGTCTCGCGTTGATGGCGTTGTATGCTATGCTTGCGTTGCCATCATATTTGCATATACATGACGTAGGGGGTTACCCTTAACGCCTTATCACGTATCACTGATGTCAGACATGGGGAGTCTCCCTACATGTCTGCCATGTATCATGTTGAAAGGTGAAAGGTTGCCCATCTAGGGTAGGCGGAGTGATCATCACATGGTGAATGGAGTGCCAGTCCCTATATCAGGCGTTGTTTCCACCTAGTAGGTGCAGTATCCATACTGGTCTTTGATCTCTTCGCGTACACTAGACTACTGCCCTTGTGTTGTTATGCTGCCCCGAGGTGACCTTGTCGCCTTTATGGGTGTAGGTTGTTAACCCTTGTATTTATCATCCTTCCCTCATAATAGGGTTGTTGATCATTATATATGTTTGGTATTATTCTTCCCGCTTGTCGCTACCATGGCGTTGTTGTCGTCCCGGACATAGGCGTTGTCATCATATTGCCCCCGAAGTAGGCGTTGTCATTGTTATGGACATAGGGTGTCAACCCTTGTGTCCATCTCACTTTTTAGTGTTGGTTGTCTTGTCTCCGTGGTAGACGTACTCCTTGTGTCTATTTCACTTCATGGCATGTGCTCCTGATGTTGCCCCTTGGGTGAGCATTGTCATCGTCACGGACATAGGGTGTCAACCCTTATGTTGGTCTCATCTTGTATTGTGTTTCCTTAAGTTACCTCATCTTGTATTGTGTTGTCACTATGACATGTGAATGTTCTTCATCTATAGACCATGTTGTCATGCTTCCTGGTCGTTACTTGACATCGGGCTTGACGAGGATTGGGAATGCTCTCACGAGGCTGTGTCGGTGTCTGGTTATTACCCATTACTTCGGCTGAGCTTAATATCCCATTTAGACATGTACTTTCATTTGATCATGAGTCTCACGAGGACTCTTCTTATTTCGTGGTTTCAGCCCGGAGGTCTTCCTCTAGGGAGGGTGTTTTAGTAGAAGATTCATGGTTGGTGTCTGAGGTAGATCACCATGGTTAATACTGAGCTCAATCCTTCATCGGGATTTGAGGCATTATCTGATCATGAGTCGCATACGGGATCTCTATCTAGTTTGATGCCGGCCAGGGGGTTTACTCCTGTAGTTTGAAGACTTGAGGTCGGTAGGTGAGATCGAATGTCAAGGTCGGACGTATATTAGGGGGGATTGTACCACGACATCACGACGTGGCCCTGACTCAAGTATCACTTAAGGGAGTATACGTCTGATGTTGCTATGGAGATCTTGAGTGAAGTAGACATTGTTGTTCACCTTCTCCAGTGTTATACTAAGTGTAAGGTCGGAGGTATTATTGTGCCCCCAAGGTGATGTTGTACATCGTTTGAGCGCGTATCATCTTGTGCTTTCCATACTGCCCAAATCTACTGGTGATTTGTAAGTACTACGAGATATTTTTCCTTGGCCCTTCTTTCAATGCTATCTGACACTAAGTCGGCTTGTTGTGTCTTCATCAGTGTTCGATGCCCTGCTCTATCTGGGCGGGTGGGCTAGTATGCTTGAGATCTGGAGTATCGATTTGTTCCTCATATTGATTGGTTTCATCAGAGTTGTCGTTATCTAATACGATGACTATCAAGGTCGTATGTGCTGCACATCAAACTCGGGGTTTTGCGCCCCGAAGTATTATGCTGAGCTGGATCTTTGCCGAGCTGGTGTTGTAGTAGACCCTCATTTTGTTTGCTTATAGAATGCCATAGCTATAGGCGGGTCGTCCCTTCTAAGGTTACTCTGGGAGGGGTGAGGTGACGCCTCCTATTGTTGTTGAGAAGGCATCTGAGGCTTCAGGGTGTCTCAAGTTGAAGGTGTGTACGCACACCTTATTGTTGCCATAGTTGTATGCTTCATGCTATGGTTGTTCTTTTATTGACTTCCTTGCTTTTCCGGGGTATGTTGGCGGTATTGCCAAGGTAACTAGCTCTTTGTTTGCCAAGAGCCCTGTCACTGTGGCTGAGGGTTCTCAAAGTTCCTTTAGCCAAAGGAGAAAAAATGACCGATCTTGATGGTCCAGTGCCCATTCCTCCTTGTGGCAGGGGGAAAAGGGATCTTGATCCTGTATCTGCTAATGCTGGATCTTGGGCTGCTGGTGCTGGCATTGACGTATTTGATGCTGCAGTCAATGAAGCTGACACTGCAGCCAGTGTTATCAGAACCGGACCGGGCATCAAACCGGTCAAGCGTTCGGTTCCCGGTTCGCCGGTTCGAACCACAAGAAAATCCAAGCAGAGTTTCTAGGCCCAACAGCAAAGTTTCTAGGCCCAACAGCAAAGTTTCTAGTCAAGAAAGTCCATCAATAAAACACACGAAGGCATGGCCAAAAAAATTAAGGGTTAACAGATGTTTTGGTCCATAATGTTTGACAACTTTTGGGTTTTGGTCAATAATGTTTTTTTTTACCTAGTTTTGGTACCATATGTTTGCAGATTTTTTCTAGTTTTGGTCTAACCGTTACATTCCGTCCATTTTCTGACATGTTCAAGTCACGATATCCACTCTAAACTTTAAATTTAGTTCCTCTAATACTTTCTAAACCTTTTTATTGTTCAATTTAGTCCCGAAGTTTCAAAATTGACCCCAATTGGACAATAGGTCAAATTGAATTTTTAAAAGGGTCAATAACCTGGGAGAGGTCTGAAGTTTGGCCCTTGTTAATTTGAGAGGTCTGAAGATTGAAATGGTGATAACTGAGGTCTGAAGTTTGGACTTTGTGATTTTTAGGTTTTCCGTCCAAATTTTCTGTCAAATTTAACAGAACCGTGTGAAATGTCAAAAATACCCTTTGTAATATTTGAATTAATAAAAAGTTTAATTAATATAAAGATGAAAAGACAAAAATACCCCTGTTCATACCTAACCCAACTCCGACCACCACCACGGCTCCGGCCGGCCACCACCCTCTCCGGCGACCACCACCCTCTCCGGCCGGCCACCACCCTCTCCGACGACCGCCACCACGGCCTCAATTGGGCCCAAATCGGAGCCACCGGCCCCGATTGGGCCCAAATCGGAGCCACAAAGCTCCGATTGGAGCTCGGTGGCTCCGATCGGAGCTCTGTGGCTCCGATCTGGGGCCATAGAGCTCCGATTTGGAGCTCTGTGGCCCCAGATCGGAGCCACAGAGCTCCAAATCGGAGCCACAGAGCTCCAAATCGGAGCCACAGAGCTCCAAATCGGAGCCACAGAGCTCCAAATCGGAGCTCTGTGGCTCCGATTTGGGGCCACAGAGCTCCGATTTGGAGCTCTGTGGCTCCGATCTGGGGCCACAGAGCTCCAAGCCCCAAATCGGAGCCACATAGCTCCGATCGGAGCCACCGAGCTCCGATCGGAGCTTTGTGGCTCCGATTTGGGCCCAATTGGGGCCGTGGTGGCGGTCGTCGGAGAGGGTGGTGGCCGGCCGGAGAGGGTGGTGGTCGCCGGAGAGAGTGGTGGTCGCCGGAGTTGGGTAGTGGCCGGCCGGAGCCGTGGTGGTGGCTGGAGTTGGGTGGTGGCCTTAAGGGCATTTTCATCTTTTCATTGAATCGTGTGAGATGCAAGAAGGGTATTTTTGGATTTTTTTTATTATTTCTGGTCACATGCAATGCACATGACCAACTTCCGTCAGTTTTAACGGAAAAAACTAACGGAGACCTCTATTATCTACAAGTCGAAACTTCAGACCTTTGTTATCACCATTTCAAACTTCAGACCTCTCAAATTCACAAGGGCCAAACTTCAGACCTCTCCCAGGTTATTGACCCTTTTTAAAACTTCGGGACTAAATTGAACAATAAAAAGGTTAGGAAAGTATTAGAGGGACTAAATTGAACAAAATTAAAAGTTTATGGTGGATCACGTGACTTGTACATGTCAAAAAATGGACGGAATGTAACGGTTAGACCAAAACTAGAAAAAATCTGCAAACATATGGTACTAAAACTAGGTAAAAAAAACATCATTGACCAAAACCCAAAAGTTGTCAAACATCATGGACCAAAACACATGTTAACCCAAAAATTAAACACATGATGCGAAGGAATTGGGTTTGAGAACAGAGGGAGTACCTAACTACCGCCGTTCCCGTCTCTGCTGCCCCTATCTACAGCTAGGTGGAGACGAAGAAGAGAACTGGCTCATCGGATCTAGGCTCGCTGGCACTCTGCTTTCTAAAGCACCCACCGCGGAATCCTCTTCTTCAACATACTCTTCTACGGTCCCGACCCTTCTCCGCCGTCGTTAAGCTAACCCACGTCGCCGACAATCACAAGCTTGGTAACGTGGCTGCGGTCGCCCGTGGCTGCGGTGCTCGATGGCTTCGCTCACAGTCTCCTCTCATCTTCTTCGTGACTTCGTGCTCTCTGTTTTGATATTTGTTGTTGTGCTCTCTGTTCTTCGTGACCTCGTGGTTCTCCTCTCCTCTTCTGCGGCGGCACTGAACCTAAAAAGTAAAAACTGAGAAACCCTATTTTTTTTTAATAAGAAAATCCAGAACCGGCGAACCGGCCGGTTTTATCAAAACCGGCCGGTTCGCAAAAAACTCAGCTATCGAACCGGGTTCACCAACATCGTCCGGAAATGGTTGAACCGGACCGCTAGGCCCTCCGGTTCCGGTCCGATCTGGTTCTGATAACACTGACTGCAGCTGCTGGCGTTGATACTGTAGTTGCTGGCGTTGACACTGCGGCTACTGACGCCGTGGTCACTGATACTGACGTTGTTGCTAGCCGGAGTAAGGCTTGTGCTCTTTTTACAAGAGATTGCTTCTTATGGTGATGATTTCTCCATCTTTTTCGAGCTTGGCCCTAAGGCACGTTTTGAAGTTGTGTATTCTTCTTCATACTCTACATTGATGTTGTATACTGCTTATTTATTGATACGTTGTCCTCATCCGGTACCTCATATTATTCTAGAGGATTTGGTACGGCCTCTCTATGGTTCCCTTGTCAGATCTACCTGGGTGCCTCTTTGGAGATCCCTGAGATGGGTACCTCTTTAGAGACCCCTGAGATCGGTGTTTGTACGATGAATGCTATTGTTGTCCCCGACGATCGTAGGGCGTTTCCTAACTCTGTTTCGCCTGGTCTTCCGTTTGTTAACGGGGCCTTGTCTCGGTATGCCCCCGTGAGTATACTTCTATCCTATCTTTTCAATGTTAGACTTTCACTGTCTAGCATGTGCCTATCATTTTCAGGCTGTCGTTGATGTGATCACCCTCGACTTCTTTAAAGTCGAGCTGACCTAGGAGGTTGATGTCTATAGGACTGAGCATAAGGAACTAAGAGAGTCGACTTGCGTTTGAAGGAGAAGGCTTGTACTTTTGACTCCTTCGAATTTGTCTATCAGGGTTGCATTGCATCCCTTGGAGCCGAGGTAAGCCGACCTTGGAGAGTGAATGAATATGAAGCCATGGCTGTATATGAGCACTTGGCATAGGCACTTGTAAAGAATATTGACGAGGGGACTGTTTTACAGTATCACTCAGTATAAGGCATCTCCCGAGTTTTGAAGTGGATGCCAAGGTGAAGTGTCAGGTCGTCATTGAGACCTATGGTGGAGACCTTGCTCTCCAATTGAAGGGAGACGTGCTCCTTCTTCGACTTTCTCAAGTAGGGCTATGGATACTACTCCTTTGTTTAATGATGGCGGCGGCTATGCTGCCGCTTTTGATTAATGGACTGACTTCCTTTATCACACTTTGTAGATAGCCACCCCTTCTATGCTTATCATGCATCTTTGTGTGGAAACACTTGCTTTTGGGGACTTAGGCATGTATGCCATTCGTCTATCTTTAGTATCATACATGTTCAAGACATATGAAAATGTATGGTTATATAAGCACGAGTAGGATATCATGCCATTGTTATTATGGATGCACTTACGCCTGCTAGGTTGTGTATGTTTACACTTCCTGTTGTATCCTCTTGTTATTGAGGTTGTTAATGTCGTGGTTATTACTCGACGGCCTTAGCATTGTAATACGCATGTATATCGAATATGATATGCTTCCTTATTCTTAGGATGCTATCCATCTTGTCGTGCCGGTGTAGTGCCGGACTTGACGTTCATCACATTCATTACCAATGGTACCTATAATATCAAGCTCACACATGCCATCAAGCTCACACATGCCCCTCTTGGTTGCTACCAATGTATGGCGTTGTTTTGAGATGTTATCTATACTTGACGAAGAACACTTGCTTGTCGATGCCTCGACATAGCACTGTTTGCAAGACGCTACTTGCGCTGTGTTGACACGTTTTGTGACCGCGTATCCGATGCCTCGAGATAGCGTTGTTAGCAAGACGCTACTTGCTTTATTTGTTGCGTTTTATCCACTTGCCCGATGCCTCAGGGTAGTGTTATGGCAAGACGTTACTTGCATAATTCGGTACGTTTAAAGCCGCTTACTCAATGCCTTGAGATAGCGTTATGGCGAGACGCAACTCGCGATTGCATTTTACCGCTTTACTTGATGATTCAAGATAGCGTTGAGGCAAGACGTTACTTGTTCGGTTTGATACGTTTTAAGCCGCTTTCTCAATGCCTTGAGATAGCGTTGTGGCAAGACGCTACTTTCTATCCTAACATGCTAGGCGTCGCCTTGTTATCATAAGGGTTGCCTCTTCATCGGTATAGCCAGCATCGCGGAAACATAACTATCCATGGTAGTGTCACTGCCGCTCAACGGGACTGAACGTGTGATATTCAAAATATCTCTTCAGAGTTAGCTCCTGAAGACTGGAGGCAAATCACATCACATAAGTGGCTGTGCCGCCGGTGTATCTGAGATGATACCTAGTTTTCACTTTCCAGGTACCTGTTGCTATCATATCATTTTGACCTTAGCGCGAAGGTATTATGATCGTGATAATGGTCTCTGTCGGTCACGCCACTTTGAATCAGTACCCTAAGGTACATCGACCGCAAAATTGGTGTTGGTTCCAACTACGACGCCTTGAGTAGTTCCCTAAGGCACAACTATCATGGGATTGGTAATATTTCCAACCATGATGCTTGAATAACACTGCTAGGTGATCAGCCCAGAACAGTTTGGAGATTGTATATAACCTTGACGGACACTGCCACTGTTGCATAGATATCACTACTTGGTGTTTTCCCATAGTAGAGTGTATAAGAGATATAACCTTGTCTTCCCTTTATATAGTCTTCATAAATCAGAGGTCTCTTGATGGACTTGCTCTTCTTCATAAGGTTGCCACTACTTGGTGATTTTTCCAAAGTAGGGTATGAGTTGCACTAATAGGTCACGTCCGACCATTAGATAATTAGTATAGGTAAGAGGTCGTTGTATGACTTGCCTATCCATATAGCTGTGCTCGTACTTGGTGTTGCTCCCGAAGTAGGACGTGTATTATAATCCGCAAGTCTTTTGTAAATTCTTTGACATTGAATCAAGATGTTAGCTAAAACATACTATGTGATTATGCCTCTTTGTGTACGACTATTTTGCCTACTATGTTGTCCATTTGGACTAGTTTATCAATGCCACTGGTCTGAACTATTCGATCCTTGTACTGGGTTCGATTAGTACATTCCGTTCTCATTAGATTCAACTCGACGAGATCAGACTATGTGAACTGGATCATTGGTTCGCGCAGTCTGCTCTATTCGTATTGCTTTTCTCATATGGGTGTTATCCCTTACCTGGATTTTCCCGTGGAAAAGTGCTTGTTACCTGGATATATTCCCAGTGTGAAGGTCGCCCTGTCAAGAGCGATTTTTGTTGTCGCCAACCTTGGGCGGACCGTACAGAGGGTTCCCGTTGTTGTTCCCTCGTTGTGTCTTCCTTATTGGAAGGTGTAGTGTCATGGGCTTATGTGGCCAAACAGTGTCGTACACCCAACATATTTATCTATCTTATTGGTGGAGTGCCGAGCATTTCTTCATGTGGCGCCCCCCTAATTGCTCGGTAGTCACACCGTGCTATCGTGGCCTATGGATGATAATCCGCTTTGGCTTTCCTTATTCGGTGCCCTTTGTGTCTTGGGCTCCATATTCATAAGTTTGCTCGATTGTGCTTGCTTGCTTGAGCATGATAGGTGTCTCTTGCGGGTTTTCTTTATTTATACTCGTTCATACTGATCATGATCACGATTCTGAGTAAACCCTTCCTTGGATGTACACTTGATGGGGTTGGGGGTGGGTAATGGAGAATTCTCCCCTTTCGTCATCGGAACCCGTTACTTCTATTGACTACTTGCAAGAGTTAGTTTGGCGTAGTACCACCTAAGACCTCTTGATCGGTGTCAAATCTTGTATATATTCTTCTACTATGCGAGTAGAATGTTTGTTGCTATGTGTCGCTGCCTTCCCCCTTGATATGGGAGTTGGTACGCTGTGGTTGTCTTTCCACGTATGTGTGTCTGACGTGTCTCAAATTTCTCTTTGAGCCGAGTAGTGGTGCTCGCTCTTGAGGAGGGCTTGTAACTTGCTTTCCCTTTTTTTTAGCCGGTGACGCTTGTCGGGATCAATGTGTCTCATCTTTTTCTTAGAGTGTTCTCCAAGACTCTTGTTATGGTCTGGGGGTTACCCCCGTAGTAGCCATGGCTTGTCGCTCGATTTTCTTGAGAGTTGTATTCATGTTGTGTATGTACATAATGATAAGGGTTGTTGGAATAATGGGGCTCTCCCCCTTCTTCCCTTTGTAATAGTTGTCAGTCACTCATTGCTTGTTGCATGACGTCAACAACAAGATTTCCTACCGGCGTCTGTTCTGTTAGGACCTCTATCCATGATTGCCTTTCTTCCTTGTGAGATGGCGAATGAGTGCTTCATAACCATCCAAGTGCGGTGAACTTGGTGGAGGTGTGCGCCTATCGTGAGTGCGCGATCTCAGATCTTCACGTACCTATCTTGATAAATGTCAATCATTGTAAATATAATTCGGAGTCCAAGGATCTCCGACTTAGGATCATAATTCGAAAATGAGGACGTGATCCTCTATTAGATGGCGTCCCCTAATAGGGAGTCCATTTGTGAAAGGATAAATGCAAGGATACTCATAAGGATACATCTTCCATCATTGTTCCAGCCTCATTGGTGGTGCCGTGTCCCTAATAGGTATGTTGATGTTCCAACCAACCTTACTTGTAGGGGGTCCCCTGGTATTAGGTATGTCGGACTAATTCCTAGTATCGTCAATATCTGGACATGGGGGATGTCTGGTGGACTCCCTTCCTACGTTATGATTCGCTTCATGTCAAAGCTAGTGATTCCCCTGTGTTATGACCAATACATCGCTATGTAGAAACACTATGTTTTCCATATCCCTTTCTGAGAGCTTGATGTTGGCGTACCTCTTCTTCCCTTGCTAGCAATGGGGTCTTTGAAGAGTTCTTAATGGAAGTGTATTCCATTACCTGAGATGGGCTTACTAGGTGTATTCACATCTCCTAGCTATTTTGTGAAATCATATAGATCCACTGGAGGCGTTTGCCCTTGAAGGTGGGCGTCGCCTATGTGATATAGTTTCCCCAATTTTTTTGGAGGGATGTGCTCGCGGCTACCCCATCTTGTGCTAACAGGTAATCTCTTTATTTTTGCGGGGAAGGCATCTTGTGACTTAGGTGGTGCCCCCCTTGCATATTGACGCCATATGGCGTCCTCCGACGGACTTGGCACTAGGATACTTAGTGGAAGGTTGTAGTGAGGGGGTAATCCTTTATGAACTTTATGGTAATTCTTCTACAGGATGTTGAGAGCGCTCAACTCATTTTTGGAAGTGAGCCTTCCCTGTTAGTGATTCTTTCCCGGAGTCTTGGCCTTATATGTGCCCTTTGAAAATGCTCAATCTATTCCTCATGTATTCCTTTGAGGAGCTTAAGCGAACGGTAGTGCCGATCAAACATGTTCGGACAAGGTAGTTCGCCGACAGCGGTGTTTTGATCAGTGACGACGCTTGTGTTCGTCAGTGACTTGTAGCTTTGGCGACGACTATCTTGGTCGGCGGCGGCGTTTGATGGACTCTTCTAGTAGTCAACCTGTATATATATATATTACGGCGCCCGACGACATCCGGTAGGGTTATTCTTGGAAAACAAGATAGTATCGAGTATCAAGTATCTACCCCTTTCAGGGAGTTGAATTGTTATGTAGTTAAATTAAATAAGAGGATATGGGAAGAATATGGGTGTGGGGGTATTGATACCCCCTGCCTCCTTGGTACTGTGACTATCCTCCTTCATTAGATTGTGTGTATTCCTTCCACTTGAGTAATATAAGGCCGCATCCTTGCCAAGTTGAACTATGTGGAAGTGTATCCTCCATACACGCTATGTGTGATCTCACCCCACTGCGCTTGTACACTAGTCTCCCCATTGTAGTTGTGATGTAGTAAACTAGTGTGGGACTCCATGAGTTCCACTCTCAAAGCTTTGTCTTTCAGACTCCCCCTGTCCTTAGGGGAGGTGTACCGAGGGTTGTCTTGCGCGAAGGGTTGGAACCTATCGCGATGTCTCATGAGTAGGCGGTTGCCTTGTCGTGTTGTCGGGACAGTGTCCCTCAATTTGAGTTCTCCTTGGGATGTCCCTTGGTGGGGCTTGGTCTGTCGGGGTCACTGGTGGTGGTCCGTTTCTTCTAGCTTTCATTGCCTAATACTATGCTATCAATTCATCTATGACTAACATGAATCCTTCTATTACTGGATGTTCAACTTGGGAGGACATCGGTTGTCCTGATGTGGCGTATGTATGCATATTGAACATTGGCATATTTTTTGATGGAGCTGTGTTGCAAGCATCCCGAATGGTTGATCTTGTGGTGGCATGGCATAAAAAAATATTGAGGGGGGTTCCTATGGTAGCTCCTCATTGAATGCGAAGTAGCACTAGTCTCAATGCTCTTACTCGGATGGCGTCGTGTCGACGATGAGAATATTCTTATTGTGGTACCGGCGTCAGAGGTACCAATTTGGCACTAGGAACTGGCGGTTCCTGCTTCAGCTCTTGAACAAGTGGTATCTCTTCAAGAGTGGGCGCTAGTGGCGCCTCCTGAGGGGCTGGTGTAGGCGGTTTCACTACCGGCCTCACCACCCTTGGTACCTTGTTACTTGGACGTGGTGGTGGTCTCGAATCCTCAAGAGGAGGTTCGTTACCCATATACCCGTTTGGTGTATTTGCTCACCTCCTGTACTGGACCCTCTGTGCATGGAAGTCGTGGCAGGCATTATGCCCGGCGGACCTGCACAAAGAGTAGTGCCAGAGAGGGGGGGGGGGTGTCTCTGACGAACCCTCTCCGATGCCAAAGTAATAACATAATTCTAGAGAGATAAAGTAGAGAGAAGTCAGAGCTCCGGTGTCTTAATTCGAGATTGTGTTGTGAATGAAGGGCCTAGGCCCTTATTTATAGAGTTTTGGATCCAGGCACCGGAGGGGCCCACATTTTTTGGTGGGGCCCGCACAGAGATTGAGAGAATAACATGGTAAAAATATGCCCCGGGTGTCGGTACCCTGGTATTAGGTGTGTCGGACTATTTCCTAGTATCGTCAATATCTGGACATGGGGGATGTCTGGTGGACTCCCTTCCTACGTTATGATTCGCTTATTGTCAAAGCTAGTGATTCCCCTGTGTTATGACCAATACATCGCTATGTGGAAACACTATGTTTTCCATATCCCTTTCTGAGAGCTTGATGATGGCGTAGCTCTTCTTCCCTTGCTAGCCAAGGGGTCTTTGAAGAGTTCTTAATGGAAGTGTATTCCATTACCTGAGATGGGCTTACTAGGTGTAGTCACATCTCCTAGCTATTTTGTGAAATCATATAGATCCACTGGAGGCGTTTTCCCTTGAAGGTGGGCGTCGCCTATGTGATATGGTTTCCCCAATTTTTTGAAGGGATGTGCTCGAGGCTACCCTATCTTGTGCTAACATGTAATCTCTTTATTTTTGCGGGGAAGACATGTTGTGATTTGGGTGGTGCCCTCCTTGCATATTGACGCCAGATGGCGTCCTCCGACGGACTTGACACTAGGATACTTAGTGGAAGGTTGTAGTGAGGGGGTAGTCCTTTATGAACTTTATGGTAATTCTTCTACAGGATGTTGAGAGCGCTCAACTAATTTTTGGAAGTGAGCTTTCCCTGTTAGTGATTCTTTCCCGGAGTCTTGGCCTTATATGTGCCCTTTGAAAATGCTCAATCTATTCCTCATGCATTCCTTTGAGGAGCTTAAGCGAACGGTAGTGCCGATCAAACATGTTCGGACAAGATAGTTCGCTGGCGGCAGTGTTTTGATCAGTGACGACGCTTGTGTTCGTCAGTGACTTGTAGCTTTGGCGACGACTCTCTTGGTTGGCGACGGCGTTTGATGGACTCTTCTAGTAGTCAACCTGTATATATATATATATTACGGTGCCCGAAGACATCCGGTAGGGTTATTCTTGGAAGAAAAAAAAGTTAGTATCGAGTATCAAGTATCTACCCATTTCAGGGAGTTGAATTGTTATGTAGTTAAATTAAATAAGAGGATATGGGAAGAATATGGGTGTGGGGGTATTGATACCCCCTGCCTCATTGGTACTGTGACTATCCTCCTCCATTAGATTGTGTGTATTCGTTCCACTTGAGTAATATAAGGCCGCATCCTTGCCAATGTGAACTATGTGGAGGTGTATCCTACACGCTATGTGTGATCTCACCCAACTGCACTTGTTCACTAGTCTCCCCATTGCAGTTGTGATGTAGTAAACTAGTTTGGGACTCCATGAGTTCCACTCTCAAAGCTTTGTCTTTCAGACTGCCCTCTGTCCCTAGGGGAGGTGTATCGAGGGTTGTCTTGCGCGAAGGGTTGAAACCTATCGCGCTGTCTCCTGAGTAGTCGGTTGCCTTGTCGTGTTGTCGGGACGGTGTCCCTCACTTTGAGTTCTCCTTGGGATGTCCCTTGGTGGGGCTTGGTCTGTCGGGGCCACTGGTGGTGGTCCGTTTCTTCTAGCTTTCATTGCCTAATAGTATGCTATCAATTCATCTAAGACTAACATGAATCCTTCTATTACTGGATGTTCAACTTGGGAGGACATCGGTTGTCCTGATTTGGCGTATGTATGCCTACTGAACATTGGCATATCATTCGATGGGGCTGTGTTGCAAGCATCCCGAATGGTTGATCTTGTGGTGGCATGGCATAAGAAAAATATTGAGGGGGGTTCCTATGGTAGCTCCTCATTGAATGCGAAGTAGCACTAGTCTCAATGCTCTTACTCGGAGGGCGTCGTGTCGACGATGAGAATATTCTTATTGTGGTACCGGCGTCAGAGGTACCTATTTGGCACTAGGAACTGACGGTTCCTGTTTCAGCTCTTGAACAAGGGGTATCTCTTCAAGAGTGGGCGCTGGTGTAGGCGGTTTCACTACCGGCCTCACTAACCTTGGTACCTTGTTACTTGTACGTAGTGGTGGTCTCGAATCCTCGGGAGGAGGTTCGTTACCCATATACCCGTTTGGTGTCATTGTTCACCTCATGTACTGGACCATCTGTGCATGGAAGTCGTGGCAGGCATTTGGGTATCTTCTTAACAGCTTTTTGTTCGAATTACGCAGACGGCGCCAATGTTGGAACTTGCTCATCCGGGGTCCGATCTTGGCAGCCTTACGTCGAGTCACGTTCCTCTGATCTTCGGATTATGGTCGATCCAACTCCATGCCTGGCGGACCTGCACAAAGGGTAGTGCCAGAGAGGGGGGGTGTCTCTGGCGAACCCTCTCTGATGCCAAAGTAATAACATAATTCTAGAGAGATAAAGTAGAGAGAAGTCAGAGCTCCGGTGTCTCAATCCGAGATTGTGTTGTGAATGAAGGGCCTAGGCCCCTATTTATAGAGTTTTGGATCTAGGCACCGGAAGGGCCCACATTTTTGGGTGGGGCCCGCACAGAGATTGAGAGAGTAACAAGGTAAAAATATGCTCCGGGTGTCGGTACCCAGGGGTCGGGGGTCGACGCGGGACGCTTCGACCCCATTGTCACCGGACTAGTCCGGTTGTTTTGTTAGTATAGCAACCGGACGCCCGGTTGCTGTGTTAACATGCAACCAGACTAGTTCGGTAGGTGTGTTAACACGCAACCGGACTAGCGCGTGACAAAGATAGAGGACTTACCACGGGGTCGGCGGGACGACTGTTTGAGCCTTAGTGAGGTCCAATCAGGTGTATATCCATCAATTATTATACTTTAAATATGGAAATGTCTAACTTGAATATCCGTAGTTGGGTAGAAAACTCACCATGGTAGAAACTGTAATTATTAACTTCACCTATAAATACCAATTTATCTCATTCATTATAAGATTCATGGACCTCTCTAAATACACATATACTATCTACACATTATGATGAGGGACTAAGTTGATTGTAAGAGGGGATTACCGGACCGCGACTTAATTAATTATTCCTTTTGTAGATGCGTGCCTGTAGACAGAGATTCGAGTGGGTTCCCGAGATCCAACAATTGGGGTTTGTATTTGATGGATCCTGATCTTTCAGTGCCTGGATTTCTTCAATATCTTCTCCTTAGCAATCCTGCAATAAGGGGTGAACCAGGATGTTTCCCGGTAAACCCGCATTGATGCCTAAGTCAGTCTCAATTCTAGAGAGATAAAGAGACATAATGTAAGTAGAGAGGGAATGATTCACCTTAAATGGAGAGTAGAGTGTGGTATTTATAGAGTTTAAAGGCCTTTTTCCGTATATGAGTTAATCATGTCCAGAATATGATTATTTCAGGATAATTACCCTATTAACCGCGGATAAGTCAATCTTGACCTTGTTTGGCCACGAAGGGGCTTGCAAGGGTCTAATTTTTTTATTTTTTTTTTAAGATATTGAAGTGGGGACAAATAAGTTGCTTCCTTTAAGGTGTACCTATCACATTTACTCATGCTACCTCGAGGATGGAATATCGATCTCTTAAGACTTCAATCGAGTTGTCAAGCTCATTCGGCAAGGAAGCGGATGGAGGAATTAAGAACAATGGTATTAACCGCGGATAAGTCAAGCTTGACCTTGTTTGGCCACGGAGAGGTTTGCAAGGGTCTAAGTTACTTTTTTTTTTTTAGATTTAGATATTGAAGTGAGGACGAATGAGTTGCTTCCCTTAAGGTGTACCTATCACCTTTACTCATGCTAACTCGGGGATGGAATATCGATCTCTTAAGACTTCAATCAAGTTATCAAGCTCATTCGACAAGGAAGCGGAGGGAGGAATTAAGGACAATGGTGTGATCCGAGTAGGGAGCCTCCAATCAGATCGTGATAATGCTCGTTGAGCCATTATTGACCGGTTTATTTTGTAATTCGGCGTATATCCATCATTTGCCCCAAGTCGAATTTTTTTATATTCACTCTTCTTTGTTTCGTTGTTGGGAGGGAGCCCAATTAAATCTTGCTTCCTTATTTTTTTTTTATCGATTTTGAGCATCCTCGTGTGTCTTGGTGGCCTTCATCCTTTTCTTTTTAAAAGATTAGCATGAGATTTAATCTTAGCCCTTGATATACTTTTACTCAATGGTGGAGATTTTTGGCTTTACTAAATAACTTCAATTATTGATACAATTATAGAATATATATACTTATGTTTTCACTTAAATACAAATTTATATTTACCATTATAACCTGAAATACTAATTAAATTTTAATTATTAAGTAATATAAGAATTACATACTAAAAAAATGTGTAAACTATATATAAAAATATATCATATAATTATAAGTATATAAGTAACAATAATTTTTAATAAGTAATTATTTATTTCTTTTAATATTTTAAAGTTTGTAATGGGTATAAAGCACACACTCACACGTGTTACATATGATGTTCGATTAAAATATAATTATATAATTTAAAGTATTATATACCTTAAATGTGTGTAGTATTGTTTGATTTGCCTATTATTTAAAATAACAAAGTAAAAAAAAATCACTATCAAACTGAATTTTTATAGTGTCCAATTTTTTTTATAAACATACTACTTATGCGCAACGCGCGAATTCGCCACCTAGTAATTAAATATTCTCTTAATGTATTGCATATGTTTGAAAGAAATTTAACTGCATATATACAGTTGTTTATTTGTCAATGTCACATTATTAATGAAGGAGGTAAGATTAAATTGTAACTAATGAAGTTGCTCTATTTTAACATATTATTGCTTAATTTTACTAAGTATCAACATTATGATTTAGCTAAATTATAGGGTTAAAGGTACTTTTCATACCATATGTTTGGACGAATGTGGCTTTTAGTACCGGATGTTTGGTTTTGTATATTTTTTGTACCAAACGTTTGAAAAAATGTGTCTTTTGGTACATCCGTTAGTTGGCCGTTAGTTTTGGCTGTTAAATGAAATGTGCAAGTCACGTGATCGACTTTAAACTTTTAATTTTGTTCAATTTAGTCCCTAAATATATTCATAACTTTTATTTTGTTTAATTTAGTCCTAAAGCTTCAAAATCGAACCCAATTGGGACCTATCCCCAATTGAGTAAATTTGACCCAAATGGGCCTATGTCAATTGAATTCGATTGGTTTAATTGGCTCCGATTTTGAAGTGTTATGACTAAGTTAAACAAAATAAAAGTTATGAATATATTTGAGGGACTAAATTGAACAAAATTAAAAGTTTAGAGTCGATCACGTGACTTGCACATGTCATTCAACGGCCGAAACTAACGGCCAACTAACGGATGTACCAAAAGCCACATTTTTTCAAACGTTTGGTACCAAAAGTATACAAAACTAAACATCCAGTACTAAAAGCCACATTAGGTCAAACATGTGGTATGAAAAGTACCTTTAACCCTAAATTATATTATACATATACTAATAATTAAAGTAGTCTTCCCTTTATAAAAAAAAAATAATAAAAAAAACAAAAACATGTTCTTTTGATATTCCTCAGTTTATACAAGTATATAAAGTCATTTCAGGGTTAACAGGTCTTTTGGTCCATGATGTTTGACCACTTTTGGGTTTTGGTTCATGATGTTTTTTTTGCCTAGTTTTGGTACCATATGTTTGCAGATTTTTCTAGTTTTGGTCCGACCGTTACATTTCGTCCATTTTTTTCCGTTAAATGACATGGTCAAGTCACATGATCCACCATAAACTTTCAATTTTGTTCAAATTTGGGGGAATTGACCCATTGAACTAGGTTTAGGGTGTCAAAAAAAGATATCATGGACCAAAACCCAAAAAAAAGATATCATGGGTCAGTCCGTAAGGGGTAAAGTGCTGGCCATGAAAATTTTTCCATACCCATGGTCACTAGCGAGAATTGAACCCCGATCTCTGGTTGAAGAATAATGCGTTGAACCACCACACCATTGTTATTATTAGATTCATAAGATTTTTACTAATATATATATATATACCATGTATTTATATTAATTATTTTTTTGGTAAAATATATTAATTATTTGATTAGAGTATATTTTCTATCTATATGTGCTTTTATCAACTATATATATATATATATATACTAAATAACTATATTCAATGTCAGACCAAAACACAGTCTTATAATTAAAGGTTTTCTTTCTTTAATATGAATAATTTTTTTTTTTTGCCAGTAATATTATTAATAATTTATTCTTAAATAAATGTGTATGTGAGTGTATAAACAAACTATATAGGGCTGCTTTCACTACACTAGGGTAGGGTTACGTCGTATTGTGTCTACTATATATATACCACGACATTGGAATTGAGGTTGTCGTATATCAAATTCAGTGTATTCTATTGTGTTATTTCTTTTAATCATTGGCAAAAATTTCTTAATAATTAAAATTAGCACAGTCAACCAACAGCAGCTATTAACAATGACTTGCTGGAAGCACACGTGGCAGCCTGGTAGAGGACCTTCACGGACCTCCTCCGTAGTCTTATCACTTTTCATATACTATTGAATTAATAATAATAAATAAATAAATAAAATAATAAAAGAAGAGATGTACAGATCTCAAAAAGAGTTTACCCTAAAAAAAAATTAAGTTTTAGTTTTGGAAGTGATATTAGTTTACATGTCGAGTAAGCATGCAACTGCATGGGTACCTCATTCTTGATGACCACTCCGCGTGAAAATAAATTATTTTAGAATTTTCCCTTAAAATGTTAATCTAGTCAATACTAACATAAAAGAGGAGTAATTTCTTTTTTCCCAACTTTTTGAATGATGATTTTTTTTCTTTCTAAGAGGCGCTCTCATCAAGAGGGCAACATATATCTATTTGCACCGGGTTAGCCGTGGATTGATCCTAGGAGAGGTCCTTAGGAGGGTAATATATTTCCACTCGCACTAGATTAGCTCGTAAGGGTACAGTGTTGACTATGTATGTTCAATCCGCTGAGACCCTGAAAATGAAAATAATACACATGTTGACCATGGATATTTTTTTATTCTCAAAGTCTTAACATAGTTGAACCCCTAACATCTGATTAAGAAATGAAGTGTTGAACCGTTAAACATATTACATGATTTTTACAACTTTTGAATCATATAAATAATGCATCTTACAATTAAATTTTAGTCGAACACAATAGTCGAAATTTTGGCCTAATAATAATAGCACTACACTTATCTAACTACATAATTTTGGTGAATTCTGTAAATGACCTAAAGTGTTCTACTTCCACCAGCAGCAGAGCCTACACGAGTACTCAATCTCTAGCACGTGCTAATAGGTTCGTTCTCAATCCAAATGTAGTAAGATGGAGATTTTAATCTGGTGTATCCCACTTTCTAAACTTTCCAGTGGTTTCCTACTAACTATGCCTTGATATCCTGACAGGTGGGTATTCTACGGGATTATTATGACGTGTCTTCAGCCGAAACGCTAGCTCATCTATGCTTGACCTTACTGAATAATTTCCTCCTTAGAGGCCCAATAGATATCGGGCTTTGTCATGATGGCCCATAGTAGGGTACCAGCAGATAACCAATGGTATTCTGGCACGAATCTCGGGGAGATTCATCTCCACCGTAAGATCAAGCAAGGACAAACGTCTGCTCCTCGGATTTTCGACACGTGTCCAGGGAGGTTACCGCCTGTAGCCGGTAAAGCTTGGACTGGTAAATAGTTGCTTCCGGTCAAATTAATTCCCGCTAGGTTATATAGTTCTCTCTCCTCTGATGTCTTCTTCTCTTTCTCTATCTCCCTTCCATCTGTGATTTCAGCACTCCCAAATTCTACTAATTCCAACTGAAGTGACGTTCTATTTATCAGTTCGTGATTCCAGGTGGGTTCTGTGTGTTTGTTTGTTTTAGTTGTAATTTCTGGGATTTTTCCAGCCATGTCTTTGATTTTTCTTTTTCTGCTTCTGGGTTTTCCGATTTGCTGCTCAGTTTCATTTTGCAGTATGGCTGTCTTGGTTTTTTCGACCACTTCCCTGTAATTGGAAGTGTCCGTTTATAATTTCGTAGTGTTGTAGCTTTGAATTCGAATGACTCTTCTAAGACTTTTTATTTGACCATTTTCCTCTTGATCTTCAAAGTGACTGTAGAGTATAGAGTAGTTAAATTCATGAATGTACTTGCTTTTCGGGGTTTTACCGATCCTCTTAGCTTCTTCAGCATCTGGTGATCGAGATTTGCGTCGCTTCTGGGTTTTGAACTTTACCAGCTTTATTGACACTCATTTTACTAATTGATGTATTTTCTTCATTCAGATTGCAATTTCGTGGTGATTATTTTATTCCTAGGCAAGCTTACAGTTAGGGTTTTAAGGATGTGAGAAAATAAGGCTTTCTTACGGGGCTTGGGCAATTTAACTTACTCCCTTGTTTTCTTTCTCTAATTTGGAATCTGGACAATGTCGCTTTGCTAATAGCCTATGTTGATCCTCTTTATCTACTTGTTGGTACTTCCAATTGGGTTATGATTAATACTGTTTCACTTAGCTTATCAATATTATCATGTCCAGCACTGCTGCGACCAGTTAAAGCTGAAAGGGATCACCATAGACCTTTTGGACTGCTTAGAGTTCTCTTCACTACTGACTGTTGGACTCGGGCAAGAAAATTGGCCTTTGATTTGAGATTCAGTGGCTTGATTTCCTAGTTGAAGAGCCTTTGTGGATGAAATCTGAAGAGTCATATGAATTTCTCCAAGTGTAATTGTAGAGGAGAGCTTCCTTGACTGTATTGACCAAGGGTCAGTGCCCCTTATGGTCCCATCACGGGTGGCCGGTTTATTGGCTCAGTCTTCTCCAAGTTCGGGGATATATTTCCAAGGAGATGAACAGTCTCATTCTGTAGTGAATTCTCACCTGAGCTCACCATTTGGGAGCTCTTCTGATTCGTTGCCAGGAATCAGACACTCAAACAAAGGAGCAGCTTCTGAGGATATCAATGCGGTTTCCTTAAACAGTGTTGGAGCAAGCTCTATGGTCACTGATGCTAATTCAGCATTCTCTGGAGGTCCAAATCTACAGAGAAGTGCTAGTATAAATAATACAGAATCTTACAGTCGCTTACCAACCTCACCTTTGTCATTTACTTCAAACAATATTAGCATTTCCAGTTCATCGATTATGGATGGATCATCTGTAGTTCACCATAACTCTCACCAAGACCAAACTGCACAGCAAATACAAAAGACTCAGCAACAAGGAAATCCAAGTGTATCATCATTTCCTCAAGCACAGAATAGTCAACTCTTTCTTCCCATGAGTGGACGGATTCCTGGTTCCTTAATGCAGGATCCAAACAATTTCTCTCATGTTCAGAAGAAGCCTCGGATGGATATTAAGCAAGAAGACATCATCCAGCAGCAGGTCCTGCAACAACTTTTGCGACCTGATTCAATGCAGATGCAAAACCGTAACCCGCAGCTGCATGCTCTGCTCCAACAGCAAAGATTACGGCAACAGCAGCAGATTCTGCAATCTATGCCACATCTACAAAGAGCTCATTTGCAGCAACACCAACAGCAGCAACAACAACAGCAACAGCAGCAACAACAACACCAGCAGCAGTTGCAATTGAGGCAGCAGATGCAACAACAAGGCATACAACCCGTTAATGTGTTGAAGCGACCCAATGATAGTGGTGTTTGTGCTCGTCGACTAATGCAGTACCTTTACCATCAAAGGCAACGACCGCCTGTAAGTTAACTAATCCCCCAACTTTTATAATTTTTTCCTTAGATGGGCAAGTATTTATTACTTTATTGACATGTATCTTCATAGTTATTTAAGCTCATCTTTAATTTGTTTTTTAATTGCTGTTAACTTAGGGAATAATCCTGACATTGTTTTCATGGATCTGCCTTATTTTGTCTACTTTTCTTTGAGCAGGATAATGCAATTGCCTATTGGAGGAAGTTTGTTGCAGAATATTATTCTCCTCGTGCAAAGAAAAGATGGTGCTTGTCATTATATGAGAATGTTGGACAACATGCGCTTGGTGTTTTTCCTCAGGCAGCTATGGTATTTCTTTTGTTATTCTATGCAAAGGAATGCCCTTCTTACCAAAAAAAAAAATTATAGAAAATTATTGGAGGAGTGACTGATGTTATTGTCCACTGGCTTCGTTTTTGACAGGATGCATGGCAGTGTGACATCTGTAATTCCAAGTCGGGAAGGGGTTTTGGTAAGATGCACTGTGTCCTATTATATCTTTATCACGTTTTCTTTATAATCATGCAATCGTTGTTGTTCACCATGATGAATGATAGAAGAAATGTAATATAAAGAGGTTTGAGCTTCTTTCATCTCATTCATATAAACTGGTAAAATGCTTTGATTGTAAAAACAGATTGAGTTAGTAATTGTCAATCAATGCTTGTGCCATTGCAACTGCAAAATATGCCTATATGACATGGTATGGATTCTAATAATTTGCTTCCCTGAATGTATTGACAGAGGCAACTTTTGAAGTTCTTCCAAGACTTAATGAAATCAAATTTGGTAGTGGGGTCATCGATGAGCTTCTGTTTCTGGACTTGCCTAAAGAATATAGAACTACTACGGGTTTAATGGTTTTAGAATATGCAAAAGCAGTCCAAGAAAGCGTGCACGAGCAACTCCGTGTTGTCCGAGAGGGTCATCTTCGAATTGTATTCGCCCAAGATCTAAAGGTACTTCCCTTTATTATCGCTTTCTTTTCTTAATTCCAATTTATGAAAAAGCCTCTGATGCTACTTTACGTGGTTTTAAGATCTTGTCATGGGAGTTTTGTGCCCGTCGGCATGAAGAACTTCTTTCCAGGCGTTTGGTTGCACCACAGGTAAGAATAATCTTAAACTGTTAGCCTTTTAGTCTCCATGAATTTAATACCCGCTTTCTTCCCTGCTTCTGAAGTATGCTGGAATTTTAGGATAAAAACAAAGATAGTTTTTATCGACTCTATCCTTCTGATGATGTTCTACTTTTCAGTTTCCTACCAATAGGAACGAACATTCATTTTTTTAAGCATTTTTTGTAATTCAGTCATAAACTATAGGCAGCTTTCTCATTTAACCATTCTACTGAAGTTGGGTTATTTGTTTAACAGTCGTAATTTTAACATGTACCATTATAAATTTCATACATGATAAGTACACAATTCCGTTATTTGCAGGTCAATCAGTTGCTCCAGGTTGCACAGAAGTGCAACAGCGCTATTACTGAAGCTGGAGCTGATGGCATTTCCTCACAGGATGTACAAACTAGCAGCAATATGTGAGTGCCATCATTTGATGATCTGCATCTTACCTGTTCCATATCTACAATAGATCTTTATCGAGCTGATGGTGCTTCCACTTGCATGTTATTTTTTAAACTCTTAACGCCCTGACAACTTTTTTTGAAAAAAAAATCTTGAAATTATAGGGTTCAGCCAGCTTGGCGTCAGCTTGCCAAGACCGTCGAGTTGCAGTCATTGAACGACTTGGGATTTTCCAAAAGATATGTTCGGTGCTTGCAGGTACCGACCCATCTGCTTATCGATAATAACCTATTTAATTTATGGTCTTTTTTTCCCCCTTCCTGTCTGGAGGTCTTATATCTGTCTTCTCGGACTTGCAAACAGATATCTGAGGTTGTCAATAGTATGAAGGATCTTATTGACCTCTGCCGAGACAAGAAATCTGGACCTATTGGTAATATCTTTGATCTCCACTGATAATATTTCCCAAAACAAAACAAGAATTGGTGCTTAAATATGAAACACATTCTTCAACGGTCATTGGCAATTCTAGAGCTATAAAAGCCTAATTATGACAAATCTGCTTTAAATAAACGCCTCGTGCTATTATAATTATGTATTATAAGCTCTCTATTTTATGCAAATCTGATTATTTCTTGTGGTTTGTCATCAGATGGGTTGAAAAATTATCCTCGGCATGCGTCCACTGCAAAGTTGCAGATGCAGGAGATAGAACAACCGCCTTCGAATGTTCAGGGTGTTCATCAGAATACAGTAAGCAACAACAACCATATGATGAATAGAGCGATAAGTGGGACCCCTCAGGCGAGCATAGCTCGTACGAGCTACCAAAACATGCTCATGCGCCAAAACTCCATGAACCCAACCAGGAGCCCGAGTCCAAGCCCGAGCTCGAACCCAAACAACTCTGTCCAGCAGGAGATTCCTTGTTTTAGCAACACCGTGCAAAGCACATCGAACATGAAGCAGCTGGGTAACCATGTGAGTGGCTACTCAAGCCCTCAGTTGCCACCTCATCACCCGACCGAGCCGCAGCGTGCTGGCAATAACCTGACCGGGGCCCACCAGCACCAGATGATTCAGCAACATGTTCAGGATATGTCCAATAATGGGGGCAGCCGAGGTGCCCTCCATCAGCAGCAGCAGAACAGTCCCCAGCCATCCACATCGAATGTGTCTGGTGGGACCGTGAGCAGGAACAGCAGCTTCAAAGAAGCCGTGACCTCGAACGGAGACTCCTTGGGACCCGCTGCTGGTGGGACCAACTCGAGGACTCAAGACCTGCAACCGCCTCCTCAGGATGACGTCATATCCGATATAGTTCAAGAGTTTACAGACAGTGGCTTCTTCAGTGGCGACTTTGATGATGCGATTATGGGTTTCAATTGGAAGTAGTTTCGAGACTCGATGGTTTCAGTTGAGGCTCGTTTCTCTGTACAGGATGTCAAAAATAGTTGGGGGTATTTTCGATGGCTCTTCTGCTTTGAACTTCGACTCATAGTTTGGTTGGGGGGATCCGTGTTGTGACTTTGAGTGCTACAGTTTGCCATTATTAGGGTTCTTAGCAAAAAATTTCCTTGTTTTCGTGATGATGAAGTGTAATCTAAGTAGCTAGCTTAACTGCTTGAGAAAGAAAACTTTGAGACGGGATTCCCTTGTTTAATTTATATGGTTGGTAACAATGTTGGTCACTGATGTTCGGTTTTGGTCATACATTTTTTGCGTTTTATTTATGATGAAGCATATATATACACTTGAAAAAAGTTTACATAATGGGAATATATACTATAGTACATCATTAATATTCATAATCAGCATTTTACTTAAAAACTGCGAGAAACTGTTAAAAACTTAAAAATTGTATTAATTATAGGTCATGTCAAAGTTTCAAATTTAAAATATTTGATATTTCAAGTTCATCCATCTTATTTGTTGATTTCAACCTTCTGCGTTTTAAACAATAGAAACAAAACAAGTTTTCCAATTTTCTAAAAGTAAAATATTTATTGCTTGGTTTAGTCTTATTTAATGGTTAAAAACATATTTTAAAGGGTTAATTAGTCAACTGCACCCACATGTTTTAGTCATATTGTCAAATGCACTCGTATGTTATTTCATGTTGCTAAATGCACAACATGTTGCTAAATGCACCGATATGTATTGCTTTGTTACTTACTCAATACACCTTTAGTCTAAGTTCCGTTTATTTTTGTCGTTAGTTATTCACGTTCTACTCACATGAAACATTTTTTAATCAAAAAATAAATGATTTTGAACAAATATACTCTCCATCCTTATCTTCTACAGTCGTAACGAAATTAATTACCTTAAACCTAAACCTCTACAGACACGCTTCTTTGTATCTTTACTGCGTTGTCGTGTATCTTCGTGGTTGGTCGTCTGCTACTCGCCCATCGCGGTGATTGGTCGTCGTCTCGTGGGTGCATTCGGATGCATGTGTGGCGCATATATATTTAACTAACGGTGTTAGAACATCAGGTGCATTCATCAACGTAGCAAAACGTATGAGTGCATTCACCAACGTAGCAAAACGTATGAATGCATTCGCTTACATGTGTGGTTCCAACTACTACATGCAGAAACATATGGGTGCACTGAACTAATTAACCCTATTTTAAAATAGCTATTAACAACGTGACTAAAAAAGGATCCTATGTTTTTTTTTTTGGTAAGGTATCCTATGCTCAACATTAAAGTGGTCAATTTTGTGGGGGGAAATAATATATAAACACGAAAAATAAAACTACCTTTCCGACATGCACTTAAGTGTTCTTATACTCTTATAAGGTGAAACTAACGGTTACATATCGTGCTGTTTTTTTTTCTTTTCAATACACGCCTAGTAAGAACAAAAATGGTAGGACACTACATGAATATTTAAAACTATTTCGGGTAAAAAGGCAAAATTTCATTAATGGCAAAGCAGCTTTCACCATCTATTTCCACCACCACCACCGCGGCCTCCTCCTCTACCACCTCTAAACCCACCACCGCTACCAAATCTTCTCTGACCACCACCTTGGAAGCGGTTTCCAGAACCACCGCGGTAACCTCCACGGCCGCCACCATATCCTCTTGATTGCTGCTCTCTTTCTTGGAGGCGGGGCAACTCTGTCACAACCTCCAACTTCACATTTGGAGCCTTTTCTTGGCCACTAAGGAAAGTGTCCAAATCTTCATTTGCAACATCAAACACTGCACCATTTCCATCAGCTGTCAGAGTAAGACCCTTTAATGATTCTACCTTATCCTCGGGCAAGAACCGCCTCAATGTCCCGAAAGCAAACCTGAAATGTAAGAAAGAACTCAATATTTTCATTCAATACTTGCAAATTATTTTTGAGGCTCCAGAGATAAGGAAATACTTACGAAGGCGTGTACATGGGCTTTCCGGTCTCAAGAAGCAAGGTTACATGGTTTTCCAGTGAACCCAGCAGTGACCTATTCTTTATCTCAGTGTAACCCTGCAAACAAGCAATTGCATGCAGCAATTAGCCACAACATTCATGTGTAAGCAATGAGCAATCCTTATAACAGACCATGAATCCATTTACTCGCAACTACCAAAATTCACTTACAGCAGCCTTGGCAAGAGCCTTTGCTAGTAAATCTACTGGGGAAAGGCCTGATGTGTTCATTAGTTCCTCAGCAGCTGCCTTGAACACAGGAACAACACTGCATTTTACCAGATGTCAAAAAAATTCCTTCAAATGCACAAAGAGAAAAATTTCATAATATACTATATATATATATAGGTATACATATGAAAATGGATCATTTACCTATCAGATATTTGGGTAATTAACTCAGCAGCTTCCACACCAGCAGCTTTAGCTATGTCACTTTGTTTAGGTGCACTGACATGCTCAAACTTCACACCTGATTCCCTCTCAATTCTCGTTACACTCGACTTTCTTGGATCATACAGCATAACCGCTATACCAGTATTTCCTAAATAATATGATTAACACGGTTATATCACACATCTTAAAATGCAGAATGGATATGTGTATACAATTACAAATGATCTAAATGGATATGAGATATGTACCAGCTCTTCCAGTACGGCCGGATCTATGAATATAAGCTTCAACATCACGTGGGGGTTCACACTGCAGGTCAAAAGCACCATGTTTGAGAAACATAGATTACTATAATTACTATAATTTATAAATAACTAGAATAGATAGATGCCCAGATATCAAACCTGAATAATCAACTGAACATCATTGATGTCCAAACCACGTGCTGCTACATTTGTGGCAACTAGTGTCATAAACTTTCCGCTCCTGAACGCAGCGAGAGTTACCTGACAACAAGGCAGATTTGAGAATGAGCAAAAGCCACCAGAGGTTAGGTGGACAAATATAGTATACTACAACAATCAGTATATGTCGTGGTAAAGATCCATCAATAATAAATGATGATATAAAAAATTGTTGTCATAAATCTAGTTATAAGAACATCAATGAATACTTGGGAGATATACTTCAGATCAGAGACAAAACTTGATGCATCTAGATGTTTACCTCTCTTTGAGCTTGCTGTATGTCCCCATGTAAAGCACGTGCTCCAGGCAACACACCGGAAAGTTGAGAAGCTGAATCCTTTGTCTCAGTGAAGATAATTGTACGGCCTCCACTGAAAACATTATCAATGCATGGCATAAGCTAAACCGAGTATGATCCAACAGACAAGAGAAAGCAACAAACAAAAATTATCAGGAATTAGAAATGGAGATTACTAACCTGCTGTAACATTGAATAATGTCAGGAATTAGCTGAGCTCTGGCAGTACTAGAGCAAGGCATAACAATATGACGGACATTCGTACTAGCCTTCATCTTCTCATTACCAACAAGATCTACAGTTTTCTTGTCTGATTTTAAAAATCTCGAAGAAATCTGTAAATGCAGAGAAATAATAGTATAACGGTCATACCAAATATATGTAATACAACACTGAAAAAGTGATTGGCCAATGATTATGGGAAAAGAATTTTTCAATTTAATCCAAGTACATACATTCTTCACCCAGATCGGTAACGTAGCACTAAAGAGGAGTGTCTGAACCTTGGTTACATCCGCAACCTTGCCTACAGAGTACATAGAGATTAGAGAATGGAAGAATAAACCATCTTTGCTAAATCTACATAATATATGGAGCTTAGAAATAAATAATAGGATGCTCGGTTCTGCATACCAAGAATAAGTTCAACATCGTCAACAAAACCCATCCTCAACATCTCATCAGCCTCATCCAGGATACGGAATTTTAAAAAGCTCAAGTCAATATTTCCCCTTTCAATATGGTCCTGTTCAACAAAGATGGGAGAAAATCAAGACAAGTTTAAGTTTTATATGAAGTTCTTATTATAAAATAAGGCTTTAAAGTACCTTGATACGCCCTGGTGTTCCAACTACTATGTCGACACCTCTCCTCAGTTTACCTTCTTGAGCTCCATACGAAGCGCCACCATATAGGCAACACGAAGCTAAACCCAATGCTCCACCATAAACTTCAAAATCAGAATGCACCTGCTCAAAATTAATTAAATTAGGATAGGAAAGAGCAGAAATATATGTGACAACCGAGATACAGACCCACACAAGAAACTTGATTATACCTGAGTAGCCAATTCCCTAGTAGGTAAAAGCACCAAAATGCTAGGAGGCCTCCCATACCCGGTCTTCCTTGTATCTTTTACGGGTCCGCTTGTTAATGACTCAAGAATAGGCAACACAAATGCAAGAGTCTTGCCCTGTTACAACCATAAAACAATCAAGATGTCACCTAATGTTCTGAAACCGCCAACTCCTCCAAGAAGTCAAACAGGGAAACAGAACTGGACAATACTGGTTCTGGAAAGTATAATGCAATCAAGTGACACGTTTGTAGGAGCATTCACCATTCAAAACTTCAAAAAGTAACAGGCACGAAATGGTTCTGGAATGGCCCCATTTCTAGTTGAAAAATTCAGTCCAACTCGACATAAAATAGTTTTTGTTTTTTTTAAGGCAGAGCTTGTTACAAAATGTTGAAAAACAGAATGTTAAGACAAAAATTCTTATTGCTCGGAATATCTTGAACCTTGCCTCCAAAGAAATAACTAGGCTTCTTGGTAAAACTATCCCTATATACAACCACCGATCAAACAGTGCGTGTTTATACAGCACAGATACGAACATCGATACTTATTCATCATACTGGCTGACGTCACAAGAACATGAAGAAATTCCAAACCCAATAAAGAAACACATACACACCTGACCAGTGCGAGCACGGCCGACCAAATCAGTACCATCCAATATGGTATCAAAAGTCATGGCCTGAATGGGGAACAGAGCCTCGATACCATTCTCCTTCAGCTTCTGCCTCAACTTCTCGCATATCCGGAATTTGGAAACCGCGTTAGGGTTCTCTTCCTTCAGCTTCTCTTCCTTAGCTACGTCCTCATCGCCGTCGCTGGAAACCTTGGCCTTCTTCTTTTTCTTACTTTTTTCTTTCACTGGCTCGACCAAGTCGAAGCTAGTACCGCTCTCCAAGTCGTCATCCTCACCCGAATCCGCCGCCTTCCGCTTCTTCTCCTTAGTCTCGGACTTCAGGGACTTGGAGCTCTTCTTGAGCTTCTTCTCATTCTTCATGGTGTCCGGAGACTCGAGCATAGGATCGGACAGGGGAATGGAAGGCATGGGAGATATTCTTTCTGGTTCGTTTCCTGCGGCAGGGGATTCTCGCAGGAAATGTGCAGAACGAAAGAGAGAGAGACAACTTAGTTAGGGTTCTAGCTCTTATAAGTTTGGCGGTCGAGTGAATTTGGGCCGTTGGATAGTAAAACGCCCACAGAATTGGATCCTCGCCGTTCATTGGGCCCCCAGTGAGTTCCAGCCCCCAACCGACGTTTCTCATACATTTTTCGGTGATCACAACGACGTCGCTCTGTACACATTTCACTTTGCCAAGGGCCGTGGCAAATTCGTAATTTTCAGACTAGAACTTAAAACCGCCAAAGGGGTGAAGTGATTACTTTAAATAATTTTTTTTTTTCATTTTTGAGTATTCGTAATTTTAAGCTTAAGCACATGTGTAATATGATGTAGCGGTTCAACTTCAATACTTATTTTTTTAATTATAAATTTTTTATTCAAAATTCGTCGGGATCTTAAAAATGAAAAAAAATAAAATTTATTTAAAGTAATCACTTCACCCCTTACGGATAAACTTGGTTGAAGTGAAATTATTTTATGTGTAGAGCAAATATGTTACTCGTAAGGCTCTCCTAATGGGACACCCAGGATTAAGGGTGTAAGCGAGCCGATTCGAGTCGAGTTGTTGTCAAGCTCGACCCGACTATTTTTTTACAAAGATCGAACTTGAACTCGATCGAGTTCAAAATTTTAAAACTCAAACTCGACTCACATCTAAATTTGATTTAATCAAGTTCGACTCGACTCTTTAGCCCAAATATTTCTATCATGCTTCAAAAACACCATGCTTTTAGTACTTTTTTTTGTATTTTTCTATTGTCCTAAAAGTGAATACTAGAGGAAAATTGATATTATTAATAGTATGATGCAAATATTAGGTATGATTAAAAAATTTCATATTTTTTTTCATACTTTTAAAGTTTTACCTAGCTACAATTAAGTCCCAAGTAATAAAAAAACAAAAGTAAATAGCTCTTGAAGCATGGTAAAAAAAAACTCATTTAGCCCATTATACATCACTCACAATAAGTTGGTATGTCATAAAATCAAGCTCGAGTACTAAATTCGAAGTCATTTGAGAAATGTAATAATTAATTAGTAATAAATAAGAATATTAATAATTTGGCAAAAAGGAAAAATAAGAATAACAAGAATAATGCCCAACTTAACTTAAATCGAAACTCGTTTGGACTCGCGAGTATTCAAACCAAGTATTATCATTCTCGAACTTGACTCGATATACTAAATAGTTCGACTCGAGATACTAAATAGTTCGACTCGAGTTCGGCTCAAAAAATTTCTAGTCGTTTCGAGTTTTTAATTAAGTAAATTTTGAGCAATTCGCGAGTAGTTTGACTCATTTGGACTCATTGAAAATAATATGAGTATAATGAGTAGATGATAATAATAACCACTGAAACAACCGAGGGCAAATAGACCAGAATTCCTAAATAACTAAATACCAAAGTTTAATCAAAGCGTGGATACATCGAATAGTTAGTTTATGCAACCCAGCACGAACAGAGAGAATTACAATATTGGGTGAAGCATAGCATAGCATAGCATCTAACCTAGGCACAAAATCTTGACATTACTCTTTGGGCTTTTTCAACAGCAAAGGTCCAACGTTGTCGCCGGTTGCCTTGTTGTGCTTTACATGGCCTCCATCACATAGAGGAAAAGTCCCTGATCTCCAGCACCTGCTCAACAAGGAGGAACAGAAATCATTCATCATAACTAATCCGGCAAACATCATATGATGTCAACTGAATGAGACTGTTAGTATCTTCGCAGCTGTGTTTCGGGTATTAGAATTGCATTCCATGTTATAAAATGTAAAAACTGCACCAAAGGCCAAGCACAAAGGACACCAGTCATGAATTTCAATACGACTCAGCTGTGATAATGTCCGTTATAATCAAGACAGACAGGAACTAAAACCATTTTCTTCGACGCTAGAATCTATTTGTAGCCAACATATGAGGAAAATCTTATGATGTTTTAGCTAGATGTAACATGGTTATTACCGAATAGATTTGGATCCCATTCCCACCCATTGTATTCGAAAGATTGATTCTAAGCGGAATGTATGACCAGTCATGAAGTTCAGTACAATCAGTTGAGCTGAAATAAAACTACATTACAAGCAAAACAGAGAAAAGAACTAGCCAGCATTGGGAATTACTTGTACTAGAATATGAACACCAATAATGATTAATATGGAAGGGGCGATCGTTTGCTATAGAAAGGCGATCCAAGATGTTTGTTGAGGAATAACAAGCACAAGTCGCCTTAACTTGAGCAATGAGATCTATGACTTGTGTGGCAAGCTAAGTAACCCAAATTTTTCCAGATTGCTTAATGAATAAAATCCGGCATCATATTTTGAGCAGTAGTTAAAAGCTAAACACTTTATCTTCATAAGTGAACATAGACTGATTATTCCCAGCACAAATCAGTTCATTTTCATTCTCACATATAGAAATCAACTAAACCCTAATCTGCATTTGCAACAAAATCTAGCCTCCATAGTTTAGGCTACACAGACTGAGCTAAGAACATAGATTGCACATAAACTCTCCGTAATAGATTCTAAACTTTTGAGCGGAGATCAAATCTTCAAGACAACTAGATCGTCCGTACTTTCAGTTTGTAGGTCGAAATTCGAATAGAATCAATCCGAGAAGTATTAATTACAGAGCAGAGAAAACTGAATTGTGATGAAATGTACCTGCAATACGCGGAGAGGGGTTTGGTGAGCTCGGTGACGACGACGGCATCAACCACTTTCTCTTCCGTCTTCCTAATGGCAGGGTTAATCGCTGCCGCCTCCGCCCTTACCACCACCAATCGCCTCGGTCTGACCGCATTTCGGTTCAGAGAAGGGGAGCTGCCTGCTGTAGAAACGGAGAAGGTGTTGAGAAGGAGAGACGCCATTGGAGAGAGTTGTTCTGCAGCTGTTGCTTCTTCTTCTCCGACGAGAGGAGGCTTGAAAAATATTAGGTGACACAGTGAACGTGTGGCTGGCACGCGCGGAGCTATGGGTCAATCTAGTTGAAAATCATGTGATATCCGCCACGTACACGTCACCACCAAAGCGACATCAGTATTATGAAATATGAAATAGAGCACTGATCACTGATGTACTCCCAGTCCCAGAGACTCTCAACTTTCTCAAGTCTCAACTTTAGAAAGGGGCCAGTGCAATTATTTAATGTACTCTAATCTAAACCTAGTAGGGGTCGGGTAAGGCCTAACGGTAAGCATAAGCGTTACAAATTTTATTCGGTGGGCAATAACGGAAATAAGGTTAAATAATTTATATAAAAAAATTAAAGAAAAAATTACCATTTTAAAAATTTCAGCATCCTTTAAACACAAAAGGCCTCCAAATAATTACAGTCACAAACAACAATTCCAGAAGTTGATCAGTGGCACGGTTAATTAGATCAACATTCAAACTAAACTAACTTAACTGTAAACCCTATTCCGATTTTCTGTACAAAATTGTTCTTCAAGGTCTCATATCATTACCCACTCATTATGAGCTCCCAAAATCATTAAACCTTCACTAAATACTGAGATAATCATCAGCATCAGAGAGTATTCTTAGAGATAACCTCCCCGAACTGCAAAATCTTCATCGGACGACGAATTGTCTTGATCATCACGACTCTTCATAACCACCTGCTGCTGTTGTACCTTGCTATCGACCAGAAACAGAGCGCATTCAATGTTCTTCACCGGAACAGAAGGCTGCTTTGCTGCAGAAGCAGAAGGCAACAACGAGACCAGAACTCGAGCTACTTCGTGCATGGTCGGGCGTTCAGAAGGGTGGCGCTTGGTGCACCGAAGAGCAAGCTGCATCACTTTCTTCACGTCGGACATGTCCATGCATGTAACCGAAACCTCCGGGTCCACGACTTCCATCATCGTATTCTTGTCGGCCTTGGACAGTACCTACAATAACGACCGCAAAAAAAGCATTCGATTAATTTTGTAATTTTGTGAAGTTACAACTTGAAAAGGGCAAATCCGATCGACACGAAAAGGGTTTTTTTTTTTTTTTTTTGATAATACACTCTTCCATACCATATGAAGCAAATTAGACCCGTTATCAACGGCCTTCTTTCCAGTAAGTAGCTCGAGAAGAACAATGCCGAAGCTATAAACATCTGATTTCTCGTTCAACCTCGAAGTTCGGGCATATTCAGGGTCGATATAGCCGATTGTTCCAAGAACGTAAGTTGATGCATGTGTTTTTGCAGATGCTATGCACTTGGCGATCCCGAAATCAGACAAATGAGCCTCGAAGTTCTCATCGATAAGGATGTTGGAGGATTTTATGTCTCTATGGATAATTCTCGGATTGCAATCGTGGTGGAGATAAGCGAGTCCTTGCGCTGCTCCAACTGCGATATTAAGCCGAGTTTCCCAGTCAAGCTTCACCTTCTTCGATGGACCTGTTGCATAGATTTAAGGTTGGGGTAAAGTTTGTTTTTTTGGCAAATGTAGAAAGTAAATTATGCTTTTCTGTTCAAATTCTAGATTTGAACTTGTAAGAGTTTTTGGCTTAAAATAAACTTGTAAGATTAAAAGAAAAAAAGAACTTTTTTTGTGGGTTTGGAAGTAAGAACTAACCATGAAGAAGATCCCACAAAGAACCATTTTCCATGAAATCATAGAAAAGGAGATTCCCATGAGGAGACAATGCATAGCCACGCAAGCTAACAATATTCCGGTGCCTGATACTCCCGATTGTTTCGAGCTCGGTCTCGAATTCTCGAGAATCTTGAACCTTACGATAGAGTCGCTTTATCGCAATGGGTCGGGAATTCTTCAACACACACTTGTAAACCATACTGGAAGCACCATACCCGATAATGTATTTCTCGCTCAAATTCTCTGTGATGTTCATTATATCGTCGAAAGTGTGAATTGCCATGTCCATGTGAAGAATGACGAGCTTCGGTGGACCTACAGACAAGATAGGAAACTTGTTACACAAGGAGCCGGAATTTGACAATGAAATAACAGCATATGGTCTGGAAATGGGATCCTGCCTTGTATGGTTTTCCCGGGCTTGATTATTCCGTTTGGCTGCTTGGACGTGTAGAAAACCACCAATGTCATTGACAGTACAGCAATGAGTCCCAAGGCTATGCAGATGGTTGTAGTTCTAGAGAAAATTGCTGCAGAAAGTCGGGGAAAAAAGCTCAAATACTTGCAGTATATGTATCATTTATGATTTAAGTATGTACATTTGATGATATAACTGATACCTTGAGACTTTGAAGGAGAAGGTCCACATATAGAACCCAACCAATTACCACAAAGAAGAGGATTTCCGAGGAAGCTGTAAAAACTCGGTTTTTGGTCAGTGAAACATAGTACATTGTTGTTAAGAACAAAAGGAGATTTAGTTACCATATATAAACGTTACCTGTTTGAAGGAAACCGAGTAAAATTCCGGTTTGGTGGTATAACTCCTGATAAGTTGTTATAGGAGACATTTCTGCAGAGGTGAATCGGTGCTCGTAACAAGATTTTGTGGTTGTATAGAAAAATTTAGAAAAAACAAAAAAAGAAGGAAACTCACAGATTGATGAGGCTGAAACAATTGGTTAACTGCTGAGGGATCACACCGTGGAAGTTGTTGTCATTCAATATCCTGCAGTAAATAAGAGGTCAAAACATTAACTTTGGGTACAGACATTGAAACATAGTATAATGTCTTTCTTAAAAGAACAAAGAAGCAAGGACTAGTCCTATGAACTCACAGAGAGAAGATGTTCTGCAACTGACCCAACTCAGCGGGTATCACACCCGAGAGATTGTTGAATGACACATCACTGCAAAGAAATGACATAATGAAACATATAAAAAGGAACAATGAAATATATATTTGGGTAATGAAGCGCAAGGTTTTTTACACAATCTGGACGCTGCGGAGATTTCCGAACTCTGGTGGTAGATGACCATCGAGGTGATTCTTGCTGAAATTCCTGTTCCACAAATGCGTATACTTTACGTTACATTATATGCACTAAACAGGTTTAAAGCATTGAAGGAACATGGAAACTTACAATGTCAAGAGATGCTCTAGACTGCCAATTGATAATGGAACAGGTCCAGAAAATCTATTGCCCGAAAGATCACTGCAAAAAATTTGTTATTTAACATAAGCAATGTTCAGATAAGGTATACTCGAATGGTAATACTAAAAAAAATTGACACTTACAGTGTGTCAAGATTAATGATGCGACCGAGATCATTTGGTATGGTGCCCCGGAAGCTGTTATCTGAGAGGTTTCTGAGAATGTTTGTTTGTTTTAGGTTAATATATGAAAATTGATTACCATTCGAGTAGAATTCGAAATTCACAATCTAGTACTTACAAGTAAGTCAAGCTCCCCAAGTTTCGGAAACCTGAAGGGATCGATCCACTGAGGTGGTTACCATGAACATTGCTGTAAATCGAGAAAATATATAAGAACTGAAGCAAAACACTGCAACATTAACTGATATATAGGGAAAGGAAATCTTACAGCTGATTCAGTGCAGTGCATGAACTAATGTTTGCCGGGATTGGACCTTCAAGGTTGTTATTAGCAAGATTCCTATAACAATATCAAAAGGCTCATCAAGTATTTATTCATTGTTAATGAATAAAGGATGACCAATGAAGGATCAGAATCTCACAATTCGAATAATTGATCAAGCTTTCCAAGCTCAGGAGGAATACTCCCAGAAAGTTGATTATCATTCAACTGCCTGCAATGCAAAAAAGTTAAAAACATAGCCTGCATGCAATCCCAGAAAATCCTATCTGAAAAAAAAAAAAGACTGAAAGAATTCTTAAGTAAACAGTTATACGAAGTAACTATCTTACAAGTAGCTGAGCTTAGACATGTTGCCGAGTTCGGGAGGAATTGGTCCTGTAAGCTTGTTCCCATGCAGATACCTACTCAAAGAAACAATGGACCTAAATAAAACTGAAGAGCAACTATATATATAAATAAACATATATAGAGATTTGGCTAGCTAAACTTACAGTTTTCCTGTGTATGACAAATTGCCAAGTATAGGAGGAATCGGTCCAACAAATTCGTTCCCACTCAAATCTCTACAAACACAAAGTGCAATCCATTAGGGTAAACTCATGAAAATTGACAAAGAAAAGCTTGTAAAAGCATACGTACAGAACAGCAAGAGCTTGCATCAGGCCAAGAACTTCTGGGATCTTTCCTGTAAGTCGATTTCCCTGGAGTGACCTGCAAAAATAATATACATTGATTGCTCGAACCTGGCAAACATTTGACAACATAGTATAGTTTTGATTGGTGGACTTACAATGTAGCAACTTGAAGGAATCCGATATTGTAAGGGATCTCTCCAGTTATCTGATTGTATGAGATGTCCCTAGATAACATTTTACAGAGACAAATATATAAGACACTTTTTACTATGAGATATACTGGAATCAAGCATTCAGAGTCATGACTTACAAGATCTCGAAGCTAGTACAGTTGCCAATGTTATCAGGTATTTTGCCAGTCAAATTGTTGCCTCGCACATCACTGCGTAAAAACATGGATAATTTCTCCTAAGAATCTAGTCATTTGTCGTATAAATACCATATAGTAACTGTATAGTGTAAGCTGTGATAGAGTGTATTCTGAAAGGAAGCGATATCTTACAAATACCAAAGACCTGTCAGTTGGCACATGTCAGGGGATAATGTTCCACTAAGAAAATTATCACGTAAACCACTGAAAAACAACATCAATGTTGAATTAAATGATAGCTGATGATATCAGAGTATACAATTCGTTACAATGCAGTAAATTTGGAAGTATTTACACTTACAGGAACTGTAACACTTCATTCCAATAAAGTAGCCGCGGAATTTCACCAGTAAGTTGATTTCTAGCAAGATCACTAAAATACGAAGCGAATGTCATTTGATATTTGCTGATTAAATGCCATGAAACTGCAAATTAAGCAGCTGATTTAAACTTACAGAGTCTTTAAATTAGGGATTTGAGTAAGGGTGGAAGGGATAGGACCAGTAAATTGATTGTTCTTCAAGTTTCTGCATAATAGTTAAAGTATTGGTGACAGTATTTAGTAAAATGGAAAAAAAAAAAATTGTGATTTAACAAATGTAAGTATTAAGAACTGCAATAAGTAAACCATACAGAAACTCTAGCTGCTTAAGCTTGGAAATGGAGTATGGAATATCACCATAGAGCAAATTGTCAGAAAAGTCCCTGCATATAATCATTACAAATTTCAATTATATGAATATAATGGGAACAGGGGAAGATAAAGGGAACAGGGTGCCAATTACAGGTGTATCAGAGGCGAACAATCTTCAATTTCGTCTGGGATTTGACCAGTTAACTCGTTGCCCTGAAAATCTCTGTCATTTTCACAAGTATATTTCATCACTTAGACAGAGAGTCAACCACTAATGTCATTTGTGTTCAAAAATACATTTTTGACTGGAATGAAACAAAAAAGATGACATACATTGACTGCAAGTTGCTCAAGTCACCAATGGCAGGTGAAATCACCCCTCCCAGATTTAAGTTGGACAAATTCCTTCAAAACAAAGGCGGCGAATTTAAAAAACAGAAAAGCGGCATCACTCAAAGTTCAAATTTTACTTATGATTTTGCGGAGTAAACGTCAGACCCGTGAAGCCTCACTACACCCATGAACAGTTTACACATAGTCGAAACCAAAGTTCATTTTTTTTTTTTTTCTGAGCGATCAAACCACAGAAACTCCTTTTCTAAGTCAGAAACTCACAGAGAAACGACCGAAAGGCTAAGGTTGTCGCAGAGGACACCACGCCAGGAGCAGAAATCTTCGCTGTGGAGACCGTCCCAGTCCAGCAGCTTATTATCCACGTCTCTAAAGGAAGCCTTGAGCTTCATCAGAGCTTTCCCTGAATTTGTTTTAACTTAATCGCATAAAAATCCCACATTTCGCTATTATTTCAAATTCGTAGAAGAATTTCCATCTGGGTTTCAACTTTCAACCGCTGAACAAAAAATTACCTTCGTCGCTGAGAGAAGAAGCGAGAGGATAGAGAAGCAGAAGTACGGCCACCGCGAGGATGAAGCCTCGCCGGGAAGAACCTGACATTGCAGATAAAGTCGGAGCGTTGAAGACTTAAGGAAGAACTGGGTATGATAAGTGCGAGACGAGTGAGTGACCAGAGCCTTGCTACTGGAAATTTGGCTCATCCGCTGCCATTACAGCTTGAGAGGGAGAACAGGCATTAGGCGTGAACTGTAAGGAAGCAGCAGAGCTCAGAGCTGTTATGAAGAGAGAGGATGAAGGAGGAGGAGCATTTGTTGTCGTTGCAGAGAGAGGACAGTTAACGCCAAACGGCGGGGATGAGACGTTAAAGTAGACAGACATAGACATAGACGGACTACGATAGACATTGACAGAGAAATGGAAAGAGGTCGCAGCGGCCGTCATTCGTCGTACCCGCCGTTTCCCAATGTCATTGGGATACTATCGAGATAGCTTACGCGCGCTGTCGGAGTAGAGAGAAAAAGGTTTCTATAGGCGCGTGGGGTGGAATTTGTGGTGAAAGTGAAGAGGGTTGGTTGACATGGAATGCACGCGCCTCCGCCATAGCGTGGGGATGTCATCTTATATTTATTATTAGCTCATTTCATTGCATGGCATATTTTTTTATTTTTTATTTTGGTAAAAGCATTACTCTAGTTAGGCATAGATGATAGAAGAACGATGGAAAAGTAACGAGAATTCTTATAATAACAAACACTAATCCTTGGCCAAAAAAAAAAAAAAACAAACAAACACTAATCATATATTAACTTTAATTTTTACGGATGAAGAAGATCAGTTTAAGTTGTGCAACTTTACAAGCATAGTACGCAAATTGTGCCGCTGATAAAGTCTCGTAAATCTACCTAGGGCCAAGGGTTATAATCGATTTAGTATCTAGTAATTTCTACTCAATTCATTTTATTCAATTTTGAATTCGATTGAGTTTAATTTTTTTTTTTTAACTCGAGCTCGGCTCGGTCTTATACTCGATGAGTTCGACTTTAAACTTTAAGCTCGGCTCGGTTCAACTCGACTCGTCAAGTTTGAAATTGTTCAATTAAATTATAAATGATCCACCTAAACTTAACCCGAACTCTAAGTCGATTCAAATAGGCTTTTGCTCGAATAAACTCAAACTCGACTTAAATAAAATTTTGAAAAAAAAAAATATGTCAATTACATTTGTATATCTCTCAAGTCGAGTATAAATGAGCTTGTACTCGATTCAGCGTACTATTAAAAACTCAACTCGATTCAAAATCTAACGAACTAATTTAAATATCCATCGAGTCAATCTGAGTAACTCATAAGTAATTTAACTAGCTTATACAACTTAAGAAGACTACCAAACAAAAACCAAAAGATTGCTAGTGGATACTGTAACAATACAATAAAGCTTAGAGAGACAAAAGATTAGGGTGTCGGTGGTGGCAGTGTATGTAAGAACGATGCAAATAACAAGCATGGACCACCAGGAGACTAAAGCTATATAATGATGGTCCATAACTTATTTCATCAAGTCCTTGTCAATTTTACTTGAGATTGAGATATAGCAGTCAAATCATTATTTAAAATTTAATAAGTTTATAGATACAATACAACAAGACCATGTGAGAGTTTCAGATTTTATCAATCTTATTCATAAATATTAATACGCAACCTAAGTACCATCATTATATATGTTGTAGACATCCAAATCTCCTGGAACTGTTATTTTATTCTCTTATATTGGGATAACTGTTAATGAAGTAATAATTGATAACCCAGCTTAAACTCAACTATTATATAAATTTAAAAATACTATTTTATCCCTACAAGACAAGCAGACATGTAAATGCAAACACGCTATGCGTGTCAAAGACTTCCCTATTACACTTTACAACCTGTGTAAAACAAAAAATTAAAGATTTAAGCTTCGTTTAAAGCTGTGGATAAACAAATAAAGCGTAGGGTAGGGTGAAAAAGAAAAACACAATTAAAAGCAACGGAGCTTTTCAACTCTTTAATATAGTATAGTATAGTATAGTATAGTATAGGGTTTAAATTAACTAGCGTGGCCAAAGCCTGCACCCGAGGGAGGGAACCACACTACCGGCGGGTAAGTTAGACGCCGTCCTCAGCTGTGCCGTGACTTTACCTTTTTTGTTGGAATATATTATTTTTTTTTTGCCAATTTTTGTTGGAATAATTAAATCGTTTTTTTTTTTGGGTTTTAAATAAGAGAGCTAATAAGTTTTTTTTTTTTACAATATAATTGTATTATTTATGTTTTTTTTGCATCTATTAGTGAGTCGCTAATTTTTTCCGTTAAATATCATTTGACTTATTATTTAAGTTTTATTTTGTTCATTTTAGTCTATTAAGTATTTTTCAAACTTTTTTTAAATAATTTAGTTTCAAAATTTGTTCTATTCAAACTAATAGGTTGGTGGACCTAGGCCGTGTCAAATTCAGAGACATGGCCTGATCATTATTAGCAGTGGCGGATCCAGGAACCCGGCTAAGCGGGGTCCTGTCTTAATCTATTATAGATAATTTTCAAATAATGAATCATATCGGTAAAAATTCGAGTTGGATAAATTTTTTTCTTTTAACATCTACAAAGTATTATATATAATAACGGTTTAAAATTTAAAAGAAAACATTACGATAATGTATATTTTCTTTTCAATGAGCCAATGAAAATAATTTAATTTCATATATGTTTGAACTGCAAAATAATACATTCTTATTTCTTAATATATATAATAGGATGCAATATATTATAAATATTATGTGGTCTATGAGATAATTGAATTCATGACTTCACTAACCCTACCCAATGTTGTTGTTAAAATTGAAAAAATATAATAAAATGTGTGATATAAATGCTAAAATTGAAAAAAAAAAAATGAATATTGTATAAATATAGGGTCTAGGAGAATCGAACCCAAGATCTTCTTGAAATAAAATTAAAAAATGGAAAACTACTAAAATTGGTGGAAAATATAGATATATATATATTCTATAAATGAAGGGTGAATTGAATCCAAGAGCCCTTAAAATATTAATTAATCCATGTTGATGTTAAAATTGAAAAATATATGTAAAACTACGGTAAATACAGAGCCAAAGAGAGTTGAACCTACGTCCCACGGTGACACCAATCTGAAGACTCATGCAAAGCCAACTCAGGTACAAGCAAAGGGTGTCCCTATTCTTTTTTAATAAAACTAAGTGGGGTCCTGATCAAAATTATGCAAAAATATATCTATAATTTTTTTTTTTTTTTAAAAAAATCTAAGCCAAGTGGGGTCCCCGGACCCCACTTGGCACACTGTGGCTCCGCCACTGATTATTAGCCATTAATCGTGCTTAGGACTCCAACTAGAATTGATCAGAAATATCTAATTACAAAATAAAGTGTTTAAGTCTTAAGCGCTACAACATATTAAATCATAATTATTAATGTTTTGAAAGTAAAAAAAAAAAAAAATAGTTGGTCAAATTGTTGGAAAATGTACTTGATTTACTCAACCCTCATTTATAGTAAAAAAAATTACCAAGGGGTAGCCCCTACTACAAGGTGAAGGAAGCAAGGGTGTTTGTGTTTGTTTGTGGTTAAGGGAAGGGAAGGACTCTGCCCTGCAACTGCAGCTGCATGCATCAGAATCCGTACAATACAAACGCATGAAATGATGTATTTCTTTCTGTAGGCAAAGTGGGAACAAAAACTAGCTTAGCTTTAATATCTACCTGCATTTTTATTATTAATTAATTAAAACGTGAGAAAAACAATAGTTTTAACTTTTAAGCTTTAACTTTAGATTTTAGTTATTTGTTTATCATAATATTATGGGTCCCTTATATTTATTTACAAATAAAAAAGGATATAATAAAGATGGGATTTGATTGTACCCATCATAGGACCCGTGATCCTTTCCTCTCTCCGTTAATATTAATAATCTATATTTAATAATTATTATTTAAAAAAAAAAAAAATTAACACTATATAATGGTATGAAAATTTAATATCAAATAGATATTTAAGTTTCGCAAAACAAAAAAAATATGAATGTAATCATATATATAATATGATGTAGTAATTCAACGCTCCATTTTTTAACTAGATATCTCGAGTTCAAAATTTACTAAAGTCCTAATCAATGTTATCAGAACCGGACCAAACCGGCGGTCTAACCGGGTTCGGACCGGAACCAGAGGTCCTCCCGGTCCGGTTCAGACATTTCCGGACAATGTTACTGAACCCGGTTCGATAGTGGTTTTATATCGAACCGGCCGGTTTTTTAAGCGAACCGGCCGGTTTTTTACCGAGTTAGTAATTTATATTAGTGAACCGGTCTATTTTTAAAGAGAACCGGCCGGTTTAAGAGCGAACCGGCCGGTTTTAGGGAAGAACCACTATGTAACTGAACCGGGATCGGACCGGGTTCAGACCGGCGAACCGGGAACCGGTGGCCTTGCCGGTCCGATGGCCGGTCCGGTCCTGATAACACTGGTCCTAATGCAAAATATGGTTATACTGAAAAAGACTCATAAACTAAATACCAAATTTGAAAATATTAATGTCAAATTTCTACTTGCTATTAAAATTCAATTCATTAAAACGGCTTGTACAATTTTATTTTACGATATAAGTTTCAATAGAAAGTATACTTAACTTATTTTGTACAAACATCATATTCATTATTCTTTACAATAATTAGTGTGGTAAATAGACAAAATAATAATAATACTCACGAAAGAAAAACCGGCTGAAGTATTTATATAATTAATAAATAAAAATAGTAAATACTATGTAACATATTTGTTATAATTTCATATTACATCAGTTTTGTGATGCATACGATATCAAATAATTATGAGTTTGTTAATTACAATGAAATTTAGATTACATTATTTAATTTACCGAACAAATTAAAGTTGATATAATGTAATGTGGGAGCACATTACGTCCTTCCCAACACCTCTCGGTTCATAATATTCCATGTATAGAATTTTCTCTACACACAGTTACTATTCATTCATTCAAAATCATTATCTGTCTTCTTTATGTATGTAAAAACTTCTCGTCGTGATCCAATATGATCAGAGAATGAAACAAAAATTCTTCTAATTAACTACTTCTTGGCTGACTAACTTGGTATTCTGCTTACTATACTTGATGTTCTGGTTTGAATCACAATCTATCAGACCAATGCAGTTACAATTTAGAAGATGACAATAAAACGTCTCTAACGGAAGCAACTGAAATGGTAATTAATTATTGACCTTGATGGACTGATCAGGTGCTTGTGTGATTCTGATCTTCGGTTTTCAGATTCATCTGCGTAACACATTCACAATGATTACATACACGATAGGCTTTATATATAACAAGTTTTACTAAATGATATGACTTAACTTCAAGTCATATATATCTCACATAATGAAAGATAATGAATTCAGATTTCATAAGAGATAAAAATAAAAAAAATAATTAATATTTTAACACATATATCGATATGCATGATTTAACAAGTAACAAACAAGAAATCGACTTCATTTTAGCCGTAAAAATAATAAGATTGTTTGGCGTGATATATATCAAATAACATTAATGTACCTTCTCGAACAAGCATATGGGCATTTCATGCTTCTCTTTTGGCAATTTAGACACCTATAATTATAAATCAAGTAGCTCATTAGTTTCTTGATGTGCAATTAATGTCCATATATAGCTAGTAGTAGGCCTAATCTTCTAATAAATAACTAAACGAGCTTGCTTGCTTGTGCATGAATAAACACTAACTCCCACCTTTTCGAGATTTCGAGCTTTAAAACTGTATGGTGATTGATGCTTGTTATTGTTGGTGGCCTCAGCAGCTACTAGCCTGCAGATTCAGATCATATGTCATCCTTCATTACAGGCATATCTTGGAGAAGAAGTTAAACTTGGAGGACAAGCAACTAACTAATTACGAGGTAAACATCTGAATTCATTATAACAATCTCAAGAGCGAAACGCATAATATGATACACTTGCAAATGCGGGAACATATCAATATATTGTAAATGAATTTACCTTTTATTTTCTGCTGCATCATCCTGCAAATCAATATTTTCAACCGTCAGCCAAAACAAAACTAAAAATCTAACATTTTGCGCAAGAATTATGTCGAGACTTATTAGTGATTATGGTAGTGTGTATAGATACTAACCTTACGAATTAAGGGTGTTCGAGTTTTAAGAGGAGGAGACGTCAAGTTCGACTTTGTAGTTACTGATGACGCAACACTAATCTTCGATCTGCAAATTAGACAGACATCTAAACATGACTTGCAGGGCAAGCAACTGATTCAACCATAGCAATTAGCCATATATGTACCTACGTCTTTGTGCCCTCCGCTCAGTTTCTAGTTGAGGCTCTCTAGGAACCGTAACCTTCGATGATGGTCTAGAACAATTCACCCGATTACTGTTATTGTCCGGCGCCTGAAATCACAAAAATCAACTAAAAACATTCGATTTTGTCCCTTTACTTGACACACAAGTTAACTCTTCTGCAACAATATACCTTACCTTCTTATGCGATAGAACTGCTTGGTGTTTTAACTGGGCATCCTGCATATTCGTAAACCCGTCATTATCCGGTCGAATAAACAAGATTCAAACCAAATAAAATCACCTTCTTCAAGTAACCGTGCTCGAGCTTTTGTCGCTTGGTTGCAGCATTGTCATATTGTGACGCTGTTGTTCGACTATGCATACGAAGCTTCCGGGACCTACTCAAAATCGAAGCTGATTAATCAGAGACAGGATAGATATTTGAATAGATGGAGTGATGTTTAGAGTCGAAAACCGCACCTCAGCAATCGTTTGATTTCGTAAGGATGTCGATGCTTGGCTAAGTGACTCACGGTCGGTTTCATATACGTCGAACCCCGAATTAGTACTGAATTAGCAGATATCTTGACAGTGTTTTGCACCACTCGTTGAACTAATAACAACAGAAAAAAGCATAATTTGAGACACAGTTCATAAAATCAACTAATAACATAAAGTTAAAGACCACCTGCAGATTCTACTCCAGAATCAGTATCCATGCTTGAAGAATTCATTCGCCGTGGAGATACGTTCTCCTCCCCAGAAATGCTATTAACCGGATTCAGCTTCGCCGAAAGTGCTGAAATTTTCGGAAAACGTAAGATTCAAGATTCGATTTTTAACTGAAATTTCAAGAACACACCAGAAAAAAGAAAATGAGTACATACGTGATGGTGGACAGCATTCTGCAAAATCGAACCACCGCTCCGCTTCTAATGCCTGCCGACGTGTCTCGGGCCGAGTGAAATCATAGTAGCGCGGCGCATCGAACTCGTAACTCGGGTATTCTTCATCTCCATCGTCTTCTTCAGGAGTAGAAGCTTCGTCGACGTGATGATCATATTCCTCCAACTCCATATCTTCTTCTTCCGTTTCCATATTAACCCTCGATGATACTAATAATAATGTAGAAGACTTCAAAGAATCTCGAAAGAATCTCTTAAACAGTCGAGATTATTCGTCATCTTCTTGAAGTTTCTTGATTACTGAGAAGGGGTTAATTGAGGAAGAAGAAGAAATCTCCTGAATAATCTGATTCTGTCGTCATGAGGATTAATCACTGGTCGCCGGAAAATGGATTGGATTGTTGTTGTTCCATATCAAGGAGACGGCGAGAAAGTCGTGTGATGCGCAGTCGGAGACAAATAATTATTATTAAACTGAAAGAAGCAACGACGACAAGAGGAAGAAGAACGTTCGATGACGAGAAACTCGTTTTTATAGCGCTAACCCGACCGCCAACCGATTAACCGGATTTTTGAAAATTATTAATAAAAATAAAACTGGTGGGTCCAACTAACTATGAATTTCACGTAATTATAAATTGCTATTTGAATTTCTAATTTTCGAATAAATTGTTACGTTTGTTTCAATTTCTGTCAAATTGGATAAAAATGAGCATGTCTCGGCTACATAGGGTGTTTTCATGTGTATACAAATTAATTCGGACATAAATTGAAAATATTGTAGTTAAATACTTTTAATTAGATGTTTAATTGGACATCCAGCCAATTCCGACAGTGTCTTTCAATTAAGCGTCCAATTGTACGTATTTCGTTTATTTCAATTTTATACATCTTTCGTACATATGAAAAGACTCAACACGGTCGGAACATGCTCATTTTATATCTAATTAATGAAAATTATAATTAAAGTAGCAATTTTCTCAAAGATTAAAAGTTCAAGTAGCTAATTTTTTTTAAAAAAAAAATCAAGTTTGAGTAGCGCATTATAAATGAATCAAAATCAGGTAGTTGTTTGGTTTTAACAAAAAAAAAAAAACTAAATATTTCAAATTATAAGCAGTCTATGGTTATTAAGCATGGAATTTTTTCTAATCTATAATTCTACAATAATATAAGAAATTTAGGGAAAAAAATCTTATGCATCATAATATCTGCGTCTCGTATTGTTTTTTTTTTGCATGATTTCATTTTCAAAGTTAATATTATATATTGAAAAAAAAGCATATATATATATATATATATCTTATTGTTGACTAATATTTTACATAAATGTACGTAAATAAGAATTATATGATATCTATAGATATTATAATAATTATTTAAAAATATGAACTAACTTAGTGTATTTTTAAATTTAGAATCGCTAGTTGTGTCACGTAGCACAATAATATATAATAAGGGCCTGGAAGTATATAATTAATTTAAAATTTTAGCATTATCAACTTTACTATTTCTCATTATCTAATTTAATCAAACAGAATTATATTATTTTAAATTAGATATCATATAAAATTTATCTAGAATTTAATTTCATGGCATTTCATTCAATTTTTATTTTAAATGTTGTTATATTTATATATCATATACAAGGCAAAATAATCCTTAAAAACCTAACATTTATCTAACTATATATACATTCGGAATATTTTGTTTTTATATAGATAGAATTAAGCTATTAAGGTTTGTTAGTAGCATGTTGCCTTGCACGGATAATCGTATTTTGGTAAGTTACTTCTGCTTTTTAAGTACAATTGAATTTTAGAATTTCAACCTTCATCATAAGTAAATTAAAATTACTATATTTTTTGAAGGACAACAAGATTGATGGAATGGAAATGTGGGATATTGAGGACTCGTTTAATTAAATGGATACCCTTGGGTTATATAATGAAAGATACTGTAAAGAGTGGGAGAAGTGGAAGGTTGGACTTTCATTTGTACACAATCTCACGTCATTGAAATATGAACATGGAGTCACGACTAGGTTGGCCAGAAAAAAAGAGTCACCACTATCAATTTCTATTTTCTAGCTAACCCATTAGGACAATTCATATTTAGAATACAAAGAAATATAACTGAGATATAGTAACTTAGATAATGACCTGTGGGGAATTCTAAGATTTAAAATTAAATTAGAGTTTTTAGTCTCATAAGTTGCGATTCTAAATTTTAAAACGAAACAAATAAATCCATACTGTTAAATTATAGGGTTAATAACCTATGAAATGTCTGAAGTTTGGTCAATGTTAACGGGAGAGGTCTGAAGTTTAAAATGTTAATATGAGAGGTCTAAAGTTTCAACTTTGTGAATTTTTTGTTTTCCGTCCAAATTTTCTGTCAAATTTAACAGAACCACGTGAAATGTCTGATTTACCCATTTGCAATATTTTAAATAAATTAAAAGTTTAATTAATGAAACATGAAATGATGAAAATACCCCTTTCACTAATTAAAACATAACCCAACTCCGGCCACCACCCAACTCCTGCGACCACCACCACGGCCGGCCACCACCCAACTCCGACCACCACCACCGCGGCCCCGATTGGGCCCAAATCGGGGCCACAGAGCTCCGATCGGAGGCTCTGGTCAGAGCCACAGAGCTCCGATTTGGGCCCATTCGGGGCCGCAGTTGTAGTCGTCGGAGTTGGGTGGTGGTCGCCGGAGCCGGGTGGTAGTTGCCGGAGTCGGAATGGTAGTCGCCGGAGCCGGGGCGGATGTCGGAGCCGTGGTGACTTTAAGGGCATTTTTGTCTTTTCATTCAAGCATGTGAGGGGCACACTTGGATATAATGCCATTTTTGGAATTTAATTTTATTTATGGTCACATACCAAGCACATGACCAACTTCCGTCAGTTTTAACGGAAAAAATTAACATAGACATTTTATATCAACAATATTGAAACCTCAGATATCTCATATTAACATTTGAAAGTTTAGACCTCTCCGGTTACATTGGCCAAACTTCAGACTATCATTGGTTATAAAACCTAAATTATATTATTTTTCCCAAAAATATCGTAATTAAATAATTGCCATTGTTATGTAATTTATAAAAAAATTATATGAAACCAAAAATAAGTAACTTCCAATAATATTATCTTACTGGCAAAATATATATATATATATATATTATCTCGATTCTCGACCCCTAAAAAAAACGAGCCAGCCATTTTTTGGGTCGTCTCCATTTAGCTCTCGAGTACATCAATGATTTCTTCGTCTTGTTTGCTCTTTTTTCGGCCGAATTCTTTTTTGCTCTTTCTAGAAAGCAAATATCATCACTGCCTAGTATATGAAGGCCCATTAATGAGCCCAACTCCCAGTATATGTGTACGACTACGTATACATATATATTATATTAATATTATATATTAATATATACATTATTAGTCGTATAAAAATTATATTGTAATGCAGTACAACTGCAATATTACTCATTCATGAAAATTCATCTCTTAAATTAGTATGATTTTAAAATAATACATAATTTATATTATTGATTAATTTATTACAATATTACACAAAATTTATAAATTTTTTATATTATATATAATTTAGAAGATTTTCACATTTACTTTCATTTGTTTTGAAAAAAGTTCGCAAATGTAAAGTACCGTAAAAAAAAATTATAATTATTTATCATTCATAATCTTTTAGTTTTTTAAAGGCGAATTTGATTAATATTATTTCTCCATTTAAAAAAATAAAAATCTTCTTAGAGCAGGAAAAACTATTTGGTTTAGTAACAGCCACGTAAAACATATTTTTTTCTTCATTTAATATTATTATTATTATTTAATAATAATATTTAAAAACAGATTGAATGGAAAGCTAGTGAATATTATTGTTACATGCATTATTTGAAATTAACACGTAAGTAAAGAAAAGAAATCGTGTCCAACCAGGAACACTCTGACACAGATGTTCTCTTGACGTGTCAAAACGGTGAAGGAATTTTCACTGGATCGGATGAGTTAAACGTCGAACCATCCGGTCTGATTCGATGATGAATAAATAACTAATTAAACCCACAACAGATATTTTGTATGGCCACAACGGATTTCATAAACGTCGGCATTTCCAATTTCCCATCTCCCTCCAAATCACCATCACCATTAACGAATATCCGCTTCATCTCTGAGCGATTCTATAATTCGGATCGTCTTCATTCGAACGCTCTCTTGCGTACACGCATTATCGCGCTACCGCCAAGAACATTATTTAGTTTTATCAGTTTGGCTGGTGGCGGTTCCCTTTATTACCCATCTGCAAACAATTTCTTGAATTGATTTACCCTCAGAGCTCCATATTTTCCTCCGTCAGCGTCTAATTCATCCTCACTCTCGCCACAATTTCCTATCGGGTGTGCTTATCAGCTGGAAGTTCTTCAGTTCAATCAAGGTTAGATTTTCCCATTGATCATTTTACTTTTTTTAGTATTGCTTAATTTTTTAGATTGCGTCTTTCCTTCTCGCTGTGCGACAGTCCCTGATCGCATAGGAGGTGAATTTTAGATTTGTGTGTGTTTGAGTTGGGGATTGGAGCTTGGATCGATTGAATGCAATTCTGTGCTTGGAGCACATTTGATTATGAATGCGCAGATTCCTTTGTAGGCCTAAATCAGTCTGCATGATTCGTAGATAGCTTGCATTTTCGTTCTGTCGTATTATTGTTATTATCGTTAGGTCTTTGCCATTGTGCACTTGGAAATTCAACTTTGAAGGAAACCCTTAAGCTTCACTTTTCCTTTTCTTTCTGGGTTTGTTTCCCTGTTATGCTAAACTAAAGCAATACAAAGCATGGAGTTCGTGCATTACACTAATTTCTTCAATTAGGACTAAACTTGAGTGACGGTAATGTCTAAAGCTTGTAGATGAAGTTCGTTCCTTCACGTGCATATTCAAATGATTACCTGGTGACTAGCGTACAGCTTAAGCTTGTAGAAATGAAATTGGTGTATATGCTTACTATAGAAGTTAAAAGCTTCTGCAGTGATCTCTGTTGGATTTTGGCTATTTTTTAATAAAGTTGGTTTTGGGCTGGTTTTTGGACTAATGGTTTAAGCCCAATTTTTAAATTAAGCCCAACTATTTTTAGCCCAAATTTGAGTGAATGGAATTGTGAAAAAAAATTTGTACCACATCGAATAGATGAGCTCTCATCCTCCCTTCTCTTCTCCTATATAAAGGAGTCTTCCTCTTCACTTTTTTAGTAGAAGAAAATGAGATCTCTTCCTTTTGGGTGAGTATCCAATATTTTCGGAATCCATATTTTTGGAATCCAAGTTATTTTTCTCCTCCTCTGTTCTTCGTGTTGACGAATTGCAGAGTTCTTCTTAGGTTGATTTCGACTTATGTCGTGTTCAACCTTTCTAGTTGTTTTTAGCCGTTGTCGTCGGCATTTCTGTTCTTTGTTTGAGTTCAGGTATTGGGTTCGGTTCGGTCGAGCGTGTTGCATGCATAACACGATTCGATGACACTGTTGAATCCTGGGAGGTGATCGCCCCTTGTATAAACCCCTTTGCATAACCCGAGGGTGGGGAGGGGCGAAATTGCCTTAAGGAGACTGTGATTAGCACGGGCCTCAGTATAAAAATACGTATTCGTTTTCGTGTCGAAGTATACGTACAATTTCGGTGTTGCCTATATCTTGCATGTTAATTGGAGGAATTACTTGTAAGTAACCGAAATTTGACTAATTGCATTTTAGTCATTGAATTTTAGAATGTTGCATTTTGGTCCTCGGACTTTGTAAATTTGCATATTTACCCTCAATATTTCCAACAATCTTAAGGCAAATTTATTTGTTGTTTTATGAGAGGATGCTTAATTGAATTTTGAGATTCAATTTTTTGGAGAAAATTATTTATTCTCTAAAAGTTCACAAATATTGTCGAACAATGATGTTGAAAATGTGAACATGCTCGAGAGCACATGCGACTGATAAAATCGCTAAGGCCATTTAGGTCGTCGAGACTGGTAAAGTCGTCAAAAGCCGTTGAGACTATTAGGACCGTTGAGGTCGCTAAGTCGTTGAGACTACTATGAAAAATCGAGGTCAAGGTTGTTAAACCTATTAAGGCATCCGAAATTGATATGTTTGCTAAGGAGGCTTTGGTGACTTGACCCAATTTAGCTGTTGAGGCCTATGGGGTCGTTGAATCCATTGTTGAAAATGTGATTTAAAAAAAAAAAAATCGGTGAAAGCCGATTGAGTGTGTATGCACGTATGTACCTCGTGGCGTTTGTATACGAGAGTAAGCCCCGTGTGGGTCTGGTTTTGTTAAAACCAAAATTAGCTGTGCCAAGTTTATTTTCTGTCCAACGGAAAAGAAAAAAAAAATTGATTTTTGTAACTGAAGTGATTAAACTTAGTTACTGAAATCAGAAATTCAAATCGTTATTTGAATTTTAGTAATCCGAATTTGATGTTACGGATTAATTATCCCAAGGGGTTGGTCATAGGCCCAATGTTTGAACGCTCCTCAATGAGAATGTAGCTAACACTTGGCGGATAACTCTAAAATTGGGAAAGACCACGATCTTCTCGATGTGGTCTATAAATGTTATTATTCTAGCGAGTGATGCTATCCCATATACCGACGCCTTGATTACCGAGGTTGGACACTCGTTTAGGCCGCCGTCTATAATGCAGGGAAAGTCGCCGAGACTTACTTCAAAAGTTGAAGTCAAAAGATGGAATTCTTTTTGACAATTCTAAAAAAAAAAAAATGAGGAGGAAGCGTCCCTATTGGGAGCACTCGAAATCGTCAAAAGAACTGTACGTTAAATACAGATAGACGAAAAATTTGATTGGATGAAGTTGAATTACTTTAAGTGTAATGGCTGTAGTGCCTGAAGTAAACATGAATAAAAATGTTTTTGCATTGGGCGTAGTGCCTATAGTGAACATGAGATAAGAATGTTCCTTCTTGTGCTAAATTTGTGGCACAATAATTTAGAACATGTTAATTACGATACCTTGCAGAGGTTATCTAACATGGTTCATATTCCTAAAATCAAAATAGATCAATAACTTAAATGTGAAGTTTGCGTTGAAGCGAAACTTATTCGGCCGAAAGGATTACCGAACTGCTTGGTCTAAATACATAGCGAAGTTTGTGACTTAATATATGTCCAAACGCGAGGCGGGTAATAAGTACTTCATTACTTTCGTAGATGATAGTACAAAATATCGCTATGTGTACTTGATGAAGGAAAAAATGAAACAATTAACAAATTCATGGTTTACAAACAAAAACTTGAGTTTCAACTATTAATTGTTTTCGCAATGAGAAATGCGGCAACGATTATTCTCTGTTTAGAGAATGTTGACTTAAACACGATTTAATCGGTGAAGTCATTGCACACCGCATAAAACCCCGATGGAGTTGGGTTGCGGGTTCGATCCAACCGGGCAACGTTTTAATGTTTATTTTGAACTAATTAGTATTAATAACGTTGTCGACGGTCAAGGTTTTGGCTTAGTGTGCATTAGATAAAAATATGAAAATGTTGTTTTGGCACTTGCGGTGCAACTGTCGAGGCCTTTTATTGGTCTGAGGATCATACCGTTTGAGAAACGCAACGGTCTGGAAAAAAAAAAAAAAATGTTGATGTGTTAATGGTCTGAGGATCTACAACGATAAAATGATGATCCGAGGATCAATGATGATGTGGTTGAGAATTAGTAATAACTTCATACCCAACTCGTGTGTTAACACATTACATTTTTCTGGTAGAAATTAAAATAGTATGGTTGAGACCATGTTTGTTTTAGGGTTATGACGGGGTAGCTATTTTAACTAGCAATTACCTTTTGAATAAGGTACCCCATAAGAAGGAAGATAAAACTATGTTTGATTTGTGCCTTCGAATGTGGGGGTGTCTTGCTAAAAATTATGATACCTCTACGGAAAAGACGCATACATTCCCTAAACCGTTGATTGCATTTTCATAGGGTTTGCTCAGAATAGTAACGTGTATCGATTTGAGTCGAAAGTGTCAAATAAACACAAAGATACGTTAATGTAATCAATAAATGCATATTTCTTTGGAAAATGTATTTTGGCTAAGTCTAGAGGAGAGGCAAGCATATGAGACTATAGAGGAAAAATAGTAAAGACCGAGAACATGGAGGGCATGTTGAGGTCGAGCCCATGATGAGTAAAAGGGCGAGGATTGAAAATCCTATGGTCCAGTTTTTTGACCTATATGCTTGAAGCCGAACCTTAGACTTACCACGAAGATGTAAACTCTTCTGAGAGACCTCTATGAAAAGAGGCAATCAATAGTGAAATTGAGTCCATCTTGCAGAACCGCACTTGGGAGCTCGTGGATCTTCCGCCCGGAGACAAACCGTTATGCTACAAGTGGATATTCAAATGTAAAATGAAAGAAGATGGATCAATTGATAATTACAAAGCCCGACTTGTCATAAAAGATTATAGACAAAAGGAATGGTGGAATTATTTTGATACATATTCTCCAGTAACTAGAATCACATTCATAAGGATGGTGCTTGCGATTGCAGCCTTGCAAATTCTAGAAATACATCAAATGGATGTGAAAACAAACCTGAGGGTTTCTCTGCGCGAGAGCAGGAAAATAAAGTCTGTAAGCTTGTCAAATCTATGTATAGTCTTAGGCAGATGCCTAGACAATGGCTTTATAAACTTGACAGCGTTTTATTGGAGAAACGTTTCAAAATAAATAAGTATGAAAAACGTTTTACGTTGATGACATACTAATCGTTGGAAATAACGATGAGGTGGTCCGGTCCACTGGACCTATGTTGAATTTGAGTATTGACCTGGAAGACATGGATCTTGTCGATGTGATCTTTGGATTAAAACTCATTAGATCATCAGAAGATCTCATTCTAAGTCAAATTCATATATTGACAAGTATTTGGATAAATTCAACAAAGATGACAAGAACGAGGTCAGTACTCCAATAGATACGAGTAAGTAATTTCAAAGAACAAGGGAGAATGGTTTTTCCAAATTGAGTACGCTCGGATTATTGGAAGTGTCATGTACTTAATGTCATGCACTAGACCAGATATCGCTCACGTTGTAAGTGTATTGAGTCGATATACGAGTAACCCTAGTGTTGTCCACTAGAACGGGGTAATCAGGGTACTTAGGTATCTGAGACATATTCGTAATCATGGTCTACACAAAAAGATATCCTTATGTGATAGAGTGTTATAGTGATGCAAAATGGATATCCGATTAGACACTATCACCTTGAGTATAAGGGGTTACGTATTCACCTTACGAGGTGCAACAGTGTCGTAGAAAATCCTCAAAACAAACAGTCATAGCCAGATCGACGATCAAGTCTGTGTTATTGTACTGGAGAAATGTGTCGAAGATGCAGAATGGCTATGTCATTTTCTTGAGGATTTTACTAATTGGCCAAAACCTGTGTTAGTGCAAAGATTGATGGTTTGTTTTGGTTTAATCCAAATTAAATCCAATCTAATGAAATGTTGAAGATTTTCTTTAAGAGACAAGGTTAAAACAGAAATAAGTGGTGCACCCCCCATTTGGCATGAAAACCTTTGTTAAAGGTTGGGAAATGGGACACTTTGCGAAGCTGTTGTTCACAAAAGAATCAATCTAAATTTAGATGTTGGATTAACAAAATTATTCCTGCAGGAAATGATAGTCTGAGGACTTTGTTGGTTTCAGAACATTGATGCAACGTTGCGACGATCAATCTGTATAACACAGTATAACCTGCATAATGGAATGTTTAGACATATACGTCATAATTCCATTAGACAGTTGCTCTCAAATATATTTATTGTGTCCGATATCGTAAAGTCGGCAGATAAATAGCGGATCCGCTACCCGAAAGGGTTAACCAGAGAGTTATTTGGCCAAGCGTCGAAAGGAATGGGGCTAAAGCCCGTCGAGGAAACACTCTTAAGATGGAAAACCCAACCATGATGACTGGAGATCCCAAGAACTTGGTTCAATGGGACAACCTAATCACAAGAGTGAGTTTTGTCACTGTGGGGGTCAAACCCCAAAGCCCATTCCTATGATGCAAACAGTGATGGAGAAGAGGTTAAGCTTTTGCTGGTGTTGATCTTATAACAGTAATTGGAAATTACTTAATCAATGTCATTTTCACACAAAGCTTTTAATGATTCGTAAGGAGAACTCAGAGTCGTGAAGATGCTCTTGAGACATAGAATCACCTATGCGAGTGAGAAGTGGGGCCGCTTCGAAAGGAATTGTTGAGGGCGCAATTTTTAGAAACGCTTGCAGAACCAGGCGAGTGATCCAGGGCCTAGGGATCACAGGGCGTGAACCGAACTATACTAGGAAGGTACCTGTGTGGGTTATGTCGTCATCTACACCAACGACAGTCGGTTCAAGGACATCGCGTCTACCGATCAGTCAGTAGAGAAGGCATGATCTCACAAGGGATAGGTTCAAAGGGGTCACCCCTACCTATCCTTTGCAGGTATTGACCGTTGAACTCAAATTTCGTGTCTAGATTTCCAATTTCCATTCATGTGGGGGATTGTTGGATTTTGGCTATTTTTTAATAAAGTTGGTTTTGGGCTGGTTTTTGGACTAATGGTTTAAGCCCAATTTTTAAATTAAGCCCAACTATTTTTAGCCCAAATTTGAGTGAATGGAATTGTGAAAAACATTTTGTACCACATCGAATAGATGAGCTCTCATCCTCCCTTCTCTTCTCCTATATAAAGGAGTCTTCCTCTTCACTTTTTTAGTAGAAGAAAATGAGATCTCTTCCTTTTGGGTGAGTATCCAATATTTTCGGAATCCATATTTTTGGAATCCAAGTTATTTTTCTCCTCCTCTGTTCTTCGTGTTGACGAATTGCAGAGTTCTTCTTAGGTTGATTTCGACTTATGTCGTGTTCAACCTTTCTAGTTGTTTTTAGCCGTTGTCGTCGGCATTTCTGTTCTTTGTTTGAGTTCAGGTATTGGGTTCGGTTCGGTCGAGCGTGTTGCATGCATAACACGATTCGATGACACTGTTGAATCCTGGGAGGTGATCGCCCCTTGTATAAACCCCTTTGCATAACCCGAGGGTGGGGAGGGGCGAAATTGCCTTAAGGAGACTGTGATTAGCACGGACCTCAGTATAAAAATACGTATTCGTTTTCGTGTCGAAGTATACGTACAATTTCGGTGTTGCCTATATCTTGCATGTTAATTGGAGGAATTACTTGTAAGTAACCGAAATTTGACTAATTGCATTTTAGTCATTGAATTTTAGAATGTTGCATTTTGGTCCTCGGACTTTGTAAATTTGCATATTTACCCTCAATATTTCCAACAATCTCATTGTCATTCTCAAGGCTAAGGTTATGTGTTAGGTTTTCTCAGACTGGAGAGAAAATGAAAACGGTGCAGCAAAACCCGGAAATACCGGTTGAAGAATCAGAGAACTACAGAGCTGAAAAAGAAACGAAAGGGAAGAGGTTGTGGAAGAAGGTGAAGTATCAACTTGTGGAGTACCATTCTTTGCCTGGATACTTGAAAGACAATGAGTACATTCTCGGGCATTATCGATCCGAGTGGCCAATGAAGCAAGTCTTGCTCAGTATGTTTAGCATCCACAATGAGACATTAAATGTTTGGACGTAAGATGCCTCCTCATCACAATTACATTATCTCTTGATTGATTACTAAGTTTGACAGATCTATAAGAGACTAGTCTTTCTTAGGATATTGTAACTCTATAAATGTTTGTATTTGTTGTGCATTGCAGACATTTGATTGGATTCTTCATCTTTCTATCCCTGACGATATATACTGCAATGAAGGTTCCTAATGGTTTCGATATCCATTCGTTACATCTTCCGGATGTTGTGAAAAAGGCAGATCTCCAGAAACTGCAAGCTGAACTCATGACTTGCCTTCCTTCACTACCCAACATGCATGATCTGCACAATTTCAGGAAAGAGCTGTCAAGTTGGCATGTGATGGATCTTCTCTATAACTGCTTGCCTGAGCGCTTCTCTCACAACCAGACTGATGTATGTGTTCTGGTAACTGTCTATTTCTGTGATCTCATATTGTTTAGTGTTAAAACTTCTTGTTTTCTTTTTCTAGTGGAAAAAAATGTGAAAAGTGGAAGAATAAATATTATGGGGATAAATTTAGGAAGTTACTTTTTTTTGTTAAAGAACCAAAAAACAGTCACAACTATAAGCCATGTTGTTAATCGTTGTATCATATTTAAAATATTAATATTCGGTATCCCAACTATCAGATTTGTTTCTTTCACTTTTTTTTACTGATTTTGACTTTAAATTTGGTGTTTTTAAGCAATAAAAACATGTTTTCCACTTTTACTAAGTATTAGATTTGTTATCATAGTTCAGACTTATTTGATGGTTAAAAAAAGATGTTTAACCAATATGATAGTTGAGACACTGAATATCAACATTTTAAATCTAGAACAGATTAACAACGTGACCTATAGTTGAGATTGTTTTTAAGTTATTAACTTCTTTTTTATGGAAAACAAATGTAAGAAAATGAAGAGCATATCTTGGAAAACTTGAGCTTGAGTGGAACAAGGTATCCTACTTTCTGATCAAGTTTTACTCCAAGACTCAATTTTTAAGCAATAGTTCTTCTTGCAACCCCAAATTAGCTCATGATTCTTTTTAAACTAAACCCTATTCGTATCTATGCAGCACTCTGTAAAAGACGATGTGGCGAACATGATAGCGCCAATGCTGACAAGACCAATAACGAGGTGGCCATTCTTCGCCTTCTTAGGCGGGGCCATGTTCTGTCTCCTTGCAAGCAGCACCTGCCACCTCCTATCCTGCCACTCGAAGCGATTATCATACATAATGCTCCGGCTGGACTACGCAGGAATTGCAGCCCTCATCTGCACCTCGTTCTACCCACCGGTCTACTACTCGTTCATGTGCGACCCTTTCTTCTGCAACCTCTACTTGGGATTCATAACCCTGTTAGGAATCACCACCATCTTAGTTTCCCTCCTCCCGGTTTTCCAGAGCCCCGAGTTTAGAAGCACCAGGGCAGCACTCTTCTTCGGGATGGGGGTGTCGGGTGTGGCCCCAATTCTGCACAAGCTCTTCTTGTTCTGGCACCACCCGGAAGCTATCCACACTACCGGGTATGAGCTTCTGATGGGCGCGTTTTATGGACTCGGAGCACTTGTGTATGCCACGAGGATCCCGGAGAGGTGGATGCCGGGTAGGTTTGATATTGCAGGGCACAGTCATCAGCTTTTTCATGTATTGGTGGTTGCGGGAGCTTATACGCATTACCGAGCTGGACTCATATATTTGAGGTGGCGAGATCTTAACGGGTGTTGAGGAAGGCGAGGCCTCTTTCTTGGGCGCCAAGTCACTGTCGTGTCTTAGATCGGATGGATTAGAAGGTGGTTGGTTGTGTTTAGTATTGCTTTGGAAGCTTTGTTGGTTGAAGATCTGTTGAGCCATTAGGGATGGGGAAGTAGATGAAAGGCAAGGAATTAAGGTGCTGAGTATATCAATTGTATCAAATGACTGGAATATGAATATTTGTAGAGTTAATAACTAAAAACCTGTCAAATGTTTACCAAGTAGGTGTCTGAAGTTTCAAATGTTAAAATATGTTTCATTCATGTTGAAATTTGGTGTATCTGCGCGTCTTTCCTTCTCTATTTAATTATTTTCATCAACCACTTATAATCCACCACTCCTTACCTTTCACAAAATCTGAACATAAAAATAAAAGGTGCGATTTCCAACGACAACGGATCAGGATTTCCTTGCGCGGATGTGGCCAGCTTCTTAGGCGACGGTCCTGGCAAAATGACGAGAATGGAGTGTGTATGGAAACTCGAATTTGATAGTCGGTTTCATCGGGTTATTAACCTATTTTTAACATACATAGGATAAATCTTGTACAGTTTTTTTAGTTATTAACCCATATTGGTATGACATGAATAGTAATCAAGTTATCGTACTATATATGTATCGATTCGAGGTTTTAGTTTTTACGTACCAAGCATTTTAGGGTCGCCATGCAGAAGCTGAATCTTAGGTAACTGTTACAGTTAACTTTGAAAATGACTCTATTAAGTCGCATAATTAACCATAATAAGTTCACATTAAAATAAAATTTCACATAATAAGTGAATCAGTAGCTAATTATTAGTAAAGTGAATTTTATTGCTTTACTGCTCAGAATTACCCATTTAAAACGGGACAGACAATTATTTAAATCTAAAATCTATTTTAAATCATAAATTATAAGTCTTATCACATGTCATTATTTGTATTGATTTAAATTGAAATAGCCAGCAATTGGTTCAAAAATCAAGTCGTCTGTAGCCCACGAAAATCTACTTTTTCAAGATAAGTTACTCTCAGATTGTTACACTACAGCAGCACAAATTACCTACCTCACTTCACAACATGATAATCACTACACCTTTTGCTGCTCACCCCTTTACACTATCACAACAATTAACAAGTCTGTCTAATATAATAAAATCCATCCCAATGACACAGCAAGCAAACCTTGGACCTCTGTCTCTCTTGATGATGCCATTGCCAACACCTCCCTCATAAGAAGCTCGTCCCGAGAGTGAGGTCATTCATATTCGACAGTATTTGCGCTCGTGTTGTCCCTATCTGATTCGCTATTTCTAACTGCTCATCCAACGACAGCTCCTCATACCTGCCACATATTAAAACTTAGCAGCTAAGCTAGCCTCTCCACAACAGTACTTGCAATGCAACAGATTTTAGTAGAGTCTACTTACTGGGAGAGCAGCTCACAGTCCACAATGCTGTCAGGACCCGGGCGGTGCACTTTCCCTTCAGAATGAAATTGCCGGAATGATTTAGGGTTCAACCCAGCAACGTGTGGGACAGCGTCAACAAGTTTTCTCTGCAGGGACTGGAGTCTCCTGAATGTGAGTTCATCAAGAGGAGCAACACAACCGATGCTCCCGTCTAGTGTTCCAAACAGCAGAGCAAATCGGTTGGTCTTGTCAGAAACGGGTGCAGTTCCAGCCCCGCCTTGACTAGAGGAGGTTGTCGGAAGCATCTGTAGCCGCATGAACTTCGTCACGTGGGCCCCCACGTGAAACTCTGCTCTTGACAGAAGCTTCTGCCCCTTCCAGCTCTCAGACATCTTGGGTGCATAATAGAATACCTGTTTTCACCCACCAAACACAAGGGCAAACAGTTTTGAGCAATTCATTGCATTATTCGCTTTTGGTCCAAAATTGTGATTTTAAGTACGTGTTTCAAATTGTTATTAATTGGTCAAATTGACTGATGATAGTTGACGAAAAAGCGACTGAAAATGGAAAGCTGATGTAACATATTCATCAGGTTAACATCTTGATACTAGTTAGACTATTTTAACAATGCGAGGAAAAAAAGGTACGGGAACCTAGCAAATAGCATGGGCATACATTAAAGCATTGATGAAGTTCGTAAAAACTTTTTAGGGAGATGTTGAATAACCTGAATATTTTTCTGCGAATCTGATACAATAAGGCTCAATGTGCTTCCATCTATCAAGAACTCTGTTGCAAAGGAATCAAGAGAACCGAAATCCTTGGCAAGCAAGTTCAGCTGAGCGCCTTGTTCTTTCCAGCTAAGGAAGTAGATGCTTCTGTGAACATCACCAAGGAGAATAAAATTCTTCACCTGAAAAAAAACTCAAAACCATTTAATTAGTTTTTTAATAAATAACATCCGTTCACAAACAAAAGAAAGTGTTTCAGAGTTAAGAAAGACGTACGACGTTTAAGCTAACAACATATAAAGGTGGCACATCAAAAAACGCAACACCATTCAGCTCCGTGCCAGTCCACTTGTGTAAAATTATTTTGGGGCCAGATGCTATCAACAGACTTCCTTGAAGTGATGCCACAGCAGATATAGCACCCTTCAATTCTTTAGAGTACACCTCTGAAACCTGGAGCAGAAGAGAATGAGCCTTGCTATATGAGCAGAATGGAGCAGACAGATCAGATCATTGTTATTACATCCAAAAACATACCGAGACTTGAGAATTATCAGCAGTTTTCCCGATTGAAAACAGAAGTATGCGCCCCCTTCCAGCAACATCCTCACCTTGCACGTAAGCAGTTCCAACTGCAAGAACTGTCTCGTTTTCTCCTGTACTTGTATTCTGTTACAGTGTAGGCATAAAGAGTCACAAACACTATAACAAAGGAGGAAGAGCTTTGATTGAGTCAGTGATGCCTCTATATGATTGCAATCTCATCAGAACTTACCAATAAAGTTACAACTCTCACAGTCAATGCATTCTCAGCATTTTGCATGGGAATTGTAGCCCTAGTCAACCATGAACCTCCGGACTTCTCTGGCTCCATAATGCGGACCTCAAATTCATCCACTGTATAAGTTTGGCGCAGGTCTTCAGGACTTAAGTTGTGGTTTTCAACCTGATGCCCAACCTCCTGATCAGCAAGAGAAGAAAGTATCTGATTGATCGGCCTTTGGACCTGCAGTGGCACAAGGAAATTGTTAAAAAAATTGCGCACTCATATTAAAGATTATCCATCAACCTTCAATTACAAAATTTGGAACAGAAATGCATGAAAATTTTACTTATTACATAGAATATACAGTGTTTGTTTTTCTTTGAAAGGTAAAAGCATTGACTATACAAAATTAACATGAATCTTGGTGGAAAATCTACAGATAATTTGGGAAGACGAGCAAAAAGAGAAATGGAAGCATCACTTACTGGAACAGAAACAATAAGGGGATACAGATTCTTATCTGCGAAGTAAGTTACTTGATGGGGAGTGCCTTTCAATGGAACCTGATTAAACAAAAAGTAATTGCAGATGAGCAGAAGAGTGGAAGAGAACTTTAGATTGGGATTTTAGAGATAACAGGATAGAGAAACATACTTTTTGTACTGGCCAGTAGTTGTCATAAGACTCGTAACTTGAGGAAGATGGTAACTGGCAAATCTTCAGAACTCCCTGGAATGGTAAATGCATAAATAAGCAGAAACAAAGAGAGACTTTGTACTGGCCAGTAGTTGTCTAATTCTTTTACCTGAGATGTTACATATATGAGCCCGTGGTTGCAGTTTACATTGTGAAGAACAGTGAAGGCAACAATGGATCCATCACATAACTGTAAAAGTAGCAAAATTTCAGAAAAGACAGTAGAGCTCCTTACAGTGTTGAAATAAAGATTAAATCACGCCTTCACCTAACACCTTAAGGTTTTAGGACAGTTGGTCAAGTGGTTAGTCTTAACTTTCACATGGTATCAGAGCGCGCAGGTTCGAGTCTCCGCAGCGCCAAGTTAAACCCCAATTTCATCATGTTTGCGATATGGTCAAGCAAACACGTGATGGGTTTCTAAAATCTATCAGCCCACACGAAAAATAAGTTTCACGTGATGGGCTTTCAAAAATGTCTCGGCCCACACGTGAGGGGGAGTGTTGAAATAAAGATTAAATCACGCCTTCACCTAACACCTTAACATTAAAAGAAAAAAAAAATTGAATTCACCTAACACCTTAACATTAAAAGAAAAAAAAAATTGAATAAGGGGATTTTCAAGGACAAAAGTTTATTGCCAAGACCAAGGAGTTTATCTATTAGCAACAACTGACAAGGAACACATGATCAGGTTTTAAGAAGCTTGACTCTTGTGGTTATAAAGCTCATGGAGACTGCTTGATGGCTAAAGAAATGGATGTATTGATGTCAAGGCCGCATCTAAATATGTTGGGAACGCTTTTATTGTATGAAGATTTAGCAAGTTCAAGAAAGAATCTATTCGAGAATATGACTTCTTATATTCTGGGTACCAAGAAAGTTGAGATAATTTAATATCAAATTGGAATATTCTAATTCCTATACTAGCTACTTAGCAGCAAAACTGGAGTACAAGAATGAATATTCATTCCCATCACTGGTGTCGATTTTCTTTTAGAAAAAATCATAGAAAGGAGCCAATAAAGAATCTGACCTGTGGATGAACTCGAAGTCTTTCTCTGAAAACCATGAACCAAGAGGGCCTTGACCCAGAGAGGAATAATCCTTGATGACCTCTAATATTCTTAAACATGGTCATTCTACTGCATGGGCTTCCTTCAGGTACCTCATCCCTCGTGTATGAGTCTAGGTGAACCCGTAAAAACCGCAAATTCCTAAGCCTTGAAGCACTACTGATGCCTTTCGCGGCAGAACTTGCAGGAGAAACTACTGCGTCCTCATTTTTACTTTCTGAACTTTCAAAGAGATAGGCGTGGTAGCAAAGAATGGTACCATCATTCAGTATTCCAAAAAGAAAAGGACGGCTGTGTTGTCCTGACCATCTCTGCATGGCCAACTCAACAACCTTTATGTCTTTTGCACTTTCCTTCCTACCTTGGCCAGCAGATTCATCTGAACCTTTAGAAATCTCATTTCCAGAAGCATTCTGGATAAGGGTGTCCATGAGGTGTGTACTTCCAGACATAAATTTGTCAACAGAGAACACGCAAGTAAAATTGGGGACATCAAATATCTCAAGGGCACCACTTTCATAGCAGACAACACAATATATATCACCCTGATCTAGTATAGCACCGTCTGAACCATCAATAGACTCATCAACACCAGTAGCAAGCCATGCATCAGTGCTTGCTTTCCGCAGCCAAGGCTCTGGTCCTTTGTCATGATAGAGAGTACAAGCAACTACAGATTTTGTCGAACCATCAAATGCAGGCGGAGTTACTGAAGAAACGGTACATGCAGCCGGATCTGCATAGATAAGTTCATATGAAATGCATAAAGAAAAGACACCCAAAAACGAGTACTGATGCAAAATAAAGTATAAACATGCGAAAACTTAATAAAATTCTTTAAACTTGATGATATTCACTATTGAACACGTGCCATAAGCTTATTCAACCATGAAATTCTACTCCTTAAACACTAAGTAAGGTAAACTTTTCTGAGAATGTACCTCCAACAAGCAGCCGAATAGTTCCATCAGTCATTCTTAAGAGCACATATGGGTCAGCAATAGAAACAGAGAACACCAATGGACAATCAGAAGCAGAAGTTGAATCAATATTTGATGTAACCAAACTTAATTCTTGAGTCATAAAGGAACCGTCAAGAACCCGAGCGCCACGTTCGAACACTTGGACAACCCGACGTCTACAAACGAGAGGCAACAAAAGATCAGTCGGGACTTCACGGGGAATCAATACAGTAAGGGATACTAATTACTAGGATTTATAATTGCAACCTAACTAAAGTTTTTAAAATCACAAAATTTACTACATAGATAAATTGGTTTCAAAGAAATTAAAATAAAAATCAAGAAAAAAACCTCAAAAATTACCTTCCGAATAAGTTTCCTGCAGCAATAGTTCTACCTTGCACATAATAGTCAACACTTTCTGTAACTTCAGTCAATAGATCAGCAGTTTCAAGAACCTAACAGAAGAAAATATGGATATTGCAGGTTAACAATAATGTAAAGTTAAATTTGCAATATGAATCTCATATCATTTCACTTATTTACTTCACCTAGTTTCAATATGACATATTTTTTTTCTATAATTCAAACAAGAAACCTCCTTAAGCTAATACCACGGAGCCATAACGAGTAAGATGTCTCGTTGTTGCTCGTGGAATCTAAGTGTTAAAAGTAAGCTCTATTGTTATATTATGTCTTGGAGCCAAGAAAGAAAAAATATCCACAAGCAGGTGCATGGTAAGCCGCAAAAGTCAAATGCTTTAATCATAGTACAGTATGAGAGGAAGGGATGCTAGACAAGGAAATATGGTTCCAGAACAAAGATTTGAAGTCGGCATTTATTGAATATAGAGAAGTAACTACCATTGTCCTATTCTCCAAACTTATAATTAGATATGCATGATATTCATCGTCGTCATCATCTCCTCTTTTGGACGAATCAACACCACGGGCATTCTTGTGGTAGACTGTCCAGATGCCTTTGCAACCCGGAAGTTCGACCTGCAAAACATAGGTGAAACCATAGATAACAGAGATTAGAATAGGACTGGACTCCAAAGACTTTAGAATCTAGACCAAGTCAGAATTTACAAGAATCACAAATTCCTACTAATTAATCTGTTACTGCCGAGTAGGCTATGCCAGATCATAACTCATTATTATAGTAAAACGATCCTCTTATTCATCACTAAATAGAAAATCCGCGAGGGTGCAAATGCTAAATTACGCTCTCAAAAATCATTTGGGGAGATTAACAAGAAAGTCAAAAGACTAACTAAATATTCCTAGAATTTGCTAGCCAGTCGTGAATACAATCTTTATTACTAGGGAACCCCTGACCAGCCTAACGAGCCAAAACATTGTTTTGTAAAATTCCACCTTGACAGAAAGGAGTCGTTTACTGTAGATTGGCATTAATCTGCAAAGACTTAAAAGTCCATATTGGAAATTCTACACTAGACTTTTTGCAGAGCAGATAACGCTATAGGAATAGAAGAGTTTTAAAAAAATCCAGTACCTCAGTAATAATTTCTGGGCGTATTGACTGCCGAAGAACACAGAGAGAGCCGTTCTTTCCATGACCAGAACAACACACCTGCGGTGGTGCCAAAAATAGAAGATAGAACTCACTTTTTATTTCCAATAATGTGATCAGAGATGGAAAAATCCCAGTAAAAGTCTATTTCTAATTTTTTTTAATTTTCCAAGACAAATAGGAAGTCATTTGGTTTATTACTTTCTGTTCTTCTTTTTTTTCAGGACTGGTTACCAACTTGCTACCTTTGGAAAGAGAAAAATAACACCAGGTGCCTTTGGCCTGATAAAAACGATGCTAGTTACGTATATAATAATTATGAGTTGCACTTTGGATGGTTTTATGTGAGATTTTCTTTCTTTAATCATAAAGAACAAAACAACAAATTGATTTCTAATTGGGATCTGACCACCCAACCAAAAATGGAAATTAGTCTCATTTCCAATTCTGCCCAAATTCATTTGCAATTTCACAATTCAAACCAGGAACTGCTTTGACATCTCAAACATAGATGAAATATCAGACAATTAAAACTTGACACTTGGAGAGCTGGACATGGACAAGATATTGAACCTAGATATAAACTGTGCTCGACTAACCAGTTCATAGTTGCTCTGCTTTGAAATTCCTGTTGCATTAGCATCGGCATTGATCCTAAGGCCATAAGAGAAATCTTTAAGAGGGCCCACATTGATGAGTGAATCTCTCACTGCAAATGAAAAACTTTTCTGCATTTAGCAAAAAACATATGTTAGCAAAAATATTGCCAAGTCTGAACTCACATTAAGAAAAAGCATTGGCCTAGAAAAAGCATGTAAACAATACATCAGGTACAAAATGTCTCCACTAGTACTGACTCAAATAAATGACTAAAGTGTTTGTGTGATACTTCCACCAAGAGAAACAGGATGTTGGGAATTAAAGGATCTGAAAATGATAGTACTCAGATATCTGAATCTTGAAACACTCAACCTGACCCAAGTTGAGTCCTGTAAATCTAGGAAGGTGGGTTCAGAGGGAATAAACCTTTCACTCTTGGCTAACAAGAGAAACTCCACATGGGATAGAATGATCTAACTTTGGAACCAAATTCATAGTGGGACAGACCAGAGAAGTTTCACTGGAATGCCTAGGGATAAAGAAAAAGTTCTGACAGAAATAAAAACAAGTTTTTGTTGTTTAATGATAAAAGCAATCCTAGGTCAACCCACTCAAACCCCAAGGTAAGGTCTTAGGTCTTCAAGTTCCATTTCATAGAAACAACCTGCACAGATGAGGTACTGCTTGCAGCTGATCCATGCATTCCCAGCTCCTCACCACTGACCATATCCTGTAAAGTATCAGAAGACGACCTGCGCAACCTCTTTGGTAAAGGTGCTTCACTATCAATATCCCCAACCTGCAATTTTCAAGGCATAAGGGAGGTCATATTAACAGATCACTTAAGTACAGAAAAAACCCAAACAATACAGAAACAGAAACCAGTGACATCGGTTACAAATCAGCAGATGCAAAAGACTAATACAGATATTGAATGTCATTTTGTTAGTAGAAAGAACACAGGGATCAAAGTTAATTTCCATCAAATGTAGTTAATATAAAAATTAAGTTGACTTAAGAAATTGAAGTTAGGTTTGGCTTGGGAAGATAAAAACAGAATGAGGGTTCAATAGCAACATAAGCAAATCAGCAGTTAGCTCAGTTTCCATACCCAAAGATTACTCCCAATTTTTAGGTGGCGGCTACATTTTTTAAGTTGACTGTCTATTTTGTAAATTGCCTTTCAGATCCCACTTCTTTATGTGCCTCAATTTGAAAAATAAATAACCCAAACAACTATTCAGAAATAATTCTTGAGAGGCAAAAGAAGACATAAATGTGCTGAAGAGGCAAAACCCTATCAAAAAAGGATCAAACCATGCAAACTAAACGTCGAGAATGATATCAAGAAACATCATCATCCTTTGACGATAGCAAAGTAAGTAAAATCTATAATCATATTACTAATTAATATGTGCATACTCTCTGCTTATTTCAATATTAGTATGTCCCACTTCAAGCGATGCAACATTAGAGAAAAATAAATCATAAATAACAATTTCCTTTACTCTCTTATCTGACCTCTTCCTTCAAACCAGATGATAGACCTGAACCTCCAAAATCACAACTGTATTGCACAAGCAGACTGTCTCCTAACCGACTGCCAAGGAAAAATAATGATTCTCCAAGAGTTGTTATCCCCTACAAAAGAAAAGGGCAGTTTCCCAATATAGTTGTCAGAGATTAGAAAGAAAAAGAAAATGAAAAATAGAAAGACTACATCCATGACATGGAAAGTTTAAACGTACTGACCGAAGTTAAGACAGAAGCTTTAGACTTTGATAGATCAAGCCTCTGCACCACCCTGTAGATAGGAGCATAAAACGGTAGCAGGTTCAAGCAAGAGTAAGACTCTATTAACTTGGCAGTAAACTTCAAACAGTGAAAAAAAATGCAAAAAGCATATAGAGAGAGTGTACACAGCAATACAGACCGTCCGTCATACACAAGGGTCAGAAGAAGTAATTCTCCAGCTTTGGTTGACAGCAAAACCACATCTTTTGACAACCAGGTAGCACTGGCAGCATCAAGCTCCACACTGAAGTCTGATTTTGGCAACTCCTGACTAAATAAGCACAATAATGTCAGAATCTGCAGGACACCGTGGGGTGAAGAGATCCAAACCAAACAAAATAGCAGATAGATTATGCAAAACTTTTTATTTTCCCTCAGTCAGGGTTTAAGGGGTTGTTTAGCAAGCATAAGACATAATAGAACATAAAGAAAGCTTCCCAATCATGTGCAGTCGAAGCCACTCAATTTAGCCGTTACGGTCACTAGATATCCTACGGTTTATTGATTAAGGTTTAGTTTGTAAGCCTAGGGTTAGCGACTAGAAGATCGGGTTATATATTTTATTTCCTAGAGTAATCAGCTGAGACTGCTCTTAGTCTTATTTAAGGGACACGGATATCAATAAAACGGTAAGCAGACAACTAATCAGTCTAAATTGCCAATAGATCGGATCAGAGGACACTAAAAGATCCAATCATCTCAGCAAATAGAAAAAAGGAGCTCTCCAAGGCAACGGCATCAATTTTGAGAGCTAGAAGAATGATCCGGACGCAGCAAAAAAATGGGGAAGAGAATCTAGAGATCAGCAGCTAACCTGCCTGGCATGCTGCTTGTTTTTTATCTCACGGGCGAATACTTTGAAAGGCGGAACCATCTTCAATCCTCATAAGAAGGTAGATCTTCGAGCTTGAGGACAGGCTCGTTTTTTCAAGGTAGGGTGATTTTATAGACTTACAATCACTAGTTATCGTAGGGTTTATTGATTAAGGTTTAGTTTGTAAGCCTAGGGGTGCAATTTAGAAGATAGGGTTATATATTTTATTTCCAAGATTAATCAACTGATATACTCTCTATTTATTGCTGAATATTTTATCTTTATAGAATGTACTGCTCTTAGTCCTATTTAAGGGGCAGAGGTATTAAAAAAAAACGGTAATCAGAAGCATAGGCTTCAGAGGTGGGACTCTATCTAAAGGGCCAAGAGATCGGATTCTCTCTCAAACGAGGTCCAGGGTTCGTGCTCTCATTGACTAGCTCAACTATACACCTTACCATATCCATCACCACTTGATCATAACATTAACCGGAAGAAAATTGGTAATTCGGTAGGACGGCCAGAAGGCCATAACAAGACAGCAAAGCGCCAGATGATCTCCTCGTTAGTAAATGAAACAAATAGATAATTCTACTTCTCCAATAAGATCAGGTGCTCATTCTAACATCAGAAAGAAGGGAATTTCTATCTATCCTCAAAACCCAGAGGCAAATCTGTACACTAGATTCTCTAGTCAGTCCCATGATAGATATGCTGATATTACTCGTGAACAACAAGATATACAATAAAAAAAGGGTCTACCCAAAGAAACAGCACAATTCATTAAAAAAAAAAGGATGTAACTTCCTCAGCTTTGAAATTCTGAAAGCAATCTATCCATTATTCGTTATAAGCGGAAAATGCAGTAGCTAACAAGCATAGACCGAGAAAATGGATTGACTTTCTGTAACAGGGAGCTTTACTGATAAAACTAAATAACAATTAAAAATTTAAAACTAGGAAAGTGACAGCTTAATATAAATTAATCAACACATTCCTAGAGAAAACTCTCAATAGGTCATAAGCAAAGGGTTCTAATCGTCAAAATACAAAAGGTCGTGACAGTTTCAACTTTCAAGTACCTGCTGTCAAGAGGCGCAGCATAACTGTTGAGAGCCAATGCACAAGAGGATGACTACAGTAAAACCAAGAACACATAGTTACATGTTATGATGTAAGTAATGCCTGCAAATTGTCCAGACTCCAGAAATTGGAAGTATATCATTCAAGAAGAAGAAAATGTAGTAAAATATTACCTGACTGTTGTAGTGAATAGTGTTTGTACAAAGTACCAACACACCGCCAATTGGTGATGGCACAGCAAGAATTTTGTAAGCATCGTGTGGCAGGTTCTGAAAGGAAGTTTGAAAATAAGGTGTTAAGCTGCAGAATCACTAGGAAAATACTCATTGAGAGCATCAAATCTCTGTAACTATATTCTTAAAGACTAGCAGAAAACCAAAGTCACCAAAGAAAGCCTCAAAATAGAAGCAACTGAAATGCCTGTGAGTAAAATCAAAGCAAGAGGATCTCATGTCTCTGAGTAAGATGATAAAATAGGAGCAAAAAACACTAATCCAAGTCACCAAACAATTTCATTTCTCAGAGAAAATATTTTGTGATTAGTGATACAATATGTAATAGTGTGACAAATCCATAGTTAGCTATGAGTACATCTGCAGTGGGATTGAGAATTTTGCATTTACAACACCACTACCCATGTTATACAGAAAGCAAATATTGGTTTACCACCACATAATATCCAACCAAGACAAGGTACACTGACAGACATACACTCATCAGACATCCTTATTAAACATCCAACAGCTAATGACATTAACCTAGCCATTAAGAAGAAAAATGGTATCATTCATAATGGTCCAAGAGGGTGCAGCCCATTTACAGAAAGAGATGGAAAACAATACCTAAAAAGTTAGAGGTTCAATGATTAGACACAAATAATATGGATAGAGTGCAAAAACTTGCACCTACTTGATGCTCGTTTCAGAGTATACACACAGAAAGACAAAGTAAAGGCAAGAGTTCTCTTAAGAACTTCAAGGAGAAAGAAAACAAGTGCCTTCAGTTAAATCATAATGATATTATCCAATCAAGAAAATTTGCAAAAATCCAATTGGGTTGTTATGTCAAACAAAGATAAAAACTTACAGAAGCTGACCAGATGAGAGGATGCTGCTTCAGAGTTGTGTTGATACTAAGAGCTGATATCATGCAAGTGTGATGCTTCCATGAGATACGTCCAGCCCAAGTAGGCTCCTCCTCATGAAGAACCACCATCATTGGCTCGATATAGCCTGAATGCAAAATGCAGAAAATGATCGCAAAGAACTTCATGTCATAAATGTTAACTATTTAAAACTATAAACAGCCTACAACATTTGTAGCTCAAAATGTCATAGATGGGACTTCAGAATAAAACAATACTACCCATGAAGAAAATCGATGCAAACATTAAATGGACATCAAAGAAGGTAGGAGAAGCAGGTTGCCATTAACAACACACTACTAGCAAACTCTGATGATGTTTCTCTTTGGCAAAAATGCAAACTGAGGTCAAGGCAACCAAATGTAAAATATCCTAATAAAAAGTAACTTTTTTTATAAAAGTTGGAATTTATATAGAAAAGGCAATTTCTGTCATGTCAAGTTTATCTCAATATTTGATGATATATTTTTTAAATGTAGGATTTTATTGAAGAAACAAATTCCTTAGCATGAAAGTACTAAATTATTCTTACCATGTAAAAATATAAAATCTTTAACATGCTTCATGTCCAAATCACGTAGACTGATTATGTAGGATGACTCCACTCGACTTGAAACTGCACCTCCAGAACCAAAAGTCTCATCATCTCCAACTAAGCCAGAACCAGCCTGACCACCAAAATTAGAGAATGCGGTTACTTGGAGCACTATTTTAGCATTGAAAGATGTAACAGGAAACTAGATGGTGCCGCGGTGATGCTTTTTTTAGTTGGAATGTTATAAGGAAAAATACAAATCTATGGATGATATGTTCATAGAAAATTGGGTTATACTTGCACATTTTTTGTACAGTGGGGAGTGCATGTGGGATTACATGTAACCATGGACACGATGGACTTACAAGAATGTACATGGATCTTTTGCTCTAAACTTTTTTGGTTTCCCATTATTATGTGCAAGGATTTACCTTATTCCTACATTTCTATTAATGATATATCCAAACCTTTAACATTCCCAAAAAAAAAACATTTATGATGCAACCAATGAGTGCCAACCCAGCTATAGAAATAAGGGGGCAAGAGTAACACTTCTAAATGCTGTTCTGCTTGCTCTTACAGCAAGGTAACAGTTAGGATAAATTTACAATGCTATTGATCTTTGTTCTCTAATATTACTCCCTGGGAAAAACTACGATAAACCTGAATATGTCAAAAATACTTGTTAATGACACTGTAGCAAGTCAAGGAGAATCAGAAGGCTGGATTCCAAAATAAACATGCAACTACAATTATTTTTTATAATGTTTTGCCCCTTATTTTGGTGAATCTTGCACTTTCTTGGTTCCTCATTAATGATACTATAAGCTTAGTATTCAAAAGAAAAACTAGAATTATATTATTTATCATAAATAGCCCATGTTGTTAACTTCTACACATTTCACGTTGAACAAAGTAAGAATATATATCCTCTAAACTTTGACCTAGGTAGCTCCCTCCAAACATATCTTCAAAATGTCTTCTTCTTTTTCATGTCAAAATGTGATGAATAAAAGACTGCATATGCCAATATGAAATGAATTCAACAAGGAAAGGAACAACAGAAACTTGAATAGACTAAGGGACAAAAGAGACCTGAGCAGCCTTAAGTATTATCATTTGCAAACCATAAACAAGAACGCCGCCGCACCTGCCTTGAGGATCAACCTTCACCAATGGCCCCCTTGCAAAAGATTCTCTACCCCGTTTCAAATGAAACCATTTTGGGCCCTCAAAACAGTGCATTGATCTGAAAGTAAGGATTAGCATGAGTAAATAGATGCAGTCCATGTCATTGCCTAAAAATAAGCTGAAACAGTTCACTCAAAATGTTAAATGAGGGACTATCACACCAAGAGGGTCAACCACATCAGAACAGGAAAGGATATATTGGGAGACTGTATAAGGGAAAGAAAAAAAAATTCCAACTATAAGAGAGATTCATAAGATGAAAATTATACAAGGGTCGCATCTATATTCCCCTTTATACATAAATTACACAAGTCTAACCCAAATTTCTACTACAATATCTTCTTAGGTTTCAACGCCCCCAAAAGTCCCAAGAATAATGAGAGAAGAAAGACCAACAAACAAACAAAACCAGGAGCTTTGACAAGCTTAAGAGAACCAAAGTGCAGTTTGTCGAGAAACATATCCTAAAATAACACAAATGATAAATAATTTACTCACGTTGTACGAAGTCCATGGATAGAATCATCAAACTCCAAAATGGAAATTTTGGCATCTTGAAAGGCTAATATAATCGAATCTCTACTCCTTGAGCCACTGCCACTTCCAAGGGACAACACCGTCATACTTTCAACATTCCCATGTAACCTGTATTCGTAAAAACATAAAATGACTGTCACTATAGAATAAGCCAAAAGAAAAAAGCATAAACTGAAAATTCAATACATGTACGTCCACTAGAAGGTGATAAGTGAGACAGTAGAACAATCTCATATGCCTTATCTACTCTTTAAAGGGTGAAGTCCATCATTATACATCTCTTCACTAGAAAAACTCCATTACTTGATTTTTTATTTTATATATATATTTGGTTAATACAGCATTTGGGAAAAAGCTTAAGAATGGGGTGATATTCTAAACCCTACTTCAATGTACTTAGCAAAGAATCCCTCTTTCCATCTATTGACCAGAGAGGAATTTGCAAGACCTTCTCTCAAGCAAAATCATTGTAGTGGTATATACATTCTCATTGACTTGTAAATATTTTTGCATCGCATATTCATTGGTGTATTGCCAATTTTGCTTCCAATGCGTATAGAATTATTTTGAGGATACTTTGGAATACAACAAGACTAATTGATATATAGGAGAACCATATGTTGTGGATTTGACAGTCTAGACACCTTACCAAACAGAACTGAATTAAGGCTTGTCAAAATCAAGGTCAAGTTGCCTATACCAGACTTTTCCTTTGGGGTGGGGGGTTCTGTTTCCTACACAAGCTAACTAACTATAGCATTCCTAACCATGTGAGCATTCAACCGGAATACTAACTAAGCTAATAAGCCTCAGTGCTGATTGTTTTCTCACCCAACAATACCCAAGTCACCGTCCTCCTCATGGAAGTTGGAAGCTAGTAATCATTTTCTAGTAGCTTTTTCAGCTGCTAAGAAGCTCACAACCCCGCATTTATCTATACGGATGAGGCAAGAAATTCCAAAATACCCTTATCTAATTCCAGACAGTGGATGTATAATCATGCACCGCATTCATAGGCTAGCATTAGTTTTGCAAAGGTAGTAAAGTTCCAACCTGTAATGGCAAACGAGTTCAAGGGAAGCGCCTGAAACACCATCCACCACACGGCTGCGCCTGGCCTCGCCTGCGCCACCACTGGTATCCTTGGCACCTTCTTCTTGAATCCTAACAACGTAAACTTCCAGAACGTTTCCAGCAGTGACAATTAGATTGGGAACGGGACCAATGCCATGTGGAGCAGCATACTCGGAGTCTAGATCGTCGGACGGCAAGACTGTGATTTGGGGCTTGAAATCGGCAGGGGAATGAGTAATGAAACCGGACGCGCAGTTCTCAATGCCGGTTGGCAAGTGCATCATCTTGAAGGCCGCGAAACTCATGCTTAGGTTAGGGTCTACAAAGCGTGCGCTTTCGTTGGTGAGCAAAGGAGCTCAACCGGAGCTGGGGCCTAGCGCGGGGAACCAATGCCGTTGATAATTGTAGTAGATACCAACCGGAGAATAGGGTTTCGATGGATTGTAGAAGACAACGCAGCACTCTGCAGTGGCCTAAAACCCTTCGGCGGGAGTTCGGCGGTGTGGGGAAACTAAGAGGTAGCCGAACACTGGTTAAGAGTTTAACTCTTCGGCGATTACCGAAAAAACCCCTTCGGCGGGAGTTTATGGGTGAAACCGGTCCGATCAGACCGCTTTTTTACATGATTAGGTCGACGAGTATCTATATCTTCGATCCGATCTTTCCTATAACTGACCAAATATCTGTATAAGAGCATCCACAATGGTTTTACATAAATTGTATTCTTTAAAGTTGTCACGTAGACATTTATGTACACTTTAAGTAATACGTAAATTTAAGACACACGTAAAAATTATTTTCTCTGCAATCGTATTACTTAAACATATTCCTTAAATATATTTTATTATTAAATTTTCCAACAACCACCAATAAGATATTAGCAATAATTATAAAATGAATTAATTTATAATAAAAAAATGGTTACGTAATACATAGTGCATTACTTAAATTTAAGGAATGCTTTATGTAAAAACATAAATTTACGTGTGGGTCCCATCTTTAAAGAATGCTATGTAAAACCACTGTAGATAGTTTTTGTTGCTTTACTTAAATAAACATGTAGGACCCACGTTTACGTAGTCTTTACGTAATACCACTGTGGATGCTCTAAGAAAACAGAAATGATAAACATTCCGACACAAAAAGTGTCCAGATGTTCCGAACCAGAGTATGTATATAATTATTATAAATGTTGCTTAAGTTTACAATGTTTGCCACTAAAAGAGATATCGAAACGTCTCGGAATGGAAGTTCGGAATCTGTATCGGTTCTCATAAGAAAACGGTAATGATTTAGATTCCGAGAGAATACATCCGAGATGTTCCGAATATGTCCGTCAAACAAATTGCCCAAAAAGTTGATTCAAATCACACCCATGTCACTTTGACTGATTTCGGAACATCTCAGCATTCCTTTCGGAATGTGTATCACGGTTCATAAGAAAAACACCATACATTTGTAGTACGTTTTTTCGGTCATATCACTCCGAAAATATAATTAACGTTCATTAACATGGTAGGTTTATAGGGTTTGCAACCCCAAATCTGCCCCGCAAATTTGTAACATTTAATATCATGCATACCTTATTATTAGGGAATAATATATATTATATTTTATTATTTTCGAATAAGATATTATAAATACATAGGGTTCGGCTAAAATAAACTCGAGTTTATTTCAACTTGATTTCTCAGCCATCAGATTATACATGTGTAAGACTTTTTATCTCTTATCAATTATGGTTGATTCTCTCTCATGATCTAACGGCTGAGAAATCAAGTTTAAATAAACTCGACTGCATTTTAGCCAGTTTCAAATACATATATCCTAATATAATTCAATTGAAATATAATCAAATATATTAATTTTTAATATATTTTATTTTCTAATATACTTATAACGGGTGAAGCAAAATCGAAGCGACATTTACACTCTTCTTTGACTCTACCTATAATTTATATATATATATATATATGCATATTTCAAAAAAAAAAATAATTCTAGAAAAATACAGTTTTAGATATCATCTTTCAGTTTTTTTGAGTTTTAACCTCTTTTGTTACATCAACTATTTGATTTGTCACTCATGTGTTGTTCAATTTACTTAGTAGCTAAACCGGTCCAATTATAATTTTTCCCTTATTCAGTTAGAAAACCGATACTTTTTTCTCTGGGATTTTTCAAAACAAATATTCGACCAAAAACTCGCATGAGACAAAATAAACCGTTCATTGACTATACATTTATCGGTTTAACCTGGAAATTCATGACATCATAATCAATAAGTGTGTATTCTTTTGAATAAAAAAAAACTATACTGAAATAAATTCTTACGAATTATCATCACTGTGTTTTATGTTTACCAAAAACAATCACTGTGTTTTATGAGACTCTTTCCAAATTGCTAGTTGGTTGTTATCATGTTGATGACTAGTCAATAGCAATTGGTAGTCAACAAGTTACACATGAAGAAGAAGAACATATTTGATGAACAAAGCTAGGATAAGTCGAGAACACATGTTTGAGTTTGAGATAAAAGGGACGATAATTTTATTTTATTTTAGCCGAAAAGAAGGAAAAAAATTAATTAGAATATTTAATTACATATTAATAATATGACCAGAATAAGAAAATAATCAAAATATTTGTTGAAAAAAAATATATTAAAAGATTCAATTACAACTAATATGAAATAATAAGCAATTGATTATCTTGTAGAGAGAGCAACACCATTTTTTTAATATTAAATTGGTAAAAAAATATGTAGAATTCACTCAACCCTAAATAGTAACTTGTTATTTTAGCCAAAAAAAAAAAATAGTAACTTGTTAACTGAACTTTTACTTAATTTATGTGGCCAAAAAAAACTTGTACTTAATGTGCAAATTGCTAGAAAAAAAATTTATATGTAGCAAATTGCTATATAAACTTTTAAATTTGAGCAGTTTGCTAGCTCCATTAAGTTTAATGGAATAAAAAAATTGTAAAAAGCATCCTAAAATTTTTATTTGACAATAAAATAACTTTAAATTTTATATGATAGTTCAATTTAAAAATTGGATTTAAATACAACACATATTATAACAAATTAAGAAGTTTAATTACAAACTGAAATACCAAAATACAAATATACTGCTTGAATTAAAAAAAAAAAATTATAAAGAATACCCTAGAAGCATCTCACTGGTCACTATTAGTACTTTTTTTAGTTATTGTATTTTAATATTTTGAAAGAAAAAATATTAATTTATCTACTTTTAACTTAAATTTTTTAAAACTTTTTTCAATTAAATTAGTATTTTCAAAATTTTACATTAATATTTATGGTTTATTTAGTTAATTTATTTTGATATTTTTATCATGGGTATTATTATATATTTGATTTGTGAATATTATAATTTTGATGAAATTATACATTAAATTAGAGATTGTTTTACTATTATATCAAAGTATATGGTGTTTTTTGTCTTATTTTTTTGAAGTTTTTTCGTTAAAATTAACGAAATTAGTGAATGCTACCAATTGCTACAACTTAAAAGTCCAACTACAAAAAAAAAAGAAGTTTAGCTAGCAAGTTAAGCTAGCAATTTGCTATTTAACCCTAACCTAACTAATATTAACATTAATATATATTAATTAAATATATTAATTTGGCCAAAAAAATTAAATATATTAATTATTCAATTAAATATATTGGTTACTGTCACAACTAAATATATAAATTACTATCAATTAAAATAATAGACATTATTTTATATATATATATATATATATATATATATATATATATATATATATAGTCATATTAAATACACTTGTCGGTTCGATTTCAATGATTTTAGGAGTTTGAAAAACAAAATGAAAATACAACGTTGTTTAGAAAAATCGTGTCTTTCTATCATGTTTTATAAGTATCATGCTTGAAATAGTTTTTTCAAAGAATTTCCAATTGTCATTATGTTAAACCTTATAGGAAAATTGACATTAATAATAGTCTGATACAAATTTTAACGGTAGTTTAAAAAAATTATGCTTTTAAAGGTTTACCTATGTTATAATTAAGTCGTTCATAGTAGTAAAAATACCACAAATATTATATTTGTGAAGCGTGATAGAAATCTAAATAAAAAAAACCATCCACAACCACAAACCAAATCGTACATTTTCTCATTGGATTTTCAGACCGGTCTGATTCGGCCTTTGTAAAAAAAAAATCAAACGGGGTTTTGCTTTTAGTCCTAGTCAAGACTCGAGTTAGGGGTCGACAGCTCGCCATCACCTAGTTTTTTTTTTTTTTAGATGAGACGAAATTTGAATTAGAAACAAATAATTAAAGTAAAGTAAAAAAAGTCCAGAAGGAGCAAATATTGTTGGGTTTCGACTAACCTCGACCGTCCGTTCGTCGGTTCTTTGGTTTGAACACTCGACCGCCCGTCAGACGAGTTGTCCGTTAGTCTGATTTTGATATCTTGAAGTGAGCTTGAACTCCACCACCGACACCTGATACCTGCATAAAGGGATAGACCAGGCTTGTGCCCGGTAATCCCCCTCCGATGCTTAAGTCAGTCTTCAGAAATCATAATATAAGAACTGCTATATATTGTAATATGAATCAATGTGTCAAAAATGAGAAGAGATATGAAGATATATTTATAGGGAATGACCCATATGAAAATTGGCTCATGCATTTATGATGCACCGAATATCTTTTTATGGGAAGTTGTCAATGCATAGTTTCCTTTTGGAGGGGAATTACGTATTTACACTTAGTCAATGAAGCTTCGTCATTCTTCTACTTAAAGAAGATATGAGAGGTCGACCACTTTGAAGTAGCCATTAAATTCTTTTTGATAGGAGATGAAACGATCTCCTCTCCTTAAGGAGATGGACCGTTTCCCTCTTTATAAGAGAGAGGACGATCCCTTCTTATTGTAGAGAGGGGTCGTCCCCCTCTCGATGGGAGAAAGACCCCCCCCCCCTCTCCATGGGAGAGGGGACGATCCCATCCCCTTGTGGAGAGGGGCCGTCCCCCTCACCATGGGACTGGGGACGATCCATTCTCCTTGTGGAGAGGGGTCGTCTCCCTCACCATGGGAGAGGGGACGATCCACTCTCCTTCTGGAGAGGGGTCGTCCCCCTCACCATGGGAGAGGGGTCGACTTGTTCCGACTTACTTTTGAGGGTTCACCTTATATCGAATAAAGAAGATCGTTTGTCCGGTTCTTAGACTAATATTCAATATTTACCCCCGAGGCTGATGTAGACTTCGTCTGCATTAGGTTATCCTTCAAAATATTATAACTTTCCCATAAGAGTATATATAAACATATAAGAAGTTACTATTCGTTCCTCTTTTTGACGAAGAGGTTTATCAACACCTTTTTTTTAGAGAGGTTTATCAACATTTGTCTTTTTTACGAAGAGGTTTTTGGTTTCCGTCTTTTTTACGGAGGGATTGTCAGCCTTCGTTTTTTTTTACGGATGGGTCGTCGACCTTCGTCTTTTTTGACGGAGGAGTCGTCAACCTTTGTCTTTTTGACGGAGTGGTTGTCTCGATGAACGGTAATGACTTGCACATTGTTTGGTCTTCTTTAAACTTAGCATGCCGTAAGCTTTTCTTTATGAGCATTTGTTTATGCCGATGCTATAGTAGGATTTTTGTTCCACCATACTTTGACGAGCTTATTTCCGAGAAGAAGATGATAACCCTCCCTTCGTCTGATGCGAGTAGACCCAATGTTGATATGAGAGTACCTCTTAGATAATGCTTTATGATCGATCAACTTTAAGAAAGGAGGTTCTATCTCCTCTCTTTATTGGGTTTGGTTGACCAAGGGCGGTTCGTCCACCTAACCCGCTAGTCTTTATGGAACTATCTTGTAATAACTTTGGGTAATCGTCTCTTTGGGCGAACACATGTGAATGGCGATTCGTTCACCAACCTTTTCATGTAAAATATTACTCTCTTGGAGTATTTTATGGATGATCATTTATTTGGACGATCAACTACGAGGGGTGGTCCTTCTACCAACCCTTATATTACTCTCTTGGAGTATTTAATGGATGATCGTTTCTTTGAACGATCGACTATGGAGGGTGGTCCTTCTCCCGACCCTTATATCACTCACTTGGAGTATTTATGGACGATCGTCTCTTTGAACGATCGACTATGGAGGGTGGTCCGTCTACCGACCCTTATATCCCTCACTTGGAGTATTTATGAACGATCATCTCTTCGTACGATCGACTATGGAGAGCGGTCCTTCTCCCGACCCTTATATCACTCACTTGAAGTATTTATGGACGATCGTCTCTTTGTACGATCGACTATGGAGGACGGTCTGTCTACCGACCCTTATATCACTCACTTGGAGTATTTATGAACGATCATTTCTTCGTACGATCGATTATGGAGGGTGGTCCGTCTACCGACCATTTTATGACTCTCTTGGAGTTTTTATGGACGATCGTCTCTTTGTACGATCGTGGAGGGCGGTCCGTCTACCGACTATTATATCACTCACTTTGAGTATTTATGAATGATCGTTTCTTTGTATGATCGACTATGGTGGGTGGGCGGTCTGTCGACCGACCCTTATATCACTCCGTCTCTTTGGAAGATCGACTATGAATGGTGGTTTGTCTACCAACCCTTATATCACTCTCTTGGAGTATTTATGAACGATTGTCTCTTTGTACAATCGACTATGGAGGGCGGTTCGTCAACCGATCATTTGATTTGAAACCATGTAACAATTGTGTGGTGGTTCAGCGCATCATCCCTTAACGATAGGTCAGGGGTTCAATCCCCGCTAGTGACCATGAGAATGGAAAATTGTTCATGGCCAGCACTTCACCCCTTACGGGCTGACCCGGTGCGAGTAATTATATTTTTAGGTTTAAAATTTAAAACTACATATTTCCAAAAGTTAAAAGGGGATAATTGTCACATCCCGCTCTCATGTGACCTCGTCCATATTCTTGATAAACACGGTTTCTTAAACCATGCGGCTAGGTTTGTCACGGGAGGTTAAGACGAGACATAATTAAGTGAATCGAGTAATGATTGATTGATAAATAACACACTGAATAATTAATATATTATAAATAATAATAATAATAATAGTAATAAATTGTTAAAACTTCAAAAAGTCACATAAATACAGGTAGTGATGCTTAAAAAAAAAAAAATTTCTATCTAAATTATGTTGGCTATAAGGCCTTTTTGGCCTTATGGGCTTAGAGTTAAGCCCATTTGAATTGATGTGAATGGCAATTGTATTGCCAAGGTGTTAACATGAATACCACACAGGCCACTTTAAGTGGTTTTGAGTAGTTTATATGGTGGTAGACTTGTTATACTAGTAACAACTTACTAGATGGAAGGCTCTCTCCACGCGTGCAGGGGGGTGTAGTTGAGTGGATTGAATACCCACCCCGGTAAGCTTGGCTTGTGTCGGTCCGAAAAACTAGCCTTGCGCGAGTCCGGTTTTGCTAAACCGAACTGTGGTCTGTCCATATACATTGAATCTGAAAATTTATTTTTTAGGGTTAAAATTTATACTTTTAAGGTTAAAATTTAAAACTACATATTTCCAAAAGTTAAAGGGGGATAATTGTCCCATCCCGCTCTCATGTGACCTCGTCCATATTCTTGATAAACATGGTTCCTTAAACCATGCGGCTAGGTTTGTCACGGGAGGTTAAGACGAGACCTAATTAAGTGAATCGAGTAATGATTGATTGATAAATAACACAATGAATAATTAATATATTATAAATAATAATAATAATAGTAATAAATTGTTAAAACTTCAAAAGGTCACATAAATACGGGTAGTTGATGCTTAAAAAAAATGTTTTTCTATCTAAATTATGTTGGCTGTAAGGCCTTTTTGGCCTTATGGGCTTAGAGTTAAGCCCATTTGAAGTGATGTGAATGGCAATTGTATTGCCAAGGTGTTAACATGAATACCACACCAGCCACTTTAAGTGGTTTTGAGTAGTTTATATGGTGGTAAACTTGTTATACTAGTAACAACTTACTAGATGGAAGACTATCTCCACGCGCGCAGGGGTGTAGTCGAGTGGATCGAATACCCGCCCCGGTAAGCTTGGCTTGTTTCGGTCCGAAAAAAACTAGCCTTGCGCGAGTCCGGTTTTGCTAAACCGAACCGTGGTCTGTCTAGATACATTGAATCTGAATTTTTTTTTTCACAGTTAATTATGGACATAATATATTTTGAGTTTAATCTGATGTAATTAATGCATCCAATTTTGGACAGAATTGATGTCGGGAATATTATGTTGAATCTCGAAATTAATGCAGAAGGAGCCTGTCTGCCCTATAAATACAACATCAATCCTTCACATTTGAACACACCTCAGAAATTCATTTTCTCTTTTCTATCTGCAATTTTCTGTCTCTCCGAGTTTATCTGCCACTGCGTTTATCAGGTTATAGTATCTGTTTATTTTATTCATCCAGGTTCCTCAATCTATTCTTATATTGAATTTCTGCTGCCGTCGTCAGCTTGAATTAAAAATCATGTTGTGTTCAGGTATTGAGTTCGGTTCGGTCAAGCGTGTTTCGTGCATAACATGATTTGACGACACTGTTGAATCCTGGGAGGTGATCGTCCCGTGTTTAAACTACTTTGCATAACCCGATGGTGGAGTGGGGCGAAATTGCTTTAAGGAGACTGTGATCAGCACGGGCCTCATTATTAAATCACATTTTCGTCTTTCTCGATTTTACGTGTAATTTCGGAGTTGTTAATATCTTGCATGATATCTTAAAGTTTTAAATATTGCAAATTAATCCCTCAACTTTCGTATTTTACAGTTTTGACTATGATATTTGCCAACAAATTATACCACCATATCATAATTGGATCGAACCTAAGTAGAACCGAATGGAACTTCCTAGTCGGTTCTGCATGTTTCGGTTACCCATTTTCAATCCGTCACTTTTTCTTTTTTAATGGTATTTTCACAAGATAATAAACCAACCATACAATGATACAGATGCAAATCTTAAGTAGGAAGACACTGTTAAAATTTAAAAGTATAATATTACTTGCCTAGGTTTTTTTTTGTACTATATATATAAAATGCACCTTATATATATAAAAAAATTCATATAAAAAAGTTAAGTATTCGTAAAAGCTACTGATGCTTGATTTCGTTCTACATAACAATCCTGAAATCTTTTATATATAATAATTATATAATTAAAGGATCACGGGCCCTTGGCGTGATGGGTCACGTATCTCAAGCGTGCTTCTAGATATTCGTTTTTATATGTCTTCTCGTATTCCTTCTCGAAAACCTGCAAGAGGAGTGAGTTAGGGGAGTGCCCGACGAACCATCTCCGATGCTTAAGTAAGTTCCGAGTATTAGGGAAAGAAAGTAACAATATTTTTAAAAAGAAGTCGGAGCTCAAATCAAGTCAAGTTGTAATGAATGACCTTGAATTCTATTTATAGAACTCAATGACATTAATCCGGCTAAGGATTGTACTAACCGGGAATAGCGTTGTATTCGTGGATAAGACAAGTTTATCTCTTGTTTGCCATCAGAGGGGTCCAAAGTGTTTGGTAGAGTCCGCATATTTTTTCATAGGGGTATAGGTGTTTTGAAGTGGCCTCTAAGGACGCCCATGTGGACTAGTCCGAACAATCTGGCTCTATCCGGATTACTCTAGATAGGCTGGTTCCATCCGGATTAGTCGGAGGTCTGAGCGGGTTTGTTCCGTCCGAACCTTTTTTGCCCGAGGTGCGGGTTTTTGGTCCGATTTCTAAGTCTTTGGTCGAAAGGTGTTAATGTTTCGATTTTTTAACCATGCATAGGGTCGACGTGGCGACTAAGTAGAGTTTAAAATGAGTTCTAATTGGGTGTATCCATCAATAATAATAAGAAAAAAAATTAATCAATTTAACACCGCCCTCTACATTAAAAATATCGATTTAAAACTACCTATCACTTTACTCTTAAAATTAAATTATTTAATTTAATTTATTCTAAAAAATATTTATTAAAATATTTATTTAAAATTCATTCTTTTTTTATAACAAAGGAAAATATATATATAACATGGAAATCTTGAATAATAAACTATATCTTGACGAAAAAAAAGTATCAACAATAGGTGATAAACTCATGGCAAAAAAAAAAGGTTCATAAACTAAATGTAAATCGGGATAATTATATAATTGATTTTTAATTCGTTTAAACTTGATCACTTTTCTATTTTCACATTTACCTCTAGGTACGTACCTTGTTTCCCTTAATATTCCTTCTTGAAAATATTTTTGCTGGCCAAGTTCTTGGAAATATAATCTATCTATATATAATATAATTTCAATGAAACTCATAAAATTTTGACAAATAATCAAATTGAAAACTATTCTACAAACCTATTGGTCCACCTAATTCATAAGTTACAATTACATAAGTGACATCACTTTTGTGCATATGTGGACATGCTAAAATTCATCAAAAGCTCCTTATCCAATCTTGATAGGAGTTACATTATTTTTAGTATGTAACATAATAAAATGAATTAACAATACATTCAAATACAAAAATAAATCCACTTATATGTTTCATTTTGTACTATCATCTTAATATTAAATTAATATTTATATATGGATAAATATATACATATTTAATATAAAAATCTATATATAATATAATATAATATATTTTGAATTTACATATTTGTTTAACTATTATTTTTATCACTCTCATTTTTTTTGCCAAACCTCTTATTCAATTTAAAATTCTCTTTCATTTACATGTTAGTAAATTTGCCTCCTCACATTAGAAAGTTGCAATTGCACCATAAAAAAAGTATTTAATAAATTGCACTAACATACGAGGAAAATAAAAAAATTAAAACACATATAATAAATATATTAAAAATAATAACAATAAAAATATTAATAGTACCTATGAAATACCATTTATCTACATATAACACATTTTGAGTTAAAACCTCTATAATGATAAAAATAATAATAATAATAATAAAAAAAATCAAATTTAAAAAATTATACAAATCCATCAATCCACATAATTCATTATTTACATTTACATATGTGACATCACATTTACATTCATCATAAGCTCCTTATTCGATTTTGATGGTAGCTACAATATTTATTTTGTAACAATGCTAATTAATCCGCTAAAAAAATCACTTATGCTTCATTTTGTACTATTATTTTAATATTAAAATAATATTTAAATATGGATATGTATAAATATTAAATAAAAAAATAAAAAAAAGTACAATATGAGTTTACATGGTTTAACTAATTTTTAATCAATCACTCTCATTTATTTATTTATTTTTGTCAAAACTCTTATTCAGTTTCGGTTTTTGTTTTTTTTACATGTTAGTCACTTTTCATACTAATATTAGAAATTTACTATATGAACATAAAATATTTGGAAAAAACAATTAAAATAAAATAAAAAAAGTAGGTTAAAAATAATAAGATTAGATACAAATATTAACAATTTGTATGAAATAAAATTTAAATATAATTAAATGAATAAATAATTACTTTATATATATTTAGTGAATAATTAGTTTAATTAACTATTTTTTTGTTTCATGAATTTAAAACTATTTTGTAAATTATGTATTATTAAAAAATTAAAAATAATAAATAAAATACGATTCCATTATGTTTACTATGTAATACCGCGCAAAGCGCGGGCCGACCACCTAGTTAATAATAACTAATAAACTAGATAACAACTTTTAATTAATTCAACCAGCCAATTAAAACGAATACTAACAAGTAGGTGTAGATAATCCTAAATTTAAAGCAATAATAAATGCCTATTATTGAAAATTAAAATAATACATGAAATGTCATAAAGATTATACATTTTTTATTTCTGAAATAAATTTATACTAAAGAATGTTGAAAAGTTACATTCAGAAATATACATTATCATGGATATATATATATACTTTATATAGATAGATGTAAATAAAAGAAACCAAATAAAGATAAAAGATATATATATACTCATAAAAACAAAGATTTGGGATACAAATATAAAAAATAAATTATACTGAGTATAGATAGAATGTATACTCGCTTCCTGTTATTAGCTAGTCACCAGACTAGCTAGAATTAGATAGTGTAGATATATATATATAATCTTACGTTAGTATCGATAGAACAGAAAGTAATCTTTAAATTGCTATATATATTCAACTTAAAAACACATCATTCGGTATCTTATTCTTGATACAGACAGTAAGTACCATGGCTCTGTTTCGAGAACGACTCACCACGGCCCTTGCCGTAACAATTCAACTGTTCTTTCTAGTCCATGCATGTTCCGCTGCCGGTCGGGGAATATCACCAGGCAACTTCACCGACCAGCTGGCCCGTGCCAATGCCGACCCGGTCCAGGTGCGCGTTTCGACCAACAACGTCGTAGTAAACAACGGACTATTCGAAGTTACGTTCGAGAAACCGGGAGGAGACATATCAAACATTCGGTACGGAGGTCTCAACAACTTCATGATGCACACTCGTCGGGACCGAAGAGGCTACCTCGATTTAATGTGGAACCCACCCGGTGTCAGTGCTGTTCTTGATAAAGTCAACGGCGAAAAATTCGAGATCGTGACTCAGACCGACGATCTAGTCGAGCTATCGTTTGTTCGACTATGGGACGGGTCGAGCGGTTCGGTTCCTCTAAATATCGATAGAAGAAGTATCGTGAAAAGAGACGTTGCCGGAGTTTACGTATATGCCATCTACGAGCACCTTCCGGAGTGGCCAGCGTTCGAGATCGCAGAGACCCGACTTGCATATAAGCTCAATGAGGATAAGTTCCACTACATGGCTGTATCAGATGAGCGGCAACGAACCATGCCGACGAGACAGGACCACGACCGTGGCCAAACCCTCGACTATAAAGAAGCGGTTTTATTGACGAACCCGTCTAACCCGGACCTCAGAGGCGAGGTGACTAAGTTTTGTATAAAAACATACAATTAACTTTGATTTAAAATTTTATATTTACTTAATGTTTTACTATTTGTACATGCTCTAATTTTTCTGGCTTCGTCCCTGTAGGTGAGCGATAAGTATCAATACTCGGCCGATAGCGAGAATATTCGGGTTCACGGATGGATATCGAACAACCCGCATGTCGGGTTTTGGATTATTAGACCGAGTGACGAGTTCCGACCATGCGGTCCGTTGAAGCAAGAACTGACCTCCCATGTCGGGCCCACCACACTTAGCACCTTCATGACGAATCACTACTCCGGGAAAGATATAGCGACGGTGTTCGGCGAAGGAGAGGCGTGGAAGAAGGTTTTCGGGCCGGTGTTGGTGTATGTCAATAAGGCCGATACGGGTCGGAGTCATTCGGCTCTATGGGAAGATGCCAAGAGACAGTTATCGGTTGAAACGCGGAGCTGGCCTTATGATTTCGTTAACTCCCGGGATTATCCGCATTCCGATCAACGGGGTACGGTGTCTGGACAACTTATGGTTAGAGACAGGTACATGAATAAACAAGATTTACCAGCAAATAATGCTTATATCGGATTGGCCGCACCTGGAGAGACCGGGTCATGGCAAAAGGAAACCAAAGGCTACCAATTCTGGACCCGAGCCGGTAGCGAAGGCCGCTTCGAGATCAAGAACGTTCGCCCCGGAAGTTACAACTTATACGCATGGGTTCCCGGCGTTGTAGGAGACTACAAGTATGGCAATATCGTTATCACCGTAACCGAGGGTTCGAACCAACAATTAGGCCAAATAGTCTACGAGCCTCCTAGACAAGGCCCCACGCTTTGGGAGATCGGTGTTCCCGACCGCAAGGCGACTGAATTTTTTGTGCCGGAAGTATCGCCCCAATACCCAAACAAACTCTACACCAACTTAAAGCAAGATTGGTTCAGGCAATACGGACTCTGGAGGCGGTATACCGATCTGTACCCTAACGAAGACCTCGTTTACACGGTCGGGTCTAGTAACTACGCGAAAGATTGGTTTTACGCGCATGTTTCGAGGGATATTGGAAACGGAGAGTTCGCACCGACTACGTGGCGCGTCAACTTTGACTTACCTGAAGTGGACCGTGCCGCGACTTACACGCTTCAGATAGCACTGGCTTCGGCTAACTTTGCTCGAATTCAAGTGAGGTTCAATGTGGATCCGACTATGGGGCGGGCCATCTTCTCGACTAAGCTGACCGGGTCGGATAACGCCATCGCGAGGCACGGTGATCATGGGATGTATCATTTTTATAGTGTCGAGGTGCCGGGTCGGGTACTGCAGCGAGGAGCCAACACCATGTTTCTGACCCAGGCTATGGCGGGTAAATTTACCGGAGCTATGTATGACTATATCCGATTAGAAGGGCCTTCGCAGTTCCGATGAAGATGGGAATCGTCGATAGTTTTATGATTATAATTTTTTCTTGTTCATATTTTCCCGTTAGTATAGTTATTTTTTTTTTTTTCTAAACATGTAGTTAGAGTTAGTGGTGTTTTTAAAAGATTCAGCCAATTTATTAAATGTCTAGAAAAATCATTATACAATTACTTTATATATTTTGGCAAAATAAAATTACTTTATATATATAAGGGATTTAAATCAAATTGGTACCTGGGTTAACAGCCCAAAACGAATTGGTACCTCCACTAAATTTTGTGACAAATTGGTACCCGAGTTAACCTGGGTGTTGCACCGTTAGAATTTCTGGTTAAAACTAACGGAATCTCATTTTTGGCGCATGAAAAGACTAAAATACCCTTATTGCAGAATAGCTACGTAATAGCAATTCAAAACTTTGGAACCAAATATCTCACTCATTTCTTCATCTTTTTGAACAATTTTTTTTTTAAAACCGCATAACTTTTCGAGATCTGTGCAAGCCAAATACCCTTAAAGTGATTTGACCAGTTTTTTTTCAATAAACACCGGTTTCCATGTTAATTCGTTCTTTTTTGTATAAAGCTCCACCGCATTCTAACACTTATCTACTTTGATCACCAAATTTTTTTACTAATTGGTTTCCAATACTACAATCAAACCGTTGCTCTTGGATTCCAACACTTCTGTTTAAGAACCAAATTGATATTATACTTTCATCCAAAAGAAAACAAAAGGCGAAAATCTGTCGAATTAATTATTATGCAATCTATAACTTACTAGAATTTTTCTTGATGTCTCCAGTAAACTATATTGGTGTGTCTCTAAATCAATAAACGTCACTACAAGAGAATATATGGATCTTAGCATGATAAGCTACCAATTTTTTTGTTTATATATTTTTTGGACATGCTGAAAAATTGACCAGTTCTGCAGGTCTTCGATTTTAAAAGCTTGACATGGTCCAACATAAAATTGTAAATGGAACAGTTTTGGCAATATCTCGAAAGAAAATTTATTGTTTGTCTCTACCCACATAGTGGTAAAATTCTTTATGTAGTTCTTTTAATGCAAGTTCATCTTACTTTCTCACATTACGGTCATCCCTCAGGATACTGAGAGTATCAATTTCCACATGTAGATTAAATGAGAACATAAACTATTTCTTCTTGGTGTCCATTCTAAAAGTTCTTCCAATACCCTTAAAAGTACTTTTCATATTGTTCTATTTCAAGTATGAAACATATTTATCTATCTAAGATCCATATGTTCTCTTGCAGTGACGTTTATTGATTTAGAGACACACCAGTATAGTTTATTGGAGACATCAAGAAAAATTCCAGTAAGTTATAGATTGCATAACAATTAATTCGACAAACTTTCATTTTTGGTTTTCTTTTGGATGAAAGGTATAACATCAATTTGGTTTTTAAACAGAAGTGTTGGAATCCAAAAGCAACGGTTTGATTGTAGTATTGGAATCCAATTAGTAAAAAAATTGGGTGATCAAGGGTGATAAGTGTTAGAATGCGGTGGAGTTTGATACAAAAAAGAATGAATTAACATGGAAAACGATATTTATTGAAAAAAACTGGGAAAATCACTTTACGGCTATTTGGGTTGCATAGATCTCGAAAAATTATGTGGTTTAAAAAAAAAAATCGTCTTAAAAGATGAAGAAATGAGTGAGATATTATTGGGTTCCAAAGTTTTGAATTGCTATTACGTAGTCATTCTGCAATAAGGGTATTTTAGTCTTTTCATGCGCCAAAAATGAGATTCCGTTAGTTTTAACCAGAAACTCTAACGGTGCAACACCCAGGTTAACTCGGGTACCAATTTGTCACAAAATTTAGTGGAGGTACTAATTCGTTTTGGGCTGTTAACCCAGGTACCAATTTGATCTATATATATATAATTGATCTAATTATTACACACTACATTATTATTTACATAGTCACTACAACTAGTGGAAAGATTCGAGCTTCTTAATTTAGTTCGAGAAAGAGCGAAAAACTAGCTGACGTTCTCCATCAAATTATCTTCTACTTCTCCATCAATCGGTTATCTGCTTTGTTCCTATTGATTCCGATACTCCACTTAGCTTCGGCCACTACTCGACGAAGATCACAAGGCCCTTCGACGTTCAGGCACTTCCCTGGCTAGCCGCCATCCACGAACCAGGTTGGATTCTATGTTCTTTTACGGAGAATTGAAGGACAATGCGGTTTTCTTATGGCCATAGTTGCTCAATTAGATCGAAGATTTACATATATTTATAAATTTTTCGTAGATCTATCTTTGTGTGATGAATTTCGGTTCAGTATATTTGATCTAGATATGTAGCTGGATCATTGAGATCACTTTGAATTATTCAAGAAGATATGTCCATGGAGATCGCCTTTTGGATTTTTCAAATAGAAGTGTCTGATTCAGTTTATTGTTAATCGAACGGTACAGGGAACTGTCGAGAACTGCCGGAGTGGGATAATTGGTTTTTCCATAAAGAATACGTTGATTGTGTCAAATCGGTTGGAAGAATATTGCAGAAAATCTGCACTAATTGCTGTGCATTTCGGGTGACACCTTATCTAGTTGGAGCATTTTGCGTACCAACCTTTTTGCCGTTACTGAGTCGTTTTACAGCCACTTTCACATCCGAAATTAGGCACTCTGTTAAGCTGTTGATATATGGTGCTCTTTAAGGTATGATAAGGCTATATTGATTTGAAGGCATGTCGTCACCCTCTGTCAAGAGTTCTTCTGCAATGGCTCCGATCCCGAGGACACTTCTCAACATTGCAGTATTTCTAGGAGGTTTGGCCATGTTCTTATTTGTTGCTTCAGTGCTTCTTGTTACTCATCCAATTGGTTCCAAGATCCATGGTTATTTCTATGGCACTTCAAACAACGTTGATTTAACAGTGGTTTTTAATCAAAGTGCGGCGCTGGATTCTTATGGCAACAACTTTGGTAAAGAAGCCTCATCCGAGTCTTTACCAACTGTTCCAGTCAGTTTAGATGCTCCTCTAGTTTTATCAGAACATGAAGAAGCCACAAATCAGCGAAATTCCACTACCTCAGAATCTCCAGGTTTATCTGTCATCCAAAAGACTGAGGATAGCAATTCTACTGGTGCAGCAACTGAAGATGTCCCATTAGAAATGCCCGTTACTTCAGCTTCACCGAGTAACTCTGGAGATTCTTCAGCTGCAGACGAATCTGCTCCTTTCACTGATGATGTTCAAAGAAATCCTTCACTTGAATCTGGTAATTCCCCCATCTTCTCGCACCAGCAAATACTTTTCTGTGGTGATCTTTGGTGCTTTTAGATTAATAATTGATTGATTCTGTGAGGCAACTCATGCAAAGAATCATTGGTTCTACCGCACATACAGCCAAAGAAAATATATTAAGTAACATCATAATGCAGTACTTCTGTTTTCTTAGATATGTTGCAATATAGGAAGAATATGTCTATAGTGCCCAGTTGGCATGAATTTTCCAAGAGAGTTGTTTTGATTAAAAGAACTTATTGTCATTTTCTTGTTCTGGTAGGAACTTTTAATATTGTCGGCCAAAACCTTGAATCTTGATTGTTTACTCGAGGTTATTTTTTTGCTGTGATTAAGGTTGTGATCTGAATCATGGAAGTTGGTTTTATGATCCTTCGGGGCCACTGTACACAAACAACAGCTGCCCAGTCATCACGCAGATGCAGAATTGCCAAGGCAATGGAAGGCCGGATAAGGAATATGAAAATTGGCGATGGAGACCATCACAATGTGAACTTCCCCGATTTGATGCCAAAAAGTTCTTGGAGTTGATGAGCGGGAAAACACTAGCTTTCGTTGGTGACTCAGTTGCTCGTAATCAGATGGAATCACTGTTATGCATCCTATGGCAGGTAATTTAATTGAATCAGAAACTGTGACTTTATATAGTTGTGTGGCGATGGAACCGAACTTCTTAATCCTACACACTGTTAATAGACTGGTTCCTGAAGGTCCTAATACCCTGGAAAGTTGTCTAACTAACATGTGGATGAAGTCCAGACGTCATACCAGATTTAGTAACCGTTGCTTTTGATGAAGTAAACAGAAATTGTGACTTTATTTGCATGCTCATAGGATGTAGTCAAGTAACTTAGTAATGTTATGAATGTATGCTTCTTTATTCCTCATATAAGTACCACAATCTCTTTTTCCAGGTTGAAGTCCCCAAAAACCGAGGAAACAGGAGAATGCAACGGTGGTATTTCAGGTCGAAATCCGTCATGATTGTCAGACTCTGGTCTTCATGGCTAGTTCATCAATCATCTGAACCACTTGATTTTGCTCCTGAAGGCGTGGCAAAAGTCCACGTCGATGCCCCCGACGAGAAAATAATGGAATTTCTCCCAAGTTTCGATGTGGTTATCCTTTCCTCAGGCCACTGGTTCGCAAAGCAGTCTGCTTATGTCCTAAACAACGAAATCGTGGGTGGCCAACTCTGGTGGCCCGACAATTCCCGCCCCATGAAGGTGAACAACGTGGAGGCATTTGGCATATCCATGGAAACAATCCTCTCATCCATTGCCATGCATCCAAACTTCACAGGACTGGCGATTTTACGGTCCTTTTCACCGGACCATTACGAAGGTGGGGCTTGGAACACTGGTGGGTCCTGCACCGGAAAAGTTCGGCCTTTGGAATCAGGTAATTTGGTGGAGAATGAGTTCACGAACGTGATGCATGTGAAACAAGTGACGGGTTTTGAGCTAGCGATGAAGAAGGCGAACAAGAAAGCAAAATTGAGGTTGATGGATATTACGGAGTCGTTCGGGTACCGGCATGATGGGCACCCAGGGCCGTACAGAAGCCCCGACCCTAATAAGATCACGAAACGTGGCCCTGATGGAAGGCCGCCTCCTCAAGATTGCTTGCATTGGTGCATGCCGGGTCCAGTTGATACTTGGAATGAGATGGTGCTTGAGATTATAAGAAGAGAGTATGAGAGCAACTGATGAAGCTAGCCACGAAATTATCTTACAGTTTTACTACTTACACGTTGCTTAGGATCAACCAGCTGACATAAATTTCAATTTTCAGGCATTATTCTTTGTAGAATTATGCAGAGTTCATTTTTCTGCATTATATTTATATATATATAAAGCTTGGTTAAGGATAGTAGTAGTAGTGCTTCTTTATCGTAGAGTAAATCGATCATTTCCAGTTTGTTCTGAAATGTTAAAAACTAGAGCTTATGAATGTAAAGTGGAATTTTATTCATGCCATAGGCTGTCTTTTTTGTTTTTTCGGCCAGTAATATTTTACTACGAACGTAAAATCTCTAGTTAAGGAAAGTGCTAATTCAGAATCCGGACAGCGTGCAAAAATGGTCAAAATTTTCAGAATTGCTGACGAAATTTTTATTGATAAAAAAGTTAACTTTCTCTTAATGAAAATCAAGTTTGTCAAGAAAAAGTATGTGGAAAAAGGCATTGTCGGCAATAGTTTTGTTGACGAAATTTGGTCTACAATTTTTGTTAATAGTCCAAAAGTAAAATATCAGTTAATTTAGCAGCACAATATTAAAAAAAATGAAACTATATGAAGTCAAGAACATAGGAAATAAAGATTAAAAAATAACAAACGAAAAGAAAATCTAGATGATAATAAAATTAAAATTTTAGGTTTTATTTTAAGATTTGTGTCTACATGTTTACATTTTTATAAAGTCTATTTTTATTCAAATATATGATATTACATATATAGATATTAAAAATGAACATAGTTTCAATCACTTATATGTGCTATGTACATATACTATATGAACTTTTTTGGCCAACTATATATGTATTTAAATAGTTATAATAAATAATATAAACACTTACCAATACATTCATAGTATTTATATTTCATATAAAATGCTGGACCCTTTTTTGATCAAAATACAGTGTTGCACCATTTTTTGTATAGGTGGCTACGCCAAATGGAGAGTTAGAATCGAATGTAATTAATAGATGAGGGTGTTTCTAGTATGCTCTACAAGTACAAATACCATGATTTTGCTATTTTTTTATTTTATTTTTTCTATTGCTTTAGAGGTGAACCCTAAAGAGAAATTGATATAATTAATAGTATGATGCAATAATTATGTATAGCTAAAAAATTTCATATTTTTAAAGTTTTACGTATATTACAATTAAGTCCACCCTAATAAAAAAAGCAAAAGCATGGTGCTCCACAAACATAGTAGAAAAACCCTGACTAAAAAGTTTAGAAACACTAACAAGATTTAGGGTGTAAAGTGCATATACTAAAAGTTTAGGGCTTTGTTTTACAAGCAACAGAGGCAAAAGAAATAGGTCTTTCTATCATGCTCCACAAGCATTATGATTTTGGTACTATTTTTTGAATTTTTCTATCGTCTTAAACGTGAAACCTAAAAGGAAATTAATATATTAATAATATGATGCAAATATTATGTGTAGTTAAAAAATTTCATAATTTTTTTATATTTTTACAATTTTACATATGTTACAATTAAACTCATCCTAATAAAAAAAATAATTCATAGTGCTCAGAAAAACATGGTAGAAAAAAAAAAAAAAAAAAAAAAACTCCGCTCGTACTTAAAATTTAAAAGGCCCAACTGGCCAACTCCACTCTGAAGGAGAGAATCGGAAATGGCGCGAGGGCTTAGACCATTTACAGGCGACGGCGCCAGAGAGCCAGTTCTTAACGCCGAAAACGGCGAGGAACTCGTGCACATTCAGGCCGGCGTCTCGATCGTCTTGGCGGACCGAGCCCCCGAATCTCCGGGAACTCTTTACGTCTCCACTTAGTATGCTGCTTCACTTCACTTCACTTGTCCTTTTTTTCTCTCCGATCAAACCACGGAAAACACGGAATTGTCTTCAGAGAGATTGATTGGAATGGGTATTTTATTTTCTGGTATTTTGGTGCAGCCAAATTATTTGGTTGAGCGATGTGGACAGGAACAAAGGCTATGCTGTGGATTTCTTGTCGGTGTCGCTCCACGCTGTCTCGAGGGACCCTGAATCCTATCCTTTTCCCTGCATGTATATTCAGGTTTCGTTATTAACTTCTTTTTTTTTCGATACGATTTCTCTATTTATTTTCATCTGATTAATTGATTAAATTGTTTCTTAATCATGCAATGCAAAATTTGTATTGTAATTATGAATCTGTAGCTTCTCTGAATTTAGTTTAAGAGGTTACATTGCTTGTTTTGTTTTGAAAGGATTGTATTTTTTGTGCCTAAGTAGAACTTGTTCTTGTCTAATTAAGTTTACAACTAGTCTAGTTTACTTTCATCTGCAAATCTAGTTTACTTTTGCTTATCCTAAACCCTCATGTAAACTATCGTGTTATGATATTCATTTGTGTTGATGCTTAAATAATATACTAACTTGAATAATGTAAATGTTGTCCATAAAGATGGAAACTGGATATGAATCTAGTGGCCCGGATGTAGTAGAAGAGCATGAAGGAACTTTTGACATATCAAAAGTTAAAGAGATGAGGCTTATTCCTTCAGATCCAAACCAATGTATGTGATTTTTCATCCCACATCTTTCTCTTTATTATCTTATTTGACATCTCTTATCAGAATTATAACAATTTTTTCTGTTATTTATCTTATTCTTGATGATAGTGGACAATCTTTTCAAAATATTCTGCGAGTGTGCCGAGCTAAATCCTGAACCTTGTTCTGACGGTAAGTATGGATCAAAGAATAAGGTTATTTCATATTCTGGGGATTATACAAAATTTGGTCTAATAATAGTCAATTCTCCTTAATATCCCTTTCGAAAGAGGAAGCAGGAGGAGAAGGAATGCACAATTGGGTTTTCAATGATGTTCAGATGGAAGCTGCAGGTATAAGTATAAAATCATTTCTATCCTGTCCTCTTTTGAACTATTGGCCGACTGTAATCAAGACATAACGTTTCCTTTGCCTTATAACACTCGGTACCTCTGCTCCTTTGTTGCAGACAAGGATGATGATTCAGAATGGCAAACCTCAGTAAATCCCACCTGCGTACTAGGTCATTCAAATGGTGTTTCTGAACTTGCATGCAATGTGCTACAGGTAAACATTTGAATCTTAAATCAGAAAGGCATTGACTTTTACTGGCTGATCTCATGGAAGGGATATTGGATGGTAATAGCAAGTAATGTAAATTTGAGAGTTGAGGGGCTTAATTAAGATGATGATGACTGTTAATAAATAATAACTATTTATATAGTTTGAAACATTTGCTGCTTATTATTGTTGTTATAGAAGAAAGTCTTTTACTGAATATAAATGAAATTAATTAGCAAATTAGTTACTTCTTTATGTATTGGGGTTGTTGAATTAATGGATACTGCATGGATGCAGCTCCAGATTGATGATCAACGATTCGAGGATGCAGAAGAACATGATGAGAGCACACTACTGCTCGGCACCAGTGACTGACGAGCTTGTCCTCTCTATATAACCTTAGATATATGTTCTGGGTTACAAATGTAGTTTGTATAATATTGCAGGATGTTTGTGAGAAGATTTGGTTTATCTATGTTAGTTGATTTGGATAATATAGTAGAAGGCCTTTTTTCGGGAGCTATAAGGTTAAAGCCCTCCCCAAGGCGGCGTCTCCGGCGAGTTTCGACCTCGGGTCGCCCAATGTTTCAAAATCAAACCTAATTGAACATAACAACTTCACGTTTCTCAATTAATATAGACCAGCTGACTGCCCAGTAAACTTGACCGCAAACCGTATGACTAAACGAAGAAACGAGAATAAAAAGGTACTCGACACGATCCCTTCCCCTTTTATTATAATAAAGTGAAAGTACTCATGTCTCGGGGGCAAGTGTTGGGTTATGATTAAACCCGATGCTAAAAGCATAAGGTCGAGTACAATTGAAAGGGCGAGGACGACAGAGTTGTCGACCTTTCTTACTTGTGTTAATAAGATGAAGATAAAAGGTCGACAACGATACATAGGGAAGTCGACTTTCAAAGTACAGCTAGTCGACTAGGAGATGATTGAACTACTTAGTCTCTGGCAAAAGACGCTAATCGAAGTCGACCACGGAAACTTCTGTGGAAACCCTCCCTCTGAGGTAAATGACAGGTGGCGACCTGCTTCAAACCGTCTTCAAGAGGAAACTTCCCTTTGAGGTAAAGGACATGTGGCGATCTGCTTCAAACCGTCTTCAAGAGGAAACCTCCATCTGAAGTAAAGGACAGGTGGCGACCTGCTTGTCACCTGGTTGAAGAAACCTTCCTCAGTAAGAAACACTTAGCTGGAGACCAGTTTGTCACCAGCTGACTTGCTCACCGTCTCTTTCAACCAATCACAGGAGGGTAATTGCCGCCCCTGAACAGCCAATCAAGGCATAGCAGCCGCCTTTAGTAAGCCGGTAACTTGTCCCTATAAATAGGGACTCTTTCTATTCATTAATCTAATCTGAGCTCAATATACTTTACATTATTACTCTCAAATCCATTATTGACTTAAGCTTCGGAGTGGAATCAGGGGTCATCCCCAACCCCTTTTTTTAGGTACTTGCCCCATAAAAACCATTGAAGGAAACTTAATGTTCGAAGGAGCTAAGTCCAATGCGATATCTTGAAGTCCATTCCCCGAAGTTCAAGGCCACGTCACTTTGATCCCAACAGTGGTCAAATTTCAAGATCAAATTTTACCTAGATCAATAATCCAATGTTCAATTTTGATAAATGTAACATTTTTCTTGAAAAAAAAATCACGAACGCCAGTTTTAAAAAAAACACTTAATTTTATGAATATTAGTTTCACTAAAACAATCAGTTTTACTAAAATTTCAAGAACACTAATTTATCAAAATTATAAACTCCCTAGCACATGCTCTGATACCACTGTAGCATTATAGGGGATAAATACTACGGAAACAAACAAGGTACATGCTATGTAAATGAATTACGCAACGAAATAAATGGCACATACCTACAATGCTTTCCGTAGACCCAAGATCTTCTAGGGGAGTTCTCGATCCGCCGGACGGTTCCCGTAAGGATTCTGGTTAAGGAATACCTACGCGGATTTGTCTCCACAGCAAAGCCTCTTGTCGATTATTTAGCAGGTATGGATCTCCGGAGTAATTGCTTGAAGCAATTTGGCACCTCCTAGCGTAAAGTGAGGGTTCGGCCGAAACCTTGCTAACAGGGAGGAAAGATTTATTTTTGTCTCACCACAAATGAAGAAAGTGATTAACCCTTATTAGTTCCCTAATACTCTCTATTTATAAGAGGATGTGGACATAACCCACCTCACCAGTCAAGCAAGTTTCGCCCGACCTATTGAGAGAAAGGGAGACCCAATTTTGGGTTTCTCATGTCCATTGGGATTTTAGACCTGGCCCAAAATTCCTAATGTGACATTACCCAATTAACTTAGGTAATAGTCTCATATTAATTGACTCCTATTTACGGTGGCCCAATCTACAAATGCCAACAAAATCGTAACTACAACATTTACTAGCTTTGATACCACTGTAGGAAATAATATGAGATCACAAATATGTCGATTACATAAACTAAGTCACTAACTGGTAGTGGCGAGATAAATCCAAATTAGGTCTCCGACTCGAAGAATTAGTATTTCTGTGCGGTTTATTTCACACTTAGTTCTTCGAGTCCTAGATGATCCAAAATTTCTTTAACTAGGTTGTATTGCAGCTCGCCGACCGGTGTCCCTTAATCTATACTTGTTAGTATGAAGAATGACACAAGTCTCTACGAACTGAACCTCTCAAATGGGAGGAAGCAAACTATGATATAACTAGGAATATGACTGCTATCTTCTCACTGTTGGTGGAGTCAAGAATTATGAGAAAATATCTAGGTTGTTCGGCCGAAACTCCTTATATAGGGGGAGCGAGTGACTTGTTTCCAAGTTACAGATCTACAGAGATTACTACAAGAATAAAAGGCTTTTAGCGACAAGGCCGGCCGAATTACCTATAATAGGGTCCTTAATGGACCTCAATCCTTATAGTTAATGGTCAAACCCAATAGGGCCCTAACCCCTTAATATTTCGGGCAAGCCTACTAATTATATTGTTATTTGCTTCTAATTAACTTACACTCAATCAGACTTGGTTAGTGGGCTACCATGTAGGCGACACAATTGTAAACACATGTGTGATAGCGGAATGGCAAACCCCCAACCCGGGTGTTGTCTCGATATGTTGTGATGGTTCCTGATGCTCACAAACTGGATGGGTTGGCACATGAGTAGCTGCATGGATCGAAACTGGACAGCTAATTGCAGGTCGAAATTCTCAGAGCCAGGAGTTTAGTGCAGCCATGACGGAGGCTAATTTCATATTACATGGTATCGATCTTGCAGTTCGTAATCAATGGAAGGACGTAGTCATTGGATCAGATTCAGTACTCATCGTAATCCAAATTTGACTCACGACGACAAGCCCTGAGTGGAGGTTCGATAACATTATTAGTTCCATTCGTCATTTGACAAGCATAATTCCGACTATTAGTTGGAAAGTTATTTGAGGAGGCGCTAATCGTAGTGTAAATTGGGCGTCTATCCATTCCAGAAATAAGATGTGTACAATTAATTAGGTTGTCATACCGCATTGTCCTCTTTTATCTATTTTATTATTGGATTATAATACAAGTTGAACATTTTATTACATATCAATATAAAGCTTCTTGTTGGGAAAAAAATATATTAAATACTGTCATATTTATAATTATCGTGGAAACAACTAATTTTTCCCCGATAAATAGAAGATTTCATTGATAGGAAAAATTACAAACAGAGTCATGAAAGTACCAAAATCTCTCGATCTCTAGTGAGTTTTCCTCTCAATAGCTAGCTAGTCTATTGGCGGTGACGAATGTCCACAACGGAGGTATCCACACTTTCCCTTCATTCCTTTTCCTTTTTTTTTCAATTCTCTACTCCTGCGATGGTCCTCTCCAAGCAACTGGGAGTTTTCGAAGCCTTCTATGCTCATTCCGATTATAGATCTACAAAATAAGCTTTCAAAACGGTAGATCTAATAGTTTATGGAGTAGATCTGGTTCGAATTTGTAGCTCAGAGGTGAAAACTTGTGTGATAGGTGTCTCCCTCGGTGGTTGTTGATTGTTCGGTGGCTAAGTCATCAATTTTCCATGAAGACGGCGTCTTCGTGGAGGTTGGTGAGAAATTTAGGTGTTTTGACATGCACTTTTCATGATCTACTCGATCAGGTTGAGCTCCAATTCGAATCTAGTATTAGATTTGGTAGATATGCATATCCAAAAGGAATCGGCTTGCTTCCGTTATCTGAGTTCAAAGACGTTACGTTCATCATCAGTTGGCTTCTTATAAAGGCCAGAACACATCCGAAGGTATTTTTTTTTTTTTTACATTTATTATTGTTTATGAGTTTTTATTCTTTAATCTTCGAGACAATTAAAAAATCGTTATTTATTAGATCCATCTTTATAAGATTGGTCGGAGATCACTTTGTTTAAATTGATTGTATTAATTTTGCGGAAACAGATACATAATTATAATTATATCGATAATGTCTCCAGCTACCAGTACAAAAATCTATTTGCTAGAAAATAATGATGACAGAATTTGCCACTTAAGGCTGTGTTGTCCAATTAATTAAGGAACTCACCATAAATTTTTATATTATACTACTAACAATTAATATTAATAATATAGATCCTTAATCTTAATTAATAATGTCACAAAAAAATGTTACATAATAATAATATTATTATCTTTCCTTGTGGATTTTGGGTATCCAGCATTTACTAAGACACCATGCACTCATTGCCATAAAAAAATAAAATAAAATAAAATAAATCCTCTGTAAGATTATTACTTCATACCCTCTTTTTATATAATAATAATAATAATAATAATAATAATAATAATAATAATAATAATAATAATAATAATAATAATAATAATAAAACTTTTCTATCTGCAATATTAGTACTAGCTAGCTATAATATCATATGCAATCAATAACATGGCAAATATAACAATAATATTAAAATCTGGCAATAGCATAGATTTTACCTTATGTGTATTTTATAATTTATTATGTATTATTAGATCTGCACATTCCAAATGTAAACAAAATAAGCCAAGTCGAAGTCAATCTCTAAGAAGCCTCATGAATTTTTTGTTGTGAAAAGTGATTCCCAAAATAACAAATTCAGTCCAGTACAAATATTTAGAAGTGCACTAAGATAATACCGGGATAATTAGTGGTCTAAGTCAAATTCCCATAACATCAATGGAAAACCATATGAATTCCGGAATTCATATGGCATAAAGTAATTTATATTCGCGCAACATAAAGTAACTTAATTTCTTATAATTACTTACAAAAAACAAAAATCAGGACATATACACTACACAAAAAAATTATTGCTTATTTGATTAATTACATTAAATTTTTTTCATATTTTTAACATAATTACATATTAGTGGAAGTTTATATATGCATCTGGATGTAAATCTTGTAATCACGAAACTCAAAAAACCAATATAACACAGATGGCAAGGCAGTAAGTTGGTGTTTTTTTATTGATTTAATTTAATAAAATTTGGATATTATATTATTTGCTAAGGCATCTATATATCAAGGCAGTAAGTTGGTAGATATATAGATGCCTATTGGCAAATAACGTAATATCCAAATTTTATTATATTAAATTAAATCAATAGAAAAACAGACAATTTATTTAATTTGCTAGCCTAGTATATGAAAATCTGAAAAATTACCAGCAATAGAAAAATTATCAAATATATACCACTATATATATAAATATAAACCCCCCACAGAGCCTTACTTCATCAAACAAACAGCTAGAGCATTTCATTTCTGTGTGTCCAATTAATTAAGGAACTCACCATAAATTGTTATATAACTACTAACAATTAATATTAATAATTTATATCATAATCTTAATTAATAATGTCACTAAAAATTATTGCATGATAATAATATCATTATCTTTCCTTGTTGGGTTTTGTATATCCAGCCTTTTTACTAAGACACCATGCACTCATTGCCATAAAAAATAAAAATAAATCCTCTGTAAGATATTTACTTTCCTACCCTCTTTTTTATATAATATAATAATAATAATGAACTTTCTATCTGCTACTAGCTAGCTATAATATCATATGCAATCAATATCATGGCAAGTATAACAATAATTAATATTAAAATCTGGCAATAGCACATATTTTACCTTATGTGTATCTTATAATTTATGTCATATTTAGATCTGCACATTCCAAACGTAAACAAATTAAGCCAAGTCGAAGTCAATCTCTAAGAAGCCTAATAAGATTTTTTTGTTGTGAAAAGTGATTCCCAAAATAACAAATTCAGTACAAGTATTCACAAGCACACTAAAATATCCCGGAAAAGTGATCGAAGTTAAATTCCCATAACATTAACAGCAAATGTCATATGAATTCCATATTCCTATAGGCTATATACTCGCGTAATTAAAGTAATTTATTTTCTTATAAATATTCATAGAAAACAAAAATCAGGACATATATATACACTACACAAGTATATATATATATATAATGCTTATTTGATTAAGGGTTAAGTCCTTATTTGGTTTTTGAACTTGTACAGTTTTCGCAATTGGTCATCGACCTCTAATTTCACGTGATTTTGTCCTCCAACTCAAACTAAGTATTTAATTTCGTCATTTTGTTAAAAAAAACCGTTAATTTAAAGGATTTAACAATGTACGAGTCGGTTTTATCCTCAATAGAACCGGATTATCTATATAACATTATTAAACCGGTTATTATAAAAACAAATAATTATGATTATAATTAAAGAAAATAAATAGCGGAATTGGGGCAAGTGCAGGAAAAACCGATTCATCTATTTATATTTTTTAATTATAATAATTATATTTATTTACTTACAATATAATAACATGTTTAATAATGTTAAATAGATAATCCGGTTCTATTGATGATAAATCGGCTATTACCTTATTAAATCCTTTAAATTAACGGTTCTTTTAATAAAAGGACGAAATCAAATAGGTGATGTGAATTTGAGGACCAAATCACGTGAAATTAGAGGTTGAGTACCAAATTGTGAAAATTGTACAAGTTCAAGACTAAATAAGGACTTAACCCTTTAATTAATTAACTTAAATTGTTTTCATATTTTTTTAAACATAATTACAAATTAGTGGAGGGTTATGCATTCAAATGTAAATATGGTAAGGGAGTAAGAAGATAGCAGATACATGCCTATTGGCAAATATTATAATATCCAAGTTTTAATAAATTAATAAAATCAATAAAAGACAAACAAATTATCTAATTCATTAATTTACTAGCCTTATTATATGAAAATCTGAAAAATTACCAGTCATAAATAAATGATCAAAACCACTATAAATATAACCCCCACACACCCTTCTTCCTTCATCAAACAAACAAACAAACAGCTTGAGCATTTCATTTCTGTGTGCAAACCATGACAAGGAGAAAGGTGCCTCTCCAGTTCATCACCAATGACTCTTCCAGAAAGGTCACCTTCAAGAAGAGGAAGAAGGGTTTGATCAAGAAGGTCAGTGAGCTCAGCACTCTCTGCGGCATCGATGCTTGTGCTATCATTTACGGTCCGTTCAGCAACGAGCCGGAGGTCTGGCCTTCTCCGGCCGAAGCTCGCCGCATCATCGCCAGGTTCAGGTATTATACATATACCCATACATATACATACATCGTTTTCATGCACGACGTAATTATTAATGGACGAGGAGGACAATTGCCTCCTTAACTTTTAATAATTTATAACTTTTACTTTAAAATATAATTATTATCGATCTGACCATTTAAAGTTTTATATTCGACGCTTTAATTTTATCATATTAATTATTTGTCCATATTTAATGGAAAAATTGTGAGTTGGTCCTAGTTTTGACACAAATTTTTAAGGGTAATTAATAATTAAATATGGATCCTTGTAATTAAAGAAGAAACGGGTGAATATATATGTTGTGTGTGAAAGGAACCTGTCGGAGATGGATCGGAGCAAAGGAATGGTGAACCAGCAGGGGTTTCTCCGGCAGAGGATCGGCAAGGTGGAGATGCAGCTGAAGAAGCAGCAGAGGGACAACCGTGACAAGGAGGTCACTCAGGTCATGTTTCACTTCCTCACTGGTATGTATTAATCAATTTTCTCATAATCTTGAATTTGTGTATGAAGATATTCGGTATACTCTTAGCGACACTTTAATATTTACCGTGTCACAACAGTAACTAAAACCTCTGAAACTGGTTGGAACCTATCTGGATATCCGTTATGAACCCGTTAATTGTTTTTTTTTTTCCTTTTCTCAAAGATTAATTATGAAAATATTTTCCAAAAAATGATACAAATACAGATCTTATATAGAAGGACAACGTTGGAAGTAAAAAATATTACAAATTTAAGTGAGAAGTTCTAAAAGGATAGAATCAAGCATCGATTGAGACCGACAACCAGAAACGAAGCTAAGTAGAAATGAGGAGTAATTGTCCCCTCAATTTTTAATAATGTGTAATTTTAACGCTATAAAATGTAATTTTTCTTAAAATATTATATTTGGACCCTGGATTTTTTTTACATTAATAATTGTTGTTTAAGGTTGTGTGTGTTTGTATGTGCAGCACCCCCAACAGCACTGATAGGGATGACTGTGTCGGATCTGAATGAGATAGACTCGTCGGCACGGAAGAACCTCCACGACGTCGAGGATAGGATCAAGTTGCTGAAAAAGAATCCCTCACTGCAGGTGCCACATCAGCAGCTGCACCTGGGAAATGTCAGTTTCCAGCCAGCTCAGCAGGGGTTTGAAGGCCATGTTATGGTTCCTGAGGGCATTCAAATGGAAGGACAAGCTGATGGATTTAATTTCGGGACCATGATGATGGAGCCGCAGCTGCAGCAGCAGCCGCAGTGGTTTATGGATTTGCTGAGGCCAACTGAGACATTTGGAGGAGGAGGAGGAGGATTAGGGTTTGCTAATAGTAATAATAATGAGGCCAATATTACTGATGGCATGATGATGATGCAGATGCAGATGCAGATGCCTTCTTCATCATCTATGGGTATGCAGATGCAGATGCAGATGCCAAACAACAACCCAAGTGCCACCTCCTCATCCTCTTGGCCAAATTTCCTTTACCCTTAATTACTTAAACTTATATCAATTTGGTATGCTAGAATGATATTAGAGATCTCAGTCGGAATAAAATCGTGCGTGCGTACGTGCGTATTATTCTATAACTATAAGATCTCTTATCATTTTGGTGTTCCAAATGGATATTGCTGGGGAGGAGAGAAATATTATATATTGTGAAACTTGGTATGTTATTGTTGTAATTTTTATTTTCTGTCATGGATTTGGTGATTGATTGTGTGTGTGTTGTGTGTGGATTATATAATTACTGTGATGTGATTGTGTTATATAATATTTGTGTGTGGCCTGCAGGTACAATATGTGTTTGCTGTGATTTGGCTTGCCATTATGTATGGATGTAATGTTTGTTAGGAATATAGATGATCGAATAATGTTTTATTTATTGTAAGTATATTTTTTAGATTATATTGTATTTTGTAACATATATGTATTTTCTAATTCTTATTTGTAACATATGTATGTATTCATAATACTCATTGTAATACAATCAAGTCAATTTCAATACAATTCAATATTTTGTCGTGGCATTAGAACAATTGAAGTTAGTTACTTGACTTCCAAGTTATCTGTATAGAAGCTACTACACTTCCAAGTTATTAGTTCGTACGATTCACAAATGAATGAATACATATATTTCAGTCTCGTTTTCATCTTATAACAGTTCAACAGAAATTTGTGTTTGAAATTTCGAAACCAGGTTTCCGTGATGCAACAGCAGCAATCCATGATGCAGCAGCAGATTCATCAAGACGCTGGTTATCGAGTCACTTGGCAACAGTGTGATAACACTGACCACACAGTAAAACATATCGTTCAGTCCCTCCAAGTCGACCAGTTGTGCCCTATGTCGACCATAATCAACACTGGTTGGTGTATTCCGGTGCCTCACTTCATGTCACTCGTGACCTTCAAAATATGTCAATCTATTCCGATTATGGTGACATTGACAAACTTGTGAACGACAATAGTGATGGTCTTCCCGTCACACCTACAGGCCAAACATCAATTTCAACTCTCTCCGGTTCATTATTATTGTTTATTGTATTGCGGGTTTCGAACATCAAACAGAATCTCTTATCTGTCTCTCAAATATGCAATACAAATAACGTGTCAGTTAAATTTTTTTCCGTATTATTTTGTTGAGAATTGGATCTATGCACGGGGGACGCCTCTTCTTCAAGGGACAAATAAATACGGTGTTTACGAACTAATTTCTTCGATCACGTCTCCTAAAGCCATGATGACAACATCAACAAAGACGAGCAACTGGTACCAACAAATGGGACAACCGTCGTCCAAAACCCTAGGTTTTCTTATCCGAAATTATTTTAATGATGCTGCAAACTATCTTAATAAAGGCCTATGCAATGCTTATTATTGTAATAAAAGTCATCGGCTTCCGTTTCATGAGTCGTCTGTCAAGTCTTGTCGACCACTTGAATTAATTTACATTGATGTTTGGGGACCGGCTCCAGAGTATTCGATCGATGGCTTCCGTTATTGCGCCATATTATCACTAAACAAAATGTATTTGGCTCTATCTGCTAAAACTAAAATCTACTTGTGTGATCCCCCCCCCCCCCCCCCCCCCCCCCCCCCCCCCGGTTCAAACGCGTTATTCCCAATCGATTCTTAATGTCACTGGCAGGGTGATCATTCCTAAAAGGTAGGTTGTGGCCCCTAAGAGCCATACCCATGGGAAGTCGACTGGTCTCAAGTCTCTTTTAGTTGTCTCCAACTCTTCCAGGACTTGAACGTGCAATATGTCTATAAAACTTCCTCCATCTATCAAGATTCTCCTTACGTAAAATTCTTCTATTTCTAGAGTTACCACCAATGCATAATCATGGGGGAACACAACGTGTTCCATGTGTAAGTCTGAGAATTGGATTACTGTTTCCTGCTCTGGCATTGGCCTTTTTCTCCATGTAGGTGTTTCATTTACTTGGGCGACATACACCTCCCTTACATTGTATGATTCCCCTCCAATTGTTGGACCTCCGTGTATTAAGTTGATTATTCCTCTTTTTTGGGAGAGGAATGCTGTCTTCTATTTTCTCTTTACCTTTTCTCTTAGATCTTTTTCTCTCGTTATTCACAAAGTTTTTCAAGTTGCCTTGTTGTACTTTCCTTTCAATGTCCCTTTTCAAGTCGTAGCTGTTGTTGGTGTGATGCCCCCAAAGCCCCATGGTATTCGCACCATTAGTTGGGGTGATGTTCCATTTGTCCCTCGTGTTTTCTTGTTGGAGGAGTTCATAGTTTAGCTTTTTCATTTCTTGCAGGATTACAGAGGGTTCCTGTTTTAGGAGAGTGAATGTAATGTTGTGTATGCTTCTCTGCTTTTGTGGCTCGTTGATGCGTATACCTCCCTAGGGACGCCATCTTGTTTTCGTTGGGCTGGGGACCTTGCGCCTGCTTGTTTTGTACAGTCTTTTTCCGCCTCGGTGTTTTGAATTGTCGCAACCCTCTTGGCTTGGCGAGTTGCTCTTGACCTTTCTAGGTCGATGTAGGCTTTTACTCGCTCCGCTAACTCCTTCATTGTTTGCACAGGGGTAACTAACACATTGTCCGAGAGTGACGCTCCCATCCTTCCCGGTTTCCTTATGAAAGTTCGTATGACCTCTCCCTCTGATAGCTTTGTAGCTATATTCGCTATGTTTTGGTTGAATCTTGTGTAGTAACTTGCCAATATTTCATCATATCTTTGCTTGACATCATCAATGGCTGAATCCCCTTTAAGTAGTTGTCTTTCCTTCCAAGTAGTGTTGTATGAACTTTTCCTTTCAGATCCATCCACGAAGCTATGGATGCTTGTGGAAGGCCAAAGAACCGGTATGATGCATTACCTGTGAAGGTAGTGGGGAAGAGTAACACGAAGTGATCATCTTCTGCAGTTCTGCCAAGGAGTGATGATTCATGCTTCTGGATATATTGAATTGGATCCCCCCTTCCTTCATAGTCTGGTATGGTCTCGGAACTACCTCTCGTGGGAGTATTGTGTTTAGCAATTATGGGGTGAATGTGCGTGATGCACGACCACATAACTTGTGTATTTCATTTCCCTTTGATTCTTTAAGTTTCTTTGCTACTATTACCTCTACCTGCTCCACTATCAGCACTATTGTTGCTGTGTTGGGTGCTTGCTGAGGTTGTGGTGGAGCGTACCCCTGGTTATGGTAAGTTTGGTAGGGTGGTTGGTAGCTTGCATTCCTTGGAGGAGTCCATCTTTCTTGGCCATGGTGGTAGGTTGTGAATGTATGATTTTGACCGCCTATTAACTGGGGGGGGGGGGGGCTTCTTTCTAACAGGTCTTCCAGGCAGCCAATAGTCGGGGTAACTTGGTGTCCTATGCATTAATGTATATGTCATTGCTGTGGTTGTGTTTGGTCTTGGAATAGTGGCATATTCGTTCTTGGTTAGGGTGGTAGGATATCAGCCTTGGGCTGTTGATGAAGACTCCATATCCTCCCTTATTGGTTGTCCTTTCTGTTATTGCTTGATGGTGGTGGTTCCTGACGTGTTGGCCTGTAATTGGTGGGTGGTTCATGTCGTTGGGAATCACCTATCCGACTTCCTTGTCGATTCTTGCTTGATGTCATCGATCTCATAAAGTAACCCACAACTTTTGTTCGAATCTCACTTGACGGCGCCGATAATGGATCTAATGCTCCTTTGGTGAGGCTGCAGTTGCACTTCTCTACTTCTAGTAATGCTCATCTCCTTAGCCATCTGGGTAGATCGAAATTGTCCCGGTAAACCATCTCTGATGCCTAAGTAAGTTTCATTTGTAGAGAGATAAATGAACGTAATAGTTGTTTTAGAGAGAGAGAGCTTAAAACCTTGAGTGAGAGTGATGGTGAGTATTTATAGAGACTAGGTGCATTTCCCACGCATCGCGCGGGGTGATTTATAAAATATGTATAGTTAACAAACTAATATTCGATGAAATTTATACTGACTATTTGTAATATGTTGAAACACTATTTTTAAATAAAATATCAGTCTAAAATTTAAAAAATTAATTTTGAATCATAAAATACCATTGCGCAAATTCACAAATAAATTATAGATGCCAGTACTGTATGCTACCTTTGGCCGTCAGATCCGTGTCAAGCGTCTGTTCTTCAACATATATGGCTTCGATGACCAACGGTTATATCTCGCCGGATATAGAGATGGCTCTGCCACTGAGACTGTCAGCCGCCCGTATCGTCTAGTATCTTCGTTCGCCGGCTCCGCGTCAAGAGTCTGTTAAAAATCAACGAAATTTTAATTTCGATTAATTACATACATTGAATCTTGAACGGTCCGAAATTTTAATTGTGATTAATTGCATACATTGAATCTTGAACGGTCTGAAATTTTAATTGCGATTAATTGTATACATTGAATATTGAATGGTTCGAAATAAGCGAAAATTTAATTGCGATTAATTGCAACTTAAAAACACTTAGCTCCATAGTGCAATCAATGCTATGGAGTTAATGATTACAAACCCTTAGCTCAATTGTTATAAATGCATCGATTAACGTAAAAAAAACAAAATCTACAGCTCCACATTCACACTGTTATTATCTTTCCTTCGGAATTTATAATATATATAGATTTGCGCTCCCGTTCAGGACAGTGTTATCATTCACTAATTGCGGATAGATTATGTTAATCATGTTTGGCAACGGTGTATTGAGTGTACCACATTTGGGTAGGTGTCGACTTGTTTTAGACAAGTCGGCCAATCTCGGGTCCTTATGGAGGGGTGTATAATCTTGCACCCCGTTCGGGTTTTAAGACCATACGTGATCCACCCTGTAATCGGGTGTGGGTTACTCGTCAAATTTGGGCGTATATCCATCGACATATAACGCCCTAAAATCTTATTCGTTCGTGTAATTCACGCTATAAAACCATGTTCCTTTCTCATTGACTATTTGCGTTACGATTAACCTAAACCCTGTCACAATGTCATTCCTTTCACTAAATTTTCAGCAATTCATTTCTTCTTCTACTGCTGCGTGACTTTAATTGAAGCTTTGTTACAATGTCATTTCATTCTCCGCGTGTTCATCCGTTTGTTTCTTTATCCACTGATGTGTTACTGCAAACGCAATGTCTGATTTTGTAACTAAAACTGGAATTGGAGGGAAATTTAAGGATGAGAAGTGGAGGAAAGTAGCAGATATTAAAAGTGGAGGTTTACTCGAAGTTGTTAGTTTTGATGCATGACCAAACTAGGGCAAAGTTAAAGGAACTATGATCATATACTAGTTGATAAATGTTGTAATTTTTTTAGAATTTCATGATCGGTATATGAGTGAGTTTCTCTTTTCCACCTATTGATGTATGATCGATCTTTTGTTTGCAGCATTTGTCTTTGTGAATGTTTCAATTAAAATTTCAGCTCTATCCTATTCAAAATCCATTGTTGTTTCTTCGAATTTAATTGCAGTTCACAATCGTCTTTGTGACTGTTTCTTCTCCACGTGAGAATTAAATGAGGTTGCATTCACTGATTGTCACAAGTCTTACATTTATAATGAGTTAATTTCATGATCGGTATAATGAATTAAATGAGGTTGCATTCACTGACTGTTTCTTTTGCGTTTTGTAAACTTTTATATAAGATGAAAGCATTTCTGAGATTGAACTACTCAATTCCGTAAGTTAGTTGATCAAAACAATAACTATTCACATTTTATTATTTAGGCTCTTAAAATATTATATAGGCCGGTAGATTCAAGTTTGCATTAGCATAACCTAACATTATAATGGTTGAATAATTTATTTCTTTCAAGTTTCTGTGCAAACTTTATTGAACATGATATAATATTTAGTGTAATTTTGCTCTAATTATAATGAGATTACCGAAATAAAACACTTTCAAGTTCTTTAATTAGGAAGAACAGCTAACATTTATTCTAAAAACAACTACATAAAATATCTAATCTTAAGCGCAGGGAAATGTATAGTTAATTAATCTAAAATAACACATTATAAAGATCTACCAATGCAGACTATTAATAAGAGACAAGGCATTACTCGCCAACTTCTCAACCTTATCCACGCTGGCCGCCACGTTCCTCTCCAAATCCGGACTCACCTCCACCTCACCAAGCGTCTCCGCACACGTGGCCATATCCGTGATAACTGCACTCATCCACGTCATCACGTTCGACATCTGCCAATCAAAATTACTCCTTCCTCAGCTCCCCGACGCCCATCGCCCTCATCGACTGCCGCACCAAATCCGCCCCATCCGCCACGTTCTCCATGCAAACGCCGACCACCTCCTCCTCGTTCCTGCTCAGCCCGCCGCGCCGCCTCGAAAGGCCGTACACCAGGACCGTGGAGTTACGCGCCGCCTCGAGCGTCACCCAGAGGGCGCGGTTGCAGAGCTTCCAGTGGTTGGACCCCACGACGGCGGCGTACGGCAAGAGGGTGTTGGAGCAGAGGTCGGAGTGCGTGGTCGCTTTGCATAAGATGGTGATGAAGCGCGCGTTGGATTTCGGTGTGCCGGGACCATTGAGCCTTATACTATGAGCTTCCTGCAATAGTAATGAAAGAAATAGGGTTTGGAGAAGCAGTGTTTTATGAGCTTCCATTGATCTCTAATCTTGTGTAGAGTAAATTTTTTGGTTTCCGTACAAGAGTATAAAAAAGGGCATTGAGAAAGGGAGTGTAAGGGTGAGCGTAAAAGGTGGTGTGGAAGTGGAAGGTAGACTCATTCAGTTTGTGAGGATCAACTGTATTAATTAGTAGTTGAAACTTAATATACCTTAACAATAACGTTAATCCTAATTCCTAACCATTTTGTAAAAGTAATTGGGGTGGTAACGACGATATAAGCTCATCCCGCCACGTAACATTCAGACTCTCTTTTTTACCCATTAATGTTTTTTTCGATTAGATTTATTGAACAATATTATCAATGTGGACCCACCAACAACTTAGTATAATCAAAAGATCGGCCTATTAAGTCCAAATTTTCTCACCTCCTCATATATTAAACACGTTATAATTAAAAATAAATTCCTGACAAACATGAAATTAACTTAGTTTTTTATTAATTAATTAATTTATTTAATCAACAAATTATTCTTTGTATTTTCAACACATGAGTTTGTCATAATTGTCTTTTATGAGTTGTTTTTCATAGTTTTCTTTTCAACATTAAATTCATCCCGCTACACAATATTTAACTGTCATGTTCACTGTGGTGAATAACTAATTGCTTATGCAGTGCTCCCCGTCAACGTAGCTTCATTAGCAGTCTAGTATAATTAAGATGTCAGTCATTTAAACAAAGTTATACTCACTTCCTTATATATCTGACACAGTATATGAGTCAAGCATGACCGTATTTTAAACATGTGAAGTGACACCCTAAGGAAGTGATAATGACACTAACATTTATATATAAATATATATATAAATGGATAGAAATAAATATAGTGATACAAAGATATAATGGTAGAACATTTGAAAATATATTTTGATTGATGGTGAGGACACTCATACATTTAATATAGTAGTAGATAGATAGTAGATAGTGTTGGGAGATTAAAACCGGGGAGCGAGCCCATACCCACTATATAAGGCAAGCCCACTGATATTCCTTATCTAAACTAATTGGTAATAGTAGGAGTATCCCACCAAGTTTATGGTGTGGTACAACTCTTCAATCTAACTAATGTGGTACAACTCACTCATATGTACACTTAACAATCTCCCCCTTAAATGTGAGTCCACCGTAACTCCCCTCATCCGGAAATCTACCCATATCGTCACTCCCCCTTAATCGGAAGTCAACGACACCAAACTGTGTAATTTTCAAACCAGCCCATCGAACGGCCACGCCCATGCACAAAGCCAGAGAACACTCGAAACGACATGTACCACGTGTCGCCGCCCTTACACCAGGACTCACCACTTTGTGCCCTCCCAGACTTCCCGGATCGAGCAATCTGGCTCCGATACCAGTTGTTAGAATCGATTCTCTCAGGACTCACTAAACTATTAAGAAAGAAAGTAATAAAGAAGACAAGATTTAACGTGATTCGATCAACTCGACCTACAATATTCACAAGCAAATGAGAAGCACCATCTTCACTAGAACATCAATAACAAAGAGTTACAAAACGATACCATATAGAATACTCACTCTCACAATATATGTAGATATCTAATACACCCAACGCTCTAGAACTCTCATCTAATCTCTATTGAACATAAGTAGCGGCTGCTCTAGTACAAGGAATTCAAGGCTTTAGGCCTTTGTACTAGCCAATGGAGATTGGGCCATCTAGATTAATGGGTTTTAGCCCATAATTCTAGTCAAAACCCAACATATAATTGATAGTATATATGATTGGAGAGACAACAACCTTTCGACAAATAAAAAAAAGGATGCATAATATACTTTAAAAAATATTAACAAGACATAATGATAAGTGATTTTTTTTTGTGTATATTGATAATAACATTAATAAATGATACTTGTAGAGACAACAACCTTTTAATCAAAATAAAAATACACAATATACTCAGGGAAAATATTCTTAGAGATATAATAGTAAGTAATAATGACACTTGAAATATTTATATATTATATATATATGTGTAAATAAATAGATATAGATATAGTGATAGAAAGATATAATGGCTACTATTTGAAAATATGGGTTGGTTGATGGTGATGACATTTCATACATTTAAAGTAAGTAAAATTGTTGTTCATTGCCATATGGACTTAAAAGTGTTTACTATTAAAATTTCACAATTTTTTTTACATGTACTAGCGATCACTCTATATGGACTCTATACATTTGGTGGAGAAGATACTTCAGACATTTAATATAAAAAATAGTAGATTATATAGTGCAAATTTTGTATTTGATCAGCTTGGTTATGAATTTTTTTTAAAATAAATGGTGATTTACGAGATTACCTTATATTAGCATGAAGCTATTGGAAAAAAATGATGATTTTCTTTTTAGTTAGTTATTTACAGCTACATGGCCAAAAAGAAATTATTTACAGCTAACAAACTATGGGTTTTAGTAATGAATGAACCACATGGACAACAACAAACTATCACTCCGAAACCAAGCCTATATATATCTATCTCCTGAAACTTATCATGGCTTTGGAGTTTGACGTTGGCCCTCAATTACTCTGTTTCGCTTTCCATAGCGTTGGACTAACTTTTATGTTCTTCATTATGATGAAGGGGTTTAAAGTTTTATTCATTAATTAGAAGAGTTGGGTTCATGTGGCCAAAAAAAAGTGTTGGTTCAAACTCTAACTACTAAGTTATGTGAATAATAAAATTTTTATAACCGCATTTTTCCACATACATACAGATTAATTGGTGCGAGTTGACTTGAGATTATTTGTTAGGGTGATGTACTGACTTTTTAATTGGACCGTAGACACCCACGGAAGAAAAAAATAGTGTTTTCTGAAATATCTGCTTCTAGAAACAAAATCTGTATATCAATCCCATACCGACCAACTAAAAAACAATAACAATTTTTTTTTTTTTTAAAAAATGGACAGAAACCAAAACCAAACACCATCCATCCAAAATAAAAATAAGAATTGAGTTTGGTCGATTGGACCATCCAACTAGAATCTCGATCTCATGAGTTTAATTTGGACCTTTCTTATTGGCCAAATTATTTTTTTGGAGCTTTCTTGTGTTTTGTTCACCAAGGACGACAATCATGGTTCACAAAGTGACATTATTATTTAATATTTATTTTTTTAACGAGGCAAATTAATATTATCATTGCGTTAGGTAGGTCCATGTTGTTCGTAGAAGAGAGGTCCACTCGAGCAATATCTTCATTTAAAAAAAAAAAAAAAAAAAAACCTCATTTAAGGCTGATTTTTCAACTATTAAAAACAAATTAAAATGAACTAATTTACTATTGTGTGTAGTTTGGATATCGATCGACCTATAAGGGCCATATATATATATATATATATACTAGTTATTAACGCGCGTGCGTTGCACGCGCATCGATCATTTAAATTTCAAGATATATAATCTATCTTAAGTTTACTAATATTTATAATTAATCAAAGTAAAATATGAGCCAGTTGATTCGTTGTGAGAAACGAATATATGTGATAGAGAAGAGCGATATAACGTAATTCAAAACATGAGAAAAAGAAGAGGATAATTAAGTAAAAAATTAACTAATGTCTTCAGTTACGGTATTAAGTTAGCCTTATAGTTAGATATATAAATGAGTTGGGTCGAGCATTACGTTGGTCATTAACGACTCAATTGTATCTAATTCATCAACTTGAGATGTCAAGAATGTAAACTTGTTCTTAACTACTTAGAGTCATCAATGGACAAATTTGACCTATACAAACGTAATTATATACAATATCACAATACCAACAAAATTTGATTTAACAATAAAGATAAAATTAAATCACAAAAATATAAAGTTTAGACTTGAATTTACAAAAATATTTAGTTAACATTAATTAGGTTGTACACAATGTGATTGGATTAACAAATAGAAGAACTAAATTAATAGTTTGAGTCCATAAATATTGGACGATGAGTAAAATGTTATTTGTACGAGATCAAACTTCAAGAACCACATTTCACCCATATTTTGAATTGTTATATATATAATTTGGTAAGTGGCTGATCTATGTGATAGAAAATCTCAACATGCGGAACATATATCACTCGATCTATATAATTCGTTGAATAAAAAAAATTACATGTATCCGAAATTTGAACAGAATGATTATGATAGGGCTGACTTAAGTTGATATGAATATTGGATTGTAAGTTAGTTATAATTACTATGACATGCCGACTAAGCGACCTTAAAAAAATAACAAAATTTAAATAATGATTTAGTAATAATATTAAAGATAAATAAATGTTTCTCAAATATAGTAATGACTAAATTATTAATTTTATAAAATATAGGAATTAAATATAATATATTTTTTTGTTAATAAAATGAAAAGGTGTCAAAGATGTCTATTGGGGGTGAGGACCCAACACAAATAATATATTGGTATACAGGTATATATATATATCAACAAACTATTATTCGTACTAATTGAAGGGATAATTATTAAGCAGCTACAGCATACGAGAAATAAGATTCAGAGAACCTGTCCACTCTTTCTACACAAAATCGTGTCTCGCCTTTTAGATTTTGACACGTATATTTAGATTTAATATTTTTCTTCTATGGTTCACCAATCCCAATAGATTTTTTTGAAAAAAGTACACGTGTCAAAATTACAACGACGATTTATAATCTGGAACAGGAAAAGTAGGACAGATGATCTGGATCCAAGAAAGGAGGCTATGTACACTAAATAATTGCCTCATATATATATGTTACTCTTCCATTTTATATAAATTCATGGGTACTTTCTTAAAATTATTAAGAATGATCCACTCTCACTCGACACATGAGGAACACGTAACTTCACTAAGAGGCCCTTATAAATCTCTCAACAACCCGTAACTTCACTAAGAGGCTCTTCTAAATCTCTCAACAACCCAGACAACTCGATGAAAAAACTAAAACATAATACCCACTCATACGCCCTCAAACGTAAACTCAACACCTCTCTTTTTTGTTGATAAATAGAAAGGCATCACTCATCTCAATGAGGAGCGACACAATCTCCTCCCTCCTACAACCCGTTTGGATTTAAAAAGTCGGTGCCTTAGTTAAAGAGTCATCACGATGCAGACGAGTGTTGAAGTATCACAGTAAGACTACTATACTGCATCATTAGTTTAGTAAATGAGAGCACTATATAAGCAAGTGGGCTAACTCCTCCTATCACCAATTGGTTTTGCGGTGGAATCCCCACTTGTATAAATTGTTGCAATCCATAGATACGTAGGGTTTGATTCAGCCCATCTGAAAGTTAACAGTATTCAAGACTGGACTCGAGGCAGGCACATAAATCAACGCGTCATCACTAAGTGATCCCCCAGGCTACGAGGATATAGAGGGCACCCTCGTCATGAACGACTAACTATGGTTAGCCGCATAAACTCAGGTAATGTTAGTCTTAACCATATGTACACTTACCAGTTCAACGACATTTAATGGGCATGTTCATGGTAAACGGGCCGATTCAATACTATTTTGATCCAAAAGCCTTCAAAAATACTCACCCCCTTAATTTCTTAGAGACACATTGAATTCATTCTACATTTCAGTTCTGATTTCTCTACCAGTTTCTGACTTAAGCTTCAGAGGGAATCTGTAAAGTCCACACTAGGACTCCATGTCCCAACATAAATGACTACTCCGTTATATTTAATAATAATATACACTACAAGAAATTTAGTTATTTTTGAGACATATATAAACTTATTTATAAAGTAATGTTGAAAATTCCTTACAAATACAATTCAATTTTGTTTTTTAAATGGACGATTCCTAACAAAAAATTAAACTAGAAATTCGTGATGAAAATGTTTTACAAATTTTGACTTTTATAAGAATTTTTTCTCAAAACTTAACAAACCCTTAAATTTTTTTTATAATTTACGAGGAATTTATTTTTGAAAAAAACATCATCACAAATTATTAATTTTTTTAGTGATAATATAATATTCTAAAACCTCATCTAGCAACTATATATATCCGTACTAATATTTACAGATTCCTAAAATAATCTTCTATAACTAACTTTCTATTATCATCAATCATTTTCTAAGATGGCCAAACTGAACCAAAACTGAACTCTCCCATAGGAAAATGGTTGAGCACAACAACCGAAAATAGAAATAAAAATTGATTAAGAAGTGTCAAAACTCAAACACGACGACCTTTCGTTTGCTCCTGAAATTTGATTTTCTAATAATATTTCTCTTCATTAAAAAAAAAAATAAAAACATGGGAAGATAATTAGTGGAGAAAACTGGACTTCTAGGATGATGTTTTAGAAAAGGACAATAATTTCTTGTAGGAAAAAAATATTCCGTAAAAATACTTGATATGGTATAATAGAAATTAGAATAGTTAATTTTCATTACTTGAAAATTAAATTAGCGTATTAATTGAAGTTCAACACCATTAAATTGGCTCTACACCCAATTTTCCAAAAAAGTTGACCAACTATTCATATTGTTCCTTAAAAACTTAGAAATTATTAATCGGACTCAGCGTATGAATTATCCAATAAATAAAAAATGTATAAATTTTAAATTTAAATAAATAATTTTAGTTAACATGTGATTATAATTCATAATTTATTTTCATTAATTTACATTTTATGCTGATAAAAAACAATTTCTCCTAATAAATACATTTTTTATATATAAATATAATATAAATGTTATTATTGGATTTCCTATTTTTTTTTCTAAAATACTATCAAACATAATTAACCACGTCATTTAGAGTTTAGAATGTCCAATGTATTTAGAAGAAAAAAAACCACAAAATTCGTAATATATATGTATAAGAATTCTTTTAAGTGAGAATCAGAAATGATTTTTATTAGGAAAAAAATGTATAATTAATTATGAAAAATTATTGAGATACAGTCACATATAAACTCAACTTAATTACTTGAACTTAATCTTTTACGCAATCATTATACATTGTCAGCTGAAATGAAATGGAAAACTGAGTGAAACCAATAATTTCTCGTAAAATCTCCGATAACTCCAAAAGGTTATGGTACAATTCATTAATTGCTAGCTGCAGATATTGTCTTTTTCTTGAACAACAAACGATCATCATTATTCATTGGGCATTGCTAGAAAGTGTGAAAAAAAGTGTGAAAAAATCATAGAAAGTTAACAACTGCCACATGGCAATATATTACATGATTTTCTTTCCAATTTATATCAAATTGTTAACTGACATGTGGCAGTTGTTAACTTTCTATGGTTTTTTCACTCTTTTTTTCACACTTTAAGGAATTACTCTTATTCATTACATGCTAAAAAACAGACATATATATAATCATATAATATACATACATACATACACTATAAGTGACTATATAAATATGCAAAATTTACATGATTGATTTATAGCCGTTACTTATAGGCAATTCACACACCATGAACTCAACTCAGTATAGTTCTGCAGAGCAGATAATAGCTACAACAAGTCTACAACTACATCTACATGGAACCAAAACACACCAAAACACAAACCACTCTCCTAATTAAGAAGAAAGGAACAATTAATAAAGCATTATATATACTAGATTCTATTAATGAGAGCTAATGCATTGCTAGTAAGTTGAGCAACCTTGAGTACACTACTCCTAACAGAGTCTCTGATCTTCCCATCGAACCCGCTCCCATCAAACCCATCCATACACGTGTCCTCGTCCGTCAAAGCAGCACTCACCCACGTCTGAACGTCCGCGATCTTCATCCCAAACTCCGACCCGTTCAAATCCTTCATCTCCACCAACGACCTCCGAATTTGGTCCACCGAATCTCCCATGTTCTCCAAGCAGTCGATTACGGCTCCCGAGTCTCTCTGTCCAAGGTCGTTTTGCCGCGACAGCTTCTTCACTGTTTTGGATGCAGATTTTGCAGATTTTAGGGTTACGGTCAGAGCGGCGGTGGCGAGGGAAGTAGGGTCGGTCTGGACGGTGGTGGCGTAGGAGGAGAGTGTTTTGTAGCAGATGGAAGGGTAGAGTGTGGCTCCGCAGGAGGTTTTGATGAAATCTTTGCCGGAGGGTGGGGGAGGTCCGGTGGTAGCTGCGACGGCGCAAAGGAAGAGGAGGAGGATTGTTATGGGGCGGCATGTGAAAGATTCCATGGTGGGTACGTACGTAGGGAAATGAGTGATTTGCAGCGGCCTGCGTTTGCTTTAGGTAGAGTAGACATGGGGTATGTTAGTATATATAGACAGTTTGTTAAATTCCACGTTCGTCCAAGCCAAATCTTACAAGCCTATTATTTATATACTAGTTATTAACGCGTATCAATTGTCTAAGTTTAATTAATTCATGAGAAAATTTAAAAGTTGCGAGTAATGAATATGTGTGATCGAGAAGAACGACACAATATAATTCAAAACGGGAAAATAATAGAGGAGGATAATTAAGTACAAAATTAACTATTGCTTTCAATTACGGTATTAAATTAGCCTTACATGTATATATATATTTTACTGATAGAACTAATAATGAGTTGGATTGAGCATGACGTGGGTTATTAATGACAAAATTGTATTTGGCTTATCAATTTGAGGAGTGAATAATGTAAACCCGTACTTAACCAATTATAGTCATCGGTTGAGCAGTTTGACATATACAAACGTAACTATACACTTTTCATGCAATTTTATATATAATAATACCAACAAACATTGATTTAACACTAAAGGAAAATTTAATTCATTAAAATCTATAGTTTATACTTGATTTTACGTCAATTACTTATTTAACTACTAATTAGGTTGTACAAATTTGATTGAATTGACAACACAAGAACTAAATTAATAATTTGAGACCTTAATGTTGGACAATGGTTAACAGGTTATCCGTAAAATATCAAAATCAAGAACCATGGTTGACCCATATTTGGACACTTTATATGATTACAAGTGACTGATCTATATGATACAAAAAATCTCAACATGCACTCGAAGTTTGCACGAGTTGAGTACATATAATACTTTAGAGGTTACTCAAATTTATAGGATATTGTACTAATAGGTTAATGATAATTAATGTAACATGTCAGTTAAGCAACCTTAACAAAAAAATCAATGTAATTTAACTAATGGAATTTTTTGTAATACTCAATTATAGTAGGGACTAAATCATCAAAATTTTACCATTGTCTAAAGTTTATACTTGAATTGACATTAAGTATTTATTCAACTACTAATTAGGATATACCTAATATGATTGAATTTACAAACAGAAGAACTAAATCAATATATAGTTCGAGTTAATAAGTATTGAACATTGAGTAACATGTTATATAAAGTCAAACTGCAAGAACCACATTTGATCGATATTTTGATATGTTATATGAGTTGCAAGTGACTAATTTATTTGATACAAAAAATGTCAACAGATGGAACATCCCTAGATCTGTGATTTTTTTTTTTTTTCGTAATCACTCTGCATATTATAAGCATATAAGCGAGAAAGAAAAAATGTTGCCTACGATCTTCTCATGAAATGAAGGAGATATATGATATGGTGAATGGAAAAATGCATGTACTTGATATTTACACCTATTAAATGCATATCATATGTTAATACGGATTCTAATTGATAAGTATATTAGATGGAGAAGTTAATAATAACGACGGTGACTTGCCAATTAAGCAACCTTAAAAAAATAAAAATAACGAAATTTAACTAAATGGTTTTTTAGTAATAGTAAAGATAAATAGATGGGTCTCAGAGATATAAATGACTAAATCGTCAATTTTATAAAATTATGAGAACTAAATGTAACATATATAATAATAATAATAATAATAATAATAATAATAAATTTTTTTTAAAAAAAGAGGTGCCTATTGGGGGTGAGGACAACTCCCACATTTTATATTGGTATAAAGATAAGTGAGATTTTAGCTTAAATTAGAGTTTGTTTCATATCACATTTTTTACCGAAATCCACTTTTGATACCGGATTTTTTTTTTTTTTTTTTACATTTTTTGTATCAACGTTTTGCATTTTGTACCTTTTTAATACATCTGTTAACTGTTCAAAAAGACCGTTAAAATGTTATATGATGTGCATGTGATGTCCATTTTTTGACGAAATTCGTCACTTGTTTTTTTTTACGGCCTGTTTACTTGTTTTTTTTTTTTTTTTTTTTTTACGAATTTCAGTTTTTTTTTTTTAACGAAATCCGATATCAAAAGTGGATTTGTCAACAATAGTTTACTTGTTCATATATGATGTTCTAATTAACTAACACGCATAGTGTGGTATATTATTCACGGTGACAGTTATATATTTGGATCCAAACGTTTTGCGATTAATTTTAACAAATCCAACTGTCACGCTTTCAGACAAATCTGGTACGTGGAGTTTACAAATGAGAAATGAAACCAACACCGGCAATCAAAGCTGTGCTATAATATCATGTTAAATTTCACAATAGGTCGAGTCAAGTCTAATGAGCCAATCATTTATGACATAATATATTTCTTATGTACACCGATGTAATAAATTAATCTATAATAAAATAAATACGTTAATTTAAAAAACCAGATTGCAAATTAACAATAGTATAATTTAAGTTTTCATATGAATAGTATTTTCCACAATAGTAAATTAATGACTGGGATATGTATGTATATAATTAGAGTCATGCAGCTGCAGGGTCACCTATGTTTGGATAATATAGGTGAGTTATAAGGTGAAGCTAGGCCTTGCAAGAAATAGAAAGAATTAATTCCTCCAACTACTATTCCGTGAAGTAGGTTCTCTTTCTCTCGTTCAGGTTGCAGACTGTTTGATCCATGAATAGTACTTAGTCATTGACTCACATTAAAAACTTACCTTAAAAATAAAAATATGTCTTTGTGAAGTACTGTCGGGTGGTCGAACTCAAATTCATTTCAGGAAATTAAAATCTAATAATATTTGTTTAATTTTCTATTGTTTAGATACGTAAAATAGAAGTATATAATAACTAACGTCATCATAAAAAAAAAATCATATCTATTTGCATATAAAATAGATAATTTATAAATTATAATAGTGTAGAAAGATTAAGATACTCAGAAAATATAAAGTTAAATAAATATATATAACATTAAAATTAAATAATATTGTAGTAACAACAAATAAAAAATATAAATATATATGTATTAAAATAGTTAAAAATATATTAATTTATGATACACAATTTTTTAGTATGTTTCAGAGTGTCAAAATTTTCAAATGTGTTACGTATAAGATAATATAATATTTGACACAAAATCTATAAAATTATCAGTTTTCTGATGTATTATCTGATATAATAAATAGAATTGGAATTTATTTGGTCAATATAAGTTTGGTTATTAATGCTCGAGTGGGAATGTTATACATGAAACAGACCAGGCACGAAGTCAATTAATGAAGGTGATGACACTTGCATCCCCTATATTTTACAACTTGTAATTATTATGGATAAAAATATTTTATTAATACTCTGATTTCTGTCACCACAAATATACATTCTTCATTTCGTTTCTGCAGTTGAGAGTTAGAAAGGGAAGATATATATATAGATACTATTTTTTATGGGAAGTGATAGTCGTACGTAAGAGAGTGGGTAGTCCACTAATTAAAAAAGGAAAAGAGATAAGGGATGCAGGCCCTACGCTAGGCTGGATGGCTAAACTCTTTTCATATTGGGAAGATCCAATCCAATCCAACACATGCATGCAAAAAATAATGCCAACAAATACTGTGCTACTTTGTCCTAATTAACGCATCAACGTACCGACCTACTAGCTCTTTTCATACTCAACTCTCATTTTGGTCATGTTTTTTTTATAACCTCATTATGTTTCTTCAATGATTAATTTTTGTTTGCAAAATCAAAGTTATGAGCTTTTTCGTGGGGTCGAATTGAACCCGCTAGCTGCTCCTAAGTTCAATTATAGCTCCTATGTCTTATCCAAACCCCCAAATAACTCATACGTCCGACTCATACCACAAAGGCACAAACAACTCCTATGTTCATTGTTTCGATTTTTGCAAAAAGAGAAAAACAAGAATTTAAAAACTCGATGAAGAAAATAATAATGAGGATGAAGAATATGATTACAAAGACAAAGAAGATTAAGAATAAATGTCATTACCTCACATTTTTATCTACCACATCTCTTTTCCGTCAACGTATGTTAGCTTGAATCAAGGTGATTTAATTTTACTTGAGTCTGGAGTTTGGACTCCGGGCTAGTGATGTGGGAGATCTTGAAGTATCGGATTTTGCTGTATGAATATAAATTTTTAAGTAGAAACGGCGACTTGAGCATGATCCATAGAAAACTATGGGGTTTGATGGTTTTCGACCAAATTACGTTGTTTAGAGGGCTAGAATTGCACTTATGTTTCTTCGGGTCTTTTTTGCAATTTTCGGTTTTAGTTAAATTTAGTTGTTAATTTCAGAATTTTAATAGGGTTAGAGTTTTTGTTTTTCTTTATTTAAGACTCTCTTAGCCGTCGTTTGTATTCAGATGATTGATATATGAAAAAAATCGAGGTTTTCCTCTACCTGCGTCAAATTCTTGGTATTCTTCTGAATCAACGAGTTCTTGCGCCCTCTATCCAACAAATTATCGGCATTTCTTTTCGAATCAACGAGTCTTTGTTCTATCTATCCCATCACGCTGCATCAACTAGGGAGAGTCCCTAGCTTGCCCAATTAAGTTATTGATCTCGATATTCCACTTTTTTTTTAAAAAAAAAATAATAGTAATAATACTAATAATATTTTAGGGACTAAATTTGTCGTATAATTAAGTTTATGGTGTAAGTGGTAAATACATGTAGAGATAGATACATTTTCAACCCATTTTGACGACTGAAATAGACGGAATATTCTTTAATAGCCGTAGCAATCTTTTTAAAAGACACCGAAATGACACTTCTAATCTAATGTACTTACTGATTATGTTTTTCCCCAACTAAAATATGTATTTTGGTAGAGGTTACACTGAGGCCTGAGCATTATTACATTATTGGCTGGATCATGCGGCGAAGTTGTACTGATCAAGCAATGCCTGAACTTAATTTATTATATAGTAGAATTAAGAATTTTCCGCATAAATAACCAATTTGCTCACATTCTCAACTTTCATTCACGTACGTGTTCATACACAATTCTCATTCATATCACTTGCTCGATTAAATAGTAAATATCACAATAAACTTATTTTTTTTAATTACAATAAGGATACTCAACTTCCATTCGCATACCTTTTTTTTTGTTCTTTTTCATTTATTTTATTAAAATAAAATCCCACACACTCAATTGTCTATTATAAAAAAAAAAGACGTGAATGGGAGTTGAGTATTCTTATTGCAATTTTTTTTAAAAAAATTAAATTAATTACGATAATTACTATTTAATCGAGTAAATAACTGTGGATGAGAATCGTATATAATCCTGTAGACGAATGAAAGTCATGATTTTGAATAAATTGGTGAATCAAAGTTGATATTTGTTGTTTCTGTATTTAGGTTGTATAGATTGGTTATTTAAGCGAAAAAATCTAGAATAAAATATTCTATACAGGCCGTGGAAACTTCTGTTGGGAATAATGGGCTGTAATGAAAGCCCATTTATGCAAATTGGTTACATGAAAGACGGGAGGAAGAAGAAGCAGTGTGATGGGGATCTTGAGGAGCAGCTTCTCCTTAATAGCAGGGACTGTGTGCGGAATATACATTGCTCAGAACTACGAGGTTCCCAAAATCAATAAGGTCGTTTATGACTTCCTTTTCAAGGCCATGCAAGTGGAGGAGAACTGACTGATCATCGCATCCTAATCGCCATGGACATGATTTAACATCCGATCAAAGGTTCGACGCAGTTATTATTTTATCAATTATATACTTTGCTTGCTTTTCTAGATATTTGACGTGGAATTCGCTGCCTGACTTGGTTGATTCGTTTCTGTATTGGTTAATTGTTCCATGATTCGCCTTAATTGAGTAGGTTTGGTCTTCTTTACCTTGAAATTGGAAGCTTTATAGTTAAGTAATCTTCCATGAACACGATGATGTTGCAAGCTTCTGTGTGACTGTGATTTCATCACTGAGAGAGGTAGGGGTTTTGAAGAACCTCAGATTATTAGATTGATAGAGTAAGAGAACTTCATTCCTGAAACTGTGGTTTGGTAAGGTATAATAGTATAGTTTAACCTTAACTCATTAAGGAAGGCTAAATTGTATATGATGTAATCAACCAAATTTGCACAACATTTCTCTGCTGAGTGGCTGGCTGGATGGAGGTGATGATGATCTTAATGGTATTAACCTGTCTATATGTGTTGATGGGATTTGGAAATTGTATGTATCAATTCTCTTTTTTAGTGCATATATTGAATGGGGGTTGGTTAAAATAAAATTAAGTTTATTTCTACTCGATTTCTCAGCTATAAGATCATGAAATCGACAAAATCAGATTTTAAGAGAAAATTTGTTTCTTACCCATATGACAATGTGCATGATTTAACAAATGAGAAATTTATTTGAAATAAACTTGATTTTATTTTAGGCTAAACCTTAAATTGAATAACATTAATCAATTTATCCTATTTCTTGATGTTGCTTGTCTAAGACAGCCAAACTTTTGTATGTTGGTTGGTCCCTTATCTTTTAAGGGTAGTTTATTTGCCATTCTTATTTAGTTGCAGATGCTATACTTTATAGATATGTTGTAAATAAAAGATTGTTATTTGTACATTGACACAGGTAATATTGTTTGGCAAACCAAGAGAAGAGAGTTTGCACTTTGGAGCAACAGTGAGTATTGTTCAGAGCAGCTATAATTATCAACATCAGAAATGATAACACGGTCTGACTGTGTATTTGTAATTTTTGACAAAATACTGGGCAATTAACTTAATAGATACCGCCGGATCGGATCGTGGTTGGAATGCTACGGTCGGACCGTGTATTATTTCTACATCAACAGACTTTCTTCTCAAGCTTCAGTTGTCTGTCAAATGCATAATCTTATTATAATGCATAGAAGATCCAAACTAAAACCAAAAGTAGTCGGGCACACACAAATATAGTAGTAGTCCACTGAAACTTTTTTTTTTCCTTTCTGCATATTACTAGCAATTTTATACGGAAGTATTTTAACGTTAAAGTTATTTCAAATTAGTCATCTCTAATGTGATTGGAACTTGGTCTCCAGCCCCGCTAGGATCATAACTTGTTAATTTGGTAATCAAGAACAAGATTAAACTCTTTAATTACATAGAGCAGAACACAAGAAAGATGGTAACAAAGATCTATGAAACGGTAGAAAGAAGTTAAATCTATACCAATCCCCTACCATCCAATTTAAAAAACACATAAATAAAAGGTTACAAAACTCCATAATTAAGAAAGACATCCTCAAAATCTAGTTTATTATTAACATTCCGCAGCTTGTGGTTGCTTTTCTTCTCCACCATCAATACCGATAGTATTCAACAACTTCCGCTTTGGTCTTGCTTCTTGAAGCATTAATACCACGTCTCTCATCGACGGTCGGTCAGCCGGGTTCCTGCCGGTGCAGAGCAACGCGATCATCAGCAACTGCATCATCTCGTCTCGAACCGATGCACATGAAGCACCCGCATTCTTATCCAACACGTCAATAAACCCATCCTTGGTCTTGATCTTGGACCCAACCCAGTCCACGATGCTTTTCCCTTCTCCAAACTCTGGGTCCACCGATCGTTTCCCGCTCAGTATTTCCATCAGCACCACTCCATAGCTGTATATGTCGCTCTTTTCGTCAACTTGAAGCGTATATGCATATTCTATACACCACATAATAATGTGTTGATGTTAATATGGGTATCGCAAGCATGAATAGACACAAAATAGGGGATTCAGATCTCTGTCTCGAATCGTGTCTAACCGTTAAGTGTCTAACCGTTAAGTGATATTTGACAGGTTATCTATATATATAATAAGGGAATAGGTGAGAGAATGAGTGAATTTTGTTTTGCCACATAAGCAAATATGACTAATATGAGTGTGCCACGTCATCGCGCAACAAAATTAGGCAGTTAGTATTTTGGGCCTAATTTGCATAATGATTTATGGGCTTAATTTGCAAAGGAATTGGGCCATTTTTTGTGTGCACCCCGCGCGATAATATATTTTTTGGGCTTAATGATTAAATATATTTTTAGTAAAAAAACATGAATTTATGGATAGTTATTAATGTGATTTGCATAAGAAAAATATTACATTATTGTGTTAATTATATGTATATTAATATTTTGGGCCTAATTTGCATAATGATTTATGGGCTTAATTTGCAAAGGAATTGGGCCATTTTTTGTGTGCACCCCGCGCGATAATATATTTTTTGGGCTTAATGATTAAATATATTTTTAGTAAAAAAACATGAATTTATGGATAGTTATTAATGTGATTTGCATAAGAAAAAAATTACATTATTGTGTTAATTATACGTATATTAATAAGTCACCCCGCGCGACGCGCGGGGACGGCACCTAGTATATATATAATGTACCTGGTGCAATGTAGCCGTAGGATCCTGCGATCACCGACATGGACTCATCGCTCTGAATCAATTTGGCGACCCCAAAATCGGCTACCCGAGCCTCCATCTCCGCGTCTAGTAGTATGTTGCTCGGCTTGAGGTCGCGGTGCACGATCACCGGGTCACAGTCATGGTGAAGATAGCAGATCCCTTGGGCGACACTGAGAGCGATCTTGTACCTGGTGAGCCAATCCGCTAGTAAATTGGTCTTACTATGCAACAACTCGTCCAAATTTCCATTTGGCATGTACTCGTACAGCAGCATTGTACACTCCTTGTTCGTAACACAACCTAGTAACCGTACGATGTTCCGATGCCGTACATTTCCTAGTAAGTCCACTTCTGCTAGGACCCCTCTCCGCCGTCGGATGTTGTCCTTTTGTTTCCCCCATAGTTTCTTCACCGCTATGATGTCGCCACCTGGCATCTCGGCTCTGTGCACTGTTCCGGCGGACCCCATCCCGATGATCTTGTTGCTGGCGTCGAGGGACTCGAGGACGTCGTCCGCCGTGAAGTTGAGGCGCTGGAAGGCGGTAAGCTTCCACGGCCCTAACTCATGGCCGGAGGAGCCGTCGCCAAACCGCCGGTGCCTGACGTAGCTCGCGTGGAAGCAGCGGGACCCAGCGATGACGGCGAACAGTCCGATCCCGAACACGGCGGCGGTTATCCAGACGATAGCTCCGGCCAACGTCCGCTTTTGGCGGCTGGCCTCCTCATCCCCGACCACCTCCGCGGCAGCGCACGGCTTGGAAACGACGCCGCCGCAGAGACCGTCGTTCCCGGCGAACGACGACGGGTGGAGGTTGCGGAAGACGGTGCTGGACGACGGGACGGGCCCGGTGAGCTGGTTGAACGACACGTCGAAGGTCTCTAAGGTAGTGCAGTTGTCGAAGTGAGACGGAATCGTTCCGGTGAGGGAATTGTGGGAGAGGTCCACGTTGGTGATCGCCGGCAGGGCGGAGATCTCCCACGGGATGATTCCGGCGAGGGCATTCTTGCTGAGGTTAAGCGACAGGAGCTTCTCGCAGTGTACGATGTTCCACGGAATGGTCCCGTTGAGTGAGTTCCCGTCAAGCTCGATCCTGTACAAGTTTTCGCACCCAGAGAACTCGGGAATTCGTCCGACGATTCCGGCCGAACTTGCAGAGAAAACCTGTAAAGTCGAACCGGCCCACATATTCGCCGGCAAAGAACTTCCGAACGAGTTCCCTGACACGTTAAGGTACTGTATACCCACTGCATTGCCCAGATCTTCCGGGATTCGACCGGTCAAAGCATTGTTGCTCAAGTCGACAAACGACAGATTCGGCAATGACCCGAATCCTGTCGGAACCGACCCGTTAAGGTTATTATCCTGGAGGCGGAGCCTGGTCAGAGAAGAGCACGTCGCTAAAGATTCCGGCAGACCGTGGCTTAGGTTGTTGGAAAATAGCAGCAGCTTCTCTAACTTCTCGCCGGAGCATATCGCCGGCGGGATGGGTCCGGTGAGTTTATTAGAGCTAGCGTCAAGCTTCCACAACCTCGCCGATGAGCCGAGCTTCTGAGGGAGAATCCCGGTGAGTGAGTTGTTCCACAGCTGCAACATCTCTAGCTTCGGAAGCATACCTAGGGTTTTCGGAATCTCTCCGGTGAAGAAATTATTCATCAGGCTCAAATTCTTCATCTCCAAGAACGTGCCGAAAAATTCCGGAATCTTCCCCGAAAACCCATTATTCGAAACATCGAAAGATTGAATCTTTCTCAACCGGGCAAAGCTCGACGGGATCTCTCCATCAAACCGGTTGCCGAAGAGTATTAGGGTTTCTAAGTTGGTCAAGTTACCAAATTCATGAGGAAGGTGACCGGAAAGATTCGCCGCCGCAATGTCCATATACTTGAGGCTCGATAAAGACGATAACTCCTTCGGAAGCGACCCCTCATACGTGTTATAACCGATCTCGATATGTTCCAACTCCGACAAAAACCCTAGCCGAGGGGGTATCGGACCATATAGCACATTTCCCTGGAGACATAAGGACCGTAACCTAGGAAACGTGCCGTATTCTGGCGGAATCTCGTCCTCGAAGTAGCTACCTCCGAGATTGAGGTGTTCTAAATATCGGAGACTAATTACCGGCAATGGACCGATGAAGCTGTTACTATATGCATTCAAAACCCTAAGATGCTTAAGGTTTGAGATTTCTTCCGGGAAGGTGGAGTTGAAGGAGTTATAGCTTATGTCTAGAGTTCGGAGCTCCGGGAGTTCGAAAACGGAAACTTCTAGAGGGCCGGCAAAGGCGTTTCTCGACAAATTCAAGTGAAGCAAACCTGATAAGTACCGTATTTCGTTGGGAATGGAACCGGAGAGGTTTCGAGAAGAAAGGTCGAGGGAAGTGACTCGGGCAGTGTTGGGGTCGCACCGGAGGCCGGACCAGGCGCACCAAACGGGGTGTTGGCCGGAGATGGCGGATGGGTCCCACTGCCAGTCGTGGAAGGTGGAGAGGGGGTCGTTTAGGGAGGATTTGAGGGAGAGGAGTGAAATGAGGTCAATAGGTAATTCTTTAGAATCTATCAAGAACGGAGAAAGAATGAAGAAGATGATGAAGGGTAATTTCATGGCTTCTTGTTCTGTGAAGTGGAGTGTAGATGAGAGAAGAGAAATGAAGAATTGGATTTAATGGAAGCTGGAGTGTAACTCCGATGAAGAAGAAGATGATAATGATGAAGAAGAAGAATGCTTTTGATCAGTAGGGGTGGCCCGACGGGGAGAATTGGGTGTTTTACTTTCATAATGACTCTGGTCATCTGTAATTGAGTGCCTTTTCTTTGTCCATTTGAAACAACCCGTATATATTTGAATTGAGTGAGTAACCAATGAAAAAGAATACAAATGTATAATAATATATAGAAATATATATATATTATATACAAAATGGAAGATCCAAGAAAGTGCAGATTTAATGTGATGAAATTAAAAGTACTTCAAATGCTATTTAAGATACTGAATTAATAAATGAACCTCTTTAATTTTTCAGAATGTATCTATAATTTTTTTTCCGTAGTATTCATAAGGTTCTTGAATTAGGAGTGCAATAACATTTGCAATATACTTGTTATATCACTTAGAATAATCACTAATTGTATTAGGCCAGATCGTAAAAAATAAAATGATTAACCATGAATATTTTTTCAATTTTCATAACTCATCAAAGTTTAAATTCAAAATCTCTAAACCATTACCTATATATAAAAGATCATAAATATTTTTAATTTTCAAAACTCAACATTTTTTAGTCCAAAATTTTAACCGCTGCCTATATATAGTTGGTACCGTAGTACCCACTACTTTGTCTCATATCAGTAGTACCCTTTTGTCTTGTACAAACATATATTGGATTTCTATTTTTATTATGTATGATCATGATGATGTATTAGTTACATTTTTTGGTATTTATTATTAATATATATGGGGATGTTGCTTTAGATCTTGTGCATGGTACTTTTGTGTCATTGGACGGACATTCCTTCCATATTATTCCACTTTATCTTTGGCCTACATGCAATTTTATTAGTGTTTTTGGAATGACAGAAGTGACATTATTGTTTTCTCAACCCACGGGATCCCAATGCCGTAGAGTCGAGGAATGAGTAAAACGACGATGATTTGATGATGCTCATAAGTCAATTATTTATGTATCAATTTAATTATACATGTTTATTATGTTTCTTTTTTATTTAAAAAAGGAATTGATTTGGATCTTACGAGAGAATTAATATTATAAAAAAAACATATTTTGACAAATGTCACTATTATGCATCATTAGTTGCGTTAAATATGTAAAGGTAACATATTTTGGTTCTTTATTATTTTATATAATATAATAGGGATATGGCAAAGCGAAGTGCAAAGAAAGAATGAAGAAGACAGTGACAGAGAGCTGCTGTTGAATTAAGAATATGCAGGAGTAGTCCACCATACAATAATATTATTGCCTATGAAAAACAAAGAGAAGAGTAGACTGCACCTACAACTAGACATATATAATGAATTCTACCAAAAAAAAGACATATATAAATATAATGAAACAACTATGTACACTGAAAAATTGGTTAACTAAAACATCCTTATCTATAAGCTGTGTTTTTGTGACACTCCTTTTCCGCCATAGTATGTGAAAAATAGTAAATTATATCTTAAAATTTATTTCACAATCAATTAAATCATAATATTTTCAATTTCCCTAAGCAAGTTCTTGAGTAGCACCCAAGCTGAGTCCTACAAGCCATTGCCTATAGGAACCATGGTCTTAGTATGTTGTTTTCATCTTTTATTTTAAGTTTAAGAGCCTTTATGAAGTAAATTTAAGAATGTATTATTATGACTTTATTATTTTAAAGGTTTATAAGTTTTTTAGTACATTTTTTTTTTTTCATTTTGTATACTTTTGAACAAGACTTCTGAGTTATGTTTTCTTTTGATGTATATATGTTAGTAAAGTGTTTAACTTTTATCGTTGAGTAGCACATAACTTGCCTACTAGCATTTATTTTGTTTAATTTAGAGTCACGTGTGCTAACCAAGTTGACCCTGTAGAGGTAATACCAAAACACATACGGAATTGATTAAGATCCCGACATTCGGAATCCCAATGTTCCGAATTGCGTCTTCAGTTGAATTTGCCCTCAAAGTTGTTATTTATTACCAGGCTGCCATTAATAACAAGCAAATAGGCATGTTAGGGTTTCGAAGAGTCGGACTCCCTATCAAACACATATTAACTCTTATTTTAAATAAGATAAAAGGTATCTCATCTTTTTTAGATCGATTATTATGTAGAGGACGTGTGACTTTTTTCTTTCTTCAAAATTGATTGAAAACTTAACCTAGCACTTAAGGACACCCACATTATGATCACCAGAGAATTGCAGCAGCAAGCTTGAAACCACCTTGGCTCCATCTGCATGCTACAAGCTTATAATAAAACTTAAAGAGTAGAGATTAACTCAAAGTCTACTTTGACAATGAATGATCCAAGCTAGCGAGCCCCACATACATACAAAAACACAATAGGAATGTCTCCTTTCAACCCTCCTTCCATTTTCTTTTCTTTCCTCTCTTCAGAATGAAGGGTGGGCCTACCACCAATCACACCACTACACCTCCCCTAATTAGCAGTTAGCAGCGGTGTATAAAACAGTTTTGGCTCCACATCTAAACTAATTCGTACTCATACTAGGTTAGTCTGTAAAATGTCCTTCAATTTTATATATATATATATATATATATATATATATTTTATTTTTTTCATTTGCTACAACATAAATAGAAAGTAAGGAATTTCAAATGATGGGAGTTGGGGTCCGGCGTGCCCTTCTTTCTTCATCAAAAATCCCTACTTGCCATGCGCAAACTCGCTCACTCTATCTATTACCCTTCACTTGCGCTCCCTTTTCTCATCCTTTTTCTCTTTTTTGCTCACTTTCTCTTTCCCATTACCAACATTCCATTATAATGGATATCAACCAATTTTTTTTTTTTTTCTTTCCAAAACACTCACTCAAATCAAATACCTTTATATTCTACAGTTTTAAGAACTTAAAAACAGTCTCTGTATGTTATTAATTGATGTCCCAAATTTAAAATAGTGATATTCAGTGTTTCAACTATCAAATTTGTTGTTTTCCACCTTTTCAATTGATTTTGACATGTTAAGCAACAAAAACATATTTTCCACTTTTGCGAAATATCTTATTTGTTACTCATAGTTTATGCTTATTTGATACTTAAAAAAACATATTCTTGTTTGGTTAGTTTCAGGAGAAAAAGATGAAAAGTCAACCAATGTGATAGAGTATCAACAGTTTAAATCCGGTAAGCGACTAGAAAATGACCTGTTTTTATGTTCTTAACCCTGATCTACAATTAATAGTATCGCATAAGCATGACTTTGTTCTTACATGGTTATGGCATGCACCTCTTTCATTTTCTATAATAAAGCACAAACATACCTTTTAAAAGATCCCACACCACACATTTAAAAATCTGGAGCTAATACCACCACACTTTGATTAGGCACCACATCCACATGAACCTGAAAGAGTTTCTGCCATATCACTGTCAAAAGAAAGCAATTTTGCTTATTGAAAACTGGGCAGAAGCACACTTCCATGACTTCCATATCACTGCTTCCCAAGAGCATTCCATTCCAAACACAAGAAGCCACTCAATCTCAAAAGGAGCTACAGTCATTCCTCATAATGCTCATACCATTCATATATTTCCCAACTAATTATCATTTGCAGGGGAAAAGAAAAAAATCAACTTCCCCATAGAAGAACTCAAAAGGGAGAAAACTACTACTACTACTACCATTAGTAAGTTGAACCATATTAACTGAAACAAGCATTCTACTCAAGTCATGTTGACATTTCAGCAGTGTTTTCAGGTTACATGTTCTAGTTAATGTTTGTCCCATTCTCCGCATATATATATCCTTCTGAATAATAACAATTATTTTTTCAAACGGACATAATAGCTACAGCAATACCAGAAGGGAAAAGAAGCAACAATACAGTACAAGGGGAACCCCTTATCAAGATTCTGTATTCTAGCTGCAGCTATCAGTTGAAAATTGAATAAGAAAACAAAAGGTGGGAGCCACATATATATCACAATGATGAAGGAATTGAACATTCTCAAGATCAAGAACAGCAAAAAAACAAATTCAACACCACAAACAAATAAAAAGGATATGAGTATGACATGGACCCCTTCTGGTTCATATTTTGGTTGTTGGTTGGTTGGGTCACATCGGGGGAAATAACATCCTACTCTACTTTTTCACAATCCTAACATTGACTTAAGTGGAGAGCAAAATGATGAAGGTTTGTGAAGTTATTAGTGGCATCAGCATGTGACAATACCTTCCTCCTAATTAAGTCAAGGCTATTACAGTACTGTGGGATTACCATAAAATTCATTATAGATACTTTTCAATTTAAGGAACCTTAAAGCTACTAGAAACTATCTACTTCTTGAAATCCTATCTATATATCTCCATTAACATTTTCCTGATTTTGGCTCTGATATATGATAATTAATTACCCAGTTTGCTTGGTATGAAGAGACTACAACTCCAGATGTCTCCAATTTACTTGGATTTTCCAAGTGAAAAGAAGTCTTTGTTATACCGCATCAATAAATATTTTAGAATTGATCATATTATGAATTAATAAATAGAGATATATCAACTGATAACTGGATCGGCCGATCGGGTGACAACGGTTGAAACAACATGCTTCGACAAAGTTCTCATATCACTTTAAGTTGTTTTAGCCCCTTGCATTGGCAGCTTCCAAACAGCCAAAATCCTAAAGTGAAGCTACCAAATGACGCATTATACTTTGGCAATTCACGTTTTACTTTTTGGAAAAGAGCTAAAGCCTAAAAGGGACCAGATCCATGTGACTAATGGATCCTTGATAAACACAAGCAAATAGGTACCTGTAACACGGTTGAAGAAAAATGCACAAGGGACAAGCCCGATATCATGGTTACAATTTTACATGCTTACGTGGGGTAATATTGTTATTTCAACATCTTGAAACTCTAAAATTTGCACAAAAATCCATCATTAGCCGGTGATGCTTAGTGTCATTATATCAGAAGCTTAATCAATCCTCACTTTATGTTTAGTAGCTATTTGATACTTGATAGAAACTGATTTGAGTTGCATTCAGAATAAATCTGTTCACCTAATCCGAGATAGTAATCAGACCTGACCCCTTCAGTCCGCATGATCCCGGAAACGAATGATCTTCTTAATGAAAGGCCTCTCACGGAGATAGCTATTCAAAGTAGGAACAAAAAAAGTATGAGCTGCTTGTTCTAGCACCATTCAAACATACTTCTTAAGAAAAGAACCATCTTTCATTGTAAGAAAGAAACTTGGGGGTGGGGGAACTTACATGACAATGGCTGATATCAAGAAGCATGAAAACCCAACGGATAGATGAATTAAGAATGTAGGCCAAAAGTTGTCCTTATCCAACAACATCTTCTCCGACAAAAGAGTTATCAACCCTGATAGCACAAGGATTTCCCCGCCCGAGGGGAAGCATCTGTGAAAGGAAAAGTAGGAACCATCCTGCCACAATAATGTACATATAACTATAAACAAGGCACATTGTGAATGTTCTACTTTTAATTGTTTCAGATAGTAAATATTCCAAGTACCTGGAAATATTGTTTGATGAATGCTGCAGAGTAAGCAATCCTCAAAAACATATCTATAGTCCAGTCAAGAACCCAGCATCGAGTAATAGACTGACGTTTAAATTTGGTATTCAAGAAAATATGTCCCATCAATTCTACATCAAAACTACCAGCTGCAAAATATATTCAAACAGCGAGTAAGAATATATAAATTAAACACGCTTTGAGGAAAATTTTTCATATCTATCGTTAAAAGTTAAGGTCGAGCTGATCAATATGGGAACTGAATCCAAAATCACATTCTTACAAATTCTAAGCTTGAAAGTCCAAGCTGTAGGTAGGATCCAAAAACAAGACATAATCAAAATATACTAATTTCCATATCTCAATTGCCATGATATCAGAATGATAAGGTGCATGGGATAACCTAAAACAAGTGATGGTTGATATGAATGCTTGTCTACTCCATGAGTTCATGATTACTCAGATGCTCAAGATATACACCTCAAATTTCATGAGTGCATGATTACTCAGATGCTCTAGATATACACCTCATAAATATTAGGGTTAACGTGGTCTTTTGGTTCATGATGTTTAACCACTTTTGGGTTTTGGTACATGATGTTTTTTTAACCTAGTTTTGGTACTATATGTTTGCAGATTTTTTCTAGTTTTGGTCCGACCGTTACATTCCGTTCATTTTTCCGTTAAGTGACATTTGCAAGTCACGTGATCCACCCCTAAACTCTCAATTTTGTTCAAAATTGGAGGAATTGACACCCTAAACCTAGTTCAATGGGTCAATTCCCTCAAATTTGAACAAAATTGAAAGTTTAGGGTGGATCACTTGACTTGCAAATGTCACTTAACGGAAAAAATGGACGGAATGTAACGGTCGGACCAAAACTAGAAAAATGCAAACATATGACACCAAAACTAGGCAAAAAAAAAAACATTATGGACCAAAACCCAAAAGTGGTCAAACATCGTGGACCAAAAAACTTGTTAACCCTAAATATTATTAGAAAATGCTCCTTGGTTAATGAGACTATGTCAAAAATATATATACAGAAAAAAGCATACCTACAACAATCAATGACTAGAAAGCCCCCACAGAAAACAGCAAAGAGAAATGCATTTAAAGGATACTCAATGCATTTGCCATAATCAAGCCAACTGCGCCAGCTGACCGAATCAAATAGATGTTTAGGCCAACATAGATTACTGAGAATACGAGCAAAGAGTCATTAGAGCGCTTGAGCTGCCTTTCGTCAGCAACTGCGTGCAGAAATGCCTCGGAAGTTCCTGATTCATAGACCAAAGAAGTGCAAGTATAATTGTTAAGTCAATAAGATTCATACTCTAACTTATACACAACCAGATTCCTAACAGCATGGAAGAAAGTTTCATGTTAGTGGCTGGCTTTCTTACTTTGAAATACTTGACCAAGTCCTACTGTTTATCAAACCATAATTTCACAGTAAATTAATCAATTACTGACCGTTCATTGCCAGAACAAAAACATAGATGCAATAGTAGCGTAGTGCTGAAGATGCTTCCCCATCACTCCATGTCCGGCCATACAAAATCCGTATGAGAGAATAAGAATAGCTGGGGCCAAATCCAATAAAGACAAGACCTACATTTGAGCACGAAGATACAAGTCTATGAAGAATCAAACTAGACTTCCATAAGGCCACGTGATGTGAAATAAAAAGATAAGAGCAGTTCATATTATATACTAGGAAAACAGCAATTTGAGAAAAGGAGCATAAGTTCAAAAGAACACATATTAACTAAATCACGTACCAATGAGCATAACGAGTTTCAGTGCCTCTGCTAGGGAATTTGCCACATTTCTCCGTTGATCAGGGTGCTTTCCTGTCAAGAAATAGAATAAACTTATTCTGTTCCCGAGTGCTAACTGCAACTACCAACTTCATTGTGGCAATCTAGACGTAAACGATAATAGATAGCTTGCTAATGATGTTAATTAAGTTTGCAACTCATTTTAAATTCAACTTCATAAACACAACTTCCATAACAATCACAACTTCAGAACGTTATCTAGCTGATTTTCAACCAGCAATGCAGCCAAACATCAAATGGAAAATGAAATAGCCAACTGGGGAGAGAAAATGGTGCCTAGCTAATTAAGATGTATTAACGAAGTGAGTATTTCTCACTAACTAGCTGCTAAGTAAGAACACAAAAAAAAAAAAAAAAAAAAAAAAAAATAAGTTTCTTCTTAAAAAAACCGGAAAGAGAATATGAACCTGCTGCAGACCTTGCAAATGTTGTGTAAGCACTTTCCTCAAACGGTAGAAATATCAGCCTCACCACTAAGCTCCCTGGTATGAAAAACAACCAACTTCAGTACACTCAATCATAAATGATAAAACAATAAAAATAGGGAAAAAAAACTATATCCTGCACCTAACTTCTCAGCTACATTTATTGACCATCCAAAAAGGAATTACCTAGTTTGTCTACAAGTCCATATACAGCCTGGTTATATGGTGTATCAAACCAAACAAGAACCATTTTTTCTCCTTCCTGAAGGATTAACTTCCGAAAAGATTGGAAGGTAAACAGCACACACATCTTTGCAAGTTGCCTATCATAGGGCATCATCTTTCTAAATCTGCAGAAGCAACCCCCGATAAAATGAACTTATTTCTTTTGCTCAGCATTAATAAAAAAAAAGGATTAACTGAGCAATAGTTTTTTTTTTGGCCAAACAGAGAGAGTTAGTTAAGAGAAAAAGAGAAACAAACTTCCATTCATCAGACTAGAAAAATATAACAAGTTGCAGCAAGTCAAAGGACCTTACCCCTCAGCCCTCTCCTAAATAATTTCCACGATTACTTAAGAGAGTAAATAAAGAAAAAATAAGAGAAACAATTTATCACTGATCTAAAAAGAAAAATATAACAAGCTGTAGATGCAGCAAGCCAAAAGACTTTACTCCTTCACTTCTAAAGAATAACCATGATTATTGCAGAGCATTTACGCACTAAGGAACATACCTGAAAGGGAAAATGTCAGCACTTCTGAACGTTCTAGACAAAACAAAAAAGCACCAGTAACCCAAGAACAAGCAAGCTCCATATGCTGCTTGAGACAATGCAAATACAATTGATTTCTCCTGTAGAGATTTTGCCAATATCAAATAGATGTAACATCACGTCATGGAGCATATCAAATGATCATGAAAGAAATTGGCTTCATTACATGAATTTAAGCATTTCCTAGACAAGACAAGAAATGAGTGCACCAACAGTTCTGAAACCCCTAATGTAACATCTAAAATGCACATATTGGTCTATCTCAATGTAGAAAGAAAGTGCAAATATCCTGAAAATGATTGTCAATAAGTATGACCATAGTGGTTACAGATTATTTTGCAATTTGCATGGAATCCCTGAAAAAATCATTCAAGAAGTCATTTTCGAGTCTCAAAGAATACTGAATAAAACTATACCATGGTGATTTGCTTGACAATGAGAATGTACATAATTATGCAACGGCTGAGTGTTGCAGTCATCTCCACTATCAACCGTAACTGAAGCAAAAGCATAGTTTGAGAAAGGATGTAAAGAGGCTCTGCTATTAGTTCCAAGATACAAGAAAAACCTGCATATCAATGTAGATGTTCAATACATGGCCAAAAAAAGAGTAGTTGTTCAATACATAATACAACTGTAACAACATGAAGAGTCCGTCTGAGATCGTCAGCAAAGAATGCTGAGATTTATCATAGTTAAAGATGGAGGAATATTTGAAAGGGCTCGAACAAGGAAGCAGTCGAGGTAGTGATAGAATTTTGGATGCAATTTTTTTAGTGAAGGATACAAAAACTGATTAAATTGGCGTGTAATTTTTTTTAGTGAAGCATACAAAAACAATAAGGAGTTCCAATAGCAAAACAGAGAGGTGGAAACATAGTAACCTAGCTTTATGCCATTAGTTTAACCATAATGTTGGACATTTCGCATAGAGGCTAGAGAGATTACCATTAATCAATATAGCCACAGCATATGGGTTGGAATAACTTAGTTCTTGCCACCAAAACACCAATGAACACGCGGCAACTGTGATAAATAGTCCCAGAGGTAGAGCCATCCAGGCTACTGTCAATAGCTTTCTGGCATTTTCTCTTGCTGACGGACCGGTGCTACTACACAAGATGTGATGGTAACGGTTATTTATCAGTCAAATAAACATTTTTATTGTTTGCTAGTAGAGAGGGCCAAATTCTCAGCATGAGATATCAAGTGAGGGGACTAAATCATTTTAAATGCTGTGCTGATAAATAGGAAGGCACATATTTTTAAATATGGCCAGGGATAGACTGCCGAAGAATTTTAAATAGTCCTCAACAAAGAAAGAGAACTCAAAAGATTCCTTGTATAAACGCATTATAATCATCTAACAAAAAGAGTAAACTTTTAGTAGAGTACACCATTCTAAGTCAGCTCGCATGCATGCTCGTCGGAATCCCTCTCGACTCAGAAACAGCACACAGGTAACGAAGAGATGGAACTTTACTGCATATAGCTGTACAACCAACATCTTGACATCAGCAATAAAACAATAGAGAGACAGCAAGAGAGATGAGCCAAATCAACATCAATTTCCACTTGATATTCCAACATTCTTACATTACATGAGGAAATGCGCAGAGAATGCAAAACGGAAGAAACGGAGATAGGATTACCGCGTAGTCCTCCTGGGTGAGATGCCTCACAATCCATGTGTTGAAAATAAAAGGAATTCCCCTGGACAAGAACTGCGTGGCTTTTGTACCAAAATGCAAGTAAAGAGTAAATATTCAGCCAACAGCTACATTCTTTCCTTGGCAACCAAAAATAAGCACTGAAGCATGATGATGGGCGACGAACCAAACAAGTACTTGAAAGTACGAGAGAGGCTGGCCCTGCTCGCTGTGTCATATTTCACTGTTGAATCCGCTGCCATGGCTCCTCTTCTTCTACGCTCTCAGAAGGGATGACTGATGAGATCACCGGTCCTGGGGAAGAAGAAGAAAATTGATAGTGACGCTTGTACTTCTCCAACATCATTTGAGAACTGGATTATTGAGTTCAAGTCGTGAAGATCGGAAAATTAGTGCGGCGGAAGCTACCTCTTCGACCTCCGTTTGCCCAGTCCGGCTCCGTTGGACTCACAAACCGCGGGAAGGTAAGTTTTCCGTTTACGTTTAGCGGCGAAAGAGAAATAAAAGGTAATACATGGAATTTACTGAAATACCCCTCTCCGTTTCTTGTTTATGCCTTTTAAAAAGGCCTAGGAACCGAAGCCCATGTATTTTTTTTTTTAATGACCCGGTTGTATGTGAAATCAACCTTTCGGCTACCGTTACCAATTTGTTTATAATCTCATCTATCTATCTATCTATCTATATATTATATAAGTTAAGAGGAGAGATAGTGGCTAAGTTCTAAGTTGCCACATCAGCATTTTAGAGCTCTATTTACATGCCACATCACCTCATTTCCATTTGGGCCGTTTATTAGGTTCATATAGGCCTGTATATTCCTTTCATTTGGGCCGTCTATTCCCAAATTTGAGGGCCTTAACTTCTGTTGATATTAACTAAAATCTGTTTTAGGCCCGAAAATCTATTTTCGATCCATTATTAGAGTTAAGTTATTACTCCCTGACATATCACAAAAGGGAAACGCCGGTATGACTATGAGGCGTTACTTTTTTTTTGGATGCAATTCCCACACGAATTTAACACACACACAGGCAGAAGAGAAGACACTGTCAGAAGTGAGTAGAAGAGGAAGGCCGTAACTGACGATTCAGTTTAATTTCCAGGGCAATGTTACAACAATTTAATGAATTGATGCAGCATTTATGTACAAACAATCAATTCAATGATAAATATTTACGCTTCTTTAAAAAATATTCTTATATAAGAGGGGATGTATCACCATCCAAAGTGGTAGATTTGTCCGCCCAATTCCATGGGATCCTACCTTATGATGAAGCCGCATAAATCATAGCTTGCACATCTGCCAGCAACTTCAACGCTCGATACTGCAAACACCTGATCTGAAATACCCTGCCTCAGTCCCTTTCTTTTTTCCGACTCAATTCGTGGCTGGAGGAGATGGTAGAGTGGTGGTGGCGCTAGCGGCGGGGCGGGGCATGCAGAGGCTGAGGTGGTGTGATGCTCCTGGCTGTGGTCATGGGTTCGAACCCATATCTGCAAGTTTATAGATATTGCAAGGGCAGGGGTTTGTTGTAGATCGGGTTGAAGATGCCTCTCAAAATCATACAATTCATGACTCGCAACAGCTGAGGCGAGTGACTCGAATCGGTCAAATGACGATAGAGCGATGAAATGAACAATGTAGATAATCTTTTGATTTAGGTGAGTCAAGTCTAAATTCTTACAACGGAATATACAAAATCGGAGAAGAATCGAATAAAGATAATAGAGCTTGACTGCTTAGTGCTTAGGTTAGAATTGCGGATGCGACGGAAAATGGGAGCTGGGGCTATGATGTAGACCTCTCCTACCTGCTAGCTAGGGTATGCAATTAATTATAATTATCCCTTAATCGGACTTTAGCTTTTAATGTATATATATATATTTCTAGAGATTCAATTCAATTGGTGGTATTCAACCATATATATTATTAGTTGAATGGTATGGTATGTATATAAATTTGTTGAACCGCATTAGACAGATTCCTAGCTAGCTGGCACTTAATTAGGATAAGATTGATCTTAATTGACTTTTACATTATATATAATACAAATTAATTTTATTTTCCCATGTTTAAGTTATAGCAGTGTAACTTACAATGCTATGTTCCAAATTCTGTATATTTCCAATGGACATTTACATTTACATTCGAATTTGATTTGATTTTTGTTTACTTGCTTTCCCATGTTTGTCTACATTGTAAGTTCTAATTTCTATCATTATTATTATAATCCATCGCTTTCTTTTATATTTTCACTCATATATATATAGGCTGTTTCATTTCTTGACTTGGTTAACATAAATTATACTCATATTTGGTAGAATTGGTCTTACACATGTTTTATGCATAGTTAACAAATATTGATGAATGAATTGTTCCTATATAATCTATGTAAATCAATTCAAGTTAATTATATATCAACACTATATAATAAACAATAAACTCATCTTTATAATTTTAGCAAATTTTATCTTATTAACTATATGTGTCTAACATATCACCCCGCGCACCGCGCGGGGAAAGCACACTAGTATATATATAATAAATCAAGAGGAAAGAGAGAGACTCACTATGGTACTGCCACATCAGCGTTAAGTGTAAATTCGGCGATGACACATTAGCTCTGCCACATCAACCGGTCTTCGAATAAGAATATGACACGTCATTAATCATTAAATACAAATTTGACACATCATGTATTAAATTTAATCATTAAATGTGTAAAAAAATAATTACACCATAAATCCTCACTCATTAATAATTACACTATCTATCAATTAAAAAACTACTAGGGTTCTATGCCCGTTCATTAAGTTCCAAGTGAATGGTATCATTAAGTTCATAATAAGGTGTGATTTCTTTCTTATATTGATGGGTGGTGATAAGATTTAGGGTTCAAATTTTGTTCATGAGGATGTTGGCTCCGCATGTGAATCTTAATATTTTGGTGCGGCACAATACCCTAAACTATCAGTTAAAGTTCATTGTAAAAAAGGCGGCAATAGCACCTTAAACTCTCAATGCTGTGAAAGTTCATATTATTTGTAATAAAATAGATTATAATACATTTGCTGCATTACATGACCAATCAAAGCGGAACATAATTTCAATATTTTACATACATGTTAATGTTTAATGTTTGTAGTTTAACAATCTATCTATATATCTATCTATCTATCTATCTATCTATATATATATATATATATATATATATATATATATATATATATATATATATATATATATATATATATATATATTAAAGGAGGAGGAAAGAGAACCATTCTCCCACATCATGACATATTAGCATTTACATTTTCTCACACCTTGACACATCAACATTTATATCCAATGACATTTTGACACATTAACAATTTAAATTACATTGAATCTAACAATTAAATATATATCTATTATCTATTATATATATAAAGGAGGAACAAAGATAATATGAGAAGAAATGTGGTCCCTTTAAAAATAAAAAAAAAATAAATGAAAAAGGTTTATAAAATATCTATCTATATATATAATAAAGTGAAAGGTGAGAGAGTGCTTTCATGTGAAGTTGCAACGTCAGCGTTTATACTACCTTATATATTGCCACGTGGCTTTTTCTTCTATATATATAATAATAATAATAAAGTGAAAGGTGAGAGAGTGCTTTCATGTGAAGTTGCCACGTCAGCGTTTACACTACCTTATATATTGCCACGTGGCTTCTTCTATTTGGGCAGCTTCTTCTATTCGGGCCGAACATCTTTTTAGGGTTTAGGGCTATTCGGGCCGAACATCTTTTTAGAGTAAATCTTAGGCCAACCACTTATATTTGTTGTTCATTGACTAAATCATAGGCCCAAAAATTAATTTTAGGCCCAAAAAGAAAGTGCACCAACACATATTGACCTCTGGAGACGGCAGTTTCAAGCATAAATAATTTAAAAACCTAAACAACTTATTTCCTTATCTGCTTGATGAAAAAAACAATTTATATAATAAATTCATATCTCATTTAATTTATGTCATCTCTGTAGATTATATATATGTATATATATATATATATATATATATATATAATTACTTTAATTAGATAAATTATTCTTATACATCAAACAATAACATGATGGAAAAAAACAAAAATATAAACAATGACATGAAATTGATCAAGACAAGCAGACCGGTTAGATTCTTACTTTATACTATTTACACTTTACGGTTAAAATTACTTAATAAATAATAACATTATCGTATAATTAAAAAACGACAACGTCTAAATTTAAAGCTTACAATATTAAAATATTAAGTTCATATATATATATATACAACATTTAACTAAAATTCACTAAAATTCTTTTTAAATTTTAAATATATATATATATATATATATAGACTTAAAAAAAACTATTGCATTAAACTATCACAATTTAACGTGCCCCCGCGCGTAGCGCGGGGTCAGCACCTAGTTTTATAATAATCTTAAAATTCACCCAGCTCAATATTTTTTTTTTTTGGCAAACACCCAGCTCAATTAGTTTCCGGAATTAAACACTTAAAAAGGAATGATTCCTCAAGTTTTTGATGGAGGTACCTAGAGTCGCTTCATAAAATCAAGGTTAATATCCAAATTGCAACTTGAACTTACCTTTTTTTTTTTTTTTTTTTTTTTTTCAAATTTAGCTATTTGAACTTTCAGTTACAGTTCAAATTGGTACTTTATAGAAATGAGCATATCAACCATTTAATGTCTATTTGGTGTATATACATAATGAATTAGATATTAAACTTTAAAAAAAAAAAAACTGTATTAAAATAATTTTAACTGGACACTCAATTAGAAACATCTAATTGAATGTATTTTACTATAAGAGCATCCACAATGGTTTTACATAAAATGTATTCTTTAAAGTTGCCACGTAGACATTTATGTACACTTTAAGTAATACGTAAATTTAAGACACACGTAAAAAATATTTTCTCTGCAATCGTATTACTTAAACATATTCCTTAAATATATTTTATTATTAGATTTTCCAACAACCACCAATAAGATATTAACATTAATTATAAAATGAATTAATTTATAATAAAAAATTGGTTACGTAATACATAGTGCATTACTTAAATTTAAGGAATGCTTTATGTAAAAACATAAATTTACGTGTGGGTCCCATCTTTAAGGAATGCTATGTAAAACCACAGTAGATAGTTTTTGTTGCTTTACTTAAATAAATATGTAGGACCCACGTTTACGTAATCTTTACGTAATACCATTGTGGATGCTCTAATACTTATAATTTCTTGTCAAAATTATCTTGGTACATGTCACAAAGATCATATGACCGAAATATGCACATTTACATCCAATTTGAACAAAAATATAATAAAATTAGCAATTTAGTTTGCAACTGAAATTTCAAATAGCGTGTTAAAAAAAACAAAGTTTGAGTACCAATTTGTAAATATGTTAACGTCCATGTTACGATTTAGTTATTAACCCTAAAATCAATATAATAACAGAGACTTGTACCAATCAAGTAAGTATTAGTCTAAACAAAGTTTCAGAGTTCATCTTGCAAACTAGAAACAATTGCAGTTCATATCCTTGACAATGCTCATTGTAATACTCTTGAGCTTCAGCCTTCAAACACTACCAGTACTAGCCGGGCCATCATATCATATCCACAGTAGTTAGCTACATACATCAATCAATCCATTCACAGTTGAGCTTTTGTACACTCCCAAGTGAGCTGCTAACTAAATCAATCCTCGTCGGTCCTCGCATCATCTAAGATAGAAAACACGTCTGGAGTCACAATGACATGTTCCCTCGTCTCCCCAAGAAAACAGCACTCTTTATTCTCTGTATTGATTACTGCAGGCATTTCACTAAACGTGTGCGCTGTTCCCGGTGAAACCTACGATAAAGAAAAGCTCAATTTCAGAGGATAAGTAAACAGAAAAGGCAGGTATAGATTGTCAAGTTGTTGCGTAACTAACTTACATCGTACAGTGTCCCTCCTAACTTTAACTTGACCTTTCCACTCTTGTAGATCTGCATCTTCCCCATAAATCCTTCGGGGAGCTCTTCAAACTTGCACCCTTGCTTCGACTTATCACCACTCCCCTTAACCGAGCTCCCAATTTTCTCCTTTCCTTTAGCAGAAGCCGGATTTTTCACCAACGGAAATATACAAGGAAGCTGAAACCGCATCAACTTGTCCTTACTGTCACCTTCTGGCTGTGTACACAACACAAAATCAAGTCAACAACATTGGACAGACACTGTGTTCTTAACTATGGAATGGCTAGAGTTAAAAAGTTGTCATCATAGAATGAACTAGAGGAGTTCTAACCATCAAACCAAGAACCACAGCAGAATTAATGGTGCTCTCATCATACTCCACATTTCTTGCAGCCTCCCCAAACTCTTCCTCATCTAGAATTTCTGCCCAATAAGCAAGTGATAGATAGATTCAGCTCGGTGTAATACAACCAACTTTACTGTTGCTGTGACAAAGTTCGGATTGGGGATCCATTTTTCAATCTCTTCACAGCAGCAGACACAGACAGAAACTAAAAGACCGGAAAGTTACTACTATTGGAAAAACCGAGATCTAAAATGTACCTGGATCTCCTGCATGTGGCATTCGTAGGGGAGTGGTAGTTGGATAGTAGGAGTTCTGGTAGTCCTGCCGTGTCACAAACAAAACCATTTGTCATAAACTATACAAGTAATATTCCGTTATCTTTGCAAGTATGAGATACAGCATCATCGTATACAATACCCAAGGGTCTCTGTAGTGTTTTTCCGTTTTATTAGGTGAAATCTCATCAGCAGCATACGCGATATTTTGATGATCTTCATCATTTGGTTCCGGACTTTTTAACATAAGACCACTGCTTGGACCACTTCTGCTGTCCTTGGGAACACCATAAGTCATAGGAGCCGACGATGCAGCAGAATTGTCAAATGCAACTTGTACTGGTGCTGCAGTGGGCAGTGTTATCAATTAAGCACACCATTGATCATTTTTCACATTTCATACAGGACTAATAATAAATGTATACCAAGGCATTGCTGAACACGTTATTACAAATGTTTACGGTCCATATTCCAGTATATGAAGAGAATAACAGATGCTTAAGATTGTCACACATAGAACAGTTACATCCCTCCTCAGATCCTAACAGTGTGTGATCAATTCACTAACATGCCATTTATTTCAGCAGCAACATCCAAGAAAGTTCTGATCAAGTGAAGTTTCTTGAACTAGTTTACTTCATTTGATATAATGTACTGGTTGCACTCTATACATTAACACATAAGATAATTAAGCTGAAGCCCCATTCATACTAATTACGTCATATCTATCAAATAGTAGAGACCTTTTCCTAGTATCATAGATTGCATTATGATAACTTACGTCTCATTTCTGCTCTGGTTCCTTGTTTCGCGGTCCTCTCCTGTCAATGTTTGGGTTTATAGGATCAGAAATTTGATCAAAGACAAATACAACTTGGCCAACATCTCATCATCGTGCTAACAAACAATTGATTAAAAAATTAGCTGTAAAAAAACAATTTAAAAAGAGAGAAGAGAGAAGCAATAGAGAATTTATTGCAGAGATATGGATTGTCAAGTATTTTTTTGCTGTAATATTACCTGATAAAATATGTATTCTGCAATACTTACACTTACTAGTAAATAATATCTAATTTTGGCAACAAAAAAAAGGTAAATAATATCCCAATAATATGTTGATTTTCTTCACCAACTCCACAGTAAGAGCTGTAGTTATATTTATCATTTCCTTTCTGGCAGCTATTAGTATTACTCGAAATTCATCTTTAAATTGGCTAGATACAAATGAAATTTTTTGGCCAAAAGATACACATGAACTGAAAGGTGACTTAGTTGTGTATCTAAAAATGCACACGGTCTAGTCGAAATATACAAAAGGAAAAAAAGCAATTCTTGTCACCAAAAGATCATAAGCTATGACAACAACACTTTGAATTTCTTTCATCATCAGATCGAAAACCTCAGAATCTGCACGTCTTTAGAGGCCCAAGCCACAAATATGTAAGAATCTTACTTATCTAAATTGGTTAATTGCCAAGGATATTATGCGGAGTGGATAAACAGTAACTAGATGAAACTGGAAGAACTATATCAAGAGTCAAGACAGCAGGAGATCTTAAAGATTAGCTCGAAATTTCTTTCTACAACTAATAAATATGAAGGTGATAAGATCTTTCCATAACAAGACTGACTAATTCAAGATTACACAAGCCAAACAGCTTAGCTAGTATGATACTGAAATGTCAAACGCATCGAATTCAAGCAAAGAAACCAGAATTATGGTTTTAGAAGAGTAGATTATTCACTAAAATCTATCAATCCGATGGATTAAAAGAAAGTAAGGCACGGAAATGGAAGCAGATAACGAAGAACGGAACCGAGATTACATTGAAGCAACGGACTAGGTCTTCTTCTGTAGAATTTCCATCTTCCTTCTCACTGGGGAAGAAACAGGAAACACTTAGTTTCAACTACAAGAAATGGCGAATCATAAGCTGATACAGAAAATGAAAGAAAATGTTGAAGGTACGGTTTCTGTGCGGTGGATTGGCGCGGCTTTTGTTTCTTAGGCTTAAGGTTGGGCCGGAACCTGAGCTGCAGGACATAGCAAGACAGTCGAAGAGACTCGAGAAATCAATCACTCAGATCCGGAAGTTTCAGAGGTCGTTGAAGAAATAATTTACCTTCTTACCTTACGCTGCCTATTTTCGCCGTCCATGGCGGTAAAGATCGGAAGAAGAGAGAAGGCGGAAACTCTAGGAGAGGAAAAAACGAAACCTCGGGTTTCGAACCACTAACCTCCGGTGAGCAACAGCCACTGATGCCACTAGACTACCGCGCTTTTTATATAGCGTATTCCATCATTTGATAAAAACTACAGTAGAAAGAGAATATTAAACGGTTAAACGTATACAAATTTTATTTAAATTTTTTCTTTTTTGTGTTAAATGAAATGGGCCGAAAGCAAGGAAAAACTGAGACGATCAAAAGTAATATTAAATTCGACATTTCAAAAGTACTTACTACTACTCTACAAAAAATACAAAAGTGGATCTGGATAAATTCCAAGAATATTTGTTCATTATAAACACTGGCTGGCTCCATCCAGATGAGCCGCCATAGGCAACTATATCTAAGTCATTACTCGGATTATTGGGTCTCCGATTAGAGCTCTAATCAATATGGTTCGATTGACTCCAACATGTTATCAATATGGAGCTCTAATCACCTGATTATAGGCTCGTCTTGCTAAACCCGTGTCAAACATGTTCACTTGGTTCAGTAAACTATATCCAGCCTGAGTTAGAACAAGATAATCATGGGTGAACCATGAGACTCGTCTAGACCCGAATTCGTCCCAGATATAGTATCCTAGACCAGGTTAACATGTTTGACATAGCTCGAGCCAAGATAAGTTCACTAACTAAATAAATCGAGTCATAAATAACTGATAAATCACATTGCAAATAATTAATATTCTAATTAATAATAATAAAAAAAAAAGTTAAGGCTCATAAAACTAACGAACCAATAATTGAAAGACTTAAAATGTCATTTTTCCTTTTGAAAAAGTAATAAGTAAAAACAAAATCCATTTTTATATATATAACCAGGAGAAAAAGCAAGAGGCAAATTACGGATTTCATCCAAGCATGAAAACAGATGTCAAAGAACGACATAAACACAGAGAACTTAAGAACCCCTCAACATTATTAGGAGGCAATTTACCTTATTATTATTACCTCAAATAATAATAATAATAATAGTCTAAATCATGAAGCCTAATACTACTGTCTTAAGATAAAGTCAATTACCATACATTGGAACGGCCCAAATCTATACAACATTTCAACTGTACAAAATATGAAATATATCAAAGTAATCAGTAATCACCATACCCAACAAACTTTCAACACTAATAAATAACAGTGTATTATGGAATTATATTATACAACACATCAAATTCACAACCCCATGTTATTCTTCCCTCTTGCATCACTGAGACCTGCAGAAGATGAAGAACTTCACCCTGCAACTGAAGATTATGAGTTGCTAGAGCTCCCGAGATCAAAGTCCATCGTGTAGTCATATTCAATCGTTGGAATGACAGATGCCACAAATTTCAAGAACAAGAAAAGGTACCTACAGATGAATCAATGTATCCATGTTGGTTCGACGGAAAAAGAAAAGAAAAGAAAAGAAATGGCAATTAATTCTCCGAGTGAAGCAGAATATTTGAAATGGCTTGTAAGCAGAAATAAAGCAATCAAATCAACCGATGAAGGTGGTGATCGGTTTCATCACGACCGCCTCTCTTATCTATTTAATTGAGAAATATGCTTAAATTGCCATGTTTTACTTACTTGTCAACTTCGGGTTCAACTCCACGAGACATGAGGACATCTATAATTTTCTTCATAACTGCTGCATGTCTGCACGGATGAACAGATGCATGTTTCCCGGGTAAGTGTGGATGGTCTTCAATTGTCACCTAGAGTTACACACTTTATTACATTACAAGTGGCAATAAGCAGATACAAGATGAAATCATGCTTCAACATCATAATCATCATCAAAACTAAAAAGTTCATCTCACCGTTTTCCTTGCATGGTCTTGGCTAACATCTTCTAATACAAGTTCTGGATTCAAAAGCATCCTCGACTGACAAGCACAACAGAAAGTTTGAACTCAGGATGCAATAATATACTAACAGAAAACCTTTTTCAAATATATGTATCAACGTTAATCACGTTTAGTAGGCACAGCGTCACAACAGATTACAGAAGATAAATTAGTTATCTATTTGAAGAGTCATTTTACTGATCAAGAGAGAAGCAGTATTCACTTTCCTTTCACGTTGAGGTAGTACAAAGGGAATCAAATAGCTCGAAAAGAAGAAAAGCACATCATGTTCTGTATGAAACTATATTACAAACCTCATCATATCCAGTAAGCCATACTCGCGGCGTTTGATAATATTTGTCATACCTAACATCAAAGAGGAAAACAAAATATAATAATAATAAGAAAGAGAAACTGGAAAACAAAATAATAATACGCAAGAGAAACTGGAGAATACAGATAACTTAACTAGTAATAAACCAACTCATCTTATCCAGGAAAGATTAAAGAGCCATCTCAAGGTAAAAGAGGACTGAAGATTAAACAACCAAGTATTTAATTGATGCAACTTTTTTTAATTTTATTGAAAACCCTTATGCAAGAAGTAGAACCATCTAATAAGAAAATTATCTTACGTAATGCTAACATCATAAGTTCGGGTCCGCAATATGTTATCATCATCAGGTTCATGAGCCTCCAGATATGTAAATGGAAGAGTTGCCTACAAAAAAAAGTATACACAGAATAATCAAACACTAACAAATTACAATTTCATGCAGGGAGAGCAACACAAGAAGAAAACTAACAGCATCTTGCTCAACCACGTTGTCTGCATCATCGTATTCAGCCATGTCAGGAATGTCATCATCCTCCTCTCCTCCAAAGTATGACTGAATGGGCGTAATAGATTTTTTCTCACGGATCTCTAGATTTTCCATGGAAGGCAGATTCTCAGCCTCATCAGATTTAGCTTCTAGCATAGGTAAACAGTCATAGAGTTTAAAGGAGAAAACTCAACAGATTAACTAAAACCAAGACCATATTGAATGCCAACCTCTTGGCTTTCCATGAGTAGCCAGCCACCCATCATTATCTTCATTATCAAGTAGTACTTCTCCTCCTGCAGCTTCGTAATCTTCTTCCACAGAGGCAGCTCTTCGTAAACAAGGAACTGCAACAAAGTATGGTAAGAGAAATGCTACTGGACACTTGCACTGTGATGAAAACTGCATTTCTAAATCAAATCACTCATACAATACAAGCATGATGTCAAGAATAAGGGGTATAATTTATGATCACCACAATTCCTTACCGCTTCTTGTGATCAAGAACTGTTTATCAGCTGGGAGGTACGATTTCCTTTTGCTGGGTTCCCCTGATTCCCTGCGCAAAGTTCCACAATTATCACTTGGTACGGGCCAAACATAATTAAACTAGAATAGAAATCCCAAGGGTAATAAGGAATTTATCTCGGCGCCATAAGCGAAATACAAGGAAATATCAGCAACTTGAGAAGATCTTTGCCAGAAAAAAAATTATTCAAGGGTAAACATCTACAAGAGCTAGCCGTAACAACTTCATCTTGATTGAGCACCATTGACTAAGCATGGATTACTATGTCCTACTCCTAACACACGATTTAGCACTGACTTAGTATGCGGTTAAGTTAACCTCTCATCTCATGCCCTGCACAGCAATTTTGCATGATCGCTATACATTTTAATTAAAGCTTAAAATAGATGAATTCAAGAGTACATACTCTAGTTTAATTAGCACGCCTTAAATACTCCATAAACCAGGAAGATACATACACAAAAAATCAGAACAAGAACAGGAGAACACGAATTTGAAGATTTGTGGACAACCGGCCTCATCAAGGTCTAGGTGAAAGGAGAAGAAGATGAGTAGGAGAAGAAGATGAGTAGGAGAATACCATGACCAGGTGGGGCACTTGGAAACGAGATTGTCACCGGCGACGATGAACTCGGTGACGCTGAGGACGCCTTTTTCCTTAAAAGCGGAGACGGTGCGTGCGCTCGTGATCCTCTCGACGGTGCCCTTGAAAGCCTCGTGAAGCTTCTGCGACAGAACCATGTCTAGCTTGATTCCAAATTGAATGAATAGTGGCAGTTTTGAATTTGATGAAAATCAATCAAGCAATCGTTTTGACGTGCCGTCGTAACGTTTAATCAGATCGAAGCGGTCTTGAGAAAGACGAAACGTGATCTGTAAAAATTAAACATTGGTCCTCGAACAATCAATCCCTCAAAACAAAATTAGTCTTGAGAAGCACAGAACAGAAAAAATTATTTTTAAGAACCGAACGGATAATCGTGGGCTTTGCCGTTCGACTCCATGGATAGGCTGCGGTCGGCCCTTTTAGTTTTCGTCTTCCTCGTGAATAATTGAATTGAACTATATCATCCACCGGAAAAGGGCCGAAAGTTTGCATTTTTTTTTCTTTTTTGTTAACAGAAAGGTTGCATCTTTTTTTCTTTTGGTAACTTTTTTTTTTTGATGTTAACCTGCCGCAATATATTATAATAATAAAACCAAGAAAAAACAAATAGGCGCTCCTAATATTCCCGTAACGAGGACGGGATATCAGAAGCGGCCCAAGATCCTGTTACAGATAGATCCGCCGCACGTTTAACAAAAGTATGTGCACGGAATACATTACTTCTAGGAACATGGAAAATGCAAGCTGGGATAATATTTAAAAGATGTTGGATATCCTGGACGATGCCGAAAACGGTTGTGTTACAGTTTGCAGAAGAGGAGTCAATCTGATACAGCAGATTTGTCGAGTCTGTAGCCACCGTAATGGTGTCTTGTGGAAACGACTGTGCTAACAGTAATCCTGCCCTGCATGCTAAACCTTCCGCCAAAATGGGATCATCTCCAGGTGCCGATACTACCGAGGCCGCAATAATTCTATAAGAATCATCTACCAAAATAGCGCCTCCGAAGACTAAGTTCCTGCTGGCCCTTACTGCCCCATCGCATAGTATATTGGGCCTCCTGTGCGATGGTGTTGGTTCGCTGACTCTCAACCTGCCACTGGTGGGGAATGTGGCGTCTCCTCCTGTTCCTGGATTACAAATATTGGCATTATAATTATCATTAGTAACAACTCCTATGAACTGAAGAGTGGAAGAGGGATTCGGTGTTTTGTTCCTAAAGATAACTGCATTTCGTTCTAACCAAATGCCTTTTGGTAACTGAAAGATTGTATTTTTTTGATTTGGTAATGAAAGGTTGCATTTTGGGACATGAAGTCCCTCTCCCATTGAAAGGTAGAGAAGGTGGTTGTGGACCTGTGGTAGATAGAAGTAGTTAAGCAATATCGAGCATTGGTTACATCGAGCTTTCTCCAGTTGAGTGAGTGCTACAGAGGAGAGGACAGTATTCTTAGCGCGGCTTGCAGAGAGCAGTAGAGAGTAGAGACTACTACGGACCCCAATGGAGGGCTCTTGGGACTCTCTGGTAGAGATAGCACTGCATAAACTTGATTCTCTCAAGCTTCTCCGGTCGCTGAGGCCCATTCAGCTCTCATTCATTCACCATCCTGAACCTGACCTATGTAGCTCCACTCTTACTCGAAGTAGCGACTTTAAGGGTGATCACCTGCAGGTGTTCGACGAAATGCAGCATTTTGATCGAACCTCTGTTGAAGTTCACGTCGCTCAACCCACTTTCAATAACTGGATTCACGACATTCCTAGCTCCGGTACCCTTCTTTCTTTCCTTTGGGGTGGTCTTTATGTTCGCTACACTCATTGTTCTGTGTCAAATGTGGTGAGTAGTTAGGCCATGTATAACTTTTAAGCATTCCTCAGCTCTTGGATGCCGGGTCAGTGATTATTCAAATCTAACGTCAATTTAGCATGCCCTCAAGAAACTGAAGTGATTACTTGTCTCTACTTAAAGATATTCAAAAAATGGCATGGAAATTTTAAAATTGCTTCATAATCTATTGCTGATTCATAACCTGTTTCATCCTATCGTTGATCACTATCTACTATTCAATGAGTTTAACTGGAACTAGGAGCATCAAATTATGCAATGTTGTGCCAACAAATGCTCATGCCCAGATTGGACATTGACACAGCAAGATTGTGCTGAACATCTCATTGGTGCAATCTTCTGCTACAGAAATCCAATGACCTGGCATGTAAATCTTGTTGACAGAGAAACTCTTATCTTTTCTTTGTCTCGAATACCTTGCAAATATATTCATAAATAGAGAAACCATTTTGGTTGCAGAAGCTTAACTTTGGGTCCTCATGTCCAGTTTCATGTAACGTTGGTCTGTGCAGTGACTGTATTTTCATATTGTGCATCTATTTGAGCTTTTACTTTACTATATGTCTGAAGGTGATGAAGCTACAAATGGAACGGGAGCAATTCAAGATGGGAAAGATCTAAGCAATAGCCATTTTATGAAACTAATATTGTTCTCTGGTAATGATTACTTGGGGTTGAGTTCACACCCAACAATTGGAAAGGCCACTGCAAAGGTTCGGATATAAAATCAACCTCCAACGGGGTTTAATTGGAGATTAATTGTTTCTGGTGATGTTGCATTTCCTTATCCTTGTATTTGTGTCCATGGTTTTCTATGCTAGGCTGCTCTAGAACTTGGAATGGGTCCAAGAGGCTCTGCCTTAATTTGTGGATATACCAATTATCATAGGGAGCTGGAGTCTTGCTTGGCAGAGTTGAAGAAGAAAGAGGTGAGCAGCTAAGCAATGTAATAGGCTTACGCAATTGTTCATTAAATAACACAACAATCATGAATTTGTTGAATCATTTTGAAAGGCAGTGCTATACAATGTGAAATTTAGAATGAAATTCAATAGTGAAAATAGAATATTTTCCGTATCATGGAATCTTAGGGCTATCTCATTCAATCAATTATTTCCTAAAAAAGTAACATTTTTCAGTTTCACTTAAAATTTTAACTACGGGTTTCACACTTTGTAAAACTTTCGTGTTTAGAATTCATACGTGGTATCTTCCAACCTATCGTTGTATTTAATGTGTTTATACACTTTGGGAAAGACTCGTCTAAACTCCCTTATGGAGACTGATATTTTAAACTTGGGACTAGGATTGTCTTCTCTGTCCTACAGGATTTGCAGCCAATATGGCGGTTATGGTAGCAATCGGAAGTATTAGCCTTCTCTTGGCTGCAGGCAAACAACCTAAAAAAGAAGATAGAGTCGCCATATTTTCAGATGCCTTGAATCATGCATCTATCATTGATGGAATTCGTCTAGCAGAGAGGCAGCGAAGTGTGGACGTCTATGTATATAGACACTGTGATATGTCTCACCTAAATGAATTACTGTAGGTCTTCCCTATTAACCTATTTATTAGCATGCTTCACTAAATCTTTGATTCATGATTCCATATCTTGGCAGATCCACTTGTTCGTTGCAGAAGAAAGTTGTTGTCACTGATAGGTAAGTAGGTGGTATAATTACGTTCTTCAATACTCAATTTTGCTTAAACTTTAACTAGTTCAAATCCATGGTTGGTTGTACGATTTATGTAGTTTGTTTAGTATGGATGGGGACTTTGCACCAATGGTTGAGCTCACGAGGCTTCGCAAGAAACATGGGTTTTTGTTAGTCATCGATGATGTAAGACCTCCCGTCCTTTACGTTTATTTTACTTTTAGCTTAATGTACGTTATGGTAAGCAGTAAGCTGCAAGGAATGTACACTCGGTTGCAATTTCTTCGTTTACACAGTAAGATAAATCAAAATATAAAGGTTTCATTTCATAGAAGTAGCTTTCTTGCATCCTGACCGCTTAGTATGTCTGCTAATTTCTTCAGGCTCATGGAACATTTGTCTGTGGCAAAAATGGGGGTGGAGTAGCAGAAGAGTTCAACTGCGAAAGAGAGGTGGATATCTGCATTGGAACTCTCAGCAAAGCTGCAGGCTGCCATGGTGGTTTCATTGCTTGCAGGTTTGCAACTAAACACTCTTCCATATTCTTTCCCTGTGAAGATTAAGCACAATTCTTATTAAAAAATTATTTATAATAACAATAATGACGATGAACAGCAAAAGATGGAAGAAGCTTATACAATCAAGGGGTCGGTCATTCATATTTTCTACTTCTGCTCCAGTCCCAGTAGCTGCTGCTGCACTTGGTAAAAACTAAAGAGACTTTCTTAAAATTTATTCAACACGGTATTCGTTGACAAATTGAAGAATAGCTTTCCTTCCTAGTTTACAATAATACATTGAGGCAGGAACCTAAAAACAGTCAATTATAGGTCATGTTGCTAATTGCTGTCCCAGATTTAAAATGTTGATATTCCCAACTATCAGATTGGTTGATTTTCACGTTTTTCTCGTTAAATTAACTTGGGCTATAGACTGTTTTTAGGTTCTGATAGTTGGGTAACTGAGTATCAACATTTTAAATCTATGAATTCTTGCAACAGCCGCTTGCGTTGTGGCAAGAAAGGAGAAGTGGCGTAGGAAGGAAATATGGAAGAGGGTACAAGAGTTTAGAGATCTAACGGGAATACCAATAGCAAGCCCTATCATCTCCCTCGTCGTGGGGAGTGAAGAAAATGCCTTGCAAGCAAGCAGGTTGGTTTTCCTGTGTTTTGTAATAATAATAATAATAACCCATCTCTCTTAAAAGGGGTAGCTCAGCTGCTAATTTAGCATGCATTCTTCTCTTATGTGTGATTGATGGATGATGATGAGCAGGCATTTGTTGAAGTCCGGGTTCCATGTCACTGCAATTAGGCCTCCAACAGTGCCTCCTAATTCATGCAGGTTAGTTATTAGTTTCTAGATTTTTTGCTAGGGTGCAGATTTTAGTGTATTATACTGAATTTGCTTAGAATTTGGCAATTGAATGAGCAAAGAATAAAATTTAGTTTTCTGGATGATGATGATGATGATGATGATGCTGATGGATGGACTCTTTTTAAAAACCAAAAAAATGATGTCAGGTTGCGGGTAACGCTGTGTTCTGCTCACACCAAAGAGGATGTGAAAGAACTGACAAGGGCACTTTCTAGCTGCATCAACTTCAGAGATATTTCTGTGCGTTGCTCGAGCAACGGTTATGCTAGGTTGTAGTAACATAGGGGAGTAGAATAGATTCGGATTATAGTATTCTGATTTCATAATGAATAGAAGGAGCTGGAATTTTTAAGTCTATGACTTTGCAGGTAGTTAGAGCTATTATTCATTGGTTTCTATTTGATCGACATGCATTGTGAACCGACATGTCTACAGAAAGCAGCATTGATTTCTTATTAGGATTGAAGATTATTAAAGATAAAAGTTTAGGCTAAATGGTGGTGATTTTAGTAGCATATTTATTGATAAGGAATTATGGAACTTGTTGATGCTGCTGCTATTTACTATTTAGTGTTTCGTGCTTTTTACTAAACATTGCAAAAACATGAACTTTAGTAGTTAGTATGCAGGTATTCTCTTGAAATCAAAAGTTGTTCAGATACTGGAGAAATCACATTTTGACTTACAAATACAAGAGACATGCAAATTGTTGATCCGTTTTATGACTTGACAATTTTTATGAAAATTCAATACATGTCATGATGCATGTGTTTACTGTTAACGTTATTAACATTTCAATTTGGTATCCATGTTTTGTCATGTTGTTGTAAATTATCGTATCTGCGCTTATTTATATGATTATTATTGCAATGTGATATTAATGTGTGTGGAACGTGTTCAATTTCCATTAACGGGTCATTAGACGAGAAATAATTTGCATGGGAACAAAAAATTCGAACATTTGTCAAAACTTGATTTATTAGAGAGCTTCAGCTTTGAAATTTGTATGTTCGCATAGTTTCAGTGATTACTAAGTCATCAACTTTCAATTTGTTCAGCAAGTAGCTCATAGTATGTTCAGCCGAAAACAAATAAAAGCTCATAGTGGCTAGTATAGTAGTAGTATACTAGTATGCATTGTATGACTATACGTCTATTAAGAATATGGTGTCAGGCGTTCAAACCCAGTTAAGATCTTCAGCGTGTAGTGATTAGCCTAAGTGTGAAGTTAACTTATTATAAGTGTTTCCATTCTGATAAGGGATAAGAACCTATGAAAGGTCATAACTATCACTCATGTTAATGGGAGAGGTCTGAAATTTAAAAAGTTAATAACAGAGGTCTGAAATTTCTGTTTTGTTGATAACAGCGGTCTCCGTTAGTTTTTTCCGTTAAAACTAACGGAAGTTAGTCACATGCTTGGCATGTGACCGGAAATAAAATAAATTTCCAAAAATGCTCTTCTATCAAGTGTGCCCCTCACATGCTTGGAGTGAAAAGACCAAAATGCCCTTGAAGCCACCACGGTACTCCGGCGACCACCAATCGTACTCCGACGACCACCACCGTACTCTGGCGACCACCACCAAGGCTCCGATTGGGCCAAAATCGGAGCCACCGGCCGTAGCTTTCTGGCACCGATCGGAGCTTTTTGGCCCTGATCGGAGCTTTTTTTGCTGAGGTGGTGGCCGGAGTCGGGTCGCCGGAGCCGAGGTGGTGGTCGTCGGAGTTGAGGTGGTGGTCGCCGGAGTCGGGTGGTGGTGGCCGGAGTCAGGTGGCGGTGGCCGGAGTTGGGTGGTTTTAATTTAATTTTAGAGGTAAAATTGTTATTTCATATTTCCTTAAATAAGATATTAAATAAAACAAAATATTAAAGGGGCAAAAATGTCATTTCACACAATTCTGTTAAATTTAACCATAAAAATGGACGGAAAACCTCAAATCAACAAAATTGAAATTTCAGACATCTGTTATTAACTTTTTAAATTTCAGACCTCTCCCGTTAACATGGGTGATAGTTCAGACCTTTCATAGGTTTTTAACCCTTCTGATAACCTTTAGAACTACCGGCGGAAAATATATTTATGGTTAATAATTTGTTACCTTTAACCTAATTACACAGTTCGCTACATGATCTTTAATTATTCTTTTTTAAATTAGCTACCAGGACAACCATTTATCGAACAAATTGCTACGTCTGTTTTAAATCATGTTAAATTGGATTAAAAAAAAAAAAAAAAAAAAAAAAAACTAGCATATTCCAGCAACGTGGAGTCTTTCCATGTATACCCAAGACGATTTCAGACATTAATTGAAAGAATTACAACAAAATAACATCAATTAGATACTCAACTAGACATCCGCCTAATTCCAAATGCATCTTTTAATTGGGTGTCTAACTAAAAGATATTTTGCTACAATATTTTTTATAAATTCATCTTGATAGAATTGAAACAAACCTAATATATATATCCTGAACTGTGTAGTAGAGAGATCTATATCATGTGCTGTCACTCTTTAATAAATAAAACCCTCAAGTTGGGGGGCTCATCCCCGACCGGATGACATTTGAAAAAAAAAAAAAAATTATTATTATTATGAGTACTAATGACTTCTTTCAAGTTTCAAACACTAAATAATAAATATTTTAATTATTTATGGAAAAAAAAAAAACTAATAAATTGCTCTTTTATATTTAGAAATAGATCAGTGCTAGAAATAAAATTGTTCCTTTTAAAAAAAAATTATTATTAGCATAATTTCATACGGACGTAATTGAAAATTATTTAAAATATGAAATTATAAATAATATAAGCTAAATAATTTAATGTTAGATTGCTTTATTCTTCATTAAGATTAACTCAACTTGTAGTTCTAATGTCATATCATTCATTATATTATCTGCCTACTTTCCAAGTTGCTATTGCAAAATGCCAAAAACAATAATAATTATACATATATTTACATTCTTTAATTAATTAATAAAAAAGAACACATACAAATAATATCCACCAATATAATGACGCCAGCCTCTAAGACGTCAGCATAATGGATTCTTCCTGACGGGGCAGCGATCCTGATCCAAGAAGCTGCAACGTGTCAACGTCGATGTGATCCACCACGGCAGCCGTATCCTCCGCCTTCCTCCGCCTCTTGCGGCCAGAATAACCGTTCGACGGCGGCTGATCCACTAAGATATCCCCGGCTTCGTGCGGGAAATTCAGAATAGCCTTCCGTCCCCTCATCCGAAAAGCAGCACAGTCATAAGCCCTGGCCGCGTCGACCTCTCTGTCGAACGTCCCTAGCCACACCCTGCTCCCTTTCCTCGCCGGATCTCTTATCTCCGCCGCGTACGTGCCCCACGGCCGCCGCCGTACGCCCCTGTAGTTCCGGCAGCGGCGAGTTTCCTCTCTGTGATCTTCTTCTTCTTCTTCAGTCTCCTGATCGTCAATTATTGGTTCGGTTTTACAACTCGCCAACTCAGACTCTGCCTCCTCCGGTGACGGAGAAGTTGCGGCAGCTTGATCATCGGAAACTGAGGGTGAGCGGCGGTTATCATCGTCGGAAGACGTGAAGATGATGGATTTAAGGTCCGTTTCGAACTGAAGGGAGGAGGAGTGGTGGAAGAAGCTGTAATTGTTGTCGTTCAAGAGATACTCTCTAATGAGCTCTAATTGTTGTGACAGATTATCTTCCATGTCGATCTCTTTAAGTTATGGGTAGTGAAATGTGTCCATGTGCATATACATATGCTTTGCTTATATATATGCCTGAATAAATATTGTTGTGTGCGATATATATTTAATGTTTCTTTTTTATGATGAAAAATATCTATGTTTATTATTATGTACATACTAGCCACTAACCCCGCGCACCGCGCGGGAGAGAAACTTCAAATAAAAACTAAATTAAAAAAATAAGTTATCTTAGTGTATTGAATACGCAACTTTATATCAATAGTTATTTGAAAATTTTAGTACAGTTTTTTTTATAAAAAATTAATTAATAATAATGGATTAATTTAATAAAAGTATTTTATTATAATTATTATTTCCAATATTTAATAGCATTGAAATAATAAAAATTATATATCATTTTTATTACACATATAACTGATATATAATATAAAATTTGCATTTTTAACATCTACTCATTTATTTTGTTGATATTTGTTGAATAATTTTAAATTGTCCTTATTTAAATTTGTTAATATACATCTAATATATTTTAGAGGAGTGAATGTGAGTTCATTATTAAATTCCATATATCTTGCTTTGATGCATATAATTTTTTCTTGGTAAAAATAGATGCACCTCAAAGTTACTATTATAATTTTTTAGACGATCCTATATATTATATTATTAGTATTATTATGTGGATTTTTTATATAAAATATACTTGATAGCTTAAAAAATTCATTTTAAAGCAAGAATATCTTGGCTTTATTGTATAATATAAGTATAACGTTATTTATAGTAACAATGTCATTTTTTTGTAATAGTATATTATTATTATTATTATTATTATTATTATATATTGTTTATGTAGCGGTCTATGAAGTTTCCAGAGCTGAACTGTATAGATATATCATTTAATTAAAAACTTATAATTATTTGATATTTGATTCTTTATTTTAAGTAGAGTTTAAAATATAAAATATAACTTTTTTTTTTTTAAAATTTGCAGTCACTCAATATTTTATATCAAAATATATGAGAATTTTTTTCTTCTAAATTTGTAGTTACACAATATATTCTATATAAATTTGTAGAGCCCTGATTAAATTCTCACGATACTTTAAAATAATTCATATAAAAAAATATGTGTACGTATACATACATGCAAAACCTTATTAAACTTCTTTCATAATAGACAAATCTTACTATGTTCATCATATTTTCCATGAGTTGTTACGAATTCTTCATCACCTTACTTTATGCTCTAACATAACTGAATTAAAAATATATATATATAAATATAAAAATAAGAAATTAGGATTATGTAACTTTAAAGAGATGACCGCTAAGCTCAAGTAAAACTGCAAAATTACTCTACCTTACAATGACGATAATCATCTAGTAATGAGATATATATCTAGCAGTTTCTACCATTTCTTTTCCCCCACGACTAAGGTCTTGAATTAGTTGCAATATACAAAAAATTTCAGATTATACTACAATACATAAATTATATTATTTTCAACCTACGTCCTCAACTTTCTAGGGCTAAAAAATACAGTGAGTGCACAATTATTTTATATATATATATATGTGTGTGAATTTGCATAAGTACGCTTTTTAAATATTTTATATAGTTGTCGATTATATATCACGTAATTGGAAATCTAGTCTTAATTTATCTTACATGATGAAAACACATTTAATCTAAATTTGTGTATGTAATGAGATGATATTTTCATCAACCAACAATTTCAAACCCTAGCCATAAATAATATGCATAAATAATAACTTCACATTACTACATATAAGAAAACTAAAGTAAACCGGATAATGAATACCTTCCAAAGTTGGCATCGCTCTTGTCCAACCTTTTTTCAATTCCTACAACCCAAACTAATTCGAAGCAAGAACATAAATAATAGACATTAACCTAGTTAGTAACTGTTTTGACATAATCATGAAAAAAAAACAATCAAACCTTATTATACCACATTGACTCAAACATACGGCATACCAAAGTAGAGCCGCAAGCCATTGACGACAGCCGCTAAAAAAAATTAAAAATCAAAGTAAACTGGATAATGAATACCTTCGCAAGGGTTGTCATCGCTCTTGTTCAACATTTTTTCAATTCCTACAACCCAAACAAATTTCAAGCAAGAACATAAACGATAGAGATTAACCTAATTAGTAATTGTTTTGACATAATCATGAAAAAAAAAAAATCAAACCTTATTATACCACATGGACTCAAACATACGGCATATCAAAGTAGAGCCGCAAACCATCGACGACAACCGCTGAAAAAAAATTAAACAACTACTTTGTCTCATAGCCGGTTGCTACATCCGCAACTGAAAACCTCATCTATGTATATTTATATTGATTAGTTATTATGTGTGGCAAAACAAAATTTACTTAAATATGTAAATAATAATTAATTACAGCTATGTATATATTTATGTAATATATATATATATATATATATATATATATATATATATATATATATATATTTATTGATTTGTTTCTTTACTACTATATATTACTTATAGTAATATATATTTACACCTATATTCATCACTATTTTTGTTTGCAACAACGAAGGACAAATATTTTGTTTACTAATACATTTATTAAATATTATATATTATTAACTATTATATTTATTTATTCACGGCTTTTCATAATGCATATATATATATATATATATATATATATATATATATATATATATATATTTGGAACGTAATATGTAAGTAGCCCTAGTATAAATCTATATTATTTTTAATTATATACCCAAGGGACGGCAGTATACTTGTATACCTGCCAAATACACTCTAAAACCACATATAATATATAACAATTTTGTTCTAATTATTCTATATATATAGTGATGACGTGGCGGCCTACGGTCTTCCGGAACCAAACTGTATAAATAATGAATTTAAATGGAAACTTTTAATTAATTTGTTACTTTAAATTGCGTAGAGATCAAAATAAGATATAAAAATACTTCTTAATTTTGAATCAATCAATATTATGTATCTAAATTTAGAGAACCCCTATTAAATTCCGATTAAATTAGGCAACGCTGACTGGACAAACTGTCCACGTGTCAGCCAGAGGGCTTCCGATGCCGAATTAATATAATATAGTAGATACTACTTTACCCCTAAAAATTTATGTTATAACTTATAATAGTAGTTTTTTTTTTTTTTTGGGTAAATGAAGGTTCCGATAATATGAATAATACAGACAACATTATAAAGAGTCTACATAAACGCAAAGGGATCTCGAAATAAGTGGGCGAGATCAAATTCTCGTAACATTTACAATTAATGATGCCCTTTGAGCCAAAATATGTGTAACGTTAACTAAGCGCCAATTAACAAGTTTTTAAGAAAATTTAGGAATAAAAATTAACAAACTCCGGATGTCCTCCTAAACCCCAAATAGAGACACAATTATTATCGTAGGAAGCCTAATAACATTAAACAGTAGGAAAAAAGGGCACTATTAGTCTTGCAACTGCCAAAAGTAGGACGCTTCTACAGGCAACTGCCTCATTCAAAAGTTAATCTAATTCGAAATTTCCCATACTTGTTCTAAGAGCACTTCCAATACTAGTGCCTAGTTCCATGTTGTAAATTTATTATTGTAGAGAGTGCCTAGTGCCTAGTGCCATTTACTGTTGGTCCCTACTGGTAATGATTAAATAGGCACTTGCATTTTCAATAGGAGTGCCTTGTTCCAAAATGGGAGTGCCTAGTTCCAATTTTTGCCACTGTACGCTGACTAGGCGCCACTAGGCGTGACTAGGATTACTAATATTACTGTTTTGCCATTATTGAGTGAATAGTGAAGTGGGACAGTGCCTACTAGTAGGAACTCCCAAGTTACTATTCATGTCGGTGCCAACTTTTTAATATTATTTTATTCGATTGTGTTGCTCATCTCTTTGATTGTATATATATTCGGTTACGCTAAGTCAAATAGACAAGAGCCGTAATCAGTCATTTTGAATATTATGAAACATAAATAACAACACGAACCAAAATTACTACTTTTTAACTTTGAATCAATTTCGAAATTTCCATATCTAATTTGTTTATATGTTACCATGTTGAATAACCGTTAATTCTAAATTTTGAAATAGTATAACATTTCAAATTATTAAATATGGAAAATAATTACTACAAAATATTATATTATTTTAATGCATATATATTTTTATATATTTTACGTATTATATTATATTATTATATGAAAGAAATATATCTTTTACGATAAATTATTATAAAAATTATACTTTTAGAATGATGTATATATAATATATTTGTAATTTACATATATTGGAAATCATATATAAAAACACATGATTAATGCAATAATCGATTTACTAATATGATCATGGATGTACATAAACGTGAATATGTTGATGATGTTGAATTAAGATATGTCAATCAACGTATAACATATATACACTGATTATGGTGAAATAATAGATTCAATGAATTTGATTGATCAATGTTATTATATCAACAATTATACTTATCAATCATTCTGCATGCCGCATGGGGACTGCACATAATATTAATTTTATCTTGGTCAAGTAATGTATAATTATTGCAATGAATTGAAAATAGAGAACTATGGATATGCACGAACCGGTCGGTCCCGAATATGTTCCGAACTGGATTGGTACTAATTAACACAGTATGGTCCGCTCTGGACTGAATTTGAAATTAGCACTAAAACTTCTGGACCGATTTTGGACTGGAACTGTAAAAAAAAGTCTGGTTCGGTTCAAAACTAGTCCGACCCATTTTCCTATACAAATTTACCCTAATTAAAAAAAAAACAAAAAAACAAAAAATCGATCCTCCGACAAAACTGATCCAGTTAAAAACCAGTTCAAAACAATCTGGTCCAGTCAAAAATCAATTTTTTGAGAAGTATATTACTGGTTTTTGGTCTGGTTCTCCTCTCGCATAATTGGTCTGTTTGGAACCGGTCCAGTCTATACCCGTTCCGAACCGACCGGACCGGTTATTTTCTTATCCCTATAGAATGTAATTTTTTATTAAAAAATTCAATTACATTTTTATAATTTTGTATATATTTTCCCGATTTTTTTTAATTAAAACATATAATACTTGAATCTCATTATTTATTCATGTCCGTATTTGTAAAAAAATATGAATATAATTTATATAATGATATATAATTTATATATAATGCAAAAATTATATTTGAATTGTGAAATTATGTGGGTCCCAATGTAGAAGTGGAACTTGGCCTCCACTACTGGAGACAGTGCCAATTTTACAGTGCCATTTACTGTAGCAAATACTGTAGCAGTGCCACTTTGATGAGTTGGCAGTGACGTGGCTGCTGATGTGGAGGCACTAGGCACTTCCTATTGGAAGTGCTCTAAGGGAGACCTCACCAAAGAGGGAACTAATTGCACTATTTACAGTACCATCAACTATTACGAGGTTCCTATGATATCAACACCGAGAGCGTATGAGTAGGGGTGTCAAGGGGCGGGGTGCGTATCGCCAACCCCGGATCCGCTCAGTACCCGTCCCTTACATCTCGCGAGGCGGGTCTTATGGGTAAAAAAATCTCACAAATCTCCCGTGTCACAGATAAAAATAAGTACTATCCTTATAATAATTAATTTAAATAACATCAATTGTTTTGGGCTAAATTGATGGGGTGGGACTCGCATGTAGATGAATTTAATAAATACATACCCCTAGCAGCCTACCTCTCAACTTGTTGTCCTCATCACAGATATTGTGACATTCATTTTTTTGTTTGCCAACATTGTGACATTCAATTGATATGAACCTTATCCATCTATATTTTCTGTACTAACGTAAATGCATCGATGGGTTATTAATTTCGCACACGGTCCAGCGAACAATAAAATGACACAAATATGTATAAAAAATTATGTTCGTGCAAACATATGATATAATCGTAATACGACTAACATAATATAACTTTTATGATCGTATTTATTTATTACAATGCGACTCCCATAATAGTACGATAAAACTTTGCTACTAAATCTGATTATTGAGTTCTTTTTTGAATAAATATTATTTAACAAATTTTAAAACTCTAATTAGTTATCTAAAGTTTAGAGTTTGCAACTCTATATTACGAAGGTATGAATAATGATATATTAATTTATTATTTGGTACTGTATACAGTTCATTATTTTTATTTTTTTAAATCTCATATAAAGATGTGCAACTGAACAATTTAACAATACAATAGCACGGCATAAACACATACAGAAAATTACATTTTGTGTTTATAAAACATGACATGAGAAACTTTATTTCGTTAATTTATTATATATATACAAATTCTAAAAAAAATTGTTCGAATCCTTATTAGGCAATTATATAGGTGCAAATTGTTAATCAAAATTAAAGTGTGGCAGTTTTGAGGCTAAAGAAAAAGTAAACTGCCTAACATGCTAGAGAATAGAGATACCATATTGTATTTCATTATATATATAATCTTATAAGGGTAGGTTGGAAATGATCATCTGATATTGAATTTTTAATATATTTTGAAATATAATTTAGATGATAATGGGGTTAAAGAGTAGGGTAAGACAAAATTGATTTATTTGGATGGGGCCTAAGTAGGGGCTTCAACTTGTATCCTCTGAAACTGATGGATCAACAAGTTGGCTTGATAGACCGACCCCTCTGTTATCCATATATAATAATGTTACAGATGTCATGCTTACATAAAAATATCCATTTTCAACTTGTAGTTAACGAAAAATAAAACTAGTCGTCTTCAAAATTAATGACTGTTGTCGGCAAGTTTTTTTTTAATATGTATATAGACTATATACTCTTTGAATTTTGCAACTAGGCAGAGTACATTGAAGTGTCGACCCCAATTCTTGTGTAGGCTTGGTGTTTACACCAAACCAATATAAATATGACAAGTGTCATACTATTATGGTGATTTTTTTCTAAACCCTAAGAATGAACTCTAAAATGGTGGGAGCATAAGACACTTGTCATGTTTATATTGGCTTGGTGTAAACACCCAGCTTACGCAAGAATTTTCCGTCCAATTGATAATTCCGACATGCACTAGTGCTAGGGCTGAGCAGGAAAACCCGAAAGTCCGAAAGTCCGAAAAACCCGTCCCGAGCCCGTCCCGAAAAACCCAGTCCCGAATAGACCCGAGCCCGAGCGGGCGGGACTTTTATTTTGAATTCGGGCTCGGGCTCGGGCTTTTGTGCCAAAATCCCGAAAAGCCCGAGCCCGTCCCGAATTTTTTTTAATACTATATAAATATATATAATTATATATATTCCCCACTAACTATAGTTAGTATCTAACCATCTTCCTCCATGTTTGAATTTTTTTTTTATTTTTTTTTTTTTTTTTTTATTTTTTTCAGATTTTTTGTTAAAATTCGGGCTAGCCCGAACCCGAGTCCCGAAGTCCCGGCTCGGGCGGGCCATTTTCCTTATTTTCGGGCTCGGGCTCGGGCTAAAAATTAGTGTCCCGAAAATTTCGGGCTCGGGCTCAGGTAAAAGCCCGCCCGTCCCGGCCCGAGCTCACCCCTAACTAGTGCCTATCAGCGGATGTACGTATAAAAGATTTCTTAATAAATTATTTTATTAAAAAAATTACGGTTGCTTACCACCATCTGGCCTCTATAACCGGTTACGCTTTCAACCGACATCGGAAACCATGATTCAAGTTTCATACATCTGTCGCTTTAATGATGCGTATTCTGTTGTTAAGTCAATCCTAACTCTACAACTTCTTGCTGAGAAAATAAATGCTTAATGTTATTATCCAAGTGTAAGTTGAGGTTGAAACTTGAATGTATAAGAGAGTATTATATATATATATATAGCTATAAAAAGTAATATGCAAATGATGTAAAAAGGTTGCACTAAGTGTATTGTAGAATCCGTGATTAGACTTTTGTTATTCTTTACTTGCTGCAATTTTTTTTATAGTTTGATACAATTGAATAGTAGAATTTCATTACTTTCTACCTTTTGGTTTGTAAACTCTGTAATATATCTTAAAGTCAGTGGCGGATTCAGAAGGTTCATAATGATGTTACGTTATGCAAATTTTTTTTTTGAAAATTAACAACTTCTTTAAGTTTTTTTTGGGTAAAAATGCAGGTTTTAAAACGATGAAAATTAGTACTTTCTTCAACTACTTATTCAACATTGTCGTTAAATACTTTTCAAATGAACAATATTAACTAAGCACAAATAAACCGTACTTACTTGTGCAAATGTTACAATTTAGTCAAATTAGACTAGAACCATTTGTGGGTCAATTGAGTCTCAATCGAGTCAAGACACTATTATAACACTTATACAAGTTATTAGATCTTGATTTAGATATTTAGAAAAGTATTTGGTTAATTTTGTAAGTTAAAACGTATTTGACGACAAAATTGGACGAGTGATTGAAAAGAGTATCAATTACCATTGTTTTGAAACATGTTGTATATTTTAAAACATATTGGTACTAAAAACCATTTTTTCAAACATATTTTATGGTTTATATATTTATTCTTATTGAACCTCATATTGTAATACATTATGTTAGAGTAACTAAAATTTATAGTTATAACAAGTGATAATAATAAAACGTACAAACATACTATTTAAGTGAAAAGCCACAAATTTAAAATTAATGAACTTTTTTCCGAATGGATTGAATAATAGTGTTACAAAATATTAATTACAAAACATATTTGACGACAAATTTGGACAAATGATTGAAAATAGTATCAATTATCATTGTTTTGAATCATGTTGTGCATTTTAAAACATATTGATACTAAATATCATATTTTTCAAACATATTTTACGGTTTATATGTTTGTTCTTATTGAACCTCATATTATAATACATTAGGTTAGAGTAACTAAAATTTATAGTTTAACAAAAGAGTGATGATTAATAAAACGTACAAACATACTATTTAAGTGAAAAGTCCCAAATTTAAAATTGATGAACTTTTTTCCGAATGGATTGAATAATAATGTTACAAAATAATAATGAAGTCTTACCAAATATTAATGAGGGTTCATTCTCTCACACTAAAATAATGTGGATCTTACAACAAAATAATGAGGATCGGGATATAATTTTCTTCAGGAATAAACCTAGAGTCTCAATAAAAATACTTGATAATGTGGTTACGTTCGTAACCACATTATATTTAATGCATCCGCCACTGCTTATAGTGAACTAAAATATGGAGTCTCAACAAAATAAAACCTTTTATTAATCGATAAACTCGGCGAACTATTCAAAAACATTATAAAACTAGGTATATAACCCGTACTTTGCACGGATAGTAGTAGTTGCATGCAAATAGATATGGTTGAAATATATTATTATTATATTTAATTAAGTTAAAAAATGTTTTAGAAATAAAGAAAAAAGTTAAATAGATTTAAAAGACGCATATAAGTATTAAAATAATTTTACTAATCGAAAATGTAAGAATGATGAATTACGATGCTTAATTACACCACTTGAAACTAAAACATATACTTGATTTTTGTTACTTTTCTTATACGTTGTAAGCTAAATGTGTATCCAATTTTTTTTTTACAAATTAAGTTAACCACGTGTTTCAATTTTTTTTTTTTTTACAAATTAAAGAGGACTCTGACACAGGAATGGGCCCCGTTGCGAATTATCACGGGCTCTCATTTTTTTTATAAACCATCGGTACTTATATATTAATCCAAAAGCTGAGCACATAAATTAGGGAAGAAGGGATGTAGGGATGTCCTGGAAAAATCAAGTCACGGTAAAATGACCCCTGCAAGCCTTTTTCCCCCACATTATGAGCTAAGTGCACAAAGGCACGATTCCGATGAACAACTACAACAGATTTAACAGCACATAAAGAGACAATGTCTGACGCAATACCAAATAAAACACTAGGACTAGAGTCTGGACTTGCAATAAACTTAACTAGCAGCTGAGAATCAGTCCACAAGGTCTTCACTGTCGAATTGCTTGGTAACAAAAAGAGCCCAGCTCTGCAAGCGACACCCTCAACCAGTAGAGGATCAGAACCTACCTTTGTATGGACCAATATACCTGAGATAACACCAACATAATCCAAAAGTACAGCAAAACCAAAGACAAGACCACTACTACTATCCACCACCCCATCTACAATAACACAGTCAAAAGGGGGGCGATGAGTTTGCACCTGGGAAACTACTGCTGATGAGGGGGAGTTGAGGACACAGTTGTGACTGGCTCTTGTTGCTCATCTTGCTCCTATCGGACCTGGTGATAAAGTAGCAATAGACCCATTATCAAAAGAAGTCCTATGGAAACCAAAAATTACAGACTCTATAGAGGGACAAACATTACTAAAAATAAAACGATTACGAGCTAGCCAGATCTCCCACATTATTATACATTTAACAACTAAAAGATCCATATCTAAACCAATACGCCCAGAAGGTTGGAGGGTTGATTGCAGCCATTGGGTGGCACCTTAAACAAGAAGATTCTCAGTACGTAACATCATAGGGGAGGCAAACCAAACCCTCTTGGCAAATTGACACCTCCACATGTGGTGATCCCACGTTTCAAAAGCTGCCCCACATAACACACGGAAAGGATTTGAAGACTTGGCACGAATGGCTAAATTAATACCCAGTGGGAGGCTGTTTTGGCACCCATTCCAGATGAACATCCTGATTTTAGGAAGAACCTTGAGATTCCAAAGTGTGATAAAAAAAAATTAGGACTAGCAATCTTAGGGGGTGAGGAGGAAGAGATTAAGTGTGTTGAACGGCAAAGAGATTGGAGGTAGAAGTAGCCAGACTTGACTGAGTATTGTCCATCCTTAGTAGTATTCCAGAAGAAGGCATCCTGAATGAGGAAGGTAGGGATGTGTATTGTCAGGATCGCAGAAACGGCAGCTGGGTGGAGGATAAACATTAGAGCATCAGCTTTCCAGTCTCTGGTTTCCTCATTAATCATTTGGGAGACAATGGTTGGGTTGGGGAGGATATTTGGGAGAGCCCAGCTAGCTAAATGTGGAAAGTTAGGGACCCAGGGCTCAGTCCAAAAATCAATGGACGTCCCTTACGAACCCTCCACAAGCAGCCCTGAAGGAGGGCAGGTCTGATATGGAGGAGTGTTCTCCAAGTAAGTGACTGACTTGAGTTAGGCTTTGCAGTCCAGAAATTGTTACTGTGCAGATACTTTTGGCGAATAACAGCAGCCCATAAGGACGATTGGGAAGTCAAAACCCTCCAAGCCAGTTTCAAGAGGAGGGCTTGATTGAAGGCTCTAAAGTCACGAAAACCCAACCCTCTCTCCCTCTTGGGTGTTTTAATTTCTTCCCAGGCAACCCAGCAGATACCCTTTGAATGCATAGAAGTTTTCACTAAAATACCCTCAGAATCTGCTCAATCTTATCCAGCGTCAGTGGAAGTTGGATACAGGACATGACGTACGTAGACACTGAAGAGGCTGTGGCTTTAATCAAGACTTCCTTTCCTAAAGATTGGCTGGAGATATGGCTGAAGATCGCACATGGTTGTGGCGTCGACGTGATCGACATAGTAGGTTGTTGGACGAGTTCAAGGATAATGTTGACTTATTCATTCAATTTGCAGTCGACAAACTGAGTTATCGTGGTCGAGTAACCCAAATTAGGTGTCATTGCGTGAAATGTATCAATGTATACTATGAGGATTTAGAGACTTTGAAGCTTCATATATATATTAATGGGTTTACGAAAGGCTATACTATTTGGGACCGGCATAGGGAGATAGAAGGGGGTATAGCAGGAAGTAGTGACCACACCGTTAGAGGTAGAGTTCCTGCGAACCAGTACGAACAAATGGTTATTGATGGATTTGGAGCCAATTTGGAAGATCTCAATGATGACACCATCACACATGAAATTCCGAACGATGTGCTAAGTTTTGATGAGGAAAGTTTCTACTCTTTGTTGAGAGATCCTAAGACACTGTTGTACGATGGTTGCCAAAATCATACAGTGCTCTCAGCTGTGTCTCAACTGCTAAACCAAAAATCTGAAGGTCAGGTTAGTGCACGCACGTTCGACGACTTTGTGAACACGGTAGGGCAAGTGCTACATGATAACCATAAGCTTCCTAAAAACCATTACGAATGCAAGAAAAAAATGAGTAAGCTTGACCTTGGCTATGAGAAGATAGATGTGTGCATTAACAACTGCATGTTGTACTACAAGGAGGCCATGCACTTGACAAGTTGTCGCATTTGCCATCACGACAGATACGAAGTTGCACCCTCAGGGAGAAAGAAGAAGGGCATTCCATTCCAGATTTTACGTTATTTACCCCTCACTACCCGGTTACAGCGTTTGTACCTGTCTACTAAGACAGCCCCCACATGACCTGGCATGGCGAGCACCTTCTCGCAATGGAACTATGGCACATCCATCCGACAGTGAAGCATGGAAACACTTTAGTAGAACACACGAGGATTTTGCGGAGGAACCACGTAATGTACGACTCGGCATTTGCACAAATGGGTTTACCCCGTTCAATCACTATGGTGGACCGTACTCATGTTGGCCTGTTATTCCCACTGTGTATAATCTAACCACCGTGGATGTGCAATAATTTTGATATTAAAAATGCATTAGAAAAATCCACTCACCAAATGATATTATATTATTTTAAAAAATTAATATTTGTAGACATGTTTGTTTACTTTTATTTTATTTTCACTTATATTTTAGTTAATATTATTATTATCTAATTTAAAATATCACAATTAAATAGTCATAATTTTTATATAGTACTCTGATTTATTATTAGGTTTTTAACGTAGGAGTAAATGTAAAAAACATGCAATAACACATAATATTATATATAATAATTTTAACTTATATATATATTATGAAAAATTAATCAGAAATATAGTGTATACATTCATTCAAATAAAAAAAAATTTATAATAAAAGTTTTCATTAAATTCTGAAATAATAGTAATTCTATAATAAGACTTTTCGGTTATTGCACTATCATAACATCTCTATCATTTTCTTATTAATCAATTTGGAAATCTTTATTTGGCAGAAAAGAGAATGATGCTTTCAGAAAAGACAATTTTGACTTAATCACTTAATCCGTGTAAATTTGATTGTTTGCTATACTTTGCTCTCCACTGAAAGTCTAAGCAATGAATATTACGAGTCATATGTTGTAGTTTTGAAAGAAAATCAAACATTTTTCGGTTTTAATTTGTTTGTTTTCTAAATCAAGTTTATTTTGAATGTCACTACACATACATATATATATATATATATATATATATATATATATAGTCTAGTCTATGTATACATACTTAGGTCTTTAGATACATCTCGCGGGAGTCATCATTTTTACCAAACCAAAGATTCATGTACCACTACTTATTTAATTTCCCCTTACCAATTTGTCCTCTAAATTATTAATTGTAGCTATATATATATATATAACACGTTTTTTTATAGCTAGCTTCTTTAAATATGCTAGTTTGGGAATTGGAGGAAACGGCAGTTGATTAGAAAGTAGGGAAATGTGTGCCGTTTGAGATTTCATTTTGAGAGTGAAACAGTATGACTTTTCAATGTGAGAACATCTCAAACTTTTAATATAAAAGTAGATATCACAGTATATATAGTTTTACTTGCTGCACACATAAACTAGTATTCACTCGCACCTGATCAGCATATAATGGCAAGTGTTAACTATGAATATTTTTTTCATTACAGAATTTTAGTGAAGTTTAAAGCTATAATTTCTGATTAAAATGGATAAAACATTGAAACCCCTACACCATATTAAGAGGTGATTATATATATATATATATATATATATATATATATATATATATATATATATATATATCGTGATATGCAACCTATAATAATGTTTTTAATATTATATATATAGTCAATAATTAATACTGTAACAACTAACAACAGGTGGTCAAAAGAATAATGTAAAAGAAGATATATATATATAATAGGGTTAAGAACACAATAGGGGCCTGAATGTTTGCCCATGTTGCCAAAAGGGGTCTGAATTGAAAAAACGTATTATTAAGGGCCTGAATTTTGAGTTTTGTGTTTTTTCAAGTCTCCGTCCAAATTTTCTGTTAAATCTAACAGAATCACGTGAAAAGACAAAAATACCCTTTTGTAATTATTATACAATTTATCAATTTAATTAATAAAATGTGAAATGTCTAAAATACCCCTACACACTAATTATGCCCTTAAGGCCACCACGCTCCGGCCACCGCCCGGCGACCACCACCCGGCTCCGGCGACCACCACCGGCCTCCGGCGACCGCCACCGGCCAAAAAAGCTCCGATTGGAGCTCCGAAGCCAAAAAAGCTCCGATCGGAGCCCTGTGGCTCCGATCTGGAGCCCTGTGGCTCCGACCGGAGCTCCAAGGCTCCGATCGGAGCTTTTTTGCTCCGATCGGAGCTTTTTTAACTCCGATCGGAGCTTTTTTGCTCTGATCGGAGCTTTTCGGTCGTCGCCGGAGGTCGGTGGTGGTCGCCGGAGTCGGGGTGGTGGTGGTCGCCGGAGCTGTGGTGGCTTAAAGGGTATTTTTGTCATTTTAGGTCAAACATATGAGAGACACACTTTGGTCAAAGGGCATTTTCGGGTTTTCAAATTATTTTCGGTCACATGCTTGGCATGTGACCATTTTCCGTCACTTTTAACAGAAAAAATAAACGGAGACCTCACTTATACACAAAACTCAAAATTCAGGCCCTTAATAATACGTTTTTTCAATTCAGACCCCTTTTGGCAACATGGGCAAACATTCAGGCCCCTATTGTGTTCTTAACCCTATATAATATGAGTAACAGAGGTAGCTAGATATGTTTTATTTGAATAGCTCACAATACAAGAACATTTTATGGTCTACCGCAACCATAAAGAACAAAACCGTGCGTCTTCTTCGATCGGTGTTGTCAATCAAATCAAACAATATATATACATACAATTTACGTGCCAAAACGTGATTCATATTCTGAAACTGTCTTTTTAATTTACTATTTGTTGAATCATATTTTTCAACAAAAATTAAATTCAGCCAAATCGAATTAACATCAACATCGACGAGTTAGTTCCAACTAATTAAGAAAACCTTAAATTTTATGAAGCGCATTATTACAAATGATTTCGAAGATATATATAGCTATAGTAAACCCTTTCTAATTTCTATATATTAATCCACACATATTATATATATCTCATGGCCGCCAAGTGATCGTCACTTGGACTAAAATATAATACATAAATAAATTTTAGAAACCCCTAAACGGTGGCGGCTCCAGAAATCTTAAAATGATTGCATTATACATTTTTTTTAATTATAATAAATGTAATCATTAACCTTTTATATTGTTGTAAAATTTAAGATAAATGAGTTGATTTCCGTATATTTTTTTAAAAAATTCAATATATATTTAAAGAATTTATACATTTTTTTATGGTAATGTACGTATTATATATCTATAAATATATGAAGTTAAGAAGTTATTAAGAATTAGATGGAACATGGAACAAGCTAATTCAAGCCTCTCGTCGTCGACAAGCGGGAGAGAAAGGCAGATTACATGAAATTAGTGTGGTGTCGCCTTTTCAATTATTGTATGTATTGTAAACAGTAATTAAGCATGGATGCATGAATGTATTTATTTATTGGCTTATTGCCATTGGGGGTAATAAGTCCTACTAAATGACCGACGTGCAGGTCGACATCTTTTAACAAGAAGTCAAATAAAAAATTATGTCAATCTTTTTCGTGCATCTCTCTCTCTGTTTATGGCTGGGGTTAATTACGTTAGAAAATATGCGTTCCATAAAGGGTAACAAATTAATGAGAATTATCTTAATAAAATTAATTATGAAATTTGGCCAACAAAAATATTAATTATGAAAGGATATGAAAATCAAGTTTGTGAGAAAGTTACCCCGAGCAAATATCTCTTAGAATAAAAATAGTATTCCGATGTCAAGTATTAGTACAAAGCTCTCCATTGTAACATGTTTATTAAACTTCACAAAGAATAAGAATATGTCGAACACGACAAATAAGAAATTTGATGATCGTCAATACAAATGGTCGCAGGGAAGAAATTAAAGATGAATTAAGCAAAGAATAGAAGATAACAATCTCTCTTTTTATAAATAAGAAGAAAGAGAGTATTAATAATACGAGAATAAATATCATCGTTACATATTCCAATAATAATTTTATTTTAGATTGAGTCGTCACGTGTTTGCGTTATTTGGGTTAAACTATTTATAAAATAGATTTTTTTTCAAAGAACTTCTCTTTATTGCAAAACAAAAACAGTTCAACTCGAATAATAATCTAATAACATAATAGACAAAAAAGAAGATGGTTGTAAAACGATCCAATTTGGTCGGACATATCTCTTTTCTGAATTGAATAGCAACTCAGTTTGCATTTCTATTAGCGCATCTTCTTACGACTTTCCACAACCACTTCTTGATTTGGCTAGCTACGTGATGTATGGAACTCAGGATATTATCAAGCCTCCAATCTGAATTGGTTGTTGTGCTTAGGATTTAGTTTACATTGTATTCCACGTCCGATTCAATCACAACATCATTCCATGACAGATAATTCAACGCCTTGTAATATAACTCAAGACAAACTGACTATTGAACCGCTCAAATTGGAATCAGACATCTTCACCGGTTCGATAGTCAGTCCGGTTTTGATAATATTGGGCCACTCTAGGTTCTATGTATCTCAGTCGACTAACCGCAAACAAAACATTTAATTATTTTTTATTAATTAAAAAGGGAACTAACCAACCCACACTAGCTAGCTAGCAGTTGTCTTGTAATATAGCCGACCCGAAGAAAGTAGACTCACGTACACACACACCTAAAAGGAAGGCAGGCAGAACAGAAAGATGGGCTAAACTTTGTTTGTTTGCTTGCTTGCATGGTACGTACCGTCCCCTTTTAAAAATTAATTAATAAGACTCATTTCGGTGCCTCCTAGCTATATGTACATTCCTCATTATTAACCCAACTCCACTTATTCAACGTTACCTCCTTCTTAACGACGACTTTTTTTTTTTTAACTTCGTTTCAAACACTGCTCATTCACAACATAGCTCTATTATTAATTAGAAACAATATAATGATTTAGCGTTTCATCAATTAATTAAAGATTTTAAATTCAAGTCTCATTAAGTCCTGAAAATTAAAAAGTAATAATGGTTTTAAATAATAATATTTTAATCTGGAGTAACAAATTTATATTTACAGTTATCCTTAGTGTCATAGTGTGAATGATAATTATTTTAACGTTAACTTGTCATCCCACATTAATAAAAAAAAATGTTTTCAAAGATAGACGTCTTAAAATGTATCTTTGGAATGATAGTAATGGTGTTTAATATTTATTCTACAAAGAGCTTCTATTAATTAAAGCATTGCACGAGCTGTAATTCTATTCTATGTTTTCTAAAAGAGTTGCCATTGTTATGATAAACCCGCATTACTTTATAGTGTATTGCAATTAAGTATACTGCACTTTTTTCTTTTTAATTACTTAAAGACTTATAATTCAAGTCTAATTAGGCCGTTAAAAAAGACTTCTCTTTCATAATTGATGTGGAAAAAAATACATATTTTTTACAAGCACTCTCGTTGCGTACAAAAATACGCAATAAAAAGCCACTTAGATATTATTTATTTCATGAGAAAGGATTTTCTACGTGGTCAATTTTATTTTATTTTTTCACAACCACTTTAGTCTCTTTGCAAAAAAAAATTGTAATAAAAATAATGGTTCCTAAATCTGCCCAAGATGATGTCACTTAACAACCCAAATATCTATCCGTAGAAATACAATACCCTCCCGTTCACTATATATACACACACATCAGAAATTCTTCATTCCACTTTCCTACTTACAATCATATTATATCCTTTTTAGCTATCTTCTGATTATCTCTCTCAGATTCATCTTATATATATATATATATATACATACATACAACTATATATATAATAAGATGGAGCATGCAACGTTCAGCTTAGATGATCCTCTCTTCTACCCATCTTATAATTACAACTACTGTCATTATAATGATTACAACAGTAGCAATAACTTGAACTGCAGCGTTTCATTTCCGGCCACCTACTCTATCGATGACGACGACTTATGGGGAGATCTTCCGTTACAAGTCGACGACTCCCAAGACATGATCATCTACAACGCCGTCAACTCCGGCTGGTCTCCTCCTCCCGTTGACTCACTGTTGACTCCCGTTGAGCCCATCATATCATCGCCGGCAGAATCTACACAGATGTGTAGTACTCAGAATATGCAGCAAAATTTGGATCAGGACAAGGGAAGGCATTACAGAGGGGTGAGGCAGCGGCCGTGGGGGAAATTTGCGGCCGAGATTCGAGATAAGGCGAAGAACGGCGCTAGGGTTTGGCTCGGTACTTACGAGACGGCGGAGGAGGCTGCTCTTGCATACGACAGGGCGGCGTTCCGGATGCGTGGCTCCAAAGCGCTGCTTAACTTTCCGCATCGGATCGGTTCCGGTGAGCCGGCTCCGGTGAGAGTCACGGCGAAACGGAGGGAGGTAACAGGTGGCGTGATATTAAATGGCGGCGATGGTGGTGCGGGTCTGAAGAAAAGTAAACGCGAGTCGGTGGCTAAGATTTAGGTACGGCCTTGGGGAAGGGGTCCATTGCTCATGTGAAAAGTCAAAGTCACGGTCTTAATTAGCTCATCACTTATAATTAGAATAATATACATATTTTGTATACTAGCTTAATTAGTCAACAATAGCAGTCTTTATAATAATAATAATATAAATTGAGATATTATATTTCTATGGGATTGATTTATTTATTTCCGGTGTCTCAGCGAAATAAACAATATATAATACGTTTACAAATAAATATATATATATGATACCAGATACAGGGTTGGTAGAAAGTGGATTCCTCAATTTTAATGTTATTTTTGATGTTATGATTATTCCACATTTAGAATAATACCGGTTAACCTGTAAAGGGTATATAGTGTTCTCTATGAAATATTTTTTTATTAATGACGTTTAAATCTAACCTCACTAATTAAGTAATGAAACACCAAACTGGAGAAGTTATTAATTGGACCAAGTCCGCCACATCAGCGTATGGACTAACTAATGAATAAGCGACACGTAATAAATGTATAATAAATCAATAACTTTGAGTAAGATGTGATTACAACCTATTAATTTCTCATTAATTAATCACACTTCATTTTTTTTCTTAAAACAATAATTTCTTTTAATAAATAAAAATATTTTTCTAATATACAAATATATAACGTGTCTCTAATTTTTATTTATTTTTCTAAAACACTATTGGACATGGTGAACCCTAGAGGGTAACTGTCAATTTTCCCTATAGGGTTCACCATGTCCAATTGGGTTTTAGAAAAAAAAAACCACAAACTAATGACACTCGTATTATATTTGTATATCAAAAAAATATTTTTTTTCATATATAAATATAATACAAGTGTCAAATTGTGGTATTTTTTTCTTTCTAAAACCCAATTGGACATGGTGAACCCTAGATGGCAAATTGACATTTATCCTCTAGGGTTCACCATGTCCAATAGTGTTTTAGAAAAAAAAAAAAAAAAACGAAACTAGAGACACGTTATATATTTGTATATTAGAAAATTATTTTTATTTATTAAAAGAAATTATTGTTTTAGGAAAAAAATAAAGTGTGATTAATTAATGAGAAATAAATAGGTTGTAATCACATGTTACTCAAAGTTATTGATTTATTATACATTTATTACGTGTCGCTCATTCATTGGTTGGTCCATACGCTGATGTGGCGGACTGGGTCCAACTAATAATTTCTCACCAAACTGGTTGCTTCTTTTGTAGGATATCCACTGTATAAGTGTTTGCTCTTGCTCGCCCTATATATTTTGAAAACAAATCATTCACTCCCTCTATATATAGTGGTTCGGCCGAATCTTCTTTTATTAATGTGTAATTACTAATCATTCACACAACCAACTGTGAGAGAAAGTTGCCATAACCCTAGTAATCCTCTTTTGTTCACTTTAAACCTGGCACATATATTTTGCTTCATGGTTATATATTTATATAATATATATATATATTGCATTTTACATTTTATTTATTCCTTATTATTTACTTTTGAATTTTTCTTTGTTTCATTCTTTAAACTTTCTAAGACTCATTTTTTAGTTTGATTATTTTTTTACTCTCGCGGTATACGGAGTTACCACCTAGTTATTGATTAATTTACTATAATAAATTAGAAATATATGATGTAGTACATCATTTCTAATATTTTCACCTTTAGTTTTACATTGAAAAGAAAATTTTGTTATCTAGAGAATCGTAAAAAAAAGTTAGGATGATTTAATTAATTATGATACTCAAGATTAGACAATATTATAACATATAAAAGTATTAAAATTGTAGATTAAGTTGATGTAGATTAAATTGGTGCATTTTAAGATCATAATTATATATTGTTTGTATCACATGATATAATAATATGTATTTATGATAAAAACTTATTTTAAACCTTATAATTATTAATTTTGCCACGTAGAATTATATTTCATTATCATTCCACTGCTAACGGTAATGAAAATCGACTTGGTAAGTGTGGATTCATTGGTATATAACCCTTGTATAGACACATGCGTCCATATTTTTTTTTTTCATGCAAACAATGCATGCATGCATGCATTGGGTTGCTAGACTTTTTTTTTTTTTTTAATTTACTTGTTAACCTAACCCAACTGATTTAGCCTGATGATTTTTCCTTTTTTTAAGGGTACCTTTATTCCCCAATCTATTGCTTTATATATCAGAAGATAGTTCACTAATATTAATTAAATTTGGTTGGTTACATTGCTACTATTTGATGTAGAAAAATTACATAAATAAAGTGGATAAGTAATAAATTCCACTCGACGGGTGTGTAAAAGTCAAAAGCATAAAAGAAAATTGATAAGAGCTTGATAATAGAGAGGAGTTTTTGTTCGCACGGGTGATTCTAGGGATGATGCTTTCGGAATATCTTTTTTCTATACCTAAAATAATTATTATTTGTATCGATCGGTTCGTAATAGATAGACGCAAAGTATTGCTATTAATTTTTTTTTTCATTTCTAAAATTTCAACGAGTTTAAATCTCTAACATTTATTTAATCGATGAAACAATAAACTGATTAATCATTTATATTTGATGGTTGTAAGAGTATATTGCTGCACGGGCGAGTTGACTCTACATGGGTGGGTGGTACCGTACGTGATGAAAGAAACCAGAATTTTGTCTAAGAATTGCAGTAGTGCTTTTTCTTTTTGAATAAATATATCTTTTAGAGGCAAAAGACTTTAAAAAATAAGTTGAAAATATATATATATGTAAAATTGAAGGGCCGTCGAGAAGTTTTTGTATGTGCATATTGTTGGAATTTGTGTATGTACGTATATTATAAGAGAAGTTTGGAGGACTAAATTTGCAATCTTAGGAATGTTACGAAGCGTAAGGATTCGGGACCTTTTTATTATGCTATATAAGTATGAATGAATATGATGCTTGTAATATTGTATGTATTTTTCTATTATCATAAATAAATTCACATTACTTATGATCCAAATTCTAGATGATTCTAACAAAATTAGTACTTTTATAAAAAAACAGGTTACAAATTACAATTAAGTTTAAGTTATTAATAAAAATAGCAGAAATATGATACTTGTCGGGGATAGAGTCACCATGGGCTAATGAAGCAATTGTCTACTCAACTTTTATTGACGTGCGTTTTTTACTCTAAAAAATATATTATTTAACCTTATAAAGTCTTATTTTCCCCCTATTTTTTTATATTAAATATTTGTACATTACTCATTTTTTATGAAAAATTATAACTTGTCATTTGCTTATTTATGTAATAATAATAATAATAATATGTTTACGGCAGCTAATGAGTTGGCTTTTATTTCACACACCCGACTTGTTGGTCAATATTAATGTGGATGGATAACAACCTCATTGCACCACCACCACTACACTGCTAGTAAGTTGACGACGAGCAATTAATGAATGTCACTTCAACATATTATATGTCTTTTCTAATATTCAACCATCCATGTAGATATTTAATTCTTTACAATTACCAAACCTTAGTATGCATTTTGAGATGTAGGAGGTTGGACATCGTGTACCGAATTCGTTATACTGTTCTATTTAAGAAAAATCTGGTACTTTTAGAACCGACTTGTAGCTGTTTTAAAAAACCGTTTCGGCTCGGTTTGAGTAAGTGCAGTTTTTTTTTTTTAATAATAAAAGTTTGTTTTTTTTTAATAATAAAAGTTTGTACTAAATTTTAAAAACAAAAGCAATTCTAAACTGGTTTCAGTTCAATACATAACTGATTCTATAAAATTATACTTTCAATTATTCGTAATGGTCACTTTTATTATAAACTTGATATATTTAGAACCGGTCCAAGACTAGACTAATTCAAGACCGGTTTTAATGTACAATCTAGCTAGCTTGTTTCTTTCTCTCAATAATGATATCTTATATCTTATAATAATAATGTCCAAATAGATGGCGCTCTACTTTTCTACATTAGAGCATCCACAATGGTTTTACATAAATTGTATTTTTTAAAGTTGCCACGTAGACATTTATGTACACTTTAAGTAATACGTAAATTTAATACACACGTAAAAAATATTTTCTCTGCAATCGTATTACTTAAACATATTCTTTAAATATATTTTATTATTAGATTTTTCAACAACCACCAATAAGATATTAGTATTAATTATAAAATGAATTAATTTATAATAAAAAATTGGTTACGTAATACATAGTGCATTACTTAAATTTAAGGAATGCTTTATGTAAAAACATAAATTTACGTGTGGGTCCCATCTTTAAGGAATGCTATGTAAAACCACTGTAGATGGTTTTTGTTGCTTTACTTAAATAAACATGTAGGACCCACGTTTACGTAATCTTTACGTAATACCATTGTGGATGCTCTTACTTTCATTCATATTTAAGTCAAAAGTAATTAATATCTAGCATGCCTCCTTGTTTCATCAAGTCTTCACCCCGATTTAGATTGGATACAAATACAACGACATCACATGTGTATTTTTTACCATGTTATTCCGTTACCAAAAATCGTTGTATCTATAATCTTGTTAGATTGAAATTCTAACTTTCTAATAGATTTGTAACATCACACACTCTAATAGATTTGTAACATCACACACGTAAAATTGGAACGACGATCATAAAATTACGTAAGAGTTATAAATTATGATATTCAAATAATCTTATATCTAATTAAGAATATAAATTAATATATCTAAATTACTATTTATTAAGTAAATAAGTTATAATTTAAAATTTGTTAATACAATGTATTAATTTATGAAAATAATCTTCAGTTATAAAATTTAGTTGCTTTTATCAAATACAAATATAAGAATACACGTTAAATTGTGTAGAAGTTAAGATATACATATTATTATGAACAAATATAACATAATAATCTAATGAGATGACTTGTCTAATCCAAATTTAGTTTTAGGATCTTAAGTAACATTTTTTAATCAACTGCTGTTCTGTATTTATTCCCTTCTTATGTGCTACGTTCTTACCCTAATCGCTAAGGGGTCGCTCGCGTCACTTAGCAAAATAAACGGGCATACTTACTCTTAAATGGACTACTAATGATCAGAATCAGCTAGTTTATGAGGCCCATCAGGCATCAATACTATAGGCCTATTTATTTCTCTACAAAAAGAGGTCGATTCTTTTGGGTTATAATAAAGCCCATTTATTTGGTTCGGTATTTTTTTTTAATGTCACATCTTGGAATTTTTCGTCCAAATACTCGGGCAATGCTACCTATATACAAAAATAACGAATGAGAATCTTGATTCATCCATTTTTTCATTTAAAAAAAAAAGTAACCAATTTATCTCGACTCACACGAACGGATCAATACACGGTTTTCAGACACGTCAGTAGCTTTAATCAAACAATGTGAGTCGAGAATGTGGTTAAACTGGAAAAAAAAAATTAGTTCGATTGAAAAAAATTGGCAATTGTTATTTGAAATTGTATAGGAATAGTTTAATTAGTTTGAAATTGACGAATACAAGTTCAGTTTAATTTGAAATTGGAAATTATTTTATTTCAACTACAAATTATATAAGAGAGATCAAGTGCTTTTAAGAACGATCCTGGAATTAATGCTTTTAAGATCAGGTTAAGCGATTTGAATCTGTCAAGTCTCATGACATCTTAATTATGCAGATCTTAATGAATAACGATCTTATGAGATATATACTAGAAATAACTATAAATGAACCAATATATTAAAGATGAAATTATTAATAATGGATAACTTATTAACTTTTAAAATAGACTTAAAATAATTATTAGTTAAATGCTAAAAAAATAACCTTTACACTGAAATGATTTATTAAAAAATAGGAGAAAATAAATCTGATTTACATATTGATTGATTGATATTAGAAAGATCCATCTTAGGATCCTAATAACCTTTAATATATTCGAAGCGTAATTAAAAAGAAAGTAAAGTCCCGAGAAATCAATCAATTAAGATTTATAAAAGTATGCAGTAAGAAGAATACGAAATGAAAAGATGATTGAGGCCTCAGGAAAGTCGAAGATGTAATCAATCATGTAGAATAAAATCAGGGAATGTAGGCAAGACTTTATGTATGGATCATCATCGGCCTCAACTCACCTAATTTAATCAAAATCACAACTTTGAATGAAATCATAAGAAGAAGCAAATACGGAATAGAGGAGTAGGTATCCTTCTGCAGAAGCTTTGTTAAGAACAAGAGAAACTGTAGCTGCTGACTGCTGTTCTACATCAATGGCTGCCGCTAGTGTAGCAGCAAGCGATTCCAATTTATAGAGAGGGAAGAAAGGGCTAGCTAGCTAGGGTTTTCGATTCATTGAGCGTTAGGAAACCCGGCCCATTTGTAACTTTGCTCGCGTTGTCGCGGAAATTTCACTTTCGCCCTTTATATATACTTTTTTTTTAATTAATTAATCGGAAATGATTCTCATTCCGACAGAGAAGTCAGGAAGTATTCCGACTGTGAGGTAATACTATTTCCCCTCAAAAGTGTGAAGAATTACAGTCATTGCCATGCTCTCTTATTTCGGAACTCTTCGTGATCTGTAGTCGGAATTATTATCATCTCTCTTAATTAATTTTATTTTCTTCTGTTCGGCGTCGGCCAAAACAAAATTTATTTACTTCTGGAATCTGGATTGATGGATTTTTTTTTGCCAAATTTTTTTTTGTCATGAGTAGGGGTGAGCTCGGGACGGGACGGGCGGGCTTTTGCCTGAGCCCGAGCCCGAGCCCGAAAATTTCGGGACTCATATTTTTGGTCCGAGCCCGAGCCCGAACCTAAAGGAAATGTCCCGCCCGAGTCGGGACATCGGGATTCGGGCTCGGGCTCGGGCTAGCCCGAATTTGAACCAAAAAAAAAAATCCTAATATGAGGTCCATCCATTTCAAATACATGCAAGTTCAACACATCAATACAAAATTCAATAAGTTCAAACATCATCCATAGTCTAATTCTAGGATTTTTTTTATTTTAACTATAGTAAAGTTACTTAAACTATAGTTAGTAGACTTAGGTTAAACTCAAATATATATAATATATACATATATTCGGGCGGGCTCGGGACTTTCGGGCTTTTTAAGAAAAAGCCCGAGCCCGAGCCCGACTTGGAAGAAAAATCCCGCCCGACCGGGCTCGGGCTACATCTCGGGACGGGATTTTCGGGACGGGTTCGGGTCGGGATTTTCGGGCCTTCGGGCTTTTCGGGCTTCTTGCTCAGCCCTAATCATGAGGGGTGGTTCTAGGTGGGCCCCCATCAGGAGAGCAACACTGTAGAATGTTTGCTTAAAGCGTAGACTAATCTCCACTCGCACCGAGATCAGCTCGGAAATATAAGATGTTGATCATCAATATTTTTGCCAATTATCTAAATCTAGATGGATTGGAACCCGATTTTTTTTATTGGTTTAAGGGTCCTTTTGGTACCACACGTTTGCAAAAATTACACTGTTCATACCCTTAGTATTTTTTTGTACCGAATTGGTACCATATGTTTCCAAACCTTACTGTTTTGGTACTTCCGTTACCATTCCGTCAAAAACGGCCGTTAAATGGCATGTGTCATGCACGTGAGCAGCTCAAAACTTTCAATTTTGTTACAATTTAGTCCATCTAATGCATCATTAACTTTTATTTTGTTCAATTTAGTCCTAAAATTTCAAAACCAAACCATTTTCCCAAATTGACCTAGCCGGACCTAGCCATGGGCTAGGTCCGACCCTGGGTCGGGGTCACCGGACCCAGGAGACCTTGACCCAGGGTCGGACCTGGCCCTAGGCTAGGTCCGGCTAGGTCAATTGGGACCTAGCCCCAATTTAACTTAGTTGAGGCTAGGTCCCAATTGACCTGGCCGGACCTAGCCCTAGGCTAGGTCCGACCCTGGGTCAGGGTCGCCTGGATCCGGTGACCCCGACCCAGGGTCGGACCTAGCCCATGACTAGGTCCGGCTAGGTCAATTTGGGAAAATGGTTTGGTTTTGAAATTTTAGGACTAAAATGAATAAAATAAAAGTTAGGGATGTATTAGATGGACTAAAGTGTAACAAAATTGAAAGTTTTGGGCTGCTCACGTGCATGACACATGCCATTTAACGGCCGTTTTTGACGGAATGGTAACGGAAGTACCAAAACAGTAAGGTTTGGAAACATATGGTACCAATTCGGTACAAAAAAAAAAAATACTAATGGTATGAACAGTGTAATTTGTGCAAACATGTGGTACCAAAAGGACCATTAACCCTTTTTTATTTTACTAGAATAAAGCGCATGCGTTGCACGCGCGAGACGCGTTGTATACAATCTATTGTGACATTTGTTATTGTATATATATATGTTTTAAAAAATAAAATAATTAATAATATGTGGCATACTCTTGTCATTAAATAACTCAATAAGAAAAGTTTTACTCATCACTCACTTAATCAAAGTAATTTTTTAAAACAAATAAATAAGTCTGCAGTGTGTGTAGCTAGACATACCTTAAACTATAGGTTGCAAATCATATATTTTGGCAAAAGCGCGAGAGGGGGTGGGGGAGTCCAGAATGACTATTATATAGTAAAAGATATCATTAAAAATTAATTTTATTTCAACCATATGTGCTGTCCGTAAGAACAAAATTAGTGAAATTCATATTACACCACTGTCACGATTCCAGCAACAGTGTCACCTTTGAGGTTGAAATACATCCACCACAAACATCGACATATTCTACCTACTGGGAAGCTCAAAACGATTATGCTGTCGAACATTCAAAAACAGCTCGCCTAGTTAGAAAGGGAGTAGTTTGTGAGATGATAGTAATCTATTACACTATTTATTCATTAATTTTCCATGCTCATATACTTGGAAGAAAGATGAGTCGCATCCTTGAAACGCATACATCCTCAATTCAACCGCTTCCACGCCTGGGTCTGTTTAGAAACGTGTCACTGGTTTGCAAAAACACACATGGACAAGCTATGCCATATTCAGATCAATCACTTACGGGTGCATTCAATCCCCTATATATTGCAGACCAGGTGTAGCTGAAGAAGAATGTCGCTACTGGCTGAGCCAGAATCCATTGATACACCTACCTAATCAATAAAATGCTTGCAAATAACATTTTCAGGGATATCAAATATCATATAACCGAATGTTAATTGCATCACATCCAAGCATACAATCAAATGACTGTCAATTAGTGTATGACAACAAAAACCAAAATGTCAACGAAGTAATATTATCAAATCAACCAATACACTCGACGTGTAGAACCTGAAAGTATTTCGACAGAGAACAAGCTCTTCACTTGCTCGAAAACCATTGACAAGACATCCAATGAAGTAGTTAGTTAGGACTTATCAATTGACCTTACAAGGGAACAAATAAATTTAGAAGAGGCATTTTACCGAACATGTAGTGTGCAAAAAAGTAAAAAGTTCAAACGCAATAAGCAAAACAACAAGGAATATAGAGTACCCAGGAAGAAAATGTAAGTTACATGTAGACAGAAGGTTCTTAAACATTAAGTAATTGAATATAGAATACCCAGAAAGAAAGCAGTCTCAGTTGAAAGGGCGGAAGCGAACTCTCAATAACAATTTTATGGGTATCAACTATCAGATCATCATATCACGCAAGGCAAAGAGCCTCAAATCACATCCATGCATGCAAACAAAGTAAGGAGTGCTAAAGAATGTATTTTTAGATAAACCAAACTATCAAAGAAGTAATATATCATAAAATCAACCAATACAATCGACATGTAGAACCTGGAAATTCTGACAGAGAACAAACTGTTCAATTACTTGGCAAGACATCCAATGGAGTAGTCAGCATTTGACAATTGAATTGACCAACGAACGACTTAGATGCTGCATTTTGTTGAGCCTTTAGAGTAAAAAGTACATAGCCAAAGAAGGAAAACAATAGAGAAAACCTTTCAAATTTAATCATTATTTAAATTCCATATTCAATATTCGAACTGAAAACTGAAAACATCATGTAGTAAATTCTCTAACCACTAATCTCTTGTTGTGATTTAGTTGGGAGGAGGAATCATCTATATGGAATGTTGCATTTAGTCAAAAAGTTTGGTTCCTAAACATTAAGTCACTGAAGTATTTGATCGAACAAGTGGTGTGCGTGTATGTCTGGTGCCTTGGATTGAAAATTGGAAGATTGATACAACTACAGAGTAACCGAGCAAGAAAATAGGTGAAGGACGCCAAGGGAAGTCTCTGAGCGTTTGTCCTCAGTGCCGATTTTCATTTGACACAGACTTTCCTGATGATTCGTAGGATGGAGAAAATTGTAGTGTTTTATTAATTGCACGTGCAATATTTAGAGCAAATATGTTAAACACAACTATTAAGACTTGCATTACCTGGGCGATCTAGACGACGTGGGATCATGGAGGCTCTGTTCGAGGTTTCTCGTAAGCGTCGGGGTTGGTGGAGGAAGACCGGCGACAACCAATTAACAAGGAGACCGATTCAGTGATGGTAGAAGATATGGTGAGGTAGACGAAGATATTGCATCTAACCCAGAGAAGATGAAGAGCAACGCAGCCAACGGTTGGTTGTGAAGGAGAGCAGATTTTTGGCGAATAAAAATGGAGACCAGACGAAAGGTTTTCTTTTGGGGTAAATTGACCGGATGAAAAGTTGAAGCGAAGAGGTATGTTACTGTGAAGACTGAGGAGAGGCTTACACTGTGAGGACAGAATAGAGTGATGACAAATTTGAATATTCAGTATTTTATTTATGTAATATATATATATATATATATTGCTTATTTATATTTAGCAACTTGATTTTGAACTCTGAAGTCTTATCTACCTAAATCTAAATACCATAAGTATAAATCCTACATTTTCATTCTAAATAACATATTATTGCCTTGTTATAAAAATTATAAACTTATTTAAAAAATTAAAAAAATATATTGTAAAACTACTCTTTTGTTTTTGTTAAAAGTGAAACTACTCAATAAGCCACACTTATTTAAATGAAAATTTGCATGATACTATTAAGTTTTTTCATGATTAACAATTTATTCCTTATGGGCTAACCCGATACAAATATGAATTAGTTTAAATGTGGAGTAAGTATGCTACGTGCCCTACAGATAGGGCCCTTCCTAGGACAACCTGTGGCAAACAAAAAAATCTTTTATTATTAAGATAATATATATATATATAAGTTAAAAGCACATGATATTATATGCTTAGATTTATTTAGTATGTATATATACAAATAATTTAAAAACTTTATTTTCTTTTTTACGGGTGTAACCTTTCATTTTTTTCTGGGAAAGAAACCTAATTATTTAGATACATATATAGTCATGAAGTGACCAAATTGAGGTATCTTTTAGGCATTTAACCTATTTAGAGCATCCACAATGGTTTTACATAAATTGTATTATTTAAAGTTGCCACGTAGACATTTAAGTAATACGTAAAGTTAAGACACACGTAAAAAATATTTTATCTGCAATCGTATTACTTAAACATATTCCTTAAATATATTTTATTATTAAATTTTCCAACAAACACCAATAAGATATTAGCATTAATTATAAAATGAATTAATTTATAATAAAAAATTGGTTACGTAATACATAGTGCATTACTTAAATTTAAGGAATGCTTTATGTAAAAACATAAATTTACGTGTGGGTCCCATATTTAAGGAATGCTATGTAAAACCACTGTAGATAGTTTTTGTTACTTTACTTAAATAAACATATAGGACCCACGTTTACGTAATCTTTACGTAATACCACTGTGGATGCTCTTACACACATTATTCAAAATGGAAACCACAACTGTCGGTTTTAATTTAAGAAATCAATAAACGCCGTCTGTGGAAGTAATTTAACATTATAACCTCCTCACCAAAATTGCAGAAGCAATCTTATAAAAAAAACTTTAAGAAATTAATTTGAAGAGAAGTATTGAAAACATTTTCATCCATTCAATTGCACCCTACTTTATTTACCATTCACTATGATAAATGGAACCACAAGAAACTCATATTATCATGGATTAAATGTACTTTTAGTGCCACATGTTTGACCTGTGTAGGTTTTTGGTGTCATATGTTTAATTTTGTAGGCTTTTGATGTCGTATGTTTGAGATGTTATATGTTTTTTTGTTTCCGTGGTTAGTCAACAGTTAATTTGTCCGTTAAATACTTTTATTTTGTTCAATTTAATCCTCAAATTTATATTTCTAAAATTTAATATTTACAATTTAATCCCTATTGGTTGCTCAAGTCACCGTCCAAGGCCGCCGCCCACCACCCACCACCACCAAGGCCGCCGACCGCCACAAAACGGGCAGGCCACCACCCCACTACGCAGGCCACCACCAATTGGGGCCACCGGCCCCGATTGGGGCGACAAAGGGCTCCAATCGAGGTCGGCGGCCCCAATTGGTGGTGGCCGGCCTCAATTGAGGTGGCCACCACAAACTGGGGCCGGTCACCACCACCACCAATTGGGGTGGTTTTCGGCCCCAAGTGGTGGTGGCCGGCCCGTTTCGTGGCAGTCGGCAGCCTTGGTGGTAGTGGGTGGCGGGTGGTGGGCAGCAGCCTTGGACGGTGACTTGAGCAAACAATATGGACTAAATTATAAATACTAAAGTTTAAAAATATAATTTGAGGACTAAATTGAACAAAATAAAAGTATTTAACGGTCAAACTAACTGTTGATTAACGGAAACACCAAAACATATAACATCTCAAACATATAGCACCAAAAGCCTACAAAATTAAACATATGACACTAAAAACCTACACAGGTCAAACACATGGCACCAAAAGTACCTTTAACCCTATTATCATACAATACAATCCAAACTTCTAAAGAGTAGAGTTTGTATTTCAAAATTACAAAACCAACTGCTATTGACATCAGTTAACCAGCTATAAAACTAGCTTCATCCCCCCAACTACAAAGTACTGTTGTCAAGTCACCGGTACCGTTTACTTAACGCACGCCACTCAATGCCGACTTCACCCCCTACTTATCGATCTTGTGAATCTATTGCCCTATTCCCTTCACACCTCACTACAAAAGATAATGAAAATACATTTCATTTCAATTATTTCCTAGCATAGACAATTTATTGACAATGAGGGATACTTACTTTACAAGGCAAGGCCCCTATATTTATTATTCTGAGGAATCATCTTCAAGACAAGGAATTTTGCGAAATCTAGCCAAGTAGCGACGATACGATGTTTCCCCATTAAGCTTCTTATTATGTGCATCCATGGTTGATCTCTTTTGTCTCGCTAGGAAACCCTTCCCGCTTAGAGATTCATTTAAACTTCCCATGTCCATCTCCTTTTGGATGCCACTATTCTCTTTCAAGTAACTGCATTCCATACCCAAAAATGAAGCTAGGTATATAATCAGATTGTATATTGTATATGTAACTACTTGTAAGAAGACATATCTGCTTCAACAAATATAAGGCCGGTTCATGGTCAACCAATCATGTTAAATTTGTGAATGGAACTCATACCGTTCACGGATAATCTTGAAAGCTTCTTTAGTAGCATAAGGTAACCCTGTTTTTGGATCACGGTACCTAAAAACCAAAAGCACGGTTCAAGAATCTCAACTGTTAATTAATGTCTGTTTGACGAGAAGAAAACTTCTTCATAAGAGAATGACAACTGAAAAACATCTCTTACTTAGCTGGCAATCCTGTTACTGCACATACAGCTTTCTCTGGATCTGACAAAAATGATTCACACTGAACATGAGAGCGTGTTCTACAATATGATCTATTTATTTGATAACAGTAACACTACTTCAGAGTGTGAAAAGATATTTTTTTTTTTTTCATAAGACACACTTTACTGCAATCTGAGGACAATGGTATGTAACAACAAAGGCAGTTATCATCTTGTAGATGGGGACTGCACTTGCACTGGAATGAAATTGTAAAGATAGAAAAATCATAACTCATGAAGGAAACACAGTATCGAATTCATAGTAGAACAAATAAACAGCAGAATATCTCGAGCACATACAAGAAACTGAAGCTGCATGAAGTTCTGACTGAAATGAGACTCCTTTGCTAAATTCCAAAAATGAGCAACCTGAAGGTGTAAAGGGAGTAGTATGGATGTTAGAATTAATAAGGAATGGCCAGTAAGTATCTAAAGAATCTTTTATTTGATGATGAGAGATAGAGAGAGGTAAATCTTGCCATCTTTTGAAATGTATCGTATCTGTGGTCCAGTATAGACAGCCTTATGTACTATAGCGCGCTTCTTAACTTCCTCCTCCCTTGCTAGTACACGCTCTAAATTTCTTAAATTCATGATTTCTGTATAACCCAAAAGCAGAAACTCAGATAACATAATAGTGAATGGAAAAAATTGAAGATTCTGTAAAATCTCTGACGAGACCTGTCTGAGCTGCTTCAAGAAGCATCTCTTCTTGGCTCATTCTCTTTTCTTCCCCTTCCTTTTTTCTTTTTACTGGCTGCAAAAAAAAAAAAGAGAAGAAAAGAAGGATGAGACAAGATCAAAACACTGTGTCATGAGTATAAGCAAATCTGAACTGCAAGCTCAGCTAGAAATGAAGCTATAAGGGAAAAAATCTCAAAACCTATCTGAAATATCCATGCCTATTAGAGTTGGTTGCTTTCTGCCAATCCAGAGAATTTCTTATTCTTGTTAAAAGACCAATTAACCTATTCCTGGTACACCTTGTCTCAGATTAGGAGCCCAGCTTCCCTTTAGAGATGTAACATGGTTATCCCAAAATTACAGCTATGTTAGGTAAGATGGGTGAGGCTTGATATGACTGGCTCAAAGATATTGTTAAGAGAAGATGGCTTATAGAAGCATATCTGTTTTGTCATAAAATAAGTTTCTTTTAAAGAGTACACTAGAGAGCAACTTAAACAAATGATGAGCTCAAAACCCATATGAACTATGAAGAGTAAGCAGAAGAGACTGCCATTATATGCTGCCTCTTGCAAACCAGAAGATCTTAGACGAGGATAAAAACAATGCAACGGCAACACCCAACACTATCATGAACTATCATCTACTCAAATAACCGTAAAAACACAAGCTTAAAGGACTAAGCATATTAACTTCGGTAACCAGAGGCTACTAACCCTTGCAGTTGCTTGCAAAGCAGCCCTTATAGCATCTCTTTCAGCTTGCCTGACAATAACAGCAGTTCTGGTTGATTTTCTAACTGTTCTCTCAACTTCTACTTCATCAGGAACATCTTGGTACTCTGGTTGAGGGGACTGCTCAGAGGACTTGTCATCCTTTGGAGCTTCATCCAGCTTTGACAGGACTTTCTGTTTCTTTTTCTTGTTTTTCACTGTCTTCCCAGGAAATATCAGTCGCTTCTTTACACGCCCACTGTTTACAAATATAGAATGTATCATCTCTTCTCTTATAACTAACATCAAAAGAATTGTGTATACTAAAAAGTTTCAAACCGGACCTGTCTTCAGCATCATCTGCAGCTTCTTCTTCTGGTTCAGGTTCCTAGAGAAAGCAACATTGATATGCAGCATTAGGGTTTGATAAGTTAAAGCTACCTCCTAGACAAGCTATTAGCACAGTATTTCAGATACACCAACCAATAAACTATTGGGCAGAGTTACTTACATCTTCATCAAAGTCACTGTCAAACACATCAGCAACTTCAGGTTCTTCTTCATAATTATCATCATGTTCTTCCTGGAAAACACATAATCAACCATAAGAAGAAGCAAGACCTCACTATCTATTTGATGGAGGTTAGAACGCAAGGCATTCATATGAAATTTTCATACAGTGATATACTGTCCTAAAGCTACTCTTTTTTTTAATGACATCCATGCCAGGTTTTAAAAAGCATGAAATGAGAACATAAATTTATACTTAACATAGATACGAAGTAGTCACCTCTTTTAGTGCCTCCTGGTTCCAGAACAACTCGTCTTCTTCGACTTCATCATCGAGTAGCTTAGTCATCCTGCACTTTGCATTAAAAATTGTCCGAATAAGTTGATTAATTACGACGACATCCAAGTAGCGATTCCAAGTCGAAGCAGGGGATTTGTTGATGAACTCACCTCTTTCCTCTGGTAGCACGAGATGTGCGATCAAGGAGAATCGGCGCATCTTCTTTGGCGGTATCCATTGCAGAGATAATTGATCGGAGATGGATGCCCACGACTTGCAGCTACAGCTTCTACCGGCTCCCGACCTCCACCTCCGGGAACGAGAAGAAGACTACTTCTTACTTCTTCGAAATTACATTTGAGTCCCTAAATATTTTATTTACTGTTTGTCCCTAATCTTTTAGGGGGCGTTTGTATGTACTACGTAGTATTATGTTAGGTTGCAGTGTTTGGTTGTGTTGTAATGTGAAATGTAATGTTATAATTAACAAACTAATATTTGATGAAATTTATACCGGCTATTTGTAATATGTTGAAACACTATTTTTAAATAAAATATCAGTTAAAAATTTAAAAAAGTAAACGAAAAACTGAAAATTTTTAACCATAAAATATCATTGCACAAATTCACAAATAAATTTTAGATGCCCGTACCGCATGCTACCTTTAGTCGTCGGATCCGTGTCATGTGTTTGTTCTTCAACAGATATGACTTCGATGACCACCGACGATATCTCACCGGAGATAGAGATGGCTCTGCCACTGAGTCTGTCAGCCGCCCGTACCGCCTGGTATCTTCGTTCGTTGGCTCCGCGTCAAGCGTCTGTTAAAAATCAGTTAAATTTTAATTTTGATTAATTACATACATTGAATATTGAACGGTCTAAAATTTTAATTGCAATTAATTGCATACAATGAATCTTGAACGGTTCGAAATTATGGAAATTTTAATTGCATACATTGAATCTTGAACGGTCCGAAATTTTAATTGCGATTAATTTTATACATTGAATCTTGAACGGTTCGAAATCAGCGAAATTTTAATTGCAATTAATTGCAACTTAAAAACTCTCAGCTCCCTAGTGCAATCAATGTTATGAAGTTAATGACTACAAAACTCTTAGCTCAATTGTCATAAATGCATCAATTAACGTAAAAAACATTATTCTCAGCTCCATATTCATTCTGTTATTATATTTCTATCAGAATTTTTAAGATACTAGGTGCATTTCCCGCGCATCGCGCAGAGTGACTTATCAAATACGTATAATTAACAAACTAATATTCGATAAAATTTATACTGATTATTTGTAATATGTTGAAACACTATTTTTAAATAAAATATCAATCTAAAATTTGAAAAAAAAGTAAACGAAAGACTGGAAATTTTGAACCATAAAATATCATTGCGCAAATTCACAAGTAAATTTTAGATGCATATACAACATACTACATTTAATCGTCGGATCCGTGTCAAGCGTCTGTTCTTCAACAAGTATGGCTTCGATGACCACCTGCGATATCTCGCCGGAGATAGAGATGGCTCTGCCACTGAGACTCTCAGCCGCCCGTACTGCCTGGTATCTTCGTTCGCCGGCTCTGCGTCAAGCGTTTTTAAATATTAGTGAATTTTTAATTTCGATTAATTACATACATCGAATCTTGAACGGTCCGAAATTTTAATTGCGATTAATTGCATACATTGAATCTTGAACGGTTCGAAATCATGGAAATTTTAGTTGCGATTAATTGCATACATTGAATCTTGAACGTTTCGAATTTTTTTTTGCGATTAATTGTATACATTGAATTTTCAACGGTTCGAAATCAGCGAAATTTTAATTGCAACTTAAAAACCCTTAGCTCTCAAGTGCAATCAATGTTATGGAGTTAATGACTATAAAACTCTTAGCTCAATTGTCATAAATGAATCAATTAACGTAAAAAACAAAATTCTCAGCTCCACATTGACTCCGCTATTATCTTTCCTTTAGAATTTATAATATATATAGAAGAGATGGCTCTGCCACTGAGACTCTCAGCCGCCCGTACCACCTGCTATCTTCGTTCGCCGGCTCTGCGTCAAGTGTCTGTTAAAAATCAGTGAAATTTTAATTTCGATTAATTACATACATTGAATCTCGACGGTCTGAAATTTTAATTGCGATTAATTGTATACATTTAATTTTGAACGGTCAAAATCATGAAAATTTTAATTGTGCTGCATACATTGAATCTTGAACGGTTCGAAATTTTTATTGCGATTAATTGTATACATTGAATTTTGAACGGTTCGAAATTAACGAAATTTTAATTGCGATTAATTACAACTTAAAAAGCCTCAGCTCCATAGTGCAATCAATGCTATGAAGTTAATAACTATAAAACACTTAGCTCAATTGTCATAAATGAATAAAAAACAAAATCCTAAGCTTCATATTTAATCGGTTATTATTTTTATTTCAGAATTTATAATATATATATATATATATATATATATATATATATATATCTATTATATTATATTAATTCGGCATCGGAGGCCCTCTGGCTGACACGTGTACAGTCTGTTCAGTCAGCGTTGCCTAATTTAATCATAATTTAATAGGGGTTCTCTAAATTTAGATATATAATATTGATTAGTTGAAAATTAAGAAGTATTTGTATTTCCTATTTTGGTCTCTACGCAATTTAAAGAAACAAATTAATTAAAAGTTTCCATTTAAATTCATTATCTATACAGTTTGGTTCCGGAAGACCGTAGGCCGCCACGTAAGCAATATATATATAGAATAATAAAATGTTATATAAAGCAGTATAATAATAAATAATAAATAATAGGTCAAGTTGTTATATATAAAATAATATATATAGAAATTATTAATAAAAACGATTGAAAGTATAAAAGTGAATGGTTTACCACCTTACCTCCAATTAAAACGTGAAACCCAAAAAGGAAAAAATCTATGAGCATATTATTTCGGATTTATTCCTAATTATTATTATTATTATTGCTTTAACAATATTTTTTTCCCAAAAAAGAAAAATTACAAATTTGAGAGGCGGATTCAAATTTGGATGATTCTGCCCTGAGAAATAAATATTTTATACCAAAAAAATCAACAACATGTGATATATTTAGAAACATATATAATCAATTAATAATCTATATAAAGAAGTGAATATACAAGGTCCAAATCAATGACCAGAAACTATATTTTTTTTGGTCGGATGATCTTCTGTGTAGGGATTGCCAGTAATATAGATGAGGAGCTTACCGAGAACACGAACTATGACTGGACGAAGCTTTTTTTAGAGTATATTTAAGTTTATCCGAGGTTATCTGTAAATAAGAGAATTGTGGATAAAGCTGGAAAATAATGTAATTTATGTATTGTATATAGTTTATAATAATATATATTTAACTATTTCAGATGATCTATGAAGACCTTCGACTTTTGGAGTAAAGAGATGGGAAAAGCGCCAGTACAATGTCACATTATTATAGTTAAGTTTTTAAGACCATCACCTAAATAAAATAAAATCATGTCTTTATATTATATACATATATTCAATAAAGTTTTAATTTCGTCTCTTTCTTTTACCCTTTTATTTTATATTCTATATAATTATTTATATACCTATAATATGTATGACGTTTTTTGTGGTGTAATTGTAGGTTTTTTTGTGTGTCAAAGTCGCATCCCTTTACAACCTTAACTCGGTGTAATTATAGCTGTAAGAGGAGTCTACAATAATGAGTACGTAATAATTTTATTCGAAAGGTAATTATTTAGTCATGAATTATCGATAACCTTTTTATCTTTTGATATCACATATATTTGATAAACTGATTGAGCGTTATTTGGAAATAGAACGAGTTTCAAATCAACTTTGGGTATGCACTTTATTTATAACTTTATAGCATATTAATTCACGGTTTAATTATTTATTATTGGTATTGTACGTTTACTGGATACAAAAATTGAAATACCTATTACATTTAACTCATTCAGACAATCATATTTTTTTATAGGTACTACATTGCCAGTATGATAACGGAATAGATATACAAAATCACGGTTAATTTCTATAGTTGATTATTTAGTTATTTCTTTGGCTCCAGTAATTATTTAGTTATTCATTTATTTTTATTTGATTTCTCATGTATATATATATTTATGTATAGAGTTTTTCTACATTTTGATTACTTTGAAACCAGCATCGATAATATGAGATATCTACTTAAAAAAAAAAAAAAAAAAAAGGTAATTAGTTGCATCTATTTCCTTCTAATTTATTATTTTTACATATATTATTTTACCGACAATTTATTACATACTATCCTTATTTGCCGTTTATTTTTAGAAAATATTATAATAAACATAGCAAATACAAGTGTGTACGTATAATATTATATTTGATTATATATTTTTGTTTACTATTATAATATATAATATATATTAGATTTGAAAACTCTAAATATATATATATTTTTCAATAAAATTTTGTGAGTTACCATCGGCTTTATTTTATATATTAAATAAGTAATAACAATAATATATATGTACATATAATATTATACTAAATATAAGTTATATTATATTATATTATAATATATACTTTTAATAATATATATATGGCTAAAAAAATATGTGTCGATATACTTTTAATAATATATATATGTATGTTGACTTTAAATGCAATTTTCTTAATGTAAATAAATTCATTTTTCACTAAGAGAGGCACTGCTTTATATTCTTATCTCTCTGCACTCTAAGAAGATATATAATATATTACAAATGTAAATTATTATGTATAAAATTGTTCTGTCTTTTCATTTGTTATCTAAACCGCAGAACGAGTTTTCATGGTATTTGTGATGTATAATAACTTTGTTTCTCTGTGAGGACAATATAATGTGAAAATTTCGCACTATTTAACTCATCGTGGCTTTGTAATAAAAAACTTAGTGTAGCATATAGTGCTTAAGTAAATATGGTATTCTATTAGTGGCAAAAAAAAAGTAAATATGATATTGACCATATTGTTATATTTTGCATCTTCCCAATCACATGAAATCAATTTTCTCATAGTTTGTATTAATAATATGCGTACTTTAACATTTTCTTTTCAATCAAATTAATTATCTATACACAATTAATTTGTTTATTACATTATGTTTAAATATTCACAATCAAGATTCCATCGTATTGATTCTTCTTATTAATACGATATATTTTTGCAAGGGGTTGGCTAAAATGCAGTCGAGTTTATGTAAACTTGATTTCTCAGCCGTTAGATCATGAGAGAGAATCAATCATAATTGAGGAGAGATAAAAAGTGTTTCTTACACATTCATAATCTGATGGCTGAGAAATCGAGTTGAAATAAACTCGAGTTTATTTTATCCGAACCCTTTTTGCAACTTATTTCCCATGCATGACATGTTTGGTTTAAGCACTCAATAATATACTAATAATTTGATAATATTTTTTTAAGTGATATGTGTGCATTTTGTTAGCATTTTTGAATATATAATCACAACTTTATAAAATTATAAAATATTATTTTCTCATATGTGAATAAAGAAACTCTATACATAAATATACAAACAATCTTTAAATAGTTTCTTATTTTCTATTTAAATGACTAACCTATACAGTTTGATAGAGAATTGTAGAGACCGCCACCAATGTAGATACCACGTTATCACATACCTGTTTTTTTCCCCAAATTTAATAAAGAAATAAAACATTCAAGCAAAAAACTATATAACCTACCATAGACAATATATCTACCAAAAAAACATATTACTATACATTTACCATAGACAATACACGTAAATATGCTAATATATAAAACTAAAATAAACATTAAGAATAATAACCGCAATAAATATAATAATAATAAAATTTATTTTTTCAATATTTATAAGTAAATAAATAATATATTATATTAAATTCTTATGGTATATGTATATTTTCAAATTTTCATTTTATTTAATTTATAATATAGGAAATATTTCTTAAAAAGAGTGATTAGGAATAAAATTTACTTAAAAAAAGTGTATGTATAGCATAAGGCATATATATATATATATATAATTAAAAATCTTCTAATTTTATAAAATATTTTTTATCTAAATTAAGTAATATAAATTATAATTATTTTTTTGGCAAAAAAAATTATATTTATTTTAATTTTTTTTACCCAGCCCACTAATTATATATATATATTCAACTTTTTTTAGATGAATGGTTAAAATCAATAAATTTTTCAATATTATATCTATGAAAATCTTCATATTATATTTATTTTTAAAATCCAATTTTATCGATTTAACTTTTTTTCTATCTAAATTTTTTTATAATGCTAAAGTTGATTTTTTTAGTTCGATTTTTTCCCGCGGTGCGCGGGGTTTGCATCTAGTATATTATGAAGTTGATAACTTTTTTTTGACCTATAAGTTGAGAACGATTTATTTTATTTACTTTTAAAACTATAGTTTCTTTGAACTTGAAGACGGACCGAGACGAAAATTCACTTGACCAAAAATATAATCAGGTTCAGAAGAAAAAAAAAGAGAATGGGGAAATTACTCTGGTTTAATTAATTAAGGGAAAGAGAGGAGAGAGACCAGCCGTCCGTCCACGACTATCATCTCTGACCTGACCTGACCTCGATTCCGTCCACCTTCAAAGTTCCTCATAGCTTCTGCAGAGCTTGTTCTGGTCTGGGTATTCCATGAGATTGCGTCCTCTCTCTTCAGTGGCAAGCTAGGAACTCCTTCAGTTGCGTGCTTTAGCTAGCAGCTGGGTCTTGATATCATCGATCAATCGGATACAGGTGTCAGATTGATCATTTCGATAAAGATTCCCAATCTGGGGTATAGCATGGGATTAAAATCCGTTGGCAATCGCTTCACCTCGCCGGCGTTGTGCTATGGATAGCGGAGCCTTGGATTGTTTGATTTTGATTGATTGGCGAATGATTGATTGCTATCTTCCCTCCCTTCTTTCTCCTGCTGAACTCATCTCTTCTTTATAACGAAATAACGCCACGGATATGGTCAGTATGTGCGTCGGAGTTTGAAATCCCGCATTCCGTCATGGATGAGGTCAGCCCTAGCAATGAAGCTGTTCCTGGAGCTCCAGGCTCCAGTAATTCATCCTCAGTGTCATCATGGTGTCCCAGGAAGCTTGTGTTTACTGCCTACTCAGCTCCGTCTGGTGCTGCTAACAAGACCCCAAATTTGCGAGTTGTTGTGAGAAAACCGGTTTGTGCTCCTCAGTCTCTGGTTTCTTATTGTTCTGAGCTATAATTTTCATTGAATTGGACCTTTACTCACTTTTACACTTATATGTACTATGATTATAAGAGTTCTGATTGGTGAATCACACTCTGCCTAACTTGGATATCATCATTCTGCATTCAATCCGCGAAAGTTTTGTGGACCCAGTTAGGCTGCTTTCTTAGCTGTGTCTGCAGTGTTAAGTAGTTCCTCATATTACATTACACTTCTCTTTCATCCATGCTCCATCCTCTGCACTCCAGAGCATTAGGGAACAAGTCAAATTTCATATATGCGCCCTCCAAAGTCTAGAGGACACTGCCTATGCAAAGGCAACATTGATTAGAGTTTTTGAAGTTAATTTCTGTTTTGCCTTTCGGAGTTTTGATATGGGATCTCCTCTTTGATATTATTTCTGATTAAGAAAGATTTCAAAACTGATTAGCAGTGGTGTGAATGCCTAGTAAAGGGTGGTTTAGACTCAGATTGAAGATATAGAAGGTAGACGATAGTGGAAGCAAGTGACATAGGTTAGGGTGCAAAATTAGAAGGACTACATTTAGTAATCCATCTACTAGTGAAACTTGGATTGGTACTCTTGGTTATCTTTTGCCGGTCTTACAGAAAAGTTCTCTTGAATAGTTGAATACAAACTTCCCTGCTTTCCATAAGTCACCACTGACTCCATGCATATTAAATATTACCTTTTTACATCTTTCTTCCAATTCCAAACATGCTATTAATGTCTGGATAAGTTTTATATGTACACTATCTTTTGACAGTTGGTGGCTCGACTAACCAAGGACATAGTAGAGACATACCGCCTATGCAACCCACAGTTCAAGTATTCAGAAGATCAGAATCCAAAGCGATATTTGACCAGTCCGTCGGTGGGAGTGCTCAATGATGGTTATGATAATTCAAACTCGGATCTTATTTTAACTGTCAACTCTGTCTTGGTTAACCCAGAGGCGACCCAACAAAGGTTTGCTACCTCTTTTTATAAAAAAGAATAGTGAAATAGAATTACTTGCAGTATTTAGCGTTTCTGTTAGCTTTAATTTATCTTATTTTTAAGATAATGATATTGTTAGGACTAAAAAGGATTTTTTAGATTTATATTTTCTGTATGCCTATGAGGCTGTTCTAAGAAAGACCTTTTTGCATACTCTGCCATTACCTTTTCACTTGTTGTGTTGCCAAAACTGCTGATATACTAGCAACTTACTTTAGTTTGTAAATTTCCTGGCTGGTATGTATTCCAATTCTCTTTTTCACTAGAAAGACAACAGCTTCCCGTCCAAATGTGAAGAGACATTGGTGAATGGGTTGTCATGTCATCAATTTAAACCCTAAATTCTTTTCTAGCAGAGTGCAAGGGTGAAAGTCTATTTTTTTAATTAACAATGAATATTCATTCCGTTGTCCCTCAATGCGGAGAAAATAGATGGAGACTTACAGCCCCAGCACTTTCATTTCGAACTTTACTAAATGTAGAGTGGTTGATCTTAAAGCTCTCATCGACTCTACACATGCCTTCTGGTGAGTCTAAGGACAAATTCCTCGTAACACATGGCCAAGCATCTTGTGGTTAAAAGCTGCTACAATTGCGTGATTCATTTAGTTCACCTACGTAACACAAACTTTGTTAGAGTATATTGGCTTCATGTATTCTTGGTTAAACCACATTTCAAGAAATAGGCCATAGAGTCTTTTATAAGAGCTAACTAATTGTACTGCCTATTTTGTTGTAGATAAACATTTGTTATATTAAGTCTCGCCTTTTCTATTAATAAATGTGGAAAAATTCAAAAAATTCAATAACATGCACCTTTAGCAAGTAAAGTTACAGCATTCAATGCTAGTCTCATCACACTCTCATATCAGCTTTGTTTAGGTTTTTATAATGATTTACGGCTAAACTAAACCCCTTTGCATTTTCCATTTTCTTTATTGGGTTTCCTGAACGGGAATTAGAAATTGTTTTTCAATTTTTTTTGGATACTTGTTGGTGCTTAAGTGTGGTAAGAAATACTCTACCGTGTTTTTTCTATTTGTTGACCTTATCAAATGATGTGTAGGTACATTGTAAAAGATGTACTTGGTCAGGGTACATTTGGTCAGGTTGCCAAATGCTGGATTCCAGAGAATGGGGAGTTTGTGGCTGTCAAGATTATAAAAAATCAACCTGCATACTATCAACAGGCGTTGGTTGAAGTTTCCATTCTTACAACGGTAAAAGTTTCTGATTTTATTTCCTAAACTTGCTAAAATGTCTTATTTGGTGCTTACTGCTATTTCCGTGGTCAGTTAAACAAGAAGTATGATCCTGAGGACAAGCATCACATCGTCCGTATCTATGATTATTTTGTTCACCGACGGCATTTATGCATTTGTTTTGAGCTGCTCGAAACAAATCTGTAAGTTAAACCTATGTATAGATGCGATTTTGCAATTTTTACAAACAAAATCTTGAGCTAATCTATTCTCATTTCTCCCGTCTCCTTGTAATCCATTCATACCTATCTGTGAATTATTTACATGAGAGGGAAGTAATTGTCCTCTAACGCAGGTATGAGCTTATTAAGATGAATCACTTTAGGGGATTGTCACTAAGCATAGTTCAATTATTCTCCAAACAGGTATTGGGTTGTTCCTTTTCTTTTTTGGCAAAATACAGGTATTATAGCGCTGTTATTAATGAGTTTCAACATTTTGACAAGCTTTATGTTTTGTTGTTTATCATGTATCTGCTAATAGATTTTGAGGGGATTGGCTCTACTAAAAGATGCCGGTATAATTCACTGCGATCTGAAGCCTGAAAACATACTTCTATGTACAAGGTCTGTTTGTATTCTAGATTTAAGTGAAAGCTAAGTTATGGTATTTCTAGTGCAGTTTTAATTGAAAGCTGAAGATGCCAGTTCTAATATGTGCTGTCTATTGATCAGCTTGAGACCAGCTGATATAAAAATAATTGACTTTGGATCAGCATGCATGGAAGATCGCACTGTGTACTCATACATTCAGGTTTCCCTTAAAATTAATTGCCAGGCTTCTGTGAACCATTTCTACATTGTTGAGCTGTTAACCCATATTTTCTTTTCCTCTACCTGCAGAGCCGGTATTACAGATCTCCAGAAGTTCTTCTTGGCTATCAGTATCCTTCAATCCATTTATGTCCAGAATCTTTTCATTGGAGAATGTTTGCTGATAGTTGTTTTCAAGTTGATCTAGACACTTGATTTTGGTCCTTCAACTCTTCCTATTCAGTTCTACATTTCTTTTTTGACTCAAATATATTATTTCCTACCATGAGGATTTGAGGCCCATATCTGAGTGCCGCAGTCTTGAGCCACTTGACACACCTATTCATTTGGTGTCTTATCCCATGCCGGTTTTGTTTGCTTTTATCTGGTTATTATAATTATGCTGTGCCATGAAAATTCATGCTTTAACTCATCTCTAGATATACAACTGCCATTGACATGTGGTCGTTTGGATGCATTGTTGCGGAACTTTTTCTGGGATTGCCACTGTTTGCAGGAGCTTCGGAGTTTGATCTTCTGCAGAGAATGATCAAGATACTTGGGTGTGTTGCTTCGGTTTGGCCATTCTTACTTGCTAGATTTTAAATATGTGATGCTAATAGGGTTTTGGGCATCTTACAAAGTTTTTACGATAATTTGGTGCTTTTTAGCCCAAACAAAATTCTGACAAGTTTACATTTTGTTCTTCCACTCAGACCTTCCTTGCCTAAGGAGGCAGGATAATCTGTAGAATTTCCAATGAACGAAAACCACTCGTAAATATATCTTCTTTCTGAATAACATTAAAGCTGATTGCGGAAATTGCTGCCTTTTATGTTTTACTTGAGTATCTTTCCGTTTTATTTTTTCATCATGTTCCTCTTTGCGTGCATTCATCTCTGTCTCGTGGATGTATAGGCAAAAGGATCTCTGGAATTGCATTAAGTTATATATACAATATCAATTCTGATGTGGTGTAGCATATAGCTTCTCCAGGTGGTGTTCTACACTTTCAGATGTGCTGCACTAAAAAATTCCTCTTTATTACTCAAATGAGCTCTGTTTCTGTCATTATATCACATGAGTACTTATTGCTGATTTGTGTTCATTGTTATGCATAAAGAGCACTGAAAAGATTGCTTCAGATTGTACTAATAAGCAATCTGGTTTGAGCCTTGTAAATGGGGGATCTGCTCTCTGAAGCATGATAAATGATTTGCAAAGGCTTTCACCTCTTTTTCTGGGTCAATTGCATAGGAAAATGAAAAAAAAAAAACAGAGGAAACAATTTAATTTTTTTTTAAATCGCACCGGCAGGCTATTTTCAAACCTCTCATGTACCGTGCATATATCTTTCCAGTGTCATGAATTTTTTTGGAGGAAAAATAGTATTTAGACCATGGTTCTTAGATCCAGCAAAATGACTTTTCTTTCAATTATCTTCTCTTTCCTGATTTTTCAAGCTTTTCTTTACTGTTATAACTTTTGATATGTGTATATATGTTGCAGAGGACAACCTCCTGATTGTGTGTTAAAAGAGGCAAAAAATACAACCAAGTTTTTTAAGTGCATCGGTAATGTATACAACCCAGAGAATGCTGAGGCTTCTGCCAGCGGAAGAAGTATTTACCAAGCAATATCAGAAGATGAATATGAAGTTGTAAGATTTTCAGCTTAAAAATCCGAGTATTTATTTTATAGTTTCCAGAATGATGATGCTTACTGTGGTTTTTTTTATTTAATTTTAGAGAGAACATAAAAAAGCAACCATCGGAAAAGAGTACTTCCATCATAGGGACCTCGAAGCAATTGTCAAGAACTATCCTTACCGAAAGAACTTGCCGAAGGAGGATATACTTAAAGGTTTACAATTGTATGAGTTTTTTTGGGCTACCTATTCCATTTAATATGTCTTACTAATAATACTAACTCTGGAATTGCTACACCTGGTCGCTGGATATGGCAGAGACTCAGATACGCCTTGCTCTGATTGATTTCCTGCGAGGACTTGTGGAGTTTGATCCTTCAAAACGTTGGTCACCTTTACAGGTTGCTGGCCTTGGATGTATTATGTATGTCATTATCCATTTGAGTTCAAAATTTCTGCAGGTTGTTTATTGCGCTGTTACTATTGCAGGCCTCAAGACACCCATTTGTTACCGGGGAACCTTTTATGATCCCTTACCAGCCACCCCCAGAAACCCCTCGCATGGTAAGGAAATGCCAATTGTCTCAATTAGTCTCTCTACTGGTTAAATAGAATCATTTCTGTAAAGGAAGGTTGTTTCATTTCTTGGCGATGGGAGATAGCTGAAAATCACCATTTCTAGATTTGGTGTATTTTTTTTTGGCCTTTTCTGAGATAGGTAAAAACCTCCCACTTGTCAAAATCTACCAAACACAACCAAGAAGAGTAAACCAAAATCTAGATTTTGTGAACCAATCCATGCTACTTCACATTCCCCAACAGTATAAGTATTAGCTAGATCTTGTAAGGAGAGGCAAAGCAATCATCATTACAGCTCGCCTTGAGGAGAGTGCTCATCTTTAGGGTGTTCTTCATAGTTCAATTTCGGAAGAGTTATGTATTTCACAGTTTGAAATAATCTTCCCTGATATTTCTATCTGTGATTCTATTGTACATGCTAACAAGCTGTTCTGAATCTGTATATGTCTTTTTTTTTTCTCAGCTGGTTGGTCATCAAAATATGAAAGTCAGTCATCATCATCCAGGAGGAGGTCATTGGTTTGCTGCAGGACTATCTCCTAATGTGAGATTTCTGTTCCTCTAAATTTCAGTTGACTTATTTGTTGAAGAACACTTGAATTTTTCATTATTGAAGGTGCATAGGTTTAATTTCTCCTAACCTAAAAAATATGCGCTGTTGCCCAGGTAGCTGTTTGGAACCACCAAGTTCCCTCTGCCCCGAGCTATGGGGGGACTCCACATGCACACGCACAACATGCCAATAGTTATGGCAGTTTAGGAAGCCATCATGGAAGCTACAATGAGAGTGTAGCTGGACTTGGTACCAGCTACGAAAGTCATGGTGGGGATGGTGTCATGTTTCAGTATTATTCACCAGTTGGTCCGTCTGCCATGAACCACCTTAATACACCACAACAAGGGGGAAGTAGTAGTGCAATGATGTTGGGGAGCAGTCCTGACAGAAGACGGAGAAATATGCAGCAGCAGTTTTCTTATGGACTGGGTGTGAGTCCATCAGGAGGAAACTTTGCCCCTCTACCACTTGGCACTAGTCCCTCACAGTTTACACCTCCAAGCTCCTCCTCCTATAATCAATTTTCTCCAGGGCAAGGGCACTATGGGCCAACTTCCCCAGCAAGAGGTAGTATACAGGGTTCGCCTTTAGGAAAGGGCGCTGTAATGAATAGAAGAATAGGTGGATGGGGTTATTCTTCTAGTCCTCAAGAAAACTCACCTACTCAGCAGCAGCAGCATTTTCGAGGAAGCGAAGGAGGAAGTATTAGTCAAGCTGCTGAAGAAGTTGCCTCTCAGAATATATCATCATCTAATGGTCCCCTTGTTCATCAGCATTCAAATTCTAATCCCATAAGCAGCTGGAAACAGCAGCCTTTAGGAAGGAATGGAGTTATTCCTGCTTCAAACTTCCATGCCACTAATGTCACAAAGCAAAGCTCTATTAGAATGTACCAGCAGCAGCAAACTTCAGCTAGCGAGATGGCAGAGACTAGCATAATTCATGATCCAGGAGACTGGGATCCAAACTTCAGGTTTAACTCAATTTCAATTGGAAACTTCAGAATTAATTGCATATTCTCCTCTTTCGGATTTCACATTCTTCACTGGGGAAGGAGTGAGAATTTGGGGGCAGGTGAAGAATATAGTTTAATGGATATGTTGATTAATTAAGTCACGTGGGTCCCAAAATGGGAAATAGAACTACTTACCACTCGCTCAAACTGTGAGTTCCAAATTTAAGATGGTTCGACTTTTAGAGACGTTGATTAGTTGATGCTAGTTGGGGGTAGTTTAGGGTCTAGAGCCCACCATTTTTATATGTTTGCAAACATGACATGTTTGTGATTACAACAAGTGTTGAATTGCTGTTTTGATTCCAGCGTCGAGCTTCTTTTGCAAGATGATGGCACAGAGACAGGCACGACAGCTTTAGCTTCTGAATTTGCGGAGATGCAGTTGAGTTCTGCAGATCTAGGGGTCCGAAGGACAAATCCAGCTGCAAAAATTGTCTCTAGCTCCATCTCAGTTAATGCATCCAATCATCAAAGGTAAAATGTCAGTTTAGCTTGTTTTTTTTACTTGAGAGCTCAATAAGCTTCTCCGGTTGTTTACAGTTAGTTGAAGTGGGTTGTGCTTGATATGTTGGGTGGTTTGGGTTTGTGTCTAATACTACTACAGAGAAGGAAGCTCATCACATGGAGGAGAGGTGGGAAAATATGCTAGTCCTCCTGCAGATCAGCAGCAGTATTCTATTTATGGACATGTTCGTCCTCCTGCAGCTTTCAAGCCTCCTCCTCATTCATTACCCCACCACCAGTACTATAATAACCCCTTAAGCCGCTTAGGACAGCAGCAACCCAGAGTGAACCATGGCATCTTTGGGCAGACAACGGATTGGAACCACAGCAGCAAGGGTCAACATCCTCATCAAATTAATCATCATCATAATAGCTCCAGCAGCTTTATTAGCAGTGGAGGTGGCATCCATCAGTCTCCTGGAAATAGCAGCTCCTTGGGTAATGGCATATCATCCTCCTGGGGTAATTCTCTTTAACTATCCACTAGTGCTAGGTTGTGATGTGATGTGAAAAAAGTTGCATTTTCTGGAAAAAGTTAGCATGTTAGATAGTCGATAATTTCTGAAAATGGAAAAGATTCAATTTTTCATGTTATGTTTCATTTGTTGTAGCATTGCTCATCTATTGTATAGTTAAATTGGGATTGGTCCATACAGGAGGAGGACGAGGAGGAGGATACAGGGGCGGTGATGGTCCAACAGCATCTCGAGGAAGAAAAGACTATGGAAGATTAGTGTGAAGTGGTAGAAAAAACAGAGAGACCAAAGCAAGAAGCAGTAGCTGCAGCATCCTGTCATTTCTTGAGGACAATGTTGAATGAAGAAGATGAAGAAAGAATGGGGGTGTATTATTTATTATGATGTGTGGGGAACTTTGAGGGTTCGCCAAAGTCGAGTCTTTGTCTGAGTATGAGTCGAGCGGGGATCGACTCTCCTGTTGTGTTAAGTTTGGCTTTGGGCATGGCTTGTGCTGGAAAATTCTCATTAAAAAAAGTAGTGCTGCTTATTCATTTTTTGTTCTTGTGGCTGCTGCCCTGGCTGCTTCTTTTTTTCACATCAAAATACTTATTTTGATCATGTATACTCTCTGCCTATGCTTGGTAGCTTTCATTTATTTATTTATTATATATGGTGGTGTTGTTGATGATGATATTGATGAGTTATTGAATGATGAAAAATGGTGCTATATATCTCTTCTGTTTGATTTTCCAATTAATGTTAATGGGTTCTGTCAAAATAGCACTATCAACGGTCTAGTATATATAGTCATGAAGCTGGGCTCATTAAGTTTTAGTCCTCATTTCTCATAAAATGATTTTTACTCAAGTTGTTGGGATTCGAACTTGTGACCCGTAGCCAAACCGATGGCTAAACACAACTGCAGATGGTAGAGTTGTTTTGCTAAGTAGGCATATTTTTAATTGTAATTACGAAAATAAGCATGTAAAGTTGGAATTTCCAACGCTTTGGTCAAATCCTCGACTCCCATCCGAGTATTTGACCAAAGCTTTTGGTCAAATCCTCGACTCCCATCCGAGGATTTGACCGTTACTTTAGTCAAATCCTCAATTTTTTTTAATAAAATAACTGAAATTAAAAAAAAAAATTCCAATATTTTCAACATTAAAAAGAAATCATTCCAACATTTAAATATCAACTAATAATTATGCAAACCGATCTACATTTATCTCAATCTATCAACTAATAATTATCTAAATAATGTGCATTTCATCGCAATTATGCAAATCGATATTTAAATGTTGGAATGATTTCTTTTTAATGTTGAAAATATTGGAACTTTTTTTGTTTTAATTTCAGCTATTTTATTAAAAAAAAATTGAGGATTTGAGCAAAGTTACGGTCAAATCCTCGGATGGGAGTCGAGGATTTGACCAAAAGCTTTGGTCAAATCCTCGGATGGGAGTCGAGGATTTGACCAAAGCTTTTGGTCAAATCCTCGACTCCCATCCGAGGATTTGACCGTAACTTTGCTCAAATCCTCGACTCCCATCCGAGGATTTGCTTAAAGTTGGAAATTCCAACTTTACATACTTATTTTCGTAATTACAATTAAAAATATGCCTACTCATCAATTTCATTAAGGAAAGTTTGTGACTGTTCAGGAAGCAACGAAGGATAGGGTCGCGCCGGAAGAGAATGTAGATAGATTAGATACGGAACTGGAGACGGACAGTCTCCCAGATTCTAATGATTCTTCATCCTCGTCGCCAATCGATCAAATGAATCATGTTGACGCGAGTCCTATAAGCAAATCCGTCTTGTTTTACCAATTTGCTGCTGCTCTATCTGCTTTGGATGGAGCCGAATGATGCTGCTGCCGTTGCTGATCCCGATCCTCCCAAGGTATGCTACGTCTCTTCGGATGAGTTTCTTTCTCTGTATATGCTCAATTCTGTACTACGCTTCTCGACAGAGAATTCTTGCTTAGTCTTTGTCGTCTCCGGTGTTGGATTTCGTCCCAGTCATAATTTGTTCCAAACAATATGGATTTTGACTTAAGCAGCATCTGGTTTTATTATTGAATCGAGGATTTGAGCGGAATTCGTTAAATTCTTCGACGGTGAAAACTACATGGATTGGATTGTGTTAGAGATAGATATATTATTACTATCATTAAGGATAAGGAGCTACACTGTATATACTAGTCTCTGCTCAACCCTAGATGGGTTTCAAGGAATAACAGCTTCTCTAATTGTAAGTTGGTATCAGAGCAGTAATAGAGTCTGTCCTTTAGAAGAAGAAGTTAAACCCAACCAAAACTTGTTCACTCACTAACCTCGGGATTTACTTACGGCCTGATCCTCTTTGAGCTACACGATGGGCACTTGTAATGCTTGATGCCTTCGGCTTTGGCTGGTGTTATCTTCACGCACTTCCCGTGGTACCACCTCTCGCACATGTCACACCTGATACAGAATTCATCAGCATTGTAGTTCCCTCCGCAGCTTCCACAGAGCGTTTCTGATTGTTCATCTTCTTCTTCATCACCGAAGCTCTCTTCGTATGACTTCAGGGTGCTTCTCCCAGGTCCTTCAGATGACCTCTTTCCGCTGATTTTGGATTTGCTTCCACTGTCCGTGCTAGGCTTGTCTTTCATCGGCGTTCTCTCAGTTACAACTTCAAACAGAGTTGGCAGCTCATTTATCAGGCTAAATAAGCGCCTTAATTAGAAGATTATCCTTTGCAGATTAAAAAAAAAAAAAAATTGCTCAGTTGCTCCAGTTCAAAGTCATCTGGTTGGATTTCGTCGTCATGTCTCCAACAGAATACATCACTGTTTCTGCAACGGAATATAGTAGGCTTATGGAGTCTAAGAAAATTAAGGGAGCACAAGTTCAAGCATCTGCAACTACTAGTTCTACCACTTGCATCTCCCAGTCTGGTAATACTCAAAATCTATGGATTATTGATTCAGGTGCTTCAGACCACATTACGGGTAACCTTTCCTCTTTTGACGCTATATCTCCATTAAACTCTAGTCATCAAATTACTCTTGCAAATGGCTCTAGAGTTACTCCCAAGGGAATTGGTACAGTCTCACCAATGCATTCTCTATCCTTGGAGTCTGTTTTATACATCCCTGGTTGTCCATTCAACCTCATCTCTGTTAGCAAACTGATACGTTCATTCAATTGTTCAATAACCTTCAGTAAAGACTCACTTGTTATACGTGAACTTAGTACCGGACGAACAATTGCTGTGGGATATGAATCAGGAGGACTTTACTACCTTAAGTCATCCTCAATTATTTGTGCTGCAGAGTCTCCAAACCTTCTTCACGATCGTCTTGGTCATCCCAGTTTGTCCAAACTTCAGCAAATGGTTCCCAAATTGGATAAGCTCAAAACACTACAATGTGAATCATGTCAACTCGGGAAACATATTCGATCTAGCTTCAGAAGTCATGGTGAAACTAGGGTCAATTCTCCTTTTTCTGTTATACACTCTGATATTTGGGGTCCTAGTCGTGTATCTACCTCTGTTGGGTATAAGTACTTCGTCACTTTCATTGATGAGTTCTCCCGTTTCACTTGGATATATTTAATGAAAGAACGTTCCGAGCTATTTCCAATATTCAAGTCCTTTTTTGCTGAAATTCAGACACAGTTTGGTAAAAGAGTCAAAATTATTCGCAGTGATAATGCAAGAGAATATTTCTCGGGAACGTTTTCATCATTTCTGAGTCAACATGGAATTCTACATCAGTCCACATGTCCTCATACACCGCAGCAAAATGGTATTGCCGAACGAAAAAATAGGCATCTGATTGATACTGCTCGCACATTATTGCTCCATAAAAATGTGCCAGTCCGTTATTGGGGTGATGCTGTTTTAACAGCTTGTCATTTGATAAATAGAATGCCTTCGTCTTCCCTTGGTAATAAAATTCCATACTCTATTTTGTTTCCCAAGGAACCATTATTTCATGTGAGCCCCCGTGTCTTTGGGTCTACCTGCTTTGTTCATGATCTTTCTCCAGGACTTGACAAACTTTCTGCACGTGCCATCAAGTGCGTTTTTTTAGGATATTCCAGGTTGCAGAAAGGATATCGTTGTTATTCTCCGGTCAAGAACCGATACTATATGTCTGCGGATGTCACATTTTTTGAAGACACGCCATATTTCCCTCCTTCCACAGCTGAGTCATCATCTACACTGGATGTGTTATCACTTCCTATCCTGAGTCCACCATCATTTCCGATACAAACTCCATCTCCTCCAATTGAGTTAGAAATGCGCCCCTCTCCTCCACTTGTGACAGAGGCTCCACAATCTCCTTCCGTTGTGATAGAAGTTCCACCTTCATCGGTTGATCCACCGCCTCTTCTTCAATATCAACGTCGACAGAGACAGTCTACTGCAATAGAGACCTCTATAGTTCCTACTCCATCTCGAGTTTCTGAACCGACTACAGACCAGCCTGACTCATCCGAAGAGTTGCCCATTGCCCTTCGAAAGGGAAGTAGATCCACTCGTAACACTCATCCTATTTATAACTTTTTGAGTTTTCATCGGCTTTCTCCATCCCACTTTGCTTTTGTTTCATCATTGTCTTCCGTTACTATTCCCAAAACTGTTCGTGAGGCGCTTGCTCATCCCGGATGGAAGCAAGCCATGATTGACGAGATGCAGGCCTTGGAGCAAAGTGGTACATGGGATTTGGTCCGATTGCCGCCGGAAAAGAAAACTGTTGGTTGTAGATGGGTGTTTGCTATCAAAGTTGGAGCTGATGGTCAAACTGACCGCCTTAAAGCACGTCTTGTGGCCAAAGACTATACTCAAGTTTATGGTCTAGATTATGGGGATACGTTTTCTCCCGTAGCAAAGATTCCTTCTGTACGGTTACTCCTCTCTATTGCAGCTATCCAGCATTGGCCGTTGCATCAGTTAGATATTAAAAACGCATTCCTTCATGGAGAGCTTGAAGAAGAGATTTATATGGAGCAACCACCTGGATTTGTTGCTCAGGGGGAGTCAGGACTTGTTTGTAAGCTGCATCGCTCTTTATATGGATTCAAGCAATCACCACGTGCCTGGTTTGGAAAATTCAGCTCTGTTATTCAGAAATTTGGGATGAGTCGGAGTGAAACTGACCATTCTGTCTTCTACTCACACTCTTCTTCTGGTCTCTGCGTGTATCTAATCGTCTATGTCGATGACATTATTATTACTGGGAGCGATCATGAGAAGATTAAACAGCTGAAGACGCACTTATTCAGTCACTTCCAAACCAAAGATTTAGGGAGTCTTAAATATTTCCTTGGAATTGAAGTTGCTCAATCAACGAATGATATTTGCATATCTCAAAGGAAGTATGCACTAGATATTCTGGAAGAAACAGGCATGTTGGATTGTAGGCCTGTTGATAGTCCCATGGATCCGAATAGTAAACTACTTCCGAATCAGGGGGAGTTATTTGATAACCCTGAAAGATATAGAAGATTGGTGGGCAAATTGGTCTATCTCACTATCACTAGACCAGACATCTCGTTTGCAGTAGAGGTGGTCAGCCAATTCATGCAATCTCCCTGTGTTGAACACTGGCAGGCGGTGATGCGAATACTTCGGTATGTCAAGAAGGCCCAGGTCAAGGGTTGATATATAAAGATAAAGGAAACACTGAAGTGGTGGCTTACAATGATGCTGATTGGGCAGGTTGTCCAGTAGACAGAAGGTCTACGTCTGGTTATTGTGTCTTTCTCGGAGGAAATCTAATATCGTGGAAAAGTAAGAAACAGAACGTTGTTGCTCGTTCTAGTGCTGAAGCAGAGTATAGGGCCATGGCAGTTGGTACGTGTGAGCTTCTTTGGGTCAAACAACTTCTTCAAGAGTTGAGGATTGGAGATAATAAACCAATGAAACTTTATTGTGATAACCAAGCAGCTCTACACATAGCCTCAAATCCAGTCTTCCATGAGAGAACCAAACATATAGAAGTCGACTGCCACTTTATCCGCGAGAAGATCGTCTCCAAGATTATTGCCACCGAATCTGTTAGTTCTAGTAATCAACTAGCTGATATTCTCACTAAAGCCCTTGGTGGCCCTCGGAGTCGGTATATTTGTAGCAAGCTTGGTGCACATGATATGTATGCTCCAGCTTGAGGGGGAGTGTTAGAGATAGATATATTATTACTATCATTAAGGATAAGGAGCTACACTATATATACTAGTCTCTGCTCAACCCTAGATGGGTGTCAAGGAATAACAGCTCTCTAATTGTAAGTGATTGAATACTTTTTGTTCTGTAAAAAATAATTGAATTTCCTCTCCTCCTGAACTTAGCTGAGCTCAGGTGCTGATTGATTTATTATGCTCGTTCTGGCGATTATATCTTATTTTCAAGGAAATGGTATCATAATTCATAACTTCTTCCAGTTTCGTCAATCAAGATCATTAAGCTGCTACACACTAGTTTTATCTTATGAAAGAAGTCTTGATAGCCATCTGCTCCTTATTCCTGAACAATGATTTGGTTCAGCTTTCTACTTAATTATTATTGGCTTTGATAGACACATCGTTTTGGTTCTTCCTTAATACCAATTGTATCACATTATGCTTCCTACTGGGTTCTCAACAACTTATTGTTTGTTTGTACTGTTGTTGAAAATGTTATTACGTTACAAAGGATACCTTGTTACTTTGTTACTACTACTTTTGGACAAATTGGAGGTGAGAAAGAAAAACTAACAATATATTAGAGTAACTAAGGTTAGGTTGTGATGTTTAATTGTTTCACGATGGGATACCTTATTATTTACACATGGAGATCTTCCTTGATGGCTACAAAGAAAGTATTTCATTATAAAACTTCAAAATAGTGTTCTGTCAACAGGCAAGAGGAAAAGCAATATATGCATAAACTTGTGTAGCCCAAATTAACTAGTGAGTTGAAGTATATGTATAAACTAGCATAGTCGTGGCTTTGATCCTTCTTATCTTCCCTCCTTGAATTCCTTGTACAATCAAAAAGGCATCCATTTTGATTCTGCATTGAACCAACTCAGTATAAGAGAATTTGTTATCAACGATCAAACCTTGAAGAGGCTTGGTTTAAATATGGCGGTGATTGCTTTGTTTTAATAATGTGGGTTTGCTCTGTCATGCTTTTTTTCTTTTTGGGTTAAATGCTCTATTGTGCTTCTTGGGACATATACAAGAATTCTACTTTACTTACTGGGCAAAGTTGTTATTGATGTGTTCGGAAATCTGCTTCTTTTATTTGAAACCATTAGTTCCCAGGATTGCTTGCTTTCCGACTTTCAACTGACAATTCAAAGGGGGGGAAAACTGTAGTAGATTTAATAGCAAATGACCTGACATCATGATCTCCCTGGTGGACTTTTTGGTGCCCCTTTGCTAATGAAATTTGATCTTATTATTCATAGTAAGAAGGTACACAGATAGATTTACGAGCTAGTGACTTGCTTTTGTAGGGTTAGATTTTCAGCTTTTGAGATGAATGTGCCTCGTCTTAAGCTTGATCTTGTGGTTTATATTATAGTTCATTGACTTGTATAGTGATGATGCTTCTATGAAGGACTACTACAAAGTGCTGGGAGTTGAGTATGATGCGCCTGATGAGACAATTCGATTAAATTACCGAAAGCTTGCTCTGGTAAGTGATACATTAATTGTTTATCAGTGTTTATGCTCACAACAGATGTGGCTTTGCTAAACTTCTGATCTTCCATTTATGTGATTGTAAAGTCTTTTTCTCACAGAAGTGGCATCCTGATAAACACAAGGGTGATAGTGCTGCAACCACAAGGTTCCTGGAGATCAGTGAAGCTTACAGTGGTACTACATATATATAGGCATTGTCTAATCATGGTTGCAGTATACCTAGTTGTACACCCTTTATTAATATTCTCAACTGGTATTTTTAAGTGTCCATTAATAGCTTATTTGGTTATTTATGCTCGCTGCAGTGTGCACAACGTGACCACAAATAGTTATGTACATTTCAAAATGTTGCTAAATGGTTACTTTGTTAGTTTTCCATCTAAAGTTCTGTTAAATACTAATGTGGTAGTGCTAGGCAATCAAAAAAATGTCTTGTGGACAAAATATATAGCATTTTAATCATATGCATGTGTTCTTCACCATAATTTCCCCCCCTTTTTTTTTCCCAATATCGAAATCAGAGTTGCTGCTTGGTTCAGTCTTCTGTTGGGTTCGATTGAAGCCAACAAGATTCTGTTTTGGATATTTTTTTTTAAGAACAGCAAAAACATATGACACATCATCACTTTTACACCCGCCAAGTCACTTTTCCACTTGACATGTCACTTTTCTAGCCACACCACTAGCCAAAAAAGTGTTTTTTTTTTAAACATAATTAACTGGATAGCATAAATGTAATCGAAAAAATAACATTGGCAAATATAAATAACGAAAGAGTTAATTATCTCCATTTTTAATTTTATGTGCAGTACTGAGTGATCCTATGAAGCGCTTTGACTATGATATAACAGGAATTTATGGAATCGAGAAGTACAGTTTGCGGGTGAGTTGATGATGGAATTGAATCACATGCTAAGTGATTTATTTCTGAAATATGTAACATATATTTCCTTGGCTGCTTCTGCATATATACAGGAATATCTTGCCAGATTCAAAGGAATGATACTAACCTGCAACGGTCTCGGTATTGACCAGTGCACTCGGTAATCATTTTTCGTGATAGACAGAGCTCATTCATTTGTAGAGTTTCAAGTTACTGAGAATTTTACAATGAAAATGGATGGACTATGCAGGACTGAGCAAGTGACAGATGCTGAGAAATTGGGAAAGGATTGAGACATTGAGTATTTCTGCCATGCCAGTAACCAACTCTAACAGAAATACCATTTTGATCGTTTGGGGATGAGTTTCCTTTAAGTTTCGGGTCATGGAGTAATCTTAAAGTAAGTATGTGTGTTGTATCTTGTATGTATGTACCGACTTTAGATAGTGTTAGGCTGGTTTGTATAGAGTTTTGTTGAGTAAATCAGAGAGAGGCATACATGTGCTTTTTTGACATAATAAGGTAGTGTAATGTACTAGCTCCAATTTGGACTAGTTGATAAAACAAGTTGCGATTTTTACAAATTTCTGGTTGTATGAGAATACACAAGGCATAAAGAAAGGGTTTGAAAGTTTATGTGATGACCCAAATTTGGGCAAGTTGGTAAAACAAGTTACGATTTTTATAAATGTCTGGTTGCATCAATACACAAGGAATAAATCTTACCGAGGTATATAGGATGTTTAGTTTGAAAAAGAAAAAGAGTCACGATTCCGGACGGGCTTTCCATTTGATAAATGGGTTCGAAATTATAATGTCATGCCTTACTATCACCTAACCATTAGGGCTGTGGTTAGGTGATAGTAAGGTATCACATTATAATTGAAATATATATTTTACCCCAAACCATAAACATGCCCTCTGTATTTATTACTGCGGTTATCTTGTTTTCACCGCATCATGGTCCTACACTCGGATAGAAATTGTGAATAGAATTTTGTAAAAAAACATTTATTAGGCATATTTAGTTTGATTTGATGTATTAGTTATAACTAAGATATTTTAGTACATGTTTAGTTAATACAATATTTAAATAAAATTTGAATTAAGATATTCTAATACAATATTAAGATGAAATATATATTATGTTAATAGGTTTTATGGTGAAACATATTTGACCAATATTAATTTTTGGTGAGGCCTTGGCGACCCTAATCAAGGTCTGACCCAGCTATGGGTCAGATCTTAGCTATGTCAGTTGGATCTAGTGTTCGATTAAAATTGTTTATGATTAATTTGTAAATTATGAATAAAATTTGGAGGACTAAACTGAAAAAAAAAAAATAGAGAGCTGGTCACGTGCAAGGAACGTGCTACTTAACAATTAAAAATAAGCGTAAACTAACAGATGTACTAAAAGTCTACAAACTACAAACCTATTGCACAAAATGTCTAAAAAAAGATGTTGCATCAAAAGCCAATTTCGATCAAACATATCGTACCAAATGACCATTTAACCCTTTTTAAAAACTGGTTACCACTTTCAATTTCCGAACAAATTGCTACTTCTGTTTCGATTTCCGTCAATTTGGACAGAAAATTTTCGATCAAGTGGAGTCTTTTCGTACGTACCAAGATCGAATCAGACATAAATTGAAAGGATTACAGCGAAATGCATTCAGTTAGATGCATAATTGGACATTCACACAATACCAAACAAAAAATTTCAATTGAGGGTCCAATTTAAAGTATTTCGCGACAATATTTTCAACTTATGTATGAATTCATCTTGGGTTCGTATGAAAAGATCACATGTGACAAGAACATGCTTATTATGTATCCAACTTGAATGAAACTAAAACATATGTAACAATTTGTTCGAAAATTGAAAGTTCATATAGTCAATTTTTAAAAATAAATATTCAAGTAGTAACTTTAATTGAGTTAAAATTGAGGTAGTAATTTCGGATGCAGATCATCTGCCTAACTTTCTTACCCCAGATTATATCTTATCGTTGTGATCTTGACATGTGTTCCATATTAATTTTGTCGATTATTTTCTAAAAAATATTGGAATCGGTGCGAAAAATATTAAAAGAAAGTATAGTTAAGATTACAACGAGGTATGAAGTGTATATGTGTAATCTGCATCCGTAATTTCGTTATTAACATTTATATAGATAATAATAATTAATATGTAAATGCAGGTGCAATTTTGTTGGTAACAAACAAAGCGACCGGCAGATGCGACTTGACTGTGGACAGAATTTTGGTTTGCTTAACGGAGAAGGTTATCCGATGGAGAATTCAACTGTCAGTTGAGAATTTGAGATGGGCGGAGGAGGTATTGGGATAAGCAAGTGGACGGAGTGACCTGAGCTGAGAGATAACGTCTCTTCTTCTTCTTCTTGATCCTCCTTTTATTTCTGGTTCTTCATTCCTTTTACTGCTCAGCCTCCTCGAGACATGTGGATTGAGATTCTGTGTGGGTTATTTATATATAGACTCGTCCGACGCTTCTTCTTCGACGACCAAGTTCTGGACGTCGAGACCTCCGCCTACAACGCCCTCTTCGCCGTCGCCGATAGGTTAGAGAAACTCTACGATGGGAAAGCCTTCGTCGGTCTCAGTATTCCAGACCCTGATTCCGGTTCCAGGCAACATATCGATTTAGTTCTTGTCACCAAAGGGTAGGAAACTGCTTCTCTTCTCTTTTCTACTCGTTCGATCTTCTGTTTGACCTGACAGTTGATTCCAATGTGCAGGGAGGCAATGGTTGTTTTTGTGAAGAACTTTTCAGGATTTCTGTCAGTTGAGGCCAGTGGTAGCTGGGTTTGTTCTGCTGCCAGCACCCACAAATCAGAGCGCCATATGAATCCTGTATGTACTGCCTTTTTTCTATAATTAGCTTGCAGCTTCCAGTTCCATGTTTTATATGTGCATATATCAGCATGATTTATTTCATAGAATAAACAGAAGTGATTAGATGACTTGGTGTCAGATTGTTTTGAGGAACTGAGGGATCTATGATTATGATTTGTGAAATGTTGTTGCAAAGCCAAATTTGATTATTCCTTCGAACCTGAATTTCAGTGTAAAGTACTCTTCTTGGCAAGTGTTAGCTCATGAGAATCCATAAATAGTACATTCTCTTCATTTTGTTGGTTCCAGAAGCAGTCTCATTGCAATGTAACATTAGGTTTTACCCTTTTCATTATGTCCTACCTCTTCAAAGTTGAATTTGTTAGGCTATCTTTCTCTTTGCGGCTTCAATTTTGTTTGTAGGTAGTCTCTTTGCTGCACAAGATGGAGAGGCTAAGTTTTCATATATATTCTCTTTACTGGGTATTTCAGGTAGAAGAGACTAAAGCACAAGCTTCAATTCTTGAAGCATATCTTGAACAAAGAGGCCTTGCTCTACCAGAGGGTTTTTTTTCCTGCAAAGTAATACTTCCAAATCCTAAATGCCGGTATGAAATATAGTTTCTGTTTATGTGGAAATATTTAATTATAGAAACATGAGTTGAGCCTTGAGCTTTAAATAAGTTGCCATCTGTTTATTAACTTTGAAATTTAGTTGCCATATATTGAGGAAAGTGCTCATCTTAACCCATCACTTGCCTCTCTTTAAAGGGTGCTATTGATGCTTAGTGCTATAATAATCTGAAGTTGAATTTTCTGTTTTTGGTTATTTTGTGTAGTAAGAATCTGATTGCATTATCATTCTGATGGTACCTTGTCCGTGTATGACACTTTCGTTTTGTACTGTATGGTTATGGTATGATAATTTAGTGTCTAAACTAAAAAAAAAAATGGCGAGCCTCTTTTCTGATGCCGGAGACAATTTTGTCTTCTCTTATTTTAGCGTATTCTTTGGATAGAGGGTTAAAATATTGATGAATATGAGTTCTGAACCCCGGAGTAGATATCTACTTTCTATCACATTATCATGTTGGGTGGGGGGTTGCATATGATTTTACATAAAATACCTTTTTTTTTTGTGCTTTAATAGTACGATAGATGCAAGTCAGTTTGGATCCGAGGTTATTACCTATGAAGAATGGGTGCTACTGAAACCTGTACCGAGAAGTATGTTGTCTGGTTGGATAAAGGGTGCCTTTCAACGTAGTGGTAAGAAAGAGATGCAGGAATCCATCCTTCAGCAGCTTAATTTTGTCATGAGCACAGCTCCAATGTGGGATAGGTTTGTTTTCTTCCTGAACTCTCCCCTGGATTTTTTTAATCGCATTAATTAGCAAGTTGCTAGCACTTTTGTAGGTTGGGACAATTTGCCTGTTTAACTTTTTTTAAGACAAATTGCTTGCTAAACTTATACAAAGTTACAATACACTAGCTCCGTCTAAATTTGTTGCTAAACTTGTTATGTGCTTTTAGCAAAGTGCTAGCTGAACTTTTAAAATGTTTGCAATTTGCTAGCTGAACTTTGTGGTAATATGCAATTCGATAGCTGCATTCTGATGGCACGTGATGGACATATACATGTCTTTGTCCAAAAAAAGGGTTTATAGGTCTTTTGGTACCCTATGTTTGTCCACTTTTGGCTTTTGGTACTACATGTTTGGTTTTGCCTATTTTTGGTACCATATGTTTGCCAATTGTATACTTTTGGTCCGACCGTTAGTTGACCGTTAGAGTTGACCGTTAAGTAGTCACGTGACTTGCACATGCCTAGCCCCAAATTTTGATTTTGTTCAATTTAGTCCTCAAATTTTTTGTCCTAACTTTTTATTCTTGCAATTTAGCCCTTAAACATTTTCAACCGCACCCTGGGACTAAATTGACCTAGCAATGGTCCGACCCATGACTAGTAGAACCATGGCTAGGGTCGCCGGACCCGGGCAACCCTAACCATGGTCCGACCTAGCCATGGGTCGGACCATGGCTAGGTCAATTTAGCAATTGGGTTCAATTGACCCAATTGAACCCTATGTTAAATTGACATAGCCATGGTCCGACCCATGACTAGGCCGGACCATGGTTAGGGTCACCGGGGTCCGGTGACCCTAGCCATGGTCCGATCTAGGCATGGGTTAGACCATGGCTAGGTCAATTTAGTCATAGGGTGCGGATGAAAATGTTTAAGGGCCAAATTACAAAAATAAAAAGTTAGGACAAAAAATTTGAGGACTAAACTGAACAAAATCAAAATTTGGGGCTAGGCATGTGCAAGTCACGTGACTACTTAACGGTCAACTCTAACGGTCGGACCAAAAGTATACAATTGGCAAACATATGGTACCAAAAATAGGCAAAACCAAACATGTAGTACCAAAAGCCAAAAGTGGGCAAACATAGGGTACCAAAAGACCTATAAACCCCCAAAAAAAATACTTCAACTAGCAAATTATCCATATTCTCAAAGTTTAGCTAACAAGTAGGTAATTAAGTTTTTTTAATATTAAGATGTCCTCTACTTACTACCTTTAAGTTGAGTTGCTTAACCTTACGACTTTGGCTCGAAAGCCAAAAGTACTTTTTCGCATTTCACCGTTAGTTAATTTATGTAATGCAGGTTGGAGCTTAAAGGAGGCAAGTATATCTTGGGAGAATTCATGGAATTCAAAGGGAAGCAGGAAGACATGCAGGCTTTGAGGAATGTGAGAAGATCGAGAGTCGGTCGATTAGTTATCCAGAAAACAAGCATGTTTGGTTTAGGTAAACTAATTTGATGCTCTGGTCTAGTCTCTCTTCTATATTGTAATGCTATTTAATTGCTCTGTTTTAATTATATATGATAATAATTCGATGCAGCTCCATCGAATCTCCGAGTTTTGTACTCGGCTCGGGATTACCGGCGTGAAGGGGGTGCCTCAAATTCAGAGTGGACAGAAGTAACCGTAAGATCAAGTACTGAGATTCTGTTTCAGACGCAGAACTCAAAGAAGCTTGGGAAATTCAAACTCTCTTCACTTGTGTCCATGACCCTCAGCGCCTAATACACATTTTCTATTTTATTATTTAGGGTTAATAACTAAAAAACTGTCCAAGGTTTATCCTATGTTAAAATTAGGTGTCTGAAGTTTGAAATGTTAAAATGGACTGTCCCAAGTTTCATTTTTGTTAAAATTTGGTGTCTTTGTGCGTCTTTTCATCTTCATTCCATCATTTTCATCAACCCACCAACCCACTCATAATCCATCACTCTTTAACTTTTCACTAAATCGTCAAATTTCACCTAAAAATTGAACATTAAAAAAAAAGTTTCTAGAAGAGTGGTGTAGAGCCTTTTTCCAAGGACAATAGAGCGAGATTTACTTGAGCGGATGTAACCAACTTTTTAGGTGACGATCCCGGCTAGATGACGAGAATGGAGTGTGTATGAAAGCTTGAATTTGACATACAGTTTCGTCGGAATTGACTTCTCTAAAGTAATCACCCCGAGACACCACATTTCAACAAAAATGAAACTTGGGACAGTCTATTTTAACATTTCAAACTTCAGACACCTAATTTTAACTGAGGGTAAACCTTGGACAGTTTTTTAGTTATTAACCCTATTATTTATAATAGGGTTTTGTACTTAAATATACTCTCAAGTATTGGTCCGATTAGGTGCCTCAGTTTTTTGTTGTTAATTAATATTCGATGTCCGAAATATCAGATTTGTTGCTTTTCAGTTTTACAAAGTATTAGATTTGTTATTCATGGTTTAAACTTATGTGCTGCTTTAAAAAATATGTTTTTGTTCTGTTAATTTTCAGAGAAAAACTGAAAATTAAACATCAAATATGTGAGATACCAAAGTGCAACATGCCCTATATTTGGTATTGTGTTTAGTTACTAAACCCTTCACTGGATGGGGATAAATGCACCCACCAGTACTCTTCTGTATAGTTTCACAATTAAAATGTTGTATTTTTTTTTACAAGACGGCAGATTTGCGTTTAAATTAGAGTTAGATACTCAGATTCCAAAAGTGCATTTTTTTGTTCAGTTGCAATGATATAATAGTCTTTCTAAGCCAATATGCGACAGCCGCATGTCTAATTAACGGAAATAGTTAACCGTCATTAAAAATTGGGTATTAAAAATTGGGTTCAATGTATTTTTCATACCATATGTTTGACTAGATTCCGTTTTTGGTATCATTTATTTTTTTTTTGTCTAGTTTTGGTACCAAATGTTCTGATAAGTATAGTTTTCATACATCCGTTAACTTTCTGTTTGAATTGACCATTAATTGGTCATGTGCACATATTTTTTTTATTTAACAATTTTTTTTGAAAGGACAGAAAGCTCTTACCTCATTTAGCCACCTCTGTCCAAGCCTCAATCCAAGCAAACCCAGTAACCCATCGAGATGTATAACCGTAGTGACTCGAAGAGATGTATAACCCAATAAAATCCCCACATTGTCCAATTATCCCATAACACTTTCCACCCAGTAGGTTCCTTTTTCTCGATCTTCAAATCCATATGTCACTTGCTTGAGTCCATATTTCAATTCGTCCAACCAATTGCAATATTCTATACTGCGCATCATATTTCTTGATATTCAAGGTTTAGTGATCGAAGACCGTGTTTTTGATAAACTTTTTAAGCAATTTATCCTGTAGGACAATTTTTTTTGCTAATGCTATGATGATTAGTGATTATCCCAACGAGATTCCAGCGGTTTCTCCTAATGCTGCAGAAAAACTTCTCCGGCGAGTTACGGAAACTGCAAGTCCCTGACTTGGTTCCGAGTCAACAACAACGACCTCATCGGAGAAGTCCCTCCAGGATTGTGGAGCCTACCGAACCTGAACATCATCAACCTTGCCTCGAACAAGCTTGTTGGGGCGATTACTTCCGAAATCGGAAACGCAAAATATATCTCCCAATTTGTAGCTCGAGAACTAGATGCGGCAGGACTGGTCGGCGTTCCTGCAGTACCTCCGTAACAACGACCTAAACTAGTCGACGTTCCTGCAGTACCTCCGTAACAACGGTCTAGTCCTGCGATTGTCCACTGAAGAGGTATGAACGGGAAAAGAACTCAGGTATTCTTACCTGAGAACTTTTGGGTGCACATCTTATATTCATGTAGATCTAGAGAAGAGAGACAGATTTGACGCGAAGGCTGTGAAGTGCTACTTCAACTTCGGCTACAGGTTTTAGGATGAGAAGAACAAAAAGATCTTGAGACACTATGACACGACATTTGATTAAGATGTCTTGTACAAAGATAAATATCAAAATGTTTCAGAGACTCCAAATCAAGTGGGGGTTGAGGTTGAGTTAGAGAATGAAGAAACTCAATCAACTCCGGACACTGACGATGAAGAACCGGAGGTCGAGCCAAAGACAGACCCAGTAACACCTGAGCAGGTGTTGAAGAGATCATCCAGGACCATCATGCCACCACACAGGTCACCCTTGTGACACTACATGTTATTGACTGACGAAGGGGAGCATGAGTCCTTTGATGAGGCTTTACAAGCGGATGATTCGATCAAGTGGGAGCAAGAGATGGATGAAGAAATGAGTTCACTTGAGAAGAATAAAATGTGGTTGCTGACATAGCTGCCTGCAGGAAAGAGAGCTTTATTGAACAAGTGGGTGTTCAGAGTAAAGACTGAAGCAGAAGGTAGGAAAAAGTTCAAGACGAGGTTAGTTGTTAAATGTTATTTGCAAATGAAAGAAGTTGATTATGCTGAAATATTATCTCATGTTGTAAAATTAACTTCTATCCAGATGTTGTTAAGTATTATTGCATCAGAGAATTTACACCTTGAGCAGATGGATGTGAAAACAACGTTTTTACATGGAGATCTATATTCATCAACCTCAGGATTTGTCATTCCGAGTAAGGAACACTTGGTGTGTAAGCTTAGCTTATACAAATTGAAACAAGCACCTAGAGAATGGTACAAGAAGTTTGACTCCTTCATGTGCAAGAGCGGGTTCCACATGAGTGAAAATACAAGTGTTGTTACTTTAAGAAGTATACTGATTCTTTTGTAATTTGGATCTTGTATGTGGATGATATGTTGATTGCAGGAGCAAATGATGGATATTTATGATATGAAGGCAAGCTTGTCTTCAGTGTTTGAGATGAATGATTTAGGTGCGGCTAAACAGATTCTTAGAATGATGATTTTTCGAGTTAGAGCTGCATGCACTTTAAATATGTCACAGGAACAGTACATTGAGAATGTGTTGGGTAGGTTCATGGTGAGTGACGCTAAACCCAAGATTACTCCCTCGATAAATCATCTGAAACTGTCAAATGAGCAGTCGCCCAAGGCAGATGAAGAGTGAAAGCAGATGACACTTGTTCAATATGCATCTACAATTGGGCGCTTGATGTATGCTATGGTATGCACAAGACCTGATATAACACATGCAGTATGAGTTTTTAGCGGGTTCATGTCAAACCCAGGGAATCAACATTGGGAAGCTGTGAAGTGGTTTCTGAGATATCTGAGAGGTACGTCCAAGACTTTACTTTGTTATGAAAATGGCAAGGTGATATTGTAGGGTTTTATGATGCTGGTCTCAGTGGAGATGTGGACTCGAGCCAGAGCACATTTGGGCACATCTATAAAATAGATGGAACATCAGTGAGTTGGATGTCCAGGCTTCAGAAGTGCGCTGCTCTCTCATCTTGTGAAGCTAAATATGTGACAATTGCAGAAGCTGGTTGGAGATGATATGACTAGCAGATTATTTGGAAGAATTAGGCTTGAAGCAGTCTGAGAAGATTCTCCACACAGATAGTCAAAGTGTCATACAATTGGTGAATAAATCTATCTATCATTCGATGACAAAGCACATCAGGAGACGATATCATTTCATTCAGAAAGCAGTGGAAGATGGCGAGATGTGTTTGGAGAAGATAGAGGGTGCGAAGAATACAAGTGGAGTTGAAGAAAAATTCTTTTTTGGAGAATGAAAGTTACTTGGAAGGTTGAATCAGTTTCCAAGTGGGAAAATTTGGAACGTTGAATCAGTGTCCAAGTGGGAGAATTGTGGAGCTGTGGATCCTGATTATGAGTTGAGCCTAGTTGTTGGACCGACCAGAATTATTAGAGTTTATGATTTTATTCTCCGTCGCTATATATAACGTTGTATTTTCCAGTATATCACGTTTTTATACACTTTAAATAAAAAATATGTTGGACTCACATTTAAGTAATATTATGTAATACCATTGTGGATGTTTAATGTAAAACCTTATTACAGACAACTACATAAATATAAATATAATTACAATATAAAAAGGGTTTATAGGTCATTTGGTACCCTATGTTTGTCCACTTTTGGCTTTTGGTACCACATGTTTGATTTTGCCTATTTTTGGTACCATACGTTTGCCAATTGTATACTTTTGGTCCGACCGTTAGTTGACCGTCAGTTTGACCGTTAAATAGTCACGTGACTTGCACATGCATGGCCCCAAATTTTGATTTTATTCAATTTACTCCTCAAATTTTTTATCCTAACTTTTTATTTTTGCAATTTAGCCCTTAAACATTTTCAACCACACCCTAGGACTAAATTGACCTAGTAATGGTTCGACTCATGGCTAGGTCGGACCATGGCTAGGGTTGCCGGACCCGAGCGACCCTAACCATGGTCCGCCCTAGCCATGGGTCGGACCATGGCTAGGTCAATTTAGCAATTGTGTCCAATTGACCTAGCCATGGTTCGACCCATGGTTAGGTCGGACCATGGTTAGGGTTGCCCGGGTCCGGCGACCCTAGCCATGGTCCGACCTAGCCATGGGTCGAACCATGGATATGTCAATTTAGTCCTAGGGTGCGGTTGAAATGTTTAAGGGCTAAATTGCGAAAATAAAAAGTTACGAAACAAAATTTGAGGACCAAATTGAACAAAATCAAAATTTGGGGCTAGGCATGTGCAAGTCATGTGACTATTTAACGGTCAAACTGATGGTCAACTAACGGTCGGACCAAAAGTATACAATTGGCAAACGTATGGTACCAAAAATAGGCAAAATCAAACATGTGGTACCGAAAGCCAAAAGTGGGCAAACATAGAGTACCAAAAGACCTATAAACCCATATAAAAATAAAAATTTAATGTGTCTATATATATATATATACTACGATACATAAATCTAATATAAAAATTTTACTATAAGCAACTAACATAAATGTAATATATATAAGGGTTTATAGGTAATTTGGTACCACATGTTTGCCCACTTTTGGCTTTTGGTACCACATGTTTGATTTTGCCTATTTTTGGTAGGGTCAATAACCTGGGAGAGGTCTGAAGTTTGGCCCTTGTTAATTTGAGAGGTCTGAAGATTGAAATGGTGATAACTGAGGTCTGAAGTTTGGACTTTGTGATTTTTAGGTTTTCCGTCCAAATTTTCTGTCAAATTTAACAGAACCGTGTGAAATGTCAAAAATACCCTTTTGTAATATTTGAATTAATAAAAAGTTTAATTAATATAAAGATGAAATGACAAAAATACCCCTGTCCATAATTTAAACCTAACCCAACTCCGACCACCACCACGGCTCCGGCCGGCCACCACCCTCTCCGGCGACCACCACTCTCTCCGGCGACCACCACCCTCTCCGGCCGGCCACCACCCTCTCCGACGACCGCCACCACGGCCTTAATTGGGCCCAAATCGGAGCCACCGGCCCCGATTGGGCCCAAATCGGAGCTATGTGGCTCCGATTTGGGGCCACAGAGCTCCAAATCGGAGCTCTGTGGCCATCGGAGCTCTGTGGCCCCAGATCGGAGCCACCGAGCTCCGATCGGAGCTTTGTGGCTCCGATTTGGGCCCAATTGGGGCCGTGGTGGCGGTCGTCGGAGAGGGTGGTGGCCGGCCGGAGAGGGCGGTGGTCGCCGGAGAGAGTGGTGGTCGCCGGAGTTGGGTGGTGGCCGGCCGGAGCCGTGGTGGTGGCTGGAGTTGGGTGGTGGCCTTAAGGGCATTTTCGTCTTTTCATTCAATCATGTGATATGCAAGAAGGGTATTTTTGGAATTTTTTTTATTTCTGGTCACATGCAATGCACATGACCAACTTCCGTCAGTTTTAACGGAAAAAACTAACGGAGACCTCTATTATCTACAAGTCGAAACTTCAGACCTTTGTTATCACCATTTCAAACTTCAGACCTCTCAAATTCACAAGGGTCAAACTTCAGACCTCTCCCAGGTTATTGACCCTTTTTGGTACCATATGTTTGCCAATTGTATACTTTTGGTCCGACCGTTAGTTGACCGTCAGTTTGACCGTTAAATAGTCACGTGACTTGCACATGCATAGCCCCAAATTTTGATTTTATTCAATTTACTCCTCAAATTTTTTATCCTAACTTTTTATTTTTACAATTTAGCCCTTAAACATTTTCAACCACACCCTAGGACTAAATTGACCTAGCAATGGTTCGACTCATGGCTAGGTCGGACCATGGCTAGAGTTGCCGGACACGAGCGACCCTAACCATGGTCCGACCTAGCCATGGCTCGGACCATGGCTAGGTCAATTTAGCAATTGGGTCCAATTGACCTAGCCATGGTTCGACCCATGGTTAGGTCGGACCATGGTTAGGGTTGCCCGGGTCCGGCGACCCTAGCCATGGTCCGACCTAGCCATGGGTCGAATCATGGCTATGTCAATTTAGTCCTAGGGTGCGGTTGAAAATGTTTAAGGGCTAAATTGCGAAAATAAAAAGTTACGACAAACAATTTGAGGACTAAATTGAACAAAATCAAAATTTGGGGCTAGGCATGTGCAAGTCACATGACTATTTAACGGTCAAACTGACGGTCAACTAACGGTCGGACCAAAAGTATACAATTGGCAAACGTATGGTACCAAAAATAGGCAAAATCAAACATGTGGTACCAAAAGCCAAAATGGGGCAAACATAGGGTTCCAAAAGACCTATAAACCCTATATATAAATAATCACAATATATAAATTATATAAATATAAAATATATATAACATAAAAATTCACTATTAAACATACATATAATATTAAGGGTTAAATGTACTTTTCATACCATATGTTTGGCCGAATGTGCTTTTAGTACCGGATGTTTGGTTTTGTATACTTTTGGTACCAAACGTTTGAAAAAATGTGGTTTTTGGTACATCCGTTAGTTGGCCGTTAGTTTTTTTTCCGTTAAATGACATGTGCAAGTCACGTGACCGACCCTTAACTTTCAATTTTATTCAATTTAGTCCCTCAAATATATTCCTAAATTTTAATTTGTTTAATTTAGTCCCAAAACTTCAAAATCGATTCCAGTTTAACCATTGAACCCAATTGACCTAGCCCAATTTGGGTCGAATTTGGGCTAGGTCCCAATTGACCTAGCCGGACCTAGCCTAGGGCTAGGTCCGACCCTGGGTCAGGATCGGCTGTGCCCGACGACCCCAACCCAGGTTCGAACCTAGCCCTAGGCTAGGTCCGGCTAGGTCAATTGGGTTCGATGATTCAATTGGAATTGATTTTGAAGTTTTGAGACTAAATTAAACAAATTAAAAGTTATGAATATATTTGAGGGACTAAATTGAACAAAATCGAAAGTTTAGGGTCGGTCACGTGACTTGCATATGTCACTTAACGGAAAAAACTAACGGTCAACTAACAGATGTACCAAAAGCCACATTTTTTCAAACGTTTGGTACCAAAAGTATACAAAATCAAACATCCAGTACTAAAAGCCACATTCGGCCAAACATGTGGTATGAAAAGTACATTTAACCATAATATTAATTATATGTGTATTTCAATTTTTTATGTTAATGGTTAAAATAGATTATTTTTTCAATATTATATATATAAAAATCTTTAAATTTTTATTTCTCAAATCCAATTTCAAAATTGTTACTTTCTTTTAATGTAGAACTCAATAGTTTTAATTTGATATATATATATATATATATATATATATATATATATATATATATATATATATATATATATATATATATATATATATATATATATATATATATATATATATATATATATATATATATATATATATATAAACTAGATAGAAAGATTTAGAATATATATAATAATATTTATATAGATAGATGGGTAGTGAACTGTATATATTTTAGGCCTAGCTAATGAAAAGTTGCAGAGCCGCATAAATAAAACTTGGAACTTAGTATCCAACCGGCTATCATCAGCAGCAACTGGCGATAATGGTGATCGAGAGACGAAGAAAACGGGCGGCGCCGTCCCTCCCTGAAGAGATGATAGAAGAGATTCTGAAGAGACTTCCTGTTCGATCTCTGGTTCGATTTTCATGCACCTGCAAGCGATGGCGTTCTCTCATATTCTCTGACCCTAAATTCAACAAAGCACATATTGATCTCGCCAAAAGACCCTCTTGGAAATTCCAGGAATTGCGTCACGACTCCAACACCTTCGGGAGGACTGTTGATTGCGATTGCAACACAGTGAATATGCTTCCTATCAAAATCCTGACAGAATATAGTCGGGCCGTGCTCGGTTCTTGCAACGGTTTACTGTTTGTTAGTGGCTGGGGTGTCCTTGGTTCAAACGAGCCAGTGTACGCTTTGTGGAATCCTTACACCAATTCAATAAGAAAGATCGATGGAGTAGTAGGAATTGTATGCAGTAAAATGTACGGGCTCAGCTATGACCATGCTAGTGATGACTACAAGGTCGTGATTGCCGCGATTGGATTTCGTTCTTCCTATATCTTTTCATTAAGAAGAAATTCGTGGAAAAAGTTATCGGATTTGACCTTTGATATTAGTAATATATGTACGACTGCTTTGTCATATGATCGATTTGGAGTCACACCTGATAACGGAATCTGTTACTGGCAAATTATTAGAGACAGTTTGAAATCATCGAGCATAATTTGCTTCGATCCGGGCATGGAGAAGTTTAAGGATGTTCCTTTACCAGACGAGTGGCGGTGTAGCAGTTCAACGGGTCGATTCTTCCAAATTGGGGTGCTTGATGGATATCTAAGTCTCATCCATATGAACATAATTTGGGTAATGAAGGAATATGGATGGTGGAGCAAGATGCATGTTTTAGAGCAGAATTGTATTGAACGCATGAGTGAAATCAATAGATACAAACCACTCGGCTACAACTCAACCAAAGATCAAGTGGTAATGATAGCATATAATCTCAGAGGCTTTAGTTGGTATTTGCTGATAGCTGATGTCAAAGAGGGCGTCGTGAGGATTCCTAGGGACACACTAGTTAGAAATATTGATTTTAGTAGTTGTTATATTGTTCCATATACCGAGAGCCTACTATGTCCATGGTTATAGACAGATTGTTTGAAATGGGGTTTTTTCTTCTTTTTTTTTTAATCTAAACTCCAACTTTTATGCCTATATTAACAATTATTTGGAACACAGTTTAAATTTTATATCATAGCTAAATTGCAAAGCAGATAAGTATCAGTAACAGAATGGGTAAAAAGTGTTAAAAAAGAGCTTCATACAGTGATGCTTTTATATCATGCTAAATTGCTAAGCAGATAAGTATGGGAAACTAACACTAATGGTGCCTAAACTATCTCTAATCAATAGGAACATTATTTTTTTTGGACGAATAATAGAAATGTTATTGATTTTCCATTTATTAAACTAACTAAAACCAAACACTTCCTAAACTGGATGTCATGACAACCCGTTTAATCCCAAACACTCCCAGCTCCTTTAAAAGCTTGACAAATGCTTCCAAATTCAAAAGTTTTGTCATAATATCTGCAATTCGGTCTTCTGATCTACAGTAGTCTAATTTGATGCTCCCATCTTCGTAAGATTTAAAAGAAAGAAGTATATGATGTGATGTGTTTGCTCTCTCTGTGGAATGCAAGGTTCTTGGATAACTTTATAGTGGCGCTATTGTCGCAGAGTATAGTTTTACACTTACTCTATGTGTTTGTCAAGCTTTCAAGTAATATTTGTTTTAAACTTCTTGACAGGCACAAACAGGTGCTGAGATAAACTCTACATACGACTCTACATACGTAGTAGATAGGCTGACCACCTCCTGCTTCTTAGAGTTCCATGAGACTGCACCTGAGCTAAATATGAAGACATAACCACTGGTGCTCTTCATGTCTTCGATATCTCCACCATAATTAATGTTTGTGAGTTCTCATCCCACATATAGTATATATTCCATGATCCCACCTCTGTTTTGCGCTTCACATACCTCAAGATTCTCTTCACCATCTGCATATAGAGTTCAGTGGACATCTCCATGTATGTTCTTACCAGGCTGACTGCATAGGTGAGGTCTGGTCGAGTTACTATAATGTACTCCAGGCTGCTAATTGCTTGTTTGTACTTTGTGGCATCCACCATTCTTCCCTTCGTCTTTGTGAACCTTTGATCTTGGCATAATTGGAGTTTTGACACCATGCCAGTCCTGTTAAGATTCATCATTGATTTACCATCATGGGTTAAGACTAATATAAGTTTCATGTGCCAAGATTAACTTAAGTTCCATGGACTAAGATAGTTCGGCCAAATTTAAGAATGATCTATAGACTAAGGGCTTAGTTTCTGTATCTAGATAATTTTAGGATTTGAGTAGTTTTTAGAGAGTTTCTAGGTTGTTCTTAATCTAGATATTTCTAAATCGAGAGATTTACTTAGTTTCCTATAAATAGGAGTGGAGTCATTTAAACAACACCATAACAAGAATCACCATAAAGTGTAAGTCTCCAATATATCATATTTAGAGTAAGAGCGTTATATATATACGAGTTATTCTCTTGTTGTTGGAGTATGGTATTGGGCAAGTGTAAATCGGTACTTCGTTATTTTTACATGGTATCAGAGCCAACTTTGTGGTAACGCATAACGATTCAAGATCTGGATTGAAGAACTCAGGTACTCTAAATATGGATGATGTCGGATGCGTGATTGGACTAAGAATTGAGCTATTGAACTTGTCCAATTACCGGATTTGGAAGTCCTACAGAGAGTCGTATCTCGTAAGCGGTGTTTGAGACTATCTCAAGATGCACCTCCGCCCATTTGATTTGGAAGATACTAGACCATTTGATTTGGAGACGGATCCAACGAATGAGAAATATGGTGAGTCTTCGATATCACATTTCTTTCTAAAGGTGAAGAACGTGTGTTAAAAAATTAATTTACTCAATCTGGAGGATCCAATTTCAGAGGCTCGGATAAAACGGTCCATTATTCGGAGATTACGTCCCGAATATATACAGTTTGTTACGTCGATTCAAGTGTGGGTTCAAAAACCATTAAAATAATAAATTATATCATACGTGGGTGACCCGCGAATCGACCCGCCCCGCAAATTCATGGGACGGACCCGCCCCGCCGCGTTGACACCCCTAGCTGCCACGTAAGCAACACTATATACATAATGAAACAAATCAATAAATTGCAACACTAATTAAATTAAGAAACGATAACTGGGAAAAACGTAGACTTGTCATCAAGAAAATATCTATCAATCAAATTAATATATTGTAATAAACATGCTTAAAAAAGCTGTTAATATATATTTTATACTTGATACCTGCTCGCGATACGCGCATGTCCGTATCGTCATCGTGAAAATGTTACAATGACATGATCATACCGACTCTAATGATGATAGAAGGGGATAATTGGTCCGACTTTGAGGATGATACGAGAATGTAAACTTTTTTTTTTTTTTTTTGAGAAATTAAATTAAATTGTATTAAAAATGTTATATTTTTTTTAAAGAACTCTTAAAAATTAAAATACTGGAGCCCTTAAAATAAATCATCTTTAATTTTTATTTATATTGTTACATTAATTTAATCAAATTAATTTTAGTCCCGCCTTGACTGTTTACTTCTCGCGTTGGTTTGTTACTTATAAATTATAATATACATGATCTTTGGGGAAAAAAAATTAATTAATTTTAAAATCTAAGAGATGCGATTACCAAATCGTTTATACATTTTGTATCTTTAGCTGGTGATCGGTTCCTAAGTTCTCGATATAAGATAATTTAAATTATATCTATTTATAAGATATAAAGATTTAGAATATATGTTTAGATTTATATAGATGGATTCATGGATACTATATACATTAAATTAAACCTAATGAAAAGTTGCAGAGCCATAAACCTTAGTCCGGCATTACAAAAAAATGGTGATCGAGACACAAAGAAAACCAAAACATCTGCCGCCTCTCCTTGACGATATGATTCTCCCTGAAGAGATGATAGAAGAGATTCTTAAGAGACTCCCCGTTCGATCACTCGTTCGATTTTCATGCACGTGCAAGAGATGGCGTTCTCTCATATTCTCTGATTCTAAATTCAACAAAGCTCATATTGATCTTGCAAAAAGACCCAATGCCAGGAAATTATTTTAACGGGCAGATTCGAGAGGACTGTCGATTGCGATTGCAACATAGTAAAGCTGCTTCATGAAGAAACACTGACAGGTTATACTCCGACCATGTTTGGTTCTTGCAACGGTTTACTGTTTGTTTATGCCTCCGGTGTGTCTGGTTCAAACAAGCGAGCGTACGCTTTGTGGAATCCTTACACCAATTCAGTAACAAGGATATTCGATGGACTAGTATTAGAAATTGGATGCAGTAAGATGTGTGGTCTCAGCTATGACCATGCTAGTGATGACTACAAGGCCGTGATCGTCCCGATTGGATTTCGATTTCTTTCTCCTTACATCTTTTCATTAAGAAGAAACTCGTGGAAGAAGTTACCGGATTTGACTTTTGATATTATAGATATGTGGGCGACTGATTTGACTTACGATCGATTCGGAATCACACCCGATAATGGAATGTGTTACTGGCAAATTATTAAAGATGAGAGTTTGAGATCATCGAGCATAATTTGCTTCGATCCGGTCATGGAGAAGTTTAAGGATGTTCCTTTACCAGACGAATGGCGGTGTAGCAGTTTAACGGGTCGATTCTTCCAAATCGGGGTGCTTGATAGATGTCTAAGCCTCATCCATATAAACATAATTTGGGTAATGAAGGAATATGGATGGTGGAGCAAGATGCATGTTTTAGAGATGAATTATATTGAACGCATGGGTGAAATCAATACGTACAAAACACTCGGCTACAACTCGACCAAAGATCAAGTGGTAGTGATAGCACGTAATCCCGGAGCCGGAGACTTAGGTTGGAGTTATCGGATTGCTGATATCAACAGTGGCGTTCTAAGGGATCCTAGTGATGAACGAGTTAGAGAAATTCTTTTTAATAATTACTATCTTGTTCCATATACCGAAACTCTGCTATGTCCATGGTTAGACAGACAGACTAGTTGATAGCTGAAGGGTTTATCTAAACCATTTATGAGTAGGTTTAAAGTTCTTTTGGTCCATATGAACATTTTTGAGTTTTGGTCACAATGTTTTTTTTTCCCTAGTTTTGGTACTATGTTTGCAGATTTTTCTAGTTTTAGTCCGACCGTTACATTCCGTCCATTTTTTCTATTAAGTGACATGTGCAAGTCACGTGATCCGCCATAAAGTTTCAATTTTGTTCAAATTTTTGGGAATTGATACCCTAAACCTAGTTCAGTTCGGGCAAATTGGACTAAGTTTAATGGGTCAAATTTGGGGAATTGGCACTCTAAAAAACCTAGTTCAATGAATCACAATTCCCCCAAATTTGAACAAAATTGAAAGTTTATGGCGGATCATGTGATTGCACATGTCACTTAACGGAAAAAATGGACGGAATGTAAATGTCAGACCTAAACTAGAAAAATCTGCAAACATATGATACCAAAACTAGGAAAAAAATTTATCATAGAGCAAAACTCAAAAGTGGTCAAATATTATGACTAAAAAGACATGTTAATCCTTATGAATATTTGGATAGCAGTTAGCAATTTATTAATTATTATGTGTTATATATGAGTCTTTCTGTTGAAGAAAAATAAAAATAAAAAACTTGACAGAGCTAGTAAACCAAACTTTACGCATGTGAATCCGAATAAGAAAAAAAAAATCTGTTTGCATTCTGTTTGATTAAAGTTCAAACACAGGAATTGTCAAAAGCAGCCGAAGTGATAGCCTGAGCAAACTCCTGAAAATTGATACACCCGTCGCCGTCGGTGTCTGCATCCTTGATCATCCCCGTCAGCTCCTCCACCGTGAGGGCGTGGCCAAGCTTAGCCATGGAGTGAGCCAACTCCGCCGCGGTTATGTAGCCGTTGCCATCTCTATCGAACATCTGGAAGATCTGCCGGAGCTGATCATCCGTATAAGGGCTGCACGTGGTGATGAGATCCGGCTCGACGAGAGCCAAAAACTCAGAGAACTCGATTAGGCCATTATTGTTCCGATCCACCTTCTGAAGGAGCGATTCGAGGTGGTCAGGGCTGGGCTTTACCCCTAAGGACCTGAGGAGGGAGCCTAGCTCCAATTGCGTGAGGCTGCCGTCCTTGTTCCGATCGAAGGATCGGAAAATCTCTCTCAGCTCCGATAGCTGCTGCTCGTCAAGCTGCTGCTGCTTCACAGATTGTAATTTGCTGCCACTCATAGCTTATATCTGATTTACGATTTTAATAACTATGAATTTTCTAGCTTCTCCTCTTTGCTTTAACTGTGAATCGCCAAGAAGGTAGCTATTGAAGATGAAGAAGAGAGCTCTGCGATCTATGCTGTAATTTGGTGATTTTCCTGCATGCAGATGAATCAAAGTGAAAACATAATCAATTCAATTAAATGTGATTGGTCTTCTGCTACCTGCTGCTGAATGCATCTGTCGATTTCTATTGTTAATTCCTAATTTCCTATGAGATGATTCACTGCACTGCGATTTTTTCAATTTAGTTTGATGCATGAGCCACCAGAATTTTAGGATCTGGCTCTTTCAAGTTTGAATTGGCTCTAATCTAATTCCAATGTCCTCGTGTCTTCCATCAGTTCATTTTTATTTTATTTTTAACTAAATCCTTGAGTCAAATATTTTTACGACATTTGAAAAAATAAATTTATTTTTTATATTTTAAAAAGTAACCAAAAACACGGCTGCCAACTGTGCCCTTCAAGGGCGTAACCAGTAGCTGCGCTCTTTTAAGAGTCTGTTTTTCTTTTTAATATTTTAAGAAAATGAACTGTTTTAATTAAAATAAAATTATTAAGATCAATATTGTTTCAGACATTAATAAGGTGTAATAAAAAAAAAATTAAGTATGGTTAGTTTAAAGGTCGAAATTCTAGACAGTTTGTGATATTAAGGTCATAATTCAATTATCTACGGTGTTGGAGTTTCGAATTTCAAATTAACCACCATACTCTAATGTATTTTTGTTACGTACATAATTGAATTAGGACCATCAAACTGCAAACAACGTTTAATAACGACTTTAGTTTAAGGGTTTCAAGGGTTAATTAACAAATTAATATGGTTAAAGTATCCACTGGTGTATCCAAATCTCTTAAAAAGTGTTTGGGTGGATATAATGTTGGAAATAAAATAATCCACAAACTGTAGAATCGTGATTAGTTTTATAAATTAATATTTCTTTACGTCTCATTGTAACCAATGTCGTCGTACATAACATTTTTCTTTCCTTTTAATCAAATTAACGTTCAAAGTGACGCTATATCATGAAGACAAGAGAAAAGAGACAATTAAAGGTCTGAAATTCCGAGGAAAAATACAGTAAGCCTCATCTGCAGAAACAAATTCTCCGGCCCCCTTACCTTAAATTAACCCTTCGATGATTTTAGGGACAATCAATTTCCTAATTCTGTGAGAGATCAATCATCATACCCTAAACACATATATATAATATAATATATACATACACCAAATATGAGCGATAATTTGATGGAGAAAGTGAGTGCCTTTGGGGAGCGTCTGAAGATAACTGGGGCCGAGGTAAGCCGTAAAATGAGCGCCGGTATGAACTCTATGAGCTTCAAGCTGAGGGAGCTTCTAGAAGATCAAACTACTGCAACGATTACTGCTCAAGTAAGACTCTGTAAATTTTTACAGATATGAATAAGCACGAAAAAATCGTATTTGTGTAAAGTATATGATCACCAGCCAGAACGATATCATCATAGCATAAATACGGTGTAATTTTCGTGTGGTGATCGTATTTAGATATCACAATACGGCACACATGGTGATCCGATAAGGTTGTGCTAGTTAATCTGATTCTTAAGTAATGTTTTGAGCAAATCCTGTTTAATAATTTTTTTTTAAAATTTCAACTAACTTTTTAAGTTTATTCATAAGAGTATTTCAATTTTATATTAAAGAGTTTTGAAATTTTCATGGCAAAAAAAAAAAAAAGAGTTTTGAAATCTAATATGTATATGAATTCATAGTCATTATCATGAGATTGATAATTGTTTACGATCTAGCATGTGAACATACAACTAACTGAACACGATATAATAACACAAAATGCATATGCATAAAAAATTGCACGTAGTATTCATCATGTTTATGAACTGTTAGATTTTTACATTAGGTTAAGCCAAACTTAATAGGCCAGCCGCGCGCGAGTAATCTTATATGCAAGTGGGCATCTATCGATCTCCCTCTTGTATAGATGATTGCTCTTTGTTGCTCTGTTAGACTTGGATCAGCCCAATGTAGAAATATAAAATTGTATTAGAGTTCGGTTCTAATTAACGGTGTCAGACTAGATCTATTAAGTTTAGTCTCAACATATCTTGATTTAATCAGTTAGTGCCTTAGTCAAAGAGACTGGCGGTGCAAGGTAGTGTTGAAATAGACATACTCCACCGTGAATCTAGAGTCCATATCGGTGTTGTTGAGTTAAATGGAGCACTATATAAATAAGTAATTGGACTACCCTCCTCTTATCACCAATTAGTTTTAAGATGAAATTTCACTTGCATAAATGATTGCTCTCTGTTAATCTGTTGGATTTGATTAAGCACAATGCGGAAAGCTAACATGAACAGATACGCTAAGTTTATCGTGAATGTTTATATTCGATAAGTTGAACACAGTACACTTATTAAAACACTCGTACCTACGATTTGCCACTCATGTGATCAGGCAACAGCAGCAGAGAGGATGGTTGAGGAAGCTACCACATCCTTGGAGTCCAAGTCTCTACAAGAAGAAGAAGTTAAATGGTCACTGAATCTTCACATATGCGACCTCATCAACGAAAAGAGGATCGACAGTGGTGAGATAATACGCAGCATAAAGAAGCGGATGGTAATGTCGAGCTCGAGGACGCAGCCTAGGGTTGAGTATCTGTGCATGGTTTTGCTGGAAATGTTGGTCAACAACTGTGACAAGGCAGTCTCCGACCAGATGACGTCAGAGGGTGTTGTTGATGAGCTGGTGAAGCTGACTCATCATCCAAATACGGTGTCTCGTAATAGGGATAAGGCTTTGCTGCTCATTAAAGAGTGGAGGGAGTCCTGCTGTGAGCTGCAGTACCTCTTATACACTCACGAACAAACTTACAAGGTACGTAACGTACGTACGTGTAATTATATATATGGTGAATGAAGAGTTTGTACCATTTGCTAACTGAACTCTTTATTCTTTTGACAAATTACTAACTGGAATTAGGTAAGATGGCAATTTGCTAGCTTTGTTTAAATCTGATGTTAAAGGGTAACTCAAACATGCGCGTGTTGTCGTAACTCAGTTAGCAATTAAGATTTTCCTCCAAATTTAGCCAGCAAATTGCAGATCTTGCATTTGGCCCAAAAAAAAAAATGCAGATCTTGCAAAGTTTAATTACTAGCAATTTGTAAAAAAATTGCAAAAACAACAAATGAATTTATGTCACTATTCAACACCAAATTAAACGGAATTAGTATATAGCTTTGTATAAATTCAGTTACTAGTTTGTCGGAAAAAAATAAACCAACTAGAAAATTTTTCATACCTTAAATTCAGTTATACACACATTTAAAACATTTGCCACTGACTGTATATATTTTGATTGTAGAGATTACAGTCTCGAAGAGTCGCCGATGATTCAGGCGATATGAAGGGCTCATCATCGGAACCTATATCAGCTGATCAATCAGCTGGTTCCGTTAAAAATCTAGAGATGCTGCTGAATGATCATAATATAAAGCATGATCAGATTCATGTTGATGATCAGACCAATAATAGTAAATTAGTGCTAAAGGAGAAGCAGCTAAGAAAGCAGGTGCTAGATGTTGCAAGAAACAGCATTGAGCTTCTCAGCACTGTTATATCATCATCATCATCCTCACCCTACATACAAGATCCTTCCAAGGTAAGTATCTAATGAATAGGGCTTGGGGAAATTGCAAACCACTACAAATACAGTTAAATTTACAACTACAGTAGTGGTGATCTAGTGGTTAATATCAATTACTTCCATATGGTTTGACTCAAAAGTCCCATGTCGGAAACCTCATAGGCGTCACATTGCGGTGATCTGATTGAAATATCATATCATGTCTGGTTCACATACCGCACGTCAGACATATGAGAAGTCTAATAGATCTTGACTATACTGGGCTATTGTTGGGGTCCGAACATTATGTAGCGAGATGGACTTATGATCATCACTACTAGCTCATTCCTTTACAATATTAGACACGTTGAGATATGTGCAGCTGTTAATTATTAGATATCAGTCATTGCACAATATCTTCAAGCACATATGCAAATGATCTGAATTGCAAATTCAATTGCATTTTAACCAACTCTGAATAAATATTTCAAGCATTGTGTTATATTTATAATGATTAAATATGCTACGCGTATTGCCTTCATCCCCTAGCGAAAAAAATGATTACATTTGATTTACTATTCCAAATTTCCATGCATACATGCAGGAGGAACTTGCAACCACAGTTGTAGAGCAGTGTCGACGCAGCCAGTATGAAGTGCAGAGAATGATCACTAATAAAAATAAAGGAGATGATGCTTTGATGTTCGAAGCCTTGAACGTTAATGACCATCTCCATGATATCTTGATCAAGTATGAAGATCAACTACGACGACGTCGTATAAGCCGCAACCATTACGAGCCACCACCAGCAACTGATGATCCTCAATCATCATTATCTGCCACTTCTTCTCCGGATCACCAGAATCAACCTCGGTCCTCCTCGTCATACAACAAAACTAGTCTCGAAAAGCAAGTGGTGGACGATGATCTTGACGAAATGATATTTGGTAATATAATAAAAAAATAAATAAACAAACAAATTCTGGCTGCAGATCGATCATAAAGAGAAGACAGCTGATAGAATTTGACAATTATATATTAGTAGTCATTTACTCACATTTTGCCTGGTATTCTAATATTGTAACATTTTGACAATTATAATATTGTTGATTCGAAAATTCGTTTTTTTTTAATTAATATAAATACTAGATACTAAACCCGCGCACCGCGCGGGAAAAAATTAAGTTACAATACAATAATAATGATTAGAATTTTTAAATCCAATGCATTTACTAAATACATAGATAAACTTAGGTGAATCTTTCAGACATGTATTCCACATAAAATTATTAGCATAACAACATATTACCTTTTTTTGCAATTGTATTATTATCTTTGTTATTATGTAAAACATATCTCGCATATATATAAACTTTTTTATTGTATAATATATAGTTTAAATTAACTTTTCAAGCTTTTTATTTTTTTATGAAGTGCCGATTTCATTTAGGTGACGACTTTAAAAGCTTCGTTATCAAACTATATTGGTTTGTCATTAAAATGGAAATTTTTAATTATTTTTTTCTTTATTTATCTAGAATCTAGATGACTTATTTATTTTGCATATAACCTAAGATAGGAGACACTAATATTTTCTAATTTCCAGTTACCTAATATATTATATATGTTGTACGAAAAAAATTCAAATGAATATAAATTAAAATACATATGTTATCTTAATTTAAAAAAATATATAGTATATCAATAAACGTTTTATAAAAAAATTATATGAGTATTTATTATAAACCTTAAAATTAAAATATAGTTGTGTATTAATGCTATATTTGGGGTGGAAATAATTATGTACACGTATGCATAAAAATGTAACCATTAGTAACCACCTCATCCAATAATAACATACGAACATTGCATAACTCATATGTTTGAAGATTGATATTAACCCAAACAAAAAAATTATATGTACGAACTCAATTTATTGAAAAAAAAAAATAATCAATTGTGAGCGTGTTCAAGGTGAGCTCTTTGGTCCACATACAAAAAATTCAAAATCATAATAAATAAATTAGAAACACATATAATAAAATTATTAAAAAAAATGTAAAATTAATAAGAAACTTTTGATATAACTTTTTTTTTTACCACTAATAAGTTTATCTTCTATTTTCCACCACGATTGTGAGAGTGTCGAGGTTGAACTCCCTAAAAAAAATTAAAACAGAGATAAGTAAGTCAGAAACATTTAATGAAATTATCAAAACAAGATACTTCAATATAACTTTTTTCAAACTACTAATAAGTTTCGATATAACTAAGCTTTTACTTTTCACCTCTATCGCGAGTGATGTCGTGATTGGGTTTCTCAGTTTAAAAAGTGAGGCTCTTGATGGCTCTCTTCTAGTAAAATTGCATCAAGGTGAGCTCATTTGGTCCACCTACAAAAATTTCAAAACCGCAATAAATAAATTTGAAACATGTACAATAAAATTATAAAAAAAAATCAAATAATAAACTTTAAATATAATAATTTTTTTTACCACTAATAAGTTTTGATATAGCTAATCTTCTATTTTGCACGTCGATTGTGAAAGTGTCGATGTTGAACTCCCTAAAAAATTAAAACAAAATAAAGAAATCATAAACATGTAATGAAATTATCAAAACAATATGCTCCAATATAATTATTTTACCACTAATAAGCTTTGATATAAATTATCTTCTATTTTGTCGAAGTTGAACTCCCTAAAAAAATGAAACGAAACAGGTATAAATAAGTCAGAAACATGTAATGAAATTATCAAAACAATATGCTTCAATATAATTTTTTTAAACCACTAATAAACTTCTATATAAAAACTTTTTTTTTGGCAAAAAATAAACTAAACTTTTACTTTTTATCTCAATAGCTAGGATGTCGAGATTGAGTTTTTCAATATAAAAAGTGAAACTCTTGATGGGTCTCTAAGAAGATCAAGGTGAGCTCTTTGGTCAACCTAAAAAAAAAAAAAAAAATCAAAACCGCAATAAATAAATTAAAAATATGTACATTAAAATTATAAAAATAATTAAATAATAAACTTAGAGTATCGAGATTGAACTCCCTAAAAAAATTAAAACAGAGATAATAAATAAGTAGAAACATGCAATGAAATTATAAAAACAACTAGGTGCTGGCCCCGCGCGCCGCGCGGGGTGTCTCCGTCCATATATATAAAAAATATTATTTTATTTAATATAATCACAATAATTATAATTACGTGGGAAAATAAACTTTAAATAATTTATTAGACATTTATAAGAACATAATATTTTTATTTTCATGCAACTTTTCTAAATTATAATGACCAAGTTGTTAATTATAATCAATATTCAAGTTTAACAAAGTATCAAATATAATCACTTATATCAGGAGCTATAAAATTGTAGAATAGTAATTAATATATATATAAAGAAAAAAAATACTATTATAAAAATGAATTATTTTACCAACAAATGTGATTAGAGCTATTTTTATAATATAAATTATGAATAATTTTTAATGTTAAATAAGTAATTAAAAATATAATACAAAAAAACATAAAAAGTATGAGAACCAATCCGAAATTATTATTCTGTTGCCACGATCTGAAAATTAGATCAGATCATTAAACCGCAATAAACTTATTTTGATATATGGAAAAAGCCCTAAAATATAAATACTAAAAACCGGTTATAATATTAAAGAAATTTATTAGAACCTGCAATTAAAAAAGTTATTAGACATGATCAAACCGGAAGAGGCGTTAGTTCCTGAATTGGACTAAGTAACAACAATTAACCGTTGTAGCATCTATATAAATACTAAAAACCGGTTATAATATTAAAGAAATTTATTAGAACCTGCAATTAAAAAAGGTATTAGACATGATCAAACCAGAAGAGGCGTTAGTTCCTGAATTGGACTAAGTAACAACAATTAACCGTTGTAGCATATATATAGTTTTTTATATTAATAATAAATACCATTCCAACTAAAAAGATTGTTTTTGGCTTTTGCGGCCCAAAAATATACTCAACCAAACTATTATTATTATTACATATGAATGTTTTATTATATAGGTAGAAGAATGAATTTGCATTTACTCTCAAAAGTCAAGCACGTGGAGGATTAATACCAAAAAAAGGAACACGTGGATTATAACCAATTACGTTAATCTTTTAATCATCTTTACTTAACTGAATATAAAAGGTTCGATAATTCAAATAACTTACCCAACAAAGAATAGCCTAGCCCAAACCATATCAATCACAAAGCCCAAATACTATGCTGACGTGACATCGCCTGGTAATTCCTTAATGCTGACGTGGCATCAGAAGGTGAGTCCATTCTCTTTCCCTTTCATTTATTATATATATATATATATATAGATAGATATAGATATATTACTTGTAGTAATCTGGTGAGTGGTAAAACTTACCCTTCCTACACGGATCTTCATTGCTCCGAATTCTTTCTTTGGTTTAGCAAACTATATCAGCTAATTAACAAAATTACTTGGAAAATATGCAATTTTATTGAACAAATAATCAATCAATTGCTAGTCATAAATATCATCAATCGTCAATTTTTCCTCTCGGATATTACATGAAGCTGCATCAAGTCATTCATTTTTCTGTAGTGGCATGAAGATCGATTTTTCCTTTTAGAAAAAAAAATATCGGAGTTTTCAGTAATATGCAAGCTTGCACTTTAGTCAGTATCTTCCACAGTTTGACCAAAATTTCTCCAAATATTAATATAATATAAGAATAAAAAAAATTAGCACTTGAAAACTGAAATAAGAAACAACATAATATATGATTAGCCATGACCACTACTATAAGAAGGAAACAATTCAATAACTAAAATAACCAAAGCTCAATTACAAAAAGGGTTCATCTGTGATAGTTGAATAGCATATTACCTGTGTCGATCCTTGATGAAATTCAAAATAATCCCATCAACTGCCCAGATTGACCAATATTTATGTAAGGAAAATATGATCTAATTGTTTCCTAGAAGTAGCAATTATTCTAAGGAAAAAACGCAAAATAAGATCTCACCGGAATTCAACTGTTTCTTGGTGGGACCTTATACCACTTTCTATAGAAATTTCACAGTTTATAGCATCACATTTTTTTTTTTCTGAAGCGTAATAAATTGTTATATTTTGGTAACAGAAGTGTTATAATTAAGTGAGACTTTTGGTTTCTCTAGAAGTCATCATTAAACTGAGATGGTTGAGATGAATGAACCAAGTATCAAACCGGTAAAACCGAAAACCGATTGTAGAAACCATGCTAAAGGATGACGTGGCGCACTTACATTCACCTATTAGTCTGACGTGGCGCACTTATATTTCTTTAGTCTCTTTCCTATTACCTTATAATATATATAGATAAGTTTCAATATAATTGGTAAAAACCACTAATAAATTTCTATACAACTAAATTTTTACTTTTTCACCTTGTCGAGATCTGAATTTCTCAGTCTAAAACACTGAAGCTTATAATGGGCCTCTTCCAATACAACTGCAAATGCTAATTTCGATGATGCCATGATTATATATATATATATATATATATATATATATGCCGGTCTACTACATACACTCATGACCTACTGTTAGAAAAATGGTAATGACGTTGGCTATTACTCGGTACGTCATGTTAACCTGCATGCATGACCTTTGAAATTGAAAATTGTAATGCTGGTTATGGTGGACCGGCATCGCCATCGGCTATAATCATTGTCAAGGGAGCGTAGCATATGGTCTGGTATATATATAACTCAATTTACATAATTAATTATAGTAACAAAATATTGAGTAATAATGAGACATGTAATATTACGTTTTTTGTGTGTTAAAAATAGGACATGTAATATTCAATATAATTTTTCTACTCATATTATTAAGAAATTAATAGCTAGATTGCTTATATATATATACACCTTTTTTAAATAAAAAATACGCGTATCTTAATTAACTATGCATAGTCGATATATAGTAGTAATAATGATATTATTATATTTATGTCAATCCTATATTATTATACTGTATCGTTTCAACATTATTTTCATTATTATATTATATATTTGATAATTTAAAATATTCCTTTTTTCTTTGATAATTAATGGACGTTTTGGCCTTTTGGTCCTATATATTATTATTATTATTATTATTATTATTATTATTATTATTATGTGGACTTATAAAAACATTCTACAATTTTCTACCGTATATACCATATAATATAGTAAAAATGATTATCTGTCACTATTATTATGTATTTTATATTATATATATATAATGCCAAATTTAATATGGAGTAATTACATTTACGTTTCTATATGGTATATTATTATTATTATTACTTTCAAAACTTAGAAAGAAGCCAATAGTCGCTGATAATACATATTTTTTATATTGTTTATTCTATATATATACTGTTTACGTGGCGGCCTACGGTCTTCCGGTACCAAACTGTATAGATAATGAATTTAAAAGGAAACTTTTAATTAATTTGTTTCTTTAAATTGCGTAGAGACCAAATTAGGAGATAAAAATACTTCTTAATTTTCAACCAATCAATATTATGTATCTAAATTTAGAGAACCCCTATTAAATTCCGATTAAATTAGGAAACAGTGACTACGTGGACTGTCCACGTGTCGTCCAGAGGGCTTCCGATACCGAATTAATATAATACTAGCCACTGATCCCGCGCACCGCGCGGGAGAAAAGTTAGAAGTAAAAAATCAATTAAAAAATTAAATTATCTTAGTTTATTGAAAATATACAACTATATAAATTAATTAACAATAATTAGTTAATTTAATTAAAGTATTTAATACTAATTATTATTTAAAATATTTTATAATAGTGAAATAATCTACATTGTATACTATATAATTTAAACCTTGCAATTTTAAAATCTACTAATTTTTATTTGTTTATATTTACTGAGTAATTTTAAGTTCGTTCTTATTTAAATTATTAATATACATCTATTAAGAATTTAGTCGAATTTATACTATTATATAGATTATAATAGACATGAAAATTGTTCCTAACATGAAGTGGTTTAAAGTATCACCTTAATCCCTTTATCTTCATCTTTAGAGAAACATAGCTAGGACTAATTCACGCACAATGGTACCACACGTCTCTTGCATCATCTATCTACTCTATAATTGGCTTTTAACTTGTAATAATACGACGACAACAATATACATACATATATATAACTCACGCACCTTTTGTGTACTGATCAAATCCAATACTCGTTCAACTATTTCGCTGCAAAGATCCGCATCTCTACAATCATCAATAAAAAAAAAGTACCCTTAGTAGTAGTCTAATAGAGAGCAAACCGAGTGAATTATATCAGAGACATGAAGATTGAAATATTCTAACATAGGTTTTAGGTAGTAGAAGACAATATTCTTTATTAAATATTTATAATAGTAATAAACGGCTTGATTGTTTTTGGGAAGGTTGAAGCCGTATAAATAGGTTATTTAACTTATTTAGGTATATGATCTATATATATAATAATATTTATTCTTTTAATTACTATTTTTTTTTGGTAAGGTTGAAGCCGTATAAATATGTTATTTAACTTATTTAGGTATATGATCTGTATATGTAATAATATTTATTCTTTTAATTATTATTCATTCTATATATATGTTGCTTACGTGGCGGCCTACGGTCTTCCGGAACCAAACTGTATAGATTTTCTATTTAAAAGGAAACTTTTAATTAATTTATTTCTTTAAATTGCGTAGAGACCAAAAAAAGAAGATAAAAATACTTCTTAATTTTCAATCAATCAATATTATGTATCTATATTTAGAGAACTCCAATTAAATTAGGAAACGGTGACTGCGTGGACTGTCCACGTGTCAGTCAGAGAGCTTCCGGTGCCGAATTAATATAATATAGTAGATAGTAGATAATACATTTATTAAAAGAATTTATTAAACTTATTATTGATTAATTTATTATAATTATATACATATATTAGAAATATATGATATCATATATTATTCATAAGTTTTCATATTTTACATGAAAAACTATGTTCGGCCACTCCAATAAAACAAAATTTTAGAAGCAGCTAAAATATTCCACTGCTAATAGTCGATGCAAAATGATATCCTTAGCATTGACAAAAAAAAATCACTAATAAAAAGAATTTTTTGTAGGAAAAATCACACTACTGCAAATATAGATCTTCAACAGCGCTGGTACTCACTGCCCACCGTTAAAGGCCGCTAGTATAAGTCACTTTTACCAACACTTTATGTGCTACTACAAAAACTTACCGTTGCTAAATATTATTTGCTATGGTGACTCAAATACCATTACTAAAGATACTTTTGCAGCAGTTGTGTTTTAGAAAATAATAATAATAATAATAAATTTGTATTTAGGTGTTAAATGAATAGTCTAGAGAGTCTAAGTCAGTTGAGAAAATGTTATTAAGTCTAAGTAGTTGAGAGTGTTATTAAATAGAATATGTAGAAGTCTCTTAATATACCCTATAAATAAATAATGAGAATGAACGGAAATCATCAAGTTGAGTAGACAATAACAAGTATCTCATTCCCTCTCCACCTCTCTCACATACATACATCTTCATACACCAACAAGTGGTATCAGAGCCAAGTCCAAAGATCGTGATGACATCAACAAGCACGCAAGTGCCAAGATTGACGAAGGACAACTATGATAGATGGTGTATCCAAATGAAGGTCCTTTTGGGATCGCTTGACGTGTGGGACCTTGAGGAGACCGAGTTTGAGGAATCTGAAGTGACGACGGAGATGACAAAGGAAGAGAAGGATGAATTAAAGGAGCAACGGAAGAAGGAGAAAAAAGCTTTTCACAATATATCAAGGTCTTGATGAAGCCACGTTCGAGATAGTCACTCCAACCAAGAACACATACGAAGCCTGTGTTATATCCAAAAGGCGTACGGTAGCGTCGAAAAGTTAAAGAAATTTCGCCTACAAGCTCTTCGTGCTCAATTCGAGTCCCCCCATCAAGAAAGCTCGGATTCTATCTCCGACTACTCACTAGAGTCATCTCAATCGCGCATCAAATGCGAAGAAATTGAGAAAATTTGGAAGATGTTCGTGTCATAGAGAATATATTAAGATCCCTCGATCCCAAGTTCGATCTTGTAGCTGTGGCAATTGAAGAATCCAAGGACCTAGAAGAAATGTATGTTGAACAACCCACAGGTTCTCTACAAGCCCATGAACAACGACTTTCAAAGAGAGGAGAATGTAAATCCTTGGAGCACGCTTTACAAGTAAAGCTGACGTTGAAGAATCAAGGTTCACGCGGCGGCTTCCAAAGAGGAAGATTCACATGCGGAGAGGAAGAAGTGGTCGAACAACAATCACCAACGAACCTACGATTGGAGAATCAGGTGGACGAGGAGCAGGTCGAGGTCACAGACGAGGTCATGGTGAATGGAGCAAATAAAAAATCCAATGTCATGTTTGTAAAAAAAAAAATATGCCATTATGTAGCATAATATTGCTATAATTAGGATGGCAACGGGTATCAGGACCCCGCCGACCCGCGGGTCACGGGGCGGGTCGGGTCCGGGTTTAGGGCTGCAGGGCCCCGTAGACCCGCCCCGAAGTTCCTAATATATATATATTATGTTAATATGATGTAACATTTACTAAACAATATGGTTAATATAGTACCTATATAAATAACATGGACCAAATTATAATAGATGTATATTTAGATTATTAGTATTTTGTAATTTGGATTTGGTGTTTGGATTTGAATTTGTATTTTGTGATGAATTTGATGTGTTTGTTGTTTGTATTTGATTGGTGTTAGATTTATGGTTTGAATTTATATATAATGTAATATTTTGGCAAAAGAAAATTGTATTTAACATTGAGAAATTAAAAAAAAATACATATATGTTCACACGGCGGGGCGGGTCGGTGCCCTGCGGGATTTTTTTTTCCTGCCACGACCCGCCCCGGGAGGTACACTTTTCCGGGTCTGGGTCAGCCGCCGACCTGCGGGGCGGGTCCGTGGCTGCCAAAATCCGCTCCGACCCGCCCCGTCGCCATCCCTAGCTATAATACCGACAATAACGAAGAAAATGCGAATTTTGCGGAGAAGACTGACGATGATGAAGTACTTTTGATGGATTACGATAGAGCGATGGTGTCAGAATCCGTCACATGGTTTATTGATACGGGAGCATCCAATCATATGTGTGAGCGGAAATAATTGTTTGCGGAGCTTGACAAAAGGCGCGATGGAAAGTAGAGAATTTCATAAGGTATTTATTTGAATGTATAGGACATGTTTTTATCCATAAATTTCAAAGAATAAGCTGAATGGAAAGAGTGTCAAATGCATCTTCATGGAAATTAGTTGAAGTCTAAGGCATTTAGGATGTATAATTCTGAAACTAAGAAGATCGGTTCTTTTTTACAAAAAAAATCAAGGTAGAATTAGAAAAAGCTGATAAATGATGAAGATGAAGAAATCATCGCCACTGAAATGATATAAGATGAAGAGAAGTACGGTAGAGCAACTACAAGAACTGTTGATATAAAATTTAAATTTACCTGTTTTGCCTTACAATAATTTTCAACTTTATGATAATCAAGTAGTATCATAATTATTTAATAATATATATACTCCGACACTATTATTGACATGATTTCTTTTTATATAATTTTATGATGGGATGCAATGTGATCGGTGAATTTTCTCACAAGCCATCACGTGCTTCGTTTTTGGGGAAAAAATCATCCGGTGCATGCCATCGACATGGGCGACATACTAATAATAATAACTAATAAAATATTCGTACGACCATATATAGATATCATATATAGTTGTACGCGGTAAAATTAGTTGAACAATAAACCAACGTTTTAGAGGAGCCGTGTGACGGTGAACGCGTCTTCTCCGACAGCATGAGCTGAGCTGCGCAGTCATTTTCATGCTTTCCTAATCTTACTACAAATCTTCAACTGTCGTCCAACTTCCTAAAATAACCATGTATATATATATATTATTTTTTTTGGCCAAGGCGTGTATATTTTTTACACCTACTATTTTTCTCTATTAAATTTCTAAAATATAAATATATATATATATATATACTGTATGTAAGAAAACCGTATAATATTTTTTTGGGGTAAATTAAGAAAACCTTATATTATGAATATATACCCGCCGTAATGTGCGCCATCATCATTCCCTTAGGTGGGGCTCACAATATTTATCATATGGGGTGTTACGCATTCGTGGCATCAATATATCACCCTCATAGTATGAATGTCTTACATATTTTGACTCCTCCCTATATTTAAATTCAACTTGTAGATAGATTACTATGGACTATGGATCATAAGTACTATATGACATGTTGATTAAAGTTGTTTTTTTTGTATTGGTATATTTGACCTACCTTAATGAACTAACTACATTCATACGAGATTTTGTTTTCTTCTCTTTTGTAGTGTAGTAAAAGGAAACCAAAGGATTCAATGTTAGTGATGATAATTGATAATCAGTAAATTATAATATTATTTTAACTCTGTAAAGTCATATATAACTTTAAATCCTCTAAGTTAATTGCATTTTATAATGTAATTCAACCACAGTTAACATTTTAAATAGTAACTTTATAAGTATTATTAGCTGTTTTGCAATTGGCTGTATTATTTTTGTTAAGGAAAAAAAAACCTGTTTTACAAAAAGAAAAAGAACTTTATTTCCTCTCCTCCTCCTCTCATTCGTTTTTTTTGTTTTTTTTTTTCCTCCTTCTAAGTTCTAAGTTCTAACTAAAGATTCAATTCAAGTAGATACTCAAAGTACAAGTGACGAAAAGGTGAAGATTCACTGTAATTTTAGTTGAGGGTGCATATTCCTCCTATTTAAAGTCAAGAGGGCACTGTTGTAATTTTCCATAATTGTAATCGAATTTCTTTCTGTTTTTGCCGGACCACTCTATGGAACGGCCGCTGTTTGATGCGGCGTAATTTCCAATGTATTTTAATCTGAAATTCTGGTTTAATCATTTTTGGCCTGGTCTGGTTCGAGTAATTCCGGTTTAACAGCGTTAGGATGTCCCGTTAAATTTTGTTTGGATGTACCGTGTCTCAACAACATAGTAGTGGCCGCACCTTTCAACCTTCACATAATATCCCGACGTTTTTGTTCGTCTCAAGCTCCATTGATGGCCTGTGAAGGATCTTCTTCCCTTCATATTCCAAGTCCGCTCTTACGGTCGGATCTGTATCTAGTGTAGTGCATTTGTGGTATGGTTCTTCTTGTGTAATTGATTGAATCGGTTTCCTTCGTAGTTAGGTTAATCCTGTAGTAGCGATGTGTTTAATCAGTCGTTTCTCCATTGGTTTTCTGGATTTATCTCGTGGGTGTCTTTGTATCCGTCGTCATCTGCACTGATGTTACGACTGTATTTAGCTATTGCATCTAACATTTTTTACGAAATTCCTCAACGAGACATTGTTGCAAGAGTCCTTTGCAATAGTGATTAGCACAGTTAAAAATTTGAATATTAATCGCTGGAATATGACTAACCCTTTCAAATCAACAGGATCTCCAATTTCAGGAATATGGCTTACCCTTTAAGAGAACAAACATCTTCGAGTACAAGTGAGAAGGTCTGTTTTTTTATAATGTGTAACTGCTCATTTCAGTTTAAATGTAGAAGTAACCGTTGATAGGTTGATGATTTATAATGTTTGTAGACTTGGTATGAAGAGTGGTTGAAACACGAGAACCGGGTCCAGGTATGTTGCAATATTACAGCTAATATTGGCTTGCATAATGTTCATCATGTAACGAGGCTATAAAAAAACAATGAATAGGATGTCAATGGGAAAGTAGCAGTGTTAAGGTATATGGACGCCTGTAGGGGTCCTGAGATTAACAAAGAAGAGCAAATGGTTCTAAATTATGTTTTTGCCCAAGCTCCGAGTGGCGTAAGCGAAGAAGAATATGAAAGGTGAGAATTTTGGGAGTCAAAGTTTCATTCCAAAAGTGAAATTCGTTATTTGAGTAGTGGTTTGTGTACAACAGAGAGGTGCTCACACAGAACGCGGTGATATCAGTCAGTCGTCGTTTTATGTTGACGCTTCGTCCCGGAGCATGGATCATTGATGATGTAAGTTTCCGTTAGATTGGATTTGTTTGTAGTAGTGCACGAAGTGATGATCATGCGTTGGTATGTCTATCTGATTGATGCAGGTAATCAACAGTGTAGCGAATATTGTGAACTGCAAACAAAGATCAGAACATAACTGGCGTGTTTGGTGCCTACCCACGTGGTTTCAGGTTTGATTAACTAGTGGATGTCGTTGCAGTAGTGCGTAATGTAACATTAACGGGAGGATCCAATGTTGTTCAATGTTAAATTTACAGCAATTCGCTGCTATGGATGCCGGACGTCAATCTAGGATGACATCACTTAGCCCATCCTGGTTGGGAGTTGGTACTGCGAAATGTGAACGGGTAAGATGATTATATGATTTGGGACATTGTATAGGCTATGTTATAGTTAGAAATGAGGGTGATCATAGTGTTTTCTGGACATATATATATATATCCAGATATACATTCCAATGAATGAAGATTCAACACATTGGTACTTACTGGTGATATTACTAAAAGAGGGAGCTGTTTATTATGTCGATACGCTGCCTGGTAATTCAAGTAAAAGGATTGCTGAGTGTGGCCGAGTGGTTAGTAAATGAACTTTTAGCATTGTAAGGTCATTTATGATATACCCTAAGTATTTTATTAGGATTTAACATAGGGAAGGGCAGGTATATTGGATCCAGGAATACTTTCTGCTGCTTGAGACCAGCATTCCCAATCCAACAACCCGCTATAGGCCGTGTGAATGGGAGATTAAAATTCCTGAGAACGTACCAAATCAAGCATTTTTGGGTGATGGGTGAGAAAGTAGTACCGAGCGCTGAAGAATTATTTTTATTGGCCAGTAGTAACGCATAATTAGAAAGATTGAGTTGTGATATTATGAAGATGTGTTAATGCAGTTTTATTATTCAGGAGTAACTGTGGCATGTACGTTATGCATTTCATGACCGCCCACGATCAAATTCCAAACATAACACCTCGAACGGTCAGATCGTCCCCTCAATATTGGTAGATTGTGATCAATATTTAAATATCCAAGTTAGCAAATTGAGTATTGTCTACAGGTTTTAACCCCAAGACATCGGCTGTCGATGATTGCTTCTTTGATACTTGCGAAGAATAACACGATGAGATTTACTGTGGAAGGACGAGCACGTATATACTGTCGTTAGTTGTGGCTGTAAAAACTGTTGGAGTAGTAGGAACAACGAAGGAACTGAGGCAATGTAAGTTGTTTTGTCTTTATTATGATGCAGTGGTGTAGGAGTGTTTTGGCGTCAATCTAATCCATGGGACAGTTAGACTTGAGTTGGCTGCGAACGATTTGTTGATGAGGAACAAAAAAACTAAGAAATCTGTAATTATCGTTTTGTGCGTGTTTGTATAATAGACTTATATTTCTGACTGATCTGTGGAATACAGCAGATATTTTAGATCCTATATATGGTAGACGTCGGATTGCGATTAGTTGATAGTTCAGCACATTGGATCCATGTTTTGGATCTGATGTACAGAAGAATTCGCGTGCGTTTGTGGTTTAAGTTGTTTTTCGGGTTGAAAGCTAAATGGCCTAAGAAAGAGCTAAAGGTTCAGATCCAAGGCCGGCCCAAGAGAATTTGAGGGAGCTAAAGGTTCAGATCCAGGTCCGGCCCAAGAGAATTTGAGGGTTAAAGCCTCATTTGAATTTGGGGCCTTTTGGATGACTTTAATTGTATAAATACACGACGCTGAACACAACAAATAAAAAGGACTAGTTTCATAAATGAGGCCTCCCAAAACATGAGCCCTAAAACCCTAGGCTTAGTGGCCAACAGTTGGCCCGGACCTGTTCTAATTATCAGAAAAGAAGTATAACACAGTTTAGTCTTTCCAAACAGAAGTTCAAAAGTATTAACAGAAGTTCAAAAGCATTTAGGCAAGGAAAAAAATAATTACACACAAGTTCAAAACTAAACATGTTGTCATTTCTACTTATAACTATGAACAGGTAACCTGGACCAGTCGAATGTTTTATACAGCCTTTGAACCTCAGCATCGCATCGACAGTCGATGCAAGTTCGATCTTCAAAGAACTCATATTCTTGCGTCCAGTTATATATGGCCTTCCAGTGGTTTTTCCTGCATTGTGCTTCTGGTAACGGTGGTGGATCCCTCGTTGTTCTCGCAGGCCAGAAACAATTCATATGCTCAATCAAAATTTTCCGACATTCTAGCTCCTTGATGGCTCTGCAAACCTTTGAGAGGAGGCTGTAGCCTTCTTCCACTAATGGAACATCACCGTCCCAATTAAAGATTTTGATGAATCCTAGAGTGTAAGTAGCGAGGAGACAGTCCGCATCTGAAGCAGCCTTCAACTGTACCAGACCAACTGCACCTCCATCATCTATTGCATAGTGTCCTCCAACAAAATTGGCTACTCCTGCCCTGTATAGAGCTTCGGGGTTGGAGTTAGCCAGGCATTGCCGGAGAAACGAAGCTTGTTTCCCGGTATTCAAATGATAGCTCATCCCCTTGAGTGAAATTCTCCGCCAGATGTAAGGATCGTCTCCTAGTTCGTTGAACCTTTTGCAGCTGATTTAACGGGGAACAATTTTATTTAGAAAAAAGTTGTCATTCAAGCAAAGTCGAATAATTGGCTAAACATTTATTATATATAAAAGTTAAATTTTATATCGCGCAATCCGTGTAATTATTGGGTACACGAACAGTTTATAAAAGTTAGTCATAAATAAAGTATACCACAAGGTCCACAACATAATGTTTATGTTATGAACAAGTTATGGTTTATGAGGGGTAACTACTATATAACATCATAAAATTGTTCCTCAATGTTCATTACCACACAACATACGGAGAAATGTAAGTTTTTAGTCCTGCAGAATTGCATATTTGTTCCGCAGAACTGCAGTATTTCTGGTTAGTATTAACCCTAACCATAATTTCCATACATTGAAGCAATTGTGAACCCAAACACATACTTCGCAGTTCAAAAGTTTAATACAAGGGTTTTTGAAGACAAGTATAATACTGTATGGTGGTGAATCTGATTTTCGCAACATATAAACCCTAACTCATTTAAACAACATTGGTTCTAATAGCACTCACTGGTTTTTTTTCAAAATGCAGTCATTCGATTCTATATGTATAACCAAGCAGAAATATGACGAATATAAAACAAAGATGTGTAACGCTATCATATAGATAACAATATTTATAGCATATATGTTCGTTATTTTGTTTTTTCCCAACAAATATATATAATATATGTAAATGTGTATATATATATATATTTTGGCAGGGAAAAAAAAAAGTACATATCTGCTATATATATACAGCAGATATGTTAGCTTTTTTGTTTTTCTGGCATAAGATATATATATATATACACAGTCCTATTTTGGTATATATCACAAATAAAACAAATGTCGAAGGAAATTCAGACAAAAAATTACAGTAAGAAGTGAAATCAGTGAACAAACTCCTAATTCATGTACTGAAGAAAGGTTTAAATTTATATAGGGAATTTCCAGAAACTTACCATAGCTTCAGCTTGATAAAATCGTGGGTCGAATACGCTCCGACACAAAGCATGATAAACCATAGCGCCTCCGCGGGCAGGTCTAGAATGGTTGTGCATGCATCCATCTTGGAGAAAGAGGAAGAAATTAGTTACAGAACGTTTGTGGTTCACCGTGGTTAGTATAGCAGTAAAGGAAACGTACCTGTAAAAAAAAAGGTTGACTGTCTGTTTGAACAAAGTATCTGAGAGAACACCGTCGATAGTGACGATTCAAGCGCAGAAGGAATTTAGGACGACTTCGGAGGGAAACTGCTTCGGACTTGAGGAAGAAGATAGATGAATTTGGGTAAATAAAGTACGTTTTGACGACGGTCCATTGTATCAAGGAGAAAATGATTCTCTACAGCCGTGTTTACAGTTGCCAAATATGTGGTGGCTCTTTAGCGAATGGTTTAATAGCATGTTTTATAGCATTTGTACTCTCCGCCACGAGGCACCACACTGTGTCATCTGTTGCTAGGGTCCGTTCCATCTAATACCTACTCTGAATCAAGTATATGGCGTAATTATTTGTCCATTTGTAAAGCGTAATTAATTCTATTAATCAAGGGCGTGTAATGTTATGATATATATGCTCAAAATGTTATGGAATAAGTATGAACTAATTTTTTTCATTTGAAGTGCATTATAATAGTATCTTACATACAAATTTGTTAAATTATTTAATGTCCACTAAGTTAATATCTAACTATGGTAAAAGAGATAGGGTATGGTTTAGGGTTTAGTTTAAAGTTGAAGAGTGTTTATTGCATTCAACCATACTTAGTTGTTAAATCGCATGAAATTTTGTGTTTAATGTTAATATATATATTTTCTAGATGTTATGGAATAATTATGAACTAGTTTTTTTCATTTGAAGTGCATTATAATAGTATGTTACATACAAATTTTTAAAAGTAGTTCATGTCCACTAAGTTAATATCTAACTGTGGTTCAAGGGATAGGGTATGGTTTAGGGTTTAGTTTAAAGTTGAAGAGTGTTTATTGCATTCAACCATACTTAGTTGTTAAATCGCATGAAATTTTGTGTTTAATGTTAATATATATATGTTCTAGATGTTATGGAATAATTATGAACTAGTTTTTTTCATTTGAAGTGCATTATAATAGTATCTTACATACAAATTTTTAAAAGTAGTTAATGTCCACTAAGTTAGTATCTAACTGTGGTTCAAGGGTTTGGGTATGGTTTAGGGTGTAGTTTAAAGTTGAAGAGTGATTACTGCACTCAACCATACTTAGTTGTTAAATCACATGAAATGTTGTGTTTAATGTTAATATATATATGTTCTAGATGTTATGGAATAATTATGAACTAGTTTTTTTCATTTGAAGTGCATTATAATAGTATCTTACATACAAATTTTTAAAAGTAGTTCATGTCCACTAAGTTAATATCTAACTGTTGTTTAAGATATAGGGTATGGTTTAGGGTTTAGTGTAAAGTTGAAGACTGTTTATTGCATTCAACCATACTTAGTTGTTAAATCGCATGAAATTTTCTGTTTAATGTTAATATATATATGTTCTAGATGTTATGGAATAATTATGAACAACTGTTTTTCATTTGAAGTGCATTATAATAGTATGTTACATACAAATTTGTTAAATTATTTAATGTCCACTAAAGTTAATATCTAACTGTGGTTTAAGGGATAGGGTATGGTTTAGGGTTTACTGTAAAGTTGAAGAGTGTTTATTGCACTCAACCATACTTTGTTGTTACATCACATGAAATGTTGTGTTTAATGTTAATATATATATGTTCTAGATGTTATGGAATAATTATGAACTAATTTTTTTCATTTAAAGTGCATTCTAATAGTATCTTACATACAAATTTGTTAAATTATATAATGTCCACTAAGTTAATATCTAACTGTGGTTTACGAGATAAGGTATGGTTTAGGTTATAGTAAAGTTGAAGAGCTAACTTCCCGACAGGGGTCAGTTTTGGCAAAGGTACAACCCCGCATTAAATGCTGCTGCGGGTTAAAGCTATGATTGTCCATGTCTTATCAGTCCATATATATGTGAATTAAATTTACTTAATAAGATTACATTCCAACAAAAGGGTAATTCAAATACCTGTTTCGGTTCACCTTTTTTTAGAAAACTTTTTCATAATGAAGATGAAACAATGTTTTATAATGAAGGCGAAACAGTGTTTAATAATGACACCAGTTATGAAAAGATACATCATTTGTATTTTTAAATTTTTTAACAGATACTGAATTCTGGTTATTATACAAGTTGCATTTTGGAATTTTGCCAATAAAAGTATAGTTTGCACATAGAAGTCATGTGTCTTACTCTAAGTGAGGTAGTTATTTCAAATAAGTCGATAATTATTTATTATATGAAATTCAAATGTCCTACTTAGGTGCCATCTGTTGGGACGGTCTCATTGAAGAAAAGGTCCGAAAATATTATAGTGCGTAAGTAGGACATGTTCCATTTGTAAAGCCTAATTAATCCCACATTCTATGAAATATATTCGACATTATACGCTAATTAAACGCGCTATTAATATTGGAGAGGGGTATTTGGTTCGTAAATTAATTGAATTATCCCACTTTACCTTGTTTGTAATCGAAATTCCCAAATATATATATTAAAATAAAAATTTAAATTATGATACTGTGAAGAGTTTAATTCCTGGCTAATTTTTCCGAACTTGTAACGTAATTATAACTCCGTTAATGCTTCGTGTATTATAATCGAAAAAAACATCGCGACGTGCGCAGCACGTGACTGTTGTTGTTTGTGTAGAATAAAAAAACAAAACTTCACGATAAGATATTAGGAATCCAAGATATTACACCATTTTGAACTTCTTCTGTCTCCCTTCTTCCCGCCTATTGCACTCAACCATAAAGATGAACGGGAGCCGTCTGATGTCGCACCCACCACACTCCCAAAACACGGGTGATATTCCTCCGACTGAATTACGGAGGTGCTTTTGCGGAGCAGTCCCCACAGTGGTTATGTCATATACGTGGGAGAATTTTACCAGGAGGTTTCATCGGTGCCCTTACTGGAAGGTATTGCTGCTTAGTGTTTACGGTTTTTACGACTTTCATGGTGAACGAGTCAATTATTTAGCGATATTGCTGTCCAATATTCAATTAGGGATTTGATTTTCAGCTGATTTGGGGTTTCCTGTATTGAAATAATATGGAATTGAATTAGGTTTTAAGTTTTGTGTATACTGGTTAGTATATACCAATTAACTGTTCAAGGATGGTTAATAGACTTTGGCTTTGACTGTACTTGGATTGTATAATGTTTTCTCATTTATAAGTTAGGATTGGTAAACAGTAAGTAATTGTTCAATGAAGGTGAAATATGTTGATTACTCTTATGTCTGTCTGTATTGTGGGCAATGCATACAGGTTGGTGAAGAGACTGGATGTAACTTTTTTGAGTGGGAAGATCCGTTAATATGTGGTTACGGAAATAGAGCAATACATGTTTTCCAATCACTGCACCAAACACTGGGTTCCAGATGTTCAACCCTGGAGATGGAGAATGAGTTGTTTGTGATTGACAATGCTGAACTGAAGAGTCATAATACATCCCTGGAGATAGCGAATGAGAATTTTGTGTTTGATATTGCTGAATTGAAGGCCGAGATTGCACTGTTGGAGATGGAGCATGAAAAAATGGATCTGGAGAATGCACAATTAAGATTTGGGATCAGGATTTCTACATATATAGCTGGTGTTGTAGGTTTATTTTGTATTTTCAGGAAAATAGTTTAGGGTGTCGTTTTATATGTGTATATGACCCAGGTATGGTGGATGCATTTTGTTATGTGTAATGAACCCCCTTACAAGCATGATATGCAGTTGTTATTGGTATGTGTAAGGAATCCAAATCTTATTGGTACAAATAGGAATGTATAGAAACTCAACTATACTGTCACAGGGCTGCTTTACAGTAAAGCATTCATTTAAATAATAAAATACACTCAAAAGTAGTATTATATTCACTTATTATGAAAATGAATAAGATTATGGTTTTTTTATTACAACTGACAAATACAGCATGGCCACCATAGTTTCAACCGTTACTTCGTTGTGTTTGTGTCAAGCTGATTCCCTAACCTTAAGACGGATGTACAGTTATTAATTATTTCATCCTAACGTAGATAACTAGAACAGAGACAAATATTACATGATAATAGACTGGTTGTGGAAAGACGTGGGTTCCTATGTACCGAGCACATTTACTTTAGGATATATAGAGGATGGGATATGCAGAGCCGTAGCCGGGAATGTGGAGCTACCTTTGAACAAACTTTTCTAAAAACGGAGATGGCTTACACACATTTATATTTATTTATTGTAATGTGTATATACCTGTTAGAAGTGATACAGTGTTTCTTTGCTTAACACTTTTACGTGATGTTAGTATCAATAGGGCATGAGTTCAAGAATTGACAATTGCACATGCTAACATTGTATTTCTTGACATATAACATGTGGAGCCCACAAAATGTAGGGATTTGTCAATTAGTTGAAACTTCAAGTAGTTCCCACAACCATGTGTGATTCATTAAACTGTGCAAAACCCTCATAAATTATATCAGTCAGGTCAGCTGTGTAACCATATGTTGAGTTGGATTAAGGCTAATTTCAATCAAACGTACCAATATATGATAACGTTTCTACGATGAAATTAGTTTGTAATCAGACTTCCCATTTTATTTTTAATTATAAGTTATTTGTTCGACAAAACAAACAAATTAAATAAAGTTCATTGGAACAGTACGAACTTAGTGGAAAGTGACAGATTTGTGATAGGACGTGGATATGGATGAAGCTTGTCAAGCACGCGGCCACTAATTTGGCGGGTAAGGGGCAAGACAATGAGTTAAACAAACTAGGGTTAAGTTTGAAGATTTTTTCGACTGTATATATTACAAAATTGAAGAATATAATTACATATAGTTAATAATTACAGTGGATATACTAGTAACTGCATACTGTTCAGTTACATGATACTGTATAAACAAAACCAGTTATTCATAGTTGAACTACAACATCCTGCTATAATTAGATAATGGTGAGTAAAAAACAAAAATATAATATTAATTAGCCAAATTAATTTACACAACTATATGAACATTATATACTTAGCAATTGTTGACCTAAAAAAAATTAATGTAATCATACATTCAGCTTACTTTAAACTGAACGTACAGTTTTTTAAATGCGATTTATAGCATAAAAAAATTGATTTTCTGTTTAAAAAAAAAACATAATATAGCGTATATACATTAGTAAAAACTGGACACTATCACCTTTCTATCTATATATATATATATATATATATATATATGTGTGTGTGTATGTATGTATATAGGGGTTTTAGGGCTGTCCCTCAATATTGATATATTAAATAATAAAGAGAAATGATTATTGCTTGTCAGTTGTCAGGGTACATGTTTAATTACATTTTTGTATCTCAATGCTGAACTGTTCATCTTCTTCGTTTTACTTGTTCCTCCATAGCCATGTCTCTGCAACTGTTTTCACACAACATATGTATTGTTTTAATGAATGTCCATAAATCTGTGATGAGCTTCATATTCAACAGCACATAAATTACCAGAATTAACAACTTCAGCGGGTATTTAATTGATAAAAACATTGATTTTCTGATTTATATCATGGACAGCTTAATACATTATATTCAACTGCTGGACCAGACACGGAAGGGGTTAGTCATAAAATGTAGATCAACACACACACTGAAGTTAATTTATCTACTATTTTTTCGATATACAAATCCAAAAAAAGAAGGGAGAACCTAAACCCAGAAACCCTGTTCCTGACATTACTAGCCAGGTTTCTGGTGAGGAAAAGCTGCCCAGCAGTTATAGTAGCGAAAGCGAATGACTTCAGCGTCACAATAACATCTAAAGCACCACTGTGCCGGGAAAAAAATCATAACATCGTTTATACGATAAACCACAATTAATTCGTGCTGGTTGCATCGACGTCGAGGGGCCGGCGGGTGAGATGGCCTACCTTGACGGTAACTGGTTAACCTCCTAACAGCATCGATGAAAACAGTCCGGACACTGTTGGCGCGTCTTGTAGCGACCACTAATCCCAGCATGTTGAACGCGTCGTATAGCACATCTTCATCTGTTGGCCAATTGAAGATACGGATCATCGCTACAGCATATTTAGCTACATAATGTCCCCGATATGCAGCTGCATTCAATTGGGCAAGACCAAGGTTTAATTGCCTGGGTAATTGTCTAAAAAAGGTATGCATTCCCAGCCGATACAGGGCATCTGGGTTACGTTTGTCCATGAAGATATCAACAAAAGGTCCACATAACACCCGCAAAGTGCGGGGTACGATGTCACGCGGTACCATGGTATGCACCATATCTGTGCTTGAACCTATCCCATGAAGCCTTCTGCAGCTGGACATTCAAAATCATCCCATGTTAGAAATGTACTTAACACATACTAAATAAGGACATCTATACAATGAAATTGTTCATTCGTACCATGATCTGAACCTTATGAAGTCCGCGATCGATTGTGTCATAACGGCAACCATGATGAGCATAATCATCTCATCAGGAAGTGACATCAACCTAGATGGATTCATGACTAAGGAGTTGTTCCTGCAAACCAACAAATTATAAACACAAGATATATAAAAATCCAAATACATTTTTAGAAAAATAAGACGATAATCCACTATATTATATTAAACACCAAAATTTTCGGATGCTTACTAGTGGAGCTTTGGCAGACAGTTAGATGTATCCCCAGCAGCAGTGATGAAGATATAGCAGATGGAACCAGATGAAAAAGGTTTTTTCAACACACAGGCTAATGAAATCTAAAAACAGTCCTTTAAATGGTTATTCCTCGGTGTATCGGGAACCGACATTGATACACCTGTGGGTCATAATACAGTGCCAAATATCTCCTTGAGATATTGTAAAAGGTGCCAGCTAATGTACTTCGACTGTATAGTAACTTACAATCTGGATCCTCCGAATACTTTTTCGGGGTTAGATCCAACCAGCTGAATAAGATCAAATATGTCAAAATGTACAGTCAGTGGAAATTGTGATATCCAATGGTTCAGATTTTAGGTTTACTGAAAATTGAATTCCATTAGCCGGACCCATATTTTCCCATCATTAACTCGGATACTAAATGATAATCCGATTTAATAAATAAGTCTACGTTCAGGCTATAATTATATAGAATATATGGTTCTGTATTAAAAACACTTGTATTTGTATCTAATATATGACATATTAATGATACGTATATTTAGTGCCTTAACATTATATTCGCTAAATCATACGCTAACATGTTGATAACCCAAAATTAAGTTTTAAGGTATGGATAAGGTTTACAGGGAATGTTGGGGAGGGGTTAGTGGTTTCAAGCAAACACAGTTTGTTAATAAATTGAAATTATTTATTTTTTAAAAAATTTTATTTTATTTAATATAATAAGTAGTAACTTCATTTATTTGTGTTGGATTATAATTAGATCCCCTACATTTAATTAAATATCTAAATCTCCACTTTGACTCTAACCATGGTTGTGTGTTAAGTTTTAAGGTATGGATAAGGTTTACAGGGAATGTTGGGGAGGGGTTAGTGGTTTCAAGCAAACACAGTTTGTTAATAAATTGAAATTATTTATTTTTTAAAAAATTTTATTTTATTTAATATAATAAGTAGTAACTTCATTTATTTGTGTTGGATTATAATTAGATCCCCTACATTTAATTAAATATCTAAATCTCCACTTTGACTCTAACCATGGTTGTGTGTTAAGTTTTAAGGTATGGATAAGGTTTACAGGGAATGTTGGGGAGGGGTTAGTGGTTTCAAGCAAACACAGTTTGTTAATAAATTGAAATTATTTATTTTTTAAAAAATTTTATTTTATTTAATATAATAAGTAGTAACTTCATTTATTTGTGTTGGATTATAATTAGATCCCCTACATTTAATTAAATATCTAAATCTCCACTTTGACTCTAACCATGGTTGTGTGTTAAGTTTTAAGGTATGGATAAGGTTTACAGGGAATGTTGGGGAGGGGTTAGTGGTTTCAAGCAAACACAGTTTGTTAATAAATTGAAATTATTTATTTTTAAAAAATTTTATTTTATTTAATATAATAAGTAGTAACTTCATTTATTTGTGTTGGATTATAATTAGATCCCCTACATTTAATTAAATATCTAAATCTCCACTTTGACTCTAACCATGGTTGTGTGTTAAGTTTTAAGGTATGGATAAGGTTTACAGGGAATGTTGGGGAGGGGTTAGTGGTTTCAAGCAAACACAGTTTGTTAATAAATTGAAATTATTTATTTTTTAAAAAATTTTATTTTATTTAATATAATAAGTAGTAACTTCATTTATTTGTGTTGGATTATAATTAGATCCCCTACATTTAATTAAATATCTAAATCTCCACTTTGACTCTAACCATGGTTGTGTGTTAAGTTTTAAGGTATGGATAAGGTTTACAGGGAATGTTGGGGAGGGGTTAGTGGTTTCAAGCAAACACAGTTTGTTAATAAATTGAAATTATTTATTTTTTAAAAAATTTTATTTTATTTAATATAATAAGTAGTAACTTCATTTATTTGTGTTGGATTATAATTAGATCCCCTACATTTAATTAAATATCTAAATCTCCACTTTGACTCTAACCATGGTTGTGTGTTAAGTTTTAAGGTATGGATAAGGTTTACAGGGAATGTTGGGGAGGGGTTAGTGGTTTCAAGCAAACACAGTTTGTTAATAAATTGAAATTATTTATTTTTTAAAAAATTTTATTTTATTTAATATAATAAGTAGTAACTTCATTTATTTGTGTTGGATTATAATTAGATCCCCTACATTTAATTAAATATCTAAATCTCCACTTTGACTCTAACCATGGTTGTGTGTTAAGTTTTAAGGTATGGATAAGGTTTACAGGGAATGTTGGGGAGGGGTTAGTGGTTTCAAGCAAACACAGTTTGTTAATAAATTGAAATTATTTATTTTTTAAAAAATTTTATTTTATTTAATATAATAAGTAGTAACTTCATTTATTTGTGTTGGATTATAATTAGATCCCCTACATTTAATTAAATATCTAAATCTCCACTTTGACTCTAACCATGGTTGTGTGTTAAGTTTTAAGGTATGGATAAGGTTTACAGGGAATGTTGGGGAGGGGTTAGTGGTTTCAAGCAAACACAGTTTGTTAATAAATTGAAATTATTTATTTTTTAAAAAATTTTATTTTATTTAATATAATAAGTAGTAACTTCATTTATTTGTGTTGGATTATAATTAGATCCCCTACATTTATTTAAATATCTAAATCTCCACTTTGACTCTAACCATGGTTGTGTGTTAAGTTTTAAGGTATGGATAAGGTTTACAGGGAATGTTGGGGAGGGGTTAGTGGTTTCAAGCAAACACAGTTTGTTAATAAATTGAAATTATTTATTTTTAAAAAATTTTATTTTATTTAATATAATAAGTAGTAACTTCATTTATTTGTGTTGGATTATAATTAGATCCCCTACATTTAATTAAATATCTAAATCTCCACTTTGACTCTAACCATGGTTGTGTGTTAAGTTTTAAGGTATGGATAAGGTTTACAGGGAATGTTGGGGAGGGGTTAGTGGTTTCAAGCAAACACAGTTTGTTAATAAATTGAAATTATTTATTTTTTAAAAAATTTTATTTTATTTAATATAATAAGTAGTAACTTCATTTATTTGTGTTGGATTATAATTAGATCCCCTACATTTAATTAAATATCTAAATCTCCACTTTGACTCTAACCATGGTTGTGTGTTAAGTTTTAAGGTATGGATAAGGTTTACAGGGAATGTTGGGGAGGGGTTAGTGGTTTCAAGCAAACACAGTTTGTTAATAAATTGAAATTATTTATTTTTTAAAAAATTTTATTTTATTTAATATAATAAGTAGTAACTTCATTTATTTGTGTTGGATTATAATTAGATCCCCTACATTTAATTAAATATCTAAATCTCCACTTTGACTCTAACCATGGTTGTGTGTTAAGTTTTAAGGTATGGATAAGGTTTACAGGGAATGTTGGGGAGGGGTTAGTGGTTTCAAGCAAACACAGTTTGTTAATAAATTGAAATTATTTATTTTTTAAAAAATTTTATTTTATTTAATATAATAAGTAGTAACTTCATTTATTTGTGTTGCATTATAATTAGATCCCCTACATTTAATTAAATATCTAAATCTCCACTTTGACTCTAACCATGGTTGTGTGGTAAGTTTGGTAATACAATTTAATTTTTTCATTTTTAATACTTAATTATATTTAATACCAAGTAGTATAATTAGTTAATAAAACATTTCACATATTTGTAAACACACAGTTCCTACTGCATACTGGGAGGGAAACACGTGTGCCCCCAAAGTTGACAACAAATTACGATGCTTGCCATCAAGTGATTGGTGGAAGTTAGTCGACCATGAATTCGGAATATCTATATGGCAGGATAGTCAATTCTAGTACTGTGTTGACCTTTTGAATTACACACTAATATCGGAATACTTCGGAAATCCAATTCACAAGGTTTATATACCTCGTTTCCGCGGGAAAATAACTATCCACGCGGGAATGTGTACACCATGTTGTCCTATATAAAGGGGGTAAATATCGACAGCCTCATCAGAGATATATGAAACAAAAAAACAAATATCAACCACAGCTATCTTCGGAAATGAGAAAAAAAGCCAAGCAGCAGAAGAAGGCAGACTCAGACGAATGGATAAACAAGGGGGCGTTTTTTTCCAAAGACGATAGTTCATCATCTGAAGATACAAATCAACTTTCAGCGACCCCGTCAAAGGGTTCATCTACCTCCCATATTAGGACAAGTCCGGTGACCCCCCAACTGAAGGCAACTCGTCACGCATTCAGGGATTCTGTCTCCAAAAGGCAAATGTTATTCACTACATTATTAAGCAGATCGTTCAAGGATCAGCTCGTTATATTGACAATACATTATTAACACTGAATTTCCTCTGCTATTTGCCAGATTGTTCAATGAAACTGAATGGTCCCCACTGCCGAAAGAAATGTGGGAGGAAGTGTTATCAAGGGTTGCCGAAACAGACCCTTCGTCGGTCGGTTCATTCGGCTGCTGGTATAACGCACAGAATGAATTATTATTTAACACTGATATTGAAAGAAACGCATTCAGTATATATATTTATTCAGAGTTCAAGCATATTAGTGTGGTGCATGTTGTTTTCATTTATGCAGCTCTAGGGGGGCTTCTTTTAACGCCCGAAGATTATACCCACTGTTGTCTCTGAAACACCTTTTTGTAAGGGTTCCCAACATGCGTCCCAAGTTGCTGGGAAGCATTGAGAAAATGTGGGGAACATTTAACAACCCTGATGCTGGCATCATGATCGGGGTGCACAAAGGACTGTACCAAGGTAATGTCCAAGGAGGTGTTCTGGTGCTGAACAAAGTGTTTCTGATAAATTATGACCCACTCGCAGAGTATACTGCTAACATACTCGCGAGGATGAGTCTCTCCGCACCTCCACCGTTGATGGAAGGGTCTGATGTTTCATTAGAAATAGGATCAGAGCAGGAACGGGTGTTCTTAGAGACTCGAGCAACAGCCATGAAAATGATAACTCTACACGCTTTACTGGAACAAGGGTGGTTGGGCGGCATGGGTTATTGTTCACGTGGCCCAACAGGAGGCCATTGGGGTTACTCTATCAGGCATCATCGATACATAACCTGTAGGTCTTGTTTGTACGATTTCGAGATGGATAGGGTATTTATAATGTTTCAGGACATAATTAATCCCTAGTAGTACACGTTTATGAATCCCCCCTTCAGTGTTCAGTTAGTAAACATGAAGTTATTTTGGATTTCAACTGCATTACGATTGTAGTACATACAAATTACTTAAAATATTAAATGTCCAAACAGTTAAAAACTAACCGCGGTTTACGGTTTATGGTATGGATAAGGTTTATTCTATAGTTGACGAGGGTTATTTCGTTCAACTATAACTAGTGGTTAAATCATTTACAATGCTGTGTATAATTTTATGGGCGTTGCTACAAACTGTGAAATTTTATGTGAAATTTCTATAGAAATTGAAATAGGGTCCCACCATGTGCCGATGCATTTGTTCATTTACTTTCTCTTTCTTACTTTCAATTGAAATTTAACAAGTAATTTCACATTTTAAAATTTACTCAAATATTATTAACTCTGTTCTAATTGTTATGACGTGACTGTGAAGTAATTTTCCAGTTGCTGTGTATCTAATATTTAAAAGCACAAGTTACTCCTATTATTTGATGTCCAATAAGTTAAAATCTGACTATGGTTTAAGGTTTAGGGTATGGTTAGTAGACTTGCAGACCTAACTTCCCGATAGGGGTCACTTGTATCACAGCTGCAACCAAGCATTAAATGCTACTGCGGGATAAAGATATGATTATTCATGTCTTATCAGGCCTTAAATATATGTCATTCGAAGTCCAATTACAGAAAGTGAAATTCAAAAAAATTATTGTATTTCAAATTAATGTTTCGTTTTAATGAATATGAAACAATGTATTATAATGAAGCTGAAACAAAGTATTATAATGAGAGCAGTCCAAGAATGATACATCAATTTGTACTATTAATTTGTTAACAGAGACTCACTTGTGGTTTTTATAGTAGGTGCACTTAATAATTGACCAATAAAATTTACGGATATTCGTTCGCAATAAATATTTTCTTATAATAAACACACTATTTTATCCAAATAAATCGACATAAACTGTAGGGCTTGTGTGTACCATTTCGAGGGACATAACATGTATGTTCTTTTTGACAACTAAATTAATCCCTACTAGCTATTTAAAGATGACCCTTATATAATGAGAAAAAACTAAACCCTAAACCCAAACCACTGACCCCAAATGACTAAACCGTATACCCAAAAACTTGCAAATTGACAACACATAAATGAGAGATTGTTGACATATGTATCATAGATTAGAGATTAACAATGGTTTTGTTAATTCATAACTGACTAAAATAAGGATCATACAAATTATTAGGTACACCGACTACACTTAGATCACTGGACTATATTGAACTATACAAGGATTAACTAATAACATCATCTGGATAAAATGTTAGTTCCATTTTTAATGAATTACACCACATCCCACATGGTAGACCTAATACTGTCCACATAATAAAAAAACGATAACGTATCTTTGTCTGGGAACAAAAATCTACCAGATGAAATTAATACTACATAGCTAAAAGTGAAGGCAAACACATTGGACTGGACATTCCTTGAACCAAGATTTTTGACATAAACATATGATTAAACTTGCATGCAGCACTCAAGCCGACGTTGTTGCAGATAGGGAACGGTGACGTAATTGAAAGACAAATACACTATGACTTTTTGAATAATTTTTCTCGGTCCAATCATAACAAAAATTATACAATTATAATATGGAATTCTATGTTAAAAACCTATGGAAATATATGTATTGAATGAACTAATCAAATGTACTACATGAACTATGTATACACGACAGTTATATTTATATGATAAAATGTTAATGGTTTTCACATATAAATAAGTATCTAAGGTTCCTTGAATATATACAGTTGTCTATATGAGCGATGACCTCACAAATTAATACAATACATCAACTATTAAATATAGAGGTGATATTTACAGTGATTTTATTAAGGGTAACTGTTTCTTTATGGAATTTGTTTTTCTAAATTTACTTAACACAAAATATTTGTTGATTTTAGTATGTGAATGTTTTTGCCAAACTATCATATTATTAGCGGTCTAAAAACAAAAAGCACCAACTAGTGAATTCTTGAGTATATAATTAATTCTCCGACCCTGTACTGTACATTGTACCGTTGAATATAGGCCAAGGGAAGATTAAACTATTACAAGAAGGGAACTGGCACAGCTAATCATCGTCGTCAATTCCAAGCTTGTTGGTCCAACCTCAAACCCTTCATCTTCTCTCTATCTAGTATCTACCTTCAACTTTAAGGAAAATACCCTTTGATAACTGGTCGTCTCAACCATGTCAGCCAACGATAAACAACCTGGAAACGGAGACTCTGAAGGTTAGCTCCAAACCCTTGTTTTCATGTACTTGTTTCCACCCTCAAGCATGTTTTAACTTGACAATGCTTCAGTACTGCGTGTTCATATAATTTTACCCAGCTGACTGTTCATACATGTTGAGGATTTTTGATATTGTCAACGATTTTGTGTTAAATTTTTTTTTTAAAATAATGATATGTATACGTCGAGTCCCTAGTTAAATGAATCTTATAAAATATTCATTCATACAATTTCTTTTTTACTAGATAAATATAGTAAAAAACAACAGTAGTTCATTTAAGTTTTCTTGTGACGTTGGTGAAACTGTTCGCTATTATTTTGAACTAAATTTTTGTTCGTATGACTGAATTCATAAAATCGTTGACTAACTTTAGATTCTAAAATTCAATTCGACGAAAACTGCAGTATAATTTTGTGCAGATTTTAATTTGTTATGGATATATAGCAAAAAAATAAAAAAGATAAAACATGGAAACAATTGTTACGCACTGGATTCGACACCGTGACTACTTCCAGAAAAAACACAATCTCGTTCCACTGACGAACATACAAATGCATCTGGTTATAATTACGCCATAGTTGTTAAATGTTTATAACGCCATCCAAGCTAAAACGGGGCCTACAAAGTTGTGAGGGTTAAAGCCCAACCCTTGTTGGCTTGGGCCTTAAGCTGGGCCTCATTTTCTGGATGATAACTTGTATGTTCGATTTATTGCTTTGATTGTGAGTTGGCCCAGACTATGTACTCGATTTTTAAGTCGGATTCGTAGCTGAACCTGACTGATGTCTTGACACAATTGGTATGACTATAGGTTTGCAGTACGAGAACCCTATACATTTCGACGACTTCTATGATCCGATTCCCCCAAGCAAAGAAGATGACCCGCCAAAATTCTTCGACTCACTTGATCATGTACTGTCGTGGTACACTGCATACGGTCAGGAATGTGGGTTTAGGGTAAGAAGGCACTATAGTCATAGAGACCCAAATGGAGCAGTAATTCACTGTGTCTTTGCTTGCAACCGGGAGGGGAAACGTAGAGAGGAGTACAAAAATCGACCATACCGCAAGAGACAAGCCACACCAGAAACACGTGTCGGTTGTAGGGCAAGGCTATCATGTAAATTAGAACCAGTAAATATGAAGTGGTGTATCGACGCATTCCACAATGACCACAACCATGAATTACTTCCGTATACGTACAGTCAGTTCATCTCCGGTTTTAACAAACGCGTTCCAGCGGCTGACACTACACTAACGGAGACAATGAAACAGGTAGGCATACCCGCAACCAGAGTCTTCGATTTCCTAGCAGTTAGGGAGGGTGGATACGAGAAGTTGGGGTATAGGAAGCGGGATTTGTACAACTACCTAGATATGATACAGAAGAAACTGACTGGCCAGAATGATGCGGATCGGGCGTTAAGCTATATGTCCGGAAAGGAGGTCAGTGACCCTCAATTCTTCTACGCCATCGATTTGGACGAACAACAGCAGCTATCCAGATTAATTTGGATGGATGGTGGATGTAGGTCTGACTACGCATCTTTCGGCGATGTAGCTCTGATGGATGCAACCTACAAAACAAACATATATGGCCAACCGTTGATTGTAATCGGCGGAGTAAGCAATCATCACAATACGCTCATATTTGCCACCGGTCTTCTGCATGACGAAACAGAAGCCAGCTACGTATGGTTTTTGCAAAAATTTCGGGAAGGTATGGGTAACTCTGCCCCAAAATGCCTGATAACAGACGGCGACACGTCAATGGCGTTGGCAATACAGCAGGTCTTCCCTGAGACGAGACATCGATTGTGTGGATGGCACTTATCTAGGAACGTTGACAGCCATATCAAAATTCCAGGATTCCAAAAGGAGTTCCAACAGTTGGTGTATACCCCTATGACAGAAATGGCTTTCGAAAATGAGTGGCTTCAATTTTTAGCTAAATACGGGATGGATGGAGATGGGGGGTTGGAGGAAGGAGAGGGGGGGTTGGAGGAAGGAGAGGGGGGGTTGGAGGAAGTAGAGGGGGGGTTTGAGAAGGACCCGTTGAAGAAAGCAAAGAGGTGGCTGAGGGCCCAGTACCGTCGTCGCACGAAATGGGCAGCTACTTTCTTTAGGGGAGTTTTCTGCGGTGAGGCTAGGACGACGCAACGTATAGAAGGTCTCAATGCTAAATTCAAGAACCAGCTAGTCAGGGGGACATCGATGCGCCTGATAGTGTTGCTCAAGTATGCCGACATCCTGTTGCAAAAGTCAAGGCAGACAAACTTTGAAGCCGAGTATACGGCAATATCGACGTTAGTGCAGAGATCTGTAACAGTCCTAAAACAAATTGAGAAGAATGCACGCAAGATTTACACTCCAGCTTCGATGGTCAGGATAGTTAAACTGATCGGACTGGTGGGTGCAACGATAGTCAACGGCCCGGTGAGATCAGACACAACCACCGTGTATAAGGTCAAAGACTACGACAAATTTTTTATAGGTGAATGGAGGGTTCAATATTGTGAATCCACAACCGAGCTCAATTGTGATTGCCTGTATTTTGAGACTGTCGGCTTGCCTTGTGAACACTCGTTTGCAGTAATGAAATACCAGCATCTGCAGCAAATTCCCGACAATTTGGTGAACAATAGATGGACGATGAGGCCAATCAATAGTCCAAGTATACCAACAGGCATTCCGTCCGAGGCCCCACGCAGCATACACTCTCATTACGCCTCGATTTTGTCAGCAGCAGTAGAAGCAGGTGATGATGCCACGTTTAATAAGGCACTGCATGAGTTGAACAATCTAGGCGACCTACCCCGTCATACACCTCGACAGACTACAACATCGCCAAAGAAGACTGCTGAAAATCCCAGGAATTCAACTAAGAAACGAACTGCCAGGAAGAATAAATGTAGTCGTAAACGAACAGAGAATAAGGATACGGGTAAAGAAGATACTGGTCTGCGCTCTAATCATCTACCCAACAGAAATGAAGTTCCCCCTGATGACAACTATGATGATTTACCCACCCAAGAAGAAACTACAACTGATGTACCTAACACCCAAGAAGAAACCACAACTGACATACCAACCAGCCAAGAAGACACAATTACTGATGTGCACAATATTTACGCCAGCCCTTATACTTCTGCCTGGTCGGTGAACAACAATCCAAATTTCTACTACCCGTCGTTCAGTTTCCTCCGCTCTTATCGAAATTAAACAACTTGTAATTTCATATACTGCTCAACACACCGGGTGTATCAATCAGATTCCCGCTAACCTTGCAGATTATGTTACCTAAGAAAAACGTGTAAACTAGGTTCTAACACAGACAGCCAAAAGAATATGCTGCAGTTTCCTAACAGCATGCGTATTTCTTAGCAAACACATGTTTTATCAGTCAACATGCTGACGGACACAATTGAAATTCATGTTGGACCTGTTATTTTAGGCAGCTGATTTATCATCACAACAAAAAAAACCTGTAGGGGAGGAAAAACATTTATTTAACATGCTTATACAACGGATTGAACCTAGGACGTATCACCCATTAAGTAGCGTGCTACCACTAGGCTGAATTGACAACTTAGTCTGATATCGTATACATTTAATAAATACCCAAATAATTGGTTTATAGTTGCTAGGTTGGATTGTCTGTAATTTGGACACCTTGCCTGCAGAAAACCCTAGAGGACACATCAACGAAACTGGGAAACACAACAGCTCCATCGGCTTCGTCGCGTCGACTCAACTGTCTTTTGTTGCATTCTCTAGGTAATATAATTGTTCTATGTTAGCTTACATTTTCAATATCATCATCTAATTGTCAATCGTCTTTGCACTTCATCGATTTTAGGCTACAATTACTGCTGTTGAATAAATAAAACTGTAATTCATTTCGGAATTCATGTGTTTGTGTTCATTTTTGGTTAAATAGCTGATACTTCTACGATTCGATGTGTTTCAGATATAATAATGGCTGATCTCGGTAAGTTCGACAGTAACAACTTGTCTTTCTTATTGGTTGTGGTTTTTTTTTTAAAATTGATATTCCTTTACTAAACAAGCAGTTTAAAATGGGACTTGCAGATGAGCTTCAGATGTTGGACTATTTCCTGTCTCGAACTAATATTTCATTTCGAGTAAGAGTAGATGAGAGCACGAAAACAAAAGTAGTAAGTGAATTCAACAATTCATCTTTTCCTGTCATGGTACTGGCTCAGTGGATTGGATACTTGATGTTGGTTTGATGATTCAATTAAATTGTACTTTAACTGAATTATGTAGCCTATCCCCAATGGGTTTATCCAAGCTGCACGTCTGGAAAACCGTCGATCGCTACTTTTAATTGACCGGTCTGAGCTGGTAACGCCGATGCGGCTTGTTAAACACTATGTCACTAGTGGCGAACCATCGGGTCCAAACCGATGGCAATACAGCATAAGGAATGGGTGGGAAGACTTTTACACCAGAGCTGGACTAAAGGAATCAGATGAGCTGACTTTTGTGTTCGCTGGTGAAGAAATGGTGTTTGTGGCAGTGGAACGTTCCTAATAAAATCTACGGCGTTAAATGGCACAACATTGGAGCCCAATGGGCGTGTATTATGTCTTTTTTTGGGGTTTTTCAAACTATTAGGGATGTATGTTTCTCAATAAGTACGACTGAATGTTGCAATGGGTGTTCATCAAACTTATTTCCTGGTTTTCTTCTTAATGGGGATATATGTGTCCCCTTGTGTGGATGTTTAAAAAATGATTCATAAAAGGCAATAACGACTATAAAAAAGCCATCGAGGATATTGAATCCAGTAGTAATAATTCAGCAGGAGCACATTATGCTTATACATATCTATTAGCTAGAATCTGAATGCAAACATTGTTAAAATAAAAATCATTCAATATTGCAGGAACCATGAATAAAATCATCAGAAGTTTGCCTTGTCTATTAAACTGCTCAGATCGACCAACTTGACACTCCTTTGCAACTACCTAAACATGATACAGACGAAATTGACTGGGCAGAATGATGCAGATCGAGCGTTAAGCTATATGTCCGGAAAGGAAGCCTACTACCCACTCTTCAGTTTCCTCCGCTCTTATCGAAATTAACCAACTTGTGATTTCATATATTGCTCAACACACCTGCTGTATCATTCACATTCCCGTTAACCTTGCAGATTATTTTACATAACCAAAACGTGTCCAACCAATTATCTGCTTCGCTGGAATTTTTATAGTCACTCAACCATAAATTGAATGAAACCTAAACTGATTGAAAAATCCTTTTGCACCAAACACAAATGTATGTATCTACACTTTCAAAAACTGTTTCTTGTTAAACAACATTCAATTCATCAGGATTGCATTAAAACAGAATGTAATGTTCGAAAATGAATGGCTATGGATGTATTGAACAGCAAATTAACACAATACAACAGTAATAGATGTTCAATTCATCAGTATCACTATCCACGTATCCATATACAACCAACAACACGTCTCATAATTATCAACAAACAGACAATTGAAGCTTCATACTGCAAGATGAAAACAAGCTTCAGAATGGACTTGTCTGGCCTGTGAAATGGAGCAACCACATTCAAATCCCTCCTTCGAGAAGCGACAGCAGCGCAGCGGAATGATTCAGCAATGGAGGTAGGGAAGGAGGTAAGGGAAGGCGGGTGAAGAAGGATAAGGGGTAGCTCCGTCGAACTAGACTACAGACCCAAAACGTAACGTATAGTAAAGGGCAAGTTCAAACGTCTGTTAAAACTTCACATCCGGTCTGGATAAATCTTCGAACCGTGGTCTAATTCACTTAAGTGATGTGATATGATGTGACAAGAACCACTAAACCGCATTTTTTCTTTTTTAAACGAAATTACAAGTTTGCCATTAAATACAGACCTCTGATTGGTGGAAATTACGCCGCATCAAACAGCGGCCGTTCCATAGAGTGGTCCGTTTTTGCCCCCTTCAAATTCAAAGCATTTCAAAAGCCTATCTTTTTAGTTTTTGCCGGCTATTGAAAAAGAAGAGAAAACCCAAAATCAAATACCTATTGTATTGGTTCCGTTTCTTCCTTCTTTCTTCCCCATTGAGCGGCTCAACTCAAACTACCTCTCTCTCTTACAATCTGCATCTGGAGCTCAGATCTTCTCTTCTTCTTCTCCAATGAAGCTTCTTTCCTCCGGCCCGATATTATAATACACGACAGCCATATACTTACTTCACAAGATCCACCGTTTCAACTTCTTTATATATATTCACGTTCACATCATGACCTCGTAGTGCTCCCTGTGTATGCTCTTCTTACGACTCAGTCTACAGTTGTACTACTTCTTCTTTCCTCCCCCTCTCTCTATAGCCGGCGATGGAGGAAGAAGATAGCCGGAGACCGTGTCTTGGAGCTTGACCTCTATTCGGACAAAATCCCTTTCTTTCAGCGTCTCGATCGATAACATCGCTGCTTTTCTTGAGCGGATAATCGGAAGATCTAGCAATCCCTTATACATCGGCTGGTGAGCATCACCCTCTCTCAACATATATTTTCTAGAGAGATTTCAGGAGATCTGCATTATTCGTAAAGACAAGCCCCCGATCTTCTCTTCGGTTAGGTCACCAACTGTTTTGACTTGGAATTGAGCTTTCGCGTTTCGATTGGGGTTGTTATTCTTCATTTACGATCTTTATTCTTTTCTACTAGAATTGGTGGCCAAAGTTGATATCTTTAGTAGTTTTAACCATTGAATTGACTATATGAGCCGAAGATCAGCTTGGGTTTTTTTCTTTAGCATCTGATTTGGATGATTTAGGGAATGGATACACCAGATTTCATTGGAGTTTATGTTTCTTAATAGGCTACCTAGTTAGTAAAAGTACTGTCTTTGCATATGTACTGATGGAGCATTGTTTGCATTTCCCTGTCTTAGTTGCAGATCTTACATTTTTTAGGGCATTCTGATAATTGAGCAAGTTTGGAAACTATGGCGTCTAAGTCATTCAAGGCAAGTCGATCATCTTTATCACCAATCTCAGATGAAACCGAGTCTCTCAAGCCCCCATTGCCTCCTACCGTGACATTCGGTCGAAGAACTTCATCGGGTCGATATGTCAGCTATTCACGGGATGATCTTGACAGTGAACTCGGGAGCACTGACTTTGCCAATTATACTGTCCAAATACCTGCCACCCCTGATAATCAACCCATGGATCCATCCATCTCACAAAAGGTTGAGGAGCAGTATGTATCTAATTCACTCTTCACTGGGGGATTTAACAGCGTAACTAGGGCCCACCTGATGGACAAGGTGATTGATTCTGAGGCAAACCATCCCCAGATGGCAGGTGCGAAAGGATCATCATGTGCAGTCCCAGGTTGTGATGGGAAGGTAATGAGCGATGAACGTGGTAATGATATTTTGCCCTGTGAATGTGACTTCAAGATATGTCGGGATTGCTATGTCGATGCTGTCAAGGCAGGAGGCACTTGCCCAGGATGTAAAGAGCCCTACAAAAACACAGATTTGGATGAAGTTGCAGTGGACAACGGGCGGCCACTTCCGCTTCCACCACCTCCTAGTGGAATGTCGAGAATGGAGAGGCGTCTGTCTCTGATGAAATCCAAGAACTCCATGCTAATGAGGAGCCAAACTGGGGATTTTGATCACAATAGGTGGCTTTTTGAAACGAAGGGCACTTATGGGTATGGTAATGCTATATGGCCAAAGGATGGAGGTTTTGGGAATGATGATAAGTCTGAACCAACAGAATTGATAAACAAGCCCTGGAGACCGCTCACTAGGAAGTTAAAGATCCCTGCTGCTATTCTCAGTCCATACAGGTTGTCTGTATTTCCGATATATCATTCATTTTCTCCTTATTCCTAGTATGCACTTTTCAGACTTAAAAAAGGGAAAGAGCAAGTGTCTTGAATCTCTTGATTTGTGATACTAAGTAGTATCAAGTATGCGAAGTCCTAAAAGAAATGTCGTTGCTCTCCGAAACTCTGCAGTAGATTAGATTAGATTAGATCTCTGTAATGTATTAAGAACTCTCCTTGAATACCTTAAAGTGCTCATCATTTTCATTTTGATGCAGACTTCTTATTGCGATTCGAATGGTGGTCCTTGCGTTGTTCCTGATGTGGAGAGTGACTCACCAAAACAGCGATGCTATTTGGCTGTGGGGGATGTCTGTAGTATGTGAACTCTGGTTTGCTTTTTCTTGGCTTCTTGATCAACTTCCCAAGCTCTGCCCAATTAACCGCTCGACAGATCTAAATGTCTTGAAAGAGAAATTTGAGTCAATAACCCCTGACAATCCCAAAGGGAAATCTGATCTGCCTGGTATAGATATCTTTGTCTCAACTGCAGATCCAGAGAAGGAACCACCTCTAGTCACTGCAAACACAATCTTATCCATCTTGGCTGCTGATTATCCAGTTGAAAAACTAGCTTGCTATGTCTCGGATGATGGAGGTGCCCTTCTCACATTTGAGGCCATGGCAGAAGCTGCGAGTTTTGCGAATGTATGGGTTCCGTTCTGCCGGAAGCATAACATAGAGCCCAGGAATCCAGACTCATACTTCAATTTGAAGAGGGATCCCTATAAGAACAAAGTGAAGCCAGATTTTGTCAAGGATCGTAGACGTGTGAAGCGTGAATATGATGAGTTCAAGGTACGCACCAATGGCCTTCCTGACTCTATCAGGCGCCGATCAGATGCCTATCATGCTCGTGAGGAAATTAAGGCAATGAAGCTTCAGAGACCCAACCGGGAGGACGAACCAGTAGAGGCTGTCAAGATCCCAAAAGCTACATGGATGGCAGATGGCACCCACTGGCCTGGTACTTGGCTCACTACTGGACCCGAGCATTCGAAAGGTGACCATGCTGGAATTATCCAGGTAATATAACGAATATGTATTCTCAGTGCTCTTATTGTGTGGTAGTAATAGTAGTAGTAGTAGCATATTTGCTGAATGAGTCTCTTATCTTAGGTGATGCTGAAACCACCAAGCGAAGAACCGCTGCATGGATCTTCTGATGATGCCTCCAGGCTAATAGATTTGACTGATGTTGATATCCGTCTTCCTTTGCTTGTATACGTCTCTCGTGAAAAACGTCCCGGCTATGATCACAACAAGAAAGCAGGGGCTATGAATGCATTGGTTAGAGCTTCGGCCATCATGTCCAATGGCCCGTTTATTCTCAACCTCGACTGTGACCACTACATCTACAACTCACAAGCTATGAGGGAAGGCATGTGCTTCATGATGGACAGAGGAGGTGATCGACTCTGCTATGTCCAGTTCCCTCAAAGGTTTGAGGGTATTGACCCGTCCGATAGGTATGCAAATCACAACACCGTTTTCTTCGATGTGAACATGAGGGCGCTCGATGGGCTCCAGGGTCCGGTGTATGTGGGAACTGGGTGTCTCTTCAGGAGGGTAGCACTTTACGGATTTGACCCGCCCCGCTACAAGGAGAACCATCCGGGGTTCTGCAGCTGTTGCAGCCGTCGCAAGAAGATTAACACCACTTCTGCAGAAGAGAAACGAGCTTTGAGGATGGGCGATTCAGATGATGAGGATGAGGACATGAACCTGGCACTGCACCCCAAGAAGTTCGGGAATTCGACTTTCCTCATTGACTCCATCCCAGTTGCAGAGTACCAAGGTTGATTAAAGAATAAATATATATTAGAAAAATATATTTTATTATATTATGAGAAAGTTACTAGTAATAGATATATTTTCCTAATATATATTTATTCTCTAATAGGTCGACCTCTGAAGGACCACCCGGCTGTGAAGTATGGCCGACCGCCTGGCGCCCTCACCATCCCAAGAGACCTTCTCGATGCATCCACTGTTGCAGAGGCTATAAGCGTCATTTCCTGCTGGTACGAGGATAAGACTGAGTGGGGCCAACGTGTTGGGTGGATCTACGGGTCTGTGACAGAGGACGTGGTGACTGGGTACAGGATGCACAACCGAGGATGGAAGTCAGTCTACTGTGTGACGAAGCGCGATGCTTTCCGTGGAACGGCACCAATCAACTTAACTGACAGGCTCCACCAAGTGCTGAGGTGGGCCACCGGGTCGGTCGAGATTTTCTTCTCCAGAAACAATGCGATACTAGCCAGCCCGAGGATGAAGTTTCTGCAGAGGATCGCCTACCTCAACGTCGGCATCTACCCCTTCACCTCGATCTTCTTGATCGTATACTGCTTCCTTCCAGCACTCTCCCTCTTCTCGGGCCAGTTCATCGTGCAATCCCTGGACGTCACTTTCCTAACATATCTTCTCGTGATCAGCTTAACTCTATGCATGCTAGCAATACTCGAAATCAAATGGTCAGGGATCGAGCTGGAGGAGTGGTGGAGGAACGAGCAGTTTTGGCTCATCGGAGGCACCAGCGCCCATCTAGCCGCCGTGATTCAGGGGTTACTAAAAGTCATAGCCGGGATCGAGATCTCATTCACCCTGACATCGAAATCCGGGGGTGATGACGTGGACGATGAGTTTGCTGACCTGTACATTGTGAAATGGTCGTCGCTTATGATCCCGCCCATCACCATCATCATGATAAACTTGATAGCGATAGCGGTCGGGTTTAGCAGGACGATATACAGCGTGATACCGCAGTGGAGCAGACTGATTGGTGGGGTGTTCTTTAGTTTCTGGGTGTTGGCACATTTGTATCCATTTGCAAAGGGGCTGATGGGAAGAAGGGGAAGAACACCGACCATTGTTTATGTATGGTCGGGTCTGATTGCAATCACCATATCGCTACTATGGGTGGCTATTAATCCTCCAGCTGGTACTAATCAAATTGGAGGCTCTTTCCAGTTCCCTTAGAAGAGATTGATTGAAATTACTCAGGTTTGCTGTCTTCTCTATTCTTTGTTACTGTTATTCTTGTTGTTGTGATCTGTATATTTAATTTAATCTCTGCTGATATATAAACCGTGGATAGGCTTAGAGGAGGGTAGATTGGCAACATACAACAAAAGCCAAGCAGGCGGCGGCAGCAGCATTAGCAGTGAATTGAACCCCTCCCCTGAGGAGAGATGGCGCCTTTTTTGTTTTGTCAATTTATTAATATTTATTTTGTGACCTTGGATTTGTTTTAGCTCTTAATTTATTTATTTTTACTTAATTTATCTATATATATACACCCGGGCTGTAGAATGAATGGACATTTGCATCATCATCATTACCTCACTCACCTGTCTCCTCTCTTCATTTTATCAGAAATGATACAACGTGCGAAAGTTAACATACGACATTACATATTATTAAAATAATGAGATTATATTTTTATATAAAATAACTATAAAAAAAAATCTTCAATTATGCAAAAGTACCGCGTGTTTAAACTTTAAGGTGGACGAAGGTAATACATTAAAAAAAACCGAAATTTTTTAACAGTTTTTTTTTTACTAGTAGGAGCCTTGTACATTCCACGCTTGTTTTACTACTCCACCTGCAGAGCCCTCAAGACAGTCAAACCAGAGCTGAATGTACGTATTTCTTCAAATTCACGAAGGAAGTACAAGTACTCTAATGGTACAACCCCTCCACTGATGATGGAGAATAGACACTGACCTATGAGGATTAGTATATACGCTCTAGCTCTTCGCTGAGCACCCAGTCATCAGGGTTCCAACCAGGCGTATTACGTGTTTTCTTAAGATGATTTTTCAACGGGAATAGTTTTATCTCAGTTCATCCTACTCTCTCAAAGTTTTTTTTTTTTTAATTCTATACCTAGCAGCTCGAAAAATATCTCCTTCCTATTATCTTTAGAAATTCAAAACGAATGTCATGTCGATAGTAATCTGTTACGGGCCTACCATCAACGGGTAATCCCAGAATCATCACAACATCCTGAAGAGCGATAGTCATTTCACCTTTGGAAAGGTGAATATACTATGTGTCTCGGATGTGTCTCGGGTTGTCACCGTTCTGTTAAAGCATGCATGATGCCTAAGTCTACCTCAACACGGGATGCCTCTTCCGCGTACAAAAAACCCGCATGGTGACCATTTTAGTATTTGTTTGAAAATGTTTTACATTTTAGTATATCCGATGTATGAGATGACCATTAAGGTGAGCGGCTCGTGATGAAATACAGTCTGTCTCTGTATTGTGTCTCAATGAGTGAGCATTCTTTATTGTCCTAAACGAATGAATAAATAGGCGTTGCAGAGGCAGCTTGAACTCATGGATGAATAAAAAAAGCAGTTAAGTCTCTGTTGCATCATCGTGAACTAAAGCTAAATTGAAAAGAAGAGAAGAGAAACCACCTAATGAACATGACTAATCAATACAAAAGGAACTTTCTTGTGTTTTTTGGTTGCATCCTTTAATTGGTATGCTTGCTTCCTAATAAAAGTGATCATCAACAACTCCAGATCAGCTCGTAATAGTTAAATAGTAGCTATAAATATTTTCAAATCTAAAACTCGATAGAATTTGACACAATTTTTTTTTTAAATGAAGCGCTGAACTTTACCTATCACTTTTTGTATTATTATTGTTATTATTAATAAACTTATATTTTGATTGATTCATCTATTAACTATTGCGAACGACCTCCGTCCACTCTATTCAAATAATGTAGTTACATTATTGTGTGCATGTGCTTAAGTTATACGCAAGTGTGAAAAATGAAGAAAAATAGAAAGTATTGGTTCCATCAAAGCCAGCCACCACGATCTTAGCAGGTATCTCTTCAATGCAATTGCGGATCGAATCTTAACATTTACCTAAATAAGATTTCGCTTGTAGAAAAATTTATAGTTCTATCCAACATTTTGTCTAATTTGGATGAAATTAGTCTTGTGGCTTACACGTGATTAAAAATAGTAAAAAACATTCTTAAAATGAAAAAAATTTCTTTAGCAAAAAATGCAATTCTTTAAGTGTTTTCTAATGTTATGATAAAATTTTAGAATGCCCATTATGTCATTGACGTATCTGTATACAAAATGGTTTAAATTCCATCCTTAATTTTGTTGCCATTTTTTTTTACTATACTTAATTTTTAATTATTCTTTAGTTCTTCAATTGATAAGAGGGTTAGTATTTGTGTTCGGAAAATTAGAGGGGCTAATAGAAACCATAAAAAATTTAGTAAACATAGAGTTGTTTCTTTGGTTTGACCCCTACAAATTCACTTATAAGTTTGACAAACAAAAGCTGATAAGACTTGTTAAATTCTATGAGTTTAAGAGTATTGTTATATCGACTCTTGGTTTCAACTTGAAAATTATCTTAGTGGAAAAAAAATAAGAAAATTCACATATTAAATAATTTGGGGAACTTTTAATAAAGCTTGTTGAGACATGAAAACACTATCACATTTAATTTAATTAAATTTATTTTGACTATCAATTATGTAAAGAATAAAACTGCATAATAACATAAGTTATCAATATTTGAACGACTATATTATCACTTTAATAGATGTATATTTATCTTTAAAGTTACTAAATAAATCATTTTCAAAAGATGATAACTTATAGAAAATAATTATAGGTTGTAGTATTTAGTTTTTTTACTTATTATTGTCAACTCATGCTATGTGCATTTTATTATAAATTTCAATTATAATTTTTTATTGTGTAAAAATAAACTCCATTATATAAATTCTAGTTATGCTAAATGAGTTATAATTTTCTCATTTTAGTTTAGTTTTCCATTTTATTTTTAATTACTTGATCAATTCGGTTAAAATTAGGCGGAATATTTAACATAGCTAAGTATTTTTATCTACAAACAAAATTTGAACTAACAAATTGGCTAGAAAACTATTTGTGTTCAGTGCTAATTTAAATTTAATCAAAACCCAAAAACTAAACATTCTTTTTGAAGTTTCACCGGAGAGTTGCCGATCAAGTATCTTTCCGGATTAAACAACTTCCAGAAAATAATATCATCATCATAGAGGGAAAAAACAACTCTCTGGTTTGTCACGTCCGATTATTCTCCTCTCCTTCTTGGTGGAAAAGCGATCTGCGATCAGATCAGCTACTTTTCCCAAGTGCTGCTTGTTTAACCTTCTGCCGTCCTCACCGTATCTCTCCGTCGCTGGTCAATCTCTCAGGCCTTGAGCTTGCCCAGAATCGACGCTAGTAAGCACGAGATATGGGGCAAGTCTTTCGTAAGCTCTTCGATACTTTCTTCGGCAACTCTGAGATGCGGGTATGCTCTTTATCGCTCAATTAGCTTGCTCGATCGGCGAGCTACAACTTTGTTGTTATATGTACAACTCTTTAGTCTGAATTTCATCGGCCATCAACCAGCTTACCAGAAATTGCTCCAGTGTATTAAGTTGGTCGCCCAGTAGTAGTGCCTGCTATAGCTGTTAGATTGTGCTTGAGTCATGAAATTACAATTGTACCTGATGCTAAGGAGTTATATGTTTCAGAATGTATGTACGTTTCTGTTTCTCTGATAAACGGAGTTCGTTTTTATAGTTCCCACGAGAATATCAGGAGGAAAACAAGAAAAACGGTGTAGGTATAGATGTGTTTCACTTTCATGTAATGTTGAACAATCCCTACAAGGAAAGGGTACAGAGTAGGCATCCCTCCCAGTTTATTTCATAAGCTATAGGGTGTGAACGAGATTCCAGTTGTCCACGTTGCTTGTGCTTTCCAGAATTCTACTTTTTTATCTGCTCAAAGGATAATCTGGATCATAAATTGGTATTCAAATGATCAAACAGGCATAACTTATCGACTTATGGCCCTTCTGACATTTACAGAAGACAAATTCTTTAATATATATGTTATAGAAACATCAGGGTGATAAGATTAAACTGTTCTGTGACAGAATTCCCATCCAAGGTACTATTGGCCTTAGCTGTGCTTCCATGAGTCGTTTCTTGAACATGATTGGTGATGTTGTTATTTACATTCTAACATCAGAAGCTAGGACACATTGTTTGCTTTGATTGCTAACTGCACAATGGATGCTTGCTCTCTGAATAATGTTATATGCTACTCAGATAATGGTTGTTTTTTTTTTTAGGTAGTGATGCTTGGCCTGGATGCAGCTGGCAAAACAACCATATTATATAAACTACATATTGGTGAAGTCTTATCAACGGTACCTACAATTGGTATGGCTAATTTCTCTTTGAATTTTTTTTCTCTATGTATTTGGTATTGGTATGGCCACAAATTGCATTAGGATTATCATGCTTATTTTTCTCTTACGTTTCAATCATGCTGACTTAATCACCTGAGGCAACCAATTTTAATGGTTAAGCTGAAATTGCAACTAGCGGGCTCTACTAGTTTAACTTTCTAGGATTTGTAATCTCTCTGAACCTGAATATGTTTGTGTTTCTGGACTTTGAGATATCAGCATTTACAGTGCTTCTTTATGGTTCCATCTATAAATGAAACAATATGTATTGTCTAAAATACCAAGTAACACACTTTTAAAAGGTGGATTGCCATAGAATATAAGAAGGCAATCTGTTACATCCAAGTACACACCCATGAAATGCAAAGATCTGACCAATGCAGTTGAATAAAGAAGTAAACCTTTATCTTTGGCACAGCTCAAGTGGTAGTATTTGAATTTTCATCATAAATGAACACTTTCTGTAATGCAAGATTGATCTGATAAAGATATCTATGAGCTGAACGAACGAAGTAGAGATTATTGATGCTGAAGTGCAATACTTTAGCTAATTACGTAAGGTGAAATTTCGTTGCATGTATACGCCATCTGTTTTGGAAACGTAGGCCTAAGTTATGCCATTCAGAAACTAAGAGAAGATAGTAGCCCTCAGGGGACTCTCTTCTTCAGCTCTACTTGCTTTTTTAATTGCATAAGGGATTTGAAGTTTTCTGGTTACAGATCAGAAAAAATTCCTTGAGTTAGCTGCGAAAGGATGCTTAGAAAAGTAGAAAGTACTGTTTTAAATATGAAAATCTAGGGAGAAATCTTAGAAAATTGCCTCGCGACAACTACTGTGCATATCTCTTATTTTTTTAGGACATTAATTTCTGTAATTTGGTAACAATCACTGGATGAATTGTTGTTGACAACGTTATGTGCTTTGGAAAGATTACTAGTCCTTCATGAAGAAGAAGATGACACTGAACTTATATGTGTTTGATTTCAGCATGTCTGATTGGTTGTATATCACTTGAGGCAAGTTGGTCAAAGTACAGATAGTTGCTCTTTAGGATATTTGAGACGAAATGTTAATTGCGACAGTTACATTAATATGTGCTGGAGTTTAGTTTTATTTCGGTAATATTGTCCCTGTTTTTCATTGCTGAGAGTGCAGTTTTCAGTTTCACTTTGAAAATGGCCTAATGGAATGACTCTCTGCTTGTCAACCATGGTATAACTATCTGAAGGATTCAATGTGGAGAAAGTACAGTATAAAAATGTCATGTTCACAGTTTGGGATGTTGGGGGACAAGAGAAACTCAGACCACTTTGGAGGCATTACTTCAGTAACACAGATGGATTGGTATTATTTAGTGTCTTATTATCCCAAACAAGCAAGCAGCTTGACTTTCTTCACTCCATCTTTCTTGCTGCTTAAATGTTTAGTAATAGTATTTGCTGCAATGCAGATATACGTTGTTGATTCCTTGGATAGAGAGAGAATAGGAAGGGCAAAGGCAGAATTTCAGGTGAGAGTTGCTGATGTTGTTGATATATATAGATAGTTGTCTTCTCTGATTTCCGATGGCATTGTAATGAATATCCTTCCATCTAATTCCAGGCCATCATCAATGATCCTTTCATGCTCAACAGTGCCATCTTGGTGTTCGCCAATAAACAAGACATGGTATGTGAATCATATTTATTTTATCTTAATAATGTTCATATCATACATATTATTATGATTTCCAAGAAGACTTGAATGTTATAATGTAATAAGTAAAAGAAAGGGTTAAGAACACAATAGGGGCCTGAATGTTTGCCCATGTTGCCAAAAGAGGTCTGAATTAAAACAACGTATTATTTAGGACCTGAATTTTGAGTTTTGTGTATAAGTGAGGTCTCCGTCTATTTTTTCGGTTAAAATTGACGGAAAGTGGTCACATGCCACGCATGTGACCAAAAATAATTTGAAAACCCGAAAATGCCCTTTGACCAAAGTGTGTCTCTCATATGTTTGACCTAAAATGACGAAAATACCCTTTAAGCCACCACAGCTCCGGCGACCACCACCACCCCGACTCCGGCGACCACCACCGGCCTCCGGCGACCACCACTCGGCTCCGGCGACCACCACCGGCCTCCGGCGACCACCACCGACCTCCGGCGACCACCATCGACCTCCGGCGACGACCGAAAAGCTCCGATCGGAGCTTTTTTGGCTCCGACCGGAGCTCCAAAGCTCCGATCGGAGCTTCGGAGCTCCAATCGGAGCCTTTTTGGCTCCGATCGGAGGCCGGTGGCGGTCGCCGGTGGTGGTCGCCGGAGGCCGGTGGTGGTCGCCGGAGGCCGGTGGTGGTCGCCGGAGCCGAGTGGTGGTCGCCGGGCGGCCTTAATTGCATAATTAGTGTGTAGGGGTATTTTAGACATTTCACATTTTATTAATTAAATTGATAAATTGTATAATAATTACAAAAGGGTATTTTTGTCTTTTCACGTGATTATGTTAGATTTAACAGAAAATTTGGACGGAGACTTGAAAAAAAACACAAAACTCAAAATCCAGGCCCTTAATAATACGTTTTTTCAATTCAGACCCCTTTTGACAACATGGGCAAACATTCAGGCCCCTATTGTGTTCTTAACCCTAAAAGAAAATGTGTAATAACAGAGGGGAGCAATGACACCAAGGGAAGTGTGCGAAGGACTAGGTCTTTTTGAGCTTAAGAACAGGAAGTGGCATATACAAGGGACTTGTGCACTGAAGGGAGATGGTCTTTATGAGGGATTAGACTGGTTGGCTGGAACCCTTAAACAAATTAGAGCAGATGGATACTCTTCTGCTCTGGGAACCACCACCTCATCCTTCTAATCTCTAGCTCAGGTTGGTATCACCTCACCACTTGACTGAACATTCATAATCAATGACGAATTTAGAAATCTTCAAATGGGGGTTCTCAACTAAAAAACCATACATTTGAATAAAAGATTTTGAAATGGGGGTTCAAACTCCATATTTTTGTACCATAATTTATTGTATTTATTGGTAATCTGCATACATAACACTTGTAAGCCACAAAAAATGGTGAACAAAGTGTCTTATATATAATGGATCTGCCCCTGGGCCTCATAATAAACCATCTTTAGTTGTTATATATTATAGGGTTAATAACTAAAAAACTGTCCAAGGTTTACCCTATGTTAAAATTAGGTGTCTGAAGTTTGAAATGTTAAAATGGACTGTCCCAAGTTTCATTTTTGTTGAAATTTGGTGTCTTTGTGCGTCTTTTCATCTTCATTCCATCATTTTCATCAACCCACCAACCCACTCATAATCCATCACTCTTTACTTTTCACAAAATTGTCATATTTCACCTAAAAATTGAACTTTAAAAAAAAAAAGTTTTTAGAAGAGTGGTGTAGAGCCATTTTCCAAGGACAATAGAGCGAGATTTACTTGCCCGGATGTGACCAACTTTTTAAGTGACGGTCCCGGCAAGATGACGAGAATGGAGTGTGTATGAGAGCTCAAATTTGACAGACGGTTTCGTCGGAATTGACTTCTCTAAAGTAATCACACCGAGACACCAAATTTCAACAAAAATGAAACTTGGGACAGTCCATTTTAACATTTCAAACTTCAGACACCTAATTTTAACATAAGGTAAACCTTGGACAGTTTTTTAGTTATTAACCCTATATTATATATGCAGTTCTGTTTCCTTCTACGATATGGGATGACAACTGAGAAGAGAAAGAAATGTATTGATATTTGTTCATGTCTTGAACATGGTATTCTAAGTGTTGGTTTATTTACAACTACTGCAGATATGTGAAATTCTGTTGGGTTGGAGACACGAAGATTGAAGCTCTTCTTCTCTCTAGTAGTGTTTGGAATTTACTCTTCCTAGTGGAATTATTATATATAATTATCACTGAAAAGTCGTAGCTCGATGCTAAGATGAATGTATTTAAGTACTGAATGGTGAATGAGATTAACTTGGTTCCCAGGTAGATTCAAATCTCTTGTTTCCGTCTTTCTGTGAACTAACGTGAGGTTGAATTGACGATCTCTTTAGTTTCACGTCGGATCTGATTCTTTCTACATATATTTGGTTATTTTTTTTGGGAAGGGTTTGTACTATATGAACCTTTTACCTAAATATATAGGGTTAAAGGTACTTTTCATACCACATGTTTGACCGAATGTGGCTTTTAGTACTAGATGTTTAGTTTTGTATACTTTTGGTACTAAACGTTTGAAAAAATGTGGCTTTTGGTACATCCGTTAGTTGACCGTTAAATGACATGTGCAAGTCACGTGATCGACTCTAAACTTTTAATTTTGTTCAACTTAGTCCCTCAAATATATTCCTAACTTTTACTTTGTTTAATTTAGTCATAAAGCTTCAAAATCGAACCCAATTGGAACCTATTTCCAATTGGGTAAATTTGATCCAAATGAGGCTATGTCAATTGAATTCGATTGGTTTAATTGGGTCTGATTTTGAAGTGTTATGACTAAGTTAAACAAAATAAAAGTTAGGAATATATTTGAGGGACTAAATTGAACAAAATTAAAAGTTTAGAGTCGATCACGTGACTTGCACATGTCACTTAACGGCCAAAACTAACGGCCAACTAACAGATGTACCAAAAGCCACATTTTTTCAAACGTTTGGTACCAAAAGTATACAAAACTAAACATCCAGTACTAAAAACTACATTCGGTCAAACATGTGGTATGAAAAGTACCTTTAACCCAAATATATATTGACAGCAAGAGAGAAATTAGATAGCTACACCAATTTTACCGATAACCCTATACAACTCCAATTGGATCCACAGGGATCCAGTCCGAACTCCTTGCGACTTCAAATGCATACAAATTGAATGAATACATACTTAATATTATGATTGTATATATAGGAGTTGACAAATAATTTATTGAAGCAAACCAAAAAAGTCAGTGGTGATCATGGAAAGTGTCGTCTCATATAAGTATCTTGATGTACAAATACAGGGCGGTCAGTCACATCACGATTACGAGGTGGTGGTGGTGGTCGTGCCACTGCCATAGCTCGGCCCCCAATGGCGGCGGCAGCAGCAGAAGCTGGTGGTTGATGATTGGGTAGAGAGGCGGGTGGTGGTGGTGCAGTGAGATAATAGAAGAAGAGGATTCCAAGGAGAACGCTAGTAAGGGAGAGAAGAGCACCTCCAGCAAACACACCAGGCTTCACAATGTAGCAGTAGTAGCTTCCATTGTACTTTGTATCTTCACCGTGCCGCTCGTTAAGTACAGCTGCTGTTAGCAATAGGAACAATGCTACTATGAACGTCAACCTGCTCATGCATCCCAATAAATTTGAGTACTATATAATAACACCAACAACTAATTGCAAGAAGGAAGGCAAATGTTTGTTGATTATTAATTTACCAGGAAAGGATAAAGCAAACGATAGCTATTGCTGAGGAACTAGTATTAGATGTCTTGGTGAAGATGATATAATTGTTGTTGTAGGAGCAGCAGCAGCAGCAAAAGCAGCCGGTTACGACATTAAGAATGATGTGAGCTATCAAGAGGGATGCCACTGAAGTTAAACCCATTCCCAGAGCTGCTGCGCTTTGTGGATACGCACATTGCGTTGGGCTTACCAACTCCACCTCAGAACCCTGAAGTTATTTGTCAGTTTTATAAATCGCTACACCAATTTTAATTTTTTAAATTTTAGTTACCTGAACTTTTTGATAATAGGTATTATTAATAGTATGATGCAAATATTAGGTTTGGTTAAAAAAATTCTTATTTTTTCATACTTTTAAAGTTTTACATATGTTAAATTAAGTCCACCCTAGTAATAAAAAAACCAAAAACATTGTGCTCTTGGAACATGGTAGGAAAATTCGGGAAAACATGTTATTTTCCATTCATCTTCGAGGGAAATAAAGACACAACTAACATTTTGGTCTACCATCGAAAGTTTAGGTACTCGAATTCAAAAAATCAAAATTCGGATAACGATTTAGGGTCGTAAAAGTCGGTACCTTGATCCGAGTGGCCTCAGCTCCGAAACCAGCAGCAGCAGAGACGAGCCCTAAGAGACCCACGACAATACAAATTACGACCACTCCGGTCGGTCTACTCTCCATATCTTCTATACTTTGCCTCTCTTTCATTTTATCAGATTATTATCATTACTCGTTCACTAACACATTGTAATATTGCGTGGCCGACAGAAAGAAGAAGAGCATATAAGCAAAACCAACAGCTTAAGCAAAGCTGCAGAGCATGCTAGCTTCTTGTTAGATACCTACGTACCTTCCTTGGGTGTTACTCAACTTCCATGGAAAGGATTAAACTAAGGCTTGCAATTTCTCACACGATACAAAAAAACCGTGTTCGTGCAAGCATATACAAGAACAATAACACGAACACAATTTAGCACGATATAATTATCGTGTTGTGTTCATATTTAGGTATCACAACACGACAAGTACGATGACCATTGTATTACTATGTCTAATTCTTAAATCTTTTTTTGAACAAGTCAAATTTAATATTTTTTGAAACTCAAATTAGTGATATAATTTTTAGAGTTTGTCAGGTTTATATTACAAACTTTATTGATATATTAATTTATAGTTTTTTACTATATGAAGATCGTTATACAAATGTACAATTGGAAAGTTAAAACAACGTGAAGTGAATTAGTAAAGTGATTGAGGTGAGTTCCAGCTCGTGGTTGAATGCGATGCCACATCTCTCTAGTCTCTCAGTACAGGATCACCACCAGGCACCAACAACACAAACTTATCCTTCTGTTCTTAATAATATAATCAGTAACTACCTTAAATTACCCTTTTGAAATAGTATTCCTATTGACATTTTTTTATGAATTCGTATGTAGATGTACACTTGAATAACTTAACGCAACACGATACCACGACAAAAAAAAATTGCATTTCATGTTTATGTTCACAAAACATGGCATGATAACTTTATTGCTCGTGTCCATGTTCGGTATGTTTAACACAATGAGATTTATTGATATTTGATACGTATGAACGAATTATCAGCTCTAACTACTTATATAGATGGTTTCTTTGCTAGACTTTTAATCCGTTGAACTTGGCTCGGCTAAATACTGAAATTAACATATTTAAGGTGATGTGGTTGAAGTGTCGGATTTTTCCGTATGAATATAAGTTTTCGAGTGGAAACGGCGATCTGAGTAAGACTCATAGTAACTATGGGGTTTAACAATTTTAGGCCAAATTCCTTCATTTAAAGGGTCAAACTCGCAGTTTTATGTTTCTTTCGGTCCTTTTTAAAATTTGTCGGTTTTATTTGGTACTTTATTGTTAATTTCAGATTTTGTATTAGGGTTAGAGTTTTAGATTTCTCTATTTAAACTCTGTTAGCCGTCATTTATATTAAATTTTATAGATTTTCTGATGAAAAGAATCTAAAGTTGCGTAAACAATCTATCTACTATTAAAAACTGCTTATATGTTGGACCGAACAAAGTAGGACAACATTATAATGTAGATATGGATCAAACCTAAAAGTTGGTATAATTTGAACATTTCTACTATTAAATTTGATTTTGAACCGTATAGGTAAAATCTATTTATTATATTAATTGATTGATGGTAGTTAAGTTATTAGAGAAAAGAAAATGGAGTATTGTGATGGGGTCGTCAGGGCAGGCAGAGAAGAAGTAGATGCATTGCAGAGCCACGTGGCAGTAAACCCGAGCGAAGCCCAAGACAAGGAAAGGAAGGATCTTAAAATGCGGCTAAAGTAACGGGATGGAGCCATGGAGGAATAATCGGAGAGGATCGGTCGGACAAAACATACTCAGACTCAGATTCAGAGAGGAGCAGAGGAGAAGGACGAGTAACAAAGAAGAGATGGGAAAGAGTGAGAAATCCAAGGAACGAAGAGAACAAAGATTGCAAGAGATTTCTCTTCTCCGCACCATTCCATACTCCGATCATCAGAGGTACCCTACCTCCTCTTCCTTTCTTTTACATTTCTTTTTTTTTTTTTGGACCTTTTTTCATTTTGTTTCCTGATGATTTTGAGATGTAATAGTAGGGGAATCTAAGGCTTAAGAATCTAAAAACATTATGAAGAATAAGCTATGTCGCGGTTCAGTGTCTCAGCATTTTTTGTTGCAATTCTATATCTGAATTATTATATCTGTTAATTTTTATTTTTTCTCTTAAAATTGATATAACAAAAATATGTTTTTAAACATCAATGAAGTTTAAATCATGAGCAACAAACCTGATATTTCAAACATAACGGAAAGCCGTGTTTGTGTTACTTAAAAAACTAATTTTAACGCCAAAATCAAACATGAAAGTTTAAAGATATAAATCTGATACTTTGAAAATCAAATTGAAAAAAAAAAAAAAAAAACCCTAAACACCAAAATGTAACATGACATATATTTCAGACTACTTTTAGGTTCTTAACCCTAGAATTAACCCTAGGATTAAATTATATTTCCTTTAATTTTGCAGCTGCTTTACGGTTTATAATTGGGTTAAGAACATAATAGGGGCCTGAATGTTTGCCCATGTTGCCAAAAGGGGTCTGAATTGAAAAAACGTATTATTAAGGGCCTGGATTTTGAGTTTTGTGTTATTTCAAGTCTCCGTCCAAATTTTCTGTTAAATCTAACAGAATCACGTAAAAAGACAAAAATACTCTTTTGTAATTATTATACAATTTATTAATTTAATTTATAAAATGTGAAATGTCTAAAATACCCCTACACACTAATTATGCCCTTAAGGCCACCATGCTCCGGCCACCGTCCGGCGACCACCACCCGGCTCCGGCGATCACCACCGGTCTCCGGCGACCGCCACCGGCCAAAAAAGCTCCGATTGGAGCTTTGTGGCTCCGACCGGAGCTTTTTTGCTCCGATCGGAGCTTTTCGGTGGTCGCCGGAGGCCGGTGGTGGTCGCCGGAGGCCGGTGGTGGTCGCCGGAGGTCGGTGGTGGTCGCCGGAGGTCGGTGGTGGTTGCCAGAGTCGGGGTGGTGGTGGTCGCCGGAGCTGTGGTGGCTTAAAGGGTATTTTCGTCATTTTAGGTCAAACATATGAGAGACACACTTTGGTCAAAGGGCATTTTCGGGTTTTCAAATTATTTTTGGTCACATGCTTGGCATGTGACCACTTTCCGTCACTTTTAACAGAAAAAATAGACGGAGACCTCAATTATACACAAAACTCAAAATTCAGGCTCTTAATAATACGTTTTTTCAATTCAGACCCCTTTTGGCAACATGGGCAAACATTCAGCCCCTATTGTGTTCTTAACCCTTATAATTTGGTTGCCTCTAAGTTGTGGTAGTTCCATACCATCTTATGTGATCTGGTTTGAAGATTTTACTAGTTAATTGCCAGAGTATTATTTATATATGCACTACTTTTGTATTATGCATGTAGATGGTGGTCTACAGAGACAGTCGCTATAGTAACGGGTAGTAATAGGGGAATCGGGTTTGAGATCGTGAGACAGCTTGCCGTTCATGGACTGACTGTGATATTGACATCAAGAGACGACGTTGTTGGTGAGGAAGCAGTTAAAGTCTTACAGGAAGGGAGCTTGAACGTTGTCTTTCACCAGTTGGATGTGATAGATCCTTCTTCTATCGAACGCTTTACTGAATGGGTCAAAGAGAAATTTGGGGGTGTAGATATTCTGGTATATATTCATCAAAACTCTTAAGATAATTTTGTAGTTAGTACATATGGACGTAGTGTGCTGAATTTAGGGTATGGTGTTTTTATTTTGATCAGGTAAATAATGCAGCTGTTAATTTCAATTTCGGGTCAGATAATTCAGTTGAGAATGCCCAGATGGTTATGTCCACAAACTATTATGGAATAAAGAATATGATAAAAGCCATGATTCCATTGATGAGAGCTTCTGCAGCAGGTGCACGTATTGTTAATGTCAGTTCTCGACTTGGGAGACTACATGGAAGGAAGAACGTAAGACTCTTCTCATTCATTCTCCTCATTCATTAACTACTTGCTATCTCAACTTTCTTTTTGCACAAATTGCTAACTAAACTTATGCAAACTTGCAATTTGTTATCTCCGTTTAATTTGCTACTGAATGTTAATATGCACTTTATGTTAGAATTCAGCTAGCAAATTGCAAATTTTCCAAACTCAACTACCAAATTGCAAATTCCCTAAAGTTCAACCAACAAAGTGCACATTTCCAAAGTGCACATTTCCAAAGTTCAGTTATCAATTTGCACTAAAAACATAACAAGACAACAAAAAGCATTAGGTTTCCATCACTATTTAGCAACGAAGTACCTAGCGCAACACTGTATAAGTTCAACTACTGTATAAGTTCAACTAGTAAATTGCTACTAAACCCGTGTATATATTATAGGGAAAGAGAACCTATTTAGTATCTCAAATTAATCTCATGTGTCAATTTAGTGTCTCATGATTAAATTATTACTTTTAACTGTCCCAGGTTTCAACTATGTTGTTCTTTGGTGTCTACGTCAAATTTTATGATTAAATTTAACCGAAACTGGTCATATGCTGATCACATGCCTGAATAAATTTAAAAATTTTCTAAATTACCCCCAAAATGCTCAGAATCGTCGGGATCGGTTAGCCCGGAATCGGAGGTGGGTGGCCGAAATTGGAGGGTGGCTTTGAAAAAAAAGTATAAGGGGGCAAAATTGTATTTTCATCTCAATCAGTAAAAGAACCCCAAAATTGAACGGGAAACTAAATCATAACAAAATTGAATCCTAGGACACCAAATACTAACAATTTAATCCTGAGACACTAAACTGACGCATGGGGTAAATCTAAGACACTAAATAGGTTATTTTTCCCTTACATTATGTATAAGTAGCAAGTGAGGAAGAAAGCATGCATGAAGGTGTATGAATATTGATTTTGTTGTGTGAGACAGGGAATTGAAGATGAGACATTGAGACAGAAGCTAGAAGACATAGAGACACTGACAGAGGAAGACATAGACGAAATGGTGTCGAGCTTCCTTAAACAAGTAGAGGATGGGAGTTGGACATCAGGAGGGTGGCCACACACATTCACAGACTACTCAGTATCAAAGCTAGCAGTGAATGCATACACAAGGGTGGTTGCAAAGATGTTTGAAGAAAGAGAAGAAGGCAATAAGATATTTGTGAATTGCTATTGCCCAGGGTGGGTCAAGACTGCCATGACTGGCTGGACAGGGAATATCTCTACCGAGGACGGTGCTGACACCGGTGTATGGCTCTCCCTGCTTCCCGATCAAGCTGTCACTGGCAAGTTCTTTGCTGAGAGGCGCGAAATCCACTTCTAATGATTTATTGCATATCATTCATATAGAAGCAGCAGCAGCAGGAGGACAATTTAGGTGCTTGTTGTGTAATTCATTCTTTATGAATCTTCTCTTCACAATTTCAATGCAAAGGAAGAAGGAATTGTGTTGTGCAGAGGTAAAGATTATTCTTTTTTGTTTTTATTACTTGAAGAAGCAGTAGTTATACTGTATTTAGTGATTACTCAGTTATCCATGAATAAATATGAATATTTGGAGTGCATATACATAAACTGAAAGAAGCAAAGTGGCCAGACAGGCAAGCAAGGTAGTAAATTGATTTTTTATATATATAATGATAATGTATTCTAAACAAAATGGGAAATATATATAATAGAGGAAACATGATTTAGAAGGCAGAGTTGAGATAGAAATATAAAGCAACAAGGGCAACAGCTCCAATGGCAATAGCAATGGGCAATGCTTTCCTGCAGGTTAACAAAAATGTACAACTGCTTCAGCTAGCTACCAACCGCATCTCCATATATCTATCTATTCATCTATAAATATTATTATATAAGACTTCACCATGCCCTTATTTTTTGACTACACAATGCTTAGATTCATGAATTTCACAAAAAGTGACAAAGTTAGGATTTCATCTCATGACCTGCACCTTAAGGGGGTGTTTGTCTCGACGTTTCGCAAGTACGTGTATTAACTAAGGGGATTGTACTAAGCTATCTTAATACTTGTATAATATAAGAATAAAATGTTTGGATGGGGACTTGTATTAGTAGTATACACTAACTAATACATAGATAATATTATACATTGTTTGATTTGTTGTAATGTTTGATTTGGCCAAAAAAAAAAGTTTTAAAGTGGCAAAAGACCTTTACATTCACTTTTTTAATAAAAAAAGTTAATTTATCTTATGTTGAAATTGAAACCATGTTAAATTAGACCATACTTTGTTATATATAATTTATAATTGAGTATTAACTAATACATATATTTAATTAATATACTTTATTATTTAAATCAAATAACACACTGTTAGTTAATACGTGTATTAGCTAATCCTAATATGGTTTTAATGCGCAAACCGAAAACAAAACAAATATATGGTAGTGAGTGACTGACCCAATGGATTCGTCTTTCTGGATTTGAGCTTTCCTAGCCTTGCGAACATCTTTGTCATTAGCGTTCTTTGACACATCAGGCTGATACTCCCTAAATCTTCGTTTTGGAGCACCACAAACTGCATTCATACTTACATCATCAATCAAATTCTACCTTAATTACCTTAGCTTAATACTACAATAAAATATAATGTGGTAATTACCTACCTGGGCAGAAGTACTTGTCAGGTAACTTGTCAAATGGAGTTTTATCACTATAAATGTACCTATTATATGATCCATGGAATCAATTAATTAATTCAAAATTGAAAAGCATAGAAATACAATTCCAATTCAGCACAGCAGAATTGTAATACATGTACCGACCCACAATCGCGACAGATGTAGGATTGCTTGGACTTGGAAGCCATACGCATGGAGATTTTAGGGGAAGTACTGGATCTTCTTCTAGAAGTAGCAGTAGCAGTAGAAGATGGAGGAGAAGGAATCATAAAGTGATGAAGTGAAGGAGATAAGAATGTCGATTTCAGAGAAGAATGTCGCCGGAGGACGGCAGTTTTGGCATTGCCAATCGGAGACGCGGGGATCTGCAGTGCAGCCATATGGCCTGGCGTCTTCTTCTTCGTTATCCTATATCTATCTGCTAGCTACTACTTACAGTAAATTGAATTAACAGGACTTCTTAATAAAGAACCATACAGAACGAACGAACGAACGAACGATCACTGATCAATTCAGAGAAAAGCAAGCGCTATCTAAGAGCGGAAAATGAGTGGAAGTAAGGCGACCACACGACAAGCCTATTCACGTCAAGTTAAATGCCGTCCATCTACAAATAAAATTTTAGTCAAGAACAAAATCTAAGTCTCAAGCTTGTATTATATTTTTGGAGAAAAAAAAAAGTTTACAGTATTTTACTTTTAGATATTTTATGTTTAAATTGTTGCTATTAGAGCATCCACAATGGTTTTACCTAAATTGTATTCTTTAAAGTTGCCACGTAGACATTTATGTACACTTTAAGTAATACGTAAATATAAGACACACGTAAAAAGTATTTTCTCTGCAATCGTATTACTTAAACATATTCCTTAAATATATTTTATTATTAAATTTTCCAACAACCACCAATAAAATATTAGCATTAATTATAAAATGTATTAATTTATAATAAAAAATTGGTTACTTAATACATAATGCATTACTTAAATTTAAGGAATGCTTTATGTAAAAACATAAATTTACGTGTGGGTCCCATCTTTAAGGAATGCTATGTAAAACCACGTAGTTTTTGTTGCTTTACTTAAATAAACATGTAAGACCCACGTTTACGTATTCTTTACGTAATACCACTGTGGATGCTCTTATATGTCTTATATTTCGTTTTTGTCGCATATAGATTTTCCTTTTTTTTTTTTTTGTTAATTTGACGGATTTTGATATAAATATTCTAAAATTCATGTCTATTTATGTTAATTAAATTAAACCTCTATTTTGTATAAATTATTTAAGTTCATTGTATCTACGCATTAATTAATTTAGAATCAATATCATAAAGTTTTCATTTACAGTTAAGTAATTAAATAATACTCTTCTTTCCAGGCAGTGTATGCATCTGTGGAAACATAAGAGTAGGGCGATTCTAAATTTGCAGGCAGTGTCAAATCCATCTATTAAATTTGGAAGCTAGATTTGGGCTGTTGAATGTCGCAACTCATCAATAATATTGATAAGGGAACATGAATGTTGTGAATTATAATGAAGACGGCCAAGATGATACAAACAATACAATTTTCTTTTTTACAATTAAAGACAAATAAACTGAATATTTTTGTTCAAGCTAAATTCTAGTACTAATAGTCTAATACATATATATAGGAAGCACAAACTAGAAGTAGTAGCTAGCTACCAGGGTTTCAAATCTCCAACAGGTCCAGCAGTCCAGTTCAACATCTTGTGACCAGAAGCAACGTACACAACAGAAGGATCATGCGGCAACTTACGTGCAAGACCATTTAGCACCTGATGAAACGCATCTCCAGGCTGCGCCGGTTGTGGAAACAGCATCGCCTGCTTCATCGATGGATTTGCAAGCAACCTCTGCTTCCTCAGTATCACATCTATCGGGATCGATGTCAGTATCGTGTCTAGATTCGGCACGTCCTTCTCTTCCACAAACACGCCGATCTCTTCCCATGGAATTGCGTCAGCAAATGGTAAAACAATGTCATCCGCTATGATAACAGGGATGCACCCGAATATCACCGCCTCAACCAGTCGGGGACTCCACGGGGCCCACCCGAGTGGGCACAGACAGAACACCGCTCTCTGCATGTCCTCGTAGTATGTGCTTGGGTGCTCCGTTGAAATGTCGAATAATGGGTTGTCTTTGAAATTCTCCCACACGGCTGCTCGGGCGCCTCTGGCGTAGTAACCACCTTCAGGGTCGTTCCCTACATCGTAAAACAATCCTCTGAAGTAGACAAAGATGGAGCGGGGAATCTTGTCGGGGATGAGATGGGACTGCATCTTCTGTGGGGGAGCGTATGGAGGTATGGTGATCGAGCCATCTTTAAGGCAAACGTGATTCCTTTGACCGAATGTCTGAACCAAGGTAGCACGTTCCAATAATGGTAGAATTCCCCTTTCAATGGCTTTCTCTTCCTACAAATGAGAGGAATCAGGAAACACCATTCATAATGTATACACAATCAAGTTACCACCAATCAACAGATAAAAGAGGCATACTTGATAATGAAAGCATGGTCCAAAGTCATGAGGAACCAAGAAAAAGTGATCAGCTCCTTCTGTGCGGTTCCAGTAAGGCCAATTCGACGAAATGAGCTGTATGGCACTTCTCATCATGCGCGGTGACTTAAACGGCAAAGGGAGGCCATTGGGGGTGAGATCACAGGTGGTATAAACAGGTGTATAGAACCAGTCAGCTTCTTCGGGATTCAGGGTTCGTACGGGACTGGATAAGAGAAACCGGTGCATAAAGATTTCAGCAGCAAACATGTGATTGAGGCATCTCTGATCCTTTTGAAGTATCTTCTTGTTGTATTTACTAGGTAACTCATACACAAACACTTTGAGCCTCCCAACAGGATTGTCTTCCAACACATCACCAGCACTACCTAATACAAAACCACTATCCTCATCATCATCGAATTAATCGTTGTTATTAATTTAGTCGAGCAAGCTTCAAATAAATTTATCAGATTGCAATCCCAGATCTTGCATCAGTAAAAGAAGAGCATGGATCCAGAACCACAAATTTACAATGAAATTCAATTTCAGTTTCCCAGACAGGCAGATATCATCAATCAATCAGTATCTAGAACCCTAGATCGGATCTCTTAAATCAAAACCTCCGAAAGCATCATATAGAACAAAGGGATCGAGCGAGGAAGAGAAATGAGCTTGCAAACCTGAAATACGCTCAGTATGAGGTCGGGTCAAGCGGAGTGCTGTTGCAATCCGTATCTGTGAAGTAGCCACGGCGATGCAAACAAGTCCGATTATAATGGAAATCCATAAATTCTTACAAGACATGCTGCCTAGTCTAATCGAGTCGCAGGCGCTTAGGTGCTCAGCAACTAAAATGATTCAACTCACTGTGGCGTGGCGTGGTGTGGCGCTGCGCTACGGATGGAGATGGAATCTGGCAAGTCTCAGTAGAAAAGAGAAGACTCAGTAGAGAGGAGGTCCGCACAGAAGCAAGACGGCCGTTCAAATACTGATAAATTAAAAATATTTATAACCGTCAACTTTTAGAGTTGACCCAAAGTAAAAAGGAAAAAATTATAATTATTATTATGTACAATTACGGGAAAAGTACGAAAACGAGTTGAAGACAATATTTGCCAAAATTCTTTTAAAATTTTCTAGCATTTTATTTACTATAATGGTTTAATTTAAAATTTTAGTTAATTTTTTTTATAATATGCGTTGGAAGTTTCATTTTTCTACCAAATCTATTATCTTGGATTTTTTTTAAGGGTTAACGGTCATTTTTAGGCTTGGGCATAAAAACCGGTCCGGCCGGACTGGTTCGGAACTGGTCTGGAACCGGTCCGGAGTGGACCGGTCCAAATTGGACTGGTTTGTAACCCCTAAATTGGAACCAGTCCAAGGGGTATACCAAACCAGTCCAATTAACCAGACCGGACCGGTTTTGAACCGCTTTTAAGTAAAAAAAAAAAAAACGTTTTGACTGCATTTGACTGAGACTAGTTTTTTTTTGTAAAAAAAAACCGGTTTTGGACCGGTTTTTAATGATAAAACCGGTCCGACATATAAAACCGGTCCAGGACTTGTTTTTTTAAAAAACAGGCAAAAACCGGTTCTGGACCGGTTCTAACCAGTCCAGTTTTTTTTAGACCAACCTAAGCCAATATAAAACCCTAGTCATTACTGGACCGGACCGTTTAAAACAGTTCCGGTCCGGTTCGGAACCGGTTCGGGCTGAACCGGTTCAGTGCCCAACCCTAGTCATTTTGGTACCACATGTTTGCAAAAATTACACTGTTCATACCATTAGTATTTTTTTGTACCGAATTGGTACCATATATTTCCAAACCTTACTGTTTTGGTACTTCCGTTACCATTCCGTCAAAAACGGCCGTTAAATGGCATGTGTCATGCACGTGAGCATGCCAAAACTTTCAATTTTGTTACAATTTAGTCCATCTAATACATCCCTAACTTTTATTTTGTACAATTTAGTCCTAAAATTTCAAAACCAAACCATTTTCCCAAATTGACCTAGCCGAACCTAGTCATGGGCTAGGTCTGACCCTGGGTCGGGTTCACCGGACCCAGGCGACCCTGACCCAGGGTCGGACCTAGCCCATGGCTAGGTCCGGCTAGGTCAATTTGGGAAAATGGTTTGGTTTTGAAATTTTAGGACTAAATTGGACAAAATAAAGTTAAGGATGTATTAGATGGACTAAATTGTAACAAAATTGAAAGTTTTGGGCTGCTCACGTGCATGGTACATGCCATTTAACGGCCGTTTTTGACGGAATGGTAACGGAAGTACCAAAACTGTAAGGTTTGGAAACATATGGTACCAATTCGGTACAAAAAAATACTAATTGTATGAACAGTGTAATTTTTGCAAACATGTAGTTGAAAAAGACCCTTAACCCTTTTTTTAAAGATTATTTTACGTTAAAGGCTTCATTTTTTTAAAAGTTTCCATGAATATTTAGTTTTTTGAATAACTTTTTAACATAGGTTTAATTTATTTTTTTAAAATATTATATTCCTTTTCATATATATTGTATTGTACAAAAAAAATTAATTCAAATATAACCAAAAAGTTCAGCTTTTTTTTCAAAATTACCACTATTTTTTTTTTATAAATTGTGGATTTTTTTCCGAAAGAAAATTATTGATTCGATATAATCTTTGCAATCGACACATCATTATATTTAATAAAAAAAATTATTTAAAAATTGAACAAAATAAAAATTAGATGGCTAATCATGTGCAAGGCGCATGTCACTTAAAGTTCAAAACTAACAATTACTAACATATGCATCAAAATTGTACAAACTGCAAACATGTTGCATAAAAAAATTATAACAAAAATAGATATTGCACCAAAAGTCAATATTAGTCAAACATGTTGTATGAAATTAACCCTATATTACCCAATACCATATCTTCTACCCGAAACCTTAATGGCACGTTTGTTTGCCGGTATTGCGATATCCTAATGCCGGTATTAGCTAATACATGCTTAACTAATACATGATTAGCTAATACAATGTTTGATTGTGTCATGTATTAGGATATCCTAATACAATATTTGAATGAACTTTGTATTAAAATATCCTAATACAATGACTAAAAGACCTAAATACAATACCCCTAAATAGATATATTCATTTTTTTAATTATTATTATAATTGAAGGCCGGCCGGGGGTCGCCGGAGTCCAGCCGGGGGTCACAATACCGGCAAACAAACGTGTGTCATAATTGATATATAGACCGTGACATATGTATTATATAGGTATAAAAAAAAAAATCCAACTTAATCAAATTCAGCTACAATTTGAATGTAGATAAAACTCTTCTATTATCTCTCATCTAGCCAAAGAGGGAGGATACTACATACAAATACAATACACAATGCATTAATCACAAGGAAGAAGAAGCAGGAACAGCTTCAACAATACTTGAAAAGTAAAATTGAGAAGTGATGAGACCCCTCTTCCTGATCTTCCACCCAACCTTTCGCAGAGCCCTCTCCACATCAGCTTCAGCATGGAGATACGCCCGGGTAGCCTTGGAAGGCCCAGGAAATAGCTCCCCGACTCTCTTCAGAGCATTATAGTAGAACGTCTTCGGTGCAAAGCTCAGAATCAACCGCTTCTCTGCAAGTGACGCCAGGTGCCCTATCATCCCATCTGCCTTGCTCTGCGGGTAATGTATCAACACATCCAAACACACCACTGTCTCATACTTCCCATCTATGCTCTCTAGATCACTCACTTGGAAACTCGGCATCTTTTCGATTCCCTCTTGCTTCGCCTGATTAATTGAAGCATTTCATCAAACACCTTGCAAGCAATGCCAAGTATGTGTAAGTAATTGAAGAAGAAGAAGCACCTACGTTTTTCTGAGCCTCGGCGACCATGGCGGCGGAGATATCGCTGGCAAACACTGTGGCGCCTTCCTTAGCGAGGGGTATGGAGAGAGATCCGGTCCCACAGCCGGCGTCGCAGATGGTGACGCCGTCGAGGGAGCCTTCCTCCTTGAGCATCTTCATCACGTTCTCCACGGTTTTGGAATGACCCAGCCTAATGTCGCGCTGCACGCGGTTCACGTCGTCCGTCTCGCCGTAGATCTTCTTCCACCTCTGGAACCCCGTGCTGTTGAAGTACTCCCTTACTACCTCCTTGTCTCCACCTCCGACCTCTTCCGCCTGCAGCCGCCGCCTCCTGTCGGGATCGGTAAGGGTCAGCACGGCCGCCAGCGCTGCCACGGATCCCCCTCCGACAACCGCAATCGTCGTGCTGTCTACGGAGGATGCCAAGTCTGCCACCGCCGAGATTCTGCTGAATCTACTACCGGCTCTGCTAGGTGGAGGAGGGCCTGACCTGCTCAACCGCACGGATGACTTGAGGAGGGGGGTAGAATCAGAGGAGCTTCTTAAGTTCCAAATGGAAGAGGATGAGGAGGAGGACAATGGCGCTGAGCTAGCCATCTCCGTCTCTCTGGTTCTGGAAAATGGAAATTCGGAGGAGGGAAGGTGGTTGAGAGCTCGGATAAGGCAAGGCTGGCTTATCTATCATCCATCCAGAATCGAGATCGTCCAACATGGAATGTTTCCATAATTGAATGATAGATAAGATGCACCGTTATAAGAACCTGACCGGACCGCCGGTCCGATCGGGAACCGGATTCTTATGCGGTTCGGTCCGATGAAAAGATAGGTAAGTTACGAAACCCAGTTCAGCATGCTCGTTTTGTGCGAACCGCATTGTTTAAAGCGAACCAGTCGGCTTATTCTTGATGAAGATCAGACGATATCTGTGTATGAGAATGACTTCGAAGAAGAAACATTTGGTGGTGTTGAATATTCCTAAATTTGAGATAGCAACTATTAAAAAGCGGAATTTTTTTAGGATGAACAACAAATTATGGATGAACTGGAAAAATAGATGAATATAAAGACTAATTATATTGTTGTCGAAGATTACAAACACCACAACATCTATGTCTTCCTCTATTCGGGGAATTTAAGAATCAACAGATCTAGAGTACCGATGACAGTAGTAGATTTATAAATCACCTGATATCACATAGAAAATGGCGGCGGAGTTGCCGAACAATCGCTCAACTACCTTCAAAAGCATTGATGGTTGTCACTTCTTACTAGAAATTTTCCAATTTTAGAAGGTCTATTAGATAGTCAGTTGATATCAAACCAACTCGGAAGTCTCTAGATCGGCCGGTTTAGCTGCCTCTTATCTTCTTCATCTTCAACACATGTTTTGTATTTATGTTAGCTTAATCGTAGGTTAGTGTGTAGAACTGGTCCTTGATTGTAGGGATTTTCTCGTTCTATTTCCCTTTAAATTCATTTGTAATCTTTCAAGATTATCGATCAATCAAGTCGATTATAATAGTTTATCCACGTTTTTTGTCTTTGCTTGTTCTGCAAGTTTGTTTTCTTGCTGCAAAAGTTCATCCAAGTTATTGAGTGATTATGAGGTTTTCGATCTAATAGTTTACAAGTGGTATCAGAGCCCACAGTTCAAGTTTCAAACCAAGTTTAAGCCATGGCAGAAACTATCTTCACAAGGTTGGCAATACCCCAGTATGAAGGGAACTTTGATCGATAGAGTTTAGTTATTGAGAATCTGATGAGGGTAAGATAATATTGAGATGTGATTAAGAAAAAAATTGGGACGGACATCATGGATGAAGCAACCTACAACGAGAGGAAGCTTATAGACATGAATACAGAGAATATCCTATTTCAATCAATTGATTAGGAACCCTTATTCTTTGTAAAGATACGGCTAATGACATATGAGACTCCATGAAGGTTAAATGAACAAAGCTCAAAACATGTTAAAAATGCTCATCTTCAGACTTTGCGAAGGGAGTCTGAGTTGCTCTAGATTAAAGAAAGTGAGAAAGCTTTAACTTATTGTACTAGGGTGATGGAAGTCTGTACGAGAATGAGATTCTACATTGAAATAGTTTTAGACTTAGCCATAGTAGAGAAAGTACTTAAAAACCTAAGGGCTAGATTTTATTATGTTGTATGTGTAATCGAAGAGTCCAAGGACATAATCCAATTGACCTTAGATGAGTTAAAGAGTTTCTTAATAGTCCATGAGCATTAGTTGAATTCTAATTCAACTAATGAGAAGCAAATTCTTAAAGCTGTGAGTGATTTTGGTAGCTTAAGATATATGGTAGTGACCGATTTCGACGATGAAAGGAAAAAATGAGTGGTAACTATGGAAGACGAGGTAATCAAAGAGGCAGTGACAATGAAAAAGAGAACCAAGAAAAGGGAAGCAGCAACTCTCATGGTAGAGAAAAAAGGATAAACCAGACATTGAATGTTCAGGTGCCACAAATTTGAACAGTACATGTATGATTGTTATGTCAAACTCCTAGAGAATGAGGAGAAGTTCAATTTTATCGAGATTAGAGAAAGAGAAGTGTTGTACAAGACAACTCATAGGCATCATGAATCAACATCAGCAAATGTGTGGTTGATTGATACATTGTGCAGCAACTACATGAGTGGATGCAATGGGGCTTTTTCAGAATTGGATGAAAGCTACAAATAAATGGAAGATAACTCTTCTGTGCAGGTGAATGGAAGATGTGAAATCAAGCTTAGGTCCCTGAATGGTTTCATAGAAATCATTAACAATGTTCTTTATGTACCTGACCAGAAGACCAATTTTTAAGTGTAGGTCAGCTTCTTCAAAAGGGGTACTTAGTACACTTTGAGAAGGAAAAGTGTGAAACATGAAGACAAGAGAGGCTCCACCATGGTGATACTTATGAATCCAAGTCATCTATTCCTTTAAAATCAGAGACACTTTAGATAAGTCTAGCAGTTCAAGAGAATAGCAACAAAGACTCTTAGCTTTGACATCTGAATTATGGTTATTTGGAATTCAATGACCTCAATACTTTATGTCAAAAGAAGATGGTGGATGGAATCCACTCGATTGAAGTGCAGTAGCAGTTATGTGAAGGCTGCATCATTGGAAATCATGAAAGGAACACATTTCCAAAGGATTGAGTCTGGAGAGCCACCAGACAACTGCAGTTGGTCCACTCATACTTATGCCGCCCCATCACACCAGCCTCTAATGGAGGTAGAATGCAATTTATCTCATTCATCGATGACTTTATCATGAAGGATTGAGTCTAAATTTTAAGTGTTTATGCCGGTTACAGTCAACACCCATTTACCTGGTTAATAACTCCCACTCTGACTAGTTAAGTCATTACCTGGGCAATGACCGGATCTCTAACGAGGTCATCTCTCTGAACTGGACAATGATCTTGACCATAGGTAAGTCAACAACATTAGCCGGACAACACCGCTCCTCCTAGGAATGTCAACCACCAATAATCGGGTAATTGAGGGAAGAGTTGTGTCTTAAGTAACGGACTGGTCCAAATAATTTGTTTGGTTTCTCTTTAAATACTCCCTTACTCAGTTCACTATTCTTTTCACTCCAATTTTACTTTATACATAGTGATCCCTCTTTAAATTTAAAGACATTTCCAACAAACTCTTTATGCAGGTGAACAGAACACGGAACGAAACCACCCACAATGTTTATTCCATCAACATTTATCTTGTTTACTTGTGTTTCTAATCTACTATAATAATAATATACCTTTAATTATTTGTAGGGCAATGTTAGTTCATGCGAATCTATGCATGCTAGTTGAGGCAATAAGGGTAACTACTTTTGTACGAGAGAGAAGAGCTTTTATAACATGCTTCACAAGTATTATGCTTGTACTCTTTTTACGATAGAGATAATTTATTTGTAACATAAGTAAAATTTTAAGAGTAAGATTTTTTTAGCTATCTCTAGAATTCGTATCACACCGTTGTTAATGTTAATTTTTCTGTAGGGTTCATCTTTAGAACAATAGATTCGCCAACCGCCACCCAAAAGCCTTCGACCATCACCAATCGGGGCTGACCACCACCAATCGGGGCTGGCCACCACCAGATCGTGGCCGGCAACCACCAATTGGGGCTGACAACCACCAATCGGGGCCGGCTACCGACGGAACCCTATGTGGCCCAATTGGAGCCAGTCGGCCCCAATTGATTGTGGCCGGTCCAGATCTGGTGGTGGTCAGCCTCGAATGGTGATGGCTGGCGACCTTGGGTGGTGACCGGAAGAAAAGTGGCTGACCGGAAAAAATAATAGAGATTAAATTGTGCAAAGATGAAACTTAGGGGGAAGTCATGTGATTTGCACATAGATACTTAACATTCAAAACTAACGGTCAACTAACGGATGCACCAAAAGTTTACAAAATGCAAACGTATGACACAAAAAATCTACAAAATTAAAAAATAAAAATATGACACAAAAAGTCAACTTTGTTCAAACATATAACCAAAAAAAAACCATTTAACCTTAATAATAATATATATTCAATAGTAAGCAGAGCAGAAAAACTACAATTAGTCCATTAATTACTTTTTATAGATACGAAATTCATTTATTCTATCTACTATATTTAAAACATATTTAGTGCGTCTACTACTATATTTTAACTTACCCAGCCAATAAAATGTAAATATGTAATGAAAATGAAACGACTTTCGAAATCATCAAATTAACTCTCTGCACTCTGCAGGTTCTTGAACGCGAGAAAATGAAGCCACTTCCCTTTTTGGGCTTCTCTTTTTAAAACTCTAAAGCCATGAACGCGAGTTCTAAAGTCATGGCTTCCTCAACTGAAGCCACTTCCCTTTTTGGGCTCTTAGCGGCTCAATGGCCTAATCCTTTTACTCCAAGGGCCCTAATCCAAACCAGGTATATGACCCATTTTAGAGCTAAAGATACTAATAATTATTGTATATAAATATTATATTTATGAATCAAACAAACAAACTTTTGATCTATAGATAGATAAATACATAGATTGGATGTAATGATACTCGTTCAAAATATATATTGAACACCAATGAAAAATGAAGTTTTTTAAAAATATACTGGCCAGAGCTCCTTATATGCTCAACCAATTATTCTCACCAACAAAAATATAGTGTTGAACTATTATGTGTTTTTGCTGTCGTAATAAATAAGAGTGATGATGGAAAGGAAAAGCAAGACATATAACAGCAAAAAAGAAGCACCTTTTCTTTTACGACGTATCGTGGCTTCAACTTTGCTTTCATGCACCATACCAAACATCACTTCCTTAATCTGCAAGCGATCGAATGCATGGATCCATGGGATATATAAAATGTATATATATAGACCGCATGCATGCATGCAAGTTGCTTATACTAGCTAACTAGTATAAATAATATGTATCCATTTAGCTACCTATATATATACGTACTAATTAAATTAACCGTATATTTATAATTTATTGTATGATGGTTTCATAAATTATAAGCATATAAAATATATAGATATATAACTCTACAAAAAGTATCATTATAATTTATAATCGCAACTCGCAAGTAGCTAATTCGTCCTTTTAACTTAAGGCCACTGTGTGGGCGTTCGTTTGGGACAAACTTAATTCATTATGAGAGTCAAAAAAGCATATGCAAATACCAGAAGCTTAGTAATGAAGGAAAGTGTCATATTAAAGGGTGCATAATGCAGCTTCAAATAAATCTTATCTTAACCACACAAAAAAGAAAAAGATATACTAATTACTCATCTTATATATATTATCTATATATTGACAAATGATATAACACTTTTTTGACTATATATATATATATATTACCCTCTTTCTTAATATAAACAATATTATGTAAAATAAAAAAAACTTATGGTTAATCTATCCATCTACCTATCTAGGGTTAATAATTAAATTGCTATATATCTAAACTTTGATTCAATTATAAGTCGATGATCAAACTTTACATTTTTTAAACTAGTTATCTGAACTTTCAATTTACAAGATAGCAATTTGTAATCTCTATTATAATTTTCATCTAATTGAACATAAATAAATAATAATAAATTAAAATATTTCAACAAAATACATTCAATTGGACGTTCAATTGAAAGACATCATCAGAATGGGATGGAAGGCCAAATGAACGTCCAATTAAAGGTACTTCAACAATCTTTTCAATTTATTACTAAATCCATATTGGATACACATCAAACGATCTCATGTGGTCATTGCATGCTCCTTTTATTGTTCAGTTTGACGGAAATTATAACAGAGTTAACAATTAATGTGAAATTCATTAGCAATACAACATTGTTTAGTTTACAAAACGACGTATTATGAATATAATGTGAGAGTACATCTCATATTACATTCATTCAAAGATTCCAAACTCTCTATAAATATTTTATCTATAATATATTTAGGGTTCTAACTGTGAAAAATTTGTGTACAATTAATATTATAGATTAAGATTAACTTTTTAATTGGGCTGACTTTTGGCAAGTTTTTTCCTCTAGAATTCAAACTCTCTTGCGCGGAGCGGACTGAGTCACTGAGCTAGCTAGTTCTAAAAATACTAAATAGATAAAACTAAAGTAATTAATTAAGATTTGATTTTAAAGAGAACAAAGTATGTAATTTAATAGTAATAATTAATTATCCCAGCATATTATAATAAAATGAAATTGCTTTTTGTGTCATTTATTCACCAAACGCAGTATGCGCGCTGTCGTGTAAAGTTACTAAAGTTGGAATGAACAAAGTCCCGTACCGTAAGTATATATTATTAACTCTTTGATGTTTGAAAAAACAACACACTAAGAAAAAGACAATCTTTACAATTGTTATTATATTATTAATTAATGTCGCTGTTTTCTTTTCTAATGTTATAAATAAAATAAAACATAATAAAAGGATATGCTATATACGTGGAAATTTTGTTTGATTTTCTCTAACAGTACAACCAATAATTACTAGCTTATCGCCTAGACATGCATGGCTAGCTATATGGCAATTACAATTGGAAAATTTTAAATATCCACGATTTAATTATAAAATCAAAAGGAGAATTATTCTTCGCTGTGAAGTAACTCAGTGATACAATCTAAATAAAGGAGTATAACCTAATAAAGTAATTTATTAAATAATATGACGACTGATTTATAATTTATAAAAACCATAATTGTTATCCATAACTTCATATAAACAATGTGGTACAAGTCATATATTTTCAATAACCATGACATTCGTCTTCCCGAAGGAGACTAAACAGTCACATTGGTCATTACTGAATTCTCCGGGCCACACTTAATTAGCAAACATTACATGATTGACTCATTTAACTTAACACTACATGATTTCCGACTCTAACCAATGTTATACAAGTTAGTCATATACATTGCAATGAGTATATATAGACAATAAAACTTGTCAGTAAAATGCTATTAAATAGAATAAAATTATTATATATAAACTTATTATTTTGAATACTGAATGTTTCTGGGGTTCGACACACGTACCCTCAATAATAATAAAACTAAAAAAAGGGAAACTAATTAATGACGGCGATTGCCAAAGTAGTAGCAACAACAGTAGACTTTGTAAAGTAGGGTTTCTTTTTATATATCTCTCTATATACGTTGATGGTGCATGTGTATATAAGAGAGACAGAGACGATGAGTTTGTTCATCCTGGAGAACGAGAGTGATTTTTGGGAGAGAAGCTGAAGCTAGGTATTTGGGCCATGAATAATAATAATAATAATGGTAAGAAGGTGTTGCAGCTGCCACCTGGGTTTAAGTTTGAGCCAACAGATGAAGAAGTGGTGTTTGAATACCTTAAATCCAAAGTTTTCTGTCTTCCACCTCCCCCTTATTCTCTCATCTCCGACGTTGACCCCTACCTTTTATATCATTCTCATCCCTCCACCTTATTATTCCCTCCCCATCCTCAAGGTACGTACGTCCAAAGTATTTTTTTAGCTAGGTTTTAATAAGATTGCGCCGAATGCATTCACCCACAAGTTTGAATTTACGAGATAATTGATCAAGATTTTTTGCATGAAATCAGAGAGCGCACAAATTCTAATCCCAATAATGCCGTTTTAAAGAGAAAAAATGTTTAAAAACCTTATATTAAAAGCTGAGGTTACCGAGTTGAAGCTTATTATATGTATAGACCCAAGCGAGGCTGGAAGGATGTTGAAATATGTGAGTGTGTTGGCCCTTAGTATATATGGACCAAAGTGAGATCAATGCCGAGGTGGCAGGAAGATGTTAAAGTATGTATAATAGTATCTTGAACGCCTTCACCTACAAGTTACTTATGGGAAGATTTCACCAACAAGTTTGAATTTATGAAATAGTTGATTAATGCGCACATCTTAGAACTTATGAGACCGTTGATTAAGAGCACGTTGGTCTTTAAAAAGCAGTCAAGGATCTTCAAATAGAATTATTATTGCCACTATTAATAACTTATAGAATAATGTGAAAGTGCTTGTGTTTTGATTATATTTATACCATGCATGGTGATGATGGGTGTGCACTGCAGGAGTGGACAATGAGGATCAAGAAGGGTATTTCTTCTGCAAGAGATCATCAGAATATGATGATGGGAGCTGCTGTAACGGTTGGAACTGGAAAGTTGGTGATGATGATGATGAGCAGATTTTGCCGACGACTGGTAGAGCAAGCGATATGATAGGGATGAAGAGGACTCTGGTTTTGCATAGAGGCAACATTGCTATGACGACTCCTCACTGGGTTATGCATCAATACCATCTTCTTCCTGCACCTACTAATTACTACCCTAATTATCATCATCAATTCAACACCCAACTACTCCATCAGGTATAATATATATAGTAGCTAGCTAGGAGAGATCATATTATTATAGACTTTTAAGTTGTTGTTTTTTACGTATAAAAGTGTGTTGAATGTCTTCACCTAAAAGTTCGGACTTATGGGACAATTGTTTAAGGCGCACGTCTTATTTTCTAGAACAAACGGGATCGATTCCTGGTAATGCCACTTTAAATGAAAAATTGTTACCTATAGTGCCGATGATTATTTTCTACAGTTTTAGGGCTCATGAATAGGTAAAAAATTGAGTTATGTAAATAACTGGTAAGATTTTAAAGAGTACAATTGATAATAATTACACTTTAATAATAAAAATTACATACCATACATATATATATATATATATATATATACGCCAAAGCAAAATTTGATTAATGAGATATATATGACGACGACTTTTATATTTTGCAGAACGAGTGGGTTCTGTGCCATGTATTTCAGAAGAAGCAAAGCAGCAGCAGAGTAGATCAGCAGCAATCACTGTCAATGCAATATAGACATCAAAACTACAATGATTATGATGATGACGATGACGATGACGATGGTAGTGATGATAATCTCTCTTCTTCATCATACCCACCAACATCGAGATGCAGCAGCGCAGTCACTGACGAAGACGACGAAGAAGATGAAGTTGTTAGTAGATGGTAGGATCAGTACATGATGGATGAATGGCTAGTAATTTATTTAAGATTTATAAATGCTAGTTGCCAATTACTACTGTACAAGGAATGAACTCAAATCATATTATGATAACAGGGTCACTGTTGTGACTACTGTTGCATTAATGCTTTTTGAACAACTTCAAACTGGATTTTGAGAGATCTTCTTGTTGGCTTTTAGATTGTTGCTATATTATATATATATAATTATGTTCATTTTTAGCTTTTGATTGATTGATAGCAACATCGGCATTAATATACCTTAGTTTAGTTGCATAAGGGACCCGGTCAGGATTCTTCTTTAGCGGCAAATATTGGACTAGGGACAAATATTTAATGTGTAATAATACACATTCCGAGACAGACAAGCCAAGATGTTCCGAATGTCTCTGAGTGGCATGGATGTAATTATAATCAACTTTTTGGACGTTTTGTTTAACAGAGACAGACGGAACATCTCGGCTTCTCAATCTCGGAATGTAAATCATTTCCGATATTTAATATATTAATTTAAGGGCGATTGAAAGTTATTAAAGAGCTAAATCAATAATAATTACAAAAAAACAAAAAAAAAAATACACACTACAAAAAGTTGTAGGTAAGCATTTGCCATTTACCCCTTATCACTAAGCAGATCCATGCCTGGTTGCAAATTAATGTGAAATCAGAGTTTTTTTTTGCCAAGAAATCAGAATTTCTTTTGCTTATCAATATATTGTAGAGTTAAATAGGCACGAACCGTCTCACCTTGCCTGGTCCCATGGTGTTGTGTTTGTCACTGAGGGAGATAGCTTGGGTTTTAAGTAATACATCATAACTAATACATCATGTGTCAGGTCATAAAAAGCTAACTCCCTTCTTATTTCTTATCTCATTGATATATTATAACAATAAAAAAAATATTTAAATAATAAATTTAAGTAAAATTATTAGAGATTAAAATATTAGTCACTTTTCAATAGTACTTAACAACTTACATTTTAAATAAATATGTAATATGTTTAAAAAAAATATATATCGCATCCACATGTATCAGATATCGGCGCAACCGACTACAACGACCCACGCCCAACCTAATGGTCCTCACTTCGATTAGTTAATCTTTAGTGGCTAGGTTTTTTTTTTAAATCCGTGGTGGCTATTCACAGCGAATGATTTCAGTAGTTTCGTCTTCCTATAATTAGAGCTCTTCGTCATCTCATAATGGGAATCTTTATCTCCATCTGCTATCTACCTAAGTTATCCTAAGTTATTGACAACACCAATCGATCTGTCAACCTAATTTGCTCGATTTGGCTAATGTTTTTGCAAAATAAATTTTCAGATTTGGTAGATTTAAGAGTTTACGGAGTAGGTTGGTCTGGGTCTTTAAATTAGTAGTGGGATGTTCAAGGACCAAAATATCAAGGTGATGAGTAAGGTGAACTTCATAAACTCCATCAAGCACCTTGGTCGGAATGTACCTTGAATTTTATGAAAATTTGTGCGACGCAATGTAAATAGATGCGCCAATTGGATTACTAAGCAATCTAAAATGAAGATATGTACTATATGAATTGAATGTAGTTATTATGTCTCCACTAGTTTTATGTTTATCACTCGATTGTAATCAAGACTTAATCGTTGATTTGCATGTTTTAATAAATAAGATGTCAACCATTTCGGCGAAAAAAAATACTAATATATATGAAAGAAGCTCTAAACGAAAGCAGATAGTACTTTTAAATTAAACTTTTACGGATTAAAGTAAATCCAGTCAAATAACCAATTTACTACTTAAACTTTAACTCAATTATGAATTTCTATACAAACTATAAAGTTATACTCTTTGATGCCACTCAGAAAGGTGACTTGATTCTTGCTACTCCGGGATTGTGAAATGTATTTTATATGCAAATACATTGATACCATGTATCTTATAAGGAGATTCAAGATTGTCAATCATTTTTCCACATAAAAAATGATAATCATTACATGAAATTTGTATGGGTGAGGGCTTCTGTGTTGGTGGCTCTGTCTCAAGTCTCAAGTACTCCTTTTTGATGAATTACTCATTTTGCTTATCAATATATATTGTAAAGTTATAGAATTGAAAAATATTTATGGCCGCTGGAAACCAAAATATTGCCAAGTTAAATAGGCAGAGAATATTGATAAGCCCAAAATATAAAACTATAAAATACATATATAAGTACTTTTGATTGTAAATGACTTGATAAAAAAAAACAAATTAAGTACAGACATAGTCTAACACAAACCAAGTACAGACATAGTGTCTAAGGAGCCACAAAAGTGCCGGTATATCCGGACGCAAGATGAACACATTGTCCACAAATCACATACCAGAATCAACTATTTATACATCTACTATATAATAAGTTTATAAACATCACATACCTCATCATCCTGCTGGGATGTTCACCCTGCTGCATATATATCAAGACGTTAATTAGAATCCACCATCTAGAAAAACTGCTTTGTATGCTTAAATAGATTAACTACTTACTAGTTTGATTTGACAGGAAAGCTGAAGAGCATAGGAATTCAACATCCTCATCAAACACCTGTAGATTCTTGGACTTAATAAGAAAATCCATGGCTTCTTCATCAAAATCCAACAGGCACCCCAACTTAATCAATCCAGCAAGCGCGTTGATGTTCTCCTCCTTCTCATCCCAAACCACTCCTTTCGATATCTCTTCTCCAAAATGCAGTGCATATTCAATGCGATCTTTCTGGCTGCTGCATGGCCTCTGTTGCATGAAAAGCTTCCCACTCTCCCTCTCCCACCGTACCATTCTCTTCGCTGTAACCGAAACAACCTCCCCTGAAGACAATAACGGTAAGCCGTAGCTCACGGTGATGGGCTCCATCGACTTAAAGACAGTGACATCGGCTAAGCACTTGACAGCCTGATGCCTTTTCTCAACATCCATGTTTATGGGAGGATTCGCCAGAAAGCTGAGAATGAGCCTAACCAGCCCTTTGACATTACTCCAATTGGAGTTCTCAGTCTGATGTGGCACTGAGACTGCAAAAGTCCCTTTCTGGTTAAGGTAGTGAGAAATGGTCCATACCCCGATTTTCCTGTATATTTCAAGCAACTTTACTCTGTTAGGTGCACCATGACTCCTAGGATACCACACGAAAATCGGCCGATCAAATATTTCCTTGAGCAGGAGGTCATCGGCAATAAAGGCATCACACTTATCAGACATGACAATTTTGCCAGAATCTTCAACTGGCAACTTTTTCAAGCCCTCAGTAAGCATCTTCTCTACTTTTGAGCTCCAATGCTTTGTCACGTACCCCCAGAAGGCGCAACAGTCGGCTATGGACAAGCTATCCCTTGAAATTTCCCATTCCTGCCAGAGCTTGTAGTAGTCCTCCAATGAAGGACTCGATTTGACATTATAAGAACAAGAGAAGAACCCCATGTACCTACTGTCGTAGTGTTTATCCAACACATTCAACCGAGAGCCGAAGAGGTCGTCTTTATCATGCAGCACACAATCTTTAGAACTCGCCCACGTGGAGTTCTGCGGCATCCAGACCCTCAATTGATCATCACCTGTTTTATTACACCAATTAAAATGCCTCAAGAAGTCATAAATGCGCATGATAATACTCGTGTCGGAATGTGAATATATGTGACCGGCGGCCATCAAGTGGCATGCTTCTTTTGCATCAACAATAACTCCAATGGCATGCAGCTCTTTTCTGTATTCTATCATGCCACCAACAGCACCCATATAAAACTCTTCATCAATGAAAGGTCCGTCAGTTGGCTTCAAATGTGTGGCCCACTGTGGATCGTAGAGGCTGCATCTGTCGGGAGGCAAGTAACCAGCGTGAGTCTTCAACCAATCCTGAGAGACAACCCTTGAGAGGAATGCTTCGGGTAGGGGTCCCTCCTTTTTCTTCTTGTATATGCGGATGCACTCTAGCAAAGCAAGAACATTTTCTGGACTAATCACCTGAGGAAGTCTAAGGCCAGAAATGACAAAGTCAATGCCATCTTGCAGCTCCACTACAACTCCTATACTCTTTAGCTCTTTCTTGTAGCTCTGCATTTCGTCATTATCAAGGAGAGGAAGGCGACAGATTTGGGAAATCCATTTCCAGTCCTTACCATATAAGATGCAATTTTTCGGAGACTTGTAGTCTCCGGACTTGGTCTGCAGCCACTTGACCTCAGTAATGCATGACCTAACTTCAGAAATAATTGATGGTTGCCTCAGCTTTCCATAACAATCCAGAAAAGAAGTCACCTTCTGAATAGGCAATGAAGCAGCCTGCTGCCTAAAAGTTTGGCAAAATTCATTTACCGCCTTATCCAAGTCTGCCACTACACCTAGTCTCTTCATCTCCTTATCGTACAAAAAGATATCGTCACCGTAGAAGCTCACATCGACAACTGGAATACTGTTGAAGACCTGGAGAAGGCAACTCCATTCAAGGTCCGGCCAGAAGCATTCGGCAGGAGACCTGTTTTAGAATACATAGAATAGTTAGTACATGGTTTGTCTCATATATATATATATATACTTACTCAACATACTCTATTTTTAGATGGATTCAGTGCCCAGATGGCCTAACAACCTACACAATACAGGGACCACAGCTAAACAAGGGTTAAGAACCTAAAACCCATCTCAACTATAGGCCATCTTGCTAATAGCTATTTAGAATGTTAATATTCGGTGTCCCAACTATCAGATTTCAGATTGGTTGATTTCAACTTTTTTTCTCTTAAAATTGACAAAACAAAAACAAGTTTTTTAAGCATCAAACAAGCATAAACCATAACCAATAAATCTAATACTTTAGAAAGTGGAAAACATGTTTTGTTGCTAAAAACTCCAATTTTAAAGCTAAAATCAGTCGAAAAAGTGGAAAGCAACAAATCTGATACTTGGGACACCAAATATCAACATGGCCTATAGTTGGGACTGTTTTTAGGTTCTTAAACTGCTAAATAATCATAACGAAAAAATGATAAGTTTGTCTTCAAGCATCTGACATTCAACATAGTACCTGTATCCTAAGTTTGTCTTCAAGCGTGTTCTGTCCTTGAAGGAACTAACAATCTTGTCTGGTGATGCACATTGACGAATGCACATAAGAACCAAGAAAAGGGTCTCTAGCTTCAGCACATTCAAGTCATTAGGGGGCTTCAAGTGGTCAACAACGGTATTGTGCATATTCTCCAAATCCACGACCACGCCTAGCAACTTCAGCTCCTCTTTGAAGTCAAGTAGATCCTCACCGTAGAAGTCATGATCAAGGAAGGGGATATTGCTAATTTCAGCAGCAGTTATCCACCCTTGATCAAACAAAACAGATTCAGCTGGAGATTTGACACCACGGGTCGTCTTTAGCCAACTTCTTCGATTGATACTTAAGACAAAGTTTTCAACGGGTAGATACTTGTCCCTCAAGAATCTTATGAAGAACAGAATTGAGAACACATTGCTCCTGGTCAAATTCGTGGATGATGATAAAGACATAAGATGGTTCCCAATATACTCGCATGCCTCCCCGTACTCAGACATGACCCCGAGCATTTTGAGCTCCTCCCTGTATTCCTCGATTATGCTGCCACCATAAAAGACTTGATCGATCAATGGAACATCAATATGCACCGCCACATTCTGAAATATCTTCCCCCATGCAACGGTGGGAAAGAATGACTGCGATGGAGGCCTATAACCAGGAATAGCCCCACTTAAAGTAACTTTTAGCCAACTCCCCTTCTTGATGGACTTCAAGAATTCATCAGGAAAGTGACTTCTGTTATACCTGAGATTGCGCATCCATTCCAACAAGAGCAGTGCATTTGCACGGGTAAGAGGCCCCGAAACAGCTGGTATACCTGAATTTGGAGGATGCAGAAAAGGAATGTCGGATGCTCCAACATAAGTCTTCAGGAATTCCATTAGTTGATTACTAGGGGTGTGCTCACCGGCAAAATGGCCTTGAATTAAATAAGCTTCTCCTAGTTCGATATAACCTTCGTTGCTCCAGGGGTTTGAGCCCATTAATTCCGCCCATTTGCTTCCCATTCCTGGAACAAGGACACCTCTTCTTGTGGTAATGACTCTTCTACTGTTATTCAGGAGTGGTAAGTTTCTGCACAGCTCGGTGACATTATACTGGGAAATATATTTCTTCGCCAGGGAATGATACAGAAAATGAGCGCAAGTGACCACCAGATTGGAGTCACTATCAAGGAAAGGGAGAAGGACAACTGCATAGTCGTATACGTCAACACTCACAACCTTCACATGAGTCTTAAGCCACTCCAAGACTCTATCTTTATCCATGCAGAATCTTATAGCTACCATTGTTTTTGTTGGAACAAAGTATCGACCACTCATACATCTGAACTCTTTGTTCCACTCAATAAGCCAGGAAGAATTGTCAAACTTAGTACTTAAGCATATCGGTATCAAATTTGACACAGAATCACTAACACTACACAAGGAATCAACCCCATGTTGATCGACGTACTTCACCAGAGGTAAGATCTTCATGCTAGTATTCTCAAATTTTGACACCCAATTTCCAGAGATAAATACTAGAAGGTTTACATAAACCTCATCTTCAACTCCGAGTACAAGATTGGAACCTCCAAGGAACTTTGGGTACCACTCATCACTAACCTCTTGCACCCCCAGAAAGTTGAGCACACCATCATACTCACTGTTGTCAAATGAATAGCTGAGGATATATCTTCCATGAGATGAAAGATTATGCAGGCTGACTCCATGCACCTTCGCTTCCTTCAAGATGATCCAAAAGGCAGGCATCAATCTACCAACCTCGTTGGGTTTATGGAAGAACTTTTGGTCCGTGAAAGACTCACTTGGAACGATATCTATTTCAACCAACTTTGTCCTGATTGCCTCCCTGATGAGGTTAAACTTCGGATAGGAAGAGCTGCTGACTGGAATGAATCTAAACATTGGAGTCAGGGAAGATACGGGAGCATCTTCTGATGATTTGACGAGTGAGACAATTGCACTAACAAAAGCTGATGGCACACGGTCGAGAATTCCTTGGTTCCACTTGTCATCCAAGAGAATTGTCTCCCTTGATGATGCTAAAACAAAATCCGCCTGAATGATGAATGGGAAATTTGTGATCATCTCTGTCGGCAAAAATGCATACAACCCAGCAGGACTATGCATTCCTCTATGCAGACGTTCTTGAAGTGGAAATGCCAGCGTAATCCAAAATTCATCTACTTCCATCCTCCTTTCAACTCTGCACTCTGGTCTGACCTGAAACTTCTGCTTCCACATATAATAACTGCACTCTTTCATGGTCTGATTACTATTTTCCTCTGCAGAGAGGTGCAACGTATACGATTCTGCATCAATGTTCTTTCTCATGGAGTATTGTGTTTCGCTTGAGATGGCGATTGTGTTCACTGTATTCAAGTGGGGATCTTCATTATCCTCTTTCACCGAGAGACTCCTAATCTTTGAAAGAAATAGTAAAACTTCTGGATGTACATCCGATAGCTGCTGCTTAACAGCATTTATCTTGTCAGGCTTGAGAGGCAAAATAATGGCAGTGGTGGGAAGAGTTTTGTCAGAGCCGTATATGGATTTAATGTCAGAAAGAGTTGGTTTTTCATCAACCCATTCAGGAACGATAAACCCGAGATTGCAGTACGAGCAAGTGTCTTCATTGAACCGAATCTGATAACCATTGCTGAATATGTAAGGGTGTGCAGTGATTAGGAAAACACTCTTGAATCCAATACCTGCAATAGTTGACCAAGAACAAAAATCTTCATATTATAAAACATGATTGTTAAATATAGAAAATCAAGTTGTATACTTTGTAATTATATAGTTTTACTAATTTAGCTTTTTCTAGTTTAGCTGATTGTATTACTATATATTCAGGTAATATTGTTCATAGAAATATACTGAATTTACCGCAACTAACAGACTATCATAGCCCTGATTCCGTTTAGTTCCATTGCGGCCGCGCTGACCACTGTTGCGCAACACTGTTTGTCCATTTTTTGCTGTCAATTCCGCCTGTTTTGGGTCTGTCTCCGCTGCTGGTCTTTGAGCCACCGACAGCTCGATCGCCGTCATGCTGCTCTGTCCGACCCCTTCCTCACCGCATCCACTCGCCAACGGCCCAAGCAAACCCAGTCGCCCCAGCTTCGTGTTCTGTTCCAGCCGCCCCCAGCTGTCGCGTTCTGGTCCCCGCCGCCCTAAACCTAATCGCGCTCCACCGTCCCAGCAATTCTGAGACATGAGCCGCGTCCCGCCGTCGCCGCCTCCGCTCTCCAACAATCCGTTTCGCCGGCGGCCGCCCATCTGTTTCTGCTCTGCGGCTCTGCCTGGTTAGGGTTCCTAACTCTTGCTGCTATATGCATCTGTTTCTGCTCTGCAATGACTTGCAGCTTTGTTGCCTCAGCCTAGTGAGTTTTTGAATCTCCTTATTTTTGTATTTGGTTGTTAATGTGGATCTATTTTGGTCAAAAACTCCAGCCTAACTCTGTTTCTCATTCAGTTCATTGTGTGCTGCTCTGGTTGTTCAAATTTCTAGTTCGCTTCTATTTCAAGTTCGGTCTGGTTCTCTATTGGTCTGATCTGATTGTTATTCAAATTTGTGGCGTTGTTTTGTTAAATAAACATATTTTAATTAAATTGAAAAATATAAAAATAAGCACACGAAGTTGAAATTATCAAAAATAAATAAATCCTCGACTCCCCTCTAGTTGAGGGTTTGACTGAATTTTTTCAGTCAAAACCTCTAGTCGCGTTCTAGTCCTCAGCTCTGTCTCTCGATTTAGGAGTTGATCGAAGCCTCAGTCAAACCCTTGACTGGGAGTCTAAGATTTGACCTCGAGTTTGATTCAAATTTAAAATTAAAAAATCAATTACGGCATTAACAAAAACCATTTACATTATTAAAAAAATCATTTCAATATTCAAATTGGTCCTAACATTTAAAATACAAATCTTAGAATCTTGTTCGTTCAATTACAAAAAAAAAAAACAAGTATTCAATAATACACACAAAATATATAATACATAATCAATATCTCCATGGTCGTCCAACTTGCTTATCCCGCTTGGTCACCCCCTACGTAGGAGTGGGAGTACGATAAAGCGGGATAAGCAAGGTGGGTTACTATAATTGTGGGTAGTATTGAATATTTTTTTAATTTAAATGAACGATATTCTAGAGTTTGTATTTTAAATGTTAGGATCAATTTAAATGTTAGACTAATTTTTTTTATTTTTGTAAATAGTTTTTGTTAATGCTAGGATTTAAATTTTTTTTTTTTTAATTTGGGTTAAACCCAGCCGAGGGTTTGCTTATTTTTGACAAATTCCACTTCACACGCCTATTTATGTATTTGTCAATCAAAATATGCTTATTTAGCAAAAACAACTCAAACTTGTGGTCCACAATGGTCATCACGTTAGTAACATCGGTCAAACATTTATGGTTCATTATTATTGTCGAACGTATTGCGGGTTCCGAACACTAAACAGAATCTCTTACATGTCTCTCAAATATGCAATACAAATAATGCTTCCGTTGAATTTCTTTTCGTCTTATTTTGTTGTGAAATATCTTCGCACGAGAGCACCTCAAGAGATAAATAAAGATGGTTTCTACAAGCTAGCTTCTTTGATCGTGGATCCTAAGTCCAAGGTGACTACATCAATAAAGACAATCAATTGGCACCAACGAATAGGACACCCGTCATAAAAAAATTTAGGTTTTCTTCACCATAATTATTTTAATGATGCTGTAAATTCTCCTAATAAAGTGTCATGCAATGCTTGTTCTTGCAATAAAAGTCACCGACTTCTGTTTCATGAGCCGTCTCTCAAGTCTAGTCGACCACTTGAATTAATTTACATTGATGTTTTGAGACCGACTCCAAAGTATTCGATCGATGGCTTCCGTTATTACGTCATATACGTGGATCACTACACTAAATACATTTGGTTTTATCCGCTCGAACTAAAATCTGATGTTGCTGCGATTTTTCCCCGCTTCAAAAAGGTTGTTGAAAATTATTTCGGCAACAATATACGAAGTTTCTATTCCGATGGAGAGGTGAATTTCAAGCGCTCCAGGAGTTTCTTGGCGCACATGGTATATCTTATATTTTAACGATCCATCACACTCAACATAATGGAGTTTTTTAGCGACGTCATCACATTGTTGAGACCGGGCTCACACTCCTACATCACGCTCATGTGTCTCTATATCTACGGTCTCACGCCTTCCAAATAGCGACATACATAATCAATCGATTGACAAGTCTCATACTTGATCGCCAATCCATGTATGAACGGCCATTCAACGAGCTACCCAACTATAAAAGCTTTAGGTATTTGGTTGCTTGTGTTATCCATGACTCAAGCCCTATAGCAACCACAAAATGAACCCTAGTCATGTCTGTGTGTGTTCATCGAATACTCTTTTCAACAAAGTTCATATTGTTGTCTAGATCCATCGGAAATATATATATATATATATGTAGTTATTTAGGAGGACGTGTTCCCTTTCAACTCAGCACAAACTGAAGCAAACGTATATCAGTACCTCAGCTCCTCACGTCCTGCACTCTACTAGCCATATGATCACATACCCCTTGTGAACACACCAACCCTGGCAGGGACCCTCAGTCGTTGACAATTACTAGACCTCAGTCAGCCGAATCCATCCTAGTCTCCACGAGTTCAGTCGTCGTGGTTCAAGATTTCTCCATGTAAGCTAGCTCGGACAACCCATCACCCCACCTTCTACCCCCTCGTGCATCCTCACAGCCAAGCGGCACCTCAGGTAATGTTTCACGAACTCATTATATGATTACTCGGTCTCAGAAATAATATATCTTTAAACTAAAGCATGTTTGTGGCCACTAAACACACACTCCCCGACTATATTGAACCATCGTCGAAATCTCAACCACTCACGAATCCCAAGTGGAAGGATGCGGTGATGGAAGAATACTACGTTCTCATAAGGAACGGTACTGTTGGATCACGAGCGAAGCTCCGTTACGTCCTTGACGGAAAGCTTTGGACTCCTGGGCTCCACGTAATCCTGCAAAAGGGGATGACCTGGGTGGTGACCCAGAATCCCTCTCTGATGCTTAAATGAGTATGGTGATCAATGGGTGGTAAGCAAAGTCTAAGTTCGTATTAGAGAGTATCCGTTTTCTAGGGTAACTTCCTCCCTTATATAGGAGGAGGAGTTGCCAGTTACCTGTGACCATGCTTGGCCGTTGTGCCCATGATTCCGTGTATCTCGCCACGATTCCGTATATCTCGCCCCACGCTCCGCGTATCTTACCCGTACTCCGCGTATCTCGGGCACGCCCTGCGTATCTCGGGGAATTTATCTCTATCTCTAACCGTCTCCCACTACTCTATCTAGTAGGCGGGTTTCTCGGTCTTTATCCTCTGATCACAAGTCCCGACTCCTGTCGGAGACTCCAGAGTTATCTCATTCTAGGTCACCACCCAGGACCTTCAGTCTCTACGGGACAGGTCCAGCCTCTGCGGGGCTTTATTATCGGGGCCTTTACTAAGGCATATCGGGGCCTACTCAGAGACTTCTCATCGGGAGCATTCAGCTCATACATCGGGACCGCTAAAGTCGGGACCCTTCGTGCTGGGCCTCTGGGCCTTCTAGGCTTTTCACGAGGCCCACTGGACCTACTCGCCGTCCATTGGCTGTTAACGGGGCTAACGATTACATCGGAACCCATCATTTGCCCCCAAGACATGGGGGACTTTTAGTTCGCCGTGTCTTTCAGTTTCAGACCTCCTGACCTCATCGTTGGAGGCTTTTGTCTCCATACCTCCCGATACTGCCGTCGGAGGCTTTTGTCTTCATTCCTCCCGATACTGCCGTCGGAGGCTTTTGTCTTCATTCCTCCCGATACTGCCGTCGGAGGCTTTTGTCTTCATACCTCCCGATACCGCCGTCGGAGGCTTTTGTTTTCATACCTCCCGATACCGCCGTCGGAGGCTTTTGTCTTCGTACCTCCCGATACCGCCGTCGGAGGCTTTTGTTTTCATACCTCCTGATACCGCCGTCGGAGGCTTTTGTCTTCGTACCTCCCGATACCGCCGTCGGAGGCTTTTGTTTTCATACCTCCCGATACCGCCGTCGGAGGCTTTTACCTTGGGTACAATTCTTGAATATGACTCTCCCAATTCTTCGGTCCATCACTTAAGATGACTTCATACACCCTTCCGATGCTTCACAAGGACTTACCACTTAAGGTTTCTCATCCAATCGGGACTTCGCCACTTAAGGTTTCTCGTCCAATCGTGCATCATTAAGATGGCTTCATCGTACCCTTTGAGGCTTTTATTGCGTCTTTTCAGACGACTTTAGTCATACCCTTTAAGGGCTTTTATCGCGTCCTTGCCAGGCGACTTTTGCGGACCTGTTAAGGCTTTTTCGTACCCGTTAAGGCTTTTGGCCGCATCATATAGACGACTTACGCGGACCTGTTAAGGCTTTTTCGTACCCGTTAAGGCTTTTGGCCGCATCATATAGACGACTTACGCGGACCCATTAGGGCCTTTTCGTACCTAGGCTTTTGGTTGCATCATATAGACGACTTACATGTACCCCGTAGGGCTTTTGTCCGTACCCGTTAAGGCTTTTGGCCGCGTCATATAGACGACTTACGCATCCCCGTAGGGCTTTTGTCCGTACCTGTTAAGGCTTTTGGCCGCGTCATATAGACGACTTACGCATCCCCCGCGGGGCTTTCATCGTACCTCGGAAGGCTTTTGTCGCGTCACTCAGGACGTCTTACTAACAGTTAGAATAAATTTGAAAGCAATTTGATCGGAAGGCAACATCTTTTATTCATAAATAACTCAAAATAGGCTTACATCGGATCTTATTGATAGACAATTTGCGCCCTTCACGGCGGCTTGATATCAAACATGATACTTCTTCAAGTGTTCGCCACTGAAGGAATGCTTCAACGTCTTGCCTTCGAGATCCTCTAACTTGTATGCATTGGGCACTGGCATCCCTACGATCTTGTAAGGTCCTTCCCATTTTGGTGACAGCTTGTTGATTCGATCTTGATGAACAAACTCATTCCTCCGCCAGATAAGTTCTCCCACGAAGAATTGTCGGGACCTGACACGCCGATTATAATATCGGGCTGTTGCCAGACGTATTCGGGCCTGGACTTCATCAGCCTTCCATCTCTTCTCCTCGAGTAGGTCTAAGTCCAGACGTCTCATTTCCTCATTTGTCAGAGGCTCGTAATATTTCGCGCGGTGGGACGCCACCGCTATCTCCACGGGAGCGACTGCCTCCGTGCCATAAACCAGGCCAAACGGAGTTTCTCCTGTTGATTGCTTGGGTGTCGTTCTCACAGCCCATAGCACATTCTCGAGCTCATCCAGCCAATGGCCCTGCAAGGCGTAGACTCTCTTCTTCAAGCCATCCATCACGATCTTGTTGGCTGACTCTACCTGGCCATTGGTCTGAGCGTGGCGGACTGAAGCAGTCCGATGCTCAATGTTTAATTCTTCCAGGTACTCCTTCAACTGAGCCCCATTGAACGGAGGGCCGTTGTCGCTGATCAACACTCGCGGGACCCCGTACCGGGATATGATCTGAGTCTGAAGGAACTTGAGGACCTGCTGCCCAGTCGTTCTAGCCAATGCTTTAGCCTCTATCCACTTTGAGAAGTAGTCGATAGCCACGAGTAAGTACTTGCACTGACCTCTCGCTTGGGGAAGTGGTCCCACCAAGTTAATTCCCCATTGCGCGAAGGGCCATGCACTCCTGATGGGCATTAGGTCCGCGGCGGGAGCCACGATATTTGGGGCGTACCTCTGGCATGCATCACAGGATCGGACCATCGCGGTCGCTTCTTTGTTCATCGAGGGCCAATATTAGCCTAGGTTCAATGCCTTCCTTACCAGAGATCGGGCTCCTTCATGGCAGGCCGCGACTCCTTCATGTAACTCCCTCAGGATCCGATTTGTGTCAGGCTCTGCTACGCATTTTAGAAAAGGTTTTACGTACCCTTTTTTGTACAACTGGTTGTCCACCATCGCATAGTTGTCCGCAATCCGACGCAACCTGACAGCTGTCACTTTATCATCGGGGAGTACCCCCGTAGTCAGGTATGTGACCATCGGGGTCATCCAAGTGGGCTTTTCTTCCTCCTCCGATCTTGTCTCAATAGCGCAGATCTCCGCTGGATCGATGTTTGAGATAATCACATTCTCTAGGAAATGCACCTTTCGATTCTCCTCGGGGCCACTCCCAGAGCGAACTTGCTCAAGGCATCTGCTTCTGCGTTTTCTTCCCTCGGGATTGCCTCGATATCAAAGCTTTTGAAGCTTCGTGCAAATACTTCTTCATTGTCGGGCTCTTAGCTTCATAGTTCCCCTGGACTTGGTTTACAACCAAGCTGGCATCACACTTCACTTTTAAATGATCGACCCCCGTACCTTTGGCAATCTTGAGGCCCGTGATGAGAGCCTCGTACTCCGCTTCGTTGTTGGTGGCTTTGAATGTCAACGCCAAGGCATATCGCAGGGGCTCGCCTCCACTGGGCGGTATCAATACGAATCCTGCCCCCGAGCCTTCTACACTCGATGAACCATCGGTGTACATCTCCCAAGTATTCTCCTCATTTGGCTGTTCTGGCTGCTGTTCTGTTGTCGGGACTTCCTCCATGGTTGCCCCCTCTGCGGGACCCGTTACTTCCAGATCGGGTGCCGTAGACTCAGCTATAAAATCTGCCAATGCCTGGCCCTTAATAGCGGTTCTCGGAGCAAAATGAATGCGGAACTCCGTCAACTCGATGGCCCATTTCACCAATCTCCCCGACGCCTCCGGTCGGTTCAAAAAGTGTTTCAAAGGCTGATTAGTCAGTACCGTGACTTCATGGGCATGGAAGTAAGGTCGCAGTTTTCGAGCGGCAATAATCAACGCGAAGAGATACTCCTCAATAGCGAGATAGTTTATTTCAGACTTGGCAAACGCCTTGCTTACATAATAGATAGGCACTTGGTTGCCCTTGACAATTTTAATCAAAACAAAACTAACAGCCACATCAGAAACAGCCAAATAGAGATAGAGCGGCTCGCCTGGAACTGGTTTCGCCAACGGCGGAAGGGTACGGAGGTGCTGCTTGAGTGCCTGGAACGCCTCCTCGCACTTGTCGGTCCATTCGAACTTTTTGTTGGCCCTCAGCACATCAAAAAATGGCATAGCTCGGTCACTCGCCTTGGATAGGAAGCGATTCATCGCGGCCAACCGGCCATTCAGCACCTGGACCTCCCGATGAGTCCTCGGGGACTGCATCTCCTCGATTGCTCGCAGCTTCTCAGGGTTCACCTCGATTCCTCTCTGGCTCACCATAAACCCTAGGAACTTCCCTGAGTTCACCCCGAAAGCACATTTGTCGGGGTTCAGCCGAACCTGATGGAACTTCATCCTCTCAAATGCCACCGCCAAATTCTGGACATGGTCTCCTGCCTGTCGGGACTTCACCAGCATGTCGTCCACATATGCCTCCATGGTTTTCCCCAGCATGTCCCCGAACAACTTGTTCACCATCCGCTGGTAAGTTGCTCTGGCATTGATCAATCCGAAGGGCATCACATCGTAATGGTAGACGTCACTGTCAGCGTAAAAAGCTGTGTGGGTGGCATCCTCTTTCGCCATCTTAATCTGATTGTACCCGTAGTAGGCATCCATGAAGCTCAGCAGCTCATGTCCCGATGTGGCATCCACCAGCTGGTCAATCCTCGGAAGAGGGTAGCAGTCCTTCGGGCAGGCTTTGTTCAGGTCGCGGAAGTCGACACACATCCGCCACTTTCCGTTACTATTTCGCACCAGCACCGGGTTAGCCACCCAAGTCTGGAATCGGAGCTCCTTGATGAATCCAGCATCGAGTAGTCTGCCCACCTCTTGCTGGATCGCGATCCTCTTGTCCGCGCCCATCGGACGCCTTCTCTGCGCGATAGGCTTGATTGCGGGGTCTATCTTCAGCTCGTGCACTATCACGTCGGGGCTTATTCCTGGCATATCACTCGGGGACCAGGCAAACAGCTCCTTAAACTCCTTCAAGAGCTCGATCAGCTCTCGGGCTCTTTCCTCCGACAAAGCCGAACCGATTTTCACCTTCCTCTGAGGTCCATCGATCTCTACTTCCTTCAAATCCTCCATGGGGGCGGGACGCCCATACTCCTCTCGAGGATCAGTATCAGTCTGAAGGACAGTCATGGTTTCCCTCCTTCTCCGTCGGGTGGCGTTAACGTAGCATTTCCGCGATGCCACCTGGTCACCCTTAACTTCTCCGACCCCATTATCAGTCGGGAACTTCATCTTCCGGTGGACCGTCGAGGCGACTGCCATAAGAGGGTTGATGGTGGTCCTCCCGATGATCGCGTTGTATGCCCCCGCGGACTCCACGACGACGAAATCCACGTTTCGCTTCTCCATTTTCCAGCCACTACCAAACTCTACTGGTAAGGTAATCATTCCCAACGGGTAGGAAGTGGAGCCCGAGAATCCCACCATCGGGAAGTCCACCTGCGTCAGGTCCTTCTTCGTCTTTCCCATGGCTTCCAGAGCGTCCATGAAAAGAATATCGGAGGAGCTCCCTCCGTCTATCAGGATCCGCTTCATCTCGAATCCGTCCACGTCCAGGGTCACGACCAAGGCATCGTCGTGAGGGCTCTCCACGCCTACTAGATCCTCCGCCGAGAAAGAAATTACCATTTCCTCCTTCAGGGTCCACGACCGGGACCTTTTTCCTAGCACCACCGCGGCAGATATGCGGGAAGCGTAGTTCTCCCGAGAGGCAGAGGTATCTCCTCCCGCCGCCATTCCTCCATGGATGACGTTGATAGTTCCGCGCCTCTCCTTACGGGCACCTGAACCCGAGGCCTCATGTTCGACCTTCTTCTTCTTCGGGGATCGGTCGCGGGACTTGGAACGGGATCGTGACCGACTTCTGGAACGGGATCGGCACCGACCCTTCCCGACGAACTCTTTCAGCTTTCCCTTCTGGATCAGCTTTTCAATCTCCTTCTTCAGCTCCCGACAGTTCTCAGTGTCGTGACCATTGGCTCGATGGTAGCAACAGTAACGGTCAGGACGGCCTCCTAGGAATTCGCCTTCTTTTCTCGGGGGGTATCGAGCGAGACCCTGTCTGTCCATCACAGCTAACACAGAGGTCATCGAGCTATTGATGGGAACAGCCCGACCCTCTCGGTTGTCCTTCCTCGGAGGACGCTTGTCTTCTCTTTTATCGGGACGACCACGGTTCCTACTTCCCTCCGACTTGTCGCTCCCTTTGCGATCGTCCGACAGCCTGGACGATGGCTTTCCTCTTCCCGACTTCGGGGGATCGAGTTCTCCAGCAGCAATCTTCGACTCCTGGACGTCGATTTGTTGTTTCACCATCGCTTGCAGGGCCTCCATACTCCACACGGCTTTCGCGGCTACGCTGTGCATCAGATCGGAGCCGTATGGAGCGCTCAAGTTCCGCAGGAAAGTGCGGATGGTCTCACCCTCCGAAATTTCTTCATCAATCTCCGCGGCACTAGCAGTGAATCGCTGGTAGTAGTATGCCAACGATTCGTCGGGCCTCTGCACCACCTGAGTCAAGGATCTCACGCTCTTCAGAAGACGCCTTCGACCTTGATACTGCTTGATGAAGCGGTCGTGCATATCGGCCCAGCAGGTGATGCTTCCTGGAGGGAGGCTGAAGAACCAAGTCATGGCCCTTTCTCCCAGGGTTATCGGGAACAATGAGCATATGAGATCATCGTTCGATGTTCGTCCCATACAGGCCTGGACATGCCTCTGCACATGGCGAACTGGGTCCCCCTCACCATCGTACTCCTTGATGGTCGGAATACCTAGCCCAGGCGGGGCTACGGTATCGATCAGCCGCGGCACGAAATGATGGCTGGACCGATCCCTCAGCTCCGATGTCATCTGCTTCTGATCACCCATGCAGATGCTCACGATCTTCACCACCTGATCGGGGGTGATGGGGCCAATCAAGGGAATGGTTCTATTTTGCACCGGTCCCGGGCCGTCAACCACGAACTTCTCCGGGTGTACTGGTTCTTTACCCTTGCTCCTGGGCGGAACCTCCTGTTCCTCGGGGTCCACCCTCGGCGGAGGTGGTGGTAGTTCTTCTCGCGGAGGCAACTCCTCCGCTCTCCTGGTGGCCTCTCTCTTATCCAGCAAGGCCTCCATGGCGGCCAAGAACATGGGCATAGCCTCCGCTACTGCCTTGGCCAACTCCGAGTTCGAAGACGACCCTTCTTCCCTTCGCGGGACTCCTTCTCTTCCACGGCCCACCGGGTCTGGGAGAGCCTCATCTTCCTCCCTACGCGGGACATCCTGCCTGTTCGTCTCAGCGTCTCGGACTGAGACCTCATAGCCATCACCTTGCCCCCCTGTCTGGGAGAGAGCAGGGTTCTCACCTTGTTCAGCAACGCGTTCTGGCAACGGGGAGTTCACAGTTCCTGCGGGACGAGAACTGCCAGCCTGAACTTGCTTCTTCTTGCCACCACCGGCCATTGATCTGGTAGAAGCTATCTTGACTTTTCGTAAGCTTCCCACAGACGGCGCCAATGTTGGATCACGGGCGAAGCTCCGTTACGTCCTTGACGGAAAGCTTTGGACTCCTGGGCTCCGCGTAATCCTGCAAAAGGGGATGACCTGGGTGGTGACCCAGAAACCCTCTCCGATGCTTAAATGAGTATGGCGATCAATGGGTGGTAAGCAAAGTCTAAGTTCGTATTAGAGAGTATCCGTTTTCTGGGGTAACTTCCTCCCTTATATAGGAGGAGGAGTTGCCCAGTTACCTGTGACCATGCTTGGCCGTTGTGCCCATGATTCCGTGTATCTCGCCACGATTCCGTATATCTCGCCCCACGCTCCGCGTATCTTACCCGTACTCCGCGTATCTCGGGCACGCCCTGCGTATCTCGGGGAATTTATCTCTATCTCTAACGTCTCCCACTACTCTATCTAGTAGGCGGGTTTCTCGGTCTTTATCCTCTGATCACAAGTTCCGACTCCTGTCGGAGACTCCAGAGTTATCTCATTCTAGGTCACCACCCAGGACCTTCAGTCTCTACGGGACAGGTCCAGCCTCTGCGGGGCTTTATTATCGGGGCCTTTACTAAGGCATATCGGGGCCTACTCAGAGGCTTCTCATCGGGAGCATTCAGCTCATACATCGGGACCGCTAAAGTCGGGACCCTTCGTGCTGGGCCTCTGGGCCTTCTAGGCTTTTCACGAGGCCCACTGGACCTACTCGCCGTCCATTGGCTGTTAACGGGGCTAACGATTACATCGGAACCCATCAGGTACGTGGGAACTTGTTCCTCCACAACCGCATATGAACATTGTTGATAGCAAGTGGGTGTTCCGGATCAAATGAAATCCCGATGGAACCATACAATGCTACAAAGCACGCCATGTCGCAAAAGACTTCCATCAACGTCCGGGCCTTGGCTATAAGGAGACTTTCAGCCCCGTTGTCAAGCTAACCACTGTTCGCCTCATCCTTCCCTTTGCTGTGTCATTTGGTTGGTTTCTCTGACAACTCGGCATCAACGATGCTTTTCTACAAATGACATTATGTGAGGATTTTTTTACGGCACAACCGATCGGATTTGTTAACATGACCTCTTCAAAATCCGTGTGTCGTCTCCGAAATACCATTTACGACCCAAACAAGCCCATCGACCTTGGTTCATGAGCTCGGGTCCTTCTTAACCGCGTATGGTTTTAGTTGCTCCAAATTGGACACCTCTCTCTTCACGTACAATAAAACGGATATCCGTGCATTCATTTTAGTCTATGTTGATAATATTACTGTTATGAGAGCTCTAATGCTTTTATTACAAGCTTTATTGCAGATTTATCGACTCAATTCTTCCTTAAGAACCTTAGTCCGCTTCACTACTTCATTGGAAATGAAGTTCTCCAAATGAAAAATGATTTGTTTCTCTCATAAACCAAGTATATACGGGTGCTCCTAGAATGAGTTATTATGGATGGTGCAAAAGATGTTGCCACGTCGATCGCCGTCATGCCTCCACCCAAACTTGACGATAACTCGTGTTGACTAATGCCACCACCTATCGAAGCATCATTGGAGCATTGCAATACTTGTCATTTACTCGGTCCGAGATTAGCTTCTATGTGAACAAGCTATCTCACAATTAATGCATAAACTTACGGAGCTCCATATGGTCGCCGTGAAATGAATGTCGCGCTAGCTAAAAGGCATTATTTACTAAGACCTCTTTTTTCGTGCTCGATCTTTGCTATGTTTTTGGGTATTTTCTTATGCCGATTGGACAATTAATAAAGATGACTGTACCTCTAGAACATCGTATCTAGTCTATCTTGGGCACAATGTCATCTCTTGAAGCTCCCACTGTCAACATTGTGTTACTCGGCCCTCTATGGAAGCCGAATATCATGCACTTGCTCATGCCACTGTTGTGTCCGTCTGGGTTCGCCCTCTTCTCCAAGAACTTGGTGTTGTCTTGGAATCATCTCCAATTCTATAGTGTGACAATTGGGAGGGAGACACCAAGTTAATTAAGTGTGAATCCTTTTTTAAACTCATGCATGATGCACATTGTCGTTGCTTGTCACTTTGTTCAAGCACAAGTACAACAAGGATCTCTCCAAGTTCTTCATATCTCAACAAATGGTCAAATTGCAGATGCTCTTACGAAGCCACTCTATCGAGGGAGATTCAAACATATTTGTGACAATATCAGGCTTCTCGATGGTATGTCCTTTCTTGCGGGGTGTCATATTAGAAAATGAAGTTTTATTTATTCGTAATATATGTTTTTAGATTACTTTGTATCTTTTAATATATCTATTTCATATTTTCTTAAATGTAACTCATGTATAAATTTTCAATCAGTATTGTAATACAATAAGTGAGTTCAATACAATTAAATACTTGATTACTAGCTACAATAAGTGAAGGATGCGATTCTCCAATGGAGAAAGTCGATGTTGCAAGTTCAGAAGCTATCACCTCTCTGGTTCACCATTGATTACTACTTGTACAATAAAAAGAGTATTAATTAAAAGAAGGAAGTTAGTAGGGACCTTTCTCCCCAATATAGCCTTTGATCCTGTTGCCTTTCTTGGTAGATTCTCCGACGCTGCAAATGGAGTCAATGTTTTTGGGAGAGAATCCTTTCTCGTTGTTGAAGATCAACAGAGTGGCCAGGGCTCCGGTGGCCGTAATGTCCTTGGATGTTATAACAAACTCCAGCGATGGTACCACCCCCTCCATATATTCATTATCTTCTGCATTCTGCATCAATTACAACAATCATCATCATATATAAACCCTAAACCCTAAAAATACGTACATGAAAATCGATAGCAGAATTAGGTACCTGGATGAGCTCCATGAGAAAATGGACGTCTTTGGCATAGAGCTCAGCAGATACGATTTTGACAGCTTGATGAAGAGCCCTACTTTTTCGACTCGTGTTTTCTCCTTCATTCGAAAAATCTCTCCGGATCTCTTCGATGTGCTCCCTGGGCGTCCCCATTTTTCTCATTGTATGATCAAATCGTATGGCTTTGTTTCTTATTTCTATCAAAATACAGAGACTAAGACTGCTACTACCACTTCTGAATCTGAGTGAGGAAGAAACTAAGAAAGTTAATGCTAGATGACGACGGGAATAGAATAACTTCCTTAGGAAGTTATTTACTTTAGATAATCCTGTACCGTACTAATGTTTATATTACTAGTTAATTAATTAATTATCTAATCTGAATAAAGAAAATCCACTATCATCCTCTCCCATTGGATGGACAGTGGAAAGACGGAACGAAAGTTAAAAAGCAGTCGACTCCTCGTCCAAAAGGAGTCTACGGTCATTATGCTGCATTGCTACCAAACAACGAAATTATTCATTACCGAAATGTAATGCTAACTACGCATTTATCGTTTGATTAATTGTGGACAAGAGCATACTAGTGGCCAATCACCACTGCTCCGTTGAAAGTTCCTGCAAAAAATACATCACCTATATCATTTTCATTGTAAAATACTACTCATGTATTCTACGACAACTTCGTTTTTAAAATTATTAACAATATATTAAAATAAATGCATACATGCATATCCATTAATTTTGTATATGCATAGTAGTATACTTTTTTTTTTTTTTGGTTAGGAGTAGTATACACTTATCTTAGAAATATATAAAATATTTTAAAGCGATGTTAATTTATATTTTCTTCAATCATCTGTCTAAAATTGTAGTAAGATACATTTTAAATGTATAAAATTAACCGAGTCATTTTAAAGTATCACAACTAAGTAAAAATAGTTTATACTAATGTTACGATCATGAGTTAATCGGACTACAAGTCTACAACTGACTGGGGAACAATTTGTTACCGTAGTGTACATTAGTTAAAATTATACAATATTATTAATAATATTAAGGGAAAACTTTTCACATGAAAAGAAAAAAAATTATTCATACGATTGGTGTTGCAAAGTTATGACCATTTTGATTAGTATATAGAAGTAAATAAATATATTTACAGATACTAAAATGTATAATATTGTTTATTTATTTTTTGGCCAAGCTAACAAGAGTAAATTTTATACCTGTGAAATTTCCTGTAAAATTTCAAGAGAAAGTATGAAAGATAATGTAATAGAACAAATGTATTGGTCATTGGTGGGGCCCTAAACCACTTTCTAACATTATTTATTAACGGGTTGATTTGGTTGATTGTGTGTATTAAATTTTAGAACCGCATATCATTTAAAATTTAGAATTATAGGTTGTGTCACTTAACATAATAGGCATTTGGGCCCAAATTTTAAATTTCTACATTATATAAGAAAAACATAACTTACATTTTCAAAGATGTATGTATGTATCTATGACCACCTACTATGTTATTTTCTTCATGCTCATCAGAGCCAACAGATTCCAACAACCACCAGAAAATGTATATTCCATACTGTCAGTTCTCACACTTCATAGAAAACACCCAATATTCAAACTGAGCTCAAATATCAGTAGCAACCAAACTTTTCCCCTAAATTAAATAACAATAATGATGTGAATGAATTTGTGTTGATTCACAGTTCATTCCAACAACTTCCTTCATCCTCAAACATACACATTATGCTAATCACCTTTGGCTTTCACTAATAGTCACAAGACTTGCAAAAATACACAAAAAAATTAAACAACTCAAACAAGTCTTTTTCCTACACTAACAATGATGCAAGAAACATCAACTGGTTGTTCCAGACTGTACAAGCTCATCTATGTTTTGAAGCTTCTTTCTGAGCATTTAATAATTTTTTGTGTACAAGTAATTATAAACATACCACCATTTTACACAGCTAGCTTCCTTCATGGCCGTCTCTGCTGCTGCGCATCTACATGTTCGGACTTCTCCTCCTCTGCAACTTTTCTCTCACTGCCAAATTCACTATCCAACTCTTCATCAACCATATTCATCTTCTGAACTCCAATAGTATTATTATTATTATTATCATCAATGCCCTCTCCAACTCCATTGCTCCTTCCCGACCCTAACTTCATCCCCATTTCTACGTCACCAATCGAAGCTTTCCCCAAACTTTGATTCGTAAAACTTTCGCTCACTCTCCTAGAGGGATAATCAGACACCATCATTTTAGCAACCTTTGCCCTGAAATTATTCTTGGATGGAGGAATTGAGGTGAAGAAAACCTCCTTCCAGTTTCCTAACACCCCTTTATTGTAAGGGTTGGCTCGTGGTTCATAGCGGTACCTAAAGTTCTCGTATGTGGTCTGCAAAAGTAGAGAGAGCTTAACTGTGTTAATTGGATGTATTATCACCATTGTTTTCATCAATCAGACCACATATAGCCACACTTTTCCATTTTAATATTGTTAGCCCCCTTTAGAAGAAAACTTTCTTATATAAGCTTGTACTTTCCGTTAGCAATTTATCTAAAACGGGACTTAGATGTATGCGTAGTTTAACATTTATTACTTTAACCCTCCCCTATGAACTATAAATGAATGTGTGATTTAACTTTATTTATTCACTACAACAATTTATAGTCTATCTATAAATAGAGTCCTAGAGCAATTAAAGAAATAAATAAAATGAAGGTGACAATAGAAGAATCATGCACCTGATTTGTACTGATAAGATAGGAATGGAAGACGGTCAGGCCTCCCACAAACCACACAGACAAGAAACTGTAAACCATCAAGATGATGGAAGCAGGAGTTTTGGCCAATGCTTTCCAGACTGAGATTCTCTCTCCATCCATTATCCTCGACACGTGAATTGAGCAAAATGCAAACACATAGATGCAGAGAAGGGTTGCCGACGCGATAAATAGGAAGTAGAAGCGGTAATTGCGCTGAAAACCAAGATAAAACACCTTTGTCAGTTGCAAAACTTTAGCATCAGTTGATTAGCAATAGCTGGCTTAGAACAGTTGAAATATTCTCATATTCAAGATGAGATCTATGTGCAAAATTACGTGTTCATTGATCGTGTTCGAAATATATTATTATACAAGAACTCTACATGCAGTAAGAAACAATACATACTAATTTATACTTTGAAGCTTGGACATTAAATCAATAAGGAAGCTGTAGTTCATTCTAGTAACACAAGGATGAGTTTCATTAATTCATTGTAATGCAATATATGCCCAAAACCTGGGAGGACTCTTATAAATGCATAAACTCAAATAACAACAACATTGCGCCTAAGAGATAAAAGGGCATCTATCTCCCCAATGCAGTCAAATAATCCACTTGGCTGCCGCCTTGCCTGAAATCTATTTTGAATATTAAGTATCAACTGAATGGAGAAGGATCGGATAACTGAAAAATTCTCGGAACAGTGGTCCTTTCAACAAAGAAATGACCATTGAGATATCGACGTTACATAAAAAGTAGATATGAAAGTGGCTGCAGTTACCAATCAATGTAGATAGTTAGGCTGAAGCCAAGAAAATTAAACTCTGATCATATAACATCAAAGAAAGAGAAGGTTTCTTACCAGTCCAATGCATTGACCGACCCAGGGGCAATGATGATCGAATCTCTCAACACAGTTATCACAAATGGAACAGTGAGAGCAGCGAGGAGGTCTATAAAGCATACAACTTTCGCAGTGTTTGACTTGCACCCGCATGCCATTATTGAGAACCACTTCTTTTACACGCCTAAAGGGCGGGCGGGTCTGTAGATTCTGCCCTGTTTCACCTTCATGGTGGAAGCTCTCTGGTTCTGGAGGGGTTGTACAGCGAGGAATTATCCCAGGATCTCTCGCTGATGTTAGTACAAGGAAAGCTAATACCTGGAGAAGAAGAATGAAAGAGAGATCTAAAAATAGGAACTTTCAACAAACAAAATCCAAGCTCTAGAGAGTTATATTTTACCCTTTTTTCCAGATCATATCCCTAACTAAACGAAATCCAATTAAAAACCACAACTTTTCCTCATCAGGAAAGCACTAGTCAGAAATGGGAGAAGGGAGATAGATACTCACTGCAGCTGCTAATAGGAGGGCAAAGATGATTATCAAGATACCGAGGTGATGAGGGAAGTCATCCATCAATTTTGTGCCAATAAAAGCACAAAAAATAGCGACGGGACCAAAAATCATGGGAAGAGTTAGTAATATAGAAGTTGCATCAGGTCCAAATATTAGCCTCCCATGGAGACCAAATATCTGCATACATGTAAGAAGTAGGAATTAGAGCAGCTCCGATCATATCTAAATTATTCAATTAACCAGAATTAGGACTGATTAATTATCCCTGACCTAATTCAAGTTTAGGAGTGAGTCTTACATTGCTGCCTCTCCAGATTTTGTATGCTCTGACAAGCTCGCCGCCGCCACGTACGGCAATCGGCGGAGGAGGATACGTCGGCGGGGGATTCATCATCGCAACTCGAATCCTTGAATTATTATTTTTTCTGGGTACAGATAGATAGAAATGAATGGATGTGGAGCCAACCAATTGAAGAAATCAATAATAAGTCAGAGAGAGACGGAGAAGGAGAAGAAGAAGAAAAGGAGAAGACGGCTCATAAATGATAATGAATTGGATGGTTGACTCTTCGTTCAGGTCTCTTGTCATTACGTTTGAGGTTTGTTTTCCATAAATGCGGTAACTTTGAATACTGACATACCAGAGGTCTGACGCTGCCGCTCCGCTCTGGTGGTGAGAGACTGCAGCTCTGCCCTACCTTGCTAAGTGAGTATTGGGGTGGGTCAACGAGAAGAAGACAGACTGTTGTCAATAACCATCGGTGCCACTACCATTGCTTGGGCTGGGCAAGTCAAGGCAGGACTGCCGTCAACCGTCATAGATAGATACTGTCACAAGGGCTAGGATTTATTATCACCGGCCAACACACGTATCCAATGCAGCGGACGAAATTCACGAACAAGTCAAACGAACCTGGAACCAAAAACTCACAAGGATTTCGAACAACAGAAGCAAACACGCAGCAAATTCCAAGGAAACGAAAAGCACAACAAAATTAAGATGTATAAAACACTTGCATTTATAATTCAATGAAGGCTACGCGCCCAAATTACACCCACACAACTTAGACGTTTTACAACTCCACAATTTTGCCACAGATGGGTGAGCAAAATCTGTTTACAACTTAAGGGAACTCTCCCCTTTATATAGATTTTCGGATTCTCTTAGACTCCTAGGAGAAATCCATCTATATCTATCAAATTCTATCTATACTTAGCTAGAATATATATTTATAACATATATATATATATATATATCCATAGCCTTTACAAAACCCACAAATATATTTAAGTTCCCTTAATATATAGCTATATTAGTATAGATATATATTTATAACATATATATATATCTATTACCAATATATAAAATGTAAAGTGTCCTCACCCCAATGAATGCCTTTCATATCTAAAGGGTGCCTTTGGCCAAAAAAAAAAAAAAAACTAAACTAAACGTGCAACTTATAAACTAAACCGGCCGGCTAAATGTATATGTAAAATCAACCCGACCGGTAAAGCAACCCGTAAATGACGAGCGTTTAATTTTTCCCCTTGGTTGAGAGAGTAAACTCCAAAAACAGCAAGAAAATTGAAGCAGCAAGGACGACCGCTGCACGGCTGATTTAGGCCGACCGCCGCTGCACGGCTGATTTAGGCCGACCGCCGCTGCACGACTGATTTTGGCTGACCGCCGATATGCTTCCACCCGCCGATCTGCTACCACACTTAGCTAGAGTCCCACTCGCCATCCGCTCGCCTGTCGCTGGTATCCCCGTTTCAATAGAGTGTTTTTGTTTCAATTCGCTAATTCACTTAATTCAATTTAATTAATTTATCCTTCTCGTTTCGACTTGCTAATCAGGAAGCGCCAATTTCTCCACACTCAAAAGGCGAAGCGTCACTCAATCAGGGGTGTAGTCAGATTCTTAGTCGATTTCTAGGGTTTAATATAATTTCTTAATATTAAACAGCTTCTTAGTTGATTTCTACAGGTGTGGCGAAGGAGAACGTTCCAGCCATCTGGATTGTGTGTTGCGCTGTCTCTTTCAGGATTGCTTCGGTTCGATTTCTCTTCATGTTGCCTGCAATCAGTTATAATTTATGTGTTTATGATCCTGTTCATTTTTTTAAAATTGATATTTTTGCCTGCAATGTTTCTGTGTTGCATTATCTTTTATATATAGTTAATTGCTTAATTATATGGTGTATTAATCCCAAAATGTTGAAAGAATCAAACTGTAATCATTTGTTACTCTGTGTAATCAATGGAGCATTGGAGAAACTGATGCAGTTTTATCCAATTTAAGTTCATCAAATTTTTGATTAATGCTTACACTATTTATCATATGATACTATGCTATTTATCAGACTGTAATATTGTTTTCTTCATATTATAATGCCCTGAAGTATGACAGCGCAAAGGAATACCGAACTGAGTTGAAACCTCTGATTTCAGCTTTTGAGTTTAGAGCACTGCACTAATATCTCTATGATCATTCTTGATGTTCTATCCGCTTCTTCTAGAGCTCTGTCCTAATGCAGAAGATGATGATGACTTCTTGCAGGAGGTGCCCGTTAGATGCAATGTAGATTTGGTTATGCCCCTAAAAGAATCTGCCAAGCAAATACCCCGTGAGGTGAGTTAAATTTAGAAACAAACTGCTGGTTTTCCAGAGAAAAATTCTTTTAAAGTTCCATCCAACTTAAATATTTAACGATCTTGAATTTCTTTTACTGCAGAAAGCTCCAAGAACTTGAAAGGCTTGATGAATTAGAAAGATTAGAGGAGCTAATCATGAGAGTTTGTGGAGAACTTGAAAACAATAGCTCGTGAGGTGAGTTAAAATTTAGGCAATAAATTGAGGCTGAATGTGATATTCACTGCTCATGTCACCTATTCGAGTCCAAAGGTATTTTTTGTCGTCATGTGGCAAATATCTTAATTGATAAGGATGTAAAAGAGATTCCACCTCGGTATATTCTGACTTGGTGGCGTAAAGGCATCAAACATCAACATTATTATGTGACAAGTTGTTATGAAGATCGTTATGCTAGCGTGCGATGTATGCGTTTTGATGCACTGTGCTCCAGCTTTTCTGAAGCTGCTGAGATTGCAGCAGGCTCCACGGAGATGTCTGAGTTCTTGTCGAGATACACTGATGAGGCCAAGAATAAGCTCAAACAGGACATGAATGGGTGATGCTTCAAGTAGACTTGAATTTGATCATATATCAAAGAGAGCCAATGAAATTTGGTTGTTCCTTTGAAGAGCATCACCAAAAATCCGAGATTGAGCAAGAGTGAAAGTCGGAATCAGAGAAAACAAAAAGCCGAAGAGACAAGCATGCTGATGATAAGGAAGGCCCTGAAGAAGGTACTAACTTTATTGCCATTGAGACATATGTCATGTTCATTATATTTATTAAAGTCATACTAATTAGAGTTTGGTTGCAGGAGGGTTTCTTAAATATAAATAAGCTCATATGTCTGGGTTGCGCATCTGCAAGTAATCAAGACCAGTATATTAGTGGATTGTACATTCTTCTTTCTCATTATTTGTATCTTCATTTTAGCTTAGCGGTAGAATTCGATAAAGTTAACAGCACAAACAAGTAAATTCGAGTAACATGAAGTTGCCATCCGGTCTTGTACATGAAGTTGTTCATTGATTCCGCGCATATCAGATAGATAGTAAGTGAGGGAGATTAGAGGATGGAGGGGATGAATGAATGAATGAATGAAGAAGGATGGATTGGAGCTATTAGCCTGGAGATAGAGACCATAATAGTTTATTACTGTTCCTGAACTAGAGTCCTAAATAAATTTCTCTTATTTTTATCCATTTATAAGTAAGGAGAGTATTGAATCAGTGTAACACATACATACTTTAAACTTTCAGTTTCAAACTTGGGGTTGATGAATTTAAATACAAAATTTAAAAATATGCGCGTACGACGTACGCGCGCAACAACTAGTTTATAACTAATTAACAAAACTCTCAAATATATCTAGTTCCCTTAAATATAGCTATAGATAGAATCTTCATATATCTTGGGAGGATTTGATCTTCATTGGCAGCCAAATATCTTGTTTGCATCCCTTAATCTCGGATCCACACAGGCCTGGGCTTGTCCTTCCATCAAACATGGGTTTCCAGCCAATTCAGTCTTTCTGGTGCTGGGCACTTGCTGAGCACGGGCTGAACACACAAAAAGCACAAGCCATGCACACTAAAAGCACGGGCCAAGCACTGTCTGAGCACTTGACTGGCAGCTTCGTCTAGAACATTTGCTGGGCACGGGACTGGCACTCACCAAGCACGGGCAAAACACACAAAATGCACGCGACGAACACAGTAAATGCACGGGACGAGTGTTGAGGCTGGTACGAGACAAACTCTTCGCTGGTAAGGGACAAACTCTTTGCTCGTACGGGACAATCTTGGGATGGACACGGGAAAATCCTCGATGACGCGGGGCAAACTCTTGACGAACGCGGGACAAACTCTTGTCCAAAGATCGAATCCCACAAACTCCACTTTTGCTGCCAATATTTTCGAAACACCCAAAACACGTTACACAATGCTACGATTCACTATTTTTACCTTCCAAACGCTTGCAAGGCTTGGGAAGCACGTCTATCATAGTCAAATTCGTACTTCCCAACAAGTCGGATTTTACGGGTCTGACAAACCTCCCCGACCACTCGAAGTCGACGCCCTCGTCGACACAGATTCGCGACACTCTTCAACCCGGGGCCCATACTCCCTTCGAAATTGCGCCGTCTCCTCTGTACCATCAATCTTCACGTGAGCCTCACAACGGTCTTCATGAAGACTTGATGAAGATGCACCTTTCAAGCACACAACTTTGTGGAACGCTTCAACTCCTCCATGAGCTGAATGCTTCTTTGGCGAAGGCAAGCACGCATTTTCCTTGGAATCTACACGCATCTTTACTCTACTCCGCAATGGTCGCAGTCGTCCCACAGCTCCGCGCCATGCTTCTTTTCCATCTTGGCTCTTGCCTCTTCTGGAAAAACTCTTATCTGACACGCACTCTGCGTTAGCTGCAACCTTAACATTCACTCGAATTGTTAGGACGGTCTCGTCATCACTCGATGGCAGCTTACCTTTTGCTTCTGAGTCGCGCACTTTAGGCATAAATGCCCTTGTACTAACATCCAATCCATTCGACTCCAACAAGCTGGTTTCTCCACGCACCGTTCCACCACTGCGCTCCTTAAATCTGACGTTGCAATCGTTGGACTCCCTCATCTTCATACTCATGAAACGATCACAAGACCGCTTTTTCCACGCTTGTTGTACTACTCCGCTGCGCCTTGACTTACTCAATGCACTCGCATTCGTCTTGGACTTCACCGCATCTTTATTCCCACTGTGCCTCCACCTTCTTAGTTTCCCACGCTCGTCCGGTTTCAGCTGAATCAGATCACTGACACAAACTACATGCTCCAACTCTTCCGCTAGCTGAAAAATTGAAACATACTCAACTTACCTCATTGCCTTCGGGACTTTGCGGACACCTAGCACAAAATAGGTTTCCTTCGGGTCGTTGAGCCTAACTCTGCAAACATCAGGCATCGCCATTACTTCACTCCTTTGCGAACGGATACGGGCTTTGTGCTGCCCCCATCCACGAAAGTACCTAGGGTGGGTTTCCGAATCCTTCCAACTCGCCGCCTTGGAGTCGCCTAACTTTTGCTTCCCACGTTCAGGTTGGGGCTTCACCATTCCCTTCCATGTTTTGTCACGAGGCTTGGACGCACTCTGCTCCTTACCGTCGCGGCTAGCGTCTTCCAACATACTCGGGGCTCGAAGCTCGATCCATCCGTCCGCAACGATGATCGCAATCTTCAAGTCCTTAGCTCCCAAATGTTTTAGCTCCACCTGAGCCCAAACTTGCAAACCCATCACAGAGTTAAAGAGTCTACTCACCTCTTCCAAACTCGGATTCACCATGATGATAGCTGAAAATTGCTCGTTGTGCCCACAAACCGAACATGTCTCCTTGAAGTCCAAAAGCTCCACACGAGGCACCGCTGCCCAAGCTCCAAACTTTGACGTCAACTCTGACCAAGTAGAGAGAGGTTCACCTCCCAACACGACACAAGAAGTCACACAACTTCTCCACCAAGCAATTCCACCACCGTCGAAGTACGCTGTTGCGCACCGCTCTTTTTCCGACTCAGGGACTTTAGCATATTCAAAGTATTGATCCACATGCAACAAAAACTCTTCCAACGTCCGGGAATCAAGAACAATTGGAAAGGGTTTTGGATCACATACCTTTACTTTTGGAGCGACATACGAGTGACTGTTCCCACGTTTCTTGATTGTCTTCGCGTATTCGTGCGTCAAATCCGCAAAGCCTTCCAACTCTGGAATCTGATTTCCTTGTGCACTCATCCTTGTCTCGAAATTAGCCAACCGACCAGCAAATCCTTGCACTTCCTTATGGACACGGACCAGTAACAACAACACACAGATCGTCGAAGCTGACCCCTCCTCGAGCATAACCACAAGAATTCCGCAGATCCACGCTAACAACCCTTCAAGCATCATGATCCTTCAAGGGAAGCTTTCTTCTTTTCCAAGAAAACCAACCAACCCAACGCACAACTCTCTTTCCCGTCAAGAAAGTTACTCCCTTGCACGCAGCTCCTTCTTCTCTAAGAAAGATCCGATCTTGGACGCAATTCGGACAACGTCGTCTTCTACAACTTGCAGCCGCAAACGCAGCTACAAACGTAGCTCTGATACCACTCCCACAAGAAGTGGTTCCTGCTCTGATACCAGTGTCACAAGGGCTAAATTAGGGCTTATTTTCCGTTTAAGTATAACACTTGCTAGTGTGATTCGCTCCACCAAACCACCAGCCAAACTCGAAGCCAACGCAGCCAACACGATCACGAACAAGCCAAAACGCAGCAAAGGACTTTGGGGCGCAGCAAGGAACTTGAACGATAAGGTAAAAACGCAGCAAAACACAAAGGATAATCACCAGCAAACAATCAATAAAGTGGAACACTTGCCTTTATTACTCAATAGAGGCTACGCGCCTGAATTACACCCACACAATTGAGACGTTCACAATCACTGCGTTTTTACTTTATTGTTCAAGTTTCTTGCTGTGCCCCAAAGTCCTTTGCTGCGTTTTGGCTTGTTCGTGATCGTGTTGGCTGCGTTGGCTTCGAGTTTGGCTGGTGGTTTGGTGGAGCGAATCACGCCAGCAAGTGCTATACTTAGGCGAAATATAAGCCCTAATTTAGCCCTTGTGACAGATATCTACTCCATCACTCCGACCAAACGGTGTGGTTTAAGAAGAAAACACTCAAAAGGAACGGAAAATTCTTATATCCCGCTGCGGATTGGTCAAGCCTACTAAAAATAGTAATCTAAAATAAAAAAAGGAAAGTTTGTTATAATAACTTATAAAATAATTTAATTATTTAACTTGTAACCTATCAATAAGGTTATTTAAGACAAAATAATAAAATGTCTTAAAAATTAAAAATCGTATTTTTTTTTGAAAAAATATAAATTACATTTATTTTTTATACTATAAGTTATATTACACATATTAGTTTTTGTAAAATTAGAAACTACACTTGACTTTATATTATAAATAATATTACTACATATATTAATTTAGTTTTATTAATTTTTAAATCAAACCATGACTAATTAATACAAAATTACATTTGCATATAATTATATATTTGTGAGAATATTTATATTAAAACTTTATACATTACATTGACAAAATATATATACGCAAGAGTCTTTATAATATATATATAACTTAACAATAGTTTATATGTAACATAATATATCTAGCTAGCATATATATATTCAATTCAAACCGAATTCAAGCTCGATCTAAGATACACAATTTCATGATTTAATTGAACAATTTAAAGTTGGCGAGTCGAGTCGAGCCGAGAATGAGCTCGTCAAGTATGGCACCGAGTCAAGCTCGAGTTTGAAAATTTAGGGTCGGTCGAGTTCGAGCTCGAGCTCGAGTACAATGAGCCGAGTTTGCTAGATACTCGACTCGGCTCGTTTACAGCCCTACACGTTACATTGAGTAGTAGTATTAACACTCGAATTTTAATTGAGTTGTAAAATTCGAATGCGTTAAGTAGAGGGTGTAAACAAGTCAAGCTACTCGTGAGCTGCTCGAGATCGGTTAGGTCGATATTCCAATTCGACTCGCTAAATTTCGAGTCGAGTCGAGCTTTTTCTAAAGCCGAGTCGAGTTCGAGTTCAGTGGTACTCGACTCGAGAGGCTCGCGAGCCTAATCGAGCTTTTTTTTTTTTTTCTTTCTATTTGAGTCAAGTTGGAGTTTTTTGATCTTTAAATAATAATTTTATATATGTATATATTGAGTTCAAGTCGAGTCAAAAGCGTAATCGATTCGAGTTCGAACTCGAGCTAAAGCGCACAATTTATTAATTAATTGAATTTTTTTTAACATTATCGAGCCGAGTCGAATCGAGTTCGAACTCGTCGAGTATGGCACCCAGTCGAGCTCGAGCTCGAAAAAATTAAGGCTCAGTCGAGTTCGAGCTCGAGTAAAATGAGTCAAGTCGAGCTTGACAGATACTCGGCTTGACTCGACTCGTTTACAACCCTAGCGTTAGGAACATAATTCAAGCATGAATATTTTTGGAAAAATAATAGAACTTGGCACGTGTGACTTGTAAGACAGTTGTGAGCTGAATACATTATAAAGACATATATCAATATGAGTCTTGATTCGAAGCTCGTAAAATAATGAATGTAACACAACTGACCGTGAATCATTTGGTTTTATAAAACGAAAGTTATGATAAATTGAAGGTATAAGTGAAAAAAAAAATATAAAAACCTGCAACCTGTTAAGTAGGTAATTATACATTTTTATTTAATTTTAACAATTTAAGACATATTTAACAACTTTCTAACATTTCTATTTTAGGTAAGCGGGACGATTCCGCGGCGGGACTGAAGCGAGGTCCCAAAGGAACACATGGTACCTTAGCCAGCCTCACCTCACCCTAAAATTTAATCGTGTTGTTGAATGAACACTTTGTAGTATGTACTATGTAGACAACACCGAGTGTTAGGTAAAGTCAAGTCGTAAAGACAGAATCTAAAAATTAAGTTTCTGCTTATATGCTAAAAATACATGAATAATGAAATATATAGATACAAATGTTTGTAATTATTATGTAAAAAAAGTATAAAAATAGTGAATAAACACCATTAATAGTCTATAACATTTTTTTAATAAAAGATGTGAGCCCACCAGTAGTCACCTAAGTCGTCACGGTGAGTAATTAATCATGAGAAGAATTGACATGTCAATTGAAGTTGAGCCCATATCTAAGTTGAGATTTTAGGATTTGAGAAACTTAAAAGAGAAAAAGATGTTGATGAAGTTTAACACTCTTGTATATTATTAAATGAAATGTATATTGAACTTGAATAGAACAAAAATATGTTTTGAATCAATAAAAGATTATTTGACCCACAAATTACGATTCATGAAAAAACTCTCGTGTGTTTGGTTGATATATTTTGTGGGTTTGATATAATTAATTAGATTTGATAAAATTTTAACAAATAATGATAAATATAAAAAATAAAAATAAAAAATAGAAACGGTAGAAGTTTACGTTTCTACCTGTTTCTACTCAAGACGACTATAGTTACATTCTAACTCGTTTTTTATGGTAAAGACGTGCGTTTCTACCACTTAGGAACGGGTTTTGCCCAAGTCCTGGTAATGGTTAAGTCATGGTTTGTTTAAAGGGTTAAGAACTTAAAATCAGTCTCCACTCGCAGGCCATTACTAACTGCTGTTATAGATTTAAAACGTTAATATTTACTGTCCTAATTGTTTTCTACTTTTTTTTTTCTTATCTTATACTTAAAATTAACGAAACAAAAATATGTTATTATGCATTAAATAAGCCTAAACCACTAGCAACAAATTTAATAATTTGAAAAAATAGAAAACATATTTTTATTTTTTAAAACATCAATTTAATGGAAAGCAACAAATCTGATAATTTTTTTTTTGCCAAAACAAATCTGATAATTGAATCATCAAATATCAAATTTTAAAATTTGGACATCGATAAGCAACATGTACTATAGTTGAGATTGTTTTTAGTTTCTTAACTCATCTTTTAATTTAAGAAAGAACCATTCAACATGTCTTGCCATTCAAAGTAATCTTCTATATATAATTATTATTAGTATGTCTATTCATTTTATTGAACTACTTATTGAAGATGGAGTACACTGCAATAGCAGTTTATCTTATCTGCAATCCAGAGTTTTAATAATTTGGAAAGTTGTGATGTTAAGCTTAAAAGTTATGGTAAAAGAATGTACTGGAAAACAATATATAGGACACTTAGTTGATCTGTAGTAAATTTGCCATGATGTTGTTGCTGGAAGTGGACATGGAGGATCCATTATAATGCACGTTATTGTGCAGATCATCTTAATAATTAATAGAGCTAAATCAGGTATGTATTTTCGAACCCTGATTTCATAAAACATTAACATCAATCAAAGTAAAAATAATGCAACCAACAATCTCAACTCAACAGCAGGTTTAGTAGAATTAAAATCTCACATTCATTAGATCATCAAAACCCATAAACCTGTTCCTCAATGAATCAAACTGCCTTGCCTTGCAAGTTTCAGGTCAGCTTGTTCCTAACTAATATTAAACTATCTACACAAAACCCAGTTAACCAAAACTGGCACCCCAGCTAGCTAGATGGCTACTCTACTCTAGTTAGCAGCAGAAGTAGTTGATGATCAAACCTGTTTCTCTCTATATATAGATTTTGACCAGAAACTAGTAAGTGTAGTGTAGTGTAGTGAAGAGGCAGCTAGCTAGCATGATACTGAAGCCACAGTGAGAGGGTAGAGGAAGGTGTTGGAGTACTGGAAGGAGAGGATGGAGCCACTTTTTAAAGGCTTACCATCATTCACAATGCATTCATCAAATGTGAGGCGCCGGAACATCTTCGGATTCACAAGCCGAGCCGAGCTAAACCATCCACACTTGACTCGGATGCTGTGGATGGCGCATCCAGACCCACACTCATTCGAAATCTCGACTCTGTAAGTGGGGATCCCATCTGGGAGAGGAGTTGAAGCCCCTTGGCTGATCACTATGTCTGAAACTGTGCATCTCTCATCATCCCCTCTTATCCTGTTTGTTTCCATTTTCGGCTCCCTCTGCATGTTCACTCCTCCTCCTGCTACTTCACATCAAAGCCACAGACACAAAATATCATTCATTTATTGCAATAACTACTTCTGGGTTGGTTCCCCTCCCCTGACATTCTCCACTCCATCCAATAATCAGCTGAGATCAGTGACCACTCCATTTCAATTTCTTCCCATGTATTTATTATTCAACATTGAAAATTTTCACCCAAAACAAAAGGAATGGAGTTCATTTTTTCAGCATAAGATAGACTACTACTACTACCATACATGTACATAAGAATAGATAAATGTAACAATAATTCAGAATCATATAGAATGTGCATATTATACTATCATAGTTATATTATATATATACTAAAAAGTACATATTCCAGCAGCACAAGAACAAGGACCTACTACTCATATGGAAGAACCTCTACCCTACCCTACCAATATCAAGAGACAAAATCCACTTTTTGGAGGTGATACGCAAGCAAAAATTGAATTATCATTATGAGAAAATATAGTTTCGAAACAATGGGACATATCATATCAGGACAAAATGGGCTATAGATAGAGCCACCATTTATTTAAGCCCACTCGCTATAGGTTACCCCACTTTTCGCTTCCCTTTTATTGATAAAGAAAGGAAATAAATATAGCAGAGCAATTCATTCCTACGTCTTTCCTTAACTTACACTTCCCTACCCATCTCATTAAGGTAAATATATAGACTTGAAATTACAAAATGGGGGTGCGAAGAAGAAAAATATAATTAATAACAATCAACCAAAGGGAAAGATGAAAAGCAGTCTGGTCAGTGTGTAGGTGGATACAGCTATAGAGCCTATCTCATTAATATTATGCTAAACAGCGCCATGTGCGCATTGCACACGAGGGTCTATGACCTAATCAGCTGACTGACGCCTGTGATTTAATTTCCCTATGGGACGTCTGGCTAAATTCAAACATTCCATCTACATTCTACAGTCTTCAAATAGTACTGATTATTTAATTAAGGAGTAAGGACCAAGAAAAACTAAAAATGAGACACCAGTTAACTTTTCATCCCACATCATCAAATTCTAAAGGTTAACGATATATCTTCCAAAAAATCCTGAATTTCATGCCTTTGTCCTAAGAAAAGTTGGTTCTTTTATCAAGGAAAATTCAGTTCTACCTGCCATTTGTGAGTTTTAAGGGCATTCGGATGAATGCGAAAGCTTTTTTAATAACTTTAGACTTTATGTACGAGACACACACCCATTTTCCCTTGCAAAATTTGTGAAATATTTTCAAGCAACACCCAGTTATACCATGTGATCGGTCAAGGCAACCATTATCAAGCAAGCAAGTTTCCATATCGTCCATGAAAACCCAGAAAATGAGTTTTGGAGACCATACAGACCAAGAACACCCATCAGCCTGGAACTCAGTTTCGCAACATTTCATCAAATGGTAAAAGGTTTCAGCCAATCTTACCCCAATGATGCAGTAACTTTCTATGCAGTGAAGGGAAGTTGTTGTCGCAGCCAAGCGTTGGAACCACACGAGGACCATCGACAATGCCTGCAGAAAGGTACGTACGGGAGGAGGTTATTTATTACAGAGAGACAAACAGTTTTCTGCAAAAGCAAAGGATTACACTGGAGACAACGAATTTGAAGAAGAAATGTTCCAATCGTGTTTGCACGGTGAATATAAACGACAACAAAGAGGGTGCATGAAAGATGAACACTGGAAACCCCCTCCGTATATGTCGCTGTAAGAGAAGCAGCTAAAGAACAAAAGCAAACCCTCATCCTTCTTCCACCCAAAATAATCGATTAGCTAGATTCGTAAGCAAATCGAATACTGAACCGAAGAATGCATATAATGACCATGTAAATTTAAATTTGCATCGTCTTTAGACTCGCCACAGAAAAGAATGACCGGAACTCCAAACCTACACTACCCTAAACGAGGAATCTCAGGTAAAGCCTGTTCGTTCGGTTAGGTTGTGTACTACAAGATACGTACCTGTGTCCGTCGCAGTCATCAACATCAAAACCGCCATGAGTGCCCGTCTCCACGACAACGACCTTCCGACGAGACGAGAAACCCGCAGAAACCCCTGAGCAGCCATCGTACAAACTCTAAACCCTAAATCTCGGAAAGCAGAAAGGAGGTGGTGGGGTGAGGATCGGAGTGAAAAACGAAATGAAGGAGAAGCGAATCCGGGATTTTTGAAGGAGATGGAGAATAATGTTGTTGGAGCAAAATTCAGTGATACCGCTGCTGCGAGTTCGACGAGAGAAGGCTCATACGTTGGTTATATGTGGAAAGAAAGAGAGACAAAAATGGGAATGCCAGAAATAACGAAGCAGCAGCACAGAGGATACTGCAAATGCGTGCGGATTCTGCTGCTGCTAGCGAGCACACGAGAGAAGTGGAGAGAGAGTTTTAGAGAGAGAAGTTCGTAGTTTGTTTGTTTTATGGAGTAGAGTGAGTGACTTTAGTCGGCAATGACGATGCCTTCCCTAACAAGAATAATAAACCGTGGGTCTAATTTAGAGCCTCGAATTTACTGATATTTTTTAAAAGTTAACTACACATATTTACGTACCACAATTAAATAATATATAAATATAATCATCAACAGTTTTGCTTAGTTATATTATTTATTATTATAACTAACCATCACAACAAATGTTATTAGCATTATCTGTGGATTGTACCTCTTTTTGTGAATGGTGTAATAAATTAACTTGTAGTGATGAGGTGACAAATGTATGTATTAAATAATCTATTATAGAAAAATAAGTGGTTCTTATTATACAAACACCTTTCACTTTATTATTATACAAATTGTTCTATTCTTTATTAAACAAAAAAAAGGAAGTATGAGGAATATCTGAAAGTAATGCCAAGTAAAATCGGGGATTGTCTTAACGAGACGAAAAATTATTATTAACAAAGATATCCCTAAAAATAACACGCAGTAACTAATGTCATGTTCCGGCCAAAAAAAAAAACTAATGACATGTTAATGATTACCAAAAAAAATGACCTGTTAATAAATAATAATAATAATAATGAGCTAATTAATTTTCTAGTTAAAACTGTTATGACAAAAGTGCTTAACAAGTGAGACAAAAATGTCCATTTTATTCTCTTTAGAATAAATTCATCTACTTACTCTGGTTATACTAATTACTAAGTACTAACAACATAATCATTTGTTGTTGTTAATAAATAAATATAATAAACTTTTTTTTGGTTAAGGAATATATAATAAACTTAGGTTATAGAGTAGTACTATTATTAGTATTACATACAGCAATAGCTGGGCAGGACAGTACTGATACTGATGAAGACGCGTCATCGTAATGTACGATGGTCCGACCATTTAAATTATTTAATTAATTAAATATAAACAAATACTAACTTGTCGCTATCGAAGCATTAATTGACGACTATGCAATATGCATAGTACCCAAAAAATAAGGCCTAGTATCTGTATCACATAAGAGATGGGCCCAGCCCGGCCCAGCCCGGCCCAGCCCAGCTTGGCAAAGCCCAGCCCAATCAATGAACGATAGACCTTCATTACAAGTGCTCCATTAGAGAAAAAGAGAAATATGCAGAGAAAAGGAAACCCTCACTCCCTGGATCCTATGTTGAAGTTTACATTTACAATTTACATAACGTTAAAAGCGTTTCAGAGAATACAGTAGAGTAGAGCTACACTACCACATTTTCCATTCATATCCTAAACAACGGCTTAATGATTTCATGTTTTCATAGACTTTAACTTGTCAACCAACCCTTGGATCGTCGTAGAAGCTTCCTGCAAGTTAATCACATCACATAACATATCTAAACCTCGAAAACAACAGCTTCGGTTGTTACGGATCTCGTTCAAGTTACATTCCCATAATCATATAGAATGATTACCTTTAGCTTGTTCCTCAAAGTTTGCTCCTCACTGTCCCGCCGCTCCCTTTCCTCCGCAAATATCTCAAACAGGGTATCTTGTTCCTTTGTCAACTGCTCTATTTTCTCTTTAGCTTCTTCCAGCTGTTCATTATTATACATACCAAAACCAAATCAAACGCATCAGTTGATGCATATACACACCCACGGATCTACCAAGGGACCAGTAGGGGCAGCTGCCCCTACTGAACTTTTTATAATTACTAAAAATATCCTATATAAATTTATTAATTTTCAACTTTGCCCCTTCTTAGATTTAATTTGCCCCTACTAATTTTCAGATTGCCCATCATCAAACGTCAAATTGCCCCTGCTGAAATAAAGTTTTAACAGTAAAGAAGACAGAAATAGAAATGAAAACAGAGCAAACAGATACAGATTTCTTGAAGAAATAAAACTTACACTAAATTAGAAAGTCAATAATCAGAAAAGATATCACACTCATTACATAATTTTGAACTGAACAAATTCATAGACAGAGAAAAGAAATAACACACTCTCAGATCCAGATTCCAGAGCATAGAAAACTCTTGAAGCTGCTTCAAAATCCAATTCTATCAAATTCAACGGTTAATACATCACCTTTTGAAACTATAATCGGCTGAAACTTCCCTCTCAGAACCATACTGAAGCAAGAGAGATAGAATCAGGAGACTTCATTCATTAGCTTCGGAAAATTGGACTTCAATTATGAAAGGTACCTTTTTTCTCCTGAATCTTGTCAGCCAGCTGCTTGATTATGTTGAAATTGCAGAAATTGAACGCATGATGATGGTAATTAGCGGTATATAGCTCCAATTTGAAGGTAAATCGAAAGCAGGATGAGAAGAAAAATCAGATTTGAGACTAGGGTTTGGGTTTGTGGCTGTCGGCAAAAATAGAGAGTTGTTGCGGCTGTTAACTTTTGATTATGATGAATGAGGGTTAATTTATTAGGTTTAGAAATGGGCTGGGGCATGGGGTCGTTGGGCTTATTTTTTGAAATGAAATCTGGCTTTTATGTTCAATACTAACTTACTGAATGTTTGGAAATTTTTTTATTTTAACTAATTAATGGATTGAATAGTCAAGTGGATTAGTTGGATTGATGGTTGGGAGACGTAAAGGTTAAACATGTAAATGTTTAATTAATTAGAATTATTCTAATAATCATGAATGAAGAATAGTGGATTTAGTGGAGTGTATAAATTAGTTGAGTAAAATCATACCAACATTGTTATAATTTCTATTAATAATGATATGTGTGTCAATTTATGCTCTATATTTAATTAATTTAATTTTTATGTACTTAGCTTTATGTTTATTATTTTGATAGGTATTGATCAATATTTTAGTCCTAAAAGGAAGTTTATAGTTGAAGAAGGAACTTCGAGTCAAAAGATAAATGATAAGTGTTTGAAGCAAAATTACGAAGAGCTCAAGTTAGATGATCTACCATCGGATCCCGGCTTGAGAAAGAAAATTCAAGATTATCATCCAAATGATCATGACAAGATCCGAAGAGCTTATTTAAAAAAGGGTCCATGTCAACCACGTGATCACAAGTTTCCTCAAAGAGCATTTGGTACATCATATCGTCGCTTTGTTCCAACTTGGTTTAAGGAGCATAAAGATTGGTTGGAATATAGTATATCGAAGGATGCCGCTTTTTGTCTATATTGTTATCTCTTTGGTAAAAACAATGGAGATCAAGGAGGTGGAGATTGTTTTGTGATTGATGGATTTACAAATTGGAAGAAAAAAGACAGATTTGTTATACATGTTGGGAGTGTGGGTGTGCTCACAATGAAGCTTGGAGCAAGTGCAAAGATTTGATGAATGATGAACAACACATTCCAGGAGTTCTCCACAAGCAAGAAGCTACATCACGAGAAAAATATCGAATGCGCTTAACTGCATCACTTGATTGTGTTCGGTTTCTTTTACGTCAAGGATTGGCATTTCGTGGTAATAATGAAGATGAAGAATCTCTTAATAAGGGGAACTTTCTTGAGCTCTTAGATTTTCTTGGCGATCACAATGAAGATATAAATATTGTCTTAAAGAATGGTCGTGGTAATGCGAAGATGACATGTCCGAAGATTCAGAAAGAACTAGTTCAGGCAGCAGCAATGGAGACTACTCGTGATATTATTAAAGATCTTGGGGATGAACCGTTTGCAATACTAGTTGATGAATCTAGAGATGTGTCGATACAGGAACAAATGGCAATTGTTTTAAGATATGTTGACAACAAAGGGCGCGTAGTGGAGCACTTTCTAGGTATTGTGAAGGTTCGAGATACCAAGGCATTATCACTCAAACTAGCGGTTGAGGAGTTACTCTCGAAACATAATCTATGCATATCTAGATTGCGTGGGCAAGGGTATGATGGTGCAAGCAACATGAAAGGTGAGTTAAATGGTCTAAAAACTTTGATTATGAAAGAGAACTCATCTGCATATTATGTTCATTGTTTTGCCCATCGATTGCAATTAGCACTTGTCGCTGTAGCTCAAAAAAAATCTCAAATTGCCGATTTTTTCAATACAATATCAAAGATCACCAACATGGTTGGAGCTTCGTGTAAGCGAAAGGATATTCTTCGAGAAAAGCAGTGCTTTAAAGTGATTAAGTCACTTGATTGTGGTGAAACTTCAAGTGGAACGGGTTTAAATCAAGAGAGGAGTCTTCAAAGAGGATGAGACACACGTTGGGGCTCCCATTATAGATCATTAATCAATTTGTTGGTTATGTTCTCTTCGGTTCTTGAAGTTCTTGAATTTATTGAGCAAGATGGACAATCTCAACCTCAAGAAGGTGAAGCGTGCTCCTTGATAAATATTATGTCCGGGTTTGAATTTGCTTTCATCTTGCACTTGATGAAAAATATATTGGCAATCACCGATGAACTATCACTTGCATTGCAAAGGAGAGATCAAGATATTGTCAATGCTCTGATTTTAGTCAAGGGAGTTAAACAACAAATGCAACATATGAGAGATGATGGATGGGAGACTTTGATGGATGAGGTCTCTTCATTTTGTGAGAAACATGATGTTCCGATTCCTTCTACGGGTGATATTTATGGAGCTGAAAAACGTCCAAGGCGTAAAGGAGTGAAAAAGAATAATCACGATCACTACCGATTTGATTTATTCAACGATGTGATTGATTGGCAGTTACAAGAACTCAACCACCGTTTCGATGAGGTAAATACCGAGTTGCTTCTTTGCGTAGCTTGTTTGAACCCGTCTGATTCTTTTGCAGCTTTTGACAAAGAGAAGTTGGTTCGTCTCGCTCAATTTTATCCTTCAGATTTCTCTGAGGTTGATCTTCATATTCTTGCCAAACAACTTGAAAGATTTATATTTGATATGAAGTCAAGTGTTGACTTTTTAGATCTCAAAGGCATTGGGGAACTCTCTCAAAAATTGGTCGAAAAGAAAAGGCATATCGTATTCCCATTGGTGTATTTGCTCGTGAAGTTAGCTTTAATATTGCCAGTTAGCATTGCTTCTGTTGAAAGAGTTTTCTCGGCGATGAAGATTGTGAAGAATCGATTGCGAAATAAGATGGACAATTCTTGGATGAATGACTCTTTGGTTACATTTATTGAGAAAGACATATTTTGTAATGTAGACAACGAGAGAATTTTATTATGCTTTCAGAGTATGAAGACTCGTCGAGAATTATTGTAAAAATCGTTTGTACTCAATGAATTGTGTGTTTTTATGGTAAACTATGTATATCCCAATAGTATAATTTGTTTTATGAAAAAAAAAAATTATACGTTTAAATTTTCTGCCCCCAGTGAATATAAATCCTAGATCCGTCCCTGGCTGTTAGCACTATCAAAACCAAAACCTAGCATTGAATGATCAAGTCATTCAATCCTACGGAGATTGGTTAGGAGGACAATCATATGTTAACTGTAGCCCTAAAGGAAAAGGCATTACATCAGTCTCGGGATGGGACACTGGGGCTAGGGCTGGCGATGGTGAGGGTATGGTGCGAATAGCACTAATACCATAACCATACCATATTTTTTTCACTCATACCATAACCATAACCATAACCACTGCGGTTATGATTCTTCATACCATAACCATAACTATGGTTTTTAACCACGATTAAACCATTTAACCACAATCATTCAAACTAATACAACATCATTGTTTCATACAAGAAAAGTAAACATAACTTCATTGTTTCACTTAATTAAAAAAACACATATTCAGTTGCCTATCACTTGCGATCATCGATCTCATTCGCCATCACTTCCAATCGTGGTTATCTAATAATAAGAAATATAGACAAAAAAATGGTGGGTGGGAAAGGGAACGGAATAAGAATTATAATATTTGACTAATAATTAAAGTATAATAATAATGTATATATATAACAATATAAGTATTAGTAATATATGTATTAATATTATATATATAGAGGTGATGGTTATAACTGCGATTATGGACTGAATACCATAACCATAACCATAACCATTGCGGTTACAAGATTCATCACCATAACCGCCCCTCACCATAATGGTGCGGTTAACCATTGCGATAAATGGTGCGAATAACCATGGTTATTTGATTTTCACCGCACCATTGCCGGCCCTAACTGGGGCAGGCTCTTCCATTCTATCAGCAGCTGGTGAGACATCACCGTTTGTATCTACAAATGATGCTCTAGCATTCCCAGATTTTTCATTGGAAAATGTCTTGTGAATCTTGTCACTTGTAGAATTTAGGTTTCTTTTAGGTTGAGGAGTAGGCCGCTCATCCTCACTCGCATCATCCTCTGATGAAGATAACGCTGGTCTGGAAGAAGAAGAGGGTGCTGTTCGCCTACTTGAGCGTGAATAATATTTATCTGAACTATGAAGAGGTGAGCTAGCATTTGATGGTAAGTGTCCTGCAGATTTTGAAGCTGTCCAGGGACCATTAGGCAAAAATCTTAGGTGAGAACAAAAGACGAGAGTTTTAATTAAAAAAATTAAGAAAAGGACAAGGTTTAAAAGAAATACAATCTTGTAAAGAACAGTTGTAAATATTTTAAAAAAAAAATGTTTCTACAAATTATCATCAAAATTAAAAGATTTTATGGATTTTTTTAACTGATATGGAAATGAAGAAGAAAGAGCATGATATAAAGGCAAAAGATAGTCCCAGAGAATCGATCCCATTTAATCCTTAACCACCAAAATTTGGATTTCCCTACTTTCTAGATGCAAGCTAATATTACAACAGTAAAATAGTAACTTAAAATCTTATCTTTAGGAATGTAAGATTACAAACAATTCAGCTTGTTTTGAAGTTACCAGATCTTATAGGCTTAGGAGTCTGGTTATTAGAGACGTATCCAATTTTATGACAATTGGTCCTCCTAAGAGCATCCACAGTGGTATTACGTAAAGAATACATAAACGTGGGTCCTACATGTTTATTTAAGTAAAGCAACAAAAACTATCTACAGTGGTTTTACATAGCATTCCTTAAAGATGGGACCCACACGTAAATTTATGTTTTTACATAAAGCATTCCTTAAATTTAAGTAATGCACTATGTATTACGTAACCAATTTTTTATTATAAATTAATTCATTTTATAATTAATGCTAATATCTTATTGGTGGTTGTTGGAAAATTTAATAATAAAATATATTTAAGGAATATGTTTAAGTAATACGATTGCAGAGAAAATATTTTTTACGTGTGTCTTAAATCTACGTATTACTTAAAGTGTACATAAATGTCTATGTGGCAACTTTAAAGAATACAATTTAGGTAAAAGCATTGTGGATGCTCTAAGACAATAAAAAATGCAAGAAATCATCAGTCATCACAACGTGTCAAAACTAAATAAGCTTCATACAATTTCACTAAACTAATATAAAATACCAATAACTTTTCTGCATCTGAATCAGCTTCCCCTCAAGTCTAGCCAGAACAGTTGTTCTCTCAAATCCTTGCTTGTCATGCGCTGGTTCAACAAAATTAGCTTCCAGAACACCTAACAAGATAGCAAGAACTCATCAGCATTCCAGTAAAACACAAACTATTATCAACAATCATTTGCATATTCTCCGAGAGGCACTTACCCAGACGCCACGACCACCACTTCCAGCAGGATTCCAAAGCCTCCAGAATGGCTGACAATTAATTTCAATGTAAAATTGTAGCCACAATCAGGTAAAAATTAAAATTTTCTCATACTCATAGCAGTAAGTACAACTAAAGATAAGGAGCTATTTTGTTAACTTGGCCAATTTTTCTCTCAATAAAAAGGATAGCAGCATTAGTGGCAGCCCAGCCACCTCCCACTATGCAATGTTCAGATTTTCTTTTCCAACTGAATGTTAAAGAATCTGATCCATTAAATCCCTAAAGAGTGCAAGGGAATCAAACCTGGTAGCCAGGCCATACAGGAGTAAGTTCGAAAATGACCATGGTTTCAATTGGTTAATGCTCATACTTAAAGCCTCACTAGTGAAAACCAAACTTGGCTAGGTTATCCATATCTTAGAATCTGCTCCAAGGCAAATCTTATTTCAAGACTTTCTTATCAAGAGGGATGAGAACCTTAAAAGAATGGAATAAATAAAATACATGTAAGATGATTCCATAAAAGTAGCCACCTTAATGAGACGATTCTTGTGGTATACATTAAATCCCTGAACATCAATATGATGCATAGCATCCTTCACAAAACCAATAGTCACAACAGCTGCCATCTGTGAACAATAAGACCTATGTACTATTAGGATAAAATAAATAACAAGAACGAGGAGACATATATATCGAGTCATAAAGGGTATTACGTCATCTTTAGGAATCCCATCTGCATTGGGCTGTGGACGGTACGTGACCTCCTGTGACATCATCATATCATTCACGATATTGTGGTGTTGAACATCTTTCCCACGAAGAATAATCCGGAAGCTTGGAGGAACCCTCAGGTAGAGGATCGAAGCATAACTCTTCACATGAAATAAGATGCAATAATAAGAAAACAGTTGCGGATATTCAATAATGTAATTTTTATGTCATGCTCAGAATGCTAAATTTTTATGGTCATAGCATCTACAATGTACACCGATCAGGATCAGTTATCAATTTCAGCAGAATCCAAATGAGCCAAAAAGACCGAGCTTACAATCACATAGCTTCACAAATGGCAACTTCACTCATACACGTTAAAACATCTTTTGCAACAGATATTTTCTATCCAGAATATCATAGTAAATTGGTACTAATATAAGAATAATATCATTTCGTATCATCCGACCAAGTAACTTGAGCTGAAGGCATTCAAATTGGCAGGCTTCTATATATCTATTTGAGAAACTGGTGCCTTCAATTCAATGATTTTGATGATGAAGGAAAGGAATCCATATACATGTGTTTAAGTTCCTAACTTTTATTCAAAACTCTGCCGGATCAGATCTTTACCGGAGACCAGGTTGCTTTTGATAATCCGTTATGGAAGTTACATAAGAATAAAATTAGTTGGACAAAATATTCGAACAAAAGCCATGAAACCCATTAGTGGGATTCATTTATTAAAATGTAACATACCCTTAAGGAATGCCTGTAAGTAAGGAAATGCCGAGAGTTGGGAAACCTTTGAGCCATTTTGATATTCTTCTCATCCCGGTTCACTCCTCCAAGTTGAATGTCCTGAGACACAAATTAGAAATCACTATGTCTGCAATCAAACGTAATACTGTTGTATAATATAATGAAAGAGTACATACATGATTATCAGCATCAAAGTCTAGCTCCAGCAGTCCTCGATCATCTTCCCAAAGGTTGTATATTATTATGCGAGTACCATGGTCCTTCATCATACTAAACTACAAAAACAAAATGCAAAGATATTTAAACTATTTAGGATAAACATTAAAAAAACATATCCTCGCCTATAATAAGCTAAATCTCAATGGAAACATGAGATATACTTGAAAGCTACAACTACTAAACACAAAACAGGGTAGAAAATTTATTTCTTAAGAAAAACAGCATTAGCTACTCAAGATAAAACTCCTATGTTCGAAGCCAAAATAAGAAACAGAAGAACACAAACAATGTTGCTTCAGCTATGATAACATAGCCTCATATGTCCTCCCTTTCCCTGGAACCGTCCTAATTATTTTTCAAGGAAGGTTTTTCACATTAATACTTGAGCTTTCCAACTTCACCAAAAAAATCCATCAGTGTGAAGTTCTTGGTATAACACCAAATTTTATACACAGTAAAAAGAGAATCCCAAAAGGAAATCCATCTTTTAAGCACCTCTGAATGGTAACAAACAGTGAATCGCACTTAAAAGACTAGAAATCCGAGCAGAACAAAAAGGGAAATACTAGAAATGCTCACCAACAAACAAAATTAAAGAACAATAATCGTCCAAATCTGTAAATTTTCACCAACGGGGCATAAAATTAAATTGATCCAAATTCCTTATCATAAGGACCCCAAATATTTGAAATAGTATATTGATACTTTTTGCCTTGAGCACGTTGATCACCCAAGACATTTATCGCAAATTGAATATCCCTTAGTATCATCATATGACAGAAGCATTTCAAACCACATAGACAGGGGGGGTAAATAGGAGTATACGATAAAAGAAAACAGTGTCAGACTCTCATACTAGAGATAAACATGAACAAAAACATAAAAATAGAGACCTTTTCTCATTACATGTGAACGAATTAATCTCTGGACATACCTGCCGAAGTAGATCCACTTCACTTGAAAATGGTGACCATTGAGTAATGGTTTCCACATTTCTATTCCAACTGCTTGAAGAAGATCGTTGCATGGGATTCCATCCTCCTATTCGTCTTTCATAGTCAAGCTTCAATGAAAAATATGTATTTATGGAAATGTGAAGTAGGGGGAATACAATAAGGCTGTAACGAGGTGAGATTGCACTCAAAAGAAAATCAGAGGTAACTTAAAATACAATAAGATTTTACACTAAAAATTAAAAGAGGCCGCACCATTGGTACTATTATGTCTTCCATCCCAGTGCTTCTTAAAAATGTATAGGACAGCAGTCCAATGCTCTGCGTAGGACTGTACAAACCCAAATATATCGGTATTAATGAAATATATTTCAGAATCAATGAACCACACAACAGAAAATGAACAAGGGGAAAAACCAACATAAAGAAAGCCTAAAACACCACAGATAATAGGTCGCTGGATGCCTAAAACACCAACAATTCTTGAAGTAGCACTAAAAATGTGAATGCTAGTCTGATGCAAATAATCCTAAGCAAAGGCATTTTGACAACAACAAAAAAGGAGCATATACAGTTATTGAAAATCAAGTAATAAACAGATCCTGTAATTACTATTATTGTGAATACTAGAAATGCATGCAGCAAGTTACATAGAGAATGATATGGAAGAAAGATGTCCTGCTCAGAAGAGGCGCTAACAACAGTCCAGAAAGTACTGTTTATAATCATCCTTGATCAATCATATAACTGCTATGAGGATTGAAAAAAGAAAATTGCCACTGAAAAGTTGTTACAATAACCAATCAATTAAAATGTCCGACTTTATATCAATTTTGTAACAACTAAGCTCATAATGTTGATAGGAACCCTGAAAGAATGAGAAACAATGCACTTGGTGATAATATCCATGTTCCACTAGGAAATACAAGATTGAAATATCATCAAACGGAGTGCTGCAATGAGTGAATGAAGTGCATACCTTTTTCCATCTTTTCCTGGACATCTCGAGAAGACAATCACATCTGCTCCCAGCCTCATTGTACTAGTTTTGAAACCATTACCATCTGAATGGACAAGAAAATCATATTATTATTTTAAAATTGAACTTTAAATAAGGCATTCTTAAGCATTTTTTCAGATATTTAGTCCCTTACATTGTCCGATTGTGTTTGCAACCTTGCTTTTTGCAGAATATCCAAGAGACATACACTGCCGCATCTTATCAGGATCCATTCCACCACCATCATCTAGAATAAATGAAGATGACACAGATCAATATATAAGTCACGTCCTTAAACTTGTTGCACAGTATTATAGGATTAAACTGATAAACAACTCGAAGTCAAATAAATAAAAGATCTCACTCAACAATAAACAATCAATCAACGGTATTTTAACTTTCAGCAAGAAACAAAAACATATAACATCACAAATGAGTACTAGTTAGTTCTCCAAGCAAAGAGTTTACTCTATGCATAATCATTAAATGGTGGAAAGCAATTATATAGGCTCTACTTGCAGCTAAAATATTAAGCAAACAAAACATCAAAGTTCCCTCTTCCGAAACAGCAACTTGGAAAGTTGGAGATTTAGGAATATCTAAGTCATCACTCAGTACATTTAGAAGATTCTGCTTCAGAACAAAATCAGTAGATTCATATAAGAAACCTGTCCAGTTCAAATTTCAAACCACTAAAGAGGGATATTGATTTTAACAGTAGATAAAATCAAAATGGTTTAATTCTTCCGAATAGAATAGCAACCTGATCCACCTAAAAGGCATTGAAGGTGCTTATCCAAAAATGCATGTCAGAGTTGACAGTACATCATCCATCAATGAGAATTACATACAACACAAACAAAAGCAAACTATGCCTAGGAATCTAACTCGAGCCCTAGCCTGAAGAATTGGGAAGAGAAAGTCCAATACCTTCAATCAGCAACATTCTGGTCCTATCTTTCTTATTTTCAAGCATGTCTATATTCACATATGTTGCCCCACTAGGAATCTGATTTTAAAAAAAGGGTTAATAACTAAAAAACTGTCCAAGGTTTACCCTATGTTAAAATTAGGTGTCTGAAGTTTGAAATGTTAAAATTGACTGTCTCAAGTTTCATTTTTGTTGAAATTTGGTGTCTTTGTGCGTCTTTTCATCTCCATTCAATCATTTTCATCAACCCACCAACCCACTCATAATCAATCACTCTTTACTTTTCACAAAATCATCAAATTTCACCTAAAAATTGAACATTAAAAAAAAAGTTTCCAGAAGAGTGGTGTAGAGCCATTTTCCAAGGATAATAGAGAGAGATTTACTTGCCCGGATGTGACCAAATTTTTAGGTGACAGTCCCGGCAAGATGACGAGAAGGGAGTGTGTATGAAAGCTTGAATTTGACATACGGTTTCGTCAGAATTGACTTCTCTAAAGTAATCACACCGAGACACCAAATTTCAACAAAAATGAAACTTGGGACAGTCCATTTTAACATTTCAAACTTCAGACACCTAATTTTAACATAGGGTAAACCTTGGACAGTTTTTTAGTTATTAACCCTTAAAAAAATAATGTCCTATTAGTACGACTTAAAAAATAAATATTTGAAAATTGTCCAACATAAGATATCAGAATGTCCTTGCCTCATCTAGTGAATTGTCCAGAAGCTCTGCAAGAGCTGCAAGAAGGAATAGAAACAGCTTGCTCAGTTTAACAACAAAAAAAGACCCATCTCAAAGAATTCTTTCCGAAAATAGAAGAAGGAGATGCCAAAATATTTGCCTCACTTTCCTCTTACCTCCAAGAGCCCATTTATGACTGGTCGCATTTGAGTGGAGAAATTTTGGATGCACCCGAACATGGTCAATGCCACCTGAGAAGCAATTAAGAATTGTGTTGGCAGTAAATTTAGCAATACCAAGTGCCTTTAAGGTGTATAAAAATAGCATTGACAATTAAACGGTATTCGTAAATCATGAACGCCATGGTCACATACTGTGCAAGAAAGAAACAAGGATCAAGCAGCTGGCAATGCAGCATGCATAACAATGTGAATAGCCGCGGGATTAAATGCAGCATAAGCAAATAGCATTTTATCTAGCGTCCACCAGAAAGACAGCAAAATTGCTGTTAGGATCGATTCTCTCAACACTCACAAACGGATTAAAAGAAAGCAATAAAGAACACAAGATTTAACGTGGTTCGGTCAACTCGACCTACGTCCACGGGCAAAGGAGGAGCACCACTTCACTAGCACAATCAACACCGGAGGGTTACAAGACGAGACCACATAGAGCACTCACTCTCACAATACATGTAGAGACCTATTACACAATGCTCTAACCACACAAATAATCACTCGCCTAAACAAAACCCTTACGTACAGAGCTAATACCCAAGCTATGTACTCTGTTGATTATTAACCCTAGAAGACTACACCATGCACGCACAGCTCCACCCTCACTCACAGCTGCTCTCTGGTGGTTTATATCTCACGAAGCCCTAACACCTATGGCAGCCAACACAAGCTAATCCATATATATATAACAGCCACCGCCTTACTATATATATATATATATATATAGCAATAAACAAATCACCGCCTGACTATCTATCTATACATACTATATATATATATAATAATCGGTCATTAAATCAATCTATGCCGATTAACAATATATATATATATAACCTAGTCAACTTGCTACCTAAAATAGCTAACGGGCTAAATTACTTAGTGGACCCAACCAATTAATTCTAGACAAACCCAACAATCTCCACCTTTGTCTTGAATTCTCCAAGGCTCCACCTTAACTTGTATTCTTCATAGCTCCACCTTGCTAGCGTGCTCCATGGTCCGCTACCTCCTTTGACAAGGCCCCCGACGGGCCTAACCCGATCTCTGCGAGATTCCAACCGAGCTCAAACGTTGCTCGGTCTCAGCTTTCGCTACACTGAGGCAACATGCCTCCAAGTCTTCAAACTTGACCAGTCTCCTGTCCCTGTCCCGGACTAACCAATCTGGAGTAGAAACAACATGCTCTTTCTGACCAGAAGAGCAACCAACATCCAACTCCACCTTCTTCAAGACACTCTGTCTTCCCATATCATCATCCGTCGACAACAGATAGTGTAACGAAGGTGAATACCTATCTGGTGGTCTGACAGTCTTGGATGATCTCCTCAACACCTGCTCAGGTGTTACCGGTTTTACCTCTGGCTCCCTTGGGGTCTTCGTGAAACTGACTCGTTTCTTCTTCCCCATAACACAGCTTTCACAGAGTCCCACGTCAACACACTTCGGGCCCTCTAAAGCTTCTTTCTTCACCAGCATCTTCATTCCTTTAACGCTCATCTGTCTGGATGCACTCTTCTCAATAGCAGCCGCGTTTACACACCCTTCAGTGGTGTACAAGGTTCCAGATTTAAGGCCCCGTGCTACAACCATAGTACCCTTCTTAATCTTCCACGAACCATTCACAAAATCTACTGCATAACCTGTGCGATCCAACTGACCAACCGAGATCAGATTCTTCTTGAGACCAGGAATGTACCTGACATCTTCCAATGTCCACTGATTTCCTGCTGGACTGTGAATGCATACATTCCCTCTTCCTTCGATCTCCAACACCTTGTTGTCAGCAAGATACACCTTTCCAAACTTTCCTGACTTGAAATTTCGGAACAACTTCTTGCTCGGAGACGAATGAAACGAAGCTCCAGAATCCACAATCCAGGATTCAAGTGAGCTGTCCACACTGAGGGTTAACACGTCCCCAATGTCTTCTGCTGAGTTCACAGAATCACTATCATTGCCAGGTTCGTGATTCTTCTTATTTGACTTCGGACAATCAGCTCGATAGTGGCCTTCTTCATCACATTTCCAACATGTTCCTTGTGTTATTCCTCTGTTTCTTGATTTTGAGCGTCCATGCTGATTAGAACCCTTTGATTTACTTCTCCCCCTTCTGTCAACACTGAAAGCACTTCCTGATGACTCACCAATTTCTCTTTTACGAATGCTTTCGCTAAGAACAACTTCTCGGATTTCATCAAATTTCAGCTTCTCAGATCCACGGGAACTACTAACTGCGGAAACAATAGTATCACACGACTCGGGCAGAGATGACAACAAAATCAAAGCTTTAACCTCATCCTCAAAATTAATTTCAACAGAGCTCAATTGCGACACAATCATATTAAAGGCATTAATATGTTCAGCAACAGAACCACCTTCAACCATCTGTAAATTGATCTACGCATCAGATATACCTTGTTCACCGCCGATGGTTTCTCGTACATGTTTGCCAACGCCTTCAGCACGCCTGCCGTCGATGTTTCCTTGACGATGTTGAACGCAACGTTCCTGGACAGACACAACCGGATCAGCCCCAGGGCTTGTCGATCCTTGAGTTTCCACTGTTGCTCCGTCATGGATTCCGGTTTCTCCCCAGACAAGGGTTCGTACAGATTCTTCTGGTACAAATAATCTTCAATCTGCATCTTCCAGAAACCAAAATCGTTTCCATCGAACTTCTCTATTCCAGCCTTCGACAACTCCATCTTCAATTCGTGTTGAATCTCCTTAGCTCTGATACCAGTTGTTAGGATCGATTCTCTCAACACTCACAAACGGATTAAAAGAAAGCAATAAAGAACACAAGATTTAACGTGGTTCGGTCAACGCGACCTACGTCCACGGGCAAAGGAGGAGCACCACTTCACTAGCACAATCAACACCGGAGGGTTACAAGACGAGACCACATAGAGCACTCACTCTCACAATACATGTAGAGACCTATTACACAATGCTCTAACCACACAAATAATCACTCGCCTAAACAAAACCCTTACGTACAGAGCTAATACCCAAGCTATGTACTCTGTTGATTATTAACCCTAGAAGACTACACCATGCACGCACAGCTCCACCCTCACTCACGGCTGCTCTCTGGTGGTTTATATCTCACGAAGCCCTAACACCTATGGCAGCCAACACAAGCTAATCCATATATATATATATAACAGCCACCGCCTTACTATATATATATATATAGCAATAAACAAATCACCGCCTGACTATCTATCTATACATACTATATATATATATAATAATCGGTCATTAAATCAATCTATGCCGATTAACAATATATATATATATATATAACCTAGTCAACTTGCTACCTAAAATAGCTAACGGGCTAAATTACTTAGTGGACCCAACCAATTAATTCTAGACAAACCCAACAATTGCGTGTTCATTACATGATCAGACAAATTTCAAATCTAACCAATCCTAGCAGCATCATTTGAGGATCATGAAAGTTCAAGCAGCATTATGTTGGAGCTTTAACAACAATGCAGAATTGTAATCACCTTTAACTAACAACACATGCAGCTGCGTAGAGTAGCAGAGCAAATGGCGAGAGAAAAAGACAATTTCCATCCGGAAAACCGAGCATGCATAAAGCCAAGTATGAATCCAACAAGTATCCAAACATAGTAACATATATCAATAACTGGAAGCTGCCATTGCGAATAACTGGAGCCAACTATTGATTTCGAGATGACTAAGGAGAGAATGGAGAATTAACCAACCAGAGTTGACGCCCCAGTCGCCAGAGTTGCCCCCATCATAGTCTCCAGCCTTCCAGAACTGCTTTGAAGAAGGCTTGCCGGAGGAAAGTTGCGCAGAGGGGGGCGCAGGCAATGGCAGTGGCCTCGCGTCTTCAGCAGGAAGGGGAGGAGGAAGAAGTAGGAGAGGGGCAAGGAATCCTTCAGGCACGAGAAAACTTCGTTTCCTCTTCTTAGAGGGGGCTCCGTCGTCGGAGTCAGAGCCGCCGCTGCTGCTGTCGCTGTCAGAGAGATTGATGACGTGAACCGCTCTTCTAGGCCTGGGAAGGCCACTAGAAGGTTCCGTGGGGCTGAGAGTAGCTATCACTTCTTGCTTTACACTGGGGGCATCCATTGCACTATTACAATTCCGATGGAGCCCGATCGATAGTAAAAGAGAACGTTAATATTTTTTACTAGGAAATAAAATAATTCTTTTTGTGAATAAAATTATTGTTGCGAAACTAATAGAGTAATAGAATAGAGAATTTGATGATTTATTTTATATTGTGCCCATTATATAGGATTACAGAGTCGAACGAGTAATATCAATACAATGAAAGATTATTTATATAGAGTTACAAAGTTCCGAAGAGTAATATTAATTACAAGGAAAGTTTATATATAAAGAAATAATATATACACATTATAATGAACTTCCATAAATGTATATTCTTAACACTCTTATTGGATGTTAAAATGAGAATTATACTTTATTAAAATCTTATTATAAAAAACTCAATGATTTAAAAATCTAGTGAATAAAAAAATACACGATTATGAAGTCTTTTTATAAGTTATCTCGTTAAAAACCTTAAGAGAAAAAAAGTGCAGCGTTATAGATTCTCCATAATGTCGACATCACATAATATATTTAAGTCGGCACATTCTGATCATGTTCGCTAATGTTTCAAATGTCGCACTCGGTAAAGTCTTATTGGATAGATCCGCAAATTGTCACTGGGACAGACTTGTTGGGGATTAATGTCACATTTCTTCTCGAGGTCGTGGATGTTGGACAAAAAGGAGTCGTCTCATTTTTGTAGTATTCTTCAATTTGAGTTATATAACCTGCATTATTCTCATATACAATATAATGCTTCATTTGAAAATTGTATACTTTCATATTATAACTCGCATTTGGTAAATTAATTTAGGTTTTGATTCATCCTGAATAAACCCATGTCATTTGTCTTTCGTAGATACTAAAATATTTGTTTAATTTTGTTCAAATTTAACTATATTGAAGAGCTAAATCTTACTTGTAACCAATAATATATTATGTCTTTCGTAATTAGCAAGATACATTAGCGCTCTTATAGCACTACATAAAGTACTTCTAGATCATTATGTTCTTTGTCAATCTCACGATGATGTAAAATATCATTATCGACATCTAGCAATTTTGCAGTTATTGAATTACTCTATAAATGTTCTTTATCATGTAAAAATGCTTCAAGACCTTCTTAGTATATGATAAGAATCTATCATTTTTCTTTAGAGGCCCGATCTTCAGGCCGAGCAAAAAAAAAAAAAATCATGTCAATATATTTCGTCTTAATTTCTCATCAATATATATTTCGTCTTAATTTCAGTAGTTTCAATATTCAATTCTCCCACGCACGTGATGTCCATTTTAGCTATAGTGTGATCAGTTCAACTTATCAAATTCAGTTTTTTTTATGGGTTAACAGGTCTTTTGGTCCATGATGTTTGACAACTTTTGGGTTTTGGTCAATGATGTTTTTTTTTACCTAGTTTTGGTACCATATGTTTGTAGATTTTTTCTAGTTTTGGTCTAACCGTTACTTTCCGTCCATTTTTTTACATGTACAAGTCACGTGATCTATCCTAAACTTTCAATTTTGTTCAATTTAGTCCCTCTAATACTTTCCTAACCTTTTTTTGGTTTAATTTAGTCCCGAAGTTTCAAAAATTCAATTGGACCTATTGTCCAATTGTGGTCAATTTTGAAACTTCGGGACTAAATTGAACAAAAAAAAAGGTTAAGAAAGTATTAGAGGGACTAAATTTAAAGTTTAGAGTAGATCACGTGACTTGAGCATGTCAATAAATGGACGGAATGTAACGGTTAGACCAAAACTAGAAAAAATCTGCAAACATATGGTACCAAAACTAGGTAAAAAAAAACATCATTGACCAAAACCCAAAAGTTGTCAAACATCATGGACCAAAAGACCTGTTAACCCTTTTTTTATTCGCATAATAGCATCTGATACAACTTACTCAAATGTAAGCTATACATTGTGGGAAAATACCATAAGTAGTATTTATTTATTTTAAATGCTAAACTATCTTTATTATTTAATATTCTGAATCGAGGTAAGTCTACTAGCTCGACCAATTGAGTCATAATATATTTAGAATTTTGATTGATTACGAGTCATGAATGTACTTTATCTTTGTATAAATGTAGTATGTTTAAACGTATGAATTTATATTTGTAGTATTATTTCTAAATTCTCTCTATTAATTGGAACTTTAAATATTTAAGTGTTAGTTAGTCTTAGTATATATATATTACAAAAAAAAAATCTTAAGACAAAAATTTAGTCAATCTAAACAATTATTTTGTTGTGAAACCCGAGTGGGGCGTATAACCACCTTAAGTCGCGTTGCCTGAGTCCCGAAAAGGCCAAGATGAGGCGTTAGGGTTGCCATAAATCGTTGACAGTGATCAACAAAGAAAATGCTTAGGTGGACTAGGTCTTTGTCTAATAAAGTGAGGCAAACAGTAGTAGTAATAATAGTAATAAGGAAATCATTTTAAATGAAAATTTTGAAAAGGGTTTAGAAAGCTGGAAATTACCAGCACAAACATTTGTTTATAAACAAAAATGAACTTTTGAATTTGCTTCTGACTATGTGATTAAGATGGTAGAAGAAGCCATTCCCTTAGCAGAGGGTTATAATTCATTTCAATTATTAACTAAATCTCTAATAGAAAAACATCAAGAGCATCATAAATTTTGCATATAGGCTTAATTCATGTCAGATTAAAACCAGCTACTAGGCTAGGATTAAATACATCCGCAATAATATGTGTTAGGGGCAAAAGACATAATAAATTTTATGATTCCTTATTAATTGAATCTAGTCTATGTGACGGCCCAATATATTTTTCCTGCTTTCCAAATTTTACATTGTCATTAAATGACCACAACCTCATGCATGCTCTTTGCCTTGACATCAAATCTGATGGTTTTAACATGATGCAAAACATAATTCTAATTTATAGAATTCAGTATAAAATTATGAACACTGTAGTTCCAAAATTAAGAATGTTATCTACAGACCCAAAAGGATCTACTACTTTGTTTGCTGCAAACCTTGCTAAAATCAATTTAAAGGTTTCAAAAACTATCTCTTGGAATCAGGTAAAATTACCTGAAAACTGGGTTTTAGAAGGTGCTAGTGAATCTGTAAAACAGGAAAATCGTGAACTTGAAGAAATAATAGAATATCCAGATGGTAGCGTTGAAATTAGATTCTCTAGTAAGAGAATAGCTCGCCTAAACCTAGGTCAAGATAGTCTTCATTCATACCACAATAATTTCACTCAAGGAAGATTGTATTTATCTTTTGCACCTATGTCCAATCCTGAAAAAGATAATATTGCAGGAACTAGGTTTACTTTTGACGGTGTTAATCAACCTGAATATGTAGTTAATATACCACCCTCGGAGGCTAGAGTTAAATCTCCAACACTTTTAGATATGGGTATATTTACTATTATTATTGATGAAGAAATTGAATCATATCATTTAAAAAGTCTTGCTAAGGAATTATTTTATTCCCCAAAATATTCATATCATAAAAAATGGTTTTCCTTAAAAAGAATTAAAAGCCAGAGAAAATATTTTTCTTTATATAATAAATTCCTTAAAATGAGTGATGAGTTTGTCGAATTTTTTGAATTTTTGCAAATTATTTATATATCAGAGAAAAAAGAATATCCTGATTTTGAAGATCAAAATTTTATTCTCCCTCTTAAAAGCTCTTATAGAGATTTTATTGCTAAGAATGGAAAAGTTACTAAAAGTATCCACCCGCCTGAAGTAAGTTTAACTTTAAAGATAAATGATGATGAGGTTTTAGCAATTCCTTATAGGAAACGTGACAAAGTAGAAGTTGTTGTTGAACAACACAATTTTACAAACTTGACTCTCAAAACAATGGGAGATCAACTAAATCGAATTGAGAAAAAAGTCTCTCAAGAAATTTTCAAATCAGAATTAGTACATACTAAAGGAAAAGAAGTTCTTAATTCAGAACCATTTCAAATAGATAAAATGGTTTTGTTTAAACCCATGCCTTCTGAGAAACTTCATTTTAAATCTCAAAACACTGAGATGATATAAGAACTTATGAAAAGATTAAGTAACTTTGGAATAAAAGAAAATGATTGTGCTCCTTTGGGGCAAAACGAGTCTGACAAATATTCCGAAACTTCTAATTCCGAAGAAGAAAAAATTGATCAGCTTGAAAAATTGTTCTTATCCGAACAACCTGAAGATCAATTTCAAGTTAATAAGTTAACTTCTTATAAGAAGAAACTGGTTTACAATATTCCGGCAAAACCTTATTATCATAGGCCAACTCCCATTGACCTCCAAGTTGAACAGCGTGACGAATTCAATGTTGTTCAGTTTGATGGAATTCAATTGCCGAATGGAATATTGATGGTATGACAAAGTACCAAATACAAACAGTGCTAAATTACATGACCATGTATGCGACTGCTTGTAGAACAAATGGTGCTTCTGATGAGAGTATTTCTAGAGCCTTACTTCTTGAAAGGTTGGTGAGATTTTCACCTACCTGAAGAGGCTAAATTGCATATTCTGCGAGCCATAAAAATTGAAACACAAAACGGACAACCTACCCAGGTCACCGATTGTGTCAACACACTATTATATACAATACATTTTATAGGGACTACATCTTTACAACTTGATAAATCTCAAGAACAATTGATGAATTTAAGATGTCAAAACATATCTCAGTTTAAATGGTATAAAGATGTTTTTCTTTCTAAAGTTTTTACTAGAGAAGATAGCCAAAATGAATTTTGGAAAGAAATTTTTTTATCTAGACTTTCTCATTTTTTGCTGAAAATGTCCGTAATAGGATTAAGCAAAAACATAATGAAATTATTTCTTATTCCATATACACTTACGGCGACTTGTCTTCTGTGATCGTCGTTGAGGGCATAAATTTATGCAATGAAATAAAATTACATCGCCAACTCTAAAAGGAGAAACTTATTAGAAAAGGAATTATTGGTGATTTTTGTGAACAAATGGGGTTACCCTCCATTGGTGATTCTAATAAGAAAAAAAAATCTTACACGAAAAAGATTAATAAATTTTATGAAAACTTTAGTAAATATCCTAGGAAAAAAAAATATTCCTAAAAGAAAGAAGAAAGAAAAACCGAAACCCTAAGCAAAAAACAGTTCCACTATGTTATAAATGCCAGAAACCTGGTCATTATGCTAATAAGTGTAAATTGAAAAAGAAAATTAATAGTCTAGATATTGATGAAGGACGAAAGAAAACTTTAGAAAAACTATTCCTTAATGAGGAATGACATGATTTAGAAGTGTCTGTTATTACAGAAAAAAATAATTTTTACGCTGCAAGTGAATCGGATCAGACCGATGAATCAGAATCTGAGGATGAGTCAAATGATTCTGATTGCAGTGGAAATTGTAATTATTACAAATCACTTTGCAAAGCAAATAGGTTATTTGTTCTTACCCATGAGCAAAACTTTATACTAGATATGATAGATCAAGTTTCTGATCCGAAAGAAAGGAGAGAAAAACTACAAAATTATATTGAGCAGTATAGTAAAAAACCTGAGAAGCAATTAAAATTAATAGAACCTGAGGCTTATAGTCTCAAAGAAATTCTAAGGAGAGCTAAGTCCCCTATAGAAGAAGACATTGATGATTCTTCTTGTATTAAATTAATAATTTAATGCATGAAATAAAAATTCTCAAAAAAGAATTAAGTGATTTAAAATCCAGGGTTCTCATTTTAGAATCTAAAACAGATGAAGCAACTGACAGTGAAGAAGGAGAAAAATCTTTAGAATCTATGAACTCTTTAACATTCGTCAATATGCTTGATAGAGTTATTACTCATAAATGACATATCAAAGTCAACATTATTGTTCATAGAGAGTATTATTTCTCTGTAATTGCAATGGTTGAGTCTGGAGCAGACCTAAATTATATTAATGAAGGGCTTGTTCTGTCGGAATATTTCTCGAAAACAACTGAAATTCTAAATACTGCATATGGTAGTAAAATGCATGTAAAATACAAGCTACAAAGTACTGCAGTCTGCAATAAAGGAATTTGTTTAGAAATCTCATTTATAATGGTTAAAAATTTATCCCATGATGTTATTCTTGGAAATCCATTTCTTCATATGCTTTATCCTATTAAAAGCATTACTGAAGAAGGAATTACAAGTACTGTTAATCAACAAGATATAACTTTTAAATTTGTTACGGAACCTCGTTATCACGAGACTGATTTGATACAAAAGAAAATTAAGAGAAAATAAAATATTATAAGCTCTTAACTCAAGAAATAAGCTATAAAAAGATAGCTAAAAAAATCAAAACATCCTATATGATAGGAAATTTTTTTCTAATTTACAAAAATACATAGAAAATACAGTTTGTTCTGATATTCCCAATGTCTTTTGGGAACGAAAGAAGCATATGGTAAATTTACCATATCAACCAAACTTTGACGAAAAACAAATTCCAACAAAAGCTAGACCTATTGCCATGAGTCCTCGCCATTTAGAAATTTGTAAAAAAGAAATTTATGAGCTTTTAGTTAAATTATTAATTAGAAAATCATATAGTCCATGGAGTTGTCCGGCATTTTATGTTGAGAATGCTGCTGAATTAGAATGAGGTGTTCCAAGGCTTGTTATCAATTATAAGCCCTTAAATAAAGCTTTAAGATGGATTAGATATCCAATCCCTAATAAAAAAATATTTATTAAATCGACTTTACACAGCTAAAGTTATGAGAAAATTTGACATGAAATTTGGATTCTGGCACATTCAAATTGCCGAGAAAGACAGATATAAAACGACTTTTACAGTTCCATTTGGACATTACGAATGGAATGTAATGCCGTTTGGGTTAAAAAAATGCCCCTTCTGAATTTTTAAATATAATGAATGATATATTTAGTCCATATATATTATTTTGTATCGTTTATATAGACAATGTATTAATTTTCTCACAAAATATTGATCAACATTTTAAACATCTAAATGCATTTATAAATGCAGTTAAAAGAGAAAATTAAATTGTTTCAAACAGAAATAAGGTTTCTTGGTCATATCATCAAAGAAGGGACAATATTCCCTATCGATCGTCAATTAGTTTAGGTGGAAAATTTCCAGATGAAATAAAGGATAAGACTCAATTACAGAGAATCTTAGGAAGTCTTAATTATATTTCAGATTTTTATAAAAGTCTAGTCATAGATGCAAAGCATTTATTTGAAAGGTTGAAGAAAAATCCTCATGAATGGTCTGAAATTCACACTAAGGCTGTTCAAAAAATTAAAGCAAAAATTAAGGAAATTCCTTGTCTTGCTATAGCTCACCCTGATGCATTTAAAATTGTTGAAACCGATGCATCAGAATTAGGTTACGGTGGAATCCTTAAACAAAGGATCGTAAATAAAGACTCTAATTAGATTTACTTCTGGAGTATGGCAAAGACCACGAAAAAATTATGCAACCGTCAAGAAAGAAATTCTTTCAATTGTTCTTTGTGTACAGAAATTTGAAAGCGATTAACTCAATCAAAAATTTCTAATTAGAGTTGATTGCAAAATTGCAAAAAAATATATTAGAAAAAGATGTCGCGTCTAAACAAATTTTTGCTAGATGGCAATGAATATTATCCGTATTTGATTTTGATATTGAGTTTATTAAAGGATCATATAATTCAGTACCTGATTTTCTAACTCGTGAATTTAGGAAAATGAATAAGAAAAGAGCGAATGATAAAGCCATAATTGCATCTCCTTCCACGCCTTATAAGGCAGCCATCGCAAAAACTAAAGATCAGCTAAAAGCTGAGGCCTTAAAGGCTATCCCCACTGAAATGCAGCTTAGAGGAGATGCTTATGCAACGGCAAATAAATCAGAGCAAGCTAATGAGTTTGTCTATCCATTTATCTCATATGCTACTATGTGGGTAGCCCCAGTCGAGCAAAAATATGCTCATCTAACTCCAGAGGAAATATCCTCATTTTATCTCAAATAATTTAGAGATCCATTCTTTTATCCAAAAGAAACCAATTTTTATTTAACCATTCTGCAGGTTACTCAATCTGTAGACTTTGACTCTGTCACCAGAGGTAACAGCCAGGAGTGGGCTTATTCTAAAACCTCCTTCAAAAGGGTTTTAACACCAGATCAATGGAATGGTGATCTATTTCGTTATCACGAAATACCAAAAACAAAACACGTGTTCAATTACTTTGATTATATCAAAGCATGGGAATGTGCTTTCTACTACGAAAATCGTCAGAAGAAGCACACATGGTTTCTTCAATTTCGAGATTTCGACACCACTAAAATTCCTCAGTGGTTTATAAAATGGTTTTATACATGGGGAGCAAATCCAGTTATCTTCCCAGATAAAATCAGGAAAGTTTATGAACAATTTGAAGAGGTAAATTAATCTCTAAAACATCATGAGCTTATTTTTATAGCTCTCTACAAGGTCCCATGGATTTTGAAATGGAAAGTTGTTATGGCTAAAATGCCTATTAATCGATTCAGAAAATTAGTTGTCGATATTCCTTATTTAGGAAGAAGGGTCTCGATTAAATGGTGGGACAAATTCGAATTTTTCAAAGAAGACTCTGCCTTTACTCAAAAAGGCTTAGTTCCATTTGATCCACCTCCACCTCCCCCTTCAGTCGTGGAACCTTTGAAGAAAGATCTTTCTGATGTTCTAAAAGAACTATTGAGATCTTCATCTGAGACCAAGCTCGAATTGAAGAGACGACTTAAAGAGATTCTTTATGAATTTGAATGTGAAAATGATGTAGAGGCCAATAGCAGCCAAAAAACAGATGACACTATACAGGATTCTCAAGATCCTTTTGCATAAATGTCTACGGATAATTATCCAATAGTAAGTAATTATGCACTTATTAGTGTAAATTTAAAATTAATTAGTAAATTTTAGGGTTAATAACTAAAAAACTGTCCAAGGTTTACCCTATGTTAAAATTAGGTGTCTGAAGTTTGAAATGTTAAAATGGAGTGTCCCAAGTTTCATTTTTGTTGAAATTTGGTGTCTTTGTACGTCTTTTCATATCCATTCAATCATTTCCATCAACCCACCAACCCACTCATAATCCATCACTCTTTACTTTTTACAAAATCGTCAAATTTCACCTAAAAATTGAACATTAAAAAAAAGGTTTCTAGAAGAGTGGTGTGGAGCCATTTTCCAATGACAATAGAGCGAGATTTACTTGCCCGGATGTGACCAACTTTTTAGGTGACGGTCCCGGCAAGATGACGAGCAGGGAGTGTGTATGAGAGCTCGAATTTGACAGACAGTTTCGTCGGAATTGACTTCTCTAAAGTAATCACACCGAGACACCAAATTTCAACAAAAATGAAACTTGGGACAGTTCATTTTAACATTTCAAACTTCAGACACCTAATTTTAACATAGGGTAAACCTTGGACAGTTTTTTAGTTATTAACCCTAAATTTTATTATATATAAATAGTAAAAATTATTTTAGATGGATGGATGCATGAATAAATACGTGATGCCATGCATAAAAAGAAAGTTAGTCTAAAAAGAATTTTCTATCAGGAGGGAATCTTGACAAACAACTCATGAAGACTTCTCAAACGTGGATGACATGCAAAGAAGATAGAGAATAAAGCTTCAAGGAGTAATCATTATGTCTCCCACTCAATTAGATGTATAAATAGAACCTCTTATGAAAGCTAGAGGCAGACTTTAGAGAGTGGTCTCTTTACATACATACTTGAGTGCCTTTATTTTATGTGAATTTGTCTTGAGTGTTCTCTTTCTCCTTCCTTGTAAGACTCTTGGTGTATGTATCTGGATAGTTTGCCTTGTAAGACTCTTGATGTATGTACCTGGGATAGTTTGGTATCAGAGCAATACTTGGACTTGTCCTAAACATAATATTCTAGATCATGTAAATCTGGCATATGCTTGGCTAGGGTGAACCCCTAATAAAATTAATCAAATCATGACTGACAAGTAACAATATTTGAAATTGAAACTCTTAAAGAAAACGTGATGCTACATGCGAAAATAGTTGAAAATAATATAACTTTATTTTAAGGGTTAAGAACACAATAGGGGCCTGAATGTTTGCCCATGTTGCCAAAAGGGGTCTGAATTGAAAAAACGTATTATTTAGGGCCTGAATTTTGAGTTTTGTGTTTTTTCAAGTCTCCGTCCAAATTTTCTGTTAAATCTAACAGAATCACGTGAAAAGACAAAAATACCCTTTTGTAATTATTATACAATTTATCAATTTAATTAATAAAATGTGAAATGTCTAAAATACCCCTACACACTAATTATGCCCTTAAGGCCACCACGCTCCGGCCACCGGCCGGCGACCACCACCCGGCTCCGGCGACCACCACCGGCCTCCGGCGACCGCCACCGGCCTCCGATCGGAGCCAAAAAAGCTCCGATTGGAGTTCCGAAGCTCCGATCGGAGCTTCGGAACAGAGCTCCGATCTGGAGCCCTGTGGCCCCGATCGGAGCCACAGAGCTCCGATCGGAGCTTTTCGGTCGTCGCCGGAGGTCGGTGGTGGTCGCCGGAGGTCGGTGGTGGTCGCCGGAGGCCGGTGGTGGTCGCCGGAGTCGGGGTGGTGGTGGTCGCCGGAGCTGTGGTGGCTTAAAGGGTATTTTCGTCATTTTAGGTCAAACATATGAGAGACACACTTTGGTCAAAGGGAATTTTCGGGTTTTCAAATTATTTTTGGTCACATGCCAAGCATGTGACCACTTTCCGTCACTTTTAACAGAAAAAATAGACGGAGATCTCAATTATACACAAAACTCAAAATTCAGGCCCTTAATAATACGTTTTTTCAATTCAGACCCCTTTTGGCAACATGGGCAAACATTCAGGCACATATTGTGTTCTTAACCCTTATTTTAATAATGTAAATTTTTTCAAAAACGTTTTAAATTTTAGAATTACAGATTGTATCGCATGTCGTAGAATCACTATTCTATCATTATTATTATACTCTCTCTCTTTCTCATCTTGACAGTTTTTTTTTGTAAGATCTCATCTTGACAGTTAGTTAATTGACACTACAGTGACGCAGGCACGCAGCTACGAATAGAAGACAACAAATCTCATCTTATATATGTATACGTTAGAAGAAGAAGTAGAAGATTATTCTCGTCTCACCTCACCACTCTCTAGATGGTTGATTACGTCGTTAGTACAAAGCAATTCACGTGGCCTAGCGAGGTACGTGAGAGATTCTTCATGCACATATTATTTTATACTATTATTATAGTAGTAATATACATATTCGTAAATAAATTTTGAGTGTTTCGTCTCAACTTCAACTTTAGTGGAGTGGAGATAACTACTACTTTAATTTGTAATATTTTTGTAATTATGAAAAATACCAACTATTATAATGTACAATGAGTTTATAAATCGAGTTTGATCTTTTTGAATTTTAAAAATATCAGCTAATCTCTAGTTTAATTTTTTTTTTAGTTTCAAGTTCGGTAGTTTTTAATTCAGTCGATATTCACGTTATGTTTGTTTACGCCTTATTAAGTACAATTACATCCAAGTAGATAAACATATAAAAAAAAATGGGCCCGGTACTTGCCCAAACAAACTCATGGGCCTTACCGAGCATCGTTTTGTTGATATAAATATAGTTCGATAAATATAAACAAAACTACCTCGCAAACAGAAACTATAACCTCCTTACTGTTAACCATAAAAAAAATTCTTACTGAGATTTACATCATGATTAGTTAAAATTACATCTAAATTTGTATAGGATAGATATATAAAGGATCCACTAAAAAACATGTTCAGATAAGAAAAACATCATCTAATACGTCTCTAAGCTGCTACCCAGCCAGAAAGCTTTCTCAACTTAAACCCATTGTTCAAAATCATATAAAAAACATGAAACATTCAAATGCCACCTACCATTATTTTATGAGGCAGCTTCTAGGATCGAATTCTGCATAACCGACATCAACGAGGCAGAGCCCATCAGGAGGAGCTGGAGGTGCTGTTGCCCTTCTGCAACTCGACTCCATCAATTTTATCAACACATCATCATCATCTGCAACTGCTGCTGCTTCCCTTACTGCTGTTGCTACAAGTACCCTAACCATCTGCAACTCATAACACCAATATCTTGATTTTGCATAATACTAAGTGCCACAGTAACCTAAAAGAAGCATGTATTACCCTGCGCAGAAACCGATTTCCCACCAGTTCAATGCACATTACTTTTCTTCCTTTTCCATGACCCTCCTTTGTTTCAACAAGGAAAAGTAAGCACTTCAGTTAATGATACAACACAAGCAATTTGTCTAATAAAGCTAGCCAAATAGAGTGCTAATGAATTCCATGGCAATTACAAAATTAATTCAAGCTGCAATTACAATGATTTGAGCGCAGAGGGGAGAAGAGACAATGCTATAGGGAGATCACTACACTATAAATGTCAAGCATTTTATAAATAATTAAACAGAAAAGACATTTACCGAGCATCTTAATCTGGTTACTGCAGCCCGAGCATGATACAATAAGCATTCTGTGGGAGGACCGCTGTAACAGAAAGAAAAAGAGAACTGAAGAGGTTTTCATGTAACACAACAAATGCATTAACAGATATGAGATACCACTTCCTTACATGTTTCTTGAAGGTTTTGTATCACGTGCAAACAACTTGTATGATAACAATTTTCCTTCAAGCAACTGCAGAAATCGATTTACTCGATCAACACTGAAGTTTGTCGGTCTATTTCCCTCCTCTTCCCTGTCACTGAATTTTGTTTCTTCAGTACTATCTTGCTCTACGTGATCATTGCGAGATTGATTTATGCTGCCAGCAAGATTTTCACTAGGCTGCAAAGTCTCAACACATTTCTCTTTCTCACTATCCCAATCACCCTCTCCATCATTAAGGGGAAATATGTACAAATAACGTCTCCATTTAGCAGAAAAGTTTGGATGGAATGCACGTGATACCTACACTAACAACAGCTGAGTTAGCATCCCACAAGGATAAGTGTGACAAAGAATCTGTACATGTTATTCTCATCTTTCTCCCCCCTATAGTCTGGTATTGTCCAATTCAAAGGTGCTAAAAGATTTAAGTAGAAAAGAGAAACAAAATGGAAAATGGAAATGCTAAACGTAAGTAATGAGATGATGTTTCCAGTACTATAAACTATAGGAAAGAAAGTAGTAACACCATACCTGAGTAACAGATACAACCCTCAGTTTACCAGGAGCTGCTTGATTAACACTGTCCTCAATATCCGGAAGCATAAGTCCCTCTGCCCATGTATCTGGATAGTGGATAACAAGCCAAATCATACAAGTGCTGGCAACATATGAACTAGGACAAAGACAATGAAACAATTCCAGAAGATCTTCTCACTAAAGTATAGTTATTTCACATACTAAGCATTTTAATAAAAAAGGATTTAGCTTAAGAAAGTCATTGCAAATTAAAAAAAAAAAAAAAACCCCTTAAAAACCCAAACAGCGTTACAGATATCCCCTTATCATCCATGAGTAACATTTGTACTAACAACTTAGCTTATCACACATATCCATCGCCAAACAATAGTTTGCTCAATCTGGCGAGAAAACGGGGTCAGGTATGTATTATGGAAGGAAAACACCATAAAACAGAGAGAATGACTCAAAGTGTAAATTCACCGAAGAGTCGCACTCTCAGTAGTAAACATACATATAAAATTTGCGCATACTAGAAAACAATATAAGCTGGGGGAGAGGGAAAAATAGGGAAAACAAACCTCCATCAAGACATAATCACTGGTATCATGGAAAGGATAATATAAAGGGACAAGAAACTTAACATACAGAAGGAACACACTTGCTGTAAGGCTGTGACTCCTTTATCTGTGCGTCCAGCAACAATTGCTGCCCCTTCAACTGGTACACCCTTCTCCATGAGCTGCTTAGCTTTCCTCTCATCCACAAACTTTCCCAGAGATTTTTCTATTAAGCTATCAATTAAGATTGTAAGATAGAACTCAACAGAACAAACAAGAAAAGGAAAGGAATAAGGATGCAAGAAACTTCAAGACTTTCTTGCTGGATTATTTTTCACAAGGGGAGGACAAGAACAGAGCTTTCATCATAAAGTTACTAAATGAGCCCACAACCATATCCATACATCATACATGCACGTTTGCATATGATGCGGAAATCATCAATATGGAATTACAAGTTAACATGCTTATACTAAAATTCAAGAATTAGAGAATCCCTCACCCTTGAACAGTATTTAAGCCCGGTTGTCTTTGCCATCCATCAAAGGACGCACCGTGGTAGGAGACTACAATCTTAAAATTATTCCTTGCCCACCTTCCAGTCCTATCTTTTTTTGAAAAATTCTCGAATTCAACTTCTTCCAAAACCTCTGAGATTTTTGTATCATCATGAACAAGTGAATCCTGGGGTGAAACTGTATAGAATGAGTGAAGTGGCAGAAAAAGGAAAAGGATAAACATACAATAGCACGGCATATGAAATGAACAATTGAAGCTCCTCTAAAAGTTAAAAGTACTGATACTAGGACAAATCTATGAGATCAAACAGAGTAGACTAAATAAAGCTTTCTAAAAGCGCATAAAATAAATTGAACATCATACATTCAATTCTTAAATAAGATACGTAAGAAAACACAACCTGAGTAATGAACAATGTTGATAACGAAACACGGCCATTAACGACATCCGAGTAAAAATCGTGAACTTCCTGCCAAGGCCTGCCGTACATAAACTCGAAACACTCCCTGTAAAGTGAATCGGCAGTCACTGCAGTGACTCAGAGATGAATTGGAAGACGATGTCTTAAGTCAAGTGGTGAAAATGAACGAAATGAAATGAAAACACCTACCGAGAAGTCCATCTCGGGTATCTGGACGGAAGAACGTGGTTGTACTGCTCATAGACCTTCTTGTCAGTCGACTCAACCTCTTCTACTTCAACTTGAGCGTCTTCCTTCTCCATGGCCAGAGACGGCAGCCCGGTCTTGTAACTCAACGGAGACCTTGAGACCCGACGTACTAGCTCCAGAAATGAATAACTGAGGGAGTTACTTGATGGTGGTCGTCGTCGTCTTACTTGTACTTGTGGATGGGTTAGGGGGTGCCGGAGAGCCAGAATCGACATTCAGTTTTTGCGCCTTTTTTAGGGTTCATTACATCGCATACCAGAAAGTTACGGCGCTAAAGTTGAGTTAGTTTAATAATACGATTAAATGATATACGGTGATTTGTAATTAATTATTTTACAAGTTGATAAAAATTACTCATCATATTGTTTGACACCGTTAAACTTAGGAGTGTCAATTGGTCGGGGCAGGGTTAACTTCATTTAATGCACTCGATTTTTTGTTAACTTCATTTAATGTCTGTAATCGTGATCATTTTCTAGCTGAACAATTGAAATAGTTAGTAAATGTATTTTACTTTCTTTATATTTGGACGATTATACCCCCACTCACTTGTTATGAATTCTCCCTCCAATTCTGAAACCTAATCTTATCGGCGCTGGAGATACTAATTCCTGGAGGATACATTCCCTATCTCAATTTTTCTTTTACCAGGTTTCAAACTAAATAAACCTTTCTTACAATTAAGAGGGTTATTCGAATATGAAATCCAATCCTAAAAATACAACATCCCACTTTTTTTACTACGGCTTACTTTTAGAAATTGAGAAACACAAGGTCCGACCACATCGTACTACAAAACCCTTCTCGCCGGAAAATCAAGATTGTGACTTTTATCGACATTCCATTGGCAAACGGTTGATTGATTTTTTTTTTTTTTTGGGACCATCGGGTTGATTTAGTTGAGTTCACATTTATGACACTACTTAATAAATTGGGTTAATATATTCAGTTATATATTGATATAAAATATCCAAATACCCTTTATATATTCATTTTTTCAGAATCAAACACCAGATTCAAATCCGAACTCAAGCTGCCGGTATGGTTCGAATTCAAACCAAGCAGCTATGCTGGGTTCTAATTCGAACCTGCAACAACAGCTGAGTTCGGAAATCGAACCCTGCAGCTACTGCTGGGTTCGAAAAATAAAACACCAATTTAAAGGTCCAAACTAACAAATCTATAACACGTTAACATTAATAAAACGGTTGTCACTTGTAATTAAAGTTGAATTAACATGTCCGACTAAGTTGCGTAACAAAAAGTTAGGTTCTGCTGCTAAGAATTTCCGAAAATGTTTGTACTAATGTTAGAAAAGGTTCATTCAAAACAGAAGATCCTCAGATAACAAACTATTACGTCTCTAATCATATCAGTCAGTACACATTAAACCTGTTTCAATTCACACAAAAGATCTCTACTTGCTGGATCATTCATTCTTCCACTTCACTCAAAAGCAGCAGGAGAACGTAAATTATACTACACCAACTATACCGACCATCCTAACCTGAAGTGAGCAAACTAAGAATCTAAAATCTCAGTGTCCTCATCAGAATCCAGTATATCGTTTACCTCGGCCTTTCCTGAAGAAGCTCCTGTCCTTATGTTGCTTCCTGAGTCAGGACCCGATATATCCTCAATTACTCCCTTTCCAACAACCACATCAAAGAAGAAAAAGTTCTTGATTGGATCTCCTTTCCCCGATATCGCCTTTATCACCTCCTGCATAATTTAAACAAGTTCATTCAGGCAAAATATGATTTTGGAGTCTTTAATCCATCAACAAATATATAGGGAAAGGAAAAAAAGTATTAGGAAGAGCGAGTTTTTGTTAAGAACACTACCTGACCAAGAAATCCCCCAAGAATTGCACAGACGGGTGGGAATTCCCTAGGACCATACACCAACCTCTCCAGAAGATCATCAGGAACTCGAGATTCATGAATTGACTGTTGAGGGATTAACAAAAGGTGATTTTTGTGCAATATAATGACGATATCTTGGGCTGTTGATCCGCCAAAGAAAACATTCACAAAAATGGAGGCCCTCAGCCTCGAAACATAACATTTGTAGCAAGATTATTATGGACTTGTGGTTTTCAAAAAATATTTTAAAAAAAATTACTTGCTTTTTCGAAAGGCAAACCAGATTGGTTGCAGAACAACCAGTTTAAGAAAAAGTAACATACATACCTGTGCCTTACACAAATCCTTTTTTATCTTCAGAACATTTGGCAGATCGGAACTCGAGATTTCGCCAGCATGGCGCCCTTCTGCCTCTTCAAACTTTTCAATGACTGCAACAGTTTACCAAGCTTCAACTTTTGACACAGTTAAAAACGCGAGATTACAAATACAGCAGTGCTCTATTACTTGGCTAAGCTCCTTTAAATGATTTTTGAAACATATAAAAAGGAGTTAACCTCCTTCAAGTCTGATATTGCAGAAAGATAAATAATTATCCTTACTTCTCATAGCAAAATAGAGCTTTGAGACTTTGTTAGGCAGCTTTGCCCATGGAGTTGAAATGGCTTCCTGGACGAAAACAATCCTTTAATTAGCATTTTAGATTTTAATGTAACCTCACTAAAATCAGTAGCCAAAACTGTAAGTGCTATATTGTAATACAAGCATGTTATCAAAATAAATCAACTTCCTTAATTTCGAAATCTAACCTATAATGGATGTAATGCAGATAATTTTTTTTTAAATGTAGCATTGCATTAACAGCAGCTAATTCTCCCAAAAAAAAATCACTTTCTGATATTTTGACAAAGTTTATATCATTGGCTCTTTACAGATCCAATCAGAAAGAACTTTCTTTTAAGGACAGACAAAGTAGTGCTGTTCAGCAGTAAGGAAACACCAGCATACCTCAAAACTAGGATACTTTAGCTCACACGCAACAGGTTCATCTTTGAATTTCTGCAAACAAGAAAGAGGAAACACAAACATTACACAAGAAACACACTAATACACTAGTTCACCAGCTATCACTCTTGAGAAACAGAAATAGTAACTTCAAACAGGTTACACTTCATTTAACTACTATTCACCATGAATCAACACGTTGTATAACAATGGCACTTGAATTTAAGAGTTTGTATATTGGAACTTGTAATATAAAAGAACAAGCGTAACAATACAACCAGATTCTAAAGTCGCTTCCACTATAATCATGTCACGCTCATAGCCTATCATGATTAAAAAAATGGAAGTATTGAGTACAACAGTGAAATTATGTTACATAAAGTAGAACAAGGAATACCTTAGTATACTCGTAGTCCTGCAGGTCAACAAAAATTTCACCACAAGAATCTCTACAGTCCACAGCATAAAATGACACACGCCTTGTCAATTTCCGGCATTTTTCGTTGATGATTTTCTGGACAAGCAAAGAATTAAAAAAAAATAAAGGAATCAACATTCAAGACAGACTATCATTATTACATGGTTGTCGCCCCTCATGAAAATTGAACAGTATCTAAAAGAGAAACAGAATCTGGGACTCTTACTTTGGTGGAGAGAGGACAACAACTAACCACCACCACATCAAACTTGGAATAAAAGTCTGTATCAAAGCTTGATGCATCACCTGTTCCCAAGCAAAGAACCTAAATTAACCATATTTCTTCCTAATGGTATCCAGTAACACAAGACCAAATGATTTTCATATTAGTTAGAACTAAGTTTCCTAACAGCAGCTTTAAGTTTTTGTGCATCATTTATACCTCATAACGACCCAAGGCCTTGTATAACTGTACCAACGAAATGTTACGTGCAACTAATTTCACAGAATAAATGTATGATTTTTAAGATAATTATGCAAATAGAATGACCTTTAACAGCTGAAACCCGAACCATAGGGTTAAATTCTTTCAGAGAATCGGAGCAAAGCTCAGCAAGTGTCTTTCCCTTATAGATGCTCTCCTCCGGAGGAATTAAGAAATTGGCAGACAATGAATCTTCAGTGACTATTCTATCATCCACCAAAGTTACACTTCCTACTCCAGCCAGCACAATATTCTTGCAGAACTGCATCGAAACGCACAAATTCATAAGCTAGAGAATATCTACATGCTAACAGTCTAAAAAATGCACAGAATTAGAAACGAATGTCAAAGCGTCTGTTCCTTAAAGAGATTGAAGAATTACCTCAGCAACTGTTCCTTTCACTCCGCACACTAGAATATTAGCTTTGGTCAGCCTAATGACATGGAAGAGGGCTAATATCAGAAGATCACTCCAATGCAACAACTCATAAGCAGAAAATTAATACAAAATATAAAGAAATTGAGAGAAAGATAGAGGAGTGGGAAATAGTAAAGAGAAGTACCTTCGCTGAGCATCAGCACCCCAAACCCTAATTTGACGATCGTAGAGCGCAGTTTCCTGCTCAGTCAACTCCTCTCCGTCCATTCCCATATGTAACCTAGGAAGAAGATATGCCACTTTGAAAGTCAAAAGGAGCACCCAATTTCATGGTAAATCATTGCAGTATCACTAAGCTGTGCGGAAAAACGCAGTTACCTACCTGCCTTACACAGAAATTCGCTCAGAAGAAGAAGAAGAAGAAGAAATTCAGAGATCAGTCGCTTATATACTTTGCGACAACTGCCGCACTTTTCTAGTCTTCGATTCGATTGGGTTGAAGCAACGAAATGATTTCAGTCCAAGAAGGCAAGAACTGAGTCAAGCCTAAAGTCAGAAGAAGAAACAACAGTATGCATTTGCTGAATGATCCGGGTTGACCCGATCTCATACCCGACTAACTGAAAATGGGCCTATATAGATGTGCGAAATTTTTAGGCCCAGAAGGATGTGCGGACTATTTTAGGCCTAGAAGTAGAAGACGTGCAGCCCAACTTAATTTTTTTTTAGGGACGATATGTTTGGAAAATGAAGTGGCGAATAGAATATGGAATAATAAATGAAATAATTATTTTAAAAAGGAAATTAAAGAATAGTTATTTTTTTATAAATGTCGAATTGAAAGATTCCTAATTCAAACATTAAAATTATACTATGGTCAAAAAAGAAAATCAAACCTTATTTGCAATCAAATATTTTTAGAAAGCATACTAAACAAATAGAAAGACATACTCTTAAGAGTTTTCATCCACTAATTAATAATGAGTTTTCATTCATCATTGTAAGATTGCATATTCGTCCCTTATTTAGAGACATGTGAATAAAGAGTTGTGATAACATTTGTTAGGAGAAGTTCCGACTATTACTGAGTGACATGCTATGTAATTATAATCAACTTTAAGGCTAATTACACATATTGAAACACTCGGTTTTTTGTTGGAATGCTGTTCTCGGATCGTTTATTATTTTCCGTGAATTAAAAAAAAAAAATTAAACAACGAGTTTACTGTTATGAGCTGGCACTGTTTTAATCTATGCAGTGGGTACTTAAGACCAATGTTTTGAAAATCGAACATCTAATCAGAAAGGTATGTGGTTCTCGATTTGATCATCCCTGTCAAATTCAAATCGGTTCGACCGGTTTCATAAAAAAAAAAAAAATCCAACTATGTTTTCATCTCTAAACCTTAAAACCTAGTTCAAAAGTAAGAATCTTTTGCCATTCCAACCGGCGAAACAATGCCAATATTCACGATCAAACTTAAACCGCCCGCTGGTTTACTGAACAGATCGGGTTGAATTTGCATTATAAGTCTTTTAGAGAGGAACCGGACCGATATGGGTGGTCCGGTCGGTTTGAGGTCCGACCTAGTCTGGCCGTAGCTCCCTCCGGTTTTAAAAAACACAGCCTAGGACACCTTGTAAAAAAAAATACACACCTCGAGAACATTACTCTAATTAATCACCACTCTCCAAACTTATTGATTCCTATAAATTCATGCATGGGACTTAAATAGTAGCACCAAATTCAATTTCATGCAAGGATTAAACTTACCGAGAAAATATTGTAGCTAATGAGTACTGATCAGTTCTACTAAATATGGTTGTTGATCGGGTGTTGTCGCTGTTGTTGTCATTTAAAACTGATTTCAATCCTGGATTATAAACTAAAATCTATTAACTACTCCTTTAAATATTCAAGGGAGTTTGAAATGAGATAGATAGATAAATGAATAATACATGAATAGGCTTACCTGTACAGTTTCTCATGTTGACGGATCCAAGGTTTGCTGGTTTTCGCTGACTACTCGTCTATATGATTAATAATAGAATGGCAGAGCACAATAGAATCGAAGCGTCGCCAGTTAATATTTTATTGATTTATATTATTACATTAACTAGAATGTGAATAACTGCTACGCATAATTAATAGCACGAGTCAATGAAACTTTCAATTCAAAACAGCACCAAGAAAGAAAACGAGTTGTCATAGTAGATTAAACTAGGTTCTTTACCCGCGCGCAGCGCGGGATGGTGTAGATATTTATAAACATATAGAATAATATTTGATAAAATAATATTAATTAATTGACCGAACTTCATTAGGTATCATGTGTATAAGATAATTGGATAGAAAATGAGTCAATATGGAAAAATTTAAAGGTGAATTTGGTGTAATGTCAAGCTAAGCACAACCTAATAATAATAATGATAATAATAATTTGTCGAACATAATAAAATGGACTTGTTATCAAAAAAAGAAAAATGGACTAACTACAATTTGATTATGGGCTTTTTATTTGTTAATTAATCGGCCCACATCAAATAATATTATAAACCCTAACTAAACAAAAACCTAGCTAATGTCGTTTCTTATTTTTTATTTTTTGGTAATTGCCTAATTACCTTATCTCCATTAGTTTCTCTCTCCAGAGTCAAGCGGCGACATATAATTATAATATAATATCCGTGGCGGACTCCTCCAAACTCACAGCGTCTACACCGAAGACGCCTCCACCGACGACTCCTCTCATTGGACGGTCGGTCTGCCTCCACCAGCCAGCCACTGCGCCTCCACCTGTCGCAGCCGGAAATAGAGAGTGAGCATCAGCTCGTATGCCGGCCGTTACACCCTCATCATTTCGGCCACCGGAGATAGAGAGTGGACCAGATCGTTCGTCCTGGCCAGATCTGTACAACTCTCTCCGCCGTCAGATCTGGCCAGGCACAAACCATGCAAGACCTCTGAAATAGAGTGAGACTCCGCCCGTTAGCCGTTCTGGCGGTCTCCGGTTCAGCTACAGGCGCCTCCTTTCGGACTGACCAAGAGATGTATCCTCGCTAGCCACACCATCCAAGGCCGTCACCATATTTCCCTACCCCGATTCCGATATCCTCAGAGATTTGACAACGGTAGGCCTTAAACTTACGCATGTAATTTTATACCTAATTTCAGGAGGAGATTGTCCAAGCTAATGGCTTGCTTAATTTCTCAGAACCCTTAAACATGCTCACACCACACCTTGATGATGTTTGGATTATAGAAGAATGAGAATTGTATTATTGATGTTATTTAGGGTTGAGTACATGTACCTATATATATAGATACAAGACTATATCTATAGCAATATAATAAGAAACATAATCTGATAATATACTAAGAATATATCTATTCCTAATCTAGATATATTTATCTAAATATAGTAAGATATATTTATCTATAATATATCTTATTCCCTTATATGGATCACCAAGAACCTGCACACACCCAAAAATAATTTTTTTCCATCAATCTCTGAAACACCCAATATCCCAGGACCAGTTTTTTTGTTTTTGGAAATTGCAAAAATAAAAGCTTCGATTTTTAGTTTTAAGTGAGAATTGAAAGAGATAAGATATAGAACTAATCCTTTCATTTCTTATGCAATGGCTACCAATCATGAGGGTTAATGATGATGAGTTCATTTTCTTCTATATATATATATATATATGTCTGAGTTGATTGATTTTTTAGTGCAGAAGATAAAGAGATGCAACGTTACCGAAGTGAATTGGATTGCAAACGTTACAGGAGTAATTTCCAAGGTAGAAAATGGAATTACTTTGAGAAGATGTAGTGTTTATAGACTATTAACTATTAAGTCTGTTTTCCAATTCAGTTATAATAATTATTTAAATATTTATTAATAATTAAAAAAGAAACTGATGTAAATGATGCTGATGTGTCAGCCTGTAGTAAGCCCTTTTAACTAAAACCATCAGCTTTAGTAGGACATCGGCTTTAGTAGGATTAGAAGGTTATATTTAGATTGTAACGTATGGAGCAAAACGTAAGAGAGAATAAGGAGATTCGGTGTTTTTTTAATTAAATTGTTGATGTGATATTTTTTGTATTAGTTTTAAGAATTAAGTGGACTAATAGGTGATAGCATTAATTGGACTAAGAAGTGAGAGAAATAAGACATAATTTATGTGTGATGATGTGTCAATTTCTTATTAGAGAATATTGATGATGTGTCAGCTCCAGAAGAGGCCTTAATCAAGATTAGTATAATAATAATAATAATAATTTCTTCTATATATATATATATATCTGAGTTGATTGATTTTTTAGTGCAGAAGATAAAGAGATGCAACGTTACCGAAGTGAATTGGATTGCAAACGTTACAGGAGTAATTTCCAAGGTAGAAAATGGAATTACTTTGAGAAGATGTAGTGTTTATAGACTATTAACTATTAAGTCTGTTTTCCAATTCAGTTATAATAATTATTTAAATATTTATTAATAATTAAAAAAGAAACTGATGTAAATGATGCTGATGTGTCAGCCTGTAGTAAGCCCTTTTAACTAAAACCATCAGCTTTAGTAGGACATCGGCTTTAGTAGGATTAGAAGGTTATATTTAGATTGTAACGTATGGAGCAAAACGTAAGAGAGAATAAGGAGATTCAGTGTTTTTTTAATTAAATTGTTGATGTGATATTTTTTGTATTAGTTTTAAGAATTAAGTGGACTAATAGGTGATAGCATTAATTGGACTAAGAAGTGAGAGAAATAAGACATAATTTATGTGTGATGATGTGTCAATTTCTTATTAGAGAATATTGATGATGTGTCAGCTCCAGAAGAGGCCTTAATCAAGATTAGTATAATAATAATAATAATAATAATAATAATAATATAGATAGATAGATAGATAGATGTTAAGTAGCAACTTGTAAATTTGGGTTTTTGATAGTTTGTTAGTTGAATTTTACAAATTGCTAACTAGTTCAACTTGCACAAAAATTGCAGCAGATTATATGTGTCTACTCTTGTTGCTAAACTGTGATGGAAACTTGTATTTTAATTAGGGTTAAAGGTCATTTTGGTACCACATGTTTGCAAAAATTACACTGTTCATACCACTAGTATTTTTTCGTACCAAATTGGTACCATATGTTTCCAAACAGTTCAATTGGGGCTAGGTCGCAATTGACCTAGCCGGACCTAGCCTAGGGCTAGGTCCGACCTGGGTCGGGGTCGCCTGGGTCCGGCGACCATGACCCAGGGTCAGACCTAGCCCATGGCTAGGTCCGGCTAGGTCAATTTGGGAAAATGGTTTGGTTTTGAAGTTTTAGGACTAAATTGAATAAAATAAAAGTTAGGGAAGTATTAGATGGACTAAATTGTAACAAAATTGAAAGTTTTGGGCTGGTCACGTGCATGGCACATGCCATTTAACGGCTGTTTTTGACGGAACCCTAACGGAGGTACCAAAACAGTAAGGTTTGGAAACATATGGTACCAATTCGGTACGAAAAAATACTAGTGGTATGAACAGTGTAATTTTTGCAAACATGTGGTACCAAAAGGACCTTTAACCCTTTTAATTATTGTCTTTGCTTTATTTTTCGTGCAAATTATTAGCTGAATTTTGATGTAATTTGCACGAATTAGACGTGGTTAATTTAATATTACAATAACAGAATTGCACGAAAAATAAAACAAGACAATAACAAAAATACAAGTTTCCAACACAGTTTTACTAGTTATGCAATATGATGTAAAGTTGTATTACTAGTATTACTAGTTTTGTTAACTGTGATGTAAACTTGTAATATGTTAATTCCTACTCCTCTTGATCCTGATCCGTGTTTTTGTATTACGATAGTCAGCTTTCTAGGACGTCGTGTTTGATCGCAGGTCTTGTTCTAATGAATTTCATTCAAATTCGGTTTTACTGGTGGGGTTTGTGATAACTCGCTACTGGAATATCGTTTTATTTCCGAAGACAATTGTTTATGATTATCCTCTACCACAACTAATGAGTCGGTGATTGAGGTGAAATTGTTTTGAAGAGTGCGTGATCATTGATCAACCCATTACAATATTTTAGGTACTATATTTCCCAACAGAGTCGTTAGAGTATTTCGAATGGCAAAAGACATTTTGATAGACATCTGCAGCCACATCAGCGCCACATAAGCTATATGTCATAAAAGAGAGAAAAATGTAATTTGTCCAAAGTACTCACAATGGGCAAAACCGCAAAACCCATTTTGGACACATTAGACAAGCCATTTTGGATATATATGGTGTTTATATAATATAAATAAATATATATATTTACTTAAATTTTTTTTTTTAATTATTTAATCATATTATCATACATACAAATCAATGTTTTATTTAAATAATTATCTATAAAATATATAAAAAGTAAATAATTTAAATCATTAACAATATTAAAAAAAATAGAAAAAATTTCATTGTATTAAGTATTATATTAAATAATAAAGCTACATCATTAATCACTCATAATATATATTTTTTTGGCCAATCACTTATATTAAACTTAAACGGAATTAGCACAAGTATTATGAAATTTCCAAATATGTTTAAGAAATATAATATTCTAACAAAAAATCTAGTTAATTACTAACTTGTTTTTTAAGGAAAAAAATACTAATTTTTTTTGGCCAAAGTAGTTAATATAACGGCTAAAAATCGGCTACTTATATGTTGAAGATAAATGTTATTATTTGTTTTGTAAGTTTTTTTTTGTATTAAAAATGAATATATTAAGTAATTATCTTGGAAACACAAATGTTCTTAGGACAACTTAGAGGAAAGAGAAAAAAAATGTGGAGGGACAACTAGTGGTGAAGACAAATCTTGTCCTAACCTCCCACCTCCACAAATGTCCTAGCAAATTTGCCCATTAAAAGTGCTCATACCACTTAATTACTTGAGTTACCTTTTAATTTTGTATAGATATTCGTCACTTGGGCTACCCTATGATTTTCTATAGGATCTTGATTCTTTGGGCTTATTTGATTTTGTATATGATGTTTTCTTATGAGATCTTCGTCACTTGGACTACCATTTAACCCATCTAGGGTCTGATTTATGGTTGGGTCGTACCATGACTAGTTAATCGAATTTGGAGTCCAATTGAAATTGTATAAGGATTAATTTGTAAATTAGGAATATAAACGGAGGGATTGAATTAAAAAGAAAATGAAAATTATAAGGCAAGTCACATACAAGACACGTACTACTTAACGGTCAAATCTTACTATCAATTAAAAACTAATTTTTACGAACTGCAAATTACGAATATATTGCACAAAAAGTCTTAATAAAAATATAGCAACAAAAACTAATTTTGGTCAAATATATTGTAACAAAAGACCTTTTAACCCATTAATAAATTACTAAATTGCTGAGAAATGTTTAAAATGGGAATTTATATCATCTTCATTTAACTTTAATTTCAAATTTACGATTTGATTTTGAGCTTGCTCAGCTTAATGGATGACAGATATACTACCAGTACCACCTTATTGTTCTTATTTTTTTTTTGAAAATGTCACGGAAATTTTTATCAATTACTTTCTTTAATCATGAGCTAAAGGGATTCTGGTCAAGATATGAATTATTTACGTTATTTTTGTTTATAAGAATATATAATAACTTTTTTATGTGGAAATTATGATGATATTTAATTACGATTAAGGTTTTCTATAGGATCTTGATTCCACTCGAATATTTATTTTTCACCCTCCATAATAAATTAATATTTCATTTATCATTCCTTATTTCCAATTTCTTATACCATATTTCATATTTCTCATTTCTTATTACCTACCTATTCCATTTATTTTGTCTACTTCAAACCAGATGGAGAGATTATCAAGTCCGTAAATAGGAAGAAAATCTTGTTACTTTTCAGAAATAATAATAATTTAATTAACAAAAATAAAGAGAGAAAGAGCAAAGAGGCATATGATGATGATAAAGCAAAGGGAAACATGCCATGAAATGTGAAACACATTGCCACCCCACATGTTGTGTAAACCAACCATCCTTTTCTGTGTACTTGATTTATTCTTTCATTTTTTTTTAACTCAATAGTTTCCATTTTTTAATATTATTTTTTTTTCTCTGCTAGTAAAAAAGGTGAAAGGGACAATAAATAGGAGGCAAGCTGTCTCTGTTAGAGTTACTCCTAAACCAGACCACCCCAAACAAAACAGAACAAAACCTTTCCCTTCCCAACTAGCCAGTAGCCACCAAGCAGTAAGTAGCACCACTTTAGAGAAAGAGAAACCCTAAAAATGGTATGCAAAATCAACATTGTTACAACATTATGCAAGCTAGAGAGACACAATAGCTGCAAATTCCTTCTGTAAGTAGATACCTCCTCCTCTCACTATTTCCTTGCTTTCCTTTCTTTATATTTTTCTTCATCTCAAATTGCTTCCTTCCTGTCTTATGGGATTATGATATACTTGTCTTTCATTAAAAAAAGACTCATTTTTCTTCACATTATGCATACACTCTGCAAGTTCTCAGCTTTATATATGATGATGTGATCTGTCTAAAAAATTCAATTTTTGCTGCCTTTCTGAATTATGCAATGAACATTTGTTTTAGCCACTTGACATTTCCAATAAAATCATCCAAGTTCATGCATTTATGAAAAAAACAATCATTTTTCAGGTTAACACAGAATAACAAGCCAGTGGAGGAGAAGAGAAGCTGCCTAAAAATCTGAACTTTGACACAGTGGACTTGTAGTAGTTAGTCATATAGCAATCATAATTTAGTTGTTTTGTGGGTAATATACATGGATTGGAATTTGAAAGCAGTAGCTGCACCCATTTGGGATTTCACTGAATTCCCACTTCGAGAAACAACAACACTACTACCAGATGGGTTGAGTTCGGGTATTGCGGCTAGCCGTGACTTGTCAGTTGATCTGAAGCTCGGCCAGGTCAGCAATGGCGGTGTTGCGGTTAGTGAGAAGGTGGTTGGTCCGACAAAGAGGGCTCGGGGGACAGTTAACAATAATGTTGTGTGTCAGGGTCAGGTGGTTTGTTGTTGCCTTGTAGATGGTTGCTATGCTGACCTGAGTAGGTGTAGGGAGTACCATAGGCGCCATAAGGTGTGTGAGCTCCATTCTAAAACTCCAGAGGTCACCATTGGTGGCCATAAACAGAGGTTTTGTCAGCAGTGCAGCAGGTATCTATCTTATCTGAAATTTCTTCCATAACAATGACGGTCTGACGGGTAATACAATGAAGCTAGCTATCTGAATGGTTGGACAATTCGAGCTAGAAATTTTGTTCAAAATAGTAAAATTCAGCTAGCAAATTGTCTGGCCGATCAAACTTGAGTTAGCAACTTAATAATTAACTCATCTATCTATCCATGTAGCAGTATATATTCTTTAATGCATTCAATTAATTACAACAAAGAACACTTGGCTGTTTCTTAATTTAATCTCTCTGTATGAAAATAACAGAAACAAGTTAGTTAACTAGATCTTTTGTTTGTGTGATAATGGTGGTAGATTCCATTCGCTTGAGGAATTTGATGAGGGTAAAAGAAGTTGCAGGAAACGTCTTGAAGGCCATAACCGAAGGAGGAGGAAACCACAGCCAGACCCTCTCATTCACCCACCTCTTGTTAACTGCCTCTCCAATTATCAGGGTATGTATGTAAGACTGACATTTTTCTACCCAACACGATACGAACACACATATGGAAAAATTGCTTTCGTCCGAGCATTGACAGAACAGTGACACAAACACACAATTAAGATGATGTAATTTTCATGCCATTTTCTTGTTTAGGTGTCATAGTACGACCCATAAGATAACGCGATAAGTTATGATAGTTAGTCTGATTCTTGAGTACTTTTTTTGAATTAGTTTTTAACTAATTGTTTAATAATTTTTAGAGTTCTGAATAAGTTCTGCTTAATCTAAAAACAGTCTCAACTAAATGATATATTGCTAATCGTTGTCCCAACTATCATATTGATCAATTTCCACTTTTTGGTCTTAAAATTAACAGAACAAAAACATTTTGTAAGCATCAAACAAACCTAAATCATTAGCGATAAATCTAATATTTTGGAAAAGTGGAAAGTAACATGCTTTTGTTGTTTAAAACGCAACTTCAATGCCAAAATCTGTTGAAAAAAATGGAAATCAACCAATCTAATACTCGGTACACTAAATATCAACATTTTAAATCTAAAACAGTAATAAGCAACATGGCATATGATTAATACTATTTTTAGTTTCTCTCATGCATTTTGTATATACTCCATAGATAGAGGTCTTACTGGCACCATCCATTCAATCAATGATAGTGAAACCAAAGCAGGTTATATAGAAGATTACATTTTATTTGTTGTTTTGCAGGAACAAGCAGAGCCTCACCTAGCTGCTTCTCTAACACAAACCACATATATTCCCCTGTTGTTGCTGCTGCTGGTGGTACTGTTGGGAACCAACATATATGGTTAGGAGGAGAAGCTGCTGCAGCTCATTACAATCACCAAATCCATTGTTTCCGCAACATCCCGACTCTACTGTCACCGTCTTCCTCCTCACAGTCTGCCATCTTTGGAAGCAGCCAAACACTCCCTCCAAGTAGAGGAGTCTCAGGAAGTAGCAATGATCATCATAACAGCAATAATAATAATAATAATGATGATGGGAATATGTATTATTTTCAGCAGCAAGACACGGATTGTGCTCTCTCTCTTCTGTCATCACCGTCGCCCCAAATACTCGGAATTCATCATGCGACTTCTTCTTCTTCTTACTCAACCTCTGCTAATGCTACAACTACTCATTGCACCTCCATATTTGGAGGCAACTCTCCCCCTCAAACACTTCCCTTTCACTGGGACTAATAAGACTAAGACTAAAGAAGAAGAAGATCAAACATGACATGATTGTATAATACATTATGTCTGTCTGTCTGGCTTGCTACTGATTTATCAGTTGTTTAAACCAGTATTATTGTTGTTGTATTTCATTCATTAGTTTGTTTTCCTGAGTTAACTTCTCTTTTAGCAAATACCATCTGGTGCTAATGTATTAAATAAGGACACTACTAACATATATACCGAGCAACCAGTGCATGCATTGGTCCTGTCAACGTAGCACCACCACAAACAGCGTGACTCCGGAACCAAACAGTATTGGAGCGAGTGTTCTCAACCCCTAGAGCACAACTGCTGGTGGTGCCTTCGACAATTGGATTCTAGAACCGACAGTCGAAGATTAAAAATATATTTTTAATATGAAGTGGAAATGTTTTGAAATTACGGTCCAGCAAAACACTTTATGAAATGTGGATCAAACATAGGATATGGTATGAAAAACAAAGACAACAATATGTTAATGTATAGCCGCCTCAAGTAAATATGTAATTATATATATGGGTGCAAGATAATGAATGCAGAAGTGGAGAAGAAGATGATATTGGCACGGCTCAATCAGATTAAACACCCAGCATGTGTTTGGGAGATTTGATATGATTGAGCCATTCCAATATCATCAATATAATATCCCCTGCGTTCCATTATCATACGTAGTATGTACGTACCTTGATGTCTGCAATTGCATAGCGTAGGTGATGAATGATGATCCAATTAATGGTGAATGAATGAATGAATGCCTCCTTAATCAATCCATAATGAACAAGTTTGTATGAATCAATATAAACTGCAGCCAGCCGGCAGAGAGAGGGATATATATAATAGATGTAAATGGCACAATTGAGACGGCTAAATCGTTGGCTTTATATAGATGTCAAACGACATTGTCAATGCCCCAATGCATTATTTTAAACCAATATTAGGTGGCCTTACTTATCAACTCATTTGATAATAGATATCATTATACATACAATGTAATAGGTTTTAGCGGTTCAACATTTCGTCCTTAATAATCAGAGGTTAGTAGTTCAAACCACTAGTAACCATAAGAATGCAAATATATTTATGACCAACACTTTACTTTTGCAAACAACGTCAATTCCATCAAGCACCTTGCACACATGAGTTTAGAAAATTGTCAGATTTGTCACGAGTAATTATCTAAATTAATGAAGCAGTATTATATTCCTTTAGACCTTAATTTATTTAGTCTGTTGGGTAAACAGATAGTTAGGATCTTGGATTTCATGGGATGATCAATGAGATGAATCCATACACCATACAAATTAAGAGAGTAGTTGAAAAGTAAGAAAAAAAGGGAAAAGAGACCTTCCATTCATATATCCATCAACCCAACCACAATCCATTCCACTCTACTACATTTCTCTTTTTAATTATTTTTCTCAAAAAAGTAACAAAACAATTCCAAAAGCTAAGACAAACAAACCAAACCCCTTTGTCTCTTCTATATCATAACAATAATGGCTAGATTTTAATTAAAAGAGGAAGCACTTTATATAAGTGGAGATGTTAGGGCCATTTGATATGAAATGATTTAACTCAAAGTAAGATTAAGATAAAGAGTGTTATCAAAACCCCTCAAGTGTCAGCAACAGCAACAGCAGCAGAAAATGTCATCCACTTCATAAAAAGCACAACTCTGCTTTTACAAGTAGAGTAGTAGTCTAGGGTTTTAACCAAACATCTTATTTCCTTTCTCAACCAAACATAAAATGATGATCACCAAACAACATACAGCTTCAATCCATACACTTCGTGTCGTCATCATATGGAGATCCCCAAGGTTTTCTTAAACTTCTCAACCTCCAAATACACAGTCGAGTACGGGAGGAACTCATGGAAGTAGCTCTTACTCAGATCGTTGATGGCAACAGCTAGCTTTGGGATTTCTAATGTCTCTTCATGGGTCAGTGTCCTCACAAACTTGGCTGGGTTTCCTGCCCAGAGCTCGCCTGTGGGGATTCTTCTTCCAGGAGGCACCACTGATCCGGCCTCCAGAATCGAGTGGGTCTCCACTAGGGAACCTTCCATGAGGATTGAGTGTTGTCCGATTATGCACTCTGGCTCTATCGTGCATGACCTCAACAGACAATTTGCTCCAATCGTCACAAATCTCTCGATTGATGTCTCAGCAGGCAACCCTGTCAAATTCATCCAAGTTTTAGGACATTTCAAGTGTGTGCTCAGGAAGGTTAAAATATGCTGTGTCTCTAGATGAATAAGCATTTGTTATTTTCTTAGTCAAGTCACAAATGTCAACGGCGTTCAACATAGTAGTCCTCAGAGGTTTAATTTGTTCCGTTTCATGAGTAAGAAAGTTATCTTTCAACAAGAAGGCTTAAAAAAAGCATTGTTGAACGATCACACTAACAATAACTGTCACCAGCCCTTGAGCTAACTTAAGATTACTATGATCCGTAGGCACACATGAGGGTGAACAAAAACTATCTGTTGAGTGTAAAAGTTGACTCATTTTCATATCATTGAGATGCTGAGAGGAGAGAATATGGCAATCTGGAAGTATCGCTAAGCTAGTGATGGAAAAGTGGTAACTTGGGACAGGGTGACTGACTGTCCAAACAGATGCAAAATTTGGTACCTCTCACCTCAACTGACTTGTTTTATTAAGTACTTTGAGAATTAGATACACACATCATTACTTTCCTCATTTACCAATAACAGAAGGATCTCTGTCAATATGAACAGTTGGATAATGATTCCAGAGTAGTAAGTGATGGTCATTAAACCTATAATAGCAATCCAAGAAAATATGGATTTAACCGATGGATGTATGACCTATTTACTTTCAATGGGCAAATTAGATCTCTTTCTCATTACTGTCACTAAAAAGGTTATACACAATCTACGGAGCCCCACTAGCAGCAGCTGCAACCTCAGAAAGATAAAATTCAATATCAATACCAAGATTACTCAAGATGTCAGCAATACTAGCACCTTTAATATGCATCCTCAGAAGTTGACACTTTAATAGCAGCACCAACTTGTTGACCTATGGCAGCTAGTGAAGTTTGTTTCTGCTATGCATAGCTCTATTATAGTCCTATATAAAAGTTCAAACTCAAACAGTTCCCCAAATGAAAACCTTAATTCCAATTCCATAGGGACCATAGTAATGAAATCCTTAATATCCCCAGCCAATTTGTCTGTCTCAATCTGTTATTGAGGATATCTTTTTCCTAGGTTTAAGAACTTAGAAGTTAATTTCCAGACTCTAGACTCTAGACTCTAGATACCTAACACAGATTGAATCATGTTACATTAACAATTCAGTAAACATGCAATCTACCTAAAGGGAGGTTAAGAACCACCTACTTCTCTTTAATTAAATCACTGGGGGGAAAGGACGGATCTTTATCAAGTAAAATAAATGAAACAGAAGATCACAAATTGCAATAAAAATCCTTGTAATTCAGTAGGCAGTAATGATAATGACCATTAAAATGGTAAACAACCGCTGAATGCTTCCAGCTGAAACTTTCCAGCTCAAGAAATACAATCACCAAATGAGAAAGGCAGACGATAAAACCCTAAGGCACGCAATCAGAGAAATTGGCAGAGAGAATTGGACATCTAACCTGTAGGAGAAGACCAGGCAGCGTGAACCACACACCTCTCCTGGACATTGGAGCAGAAGCCAATGGTAATCTTGTTGAGATCACCCCGGAGAACAGACCCGCTCCAGACGGACGATCCGTCGAGGACAGCCACCTGGCCGGCAAGGACAACGTTTGGAGCCACGTAGGCATCTACAGCGATCTTGGGAAGCCACTGCCCCAAAGGAATGATCTTTCTCTGCCCTCTGTAGTCCCATTTGACTCGATCCGGCGACGGCGTTATGGCTTTAGCTGCTTCAGTAGCGAGGCCACGGTGTATTACGTGGCTACTCTGTGGCGACACAAGGGAGGATGCGACTTTCCTAGAAAGGCGGGCTAGGGTCGCCATTTTCTGGAACGGAGATGATTCCTGGAGATCGAAGACGAGAGAAAAAGCAGCAGCACTCGGCTTCAACAATCGGGAAATCGAGTGCAGGAGTCGCCGAGGAAGAAGAAGTTTTGGGCCCAAACCCAAAGCGGTGTCAAAGGTTAACTAAAAGGGAGAAGGCCGTTTCAACGAGCTATTTAGGCCTCGATATTTACTTCGAGCTCGAGCTTCATTACAGTGCATCGCGATTTTTTTGTCTCTTTTAATTTAATTAGAATTCAATCGTACAAAATTTAATATGTATAATTTGTTGATTGTAAATTCGACTATATTTGTATTTGTTTGCATTTTAGATAAATCTTAATGTAATCACTCATGCATTTGTTAGTGAATTAAAAGAAACAACAATATGGTTGAGCTAACAGTGGATCACAACTGAAGATCCTAGTTGACAATTTCTTATACAACACACTAACATGATTGAACACGCGTGAAAACATTATATTCGTGCAACTATACAACAAAACGATAACATAATAAATTAACACATTGTAATTTATGTGTCGTGTTTATATATCATAACACGACACACAAGATAAAGTTGTACAACTAAATTAATTTGTTAGTACCTTTTTTTAACAAGTCTTGTTTAATATCTTTCAAAACTCTATATTACCAACTTATAAATACTGACCTCTTAATCCATAGTTCACTACTGAAGATAAGGCAATTACCGACGAAAATAATTTTCGTCGGTATAATTTTCATCGGTAAATATTACATACACCAACAAAAATTATTATTCATCGGAAATTCAAATTATTATCGACGGATTTTGTTTTCATCGGTAATAATTAATTTTACCGACGAAATTTTAATTTTTGTCGGTGAAAACTATAAGTATTACCAACGGATAATACTTTTTCGTCGGTATTAACGTTTTACACCGATGAAAATTAATATTGTTGGTAAATATACGTTTTACCGACCTAAAGTGTTTCGTCGGTAAGTATTAATATTAATTTAAAATTAGTCTAAAATATATCACCGACGAAAATAATATATTTAGTCGGTAATACTAATTTACCGACGTATTCAATTTCGTCGGAATTATATATGTTTACCGACATAATTTTTGCTGTCGCTCATGATCCTTTTCACCGATGAAATATACACTTCCTCGGTCAAAATAGTGTTTACCGACAACATATAGTTCCCTCGGTAAATATATTTGTACCGACGAAACAATAAATTTCACGGTAAATACGTGTTTTACTGATGAAATATAAACTTCCTTGGTAATAATAGTTTTTACCGACGAAATATAATCTTCCTCGGTAATAATAGTTTGTATCGACAACAATTAAGTCCCTCGGTAAATAATTGTTTTACCGATGTAACAACAAATTCCTCGGTAAATATTTGTTTTACCGACGTAATAACAAGTTCATCGGTAAATATTTGTTTTACCAACGAAATACCAAATTCCTCGGTAATAATAGTTTTTACCGATAACATATAATTTTCTCGGTAAAAATAGTGTTTACCGACCAAACTACAAATTTGTCGGTAATAAGTCAATCAATTCGGCAAAAATAAAATTCGAACTACACAAAAAAACCATTTCACCGACGAAAAATACACTTCCTCGGTATAGAGAATGATAATTCTTATGTGATATCCCGGGTGTTATCCCAAATTGGCAAGTCATACAGCGAGTATTTAAATACTCTAAAGACCAAGTATTTTTTGGGGTACACTCATGAGGAGAGTCTCCAGAATGTACCACCGAATATGAACCCAGCAGATTGGGAATTTTTGGTGAACAAATTCAGCTCTGATAAACACCAGGTAAATCATGTTAAATGATGTCAATATATACTGGAGCTTTGATTATGAAAAATGACATAACTATATATGCATGCTATTAGTGAGGCTAACTCCAAGAACAGAGTATGTGCAAAACTCAAGTCCACATCGGGGACAGCTAGTCATGCTAAAGTTTTATATGTTGAGGTATTTTAAATATTATGACTCGGAGTCCAAGTTGGTTTATATTCATAGTTACATTATTAATGTTATCATAAAAAAATTGTCAATGCAGACCAAGAAGAATAATGGCGTTCCACCTACTAAAAGAGTCTTTTTCAAGAAGACACATACACTTAAGAACGGGACTCCAGCGGATCCAGAATCAGAACGTATACTTGTAAGTCATTCAAACTTTTTAGAGGTCAATATTGATCTTTATAATTTTGTTAAAACATCATTGTGTGTTGCGTGGAATGTTATCTTCTTAGTTCTACTATTTTATCATACAATAATATATGATTTATAATGTAGACTCAAACGGAAGAAAACGCGGTAAAAGAAGAGGAGGAGACCGGGACACCGGCTGATAGAGACGCCATCTTTGAGAAGTTAATGGAGTCTCAAAAAAAGAAACCTAAAAGGGCTAGTGGTATACCTCCAGCTGCAGCTGCCCGCATTGATGAACTTACACAAAGACTTGAAGAGCGTGAGGCTGTACATCTCGTCGAGAAAGCGGCCAGCGATGCGAAGATAAAAGCTTTAGAGGAGAAATTCAATGGTCTCATGGCTTTAGTTACAGATCGATTGGTTAACTCTCCAGTAAAACCCGATAGTGAAACTCAAGGTACTAACACTTTTTCTAAATTTCATAATTTATTTTTTAAGTGGTAAAACATTCATAATATATGTTTGAAGTGGTAAACACGTATAGATATGTTTCTATTAGTATCATCTACTTAGCGTATTGTTATGCAAAACACCTGAGTCGATATTTGTTTGTGCAGAATGATAGGACTTCATGCTCTCGAAACCGGCGATTTTGTGATTTATTTCTACAACACTGCCGAAGCCGGAGTTTATTGTTTATTGTTTTATTTTTCGTACAAGACTGCAGAAGTCGGAGTTTATTGTTTTATTTTCGTATGGTGAATGTTGGATGGAATTTTTAAACAATACTTTGAATCAGTACTTATTTATGGTTATTTGTAGGGATGGCAACGGGTCGCGGGGCCCCGCTGACCCGCGGGGCCCCGCTGACCCGCGGGGCCCCGCTGACCCGCGGGGCCCCGCTGACCCGCGGGGCCCCGCTGACCCGCGGGGCCCCGCTGACCCGCGGGGCCCCGCTGACCCGCGGGGCCCCGCTGACCCGCGGGGCCCCGCTGACCCGCGGGGCCCCGCTGACCCGCGGGGCCCCGACCCGATATTGACCCGCCGACCCGCGGGGCATGAGACGGGTTCGGGTCATAGTGGGTGCGGGGCGGGGCGGGTCGGGTCCGGATCTAAGGTCGCGGGGCCCCGTAGATCCGCTCCGAAGTAGCTATTTATATCATAAAGAACACGGTTAATATAAATACCTATATAACAGAATAAAAAAAATAAATGCCCGTGCAGCTTCTTTATTCTTCGATCTTCGTAGTCCATTTAATATATCCAGCTACATAGACGTTTAAGTTTAGATATTACCTCATTATTTTCTCAGTCTTTCACCCGTTACTATTTATTAGCTAGCTTGTTAGCTTTCTTGGAAATGGACATGTGTTAATTGCCTTTTGCCAGCTAGCTTATTAGCTTTATTGAAAATTGACATGTGTTAATTGCTAGCTAGCTTATTAATTGCTAGCTAGCTTATTAACTTTCTTGGAAATTGATGTATGTTAATTTCTAGCTAGCTTAATTATTGGTTTCTTGGAAATGAACGGAGGTTTACGAAGAGCAGAACTGTAAAACTATCTCCATTCACTACAAAAGCCAAGGCCAGTGGCGGGTCGGGTCGGGGCCCCGCGGGTCGACCCGTGGTTTTTTTACCCCAACTGACCCGCCCCGCGAGGTACATGGGGCGGGTCCGGATCTGTCAGGCCGACCCGTGGGGCGGGTCCGGGTCTGTAAATACCCGCCCCGATCCGCACCGTTGCCATCCCTAGTTATTTGTGCTTTATTCACCAAAAAAATTATTATTGTTTCTATCATGATTTATTTGTTTATTATTATTATTTTTTAAATTAATTATTTACGGACAAAATTAATTTCATCGATAAATAAGATTACCGACATATAAAATTTTGTCGGTAAAAGTATGTTTACCGACACAAATTAATTTCCTCGGTATAAATAAATATATATTACAGATGATTCGAACTTCGTCTGTAATTACTTGTTACCGACAAATATTTATTTGGTCGATGTAGAATGTTTATCGACAACAAAATTTCCTCGGTAAAATTTAAACACCGACAAAAATAATCTCCTCGGTAAAAAATCGTTACCGACGAATTAATATTTAGTTGGTAAATGATTGTTACCGACAAAACTCATTAGTCGGTAAATGATTGTTTCCGACAAATCTCATTAGTCGGTAAATGATTGCACCGACAAAAACAAGATCGTCGGTAAATTGTCTTTACCGACTAACATTGAATTTGTTGGTAAATGTTTTACCGACAACTTTTTTGTCGGTAAAGGATTGTACCGATAACTATTTTTTGCCGATAACAGATATTACCGACTACTATTTGGTCGGTAAAATATATTCACCGACAAAAATAAAGTCATCGGTAAATAATCTATACCGACCAAATATGGTTCGTCGCTAAAATATATTTACGTCGGTAAATATGATTTGAATTTGACGATATTTAAGTAGTTTTACCGACGAACGCGTCGTCGGTAAAAATCGATGTGTTTACCGACGAAATATTTGGGGCAAATTTCGTCGATAAAACATTTACCGACGCCGCCTATACCGACAAATCTTTTCCCGATGAAAATATGTATTTACCGACAAAATTATTTTTTACCGACGAAATTTTATATTTTTACCGACGAATAATTTCCGTCGGTAAAGACCATATCTCTAGTAGTGGTTTTACAATATGAAGTTTATTATTTTGATATTTGCTTGAATATTTCGTATGTGGATGTACATCTAAATAACTTAACACAACATGATAGCACGAATATATACACACGAAAATTTGTGTGTCGTGTTCTTTTTTCAAAACACGAAACAATAATTTATCGTGTGTTAGTATTCAGTAAGTTTAGCACAACATAATTATTAATACAGAAGATAGTAATTAGCACGAACATACAAACTGCCATCAACTAACATTACTCTTGATTTGAGGGTGTTCGCAGACCTCAACAATATATTTTTAAAAGTTCAAATTCGAACCTCTCGATAATGGACACAATATGAATAATAAAATTTGATTTTTTTTTTTTTGCCAAAATAAAATTTGATTGTAACTTCAATCCTCAATAAATCTGCAGAAGCTTGTATGTACTGAACTGAATGTAAGTAAAAAACGCATACAATCCAAAATAATAAATATAAGTTTTAAATTGACATTCACAATGTCAGAAATTAATTACTATACAATCAAAACATCAATTTCTGTTGATGTCAAGATGGAGAGAAAAAAGAAAGATCATTCTGAATGATCCAACAACTGCTAGCGCATATATTCTATTACTCAGTCATCGGTTTCATGTGGATGACAACAGACCGAACCATAGGATCGGTCCCGGTCCAGGTCCCGAACCCACCCAGTTAACTAGTTCAGTGCTTGCATTATTAGTAGTAATTTAACTGAGATTGGTATATATTATATATCATCATCTCTATCTAATCATATTAGTATGATAAATATATATATGCATGCAGTAATTAATATATGTGTTCTCTTAGTGATATATATATATATATATACCATTCAAATATCTCTAGCTACAGTGTTGAGTTGCTACTGTCCAAAAATTAGAAGTGGTGGGTGTAATAAGGACGCATGCATTAAACATGTGACATTTGACTGAGGTAACAAATATAATTTGGTCATACCAACTTTATTAATATAAGAGTTAAAGTGTAAGTGTTTTCGGTGGTACATATTGTTGGACCAAATTAAATTAGCTTTTTTTGTGCCGCTTTTTTTTATACTTTGTGTTTACGTTTGAATTTTGTACAATTTTAGTGTTTTCGTAACATTTTCGTAAATTAGCTAATGACATAAATAACCTTATCTGACATTACCTTAAGCTTCCTTGGATGCTCCTCTCATTGTTCATCATCGCTTTGTATTGCCTTGGGATAATGGAGACGCTCGACGGGTGATATGCTTCGAGAATCCTCCGACTCGGTACAGAACTTTCAGGAGCTCCTCTGATGTCGTTAAGCTGTTGCCGCTCTACATCATTCAGACGGAGCTTCATGTCGGAAACTCCGTCACCGACAATTTAATTGATGATCTGAAGCTTTTGAGAGAAGGACGACGCTCTTTGCCGGTGTCTGCCGCCTCCATAATGATGGATTCTTTGCAAAATTAAAAATTTGAGGTTCGTCATCTCTGTTTCTAAATTTAGTTTTCAAAAAAAAGGAAAAAAAAAACTGACAAACATCAGGCAAGACCGCAAGGGACTGTTTGTCGGAGGTTGTTGTAGGGATCCGCAATTCGACAACCTCCGACAGATGTTATCATCCATGGCGTTAATCTCCCACAGGGTAGCACCAAGTTTCCTCACAGACAGTTGAAGCAAGCAACATCAATCCTCCACTTGCTCTCACCGTCGATACAAGGCGGTCCAGTTGAATCAAGTGAAGAAGAAATAATTCAGCGAATCTCTAAACTCCACCAAATCAGCTCTTTCACCAGGATTGACAACGATATCGTCAACCAGTGGCAACTTAACAAGCAGGGTAGTGAGGTAAGGTATTTCTTTCATTAGTTAATTTGATTTTCTTTTTCTTTTTAATTTTAGGTTATACGTGTTGACACTAAAAATTTACAAAACGCAATCTAACACTAAAAATTTACTAAAAAAACATGACACAAAAAATTAACTTTTATCAAATATGTGACACCAAAATACACTTGAACCCTTAATATAATTACTTAGTGGCAAAAAAAACTTTATAAATATAATTACTTGATAAGTTATTATTTTTAGTTAAAACTGCCTAGTAGAAAAGATACACGTACACGTGTTGCGCGTGCGTATGAGATCCAACTACATATCACTTTCATTCACATAGAACAGCAGAATAAAGTGAATATTATTTATCAAGATTTCTTTTAATGATTAATTTTGAGGAAAAAAAAAGACATACAAAATGGTCATAGGAATCGCAATCAATCCTAAATAAAGAAGAACTGATTCCTAGTTACTCTCAAAAGCACCACATCGTCCACAAACTTGTTTGAGAGGGACTCATGATCATGTTGCTTTCTCAATAATAAACATCTAAAAAAAATAATGTGTTATAAGTATATGCTCTGAAAACATATATATAATAATTTCTGAAATAGACCATATTATATACCAGACTCATACTTGGCATGCAATTTGGGAAACATATATATAAAAGTTCATTTCTTCCCTTAATTATAACTGTGTTTACTCTATATTACTATATGTTTTATTATTGTTATACAATTTTCACAACCTTAATGAGCATGGATTTGATTATAAGATACACCAAATCAACAATTTCATGCATATATATTCTTTACTATATGCATATACATACATGCATCTATAAGTAGGCCCATCCTTAGCAGCAACATTGCACGCATCATCATCGCGGTCGCCTTCATAGAAATCTGCAATTTAATAATGTGTTAGAAAATACATTATATATATATATATATATATTAATAAATTATCGTTCTCTATATATATTATTACTTTATATATACTATACGTTGCATGCAGTAGAGAGTTCATATATACTTATACACAACTTCATTCCTAAACCCTAATTATTTTTTTGCCTTTTTGTATTTTTAGAACATAATTTATTAGAAAAATATCTAATGGATTAAAAAAAATATAAGATAAAACAACTAAATCTAGAATTTTATCTTAGATAAAATCAATTATAAAATTTGATTTGTGAATCTATAAAATAAAAAATTAAAATTTCAAATCACTCTATATGAGTTTGGCAAAAATGTAATAAATTGTAAGTACAATCCAATTTGCAGCTGTTATATATAGAAGAATGAATGAATTAGAGAGCAACTTAATTAATTTTAATGTGTCTGATTCAATAACTGCAGATTTGCAGCCAACTACATTTTAAACATCAACCGTGATTATAATTTAGATTGTTTATAACCTCAATTATTGGAAGAAATTAAGAATACCTGAAAACTCTCCCATGAGGTTAATTCATGCAAGAGGTTGCTCCAATTATAGGGCTGACGTTATCCTCAGTCTGCAGCTGATGCAACTTAACCTCAATATTTCCCCAAAAAAGAAAAAAAAATGTCAAATCAGTTGGGCTATTTTGCCCTAAATTTCAAGATATATAATTATGATGGTTTAACTGTTTAGTTTTATGATTTATATATATATATATATATATATATATATATATAGAAACTCCATCAAATATTGTCTATATATATTTGTATTATAATTACTTTCTTTTCCAGGCGAGAGTTCTCCTCTTGCAACGCTCTTTGCTGCATACATATTAGACAGTTGGTGAAAAAAGTCTATTAAACTTATATCGTAATTATCATAACTCAATACAGATGTGGTTGATCTAATTAATTAAGCTAAATGAATCTTGACTATATGGTTGATCTAATTATATTTAAAACATGTAATGGTTTTGCGCGCGTGGCTTACATTTCTCTTGAGCATGTTGATGTGCTCCGTGACGAGGCGTCTCTACACAATGTAATCAATAAAAACTTTGTAACTATGCAGATCATGGAAAATGATATATAACTTATTAACAGGAGTATTATTTTTTATACAAATGGATTGTTTTCGCAATTTCAGACCGGGAGCGTTAATGTTAATTACGTCCTCACTAGACTGTATTTCAGTGGGAAATTACATGAGTACGTAGTTAATTAATATATGTATACATATATAGTTACCTTTTTAGAGCGAACACGTTCAACCCCAGACCTCAATTGACGTTCGAGTTGTTTCAGCTCCTTCATGCCCAACGATGAAAGATCTTCACCACTCAAGTGTCTGAATGATCAATTAGATCGAGCAGCCAATTCAATATTTATTTATTTTTATTATGATTATAGTACGTAGCTGCATCGATCATTACGTACGATTCACTTAGTTATTAATCACTTAATACAGCAATTAATCATATACGTACCTGAGTTTTGCTTCCAAGTCTTCAGCTGTTCTTCTTAATTCATTTAGTTCTGTCTTCCAAAACTATTTTTAATATCATCATAAAATAAAATTAGAGCGAGGGTAAATAATGATGATTAATTATTATTATTATTATATATAATTAAATGGGTTTAGTCCCTAATAAACACATGCAATTCCAAGTATAGACCGTGTTGCGTTTTGGTGTCTCATTTTTTTTTATATCAATATATGAAGTATCAGATTCGTTGTTTTCCACTGTTACCTTATGATTTTTGCATAAAAGGAGTGTTTTAAGCAGAAAAAAAAACATGTTGATTTCCACTTTTTCGAATTATCATATTTGTTGCTCATGGTTTAGGTTTATTTGATACTTAGAAAACGTGTTTTGTTCCGTCAATTTTAAAGAAAAAAGGAAGAAGCAAAAATCAATAAATTTGATACTTCAGATATTAAATATCAAAAAAAAAAAAAAAAAAGAAACAAAGACGTGTACTTAAAACTGTGTTTAGGTACTAAACCCTAATTATAAATGTAGATATTGTGATAGTAATACGGTACCTCAGGAGTTCTGAAGCCTTGGATGTTGTTTGATCTGGGCAGACCGACTTCATTACAGTACCTGGAGATTGTCCTATCCATGCTGTATATATATATATAGTAGGTATAATTAATTATATATATTATTAATAATTCAATATATAATATATATGAATGAATTAAACTGAAAGAATAGATACTCGTGACTGGCGAACTGATAAGATTTGCCGGAGGCGGAGAAGATGAGAAGAGCAACTTCGGCATCGCAGAGAATGGAGAGCTCAAAGGCTTTCTTCAGTAAACCATTCCTTCTCTTAGAGAAGGTAACTTGTCTGCTTGCTGTGTTCTCTATTCTCTTCAGCTCCACCTTCCCTCTCCCCATTCTTCGATTCTTCAACCAACAGATCACAAGCTTCAATTAGCTATAAGAGAGAGAAAGCTAAGAGAGAGAGAGAGAGTTTCAACTTCTCAAGCTACCTTCTATGACCATGAGCGAGTGTCTATTATATCAGATGATGAATTCAGTAAAAGGAGAGTTTTTTTCTTTCGGGTTCTAATTATCCCACTTAAAATAATATCGGTTTGAATCGGGTCGTTTTGTAAGTGGTTAAATATTTGTCATCAATGTTTTTTTATACCTAAGTTATGACGTGGTCGTTTTACATTATAGTTAAAAGGAGATATATAGTTAACCAATTAGCCATATCCTTAATTAGCTACTTTCTCTGTCTCAGTGTTTATTCTATATTTAAAATAATTATCACTCATATCGAATTAAAGTGATAATTATGAAGAAAAAAAAATCATTCTCAAGACTTGTAGCCAATACTTCTTATTAAGGTAAGAATTGCTAAAACATGTCACTTTTAGAATAGTTGGTCAATTAGTTCATCGGTTTGTCTAATATCATTTTAAAGTATTGGTGCTTTCATGCATTATTTTTGTTTATAAATTATTTTATTTATAGTTTAATCCTTCAATTTAAGAGCATTATACTATGTCTCTTATTAGTAATTATTTATTTTTATTTTTGCCTCCGAATATTTTTTTTTGTGTTTTTTTTTTAAAAACTGTTATTTTTATTTTCTACAATGGAAACCTTAACATTTAAATTTAAAAAAAAACTTAAAATTCACTTTTATAACCATTGTGATTATTCAGTTTAATTTTACAAAATTTTGGGTAAAATTATAAAATAAAATATTTACAAAAATAAGTTGAAAGCATGGATACTTTCAAAGGATCCTAGCAAATCCCTAAGTTCATCTAAAATTTTATATCGCATCAAAGTGTCCATATTTACATCTCTCATCACCAAGTTAAATAATTTCAATTTAATTATAAAAAAAAAAGTTTGTAAGAGATCTCACTTAAAATTGATAAATTTTCAAACTTTTAGTTTTTGCAATGAATAACTTTACATAATTTTCAAATTTGCAGCGTTGTTTTAGCTTTAAATCACGCACTAATTAACCCTAATTTTTAGAACGATATTTTTTGATAAAATTTCACACTTTAAACATGTCGGATCCATTGGGTAAATTGTATGGGTCATATATGTCGGTGCGGGCGCTTGACACGGCAACACTGCTCACCTCTCCTTTTGGAAAATAGCCTAAATTGAACGTCTCATATACTTTTTGTCTACGTTTTTCAATCCCATGTCGGGATCATTTTAACATATACATAAATTAGTTATCATAAATGAGACGATATAATGGATAGGTATCCAAAATGATAATAATAATATAATATCCCAATAAACTTATTAGCCTGCATGAGAAGATACTTTCTGTAATTTAAGTAATGCAAATATTTAGGGTTTTTCCCACATGTGTCACACTCATTCTTTTTCAGATTCTAGCATTGATATTTTCTATTATTGATCAAATATATATAATACTAACTGTATTGATTATTTGAGCTGTTGTTTTCAATTTAAAAGAAATGTCCAGCCAGGTTGATACAATTGATATTTATGGGTATGCATCCCGATATGCAATGTTCGCATACTCACGGTTTGAGGTTTTTACTATACTTGGTGAACAACAAGTGTTTACATTAACTCCATTAACGTAGCCCCACAAACAGACTAGTATAGTTAAAAGATCTGCTCGTTAAGTACAGTTCTACTCGTCTCCTTTTATGTTTGACACGGTATATGAACTAGATTGGACCTAATCACCGCAGGATGACTTTCCGATCACATGGAAATAATCGCTTTCAACCACTAGATCACTAGGTCTGTGTTATACTTGTTGGTATACATCAATATTCCTTATATATATGCATAATAAATGTGAAAAGGTTCATATAAATTATTTCCCAAATGGTGCCTTCCCAGGAACGAAAATAGGTAAGCTAGGATTGATCGAGTTGGTAGGTTAGAAGTTTACACATCCTTCCGACAGCATCTTATCTTTAATATACATACAAATTAAAGTCTAAATTTAAGCAGTTCGCTTTATAAAGTTACAATGAATGATGGCAAAAAAATCACAGAAATGTTTTACAGTAATAATTAACCCTCTGTAATAATTAATAATTTTTTTTTAATAATAAGTAGGTATTTACATCTAGTCATTGAGTGACTGAGAGAGTGAAAATGAAACAACTTTTACAAAGTAATTCTCTAATAATTTTAAAACGAATATGAAATATCAATCGTGAATCGACACGTAGTTGCATCACGATAAGAAGAATAAATAATGGGCGAAAGAGAAGAAGACAGGTGTGGGACGGAATTGATTGGTGTTACAAGGTTGATGAATGGACGTACTAGGTAAAAAAAAAGAAGAGCATTTAATTTATTACTTTCTCGAGAGATGATGATGGCACTTTTTGAATGAGATGGAGAGTTGAAACGAATCCACCACCAAAATTGAAAAATAGGTGCTCTTCTTGAGCTTTGATTTTGAGAGGCAGGCAGCCCCACGGAGATGAAACCTGTCGAACTCCGAATGGTGGTGTTACTGGACACAGGATCAAAACAAAAACAAATGGCCCCATATATGGCCTCCTTTTCATTTCATCTTGGTCCCCCACGGCCCCCTTATAATTTTTGTTGCTAAAAATTACAAAATCGGATCTATAGCAATGTTTCAAAAACCGGACCGGATCGGATAGTAAATCGAGTACACTGGTGGTCATGTTCAGTAAAAAAAAACAGAATACACATTACTTCCGATTCAACGAGTGAAATCCGGGATGGACCGAATAATTCGGTATCTGTTTTTTGTTTCAGATGACAAAAAAAATTGGATTGTATTGGGCCTAAAGGTTTAGAAAGGAAGATTGAGTTGTATTATGTTTTTTTGTTACTAAAACTGATCAAATTAAGCTGAATCGGCTTGGACTGGTTAGACCGAAAACTAACTACATTATCGGTTCAAGGTCCGGTTCGGTTTTTAGAACATTGGGCTCGAGTACAAGGGATGTTTTTAGTGACTTAATTTTGGTTGGTTTTAGGATTTCATATTCACATAATTCAATTATATGGTCTGAGTTTGGAATCAGATCGATGACAGCCCTCTGATCGGGCTCATCTAGTCATGTGTTTCGTGTTGGAAATATTGAGGGTAAATATGCAAATTTATAAAGTCCATGGACCAAAATGCAACTAATCAAATCTCGGTTACTTACAAGTAATTCCTCCAATTAACATGCAAGATATAGGCAACACCGAAATTGTACGTATACTTCGACACGAAAACGAATACGTATTTTTATACTGAGGCCCGTGCTAATCACAGTCTCCTTAAGGCAATTTCGCCCCTCCCCACCCTCGGGTTATGCAAAGGGGTTTATACAAGGGGCGATCACCTCCCAGGATTCAACAGTGTCATCGAATCGTGTTATGCATACAACACGCTCGACCGAACCTAACCCAATACCTGAACTCAAACAAAGAACAGGAAAGCCGACGACAACGGCTAAAAACAACTAGAAAGGTTGAAAACGACATAAGTCAAAATCAACCTAGAAGAACTCTGCATTCGTCAACACGAAGAACAGATGATGAGAAAATATAATTGGATCCCAAGATTATGGGTTCCAGAAAAATTGAATACTCAACCAAAAGGAGAGATTCCATTTCTCAATGTTGTAAAAATGTGATGAGGAAACTTCTTTATATAGGAGATGAGAATGGAGGATGAGAGTAATCTATTCGATGTGGTACAAATTTTCCACCAATTTCATTCACACAAATAAAAAATGGGCTTGGGTGGGCTTGAGTAAAATAATCAAATAAGCCCAAAAATTAGCTTAAAAATAATTCAAATAAAATCAAGTCCAATTTGACTAACAATCCCCCACATGAATGAAAATTGGAAATTTAGACACGAATTTTGAGTTCAACGGTCAATACCTGCAAAGGATAGGTAGGGGTAACCCCTTTGAACCTATCCCTTGTGAGATCATGCCTTCTCTACTGACTGGTCGGTAGACGCGATGTCCTTGAACCGACTGTCGTTGGTGTAGATGATAACATAACCCACACAGGTACATTCCTAGTATGGTTCGGTTCACGCCCTGTGATCCCTAGGCCCTGGATCACTCGCCTGGTTCTGCAAGCGTTTCTAAGAATTGCGCCCTCAACAATTCCTTTCGAAGCGGCCCCACTTCTCACTCGCATAGGTGATTCTATGTCTCAAGAGCATCTTCACGACTCTGAGTTCTCCTTACGAATCATTAAAAGCTTTGTGTGAAAATGACCTTGTTTAAGTAATTTCCAATTACTATGTTCGGATTAACCGATGATAGATCAACACCAGCAAAAGCTTAACCTCTTCTCCATCACTGTTTGTATCATAGGAATGGGCTCGGGGTTTGACCCCCACAGTGACAACACTCACCCTTGTGATTAGGTTGTCCCATTGAACCAAGTTCTTGGGATCTCCAGTCATCATGGTTGGGTTTTCCTTCTCAAGAGTGTTTCCTCCACGGGCTTTAGCCCCATTCCTTTTCGACGCTTGGCCAAATAACTCTCTGTTTAACCCTTTCGGGTTGCGGATCCGCTATTTATCTGCCTACTTTACGATATCAGGCACAATAAATATATTTGAGAGCAACTGTCTAATGGAATTATGACGTATATGTCTAAACATTCCATTATGCAGGTTATACTGTGTTATACAGATTGATCGTCGCAACGTTGCATCAATGTTCTTAATCCAACAAAGTCCTCAGACTATCATTTCCTGCAGGAATAATTTTGTTAATCCAACATCTAAATTTAGATTGATTCTTTTGTGGACAACAGCTTCGCAAAGTGTCCCATTTCCCAACCTTTAACAAAGGTTTTCATGCCAAATGGGGGGTGCACCACTTATTTCTGCTTTAACATTGTCTCTTAAAGAAAATCTTCAACATTTCATTAGATTGGATTTAATTTGGATTAAACCAAAACAAACTCATCAATCTTGCACTAACACAGGTTTTGGCCAATTAGTAAAATCCTCGAGAAAATGGCATAGTCATTTTGCATATTCGGCACATTTCTCCAGTACAATAACTCAGACTTAATCGTCGATCTGGCTATGACTGTTTGTTTTGAGGATTTTCTACAACACTGTTGCACCTCGTAAGGTGAATACGTAACCCCTTATACTCAAGGAGTCCGTATCTCTGGAGTCGGACACCCAGTTTGCATCACTATAGCCTTCGACCACGGAAGGACTTCTAGTATAGTGTAATCCATGACTCCGAGTATATCTCAGATACCTCAGTAACCTGATTACCCCATGCCAGTGATCAACACTGGGGATACTCGTATATCGACTCAAAACACTAACAGCGTGTGCGATATCTGGCCGAGTGCATGACATCAAATACATGACACTTCCTATAATTCGAGCATACTCAATTTGGGAAACTGAATCTCCCTTGTTCTTTGAGAAGTACTTACTCGTATCAATTGGGGTAGTGACCTCGTTCTTGTCATCCTTGATAAATTTATCCAAAATCTTATCAACGTAATGACTTTGACTTAGAACGAGACCTTCCGATGTTCTATGGATTTTGATTCCAAGAATTACATCGGCAAGGCCCATATCTTTCATGTCGAACCTCGAACTCAACATATGCTTAGTGGACCGGACCATCTCATCGTTACATCCAACGATAAGCATGTCATCTACGTAAAGACACAGAATAACATACCCATTATCTGTATCTTTCACGTAAATACATTTGTCACACTCATTTATTTTGAAACATTTCTCCATCATAACGCTGTCAAATTTATGGTGTCATTGCTTAGGCACCTGTTTTAGACCATACAGGGATTTGACAAGCTTACAGACTTTCTTTTCCTGCCCTCGTGCAGAGAAACCCTCAGGTTGTTCCATGTAGATTTCTTTCTCTAAATCTCCATTTAAGAAAGCTGTTTTCACATCCATTTGATGTACTTCTAAATTTCGCAACGCCGCAATAGCAAGTACCATCCTGATGGAAGTGATTCTGGTTACTGGAGAATAAGTATCAAAATAATCCAGTCCTTCCTTCTGTCTGTACCCTTTAATGACAAGTCGGGCTTTATACTTGTCGATCGAACCATCTGCTTTCATTTTACATTTAAAGATCCACTTGTAGCCTAGCGGTTTGCTTCCGGGCGGAAGATCCACTAGCTCCCATGTATGATTCTGCAGGATCGATTCGATTTCACTATTGATCGCCTCTTTCCATAGAGGACCCTCAGAAGAGTTTACTGCTTCTTGGTAAGTCTGAGGTTCAGCTTCAAGCATATAGGTCGGAAAATCTGGACCGTAGGATTTTTCAATCCTCGCCCTTTTACTCATCATGGGCTCGACCTCAACATGCCCTCCATGTTCTCAGTCTTGACTATTTTTCCTCTATAGTCTCATATGCTTGCCTCTCCTCTAGACTTAGCCAAAAATACATTTCCAAAGAAATATGCATTTATTGATTACATTAACGTATCTTTGTATTTATTTGACACTTTCGATTCAAATCGATACACGTTACTATTCTGAGCAAACCCTATGAAAATGCAATCAACGGTTTAGGGAATGTATGAGTCTTTTCCGTAGAGGTATCATAATTTTTAGCAAGACACCCCCCACATTCGAAGGCACAAATCAAACATAGTTTTATCTTCCTTCTTATGGGGTACCTTATTCAAAAGGTAATTGCTAGTTAAAATAGCTACCCCGTCATAACCCTAAAACAAACATGGTCTCAACCATACTATTTTAATTTCTACCAGAAAAATGTAATGTGTTAACACACGAGTTGGGTATGAAGTTATTACTAATTCTCAACCACATCATCATTGATCCTCGGATCATCCTTTTATCGTTGTAGATCCTCAGACCATTAACACATCAACAATTTTTTTTTTTTTTTCAGACCGTTGCGTTTCTCAAACGGTATGATCCTCAGACCAATAAAAGGCCTCGACTGTTGCACCGCAAGTGCCAAAACAACATTTTTCATATTTTTATCTAATGCACACTAAGCCAAAACCTTGACCGTCGACAACGTTATTAATACTAATTAGTTCAAAATAAACATTAAAACGTTGCCCGGTTGGATCGAACCCGCAACCCAACTCCATCGGGGTTTTATGCGATGTGCAATGACTTCGCCGATTAAATCGTGTTTAAGTCAACACTCTCTAAACAGAGAATAATCGTTGCCGCATTTCTCATTGCGAAAACAACTAATAGTTGAAACTCAAGTTTTTGTTTGTAAACCATGAATTTGTTAATTGTTTCATTTTTTTTTTCTTCATCAAGTACACATAGCGATATTTCGTACTATCATCTACGAAAGTAATGAAGTACTTATTTCCCGCCTCGCGTTTGGACATATATTAAGTCACAAAACTTCGCTATGTTTTTAGACCAAGAAGTTCGGTAATCCTTTCGGCCGAATAAGTTTCGCTTCAACGCAAACTTCACATTTAAGTTCTTGATCTATTTTGATTTTAGGAATATGAAACATGTTAGATAACCTCTGCAAGGTATCGTAATTAACATGTTCTAAATTATTGTGCGACAAATTCAGCACAAGAAGGAACATTCTTATCTCATGTTCACTATAGGCACTACGGCCAATGCAAAAATATTTTTATTCATGTTTACTTCAGGCACTACGGCCATTACACTTAAAGTAATTCAACTTCATCCAATCAAATTTTTCGTCTATCTATTTAACGTACAGCTCTTTTGACGATTTCGTGTGCTCCCAATAGGGACGCTTCCTCCTCAATTTTTTTTTTTTTAGAATTGTCAAAAAGAATTCCATCTTTTGACTTCAACTTTTGAAGTAAGTCTCGGCGACTTTCCCTGCATTATAGACGGCGGCCTAAACGAGTGTCCAACCTCGGTAATCAAGGCGTCGTTAAATGGGATAGCATCACTCGCTAGAATAATAACATTTATAGACCACATGGTGGTCTTTCCCAATTTTAGAGTTGTCCGCCAAGTGTTAGCTACATTCTCATTGAGTAGCGTTCAAACATTGGACCTATGACCAACTCCTTGGGATTTTTTTTTTTTTTTATAAGAAGTCCGAGCGGTTCGTACCCGACCCCACAATAGTAATCCGGGACATCACATTCAGATTACTAAAATTCAAATAACGATTTGAATTTCTGATTTCAGTAATTAAGTTTAATCACTTCAATTATTATTATTTTTTTCCTTTCTGTTGGACAGAAAATAAACCTGGACACGGTTACTTTCGGTTTTGACAAAACCAAACCCTCACGGAGCTAACCTTCTGAGTAAACACTCATGTAAACATATCGCGGCGTACATACGTGCCAAGGTTCAGGTGTGTGCAATCGATTCGTTGATTCACACGTACATTTATATCAAATGTAATAGTCAGTGTTTTAGACAAGGAAATAAAATTTCCATAACAATTGTCATACACTCTAAATCGGCTTTAACCGACTTCTTAATCCAATTTTCAACAATGGATTCAACGACCCCATAAGCCTCAACGGCTAAAGTGGGTCAAGTCACCAAAGCCTCCTTAGCAAACATATCAATTTCGGATGCCTTAATAGGTTTAACAACCTTGACCATCTCGATTTTTCATAGTAGTCTCAACGACTTAGCGACCTCAACGGTCCTAATAGCTTCAACGGCTTTTGACGACTTTACCAGTCTCGACGACCTAAATGGCCTTAGCGATTTTATCAGTCGCATGTGCTCTCGAGCATGTTCACATTTTCAACATCATTGTTCGACAATATTTGTGAACTTTTAGAGAATAAATAATTTTCTCCAAAAAATTGAATCTCAAAATTCAACTAAGCATCCTCTCATAAAACCAACAAATAAAAATTGCCTTAAGATTGTTGGAAATATTGAGGGTAAATATGCAAATTTATAAAGTCCATGGACCAAAATGCAACTAATCAAATCTCGGTTACTTACAAGTAATTCCTCCAATTAACATGCAAGATATAGGCAACACCGAAATTGTACGTATACTTCGACACGAAAACGAATACGTATTTTTATACTGAGGCCCGTGCTAATCACAGTCTCCTTAAGGCAATTTCGCCCCTCCCCACCCTCGGGTTATGCAAAGGGGTTTATACAAGGGGCGATCACCTCCCAGGATTCAACAGTGTCATCGAATCGTGTTATGCATACAACACGCTCGACCGAACCTAACCCAATACCTGAACTCAAACAAAGAACAGGAAAGCCGACGACAACGGCTAAAAACAACTAGAAAGGTTGAAAACGACATAAGTCAAAATCAACCTAGAAGAACTCTGCATTCGTCAACACGAAGAACAGATGATGAGAAAATATAATTGGATCCCAAGATTATGGGTTCCAGAAAAATTGAATACTCAACCAAAAGGAGAGATTCCATTTCTCAATGTTGTAAAAATGTGATGAGGAAACTTCTTTATATAGGAGATGAGAATGGAGGATGAGAGTAATCTATTCGATGTGGTACAAATTTTCCACCAATTTCATTCACACAAATAAAAAATGGGCTTGGGTGGGCTTGAGTAAAATAATCAAATAAGCCCAAAAATTAGCTTAAAAATAATTCAAATAAAATCAAGTCCAATTTGACTAACAATGTGCATTAATTTTTTTTGTTCAAAAGATCTGAGCTAAATTGGTTGCGAAGAATACACCTTAGAATATTTGAGTAAATATGAAGTCTTATAGGAGACGTCCGACATTTTTTTCATCTAGAGATGAGGAGGAAACGGTTCGATGTTATTCAGAGTAACACTTGCTAGGGTACTATTGGGCATGGAACCAGACCAGACTGGTTCATAAGAAGTAAAACTATTGGGCATTTAACCAGTCCAGCTCAGACCGATTCCGAGTCGGGAAAACTGTTTTAAATATTTCCTTTCCAATGCAAAGAGAGCTAGTTTTTTTTTTTTTTTCCCCCTCTGGTTTTGTGTAGAAAAATTGTTATTTTAGACCATTTCAGAGCAGTTTTGTCAAAAGCAGTTTCGATCCGACTCAGAACTGGTCTGAACCGCTTTTAATGAAGTTTTATATTGATTTTTTTTTTTTTTTTAAAAAAAACTATCCAAAGTAGTTCTAGTCCAGAACAGAACCAATTCTGCAGAAATATATTAACGATTCTTAAACTGGTTCACCCATTTTAAAATTGGTCTGTTTGGAACTGGTAAAAACCAGTTTTTAACCCAACCCTTAATTAGGGTACCAATTATTAAAGAACAATTTGTCACTAAAAAAACACACATTATTTAACTGAGGTATAATTTTCTCATTTTATTTTACTAAGTTACACACGTATATATTTACATATTTATTTTAATATTACTTGTTCAGTAACTGTGTAAATTTATTTTAAACACACATAGATAACTTGTCCTATTGGTTAAATTTGTTTTCTTTGAACATAGTACTATATTTATATTACCAAAAAAACAAGATATTATTATGAGTTCAGGTCCTCTATAATTTGTTTTTTTAAAATTTAAATATATGTTCCGGACATTTTTTTTAAAATTTATTTTCTTTTTTTATTTTGGCCTTTTTTTTGTAATTGAAAAACAAAAAAATAATTAAAGAACCCACTAGGCCAATATCGGTGGTAAAACCTTTATAACGAGACAGATAATGAGATTAGTGTTATCATGCCATGCATACTCAATTTTAATCAGTTTGGGACCTTTGGGTCAGTTAAAATCAGTCCGGCTTTTAATACTAATAAATATAATATTTTTCTTACTGAATAAATTTATTTCTTTTGAGATTTGGTAGGAACTGCCATGTAATATATTGATTGACAGCAGTGACTTTTATACCGGTTAGTTCCAGAGTTATTAAAATCATTTTTTTGGGAAATAATGACTCCTATTTAACTACCCGACATCTTACCTATACTAAGGTTGTTAGTGGTGTTTCCTTAACTAGTAAACTAGGTGCTGACCCCGCGCTACGCGCGGGCGACCTACTAAACAGTAAATATTAATATGTACATAAAGATAAATGAGATGATCCTTTAAGATTCTCAAGTTTTTTAACTTCAAAGTAGCAGTTACAACCATCATCGCTTAAACATTAATAAAGTCAGTTATCTCATTTTCATCACCGATATCCAGATTCTTGCTCATTCTCTTCACCAATATCCTCAAGAGGAGCACCTGCAATGTCTATGTTATTCAAAATTGGGAAAAAAACTGGCTGCGGACAATACACTTTTGGATATTTATATAAACCGGTTATGAATACATGTATGCATACTTGAGAAGATTAAGATAGCTCAAATGAATCTATATAAATAGTCAAGTACCCTCTGACAGCATAAACAATCTTTCCACCGAGTAAATTTATGGCCCGGGCTTTAATGAACACATATTACCACAATGTATCAAACTCAAACATTATATATATGTATAGATGCTTTGGAAAGTGGTTGCAGTTAGGTTCATGATCAAATTATATGCAGACAATTTGTAATGTTTGATCTATATGAATAACACCTTTTTACCATCATCATGATATAAAGAAAGTTCACGGAGGGAAAAAAAGGAGTAGGAAACATCAAACTCTAATTTGTATAATTTGTAGAGGTGTATGTATAATTGCTTTTCAAAGAGATTGCAGTTGGGTTTATAATCAAATTATATTCAGACAAATTTGGTATGTTTGATCTATATGAATAACACATCAGTATTAACATCACGATATAAATGAATAAAGATGATAAGTTCACATTATAAAAAAGGAACATGAAATAAAAAATTCTAAATTTTATAATTTGCAGAGGTGTTATAAAGTAGAAGATTACCGGAGTAAAGTATCCAGTATTGGGTGTGCCATGGTGAACTTCTGGCACGGGATATGGTGAAATAGTAACTTGTGATCAAGCAAAAAAAGACAAAACAAATTGTAAGTGTGTTGTTGTATTAAACCCAGGTAAACATCGACAATATTCTAAGGCATTAAACTCAGAAACTCACCTCTGATTTGCCTCCGTGTTTTGGCATTTCCAACAAAACCAGAATGAGAAACCTTTGCCTCTGTGCTTTGACATTTTCAGCAAAACATGAATGTTCATGAATAAGTGATGTGCGTTTTTACTTGATTTGATATTTCTTTTAGGATAATTGATAATGAATTATTTAAGCATGATTGGAGGTCAATAAAGAAGGTTCAGATATTTTATTACGTGTATACATCAAATCTGTGCAGACTAATGTTGGGAAATTCCCATCTTTGCTCTTGCACTTCTTAAGATTTTGAACTCTAATATGATGTGTTTACCACAGCAAATTTGAATGGGATGAGTAACAAATGCAACTTGATGAAGACTAATAATCAGTCTACCACCAAATTAGATTTTTTTTTCCTACAAATTTGTCTGAATGAGGTAGCTATAAATGATCATTATTAAAGACAGTGATATTGCTAAAAATTATAGTAGCAAAATAGTTATCCGACTTCTTTTCAACATACACCTCTCCATGGTAATTAACAGTAGAAATTTGATTTTCACTGAAAATGATCCACAGACGGCTTGGATTTAGAGTATTACAGAATAATACTATCTCTTTGTTACCCTTTGTCAAGCTCAGTTCAAGCACATGCATAATTCATATGTTTGGTTTAGAAAGAAAAAAAAAAACCTCTTGGTTTATCTCTCTTTTCTGATGGTAAGATTTTGGTCAAAAGACAGTTTTAAACGTTCTAAAGAATATAAAAATCACATGCTTGCAAACTATGTTCAATAGCCACTTAAATAAGAGAAAGCTATACCTGTATCAATGATTTCAGCTTGTTTTCTGAATTCGCAAGTCTGTAAAAACCGTGGGGAGCACCTGCAACATTCTTATGAAGTGTTGATGTGCACAAATACTCTAACCCTTAAAACTCTTCGTTAACCACTTGAAGTTGCAGTACAATCATTAAACATAGCCTCAACCGTGCAAATATTACATACCCAACACCTTTAGACCGTCTTGAGTTTCTGTCCATATTCAACATGAAATCCCTCACCTGAAAACAATTAGACATATCACACACAGATATAACTATGAGGTAATGGAAGCAGGAGACAGTAATAATTTATCAACACTATCGGCATTAAGAGTCCATAGCAAAATCATTTGGGTTTGGTTTAGAATAAAGAAAGGGTGAATTGAGCAATTTTGTTCTGCTTTAAATTTGGTCGCCGCGTCTCGTGGTCGTGGAAATCCGTATCCACCATATCGTCGTTTCCTGGTTTTCCTGTATAATTCCACAAATGAAAGATTTCAGGTTCAACTAACAACATTACAAAAATTCACCATCATGAATTAAGTGCAAGGCATTCTGTATCCACTATCATGATCTGTCCAAGGCTTTCAAATAATAAATGGGAAAATGTAGTCGTTTGGATCCCACAAACTTCAAACAGCAGAATCTCATCGAATAAGAACTCTCTGGTAGCGTCATAAACTTTAGAAAACCATTTTTTTTATCAAATCATAATGCAAGCCAGAGTTTAGAGAAAGTAGGTAGATATATACATGCTCGAAATCTCCTTCTTGTGGGGATCGATGATTGAAACCACCACCATTGATTTCCTGGCCCTGTATCACTTGGATTGGATCCTTGAGAAAGCGTGTTCGGATTTCTCGTTCTTGAAAAAAAAAATCAAAATGTGATTAATTTTAAAAAAAATTAAAAATTCTTGAACAGACACAACAACATAGTGTAGAAGAGATGACCCATATACAAAATCTACTACCAAGCGTAAGCATTCCTGGAGATGCCAACAATGAATCTATCGGCTCTAGAAATCATTCTCGTTGTTACTGAGATACAATGGACGATTTCTTATCCATGTACGGAGAAATCAGAATGGATTGATAGATTAGAGATGACGATGAAAGTGTTGGAACTAAAATCAAAGAACATCAGTATGAAACAGATGATTGCTTAGCTATATAGTACTGGTAGAAGTTTAAACGGCCAATAAAAAAAAGTAGAAACATCATATAAACTATATAGTACAGGAGAATCCAATGTTCATTTAGAACTATATTTCTTAACATCACATATTAGTACCATAACTGGTTTTAGATTTGTAATTCCTGACCAAATTTCAGGTCAACTATAGTATTCCAATATCAATCTAGATTATCAACAAAAGGAAACCACATCTCATTACCTTCAAGCTCTCGACAACGTTTGGGACGATCTCATGCTCTAGCCAAGAATACTCACCCTCCGCGTTCTCTCTAATCACGGTTGTTCTCCCTAATCAAGACGAACAGGGAAACAATTAATCAGAAAAACTGAGAGATGAAGTTCATCCCTAATAATTTGATTGATTAACTTGATTTCAAATTTCTAATATTTTACATGGAAATAACGCACAATTGTTGAGTAATTGTAACGTTTCTACATTTGCTTGGTGATCTTCTCATCGACCCTGGAAATAACGCACAATTGTTGAGTAATTGTAACGTTTCTACATTTGCTCGGTGATCTTCTCATCGACCCTGCCCAGTTTCTCCGCTGTCAACGCGGTGCAGCTCACTCACCGTCGCCCGTCCCAACCCGCCCTAGCCACCCAATCGGCCAAACTTGTAGCCAATTAACGGCGACACTCTTCTCTTCTGAGAAAAGATAGTTTAGGGGTCTCAATGGTGGTGAAATTGAAGATCTGTAACTGAAACGACCTTAGAAGGGGGTGTGTAGAACCAATCTGTAAAAGACGGTTCTCTTCTCCATAAATTCGCCGTTTCAAGTTTTAAGGAAATTGGAAAAAAAAAAACCCCAGAATGCTGATGAAGTGTTCGACGGCCCAGAGAAGATGTGTCACGCTTAGATGAGTTAAAATTGATGACGTGGCAAAACAAAAATCATTCCCTCTCTCACCTATTCCCTTATTATCTAATCTAAATCTAAATCTAAATCTAAATCTAAATCTAAATCTAAATCTAAATCTAAATATTATACTAATCCTGTTACATTCTCTCCATAATGACTGTAAGCTTGACACGTCACTACCAATTACTACCAAACACTTCCAAAACGACGTCCTTTTGTACTTAATCTACTTTTGTACTTAATCTATATGTATTCAAAACGACATCGTATGAAGTCTTTACTATCTCCATAATAAAGTGAGTAGCGTCTTCAGCAAAAACGACGCCGCACAATGGCCCCTCCATGGCCTATCTTACGATACGGCACCGCTTTATATCAACATCACACCTAATACGGATTGTCTCGCCTAAACGATTACTCTGAGCTTGACACGTCGAATTAAGCAAAACGATGCCAATCTAGAACAACGAAACCAAATCGTCAATATCGGTTACAGAAAACTCAGTCATTACAATTATGAAGATCGGTTACAGATTCATGAAACTCAGTAATTACAGTTATAATTATACTCATCAATTCATATATGTCTTAAATAACCTCACCATATATATAGACATACCGAACTTGATGCCCAACCACAATGCATTGACTCTTGAAATTTCCGGAATTGTCACGGAGAGGACGAAAATCTACATGCAGCTGAAGAAAATGAAGGGTATGGCAAAATCTTCATGCGCCGAAGAAAACGAAGTGCGGTGGTGCTTATAATTGATCATATCCTCCGACATGCATGAAGAAATAAAAAATCCTAGAGAAAATCAAATAAATTAATACCCAGATTATATATATATAAAAAAAAAAAATTAAAACGGAGGCGCAAATTCTACAACCAGAGAAGAGAGAGGGCACTTACGCCGCGACGAAGTGTAGGACGACGAGAAGACGGAAGAGCAGAAGAGATCTTAGCATCCTGTGTTATAATCGTTGTGGTGTCTTGACATCTTGTGTCATAATCTTGGTGGCCACGAGAAGGAGAAGAACAAGAGAAAAAGAAGTCGCACAACTGTGAATAATGAAGAAGAAATGTCTGGAACTTGGAGAGGCAGGACCGCAGCTAGGTTTTGTTTTTTTTTTTTAACAAGGTTTGATATTATAATCTTGAGATGGGCCGATTCAAAGCCCGTTGGTGATATGACTCTTGGCCCAAAAAGAATTACTTACTAATTAATAACTGAGGTTAACACATTTTCTTTTAGTACAAATCGATACTTTTTTGACAACAAATGATAGAATTTTTTCCGAATAAAATAATAATAATAATAATGGTTTGTTATATCTATTATTATTCTTATATTTAATAATAATTTAACAAACGAGTAAAAATAAATTAATAGACGAGTGTAACTTTGTTCATAATATATATTGAACAATATTTATAGTATAATTGGTATAGTTTATTTTGCTAATATATCTATATTTTTATTTATTTTGGATTTGGTAACATTAAATATTTTTAAAGAAGTTTTACAATCATGTATTTTTATGTATTAAATTAAGAGATTACATTTTGATCGAGGATAAAAGAAATCACAATTTATTTACTCATCATTATTCCGGGTTAGTTTTACAAATTTCAACATTAGTTTGATCCTATCATTGGTGAAAAAGTTAAAAGGTGTGATTAACACAAATTCAATAATTATATACTCACTCGGACAAGTCATCATCTAAATTTAGTCATCATTCATCGTTACACGATCGGTTTATTACTTGAAAAAAAGTGCACAAGTTTCAAGAGAAAATAATTTCATAAATTTACTTCTTAGATTGTCAAGGACAAAAAATAAATTAATTACTGTATTTTTTTTTATTCACAATCGGTATGTCATATCTTTTTTCTCAATCTTATCTTATTAAAGATATGTAACAAATCACCACAAAAAATGTGCCAAAACCCTAAACACTGTATTTTTATAGGGAACTTACTATATATATATATATATATATATATAGAACTGTAAATTTTATAATGCATATGTATACAAATAATTTTAGATAATTTTTCTAAAAGTGTCAGAAGAAATATATATGGATATATGGATGAGCTATATTTATAATATCATATAAGAGTCATATTAAAAATATATTTTTTATAAAATTATTATTTAAACGCCTGCCTTTTTATAATGTTTGAATAAATATATATTAATGAGATATGTTTTTTACATCCATATAAGAGTTACATTAGAAATATTTTTTTTATTTTATAAAAGTATTTTAACACCCGCGCGTTGCGCGGGTATAGAACCTAGTATTATACTAATTCTGGATATGTGCTATTCTTAGTCTGACACATCATCAGAACTAGCCAATTAAAAGGTGACACCTCAATTTTTATCAATACTAATTTCCGTTACAACATCAACTCTCTTATTATTGTACCTTTATTATTTATCTATCTATATATACAATCTATCTATCTATCTATATTCTATATTATTATACTAATTCTGGATATGTGCTATTCTTAGTCTGGCACATCATCAGAACTAGCCAATTAAAAGGTGACACCTCAATTTTTATCAATACTAATTTCCGTTACAACATCAACTCTCTTATTATTATACCTTTATTATTTATCTATCTATATATACAATCTATCTATCTATCTATATCTATATATTATACTAATTCTGGATATGTGCTATTCTTAGTCTGACACATCATCAGAACTAGCCAATTAAAAGGTGACACCTCAATTTTTATCAATACTAATTTCTGTTACAACATCAACTCTCTTATTATTATACCTTTATTATTTATCTATCTATATATACAAGATCTATATCTATCTATATCTATCTATATCTATATATCTATCTATCTATATATCTATACTAATTCTGGATATGTGCTATTCTTAGTCTGACACATCATCAGAACTAGCCAATTAAAAGGTGACACCTCAATTTTTATCAATACTAATTTCGGTTACAACATCAACTCTCTTATTATTATACCTTTATTATTTATCTATCTATATATACAATATTTGTCTAATCTCTCTTATACTAATACTGATGTTAGAGCAATATGAGGCTGACACATCAGCATCTACATCCAATCAGGTTGCTCCAAATAAACATTAAAACATAACTCAACAAACAAATATTAATTACATTAATTACAAAGCAAACTTAACACGGACGTTTGCAACTCCGTAACCGAAAGTAGAGACTTCTTCTCTTCCAAATAATCAATTTCATTCAATTCAATTAATTAATTCTATAACTGATGGATGCTGCTTCGTCTCTTTCAAATAATCTATTTTGTTATTAAGTTATGAAGACCTATAAAAGGAAGCATGAACCATCAAGAAAAATGATAATCAGTAGGACTAGGATTTTATTCAATTAAAATTACTGTAATTAAATCATATCCAATCAATTAGTCTAAAAATCTTGCTAACCTTCTATTGATCATGGAGTCAGGGCTCGATACCTTCAATACCGATTGTTGGAACCTCATCATAATGGAAGAAATCGTCAGCGGATTCATGCAAGCATGAAAAAATCAAACATCCCAATATGAGTTTTCGAATCCAGATCTCCTGGTTCAAACCGAGATCTCCAGCTTTCACTGCCGTCTCCACTCAGATCTTCTGTATCCACATGTGTCTCTACGTCCACTACAGGTTTTAAAGAAGAAAATACATAGTCAAGTTGGGATTCGAACCCAAAGGGTTCGCACTCAGATCTACAAGGTACGTACGCAAACGAAGATGAACAATACGCCTTGGTTAAGGCTGGTCTCTCTCTAATGCCAGTGTGGAGGTCACCTTGCGGTCAGAAAAGAGTCGACAACGCGGCCGGAAGAGAGCTGACGGAGCTCTGAAACCCTCCAGATCCCTCTTATCTCTTCCATCACTCCTCTCTCAAGTCTCAAGTGTCTATGTCTTAGTGCTGACTGCCGCTTGTGACCTTTGATTATCAATTAAACCTAGCTATCACTTTTCTACATTTACTTTCCCCTTAGATAAAATTAGTTCCTAAATTTTCTTTACAGATGTTCTCGACTATTATATATACTACGAAAGGAATATTTAACATTTTTTTTTATAAGATTTGATATTGAATAATTAATAAATTAATAGTTAAAGGAGAAAATGATTTCTATATAGTAAAGAAAATGGTTTCTATATAGGACGTTTACAAAAAAAAAAAAGTTTCTATATAGGAGTTTCTTGGTTAAAAATGCAAATTAAACAATTCAATACTAATTAAGAATAAATTATTCACGTAGGAAATTTGAAAGAAAAAAATTTAGGAAGACCATTCAAATTTAAGACTACACAATAAATAATTACCATATACATACAATAATCACATATGAATAGTTATGACATGCATGTTTAAGATTTAATATTCTTCCACTTACGAATAATAATCACATATATGTATGGTATGTTTAGTAGTGGATTATGACATGTACGTTAACTTTGTTTTATTGTTATTCACAATATATATATATATATATATATATATATATATATATATATATATATATATATATATATATATATATATATATATATATATATATATGATGAATACATCTTTTAAATTTTAAATATCTTTCCTTTCCTTGCTAATAGATCTTTTCACCTATATGTTTTATTTTATTTTATTCTTTTAGTAAATAATATTCCATATTTCTTTAACACTAACATGTAACTCGATTTCCTAAATATCTATATGTAGTCTTTTGTGAATTATTTATTTACTATTAATCAGATTAATCAGATTGTTACATTTGCCCTTTAAATTAAAGATTTAATTCCTATATTATTTTTATTAATCTATTGCAAATATAGTTTGTAGTTCAGAATATAAAATTGCTAATGACAATATTTATTCTGCTTGATAATATTACAAATCTATTATGTTTCTTTATTTTAATTTATGTACTTTATACCATATTCATGTGTTTTTTGGCCCCTATTCGTTTCTTAGGTATCTTTTTTCCATTTTTATTAGGTGTCTTCAAATTCTCCCTGTTAAGAGGTTTATACATTTCTACTAAATTTTATGCCATATTGTATTTTTTTTTTTTGCAACAATTATTTTATTGTACCTTAGATTTCTTCGAGTTCATTAGACCTTTTCAACTATTTTATCTTATGATATCATGATAACAAAATACTAATCATAAATATAATTAATTTTTTTGATCGTACGTACATATAAGTTTTAATCCATATAGACCAAAGTGGGGTTTGTCGCATTATTATTTATTATCTATAAAATAAATAAAATTTATTAATTTCTTTTCATATCAAATAATGTAAATCATCATGTATATTTTTTAAATTATAATATCCCCTATAATAAAAAAATCAATTTTATATATATACTATGTATATTTAAAGAATTATATAGTACAAAGTATATACTTATTAGAACATACATATAGGGGTAAAGACTTAAGATTTAGTAATTTAAAAAAATGACTCATCAATCGCATCATTACAAACCAATGTCCAATATCTTCATTGATAAACTATCATTTTATATACATACTCAACTACATTATTTACACATGATAATATTTAAATAAATATATTTCTACATTCCTTAACCATGAAAAAAAACACATCACAACAAAATGTAAATAACCAGGTTTAATTCAATTTCAAATTAAACAAAAAAAACCTAAAATTCTATCCGACATAATAAAATAAAATTAATCATCAACCCGCGCTGTGCGCGGGGAAAGCCACTAGTATATATAGATAGATACTAAAATTGTTTAGTACAATATGATCCCTAAATGAACGCGAGAATCACCACTACTAACATATTTAATTTTTTTTTTAGTAAAAAGCTTGGAAAAAATCATCTCGGGCTTCCCATCCAAGGAGATGGAGAATAGTAGTAAACAGGCCGACATATAATATGAACGGTAAACCTTTTAAATGCAAAGTTTATACAGGCCCAGCCTTACTAAGTCTAGCCCTTTTTTCGGGCTCAAAAGAGTTTTTTTTTTTTTTTTTTTTTTTTAATTATCAACAATTAAATACGATAATATGCTATAGTAAACTAATTGCAAATATAGCATTTTTCAGTAATGTAATTCCTGAAGTTGGTTAAGCCAAGATTGCGATCCCCAGCAAAAAAAGGAAAAATAATTAATTAAAAAAAAACGACTTATTTTCAAGTCATGCGAGTGTAACACTTAATTTGAAAATAATTCGTTTTTCTTAACATGTTTAGAAAAATTAAAAAAAATTATACTATATAGATCATTAAAATACAGTTACTAATGGTGTTTAATTTAGAATTTTATAGTGTCCATAAAAGGTAGTCAAAATGATGGTCAAACATTTTATACGTACCAAGTCTCTCGAATCGAGTATAAATGAATTCATACTCGATTCGTTAAAAGAAAGTGCTAGAGCTCGATTCGAAATTTAGCGAGTCGATTTCGTATATCGACGGAAACATACCGAATAGCTCACGAGTAACTTGACTCGCTTGTACATCAATCTACATAATAGTAAGTGCCACGTGGGAATGCACCACGCGCAGTTGAATCTCAAAATCCCCCAATAGAGGAGAATTTATTGAGTGGAACGGACCTAGCACATGGCTAATAGCTGGTATCCCTTCAACCAAGCAGATTGTGACAAGTTGCAGAAATTGTCTGACACACTGCCACGTGTCTTACATTAATTGGTTGCAGGGGCACCAACTATGAGGCACGTGCTAGCTCCGTTCCATGCAATAAATTCTCCCAATAGAGTTGATACAGTCTAGCAATTGCAATAAAATACTATTGACGTGTCCCAGTTGCAATGCTACCTTCCTCGTCGAGGGAGTCGTGCTTTGCCTGATCTCCGTTTACTAGGGTTCTTCTTCCTCTCTCCTCGTCGGACGAAGCTCCATCCCGTGTAATCGGAATCCCTGTTCTAACTAATTTCATTTTCTAGGAACTATTGATTCCGGCGGTGCACGGTTTTCGAGGCTGATGCTGATTTACGTTTCAGCTTCATTATCTGCAGTCTGATTGGCCGACTGTTTACTCGCGAGTCAGTCCTCAATCCTTTTAGGACACTGTGCTACGCAGTTCCTGGAATTCGGTGAATTCTGATTGGAGATTGATATATTCATCTCCGATTGCAATTTACCGCGCCAAATTGTATCGTCTCATTTTGGTTTGTTCCCTTCTTTGTGTCTCTCTAGACTTATTGCTGGTCGATTAAAAAGTTGGTTGTCAATCTGCAATTTCACGGTGTCGTCCATTTTCAGATTTCGGACTAAAGAGCAGACTGTTGTTGTTCAAGCCAGAAAATGGCAAGTCAACCTGGTTCATCGAGGAGAAGTATGTCACTTCAAGGAAAGAAGAAAGTCTCTGAAAATGGAGGGACCGAAGGGCCTAGAAGATCTATGTCCTCCTCTCGTTCCATGTACGATAAACCTGCCTTCAAGTTTTACTTCATATGCAATGTAACTGATTCTCGTCTCCTATGCCATCTTTTTTTTTATATAGCGATTTAGTTTCATCATGAATTCACTAAGCATCCACTTTGATGTCTATTTGACGCTATGGTATAATCTTTTGTACTTTTATATTGCTCTATGAAAATTATCATTTCCTCTATATTTTGTTTGGCCGAAAGTAAATTGAGGAAGGGAAATGTATCTTTGGATACAAGCAATTCATATTATGAAAGAATTTTTAGATTTTCTACTACCTTTCTTGTGTACAGAAGACCTACTGATTATCGATGGAAACCATTGCAAATTGTCACGAACTTTAGAGTTCAGAATCTCACTAACTGTGCTGTTGTTTTCTTTTTTTATAAAAAGGCTTTATTTCTTCCTGCTGCTAGCAGATGGCGCTTATTGATGATGGCTCAGATTGTCTGCTATTAGTTTCCTTTATGGTCCTCTTGTTTGAATCCCGAGTGTGGTGTAACTGTAGGAGTTTTTTCTGGTCCTGAAATTGGAAAATTAATCTTACTGCTATCTAGCATTAGAGGATTTTGTTATCGAGTGAGGCTGCCGCAAGTTCATTTGTGAATTCTCTTGCAGGGGACTGACTGGAGAACGTACAGTGAAAAGGCTTAGACTGTCCAAGGCCCTGACAATCCCTGAAAGCACGAGTATTATTGAGGCTTGTCGCCGAATGGCATCTCGTAAAGTTGATGCTCTGTTGCTAACTGATTCTAATGCCCTACTTTGTGGAATACTTACTGACAAGGTTGATATATCCTATATTTTCTTATGTGCTATATTCGGTCCTGCACTGAATCTGACAACTTCTAAGACTATATCTTTGTGAGGCTGCAGGATATAGCGACAAGAGTTATAGCTCGAGAGCTAAATCTTGAAGAAACTCCAGTTTCTAAGGTCATGACAAGGAACCCACTGTTTGTTCTTTCTGACACTCTAGCAGTGGAGGCACTCCAAAAGATGGTTCAAGGTCAGTTCAATTGAGATAATGTATTTGTGCTCTTCTTCCTCATTTCTGTTTTCTATCTCTTGTCATTGCAATATCTACCTAACTTTTTATGCAGGAAAATTTAGACATTTGCCTGTTGTGGAAAATGGAGAGGTCATAGCTTTACTTGACATAGCCAAATGCTTATACGATGCTATTGCACGCATGGAAAGGGCTGCTGAAAAGGGTAAAGCTATCGCTGCTGCTGTTGAAGGTGTTGAGAAGAATTGGGGCACATTAAACTCTGGTTCGTTTGATTTCTCAGGCTTATGTGCTTTTCCGCTTGTAATTCTGTGCTCATATAATTGATGTTGCAGGGTCAAACACCTTCATTGAGACGCTACGGGAGCAGATGTTCAAACCTTCTTTATCCACAATCATTTCGGACAATTCAAAGTAGGTAATAACCTTTTAGTGGAACTTATGTTGCAGTTAGTATTCTGATTATCACCATCTGACACTGCAAATTTTTTGTCGTTTATGTTTTATATAGGATTGTTACAATTGAACCTACAGACACGGTCTTAACTGCAGCAAAGAAGATGCTGGAACTTCGATCAAGCTCAGCAGTGGTGACAATTGAGAATAAACCAAAGGGAATTCTAACGTGAGTAGCTTCAGGATGAGAGTTCGGTCTCCTTGCTTTCAGGAAGAATTTTCTGTTCATTTGTTGTTGCATGCATATCAAGATTAATTCTCATGTCTGCTATATTTGGGATTATTTAATAGTGAATTGTGTATTCTTCTTGTGACAGTTCAAAGGACATCTTGATGCGGGTTATAGCTCAAGATCTTCCGGCAGATTCCACTCCCGTTGAAAAGGTAATTTTCTGCCGATGAGTGAGGATGTTTGCCAACTTCGTTTAGACATTCCTACAACTATCATTCGTAACCGTCATAAAGTGTGTAATAGTACAACACTTTCTAGGTAATGACGCCGGATCCACAATGTGCTACAGTTGACACCCCCATTGTTGATGCTTTGCACACTATGCATAATGGAAAATTTTTGCACCTCCCTGTGGTAGATAGAGGTAAAAGATGTAGATTGGCTGTATTTTAAACCCATAGAGTTGCTAGTTTGCCTTTTCAGATCTGATGATGTATTCGGGTATATGGAACAGATGGAAACATAACTGCTGTTGTGGATGTAATCCACATTACTCACGCTGCTGTGGCCACGGTATGTCACTTGTCCAGTTCTAGTGTCCTATTGCGTTCCTGTTAGGCTGTTACTCTTGATTGTTAAAGAACATTTTAGTATATATGTGTTGTGCTTAATTATCTTCAACTGCACGTTTTTATTGTTATTTCGATATGTGTGCGGTGTCTATGTCCTGGGAGGATTTTGACACGGGCTATTTACCCTGTATTATATTGTTCCTGTTGTTTCTTGAGGTTTGCTCTGTATAAGTCTGTAATTGCAATACCAAGGTGCTTATTTGTTAGTCAAAGCAGGCCCTATTTGCTGAAAATGTAATATCCATTTTATTACGACACTCCTCCCCCTATCAACCTATCTTACTTGTATTTGGACTCGCTGTAGAATGTCCACAATTCACATTGAGAAAAGCAGCCATGATTGTTGTCTAGTATTAGTAATTAGTCCTTCATCGGTCGTTCTAGAGTGCTCAATAGCTGTTCTTGCCATTCTAAGTTTTCACTTTTGATGCAATCATGTCTATTTAAAGTTTTCTTATTTCTTTCGTATTTTAGATTTTGTTCGTAAGGTCTTAGAGACACATATTAAGGTTGACAGTTCTCTCAGCTACTTGTGACATGTTAGAAACACTAAGCTACCAAGTCTCTTCTTCTTGAACATCTCCAGTAGTAAATGTTAACATTATGCATATATATAGCAAAGTGTTCTTTGATTTCATGTTTGGCTAGCTATTTAGGCTGCCGGCTTCTTCTTAAGTCCATGGGATTGATTAGTCAATTATTTCATGGGCTTGAGTTTTTATTTATTTGACTTGCCTAGAGGAAGTTTTCTTGTTAAAAAGAAGTGGTTTCTCCATTGTCCATATCTCATATATTCCGAATGTTTATTTTAATGTTGACTTTTTTTTTAATCAAAATTTTAATGTTGATTGTTCTACTGTGCTTATTAAATAGGTCGGGAGTACTGCTGGAATTAGTAACGAGTCAGCAAGCACTATGATGCAAAGGTTCTGGGACTCAGCCCTAACCGCCAGTGCTTTAGATGATGAAGAAGAAAGTAGGAGGTTAGTTATTATCTCCGTGTGATGTCATTATCATTTTGAATAGTACCAATTCTGATTTGGTGCAGCTAGGACTGATTACACTGAATATTGACATCTCAGTGAAGGTTCATTGAAACTAACTTCTGAAGCAGGAGAGATTGGAAAGTCTCTTGCCTATCACCCTTCCGCACAATCCAACGTGTTTGCTTTTAAAATCGAAGACAAGAGAGGTCGAATGCACAGATTCACATGCGGTAAGCATTTTAGTCTGTTTCTCAGTGCAAAAATTCATTTTAAGGTGTAACCTGGTTTAATTTACTGATTGGTTCTTACCTCCTATTCTGGTGTCGTTGGATTTGAATCCATCCATACAGATATAAGAAGCATGACAGATCTTTTAACTTCAATTATCCAGAGGGTAGGAGAGGATATTGACAGAAAAAATTTGCCCCAAATTCTGGTATGTGCATTTTTTAAATGTCTTTGCTTTTCTTGCTGTTAAGATAACAAGGGTCCTGTTGCATATGCAGTATGAAGATGAGGACCATGACAAAGTGGTGCTTGCAACTGATAGTGATCTTGCAGCAGCAGTGGACCATGCAAAGTCAGCTGGTTGGAAGGTATTTTTGTTCAATTTTTTGGATTTTTTTATTGACGAGGTCTGAAAATGCAGTACGGGTCTAAAAATGGTTTTTTTTTTTTGGTGGTAGGGTCTTCGGTTGCACCTAGATTATTCAGGGAAAATCAGTAGGGGGAGAGTGGATTTGGGTCAGAGCCATGCAGATTCATGGGCTGCAGCCTATAGTACTGTTGCTGCTGGAGCCGCTCTTGTTGCTGGCTTTGGTTTATTAGCTTATCTCAAAAGAGCTGGTACCTAAGCTAAGCTAAGCTAAGATGAGGAGGACAACAGTAAGTAAATTTGATTTGTCGATTGGCCTCTGAGTGAGTGGGGCTTTGAGTTTATGTCTATGCTATTAGTGCAGTGCATAATATTTCTTCTTCACAGGGAGGGAGTGGGGGCTTTACGTTTTGGTTGATTCATGACATAGATCTACCTCTGTTAATTTTGATTGAATAGAAGATACGATCAATAATACGAATGAAACTAATTTGTGTGTTGCCTGATGCATTAGTTGTTGGGTTTTAATTGATTTGTTATAAAAACAAAGCAAAGTCCAATTAATTCAATGTGTTGTTCAAACGTTTATGATCATCTCAGCTGAAGAAATATAATTATTTCGGTTAAATAATGACACAGTGGTGAACTAACTGAATAGTCTGGTGAACTAATTTATTATATGCCGCCGCGGAATGGTACCGCTCTTTCCTAAAATAGTAAGTTTCAATTTAAAAAAGAAAGTTAGTTAAAAACATTAAAAAATTATAAATCCATGACCTGCTATAGCAGGTTAAAGAGAGAGAAAATGTAATTTTAATTTTCTCAATTTTATAAAAAAAAAAAAACATTTGTCCATTTGTGAAAGGGATAAACAGCCAACTGCCGAGACAATTTTTTTTTTTTTCAAAACCATCTTTTACTTTCTTTTTTTTTGTATTTGAACAAGTGGTCAGACCGTATTCGAGCCGGTTCGACTGGACGAAGTAGAAATTGGTTCTCTCAGCGGTTTAGTTTTCGGTTTGATTCTAATAACATGAGATTATATACAAATATATTATTACTTTTCATTATAAAAAATTAGGTCATACTTTTTTTAGCAATATATATATATATATATATATATATATATATATATATATATATATATATATATATATATATATATATATATATATATATATATAAAGAGAATGCATTTACGGAAACGAAAAAATGCATTTACTTAATAACATTGTACTTAAAATGAAAAATAGTAGCTGAAGCAACATACTGCTTTTATTTAATTGAAATACGATCTTGCTCGTAATGCTCAATCTTCCACGGGTCACCCCTCCGAATCCTGAAAGAGTCCCAACTAGGGAAATGAAATCCACAATCCTTATGTAAACCTTGTGAGATATCAGGATCAAAACCTTTTGGAAGACCCTCAAAAACTTGTGGGGAATCTTCATTTTGTCCTTCATATTTAAACTGCAATGAATCGATTGGACTCGTTTTACTACTGATGTTCACTTTTTCATCTTTCCCTGACACTTCCACTGGAATGTCTTCTTCATCTGAACCATGAATCTTCGTCTTTCTAGCAATTTTCCTTTTCCAAATTTTCTCTGCTTCAATCCTCTTGTCATGTGTGTATGTTTTGCACGCATCTTAGTCGATGACTTAGGATCCCTTACTGAGCACTCTCCTTTTGATGGAATCTCATCTTTATAGTTTTTAATATCCAAAGCAGAGATCATTTCATATATTTTTTTTTTTCCAAAGTACTGCATATCTTTCATCAGTTTGCGCTGCCTTGTAATTGAGAATTGTCTCAGCTGATTCTAATTTTGCACATCGTGCCTCGGATAACAACGAAGCACCACGTTGGATAGGAGATTGTTGGGATTTTATGTAGGATGATTAAATTTATCATTTCGAATTGGTTATGTTAGCTTGTTATCTTACTTTTCATTTTCTTTCATAACTTTGTAGGGGATTAAGTTCATCGGTGGCTGAAAATATTCCAAATTTATACGATTTAGAAGCATATTTAAAGCAAAAACCGGTATTTTATTCCATAATCATATTGTTACATGGTAGATATAAAGTTTTTTTTTTTACCAAAAAAAAGTTATAAAGTTTTTCGGTAAATTGCTAAAAATATTTTGTGTACAGGATGATAATTCATTGAAATATGATACATTGTGTTCTCTTGAACAAGATAAATCCTCTCTTAAACCATAAAAGGAAAAAAATTACATGCAAAATATGATTTAAATGTGAGATTTTACAATTATTTGTTATAATTATTAGAATCACTTTTTTCTTTAGCAAGTATCAATAAAATTTTAAAGAATTTTTATTGTGTTTTTTTTCACATGAAATACTAAATAAATGTGCAGTATCTGCATACAAATATTCTTAGAGGTGCTTTAGCGGAATTTGGACCAACCCTTTATGAAGAAGAGCTCATAGTTGTTAACTATGTTGTTGCTGATAAATCTCCATCAATAAATACTAAAGAGTGAGTTATTTTACTTAAGATAAATATGCATACTCCTAACTCTTATATATTTTATTTATTGAATATATTAATGTTTCTAACATTTGTGTTAATGTTATTTGTAGTGAGACTTTATTTAGTACCAATTACGCTTTCATCACAAGAGAAGACATGATGACTTTAATGCCAGGAAAGTGGATAAATGGTCAGGTCGAATAGTAAAAAAATAATAATACCATTATAAATTGCATGCATAACATTTAATAAAGAATTTAATTGACAAGTAATTGACAGGTAATTGATGCGGTATCTGTAATGGCTAACCATTGGGAAAAAGTCAATTTAAATGCATGGAATAATTGGTTTTCCCCACATGGTTTCAGGTAAGGACACTATATTATAGTGTGCAACATAATAATTCATCAACAGTTTGGTTTATGTTATATTTGAATAATTATATGAATTTTAATGTATGTGTAGCAACTGGTTAATACGGGTTATGATGTCAACAAATTACGGAGGAGTTTAGGTGATAAATATATGGATAAAAAAATTTAGTATTTGTAACAGGGTGAGTAACTACTATTGTACTCGATATTACTTTACAATATTTTTCTCATACAAACTAATTTATCCTTTTGTTTTAATTTACCCAACAGATATACATACCATTGAACGCAGATAACTCTCATTGGTACTTAATTGTGCTATCTGCAAATGATCGCACTATATATTATATAGACACTCTTCCTCCTACTTCTAATAGAAGAAAAACAGATTGCTATAAAATGGTAATAAAGTTATTTACTTCTTTTTATTTACTAAATTTAAATACAAATAGTTTTTATAATTTTTGTGTCTAATATTTTGTCGTTTTAAAACAGGTAAATGCAATACAAGCATTAGTGGACATAGACAAGAGACATCATGTGACAACTGGAGAATTAAACAAATGAAAAATCAACCTACTCCAAGATTGGAAATTTGTTACCCCTTTTAATGTTCCAAATCAAGCTGCACTTAACGATTGGTATGTAAAACGTTTTAAATTTTAAATCGTGATGTTGTACAATTATTATTATCACATTTATATTTAAAAAAAATCAATTGTGCATGGATAGGGTTAATTGCGGTCTCTATGTTATACACTTCATGCAACACCCAGAAGAGATTCCTAATATAACACCATCTACAGTGAGTACTATGTACACTAACTACAAGATAAGTAATTCATTATAAATGTATTATTTAGGTCTTAACATCCAAGCACCGTTTGCTTCTGATGGCATCCCTGATTCTCTAGAGTCAAAATAAAAAACGTGATAAAGTTATGAAAGCATCATGTGACATGTTAATTTAAAATATTTTAGTACAAACATGACATTTATATATTGTTTCGTACAAGATAAAAATACTTATTTCGTTCTATGTGTATTTGTTTTGGCGCATATTTGTTATATGAATTATCTAAAATTAATCTTTTTTTATTAGTTTTTGTTAGTCTCCTAAAGAGACAACAAATAAATCTTAATTGATTTATTTGTTACTCGCAATATAAAACGAAACTTAAAATTTTATAATTAAAATTGCACGAGCGGAGGACATGTTATTTTTCTTAAATATATAAAAATGTAAATAAAGTAGTACTATATTATTTTTTTTTTTAAATTATTTACGATATACAATGATAACAGATACAAAAATAAATTAAATTCATCAACAACAAAATATTTTAAGTATTATCGGATAAAATGTGTATTTAATGCTATATTTATTTTGACAAAAAAAAAACACTATATTTATTTGTGTTTAAGTTTATGTATATGTATTGGCCAAAAATAAGTTTATATATATATAATAAGAGTACTAAAATTATTTAGCATAAAAAATTGTAATACTATAAAAAAAAATTGGGTAATTTGTTTTTATTGTTAAGGATTAAATAATATTATTTATATAAAAGTAAATAATAAAATATCAATATATATAGTTTAGTAACCTGCAACTTATTGGATAGGTAATTTGTTTTTTTTTTTAATATTTAATAGTTTAAGACATTTATAACCGTTTTAAAACATTACTATTTTTAGAAGGCGGGAGGATTTCGCTGGGGCACCGAAGTGGCTCCCTTAACTTATGGACTCGAAATTCTATTACTTTGAACATGCACAGCCTACAATTATGAAATTTTAGCCCTAAAAAAATCCACATAATTAAAAAATATTACCTTTATTTATTATAATATTTAAAAAAAATAATAAGTATCATAGCTCTAGGACTAAAAATTTGTCTATCATACTCATATTTACGAAAGTAGACGTAAATAATGTTTATAATATGGGTTAACACATCGTTTGGTTACTTACGTTTGACAATGTGATCGTTTAGTTCAAACGTGTACTTTTTAGTTACCTACGTTTGTAAATGTGACAGTTTGGTTGCATTTTGATGAAATGTCCAAAATACCCTTTTTATATTCAATCTTATCATGTTCTCCATGTTATTTATCAACTTCTTCGTCAATTTTATTAAATTTTTCATATTTTCATATATATTTTTTTTCAAAATTAAACGCCAGATTCGAATCTAGTTTTCAATTTTAACGAATGAAAAAAAAAATCGAAGTTTTTTCCAATCTCAGAGTTTGAGAATTTGATTGCTGGGTTTTGTATGTGTATAGTCACATACGTACATGTATACGTACTCCCATCTTTGAATTGTAATACTAAATGTTATGATCAATATTCAATTTTAATACTAAAGAGTTCTAATCAATCTTAGAGCTTCAAGATGTGAAATTCTCTGTGGTTTTCTTCTTAGACATTTAGGAAAAAAAATTAATTGAAGGGTAAAAACGTCTTTTTATAACCATTTAATCACGTTGGGTCAAACATATATAAGTGACTATATGTAACACGTTTGAACCATTTAATCACGTATTGAAACGTAAGTAACCAAACTATCACGTCAAAAAACAAAAGTAACCATTTGATCACATTGTGCAAACATAAGTAACTAAACAATGTATTAACCCTTATAATATTGACACTATATATTATTGTTTTTGGTTAATTTGCATATATTACAGGGTGCCAACGGGTTACGAGGTCACACCACGTTGATCTTATAATATATATTATATAAAATTATAGGAGTAATATAATATATAGTCAAAACAATAAGGTTTATGATAAGTTTAATGTATTTTGTAATTTAAATTTGGATTTGTATTAAAAATTATATTAAATTTGTAATTTGTGATTCGAATTTGGATTTAGAGTAGAATTTAGATGTGCTGAATATAAAGTTTAGGGTTTGTGATTGTGAAAAATATATAAAACATACAACATATTTGAAAGATGAGTTTTATTTAGCACTATATTAAAATATACAATATGTTTAAAAAGATATTTTTATGTGTCAATATTTTTTAAAATGTACAACATGTTTGTAAAAGATGGTAAAATGACATTCTGTCGATTTGCTGTCAATTGTCCCGTTAAATTGACACGCACAAGTCACGTTTAAAAAAATAATAATAGTATTTAAAACAAGAAAATCTTATTTGTCATCAATCAGATCTTCTTCTTCATATTGCTCCACCCCTTCTTTGTATCCCTACTGGTCAGCCACAATTAATATCGATTCATCCATTCTCGACCAAACGGTGATGGGCATTCCGATTTGTCTATGAATGGCAACCAAGTAATAAATGACAACATTATGGGCACTTTCACATGAAGAGACAATTTGGAACTTTAACATTCCGACCGTCGAAATGTTAACCATTTTCGTTCCCGACCGATCGACTCAAGCACCTCTCTGCTCCACGACCAGAACCTCCACAATTGTTGTTCCGTGATTCATCCACGCCCAGCCACGAGGAAGCCATTCTGACATTGATGCTGCCCCATCCAGTATGCACGGACCTCTGCGCTTTCCTCCAGCCCGGCCGGCTGGGCTGGGCAGCTAATCGGAATTGGTGCTAGGCAACAAGAGCCTGATTGGAAGTTGATGTGCGGAAGAAGGGTGGGAGAGCGCAGAGTTCCATACAGACGGTATGAGGCAGCAATAATGGAAGAATGGCTGGGTCGTGTTTGAACGTGGATGGATGACGTAACAACAATTGAGGATACTCTGGTCGTGGAGTAGGGAGGTGCTTGATTCGATTGATCAAGAATAATGAATTGATGTTTAACATGGTTGGTTGATCGAAATACAAAGATGGGGTGGAGCGGTATGAAGAAGAATATATGATGTTGATGACAGAGAATACCAATAATTTCTTATTTTAATTATAAAAACCTGACCTGAATGTGTCAATTTAACGAGACAATTGACAGCAAGTCGATGAAATGTCTTACCATCATTTTTGCAAACATGTTGTACATTTAAAAAAATACTGGCCCGTAAAAAAATATGTTGTACATTTTAAAATATATTAATTCATAAAACATCATTTCAAACATATTGTATGTTTTATAAACTCTGCTCCTCATAGTGGAAACCCGCTAAAAAAATTTATATGATATCTGCCTGAGAGATAAATGGGACGGAATTGGGAGATGAGCTTTTTTCCCCATTGAACGAGATCAGGGTTGGTCAAGCTCGTCCACTCATTCACACCCATAATATTACCGCGATATATTATAACTCTTTATATCATAAGTAAAATTGATTGTACTTGGAAAAAAATGATTGTATTTTACTTAACCAGAGTTAGTAAAATATAGTTAACTAATGTAAATAATTATAATTTTGCTTAATTTTATTAGATTAAGTTAAATAATGACATTTGGATAAAGTCGTAATTCTCAATAGAATCAACGATAATTCTGCTTGATTTTATTATATTTAGTTAAATAATGATATGTGGTGAAACCGATCATTCTAAACTTTAAAACACACTAGAATTAACGAGGATGTCACGTTAACTCCAATGTTATTAAATAGTTTTTTTTATAATATAAAAATATATTTGTTTAATTAAAAGCCATAAATTTTTATATGCTACTCTGATTTACGAACAAAAAATTTCATGGAAAATCTAGATGCAAATCTTATGAATGTGACATTATATATTTATTATAGTTTACGTACGTAACAAACTAAACAATAATAAGATGAATTTATAATAATCTACTATATTATATTAATTCGGCACCGGAAGCCCTCTGGCTGACACGTGGACAGTCCACGCAGTCACCGTTTCCTAATTTAATTGGAGTTCTCTAAATTTAGATACATAATATTGATTGATTGAAAATTAAGAAGTATTTTTATCTCCTTTTTTGGTCTCTACGCAATTTAAAGAAACAAATTAATTAAAAGTTTCCTTTTAAATATCAAATTTATACAGTTTGGTTTCGGAAGACCATAGTCCGCCACGTAGACAGTATAAATACAATAATAACAACGGAATAACATTATTATGTATATGCCAAGTTACACTACTCAGAGATTCAATAAATTAGAAATTTAGAATCGGTAAATATTTTAGATAGTTTTACTTCTAAATTATTTTTCATAAATATATGCATTCTTGACCTACTCCTCATTAAAAGGTTAAATATATATTGTCTATTTATTATAATTTATTATCTATTATAATCTAACTATTATCAAATAGTATAATAAAATAGATAATAGACATTAAAAACAATAAAATAGATAAAAAAAAATATTTTAAATATATTAAATATGTATATATAACTATAATATTATAAATAAATAAATATAAACTAAAAACTGTATTGCGCATGTAATTAAACTACTACGTTGTTCAACCAAAATAATATTTTACTCATTTGAAACTTTTATTATTATTATTATTATTATTATTATTATTATTATTATTATTATTATAAGAAAGTATAAAATATAAAAAATTTATATTGTTCATAATTATTATTTTTTGAAACTTTATATATAAAATATTAAAAAAGGTATAAATATAAAGTATAAAATATGCAAACAAAGAAACTAGATATTTACTAATATCACAATATATATTATTTATTATATATATAATATACAATACGGTCAAGTAGCATAAATATATATTTATACCTATTTTTCAATTCATGTTGTACAATTTAGTCCATCACAGCTGATATATATATATTCTTCTTTTGTACTCCTTTTTATTTATCACAGTCAAGTAGTATAGAATATATATTTATACATATCCTTCAATTCATCATGTTGTACAATTCAATTCACCGTAGCTGATATAAAGATATGTTCTTCCTTTTATACTATTTTTTATTTTTATATGTTTGGTGAAATAATTTTATATTTTTTTTAGTTGTAAAAGGAGGGAGACAATATATTGCTTCGGTTCTTTTTATGTTATTATTGATTTTTTGAAGTTGCTTGATTCCATTTAATTGAAGTAAACCCTACAACGTATAACAATAACTGAAATCGCTACTTCTAACGTCCCAATCCTTTATACTTGTGTGCAACAATTTATATATCAAGAAACTATCATATATGTTGGATACATCAGTATACTTTTTGGCCAAGATGCATCAGTATACATACACACACAAAAATACACAATCTGGTTCATCTATTATTATGTTGATAGTTTTCTTTTACATATTTTTGACTTATTTATGTTGATTTGAAATTTTGTAGGTGAATATTATAATTGCTAATGCCAAGAGTTATTTCTATGATGGGTGCTTTACAACTTAGGTTTAGTCAATCTGCATTTCGTTTTCGTATAATTCATGTTTTTGATAATATCAATATTCAAACGTATGAGTTGTTCAATGTCGGTATGCTATGTCTATATTTTTTTTATATATGCATAAGATAATTACTTTTCTGCTGGGTTTTAATCTTTATTTTATTTTTAAAGTCGAGATAGGTATGCATATATAATAAGTGTTTCTCACTAAAATTGACTATACATGCAATCACGACAATGATGGTGCTACCAGAGAAATCCACTCAATTAATGGAATATATCCTCATCGTAAGAGTTATGTATCTCTGTACTAATCAACTCGAATTTAATCTCTGTCCAAATTGCATGTCGATGTTTTCATTGTTGGATATATGTAGATAGAAAGATTAATTCTTATCGTTACCTCACAGCTAACTAATAAATGGCGGAGCATTATTTGGAAAAGAGCAATTTCAAATGTCTCAGTGCTCGATTGGAGGTGAGTTAGGCCAATCAGTGTAACATAATTCATGGTTTGATTCTTTATTCTGTTGATCCCATTACTTGATACAAGTTATTTTTGCATAGAATACCTATTATCTAAGGTTGGAAGAGTATTCACATATAGTGTGATTGTTGTTCATATCTAACAGGATTGTACTAACAGTCAAGATATATAGACACTGAAACTTGAAAGTTTTCAGATTCAGTTGATATCAGTGTTTATGAGTTCTTTAATTTCTATCGTGATCAGCCAATAAAAATAAGTTTGTATAAATATTTTCATTTTTCTGAAGTGCACGAATAACATGGTTTTGTTGCTTTAACAGAGTTATTCTATTTATTATTAATGTATTATAATTGTTCGTCTTTGTACGAGGTGAAGCTGCGAAGCTAGCTATTTTAATCGCAAACTATTGGTAATGTGGTAAAGAGTAGTAATTTTTTTCTTCTCTAGATATAGATACATTTTCTTTAGCTTACCATAGTCTTTTAGAAATTTGGGTCTTACAACTTTGGTGAAAAAGATGTATATCATTCCGTGTTAATTTACTTTTTTTTTTTTTGCTATTGATTGTTGCAAGTTGTTTAGATGACTCATTCACCCACCAGAATAGGTATGGATAGAAAGTTCAAGTATGAAGAGAATATTAATTGTGCAAGTAAATTGGTCATTAACTATTTGAAATATGTGTTTTAATATTTTTAATTTTTTTTTTTATATTTTATGGAAAAAAATTGTTAGATTTATTTTTATTAGGTCCTCAAGTAGAGCGTGATCATGAGTAATAACGAAGACCGTGACCTGCTTAAGGTTGCACGCGATCTTCCATCAATTTAGAGCAAGAGAAGGCAAAAGTACTTGCTAAGTGTATCAAAAAAGAGCCGAAGTCTTTCAAACAAAAAGCTAAGATAATTTTATTTCTATGGTCCGCATTGAGATAATTATTGTGCTACGAATTTTTTTTTTTTTCATAAATATATGAATGCACATTCAGCTAAAAAAAGTTAATTTATTTTTAAAAAAATATCAAGTTAGCTACAATACAATTAGACTATTTTTTTCATCCCGCGCGGTGCGCGGGGTTCGCACCTAGTAATAATAATAATCGTCTAAAAGATGGAAGTTCAAGCACACAAATTGGAATTTCTTTCCTGGCCCATATTTTATTAGAAAAATGTATGGTATCTACAATTCAATCCAATCCAATTGTTGGCCTAAAAAAAAAAAATCCAATCCAATTATATAAGCCTACGAATCCCGACCCACCTAAACTAAGGACTAAACTATAGAACGGCCGCTGTTTCATGCGGCCTAATTTTCACCAATTAGAGGCCTGTATTTAATGGCAAACTTGTAAATAACCAAAAAAGTGAAAAAATGCGGTTTAGTGGTTCTTGTCACATCATATCACATCACTTAAGTGAATTAGACCACGGTTCGAAGGTTTATCCAGACCGGATGTGAAGTTTTAAGTGACGTTTGAACTTGCCGTTTACTATACGTTCCGTTTTGGGTCTGTAGTCAGTCCAGTTTGACAGAGCTTCAGACAGGGATGGAGCTATATAAGGTCCAGAAGGGGCAATTGCCCCTCCTAATAATTAAATTGACTTGATTAAGTTTGCCCCCTCTGAAAATATGTGATAATGTAAGAGATTACTTGCTTGTCCTTATGGTCAGATTTTGAACTGCAATGAAGAAAACAAAAATGTTGTTAATTTTGTTCTTCCGTCATTGATGTTCTTCTCGTGATTGATGAGGAAGATGAAGAAGATAAGCAGGAGAGAGGGACAGAATCTTCTTTTCCCTTTTCTTAAGATTATTTTTCAATAATTGTGCCAAAAAGTAAGAGAGATAAAGACTCTTCTTTACCCATTTATTTAATATATATATATTTATATTTTCATGACTGTGCAAAAGTTATCTTACTATTTATTAACTGCATACGTAGTTCTATTCTAATATAATTATGTTCAAATTTACTAAATTCTCTTTTAAATCACCGATTCTAGCCAATAATTTTTTTCTATTCAGTTATATTGATGTATACTTATCCAATATATATTAATAATATCAAGTTATTTTTTTTCCAATTATTTTAGGGTATCAATTTATATGATTATATTATATATTATAATAGTAATGATAAGGAATATAATATTAAAAAAATTCAACCACTAAGGCATAGTGGAAATACTAAACCCCTAGTCAAGTTTACTGTAAACCTTATCCATACCCTAAATGAAAACCACCACCAGAGTAAATAAAAAAATAGACATTTAAATAATTAATTAATATTATGGAATATAATTCATGCACATAAAATAATATTAGTTGCTACTGATTTCATATATCAATTGGAACAAATATAATAGAATTAAATTTTAAATTTTAAAAAAAATTCAACCACTAAGGCATAGTGGAAATACTAAACCCCTACTCAAGTTTACTGTAAACCTTATCCATACCCTAAATGAAAACCACCACCAGAGTAAATCAAAAAATGGACATTTAAATAATTAATTAATATTATGGAATATAATTCATGCACATAAAATAATTTTAGTTGCTACTGATTTCATATATCAATTGGAACAAATATAATATAATTAAATTTTAAATTTTAAAAAAAAATTCAACCACTAAGGTATAGTAGAAATACTAAACCCATAGTCAAGTTTACTGTAAACCTTATCCATACCCTAAATGAAAACCACCACCAGAGTAAATCAAAAAATGGACATTTAAATAATTAATTAATATTATGGAATATAATCCATGCACATAAAATAATTTTAGTTGCTACTGATTTCATATATCAATTGGAACAAATATAATATAATTAAATATTAAATTTTAAAAAAAAAATCAACCACTAAGGTATAGTAGAAATACTAAACCCATAGTCAAGTTTACTGTAAACCTTATCCATACCCTAAATGAAAACCACCACCAGAGTAAATAAAAAAATGGACATTTAAATAATTAATTAATATCATGGAATATAATTCATGCACATAAAATAATTTTAGTTGCTACTGATTTCATATATCAATTGGAACAAATATAATAGAATTAAATATTAAATTTTAAAAAAATTCAACCACTAAGGCATAGTGGAAATACTAAACCCCAGTCAAGTTTACTGTAAACCTTATCCATACCCTAAATGAAAACCACCACCAGAGTAAATAAAAAAAATAGACATTTAAATAATTAATTAATATTATGGAATATAATTCATGCGCATAAAATAATTTTAGTTGCTACTGATTTCATATATCAATTGGAACAAATATAATAGAATTAAATATTAAATTTAAAAAAAAATTCAACCACTAAGGCATAGTGGAAATACTAAACCCCTACTCAAGTTTACTGTAAACCTTATCCATACCCTAAATGAAAACCACCACCAGAGTAAATAAAAAAATGACATTTAAATAATTAATTAATATTATGGAATATAATTCATGCACATAAAATAATTTTAGTTGCTACTGATTTCATATATCAATTGGAACAAATATAATAGAATTAAATTTTAAATTTTAAAAAAAATTCAACCACTAAGGCATAGTGGAAATACTAAACCCCTACTCAAGTTTACTGTAAACCTTATCCATACCCTAAATGAAAACCACCACCAGAGTAAATAAAAAAATGGACATTTAAATAATTAATTAATATTATGGAATATAATTCATGCACATAAAATAATATTAGTTGCTACTGATTTCATATATCAATTGGAACAAATATAATAGAATTAAATTTTAAATTTTAAAAAAAATTCAACCACTAAGGCATAGTGGAAATACTAAACCCCTACTCAAGTTTACTGTAAACCTTATCCATACCCTAAATGAAAACCACCACCAGAGTAAATCAAAAAATGGACATTTAAATAATTAATTAATATTATGGAATATAATTCATGCGCATAAAATAATTTTAGTTGCTACTGATTTCATATATCAATTGGAACAAATATAATAGAATTAAATATTAAATTTAAAAAAAAATTCAACCACTAAGGCATAGTGAAAATACTAAACCCCTACTCAAGTTTACTGTAAACCTTATCCATACCCTAAATGAAAACCACCACCAGAGTAAATAAAAAAATGGACATTTAAATAATTAATTAATATTATGGAATATAATTCATGCACATAAAATAATATTAGTTGCTACTGATTTCATATATCAATTGGAACAAATATAATAGAATTAAATTTTAAATTTTAACAAAAAATTCAACCACTAAGGCATAGTGGAAATACTAAACCCCTACTCAAGTTTACTGTAAACCTTATCCATACCCTAAATGAAAACCACCACCAGAGTAAATAAAAAAATGGACATTTAAATAATTAATTAATATTATGGAATATAATTCATGCGCATAAAATAATTTTAGTTGCTACTGATTTCATATATCAATTGGAACAAATATAATAGAATTAAATATTAAATTTAAAAAAAAAAATTCAACCACTAAGGCATAGTGGAAATACTAAACCCCTACTCAAGTTTACTGTAAACCTTATCCATACCCTAAATGTAAACCACCACCAGAGTAAATAAAAAAATGACATTTAAATAATTAATTAATATTATGGAATATAATTCATGCACATAAAATAACTTTAGTTGTTACTGATTTCATATATCAATTGGAACAAATATAATAGAATTAAATATTAAATTAAAAAAAAAAAAATTCAACCACTAAGGCATAGTGGAAATACTAAACCCTTAGTCAAGTTTACTGTAAACCTTATCCATACCCTAAATGAAAACCACCACCAGAGTTATAAAAAAATGGACATTTAAATAATTAATTTATATTATGGAATATAATTCATACACATAAAATAATTTTAGTTGCTACTGATTTCATATATCAATTGGAACAAATATAATAGAATTAAATATTAAATTTAAAAAAAATTCAACCACTAAGGCATAGTGGAAATACTAAACCCCTAGTCAAGTTTACTGTAAACCTTATCCATACCCTAAATGAAAACCACCACCAGAGTAAATCAAAAAATGGACATTTAAATAATTAATTAATATTATGGAATATAATTCATGCACATAAAATAATTTTAGTTGCTACTGATTTCATATATCAATTGGAACAAATATAATATAATTAAATATTAAATTTTAAAAAAATTCAACCACTAAGGCATAGTGGAAATACTAAACCCCTAGTCAAGTTTACTGTAAACCTTATCCATACCCTAAATGAAAACCACCACCAGAGTAAATCAAAAAATGGACATTTAAATAATTAATTAATATTATGGAATATAATTCATGCACATAAAATACTATTAGTTGCTACTGATTTCATATATCAATTGGAACAAATATAATATAATTAAATATTAAATTTTAAAAAAATTCAACCACTAAGGCATAGTGGAAATACTAAACCCCTAGTCAAGTTTACTGTAAACCTTATCCATACCCTAAATGAAAACCACCACCAGAGTAAATAAAAAAATGGACATTTAAATAATTAATTAATATTATGGAATATAATTCATGCACATAAAATAATATTAGTTGCTACTGATTTCATATATCAATTGGAACAAATATAATAGAATTAAATTTTAAATTTTAACAAAAAATTCAACCACTAAGGCATAGTGGAAATACTAAACCCCTACTCAAGTTTACTGTAAACCTTATCCATACCCTAAATGAAAACCACCACCAGAGTAAATAAAAAAATGGACATTTAAATAATTAATTAATATTATGGAATATAATTCATGCGCATAAAATAATTTTAGTTGCTACTGATTTCATATATCAATTGGAACAAATATAATAGAATTAAATATTAAATTTAAAAAAAAAATTCAACCACTAAGGCATAGTGGAAATACTAAACCCCTACTCAAGTTTACTGTAAACCTTATCCATACCCTAAATGAAAACCACCACCAGAGTAAATAAAAAAATGACATTTAAATAATTAATTAATATTATGGAATATAATTCATGCACATAAAATAACTTTAGTTGTTACTGATTTCATATATCAATTGGAACAAATATAATAGAATTAAATATTAAATTAAAAAAAAAAATTCAACCACTAAGGCATAGTGGAAATACTAAACCCTTAGTCAAGTTTACTGTAAACTTTATCCATACCCTAAATGAAAACCACCACCAGAGTTATAAAAAAATGGACATTTAAATAATTAATTTATATTATGGAATATAATTCATACACATAAAATAATTTTAGTTGCTACTGATTTCATATATCAATTGGAACAAATATAATAGAATTAAATATTAAATTTAAAAAAAATTCAACCACTAAGGCATAGTGGAAATACTAAACCCCTAGTCAAGTTTACTGTAAACCTTATCCATACCCTAAATGAAAACCACCACCAGAGTAAATCAAAAAATGGACATTTAAATAATTAATTAATATTATGGAATATAATTCATGCACATAAAATAATTTTAGTTGCTACTGATTTCATATATCAATTGGAACAAATATAATATAATTAAATATTAAATTTTAAAAAAATTCAACCACTAAGGCATAGTGGAAATACTAAACCCCTAGTCAAGTTTACTGTAAACCTTATCCATACCCTAAATGAAAACCACCACCAGAGTAAATCAAAAAATGGACATTTAAATAATTAATTAATATTATGGAATATAATTCATGCACATAAAATACTATTAGTTGCTACTGATTTCATATATCAATTGGAACAAATATAATATAATTAAATATTAAATTTTAAAAAAATTCAACCACTAAGGCATAGTGGAAATACTAAACCCCTAGTCAAGTTTACTGTAAACCTTATCCATACCCTAAATGTAAACCACCACCAGAGTAAATAAAAAAATGGACATTTAAATAATTAATTAATATTCTGGAATATAATTCATGCACATAAAATAATTTTAGTTGCTACTGATTTCATATATCAATTGGAACAAATATAATAGAATTAAATATTAAATTTTAAAAAAATTCAACTACTAAGGCATAGTGTAAATACTAAACCCCTAGTCAAGTTTACCGTAAACCTTATTCATACCCTAAATGAAAACCACCACCAGAGTAAATAAAAAAATGGACATTTAAATAATTAATTAATATTATGGAATATAATTCATGCACATAAAATACTATTAGTTGCTACTGATTTCATATATCAATTGGAACAAATATAATATAATTAAATATTAAATTTTAAAAAAATTCAACCACTAAGGCATAGTGGAAATACTAAACCCCTAGTCAAGTTTACTGTAAACCTTATCCATACCCTAAATGTAAACCACCACCAGAGTAAATAAAAAAATGGACATTTAAATAATTAATTAATATTCTGGAATATAATTCATGCACATAAAATAATTTTAGTTGCTACTGATTTCATATATCAATTGGAACAAATATAATAGAATTAAATATTAAATTTTAAAAAAATTCAACTACTAAGGCATAGTGTAAATACTAAACCCCTAGTCAAGTTTACCGTAAACCTTATTCATACCCTAAATGAAAACCACCACCAGAGTAAATAAAAAAATGGACATTTAAATAATTAATTAATATTATGGAATATAATTCATGCACATAAAATAATTTTAGTTGCTACTGATTTCATATATCAATTGGAACAAATATAATAGAATTAAATATTAAATTTAAAAAAAAATACAACCACTAAGGCATAGTGAAAATACTAAACCCCTAGTCAAGTTTACTATAAACCTTATCCATACCCTAAATGAAAACCACCACCAGAGTAAATAAAAAAAAATGGACATTTAGATAATTAATTAATATTATGGAATATAATTAATGCATATAAAATAATTTTAGTTGCTACTGATTTCATATATCAATTGGAACAAACATAATAGAATTAAATATTAAAGGTTGTCAGGTGCAGCCACTACTATGCTGTTGGGTCACAGTACATCCAAACAAATTTAACGGGAGATCCTAACACTGTTAAACCGAAATTAATCGAACCAGACCAGACCGAAAATCATTAAACCAGATATTAAGAATAAAATATATTATTAATAGACAGCATGAAACAGCGGCCGCTCCATAATTTATTCCCTAAACTAACCACGGCAGTTGGTAATTCCGAAGCACCGTTCTCTTCTCCTCCCCGCCTCTTCAACCTTCATTGCAAGGAAAACATGGACGCCATCGATTCAGTTGTTGATCCTCTCAGAGAGTTCTCCAAGGATAGCGTCCGCCTCGTCAAGCGTTGCCACAAGCCCGATCGTAAAGGTGTTCTCTCCTCTCCTCTCCATCTTAATCGATTTGGCTTCGATGAGTCCGAGCAGGATCTGTTGAAAATTTATTCTCTAATTCGTTTTCATTTAATGCTCAACAACAGAATTCACGAAGGTCGCCGTCCGTACTGCGATCGGCTTCGTTGTTATGGGATTCGTTGGTTTCTTCGTTAAGCTCATTTTCATCCCAATCAACAACATTATCGTCGGATCTGGTTAGGTAAGCATCTCGATCGATTGCCCTCACATGATCTTTGAATTGCTTCGATCTGCTGCGATACTTTAGTCGGACCTCCTCTATCGAATATCTAATCCAACAAACAGATGTGACTTTGAGTCAGTTACCTTAGTAGTCAGTTCTTTGATGGATCAGATGCCCCTGTTGCATGAATGAGACCACAGCCTCTGCATGCATAACTAGCTTGTAGTAATCACGGCAATACTTTGATGATGAATTTTGAATAGGAGCTGTGTTGTAATGTTATTGCTGAAAGTAGTTCAATAGAGGGTGTATTGGTTTATTCTTCCGAAGAGGTTAATTCGACCGATAATGTGGTTTCCCATGAAATAAATACAGATTGGAGTTTATTATCTATCTACTACATATTAGCAGCTCTTTTGATATTTTCAATCACAAAATTAGTGCTGGCCATGGATGGAAGGTTGATCTTGCTCCTTCCTTAGCTTAGCTTGAATTGCACTGCAAGTATAATCAAAAAGTAGGGTTGGTTAGATTTTTGCAAGATGTAAATCATAATAAAGATAGTAAGATTTAAGAATCACCGTTCAATTTTGGGTTGATATGTATTTAGTTCTAGTTTACAGTTTGCCTCATTATAGCCAATGATTTTGTATGATATGAATGAATGCTACAACTGCAAGTTTTGTGTCAGATCGAGCGGTGATGGATATGGTTAAGGTGTATAGTTGAGTTCGTCAAGGGTATTAGAAATCCAATGACTGAGTTACTCCTGCTGTCCTTTGTCTTCATTGTACAATACCAAATAAAACAGCAGTTGATACATGAAGAACTGATTATTCATTCTCTTTAAGTTGTATTTAACGCACCAAAAGGTTAAGAAATTATGTTGTACTTAAGTTCAACCTTGGTTTTACTGCAGATTTATCTTGATCTAGGGTTCGGATTCGAATGGATTAGTAGAAGAAGACGAAGGTTTGGCTGTTCGAGTAACCGTCTTTCAAAGGAGGTTAACTGGAGAAGGGACTTTTTGGAGGGTTTTTTGTTTTCAACTTGCCTTTACAAAGAACACAACTTTCTAGAGCCCACTTTTCTTATTATCGGATATGATATATCATCAACTAATTGCGCTTTGCGTTTTTCTTTTGTTATATTAAATAACTACTAAGAGATGGCCTGGGTGGCTGGGTCAGATCCCAATTCTGGGCTAGCCCAGGGCTAGTCCAATGATGTTTGGTTTTAAAGTTTTAGGATAAAAAAAATAAAAATTAAGGAATTTGAGGAACTAAATTGAACAAAATAAAAAATTTAGGTTGGGTCACGTGGCTTACTGGCTTGCACGTGTCATTTAACGGTCAGCTAACGGATTGATCAAAAGCTAATAAAGTTTACACGTTTGGTGTCAAAAGTACACCAAAAAAAGAGAAACATATTAGACTAAAAGCCACATTCGGTCAAATATGTTGTATGAAAGTAACTTTAACCATTTTTAAATTGATAACATTAATGACAACATAATATTTGATATATATATTTTTTTGCCATGATATTTGATATATATGAAATTTATTTTTAAACTATTGTAATAATAAATTATGCCATATGTATTTTTCTATATAAACTTCTAACTTGTGGCAAAAAAAAAAAAGTAACATAAATAAATATATCATACATCTCAATTTAACTATATTATTAACTGTTTTTAGTATTAGTAGTTAGTACAACTAATTAGTCAAATTAATTTATTAGTATCAAGTTATTTTGTAAATTTCAAGTAACAATTATAGTAATTTCATTCACTTATTACTATTAAATTTTCATTTTTTTACTAGCAAACTTTTAAATGTACTATTACCCGAAACAACATCCTCAGTTAGAGGCACTAACCATAATATTTCAAGTGAATTTCCACTCAAAATTCATTGAGTACATTTGAAAGGTTGCTCCTAAACAGTTTGAACTAATAGAGCCGTAATTGGTGATTATTTCTAGCTGGATTTGTTCTAGCTTAAGGTAATGCTGCTGCTGTCATTGGCAAATGCCGGCGGTTATTAGTTTAGTTGGTTGAAGGTATGAATGTATGATACATGTTACTACTGACTTCTAAATTTTCACAAACTGTGTGCTTATACTGTATTGATCTGGGTTCTGGTCCAGCAATAAGAACACAGAAAATGGACCATTTTGTCACCTCAGTTAGTATATATATCACATTCATAACAATCCCCTCCCTAGTCTAATTTTTTATTTAGTTGTAGATATGACGTCCGCAACCGAATTTGACTTCCTATTGGAATTGGAACAATAAATTCTTACAATCCAATATAATAGACATAAATTTTAAATTGAGGTCCACAATTCTTGGTGACTAAAAAATTTGTGTACATAAAGAGATTGGAGTCACAAGTAGATATCGATATATCATTTAATAGGAGTCTATATCATTTAATAGGAGTCATGTTTCATCCACATTATTTCACTTTAAACAGACACTATGGTGTTCCCCTTTTTTGTTGTATTCATTTCCTGGATAAAGTGACATTTTTGTTTTAAAAATGGCATAGGAAGGTTAATACTCTTGTTGCTAAATGGATGTTCTTTGGATACACTAAAATCCACTGTCTACTCAATATGTGGAATTCATGAAGGAGAAAACTATGCAGCATCTGATAATCCTTTCAATGTATAACATACAGCATGAATTTTTTTTTTTTTTCCAGAGAATATATGCAAATAGTGTTCATTCATTTGAAGGCATCCTAATATCTTTACTTCTTCTTTTTTTTTTTTTATATATATATATATTTCCTCAGTCACTCTGTGGCGAGTGGTGTAGTAGTATCGAACGATTTTTTCCTGACCAGAAGGCAAGTTATTGTTGAAGAAGAAGGAGTGGATGTGTTATCGGGGCTGCACAACACAAAGTCCGGATGGTGAAGTGCTAGATTGAGTCGATTATCTTCTCCAACAAGTGCAGTTGCATCAAGAAGAACATGCCACGAGTTTCTATGCGCCTCTGAAACCCAATGCATCGAATAACGAGTCCCGTTCACATCGGCTGGGTAGGAGAACAAACCCTTGGGACTGTTCTTGCATTTACGCCGGAAATACTGGCTCAGCTGCGACCCCTTGATCCTCAAATCTAACCAACTCTCCGGTACACATATCACTTTTGATTCCTTGTAACTTGCAAACTCTTTCACATAGTCTTCTCCACCTTCCTTAACAACAGTAGTCATGTAAAAGTTGCCTCTAAAGAATGGATAGCTCTCCCCAACTAGCATCATCGCGTCCTTGTAGCTCGGAGTAAACAAAACAAGGTACCCATCATCGGGTAAACCGCAGTGCTTTAGGACTTTATTTCTGGCTTGAATTTCGGGTATGGATATGAAACTTCCTGGGAAGGAGGATTTCTTGGTGAGCAAGTCTTGTAATCTTGATGGCTCCAAGTGGGTCCCATCTAGTTCCGGATGGCGGCTACTGTAACCTGGCGATGACGGTTCGCCTGTGTAACCACTAGTTCTAGGTGATGCTTTTCTTTTATCATCTGCTGCTGCGTATTCGGTTGTTGGGTCGTCGTTGATGCAAAGACTGGAGAGATCTATGGCATTCCCTTCAATTAGCCCAGCATACTGAGGATACTTGGCAAGCACATACTGTTCAACATATTGCATCTCAGCTGGTGTGATTGGCCCGGACCATCTGAGGTCGAGTCCACGAAGAGTTGATATGGCTTCTGCTACTATGTGAGCAGGAATCACGGTGCGTGCTTTCTGTTTTTTAAGAACACAAAAATTAAAATTTTATGCACAGTTTTATAGATTTAAGGGTTAATAACCTAGGAGAGGTCTGAAGTTTGCCCCATGTTAACGGGAGAGGTCTGAAGTTTCAAATGTTGATTTGAGAGGTCTGAAGTTTCAACTTTGTTGATAACAACGGTCCCCGTCTGTTTTTACCGTTAATTGTAACGGAAACTGGTCACGTGCTTGGCATGTGACCAGAAATAAAATAAAATTCCAAAAATGCCCTTCTATCAAAGTGTGCCCCTCACATGCTTGAAGGAAAAGACGAAAATGCCCTTAAAGCCACCACGGCTCCGGCCACCGCCACCCGACTCCGGCCATCACCACCTCGGCTCCGACGACCACCACCGAACTCCGGCGACCACCACCGACCACTAACACGGCTCCGATCGGAGCTGTGTTGCTACGATCTGGAGCCACATAGCTCCGATCGGAGCCGTGTTGGTGGTCGGTGGTGGTCGCCGGAGTTCGGTGGTTGTCGCCGGAGTTCGGTGGTGGTCGCCGGAGCTGAGATGGTGGTGGCCGGAGTAATTTGACTTTAGAGGTAATTTTGTCATTTCACATTTACTCAAATGAGATATTAAATAAAACAAAATATTAAAAGGGTAAGAATGTCATTTCACACAATTCTGTTAATTTAACCCTAAAAATGGACGGAAAACCCCAAATCAACAAAGTTGAAACTTCAGACCTTTTAAATCAACATTTGAAACTTCAGACCTCTCCCGTTAACATGGGTCAAACCTCAGACCTCTCCTAGGTTATTAACCCTAGATTAAATAGTACAATTTTTAGGATGGATTCGGGTCTTTTACCGTACCTTAATGACCATGCTAGTTGATTTTGCATTTTCTTTCGGAATAGAAGGGAACGAAACAAATCTTCTTTGACCCTCTTTGCTGTCCTGTCATTGCCACAAATTTTGTGAGAAACATGTTTGGTTTTATATCTGCTTTACAAATAAAGATCATTTTTTTGTACAAAAAAATGAAAAATTTGGTTTTTGTGTGTTTGAAATTCATTTTGCAAACATGATGAAGAAACTTACCTTGAATCCTGTATCTGAGGCTATGGTTTCTTCAGTCATCCTAACCATAGTAGCAATGACATGCACAAGTTGGCCAATCTGAAACTGCTAGTTTCTTGTTATATAGTCAGTTACTAGGAAGGATATATAAAGTATATATGACAGTTAGAGAACAGGTTTTAGGAGATGTCAGTTGGTGGAGGAATTGGTCTGAGCTGGAGATGTCAAAGAATGGTTTGAGAGAATGAAAAAGACTGGGTGTTGTCTCAGTCTTCTTTTGCTTATGAGCATTATAGATGAATTTGATGCCTAGAAAGGACTAGGAAGCTTCTCATAAGAACAAGGATTGGAGGAAAATATTTTAACTTGATATAATAGGTGTCAATAACCTGAGAGAGGTCTGAAGTTTGGGTCATGTGAATTTGAGAGGTCTGAAGTTTAAATTGGTGATAATAGAGGTCTGAAATTTTGACTTGTAGATAATAGAGGTCTCCGTTAGTTTTTTCCGTTAAAATTAACGGAAATTAGTCATGTGCTTGTCATGTGACCATAAATAAAATTAAATTCCAAAAATGCCCTTCTTCCAGCTCACATGCTTAAATGAAAAGACGAAAATGCCATTAATGCCACCAACAACTCCGGCGACCACCACCCAACTCCGGCGAGCACTACCGCGGCCCCGATTGGGCCCACAAAGCTCCGATCTAGAACCCTGTGGCTCCGATTCGGGGCCATCGAGCTCCGATCGGAGCTTTGTGGCTCCGATGTGGGCCCAATCGGGGCCGATGGCTTCGATTTGGGCCCAATCGTGGCCATTGTGGCGGTCGTCGGAGTTTGGTGGGGTCGCCGGACTGTGAGTGGTGGTCGCCGGAGTTGGGTGGTGGTCGCCGGAGCCGTGGTGGTGACCGGAGTTGGGTTATGTTTTAATTAGTGAAAGGGGTATTTTTGTCATTTCATGTTCAATTAATTAAACTTTAATTTGTTTAAAATATTGTCAGGGGTAAATATGACATTTCACGTGGTTCTGTTAAATTTGACAGAAAATTTGGACGGAAAACCTAAAAATCACAAAGTCCAAACTTCAGACCTTAGTAATCACTATTTCAATCTTCAGACCTCTAAAATTCACAAAGTCCAATTTTCAGACCTCTCCCAGGTTATTGACCCTATAATAGGAAGATTTCTATCCAGGTCCTTGAGTTTGTAGTTCTTTGGCTATGCTTGCCCTTAAAATGTCCAAACAACTTGGATGCAATGATTAGAACAGGACATTTTGTTTGTTGAAGTATTAAAATCTGCTAAATGTCTTCATTTATAAGTTTGAATTTATGGGACAATTGATTAAGGTACACATTTTATTTTATACATAGTATCAATGCTCATGGGATTGATTCCTGGTGATACCACTTTAAATGAAAAATTGTTAGGTCTTATTCTATACACTGTCGCTATAGTAGTCACATTAATAATATCTTAATCAGAAATTAACATTATCATTTAATAAATTTTAAATTCCAGAGATATGTTTTATTTCTTATTGAGTTTATGCCATCGGCCTTAAAAAAGAAAAGTGTGCCTTGTTGAATACTAATTAGAGTAGTAAAGCAGTCATTAGGGCTGGCAATTTGTGACACGACACGATAGCACGACACGAACACGCACGAAAAAAACCGTGTTCGTGCTAGCATATGGCAGTACGATAACACGATAGCACGAACACGACTAACACGATATAACTTCCGTGCCGTGTTCGTGTTTGAGTATCCTAACACGACACGCACGATAACACGATAAAGTTGTGCTAATAAGACTAAATTTTAAGTATTTTTTGAGCAAATCTTATCTTTTACCTCCAATTAGTGGTTTATTATTTAGTGTTTTTAAACTATATAATACTAACTTATGAATATGGACATATTAATTCATGATTTTTTAAATATGAAGTTAATTATTTTGATTTTTGCTTAAAGATCTCGTATATATATATAACCGAATATCCTTCACAACACAATAGCACGACACGAACACGCACGAAAATATCCGTGTCGTGTTCGTGTTTGTAAAATGTGGCACGATAAGCTTATCGTGCGTGTTCGTGTTCAATAAGTTTAACACGACACGATCACTAATGCGCACGATAGCACGCACGATAGCACGAATTGCCACCCCTAGCAGTCATTTTCAGGGGCAGTGTGAACATTGTATTGATTCTGCCAGTATAATAGATAGATAGATGCCGAACGTAGATGCTCAGGTTAATGAGATTGACAATGGACAAAATCTAATAAGTGGGACAAGATGCTTTTATTAACTACTAATAAGTTTTATGTCCTTGTCAAGACAGCTCCTTAATAACTTAACACCAATTAGGTTAGGTTGCATGTTGCCCACTATTTTGAGCTTCACACAATATGCCAGACAGGGTGACTACTCTTATGTTATTGAAGAAAGAAAAACTATAACCATTTTTTTATTTGGGTTAATTGGCCAATGCATTTTACCATGTTGCTAGATGCACCGTATTGTTTTCTTGTGTTGTTAAATGCATTACTATGTTTTGAAATGCTGCCAGATGCACCATTGTATTGGTCAAGAGTTAAACATTATGTAACAAATGACGACGATCAGATGCTACTAATATGAAATTTATTTTGTTGGTAATATTATCAATTTAAATTTTATTTCAACTTTTTTTTATAATAGGGGCCTGAATGTTTGCCCATGTTGCCAAAAATGGTCTGAATTGAAAAAACGTATTATTAAGGGCCTGAATTTTGTGTTTTGTTGATAATCGAGTTTCCGTCCAAATTTGCTGTTAAATGTAACGGAAATACGTGAAATGACAAAATTACCATTTTGCAATTATTATACAATTTATCAGTTTAATTAATGAAATGTGAAATGTCTAAAATACCCCTGCACACTAATTATGCCCTAAAGCCACCACAGCCACCGCCACCGACCGCCACCCCAGCTCCGGCGACCACCACTCCCGCGACCACCACCCCAGCTCTTGCGACCAAAACCCCCTCCGGCGACCCAAAAAAGCTTCGATCGGAGCTCCGTGGCCCCGAATCGGAGCCACAGAGCTCCGATCGGAGCTTTGTGGCTCCGATCGGAGCTTTTTTGGGTCGCCGGAGGGAGGTTAGGGTCGCCGTAGATGGGTGGTGGTCGCCGGAGACGGGTGGTGGTGGTCGCCGGAGCTGTGGTGGCTTAAAGGGTATTTTCGTCTTTTTAGGTCAAATATGTGAGGACACACTCTGGTCAAAGGGCATTTTCGGGTTTTCAAATTATTTTCGGTCACATGCTTGGCATGTGACCACTTTCCGTCACTTTTAACAGAAAAAATAGATGGAGACCTCACTTATACACAAAACTCAAAATTCAGGCCCTTAATAATACGTTTTTTCAATTCAGACCCCTTTTGGCAACATGGGCAAACATTCAGGCCCCTATTGTGTTTTTAACCCTTTTTTTTTTGTAATTTTTGTGATTTTTTTACTCTTTTTTAGTTTTTAATTGATAGTTTTAGTTTATTATCTACTTTTTAATATTTTAATTGTCATGTGACATTATCATAGTTTTGTTGTCAGTTTTACGTCAGCAACATGTGTTTCATCAACATTTTTACATTAAAATTTAACAGTAGATTGATAGAACAGTGCATCTAGCAACATTTCAAAACATAGTAGTGCATTGAGCAACATACATGGTGCATTAGGCAACATAGCAAAACATAAAGGTACAGTTAGCTAATTAACCATTTTTATTTTCTGTGACTCTCAAGTCTCAACTTTCATCTGTCAATATTGATCCAGCCCCAAGCTCATTGTTTGCCAAACTAAAATGTTATCCCAATTGTGTGGAAAAGATAGCGCATTACTTTGTGGCATTTCCTGCGGTTAATTTGATATTGGATGGAAACCATAATCTTTGAAATATATATTCAACTATCTAAGTTATTTGGTATTAAACCGTGTAATATATGTTTGGAGATTAAAATCGGTGAGTGAATCCACACTCACTACATAAACTCACTGAGATTTCACTAATACCAATTGGTGATAGTAAAAGTAGTCTACTAAGTGTTCCAACTCTTGAGTCTACCTGATGTGATATAAATTACTCACATGTACACTTAACAATATAGTGTAGCGGTTTAGCGATTCATCCCTTAATCATAATTCTCATATTCAAAATTGATGTGAATGAAGAATATTCTTGGTTTTACAATTTAGAGGCTGATCTAATGTAGTATGAATTATTTTAAATGTAGAGTAAGTATAATATATGCGTTGTCAATTGATGAAATCTTTAGCACACTCCTTGAAAAAAAACAAAAAGAATGAAAGAAGTTATTTGGAAGTAAATAATGGGGTGGAGTTTGAACACTTCAAATGTAGCATAGATCCTTTTCACATTTCTCATTACATTGGTAGGTCCACAGATGGAGCATGATGTCCTTCCATTCCATAGCAAATAAATAAAAAATAATATTTAGTATCAAGTCAGGGTGTACTGTAGTCTATAGTGTTGTACACTTGTACTAGAAATGAGAAAGGTACAAATCAACTGTATTATTATTATTTATTATTAGGGTTAATAACTAAAAAACTGTCCAAGGTTTACCCGATGTTAAAATTAGTTGTCTGAAGTTTGAAATGTTAAAATGGACTGTCCCAAGTTTCATTTTTGTTGAAATTTGGTGTCTCGGTGTGATTACTTTAGAGAAGTCAATTACGACAAAAATGTGTGTCAAATTCGAGCTCTCATACACGCTCGTCATCTTGCCGGGACCGTCACCTAAAAAGTTGGTCACATCCGGGCAAGTAAATCTCGCTCTATTGTCCTTGGAAAACGGTTCCACACCACTCTTTGAGAAACTTTTTTTTTAATGTTCAATTTTTAGGTGAAATTTGACGATTTTGTAAAAAGTAAAGAGTGATGGATTATGAGTGGGTTGGTGGGTTGATGGAAATGATTGAATGGAGATAAAAAGACGCACAAAGACACCAAATTTCAACAAAAATGAAACTTGGGACAGTCCATTTTAACATTTCAAACTTCAGACACCTAATTTTAACATAGGGTAAATCTTGGACAGTTTTTTAGTTATTAACCCTTATTATTATTATATATATATATATATATATTATAAAAGATGTGGTAATTAAATAATTGCCTAGAAGTAGGGGATATTCTGGGAAGCTGCTTTTCCTGAAAAAGACCCATGAGATGAGATGAGCTAGCTCCTCAACAACCACCCTCCTACACATTGTAACCTGTTGTGTTAAACTTTCCTCTATCTTGTATTTTCTGTTGTTGTTACTGTAAGTAAATATCTGGTTTAATTTATACCGTTTTCGTAGGGTAAAAAAGAGAGCATCTCCTGCAAATAAAGTTGTAATCGTCATTGTTTTGTTGATGATTTAGATAAGAATTACACTATGTAGATACATCATAATATATCATATTTTTTAAACTAAAATTGATCAATTTTACAATTAATGCTAATAATTTATTAATAGTTGTTGAGAGTTTAACAATAAAATATATTGAATGAATATTTTAAATAAAATTATTGAAGAGTAAATATTATTTTATTTGAGCATTAATTATAGTCTATTTAAAGTGTATATAAATATCCTCTGTAGCAATTTGTAGGATGCAAATTATGTAAAACGATTGAATGTTCTAAATAATTAAGATTTTTTTTGGGGTAAAATTCTAAATAATTTAGTTAAAGAGGAAAAATGGGCCTGAAGTAAGCCTTCTCAGTATCAAATGGGCGTAACTCGTAGGCTTAGATACTCGTCCAATGTTAACTCTTTTAAGCAAAAACCCAGACCAAGAAGAAAACCCAGAATAAAAGATGTGAGTGCGACAATAGAGACTGCCAAACGACTCTCTCAAGGTAATTCTCTACTCCATCAGACCGTTTATAATTTTTCTGAAAGGAGCCCTCCGCCTAAACAAAATACACATTTTCCAACATTCCCACATGATTAGCCTTCACTCTATTAGTATTTAGTATAGTATTGGAATAAATCTTTGAAATGTGAAATAAAGTAAGAAAGAGAAAGTAAATGAACAAATGTATTGGTTCTTGATGAGACCCTACCTATATCACTTTCTAAGGAAATTTCACAGGATGTAGCATAGGTCATAGTATTGTATGACAATCAGCACAACCCACCATTAATTAATTAAGAAGAACAAGTGCATCTTCAAGGACTCCACCCTATCCATGTTTTTTCTGCAAAAAAGAAAAAAAAAATGGTTTGCTAACATCTAGTGGGTAACTACTAACTACCTGACCCTGACCTCACCAATAGTTTGTTTCACAGCAGCAACAGATTCTTCAAAGCAAAGCAAACTATTGATTATTTGCCTTGTTCTCATTAAATACTAAAACTCAAAGCAGCTTCATATTTATTAATTAAAACAGAAAAAAGAACCCAAACAACAGAGACTTCAAAATGCCCCCTGAAGATCATCATGCATCTTCACTGATTCCTATAGTTAGACACCCTTCTTCTCCAGAAGGGCAGCAGCTTAGGCAAGATGATATCAGCAGCAACAAGACCAAGTAAGAAGATGAAGTTCAATGTAAGAAGACTCATACCTATGCTCGTGTTGATTTCTCCCTTCTCAGACTCGTCAAAATCCTAATCACCACCACCACTACTTCTACACTCAATCAGTCGCCTCCAGTAGAGAATGTGAACACCACCAAATCCTCACCTTCCGCTTCATCTTCTTGCCTGACAGCAAAGGAATATCACTTCCTGTCTAACCTTGTTAAGCAGAGAAGTCCCTGCAACCTCCTCATTTTTGGTCTCGAACCCCAGTACCTCAACTTCCAACTGTTGAATGCAGGCAGCACAACAATGATTTTGGAGGATAATCTCAGCAAGATCAGAATAATGCAACTCAACAGCACTAAGATATACAAAGTTGAGTACGATGCACCAGCAAATCAAGCGTATGCACTGCTCAAACATGCAAGGAGAAACCCAGATTGTGGTCCAGAGCTTCTTCAACTCTCAACATGTCAATTGGCACTCAAAAGCTTGCCAAGTGAAGCTTACCGCAGTAAATGGGATATAGTAGTGGTGGACGGACCTGCTGGTGATTCCCCTGATGCACCTGGACGAATGGCTGCAATATACACAGCAAGCTTATTAGCAAGGGCGGGTGGGAATTCGACAGATGTAGTGGTTCATGATGTGGATAGGACTGTTGAGAAATGGTTCTCCTGGGAATTCCTCTCTGAAGACAATCTGGTTTTCTCAAAAGGAAAATTCTGGCATTTTAAATTAACAGGTCAGTCGGACACAAAAAGATTCTGTAACCCTAGAACAGTTCAGATACAGTAAGAGTTATTTATACAAGACCAGTAGTAGCCAGGCAACACCAAATGCCTACTGAAAAGTGCATTCTCGAAGCATTGTTATTTAGTGTTGTATATATATGCCAAACTCATCACAAGTTAAGGGAAGAAAAAGTAAATATTAGATGACCCTTTTAGGATCCATTATGTACTTTTTGATAGAGAAAAAAGTGCTTATTACTATGTGTGGAGTTAGCGAATAAAGTAGTATTTTCATCAGCAATATCTTCATCCAGAAATTCTCAGCAATGTCTCCTATTACAGAGGCAACGATGGGACCAATAAAAAAACGCAGTACAGAACAATCTGTAGAGCAAATACCAGCTTGCTGCCACCTTAAGACTAGGGATTGATTCTGGAAGGCAGAGGATAACATCTTACCTTAATTGGATTTTATTAGGTTCCTTCCAAATACCATGGTTTCAATGAGTTCCTTGAGAACCAATTCTTTCCAGTTGAATAATAGTATGCAGAAAGTCTTCTAATAGAAGATCAATGATACTTGATCTAACAGGAGAATATATGACACCACTGAACTAGGATTGATGGTAAATATGCTTTTTTTAACATTCAAAAAAAGGCACCACATAAAGAGAGATTACTTCTTGTTAATGAAGCAAAGAACCAGTCAAAGAAGGAAACAACCTAAGAGAAGTCTGAAAAGGCATTCTGCAAATGCTACAAATATAGCATAAAGATCTTGTTAAATCTCTTAAAATGGTAAAAGCTGTGAATCTATCTATTCACATAAAAGCACCAAGCTATGCCACCCATTTACAAGACAAACATACTATATTAGCGTCGAGGATAGTGGACAACCGTAGAATCTTCATCCAAAAACAAGAGTATGCACGCCAAGCCCCACAAAACATTGTATGGAAAAGGAGAATGTTGCTGCCATCATCCAGTTACATCCTTCCTCTGCAAAAACGAATGAAATAAATCAAAGAGAAGTGTCAACTAAGCCATCCTGCATACAAAAGGAACACAATATGATATGTTGTATTGTTGTAGTGATAGAAGTTATAGACTAGTGGTTGTATATGTAAAACCACTTACATACTTAGACATCTTAGTTCAAATCTCAAGGCCTACATTTTGGGTACTAACATACATGACAGTAACAAAAATAGTGAGAGACCAGCCAGAAATTACCATTCGTTTGCTGACATAGGGTTGTATTTCTGTTGCCATTTCAGATTGAGTTTCCCCGTTTGGAATTTGCTCTTTCTCCATCTCAAATTCTTTTCTAGATGTTCTTCTGGTGCCGGATTGCCAGACTCTGCCAAAATCTGGAAGCCAATCAGCATCATAATTACTTTTGACAGTTTCTCCTTTTCTCTCCAACTCTAGCTCCATCTTTCTCTTCTCTGCCCACGCAGCTCCAACACGCTTTGGGTTTAACTTTCTAGACTTTCCTGAGTTCTTATGAAGATAAACAAAGCTAGCTGATGGCTTTTGGCTGCTGTCAAACTGACTTTGCTCTGAAATATCCAACCAAGGAGGTGCTGCTCCTGAATGCACATTCCCTTGAGCCTCTTCTTTAACCAATGAAGAAACTTGAGTAAGGTGCTGCCCCCCTAAAGAAGAGACAAAGAAACATCGTTAGAGCAAATATTTTTTGCTTCACTGAGTTGTGGAACTAAGCTTTAAAAGCTAATAACAGACATCAAAGCCCAAAAATATGATCCTTAGGAAGAGAAGTAAATAACAGTGAACCAAGAAAAGTAGAAACATTGGATACCTGAAGATCTGTTCTCCGGAGTCACCGCCCTGTTACCTTTATGCACCTGAGATATCCTTAAGAAACTTGTTCTTAAAAAAAATAGGGTATTGCATATTCATTTAATATAAAGCAAAAGAGACATTCCTAGCAAGCTAATATGGAAGAGTCTTGACAGTTACTGATTGGATAGGAAAAGCATACATGGGAGAGATAAGCAGGACAAAATTTCCAGATCCCATACATATAGAGCTCTGGTGAAAAAGGGAAGCTACCAAAATTTAAGACAAACAGTTGTCTATTCGAGAAAATAAATAGTAACTGATTGGCCACAGCATAAAAAGAGGACTAGCATTTGTGTCTCTACCGCCAATCCTTATGATTTACTGGCAATTCCAAAGATTGAGTAGTTGCAACTTTAAGAGATTGGACAATCCTTTAGAGTTAAAATAACTGAGTGAACTAATCTAATAATATGAAAATGTTTCGTGAAGTTGCAAACTCTGTGCTAATAATATATTTCTACCTACCTGCTGACGCTGAGGATAACACATTTGCATGTAAATGTGCAGTTTGTTCTAACATATGGAACGAGAGAGTATATCATAAGATTCCAAAAGATTGGAATTGAGAAGGGATCTTGCAGATACAAAATATACTTAAATTCATAAGACTAAGCCTTTACCTGATTGTTGACAACACCATCCATAAAGGCGTTCATGCTTCTTGAATGTACGTGATGTTGGATTGCTCTGCTTCCTGGTGTATTTTCAAATAAACAAAGAAAATATGAGAACCAGAACCTGATTAGAGGGAACTTAACAGCAGTGCAAGGACATCTCACCAGACAAACTGTCCAAGTGATGATTTGCCGGACGAAGCCCGTCCATAAGCACACAAGAAGTTTGATTCGAGGCTGAAGTACCAACTTCTGAAATCCCGACATTTGCAGGAAAATGTGTCTGATACTCATTCGTGCAATATTGTAAAGGCATAACATCATTTAAGTTACTCAAATTAACAGCATTAACATTATTTCCAAAATGCTCAAGAATTCCAAAGATTGGTTTATTGTGGATATCATGTGATCGCCCAGCTAAAGGTCCATTTGACACTTCTTCAGTTGCTGCTACTTTATTCAGCGCCTTGCACTTCTTCTTCCACTGTAGAAATGAATTGGAATGTAAAATGAGAAAAAGCTTCATGAATAAACAAATACAACTGTCTAGTCATACCAAAATTATAGAGCTTGCTTCACAGAAATCACCTCCTAAAACAACACAAGCCCTCTTCATTGACTTCTAATCTACAACACTTAACTGATCGTAAATTTAACGGGAAGTTGAAAAGCAACCAATTACTCAGTCTATTTCTTACCTTTGTAACATCATCATCTGATATCCTAAACTTGTCCAGTTGATCCATCACACCGCCAAACTTCCATGCAAACTGTTTCAAGTGACTAAGATGATGCCCACTTGATAGGTGATTAATTGCATTCTCACTGTTCAATATCGAGACAGTCAAACCAGATGATTATCAAAACGCAGCAAAGCAACAATGGTGGATAACCTAGTCACTAAAATCTTAATGAACAGCACGAAGCTGAAACAATCACGTTAAAAATAGCAGTAACTCCACAATGTCGTCAAAAGCTTCAGACGCTTACACGACTCTTAGGGTGTCAGCGCTAGTAGCAGAAGAATTCGACTTAACCAACACTTTCTCTACATGAATTACTAGAATAATCAAACAGAACCTCACCACGCGAAGCAGCTGTCGAGCTCTACAACATCGACGTCGCAGAAGACGCACCAGAAGCGATTGCGCAATGCGAGTTCGGGGCAGAGAACGCTAGGGTTCTTAAGGAAGAAAAGGACATCCCCGACCTTGGATTGGAATCGAGACAAGTAATTGGAGAGTGATTTCTTATGACTAGGGAAGTACTTGTGCTTCTGTCCCTGGTCTTGATTAAGATTGCAGACCTTGCAGAAGTCGAAATTGCTCCGCGACTGCTGCTTCTTCTTCTCCGATGAGATGATCGCTTGCCGGGGCAGGGTATCCCTCGTCATTACAAGCAATGATTTCTAAACGATGATAGATCGGTTTCTAAATCTTCAAAACTGCCGCTCTATTTCTCGTCAAGTGCTGACGCCGTGAAGGCTTGAACCGTGAACCGCCACCTTAGTAACCCTTACCGTTGATTTCTTTTTTTTTTTTTTGGTAAGAAACCGTTGATTTCCAGTATTGCTCCTAATCTTTTTTAGGAGTTTTTTTTTGTGAAACTTTTTTAGGATTGAGCACTTACAAAAACTGGTTGAGCTTTTTTAATAGTATATATATATATATATATATATATATATATATATATATATAGAGTTAAATAGCAAATTACTAACTCAACCTATACTTAATAATGTGTGAATTGCTAATTAAACTTTATTTTTAGGAAATTTCTAATAGATTTCTCGGTTGGAGCAATTTGCTAGCTCCGTTCACTAATTCCATTAATTTTAACGAAAAAACTTCACAAATCTAAAAAAAAAAAAAACCATGCTTTAGATATAATAATTAAATAGTTTCAAATTTAATGTCTAATTTCATCAAAGTTATATAATAGAAAATCGAGCATAAAATAATGCATGTGATAAAAAAAAATATCAAAATGAATTAACTATAAATCACAATATGAAATAATTTTTTTTGAAAATCTTTATTTATTTAATTTTTTTAAATAATTAAAAGTACATAAATTAAATATTTTTTCTTTCGAAATCCTAAAATAAATTACAAGTGGAAATGAATTATAGTGCTTCTAATTTCTACAAAAAAAAAAAAAAAATTATAGTGCTTCTAATAATGACTACTGAGACACTTCTAGGTCTTTTTATGGTTTATTTAAAAAAAATCAAACAATATATATGTATATTGGTATTTCAATTTGTAATTAAAATTATTAAATTTGTTATAATATGTGTCGTATTTAAATCCAATTTTTAAAATGAACTTTCATATAAAATTTGAAATTATTTTATCATCAAATAAAAACTTAAGATTGCTTTTTGGAAAAAAAAAATTAAATCCGTAATATAACATAATAAGTTAACGAACCTAGCAAATTGCTCAAATTTAGATGTTCGACTAGCAATTTTATACAAAAAAAAAGTTTAATATGTCAGTTTAACGGAGCTGGCAATTTGCTCAATTTTAGGTGTTTGACTTAATTTTTTCAAAATAATATTCGCAAACCCGTAAAGTGCATACTTTTTTACAATATAATATAAATAAATATTTAAATTATTAACATATATACTAATTTCTTTAACACAAATTAATTTTCTATTATTTCTTTTGGTATATCTCATTAAAATACGTTCATATAATAATTTATAAAGAAAAAAACATTTTTACAAAAATGTTTCACATTTACAAAATAATTTAATTTTTTGTTAAGTACTTAATATGATTTAGAGCATCCACAATTGTATTACATAGTATTACTTAAAGGTGGGTTTAACGTATTTTGTATGTAAAATGAATAAAAATGTGCTACAATGATTTTACATAGCATTCTTTAAAAGTGGGACCCACCTATTTTTACTTAATTTATTCATTAAACTTAAGGAATGCACTATGTATTACGTAACCCATTTTTAATTATAAATTAATTCATTTTATAATTAATGCTAATATCTTATTGGTGCTTATTTGAAAATTTAATAATAAAATATATTTAAGGAATATATTTAAGTAATACGATTGCAGAACAAAATATTGTTCCTACAGGCCGGCCTCTCGATTATACTAAGTTGTTGGTGGTGCTACGTTGACGGAGCCAGTGCATGCGCTGGTTGTTCATAAGTATGATATGCTCGCAAATGAACACGAACGTCCGGACATTACGTAGCGGGATAGGCCTAGGGTCGCAACTATTAGTCCATTCCTTTTTTTTTAATAATTTTTTTTTTACGTATTACTTAAAGTATTTATAAATGCCTAAGTATCAACTTTAAATAATACAATTTAAGTAAAACCATTATGGATGCTTTATAGGCAGATTTCCATAATTTGGTAGTAATTAAAAAAAGAGTTATGATACACAGTCCGAGAAGAAGTTCCGAGAAGTCACGAAGTATGACACAGTGGCATGAGTTGTAAATATGAACAACTTTTAGGGTATTTATTTATTCCTCTAAGTCGGAACAAATCGGAGGTTTGGAATCGGAATTTCTAACATTACTGTTAAAAAAATGATGTGTATGTCTTTTTAGAGTGAACGACCCGAAAAGTCCGAAACCGAAAAGGCAACTCTAATTAGGTTAGGTTCTTCGACAACCAACTTATCTTGTCCAACAGATGTGTGCTTTCTCGCCTATATCTGCTTGTGGATGTGATTTTCAGTGTTAGTTTCAGCGATAAAATCATTAGAATTTGGAAATGATGAATGAAGCCTTGGCTTCATCTTGTTCAATATTCCCTCTAATTCCTCCCTTTATGGTAACCAACCCAGGCAGCGGGGCTACTGATTGCTCTGTCCATAGCTGTAAGGCAGCAGGAAGAAATAATGACAACTCTGATTACAAAATTTGTAGTCATCGTGTCACTGCTCTGAGTAGATTAATCTCTGTTATCACGACGTTAGCTGATTTTCTCTCTCAGTCTAGTTCCATTGCATCCATTCATAACGAATGAAAAAGAAAGGGAAGATTTTTCCCAAAAGAGTCACGTGGTTTTCTGTTTTTTTTTTCCTCCAGATCAGCCCAGCTTTTGCAATAAAATAGTGGGTAGTATTTTTTTTTTCAGATGAACACCATAAATTCCCGTTTTTTTTTAAATCTCTAAAAATCTCATGAACTGTTTAGGTATCATATGAAATGAGGTTCGGACGACGGGTTAATGCTAGATTTCTTATGTTAATGCTCGTTTTTAATCCTAAACCAATAATGTGTGTTTATTATGGGTGGTGGATTTGAAGATTTAAAAAAAACAAAAAAAATCAAAAGTTATGAAGAACTGCTTTTAGAGTTCATTTAATGCATGATGACATTGTTCATATACTAGAAATGATGAATTAGGATTCTTTCTGCTCATTCTTGGATCTAGTTTTGATTATGCCAGAGTGTTGGAATCTCAAAAATGGCCACTTTTTAGTGGGAAAGTTGCTTAAGCCTTAAGCAGACATGCCCCACCACAGATCAATTTTTATGGTGCTAGAGACTGCTAGCCTAGCTAGTAGTAAAAAGTCCGGAATCAGCTAAAATAAGTTCTATCTTCAACCATTAGATTTGAAAAGGCCTTTTTTTTTTACAGTAATTACTGTAATATCAATTATTAAAAAAAGGGTTAAAGGTACTTTTTATACCACATGTTTGACCGAATGTGGCTTTTAGTACTGAATGTTTAGTTTTGTATACTTTTGGTACCAAACGTTTGAAAAAATGTGGCTTTTGGTACATCCGTTAGTTGGTTGTTAGTTTTGGCCGTTAAATGACATGTGCAAGTCACGTGATCGACTCTAAACTTTTAATTTTGTTCAATTTAGTCCCTCAAATATATTCATAACTTTTATTTTGTTTAACTTAGTCATAACACTTCAAAATCGGACCCAATTAAACCAATCGAATTCAATTGACATAACCCCATTTGGGTCAAATTTACCCAATTGGGGATAGGTCCCAATTGAGTTCAATTTTGAAGCTTTATGATTAAATTAAACAAAATAAAAGTTAGGAATATATTTGAGGGACTAAATTGAACAAAATTAAAAGTTTAGAGTCGATCACGTGACTTGCGCATGTCATTTAACGGCCAAAACTAACGGCCAACTATCGGATGTACCAAAAACCACATTTTTTCAAACGTTTGGTACCAAAAGTATACAAAACTAAACATCCAGTACTAGAAGCCACATTCGGTCAAACATGTGGTACGAAAAGTACCTTTAACCCTTAAAAAAACAAATTTTTGATTGTAGTCGACTTCATTTTAGCTATTGTCATATGGGTTTAGTTTCTTTTTCCGTGTTACTGTACTCATTCATTCAACCATCAACTAGGTCCATTAAAGTCATTATCATCCTTAGCTGCAGTCATTATCATCCTTAGCTGCTTTTACATTAAAAATTGCATCTTTACACTCTTGCTTTCTGCCTTCAGGTTAAAATCACTAACCAAGTTCTTCTCTGCCATTTTATTACTACTTCAGTTGGGAATCAGATTGTTTTTGGCTTTGTATGGAAATCTGATTATTATATATCAATTATAGCTAGTACGACGATACCGTCAAGATCCATAGATAGCGAAATGTCATGAAACACTTACCAATTCCACCACTTCTTGTTTCCTTATGACCTTTCAATGCCCAACTGGTCCCAACAGCCAAACTGGTCTGTTTCTCACACTTGTATGTCAACCATTAGAATCCGGTAACAGTTTTAAAAAGATTGATCACCCTCTATAATACCCAAAACCTGCAATTTCCAGTTTAAATTTGATACCTTGGTTAAAATGCAATGATATATTACTTGATACTGTGTTGTTGATCTGGTAATGGGGTTTTAGGATCATTTGGCAATAATGTGTGGACAATGTAAAAAGACAAAATTTTAAGGTTGTGTGATGATGACTAGTTTGATTCAAGTGAGAAGCATGCATGTCCTACATCTTTAACTTAACTTTCTGTAGGTAGGAGTTGACAATTGTTGTAATTTCTTCCCCATTGTTCCAAATCAAATATCCAACCCAGTTGCAGCAGAGCTATTGCATTATGTACTGCAAATGGTCTCCTGTCAGCGCACAGTCTCATCATCACAGCTGCAATCCAGTGTAGTGAGAATTTTTCTGTTCTGCACAATGTTAAAATAGGGTTAGCTAAAATGAAATCGAGTTTATTTCAACTCAATCTCTCAGTTGTTAGATCACGTGGGAGATTTTTTTTTTCCCCTATAGATATCAATGTGCATGATCGAACGACTGAAAAATTGAGTTGAAATAAACCCGACTTCATTTAGCAAACCCCTTTTTGAAAAGAAAAAAAAACTCACTTTTCTTGTTTCATTTAGGCTGAGATGCCAAACAACAACTACTAGGCTTAAGACAAGACAATGGTTGAGATTCATGAGAATAATGTTTTATTCACTGAACATAATGATTTCTGCTCTATTAGCGTCGCGGTTCATGAATATTCCTTTCTATATGTCATTGCAGACGCAGGTATAGATAAAAATGAAACCCGGTATCTCTTATTTTCGGGGAAAAAAAAAAAATGTTACAGCTGGCAATTTTGATATCATTTTTTTTTCGCAGTATACGAGATTTTTGTTCTTTCTAAAACCTGTTAGAGAAAGAGAGTTAATTTGCAGGATAGATGATTGATTGATTGGGTTGTAATATGTAGTTGGCATTGCTAGTTTGTGTTTTTCCTGAAGGGTATAGTTTGAGAGTGTGGATTGTTTGGGGCATGATTGGATGATGACACTGGGAATTGACTGAATTACTGCTAGTTGTAGTTAGGATCCAACAACTGTGTTTGGCTTGTGTCTGGTTTATATCAAGGCACTGCAGCAATCTTATCTCTAACCAAGAGAGAGAAGTTTGGTCTTTAGTATATGTGTGTATCTCCAGACAAGGATAGTGGGTGTTTGGTTTGGTCTCTGGATGTACAAAAGTTAAGGAGTTGAGTCCAACTAGATACATACATACCACCTATCTATCATTCACAATCATACTATTTTTATTAAGGTAAGGTTAGATGAACAACCGGTAAAACGAGTTGCGATTTACATAGGTTAACTAACTTTGAATCCTATTGAATTCCGGGGCAGTAGGTGCAAGAATGGTCGGAATTCCTATACTAGCTAGCGAAATTTTCGTCTATAAAAACCAATTCAAAAATGCTATAACATGCAAATGTTGCCATGCGAATAGGCAACGAAAATAACCTAAATGACAGTTAATTAAATCAGTGGATCTATTTTATGAATATTTAATTCTCTTCTTTTTTTTCCTTCCAATTTTACACCTATTCCTAATATTATCTTCGTCCGCACACTAAACCCTTTCTATTTTTTTCTAACTCCACACTTATCTTTTACACTAATTTTAATCTATAAAATTAGAGACAAAGAAAAGAAAAATGAATTCTAAATACTCAATGAAAACTACGACGATATATGTTGATGAAAAAAACCATGATAAAATTTAAATAGGTCATATATATAATATAAATAAGATAATTTTAGACATATATTTAGTGTTCACTGATCAAACTGTCCGTTCAGTTTTAGTTTTCTAGAGTTCACTCGGTCAAACTGTTCGTCCAGTTTTAGTTTTCTAGGGTTCAGCTGGTCAAACTGTTCGTCCAGTTTTAGCCTTCTAGGGTTCACCATGCCAAATTGTTCGTCCAGTTTTAGCCTTCTAGAGTTCACCATGCCAAATTGTTCACTTATTCTAATAGGGTTTTAGAAAAAAAAAAAAAAACTTTAAAACTAAATAAACCCTAAAAATATTTAAACACTACCAAAATAAAAAATAAAAATATATTGATTCTTGTTTGGTACTCTGTGGAGCCACTATGTAAAATTTTGATATTCTAAATATAAATGTTTGACATAACTAAATAGGGGCATAATTGGAAAATAGAAGGAATAATTAAATTATTTATAAAAAGAGATCCAATAGTTTCATTAATGATCATTTTGGTTGTTTTCGGCAGCTACTCGCATGCCATAGCATTGCTCAAACCAATTAATCAAGAAAAATATGTCGGCGAAAGCCCAACGATAATAGTCTTGCCGACGAAATTTGGTCTACAATTTTTGTTGGTAAATTACGCCAGATTTTTTCCGTCATGTAAACAATGAAAATAAAATAAAGTAATAGTCCAAATATATCAACTAATTTAACGCCAGTAATAAAATTTCACTACAAAATTGAAACTATAAGAATACATGAAATGAAGATTAGAGAATATCAAACGAAAATATAATATAGATGATAATTAATAAAAATTAAATTTTATTTTAGTGTTTGTCTAGATATTTTTTTTATAATGTAATGTTTAAATATATAATGTTATGTAGATACTAAGGATCTAAGACAATTACAATTACATATATGTATCATGTATATATAATATATGAAGTTTTTTGGGCCAACTAAAATAGTTGTAATAAATAATATAAAGTCTTGAATATATTTTGTATATAGTATCTATACAACATTCATATATAAATATAGGGTTAAGATCAACATTGACTTACCATCATGGACCAAGAAGAACTCACTATCATGGACTAAGACTAAGTTATCATCATGGGCCAAGACTTGAAGATTTGGGCTAAGATAGTTGGCCCAAATTGAAAAAATATCTAGAGTATAATATTTAGTGTATTTGTCTAGATAATTCTAGGAATTAAATAATTGTAGGAAGTTTCTAGGTAGTTCTAAGTCTAGAGATTTCTTTAGTCTCCTATAAATAGGAGTGGAGTCATTTGTAGTGAAGAAGCAAGAAAGAAAACCACCACCACCACAAGTTGTAAGAGTCTCCAAGATATCATATTTAGAGTAAGAGAGTTATATATATAAGAGTTCTTCATTAGCTACTAGATACGGTCTTGGGCAAGTGCAAATCTGCACTTCGTTATTTTTACATGGTATCAGAGCCACTGTCGCGGTAACGCGGAAAGATTCAAGATCGGGATTGAAGAACTCGGGTACTCTAAATATGGATGCTGCCGGTCATTTGATTGGACAAGGAATGAAGCTGCTAAATTCGTCCAATTATCGAATTTGGAAGTCCTGCATGGAGTCGTATCCCGTGAGCGAAGACTTGTGGGATGTCGTTGGAGGCAATGATGCAACCGTCCCGGAGGAGACCGCCAGAAACGGTGAAGAGGTCAAGCGCTGGAAGCGGAGGAATGCCAAGGCGGAGTTTGCCTTGAAGAGGTCGATATCGTCAGAGGTGTTTGAGAATATTTCACGATGCACCTCTGCCAGTTCGATCTGGAAGACGCTAGACCAGCTATACAACAAGAAGAACGAGGCGCGGTTACAAATGTTGGAGACGGATCTGGCGAATGCGAAGCAGGGTGAGTCATCGATTTCACAGTTCTTTTTAAAGGTTAAAAACTTGTGTTCAGAAATTAATTTACTCAACCCAGAGCCAATTTCGGAGGCGTGGATAAAACGGTCTATTATTCAGGGATTACGTTCCGAGTATATACCGTTCGTTACGTCGATTCAAGGGTGGGTCCAACAACCATCCTTGGAGGAGTTTGAGAACCTTCTAGCTTCACAGGAGTTGCTGGCTAAGCAAATGGCTGGGATCAAGCTGGAGGAAGATCAGTGCGCGCTCGTGGCTCAGGTAAAGGAGAATGACGCCAGGAAAAAGGTTGGTGGGAATGCAGAGTCGTCTCGTAAGAAAGATTTCAAGTGTTATCGATGTGGGAAACCTGGACATCTGAAGAGAAATTGTCGGACCAGACTGAAGGAGAGTAACATGGTGGAGCCTAAGACCTCAACTGAAGGTGAAGAGTGGGCTAAATGTTTTCTAGCCAAGACCACTCCCACATGTGCATTTTCAGCTCGAGACTTGGGAAAGGAGTGGATTGTAGATTCAGGTTGCGGTCATCATCTTACCGGAGACGATTATCAGTTCTCTACTATTCGTCGTCATGGAGGAGAAGAAGTTATACTCACGGCGGATGACACAGTTCACCATGTTGAGAAGGAAGACACTGTTGTGATCAACAGTAGCGATGGAACATCGATCAAGCTCAATAATGTTTACTATGTTCCAGGCATGATGAGAAATCTCCTTTCAGTGGCGAATGCTGTCGATTCAGGTATGTACGTTTTATTTGGTCCGAATGATGTGAAGTTTCTCAAGAATGTAGAGATGATCAAGGCAGATGTAGTTCACATCGGTGAGCGAGTAGACGACATGTTCGTGATACCGGCTTCAAGTAAGAAAACTTCTTCAAAGAAGGTTCATGGAAAAATGGGGAGTTCGAATCCTCGCGAAGACGTCCATGGAGGAGCCGATGATAAGCAAGTAGTGAAGCAAGGATCGCGGAAATCGATCATCAAGCCAGTTTGTGATCAGGATAAAAACCGCATCTGCGCTTATTCTTGCTTCCTTGCAAGTCCGGTAGTTCGTAATAAGTCTCTTTCTAAAGATGAAGAGAAGGAGGAGTCGGACTTGGAGATGTCAACGGAAGTCAAAGTGATGTCGCCGTCACTTGGAGTGGACGACACGGTATTTCATCGTTGACTAATAATTTGGTCTTCGGCGAAGGAGGTATAAACAAGGCATCAAGGGAAGTGAGAAAAATAGTTTCAAAGCCACAAGTTGAAAGATGCAGAAAAGTACGACTGAAGAATCAAGAGCGACATAGATCTAAAGGCAACATTGACATGAAGAAACATGAAGGAAAGTCAATGTTGAAGGGGAGTGTTAAGATCAACATTGACTTACCATCATGGACCAAGAAGAACTCACTATTATGGGCTAAGACTAAGTTATCATCATGGGCCAAGACTTGAAGATTTAGGCTAAGATAGTTGGCCCAAATTGAAGAAATATCTAGAGTATAATATTTAGTGTATGTGTCTAGATAATTCTAGGAATTAAATAATTGTAGGAAGTTCTAGAGAGTTTCTAGGTAGTTCTAAGTCTAGAGATTTCTTTAGTCTCCTATAAATAGGAGTGGAGTCATTTGTAGTGAAGAAGCAAGAAAGAAAACCACCACAACTAGAACCACCACCACAAGTTGTAAGAGTCTCCAAGATATCATATTTAGAGTAAGAGAGTTATATATATAAGAGTTCTTCATTAGCTACTAGATACGATCTTGGGCAAGTGCAAATCTGCACTTCGTTATTTTTACAGTTATGTAGATACTAAGGATCGAAGACAATTACAATTACATATATGTATCATGTATATATAATATATGAAGTTTTTTGGGCCAACTAAAATAGTTGTAATAAATAATATAAAGTCTTGAATATATTTTGTATATAGTATCTATACAACATTCATATATAAATATTGGACCATTTCCCGGCAACAAAAATGTTGCGACATTTATGGTTTAAAAAATACTCTACTCACTCTTATATATATATTATAATATATATATATAGAAATTATATGAATTTGAAGAGCTGCAGTGACCACCCCTAAGTATATGCGGCTATGCCACTAATTCATATGTATAATATAAGTAGTACTGTAGAGATCTCAATATATTATTAGCATGTCATGAAATATAAACATTTAAATAAATAACCAATTAAACTCACACTACACACAAATTTCATTAACCGTTATTAAATTGACCAATCAAACACGCCCTTAATAATATTAATTAATTATTATAGATAGGTGGAAGATTTTTGTGAAGTGCTTTTTGTTCGGATTCATTTGCCTTTTGTATCAACAAGGTTCCTAACTTGACCACTCCAATATCTGTCATCTTACCCAATCGAACCCCGCAAACCCGAACTCTGTTTTATCTTTTATTGAAAGCATATTATATCATCCCTGAATCCACCTCTGAATAATAGTGGGTGTTTGGTTTGTTCTATGGGGTGTACAAAAAGTTAAGGAGTTAGACTCCAACTAGATAAATACATACCATCTATCCTATCACAATAATTATGTGTTAAAATATTAACATTTTAAATGTTGTCACCGATAGTTGAACCTAGACATTCTGATACCATGTCAAGAATAAGATGCGTGTCTTAACCAACCGGTCCATAAGTTTGAACTTGTGAATAAATGCGTTGGATACCTTCTTATTAATATTTTAACAAATTCAAAGTTTCGAATTCGATTATGAGATTTGAAAAAAATTCACATGCAGCACTTTGCCTATTACAAGATAACATGATGCGAGTAAAAATTGTTTAAAACTTATAGCAAGTATACAAATGTATTTTGTATATATAATAAATATAAATGTAGTCAATTATAATATAAAATATGGAATTTGAACTTTCACTTTATTATTTTACTTTTCAAATGTATATATATATATATATATACTAGTGGCGCATCTTTCAAAATCCTATGTTCTTTAATATGAGGACCCAACACTATATATAATATTAGTATGGATTATTAATGTATAAAAATATTGACAAATAAATGAATGAGTGGAGGAAGAATAAAGTGCATGATTAGTAAGATAAAGTTTACTTTTTACTTTTCATTACTCAAACCGAGCTTAACAAATGCATGCATGGATGACGTCATTAATTAGTAGACACTCTCTCTTAAAGATCTCATTTCATGAAATATATAAACAATTAAACTCGCACTACGCACAAATTACGTCTTTATTTTGGCCAATCAAACACGCCCTTAGATGGATGGAAGATTTTTCTTTCGTCTTTTTGTTGGGATTCATTTGCGTTTTGTATCAAGCTAGGTTCCTAACTCGACCACTCCAAGTTCTATCATGTTACCTGATCGAACCCCACAAACCCGAATTTGGTTTTATTTCTTAGAGCATGCATTATATCGTCATCCCTTTGAATAATAATAATATATAGTCACAGCAACTCGTAGTCTCGTACATGTTTTATAACATGAATTATGTCATGTTCCTGTGTTTCTGTTGGAGACAAAACAGTTATTCATACAACAATTATTATTCTATTGAGTTATTTTTTAAATTTTATTATTTGGAAAGGCTTCATTAAAGAAGAGTAAAGAATTATGCCATGTTTTTATGCTTTTTGTTGGAGATGAACATTTATTCGATACAACAGTTATTATATTATTATTGATTATTTTTAGTTTGTTTGAAAGGATGAAAATTTTCACTTTATACGCTTTGAAAAATATCATCATTTAGAATTTTTTTGTCATGCATGCTGGTATTAGTAGGGGTCACCATCAGAAGTGCAGCACTCGTAGTATACTTGCTCTACACGTATATTAATCATCACTCGAATCGGGTCAATCTGTAAGAGGTAATAAGTGTTGGTCATGAATATATTTTCATTCTCTGGGTCATTAACGAAATTTAACTCATGTTAAGAAACCAACATTGACTTACCATCATGGGTCAAGAAGAACTCACTATCATGGGCTAGGACTAACTTACTATTATTGGGCCAAGACTTAAATATTTGGGCTAAAGGATAGTTGGTCCAAGTTGAAGAATAATCTAGTGATTTAGGCCTTAGCTTATGTATCTAGATAATTCTAGGATTTATGTAATTTCTAGAGATCTTCTAGTAAGATCTTAGTCTAGAGTTTTCTTAGGCCTAGAGAATTCTATAGCTCCCTATAAATAGGGGTTTAGTCATTTGTAACAAAGCAAGAAAACCACCACAACTAGATCCACCACCACAAGTTGTAATAGTCTCCTATCATATTTAGAGTAAGAGAGTTATATATATAAGAGTTCTTCATTAGCTACTAGATACGGTCTTGGGCAAGTGCAAATCGGCACTTCGTTATTTTTACAATGACCTCTGGTTAATAAATGTAGCATTGAATCGCTACAGCATATTTGATGATTCCTCATTATTTAGATTGATGATTGATCACACCACTTGTATATCTCTATGTACATGATAATCGGAGAATGAAATGAAAATTAAAATGATCAGGCCGACTTCGAGGATAATACGATGAGATAATCAGTCGACTCCAATGATGATTCAAGACTAAAGTCTTATCAAACATTAAAAAAATGTTATAAAATACACAATAAATTCTTAAAATTCTTAATTTAAAAGCTCAAATGATCAGGATTCTTTACTGAGTGGTTTTTCTCCTGACCGCTCGATTATTTTACATTATGATTTTTAAGAATTTGTTTAAAACCATATTTTTTATTTTTAATAGAATTTATTAATTCTTGTATCATCATTGGAGTCAGATGATCATCCATTTGTATTATTCTCAGAGTCGCTTTGATCATATATTGCATCATTCTCACGACAACATTATGCACGTATACTGGTATCTAGTACCTCATTAAAAATAGTATTATTATTATTTTATGCCGAGAAGAGAATATTTGTTTGAATAAAACTATATTAATTATAAGAAGATATAACAATTCAAATTCGGTAATTTCATTCCTTTTTTTTTTTCTAATTCGATATACAAAAATCAATCTTCCCTTTAGATAAAAAAGAAATGAGAGTGTGTTGTTATCTAAACGAGACCTTAAAATAAGAAACCCTAAATATATATATATATATATATGTATGGTAGAAAAACATATGTATCAAATGGCAGCATAAATATTTTTTTATTAGCAGTGAAGTCATCAATCATGATCATCATAAACTGACTCAACCCTTCATCTTAATTAAGTGATTGCACATAATATTCAACATAAAATGTCACTCTTTATTCTGTTTTTTTCTAACTGGAACGTTACGAAGAACAACCCAATCATCATCGTCATCAACTACAAGAATCAATGTCGACATGCGCCATGCACGTGGGGGCCGGGAAATAAAGAAAACCAATAATCCCAGTCGTCGTCGTCAGTCACTGCAGGGCGGCGGTCGGAACCTTTGTCTGCAAGAACGGCACGTGATGTCGTCCTCGGGCATGCACGTGGCCCTCTCCTTCATCCTCTCCGCCTTGTCAACCTCCGCCTTGGCCCTCTCCCACATGTGCCTGGCACGCGCGAACTCCGACTGCGCCAACTCCATCTCCCGCCGCGTCAGCTCACGCACCCGCTCAGCGTACGCTTTCTCAATGGAAGCTAGCCGGATTTGCTCCGACGCGTGCCACTTCAGAGCCTTGACGGAATCGACGGCGTTAGGTTGAGGTGAACGAAAGGGTCGACTGAGGCTGATGGAGAGCTGGAGGTCCAGTCCGGTGGCGCCGCCTTCGAAGGGGTAATCGAAGTTCATGTGGCGGCGGGATGAGGAGGAGGAGGAGGAGGGTATGGAGTAGTGTGGAGTTGGGAGGAGTTGGAGCTCTCTTTGATGATGGTGATCTCCTTCCATTGGTAGTGAGAGAGAGAGAGAGAGAGGTTAGGAAATGGCAGATGATGATGTCTATATATAATCACCACATGGAGGACCAAATCACCATTTTTGCCTTTCGTATAGCCTAAAGTGGATTGATGCAGCCAAGTAAAATGACCAATTTGCCCTTGTTGTTGCAATGTTCATTATTGAGATTGAACCGGTGAAAATATGTTTATTTTATGTCCAATTTGCAAAACATATATATCAATTTACTTGGAAATTGAAAATTCACGTAACTAATTTTAAAGAGTAAAGTTTAGGTAGCAAATTGTCAAACTTCGTGTAGCAATTTAACTATTAACCCATTGTACTCAAGCATATTGATAGTAGAATTTTTTTTTTTTTTTTTCCGCAGGGTGGTCTTAAAAAGGGATCCATTTCTATACCTAAACTAATTCACACTCGCACTGGGTCGATGTTTAAGGGATAATGTGTTGGTCATGAATATTTTTCTATTTCCATGGTTACTATCGGGATTGAACCTCTAGCCTATGGTAAATGGATGAAGCACTGAACCGCTACATCATATTACATGGTTCTTACATACCACTGATAGTATATTTATAGTCAACAATTTACCTCTTACAGGTTGACTTGAGTAAATGTGAATTAGTTTATGTAAATTAACTATATTATGAGGGTTGTTCTTCTAATAAAGTCCCGAAACACCTCCCATGAAAAAAAAAAAAAATCCAAATACGGTATATCAATACACACAATTTTTAATTATTATTTTTTATTTAAGTACCTAAATTCTATAGTAATTCCAAAGATTCCAAAGTAATGAGGGGGAATTTTCCTCAGTTATATATATATATAGATAATCTAATCTATCTAATATATAAAAGCACATATAGACGAAGTTATTATGAGTTGAGTTGAGCAATTGCACGTCATATTAACTTTTAATGATGTGTAATTTTAATTATAAAAATTATAAAAAAAAATGCCGATTTGATTATTTAAAATTTTATGTTTGTCTCATATTTATTTTTTTTACATTAATTATTTACTCTTAATTTAATAATTTTCCCATTAACAAAATTCTTGTATTTATCCCTAGATTCACGGTCCACCGTTATTTTTTTTACACCGTTAACTTTTTTTGTGTGTATAAAAAAACTAGGTGCTTACCCCGCGCATAGCGCGGGGACTTGTTAAAATATAAATATTAACATTATACGTAAAAGATTGAAAATCTGTTTTAAGTTTCTTGATTTTGGGCATAATATACAGCAAGTCTCTAATCTTCATTGTTGATACTGAGAGTTCTTCTCGACTCACAGAATGAATATAATTTAGAATTGTCATAATGCATTGGTTTCAAGTTCTTCTATCATCATTCCAATTCGTATTGACCTTGTTGTCATATTCACCTTCTTAATCATCGGAAAAGGCCCAAGCATCTTCATTTTCACTTTGTAGATTAAACAATATAATAAGAGTGTTGTCTCAACGCAACGTGCAAGATGATTTGTTACAAAATTGTATAAAAATGCTTATCCCACATTACACTATATTACATTGTTCCAAAATTATCGAATTTGTGTTAATCACATTTTTAAATGTTAGTTTAATGTTTGAATTAAATGTTATTTTTATTATAAATTGTTTATTAGAGTTAAGACTCAGTAGTTATGTGTAATTAAGTCCAATTAATAATTTGAGCCAAATGTATTCAGCCGAATACCTTAGTATGTAAATAAAATAATTCTGCCCAAGCCCAAATATTTAATTTAACATGTCGATCTCAAACTTAGAGTGCTAAAATAATTCAGCCTAAGCCCAAATATAATTTAACATGTCGATCTCAAACTTAGAGTGCTAAGTGTGTGATAACGTGGCAGCCTCAGGATTGCCTTAATCTCTGATGTGGCAGCATTAGGATTAATTAATCTCTTTCCTATTGCGTTATTATATATACTATACCCGCGCGTTGCGCGGGTATCTTCGTTAATATGTACAAATAATATACTATTATTTAATAAAATCCCAATGATTTAATGTAATTACATAAAGAATAAGATAGCGTAGAACCAAATGAATTATAATTAAATCTGAAGAAATAAGCTCTAAATAATTTATAAGAAATTTATGAGAACGTACACTTTTTAATATTTATTTGTGAAAAATATTGGTTCTTACCCTAATTGTAGTTTCTAATTTTCATATCTATGCTAAAATTATAATGATTAACTTGTTAGAGCATCAGTGGTATTACGTAAAGATTACGTAAACGTGAGTCCTACATGTTTATTTAAGTAACGCAACAAAAACTATCTACGTTTTACATATCATTCCTTAAATATGGGACCCACACGTAAATTTATGTTTTTACATAAAGCATTCCTTAAATATAAGTAATGCACTATGTATTACGTAACCAATTTTTTATTATCTAAAATGCTGATATGACAACTTCATACTAAAACACCATCTCACATATTGCTTTATTATATATGTAGATATTATATACAGTGTTATCAGAACCGGACCGGACCGGCGGTCCGACCGCGGTCGGTCCGGAACCGGACCCCTCCACGGTCCGGTTTGCTTATTTCCGGAGGATGTAAGCGAACCCGGTTCTGAAGTCCGGTTTTCACCGAACCGGCCGGTTTTGGGCGAATCGGGCGGTTCACCGGTTCGGACTCCTTTCATTAATATATATATATATATATATATATATATTTTAGGGTTAACTTACAGAGAGGCAGGCCCGGTCCGAACTAAAACCTACATAAGGGTTAACTTACAAAGAGGCTCTATGCATTTTTTTACTAAAACCGGTCGGACCCGGTTCGGACCGGGTCCGACCGGCCGAACCGGGAACCGGGAACCGGTGGCCCTGCCGGTTCAGGCCCCGGTCCGGTTCTGATAACACTGATTATATATATATATAGATAGATAATTATGGGTTGTTTGTTGTTAATAAATTTTTAGGGTTAACTAATGAATTATATATATATTTAATGAGATGTGAGGAAAATAAAAAGAGATGAGGTGGCACTACATGAGTAATCTAAAATGTTGATGTGGCAACTTCATACTAAAACACCCTCTCTCATATTGCCTTATTGTGCTTTCCCCGCGCGGAGCGCGGGGTTACTTTTTAAATCGTAAGTCCTAACTTTTATTTGTAAAAATGAAAGTAAAAAGAAACATAGTAAAATAATTGAAAATATTTTTTGAATTTAATAAAAATAATATATTTCTTTAAGTTTAAATTTTTGATGAAGTATTCGTTTTTGTGTAGATAGTCAATTCATAGACTGGTGGTGATGCAAAAGACTATTTACGGATGAAGTTTTTATAAATTTGTTTGAATTGAACGAAATAATCATTTGTGTTAAGTGTTTCACTTTCACTTTGTTTTTTTTTTTTTTAAATTCAAAATTTTCTAAAGAGGTAACATATTTAAAAAATGTCAAATAGTATTATGCAAACAAATAATTAAATTCAAAATATACACTTATTAAATAAAATTACATACACTTAATTTACTATTCAGCCCAAACATATTAAGCCCAAGCATATTTAGCCCAGCCCAACCCTAAATCCAACATATTGCTGACGTGGCGAGCTCTGATTATCCCTTTAGTCTGACGTGACGAGCTCTAGTTAGAACTCTATCTCTCCTCCTCCTTTATTATATATATAGATAGATAGATATAGATATTAACGGTCCACCGTTAATTTGAACTTGGAAGTATTATTACATATGCCAACCGGTTCGTTTTCTGGTCTAGCCGGTAATTTTATAGGTAGTCTTGGTTGGAGGGTAGTTTGGGAAGCAATGAAGTGAAGCATGGGAGGGGAATCAAATAACGGATCGCGTTATTGGGCTATAAGTAGCTTTTTGGGCTCTTCTCTTACATTGCAAAGTGTTTTGGATATATCTTTAGGGGTTCTTTGTACTTTACACCTATTAATTATATCTATTATTATTATTATATTATTATATTTTTATCTTATATATATGGTTAAATATCAAATAAGTAGCGGAACTTTTTAAAAAGTGCAAATAATTTGTTAAATTTATTTATGGAGTAAAATGCTTGCTGAACTTTCTCGAAAGTAGCAATTAGGTAGCTCTGTTAATTTTCTAATTAAAAACTAAACAGATTACGCAAGTGAACGACTGAAATTGATGACGAAATACTCATGACAAGAATACACTTGCTCAGTTTTTTTTTTTTTTTTTTTTTTTTTTTTTTTTTTTTTTTTCTGAATGTCCATATTTATACCGAAACACTTCAACCATATTATCTTCGAATCGATTTGCTCCGCCCGATGCGATTTCAACTTCGGAAATACTCAAATACGTAGTTCTCTGCGGTCCTCGAAAATGAGGGTGTACGACGTATGAAATTTAGTTGGTTAAGCGTCATCACGTGCTTCTTACATGAGGAATCCCTTTGTTTTTTTTTTTTTAAAACAGAGCTACCTAATTGCTACTAAAGTACAGCTAGCTATATGCTTTAAAAAAAGTTTGGCTAACTATTTACACTTTTAGTCAAAGTTCATCTAACTATTTGATATTTAACCCTTACATGCATGATACATTTTTTAAATTAAGAGTGATGTAACGTTTATTTACGTAAATATAAATATATGGAAAATAAGAGTTTAGAATCGTATAAAATATATATAACTGTTAATAAAATTTGAAATATGATATTCAATTTCAGTATTTCACATTTATAAAAAATAACCATTCCTCATTCTCTATTATCATTTATATTCAATTAGTTAATACAATTAATTACGAAAATGGTCTTTCTTACCGAGTAGCAAGCCAACAGGCAACATCTACGAGGAAAATTAAATATCATTAATTTGTGATGGTATTCCTCTCAAAAGGGTATTAACATTCTACTAATTTTTAAGATTATATTTTTACACAAGAGTTTTAGTAGATGGTATGCATCTTTGTTGTGTTTAAACAAAGATCATATCATAAGTCATATTTTAAACGTAATTACTAATTGAGTCTATTTAAATACAACATTTTTTTTTCAAACGTTCATCAATTATAGAAAGCAAGCAACAATACAAGCAAACACATTTAAAGTGGAAGAAGGGATATCTGGTCTAAACCAAATTTCAGCCACATTATTGTTGGCTGCAAACGAAACTACCAAATGTGTCAAAGAAACATCCATGCTGATCTTGTGCAAACGCAACAAAAGAATAGACAAGAACAAAAGTCTAACATCTGACGAGACCCAAACAAGGAGGGTAAGAGATCATGCGAAGCGGATGTAAATTGTTCAACTACAACCGTTGAATCCGATAGTAAAAGGCGGATATCGAGGTTCATCGTTTGTGCTAACAATAGTCCAGTTCGACATGTGATTCCCTCCGCAAACAAGGGTTCATCGCCAAAAGACTTACAAACTGAAACAATAACAGTATTTTCAGGATCTAAAATAGCAGCCACACCAAACACCCTTGAAAACCGCTCCCTACTAAAATTGTCCAAACAAAAGTAGGGAGCGTAATAATTGTCGAGTTTAGATTCATGATTCCGCGGATGAGCCTTGTGGACCCTGAAAGCCACTTAAACATATTTGATTATATATATACTTTGTATACTAGCATATTCGGGTAAAATTTGTCATTTCTAGATCTTAGCGGGAGAAAAGTTTTTTATTTTTTATTTTACATTTTACATTTTTTTGGCCAATTATTTTATTTTAATCAAATAGACCATTTTAACCATATTTTAAAATAATAATAATTTCAATACAAAAAGACAAGCATGCCAATTGACGAGTAGTTCCTAGAGTATATATATATATATATATATATATATATATAAATAGAGAATTGTTTTTATATGCTTTTGGTAAAATATTACAATTATTGACTTTTTCTTTTTATATATTTGGAGAAGGTGGTGGAGATAGGGGTGGCTGTGTAATAATTATATTCGCACGTGCGTAGATACGTAGAGGCCGATTTCCTCCTTTATCCAACAACTCATCTAATCAACAATTAAAAAAAAATCATCAACAATTTGTAATACAAAACTAATTTTATTGAAAATTTTTGCCACACCAATAATTTGCCTAAGTTGTAGAGAAAAATGTTGATGAATGTTGACTTTTGGTATAATAACTTTTCTTTTATATATTTTTAGTATAATACGTTTACAATTTATACTTTTTGTGTGCATCTGTGTTAATGTTTATCATTAAATGAGTTTTCTTACCATATTTTTATTCAAGAAAAAAAAATATTATTTAATTGTCATTACAAAGAAAGAAAAAAATATGGATGGGTGTGCGGATGAGCTTATATGATGTTAGGGCAAAAGGGGTGTCGGGGAGTATGAAGGAAAACGGACGTACATGCCAAGCAAACCAACAACTGAATTAGTACGTACACAATACGGTAGTTATAGGAACGATACGTTACCTTCGTGTTTGGCGGTTTGCGGCGGCGGAAGCGGAAGCGGATCGTCGTAGTCGGTTCGGAATCACGGCGGCCACACGGATGCCGGTCGGAGAGGTACGTCACTGATCGGAGCGTACCTCGGTCTCCACGAGCGATGACCCTATAGACACCTAGAGAGCTCTATATGTGGAGTGGATGGAGTAGCGTGAGATATATATTCTCCTAGACCACCAAGAGGGTCTATATATAGCCAAGGAGAAGCTCATGGGCAGTTTACAACTTTGGGGACCTAACACATTGGTCCCCGCTCTTTTTATGGAGCGGTTGTCGACTTCGGGGACTCGACATATCGGTCCCCGATCTCTCCGAGACCTACACTAGCACCCCGTATGGGTGCAATATCCTACATCTCCCACTCACACATAACGGGAGTGCTCAGTGTGTGTGGAAACGTATTTCCAACATCTGTCTGTCTTTCATACAGGGCTCACCCGTGCGACCGGCATACTTTGCGAGAGCTAGGTGCTGTACATCTGTTAGGAGTATACAGCCTCTCGTAGTGAACAACCAACAAGAGAACTGCTGTACATCTGTTAGGAGTATACAGCATCTCGAAATGGATAACCAACTAGAGAACGGTAAGTATGCTTGTACCCTAGATCATCGAACCTCATTTAGGTATTCTCAAAAATCTCATTATACCTTGTATTCACAATCATGAAACTAATTCATGACTGGTGCACCGGTGAACACAATTCAAAAAGAGGTCCCGTTGATGATCTTCCTCTTCTCACGATTCCTTCAACACCAACCCGACTCGCTTTTCTAGACATGCCCCGCCAGGCCGAATCATTAGTAGCCTCTTGGAAACACACTAAGCTAGCGAACATCGTGTCAGGTCTCAAGTCTCTGATCGGAGTCGTGAGGGTACTCAATTTAGGAACCTCATAAGGATCCTGGGTCCCACACTACAACAAACTGAGATCATGCTTGTGTAAACCCGTGGTCGCATAGCACACACGGTATGAAACGTGTGTCACAGCACTTTTCTCCTTTTCCCTGGAGCGTATGTCATTTGTCTTACTCAAAGACAGTGCTGTGCGGATGTCATTTCAAATGCCATATGCACTCGAACAAGAGTCCACTAACTCCCATCCGGCTCTAAGTAAACTACGCGGAAACAAATTCCACTTTAATCATCGATGACCGCATGTCAACGAGCGACTTATGAATTCGAGCAGTTAGCTCTCTAATCGTCCACTTGACAATTTTAAGCTCAAAATCCCGTCTCATCTCCCGTTCGTCACAAAGACGTAACGTCCCCTAAGACGCGGAGGCGGTTACTCGTGTGAGAGAGCTAACCTTTTGTTTACCCGACATACATTTCACAATTCGAGTGAATGCACAAGGCAATCATAATAAACATGTGTGTATTCAAATCAAACGTATTGATAAAAATGAACATGTGATGTGATCATTGGGAAAAATAAGCAAGCTACCTCGCTTTTTACACAATGTTCAAGACCATTTGTCTTCATTGTGATCAAATGTCGATGAATTGCACATATGCAAGGGCTTTACGGACATACCGTTTATCCATCATTCATCGACTATCACTTCACATTCACCGTCCTGCACGCAACCATGCCGTATGCATAGTTATATTGGTCTATTGAATGTTCAAACATCGTTATGATCCTCTTCGGAAAATATTACAACACAATTACCAGTAGACTAACACTGAAGCAATAATGTGCATCATCCGGAATATATATATAGGAACCTTATAGACCAAATATAATCATCAGTTGTTGTTGCGAGAGCACTAGCTTCATTCGCATATAGTGAAGTTTGCACTCATTTCTCAGTATCTGATGGTCAATCAGTAAGAAACATTTCCCTAAGGAAGTCGTTACTCCCACTAGGAACAACTTCACTATATTTTGTCATACACATATGTACAACGCCTCAACAACCATCGTTCTCCGATCCTTGAGCATCAATCCAAGTCGAGCCATATGCCCGATTTAATAGCGGGTCTAGTGCACGTCACAACATGCACAAGACACCCGACTGAGCTCATCTTAATTAAGACATTTAGCGCATCAAGTCATGACCTTTATATGGAGTTAGATTATCGAGGTAATAATATCATCAATCATCCAAGAACAAATTTTCTCAAATGATCTATCAGAATCTTAATTCCGATATTATATTATTTTACCCTCCGAAAATCAATTAAGTGTCACACTCATTTGATAACTCCGTAAGTTCCAGCACGTACTATGTGTCAAGCATATTTATTTGACATGATCTCGTCGATGTTTTAATAACAGTCTTAGTCCGTAGATACTAAAACGTCAGACATGACAAATCACGTCTTCATCTATAGCCTTGAGAGAATAAAGTAGAATGCTAACGGACCACCATAATCCAAAAGCTGCATTCTCGTACCACAATACGGAGAAGTGCTTTCGATTTCTACTTTGATATTTCAAAGGCAATATCTACATCCAAGATCAACGTGACTGGGTTTATGCGAATACAACACTCGCAATTATTCGAGACACATCTCAAATTTTTCATGACTTTTAGGACCTCACCGATCCATTTGCGCTTCGCGTCATCCATCTTGTCCTCCATTTTCCTTAAAGGGTATTAGAAGCCACATAAGCTCCCACTAGGATTAAGAACCTTTTGTACACGCTCCCACTGGAACGATAACCTTTACTCATTTCGAGTAACAACATGAGAGTTCTTACTCCAACTTGAACTAAGATCATGACCAAGATCATTTACATTCGCAACTGATGGTGAAGAAATGCGAGCATGACGAGAAACATATTCAACATCTGCAAAAATCCTCCCACTCGAATGAAGTTATCTTGGTACATTTAGCTCAATAACTCAAAAATGGGTCACAACCCACTTTTCCCTTTATAAGGATAAACATGTTCATTTCGACATCTTTTAGTTTAGGCACAGCTCTCACTTTCGGACGTTTCCGGATCATAACTTATATGAAGTGGTATGCAACTAATATTTAGGCACTTGATCAAGTTGACAAACATTCGTCTCGATATAAAGTGGGTCCTCCTTGTGGAGAGACCCGGGTATTGCCATAGGCAGTGTATTATTGGACCAATGTTGTCACTGACTGAATCATCTTCAGAAGCGTATCACCTACGTCTTCTAGCAACAAACGTATGTTGCAAAGTGCCAAAAAAAATAGTCAACATAATGAACTATCTCTTAATATGACGTATCTTTACAAGTCAAGTCGATGAACTAATCATCGTCTTAACGTATATGAGAACCAAAAGTTCTTTATCTATTCAATTCATCTACAAGACTCGCTTAGCCATCTATAGAATATTAAATAAATATACAAGATACGAAACATATTTAATCATTCCCACAACAAATATGGGCTAGTAGATGTCTAATTAGAACCTATTCTGGTTGCCTCAAAATAAGGCTTCCGGTCACATCGCTAGCATCCTTGCGACAAATAAATATTTGGATATATTGAAATCATTGCAAGACGCAAGTTCGATATACAATAAATCCACCGGAACTAACCATATATACACAAACTCAATGTCATGGAAACATCAATTGAACAACTAGGTCTAACAGAAATAAAACTGAACATCGGCTATTCGACTAAACAGTAGGGCATTGAAAAACTCGGTTGTCTCATAGACATAGCTTGTTGATGCCAACATATTCGGCTGAAGCTCGAGTGTTCCATTTCCATCATGCTTTAGTCGAGATATCGAAGATCAAATAAATCTTCTCGTCCAAGGCTCAATCCTGAGTCACAACTCAAAGGATTATAATCATATATCGATCAAACTAGAAACTCATAGTCTACTAGTTTAAGCACCAAGACATACCTGACGCTTTGGAGCAGTGCAATCTTTCGAGTAGTGACCGATACGGTTACAACTATAGCACTTTCTCTTAGCCATTTGGACACAACGCGGACTCTTCCGCTCGCCAATTTCATCAGTCTTTTGTTTCTGACTTGACCCATCATGCTCATCCTTCTTACCACGATTCCTTCTCTTAGGCTTCCTTTGAGCTTTGGAGGAAGTCGCCACATGCAACTCAGCCAGAGTACTCTTACTCTTATGCATTTCCTCTTCTAGCTTTAGAAGTCTCTGAACTTCTTCTAGAGTGGCAGCCCAATCAGAGCGGGATAACTGCATTTTGACATGCTTCCACGAATCGTGTAAGGAGTGAATTACAACCTGGAGTTTCTGCCTTTGAGTGAACATGTGACCGGCGCGCCTGAGTTCAGCTATCATATCAGCCATATGCCAAATATGCAACTTCATGGAGTGTTCAGGATGCCTCTTATAAGAGGCTAATCTCATAGTTAGGAACTGTATCCTTTCTGTGGAATAGAAACCAAATTTCTTCTTCAAGTCGTCCCAAAGCGCCATAGCACTCTGATAACCTTGAAATTCCTTGAACACACCATCATCCATAGCACTCAATAAAATGATGCACGCGGTGCGATTTTTCACTTTCCAGGCCTCATAGGCTTTCAGGTCTCGCCTCTGCTGGGCCGTATTCCCCGCTTTAGGCTCTTCCATGTCATTGGATATGGTCTCCAGAATTTCTAGCTTTTGGAGTAAGTACTGAACTTTCTCCTGCCAGACCTCATAGTTATCACCATTCAACTTTAGCGCACAGCTAAGTTCGGCAACAATCTTTTGGAGAACTGATGTCATCCTTTACACAAAAGAGATAACATCTTATCAGGATCATTCAACAAGGCATGCAATAATTATTGTTCATTATACTTACACATGTTACACTCAACTTTCTTATTGACCGAATTAATTAAAGCAAGCATGTCCCGGAGTCAAAAGTTCACTATGTTCCCAATCATCGTCCAAAGTACATGCTTAGCGAGAATTAATTTTAGCCAATAATCAAGTCAAGTTCCAACCACATTGATTACGTCAACATGCAATCATGATTTAGCTTATACATGAATGACTAACTACACCATGTGACATGCTAAACATGTAATAATAATTAAGCAAGTTGACATGCTCTCAATGTTTACTAACACATGGATTCTACACAAATCATCATGGATCATGCTTAGCATAAAACAAGTATCAACCGAGGAAAACATGCTCTCAAGATTGATATATACAAATATACTAAACAAATTAGCATGGACTAAACATGAAATATTCAAACATGCTTATATGAATGATGATTTGGATAATGACATAATAAATCATGCTAGCATGCATCTCAGATATTCATATACATGGATACTATATAACATGTATCATGCTTAGCGAAATCATGTCATAATAAGCAAAACATGCATGCTCACAAAATGTACGTGTACATGGATGTTAAACAAATTAACAAGTATCATGCTTTATAAATAACTAAAATCTAGCACCCCATTTCAGATTTAACAAGACATATCTCGCATAAAAATCCTTAAAAAGACTTAGGACCCTCATATAAATTCTCAAAAGTTACGTTTAGAGGAACATTCCCAGGTGGACCGAAGGGTTCGCAAGACAGGCCCCAACACTCCCTTTTCTTAGACAGAACCGTAGTTCCCAGGCCAGGGAGGAGGGGGCGCGGCGTCAAGTTTCCGCTTCAAGCTCGGTCTTTCTAGACAGAATTATTTCCCCAATTTCAACTCAAGAATATTATAATCGAGTCTCCTAAGACTTTGCGAAAACGTATTTCGCTTATAGTTGAAACATATTCAAACTACGGGGGCCAACATGCAATTCTAGTAATATAATGCTAAACAAAATAGCACTCCTAAACATGATACTAATAACATTAAGCATGCAATTCATTGCTAATAAAAGATTAGGGACTAAATAGTAAATAAAACATTTTTGTCCCATTTTGAAATAAAACTGGCCGATTTTTCTGTTAAAAATATGGTTGACCGAAGTCAACTCTGGAAAAATTGACCCAAGGTTAAATAATAATGGGTCAGCCGAAATAGCAAATGGGCCCAAGTGTTAAAAACATTTTGATCGAAGTCAACCCACCATGCTTTAAACAAATCTGATCTAGGCAAAAAAGGAAATGGGCCACGCTGAAAAAAAACTAATTGATGGGCCCACATGTTAAAAAAAGAGAGCCCAAGTAAAAAAAATGGTGAGGCCCAGATTTGCTTATAAAGTATCATGTGAGCCCAAGCTGCATTAAGAGGGTCACGTGAGTTTAAAAAAAACTGACCGACCCGATTTTATAAAAAAGGACCCGACCCGCCCGGCATGTCATCTTCTTAACCCGATTTTCACGTAAAAACTGCAGGTAACCACCCCACCCATGCAACCCACGACTTAGCCACTATTCCCACTCATTTCTCAACCGCTTTGCTCGTAACCGTCACCGGCGACACACCACCGGAGACTCATGGTAACCGTTCGTAAAAATACTCATTCCGGCAAGAAAAAAATATTTTCGAAAAAAACGAGTTGAGCTTCGTGTGGCGGCCATGGCCGCCACTTTTGCCGTGGAGGTGGCCGTTGCCTCACCCCACGCTTAGGCCACACGAACAAACGTGAATATGGCCATCGAACGATACAAATAGAGTGGGAGTTTTATAGCCACGTTTGGCCACGAAAACAACCGTCTTTCGTCGGGGTTCGTCGGGACTCGCTACCAGCACGGCTGCGAACCTTCGTGGGCGATAATGAGCGTCCAATGCTCATAGATGATAGGCCGGACACATCCGAAACGGGCGGGACTCGAAAACTCCGAAAATCGGTGGGAGTTCGGCATAACCGTCACGAAGACGATGCCGGTGCCGGAAACCGAACCTTCGGCTCTGATACCAATGAAGGAAAACGGACGTACATGCCAAGCAAACCAACAACCGAATTAGTACGTACACAATACGATAGTTATAGGAACGATACGTTACCTTCGTGTTTGGCGGTTTGCGGCGGCGGAAGCGGAAGCGGATCGTCGTAGTCGGTTCGGAATCACGGCGGCCACACGGATGCCGGTCGGAGAGGTACGTCACTGATCGGAGCGTACCTCGGTCTCCACGAGCGATGACCCTATAGACACCTAGAGAGCTCTATATGTGGAGTGGATGGAGTAGCGTGAGATATATATTCTCCTAGACCACCAAGAGGGTCTATATATAGCCAAGGAGAAGCTCATGGGCAGTTTACAACTTTGGGGACCTAACACATTGGTCCCCGCTCTTTTTATGGAGCGGTTGTCGACTTCGGGGACTCGACATATCGGTCCCCGATCTCTCCGAGACCTACACTAGCACCCCGTATGGGTGCAATATCCTACAGAGTAGATGCTGAAAGAGAAGAGTGGCTAATGTCCATAACCAATGCCCCCAGTTAATTAAGTTTGGCACGTGATAAAATGGTATCTACCCTATTTTCTATTTAGTGAAGTGATCAGTGAGTGAGACCTCACTATCATAATCATATATCATTACCTCTTTTCTCCTCCCCCTATTGTTTAACATCCAAAAAACTGTTAATTATGACCTCTAAAAGTGTCAAATTTGCTACTTATTAGACCTTAATTCCCACTAATCATGACTCATAAACACTTCATTCTCAAAGCTATTTAGTAATCTAATCTAATTAATAATCTAAAGAAGTATAATTTTGCTTGATTAAGTTGAGAAATGTCATGTATTGAAACACGTGGTTTCAAACGAATTAGAATTAAAAATGGTGTCACGTCATAGAATATTATTTTATAAGTTTAATTTTTATCAAAAATATATGTATTTCTTTGATTTACCATTATAATTATTTGTTTTTGAATAAGAGCCGTAATTTGTCTATGCTACTCTAATTTACTAACATATTATTTTCATATGAAAGTAGAAATGAGTATGTTCTTTTAATATTACATTGTATAGTTATAGTTTGCGACGCGTACATCTCCGTATCAATTAAATCAACAATCAAATTAATTTTTTTTTTTATATATTAATTTAAAAATGAGTTTGTCATTTAATTTAATGATACTTTTTGATACTATAGGTAGAGTGACTTCACTTGCAGCACAATTTGCTAGCTCTGAACTTATATAGTACACAGTTCCGTATACTCTGTTAAATGGTGTCGGAAACTTGCATATTGTTTATTATCTTGCTCTATTTTTCCAATTGCTAGCTAAGTTATTGAAATTTTTGTGATTTACTACTTAACCTTTGTGAAGATATGCAATTTACTAGCGGAATTTTAAAAATATACAATTTACTAACTAAATTTTGATTATACTTGCATGTCTCCATAACCATTTACCAAGTAATTAAACGTAACTTCCAAATTGCAATATTACATAAGTAAAACTAGCAATCTATTAAAAAAAATGCCTCTAAAATTCAGCTAGAATCCAAAGCTCAGCTACCAAGTAAATAATTAATCATCATATACAAAATACACAAAGTGCTTTTGTTTACTTGTCCTAACTCCTAATAGTAATCATGACCACATGCCAACCTCATCTTATTAGTGGTGGAAAAGGGAGCCAAACGCATAATAAAGGGAAATCCATAATAAAAAAAGTACATGTGAATTTCCATCATCCAAACATGTCATTTCCCGCCATAATCTTCTTTTGTGATTCAACTACAAAATTCAAGAAACAAACAACAACCACAACATGCTTTGTATATTCTGTTGTCAATCTCTTCTACAAGGCACACCAACTGGGCATATCTATTCCAATTGTCTGCTAAGACTAGATCAGTTTAAAAAGAAATTTAAGTGAACTTAAGCAGCATTAAGAGCTTCAAGTTGCTTCCTAAGTTCATCGAGATCATCAGCACCCGTATCAGCTGGTTCTGAAGGAGCCAACTTCTGCATCTCGTCCGCACTGGGGAGTTCACGAGTTAGTCCTTCCGGAAGAGCATCTGTATTGACATGACAGAAGACCATTCTTCATTACTAAAAAAACAAAAACAAGGGAAGTAGCTGAAATGCAGAAGTTTTAGTATCATCCAGATCAAGAAAAAAAGACAAAGTTATCCAACAAAGTAGGTAGAAGTGAAGTAGAACAGTGAAATGCCTATATATGGAATATAAACAATTGCTACCATTTCAGAGGGTCCTCACACACAATGATTCTATATACTCCGGAATCGATAAAGTCTCAAGGACAGGAGAAACAAAAAAATAAACAAAAACCTTGATTTTATTATTATTGCAGAAATCTATGTACTCTGTTAATTGTGAACTTTGGAAAGTTTTACCAAAAAGATAAACTTCGGAAAGGAAGCAGAATAAGAGTGTCCTTGGAAAAGTTAAGCAACATTACCTGAACTAGAAGCATGCTTGTCATCCACTTCATCGTCATCAACAACACTAAAACACCATATTGATAGTGTCAATATACCATGAGCATGCCTAGCTCTAGAATGTGCATCTAATATCTACACTGGAGAGCATCATGGTACTCTAATCTTGCCGATAATATATAGGCATTAAATACTTCTCACATGTCTGTCTCAGACCATCAATTAATTACCAGCATCAATTTTTTTTTTGGGGAAAGTAAGGCCTTTCAAAAATGTCTCACCCCACACGTGAGGGGGAGGTTTGAAATAAAGATTAAATCACGCATTCACCTATCACCTTAAGATTTTAGAAAAATTGGTTAAGTGATTAGTCAACTTTGACAATTACCTTATGTTCCATTCATTATCAACATGAAGTGGGCCCTCTATAACTGGCAAGGTTTCAGCTTCTAATTTTGCTTTAGCTGCATCTCTAGCTGGCTTTGCAAGAAGATATTCTTTCTGCACAGGAGATAGATACAAGACCATTAGGTACCTGATGGTGCATATTTCAGATTCACATTTCACACTGCAGGTTAAAGGTTGGTTTAGTAACCTGACATTCCAAACATGCTGCATTTGAACATTGAGGGTTGGGCCTCATTTCCATGGTTGGAAAGAAGTCTTTAAGAGAATTGTACCCCTGCAACCAACCACCAGAGCTCTTCATCAATTTCAAAGAACAAACAAAACACAGCCATAAAGGTGTTAAAGTTACTATATGGAAATAAAATACTACAAGACATTCATGTCAGATAGAATAAGTTGATAGAGTACCAAGTATGGTGAAACATTGCCAAATTGCAGCAAAAATTTCAATGTATTTTGAACAAGCAGCCCTGCTACAACTCCCTGGAGATAAATCAAGTCATTAGACATTAACTAAGTTGAAGGGACAGTTTATAATAAAGCCTGTTAACATTATATTTCACCTATTCTGCAAAGTCAATTCTTACTGATGAGGAATTATCACTTACGACATGTTTAGATGATAAATCATATGTACAGTCTATAAATGTGACCTGGAAACACTAAATCATGCAAGAAATCGAATAATAACAGACACAACTCGTGCAATACACTGGATATACATATTCCAGATGAAAATTTATGTGAGAAAAAGCATTAATCACCATGGTAGTAGGCAAAGATGCAGCACAGACTCCTTCTCGCTTTAGAGTACGTTCATCAACTCCAGATGCCACAACCTGAAAAAAATTATTTAATGACATTGACATTTTACATTTTCTGATATAGCAGGCTTAGATTATTGTTTTAGTGATTACCTAGAAAATGTCAAATCTATGCATTGATAGTTTGATACTATAAAATAATCCCTCCCTGATTTACAAATGTGAAGGATAATATACATTCTAGTCAGAGACATTCTAGATTAACAAAATGCAAATGAACCTACCAAGGGCGGTGCACATGCAAAACAAGCAGTTTCTCCAGGAATCAACAGCTGTATATGACCTGAAACAGCATCCTCAGAGACACCTGACCAGAATATTTCAAGTGAATTTCCACTCAAATTTCATTCATAACCAAAGTAGATCTGAAAGGTTGCTCCTAAAAGCCGCATTCGGCCAAACATGTGGTGTGAAAAGTACCTTTAACCCAAAACTTTAAATACTAATCTAATCTGTTTGAGTAGGTTCGGAAGATGCATATTGCCACAAAGGTAGAGAAACGAATTCAGCATTCAGAAGTTCCTAATGCAAATCTTTCTCTTGAGTGAAGTTCCCTTCATGCAAACTAGATATCTTGGACTGAACACAACTCATAGATTATTATCAACCAAATTATAAATTTGTTACCTGATTCCATCCACGTCTGATTCAGTTCATTACATGCCTGTATAAGAACAAAAGGCACAACAAGATAGGATTACTACGTTGCATATTTCCCAATCAAGACATTTTTTTTTTTAACACTGCCAATGTTCCAATGTGGTGCACACAGTTACAAAAGATAGCAAAATAATTTCTGAATTTTGATTACTTATGACAGATGCTCCCCTGTAAGAAATATTTTTGCAGCAGCATATCATTTATTTAGTACCGGGATAAAGCTTAGATCTGAGAATTGTTTTACCTGGTTAACAACCATTCTCGCTTCATAGTTATCTACGCAACTTAAAACAAGATCCACTCCACTGCCTTCTTTCTCTTGGCGGAAGGATTTATTTCTCAAACTTAACATGAAGGTCTCAAAGCCTTGCACTGTTGTGATGTTCAGTGTGTAACTCTGCATAGACAAAATAGATTAGAAAATATGGAAAAGCTCAAATTCAATACAAAATTATTAATGATACACTATGAGGCACTAGGGTACTAAAATTATCTCCTGCAGAAACACTTACTTCAAGGACAACATCAGGATTTATGTCTGAGAGAGTCTGAACAGCAGCATCAGTCTTGGTCATTCCAGCCTAGACAAGATAAATATAAGCCTCGAGTAATAGATAAAATATACTGCAGTAGTTGGAGAACAATCATTTTGAATAATGAAATTCCAGAAAAATGATACTCCCATCAAGTTCTAGGTCATGCACCATTTTTTAGTACATCCCATTCTAATGCACCCAACACTGGACTAAATTTTAGGTTATAAAGTGAATCATAAAAGAAAATTATTAAAATACCTGCTCAGGACGAAAGAACAACCGGTTCATGTTTGCTAATTCAACTTTGTCATAATCATACAATAGAAGGCGACCTATACCACACCTTGTCAGCATCTCAGCTGCAACACTGCCTACACCGCCAATTCCCTACGTAATCATGAAAATACCAAGGAAAGAAATAACAATGTTAATAAACTAAGATATTGCATATCTGAAATCAATCTAACAAAATCTTGAAATGAATTTGGCTAATAGTTGAGACCGAGAGAGCAACCCTGCTACTAAAACATCTTTAGTTTGGAGCATTACTAGCATGGAAGATGATGTAGAACTATGACGTGAATGTTGTCTTTCCAGGAGACGAGAAGTTTCACCATTGAACAATACCTATTCTAAACATGGCTAGAAATGAGCAATAATTTCTGTCTCTTTCTCAGTAGTCAATATGCAACAAGAACAAAAAAAAATAGTTGGAACAAGATAAACATAGAGGGAGGAGATAAGTACAGACAACTATAGCAACTGAGTAGTCCCGGATTCTTTCATAGTTATGAACAATCCCCATTCTCTGTAGTGCCATAAGCCTGCTGTAAGGGTTGCTATCTACAACCTCCGCACTCATATCCTGACATTATAGTGAAGAAACATCAACTTTTTTTTGTTCCAAACAAACCATGCTGCAAACTGCGACTGGTAAAAACATATCATGTGGTTAAGTTAGAAAATCGAACCTTGACTTTCGGTCGCCGAACTGTTGCAGATTTCGCTAAATCTGTAAGACGCTTTACATGTATTTGAACCTGTAAAGCACAGCACAAGAACAATTAACATCTCTTTTAGGCAATTACAAGTTAAATTTTGACTTTGAGAGCAAAGGAGCATCTTCTATGCCTCTCTACTAATCCACTCTGTGCCAGATATGGAGGCAAATTACCCATCAATCAATTCATGCATTGTATGAGTATGAACTTACAATCGTCACTTAGGGAAACAAACTTTAGCTCAACTTTCCATACCTCGTGGAAATAACATTTATATATTCATGTTGATCGATGATTGACACTATATTGCAACGTCTTGTTTAACGGGCTGGCATCGTAATCTTCAACATGCAAAATGATACGCTATTACACATGCAAAATGATACGCTAAGGCAACGACTGTGATCTAATAACTGGAGCTACATCGTCGATTTACTTGGCGGGACCAGATAAATGCAACAGAAACAAAAGCATTGAATGTCATTTACCTTGTCGATCGCAGAAGTATGAGATGGATCAGGGAGTGATAGCTTGAGAGATTCGAGCTCGTCATGTATCTCCTTCAATTCCACCTCCATAGAATCTTAATGGAGTCAATGAAAAACTGGGAATTTGGTCCACGAAGAGAAGAGGCCGCCAATTCCTTCTCCTCCAGTCCAGAGAGTCTACAGGCGAATCTTCACCGGGAAAATTGATGGTAGTGATGAAAGAAAACGCTCCCAATAAGGCAAGTATCCGAAATTGCAGGACGAGGCTACAGTACTTGCGCGGTGTCATACTTTGTAAAAAGATAATAATATTATTTTACAGTTTTACTAACTCGGGTGGGACTTTAAAGGATTCATTAATTGGTAGGTATATCAGATACATCCTAACTTTTTTTTTTTTTTTGACTTAATCCCTATATTTCTGAATGTTAGGGGTTAATTAACAAAATGCTACCCGACGAGACGTTTGGAGACTCGGACAAATTACTAGCTAAATATTTTTCCTGATATTTCATATTTCTTTTGTTGACAAATTGTTACTCTATCAAATTCTTCTCCTAGAACTTCTCAAGTGGAGTACTCGTGATTAAAGAAAAACTTGAAATTTAACGTAAAATTATGAAATTGACGAATTTATAAGTATTCACATAACATAAATTACAAAGTTTTATCATAAAAATGTATCTAAAAAATTGTCTTTTCGATGAGGGTAATTATGTAATTAGTTTTTTTTGTACGACGCCATTTTAGGTTTGGTTTTCAATTTTTATTTAATTACGTGTCAGCCACGTAAGCAAATTAGACATAATATTTTTCATAGCTAGCAAACTATCCACAAGCGGAATTTGAGCTAATAAATTGTCTGGTAAGTCACACTTCAGATAACTGAAACTTCAAATAATCACACAAAAAACCGAGCTCCTAAAAGTCACACGTCGATAATTGAAGATCCTAGAATGTTGTTTTCCCTTTTTTAAAAATTAAACTCTGAGTAGCAAGTTAGAATTATATTAAAATTCACTTATTAACCCTTAAGAAAAACTACTCATGAGTAAAATAGATAATATATTTATTTAGTGTATATATTATTATTATTATTATTTTAAAAAGAAAGCGAAAAAGGGTTGATTTTTTTTTTTGACGAAGGAAAAAGGGTTGATTAGTAGACAAAAAAAAAAACAACTATTTCTGGGAGAACCTTAGAAAAAAAAAACAGTTCTTCAAGAAATTAAAACTATTATAATATTAGTCTTAGAAAGAATAAGACATAGACGGTCTTACACATTAGCATCTTAAACCAATTAATATTTGACACCTCATTAATTAATTTTTGCGCGTGATTAAAATAAAGTCACCTGTAATTCAAGTCGATTTTTAACACGTTAGATATGAGAGAAAATATTGATTTTATCTTATGACCTAACAAATGAAACATCGACTTGACTTCATTTTAGTAAATCCTTAAATTTTTTGGCTTAATACATTGTTTTGCTGATTATGTCAGTACAGAGTGATCAAACTGTTACTTTTATTTTTTTGACGTGATAGTTTGGTTACCTATGTTCCAAGAATGTGATTGAATGGTTCAATTTGTTTCATTTAGTCACTTATATTTGACACTGTTTGATTAAATGATTATAAAATGACGATTTATTCATACCTTCAATCAATTCAAGTGTTTTTATTCGTGTTTTTAATTATGTTTTCATCAAATTTATAGTTTTTTTCACATAAAAAATTCATAAATTTCTTAATTCGAACTCACTAGCAGCAACTCTATTGGGTTCGATTGAACCCAACTAATGTTCAGATTAAAAATTAAAGGGTTAATAACCTAGGAAATGTCTGAATTTTGGCCAATGTTAACCGGAGAGGTCTGAATTTTCAAATGTTAATTTGAGAGGTTTGAGGTTTCAACTTTGTGGATATAAGAGGTCTCTGTTACGGAAATAAAATTAAATTCCCAAAATGCCCTTCTATCAAGTGTGCTCTTCACATGCTTGAAGTGAAAAGACAAAAATGCCCTTAAAGCCACCACGACTCCGGCCACTGCCACCCCGGCTCCGGCAACCACTACCCGACTCCGGCAACCACCAGCCCAGCTCCGGCGACCACCGCCCAACTCCGGCGACCGCCCAACTCCGGCGACCGCCCGCGGCTCCAATTTGGGCCTAATTGGAGTTGTGGTTGTGGTCTCCGGAGTTGGGTGGTGGTCGCTGGAGTTGTGGTGGTGGTCGCCGGAGTTGGGTGGTGGTCGCTGGAGTCGAGGTGGTGGTCGCCGAAGTCGGGTGGTGGTGGTCGGAGACGGGTGGCGGTGGACGGAGCTGGGGTGGTTTTAATTTGACTTCATGGATAATTTTATCATTTCACATTTCCTCAAATAAATATTAAATAAAACATAATATTAAAAGGGGAAAGAATGTCATTTCACACAATTCTGTTAAATTTAACCCTAAAAATGGACGGAAAAACTTAAATCAACAAAGATGAAATTTCAGACCTTTCAAATTAACTTTTGAAAATTCAGACCTCTTCAGTTAATATGTGGCAAATTTAAGACATTTCCTAGGTTATTAACCCAAAATTAAATTATTTTTATAAAAAAGTGATGAATTTAATGAAAAATACGATGAAGAGCATGAAAAACATGATGAATAATGAATATCGAAAATGTATTTTAGACATTTCACAAAATTTAATCAATTTGTCACATTTTCAAACATAGATAACTAAAAAACACATATTTAAACTAAACGGTTCCATTGACGAACGAAATAATCAAACTACCTAAAACCACATCAACAAGTAAATTTAGTCTTAAAATTGTTTCATTAATCCTAATTAATCTCCTTAATGTAATAAAATTAGGGGTGTCGACATGGCGGGGCAGATATCATCAGTATAAAAAATATTGAAATTTGTACGTCGGAAACTAAAAGTTCAAGTAGTCAATATTACTATTTTTTTAATTTTTTTTAATAAATTTAATAAAATTGGCCAAAAAAATAAAGTTAATAAAGAAAATATAAATACGCGATAAAGACACTTAAATTTATTGATACTATGTGCATTTCTCGCGCATCGCATAGGGTGACTTACCAAATATGGTTAATTAACAAACTAATATTCGATGAAATTTATACTGACTATTTGTAATATGTTGAAACATTATTTTTAAACAAAATATCAGTCTAAAATTTGAAAAAGTAAACGAAAGACTGCAAATTTTGAACCATAAAATACCATTGCGCAAATTCACAAATAAATTTTAGATGCCCGTACCGCATGCTACCTTTGGTCATCGAATCCGTGTCAAGCGTCTGTTATTTAACAGATATGGCTTCGTTGACCACCGGAGAAATCTCGCCGGTGATAGAGATGGCTCTGCCACTGAGACTGTCAGCTGCATGTACCGCTTGGTATCTTCATTCGCCGGCTCCGCGTCAAGCGTCTGTTAGAAAACACCTAAATTTTAATTTCGATTAATTACATACATTGAATCTTGAACGGTCTGAAATTTTAATTGCGATTAATTGCATACATTGAATCTTGAAAGGTTCGAAATCAGGGTTATTTTAATTGCGATTAATTGCATACATTGAATCTTGAACAGTCCGAAATTTTAATTGCGATTAATTGTATATACTGAATCTTAAACGGTTCGAAATCAGCGAAATTTTAATTGCGATTAATTGCAACTTATAAACCCTCACCTCCCTAACGCAATCAATATTATGGAGTTAATGACTACAAAACTCTTAGCTCAATTTTCATAAATGCATCGATTAATGTAAAATACAAAATTCCCAGCTCCACATTCACTGAGTTATTATCTTTCCTTCAGAATTTATAATATATATATAGATATAGATATATATATATATATAGATAGAGATTTGGATTTATTAATAGTAATGGCAAAACTGTTATTTATAGCAACTTAATGGTTGGAGTTTCCATTATGAAATATAAATAACCAAATAATTAACCAAAAAAAATGGAGGTTTAGTTAATTGGTCGGGGCCTGAGCAGAAAGACCATAGAGAAGAGAGTGAATGAGCATCGATAATAGTATAATACACTTCTTCAAGTCCAGCCGAAGATGTCAAACGGCGACGGCGAATTGCCTGAGGATCACGGCGGCGCCGATCAAAACCCCCATAACCAAGGCGACCAGTCCCAAGAATGGGAAACCATGGCTCAAGCTTGGCTCCGCGCCTTCCCGGAGGCCAGGGTTGTCAGCGCCATCGATGTTGAAGGCTGGGTGGACGTGAACCGCGACTGCGTTCCCTCCGAGCTCAAGTCCATGGAGCGCAACGAGCTCATTGAGAAGCTCCTCTCCATTCAGAACTTCCTCAGATTACCGACTCAAGGAGTTCGATTTTTCTCTGCCATTTTTTTCATCTGTTTTACTTCATTTGAAGCTCGATTTTGCATAACTGGTAATTGCAGTTTCATATTGACTAGAACAGCTAGTAAGCATGCTACATTATCATTTAGCCATAGGCACGTCTCTATGGAATCACATGGAAGGGGCTGATTTGAAGATTTACAAATGTTGAATATGATCTATTAGGAAAGTGATAATTGATTAATTATGTAGAGTAACTTTAAAAATCTGGCTGAATGCTTCTACCCCACTTATTGGGGGAAAAACTTACAGATTCATTAATGCATTGTTAAATGTGGCATAATCAGAAATTATAACAAGCCTTATATATAGCTCTATCAAGACTGAGATTGAATGTTGAAGCCACAATGGGTTGGTTCAAGGGAAATAGTAGAAAAATGGGGTCTTCTTTTCTAGAAAATTTTGCTTTGTTCATAAGCTTATTCCTCTTGAGAAAAGAGAGTTTGACATGTTATTTTGCTTGTCTGTCTTTCAGGAAAAGGAAGATGTCAGTCAGGAAAAGAAGGACCTCCTAAATCAGGAAATGGAAGATCTCACTCAGGATAAAGAAGATTTGCTTCATACGAATCCGTATTATCAGTTTCAGCGCACGGATCAGTGGCGTCCGGTTTATATTTGGTTGGAATCTCTCAAAACTGATATTGTTGTGAATACACAAGATATTGCTGATTGGTTGGGAAGCAATCCAGAAATTTGGGAACGGCTCTGCTCCAAACATTCTCGGTATCACCTGACACACTACATAAAGAAGTGCCACATGAAGATTCTCAAGAGAAAGGAAAAGAAGAAGGTATCATTTTTTTTATCAATCGCATGATCCGTGGTAGGAGAACATCCTAGGTTAAGAAAAACATGACTCAATCATGTGTTTTCAATTGGAAAAACTGCATTGCTGTGTGATGATTGAACTACACTTGAGTCTGACATCAATTAGACAAATTGATTTAGCCCCTGCTTTTGTGGATAACCAATCATACTGCAAGAGGGAGAAAATTGTTTTGGAAAGCAGATGCATGAGAAATTTATCCTCTAAATGATAGGTTTAAACAGTACTATTGCTTATTTATTTATTATTATTATTTTTATTTTTTATATATCTCTGGACAGATGTCAGATCTCCCGCTTGATAATCATTCCAAGGATGCCAACAGAAGTTTAATTCCACAATCACCTGTGCACATTCCCTGTAAGACTTCTCCTCCTGACATCACATAATGAATGATCTCTTACATTCTTACTGGATCATTTGATTTTTTTTTCTTCGTTTTTTGGCCGAGTGGATTATTTGATTGAATCACATTTAATTACCCTTTTGATCTGTCTATTGTTGTTTTAAGATTGAACAATAGGGAGATTGATGATGAAATTGCATATGTTAACCGACACCTCTTTCTTCTTTTAGTATGCAAGATCTGCAAATGTTTGTTGCTTGCTGAGTACCCCATTTTAGGTTTTCACTTTCTCATAGAGAAATATCATATGAGAATCTGTTTACATGAATTTCTAGAAGGTGGAAATAGTTTTTTTTTTTTTTAAAAATGGTAGACGAAATAGATAGTTGAGTACTGTTAAATGATTTGTTTTCTTGACATCTTAGCTTCTTTCTTTATCAATTCACCATAAATTAGTGATTCAATCTAACTGTAGATTTGTTTTTGCTTATATCCTTTGCAGTCAATCCCGTGAACTACATGCCTAAAGAGAGTGATCTCTATGGAGCAAAACGAGAGGAAGCAAAGCGGAAATATGACATGCAAGTTCCTTTAACTTCTACTAAAAAATTCAATTCTCACTTCTCAAGTTCATATGGCTTTTCATATTTTATAACTCTCTTAATGTTTGCTTCAGTTTGTTGGCTCTGGAGACGCAACTGCAAACCCTTTTCCCGAATAACTAAGATTTCGAGATCCAAAGATTGCCACTTCGCAAATAGTGCTTTCTGCCTTAGTGTGAATGCTGCTTTGTGGTGTATGGCTGGCCCATTTTGGTAAATAGTAGCTGTAATAGTAGTATTATGGTTTCAATCTTTGGACTACATTGTAGAAATTGTCATCCATTTCAAGGCTTATTCATACACAGTGCTTCTCTATCTAAGCAGTCGGTTCTTGCATGAACTTGATATATATGCCAAAGGGTTAATAATGCAGTTAACTTTAGGGTTTAGGGTTTAAATTTGCAACAAATTTGCAATCAAATTTGCAACAATTAGATCTGAATAGAGAATGAATCAGATTTCCAAATAGATTAGTTAAATATTAAGTGCATTCAACTGCACAAATCTATCTAGCACATGTAGCGTTGGCCAAAAAAATAATTCTAGAATGTGTAGTGAAACAGGACAATCTCAAACATTACTGGTACAGAAAAAACAGTAACTCCTTGAAACATCAAGCAAAGTCATTACATAGTGTGGAGATCTGGAGAACAAGATTTGATCAATTCTTACAACAATAATTGAGCGCGGCAAATCCGTTCTTCAAAGAAGACAAGGAAAGATGATACTATTTGGGAAGCTCCAAATAAGACTCATCAGTTGTACACCATGTACTTTGGGGTTGCACTGAACTTTTGGTACCCTTTGATGACCTTGTTCACCGCATCGAGAAAGTCTTTTTCGGTTACTGTCTTCCTTCGAGCCCGGATTGCATACATTCCAGCTTCTGTGCATACACTCCTGATATCCGCACCTGTCCCATCACAAATCAATCTTTTCAAACCAAAAGCTTCACAGAGTTCTCTAATTAAACACAGTATTGGCAGCAGATAAAAAAAGTTATAAGAAGGCAAATCCTGGAGACCCAAACGCCAAAATTCAACCAAATGTTTAAATTTCAGGTAAGGAACAAAGGAATCCACCTCCAAAAATGGATAGACTTGATAACATATTTCAGTCATGTCAACAATTGGAAATGCTAAGCACCTCAAGAAATGTGCGCATTCATAACTAAATGGTTCCAACGTATGTGGGTGGACTTATCTGCTCATTCATTCGTATGCAGATGAATATAAGAAGTACAGAGCCTATTATTCTTACCTGTAGAATTTGGGCAAAGACGAGCAAGAAGTTCAAATCGAATGTCTCTCTCACAGTTCATTGTTCTGGTATGAATCTTGAAAATCTGTGTCCTGCTCTCCAGGTCTGGAAGACCGAACTCAACCTTCCTATCTAATCTTCCAGGACGTAGCAATGCAGGGTCCAGGGTGTCGGGCCTGAAGTCAACACAAACAGTGAGTGTTAAAACATTGACTAATTCTTCAACATAGCTAAGCCCTACAGATTAGGACCTTCCATAGTTCATTTTTATATATTGTTTTAGGTGGAGGTTGAAGGTTGATTATTGATACCTGTTTGTGGCCATGAGAACTTTGATGTTCCCTCGGGCATCGAATCCATCAAGCTGGTTGACTATTTCAAGCATGGTTCTTTGAACTTCATTATCCCCACCAACACCATCGTCAAAGCGAGCACCACCAATTGCATCAACTTCATCAAAGAACACAATACAAGCCTTCTTTGACCGTGCCATCTGCAGAATGATAACATTCAGGGAACATCCATTAAATTATTCAAACATATATTCACATAACTACAAGGTTCTTTATTTAAAAAAAAAAAACTGTTGGAATAATTAAGTTAAGGGCTCATTACCTGAAATAATTCCCGAACCATTCTAGCTCCCTCACCAACATATTTCTGAACAAGCTCACTTCCGATAACACGAATAAAGCATGCATCAGTTCTATTAGCTACTGCTCTGGCCAAAAGCGTTTTTCCTGTCCCTGGTGGACCATAGCAGAGGACACCCTTGGGAGGATCAATTCCAAGCTTCACAAATTTCTCTGGGTGCAGCATAGGTAATTCAACCACCTGAGAGCAGTGGATATCAGATATTCGCATCATAAACAAAGACTATATTTGCATATATTCAAATGGTGATTATGCCATGCATAAAAGTGTGTTAGTGCCAGCTAAGCCTCGCTCATGATTCAAGCTATTTATTATAGTCCTAAGATAAATGGCATACCTCACGCATTTTTTCTATTTGCTCCTTGCATCCTCCAACATCATTATAAGTGACATCAGGTTTTTCTTCCACAGTCATCATGGTCACACTAGGATCGATCTTTGGAGGCAAAGGAATTTGAATCTGATACTTGTTCCGATCAACGCTGCAATGATATGACAAAATTTCAAGCATCAAGGAGTGATGACACAACAAACTGATTGATATTTCATGGATACAATTAAAGTAGGAAATCTACACATGTCAATATTACAATTGACTGAACAATATCATTGAACAAATTAAATATCAGATATGCTGATGTCATAATCATAACATGTAGCAATTATATTGTGACCTTTGAGGGAGCAATAATAGTATATGGGTTGACATACCCCACACGCATGCCTTCTTCAATATCAGTAGGTGAAACTTTGTCGCCCAGCCCAACAACAAACTGTTACATAATAACAAAGACATAAGTCTAAGACCTATAGACATTTTTCTTTCACATAAGAGGCAAGACTATGTAATATGTATGAGAATGAGAGGCAAAAAATGTTAGCATACATACCTTTGCAATTTGTTTCACATTAATCACGTATTTCGCATCTTCTGTATTTGGATTGATAATCTTTGTACATCTTGCTACCTAAAAATAGAAGGAAAGTGTTTCAGCAACAAGCAGCAAGAAAATGTATGGTACAGGATTTTGAGGAAGCACACCTGAAGAGGCTGCTCCTCTTGCATCATTTGCTTATCAGAAACAAGATCCCATTGGCTGGGAGCAGCTAGACCAGTATCTGACTCCTTGATACCTACAAAAATAAAAAAAAAAATATATGAGAACAAGGAAAAGCTTATATAGATTATATAAACACGCAATCAAGGAAAGAAAGCGAGGACTGTCACAATAAGCTCTTGGTTACCCTCTATCGTTAAAAACAAAAAATATAAGATAAAACCTTTTCTTTTCCTATCCTACAACTAGCTCTGGAAGATAGAATAAGAAATTTGGTTGATCATCCCCTTTTGTAATAATATCAATCTGCTATAAAAATATATATCATATTGGAAGATCCAGCTCTCATAGTGGACTCTCCATGGATTCTTATACTCTCCAAGAATCCAACTCATTGAAATATTCACCAATCCTTAAAACACAACTAGAATGCTCATCACAGCGTGCAGCTCAAGGGAGGCAAGGTATAAAACTTACCACATAGGTCATTCACTTTCTTAGCCATCTCCTTGATTTCCTTCTCCGCTTTCTTTATGCTATTTGAATAAGGTCCCAGACCCTGCATATATAACAATTAACATAACGTGTCAAATCAAATGCTGAGTACATACATTGAAAAGTAAGCTAGTAGCAACCACGAAATTTGTTGCTCAAAAAAGCAAATTTGGCAAAACCAAGAATCTATACGAAGTATACGAGTACGTAATTTAACTCACGTAGTTGTTCAACCGACCACGGATTCGTAGCTCATAGAAGCATACTTGGGGGGGGGGGGGGGGGGGGGGGGGGGGGGGGGGGGGGGGGGGGGGGGTGGAAGCATCTACAGAAGTAAAACAACCAGAGGGTACGAATTTCAACTCAAGATCTTTTCAAATTTCTTTAGTTTTAACCTAAGAGAACAGAATGGTCAATTAACGCATCCGACGCCAAAAATCATACAGATCACGTATAGCTGCTACTGCATGAGCATCTAACAAACTTAAAAGCAGCGGAGACCAAACCGGCAAGCAGCCTAAGCAATCGAAACAAACAAATTGCAGATTGCATAATGATTAGGTTAACAGAAACAGAGATGAGAAACCTACGTAGGTTTTGAGTAACGCGATATCGTCTTCATCGAGTGGGCGAGGATTCTTCTCGTCCTTGATATCATCCTCAGCTTCCCGCGCCATTTTCAATCGAGATCAAAGTCGTCTTCTTCTGGTTGATCGAAGGACGACGGATGGAGATGAATCGCAGAGTGAATACAAGGTTTCTTGCTGTAGAGGGCAGCAGAAAAGTATCGGTATTGATTTTGTAGATGATAATTAATAGGGTCGCAGCCCAGCTCCCTTATTTAATTTAAAGGCTAAAAGATAAATCTGTAATCTGTATACATTGATATGGCCCAATGGGCTTTTCTAATAGGCTTTATGTGTGAAATTTCAATAATATATTGCGCAATGGGCTTCTCTAGTAGCCACCATATGATTATGGGCATAGGATTAGCCTAGTCTATCCTATCCATCTATTAATAATAATAATTCACTTTTATGTTCTTTATATTATTATTATTAATATTTATAGTTTTATTTATTATAATAATAATCATTATCTGCATTTTGCACATTATTATATTTATATTAAAATATCATTAATTTACATTTTAAATTGAATTATTTTAAATATATAGTAAAATAATATATGCATCTTATTGTACATTAATTTAATAAATATCATGTGTAAATTAAAATATATAATAATATATTTCATTTGGTAAATTATAGTAGCATAAAGAAAGTTATGTATATTTGATTATGATATTAAACTTTAAAAAATATTACAATAAATAAATTAAATGACTAAATATATTAAATTTAAATCATATATAAATAATTATAATTCTACAATAAAATTATATCATATCTATTTTTTATTAAATCTTAGACACTACACTTGTCGATGTCCCTCAACAAAGTTATGTGTACACAATTCATCGAAAAATGTGGATTAAGCTATCCTCTCCTAGTGGATGACTAATTTTTTAAAGAGCACAAAATCACATAGTATTATTTTACCATTAGAATAAAAATGGTATTTGCTATAAAGAAAACAATATATGTTTTTAATTTTTTCTAAAATTGTCTCCGTTACATTTTCTAGTGCATATACTTACTATTTACTAAGTTTGATTTGAAAAAAACTCAAGATCGTAAATAAAAAAAACACCGAAAATTATGTAACAGAATGAATTTATTATCGTTAATACTATTTTCTACGGCAAACAAAGAAAAAATTAGTTGAATTCATTTTGTTTTTTCAAAATTTTCAGTCGGTGATCAACTGTTAGGCTTGGTTATACATTTTTGAAATCATGTTAAAATTCACTTATAAAAAAAGATAAAAAATGTGCTAATGTATTTAGTGCAAACATATGTGGGGTTAAAAAAAACAGATGTGAGGAAAATACCACTTTTATTCTAAAATATAAAATAGTATATGATCTAAACCTAATAGCTTTTAAAAAGCATATCTCAAATAAAAGTTATCTTTTAAATATTAATGTTTTTTTATCAATATTAAACAGAGATTATGTTTAATCTAAACGCCTTAATGATGAATGCTTAATTAATAAGTTACTACTTGAACTTCACATGATGATATGAATATATAAATTATAATTGGTAAGCGGATAAAAATTGCTTGTTGAACTTAATATACAACTTGCTAATAAAAGTTTAGTTCATGCAGCAATTTTATATATCACTTAAAACTCAGCTTACAAATTTGTTGAAAGGTTAGTCTTTTACCGGAAAATGGGGAAAAAGGAATGAATAAACAAACCCAGTAGAGAGCCTAAAGTGATTGATCTTATCATTAAAGTATTTTGCTTTGTTGAGCACCGAGAATGTCAATGTTAGCCAAAAACTGAAATACACATCATTCAGAAAAGCTGTAAAACTTTTAATTGCTGTTATAAACCAAAACAAGGTTAGTTGAGCACCAAGTTGATTCAGGACATAATTATTATTATTATGGAGTAAAATTGCAGCAGAAGCGAGATTTGCGGATTCTATTTTTTTCCTGCCATGTGACTGCGTGCATATTAATTTGAACTAAGATTCTCATAGAACTAATTTGTCATTTGAAAATCTGTACCTTTTTTGATCCAAAACATTGAAGGCCGTATATATAAATTAAAGGCCGTCTTGATATTTTATTCCATATATACATATTTTATACAGCTAAGCAGACGAATCGTTAAGAAAGAAACTATTCCACGAATCTTCAAAATCCAGCAAGCAGCTTCTTTCAATTCAAATTCCGAGCGGCTGAGCTCGAGACTCAGCTGGGGAGAGCATTCGCTGCTTCACGATGATTTCCATTTTCCTTCCGTTGCTCTGTTTCATCAACTTGTCGAGCTTTGCTCTGGGCCACGGCGTTCAACCGCTGGCAAGGATCGCAATCGAGAGGGCCGCCGTCGAGCTCCATGCAGCGGCCACCGTTACTGCGTCGCCTATTGTTCTTGGATTGAAGGTAACGACTTTACTTTGATTTCTGTGCTACACAGTGTAGAATAGATTATGTTGTACTTTCCTCCTGCACTATGCCCAATGTAGAAGCTTCCAAGTTCCAAGCAATAAACTTGGTTTTCCCAAAAACTCAGATTTGGGCAAAAAAAAATTCATTTAAAGCACTTGAAAGTAAGTTTGTATCTGGTGGAGTGTTTATTATTATATCTTCGTTTGCATCTGCTTTGGTAACTGTTTAGATTTTATCTGGAAATATACAAGTAGGAATATTTCGAGTAATATGCTAAATTAAGACAAACCATCTGTAACTTATAAGCATGCCTTAAATTAGATTTACTTGTAACTTGTAAATGTTGTTTTTGCACATTACAGGGGGAAGACACTGAATGGGTCAGTGTGGATGTTGAATACCCAAATCCATCTGAAGATGACTGGGTTGGAGTTTTCTCTCCTGCAAAGTTCAAGTAATGTTTCATTCACTAAATGTGTGCAACAGTTATATTTTACTTTGAATTGTGAAGCAATGGAGCTCTTGCTTATGTTTTGGTGTTATATGGCAGTGAATCAACATGTCCACCGCCTGGAAAGAACCCTTGGGTGGAGGCTCCGGATATATGTTCAGCTCCAATTAAGGTATGTGAAATGACACTGGACTTGAGTACTATTTTTAGACAGAAAATTCTCTGACCTGTATGATGTTCATTTTAATGGCCAGTACATGTATGCAAACCATTCAAGCTCGGATTACACAAAGACCGGCAAGGCTTCTCTTAGGTTCCAATTGATCAATCAGCGTGCAGATTTCTCTTTCGCTTTATTCGGAGGCGGCTTGTTAAACGTGTGTCTCCACCTCCTCTTCGCTTGATTCATTTCATTTGAGCTTGTTTGGCTTCTCACTCTAAATAACCTTTTTTTTGGCAGCCAAAACTGGTGGCAGTATCAAATTTCATATCATTTGCTAACCCAAAGGCACCACTTTATCCCCGACTTGCTCAGGGAAAGGAGTGGGATGAAGTAAGACAATTCTATTCTAACCCATTGATTTCCTTCAGATAGCATCACATCTCTCTATATATAGCTGTTATCAGATTTTAGTTATGTGGAACTTATAGTTGATCATCCATATAATGATATGAAAATCTGAAATTATACTTTGTTGACATAATATTCAGACCATGTTATTTTATCCCCCAGATGACAGTTACTTGGACTAGTGGATATGATATTAAGGAAGCTGTCCCTTTAGTTGAGTGGGGTCTAAAGGGAGAAACCCGAAGTCGATCACCAGCTGGGACCTTAACATTTACAAGGAACAGCATGTGTGGTATGATATTTCTCTTCTTCATGTCTCGATTGCTTCAGTGAAATATGCATTCTGCAAAGAAAAGAAGCATTTTGCAGTTGTCTTGAACCTCTTTTCCCTCATGCTCACTTAGATAAGTGTATGAACTTTTTCTTCTGTTTTGTAAATTTGGACTTTTTTCAGGTCCCCCAGCACGAACTGTTGGGTGGCGTGATCCGGGTTTCATCCATACAAGTTTCTTGAAAAATTTGTGGCCAAACTCTAGGTTGGCCTTCTTTTTTCCATGTTTTATTTTCTCCTTCATAATTTTTTTTTTCAGATAATAGTAGTAATCATCCTCTTCCTTTTCTGTCGAAATATTAGGTATACATACAGAATGGGGCACCTCCTAGCCAATGGTACCTATATCTGGAGTAAGAGCTACTCATTCAAGTCATCACCATATCCAGGCCAAGATTCATTGCAGCGTGTTGTGATATTCGGAGACATGGGTAAGGTAATAATCTTGACACTACAGTTTGATTGCATAAGTCTATAAGAAGCTTTCCTTGAAATGAGTGGAATTTAATTAGAAAACCCCCCTGAATTATAGATTTTTTTAACACGCCCCTTAAAGTATTGTTCACTTTCCGTTCAAATTGGATGGAAAAGTTACCGAGGTGCCATAGCACAGAATTTAGTTTTTTTTTTGTTTAAGAAAGCATGATACTATAGATGATCTTTCATTTTGAATGTTGACTTGATCTTGTTTTATTTTTAGGCGGAGAGAGACGGTTCAAATGAGTACAATGATTTTCAGCCCGGTTCTCTCAACACAACGGATCAATTGATCAAGGACTTGAAGAACATTGACATAGTCTTCCACATTGGTGATATTGCATATGCCAATGGATACCTTTCTCAGTGGGATCAGTTCACCTCCCAGGTGGAACCTATTGCTTCAACTGTGCCTTACATGGTTGCAAGGTCTTGTTGCTGTTCTTCGTATTCTCTTTTATATATCGTTTTTTTTTTGTTCCCACACATGCTAAATATTCTCTTAATCTATACAGTGGTAATCACGAACGAGATTGGCCAGATTCAGGATCTTTCTATAACAACTTGGATTCAGGTGGTGAATGTGGTGTTTTGGCTGAGACAATGTTCTATGTTCCTGCTGAGAATAGAGCCAAGTTTTGGTAAGCTCACTCTGATTCCTCTATTTCCCCAAAAAAAGAATCTAAAAGAAGGATCTTTAATTATATGCAGGTACTCGACGGATTATGGTATGTTCAGATTCTGTGTAGCCGACACAGAACATGATTGGAGGGAAGGGTCAGAGCAGTACCGCTTCATCGAACACTGTCTTGCAACAGTAGACAGACAGAAGCAGCCATGGCTGATTTTTGCTGCACACCGTGTCCTTGGCTATTCAACTGCAGACTTTTACGGGGTGGAGGGATCTTTCGAAGAGCCCATGGGAAGAGAAAGCCTGCAGAGGCTTTGGCAAAAGTACAGAGTCGACATCGCGTTTTATGGTCATGTTCATAATTATCAAAGAACTTGCCCCATTTATCAGGTATTCATGATAACGCATGCATGGTTGCCTATTTCAAATTTCCTGCAACTTAGTGATCAAGTGAAAAAGTTAACATTTTTAGTGAGATAAGTGTTTCCCTGACAAAACTGTAAAAAAAGAGGTTTTCATTTTTGGTGAGAAAGGTAATGTTTTTAAGTAGGATAATATGGAAATTGGAAAATTTACATAGTGGAAAATCTACTGTGTAAAAATTTACATTTTTAGTGAGAAAAAGTAACTTTTTTATTTGTCTATTTCAGAATGAAACACTTTAGAGTAAGAAACTCAGTGATAAGTGAAAAAGTTTAAAACTTTAATGTCTTACTAAAAGAGTGATCTCTTAAAATAATTAACCGTTTCCTAAAACAGTAAAATATACTATTTTTTCACAGAAAAAATATTTGGTTGAAACAGATTGAGACTGAATTCACTGTTTCTCATCTTTCTACAATGATTTTAAAAATTGGTTGATTTAAAGAGTGTCACTTCTTTTAGTCACTTTCCAAGCTTAATTCAATTTTTTTTTGAATGTGAAGAACCAATGTGTAAGCTCAGAGAAGAGCCACTACTCTGGAACCATGAACGGGACGATCCATATCGTTGTGGGAGGTGGCGGCTGTGGATTGGCCGAGTTCAGCTCGTTGACGCCAAGCTGGAGTCTTTTCAAGGACCATGACTTTGGGTTTGGTAAGTTGACCGCATTCAACCACTCATCGCTATTGTTCGAGTACAAGAAGAGCTCGGACGGGAAGGTTTACGATTCATTTACCATCTCGAGAGACTACAGAGATATTCTGTCCTGCGTTCATGACAGTTGCGAAGCATCATCTTTGGCTTTCTGAGATGTATATATACTTATTTGATTCAACAGTGAAGATCCACATTAAGACAGCATGAAGATTAGTTGTTGTCTTTGTTTGATCTTCACACTTGATTACTCTGAACCCAATACAAAATAACATAATTGGAACAAGTTTCAATATTTTGCAGCTGCTCGTTTAGCTTATTTTCATGTTAGCTAATCCACGCGTTATGTAGTAAATAATTTATTGTATTAATAACTTATGAAATGTCTGAAGTTTGACTCATATTAACCGGAAAGTTCTAAAGTTTCAACTTTGTTGATTTAAGAGGTATCCGTTAATTTTTTGCGTTAAAACTGACTGAAGTTGGTCACATACTTGTCACGTGATCGAAAATAAAATTAAATCCAAAAAAAGTCCTTCTATTAAAGCGTGCCTCTCACATGCTTGAAATAAAAAGACAAAAATACCCCCATCACATGCTTGAAATGAAAAGACGAAAATGACCCAATCATGTCCGACCACCACACACGGCCGACCACCAATCGGGCTGACAACCACCAAATCGTGGCCGGCCAGCCCAATTGGGACTGGCAGCCACCGATTGGGGCCGCCACCACCCCAATCAGGGCCAGCAACTCCAAATGGGGCTAGCCACATTTCGGGCCACAGAGGGCTCCGACCAAGCCCTCTGTGGCTCAATCGGGCCAGGGGGCAGGAGGACAGTGCAGCAAAGCCCAATTATTGTGCAAATACTAACCCCAAATTGGCAGTAACCCTAGAATTAGATCAAGTGCCGCAATTTTCCTCTAAACATGCATGCGTCAGTCTTCTCTTCGGGCAGTAATTGTGTAATTCTGATCAAGACTTTCAGGCGATAGCAGTTCTCCTCTCAGTCTTCCTAATTTCAGATTCCATCACTAATTAACATCAACACGCGTTTCAATTTTCTGCAAAATCGAAGGCAATCGAGCTACTAATGAAAGAGAGCAAGAAGAAAACAAAGGTACCTTTCAATATTGAACACTAATTTGATTTAGTCGATGCGCTTTGTTCAGTCTTTGTTGATTCAATTGGTTGGCGAGGTAGCTTGAAGACATCTGCTGTTAGAACTATGGATTTCACTTTATCTTTTTAAGCAAACCCAAAATTGTTAAGAAACCCTAAATTGAAAGGGGCAGTCAGTGTGATGTTAAGAAACCCTAAATATGATTTTATTCTTTTGTGATGTTGCTGTTTCTGTACTATTTGAATTATTCACGTTTACATTGTTTCAAAAATGAAAAGGGCAATCTGAATTATAGTGGTTCAATCTGAATGTATATATGTATGATTTCCCTGTCTATAGTTGACATTAATATTGATTATGATGAGCTATGTCTATATAGGTAGCTAGAACCATGGAAGAAAAATCAGATTGGGCATCCGCTCCAATAGATATTCTTGAGTGTGTGTTAAGGAAACTCGGGTCAATCGAGGATTATATACTGTTTGGTAGAGTTTGTCATTCATGGCATCATGTTCTTGAGCAGCAAGAACTGTGGCAAGACCTAGCCCTAGCACGAACACCGCAACAACCTCTGTTGATGGTCCCCTCCGATGAACCCGACTCCAACTCCGTCCATCGTCGAACAAATAAAGGAATAAGATTTTACAACGTAGTTAACGGCAAAACATACACGGTACCCCTCAACTTATCTTACAACCTAAGATGTTGCGGATCAAGTCATGGATGGCTAGTCGTCAATATCGGGTCTTTTTACAAGAGCATAACCCTTATAAACCCTACTGCTCCGTTCGGAACCCGACAACGAAACATTAAACTCCCTCTAATCACAAAAAAAGGACGTCGTCCGTTTATTTACAAATTTGTATTGTCCCATGATCCCGATCTTGTCCCTCCACAGGATTGCGTTGTCGCAGCTATCTACGGTGAATCGCGAAACTTAGCTTTCATGAGGCTAAGCGAAGAAAAGTGGACATATGTTGATCGAGGGTATATTAATCTCGACGATGTTGTGTTTGGTCGTGATGGCCGGCTATACGCTGTTGAGATACATGGATCGCTCATCAGCATTAACCTCGCGGTGCCTGGACGAATCTACGATTGTAGCATTTCGACTACATTCTTCAATTATGGACCTTGTAAGGTTTACACTGTTATATCAGCGGTTAGCGGTGACATATTGCTAGTGCGACGATTAGGTGACGTATCATCCCGGTTCGGAAAAACGAGATTTCGTGTTTATAGGTTGGTGCAGGGCAAGGATGGTTGGAGTTGGGTTGATATGGAGAGGTTGGATAATGAGGTGTTGTTTGTTGGGGGAATCAATCTATGTCTTTCTCTTGTGATGATATTGGGAAGCTTGGTTGTAAGCCAAACAGTATTTATTACACAAATGACATTCGAAGGTACGATGAACAAGTAGGTATTGATGTGGGCGTGTATCACATGGAGGATGGAAGCTGTAAGCCAACCTACATTCCTGGCCAAAACAACTTTCCTCCCATTTTTATTGTGCCAAAATTATCATGAAAAGTTAGGTTATAATAGCTAATTTAATTATTTGTGTTTCCTTTTGTTTGTTATAAACTGATATTCTAACTAAAGGTTTAAGAACCTATAAACTGTCTGTCTGAACCTGAAGTTTGCTTCATGTGAAATTTTAGTGTCTGAAGTTTAAAATGTTGAAATGGACATTCCAAGTTTCATTTTTGTTGAAATTTGATGTTTCCGCGCGTATTTTCCTCTCCATTCAAACATTTTCATCGACCATTTTACCCACTCATAATCCACCACTCTTTACCTTTTATAAAATCCCCAAATTTCTCCCAAAACTTGAACATCCGAAAGAAAATGTTTCCAGCAGAGTGGTGTTGAGTGATTTTCAGCGACAATAGAGCGAGATCTACTTGTGCGGATGTGACCACCTTCTTAGGTGACGGTCCCGGTAAGGTGATGAAAAGGGAGCGTGCATTAGTGCTCTTATTTTTAAGTCGGTTTTGTCGGGATTAGCTTCTCTAAAGTAATCACACTGAGACACAAAATTTCAACCAAAATTAAAACTTGGGACTTCCATTTTAACATTTTAAACTTTAGACACCAACTCACATAGAGTTCTTAAACCCTATTCTAAAAGAATATGTATCTTTATTAATTTGTTGTACATGTGAACTGAAAATTAGATTACGTAAAAATAAGTTAAGCTTATTGGCTTGATGCCAAGTTTGTTATCAGTGTTATTGTTCGAGTTTGCTATCGGTCTTATTGGCTTGATGTCGAGTTTGCTATCAGTCTTATTGGCTTATTGTTGATGTCGAGTTTCCCTATTGTTCGAGTACAAGAAGAGTCGACTCGAGATGTTTATCACTCCTTCACCATCTCGAGATACTACAGAGATGTTCTTGCTTGTGTTCACGGCAGTTGCCACAACCTTGGCTACATAATCATTGGTTGTCTTTGGATTATACCAGATAGATTCCTGATTTGTTTAGCAGCAGAAGAACCACAATCTTCTATTAGAGTTAGCAATAAAAGAGAAGCCTTTATTTACTTGTCTAGCAAGTAACATTCTTTGACATTGATATATACTACAAGTATTCCAAACCCAGTATTATGATGAGCAATCATAATTACAAATCTTGTCTACATAACAAATCTCCATATCAGTATGAAAGAAGTAGCAGACGGTCTCATCTCAGCCAACACTTCAATATAATTTAAACCCAGTTTATGGGGCAATCTTAGTTACAAATCCTGTCTAGTATATTGTGTCTCACAACTCACTCAACACTTCAAAAGGCACAGATATTCTTGACATGCAAACCGATGAAGGTACCAGGCTCAGTAAATCAAAAACTTAAGTGAAGCAACAACTAGTAGTTATCGATAAGCCTATGCATCGGGGTTTGAGGCAGAAGAGGAGTTTCTGCTGCTGCTAGACATTGACAGTGGCCACATAGATGTCACAAAGGACCAAGATATGTAGACTTTGCATGTCTCAGCCAACCATTTCAACATCGTGAGGTGTGGTCTCTACCTCATCTGATGATCTCATTGAAGATACCAAATCTTCAATCCTTAGAGGTGAGTTCCGAACATTCTGCTGAAATAAAATCTAAGAGACACATAGAGAGAAAGTGATGAATTATGACGAGACAGCAACAGGGAAAGAAGGCAATGACGGTAACTAGCCACAAACCATGACAAGGAGATACTACTATCATTTAGTATCATCATATATGCATAAACATCTTTAGTCGTGTAAATCATTAATCCAATGTCTTCCAGTTCTATGTTATTTAAGGAACTGAAGGTTTTATCTTGTCTTCCCACTTATGATCTATACTGGTGGAGAAGAGTAGTAAGTAAAATACAAATTCCATTTCTATCTACAGCTTAATAGTTGTATGAAAATGAAGCTATGGCAACCAGTCATCCAAGAGCAGATAACACAATCGCAGAGTTTTTAAGTAGCATGTAGTAAAAGATCCACCAACCTTAGAATAACTGTCTGCAAAAGCACGAGCTCTGTTTGGCTTGTCAAGGTAGTGTAAATCGGCAGTCAGAAGCTTTCCATCTACAAAATTTAACCCTCCATTGCCAATAGTAAAACGTACAAGATTTCCTGGACGCAGCCCTGACTGGAATATAGAAAAAGGGTATCAACACTAAACAGTTAAATAAACAACTGCTAAGTATCTAGTTATATTTGGCTATTCAGAATGGACAGTACTGCTGCATATGAACAAATGAAATTGCAGCTGAACTAATTTCAAGATAAAAAAATGCCAAATTGAAATATAGCATAAAGTCGAGATGGCTAAACCTTACTAATGAAGTCACTGTCTAAGCATCCAAATACCACAGGGGGATCATCTGATGTTGTTACTTTGCCATCATCATGTAGCTCCAAAACTACCTGATCAGGCGGCAATGACATAACATCTTATCATCAATTGTTAAAAAGGAGCATCTTTCATATTCACAAAGCAGTCCTCATTATACCTGTTGTTGGTTGGGGATGTTTCCTTGACTGTCGGTGTCAATTACATACTGGCTACACTTCTCATCCTTCCATACTAATGCTAAGGGTGTATTACCAGTTTGATAATGAGCTTCCCTAGTGATAACAGAAAAAAGGAAAGAATATCAGCAGATCATATCTCACAGCCACAGAGATCTGATCATTGCGCATTTGAAATTGAACATTCAACTTTTCACATATATATATTGGCTACAAGTTACTTCAATTCTGATATAGGAGAGCCTAGTCAATAATCATCAAAACTAAAAAGGTTCTACGACTACATGACTAAACCCTGACCTTCACATTTGTTTATGCAACTACAAAAATATGATCACCAACATACAAAATCGGCCCTAAAACTATCTACAAGCTAAAACAGACCCATCAGGAAAAAACTACCTTAGAACTAAGTATAAGCTAAAACGCATTCCACCAAACACATACTTCGTTAACCAAAAATAAGAACCAGGAACTGCTCCACAGGAAGGAGAATAATGGACTCTTTACTAGTAAAGTTCATAAACTCACTTGTTATAGAACAGTAGCCCATCCTTCATGTAAGGAACGGTTGCAGCATAAGCTTCATGGAGGCCAGTTTGATCGCACTTATATACTGGAACAATACTAAATCTGTACCTATGGTACTGTGAAGGTGGCTCACAAGCACCAGTCTCTGCAAGCTTAGAGTTCAACCAAAAGAACCTGAACTCATATGTGCAGTCATAGAGAGAGTATGCATTCCAGCAAAGCATGTCTATCACATAGTATATTTGATCTGGCTGCATAAAAAAAGTGCCATATCAAATCAATACAAGCTCTGCAGCATTATCAAATAAAATATACCATTTGGCTAACGAATATATCACCTCATGAAAAATACAGTCTAGTATTGAATATGACTGAGATGATCCAGAATCTCTTGACCGTGACCCACCAGGAAGGGAAGAAGGGAAACGATGCAAGATAGAACCGTTACGTAATCGACTAACTGTAGCGCCATTAGAAGATACAACAAAGCATCGTTTACCAGAAGGCCTTGCAAAAACATACCTGCAAAAAATTTAAAATAACACTCAGGAATACCATGATAAAGAACTTCACTGAAGGCCTCAATTAGATACATGGTTTGACGGCCAATCAATTACACACATAAATTATGAGGAAAAAAAAAAGGAACGTCCTTTCCTTTGCAAACACCAGCAAGTGCTGTAGCGCCCCTCGAAAATGCTGAAATTGATTATTACTTTGCTCATTCTGGCGTCACAGAAATATCTCATCTAGTTTTGGCAAAAAAAAAAGTATCCCATCTAGTAAGCAACTAAACGAAGAGGGCGTCATACCAGTCTTGGCAAAGACGATCAGGCACGTCAATCATCCATTCGGGGAGCATCAGTTGTCTGGCAAACCACTTGCGAGCATCAGCTCCTCTGAGCTTCGAAGCTTGACGTACGTCGAATTCTTTTTCCGCGGTTTCTGATCTTTCATCTTCGGTCTTGGAATCCGATTGCTGCTCGAGCTCAATTTCAAGCTCGAGGACAGGGAATTCGAGTGAGAGAACACTGGAGGCAAGACACCGCGCCCGGTGCTGTGCGTCCAGGCGATGCTGAGATTGACGGAGAAGCGAGAGCTCTCTCCGGCGCTGTTGGTCGGAGACCGTGGGCCGCTTGTATGGGCGGCGGTGATCGGGGGGAGCCATTAAGAGCAGAGTTCAACGCTTAGACACGGCCCGAGTGTGTTCCGCTTGGTGAGAAAGGAGAAATGTTCGAACTGCGAACCCCGCCGCGGCCTAGTTCACACTTTATTCTTCATAGTAGCTTAAAAAACTCTTTCCACGGTTACAGTCACTAAAAAAATCAACTTAACATAAATGACTGTTAATATAGTTTAAACACTATGAAGAAAAATATAATTCTAGCACAAAATTTGAAATTAATAACAATTTCTTAAATAAAATCGATAAATTAAAAAAAAAAAATGAGAAAAACATAAAACTACGAAGTTGACTCTAAATGAAGGAATTAGCCTAAAAACATCAAACCTCATAGTTTACTATAGATCTTGCTCAGATTGTTGTTTTAGTATGAAAACCATATTCGCATACCCAAATCCAACACTTCAAAATCTCAAACATCATTATCTCCAGTAAAGAGAAGATTTGTCCTCGAATCTAGCGCAACGAATGTGGGTAATAGGAAGCGAAAAGAAGAACACAATTAGCCACAACAACATATGATTTTCACGCAAAGCGGGTTTTGAGTGTGCTCTGAGTGCCGACATTGGGATCGATTTGTCTTGTGACTTGTACCCTAAATCGTAGGTCAAGAGGCCTTCGAAGTCGATTATCGTCGTGACGTCTTCATCTTCAACGTATTTATCATAAATTGGATTATTAAGAACAACAACAGTTCTGGTATGATTTGGTGCTAGCCAATCAAGGAACGACATTGCGCAGAATCTTCGGCTCTGAACGTATTCATCATAAATTGGATTATCAAGAACAACAATAGTTCTGGTATGATTTGGTGCTAGTCAATCAAGGAACGACATTGCGCAGAATCTTCGGCTCTGATACGAATTTGATGCAACGAACCTTGTGGCTTGTACCCAAAATTGGATTATCGAGAACAACAGCAGTTCTGGTATGAACTGGTGCTAGCCAATTAAGGAACAACATCGCGCGGAATCTTATTCTAAGAGAATGCCGAGAATTTGATGGATAGAGCGCGCAAAAACTCGTTGATTCTCTCGTTCAGATTGCCGTTTTCGTATGAAAAATTATATCCATAAATATTTTTGGGTTAAAGGTACTTTTCATACCACATGTTTGATCGAATGTGGCTTTTAGTAATGGATGTTTAGTTTTGTATACTTTTGGTACCAAACGTTTGAAAAAATGTGGCTTTTGGTACATCCGTTAGTTGGCCGTTAGTTTTGGCCGTTAGTTTTTGCCGTTAGTTTTTGCCGTTAAATGACATGTGCAAGTCACGTGATCGACTCTAAACTTTTAATTTTGTTCAATTTAGTCCCACAAATATATTCCTAACTTTTATTTTGTTTAACTTAGTCATAACACTTCAAAATCGGACCCAATTATATCAATCGAATTCAATTGACATAGCCCCATTTGGGTCAAATTTACCCAATTGGGGATAGGTCCCAATTGGGTTCGATTTTGAAGCTTTAGGACTAAATTAAACAAAATAAAAGTTATGAATATATTTGAGGGACTAAATTGAACAAAATTAAAAGTTTAGAGTCGATCACGTGACTTGCACATGTCATTTAACGGCCAAAACTAACGGCCAACTAACGGATGTACTAAAAGCCACATTTTTTCAAACGTTTGGTACCAAAAGTATACAAAACTAAACATCCAGTACTAAAAGTCACATTCGGTCAAACATGTAATATGAAAAGTACCTTTAACCCAATATTTTTTCATTCACATAGTCACTAAACCTTCCAAGAACATAAAGCTGTCATCTAGAAATAGTAGGTGTCAGACGAGATTAAACATTTAACCTTAATTAAATGATAAGACGCATATTACAAATTTTAATACAAACTATCAATATCAATACTTTATAAAAATATCAGCGGAACACATATCTTCAAATTTATGAACAAAGAATTTTAATAAAATTGAGAAGGAAAAAATCATTAAGGGTAGATTTGGAAAGTGAGGAAAGAGAAAATTAAGACCCGCCGCCTGGTAGTTATCGCCGTTCCAAGTTCAACTACGACAACTACTCCGGCGGAACCTCGAATCCTGTCTTGTTTATAGCCGTCGTTTCTATTTCCTTCCCGAGATTCTCCACCTGTCTTCAGTTTTGATACTGAGCATGAAAGCGGAAGAATCTCCTACCTTCGCCTCTCAATTTTCCCCATATTCAAGTTACATTCCGCCTCTCAGGGTTCGAATTTCATGTGCAGCTGCCGCCTGAACATGGATATTCCGCTCTCACAGTATGGAACTGTGTCTTTTGATGAAATCCGAAGTCGATGTACGTTCCCATTAGATAAGAGGTCCTTTTTGTTCCGGCTTTCTTTCCCGTTTAATCGGAGGAAACGGGGGTTAGGAAAATGCTCATCTTCAGTGGAAGAGGCTTTACGTCCCAGGCCAACGCCTATCCGGAAAGTGGAGCTTAGAATAGAGGAAGAAGAAGAAGTCGCTACGCAACATAGGAGAACCAATCAATGGGTTTGTGGTCAAATTGAGAAACTGGTTTTGCAGAAGAGGTACCGCGAAGCTCTCGAATTTTTTGAGGATTTGGAGCTCGATGGCAATATTGAAGTAGGTGACAGCACGTATGATGCACTGATCAGTGCATGTATTGGGTCAAAGTCAGTAGGGGGTGTCAAGAGGGTGCATAATTACATGATCAAGATTAGTTTTGAGCAGGACCTGTATATCAGAAACAGGGTCCTGCTCATGCATGTTAAATGCCGTATGATGCTAGATGCCCGTAAGCTGTTCGATGAAATGCCTGAAAAGAACTTGGTATCATGGAACACAATAATTGGAGCGCTAATCGATGCAGGGGACCTAATGGATGCGTTTCACTTGTTTTTTGCTATGTTGGATGATTTCGTTGAAGTTGAGTCCTGGTTATTAGCGACAATGCTTCGAGCATCTGCTCAATTATGTTCTCTTTCCGCGGGAAGACAGTTTCATTCCTTTGCTTCGAAGTTGGGAGTTGGTAAGGACACTTTCATTTCTTGCGCATTGATCAATATGTACAGCAAGTGCGGGAGCATTGAGGAGGCACAGTATGTGTTTGATGATATGCCAGAGAAGACCGCAGTTGGATGGAACACCCTCATTGCAGGCTATGCTCTGCATGGACGTACTGAGGAAGCATTAAGCATTTACTCTGGCATGCGTGATTCTGGTATTAAAAGGGACCCATTTACATTCTCTGTTGTTGTGAGTATTTGCGCTAGACTAGGTTCATTGGAGCATGCAAAGCAAGCTCATACCGATATGATCAGGCAGGGGTTTGGACAAGACCTAGTTGCAAATACAGCCCTTGTGGACTTCTACAGCAAGTGGGGAAGAATCGAAGATGCTCGCCACGTATTTGATTATATGCTCAAGAAGAATCTCCAATCATGGAATGCTTTGATTAACGGGTACCGTCACCATGGCAAAGGTGAGGAGGCAGTGCAGTTGTTTGAGGATATGATACAACAAGGAATGAGACCGAACCAGGTGACCTTTCTTGGTGTTCTCTTGGCTTGTAGCAGTTCAGGGCTATTGGATCGTGGGTGGGAGATCTTCGAGTCTATGGAGCGCGACCATAAAATTAAGCCGCGGTCAATGCACTACACTTGTATGATTGAGTTGTTGGGTCGGGAAGGTCTTTTAGATGAAGCCCTAGAATTAATAATAGATTCCCGTTGCGAAACGGTGAACATGTGGGCAGCTCTTCTCACAGCATGCAGGTACGAATTGTTCCAACAAATATGGCACCATTTTCACATACTTAGTTGTTGCTTGACATGATATATTTTCCATTGGACTTCAGTTTTCTGGTGGATTCAGCTGTAGCTCTTATGATTTTTTTTACGTTGTATAAAACTTGGTGAGAAACTTTTAAGAAAGTGAAAAAAAAGCACTTACCCATTCAGGGAGAAATCAACAGTTTCTCTGAAATAGTAAGATTGGCATGATAGATTTGCCATTAGACCTCACTTAGCTTCTTGCAGATTCAGCTGTAGTGTTATTTATGAATCAAAACATTTTCAAAGTTAGAAACTTTGAGAAAGTTAAAAATTTGCATTTCCCTGGGTGGGACAGTCAACAATTTTCTGAAACAGTAACTGATATTATTCCTCTTTCTAATTCTCGCTAAGTTTTACTCAAACATTACAGCATTTGATAGAGTAAATTTGAAAAATGAGGCAAATTCCTGAACTTTATGCTATCTGGCTTGCAGGGTTCATGAGAAGTTAGAGCTAGGTAAGTTTGCTGCTGAGAAGGTCTACGAAATGGAGCCCGAGAAACTGAACAACTACATTGTCCTGTTGAACATATACAACCGTGCCGGAAAGGATAAGGAAGCTGCTGAAGTTGTTAATGCATTGAGAAAGAAAGGACTGAGAATGGTCCGAGCTCACACCTTGATCGAACTCAACAAAACCTCACAGGATTTTCTCTCTGGAGACAAATCGCACCCCCAAACAAAGGACATCTATCAAAAGGTAGACGAATTGATGCTTGAGATCTCAAAACACGGGTATGTTCCTCAGGAGAAGCATTTTCTTCCGGATGTTGATGAGAAAGAAGTGACGCTACGGTTTTACCATAGTGAGAAACTAGCCATTGCTTTCGGGCTGATAAATTCACCGGATTGGTCTCCTATTCGTTTGATTCAGTCGCATCGGGTTTGTAATGACTGCCATAGCGCGATCAAGATGATTAGCGTGGTCACGGGGCGGGGAATTGTTATGAGGGATTCGAGTCGGTTTCATCACTTCAAAGATGGGAGTTGCTCTTGTGGGGACTACTGGTGAAGTGATGACTGATGAACAACATAGTGTTGGTCCTCTTTTTCTCTAGGTTGCAGTTTGGTTAAACATATAGCAATGGTTCTTTTTGGTCTTTATTAGGAGAAGATTTGAATTTATATTTGTATGTATTCAATGAATAATTATAGATAACCATCTTGCATGTTGGGGAAATCTGCAATTTTGAATCTTTGATAGTGTTGTTCAATGTAATGCTGATATGTAGTTGATGTGGATGTATTCAATTCAACCATCCATATTAAGTAATTAATTATTGTTTATGCAATTATTGGAGCTATATTTACTTTATTTAATCATAATCATTATAATATATATATTTAGTCCGTTTCATAACTCATTAGCACCAGTCCTTTTCAAGAAAGGAAGCAAAAAACAAAAAGATATGTATGCTGCATTGAATGTTAGTGCATGATGAGTTGTGGTATATCAAGAAGAAGATCTTTTCTTGATATTATTATCTTTTCACTATTTAATTCATTTATTTGTATGAGCGATAAAGTAGTTGACCATTAAATGAAGCATCATTATCATCAAGTCTAATTATTTATACGTGACTTTTCGATGTGCATACAATAAATATATTATATGACCCATAAAATTGTTATATTATTTATACACGCCTCGTTAGATGTTTTCGTTTATTTATTATTAATTAAATTTTATTTTATATATAAATTTACTCATGATTATGTATGATCGGATAAGTTTATCCAAGTATATGGAAACTTGTACCCAAGATTTGCTTCTTCTTTTTTAATAATAACAATAATAATAATAATAATAAATAGTATTAAAACAGGCTACATAGTACACACTACACAGTCACAAACTACTAAAAAAAAAAGCTGCACGATTTTAAACTTAAACCATTGGATTAAAGCATTGAAATTTGTGTATACTTCATGTTTTTCTTCTGTTTCTTTTTCAGTTGAAAGAGTTTAACAATATATTCATTAAAACATAATAATAATAAAGTAAAATAAAAAAGCTCTAAAAATCTGAAATAAGTACTATATTGAGAAGTGTGAAGGTGAACTGCTGGATGCAGCGAACTGGAATAGCTTGGACAAATGAATTAAAAATTATATAAACAAAAGGAGACAAAAATGAGATTAAGTGGATAAGAGCGAATTATGAAATTATGTAATATGATGTAGAAATTTATTAAAAGAAAAAACATGATGTAGAAAGTTTACCAAAATATGATGTAGAAGTTAATATTTTATTTTTTAATTATATATTTCAAGTTCAAAGATCGTTAAGTCATATAAATAAATAAATAAAAAGTTATGAGCAGTATTTTATTAATTTTTATATAATAAATAATCGAGCAATAGCTAGCCATACTTCGTAAGTGTTCTTGAATCTGTTTGTGTTCTATAATTTTGACCCACTACACTACGGGTGTTGCTACAACCTGTGAAATTTCTTGTGAAATTTCCATAGAAAGTGATATCGGGTCCCACCAAGCACCAATACATTTGTTCCTTTATATTCTCTTTCCTACTTTCTATTGAAATTTCACAATAAATTTCACATTTTAAAGATTTACACTTTTATAACTAGACATGATTAGTTAGTTTAGCTGTTCACAAAATAAAACTTGAAATACATAGTCTCAAGTCGTAAACATTCTAACTACAAATAAATATGGTCTTTGAATATAGTTTTTTTTAGCAATTCCATCCATTAACTTAAATATAGTTTTTTTTTTAATTAAGTTTGGAAAATTTTTTTTTGGCCAGATAAGTTTAGAGTTATTAAAAGTGATATATGAAGCGTATATCGTGATATCTGACAAGAATGTGATAAGCATCACAGACATAGCTATTTCAATCTAAGAAAAAAATTCAGACTTTTGTTAATTTTTCGGTAAGGATTAATTTGCAATTTTTTTAATATATTTTTCTAAGGATTGATAATCATTTAAATTTTAAGTTTGACATTTTTCTTTTTATTATTTTGAGATTTTTTTAACTTAAATAACAACATTATAGAAACCAGATATGTAAATAACAAATATAAAAAACTAATTACATATCTAACAACTGTCGCTATTTCAAACTATAATCATGTCTATGTTTGAAATAACAACATCGTTAATGTTGTTAGCACTTAAACAACATTGCACAGACTTTGTTGGAAAAACTACGACCGAATATTTCTGTATACAATTGAATTAAGTGAAAAATTAGAATTGGTACAGTTTCACCCTTAATATGTGGCCGTGCGTTGCAAATCAATTACATTGGTAATTAAGTCTGTTTGGAAATAAACATATTATCAGTAAACATCTGAACATTTTATTGATTAATTATAACTTATAAGTAATGTTATGATTTTAAAAAAAGGTAATGTTATGAGAGAGACACATTACATTAGCCAACGTGGCCAATACGGAGATTTATCAATCTACTAATAATAATTAATAATTACTTATAAACATACTTGCTCAATAATAAAGCACGGACCATTGTCTGCTCACCTCTGTCTATCATCTTCTTCTTCGATAGTGGAGAAATAGAGAGAAAATAACACGCAGTTGCTTCATTCGATCATGGCGACTCTGCAAGCGATTCGAGTGGTTAAGGAGGAAGAAGGAATGATGGAGAGCCCTAGGAGCCCCGAGGCGAGGCTCGGTATGAAGGTTGAGGATTTGTGGGACATCCAGGCTGCGCAGCTCTCTCCCACTGAGAAGCTCAATGCTTGCTTTGAAGGCATCCCTGTCTCTGCATTTCCTTCTTCTCCCTCCTCTCAAGGTCTCTATCCATCTCCATCTCTCTTAATTGAGGCTCTAATTTCACGATTCTGCGTGTTTTGGCCGTAATTGGTATATCGGCAACTTTATATGTCTGTTTTAAATGTTGATCCTGTCTTTGTAGTTCATCCTGCGGTTCGATTTGTGTGTAGTTCTGCTTGAAAGTACATCTTACCTATGAATCATCATGATCCTGGGAATCTTCTCCATACGCAGCATGTACTTTGTAGTTTCAATTGATTCCAGGAGCAACAACAAGCTAAGGATCAAACTTTTGAAACATGATAACTAGGTGGTCGGGGAAAGTTGATCAATAGACTACCCTAAATAAACATGTGATTCTGTGAAAGTGACTTTGCTTGATTTAATGCATCTGCTTATTCTGTTGCCAAATGATCCTTAAACTTCTGCCAAAAAAAATATGGATCCTTAAACTGACTGTGCTTAATCTATATCTTGTCAGTAAATTTAGATCAGATGCCTTAAGACCCTCATGATATACCCATTTGGTTGTTATATTAGAACAGGACAGAATATGTCTGAATTGGTCAAATGATAGTAGTGTCAATAGTTCATTGTTTCCAGCAGATCAAGATTCAATTTCAGGCCATCTTTTCTATTCAGTGTTCTTTTTACATGTATTATGACTGTTTTTATGATTTGCAGCTTTTAGATTCAATGCCAATTTTGATGCTCTTGTTGCATTATATCATCATCAATTCTTCTACATATGATATGACAGTAAGTTAGCAACAGATGATAATGATAATGCTAATGCTAATCCTGACAGTTGTTGAAATAAGATCCAACGCTAGCCTGAAGGAAGCTGTTGAAATACTAGCCAAACATAAGATACTAAGCGCGCCAATAGTGGATGTTAATGCACCCGAGGATGCCAGTTGGATGGAACGTTATACAGGCATTGTCGAGTTTGCAGGAATTGTGGTCTGGATTCTCTGTCAGGTAAATAGTCAGTATCTATATATCTATGTTGTTCTTTCTGTGTCCTTATATTGTGTTTCTCCCTAACTTAACTTGCTGTTTTGTTTTGTGTTTCGGAAAGTCGGAACCTCCATCTCCAAGGAAACCAAGATTAGAAAGTGCTTTTACTTCAGCAATGGGGCTCCGGAGCTTTGGCCCCGAGCCCGCCTCGCACACTCCAGGAACCTATTTCCAGTCCCTCATCTCCTCCCAAATCTACAACAATACAACGGTGGGATTTATAATCATAATTATTCTTGTTTTTATGATTAGGGTTGAACACCAAACTGCTTTTTGAACTTGTGGGTGATGAGCTTGGTTCTAGCTGAACTATCTTTTGCAACCTTTTAAAATTTGCTAGCTCCGTTCATTTTTTGTTAACCTTACATGAAAAATGTACACGTGGCACTCTGACTGGACAACACGTGTGCCAACTTTCCGTATGAGACTTAACAAGGAAATGGTCGGAGCTAGTAAAACGTACTAAAGTATGAGTTTGGCTAGCCAAATCTTGCACAACAAAAAACTACAGCTAGCAAATAGCACATCAATCACAAGTTCAGCTAGCTAATTGTAGTTGCACCTTTTTATTATTGTTAGTTATTGTGCTGAGGATTCATTTGTTGAGTGTGATTCAAGGTTCAAGAGATATCGGGTTCGTTCAGGTGGGGCCCATTTCTCGCTCTGCAGAAGGAGGATACCTTCCTAACAATGTTGTTGTTGCTGTCAAAGTACAAGATGAAGAGCGTACCAGTGATCGACTCAGGAAGGGTGGATCACATCGTGACTCAGTCTGCAGTCATCCATATGTTAGCGGAATGCGCGGGTCTGCACTGGTTTGAGAATTGGGGGACAAAAAAACTATCGGAACTCGGTCTCCCTCTTATGACTCCCGATCGAATGGTCAAGGTAATTGCATTCTAAGCTCATTATCATAAACAAACAATAAGAAGACAAAAAAATTTGGTCGGGGGTTGTAACTGGTGTTGTTCTGGTCTTATAGGTGCACGAGGACGAACCAGTGTTGCAGGCGTTTAAGGTGATGAGAGAAAGAGGCATTGGAGGGGTACCGGTTGTCGATGCTAGTGGTACAAAGGCAGTTGGGAATATAAGCCTAAGAGACATTCAGCTGCTTCTCATGACACCCGAGATCTACCATGATTTCAGGTTGGTATCTCTAACAGATGCAGCAAAAGTCTACAAAACGCAAACGTATGACACCAAAAGTCTACCAAAAATCAATTTTAATCAAACATATGTCACCAAAAAACCCTTTAACCCATTAATAAAAGACCCCTCTAAACATGATTGTTTGTGTTTTTTTGCTTAATGACATGCTCTGTAAAACAAAACCATTAACTGAGGTAAGAAACCAACAACAATGCCACCTTATTAAAGTTTCAGACAGACAGTTTAGGAACATGATTTGATGGTTGGAATGGGTGACAGGTCGGTGACGGCAAAAGGGTTCTTGAAGGGGTCGAGGGACTACCTGAAGAAGAAGAAGCAGGAAGAAGAGGGATTGGGAGACATGATAACTTGCCACAGAGACGCGACAATGAAAGACTTAATAGTGAAGCTCGACACGGAGAAGATTCATAGGACATATGTTGTTGACAATGAGGGTAATCTAGAGGGAGTGATTACACTGAGAGACATCATCTCGAAGCTGGTCCACGAGCCACGTGGATATTTCGGGGATTTCTTTGATGGAGTTCTTCCCCTCCCCCAGAACTGTCGGGTTTAACAGGCTAATCAAACTGAAATCACATCCTTCCTTGTGAGCTGCATTTCTGTGGTAGATACATGGAGAAGAGACGACTGACTGACGAATAAAGATGGGTTTGGTTGTATCTAACACAGAGAAAGACAATACATGATAAGGCGCTACAATGTGTAATGTCTCCTCTGCCAAAAAAACTGTTTTTTTTTTGTTCGGAGAGTTCAATAATTCTACTTGTAATTGTAAAATAATAAGTTCCACAAGCAAATAGTTGGCCAAAGTCTATACGCGGTTAAGTAATTCCAAATTGTTCTCAGCTCATATGAATGAATTTGAAAGCATTCCGAAAACAACACTAACACTTTCATTTGATTTGTTTATTTAAGATAATATCAGCAAGATGCCTTATCTGGACATTTAAGTGCCGCCATCAAAGAGATTTTATAATTTGATATGATATAAATTAGTTATTAATTACTTAATGATATAGTTATGCTTATGTATAAATTTTCAAGGCAGCTGCTTTATCTTGGTTAACTTATAGGCACTTTTAGCAACGGTTTTGTCTTAGAATTTATTCTACTACAGTCTACACTGTCTAGTGTTCATCTCGGTCTGAGGTCGTACTGAACATTCTATACCATGATTCTGGGTTAGAATGAGCCTCATAACTCGGCAAATTGAGCCGTGAAAGATTTAGAGTTTTAAGAAACCCAAAGCCATGGTTAGAGTAAGACATGACTTAGACAATGTCTGCACTTCCAGAATCAAAGCCATCTTGATTCATAGACAGTGATGCAGCGTGATGGGAATAGATGAGATATAATGCACAAATACTCTTTGATTCCGCAGAATACTGAGAATTCAACGCGTTTTATTTTTTTTATATATTTCAATTAATAGCTTAATAACTAAATGTAAAAGACGACTAAACAGAGTTTAAATACTGAAAACAAAACTCTAACCCTAACATACATAAATCTGAAATTAACAAGTAAGTCCAAATAAAATCGGCATTGCAAAAAAGACCCAAACAAACATAAAATTTCAATTTTGACCCCTAAACGAAAGAATTTGGCCGAAAAATATCAGATTCCATTGAATAGCAATGGATATTAACCGCCGTTTCCGCATGCCCACCAAAATCACTTTGTACACATCAGTCGGTCGAAAACTATATGAAACAAGACTTTCACATTAGAATGTCAAATCCATGAAAGTATCTGCAACAATTTAACCGGAGTTGGTGACCAGTCGGTTCAGTTGATGGCTGAAGTTCCGTAAGATAAAAGTTGTATTTTGACCAATTCAGCATTCCTTGAAGACAGGAAATAATCATTCCGAGGGGTAGGTGTGAAATTGGCTATTCTAACCCATTTAGAATTCGGAATGGAATTCCATTTTGGACCGAACAAACAAATGAATCGATAATGAATTGGGAATTCCTATTCCCTATGCATTCTAGGGGACCACATATGTTGTTAGTGATCCAGAACGAACCAAAATACAGCAACTTCATCTCAACCTCAATTACCAGAATTGGAATTCCCACAACTTGCTCATTTCAACTGTAGTAGTGAAGAAGAAGATACACAGTGACAGACAAGTTTCCATCCACAGGACCAAGAAAATCACACAATGCATATCGATGGCTGCAAACTCATAGATAATGTACAGGGAACATACCATGAAAGGCAATAATACATAGTACTTTACAGGTGCATCAAGCATATACATGTCTATACCACCACCCCATATAAAGAACCAAGCAAGAGACAACAAACAAAACAAGAACCTGTTGTTCGTAATGTCTAAAACAAAACATACATCCATGTTATTGCTTCATCATCATGTATCCAGATTCAATTCAACACCATATAAACTATTCAGGTAAATTGTAGTTCAACACGATAAGCGAAATTTACCATTTAATCCCTCTTACAGCTACTGCGAGCTTTTCCTCCTCAGCTGATGCACCAAAGCCGGCGACCCTTCAAACAAATCCGACAAATAGTTCTCCAAATCCTCAGGCATATACTTAATATATTTCCCTGCCGAGTTCCTTCCACCCTCGAGCTGCCCCCTGAATCTCCCCACAAATGACCGATAAGCAGGAATCACCCTCTCGGATATCGAAATCTTGAGCTCGTCCCTAAGCTGTGGATCAGGGACCTTCCAAGCTGTCTGAACTCTGTAGATTTCTTCAAAACATGCATTGAAGTTCTTGAATCGCTCCTTTAAGACCAATTTGGCTGCATTGCTCATGCTCCCACCACCTAGGCCTTCGTCTTTCAAGCAAGACAGAGCCTTGCTCCATGAGGATCTTAAGTAGCTAGTTGCGTATTGCCGGACTTGACCACTGTGCTTACGTACCCAATGGTCACCTAAATGGGTTCGGAGCTCAGAATCCTTCACTTTCTGCACTATGTAGAGTATGTTGTTCATCAAGAATATGTATTGCAGGGTACCATCTTCATAGAGCTTTGATTTCTCCTCAAGGTTTGATTCTAGGCACGAAAGCAATAACAGTAAATGTCGAGCTATTGGGGACAAGGGTTTCGAATCTACACCCCCATGTCCGCCGTTACCATCATCATCATCATCAAGATCGGTTTTTTTCAAAAGCAGCGAGTTCATTGTGCCACTATATACCACAAGCAGCTTCAAATAATTCATAACGTATCGTGTCAATGGATGAATCTCACCATTAGGCATTGGTTTCTTAGAAGATTCACGTTTCACTGCATTCTCAAACTCCGCAAATGTGCCCAACACAGCCTCTGCTAGGCTACCAAGGACAACTTCGGCCTCTTGCACAAGTTCATCATTCATCATCAACCCCAGATCAGGGATTGCGTCTTTTAGAGCATCATACATGTCTAAGAGACGGAACAGCTTCTCCGAAGACCTCACTCCGATCGATACTGCCTCCCCAAAATTCAGAATTTGCATCACTGAACATTTGGCAGTCTCGTTGAAGCAAGTTTCCCTCACGGAATCGGAGCTGAAGAATATTTGATCACAGAGGCGTCCCTCACAGGGGAGCAAAACCCTAACTGTGATTTTCACCGCTTGAACCCATCTCTTCATCTTCTCATCCAAATCTTTCCACTCGATCTTCTGAACTTCATCGATGCTCAGCTTCTCAACCCCTAAAACCGCCAAGCACTCATCGAGAGCTTCGCTGCGGACAGCGGTATAAACTTGGCAGCACTCTTTCTCGTACCTGGATTCAATCATCCTCTCTGCTATATCCTTCAACTCCACCACAACATCTGGGTTTATCAAGTCCACAGAGAGATCACCAGAGACGCTTGCACCTCGATCATGGTGGCATGAGCCACTGCCGTTTCCACCCTCGCCAAAGCTTTCAAAATCTTCACCAATTTCAACATCGTGAGCTGCAAAGGACAGAGAAACCTTGTGGATCGACCCGTAGAGTCGATTAGCATCCAGAGGAACCGTATTCTGGCTCAGAAGTTGGCGGAACTCATCCTCCAATCGCGCCATGGCGAGCTGAATCACAGTATCCGCTCGCTCAACAAGCTGCTTATCGTCCTCGAGCGAGAGATTCTTGCAGAGATGGAGAATCTCATCGAGAGCGGACAAGTAATCCGCCGCCTCTTCCGGAGAATCCATCCACGGCAGAGAAGCTGAGCTCGATTCCCAGCTGAGGATGACCTGCTCAGCAGATTCGAACCTGTCCTCAACGCCCGACCTGGTCTCGACGAGATCGGTGATCCTAGAGAGGCGATTGTCGAAGCTGGAGAAGATGAGCAGCATATCTTCCTGGTCGTCCTTGGACGCGTTGAGACTCTTGAGGATCTGCTGCGCTGTGGCCATGACGCGGTCTTCAGCGCCGGTGGAAGCTCCGGCGCCGTTAAATGACTTGTGGGTGGCCGCCATAGAATCTATATGAGAGGTGATTGCCTGATCTGGGAGGTGGGTTTCGTCTGTTGTTGATTGAAGATTAATAGTCTAGGAGGAAGAAGGGTATAGAGAAAGAGGAGCGGCGGCCATGTCTGTTCGGAGTCAAATGGTTGTTTAAGACAGGCTACTATGAAGAGGAGGGGAGGTGAAGCGAAAGAGGAAGAATGGATTTTGATTGGAGAGATAGATTATTCAGTTTCTCTCTCTCCCTTGTAATTTTTACTGCCGAAATGGAAGATCATGGCCGACGGATCTATCTACCTTGCTCCGCCAGAAAAAAAAAATGACATTTTAGGGAATTTAACTAATAGAGATAGACTATAATAAAACAATAATATATGGTGAAATGTCTACAAAACATGTAATGTATTAAAAAAAAAAATTGTATTCAATATATGCTTTAAAATATACACCTTATTTGAAAAATATAATTTTAAGGACCAGTATATTTTCAAATGTATATTATCTTTACAAAAGATAGTAAAATGACATTTCATCGACTTGTTGTTGAATATTCCGTTAAATTGACATGTTCGAGTCACGTTTTTAGATTTTTAGAAAGTAATAATAATAATTAAAACAATGAATTAATTAGTATTCTTTCTCATCAACATCAAATTTTCTTTACATATTGCTCCACCCTCTCTTTGTATCTTTATCGGTCAGCACAGTGGCGGATCTAGGTTTTTAAGTAAGTGGTGTCCTACACGGTGTTTTGACCAGTCATTCGTAATGTATTCGATTAGTATTAATTTTGGTCGGTATAAATTTTTATGCCGTATCAACTACATAACAATATATAAAATTGAAAAAACTTATATCATTATACTAGACGGTACTTTCATACTCAAACATTTAATCAACTAAAAGATACTGATATTTCTAACCACATTAATCAATTTTCATAAAAAAGAAAAGTTAATTGTATTAATACATACAATTGAAAAAAGTATAATCACAATCAAGAAGTAGAAAAATAAAGTTATAATATAATTACCGATAACAAAATCAAGACTAATTAGTAGAAATACAAAAAAAAAAAAAAAAAAAAAAAATCTCTAGGTAGAGAAGAAAAAAAAATTATGTAGAATGCTTAAACTTATTAATGTGCTAATTAGTTGTGTTCGAAGGAATCTTATCCAAATGTTTATGTAATTTATGTCGAGAGAGAGTAACTCACGTGTAATTGGGTCTTGTCTAGACTCTAGAGTCCACTTAAAAGTAGGGACTATGGACTCTAAAAAGAAAAACTAATGACTACTATATATAACTATGGTGATGAAAAAAATAATATGTGATAAAAATAGTTAAGTAGAATACTTAAATAAACTTATGCAGATGGATCTTATAGTAAAATTAATTATAGTATTCCAATGTGACTAATGGGATTCAAAACCTGGCTTCCACTATTAGAGACTATATGCATTACTAGTCCAACTACATGGGAAACTTGTCAAGTGGTGTCCACTTAAATACTTAACCGGGATCCTACGAATAACTACCTTAAAATTACCACTAATTTTCAATTTTATTAGAAATCTGAGGTCCTATGACCCCACTTGGCCTATAGTGGCTCCGCCATTGGGTCACCCATGCTCAACATCGATTACCATTCACAACTGATCGACTCAAGCACCTACCTGCTCCACGACCTGAGCCTCCTCATTTTTTATTACGTAATCCATCCACACCCAGCCACGACTCAACCATTCTACCATTGTTGTTGTCCTATCTCGTCTGCACAAATCTTCGCGCTCTCCTCCCACACAACAACTTCCGATCAACCACTTGTTACCTAGCACCAATGTATATATATATATATATTTTGGCCAAAAGCACCAATGTATATTAAAAAAGAGTTATTGTGGCAAAAAGAGTAAGCAAATATGTACAACTATTTTTTTTTAAAAAAAAAAACTTCTATAATTTCTATTAAAAAAAATCTACTTCTTATAAGTATTTTAACAAATGTTGTTTTAATAAAATAATCGAGCCAATGGTTGACCTAACCCTTCGATTGATCCGGACAAGGTCGAGCTAAGAGTTGGTCCAACCCATACCAGGTTGCCTAATATGGGTGACATGGTATGGGTCAAATTGACTATATGGGTTCAATTGACCTGGTTAGAATCAAGCTCTGGATTGGGTCTAACTCAAATAAAATCGCTTGACCTAGACGATTTGGTATTGGTCGAATTGCCCCAGCCAAGGTCTAACCCTGACTTAGGTTCGTCCCAAACCAGATCGCTCAAGTTCGAGACACAGTCCGTGTTGGACACAACATAGCGCTCGATCCTGGCTCAATCCAATCGAGCCAAAGTTTGAGTTAACCCTTAAGATTATTTTTTAATTAAAAAAAAATCAACATATATTTATTTCTTTGAAAAAAAAAACTTGAATTAATTTTAAATATTTTTACATGTTTTTAAATCTGAATTCATTTTTAGCAAATATTTTTACATTTTTTTTAGTAAAAAAATATTTTAAAATATTTCTAAGTGCATAGATTTCTAAGTGGTAGGGGCTGGATGAAACCAGTCTACAGGAGCGCCCCTGCCTGTGGAACATCCGCGAAGAACTAGCGCACGTCGGGGGTGCCAAAGAAAGAATCGAGTAGACGGGGGAGGGTAATGGCTGTACCGCCAAAATATAATCGAGTTTGAGCATAAAGCAGTGGACAGCATCCACGACGACGCGTGGAGACGAGGACGTCCGACGATGGAGGAGGAAGTCGTCCAAGGCGGAGCGAGGCGGTGCGTGGCGGCGCGTACAGTGACGCGTGGGTGGTGCGTGATGGTGATGGTGGAGTGTGGGTGGCCCGTGTTAGCGCATGGAAGACGGACGATTCGCGTCGATGCGCGTGGAAGCGCGTGCGGAGGAGCGTGGGGTGGCGCGTGGTGGGGCTTGGCGGCGCGTGCGGAGGTGCGCGGAAGCGCGTGATGGTGTGTGACGGTGCGAGGAGGCGTGTAATGAACTCGCGACAGGTGCGTTGCGGAGGGCTTGGATGTTCGTGGGGTGGGTGGAAATGCCCGGTTGGGGATTGGTGAGGATGGGTGCGTTGCTTGTGCTGGTGGTTGAAGAGGTATCAGGGGGTTCTTGTGCGGGCTCGGGGGAGGTGGTGGTGTGCATACTTCCGACGGGTTGCCCTTGTCTCAGAGGCATGGCTATGTCGATGTTGGGGCGGCGCGGAGGAAGAGGGGGTAGCGGGCTACTCGGTTTAAGGAGACGAAGGCGAAAGGTGGGGTGAAGGCGAGGTAAAACAAGGCCATCTGTGGTGGGAAAGCTTCTGGCGTAGACTTAGACTTGGCTTTGGCCGGAGTTGGTGCTACGCAGTTGACCCTGAAGGAAGTGTGCTGAGGCAGTGACTTTCTTCCCGGGGGCCAGTTGAGAGCATCCAAATAGTGTCATTTATTTAGCTCCCTCTCGAACTACATAGAGAGAATTGAAAATTTTCTTTTTTGAAATTTAATAATAGGTTAATATATATGATTTTTATGTTAAGCAAAATGATTTAAATTTCGAAGTTAAGGTAAGTATTAATGCTCCAAAATTGATAATAATTTTTTGGGTGTTGCTACAAACTGTGAAATTTCCTGTGAAATTTCTATAGAAAGTGATATAGGGTCCCACCAAGCACCAATACATTTGTTCATTTACTTTTTCTTTCTTACTTTCTATTGAAATTTCACAAAAAATTTTACATTTTAAAAATTTACTCTAATTTTTTTCATTGCCATTATGACTTAGTCGGATTTCATCGGACTCCACTCCAAAATTCGGTCTCTCTATCACATCCGTTATATATGTATGTATATGTTTTGGCTGAAGGAAAGTATATACTATTCATTGAAAACTTGACAGATTTTAGCATTATTCATTTACCATATATATATATATACTACCCGGACATAACCTACACCATTTTTAAAATAAACAAATAGAAATGATTGTATTATTCTGAATAAAATTTAATGGGAAGATATTTTTGTTGTTTGTGTAATGTTAGAAGATAGAATAAATCAGGTGCAGAGGCATATGAGACGTTGCTATCGCCTACCAGAAAGAATACGGTCAACTCCGTCTTCTTCACCGCCTCAAGTTTTATAATATACTTACTATTCAATGCTATGTCAAATCTGTGTTTGTTTATATACAGATTGATGATAACAACTCCAGGGAGAATAGTTTCCACCTGGGGAAAATGGAACCACCTTATCACCAAGGTAGCAAACTGCAGGATAATGACGACCCACCAATGTAGAATATACAATATATATTGACAAGCCACTATTTTAGAAAAATAAAAATAATTAAGAAAAAGTCAGCATTCAGTGTGTAAAAATGAAAATGTCAACCAACTGTATAACGTGATATCGTATATATAAAAATTCACGTTTTCAGGATAGTAACTAACAGTTATGAGAAATTTAAAAATAAAATTTAATACAAGCTGCGTACTTTGTAAAATCTGCAAATCTCAGAGAAATGCTTCCCTCATAGAGTAGATGGACTTCAGGGTTGTCTCTAAAGTTCCTTTTGCCACTTGAGATTGCACTTCTGATTCACCACAGTTGAACTTCACATCATTCTGAAGCTGTAACATTCATAATGTTAAGTAACCATCCCAAACCACTCATTGGAAGTAAAAATTATACGGTTTACCGATCAGTACGTCGTTAGTACCTTCAGATTGATAGCAGTGGTCGGCTCAAGAGACTTTGCATCGGTTTTTTCCATATTCCATGCCGTTGCTTTTAGTCGAGGCAAAGCTCCCTGAAAAAGAAACCCTACTAATCAGACCACAAACTGAACATCAAGTATTATGGCAAGCAGCTTCATTTACTGTGGTTTAATTTTGTTAACCTGATCCTCATTAAGAACATCTTCCCTCCATTGATTTTGAAACTTCTGCAGCACTAGAGTCAACAGTTTTTGCAATTCGGGTAATACTTCAGCAGGAAACAGGGTTTGAATGTCATCGTTGTTGATGTTATCATAGACACATCTACGGATCAGCATTCGAAGACACACCAGAATCTGCGGAGTAGATATCTAATTACTGCACCAGTTGTACAGTAAAATTCTGTACAAGTGCTCCTAGTGTAGCAGTGTTCATGCAAATCACAGACAGGATTGATGAAGCAATATCAGCACAACAACAACATATTCTACACAAGTGAACGCATATGCTGCATTGTAGCCAAAAACAACAGTTAGCTCTGTTTCTTCCCTATTACTCTATCATCATCTAGAACAAGATGCTCCATCAATCATTACTTATGCTATTCCAAAGCACTAATCTTTCAGCAGATGCTTCATAAGGCAAATTCACAGAACTGTTTGTAATGGAAAGAAATTGGTTTGTAATTGCAATCCAAGCAGTGATAAAAAAAAAACGACTACATTGCTACTGAACAGTACTACTTCACTCACTATCGGTGATTGAACAACGATAAAGCTGCGTATTCCTGGCCAAAAACAACCAAGAACAGTAGAATCTTAGGCTACGTACAGGTACAGCTCGAGAATTTTGAAATTACGTACCGGATCGAGGTCAGAGTCGTTTTCCAGCTGAAGCATATTGACGATCGCGCTCCGGTCGGCAGCATCGAGGCCCTTCCGTCGAGTTCGCCACAACGTCTGGAGAATGCCTTCGATTGAGTCCTTGGAGGTCGATCTCATGAGGAGTTTTAAGTAATCCCATATCGTGACTGTGCTACTGCTGCTGCCAGCGGCTGAGACGATCTCCATTTCAAATCTCGGGAAAAGCTAACCCAGAAATTTCGTGCCCTAGAAGCTGCAATTCGCCGCCAAAATTTCAGAAATGGGTATTCGACAAAATTCGGTAATCGCCCACCGTAGTTATCTTTAAGTCGTAAAAGACCCTAAACTTTTACATTATGACCAGATTGGTATCAGCTTACTAAAATGATAAGGATCAGTATGAGAAATTTGAGCGTCATGAATCAGCAAAGAAATTGCATCTATAAATATTTGGTTCATTCATTAACATATCGTCTCAAAAAAACGATTACATCTTCCACGTGATAGCAAAACAATGAAACATCCATATCACCAGTCACCACAATGTTGAACAAAAGCACCAAAAATTAAAGTCAGAAATTTATCGCAAAATCCATGAATCTAGTATCCACTCTCGATCCGATCTGTCTTCTCTTCGCTACAGGAGTAAATCTATGTCCATTATGGTTGTTAGAAGTATAGACATGTCTGCTCTGCTCTGTCCCGAAAAGAAGCAAAAGGTGTTCCTCTTTCAGCTTCAGCTCAGCTGCCTACAGGGTCCTTGCTTCCAACTGCTGATTTGCGGTTCAGATATCGAGTCACAGCATCTTCAATCCTGTGATGATTCCACCAACAGATAAAGATTAGGAGTTTACATATAGAAGTAGCTATTTAGCACGGTAGAAGTAAAAAAAGATCGATTTTTACCCATCATGGAATAACAACCTTGAATGAACATACAACATCAGCAAGAAACAATAATGTAGGTAATGCAGTTTCAAATCCAGCCACCCGTGTAATTAACGGAGAAAAAAATTACAAATTAAATGCCAATTCAGGATGGTTCATACACAAATATGAACAAATCAGAAAAGAAGTAAGCATGTTCTTACTCTGGTAGACAAGTTTATCAGTTTGGCATAGTAACAATCCAATCAACTCTAATCTAATAAAATAAAAGTACAGTCCTGCTATAAATAATCTTCAACTAGATACAAGAGAACATTTGAATATTTCAGAAACTGGAGACCCAAAATAGAAAACTTACCATGGTAGATTATAGAAATCCGAAAATTCTTCCAATCGTCTTTGAGGGACCAAGAAGGGGGCTCAGAATCCATAGCTTCTTCCGAAGTCAATCCTGTCTGGTTAGCAAATGTGTTGAAGATATATATCCGAAGCACCTTCTGGACACGGGAGTATTCTTAACTGCATCTTGAATTTCAATCTTCTTTATTGAAAAGAGAGCATCCACTTTTGCCAACTGAGCATAGAGCGCTGATTCAGGTAGTATGGCTGCAAGCCTGCAACCTTATCGGGAATTTGTATCCCAGGGAACTTCTGCTTCTTTCTTGAAGCTGCTGGGGTCAGCTCCATAGTTTTCAATGGTGAATGTCATTTTTCTTGGATGACCCTGTAGGTCCAGAAGGCGGTCTCTGGTTAGTCCTCTTAGCACTTCCAGACCCTGGAGTAGATACAGGGGGCGAGGAAACATTCACATTGTTTACACCATGGTTGCCTGTGTTTAGCCATTTGGAATTGTGTCGGGAATCTGGAATTAGCCATTTGGCCTGTACCTAATATAAGCATGAACCTGCGTGAACTGAGCCTGAGCAGCTTGCATCTTAGCATGCGGATCATTCGACTGAAAGTGAGCATGGAAATGAGGTCTAGCTTGTCGTATCTGTGGCTGCAATTGGGGGAGGATGTGGCCTTGCTGGTGATTTTGTGCTAGTTGCATAACTCCAGAATTCTCAAAAGTGGATGGAATCCCCATTACACTTCACACTGGATCGTTGTTATTCATCATCTCCACCAGGGAAACTTCGAAACCAGACTAACACACCAAACTCAGGGATGGCTGAAAACCCTAAAAAACAAATGACTCCAAAATCCCATCTTGAAGCTGGCAAGATAAGATTTCAACCCCGGTTTTTACCTCTTCCTCAGGAACTGGTAAACCGCAAACAAAAGAGCTGCAAGTACACCGAATATTCACAGAAAGTATCATCGGAGCAGCTCAACATCCCACCTAAAGCTTCGAACACTAGAAGAAGAATAAGAACGCTAGACACAATTTCAGCACAACAATGGCGAGACAAGGAAATCCTAAATCGAATATGCAAACAGATGCAACGGGAACTGCAGCTGCTCATGCCTAGAGTAAAAGAGACTTCAAAATTGAATAGCTCGTCGCCATTGCCTGAACTCGCGCTTCTTGTTTGCACCTGTGTTGCAGAGATCCGTAATGGAGATTGGAGAGAAGCCTTGCCTCCTTTCTTTTCTCCAAAATTTCAACAGTAACTCGCTTTATTCTTCTGGTGAAACTTGAAAGTCAAGAAGACTACCCTCGGTTTGAATGCAAATTTAAATAATAATGGGCCTTAATGTTAGGGGCAGTTCGTGGCCCAAAAAAGTCTGAGGGAGTTGGGCCACACCATTTGTTTAGGAAAATATAATGGGTTAATAATAGTGATCATCTACTCATTTTCCAATTCACCAAAAAAAATACTCATTTTTCAAAAATAATTTTAATCAAGTTATTAAGTAGATTTAAACGCGTGACCCGTAATTAAATTGTATAATATAGAAATACATTTAAAAAAATTGTCATTCTTATATAAATTATAAGAGACTAATTTACTATTACTTTGTTTTTTTTTTTATCAACTACTATTAAGTTTGTTAAAAAAAAAATAGAAATACTTATAAATCATTAGCTAGTCAGATTTCAAATATTCTAATCGAACAAAATTAAGTCCAGCTTTATGACACTAATTTACTATTATTATTTTCAACTTAGTTCTCGAAGTTTAATATTTGCCTACACTGTTTTTATTTGGCCAATCCTACACTATTTTTTTTTTATAATTATTTGCTCTTAATTTGATTCTTACTACCTAGATAAAAATTATAACTTCGATGAAAAACTATTTTGACATTGTGTAATTATTATATAAATATTAAAAAAATCGATTTAATAATTTATATTTACCCACTACAGAATTTGCATTTTAATTATTACTTATTATTTTAAATGTGTGCATAATTAGTTAGTGATTATTATGACAATATACATGAGTGGTAAGCAGAGGCGTATCTATTGAGAACAATGGGTCACAAACAGTTATGATATGATTTCACTCTATTATAACATTTTTATAAATAATTAATGCTTACTTGTGATTATTTTGAAACGATCCGTTATTGTATATTTGAAATGTATTTAACGATATTTGAATTAAACACCTGACCATTAGTTAAGAATTGAACGCTAAATCACCCCACCATTATTATATGCTTTAGCTATTATGAATTTTCTAGTAAGTGGTAACCCCTTAAGACGACAACCAAGTAGCAAGCAGTTTTCAGCTTTGACTTTGTTTTTACAAAGAGCTTTCCTTTTTATGCTAAAAAAAGCATTATTTTTTCAAAGCAAACATGTTGACTTTCCATTTAATGCATGTTCGACACTTGACTTGAGGGTCCTGCATGCATAGTAAATGGTAAATGCACTTTTATTTTTAGTGTGGAGTGAACACACACTTACTAACGGCAAAAACCCCCACACCCCACCGCCATTTTCTTTTTCAACAAAAAATAACAAAATCTATTTCAAATTTAAATGGAAGTAATCAATTTCACGACCGATAAATTGTTATATATTTTATTTTAACGGAAGTGATATCATTCCGAGTTCCGACTCTCATGTTACTTCAAGTTCCGAATATGAGTATATGCTATAAATGCTTCAAAAATTAATCAAAATTACTGTCCTGCAACTCTGTTTTATTCACATTTTAGAGGAACATTATATTGGAATTTGTATCAAATGTAAATCAAATATACAGATTACTGAACGTGAGATGTAACCGCTAACAGTAGACTCGCAGGATTGTAAACCCCAATCAGACCCATGGATCAAATTGACCTAGCTAGGAGTCTGACCCTGGCTAGGGTCTTCCAGGTATGGGTAACCTAGTTAGGGTCCGACCCTGACTCGGTCAATTTCGACTTATGTCCGATTTCTAAATTTTAGGGCTAAATTGTAAAAATTAAAAGTTAGGAATATAAATTGGATGACTAAATTGAGCAAAATAAAAGTATTTAACTGTCAAACTTAACTGTTAACTAACAGATGCACAAAAAACCTACAAAATGCAAACATATGGCACCAAAAGTCTAAAAAAAAAACATATGGTACCAAAAACAAACATTGATCAAACATATAGCACCAAAAGACTCTTTAACCCGATACTTAATTAATACAATGTTTATATAAAACTTGTTATATATATTATATATTTATAAAGTTACTAAAGATATAAATACCACTAAGTATATATATGTATTTTTTTAACCATAATGATTTATTATTAAAGTTCATTTGTTGGACGCCAGAGTCTAACAGAGAGTCGCTAAAGCCATTATCTACTAGGTCATGGTAATTCCTTAATTGTGTACTTTTGTCATTAGTCTATTCTTTTTACGAATAATAATACTTAGGTAAGGGCCAGAGAAAAAAAGAGACCAATTATAAAGTAACACATCAACGTTTATCCTAAGTTTTTGTTGAGTGTACAATAAGTTTATTCCATTTAATTATTTCCCTAGCTTTTACTCATATTTTTGTATGTTCAAAATTTCAGTTATAATTTGTTTTTTTTTAAATCTTATCTTAATTGATTTTATTTATCAAATATTTATATAAATAGTTTTATATATTTTTCCCTATATACTAGTTAGATAATAATCTAGTTGATTATAATATAAAAACACTTGTCGACTCATTTATCCTCTAAGGTTCATCAAGTGATCATGCCAAACTGCTCACTAAATTGATAGTTTTTTTAGAAGAAAATATTCATAAAATTATTTAGACACATTTACCCACTAAGGTTCACTCGACCCAATAGGGTTTTAGAAAAAATAAAACATAAAATTATTTAAGCACATTTACCTTCTAGGGTTCGTCCGACCCAATAGGGTTTTAGAAAGAAAAAAAAAATATAAAATTATTTAAACACGTTTACCCTATAGGATTTACCCGACCCAATAGGCTTTTAGAAATAAAAAAAAATGCGACAAAGCTAATGTTTATTATCCATTAATTGTCTCGCTATAAATGTGACGTTCTTTCAGAATTAGCCGAATAAGAAAACGTGCTAACAAATAAGAAATATATATATTTTTGGGTAAAAATATATATATATATATATATATATATATATATATATATAAATCAATAAACTTAATTGGAGTTATAAAAGAATTAGCTAAAAGAAACAGTTAATATTTAAATATGTAAAATAATCACATGTGACGCAATCCATAAAAATTTAGAATAAATGCTTATGTGTCACATTGAAATTGGTCTCTGCATTTTAAGTGGTCTCCTGACCATAAACACACTCTTTTTTTATATGATAATTAATCATGATGTATTAAATAATAAAATGGTTTAATTAAGACTTAAATGATTTATAAATTATATAAATGAATATTAATTAATGCATATATATATATATATATATATATATATATTACTTAATATCAACAAATATACCATCAAAACACATTATTAGTTAATGAATGTATTATAATATATCAATAACATGAAACCAAACATACACTTACATCAATATCTTTCCGTTTTTTAGTGATATATATAAGTATTTTGGATATATATGAAAAAATATGTTGATAAATAGCTTTTTTTTTTTTTTTGCATTGAATTAAAAGTACTTTAAGATATGCAAAGTTTTGATACATTCACCTATGATTCATCATTTTTTTCTATAGAAATTGAATATGTGTCATACATATGACGTCATTAATATTGCAATCTGATATTTGCACTTTGTCATAATGTTGCAATATGGTATCTATACTTTAATACTTTCTGTTATTGGTACAACTTAAATTTTATGTTGTTATTATTATTATTATATATATTGTTGTCAATAACAAAGTGCATGTAATGCATGTTTAAGGAGGTAATGATGAACCAAAGCAAGCTCCCTCCGTGCGTTTTGTCTTTGATCATGTGCTGTCTATAATTCAATCCTCTCACACCAACCAACCAAGCCAAACACTCAATTCTTTACACTTTATTTATTTATTTATTTATTTTTATCTTCCCCATTTCCCCCTTTTTCGAGACCGAATAAAGAAAGAATAATAATTATTAAGGTGATAATGTGTGTGTCTTTTTTTCTTTTTCCTTTCTCGTGACTTTCGATTTTTTGTTTTTGTTTTTTTTTTTAATGTGGCTTTGAAACTTCTTAACGTGGTTTGCAAAGTTATCAAAATTCACGTTAGAAATATTTCAAGGTTACTTTGTTTCGTAATTGTCTTCTGTCGTTTGAGTTAATAATATTAATTTATTGAAATAATAATTTAATATATAATAAATAGAAAGTGTCTCAAATTTAATAATTACTCCACGAACATATATATTCCATGTTAATAATTGGTAAAAAGCTTTCTCAATTTGTAGAGTCGCGTGGTTTTGCAAGCCTCTCCACTCACATTTATAAATGTTGTTGAATTATGTTGTTTCGCGAATGTCCAAATGTCGTTATATTATTTATTTGGTCAAAATATTATCATCAATACAAATTATTCTAAAATTTTAATACTGACTTAATTAACAAAAGATTATGGTTTCGTGTTAAAAATAACTCGGTGTTAAAATAGATAATATGGTGTTGTGATACATCTCTTAATTTAGAGGTCAAATATTTAATCATCGCTAGTGCGCTAGTGACCTGAGAATGGAAGGAGCTTGGTTATTTTCAATTTTTCATATATTTGATTAGCTTGTACCAGTAAAATAATAATAATTGTTAATCGTTCGTTTGAGAATATATTGGTAAGAGAGATGTTGTTAGACCTGATGTTTCGAAAGAATGATTTTAGCTATTATGAGAGTATTTTAATCTGGAGAACTATATTTTAAACTGTAGTATATATAGTGTATTGTTATTTATGTGATGAAATATAAATTGTTTAAATTATGAAATATTAATATTCTATATTTAATTTTAATTATTTATGAATGTATATGTTTGGAAATATGCATGAGTTTGTATTTTATTATGATTATAATAAATAGTGAACGTTGTGAAATATGAACATTCTATTAATAAATCGTTGTAATAATTCAATTTTTTTTATTAGGGTTATTTAATTTTAGGGATAATAATTTTAATTGTTGAGTTTTATGGTTAATTTTATTTTTTAATGCGGAACAATCTTATTGGAAGATACGTGTCTATTTGTGGTTTAACCTCTTATTTTATCATTGTCAAAATCATTATATATATATATATCTTAACATAATGCTGACAGGCGTTTAGGCACTAAGATAAATTCTCGGTTAAAGTTTGTTTGTTTTAGATAATTTGATGGCTTAGGTTTCGACGGTAGACAAATTGCTAGTTATGACAATTATTATGTTTTAATATGAACAAGGTTGGTAACATGACTGATAGATAATTAAAGGAAATTTGGAAAACAAATCTAAAATGACATAAATGCCATTACAGAAGAAAATTCTTTGAATGCTTCTCATAATAGGACTGAACTTTATAATTTCTGTTATGTGGATGAATATGAGTATGTGACTATACATATGAGATCAATCCTCTATTTTTAGGTCATTTTTCTTTAATCATGTACAATTTGTGAGATCAATTATGTTCATATTATAATGAATATTTATCTAAGTTAGCAATTTGTTCGTAAGCAAAACATAAATTAGCAAATTGTCAAAAAATTATTATCCAAATATCAATAATCCAAAAACCTAAATACTGAAAAATGTAGTTCTAACCAATGTTGTTAGGATCGCGATCCGGATCATAGGATCAGTCGATCCTAAGATCCTAGGAGGACAACTCGATCCAAATAGAGGATTTTTATCACTCAGGATCAGAGTATGATCTAGACCTGGATTGTATGATCGTTCAGGATCGCGATCCTAACAATCCTAGCAAGACACACTCTAAAATGATATTTGTTTAATTATTTACCCGCTAGTCGCAAATTTTAAGCCTATTAGCCCATTGACGTGCATCTGTATATACCCTAGTCGGCAAAGTATGAAGATATATGAATAAATATAAAGTTTAATGGGTAAATATAACGCTAGAAGTCAGATTATGTTTTTCTTAGTTCTTCCTCGTTGAAGCAATAACTAAGGTGGGTTGGACTTGAATTTAGATGAAATTTCAGATATTACATATGATGATAATTTTAGAGTTGATAAGAATATTTAAATAGAGTTGATTATGATGTTAAAGAAAATTATTATTAATTATATGTTTGAATTTGAACTAATTTAAGTATTTTCAGTTTTGTTCAATGTATTTGAATGTTTATTTAGAAACTTCAAACTTAATTAACGCTTATAATGATATTGAATATTATTTTGGTGATTGATACTATATATGTATTTATTCACTAAAGTTTAGTATAATTTTTTAAAATGTAAAATAATTTGTATAATTTTGTGGAATTGTACCATATCCGATCCGATCATGCCTTCCATCAATCCTAGCAACCTTGGTTTGAACACGTTATTTTATGCATATCTAATTTTGTTTCAAGTTTGGCCAAAAAAATGTTGGGTATAATATTTTCGTGTCAATAATACTAGTTTTTGGGTGAAAGATAAAATTTGAACAATAATAATAAGAAGAAGATGGTATATAAAAGAAAATGGTCTTTGCAGCTTCAGGTCATGTTTTCATAAATATATATCTTAATATATTTTCAAATCAATAATATTAATTTAGTGAAAATATAATTTGGCGTAAATACTAATTTCTGTGTGATAGATAAATTTTGAATATTAGGTAAAAAAAAAAAAATTCATATGATCTTTGCAGCTTATCAGTTCACGCTAAAATGTTACAGGATCATGCTTTTCATAAATATATATATATATCTCTGTATCTTTTCAAATCAACGCTATTAATTTAGTGAAAAATAATACTAAGGATAATCCCAAATTTTAATTATACTTAAGAAAAATATTTCAAAGTAAAATATATTTCAATAAGTGGCATCTTTAGTGAAGTTTTAAAAACTAATTTTGTTGTTGTAAATAGAATTTGTTTTAAATTTTAATAATGGCTTAAAAAAATAAAATCAATCCAGATTTATGGGGAGAATAATCATATATATATATATTTTTATTTTTTTTCTTTACTTTTTTTTTTCTCGGTAATTAACCAAATCTAAGGCCATTGTTTTGATATTTAGTATTTGTTTTTGTTCTTCTTCCATTTCCAATTCTCTCTCAGGTAGGAGAGGCAGGACTCGGAGCAAGAAAACCAGGCAGCCAGAGAGTCATGGTGTCAACGAGGCGCAGTGGATCTCTCTCTGCCAATAATAGTGGCAAGAGATCTTCTTCTTCCGACGACAAGTCGCCGTCGCCAAAACGTCCCAAGGTTTCTATCTTATTATCCATTCGACCTTCTCCTTCAATACTCATCTTCTTCTTCCTTTTATCTTTCTTCTTTTTTATATTCGCGCATCTCCGGTGGATTGGGTGACTTCTTGATTGGCTTCCTCTTCCAGGAAGATAATGCTGGCGCATCGGGGAGACCGATGTCGGCGTCTGAGAATTCAAAGGAGCTCTGCTCGCCGCCGCCGCCGCCGGCAGCTGACGACGCCACACTCGCCAGTGAGGACGTTTCTGGCGCCGCAAAGGGCGACCAAACCCCAGCCGTTCCGGTGGCCTCCCCAATTGCAGAGGGTAAACGAAATGAACTTTCTTGAATTTGGATTTCATTTGGGTTTGTTGTGAATTTGGATTTCATTTGCCTTTTATTTTCTTTTCTTTTCATTACGAAGGAACTTCACCGCTAGTGGTGGAGAAGCAAAGGAGCTCTTTAAGTTGCTGGAGTACTTATCATCAGAAACAAAGTTCCAGCCCTGATTCCAATTGGTGCCGCCTCTTGTCTGTGTATGGACAGGTGATTTCTGTCTTCACCCTTTCCAATTCTCCTTGTGTCTATAAAGATTATTCCTTGTCTAATCATTAGGAACTAATGCATTGCAGAACCCCAATGTGCCGATTTCCGCCTCTACTTTTTTAATTGGTTCGAGCAAAACTTGCAACTTTCCCTTGAAAGATCAGTCAGTAAGTGCAGTGTTATGCAAGATCAAGCAGTCAAAGGTAATATGCTGTGTTCTGTGAATTCTTTTTTTAGCATTTGGTTTAAATATGCTGTGGTTTTTGTTATGTCTATGTATATCATGATTATGACTAAAGATTTACGGCTATCAGGAGGAAGATGGTGTACGAGCTGTCCTTGAAGTTACAGGGAGCAAAGGTTGGATAGTAGTAAATGGATCAGCCCTTAAGAAGAATGGTACTCGTTTGCTCAAGTCGGGTGACGAAATTGGTTTTGGTGTATTGGGAAACCATACTTACGTATCCTTCTATTCTCCTCTCTGTATCATCACCATCACTTATTTTTCTTGCCAATTAGTTTTGATTATCTTTTTTACTACAATTATCTTCTGGAATTTCCTTAATGAATCTTAATGCAGATTTTTCAGTATGAAAATCTTGAGGGTTCAGATCTTCAGAAGAGTGCTGCCAAAAGGTTTCACTCAGAGAGGAAAGCTGGGGACCCTTCAGCTGTTACTGGAGCCAACATATTACAATCATTTTCATTGAGGCAAGAGTTGTCACGCTGGAAATCAAGCAGCGATGCTGTTACTAAACGCAACAATCCTCCGGAGATCGCTGCTACTTCAGCTGCCAATGACGGTGCTGACATGGAATTAGACAGCCCGGAAGGAATTTCAGCTCCCGTTTTAGGGAGTGAAAAAGATGGCGACAAGGTTCTTCCTAAGAAGGATTCTACTACAGAGGCAGGCAAGGTAAGTATCTCTGGGAATGTTTGCTCAGTTAATTTTTGTAGACTGAAACTGAGTAAAACTATGTATAAAAGGCATGGTACGAAGTAAATGAGTGGATTTGTGATTCGCAGCTAGCTTCAACATCAGGAATGTCCTCGTGCGCTGCAGCATTCAATCAAGGAATTCAAGCAGAAATTCTTGATGGCAAAGATATACAAGTTTCATTTGATGATTTCCCATATTATTTGAGGTATGCTGTTGTCTGCTGTATAATTACATTTATAGAAGCATAAGTAAAGATTCTATAGCTCTGAAGCCTCACGTAATTTGATTGCGTCTGTATATGTATTATCATTTGAGCAATGGATTTTGTAAGTTCTTGTTGCATCTGCTTTACATTATATCTGCTGCAAATGACGTAGACATGTTAAGTTGTCCAACCATTGATTTGCATCCGTATTTTTGTTTTGTTCCTTGTAGTTTGTGCACCACATTTTAGAGCCTGGAAAGAATTAAATGCTAGCATCCAAATACTCTCCAAAATTAGGAATAATTGGTCGTGGTGAATGATTCACGCTTTTGTAAATTTAGTTGACCACTTTAATGGCAATATTTTCCCTTCTTAAACCTTTCTCCACTGAAGGTAAGACACCTTGATGCTATTAATTTATACTCTATAAAACAGTGAAGACATTTATATAAGTCTTCCAAAATACTGAGGCATATGACATACTTGAATTCTTTGAAACCCTCAACCTTTTTTAGCCAAATGAAAACTTGACTTCAATTGTGGGATTTTTTACGTTTTCTTACATTTTTGCAAGGAGAAAGATTCTCTGTTAAGAGACGTTCACAGTTGATTAGTGGATCAGCACCAACAGTCATAGAGAAATAATCATGGATTTTTATTTTTGCAGTGAGAACACAAAGAACGTCTTGATTGCAGCTTCATTTATACACTTGAAGCATAGGGAGCATGCGAAATACACATCTGACCTTACAACTGTTAATCCACGGATTCTGCTTTCTGGCCCAGCTGGTTTGTAGAAGCTTCACGTTTCTTCTCAATGATATTTTTCATAGACATTGGTTTGTTTTGCATCAAAATAGTCTACCCTTTATAATTATTGTGAACTTATACAGGTTCTGAGATATACCAGGAAATGTTGGTAAAAGCACTTGCCAATCACTTTGGCGCGAAGCTGCTCATATATGACAGCCACACATTTTTGGGTGTAAGACATAGTGTACTCGGCTCTGATTTGGCTTTCTAATTGTCTAAACATTATAAAAGAAAAAAATATGTTGAAGTGGTCGTTGAAGCGCTCTCTGATTTGTCATCACTATTGCCTGATTATGTGAATCCTAAGTTAGCAATTTGTGGCAGGGATTATCTTCGAAAGACGCAGATCTATTTAAAGAAGGACTTGGTTCAGAGAAAACTTGTGTGTGTACAAAACAAGGCCCTTCAACTTCTTCTTCTCCTGATATAGCGAAGACTATGACTCCCCCAACTGGTGAAGGAGAAGCACCTAGCTCTTCCAATGCTCATTATGTTCCTGAATCACCATCGAATGTTGCAAATAACATCGCCTCGTCCTCTGGGGCATCAAAAAATTATCTGTTTAAACTAGGTTTGTGCCTACTGGTGAAAATTGCGTATTGGGTTCTAGTTTTCCTCCATTCTGTTGTTTATTAAATTTTTTGATATTATTTCAAACATGACAGGTGATCGAGTAAAATATAATGGCTCAGCTTCTTCTGGTTTGTACACGTCCCCTACCTTGAGGTAATTTATCAGATGCACATCTTCGTACCATTATACTTGATTGTTTAAAGACACATCTTTCATCGTTCGAAAGAATTATTCATCTGTGTCAAACAACATCTGATCAGGTAAGCTCCAGATACAATCTGATTGCATTCTCTCTGAAGCTTATGCTTTGGCGGAATTCATTCTATATTACTAATTCTAACTTGTAAGTGATGCAAATATAAATAAAGATATAAATTATTGTGAGGAAGTCATCAAAATCTTATTTTTAGAACTTCGGTTAAAGAAAAAGGTATTTGTCTTTATTAGTGGATTATAGTACAAAGAATTAATCCACTTTTTCCTGATCTTCATGTCAGCAAATAATATGATGCATTTACAGGAACTAACGCTCTCATGTAGTTTGTCATTCATTCTATCTCAGTATATTTGTTTTTTTTAATAAATATCTCTTGAAACTTTTTTCTAGGGGTCCAGCCGCTGGTAAATGTGGAAAGGTCTTGCTGCTTTTTGAAGGTAATCCAGTGGCAAAAATCGGTGTGAGGTTTGACAAATCTGTGCCTGAAGGTGTTGATCTTGGCGGTTTATGTGAGGCAGGCCATGGTTTCTTCTGTCCAGGTAATATACTAAGTGAAGCATTTTTCACTTTTGATTTTTTAAGGCCTCTTCGATTAAAAAAAGAAAGAGGATTAGTTAGGCTATTTGATTCTACAATTTTAGATTTTTTGTGGTACGTTCTCTTATCCTACGATTTGATGCAAACAGCTTCAGAACTTCGGTTAGAGAACTCCAGCACTGAAGATTTGGAAAAGTTGCTTATTACCACATTGTTTGAGGTGCGCTTCCCCTTTTTCTGTTTTCCAATTTGATTAAAAGATGAAAAGTGTATTTTTATCTCTTTCTCCAGTGATTCTAAAAGCTCTCTTTCTAGGCTGTGTCGAATGAAAGCAGAAATTCTCCTTTCATTTTGTTTGTGAAAGACGCCGAGAAGTCTATAGCTGGGAATTCAGATGCATTTCCGTCGTTTAAGAGCAAAGTTGAAAAACTTCCAGACAATGTTGTTGTAATTGGTTCCCACACCCACACCGATAGTCGGAAAGAGAAGGTAACCTATCTTCTTTCTTTTACTACAGTCACGGTAGAATCTTGGTTTTTTAGTTGATAGTAAAATGTTTTACATCTGGTGGTTTACTGCAGTCGCATCCTGGTGGCCTTCTATTTACTAAGTTTGGCGGCAACCAAACGGCACTTCTTGATTTGGCTTTCCCGGTAAATGTTTGGCTCTTTTCTACACAAACATATTTACTCTTCCAGCTGGAAATTGCGACCCTTTTCATTTTTATGCATGTAATGGTTCAAAGTCGTTAGTTTTAGTTGCTTGCTTTTCTGATTAGAGAAGGCATAGTTCCATCTTTGTTCTCGAACATGTTTTCCTGATTGACGCAGGAAGTCCTTTTTATTATTTATTAAATGTTAGATAATATTATGATTTATGACAAACAAAATTATAAAAATGAGTTGTAGTTTGATGGGATTATGGGGGAATTTCTCAGGATAGTTTTGGAAGACTTCATGAAAGAGGAAAAGAGGTCCCAAAAGCCACAAAGCTCCTCACCAAGCTCTTCCCAAACAAAGTTACCATTCACATGCCACAGGTATGGAGCTCAGTAGAAATTTTTAACTCCAAAGCTCTCCTTTTTGTTTTCTTTCTATTTCTATTAATGTATATATATATATGATCAACGTTTTTGGAATTTTGATTTCTCTTGCAGGATGAAGTACTTCTTGCATCATGGAAGCACCAATTGGATAGAGATTCTGAAACCCTCAAAATTAAAGGAAATCTGAATCATCTGCGAACAGTGAGCTGTTTTTCCCTGACTATTTGCACGGTGGATATAAATTGATCTGAATAACCAATTTTACAAGATTGGACTTTCAAGGATCAGCGCAATTTTATGGAATAAAAACTGAATCGTGCTTTGTGATTCTCCCCTTTTATTGAAGTTTGCTATTATATCCGAACTTGTTTAAGTTAATGCATTCATGGTAGCAGGTTTTGAGTAGATGTGGTATGGATTGTGAAGGACTTGACAAGTTATCCGTCAATGATCAACTCCTTACAAATGAAAGTATGTATGTTAGTTACTCATAATAATACAAATTGTTTTACCAATACTGTTTTTTTTTACGTCTCTTTAACATGGTGTCTATCTACAGGTGCCGAGAAGGTTGTGGGATGGGCTTTGAGCCATCATCTAATGCAGAATCATGATGCCGATGTTGATTCAAGAATAAAGTTATCTTCTGAGAGGTAATTGAAGACGTTACCTCTTTTTTTGGGGTAAAAATCCATTTGGCTTTGATTCCATAGCAATTGCAAACATCAATTAATGGATCAATTGAATCTTTTGCAGCCTACAGTTTGGAATTGGACTCTTACATGCTATCCAGAACGAAACCAAGAGTTCGAAGAAGTCACTGAAGGTGGTTATTAACTCCCTGATTGTGAAAATGGACTGATTTTGCACCAGTTACTTGTTCAAATTAATTTATTTTGATTTTTGGTTGAAATCAATCAGGATGTTGTAACTGAAAACGAATTTGAAAAGAGGCTCCTTGCTGATGTTATTCCACCAAGTGATATTGGAGTAACATTTGATGACATTGGAGCTCTTGAGAATGTCAAGGACACACTTAAGGAGCTCGTCATGCTTCCTCTTCAGCGCCCTGAACTTTTCTGTAAAGGGCAATTAACCAAGGTCGGATTTTCTAAGTTTAGGCGATTGTATTCGTTCATTCTTATACATATATATTGTTGCTTGTAAATGAATGAGATGATGCTTATGTTGGACTTTAATTGACTATGCAGCCTTGCAAAGGAATACTTTTGTTCGGTCCTCCAGGGACAGGAAAGACAATGCTTGCAAAGGCTGTAGCTACTGAGGCGGGTGCAAATTTTATCAACATTTCAATGTCAAGCATCACATCTAAGGTTTGAACTCATATCATTTCTCTAGAATTCTATTAATCAGCAGAAGTTTGATTTTTTTATTTTTTTTTGCATCGACTATAGTAAAATTACATACTGCCGATGATAAAAGTCTATTCCTTTATATTCTTTCTTTTGGGTGGAAATTAATAAATTTGGATTTGTTATCTTCTCTGTGCAGTGGTTTGGTGAGGGTGAAAAATATGTGAAAGCTGTCTTCTCACTGGCCAGTAAGATTGCTCCAAGTGTCGTGTTTGTTGATGAAGTGAGTTATTTCAAACTCCCTCTCCCTATCTCTCTGCATATACATACGAGTTTGAAAATTTGTCATCTGATGACCTCTTTTTGGATTCGGGGTAGGTTGATAGCATGCTCGGTCGAAGAGAAAATCCAGGAGAGCATGAGGCGATGCGAAAAATGAAGAACGAGTTTATGGTGAACTGGGATGGACTAAGGACCAAGGAGGCGGAACGAGTACTTGTTCTTGCCGCCACCAATAGACCATTCGACCTTGATGAGGCCGTCATCCGAAGGTTGCCCCGTAGGTGCGTATCATCTATCGCTCATTCAACACCTAGTTTGAAGGCTTGAAATGCCAAATTGTGTTTCTTTTTCGTGTAGGTTGATGGTAAATCTACCCGATGCACCAAATAGAGCCAAGATATTGAAGGTTATATTGGCAAAAGAGGACCTGTCCCCAGATGTTGACCTCGATGCAGTAGCAAGTATGACCGATGGATACTCTGGTAGTGACCTTAAGGTACTCCCAACTCGACATTTCTTGACGGTCAAGTTATTAATCTCTCTCTCTGTCTCTTTGGTTTCTCATGGTTGGTGTAACTGCAGAATCTATGTGTAACTGCTGCACATCGCCCGATCAAGGAGATACTAGAAAAGGAAAAGAAGGTTTGTTTTTTTAACAAGTAGTCACTGTTTTTCATCATCAAATCTTGTAGTACTGTGTTTGTGCTGATATCATGTCTGTATAAGAAAAATGCCTTAACTTTGTAAAAGAAAATTATATAATTAATTGGTTGTGTTCTATTATGCACTGTAGGAGAGTGCTGCGGCTAAAGTTGAAGGTAAACCGCCTCCAGCCTTGAGGGGTAGCGAAGATATACGATCTCTGTGTATGGAGGATTTCAAACATGCACACGAGCGGGTAAAAATCAAATAATTTTGATTTTAATTTGCAAAAAACAATAGAAAATTGAAGTTGTGTTTGATTGTAAAATGATGTTAGGTTTGTGCGAGTGTGTCGTCGGAATCGGTGAACATGACGGAGCTTCTGCAGTGGAACGAACTTTACGGGGAAGGAGGGTCGAGAAGGAAGAAGGCTCTCAGTTACTTCATGTGAGAAAGGCATTGGCTTTGTCTTATTTTATTTATTACATATCCTCCCTTGTAACTTTCTTGTAGTGTTAAAATGAGTCAAAGTAAGTTAAGTGTATGGTGGTCAAATTGTAGCAAGCCATTTTGTCTCTGTAAGACCGATCGATCCAAACATAGAGAGATAGGGTTTTCTTCATTCTTCTTCCAACCTTATGGTCAGATTTTTTATATATTTTCTTTTTTAATAAAGAGATGTTTCGGTTTTTAACTATACTAGACTGTAAGTGGTGGTATATTTTCTATGTATGATATCTTTTCACTTTTAGGGGATGTTTGGTATGCTACAGTTTGAGTGCACAATATTTCCACCAGATTTTAATAGGAAAGTCTTGGATTTTATCGTAATAATGGTCTAGTGGTTAAGAATATTTACTCTCACGTGGTTTAGTCTGCCGGTGGGCTATGTTGACATGCCATGTTGACATGGACAGTGCATATTGCACTAGTTATTCACTAAGTCGGTTAAAAGAACTTCAGATCATGAGCATAAGTGTCTGAACATTATGTACAGGATGAGTTTAGGATTGTCACTGCTAGCTAACGCCATTCCTTTTCGCTGCTAAAAAGAATTACAAATAACATCATCATTGTGAAATATGTGCAGTAAACAATAAAACAACAATGGTGCAGCAAAACATGATCCAAACGCCCCATAATGCAAAAACTCTTTAACTTGTGCATTGTGAGCTTCACCAAGAAAACTGAAAAGAGGAATAAATCATCATAATTGAAGAAAATAAACTTGCTTGTATTCTCAACAACATTCAAGTAAAGCTGTTACATTGTTGGTGACACCAAATTAGGGAGAGATTTAACCTTAGAACTCCAAACTCAGAATTGCTTAAGCTTGTACATCGAAAAAACGTTGATACAGAGTTAGATTGAATCAAGCATTTCCAAAGTGTCCACTAAACCATGGAAGCCCAGGTTGAGTGCACTGTTGAGAGTTGGGAATGGGGACGATGGGTCCCAAGAAAAGACGCCACAAGTCGAGTATTATGGTGACGAGCATGGCTGCACCGAGCGCATCAACAGCCACTCTCGACAGGTCCCATGGGTTTCCAGGCTTCTCATCAATCCTGCACAACCATAACCAACATTAATCAATGTCTCTGTCTGTCTTTTGTGTTGTATCAGATGGCTTAAATCAGAAAAGTTACCTTAGAAACATTGGAAAGCTCACAAGGAAATAGATGGCATAGAACAATGATCCGACAGTGTACATCGATGCCCGATCAACAAATGAATAGTAAGGGAACTGCAAATATCATCATCAGACACCTTTATTTACTTCTAAATAAATATCAACTGAAAACAAACATGATTGAAGTTCTTTTTTTACGACATACATTGGAAATTGCAATTGTCTCGAGGTAGGCGATAAAATAGGACAGAGCCAGAACCCATGCGGCCTCAGTGAAAAACCGAACTTTTTGTGGTAAGTGAGCAGTTGAGTGCCTTAGCCTACGAAGAGTCATGTTGGAAGTAACATGGTAAAATAAAAAGCAGACATGAGTGAGCAGGAAAGTTGTATGCGGTACCTGCAGTACAAACTCATTATTATCAATGATTCAGGGAATGAAGAGGAGATTTCAGAAATTTTGTCAATGTGCGTGCTTACATTGTTCATCTTCCATGATGGGAAGGTGTATGAAGCTCCCAAAACCGTGAAGAAATAGTGAGTCCAGAAGTAGTTTCCGACATAACTAAAAAGGATTATCCACAAACTTGCCTGTAACAATTGCTAAGCTAGTAAAAATCTACTTAAGGTAGTGACTTCTTAAACAAGATCAAGAGTAAGGAAGAAAGTATCACGAGTTTGTTTTTTTAATCTTATAAAAAAGTATCACAAGTAAATCTTGTCAAATATAGGGGGAAAAACTTGCCTTGACCCAATATCGATCGCTCCAGCACAATTTGTGGTCAGCCTGGAAATAAAAGGCTATTGCAATTATCCTTTTAGTTAATTAATGGTCCATCATTTAAAGAAAAGGAGCAAATTCATAATTAGAGTTAAAAGAAAAATTACCTTCCCAACAAAGATCATAGGTATCAAGAATGCAGGAACTGCCGAAACCAAACCCAGAAGAAGATACTCCAACTCTGTGAAATTCTGTTGGATATATAACATACATGAAATTTCATAAACATGGAACCGAATATATATATATATATAAAATCACTTCCTCAATGAAAGCAGACATATGCTAATCCAGATGTGCTACTGTAGGCAGATTGAACATTGTATAATCTAATCTCTCTCACTCTCCAATTCAAAACTCCAAAATTCATTAAACTTCAAGTAGTAATACATTTAATGCGAGAAAAATTCTAAATTGCAGCAAGATCAATCATGATAATGTAATACATACTCGAATATACAGACATTTAGTAATATTCTTCTGCTGAAATCAATTCCAATCCGAACCACCTCATTTATGGGGGTCCTAAATTCGAGCATCGAATCAATGGAGACCGACTGACTAATGATCCATTCCATTTTCATGACATTGGAACTAGACCCAGAAATTGCTTATAGTTTAAAATTCAGATTACATCAAAATTCAAGTGTATGAGCAAACCTCGTATAGCTTGTAAGGAACCACAATCCCCAGACAGAGAGTGAGCCAGAAGGGAGTGTAGCAAAGGAAGAAGAGCTCTGCCCATCTCTTACTGGGATTGGGAGCGAGCCACAAGCTGGAAGAAGGATAAGCTGACGCTGCAACCAAACAGTATATTAGAGGAGGAAAGCTCCGACCTTGGGGGAGGGAGGGAGAAAGAAAGATAGAGATGAATTACCGGCCATTTGGGTGTTCAGATCTCAGAAACTGATCGTCGTCTCCAGGTTTGTCAGTAGAGTGGGGAATGGAGTGAGTGAAGAGGGGGGAGTGATCGGAGAACGATTAGGTAGTAGTATCTGCCAGTATTATACTGTTAACGAGAAGAAGAGCACATGTCATTTGTCTGTTCCTTCTTGTCTAGCCTAGAGTAGTCCGTCATTTAGAAGATTATTAAAAGGATAAGTAAGTAAAATATACAAAATGTTTGAAAATTTATTTTTATGGACATATGTCTTAAAATGTATAATATTTTGGAAAAATAGTTTTATGGACCAATATGATTTGAAATGTAAAATATGTATACAAAATATGGTATAATTTCATTCTGTCCGTTTGTTTGTCAATTGTCCTGTTATGTTAAGTAGACAAATAGAGCCACATTTTTTAGAAAATAATAATAATAATTAACAAAAGAAATTAATTTATACATAGCAAAAATTATTAATGGGTGGATGTACATAATAATAATTTTTTATTAAAAAAAAAAAAACGTGATCCGCACTTGTCTACTTAACGAGACTATTGACAACAAGTGGAAGGCATGTCATTTTACCATATTATGTAAACTTGTTGTACATTTTAAAACATATTATTAGTCCATAAAACCATCATTTCCAAACATATACATTTTAAAACATATTGGTCCATAAAACTATCTTTTTCATCATGTTGCATGTTTTACATACTTTTCTAAATATTAAAACTAAAATTTAATTAGACACAAGATTAGTAAATAATAAAATAAAATTAACAATTTATACTATTAAGTTCATTGGCATGTTTGGTTGGGTTGATTATCGGGTATACTTATTAACTAAATATGAACTAAATATTTTAATACATGCTTAATTAATATAATGTTTGGATGAAATTTATTTTATGATATTTTAATATAGTATTCCAATGAAATACGTGTTAAGATATACGGGATTGTCGGAGTCTATCCGGAGTCGTTGAAACCAAGCCGAAGTCACTGAAGCCCAAATCCTAAGTTATCAAAGATCGACCAGAAATAATCAAAAATCGACCTGAAATCACACGAGTTCGCCCATTGACATTGTCCACTAAGTAAGGATAATATTATTACTTTTATCATTAACCAGTATGTATTAAGTAATATTATAGTTTGTGTGAGTATTGGCTAACATGATTTAGTATATAAATGAGTATTAGCTAATATTAACAAATATATACAATCTAAACGCATATTATTAGCTAATACTTATATTAGGATATTCTCATATATCAAAACAAACATTGCCCTAAAGTATATTGAAATCTAGAGTAAGCTAGTCTAAAGTGAGTTAATTTTCTTTGCATAAACACACATACACAATCCTCACTTTAATATGCATATTATGTCAACATTGATAGTTCTCTTCATTAAGGAATTTAATGTGAATATCGTGTCAAAGTTACATAATTATATAAAATATTTAACTTTGTAGAAATCATGTTGCAAGACCAAATTAATTTCCAATCCTCCCATCAAGAATGAAATTAACCATTTTTTTTATTTGATTGATGTTCTTGTGGAGTAATGAGAGTTACTGAATGAGAATCTGTACAAATCTGCCTATAGATAATATATGTGATAGAACCAGAGAGTTCAAAAGATATATATACAAGAAAAATCTATAATTTAAGGATTAAAGTATCCTTAACTCTTAAAATATCCGGTTAACAATTTGTTCTAATGTTTAAATTTTAAAAATAGACAATTTGATAATTATTAATTTTTTTAGTAATATTTATTCATTGTTCTGTTCTATGGCTAAATGCAATGGGCTTTCTTTTTGGACTTAATTTTCCGGCCCACGTTCATGGGTTTGGGTTTTGAAGAATTCCAGCTTACAAGAAACCACTATCTTCACATGATTTTGTTTTAGTTTTTTTATTTTAAATACGATGAAATAGATAAAGATTACGACGAAGAGTACGAATAATACTAATAACATATATGAGACGTTATTTTTCCATCTTCTATCGATAGTCACTGTAACAAAAGAAAATATTTTGAAATACAAGTAACTGAATATTATAATTTTGAACTAAAAATAATATTGATAAATATAAATAGCCAAATAAATAATTAATCTATATAATTTATTGGATTTGTTTAAAAATTAAATATAATCAGGTTAGCCGAGAATGCATGTATTTTTGAATTAAGCAGAATTATGTATTCTTTTGATTTGAGTTCTTTTGATAAGTAACACACTATTGGATTAGTAATCAAGTTAATATTGGACTAAACCTTAAATACTAAAGTTCTACTCTACCTCTTAATCTATTCGGTATTATTTCAAACCACACCAAATAAAAGAGACTGAAAAATGAACAACTATAAGTTAGGGGACTGAAAAAGAATTTCTTCTATATTATTATATATATACACCTAAGCAAATGCAAAACCCTTAAACCCTAGTCATCCCTTTTCTATATGAGCCCTCGCTCTCAGCGGTAACCCTAATAACTCAGAGAGGCTGCGAATATAGAGTTCTTCTCCAGCTGCCTCCTCCTCCTCCTCCAATGGCGCTGTACCTTCTATACGAGTCTGCGTCTGGCTATGCTCTCTTACACGCCCACGGCCTTGATGAAATCGGCCAGAACACGGAGGCGGTGCGTAGCTCCGTTACCGACCTTAATCGGTTTGGCAAGGTCGTCCAGCTGACGGCGTTCAACCCATTTGAATCGGCTCTCGATGCTCTCAATCAGTGCAACTCAGTATCTGAAGGTGAAAATGTCTAATAACTGATTTTTCTGAGCTTGTTTTTGGAACAAGTATATTGCTTTAGTCAGTCTATGCTCTTTTGCATACAGGCGATGCTTGAAAATTGTGTTTTGCGTTGTGTTCCTTACTTTTAGAAGTATAATTTTTCAATGTATTTACGCATGCTCTTACTTAGCTACACTACTACTTGAGTTAGTTACATCTTTCATAGATTTAAGAAACATGTATTTTTTTTAATTGGGTTCTGGTATCTTAATCTGGTCAGTAGTATCTGGTGATGCTTGAAAATAATTTGTTTTTTTAATGTATTTATGCATGCTCTTGCAAAGCTACTACTAAGTGTATTTTTTTATTGGTTTCTGGTATCTGAATTTGGTCAGGAGTATTTGGTGATGCTTGAAAATTGTGTTTTGAGTTGTGTTTGGAGTATCTGGTGATGCTTGAAAATTGTTATAAACTAGAAGAAATTGTTATATACTAGAAATTAACGTAAGAAATTGTTATGTACTAGAAATGTTTATATTTATTATGCCTTGATTATGTTTATAGGGCTTATGACCGATGAGTTGAGGAATTTCTTGGAACTTAATCTTCCAAAGGTGAAAGAAGGTAAGAAACCCAAGTTCAGTTTGGGAGTTGCTGAACCCAAGCTTGGATCTCATATTTTAGAAGATACCAAAATCCCCTGTCAGAGTAATGAGTTTGTTCTTGAGCTTCTTCGTGGTGTAAGGTTGCACTTTGAAAGGTTTATCAAGGAATTAAAGGTACGTATGTCTTCATTTTTATGTTTTGGTATCCCTGCAAATTTTTAGGGCTATTCACTCCTCAGCTTATTAAACTGATTTTTGTTCATTATTTGTTTCTAAAGCCCGGTGATACCGAGAAAGCACAACTTGGTCTTGGCCACAGTTACAGCAGGGCAAAGGTGAAGTTCAATGTCAACAGAGTGGACAACATGGTTATACAAGCCATATTCCTTTTGGATACCCTTGACAAAGATGTCAACTCCTTCTCCATGAGAGTTAGGTATGTTGCTCAATTTATTCCAAAAGCATGTCCTAGCTCATTTACGAACATTATATCCTCTATATGTTGTCATCCGAATTCTGTAAACCGTGTCTTAAAGTAAATATATCAATATGATACTGTTATGACCATGAAGGATTTTGAGGATTTTAATAAATATTTTTGTGACTGTTTTGTTTGTAACTAGTTCATGTGTCCTGTCCTTGGATGTTCTTGCAGGGAGTGGTATTCCTGGCATTTCCCTGAATTGGCAAAGATTGTCAGTGACAATTATCTTTATGCCAAAGTCTCCAAATACATTGGAGACCGAGCTGAGTTATCTGAAGAGAAACTAATTGGTTTGACAGATATGGTTGGTGACGAGGATAAGGCGAAAGAGATTATAGAAGCTGCAAAGGCTTCCATGGGTAGATTTCTCAACATCTGCGTCCCCTATAGACTTTGTCAATGTCCCAGTAACATCTTTTTTGTTGATGTTCTATTAACTTGTTTGCTGATCCTTTTTGATTGCAGGTCAGGAATTATCTCCAGTTGACTTGGTAAATATTGAAATGTTTGCACAGAGAGTAATGGACCTCTCTGAGTACAGGAAGAGACTCTACGAATATCTTGTTACTAAAATGAATGACATTGCACCCAATCTGGCCTCTTTGATCGGTGAAATGGTTGGAGCTCGTTTGATTTCTCATGCTGGTAGTCTCACTAACTTAGCCAAGTGTCCTTCATCTACTCTTCAAATTCTTGGTGCTGAAAAGGCCCTTTTCAGGTAATCTTACTGAACTTCGTAAACTATTTGATTCTTAGAGCATTAGTTATTATTGAACAGTAACATGAAATAGTTGTATTGGTTTAAGCTTGATTTACTAACCATTTATTGTCATCTTCAGGGCATTGAAGACAAAGGGTAACACTCCCAAGTATGGCCTGATATTCCACTCATCTTTTATTGGCCGAGCATCTGCTAGGAATAAGGGACGCATGGCTCGTTACCTTGCAAACAAGTGCTCCATCGCATCTCGCATTGATTGTTTCACTGGTGGGTTCTCCTCCATATGTTGGTCAAAATTTATGTCTCTGTAACTTGCAATGCACATTGCTGAATCTTTTATGATCATGCTTTCTGATTTTAATTGAATCTGTCCCTCAATTATACACACAGATAAGGGATCAACTGTGTTCGGGGAGAAATTAAGGGAACAAGTTGAAGAGCGATTGGAGTTTTATGACAAAGGAGTTGCTCCTCGCAAAAACATTGATGTTATGAAAGATGCCATTGGACTTTCTCTGGACAAAGGTAATGATCATGATTCTGGTGACCTTACAAAATATGCTCAGTTAGTAAAAAATGATCCATTTGGACAGTATGAATATGTATTCTTTTATAGTATTTAGATTAGATCTTTGTTGTTAAGATGTTTGATTAATTATATCTACAATTGGAAGCGCAAGATGATCTGATTGCTTGATTCTTTCATTATGGTTTGCAGATGATCTGGACACTGAGCCTGAAACACCAGCTAAGAAAAGCAAGAAGAAGTCTAAATCTGCAGATGATGTTGATGCAATGGATGAGGATAAGTCTGCTGCCACAAATGGTGAAGAGGCCAAATCAGAAAAGAAAAAGAAGAAAAAGGAGAAGCGAAAAATCGATGATGAGGAACAAACCATGACAGAGGATGGTGTTAATGGGGCGGAGCAGAATGGAACATCAGGTAAGAAGAAGAAGAAGAAGAGCAAGGAGGAAAATGGCGAGGATTTGCAGGCAGCATCTGATATCAAGAAGAAAAAGAAGAAATCAAAGGGTGGGGATTAAGTTTTTATTTATGCCTTGTTGGGTAATATGTTAGAGTATGGATTTCTAAATTTTTAGCTTCCTTTTGCTTGGTTTTTCTTATTAAATATGTGTAATTGTTCAATGTTACAATAGCTGTTTTAGTTAATCCTGAGGTACCAAACTCCTACAATGTTTTCTGAAGGTATTTTGGCCTAGTTTTGCTCCTATCCTCTTTATTATTAGAAAATTATTTAACATCCGACTGCAAACCTCAGATGCAGTTAGACACGTGTCTAAATGGCACATGTTGTAATTTCCAGCAACTTTTATGGTAAAAGTTGTAATTACTCTCACAATAGGAATACAATAGGAATACCTCGGAGTTTGGATGTTGGAGGTTGTATCATCTCTCGAATATGTTCAGTCTATGCAGAGTTTTGTGTATCCCAAATAAATTTAGCAATAATTAAAAAAAATAGCACAAGATGATTTTTATAAGATATTGACAAAATAGTTGGCAATATGTGCAATTTCTTCAATTGGACACTCTTCATTCAATTCTAATAATATATTTCAATTGAACATCCAATTAGTTTTCGTTATTACCATATCACTTTCTTAACGAATCTATTTTGAAATACATCAAAAAATCCCATATAACACGTACTTTGGTTTGTTTATGTCCACTTTGATGAAAATTATAATAGGGTTAAGAACCTATAAACTATCTGAGGTTTGGCATATGTGAGATTTTGGTGTCTCAAGCTTAAATTGTTGATAATGAGTGTATGAAATTTCAACTTTATTGAAATTTGGTTTTCCATCTATTTTTGAAGTCAATTTTGAAAAATAAATATATATTTTTAGAAAAAAAAAATTTGAAAATCAACTATATAATTTTAGAAAAAAAAAACTCATAATAAGGATCCTTATTTGTAATTGAGGTAATGTTAAAATAGCAATTTTGGTTGTTATATAAGGAAAAAAAAAACATATTTAGTGTCTATGTTAGTTTGGCGTCCCATATTTTATTGTTGCAGTGGTTTAGTTTTTTTTGTCCAATTTTAGAGTTAACTTAAAAAGATAGATGGAAAAACAATTTTACCCCTTATATTTTTTTTTCAAAGTCACCCTCCGATTTCGGGTTGACCTGATTCTGAGGATTTTGGAGATAATTCAGGAATTTTAAAATTAATTCGGTCTGTGAGCAGCATATGACCAGTTTCTATTAAACTTAACCTAAAAAATTAACGGAAACACCAAATATCAACAAAATTAACGGAGACACTAAATAGCAACAAAGTTAAACCTGGGTCAGACAAAAATATCAATTTAATCATAAGATACCAAATTTTTGCAAAAAAAAAAAAAAATCATAAGATACCAAATTAACACATGGGTAAACTTTAGACACTAAATAGATTAGACACTAAATAGGTTCTTTTCCATATTATATATTATTGCGGACATAAGCAGTTTAAAATAGATAGGGATTCAGGTCCATATTCTACGTTAAGTTAATAGGGCAGGGAGTTATACAGTATGCTCATAAACTCCACACAGAACACTATCAAATGATCAAAAAGAGAAGATTCCACGCTATATAAGTTCCGTATATAATAAACACAGAACCATTACAACAAGAACCACTACCAAAACCTCTGCATGCAATGGGCAAAAAAAGACTCAAGTTGATGGCATTATATGTGCAGCTGCGGCTAGAAAAGACGGCTGGGAGGACAGATACCTACATAAATTCAATCCAACAATAACAAATACCGTGCCAAACAACAGGAGGCAACAATAACTTTGTTCTACCCAGTAAATACACTACCAACAATAAAAATTAAAGGCTTCAAGTCTCACAATTAAGGTTTCTATTTTATCATTTTGTACCACTTACTTCCCTCAAGCCGCGCCTGTGTATATCCAGATATCCACGACTGCAGGGAATTGCAGCAGCTACACAGGAGAACCAAAAATAATACCCCCGGAACAAGTATATGAACATACATACCTAACTGCCAAAGAAGTATACAATGTCTGGCCATTGCAGATGCTTTGCCTTGATAGAACTCAGCAGACAAGTGCAGACACAATTCATTCAGGTGAAGAAAATTAAACTATATCGCTTTTCTTATCCACCAAGCATATATACATTCATAATAACAGATAAAAAGCCATTAGAATATTTCTTAATCCCATCATCAAGATCAAACTCTCCATATAAATCAATTCAGGCATGCACATTATCAACGGTTTTTTAGTTACGAACCATCAGTGACAAAAAAAAAGGTTTACCTATGACCAAATACTTATGCATAGGGGAAGCTGCGAACAAAGCCTCATCCAATAAGCCAAAGGAATTTCTCCAAGGAATGCTGTAACAGTAGAGATCCAAACAAAGAGCTCACTGATGTTTCTGCAAAGATACTCCATAAGCGCAGACACGGGCATTCAACTAGAAGCGAGCATAAATTTAATAATTATTCTCAAATCCTTCTATACAGTGGTTCCTATAAGAATCACAAAACTAGCAAATCATACTGAAGCAAGCACCAAGTGAGATGATGCTTGAGGCTTCCCTTTATTATTCCATTTTCCCTTGATAGAATCATTCGCTTTAGAGAGATGATAACAGTGGGCAGTGCTGTAGTTATGCAAGTTTTCGTCATTAGTTTCACTAGCAAGTATCTTGAAATAACAAATTGAGCCAATAAATCTCGTAAATAGCCAAATACTATACCTAATATTTTGGGCAACTCGAACCTTTATAATCCGAGGCCACTAAAATGTTCATGAAAACTAATTTTTTTTCATGACAGTACCACTGATGTATTAGCTTACAGATGTACCAACATGGAGGTATCCCACATAAGAATGCTGCAAAGAGGAAACAGTACCATCTAGCTGCAGTCGACATTAAAGCACCTTCATCACAAACCAAATTTATTACTCTTAATGAAAAGATAAACTTTTTACATTCCTCATCGAATCAGTTTTACCTCGACTATTGCTGCATTAAATGAATGACAGACCGATGGTGAAAGCATAACAATACCCATCCTTCCTCTTTTTGGGCGAACTGTTGAACACTAAGAGCAAATGACCACAAAGAACAAAGTGAACAATACTGCTTGAGAATATTAACTATTACTTGTAATCATTTGAGTAGCATGAATTGTTTACAAGCTCAAACCTCCCTAGGCTCAATTAAATGTTTTTTTTTTCAGGATTGGGGAAAGCTTGATATGCAGCATGTCCCACCTTTTCATTAGAACTCTGTAAAGTTTTAAGAACTCCTAACAGGTACACGATCAGCCAACAACACTGGACGCACAAGATCCAGATATGAGGGATGGTAAGTTACACATGTTCTGCCACCAACCACTTCTTCTTCTACCTGTTAACAACATGCGGAGGGGGAAAAGTAGGCATTAGATCTTTAGAAGTTGCAAAAGGTACTTCCTGAAACCAAGCATGCTTGAGTGCCTCTTCAGCAGTAATTCTCTGCACAAAAAGAATATGACAAGTAACTACCATAGAAAATGTCAAAATACAATGTAATGTCAACTTTTTAGTGACCATCCAATTACCTTCTTAGGGTCATACGTTAAAAGTCTGTTCAGTAAGTCAAATCCCGATGCAGAAAGAACTGTAGATCCAGTAAAGGATGAGACGGGAAACTTCTTCCGCAATAAATTATACCTGGAGAAAAAAAATTGTTTAGTCAAAAGATGCAAATTAAGAAAACTAACATGTACCATTAGGTTTTTCGATACTTACGGTTGCTTGACAAAATTTGCTTTGGCTCCTGGCAAATTGGTAAAGCCGGGCCACATATCCTCGGTTGGTGTACCAAGCATCCTGAAAATCTGCAAAAACCATATGTATTAGCAATTAAACAAGAATCAGAAGGGCAAGTTAAAAAAAAAAAAAAAGCATCTCATGAGAAGAAATAATACCTTGTCAATCTGTTTGATTTCAGTATTTCCGTCGAAGAGAGGTTCATTGGCCAACAACTCAGCCATTATGCAGCCAATGGACCACATGTCAATCGCTGTGGAATATTGTTTTGTCCCCAGCAGTAATTCAGGTGCCCTGCATAATTTCAGTGACAATATCAGCTAAGAATTCAGAAAGATTCTGATACCAAAATATAAACAAAAAGACCAAACTTCAGTCACCAAATTTCAAAAGCTGAAATAAGAGGTTGAAAACACACCTGTACCACAAAGTAACAACCAAAGGAGTATAGGGCTTCATTTCACTCCCATACTGCCGTGACAAACCAAGATCGCATATTTTCAACTCTCCTTTGTTGTTCATAAGAAGATTTGACGTTTTTAAATCCCGATGTATTACCCAGTTATCATGAAGATACTTGAGCCCCTCCAAAAGTTGAACCATCAAGCATTTGATCTCACTTGTACTAAAAGGTCTTTTCCTTCTTTCCATCAATCCCTTCAAGTCATGCTCCATATACTCCATCACCATATATACACTATTATCAAGGTCACCCATCACGACTTCTTTGACATGCACGATAGATGGATGATCTAGTGAAAGAAGAATGTTTATTTCTCTCAAGGCCGATAGAGGGAAACCATCTGAATCACCATGATTCATTTTTACCTTCTTTAATGCAACAATGTCTCCCGTTTTCTTATCTTTTGCTCTGAACACAATACCATAGGTTCCTTCATTGATTTTGTTCAACTTCTCATACTCGAAAACATTTCGGCAACAATTAAGCATTACTACTCCTCTCTGTTCCACAGCCAGAGGCTCTTCTACTTCAGAAATATCTGTATCACTTGGGTAGTCCATGTCATTACATTGGCTATTTAACTTTCCCCCATTATCATAGCTAACTAAAACATCGGTATCACCATCATCTTCTAATTCACTTGCAGGTCTTCCATAACCATCCAGTCCATCAGAGGATCCTGCCCTCATATCATTCAGTTCAGGAATTTCACCATCATCAGGCATACACAAATCTGTTGGTGAATCAACCTCTGATGCCCACCTTGACTTAGAGATGACCCTTTCTTGAACAAATTCTCCATCCTCCAAAAATCCATGCTCAAGATTACCTGTCTCAACAGGGTCATTAAGCAAAACAGGAGGCTTATTTATCAAAACAAGGTCATGAGATAGAGGTTTTATCTTAGATTGACATTTCAGTTGATGCTCCTTCTCAGCCACATCAAATACATGACTCTGGTTCAACAATCTAGGAGACCTGGAGGGGCTCCCTTCAGACAATGATTCAGAACCAGATTTTACGGGACTTATAACACTTGCTGGACTCACTTTCCTGTTCAGTGAAATCTTATCCAGTTCATTCCTGTGGAATTTTTTCACCATATCCTCCTTTCTGTCCCATATAATGAGGGAGGACTTCCTTTTCTTCTCTTGAGGTGCCTCATTTGTCTGATACACTTCACTTCTTCTTGCACTAATACGACCTTCATCAGCAACCAGACCGCCCCTCCTGGATGGAAGATAGAACCCATCCTTTTGTTTGTCACCATAGCCATGATCACCATATCTGCGATTCTGGAAACCATCATTCCCTCTTCTCGAAGAATCGGAATAGCTTCTCTTCCTAGAAAGAGTTACTTTTCCTGCTTCCATAATATTAGCAAACTACAATCCCTATCTAATCCTCCAAAGAAAACCTAGTCGAAAGATGTAACGTTCTCGGTTTCCTTTGAATCCAAATCCACCCTAAACAGATGGATAATTGATTGACAAAACCACAAAACCCCGACTAAGATCCAAGATCAAACCCAAAGACACGGAAAAGAAGGATTGAATTCCACCGAATTAAGAACAATACAATCAATTACCAGAATCAGCAACAAAACAAAACCCTAGACTCTAGATCCAGAAATCAAGGCCGTATGGATGTCTCTCCCTTCAAATCACACGAATCGAAAGCTTACCAGAGAGAAAACAAAACAGAGGGGCGCGCAACGATGAGAATCTCAGAAACCCTAGTAGAGCTTCGTCAACGCTTCGCAAGATATGAGACGCGTTGTAGACGCGTTTGAAACTGACAGGAGATATTAAAGAAAATTCGCCGTCACCCACCTTTTTTTTTTTATTGAACCCACCTTCATTTACCTATTTCGAGTAATTGCAATAGGTAGCTGATTTGTCATGTTCTTTTTATTTATAACCCCATACTTGACTAAAAATCCAGAAACATCCCTGTATTTTAGGTTTAATTATACATATCTGACGCTAATGTCTACTAAACTGTTGTACATCAGGAAGCCCATTGGAATATCCGGACCAAATAGTCAATAGGCTGGGATTCCGTACATTGATCCAACTGACGGCCTTGTTTAAAGGCCCCAATCATTTTTGAAGTTACAGATATTAGTGTGACGTGACCAAACTCGAAAGTACCAAAAAAAAAAAAAAACGGTTCTCGTCCATATTTATGACAAAACGATAGCACGAACCCGATTAACACGATCTAACTTCCATATTGTATTCGTGTTTAGGGTTTATAATATGACATGCACGATAATACTATAAAGTTATACTACCAAGTCTAATTCTTGAGTATTTTTTGAACAAATATTATTTAATAGATTTTAAAACACTAATTAATGATTTAATTTTTAGCGTTTGATAATCATACATTACGAACTTATGAATACTAATATTAATATGTGTGTATCGGGTTGACGGGGTGTCGATCCGAATGACTATCTCACGGGTGAAGTTCCTTTCTTCACGATCCGGTTCATTATCTCACAATATGTTTCCTTCTGTTTTCCTTATGGTTCGTCTCCTCGCGAACCTGCACGAGGGGTAAGCCGGGGTGGAGCCGGCGAACGCTCTCCGATGCCTAAATTAGTATAATGTTTAGAGAGAGAAATTAGAGAGAAGGTAGAGCTCAAGTATATCAAGTTTTTCTAGGTCCTCAAATGAAAGGAAATTGGGTCCTATATATATGCTCAAAGGAGATTAAGGCGGTTAATGATATCGTTAACCCCTAAACGAGCTTAATTAACAAGTAATGAAGAGATTAGACCCTAGTAAGCGGGGGAGAGTTCGTGGTATTGTATAAGGGTCGGATGTGCAAAATGAGATCGGGTCACCGCGAGGGGCGGTTTGGATGACAGTGTCCCGGATGTCGCGTACACCCATTGGGCGGGGATATCGCGTTCTAGGAAGAATGTCAGACCCTTCGATCCAAGGTCTGGGACGGGTGTTTTTTTCCCGTTTAGACCGTTTAAGCCCGGGTAACGTGTTCGGGTCAAAGTTTCGATTTGCAATCGTTCATGGGGTTATCAAAATAATACAATCTGAATGAAAACGGGTCCAAATTGAGCGTATATCCATCACATGCCCCCGAGTCAACCAATGGCTTAACCCTTGATTGACTCTATTTTACGATGGGATGATATGCTCAATTCGATCCCGCGTTTTTACCTCTTGTCGAATCCATCGCATATCCGTAAGCGTATCGTCGTGCTTTGTCCTCGTTTTCAGGACAGGGAAATAGACATTAGTATGAATATGCATGCATTCAGACATATGCCTGAAAAATGCGAGTACGATATAAACTGTGTCTTCCTATCTATATGTCTAAAAACATGAGTCGGGATAGGGGTACGACGAAAGTATGATTATAGATAAATAAAAATCCAATTCATGCCGATACATACGTGTAAAATAATTCCACGTGTAAAAGTGTGTCTAATCATATGTAAAAATTCCTAAGCATCAAATTCATGATATTGGTGCATAAAAGTGTTAACATGGATATGTGTAAGTGAAGATGTACATGCAGATATAGGCAAGGTGATGCATCGGAAGCATGGACACGTGTTTATGCAGTTTGAGTATGCGAGACTGTATGAATATAGATATGCACTCATAAGTGTATGTTATTCGTATGCAAGAGAGTGTAAGCATTAAACAAACACAAGTGTAAGTGTTGGTCTAAGTATTTAGAACCTTGAGTGTGTAGTAGAGGGATACTCCCCGTACTGATCACGGGATCTCGTTGGTCGAAGGTCTTATTCGCTTCGCGTTGAGTAGATAGTGGTTGTGCATTGCTTATCAATTTATGTCGTTGAAATTTGATTCGCTCGTCATAGGTTGCTCGTTGACATTACCTGCGACCATATAAATTGATATATGTATAGTTGTTCGAACCATAGGCGCACTGGCCCCTTAGTCGCGAGGTGTTAGGCCTCTGACATGTTATCGACGAACGTCCCATGATAGATATGTGTTAGGTCGATATGGGCCGCATAGACTGCGTAGGTCGCATAGGTTGCGTAGGTCGCGGGATGAGACCCTTACTAACATAGAGTTGTCCCCGTAATGAGGAGGTTTTCTATGTAGTAATTGAGTATATAGCTTGTGTTCATGGAATTGCCCCCGCAGTAGGGATGTTCGCCATGTTGTCTCGGCCGTGGGGCGTAGGCCCTTGTGTCGACTGCTACTTGGGTTTTTCAAAGTAGGGTGCGTTCCACGACTGCTACTTGATTTTTCCCAGGTAGGGTGCATTTGGCGACTGCTACTTGATATTTTCATGGTGGGGCGTAGGTTAGAGATCGACGAGGCGACTTGCCTTGCTGTGGAGGTCAGAGGTCGACGAGGCGACGTGCCTTGTAGTGAAGGTCAGAGGTCAACAAGGCGACTTGCCTTGTTGTGGAGGTCAGAGGTCGACGAGGCGACGTGCCTTGTCACGGTATCGGTCAGAGATCGACGAGGCGACGTGCCTTGTAGTGAAGGTCAGAGGTCGACGAGGCGACATGCCTTGTAGTGAATGTCAGAGGTCGACGAGGCGAGTGCCTAGTAGTGAAGGTCAGAGGTCGACGAGGCGACATGCCTTGTAGTGAATGTCAGAGGTCGACGAGGCGACGTGCCTTGTCACAGTATCGGTCAGAGGTCGACGAGGCGACTTGCCTATCCATGTTGTTGTTGTTACTAGGTGTTTTCAAGATAGAGTGTTTTTTGCGACCGCTACTTGGTTTTCTCCAAGGTAGAGTGTGTCTTGCGATCTGTACTTGGTTTTTCCCAAGGTAGAGTGCCTTCTTGATACGTCTCCTGAACCTGTATATAGCTCATTACTTGTGAACACGATAATCGTTGGATAACGCGCGGACATGATAGCCGCCTAGATAGGGGTGGACATGATAGTCACTTCATGAAGTGCGGACATGATAGCCGCTTAGAGCCACATGGACATGATAGCCACTCCGAGAGGCGGATAAACGATAGCCTCTTAGAGCCGCGTGGACATGATAGCCACTCTGAGATGTACGGACATGATAGCCGCTTAGAGAGGTGTGCGGACATGATAGCCGCTTAAAGACACGTGGACCTGACAGCCACTTAGTGTATCAGTTAGGTGCTTCGTACTTGAGGTGGTAGATCTCACAAAGATATGTTGACACGTGCGTGCACGGTGCTGCGCTTATAATTTGGGAGTGAGGTATTACGCCTCATATTGGTGTGTCGACGCATGCACGCACTACACCTCGATATGTAGTTCTTCGGAGTCTTGTAAACTGGTGGCCTTAGACTAATAGTGGTACGCCATGACTTTTCGTAGCGTTCCCACAGACGACGCCAAATGTTAAGATGTGTGTATCGGGTTGACGGGGTGTCCATCCGAATGACAATCTCGCGGGTGAAATTCCTTTATTCACGATCCGATTCCTTTCTCTCACAATATGTTTCCTTCCGTTTTCCTTGCAGTCCGGCTCCTCGTGAACCTGCACGAGGGGTTAGCCGGGGGTGGAACCGGCGAACCTTCTCTGATGTCTAAATTAGTATAATGTTTAGAGAGAGAAAGTAGAGAGAAGGTGAAAAGCTCAAGTATATCAAGTTTTTATAAGTCCTCAAATGAAAGGAGATTGGGTCCTATATAGACTCAAAGGAGATTAAGGCGGTTAATGACATCGTTAACCCATAAACGAGCTTAATTAACAAGTAATGAATGGATTAGACCGTAGTAAGCAGAGGAGAGTTTGTGGTATTGTATACGGGTCGGATGTGCAAAATGAGGTCGGGTCGCCGCGATGGGCGGTTTGGATGACAATGTCCCAGATGTCGCGTACACCCATCGGGCGGGGATATCGCGTTCTAGGAAGAATGTCGGGGCCTTCAAGGTCGAACTGAAAGTCCGGGCCTGGGATTGGACCAGCAACGTGCCCGAACGGATGTTTTTCCCCTTCCGACCGTTTTTTCGCGGGTGAAGTGTTCGGGTCAAAGTTTCGATTTGCAATCATTCATGGGGTTATCAAAATAATACTATCCGAAAGAAAACGGGTCCAAATTGAGCGTATATCCATCAACTGACATATTAATTCATAGTTTTTGTTGCGATATGAAGTTCATTATTTTTATTTTAAAGATATTGTATAGAGATGTACCATTGAATAATTTAATACACACGATAACACGACAAGAACACACATGGAAAAATTTGTATCGTGTTCATGTTTGTAAAATGTGGAACAATAAGATTACTATGCGTGTTCGTATTTTGTAAGTTAAACACGACGCTATTATTAAAACACAGAATAGCACCAACTATAAAACGAATGGCCATCCCTACCCTACTATGTATATTACTATGAATATCAATTTTATTTTGTAGTCACTTTATAAGTCTTGCGGAAAGCCTAGGGATATAATCAGGATTTTATTTCAGGTGAACAATCAAAGTATACTTTTTTTTTTTTCATGAGGGAATTACAAGACTTAAAAAGAATATTTTAAAAACACACATATTTTTAAGGTTTAAAATAGTTACCCACCAAAATTAGATAGGGTAACCCCTCATCTTATTTTAGAAATATATATATTTTACTTGATTAAATTAAACAATATGTCGAAATTGATGAATTTTATATTTAAGATTAATTTTAGAGTTTTTTAAACAATATATATACTTATTATATATATTGAGCCACGTTTGTACAACCGGTATTAATTAAGAACTGTAAAACACACTAAAAAATTCACCTCATTAAATAATATTAAGTAAATTTAACATTTATAAATATATTTATTTCCTGTATAATTATTTAATTTAAATACCGTAGTAAAAAAAACGTATCTTATCAAACATTGTTTCTATTTATAATTTTTTTTTTCATATAAAAGTAGATATAAATAGTTACAATGTAAGAAACTAGTTACACTCTCACAATTAATTTAAAAATAAAATTTTGACCAGTGCATAAGTTATTAACATTATCATTATAATATAAGTTTTTTTTTTGCCAAATAATATAAGTTTTAATTTAAATAAATCTTGTACAACGTCAATGACTAACTAGTGTTATGTTAAGGTGAAACTGGCGAGCGAACATAGACTCACTGTATAAGTCTAATGAGAGTTCTAATTAAAACTAATTAGTGATAGTAATAGTAATTGTGTTCCAACTCTTTCAACTATCTAACGTGGTTTTTTTTTTTTACTAAATTGAAAAACTAACAACCTCTATCTCACATTTGAGTCCGTCGTAACTCCCACTTAACACCCATAATCGGGAGTTTACGTTTTACGACGCCAAATCTGCAAGCCGGAACATATATTGTCTGCACTCTGCATGTGATATTTTCAAACTAGCTTTCCAAACGACCACTCCATGCCTCAAGTCATGTCTCATCACGCTCAAACACGTGGTCCGTGCATGTGATATTTCCAAACTAGTCTTCTGAACGACCACGCCATGCCTCGAGTCAAGTCTCAGCATGCTCAAACCCGCGTGTACGTGCCGCCCTTACCAGGCTCACCAGCTCTAATACCAGTAGTTGGGGAAAAATTAGGGAGTGAACCCATGAATGTTCCTTACTAAAACCAAACGGTAGGAGTATCTAATCAAACTTATATAGTATCCTAACTCTTTCATTATCTGATGTGGTACTTTTTTACTCACTTGTGACCCTAACAAGTTACCTAATAGGGTTCAGAACCTAAAAAAATTCCTAATTATAGGCCATATTGCTAATTGATGTTCCAAGTTTAAAATGTTGATATTCAACTTGTCAACTATTAGATTGTTTGATTTCCACTTTTTTCTCTTAAGAGATAAAAACGGTGAAACAAAAACATGTTTTTTAAGCATCAAAGAAGCCGAAACCATGCGCAACAATTCTAATACTTTGAAAAAGTGGAAAACAACATATTTTTATTACTTAAAACACCAATTTTAACGCCAAAACCATTTGAAAAAAAAATAGAAAGTAAAATTTTTATAGTTAATACACCGAATATAAACCTATAAATTTGGGACACTAGTTAGCAATAAAAAAAAAAAAATCCGATTATTGATTGGTAAGAACTCACTACAAGAAAGAAAATACAGACACTTATTAATGACCCTATATAGGAAAAATGTCGGTAAATTTTTTGATCTATAGCAGTTAGCGGCACTTATTCTAGTGCCGCAGCTTTTTCCCGCTAAGTGTAGCTATTAAAAAAAATAATAAACTCTGCGATATAGGGGCCGACAATAAGATAGATTCATCTCCTACAATCAATATACATTGAAAATCAAATGAACTTAATAATTAGAGTCAATGGAGCGTCCCTCCCTCCCTCCCTTATAATTAAGGTCTCTGCGACATTCAATCCAGCCAAGATGTATTGTTCTCAGAGTTGCCAACATCCCATTTCCTATATTGTTTAGAATTATGGGCTCCTGTCCTGTCCTTGCCATGTTTTGCTTGTCTCTTTTAATGCCGACAAACATCCTTCGAAACTATTGGCCAATATAGTGGTCATTGGTTCTTTCATAGGTAACGGCCGGGGGAAGCACAGTAAAGAAATAATTATATGCATATACATTCCCCAATATCATAATGAATTTGAGTTTATGAATGGATAAGCGTTAGCTTCAATAACTTATAATAATTTAGTTCCAAGTTTAATGTTCCAAATCTTTCAGGAAGTAGTAGCTTGTGGATATTCCAAATTGCCTACGTCTATAGGTTTCAGATGAGATATTTTTAAGATGTAAGAGTGTTCACTGAACAATCTCGTATTAATTCAACGTTTACACCAAACTAATATAATTATGCCAAGTGTCACACTAATTTGTGGATTTTTTTTTTCTTCTAAACCTTGAAAAGTGAAAACTAACTTGAAGACTATGATTTGGCCAAAAAAAAAAAAGAACTTAATTAAAGATTAGAAAATAAACAACATTTAACAGGCTATGTAATTGGATTCGAATAAACACCGCTCTTAAGTAAGAATTTTCATCGAACAACTTTCGTAACTTGATACGGGCTAAAGAAGAAACCTTCATAACTTGTGTTTATCGAGTTTATTAATTGTACGTACTTGCTTGTTTTCTTCAGCGATTCCTCTGCGACGTAAAAACCCAAAATGTTTATCATGCAATTTTCCATTTTATTTTAGACTAGAAATACAATTTCATTTGATATAGTGTAATAGTAACATGAAGCCATGCATAGTACGATGGTGCTTTGCATGGATAGCCACGAATGAATATCATCCTGAAATTTGAAAAAGAAAAATATTGTTTTAGCAAAAAATAAAACACTATGGGGGCCCTCTTTACGGCGGCAAAATAAGTGGGTGTGGGTAGATAAGACGAGAACATGGACACATGGCCATATGCCTTTGCCACATGAGGAACCTCCTTCTTCAACAGTACTTACCAAATTATCTATTATCTTTACTCTGTTCCAACTCTCTCTTTTATGTCCCTAACTAATATTAAGTACTAAGAAATAAAATGATACTAAATCCACATGCAAAATGTTCATCAAATATATTAAGATTTTATTACTTTTTCCAACAAAAATGGATAAGAAAACACAACAGGATTTGTCTTTAAAGAAACTCAACATCATTAGGACTTATAATATGGTTTCTTCGCACTAAATTAATTTTTATTCGCACCGATTAAGCCAACCTATAAAGGATAAATTACTATTATGAATATTATTTCATTCTCAATTTTTTAGTAAAATTTTAACTCATACACATGGTTAATAAATAAAACGGTAAATCATTACTTGTAAATTGAAAACATAACATAGTTGTCACTGCTCTATACAGTCTATATGGTTACCTAGTCGAATTCTCTTCAAAGATAATAAATGTCAAAATAGGTAATTACAAGGTGTGTGTTTAGATAATAATTGAATAAGGATATGAGAAATATATATATATGAAATAGAAATGATTATTCTTGATAATGGTACAATTAATAGTTCTAACTATTCCAAAGCCAAACATCTTATATTATTTATATAATTTTAAATTCTTATTTTATTCAATAAAAAAAAACCTTTCACTAAACTTTAATATTATGAACTGTTAATATATATAATCAAGGAAGCTGATAGCGAGCTCGGACAGAAAAGCCCAGCTTGGACTCTGTTTTCTAAATGGCATTAGTTAATAACTGCCAAATTATGCTAGCTAAGCTAGCTTTCTATTTTGGCCAAAAAAATGCGACTCAATAAATTATGCTTATTGAATGTCGGCAACCAACAATATCATTTTGAAGCATAACAGAAACCTGATCATAGTATTCAACTGAATCATTCAATACGTACCTTAATAAAATAAGCACTACTTGCTAAGTGGCAAGCGACTTGTAATTGTGAAGATCAAACCGAGTTTGAATTTTTGCAAGGAACCTGTTAAGCTTTTTATTCCAAAATAATCTATTTTAAAAAAATAAGAACAATCAGTTTTAAAAATGTCAGAACTAAACAAACTTTCGAATGATTAGCGGGTTTTGACCAAAAACCTCGGCCAGACCCTCAAATTTCATTAATTTTACTTAGTTTTGACATCTTCGAAATTAGTTGCTCATATTGGCATTTGGTTTTTATTTTTATTTTTTAAATTTTACACTGCCAGTCTGAAATTGTATCAATAATTTAATGTTAAAAAAGTATTGAGTACAAGATAGTTTAGGGTTTGTGCACGGCACCTTTTGCCATATGTATAGTGAAAATTTCAAAGTCTCCTGAAGGACTTGGCCGCCGTCCATCCAATATAGTTAGGGTAAACATTTTTTTTTCAAATGGTATACATTTTCGAACCGGTTATATCATTTTTCAACTGATTTAATTCCAAGGACTATATGGCAAAATACTAAAAAAAAATTCATTCCAAGGACATTGTCACCTCTTCAAAATCAAAATGTTTAATTGGTACTCTAACATGCATGAAATAATTATTAAGTCAAAACACAGACACAAAATTATGCGATAGAGAACATTAATAATTTAGAAGAAAAAATCAGTATATATAAGTGTGGGCTTTAAAAATGATTGGATGCTATTATTTATATTTTATTGAGTGAAATAAATAATATAAGTACTCAGTGGCGAGTGGCGAAAAAAAAAAAAATCAGTGGCGACACTTTTTGCTATATATATAATAATGAGGATATTTGTCTCTCTTTAGTCTTTTCTAAGTAAATTTTAATGTTTTGAAAAAAAAATAATTTTAATGCTATATATACACCCTAAGTTAATTTGGAAAGAAACTTATTACTTGCCTTTTTTTTTTTCTCCCTGAAATCTCCTATATGGTCCAAGGATGTTATTAAAATTAAAATTTAATTATAATAATGTATTTTTAACAAATAAAACTATCTTAGACATTAAAAATAATATTAATAAATATATAAGATTCTATTTTAAAAAATGATTTCATATTCAAATTTTTAACTATTAAATAATACTATAATTAATGCAACTGCTTTTTTTTTGGTAAACAATTGATGTTATTAAGTAATTAATAATAAATATAAATAAAGCAGTAAAAAATAAAAAAGTTGCGGTATATAGATTGAAAAGAAAAAACAACACCAAACCTATCGGCTCTCTCTCTCTCTCATCGACAGGGGTAACATATCTATTATCTATTACTAAAATAAAAATCTGAATATTTGAATTGTGTCCTCACAAAAAAAAATGTCCTCACACTCAAACCTATTCGCCTCTTCAACGTTACTGCCTCTTCATAGTGCTTTCAAACATCGCAACTTCTCATCAGTACAAATATGAACATTCAATTTGGATTCCTTGTGAGATCCCTCTCAAATTTGCTTTGATCTCTACAATTCGCTGCTCGCTCTATACCTCTGTCATTCAACTTATTCAATTGAAAAATTGGACACCCAATTTGATATCTCAGATCTGTTTGTTATGTATACTCCACAGGATACTGCCCCCGAGTCGTCGGGCAACAAGATGCACTACCTATTGCGGCTCAACTAACTTCCCACGCTGGTACAAGACAAAGAATTCTACCGACAATTACTCCATTAATGTCTGTCGTCTTATATCCACTCTTTTCATTTATTCTTTTTTTTCTCTCACATCATCTACTTAATTCATCTTGCAGAGAACAATGGCATCAAACCAGTAAGCACTAATCATAATTTTACATAATATATATAATTAATTCACTACATTTATTCTTTTTAAAAAATAACCTCAATGTCTCATTCATACTTGTTTGTACTGTGATTTTTATTTTTATTTTGTACGTTAATCATATAGAAAAGGGATCAACCCTCCATCGTAGGGGTGAGCTCGGGCCGGGACGGGCGGGCTTTTACCTGAGCCCGAGCCCGAGCCCGAAATTTTCGGGACTCTAATTTTTAGCCCGAGCCCGAGCCCGAAAATAAGGAAAATGGCCCGCCCGAGCCGGGACTTCGGGACTCGGGCTCGGGCTCGGGCTAGCCCGAATTTTAACAAAAAATCTGAAAAAAATAAAAAAAAAATAAAAAAAATAAAAAAAAAAATAAAAAAAAATAAAAAAAAATTCAAACATGGAGGAAGATGGTTAGATACTAACTATAGTTAGTGGGGAATATATATAATTATATATATTTATATAGTATTAAAAAAAATTCGGGACGGGCTCGGGCTTTTCGGGATTTTGGCACAAAAGCCCGAGCCCGAGCCCGAGCCCGAGCCCGAATTGAAAATAAAAGTCCCGCCCGCTCGGGCTCGGGTCTATTCGGGACCGGGTTTTTCGGGACGGGCTCGGGACGGGTTTTTCGGGCTTTCGGGCTTTCGGGCTTTCCTGCTCAGCCCTACTCCATCGAGAAAACACCTCTTCATTATAGCCTCATAGGAAAGTGTTGTTTTTGGTAGAAATTTGGTATGGGTTGATTCCATGATTATGAGTATTTCCGTCTGAATTTGATCCAAAAAATTTGTCAAAATTCCAAAACTCTAAGTTATAATTGGTTTGTTATAGTTGAACATACGTACAATTATTTATGCATGGAGAATTCCATTTTCCTTTCTAGAAAAAAAAATGGTGCATGCAAGAATTTCATCACAGCTTGATGTTGTTTCATATATGATTTGCAAGTTCTTGGATATTAGTGGCCCAAAACAATTATAAGATCATACTCTAGGAACTACTTTGAGCAAGGTATGGGTATTTGGTAACTCTAACTTTAGAATGCTAGAGAACATAGTTTAACGGAAAAATATGTGTTCTTTAAAACATGTTGTTGAACTTGCCTATATATTTGTTATCCTCGAATGTTTAGGGTTCGGTCTTAATGTATGGTATATTAATTTTTTTTTCTAATTTCTAAATATATACATACAATAATATATATTATTCTACTACATCTGATTTAAGCCAATCAAGATTTAACGCATGAGTAATTTTTAATTTTTTTTAGTCGAAATGCATGAGTAATTAGAACCAATGTTACTATTCTCAACTAATTCCGCTTAATCTCTCTGTGTTTATTCTCTCATAACCAGTTTGTTAGTCTTGTTTTCCTTGAAAAATAAAATTGTACATGGAGAAGACATGCAACGATTGTTTGTTCACCTAAATTTAACTATGTTTTTCTTATATATTAAATTAACATTTTCTAATTAATTCTCTCTTATTTTTTTCATAATATAGGTTATTAAAGGGATGAAATTGTTAAAATAGCTCCATAAGTTATCAAAGGGATCATAAGTAGTGTTTGTTTACCAAATTAGAATATACGTATCTTCTTTTTAAAATCAAATTAGATATTTTAAATTAATAAATACAACTGTACTGAACACACAGTGCATGTGCAACGCGCATGCCAAATATTCTAGTTATAGAAAAAAATGAGAAAAGTGTAATAGTGGGCTCCACTTTTATTTGTAAATGCAATTATTACTGACTCTGGTCATGGATTTGGGCATGAATTTGATCCTCAGTAACAACATTACTCATTTACTCTATATAAAATCTCAAATCGCAAACAGCAACTGGGGCCACGTGGACATAAAATTTTATGTGTGTGAAATTCCACAATTATTACGTGTGGAATTTTATGTATGAAAAAAAAAATTTCCACACTTAATTATTTTTTGGAAGAAGGTATTTTCCAGTAATTATAAGTATCTCTCTCGATTCGATATTGATAATAATAATATAGTAATATTTAAAATTGTAGTATGTCTAGTGGCATCAATGACAAATATTTGAACTTTAAATTTTCATTTCGAAACTAGAAACTCCTATTGAATATTAAGTTCTATTTAATCATTATTATTAGGAATAAACAGTAAATATCATTAGTAACTATGAATGATTGAATTCTCTACATTAATAAATTTCAAAGCCGTAAATCACGAATTTACGGTCTAGGCCGAATATATTAATATTTTTAAGGGTAGCTAATAAATTAAGGGTGATCTATTATCTGGCCTATAAAAGCAGGGAAATCTACTAGACATGGCTGCAACTCATCATCTCAACAACAACAACTCTCTCTCTCTCTCTCTATATATATAAATATATATTGAGTTGGTGGTAATTTGGTAAAGGAGAAATAATCAAGGTTGAAGAAGGATCGATGGTGTCACGAGTGGAAGAGGGAATGAAGAAGCATGGAGAGCAGAAGCTGCAGATGCAGTGTATCAACAAAGGTAAAGCAGGGAGCAGCAAGTTCAAGAGAAGCACCTCTAACCTTGAAGACGACGGCGTTTCTTCTGCCATTCTCTTCCTTGCTTGCATTGCCTGCACCTCTTCACCTCCTTATAATTCTTATTTTACTACCTAATTATATTATATATATGAAATCATAATTCTATGCATCTCATGATCATATTCATATATAGCAGCCGCCTTCTCCGTTAATTAATTAGTATCTCTAGCTAGCTAGCTCAAATGTATTCTTTGGCTCTCCATCGCGCTCTCAGTCACTTCTTTGCCTCTCTAACCCGCCTTTAGTATCATCGCTGTACCTATATAGTTTAGTTTGTATTTGATATTATCATTTGTATTATCTTCTTATAGCCTCATACTTTATATATATATATATATATTATGTAGACAATTTTTGGTCTGTATCAATAATAATTTTCATGTTATGTATGTGATATACATCTGTATGGGCGATCATTGTATAAACGAGTCGGGTCTATCCGAGTGTCTTGCAAACTCGATCGACTCGACTCAATTTGAGTTTGAACTTGATCGACTTTGATTTTTTCATACTCAAACTCGGCTCAAGATATACTCGACAAGTTCAAGCTCGGCTCGATAAGTTAGTAAAGTTGTTCAGTTAAATCATAAATGGTGTACCTTAGCTCGAGTTTGAATTACAATTGATATAATTGTTTTTTAAAGGCTTATGATCACACGTTAATCTCTGGTTTGTGGGTCTTGAATTGAATATATATATATATATATATATATATAATATTATACTAGTTATGTTGCGCGTGCGTTGCACGCGTACATTAAGTTTTATTCTAAAATTTCTTTAAAATTATATTAGTGCTAAAATAGAACAATTTTTTTTTTTTTAAAACAGAGGTCAGAAACATTAATGTGTAGAACCAAGTTAAGCTGACTATTCTTTAGAAAAGAAATCATCTACTTGTAGGCTCCATTACTTGCGAGGGGTTTTCGAAGTCTACCTAATCTTGTTTATGGAAGAGCATTCTCGAACACTCATAACACTTTTATTTACATAATGATCTCAAAGTAATATCATATTGTCGTGCGATTTCTAATGCCTTCCTTCCCAAGGATGCCAACACATGCAAGTTGCAACAGTCAACAACTTAATTAAAAAGTTAGGTCAGTAGAAAGTGAAAATTATAAATCTACAGTTTGGTTAAACATAGTAAAACATGTGCTGAGTTGCAGCAATTGTAGTCTTGTAGATATACATGTTATATTAAACGCTTCAATAAAAAAAATCGTGGATATCAATTAAACTTTGATAGTAATTATATCTGTAAACAATATGTATAAGAGGTGGAGATGACCGAAAATGGATGTTAGAGTATGAGCAGTTAGGAACTCATTTGACTTAAATGAACTAAGCGACAAAAAAAAAAAAAACTTTAAAATGATATGCTCATACAGTCATATTTCTTGAAAAATGCAACAAAGAGAATGAAAATGAATGTAATATCAGTGACAAACCGATATATACAAGTGTGGGCTTCTTAGCGTTATCATATGCAGATGAGCACCATCATCTTTCTTTGTTCCATAAGTCCCAAGTTACAAGATACGTGAAGATGGTTAGTTAGTCTTGTATCACTAATAGTTGAAGAATTTACGCGCCTTGATAATCTTCGAATATATGTAATACTAAATTTCAGAATTGGTATGTGGAAAACTATTACTCTAGCAATAAGGGAAAAACATGAAATGAGTTGGATACGTGACCACATTTCTAACTGTTAAAGTTGCAACCTATAAATAGACAGACACCTAAGAACGCTGATACATATATATATAAGAGTCTAGAAAGCCACTTATTCTTGAAAAAATAGTCATTATTTTATATAAGTCTAACTTTAAATAAAAAGATAAAATAGTGAATTTTTTTTAATTGGACTAAACGATAATTCGAATAACTCTGAGAAAAGTATGTATTACATTTTTTTTTTATCAATTAGATTAATCTAAATTTTAACTATATCAAATAACACTATAATGAATACCATTAAAACCTATATATATATATATATGAAATGAATGAAAGTTTCTACAAGTGATAACATCAACCTAATCACATGAGCACCAAATTAAACTCCAATTAAATACTCAATTATTTATGAAAAGAGCTAGTATCAAGTCATGATTGTGTGTAACGTAAAATGTCAACTTTTGAATTCCAAATATCCAATCAATCATACAAATAACATGCAAATAAAATGAACAAGTAATGACTTTCCTAGAAATATATAGAATTTAATTAATGTCTCATATCACGCTCCGCAAACACTTGGTATGCACTATACAGAGAAATAGTGGAGGTTGTTGAAACAACAAACATAAACAATGATTTTTAGGATATATAATAGTAATCAACTAATATGGAAGCCATGTGGTAAGATCAGTGATCAAAAGATGCTAAAATCGGAAATGATAGTCGACTTAAACCCTATACACAAATTACGTTGCAGACAAATTTAGAAGTCGTATTGAATGTCCTAAACCTCAAATTCGTAGACAATGCTTATAATTCGTAATTGTATATTATTATTTCAATCTATTTTGTTTTTCTATCTTTTTAAGTATGCTTGTAACCTGTTTAGTAGCTACATTTGTATAAGTTAATCAATTTTTTTTGCTAAAGTTATATCTACTTGGACACATAGATTTCCCCTAAGTCTACTTGGAACTGTAAAAATTGTCCATGCATTTCCCTTAGGAGAATGTAGCAGTTGGTGATATTATAACATGCAAAACAGAGACATGGTGGTACTTGTTGAGAATATATGAAAAGTAGAGGAATTACTTGACTGAAGCACATGTATATTCAAGAGGAATTAGAGTGAACGTGTTCCTGACTTTGCCCTCGGTATCGCACATTTCTTCCTCTGATTATGGTACAACCTCAACATTATCTTTGTGTCGAACTAATAGCCGTCAGACGACTATATGCCAAATCTCATTAGTAAGAAGACCATAAATTTACAAACTCCTCAATTACTGGCAAATCCGGCCGCTGAGCGAAACGGGGGAGAGAGCGGCGGATGGTCGGGAATTCGTTCATTGGAAATGTCTTTTTTCCGAGAATGAGAACCAAAAAGGCTCAAGACACGGCTGCAGGTCAATCTATTAGAAGTTTAGTACTTTGTAGAAGTGCCGATAGCAGGCATTGAATGAGAGAACCACACATACCACTCTCCGCACCACAGTCTTCATTATTTGTTATCGACAACAAGGTTTTGAGTGAGTAATCGTAGGAGAGCAAAACAAATATAATCAAATTTCAAGTATATCCCAATTTGATAGGCCGGATATTTACGAACTCATCGTTTACGGGCCATTTCGGCTTCTGAGCATAACGGGGGAGATCAGCTGATGATCAGGACCGGTCGATGGAGTCTTGGGTTGTAACGGCGGATACCTCGGAGTCCGATGTTCTCTTCGTGGATGTGTCGTGGGAACGTTGGTAAGCGAACGGTGAAGAATGGAGAGAGTGATGCAAAGATTGGTATTGAGCATCATATTAGATGGCTATGAGCGGCCAACTTGTGGTAAGCGGTTGTAAGAATGGAGAGAGTGAGAGGCAGAATGCTAGGTGTTTTCTCTGCTAACGACGCTACTCTTGAGATTTTAAACCGGTTCAGGTTGAAATTTATTCTAAACCAGTAGAAAATTGTTAACCGGTTTGACTAAGACCGGTTCGAATTTATTTTAAACCAGTTCGAAATTGACCTCTTCAAGGGTTGGTGTCCTTTGGGGTGAGGACCCAACACAAATTATATATTGGTATAGTAGATATGTAAAGTTCGAACTCGACTCGAATATAAAAGAGAAAAAATTCAAATAAGTTTATGAGCCTCTCGAGTCAAGTATGGATGAACTCATATTCGACTTGGTAAATGAAAAGGCTCTACTCGAGCTCAACTCGAAATTTAGGGAGTCGAATTCTAATATCGACCGAATCAATCTCGAGTAACTCACGAATAGTTGGACCAGCTTATCAATCACTCTCATTTATATTGTCATAATTCTATATAGGGTCAATAACCTGGGAGAGGTCTGAAGTTTGGCCCTTGTTAATTTGAGAGGTCTGAAGATTGAAATGGTGATAACTGAGGTCTGAAGTTTGGACTTTGTGATTTTTAGGTTTTCCGTCCAAATTTTCTGTCAAATTTAACAGAACCGTGTGAAATGTCAAAAATACCCTTTTGTAATATTTGAATTAATAAAAAGTTTAATTAATATAAAGATGAAAAGACAAAAATACCCCTGTTCATACCTAACCCAACTCCGACCACCACCACGGCTCCGGCCGGCCACCACCCTCTCCGGCGACCACCACCCTCTCCGGCCGGCCACCACCCTCTCCGACGACCGCCACCACGGCCTCAATTGGGCCCAAATCGGAGCCACCGGCCCCGATTGGGCCCAAATCGGAGCCACAAAGCTCCGATTGGAGCTCGGTGGCTCCGATCTGGGGCCACAGAGCTCCGATTTGGAGCTCTGTGGCCCCAGATCGGAGCCACAGAGCTCCAAATCGGAGCTCTGTGGCTCCGATTTGGGGCCACAGAGCTCCGATTTGGAGCTCTGTGGCTCCGATCTGGGGCCACAGAGCTCCAAATCGGAGCCACCGAGCTCCGATCGGAGCTTTGTGGCTCCGATTTGGGCCCAATCGGGGCCGGTGGCTCCGATTTGGGCCCAATTGGGGCCGTGGTGGCGGTCGTCGGAGAGGGTGGTGGTCGCCGGAGAGAGTGGTGGTCGCCGGAGTTGGGTAGTGGCCGGCCGGAGCCGTGGTGGTGGCTGGAGTTGGGTGGTGGCCTTAAGGGCATTTTCGTCTTTTCATTCAATCATGTGAGATACAAGAAGGGTATTTTTGGAATTTTTTTTTATTTCTGGTCACATGCAATGCACATGACCAATTTCCGTCAGTTTTAACGGAAAAAACTAACGGAGACCTTTATTATCTACAAGTCGAAACTTCAGACCTTTGTTATCACCATTTTAAACTTCAGACCTCTCAAATTCACAAGGGCCAAACTTCAGACCTCTCCCAGGTTATTGACCCTTCTATATACGTATATGCATGGTTGATGTTTTTTTTTAAAAAGTTTAACATAATAGACTAACAAGCGATATACACGTACATATATAGATACACAAATGATTATAGCAGTTAGAATCTCAATAGCATCGATAGCAGAGAAGTAAAGGCTCAAGATACCTAAAAATCTACCTAATATTTTACCCGAATAATTATGAGCGTTAGAACGGCCAAAAAGAAATTATGAAGGTTAGAGAGCACAAGGCGATAAATGGAGAAGTTTGCTTTTAATTAACCAACAGAAACACATGCCAACACGTACCATACCAATTAAAAGAGATTACACCTTTTTGGCAGGGCCTTGAATGGATGTATATATATCATGCCTAAACGAAACCATGTGATGATCATTTCTTGGTTTGGCCGAACTATATGTATCAAATGCACTCCCTTTTATACAATACTTTATATAGGGAAATTTAAATGTTATTATCTATAAGAAAATATAGTTTGACAAATTGCAGTTTGATAAATATTGTTTTTAATTTTAGGTAGTTGAGATAACAAGATTTACCAAATTGGTATCTAGAAATTTTACCCGCGACTCTTAGGTATTCCATATTTATTTATGCTTGCTATCTAGTAACTAATTTGTTTTTAGCTAACTAGTTTTTGTTACTAATGGTAAAAAAGGTATAATTACAAAAAAAAAAGTAGTTACTAAATTGTATCATACAAAAATGAAATACCTAAAAGTTAAAAAAAAAAATTGTATTTTCTCAAATACTTAAAACTTAAAAATATTTCATATATATCAAACTATATTGTATCAGTTACGGGACAAATTTCAATTCCTTATTTAAACAATTAATAATGGAGTCTTAGAAGAGGAAAACATTGAAGCACATGATTTGAAGAGGAGAAACACATGGGTTTCGGCTAATGTGCCTTTCAATGTGGCGCCGAAGGTTGTGTGTAGTGAACTGTGCATGAACTTGTTCAACAAATGAATCTAATCTTATGCTTCTTTTACAACAAATTCAAGAAGGGTATAATTGGATATTCAGTGCTTCCGACAAGCATGTCCAACGTGTCGGGTCGAACATTAAACAACAAAAAAACTTACTATATATCTGGTTTTACAGCAAAGCTAACGGTTAACTTGAGAAAGGAACCATGCATGTATCTACCACGCAATTACAAAGAGTAAATTCAAAGCAGTGCGAAGACTTGCTATTCAACTTTGTTAGAATTAGAATAGTTACTTCTAAGCTTTGTAAACATAAATCTAGTAATATTGATATTAGGTACATCGCTAAAATGACGCTTTCGATTATTGCGCACATATATTTTATGAGCTATGATACAAATTTCAAAATTAGCAAGCCGAGATGTTCCAAATGTGTCTTAGTAGCACCAGTTATAAATATTACAAATTTTTTGAGTGTTTTTATAACCACATTTATTCGGAACATGACAGAGTTAGGGAGTCGGACTCTCTATCAATTTCTGTATATTATATCTAAAGAACATATATTTCCGATGGCAATTTTTAGGATTTCCATTAGGGTAATCTTCTTAAGAGAAAATACACATTTTTTAAGAATAGAAGTGTTTTTTTAATCGTACCAATCACTAGTACCACTAAAACTTGGCTTGATGACTAACTTGTATGTTGCAGAAAAGTTTGAAGACCTTCACCTGCTTATACATCTAACAAGTCCTATGAAATTTTCACTTTGAGGACGTTCTCATCATTTTTAATTAGTGTTTGTCATTAGGGCTTATATCTACATAGATTTTGAATTTGCTCATAACAGTCAAATTATATCCAATCTTATTTTCACTTTTCCTGTCATTCTAATTAAATACAATTTTAAATATTGAATTTTTGCTAGGTGATTTATCATTAAGTGATTTATCATTCAATGAATGATTGATCTTATTTTACATATATAAGCATGTGAAATTTTTAGGCAATTCACTTGATAGATAAAACTCTGGTTTAATATATCTTCATATTTCAATAGGTACATTGCAGCTGAAGCAAAAGCGGACGAATATGTTGATTTTGAAACTTTGGAACTAAATTTCTTTTTTTTTTTGCCAAACTTTGAAACTAAATTGAACAAAAAAAAATTAGGAATGTATTACAGGGACTAAACTGAATTAAAAAAAAAATTAGAGTGAGTCACGTGACTTGCACATGTCACTTAACGGAAAATATGGACGGAGTGTAACGGTCGGACTAAATGTAGAAAACGTACAAACGTATGATACCAAAACTAGACACAAAAAAAAGGAACAAAAACTAAAAGTTGTCAAACATATAGTACCAAAAGACATGTTAACCTATAATTTTATTAGCGAACACATCCCATCTTCACATTCTTGGGATTGCGACCATTGCGACCACTGCAGCAGTTTCCGAATCTGGGATGTTAAATTACTTTTTTTCTCAGAATTAAACTCATTTGTAACCCTTTTTGGAATAGTTGGGGCAGAAATGTAATAAATAATAGGCTGTTCGATCTGCTGTTCCGGAAAGCAGCCAGACCCTCACGGTCGTAGAGTCTCTGGTATCATAATATAAAACCAATTGTACTCTTAAAATCTTAAGTTTGTTAGTTGGAGACCCATTTTTTCGTCTAACAGATTCATGGAAGTGTTGCACTACTACGCCGCGATATTCGACTCTTTGGATGTAGTGCTACCAAAATACAACACGAGTCGTGCATCATAGTATATACAATGATTACAGAAATCCCTCCTAATCCACTTCTATACTTTCTCCTTGCACCTAAAAAGATACAAATAATGACATATTTATTTATCAACTGAATGAATCACAACAGTGTTATACCAATGACAAATTATAAAACACCAGTCCTGTCTCCGCCACCGGCCCAGCGTCGCTCGCTCTTCCTGTCATTTGTGCTCACCTTAGGTTCGAGACACTAACATAATTAGAGATTGTAATTAAAAGTTATGAACACGTGAATTTGAAAATGGAAAATTAACTAAAATTATTAAAATAATGAAAATGATGGTGGTTCATCAACCGTGTATGTGAATTTCATCATCTTTACTTAAAAGATGATGATAACTATTTTTATTTTTCTCTTTCCTTATTTTTAATGAGAAAATTTATATTTTCTCATTAATTCGTCTTCTTCGTCAACACTTGCTCTACACAATTTCTTCTTTGCAACTTTTTTTCCGAAGGATCATATACACATAAGCAACGATTGAACTTTAATTATGTACATTCTAATTAGAATTAAATAGCTTAACTTTAGATATGGGCAAATATGTATATTTTCTATTTTCCAAAGGGGCAAAGTATAAAACAACACATAATATCTATAGAACTTTAACACGAACTTTCATGGAGTTTAGAGGCAAACGTCTATAAGAGAGATAACAAACGATGGTGAAAAGTAGGGACATAATGAAGCTGCATTGTTCGGTTTTTTTTAGGAAAACCATAGCAAGAGTTTGAAAACGAAGATGGGAGTGGTTGTGAAATGAACTTTAATTACAAACCTAAAACAGAAAATATAAGAAACGTCAAGGTTGAAAATTTGAAATGTCTATTAATTTTACATGTTCAATCGGGTCAAACTCGGATTTCGGTACGAAAATATGGAACCCAATCTGCAAACTCGATTTAAGTAAAACTTTTGAAAAAGACAATTTTGTCCTTAAATAAAGGTATTTGATTGGTCAGAATTAAGTTATTCTGAAATGTAACCTCTTAGATTTGTCCAGATAAATATTGCCGGCCAGTGTGGTTAGAGAGATAGAGCGAGAAAGAGGATGGATGCAATATCAGTGCTCGGGAGCGGCAGCGCCTGCGCTTCATCTCTGGTAGCTCGCTCGCAAGCTAGAAGATATGGCGGAACTGGAGCTTCCACTTTATCCTACGCTTCCCCTAGCCTGCTTACCGTCAACCAGCAGCAGCGTCACCTAGCGGCATTTACCTCGAACTTGAACCTGTTCTCTGCCGCTCCTCCCGTTCGCCGTGGCGGAGTCAAACGGCGAATCTTCCTTCCTCACTTGGTCGCTTCCCTGGTTCGTCCATCACTTCCCCATGGGTTCCCGATAGAAAATTGGAGGAGCCTATGATTGTTATGTAGAATGTCACGGTGCTTTTAGGAAATTTGGGTTGCTGAATTAGAGAATTTTGTTCAGTGATGTATCAGGAAGAGAGGTTTAAGAATTGATTGAGCTGTTGCATGCTTGGTTTGGGGTTCTATCTTCACAATTAGTTAATTATTGCAGGAATTTGTGAGTCTCCTTGAGGCAATGTCATGATGAATTGATCAAATTTGAGCTTTGAATTACTTGAATTATCATTTTCCCTTTCATAAAATGATGAATGTGCATTGCTATGACTAATTCAATGTAATAGGATATGAGTTTCAACTGTTCTCTCTATTTTGTTAGGAAGTGGAGGAGACATACATTATGCTGAAGCCTGATGCTGTTCAGAGGGGCCTTGTAAGCTTTACTGTTCTAACTTATCTCCTCTTCAGGATTATTATTCTGTATACTATATTATACATTTTATCTGATATAGCTGTCATATCTTTGTCATACATTGCATCACCTATGTTCATTCAGTCATGGTCTTACAGATATCTTATAAAGTAGAAATTTAATTCTGGGTATATGTGATTTGCCATAGGTTGGTGAAGTAATTTCGAGGTTTGAGAAGAAGGGATTCAAACTAACTGGGCTGAAGCTCTTTCAGTGCCCCAAAGAGCTTGCAGAGGTTTGCCATTTCAGATTATTTTGCATGTTCAAATGAGAGCTTTGGATTTCCTCATTGTATTCTATGCAATTTTATCAACACTATTAAAACTTGCCATGACATGTGATCTTGGTTTAATATTTCAGGAACACTACAAAGATCTTCAGTCAAAGTCATTCTTCCCTAACCTGATTGAGTATATCACATCTGGACCTGTTGTGTGCATGGTATGATAATAAGACTCATATCCTTTTACTTCAATAGAGCCATTCTCGGAATTGGGGAGGTCCAACTACGGCTGCAAATATTTTGTTTTTGGCATTTCCCCCTTCTGTATATATCAAGGTGACTATAGTGTTTTGCATTCACAGGCTTGGCAGGGTGTTGGTGTTGTCGCCTCTGCACGTAAGTTGATAGGTTCAACTAACCCTCTTCAAGCTGAGCCTGGAACGATAAGGGGGGATCTTGCAGTTCAAACTGGAAGGTAAGTCCTGACTCCTGATTGTAGCAACTCATTCAAGCTACCTTTTTTCTGTTGAGTGAATTGTATTAACCACGTAGTCCAACTGAGCTGCAGTTTATCTGATAGTTAGAAAAGAAGACACTTGAGCATCTGGTTATAGGCATGTATATTCAGATGTAGATCACTAGTTTTTGCTATTTATCTGAATCCATTATTTTCTACCATGCTAATCCAAAGAAGCATGCTAACAACTAGAAAAACTGCACAATAAAAATGAGGCAAATGACATCTTGTGAACGATTAACTGCTAAGCATCAGATTATCTCCTCTTTGAACAGAAACGTAGTCCATGGAAGCGATAGTCGTGAGAATGGACAGCGGGAGATTGGTATGTTCCGCTAGTTTGCCCATTATTTTTGCATAGTTTCATTGAAAGTTAAAAGCATGAAAGTCTGCATTTCTTCTTCTTAGGCATGGGTTTCTTTTCTTTGTTTGCAGCCCTTTGGTTCAAAGAGGGAGAGCTCTGTCAATGGACACCTGCTCAAGAGCCATGGCTCATGGAGTGATTTCAACTAAATACATAATACATATAAAAAGGATGGACATGGGCCACATGGCATAATTTTGGAGAGCATCATTATGTAACCCTCTTTCGATTGTGTAATAGGCGGCTTAATGTGAGAAATTGTGTTCTTAATTGAGCTATTTGGCTTTATTTCTGGAATGATACATATTGAAGTACAAGTATTTGAATTGTAGCAAATTGAATTGATCAATCTTTGGCATTTCTACATACTATTACTTATTAAAAATAAGCCAATGGGTTCTTGCTTTGTTTATTAGAAGACAAAACAGACAAGCTCATGCTCAACCATCAATATTTGCAATTTATACCCAATACGACTTGATAATCTCCAATAAAATTAAGTATGGTAAGAATTAAGATACAAAATACAATCCAAAACAACATATTTGAACTCGTATACAATAGGCTTTGGTGAATGAAGCTGATACATGATGAACAAGATGATCTCAAACAACAGCAAAAAAATCAAGAAACCGACAAGAAATGCAATGCAGCTATGAGATGCAGATCTCCTGATCAACATTTGCTATGCACTGGTAGTTGCTCGAGGCCGGTGAAATACTTACACAAGAACAATTACTGTCGATGTTCATGATCCTCGTGTCAGGGGATGATGATTCATCTCTCAAACTCTTGAATCTGGAGAAGAGATATGTAACCGATAGTTGCCGAGCTTGTTTTGAGGTGGAAGCTTCGGGGCAATTACTAGCAATTGCAGAAGTGGTAGTAGTAGTAGTAGTAGGATCAGAACCAGCGTCGTCTACTGCCATTGGTTCCTCCTCATCAGGTGGTGAGACTTCATTAGCCATAGGATCACCATCATCCTCTAGAGTCATTGAATCATTCTCTGGATGCGGTGCTTCATCTTCGTTTGGGAAACTCGATGCATTTTGAGAACCCGCTTTAAGCTTCAAAAGTGTTGATTCTGCAATATACAGGGAAATTGTTTAAAATATAAAAATAGAATATGATAGCTCTTCTTTTAATCTAAGTCAACAAATTTCCTCACCAAATGTGAATAACACCTCCAAGGAGCTTGCAGCAAGAAATCATAAAAAACTGATCATGTGACTTGTTATGAACTTCTGACTTGTCCAGTCTCTTTTGCAGATAAAAAATGTAACTGATGTTTTTTTAAGCAACAAAGAAGCTACTAAATGGAAACAGAGATCAGCCCTTTCTCTATTTAGTGATTCCATGACAAAAGCGATGTAGTACCACGATAACCTAAAGCAACAATGTTTGAATACAGATGGAAGAAACAAAACAAATCCACCTGAAAGTACCGTACTACTGTTGTCAGTAGAGCAAAACCATATGTAATTTCGTCTAAAAATCGTGATACTTCTTTATGATTAAAACTGTGGTAAGTACATCATCAAGTTCAAGCATTTGCTACTGCAATGAAACGAGAGACCATTTACAAGGCAAAATGCATCAAATGCTGTTGTCTCAAATTTCAGATGTGTTTCTTGTTTCTTCAAAATACGCGAAAACTGAAAACCCAAGAAGAGCAACTGTCCTCCAATATGTAAACAACAAACTAGACCTAAATTTCCCAACAATCCAATTGAAAACAATGAAACCCTAGACGCAACGAACCGCCAAAACATGAAAATTTTGTAAACTATAAGGGATCAAGCGCGCACATATACTTATACATTGAGAGATAGAGATGGAGAGTACCGTAAATGGATAGCGAATCGTGCTTGAGAAGCTTGGAAGTTGGCCGCTCTAAGTCATCTGGCGAAGAACACGACACCCTCACTCTCCCGAACATCTCGCTCTACTGTCTGTAAGAACCACCTCTCTCTCTCTTTCTTTAACAAGTAACAAAAGTAATTTGAGATTGGGGATTTCTGCGTCTTCCATTCTTATCGCGGCAAAGAATCATTTTCAGGTGAAGAGAGCGGGAACCTGTGAAACATCCGACATTTCACCAAAAAAAGGAAAAAAGAAAGTAAAGGAAAGTCCAAACGTATATTACACGCTTGTTAGTGGGCCGGTTAAGGCACATTGGTCTCCACTATAAAGCCCAACTTGAATGTCACTTTGTATCAAAAGTATGACTGACCAGCATCGAACGGACCGAATATCTGTCGAAATTCTCACGCTCGAAGTATATAATATGATGTGTTGGTTCAACGCTTCATCTCGGTGAGGGGTTCAATCTCTGTTAGTAACTATAAGAATGGTAAATTATTTATGGCCAGCACCTTACTCCTTACAAACTGACCCCGATGTGAAGTGTGAATTAGTCTAGATTGGAGTAAGCATGCTACGAGTGCTGATTGACGGTGCCAATTTGTTAAGTTTAGAGTTGCCACTACTAATTGTGTTATGTTTTGTGGCTAGGTCCGGCTAGGTCAATTTGGGTTAAGGGTTTGGTTTTTAAATTTTTAAATTGAACAAATTAGAAGTTAGAGATGTATTAGATGGACTACATTGAACAAAATTAGAAGTTTAGGGCTAATCACGTGCATGACATATGACACTTAACGGCCAAATTGGACGGAAAGTTAACGCTGGTACCAAAATGATACAAAGTTGAAATGGTCGGTACCAAAAGTAAAAAAAAAAAAAAAAAAAAGAAGTTGTACTAAAATTGAATTCTATGCAAAGAAGTGGTATGAAAATGTATTTAATCTCGTTTCTAAAATACGGGCATTTTCGAAAGAAACAAATTCAATATACGTAACATATTTATTCCATATCTAAAGATTTTAGACTCACATCAGTATGGCAGTATCAAGTTGTAAGAGTGAGTGCTGACACCAAATTACATTCTAATATGCAGTGTAATATCATAACAATAACTATTATTCTTTTTTGGTCCGTGTCAACGAAAACGACCCGGAGTCATAAAGAACTGAACCCTAAAGCCGAGTTGGGTTAGAGTCATTTTTTTAGTACGGTTCGCCAAATTCAAGCTCATGAAATGGTAGTATTTGCCACACAAAAAAAAAAAAAAAAAATTCATAGTCAAGCTAGAAAGTGTTTGCACTATGATAATGTCAACAACAGAATTGCAACTTTGCAAGTACAAACTAGAGACTATAATAAATAGAAGGGCATGATACAACAAGAACGTGCCCAACCAAAACATTATCCTATCCAAAAAAGGTGGACACCTACCAAAAATGGAAGAACAAGATCGATGGAGGATAATAATCTCACCTGATCATAAGATTATAATAGACATCTTCCGATCGGCTGCTTCACTCGGGGTTACATTTACCGCCATCTTTTCATCAAATGCCGTTTACGCGCTCTAGGGTTCACCTCATTACCTAAAAAAAACACAAACAACATTTCATGTATGTGTTGCGTTGCCCAAAACTAAACAAACTTAATTATTAAAACAGATGGGATAATACGTTTCAATCTTGCAGCAGTAAACAAAGCTTCTTCTGCAATGGGCCTCCATTGTTCTATGCACGAGTAGTTCACTCCCAGACCCACACTCAGACCTCGCAGCAGATGCACCGTCCTAATAACCGAGAACAACTCCTCTGGAAACGCCTGTGCTTGTTTTTCCATTCCAAACATCAACAAAATCAATCATCTCCCAACTCCAAGAAAGATACAAACACAATTGATGCTTGCAGTAACAAGAAGAAAAAACACCACATTGGTTCTTACAAATGATATTATTTACAACTTTGTGAGTCAGAAATGATGTATTTTGAACATTTTCTAACTTAAAATTATATTCTTTGAACTTTTCAGTATTAAAATGGTGTATTTCAAACTTTTGAGGAATACATTAAATATTAATGTGGTGCGGGCAATTTCATTTGTGTGGATATGGATTTCTTATAAAGATCCGTATTGAATTTGGGGCGGATATGGACATTAAAAAAAAAAAGGTTTGTGGTTATGGATGTGGGTAAACATTTACCCCATTGTCATCCTTACCTGAACAGCGATTTTCTTCATCGAACATTCGTCAGAGAAAGGCTGCAGCAATGTAACACCCTGTGCTAACTTTGTGTCAAACATTGTATCTGTCAGTCTGAGTAGTTCATGCTCTTCATTCTCACACTTGCCTAAAGTATCTATCCCCAGTTCCCTGAACAATATCACCCAATCATGCTCAGTACAATTGGATCATTTCAATGATCAATGGATGAGATCCTGCCAAAGGCGGCCAGATCCAATCCATTGGTCATATATCCCTATTATCAGTTATCAGATCCTAGCTGTAAAAGAAAAAAAAGATGAACAGGAAAAGTTTTAGTACCTAAAGCTGTCGGCCACTCTACCTGGGTCTCGATCAGCCATAGCAAGGACAAGATGAGCAAACCCGAGTCTCAGTGCATCTGGGAGATCTTTCACTTGCCCGTAGTCAAGCAAAGCTACCTGCATCATCTATCTCATCATATTAAACTTGGAGACCAAGTTTCGATATTTGAGGAACTCGAACTCCTACTCACGGTTGAAGCCAGAAATTTATTCAGTGGGGGGAAGAACTAGAGTATGGGCAATTTCGAGGGAAATATACAAGACTTTAAAGGGATAAATTGAAAATAATTACATTGAAACTTTAATATGGAATGACAGACTTGCCTCTGAATCTTTGCAGATAAGAATATTTCCGGGATGTGGATCTGCATGGAAGAAGCCGCTCTTCAGAATCATTTGGCCATAAGTCGTCGTCAAGCTGTTCAGTATTTTCCTACGATTATAATTCGTAGCAAATGTCTGTTAGATATATCACATAATAGTTGTAAGCAGTTTAAATACTCTCAACCCAGAAAAAAAAAATCAAGTTTTAATGATTTTCTTAAGATGATTAATTCAAATGGATAATTAATTGAGGATCTTACTGCTTGGCTGCTGCTGCAATCTTACCACGTGGGTCAATCCCTCGTTTGGCAATTTCGTCTCCAAGATTCATGATTGATATCCCATCGATATATTCCATCACCAAAACCTTTCTACCCAAACCAAAAAAATGATATAAATTTGATATAGCAATATTCATATCCTCTGTAGTGATAAAAATTTTACAAATCAAGACACTATTTTGTGCTTGGATGAAGTCAAGTTATACCTTGTTACCATATTTCTAACTACTCGTGGTACCGAAACTGGAGACTTTCTGTTGTTCTTGTGTAGGAATTCTCGGATTCTTCTCATGGCATCAGCCTCCCTTATGAAATCAAATTCATACACAATCTAGAGAGTAAAATAAAACATATAAGTAATTATCTTAAAGTGAGAAAGAAGATAGATCAATATTTATGAAATAATATTACCTGCTTTTCCATTTCCTTCATTATTGAAAGCAAATCAAAGTGTATATCTGTCTTTTGCATGTATAAAGCAAATGCCTGCAAATTATGAATGTCTGTCATCATCAATTCTTGAACACCTGGATGCTGGACCTGTTGTTACAAGAAAAACTAGATGAATACCCGTTCCAATACTTAAATCCGCAAGAAAAAAAAAGGATCCATTCTACTTTCATCACCTTGACGACAACATCACTTCTATCACCCTTTAGTCTTGCTCGATGCACCTAACATAAATACAATTGAACAAAGAAAAAATATATTTTGAGTAAGCAGATTGAATTGCTTAGTCAAGAAATAAGAAGAGCATATTTGCTATGCAAAACTTCTATAATCTTTGGTAAGAAACTTTAAAAAGACACAAAAAGATTGTATTGCTAAATGGGTGGTTAATTTAACCACCCCTAGCAGCTCACTTTTGTTTCGTCAACTAATCTGCATTTTATAATCTTCATTTATAAGTCACAATTGATAAACTGAATGCATATATGGAAATCAGAGTATGATGGGACATATGCATTAGCTTGCCTTTGTTTCATCGATGAACTAACAAATGAGAAAAAGAAAATCCAATAAAATGGCGTACAAACTATAGAACAAACTATGCACATGAACTAATATGGTTACTTTCTGTAAAAGTTAGGTGGGACAGATTACTGCTAGGCTAGATTGAATTTGAATTGCAGGATACAGTGCAATCAAAACAGTTACCTGTGCAATTGAAGCAGAACCTAGAGGATAAGGATCGAATCGTTCAAACAAATCCATAAAATTTGTACCCAACTCCTTCTCCAGAACTAGCTTAACAGCATCATACGGGGTAGCAGGAGCATGATCACACAAAGTAACTAGCCTTCTAACCCATGCAGCAGGAGCTAAGTCAGGCTTTCCGATTACTTGAGCAACCTAATTGTTGACATTAATTAGAAGCTTTAATTACAACATTGTTCATAGCAGATATTTGAGAGTATACATTGTAATTACATCCCAACAAATTTGATTCTGATCTGTTGAAGGAACCCATATAGAATAGAAGAACTTTTTTGTTAATAACTTAAAAACAGTCCTAACTATAGGTCATGTTGATAATCAATGTCGCAGTTGATATTCCGGTGTTCCAACTTTTTTTCCGGAATAATTCAGCTCGGATTCCGGGCTAATTGGTTGATTTCCACTTGTTTTTCTCTTGACGGAACAAAAACACATTTTTTTAGTATCAGATTAGCCTAAACCATGAACAACAAATATGATACTTTGAAAAAATTGAAATATTTATTGCTTAAAACGCCAATTTTAGTGCCAAAATCAGTCGAAAAATGTGAAAATCAACCAAATTGATAGTTAGAACACCGAATATCAAGATTTTAAATTTAGAACAGCAATTAGCAACATAATCTATAGTTGAGACTGTTTTAGGCTCTTAACCCATTTTTTTCCAGATTCGGTGAAAGAAAGAAGAAATCTATTTATCCAACTAGCCAGAGACTGAATAAAATTACGCAGCAGCAAAACAACACAGTGCAGACATCAAATAGTTACTTTTGCACGCCTTTCTCTAGATTCTATGAATTTCAGAGCAGTAAAAAAGGGCGAATTCAAAGGGGGAGCATTGAATGAATGAAATCCTTAATTATGAATACCTTGAGAAAAAACCCACCAAGATGAGAGCACATGGAGTATACTTTATCAGCTGCATGCTCGTGGTGCCTTTCCCACATCGCTTCCTGCTTCTGCTTGTCTTTCTCAAGACACATCCTCAACTGAAACACCTAGACACACACAATGATTGAAACAACAGTCCCACCATTAGAGATAGCTAGAGAGAGAAGGAGAACCTTGTAGCCAGTGTAGATATCAGCTGCGCGGACCCAGAACTGGAAAGATCGGTTCCACGGCGTCAAAATCTTCTCTTGAATGTCTCTGAGATCAAGAACAGGTGCCATGGTTCTCGATTTGTCCGTTAATAAAATTAATCTCAAGGTCAATTTCTTCTTGATGCTCCGTTCTGGGTTCTTAACGAACACGACAAAGTGGAGTTCATTGTTGTCGTTCCTTCCCCAAATTTAGATTCCAAGGGATGGAGCTTTATATATCATGAGGTGTCAATTGACTGGAAGAGAATTCCATAACAACCAATCAAGGACCACTGAAAGCGACACGTGAAATTCAAGAAAGAAATATAAATTGCATTTTCGTTTTCATATTGTTTTGTTTCTTTCTGGGTCGATGCTCATCAATCAGATTGCCGTTTTTGTGCTTCATTCGGTTGCTGGACTTAGAAGGCTGGCTGCTATACCGTACACGTTACGTCTATAATAATAATGATGAAATAAAATACGGCTACTTGGCGATACGACCACGTTAATTGATCCAGCAATTTCAACTGCACGTACCGCTGCAGTTGTTGCAGTGTCGAGTCATAAAGATTCTAGAATCTGCAGACATAAAGCAAAATTTCTGCATTTCAGTTTCAGTAGAATTATAGGCACATCTGTGATAGTGGCCGCCGGCGGTGACAACATTTTAGGCCGGCAATCTCGGGCAAGCCCTATCCGAATCCAATGGCTGGGAGCATTTCTCTGACTGAATAAGGAATCATATATTTTCTAAGATCTGCGGCTGCGATCTAACCTCGCGTTCTCTATAAATTCACTGGTAAGGCTAGGGTTTTAGCATCACACTCCATGGTTTGAGTCTCTGCAATTTCCAAACGGCGAAGCCGCTTCCTATCCTCCAGTTCCAGATGCAATTCTTCTAACAAATCTCTGTTTACTTACAATTGATTGATGATGAGGCCTACATGTACCAAGAACAGGGACAATCGGTGCCCTAGTTCTTGAGCCAATGAGGCTGTAGCGAGATCGAACACAGAAGTTTACTGACCGGTTGCCGTTATCTCTTCGGCAAATCTGCTTACCGAACATCTCATATTCAACACAAATAATAGTTCTCAAAGTCTATTGCTTCAATTCAAGCGTATCCATGCTCAGATGACTGTGGAGAAGAGGGGATTTTTTTTTCTCATAAGTTAAAATTACGAAAACGTTAATAAATATAAAACACTATGCATATAACCACTGTGACATGCAGGCTAAAATGTCTTAATTGTTATATATTATGTTATATTTTTTACTAATATTTTTGTACTTGGACCACTTGGCAAATGTCAATTGCCCACTTAAAGAAAAAAAATCCATTGTTCCTTATCTTTATGTTTGGATTTAGACTTTTTTTTTAGATTTCACTCATTAAATTGATCTATACATAAATACTCAAAGAAATCGATGAAGAACATAATAATCGGAAGAACAAGTAGTATTGATAATAATGAGTTGTAATATATATATATATATATATTTTTGCCAATTAGTTGTAATACTTAATTATGGAAAAATGCAAGGTACCATCACAATGACCAAAAAGTCAATTTTGGACAGAAAAATAATTAAACTAAATTAATTTACAGAAATCAGGTACAAATCAACTCGAGAAGATCTGTTGCAAATCTTTGAAGTTTATTATTTGGATCGGGACGATTTGTTCCAATAGTGGAGTCGGGTCGGCTTGGATCTTCAACTAACTTCAATTCAAAGTTTCAACACTATCTCTTAAAGTGAACTTAGATTTTAAAATTAGTGTAACAACTCCAAGCTTTGATCTTAACTCAACAATAGAGTTCTTCTCCAGTATTTTAGTCATTATACATGTATAATATTGTTCCTTGGTTGAGCATAAATAGACATGAATAACTCCTTCATTGTCTAAGTCTCTAAGGAAGAACATATCGACATTAATGTGTTTACTACCATTGAATACAATGTAAACCTGCAGTACTGTAAAATGAATTAAGTTTCTAAAAGTTGGAAACTAAATATTTAAAGGAGAAGAGAGAAAATCTCGTTTACTTTAAAGAGTGAATGTATTTTCTCGACAAATGGACAGAGGAAATCGATTGAAGTCCAAATGCTTCTAACATGTGTTGGGCCTAAATGTTACCATAAACAATATATAGACGTCACTTTGAATACGTGTTGGCCCAATATACATTCAAAAACAAAAGTGGGCCAGGGCCACACATGTACAAACGTTGACATTTAAATGTTGGCTAAGATACAATCTCTTGTAGTGATGACATTCACATTCACTCTAATAGATGATCCTTGGTCGAAGCAGTTTGTTATAACTATAGGCATAGCAATGCATCGGTGGATTAAAACGCGATCGATGTAGTATATCTCCATTCAAGTAACTTAGGTCTCAATTAATTAAAACTATATTCTGGATTCAATGCACCTCGCTCATTTTGGAAACCAATAAAACCTAATTCCCAAGGGCAACAACTGAAACCGTATACCGACCAAATTATACTATTTTTAAGTATTGGAAAAAAAATATATTCAAATCTTGTCTCTTTATTAATCTCGGTTGGAACCAATTAATTATATCATTGATATAAGTAAATATGTCATGGGAAAAAAATGTCATAAGATGGGTAAAACATATGTCATAAATAATTAATGTCAACTTTTTTATTTTTGCCAGAATAGATAATGTCATTTATGGATCGATTCTTTGGTTAGTTATTGAACTGTAGTTTTATTTGTTGTCATTATAATATTTATATATATATATATATATATATTTTTATTGCAATCGAAGGATTTAAAGTTTGTTTGAAATTTTGAGTATCCATTTTAGAATAAATAAAATGTAGGATCCAATGGTTAGAACCTAATAGATATTAATGGGTATGAAAATTTAGAAACTTGTATATATCAAAATTAAATGTGAATAATATATACCATGGCATCCAATTTTTACTTGAGTGTAATACTTATAATTCATCAATTTATTAATAGACTATTAACATGGGAGAGAGATTATCGTTTTAGATATAATTTGTGTTTTTAAAATGACTGTATATGACATTTATAAATACTTTAAAGTAATACTTAAAATTAAGACTCACCTAAAAAATAATTGTTATGGTTGTTCAACAATACTAAATTAATTGATGTAGAAAAAGACTCTTATCTCCACAAATAATTATTTGAATTGACCGTGTGATGAATCTTGGGGATAATTACTTATAAGCAATTATTCGGCAACTTCTTAGGTTTGTGGGGTACGTGGTTCAGCCGAATATGAGAAGATGGGGCCTTTTTTCTCGCTTTGCTTAGTTTCTTAAAAATGTAAAACTCTGCTCTCCAATAAATATAAAGTTAGATATAAAATCTTAATGAGTAATTTAACTAAGCAATAATCTTAGCTATTAATGAGATGACCCAAGTGATTCATAATCACATTATATTTCGGGTAGGGGTCGAAATACTCTATTAATAGATTTCTAATTAGTTCATATTAATGGCATCACGTGTTGAGCGTTTCAATCGTTCATATGCAATGGACACTTAGTGAAATATATATAATAAGTAGGACTTAGTTTTATATTTCTTAAAAAAAAAATCTGCGTCCAGAGATAAAGCCAATTCTACTTGTACAAGTAACAACAGAAAAACGAAAAAAGAACCACTGAAAAGCACAAAAACCAATAATAATTATATTATTACCATAATGTGTGTGAAACATGTTGATCAAATCACTATCAATGTACACTTCAATACCATATCCTTTTTACTCTTTTTTGCACCTAACAACCCCACATATAGATGGTACTTTTAATCTGCTCCACAGACCACAACTATACACTTAATCATTCCATACTGAAATTAAAGATGATCTCATTGTATTGTCTTCGACCGGGCCAAAAGTAAACACTATAAAATTCCATACAATGTTTAACGTGCTAATTTAAAATTGATGCTTTATACGTGTAAGACCATTAAGTGCAATATATATATATAATTAGTATCATTAGTGACATTTAGTTATTCTCTCTTTGCACATAATGTAAACAGCTATCAAATAGCCATGAAACAGATAGACGTTATAAAAGAGGTTGGTCGTAAGTTATTGTTCCTCAAAATTTTCTCCTCTCAATATATATATATATGTACTTAATTATGGTCAACAAATACTTACAGAATCTTCATTTGAGATGTGATCTGTTTTTAGTAGGTCTACTATATTATTCTTTAGCAAAATACTTATAGAATCTGATAATTAGGGTTTTGCTTTTTTGCTTCTAAAAAGTTGAACCCACTGCCAGTGGTGAGGATGGCGAAGTCTCGGGGTACTCAAACTGTCATATAAAAAAGATAAAGGGTCTCTGAATAATAATAAGAAAACAGTTTCCTAATGCCATGCGCGAGAATCAACAAGTTGCTTTAGTTTCCTATATGCTTAATTTAAAATTTCTCGAGATTAGGAGGACAATTAGTTATATTCCTCCCATAAAAACTATTTCATTTATTGGGTCGGTCCCAAAATGGCGTACATCTCAAAATACAGGGCATAATATGTCCACATAAAGAATCTCGGGGTAAAAACCACAAGAAAAATATTAAAGTTCTTAGGTATTTCCTCTACAAAAGTTCAAAGTATCGGGGTAGGGATGCAATATCCAGGACCTAAATGTACCTAAAATTCTTCCATATATGACGTGCATGGATCCCCATATGAACATTCCATTCCGATATTCCCTCTCCATCATCTTCGTCGCCTTAACATTGTATTTACGTAATTAAGAGACTAAACCCTAAACCCTAGCTAACTAAGCTAAGGAATCTACCATGGGAGGTGGGAGTGAAGTCTTCTATGGCAGAGTGAGAAACATGGAGAAAGGCCTGAATGTTGCGGTTTCTAGAAGCCGAATCGGAAGGTTCTTCAAGCTCGATGCTCGAAACACCTGCTTCACCAAAGAGCTCCGTGCAGGTATATATATGTATATGATGTTAGAAAATACACTACTGGTATTACAATTTTCTTCGGGTGAATGAACAATTGATATTTTAGTTTATCATGTCAGTATAGTTTCTATTTGGTTTAGATTCAATATATTCATGTTTATTATGGATTTTAAGTATTGTCACTGAAATACCGTTTTATCTAAAAAGATAATCGTCAGCACAGCCAAATGTGCATCCTTATGGGCCTTGGTTCATATCTAGAGATTCGTATATGTGATTCATATTCTTTTTAAAATTTTCTCTTGTTAAAATGTTATTATTCTATTATATGACGTAAAATGATCAATTTTTTTTTGAAAACTCAGTTAATAGATTTATTGTGACAAATAAATTTTTTCTTAATATATGTTTGGTTTTTGTAGGCACGGCCACATTCCTTACAATGGCATATATAATCACAGTCAACGCTACCATCCTAGCCGACTCGGGTGGAACATGCTCAATCTCCGACTGCACTGTCGTCACTCCAGGACCGAACCGCACGGCTAACCCTAACTGCACCCTTGAGCCGAACCCAGGATACGAGAACTGCCTTTCAAAGACCAAGAACGACCTCATTGTAGCCACCATAGTGTCGTCTATGGTCGGCTCTTTAGCCATGGGTTTACTCGCGAACCTCCCCCTCGGGCTAGCCCCCGGGATGGGCCCCAATGCTTACCTGGCATATAATTTGGTCGGGTTTCATGGCTCCGGCTCCATCTCCTACAAGACCGCCCTCGCCGTCGTCTTGGTGGAGGGATGCATCTTTTTCGTCATAGCGGCGCTCGGCCTCAGGGCCCGACTCGCCAGGTGTTCGACATATTTATTAATCGTATAATTAATATTTTTCACTTTCACTCTAAATTTCACATTTTGTAGCGAATTTATATTTTTAAATATTTAGATATTAATTAACATTTTTTTTTCTAGGCTTATCCCGAAGCCGGTCAGGCTAGCTTGCGCGGCCGGGATTGGGCTCTTCATCGCGTTTGTGGGCCTGCAAGCCCACCAAGGAGTGGGCCTCATCGGGCCCGACCCATCGACTTTGGTGACCATCTCGGCATGCGCGACGACTAACCCAAACACGGGCGAGTGCATGGGTGGGACGATGAGGAGTCCGACATTCTGGCTCGGGTCGGTCGGGTTCCTAATCATCTCATATGGCCTAATGAAAAATATCAAAGGAAGCATGATCTATGGACTTGTATTTGTGACACTAATTTCATGGATTAGAGGGACTTCAGTGACTTATTTCCCAAACACAGCAGTGGGTGAAGAGAACTACAACTACTTTAAAAAGGTGGTGGATTTCCATAAGATTGAATCAACTGCCGGCGCCGTTAGCTTTTCTGACTTCAACCACAGCGAGGTGTGGGTGGCTCTAGCGACACTTTTGTATGTTGATATCCTCGGCACTACGGCCACGCTCTACACCATGGCCGAGCTTGCAGGTAAGACAACGACGACACGTGGATACTATATATAATAATCCTATCAGGTTCTGACACGTCAGCTCTTTCTCTCGCAGGACTGGTTGACCAAACCGGAAGCTTCGAGGGCGAGTACCTCGCATACATGGTGGACGCCGGATCCACGGTGGTCGGAGCAGCACTCGGCGTCTCCCCCGTCGCAGCCTACGTGGAGTCCTCCGCCGGAATCAGAGAAGGCGGCCGGACGGGACTAACAGCAGTTGTGGTCGCCTTCTACTTCTTCGTCTCCTTGTTCTTCACGCCGCTGCTGAGCAGCGTCCCTCCGTGGGCCGTCGGGCCGTCACTGGTCGTCGTCGGAGTTTTGACAATGAAGGTGACTGATTTGCAGATTAGTCCCTGAAATTTCAGATTATTTCATTTTTGTCCTTTGACTCTGTAAATTAATGATTTATTCCCTATTATTTCTAACAGGTGGTCAAGGACATTGACTGGGACAACATGAAGGAAGGAATCCCGGCGTTTGTGACGATGATCCTCATGCCGTTGACTTACTCGATAGCGAACGGAATCATCGGTGGAATCGGAGTATACGTCGCTTTGAGCTTGTACGACGTTTTGAAGGGGTGGGTGGAGTGGGCGGTGAAGATGAAGAACGAGATGCGGAAAGAGAGGAATCAAGTGTCTGCTGCGTCATCATGCAGTAACGTTGAAACTTCTTCTGGGGTTCAAGACATGATTTGAGAAAGTTTAGGGTGTTTTGGCGGTTAGGTTTATGTTAGTGGTTAGTTTGTTTATTGATTAGATGCACAAGTTGCCATTAGAGAGAGAGAAGTGCCTCTTAGGCCACTAGTGCATGTAATCCTCTCTTTGTCTAGTCATCTTTCCTCTCTTGATCACTTCACTTAAGCAGTATTCAATCGTACGTTACTATGAAGTATTGAAGAATGAGGACTTTAGTTCATCTTTCGTAAACTACAAGGACCTATATGTCAATATGTAAAGTTAGTTAGTTAGAAGTTAACGGCTTATATAAGAATTTTTTTTTAAATACATTGACGTTGCTTTCGCAAGTTCGGACCTTCAGACCTGGAGTGTTAAGGTTAAAGTCCTCCCAAGGCGGTGTCTCCGGCGGGTTTTGACCTTTGGTCGCCCATGGAGAACATAACTAACTTTACCAGTTAACGGCTTGTATAAGAAGTTGATCTGCGTTGTACTTCTCTCATTGATTCAACGAAGAAATGAACTAAAGGAGATCCTCTACTCTCTTATTCAATTTTGAAATCATTTTTACTTCCGTTTGACATGAAGTTTTCTCAGCTATTGTTAAACTCTTTTTGTTTGAACAAATTGCTACGTTAACTTATCTAATCATCTAAAGACTTACATTTGTTTCTTTTCCGTCTAGGTCGGACCATGATAAGGTCGCTAGATCTGGGCGACCCTAACCATGGTCCGACCGTACGGTTGGTAATGTTCGATGGTTAAATTGCACAAATAAAAAAGTTAGGACAATAAATTTGAGAATTAAGCTGGTTGAGGTTAAGCATGTACAAGTCACGTGATTATTTAACGGTCAACTAATGAACGGTCCAAAAGCTAAAAGTTGTCAAGCATATGGTACCAAAACTAGGAAAAAAATATCGAACCAAAATCTGAAGTTGTCAAAGATGTTGTCATAACATTGGGTAGTTGAAGTTCTTTTTAAACAAATTGCTATCAAATTTTACTTGTGGTTGTGGTCAAATTATTATATATAAACTAGCAAATAGTCCACATAGCTAAACCTGAATTAACAAAAAATTCAACTAGCAATTTATCATTATGCTCAACTTGAGCTAACAACTTGTCTTTTTTTTTTGGCAACTAGCCAACAATTTGTCAAAAAAAAATGCGTAACAATTTGTCCAAAAAAGAAATTTACCTAACAATTTGTCTAAGAGCCGAACCTTGAATTAGCAGTTTGGTAATTGCCCCTGTATACGAAGATGTATGTACTTATAAATAGTCTCACCAGCTTGCTTTAGCTTGTTTGTTAAGAGTCGAGTCTACTTTTCAGAGTTTAAGAAGTCTCACGTTCATCAGTACGTAACCATATCACAGTAAGCCAAACACCTCCTTAGTTCTTTCTTAGTCTGTTACTTTTTTTGGCCAAATCTTAGTCTGTTACTGGACAGATACAAAATGAACACAACTACTTCTTACCGCCAGAGGCAGCATAAACCAGGCTGCCTCTGAAATGAAGAATGCACTCATCTCCGACACAAATTCTGAAGCATTACAGGCTTTGTCACTTTCGAGCACGTTTCACCCGGTAATTCCGAAGGCAACTCCTGCATTAGCAGCAGCAGCATTTACCAAGTAAATATCCGATTGAAATAAAAATAGAGTTTTAGTTAGCTTCTTAAATAAGAACTACAAGTTTCAGAAGAATTTACTGACAAGGAAAGACGAGTTCGTTGCCACGGCTCTCAGAGGTTTTAGTGACCAATCAGTAAAAGTTTCAACCTTTGGTTTCGGTTTTGCAGAAATAATCGGCTTCTCTGTCCCCACATATATGTTCAAAACTAGTAAGAACAATCTCATATAATTAAGACAAGTGTATGCGTGTGGTCGAAACATTTTTTCTAGGGGCATGATGATGCTCATGCTTATAGTTTGCAGATTAAAGGTAAAAAAAAATTGGACCTTGTGCTGTGGGTTTTTTCTCAGTGAGGTTGAATCGAAACACATCTGCTCCTGTCCCTTCTTTCTTAATAACAGGCATGGCATTGGCAGCACCTACTTGTAAGAACAAATCTCATATCAATAAAACACTAATTAAGACAGTGTATGTATGTGTTTGAAAAGTTCTTTTTTGGGGCATGATGATTCTTGGCTAAATAGAGTTTTGCAGTATTGATTATATATACAACAGATCAAAGGTGAAAAACTGGACCTTGTGGTGTTGATTTGTTCTTCGCGAAGTCGAATGGGAGTGCATCTGCTCCCATTCCTTCTTTCTTAATATTAGGCACAGCCGCACCTGCTTGACAAAGGAGACGATATTGAAAAGATTCATAGCTCAGAAAAGTTCTTTTTTTGCAGTATGTGTTTGAAAAGTTCTTTTTTGGGGCATGATGATTCTTGGCTAAATAGAGTTTTGCAGTATTGATTATATATACAACAGATCAAAGGTGAAAAACTGGACCTTGTGGTGTTGATTTGTTCTTCGCGAAGTCGAATGGGAGTGCATCTGCTCCCATTCCTTCTTTCTTAATATTAGGCACAGCCGCACCTGCTTGACAAAGGAGACGATATTGAAAAGATTCATAGCTCAGAAAAGTTCTTTTTTTGCAGTATGTGTTTGAAAAGTTCTTTTTTGGGGCATGATGATTCTTGGCTAAATAGAGTTTTGCAGTATTGATTATATATACAACAGATCAAAGGTGAAAAACTGGACCTTGTGGTGTTGATTTGTTCTTCGCGAAGTCGAATGGGAGTGCATCTGCTCCCATTCCTTCTTTCTTAATATTAGGCACAGCCGCACCTGCTTGACAAAGGAGACGATATTGAAAAGATTCATAGCTCAGAAAAGATGCACTATTTATGAAACTAAACAAAAATGCAACATATATGAAACAGAAGCGAACCTGAGATAGCAGGGGGAACTCTTTTGTTAGGCATCATGTGGCCCTTCTCTTTCTTTGCTGCAACAGAGGCAAATAAATACAAAACTATCTATCAAGTCGATGACAATGTTATTAACCCCCCATAATGACAAGTCAAATCCATATGAATTCAACCAGGGGTACATTTTCTCGAAAGATGCTCAATTTGTGTTTTATTTAATCAAAGAAAATGAAATGAAATTATCGATGAAACGAAATCAAACAGGTCACCTGAAATTGGACTGGAAGTTGTTACACTGGTGGGTTCAGGTTCTCTTGGGTAATCTCCAGACAAAATATGGCCTTTCTCCTTTTTTGTTTCTACTGGGGCATCAGATTTTCTCTTATATCCAAAAAAATTCCCAGCAGCTTCGACTTTAGCTGCAACTTCAGATGCATAGTTGCTTGTCTTGTTGGTTCTAACATCACGAGAACTAGTTCCCTGGTCTTTGTCACCAAATCCACTTCTAACTGCAGCTGCTTTGATGCCTGCTGCACTCTGATTGGTGCAGCAACCACCCCAAACTTCAAATTCTGACAAGTCAAGCACAGCAGCTCTTTCTTCATTGTGCGTGTTTTTTACCTCCTCCCAAGCAAACCCGAAGAATGAGTCTTCGAAAAACTCTCTCTTTGGTTGAATTTCAGCCTTCGAAGAGTTTTCTCCATTACCAACATCTGTTTCAACGTCCTGTCTCTTGAATTGGGATGTTTCTTCAAAATCATCTATTTCTATAGTGTTCCTCCCCGATTCAGATCCATCTTTACTGCCACGATAAAGTGAAGAGTTTTCTCTATCACTTCCATCTGTTTCAACATTCTGTCTCTCAAATTGAGTTGTTTCTTCAAAATCATCTATTTCTACAGTGTTCCTCTCTGATTGAGATCGATCTTTACTGCCACAATAAAGTGGAGGGCTTTCTCCATCACCATTTGTTCCTCTCTTGAATTGAGGCTGACCTTCTTGGCTATGAAAATGAGGAAGTGTTTCTTCAGAATCAGCCCTTTCCACAGTATTCCTCTCTGAATCAGATTGATCATTTATGCTACAATAAAGTGGAGGGCTTTGTGTATCACCACTTGTTTCAGTCGAATCACTGTTGGACTGTGATTGATCTTGAAATCGTGGGCTTTCTCTTTTCTCTCTATAAACAATGTCTCTCTTCAATTGAGATTGATCCTTTCTGATATGAAGTCGTCTCGCACTGCTTTTTTTATCATGTTCATCAGATTCCTGCAATTAAGGCCACAAAAAAATCAGATACCAAACAGATCAAAACACAACAAAACTAGCTCATCAGAACTAATTTACCATTCAGATAAAAAGAAAATTACCTTTACAATATTTATTTTCCTTGATTTCTCTTTTTTCATCGATCTTATATCAGTGAGCTCCGGGAAATCATTCAGGTTGCTGCGTTGTTGATCCATTCGGGTCCTTTTCTTAGTTTGGCTGCTGTTTCGAAAGTTTACCCTTTGGACGGCACTTTTGCAGTAGATCTCAACATCAAAATATGTTCCCGTGTACAAGAACAGAAGAAAATCCCCATGATTCAGATCATGTCCAGTAAAGAAATCATTCCAACCTTGTTGGAAAGCAAGCAAGCCGTCAACCTCAGATACTGACACTTTCCACTTCCTGCCCGTTGAATCCTTTAGATAAGTTTTCCTACCATTCATCTCAGCTATCAAAGGAGCGATTTCTGGTGGAATGTACTGAATCAAGAAAGCCACAATTTTTTTTTTTTCAATTTTTAATAGACATTGCAGATACAGCTAAAACCAAAATATTTGACATAAAAATTGGAACTTTCCCTTACTATCCTATAAGCAGAATAATAATGAAATAAACGTTTGAGAATGTAAATAAATTACGAATTTACCATAAGTTTATCAAAATTCTTCCCTAAAATGACCTTGAAGAAACTTAGAGAATGTTGGCCTTGGGTCCTTGCCATGGTCCAATCCTTTCTGCTGCTCCCTGTCTCAGTACAACAGGCTTCTGTGGACAAGATCGGAGTTTGATCGTGATTCTCAGCTACATCCGGCAAAATTCAATTTTTTCAGATATCTAACTTTTCATCAACAGCAAAAATACAAACGATAATAGCACATTTCATGGCGTATATTCATTTTGTAACAAGCAAAGGCTAAGATGTGTCTTCTTTCTCAAAGTTGACTGATTTTTTTCGATTTTCCACAGAATCTTAGTCTAAGAAGTTCAAGATGAAGAGGCTAAGCAAGAATGGAGTTCAGGGTATGGAGAAGCAAGTCAGTATCATTCATACCTGTTACAACAAATGCCCTCGAAGCTAGGAAACCTCCATTGCTCGCTGCTTCTGCTTCATGTAAATCGAAACAGAGTAAAGGAAACCCTAACGAAGAAGTGGGGGTAGCGTAAAGAGAATTCGTAACTTCGATCTTGATGAGTGAAGCTCAAGAGTCAGAGACTGCACAAGGACAGCAGAAAATAAATGGAGACGGTGTAATGAGTTAAACTTCTGCTTCTGACGTGACTCCGAGAAACTTTTAGTTCGTTTTAGATAGATTTAGATTATAGTTAATTATTGTTAATTTTAATTAAAAGTTTCGAATTAAAATATGTATTATCGTCCATTTTAATTAAAAGTAGACGAAAACTATTATATAATATATTTTTTAAAAAAATATAAAAAAATGCTACTGTTTATATATTTGAGACCCTATTAAAAAAGAATTATTAATCTTTGTAATAGTTTAATCCTAAAGTGAATCAATCGGAATTTTGTTTTGATGGACTCAATAAGGGTCGAGCCCTATGTTGGGTCAATTGGAGACCCTAGGTCCAAGTCCAATTGTGTCCAAGGAAATAACATACCCTAAACTAAAATCCAACTGTTAACCGGTTGCGATTAATTATATTTTAATTTGATTGTTTACGTAAAATATGTGGGTTCTCATCTACTTTCAAAATTGGAAATTCTTTTAGGCAAGAAATAAAGTGTTGAAACTCTAAAGCATCTTAGGATGATATTTTAGGATGTCGATTCAAACATGGCAGAAAGGCAATTGAAGTTAAGGCTTTAGGCCGATCGCTTTTAATGAATAATACGTACATCTTAACCAATTAGTTCATAGGCTCGAATATGTGAGTGAATGTTTTTAACATACTCATAATTATACTTTAACACCCTCTTTTAAATTAATGTTTAAGGACATCGGTTTACACCGAACTCCTTACTTGACATGTACATGAGCTTTTTTCCGGCCCGGCCAAACTGGCTTTCCGAGGAAGATTTTCAATTTTTTTTTTTAAATGTCACTGCCGAGATTTTAAGTAATCGGCTATGATACCATAACAATATTTTGAATAATAATAATTGGTTGAATGATTTTACACAATACAATTACACACCATATTCACGCTACGTCAAAATCATGTCTTTTAAAATCGTGCCATACTCTTTTGGTCATGTCTTTTAAAATCGTGCCATGCTCTTTTGGTTTTGTTTAACAACTACACTACATAGTCAAGTGACACGAATGTATCGTGTCGTTTCCTCCAAAAACTTTAACCGATTCATAGTACTACCATAGTCCATGCATACAAAATTACTATGAATACACATCTTCAAAATGTCTTATCAAATTATCCTTATATAAGAAATGGTTAGATTAAATTTTATATAAATATCGTGTTAGTGTAATTTTTTCTTATAATTTAAATCAGATCATACCAGACTTTTTTTTTCCTATACCAGGTTTATAATAAATTTAAATTATAGTGTTCTCTTTCTGTTGCAGGTTTTTATTTAATCACCACCATTTGAATATATTCATTCAAAAAATGAAATGCAAGGAGACGGCATAAATAAACAGTTCAAAATAGTTAGCCAAGAATGTAGCGCATTTCTCAACACGATGTACATTTGTCTGTCCCGACCCGATACAATATCAGGTCGAAACAAATCCGACCCGACTCAAATCACCATCATACTAACTGAATCACGATCATTCCCTAAATCATCATCAACAGTTAAAATGCCAGATCCTACTAAACTAACCATTTCTATCATATCCATCCTCAGCCCTTGACCTTTATGGAATGCCCAGTCTTCCTCTTGTGGCGGCTGAAATCCGACACGAACCTAAACGTCTGTCCGCACCCAGCCTCCCCACACACGTAAGGGCGGACCCCGGTGTGGACCCGGATATGCTCGGTGCGGGCCCACGCCCACTTGAATGTCATCTTGCACCCCTTCCACGGACACTTGAGCGGCCGGTCATCGTCGTGGACCCTACGGTGCTGAACCAAGTACTTGTGAGAAAAGAACTTCTTCCCACAACCTTTGACTGGGCATATGTTCTTCATATGTAATGTCAGCTCCTGCTTCAATCGGAACCTCATCCCGCACCCCTCGATTTCGCACCCGTACTCTCCTTCTTCTACCTTCGGTTTCGAAGAACCCGCAGTTGCCACCTTCTTCTTTGATGACACAGTCGATTTCTTTCTCGGAACCGCTTGCTGCTTTCCGGGCCCACTTCCCTTGGCGGGGCCCACCAATTTCTTCGTTCGAAGCCGCGTGCTTGGCCCTCGGCATTCTTCTTCTTCTTCTTCTTCCTTCTCCTCTACTTCTTCTTCAACGAACCCACTGAATTGTCTCTCGAGCCGAAGAGCAGCTACGTTTTTGCTAGCGATGCGTGGGGTCCGCTGCCGCACGGGCAACGAGATCCTTCCTTTCGTCAGCCCCGGGTTTAGCGACGGAGACATCATCTCGTTATCAGGACTCCTCAAATCTTGCTTCGGTTTCTTGTTCCTCAAATTCCACGGCCGCCTACTATTCTCATCCGACACGACAGTGAGATCATCGGTACGAGGTGGTAGTTTCTTCCTCCTTGAGTAAATCTTCGGTGGCGGAGCTGACTCCTCGTCGGAAAACTCCCTCCGCAGCGGCTCCGAGTCACCCGACTGTGAAACATCGGAGTTCATCACATCTTCAACCGGGGTAAATTCGGCAGCCTTAGTATTATTACTATTGCTACCACCGTAAATCCTCCCTCGTCGTCGATAATTCTCCTCCAACGAATTGTCCGAATCTATATTATTTTCGATACTCTTCACATCTTCATCTGAAACTGCCTCCTCTTCCTCCTCTTTACACAAACTTGTTCTCCTTTTCTTCAACGACAGGCTCGATTTAGCAGCCATCTTTCTCTTCTTCTTCTTGGTCACCGAACTTGTATTTCCACTTTTGCCCCTTGCGGGTTTCTCATCGGAACTATGCAAGTAATATCTTTCATCTTCTTCATGAATTTCATCCTCTTCTTTATTGTACTTGTGAGCGAGAATCGGATGGATCTGATTGGACATCCAGACCTTGCCGCACCATTTTCCTTCAACGACCTTCTTCCTTGAACGTCTCCCGTACTCTTCATCTTCTGCGTCGTCAGTTCTCGTTCTCCGGCCGAATGCTTTGTGGATAACTGGGTTATACGGCATTTGCTTACTGTAAAGAGAAGACCAACCTAGCCGAACACTGTAGAAGAGATTCGCACCGAGCTTCACTGTCCAGTCCCCGCTATTGGGTGTTGCATCGTCACTGTCGAGAGCTGCCCTGATTCTCTCCTTGTCCTCTTTATTGGCACTTCGAAATGCGATCTCGTTCCACCCATAATCATCCCCGATTTCCTCCGCGATCGATTTAGCCTCCGCTTCTATCTTGGGATAATCTGCAAAATCATAGATTATTAAGATCGGTTAAGCATATCGAGTGGCTCAACTTCTTTTAATAAGAACTTAAGGCATTATGGATGTACCCGGATGACAAATGAGGAATATTTCGGCTCCTCCGATTGGCTGAAGTTGTTTCTCGACCTCGATAGCGTGCTCAAGACAGAACACGTGCGGTCGAGAAGACTCTTCGTTGTAGATCTGAGGAACATACAATGTATCCTTCGGTTTCAATGCCCCAACACTTCCAAATCTCGTAGCATTCGTCTCGAACCGAGCTGAAGAATACAAATTTTGACAACTCCGTTCGTTTAAATCGTCATAAACAGAAGCTTTGTTTTCGATATGCTCTGTTTCATCATCCTGCTCGGAATCCGATGAATCCCCGTAGTTTAAGCCGATAAGGCCAAGAGCTGAACTACCTTTATCTTCTTGTACACAGCTTGATGTAATTTGGTCCCTTGGATCCGGGCTTTCGATGTTACAATCTGTTGAATGAGCAAGAACATCGATGGTTCATGAATAAATAAACACACACTTATAATAACTGAATAACAAAGTCAGAACTAACCGCCAAAGTGTCTCAACCCAGAATCTAATGATTTATCGTCAAATCGTTCAATGGAGCGGGCAGTCCAATCCTTGAGCAAGCTACAATCAGCAGAACCGAGATACCGAGCAGCAGGTGCTTTAGGGTTTAGAATTGCAGCACACGAAAACGTCAAAATTCCACATGTAACACACGAGAAGAGCCTTTGATCAGACAGCATATCGCCGAGATGAGCAGTAGTTTTGTCTTCCACATTGTGTTCTTGAGGATCGTCTACTCCATTCCCGCAATAGGAAGAAATAGAAACCCTTCTTTCACATAGAGAGGAAAATTTCTTTTTCATCGAGTAAGAAGAACCTCCCTGCAACAGGTTGTTGATTCTCTCCGGAGACTTGATATCTTCGTCGGTGGGATTGCAGAGGCCGAGGGCGAGACGGGAATTTGCCCCGAGTTGTAAATTCTGACAAGAAGAAGAAATTTCCGAAGAATTTTGAGGGAGAAGCACCACCCAAGAAGTTGATCCTTTACAGAGTGTGTGAAGCAGATTGTTGTTTTGAATAACATCATGCAAAAACTCTTCTTTGATCATCGATTCTCCCTCGCTCTTTTTCTTGTCTTTTAGACGAGAACTCCGAGGCACGAGGTTGATCGTCGTGGGGACCCTGTATCAATTACAACATAAATTACTCAATGTTGTATTAAACAAAATAAAAAATTGAGCTTCTTGATTAATGTATCTTAGGATTGAAAGTGAACCTTGAACATAGAGCAAGAGTGAGGTCATAAAGCAGCTGGAAATGTGAAACCATGGGAGGGTAATTGATTGAAGCTCTTCGAATGGCGGCGTCTTTTGCAAACTTCAACCATTCAGGAGTTGCAATATTAGCTGCCTCCCCACAATTAAACCCTGAAAAAGAAAAACAGAATACATTTAAGAAACACACACTAAAACAGTACCATACCTCTGTTCTGGTGTATCGTGATCATATAGCGTGGCTGCAATTGGAGATTTACAAGCAGAGAGTTTCTCACCGTGACTAAAGCCTGAATGATAAGCTCTAGGGAAAGTGACGACGAACTCCCCAGCATTTTGCACCAATCTGAGTTAGATAGTAAAGAGAATGAGTTCGTGTTTCCAGAAAGAAAAAGAGGCTTCTTCTGACCCACGAGTAATATCAAATTCCTATTTTTCTGCTTTAGTTATTTGAATCAAATGAAGCTAGACTACTAGCATGAAACCTCAAAACAGATTACGGTTTCATCTTCATTAGATAATGGCAAAAAAAAAAAGTAATTGAATAAGTTCCTTGCTTGAAAATCATCTGCTTTCTTTCTTTCTTCTAAGGTCAAAAAATTTCAAAACATTTCTCTTTAGTATTTTTACTTCATACAAGCTTTCCCACCATTCACACACACTAAGACTAATCACATTTTCCCCAAAATGAAAATGACATATTAAGTAACTTCCACAGAGAGAGGTATCCAAGAAGTCACCTGCAGCATGGAACCCCTGCTTCTACTAGCACTTCTGGAGATATTACTGTAGTCTTCTCTCCAAGAATGGCAAATGTAACTAGTCAAAACATATCAAAAGAACAATAGTAAGGGATTTTATACAGAATAGCTCAAAAAAAGAAAAAACTTTCATCCAAATTGCAAGGGATGTTTTAAAGCAACACTCTAGGGATGTATCAAACCCTAAACCCAAGTGTAAAAGCAGTTTTCCTATTCATTTAAACTATCTCTGCATTCACACTTAAACCTTTTTTACAAACTTGAAACTCCAAATGTTAACATCATCAAAATTCACCATTGAGATGATAACAAACTATCTAAACGTAACAGCGCCAAAACCAACTCAACATTAGTAGCTCTTAGAATCAATTAGGCGTTAATCTACTTTGTTTCTAGTAATTTCCCCTGTTTTCATCAAATACATACAGAGTATAGCAAACTTATTGAGCATTGTGGACTCACCAAGGGGATTGACCTCCCCTCCATATCCATGAACCCTAGCAACCTCCTCAAACGCAACCGCAGCGTCTCGAGGAACTCCATACCAAGTCTTTCCAGCACCCAAATGCATGTAATTCAAGCTATGAAGATCATGATCCTCCACATGCCAAGCAAACCAACTGAACAACATTGCAACATAAACCATGGGCGAAGTAACACCAGGAATCTCCTCTTTCATGAACTTCAACAGAGACCCCGCCCATCTGGAAACCCCTCTCATGTTCCAGTTACTGTCCCCGACGTTTCCTTGACCCTCCCCTGTCTCCCTCTTCCCCTTCCTCGAGCTCAGGGGAGTAAAAGCAGAGCCCGGCATGTCATTAGCGTACTCTACTGAGATGGGCTTATCGACAGTGGCTTTCCAGTAGAGGGTTTCGATTTCGAGAGCTGATGGGTTACTCTTCTTACTGCATTTCTTCAAGTAATTCTTTTCGAAAGCTCTCGCCTTTGTCTCGAAATCCTGGAAAGTGTAGTTCTCACCACTCTGCCACACGGGCTTCTTCACCGGGCAGGGCTTTCTAGGGCAGAAACCGACCTGCTGCTGTCGAGTAGTGAATGTGGGATTCGATTCGGTGGAACGCGCCGCGAGGGAGCGATTGAAGTTGGAGACGACTGATTTCTTGGGAGCAGGTGGGACAGGGGGTACAATTTTGCAGATTCCATACGAGGAGGCCTCCTTCTCGATCTTGAAAATGTAGGCGATTGGATCTTGAAACTCGGCCACCGTGGGATGGTACTCCGGGGCTAAAGGTAGGTTCCTTAGCCATGAGAAGACCTCCTGTGCTGCTGGCTCTGACGATACAGTCCTCGAAGCTGCCATGAGGAAGTGCTGTTTTGGTGAGGTTTGTCGATTGGGGGGGTTTTCGTTTCTGGGTTTCTCACACAGAACCCATGGCAGAGAGAGGAGAGAGACAGGAAACGAAGAAGCTGTTTCAGATTCTCATCAAGCTCTTCTTCTCCATTCTTTCTCTTCTCCTTTGAGGATTTTGCTCTGTAAATTAAAGGGTATTATTGAAATATATAAATATATATATAATCCTCTGTTTGACACAGAGGAGGAGAAATGGTGAAACTAGGGGCAGAGGAACTGGGGCAGAGCTTAGTGAGAGAAGAAGAGGAGAGTAAAGACATGAAAGAGGGAAACTAAAAATTTACATTTTCATCCCAAACTTTTACTTCTCAACTTTGAAAATCACTCAAAATAAAATGATTTTAATTTTTTTAAAAGCCATTATTATTATTATATAGATAAATAGATTGGGAGTAAAAAAGTTGGATTTTAGTAATTGTTAGAAGAGTATATAAGTAATTCATGTTATGGGATCACCTACTTTCACAGAATTCCATTCCAATATATATTTTAATTAATCTATCTATAAAATTAGAGAAATTTATCATATACTTGGTATCAAACCAAATTATTTAAAGAATATTAAATGATAATCTGGAGTTTCCACCTGGATTTTCCAAGGTGCGTATTAATTTATTGAACCCTACTGTCTTACATCATGTTCAATTGAGATTCGATTTTAAGTTTTTAACTATTGGAAGTTGGAACTGAAAAATTGATCCTATCCCACACGATTCCCACCCGATAAATGGGCCCACTTATTTGGGCTCTTCTTTAGTTTGTTTGGGTCAGAAAGCAAGTTTTTTTAGCCTAATTTAATTTTTGATAAAAAAAAGCCTATAAATTGATTATCAAATGGTTGGAACTGAAAAAATTGATCCTATCCCACACGATTCCCACCCAATAAATGGGCCCAATTATTGGGGCTCTTCTTTAGTTTGTTTGGGTCAGAAAGCAAGTTTTTTTAGCCTAATTTAATTTTTGATAAAAAAAAAGGCTATAAATTGATTATCAAATGGTTATATTTTTTTTTTTTCGGCCACAAATCAAATGGTTATATTGGTTTCCAGAAAAGGTTATAGAGGAAATCTTGGGGGTCAGGTTAAAAAAACAAAATTAAGTAAGAAAGTTAGGCAACAGTAATTAATCCTAAAAATAACAACAATATAATAACATAATTACAGCAACAGTTAAATGATCATCATCACATGACAAAAGGAAGGAAATTAGGAAAGAGAGTGGATAGATATTACATTTGGCTTGAACGCCAAGAAAACACTAGCTAGCTAGCTACTTGACTGCTGCACAAGGAAGAAACCAACCCATAAACCGCGAGCTCATTTGCTTTCCATGTCTCATCTCCCAACTCTGCAAAATCACAACAACACCATCCATCAGTCTTCATTTAACTTCTCAATCAATCTTTATCTACTTCCAATATTCAAAAATCTATACCTTCCTCAACATTGGACTCCTCCAACGAAGCATATTTGAGATATCCACGAATCTGCAGTATAAAAATATTACACAAGCATTCAAACAAACTGCAGTCTCAAAATTAAACCTCGAACATGACTACTTACCCATTATTATCATCCTTAACGCCATTGTCGAGGTTGTCAGAAAAAACATAAGGCTCATAATGTTGCATTTGTTGCTTAGGATCATGATGAGAGGATGATGGTGTTCTATAGGACTTAACATTCCCCATACTGAGCACATTTCCATCTCCATTTCTCAATGTACTCGAACCTCCAATCTGCTGATGGCATCGATGCATCATGTGGGACCCGCACTCCGAGGAACAAATCATCGGCTTCTCAGACCCATAGCCTGAACAATCTGAATCCGTTCCACATTCAGATGCAGAATTTGTCTTCTGGTCCATTCTGCGAGAACAGTTGAAGAAATTGAAAGGAAGCTTCTTCTTCAAGTTTGTGGATGATGATGATGCAACATTGATCCTTATCTCCACATTGCAGCCAACCACGGATTGAAGTGAACTTGCGATCACTTTCCATGACTTCTCAGCTCGTGATACATTCTGGGTATTGTCGAAATCCAGCTCAGCAACTGCCAAACCTACAAATTGACGATGATATAAGGTATATCAACAAAATTATAAGTGGCAAAAAAAAATTCATCTTTTGAGAAGTTACCTTGACTTATACCCAGAGAGGAAATTTTCCCATGCTTCCTTAAAAAGTTCTTGAGTGAGTTGGAGTTACATAAATCGGTTGCCTTTCTCCATACGGAAGCCAGTTTCTTCATGTACTCTTCCTCGGTTTTTGATGTATTAAGATCAGTTGATGAAGGGATGAAACCCTTCTTGCTTTCCGCAATTAATGTGGTTCTTCCACAATTATTGCCATCTACATCTAATAAAAACCCAAGTCTTAAACTATAATCAGGACGGTGTTAAAAAAATTACTTAATTCTTTTTTTAAAGCCCACCTTTATCATCTGCATTCCCCGAAGAATCATTTTCATCCACGGGTGAAGAATCACCGGAGCTTAATTGTAACAGTGCAACAGTAAGCCATGTTGTTTGATTCTTTGACGCCCTCAGTTGCTTCTCACTTTCAGAAAGAATCTTTAGCGCATGGCTCAGTTTATGCAGGTCAGCTTCAGCTTTGAGAAAACAAATACTTCATTTAAACGGTGAATAAAAAAATCCCAATTCAGATAAATGCAGAGCACGAATACAAACGCATTTAATAAATAATTGATGCACAAATATATTTTTATTTTTCTGTTATAAATAATAAATAATAATTGTAAAGAAGATGGAGAAAGAACTTACAAGTATGTCTTCTAAAGAACTTTGTTCTTCTGGATTCTGAACTATGCTGTTCTTGACAATTCCCAGAAAGAATATCCATAATGAGATTTGTGAGCTGCGATATCAACTGCATTGGGTCGATTCTCGATCTCATCAGTTCTCTAGCTCTTATTACTGTATTTGAAGTGTCGCATGACAAAGCGAGATCAAGCAAATCCAATAATTCATCGTCCGACACAGTCCCAATCTATATTTCAAGAAAATGAATAAATATTCAAAAGCCGAGTCCATCTTATATGATGCATATATATATTATATAAAAGAACAGAAAGACATTGCACTTACAAACTCGTTGGCTAAGGACATCGTGATTCTTTTACCGAGCAAACTTAGCTGATCAAGCATCATTTCTGCATCCCGGAGAGAGCCATTGGCCTTAGAAGCAATGAAATCCAAAGCAGTCAAATCAAAATCTAAGCCCTCTTGAGCACAAATATTTCCCAGTCTGCTAGATATTTCAGCATCTTTGATCTTCTGGAAGTTGTATCTCTGTGAACAAGACAGAACACTCCTAGGTAACACGTCAAGGTCAGGAGTGACCATTACAAAGACTGTCTTCTGCCTTGAAGAATTTATTTTCTCAAGGCTGTTCAAAAACAAACCCCAGGTCACAGAATTCAGTAATTGGCACTCATCGATAATGAAAACCTTAAATCTCGATGATGTCGGAGGAACACTAGCACTTTTGACCAAGGATCGGATCACGTCTTTGCGATTGAGCCTTATAGAATCAACTTCTCTAACATCTTGGCTCCTACCTGAGAAGAACATTATACATTCTCTACAATGCCCACAGGGTCCATGCTCCTCGATTGTGAGACAGTTCAAAGCAGCTGCAAAAATCCTTGAAGCTGAAGTCTTTCCAGTTCCACGTGGACCGTGGAACAGATACATGGTGGCTATTCCTCCTCTAGAAATAGCACCTAGAAGAGACTCAGCCACTACATTTTGTCCAACCAGTTCAACAAAAGATTTTGGCCGGAATTTCTGACTAAGACTTCTAGGAGTTGCTAAAAATGGAGAAGCATCAAAATCATAGCCTTCTCTCGCAGCTCCGAGCAGCAATGGATTATTATCATTCTCATATTCGGAGTATCTTTTAGATTTTGGGATTCTTGACAAACAGCTTACCTTGCATCTAGAATGATAGTAATCAACAAGATCCACATCTTCTTCATTTGCAAATAAGGAGGTATTGAGGCTCGATGCTCCTAAAAAAGTATCACTTCCTGAGAACTTTGGAGTACCAACACAACTTGCAAGATCTGAAGCTAAAACATTTGACCCACTGGGTCTATATTTTGAATCTGACGTGGCATGCTTCACTTTTTCGAGCGGGGATGATATTGCCATGGTTGCGCTACATGAATCCGCATCTTCTGAGTAGTTGCATGATGGAGTGATGCAAGCTAACTCCAGATTTCTGTCCACTAACTTAGGATTCCCTAAATGAGAATGAAAATCAAGATCTCGAGCGCATTTCTCTTCTTTTATATGCAAATTATCGAGAAGATCACCTTTCTTTGAGCTATTGGCAAATTGCAGAGATATCCCATTGCAAGAATTTGTATCCCAATTCACATTCTCAAGCAAAGCAGTAAATTTGCTCATAGAATTCGTAGAAGGATCCCGCAGTGATCTAACTCTCCGAAGTGCTGTAAGAGCTTTCGAGATAGGAATATCAACTGAATGCCGTCGCCCATCCATGATTATGCGGCAGCAGCTCCAACTTCAAATTTCAGTCTGATGAGAAAGCAGCTCACCAATGTTACCCAAAAAAAAAACCTGACAGTAAAAAAAACCACCCTCAATCAATTCTAGCCAAGCTCCGACACTGGAAAACAAAGAGCAAATGTAGCAGATTTCTGAACTCAATTAGATCTACTTTGCAAAAGTGGAAACGGGTTGGAGAGTTTACGCAGTGACTGTTGCAACGACAAACACAACAGCACAGATAACTCCATTTTTTCCGACGAAGATTAAGAAAAAAGCAAAAGTCTTGGGATATGAAAGCCACCCTACTACATTAGACATGAATAGGAAGGGAATCTCGAATTCGAAGCAGACGAATAAAATAATCAAGTAAAAACAAACGACGGGGTTGAAAAGCTCTAACCTTTGAATATAAAATTGCTCGATCGAATTCCTTCTTTGAACTTAACGAAGACATTTGAATGAGCGACTGCTGTATGCGTGAGAGCACGCCAAAACCCTAACCCTAAGAGATGGTAGTTGAAGCGGTGGTGCATTGATCGGTGAGCTACATTGAATAGATTTGATACAGCTTTGATATGGGCAACGGTAGCTGTAGCCTGTAGGAGAGGTGGAGGCGAGAGCAGTGGTAAAACAGTAAATGTCATTAATGAGAGAGCGTGATAAGATAGTTTCCATCAGAGCTTCAAGAGAAATATTTCCACTCTGTTCATTCTGCAGAGATATTGCAGAGATACTGCAGAGTTTTCTGTTGTTTCTTCTCTTGGCCAAAGGGCGACCTTCCATAGGGGTGTTTCCGGGAATTTTAAATTGTCTCGGCGGTTTCTTCAGTTCGTTGGATGTTGACAGTATTCTTTACGCGCTGGCCAGTCGCGCGTCTTCACACACTAGTAATATATTCAAATATTTTATGGTTATTTAGGGTTATTAATATTAATTAATAATCAGTAATCACATCACTATAAAATAAAAAATAAAAAAAAATAAAAAAAAAAAAAACTAAAGGAATCACATCACAATCACAATTTCGATCAAATTTTTGTTACCTGAACAATAATTTTAAAAATTATTTACTTAAATTATAATTTTGAAATAAATTGCTATATTTATTATTATTTTCATTGAATTAAATATAAAATTACCATGCTCTGACTCTACAAGATTATTTTGTATATACTCAAAATAGATTAAGTAATATAAATTAAAATATTACAGCTTTATAGATAATGTAAAAAGTATTTAGAATTTTTGAATGATGTAAAAAGCGTTATAGCTTTTACATTTAAAAAATATATATAAATACACCTATTTTCACGATTTTTAAGAGAATCTTACCATTACTCCTAAAAATAAGCTTTTTCTGCTTTATTACTTTTTCTTAAACAATATAAATAATTATTTTAACTTTTAATTTCATATATTCTTGGATTTTTTTTTTTGGCCAAGATATATTCTTGGATCAGGCCAAACAAATTGAGAAAAATTGACATTGAGAGAGTCTTACGTGTTCCTAACAGAATTATTTATACTTAATTTTTATTTTTATATACAAGATTGTTTCCATAATTGGGAGCGCTAAGGTTAAAGTAATGGAAAATTATATAAAACATGCAACATGTTTGAAAAAAGATTGTTTTATGGACTAATATGTTTTAAAATGTCCAACATGTTTGAAAAATGTGGTTTTATGGACCAATATGTATTAAAACGTACAACAAACTTATAAAAGATGTTAAAATAACATACCGTACACTTGTTATTAATAGTCTCATTAAGTGGACACGTGCGGAACACATTTTTAGAAAAATAATAATAATAATTAAAACAAGAAATTAATTTATATATACTGATTATTATTAATAGGTGGATGTAGATAATAATAATAATAATTATTATTTTTTAAACACGTGATTCGCACGTGTCCACTTAATGAGACTAGTGACAACAAGTGGACGATACGTCATTTTACCATCTTTTGTAAGCTTGTTGTACATTTTAAAAACATTTTTGTCCATGAAACCATATTTTTCAAACATGTTATACGTTTTAAAACATATTAGTCCATAAAACCATCTTTTTCAAACATATTTCATGTTTTACATACTTTTCCCTAAAAGTGACGTCTCCGGCGGGATTCAAACTCAGTCCGCTCCTGAGAACGGAACTCATTTCACCAGCTAGTCTAACTGATATTGGGTTAATATTTTCCTTTATTGAAGTGCTATATATCAGTGGCGTACCCATGTAGTATATCCCGATCAGTGGAGACCCTAGGCTTATTCCTGAAAGAAAATATATCATGATCCATCAGTGGCGTACCCATGTAGTATACCCCATTATTGTGTTTGATGTATATAATCTATTTATGAATTATAAAAAAAAATAAATATTAAAATATCAAAACTAAGTTCGCATTGTTATACTAAAATTATCAAAACTTCTATTAATTGAAATCTTTTTATATAATTTTATATGATAATTTAATAAATTACAACACAAAAAACTTCACTTATTTTGTATGAAAATGGTGCACGTTATTATTTATTATAATGATTAATCATTAAGTTGATACAAAATATAAAGATAATAATAATAGTATAAAGACAATACATAATATTTTATCTATTTAATAAATAATAATAAACACTTCGTAATTTTAGTTGTAATTTCACATTATATACATTTTGAATGTAATTTCACATTACAACGGAAAAAGTTTGCACGTAATCTCACATCTGAGACGTATCTACATGGGACGAGGGGGACCCTATTGCAGTGTTATCAGAACCGGACCGGACCGGCGGTCCGACCGCGGTCGGACCGGAACCGGACCCCTCACCGGTCCGGTTTGCTTATTTCCGGAGGATGTAACCGAACCCGGTTCTGAAGTCCGGTTTTCACCGAACCGGCCGGTTTTGGGCGAACCGGGCGGTTCACCGGTTCGGACTCTTTTCGTTAAAAAAAATTAAAAAAAAATAAAAAAAATTTTAAAATTTTTTTAGGGTAAACTTATAGAGAGGCAGGCCCCGATCCGGACTAAAACCTACAGAAGGGTTAACTTACAAAGAGGATATGCAAATTTGCATTTTTTTACTAAAACCGGTCGGACCCGGTTCGGACCGGGTCCGACCGGCCGAACCGGGAACCGGTGGCCCTGCCGGTTCAGGCCCCGGTCCGGTTTTGATAACACTGCCCTATTGTGTGTTCTTTTATATCCTAAAAATGTATTTGCTTCGAGCTTGACCTTTTAAAACTTGATGATTGCCCCCTGAAATATTTTTATATTGAGTGTTTATTTCTAAATTCATTTATTGCCCCTTGAATATAAATCTTGGTCCGTTTTTGTCTTACAAATTTACATTACAACTAGGTGCTAACCCCGCGCTACGCGCGGGGCGACCTGTTTAAACTATAATCGTTAATATGTTAAATGTGAAATTTTGCTCTGATTTTCTTCGTTTTAATTTTTAAACATGTGATGAGGCAAATGTATTACAACCTAATTTAATATACACGAATATAAACTTTCACAATATACATATTATCTTTTTACTTAATTAAGCTCTTGTCATACCAACAATCAGATAAATGCATTATATTAATCTAAATATAAGTAGACCTAATATATGATGTTCTTATATGCTCTCTATGTTTGTCTTCTGGCGTCAACTGCATTATAGGAGTTTGAACTGAAAATACCCTCTAGAAAACTCTTGTAGAAGTTCAAATTATTTATTTTACTATAGTGTAACAGAACATTTGAACAGGCTTAACTACAAAGGGGCCTAAGTTATTAGTTTAAAAATATTAAAAAGAAAATATTTAGAACTCAAATGATCAATTTTGAAAAATTATAAACTTTAAATAAATTTCATAATACTTTTTAGTTGTGGTAGGCGAACTCAATTTATTATTTTAATAATAAATTATTAGTGTAATTTCTTATTTATTATATTATCCATCAACATTATAACTATATACTTACAAATGACAATAACAATTATTTTATAGTAATTTAAAGTTATTTTACTCAGTTTCTTATCCCATGCGGGATGTTCTTATTTATTATATAATATTATCATCTAACATAAAATATGGTAATTCATTATACCTCACTCTAAATGACTAAAATTTAGACTAAAATGTAGTTATTTCATAAAATAAAAAAAAAATAAAAAATACTAACACTATCATTTACCTGGTTATTACATATTGATATGTCACTAAGTATCTAACACAATACTATATTAAATAACATGTTAATTTTTTTTTTAAATAAATAAGGCATGATAGACAGATTATCAATTTAAATTAAATAGCAAAATGAAGGATTCGAAATTATTTTGATTTGGCCAAATTTTTTTTTATTGTGCTTGATTACAAAATAATACATCGGGCTAAACTACAAAAAACTTGGCCCAAGAAAATTGAACAGCAAACAGAGGTACCATAGCTCCATTTTAAAGCGCTTTTCAGTGAAGTTGCTTCACCCGATGCGTGACCCAAACTCGAGTGTCTAGAATCTTCAGCCTGAAATATCAAACTAAAGTTTAATAAATAAATAAAAACATTAAGGGTACATAATTACTTCTGATTCTCTTCACGCCGCTTATTCTCCTCAGTCCTCACCTTCTATTCTTCATTTCTGCAATGTTAGTTCGTATGTGAAGACATGCGACTCTGAGGTCTACCTCCAGTCAATCACAGTGTTTATGTTGGCGGAGTTCTCGCTGAACATCTATGGGCAGTTGGAAACGGATGAAAGAGATGAATCGGAAAAAGGAAAGTCCTTGAAAGGAACCCTCGTCGCGGACTCCATCTCGCACCCGATGTCGACACTCACAGCCTTCAAAAGCCGTAGTTCCGCAACCGGTCGACTCAATTTCGCTCATGTCGTCGTCTTTGCCGGGAATTTCACCTCGGGCCGCTCCAGCTTCTCTTATTGTCAGATCTGATCCTCCGACCGCCCCTCACATGGTTTGTTTGTCTCTCATTCGGTTAAATTCCTTATGTTCTCCCATTATTTTGTGGACATTTTCTGCTTCGGTACTTTCTACTCCACTTTTCTGGCACCAGATCGGGCTTTTCAATCATCTGCAGTAACTTTCTTCTTCTACTTCTTATATATAATAGATCGTTTCATGGTAAGTTTCTGGTAGATGAAGTGTCATGTTTGTAACGGTTTATGAAGAAAACGGTTGAAATTTAATCTCTGGATTAATTGTGAGTTTATTAGGGTATGGCTGTTTATTAGTGATAAATGATAATTAACTTTTTTTTTAAATAAAATAATTCAGCTCAGTATTTTTTTATTGCAGTATGACTGTATCCGGTAAATTTGGAAGCCCAAACGTTATCACTTGTTCAGCCCAAACGTAATCAATTATTGAGCCCAGCCGAGCCCAAACTTTGTATGCATCGTTGTGGTGGTGCGGCGTCGTTTGTCGAGGTGACGTGTAAAGCTCGTAATGAACTGACCATCCGTATTAGAGATCATTCGTGTAAAAGCGATGCCGTTTTGTTTGATTTGTGAAAACTGAACTTGAGCGATGTCGTTTTCTTTGATAACTGCTACATGCGGATAAGTATATAGGTGGAGCCCACTGTCGTATTTACTTGTGGGTCATTGAATCTTGTTAGATATGATATAACAGGACAACATACGTGGCAGTTAAATAGATAGACATCATCTAAATTAGTATAATATTTAGATTTAGATTTAGATTTAGATTTAGATTAGATTTAGATTTAGATTAGATTTAGATTTAGATTTAGATTTAGATTAGATTTAGATGTTTAGTTTATTAAATTAAATAATGTAGATGTAATATAAAACGTAAAGTGAGATTTATATTCCACGTTAGCTCCGTCCAAACAACACTAAAGTGTGGAATCAAACACGCTGTTAAAAGAGTCGGACTTGATTATTCCAACAATGCTAGCTGGGGAATACATGTATTATGTACTAATTATTAACGCGTGCGTTGCACGCGTATTGATCATCTAAATTTTAAAATACATAATTTATCTTATATTTTATAATATGATAATATCTATAATTAATCATAATACTTTGGCAAGGTAAGGCGTTGCTAGAAAGGAATTCATGTGATAGAGAAGAACGAGACAACGTTATTCAAAACATGAGAAATAAAAGAGGATGATTAGTACAAAATTAACTACCGTTTTCAATATTGGTACTAAATCTGTCAATAAGTAAGGTCGAACATGACGCGAGTTATTGACGTCTCAGTTGTATCTAACTCATCAATTTAATGAGTCAATAATGTAAAATCGCACTTAACCACTTAGAGTCATCGGAGGACCAGTTTGATTTATACAAACGTAACTATACATTTTTTACGCAATTTTATAGCATAATACCAACACAAATTGATTTATAGCTAAAGACAAATTTAATTCACTAAAATATAAAGTTTATACATGACTTTACCCTAGTTATTTATTTTACTAATTAGGATTTACACAATGTAATTGAATTGTCAAACAAAATAACTAAATTTATAGTTCGAGACCATAAATGTTGGAAGATGAGTAACATGTTATCTATAAGATGTCAAACTTCAAGAACCATGTTTGACCCACATTTTGAGATGTTTTATGATTTGGCAAGTGGTTGATCTATGTGATAAAAAAATATCAACATGTACCCTAAATTTGCATGTATTGAGTACAAATCATATTTGGGGGTGACCCAATTTGATAGGTAATTTGGCGGATTAAAAAGTTGATAATAATTAATGTTACATGTCAGTTAAGGATTTTTCTACCATGCTCCAAGAGCACCATGCTTTTGGTTTTTTTATTACTAAGGTGGACTTAATTGTAACATATGTAAAACTTTGAAAGTATGAAAAAAAAAATATGAAATTTTTTAACAACACCTAATATTTGCATCATACTATTAATAATATCAATTTCCCTCTAGGGTTCACCTTTAGGACAATAGAAAAATACATAAAAAAAAGGTACCAAAAGCATGGTGCTCTTGGAGTATGATAGAAATATCTAGTGACTTTAGCAAAAACACTTATTATAATTTAACTAAATGAATATTTTAGTAGGGACTAAATCATCATTTTTTTAAATCACTAAAGTCTAACGTTTATACTTGAGTTTACCTTAATTATTTATTCAACTACTAATTAGGATATACCCAATGTGATTGAATTGACAAACAAAAGAAAAAAAATCAATAATTCGAGTCCATAAATATTAAATTGCGAGTAATAGGTTATCTATAAGGTCAAACTTCAAGAACCATGTTTGATCCATATTTTGATATGTTATATGTGTTGGCAAGTAATAGTTTTATGTTATATCAACATGCAGAACATTCTTCGATCTCTATGATTCAGTGAATGAAAAATACATGTACCCAGAATTTGCACATATTGATTACATATCATATGTTAAGGCTGACTCTATATTGGATTTAAAAGTTAACAATACATTTTGTTACATCCCAATTAAGCAACTTTTTAAAAATAACGAAATTTAACTAAGTAATATTTTTAATGATAGTAAGAAAAATAAATAAACGTGTCTCAGATATAACAAAAATTAAATTTTCGATTGTATAAAATTATAGAAACTAAATGTAAAAAAAAATGAAAAATACTCAAAAGGTACCTATTGGGGTGAGAACAACCTTCACTTTTTATATTGGTATAAAGATAAGTAAGACACGTATGAAATGCTTTACACTTTCGAGTTGTCATACCAACTTTGCCATGCCTCTTAGATATATGGACGACGATCATGATTTCCATCTTAATTTATTATTATTATTATTATTATTATTATTTCCGCACGTTTTGTCACCTCATAAATAAAGGTTAAGTACCTAATCACTTGAGTTTGCATTACGTTGATTTTAGGTGATTTAAATTTAAATTGTTGCTAATAGGTATATTACGTTTCATTTCGTTGCTAATAGGTATTATGGATTTTATTTTTGTTGCTTTTTTGGTTTCTTTATTCATTTTTTTCTGTTAAATTTGATGAATTTGTGTATGAGGTTGATTCATTTTATGTATATTTATGTTAAATAAGTGAAGTTGAACATCAATTTTGCATAAATTCTTCAATTTCAATATATGTAATAAGTTAAAGGAATATATGTAATAAGTTAAAGGGAAGTAGAACATTTACTAGGAATATGATTAGTTCTATAAGTGATAACGAATTGCTTGTATACATTCATTTAGTTTGTGATAGATATTTACGAAGTTACAGTAATATTTAGTTTCATTAAACCCTAAACTCTAGACAACCCGTGTCTGAACTGATTCCATACAGAGTAGGATCATTATTATGATCATACTTACATGTAGATGTAGACAGATATATAAAAATATATGATGACTAATATGACCGAATCATACGCGTTTGAAACGTTTTTGTAATCAAATCCTGATAGTGGACCAAAAATTATATCGATTAAGCTGGTTCATAGTTCAGTGCAAAATAAAAATAAAATTATAGAGTTTAAAATCATTTAGGAAACTAAGTAAATGCAGATTAGCAAATTGATATATATATATATATATATATGATAATTTGTGTGGTTTTAGAATTTTGAAATGTTTCAAATCAATTTATCCATACATTTTGGACGAAAAAGTGATTACGTGCCTGACACTTGAATAGACAAATATTTATATTTTATTTTATTCTTATTACTTGAGAGTTGAGATAATTTTTGTAACTTTCAGGTAGTGTTATCAGAACCGGACCGGACCGGCGGTCCGACCGGGTTCAAACCAGAACAGGTGCCTCTACCGATCCGGTTTGAGCAAATGGAGGATACAAGCGAATCCGGATTGGTAGCCGGTTTTTTCCGAACCGGGCGGTTCACCGGTTCGCCGGTTCATAGTCCAAAACGGAAAAAAAAAAATTGAATTACTCAATTAGGGTTTCTAAAGACTTCGGAGAGGAGGGGAAAGAGAGGGGAGGGGAGGGAAGGGAAAGGGCGAGGGAAATAGCGGTGCTATGAAATGGAGTGTGCAATTTCGGAGAAGAAGATTCCCAAACAGGAGGGCAGTAACAAGCAACAAGGATGAAGGTTCCGCAGAGGGGGTTCGATGTGGCTCGTCTAGAAGATATAATCGAAGGATGAAGAAGGAGCATCAAGCAGCAAGGGGGCAGATGAGGTTTTGTTGGAAGAAGATGATTGGGAAAAAGTAGGAAGAAGATGATTGGAAGGGTTAAGTTGGGTAGGTTGAATCATTAGGAAATGGGCTTTTAAGGCAAAAAATAAAAAAGGAACTGGGCTTTATGGCCCAAAAGGGGAACTGGTTTATGACATTTATGGCTTTACTCCTCTCTCTGTAGAATACGTCTATTTTACTAAAGTTTTTCATTAGACCGGTTGAATCGGGTTCGAACCGAATCGAACTAAAAACCGGTGTCCTGACGCCCGGTCCAGTTCTGATAACACTGCTTTCAGATACCTCAGAATTCTATATTGTTACAAACTTTACCTGTCTATTTTGGGTGTAACCTTCCTATGTATTGCAGTTCTACCTCATGCTTAATATTAATCAAACGATAACCATATTACAACATATTAGATACGTGACAACCTTCCTCAATTATTAGCATTATGCAATTTAACCCTAAAAGGTGTAATTATTTTTAATTTAGTCTTTTAAAGTTTAATATTTGACATGAAAGTAAGGGCAACTCTTTTATACATTAAAGATTAGAGTACATAAAATTTTCATATTTTTTCGGGTTATATATTAGCATAAATATTCTAATTAACTTGTAAGTTTAATCATAATAAGAAAATAGAGATCTAGTAATTAAGTATTGGTGAGAACAACAATATAATACAAAGATTAGAAGCACTTTGAAAGATTAGACACAAAATGAATGGGTCAAGTGACATTGCAATACTTTAGAAATTTGAGGTACCTTAAAGTCACAAAATTATATAAAGTAATAAGAAGTAAAAATGGGTATATTTATCTATTCAAGTGTAAAGTGTTAGGTACGTGATCACTTTCCATCCAAAATTGATGGATAAAATGACTGCGCAACAATTTAGAAATTTAAGGTATTTAAAAGTTACAAAAACTATATTAATTACTAATTTGTCATTCTATATTTACTCTAGTACCTCAATAGTCAATATTGCTAAACCATATATTTAATTATACAATAAAATGATATATTTACCGTCTGGGAGATACACATTCCGACATCAGAATGTCGGAATCCCAAATTCATCTGATAGTGTCAATGCTGCAATTAATGTCAAGATTTGGGGCATTTTTCTTTTAGCAAACAATCGTAACATCTCGCATTCCCAAAGTCGGAATGTATATCCCTTACCGTTTTTGTATATATAATTACTACAATTTTGGATATGAAACATTTAAATTTAAGTTCTCTTGAATGTATCATTTTCAGTAGAATTCAATCTCAATTTTTTTTTTTTTTTGCCAAATAGAATTCAAACTCAGTTAGTTTTAGAAAAAACAAATCTTTTTTATTAATTAAACAAATGTTATTGAATTAATTAAATATATATTTATATGTATATATATATATTAACGTCTAGATGTATTATATAGCTCATAAATGTACCCTTTGTATTTACAGTCTAATCCCAGTCAACTCTTCACCCTCTAATTCCAAATTTTTAACATGCCCATTGCCCATCATCTCTGGATCAATTTCTTCTATATCTGGTCCTACTAATACCAGTTGCCCAAAAGTCTAGCTTTCCTACCCTTACTCTCCTCCCTTCCCCGTCACCTTCCTCCCTCAATACCCCCTTTCCCTCTCGCCACCTGTCCTTATATTCATACTACCAACACCTGAGTTTCCAAAAACCGCAGGTAATTTTATCATCACCCACTCACACATCGCCACACTATCAAAACCCAAATAAAACCAAGTCTTCCACCATTCCATCACCAGAGCACAGAAAAGCCCTCCGATTCCATTTCCGGCACCACAAGATCGATGGAGAATTATTCGTATTCTTCATACCCAGATTCCGGTAACTCCTCCCCGCGGTCGAGGGAGGTCGAGTTCGACAATCCGCCGCCGTGGGACGACCAGCAGCAGCCGCCTAACTACAAGGTCAAGTTCATGTGCAGCTACGGCGGCAAGATCCATCCTCGCCCCCACGACAACCAGCTCTCCTACGTCGGCGGAGAGACCAAGATCCTGTCCGTCGATCGGAGCATCAAATTCTCCTCCATGATCGCCAAGCTCTCCGCACTCTGCGGCGACTCCGACGTGTCTTTCAAGTACCAGCTCCCCGGCGAGGACCTCGACGCCCTCATCTCTGTCACCAACGACGACGATCTTGACCACCTCATGCATGAGTACGACCGACTCTACCGTTCCACAGCCAAGCCGGCGAGGCTGCGGCTCTTCCTATTTTCGGCTTCTCCGTCGGAGAGTTTCGGGTCCGGTCAGGCGGGATCCGATCGGGAACGCTTCGTCGAGGCGATGAACTCCGGCCCGGTACCGGATCCAGCGAAGGCAGCCGTGGCCGGAAACGTGGATTTCCTCTTCGGGCTGGAACGAGGCGCTCCTCCTCCTCCTCCGCCGCCGGTGGAAGCGGTTCCAGATCCTGTTCCAGCTGCTGTCGCCGTGCCGGCCAGGGGGTTCGGACTAGAGGGAGTGAATCCGGCGGAGATTCAGCGTCAGCTGCACGAGCTGCAGAGGATGCAGATCAGTGGACAAGCCCAGGAAGCCATGCAGCGGAGAAAGAGTGATGATAATATGGTTGGAGGCTTCATCGGCGGCGACTATTACCTCCAGAAGATGCCGGAGAAGGCCACGCCAGTGCCTATTCCGGCCGCGTTACCACATCAAGTCACCGCCGCGCCGACTAATTACTGGCCGGAAAAGCAGCAGTTTCACGGTGGGCAATACTCTGTGCCAGTGACGAACATTCCAGCTCCGACCGAACAGCAACCCATGTATGTCGTCCATGGCCACGGCCACGGCCACGGCCAAGGCGGAGTGTATCACGCCCCGCCCCAGCAAATGATCCGCCCTGTCTCTGGTCAACCCGGTCAAGGATATTACGCCATCCACCAGAATGCTTATGGCGTGGGCCCAGCACAGACACAGCAGCAGCCGCAGCTTTCCATGGCAGCGCAGCAAGGTGTTCCGCCGCCGCAGCAGATGCAAAAGCAGGTGGTGGAGGGGATGGGAGCACCGCGACAGGGAGCAACCATGGTTTCAGACGGGGTGACGTACACACATATGGGATTTGATCCGAATGCTGGGCGGCAGGTGTTCTACACGGCCGGTGGAGGGATGGTGGGGGTTCCGCCGCAGTACCAGGGAATGACGACTGTGACGGCGGATATGAGACCAGCCGTGCCGGTGTTGGGTCAGGAGGGTAAGGTGGTGCCAAAAGTTTCACAAGCTTCCGTGTAATTGATTTTGTTGATTATATTATATTACTTAGTGATTATTGTTATTATAATTAATAATAAAGATATATATAATGATCCTTCCTTTGGGCTTACTATCTTTCCATCTCAAGAATAATAAAGTATCTAAATGACTATATTAGACTCCTTTTAAGTTACTCCTATCCTGTGGGGTTAGTTAGATAAGTGGTGGTTTCCAATTTATTTTATAAACTAATCGAGCTCCAATCTCTGTTGTTGAAATTTCCGTTTAATCTCCCTTCTATACAATTTGGTTTCGGAATTATGAATTCAAGTCTCTTAGATGACTTGATTTAAATCATTTTTTTAGGAAATTATGAATGGGTCCTAACAGACTACCCTCTTAATTATACTAGTCTGCTAGTAGTATTATGTTGAGAGATCATTGTATACATTAGTTGTCAAATGTATGATATATTCGTAAATAAATCACAAAAACATAATATTACGTAGCAGAATGTACATATTGTCAAAGAAATATAATAATTCAAAACTAGAGTAAATTGGTAGGGTGTCCTATAGCATGTTTACTACCTGCTTAAAATAATTCACATATAAAAAATATAAAGTGATGAATATTTTTATTTAGGACTATGAATTTTGAACCATCTATTTTAGTGTACTACATAATTAATTTATGCTGGAAGACTTATTTAAACCAAAAGAAGAATGGTGACTTTACAAAATCGCTAACTAGCACTACTTTTGCTTTGCACTAAAATAAATAAGTGTCAATGGTAGAGACTTTAGTAAGGAAAATCAATTGACAACATGCATGGTAGTGGGAGATACTGTTAGTAACACATTTGAGCTGAGCCAATTTCATTGACTTCAACGTGAAGCATGTTACCACTGATTAATAATATCTTTAGAGAACCCTTCCGTCAAGTTCATTAGATTCCTTCTCGACTATATATATTCTCTACTATTGCGGTAGTGCCCAAGCTATATATATATATGTTCATTACTGGTGGTCTTCTTTTAAAAAAAAATTAATTTATGCTGAAATATAAATTTTAAACACGATGATCAAACCTCATTATTAATCCTAAATCTCCCTAATTACTCTTTTTTTTCTTCAAAATTATATTTTTAAGCCTAATATTTCTCATTACTGGTTCTCTAAATTCTCTAAGTTGCAGTTATTCTAAAGTAGGGTTAATTATGAAATTGACTTATATTTTAGACGTCCGACAAATTATTAGTTAAAATGTTTTTTTTTTTCTGAATATTTCACTTGTCTTGGTTTTTTTACATAGCCTTTGTTAATTTATACATCTAATTTGGATGGAATTGTCTATGTGATAGACATGTATGTGATAAATAAAATAGTTAAAAACTTGTTGATCTATAAATATCAACTAACAATCGCTCAAACATCAATAAACAGATTAAACGTTTTCGTTCATCAAATGTTGGATACAAATTATTCAATTCAAATCAAACAAAGAGTTCATGTGATGGTTGAAACGTGCGTTAGCCGTTTGAGAATTAACATGCTAAACTAAATACGTTATGTGAAAGCAAACACTTGACGTTGACAAAAGTGGATAGAAACTCGCTCAAAGAGACAAGACAGAAAAAATAATTACAAATTAAGGACAAGTGTTGGAGATCTCATAGTATTTGACCCCACCTAATAAGTACATCGTTTTCAGTAATTAAAAACGACCTAAACCTGATCCGTTCCATCATGGAAAATCTCTTCCCGTTACTTCAAAACATTATTAACAGCAATAAAATATCTTGACTGTGAACATTTCGTATCCAACAAGAAATCGATTGTTTCATTTGTTTAACCAATTTAATCGATGAGTAATAATAATGAAATTAAAGAAAAAGTCACATGTGTCATGAATCTACATGTTATTTACTAGTAGAGATGTTGATGTGAGGGTGTTATTTTCCGTGGATGTTTAATTAGTGTAGTTTAATTAATGATGTAATCATTAATTAATGTAGGTGAAGTGGCTATTTTTGATTGTTCTGTTGTAGTTGTAAATATGAGCTGGTATATCTTATCTCATCCAATAAATTGAAAAAGAGACCAGGTACGATAATATAATCGCTGCTTGGTGCGCCGTAATGTCAAATTACGTAGCATAAGAAGATTACGATGAATACTGCAATCTAGAGTGTTGGATCGTAATTTTTAAAGTAAAATAAGATATAATACTAAATTATAATATATTTTTTTCTCGAAAATATTAGAGTATATGTTTAGTTTTATAATATAATATTGAATTATAATGTTTGGTATCCGCACCATTACAAGGTGTAATATGATTTTAAATCATATTTTATATGTAAATAATAATTTCATTTATTTGATTGATGATTAGTTATTTATTTTCCGTTTATAATTTTTTTTTCAAAAAAATTGATAAATATATTTTACATTTTTTAATTTATATATTATATAATAATAATTGCAAATGTTAAAATATTGAAATAATAAACACTTGACAGTGTTGAATGTTTTTAATTATTTTTTAAGAATAATAAAGTATCATAATTTAAAATTACTTTCATTACAATTGAATTAATTTCACATTACAGTTAGATTCTCAATTTTTCAAGTTTTTCTCTTTGTTCATGGTAATCTCATATTACATCAACTAAACATTATTGATACTAATATTATATGATTTAGTTTTTCAAACAATATAATGTGTACACAATAATATAATTAAAATAGCGACTCATGTTACCGGTACTAAAGGTGGCAAGGATATGAGTTTTACCCACATGTCGTTAATTGCTTCATATTTCAATGTGGATATCTGCACTACGAATTCACAGGGTTAATATGGATATTATGGGTTGAATACGGATTGATCCATATAAACCGTAAATATCCATGGTTAAATCCAAATCAATTCCACCCAAAATCTGAACGTTCACCCTCACATGACTCCGACAATCCACCACCCTAACTCCGACCATCACCACTTAACTGCAGCCACAACCATAAGTTCATAGTCACTGATGACCCTGGACCTCTCTGAAAAATTGCCAGCAACCACCTCATGAACCGAAGTGCTCTGATTGAGAGCTCTCCAGCCCCAATGAGAACCACACGAGCTCCAGTCGGGGCTGAAATGCTCCCAATTGGCTCCAGAATGTTCCTTATTGGAGCTTTCTGGCTCCAACAAGAGCCCCAAGTGGGAACTCCGACCGGAGCAACAAAAGGCTCTGATGCAGTCTCATATGGCTTCAATTGGGGTTGGAGAGCTCTCCGGCCCATGAGGTGGTAGCTAGCAATAGTTTAATTATTAAAAAATTGATGTTATTTAGAACTTTTAGATTAAAATGATGTATTTTAAACTTTTTACGGTTAATATGATTTTTTTTAAAAAAATATATCATTTAGATGCGGTGCGATGCGATGCGGGTAATCGCAAGTAGTCCATATTGTATCGTATGTGGATACGGGCGGTCCATAAACTTTCAAATAAAAATATATATACAGTGGATATGAATTGCATAAATAGTACATGACTTGGATATAAATATGGGTTAAAGCCATGAGTGTATACTATTAACATCCCTAAATCGGTACCAATTAGCTTCAAATAAAGAAGGATAGTTCCTCTATATTTTAATTTGTAATTGTCTTCAAGTCATTAGAGTCATAGAGTGTACGTTTCACCTAGCTATAATTAGTATGATAAGATAAAATATACTATTTATACCTAGGTTATTTATATTTTATCTATAATAATTCTGATGATAGAACATAATAATGCAGACTAGACTTGAATTAGTGTGATATGATATCTACTATATATTTTTTCTTCCTACTTAATTGCTTACGGGTTTCAAGATGGCGTGGAGGCAAATCATGTGGGTAGTTGGAGTGATGAGGTTTGAGGCAATCGCCCATCATCATCAACTTGGCCCAGTCTAATTATTTTTCGCGGGTGTCCAAAATAATCCTCTACTCCAAATTTAAAATACTTTTATTTATACCGGATTTATATTAATTATATAAATATTCTTTCACTCTCAAATCAAATAAAAAAAATATTTTATTAAATGATGAATGGCATGTCACATGTAATTTGTTAAACGAAATGCAAATAGTATTAACTGTGAATTGCTACAATTCAAAAAAGAGATATGTCTAACTAATTAGATATTTGTGTTTCATCTTCTCATATATATATATATTGGGATTATAATCCGGACCAGGTTTTCTCCTTAATGAATAAATGAATATTCGCTTGTAAAAAAACATTGAACCATTTCATTATATTAGATCGTTAGCCCACTCGAGTTCATTCTAGCTAATATATTATTAATCGAAACTCTCTCTAATATCTGCTTATTACAGAGTTGATCCATCTACCCCATTAAATTAGTTTCTCAACTTTAATTTAATAAATAAATACATTTAGAATAATATATATGTAACTTGAAGAAGCCTATGGAGGAGAGGAGGCGATCTAGCTACTACAGAGAATATACCCTAGCTAGCTAGATATGATATGCATGGCAGTAGATCAATATTCTCATAATAATTAAGATAAGGATGTTATGAATTATTATGATTTTCCTACCAGACTCATAATTAATCGGAATTAGGTGACACTCCTGCACTCTGCATATATATATATATATATATATATATATATATATATATATATATATATATACTAGTTATTAACGTGTGCGTTGCACGCGCATCGATCATTTAAATTTCAAGATATATAATTTATCTTAAGTTTACTAATATTTATAATTAATCAAAGTATAATATGGGCAAGTTGATTCGTTGTGAGAAACAAATCTATGTGATAGAGAAGAGCGACATAACGTAATTCAAAACATGAGAAAGAGAAGAGGATAATTAAGTAAAAAATTAACTAATGTCTTCAGTTACGGTACTAAGTTATCCTTATAGTTAGATATATAAATGAGTTGAGTCGAGCATTACGATGGTCATTAACGGCTCAATTGTATCTAACTCATCAACTTGAGATGTCAAGAATGTAAACTTGTTATTAACTACTTAGAGTCATCAATGGACAAATTTGATCTATACAAACGTAATTATATACAATATCACAATACCAACAAAATTTGATTTAACAATAAAGATAAAATTAAATCACAAAAATATAATTTGGACTTGAATTTACAAAAATATTTAGTTAACATTAATTAGGTTGTACACAATGTGATTGGATTAACAAATAGAAGAACTAAATTAATAGTTTGAGTCCATAAATATTGGATGATGAGTAAAATGTTATTTGTACGTGGTCAAACTTCAAGAACCACATTTCACCCATATTTTGACTTGTTATATATATAATTTGGTAAGAGGCTGATCTATGTGATAGAAAAATCTCAACAGGCGGAACATATATCACTCAATCTATATAATTTGTTGAATAATTTTTTTTTAGATGTATCCGAAATTTGAACGGAATGAGTATGATAGGGCTGACTTAAATTGATATGAATATTGGATTGCCGTTAATTATAATTACTATGACATGCCGACTAAGCGACCTTAAAAAAATAACAAAATTTAAATAATGATTTAGTAATAATATTAAAGATAAATAAATGTTTCTCAAATATAGTAATGACTAAATTATTAATTTTATCAAATATAGGAATTAAATATAATATATTTTTTGTTAATAAAGTGAAAATGTGTCAAAGATGTCCATTGGGGGTGAGGACCCAACACAAATAATATATTGGTATATAGATATATAGTGACACACTGACATATATGTTAGTGTTACAGGTTAATAATTAAACCGCTACTTTAAGTTTATCTTAATTGTAAATTGTTATTCAAATTTTAATATTTTAAAATTGGTTACATAAACTTTCAATTTTTGAGTAAATTATTATCTTTGTTACAATCAATGTCTAATTGAACATAAAATAAATGTGTTTCGGTCACGTGAGATCTTTTGATGTGTATCTAATTAAGATTAATTGGACATTAAATTTGAAAGAATTATAGGGTTTTTCTTGGAGGACATCAACCAACTTCGACCCCTCATGTGGTTTTTCTTGTTAATTGAATTTTCTAGGACCTTATCGTACTTGATACACTTTCTGAAATTGCTTTTCGTGCAGGGTCATTGTTAGTTAGATTTTCTTTGAAATGAGTTATAATTCTTCTTCAGGTTCGTGATAATTCTGCTGAATCAGATCCAATCTTTTTCTCACCAAGCTTCTATTATTTGTCTACGGTCATTATTGTTAAGCTGATTTTATCATTTACTTTGAGTCGTATTATTAGTTGTTTGTTTGTATCTTTTCTTGTTGTTCTAAATTTTCCAATTATGATAGCAGTTACACTAACTATTTGTTGGAATTATTGAGGGTAAATATGCAAATTTACAAAGTCCGAGGACCAAAATGCAATATTCTAAAATTCAATGACTAAAAAGCAATTAGTCAAATTTCGGTTACTTACATGTAACTATACCAGTTAACATGCAAAATATAGGCAACACCGAAATTATACGTAAAATCGACACAAAACGAATACGTATTTTATATACTGAGGCCCGTGCTAATCACAGTCTCCTTAAGGCAATTTCGCCCCTCCCCACCCTCGGGTTATGCAAAGGGGTTTATACAAGGGGCGATCACCTCCCAGGATTCAACAGTGTCATCGAATCGTGTTATGCATGCAACACGCTCGACCGAACCGAACCCAATACCTGAACTCAAACAAAGAACAGAAATGCCGACGACAACGGCTAAAAACAACTAGAAAGGTTGAACACGACATAAGTCGAAATCAACCTAAGAAGAACTCTGCAATTCGTCAACACGAAGAACAGAGGAGGAGAAAAATAACTTGGATTCCAAAAATATGGATTCCGAAAATATTGGATACTCAACCAAAAGGAAGAGATCTCATTTTCTTCTACCAAAAAAGTGAAGAGGAAGACTCCTTTATATAGGAGAAGAGAAGGGAGGATGAGAGTTCATCTATTCGATGTGGTACAAAACTCTTTTCACAAATTCCATTCACAAAAAATGGGCTAGATTTAACATTGGGCTCAATAATAAAAAACATTTGGGCTCTAAACAAGATTAGTCCAAAAAAAAAAAATTAATAAAAATTGGCCCATTTTCCAACAATCCCCCACATGAATGGAAATTGAAAATTTAGACACGAATTTTGAGTTCAACGGTCAATACCTGCAAATGATAGGTAGGGGTAACCCCTTTGAACCTATCCCTTGTGAGATCATGTCTTCTCTACTGACTGGTCGGTAGACGCGATGTCCTTGAACCGACTGTCGTTGGTGTAGATGACGACATAACCCACACAGGTACCTTCCTAGTATGGTTCGGTTCACGCCCTGTGATCCCTAGGCCCTGGATCACTCGCCTGGTTCTGCAAGCGTTTCTAAAAATTGCGCCCTCAACAATTCCTTTCGAAGCGGCCCCACTTCTCACTCGCATAGGTGATTCTATGTCTCAAGAGCATCTTTCACGACTCTGAGTTCTCCTTACGAATCATTAAAAACTTTGTGTGAGAATGACCTTGATTAAGTAATTTCCAATTACTGTTGTAAGATCAACACCAGCAAAAGCTTAACCTCTTCTCCATCACTGTTTGCATCATAGGAATGGGCTTTGGGGTTTGACCCCCACAGTGACAACACTCACTCTTGTGATTAGGTTGTCCCATTGAACCAAGTTCTTGGGATCTCCAGTCATCATGGTTGGGTTTTCCATCTCAAGAGTGTTTCCTCGACGGGCTTTAGCCCCATTCCTTTCGACGCTTGGCCAAATAACTCTCTGGTTAACCCTTTCGGGTAGCGGATCCGCTATTTATCTGCCGACTTTACGATATCGGACACAATAAATATATTTGAGAGCAACTGTCTAATGGAATTATGACGTATATGTCTAAACATTCCATTATGCAGGTTATACTGTGTTATACAGATTGATCGTCGCAACGTTGCATCAATGTTCTGAAACCAACAAAGTCCTCAGACTATCATTTCCTGCAGGAATAATTTTGTTAATCCAACATCTAAATTTAGATTGATTCTTTTGTGAACAACAGCTTCGCAAAGTGTCCCATTTCCCAACTTTAACAAAGGTTTTCATGCCAAATGGGGGGTGCACCACTTATTTCTGCTTTAACCTTGTCTCTTAAAGAAAATCTTCAACATTTCATTAGATTGGATTTAATTTGGATTAAACCAAAACAAACCATCAATCTTTGCACTAACACAGGTTTTGGCCAATTAGTAAAATCCTCGAGAAAATGACATAGCCATTCTGCATCTTCGGCACATTTCTCCAGTACAATAACACAGACTTGATCGTCGATCTGGCTATGACTGTTTGTTTTGAAGATTTTCTACGACACTGTTGCACCTCGTAAGGTGAATACATAACCCCTTATACTCAAGGTGATAGTGTCTAATCGGATATCCATTTTGCATCACTATAACACTCTATCACATAAGGATATCCCTTTGTGTAGACCATGATTACGAATATGTCTCAGATACCTAAGTACCCTGATTACCCCGTTCTAGTGGACAACACTAGGGTTACTCGTATATCGACTCAATACACTTACAACGTGAGCGATATCTGGTCTAGTGCATGACATTAAGTACATGACACTTCCAATAATCCGAGCGTACTCAATTTGAGAAAACCATTCTCCCTTGTTCTTTGAAATTACTTACTCGTATCTATTGGAGTACTGACCTCGTTCTTGTCATCTTTGTTGAAGTTATCCAAATACTTGTCAATATATGAATTTGACTTAGAATGAGACCTTCTGATGATCTAATGAGTTTTAATCCAAAGATCACATCGACAAGATCCATGTCTTCCAGGTCAATACTCAAATTCAACATAGGTCCAGTGGACCGGACCACCTCATCGTTATTTCCAACGATTATTATGTCATCAACGTAAAACGTTTTTCATACTTATTTATTTTGAAACGTTTCTCCAATAAAACGCTGTCAAATTTATAAAGCCATTGTCTAGGCATCTGCCTAAGACTATACATAGATTTGACAAGCTTACAGACTTTCTTTTCCTGCTCTCGCGCAGAGAAACCCTCAGGTTTGTTTTCACATCCATTTGATGTATTTCTAGAATTTGCAAGGCTGCAATCGCAAGCACCATCCTTATGAATGTGATTCTAGTTACTGGAGAATATGTATCAAAATAATTCCACCATTCCTTTTGTCTATAATCTTTTATGACAAGTCGGGCTTTGTAATTATCAATTGATCCATCTTCTTTCATTTTACATTTGAATATCCACTTGTAGCATAACAGTTTGTCTCCGGGCGGAAGATCCACCAGCTCCCAAGTACGGTTCTGCAAGATGGACTCAATTTCACTATTGATTGCCTCTTTTCATAGAGGTCTCTCAGAAGAGTTTACATCTTCGTGGTAAGTCTAAGGTTCGGCTTCAAGCATATAGGTAAAAAAACTGGACCATAGGATTTTCAATCATCGCCCTTTTACTCATCATGGACTCGACCTCAACATGCCCTCCATGTTCTCGGTCTTGACTATTTTTCCTCTATAGTCTCATATGCTTGCCTCTCCTCTAAACTTAGCCAAAAAATAAATTTTCCAAAGAAATATGCATTTATTGATTACATTAACGTATCTTTGTGTTTATTTGACACTTTCGACTCAAATCGATACACGTTACTATTCTGAGCAAACCCTATGAAAATGCAATCAACGGTTTAGGGAATGTATGCGTCTTTTCCGTAGAGGTATCATAATTTTTAGCAAGACACCCCCCACATTCGAAGGCACAAATCAAACATAGTTTTATCTTCCTTCTTATGGGGTACCTTATTCAAAAGGTAATTGCTAGTTAAAAATAGCTACCCCGTCATAACCCTAAAACAAACATGGTCTCAACCATACTATTTTAATTTCTACCAGAAAAATGTAATGTGTTAACACACGAGTTGGGTATGAAGTTATTACTAATTCTCAACCACATCATCATTGATCCTCGGATCATCCTTTTATCGTTGTAGATCCTCAGACCATTAACACATCAACAATTTTTTTTTTTCCAGACCGTTGCGTTTCTCAAACGGTATGATCCTCAGACCAATAAAAGGCCTCGACTGTTGCACCGCAAGTGCCAAAACAACATTTTCATATTTTTATCTAATGCACACTAAGCCAAAACCTTGACCGTCGACAACGTTATTAATACTAATTAGTTCAAAATAAACATTAAAACGTTGCCCGGTTGGATCGAACCCGCAACCCAACTCCATCGGAGTTTTATGCGGTGTGCAATGACTTCACCGATTAAATCGTGTTTAAGTCAACATTCTCTAAACAGAGAATAATCGTTGCCGCATTTCTCATTGCGAAAACAATTAATAGTTGAAACTCAAGTTTTTGTTTGTAAACCATGAATTTGTTAATTGTTTCATTTTTTCCTTCATCAAGTACACACAACGATATTTTGTACTATCATCTACGAAAGTAATGAAGTACTTATTTCCCGCCTCGCGTTTGGACATATATTAAGTCACAAACTTCGCTATGTATTTAGACCAAGAAGTTCGGTAATCCTTTCGGCCGAATAAGTTTCGCTTCAACGCAAACTTCACATTTAAGTTATTGATCTATTTTGATTTTAGGAATATGAACTATGTTAGATAACCTCTGCAAAGTATCGTAATTAACATGTTCTAAATTATTGTGCCACAAATTTAGCACAAGAAGGAACATTCTTATCTCATGTTCACTATAGGCACTACGCCCAATGCAAAAACATTTTTATTCATGTTTACTTCAGGCACTACGGCCATTACACTTAAAGTAATTCAACTTCATCCAATCAAATTTTTCGTCTATCTGTATTTAACGTACAGTTCTTTTGACGATTTCGAGTGCTCCCAATAGGGACGCTTCCTCCTCATTTTTTTTTTTAGAATTGTCAAAAAGAATTCCATCTTTTGACTTCAACTTTTGAAGTAAGTCTCGGCGACTTTCCCTGCATTATAGACGGCGGCCTAAACGAGTGTCCAACCTCGGTAATCAAGGCGTCGGTATATGGGATAGCATCACTCGCTAGAATAATAACATTTATAGACCACATCGAGAAGATCGTGGTCTTTCCCAATTTTAGAGTTATCCGCCAAGTGTTAGCTACATTCTCATTGAGGAGCGTTCAAACATTGGACCTATGACCAACCCCTTGGGATAATTAATCCGTAACATCAAATTCGGATTACTAAAATTCAAATAACGATTTGAATTTCTGATTTCAGTAACTAAGTTTAATCACTTCAGTTACAAAAATCAATTTTTTTTTTCTTTTCCATTGGACAGAAAATAAATTTGGCACAGCTAATTTGGTTTTAACAAAACCAGACCCACACGGGGCTTACTCTCGTATACAAACGCCACGAGGTACATACGTGCCAAAGTTCAGGAGTGTGCAAATGAAAACTTCCATAACAATTGTCATACACACTCAATCGGCTTTCACCGATTTTTTTTTTTTTTTTTTAAATCACATTTTCAACAATGGATTCAACGACCCCATAGGCCTCAACAGCTAAATTGGGTCAAGTCACCAGAGCCTCCTTAGCAAACATATCAATTTCGGATGCCTTAATAGGTTTAACAACCTTGACCATCTCGATTTTTCATAGTAGTCTCAACGACTTAGCGACCTCAACGGTCCTAATAGTCTCAACGGCTTTTGACGACTTTACCAGTCTCGACGACCTAAATGGCCTTAGCGATTTTATCAGTCGCATGTGCTCTCGAGCATGTTCACATTTTCAACATCATTGTTCGACAATATTTGTGAACTTTTAGAGAATAAATAATTTTCTCCAAAAAATTGAATCTCAAAATTCAATTAAGCATCCTCTCATAAAACCAACAAATAAAATTGCCTTAAGATTGTTCGAATTATTGAGGGTAAATATGCAAATTTACAAAGTCCGAGGACCAAAATGCAATATTCTAAAATTCAATGACTAAAAAGCAATTAGTCAAATTTCGGTTACTTACATGTAACTATACCAGTTAACATGCAAAATATAGGCAACACCGAAATTATACGTAAAATCGACACAAAACGAATACGTATTTTATATACTGAGGCCCGTGCTAATCACAGTCTCCTTAAGGCAATTTCGCCCCTCCCCACCCTCGGGTTATGCAAAGGGGTTTATACAAGGGGCGATCACCTCCCAGGATTCAACAGTGTCATCGAATCGTGTTATGCATGCAACACGCTCGACCGAACCGAACCCAATACCTGAACTCAAACAAAGAACAGAAAGAACACGACATAAGTCGAAATCAACCTAAGAAGAACTCTGCAATTCATCAACACGAAGAACAGAGGAGGAGAAAAATAACTTGGATTCCAAAAATATGGATTCCAAAAATATTGGATACTCAACCAAAAGGAAGAGATCTCATTTTCTTCTACCAAAAAAGTGAAGAGGAAGACTCCTTTATATAGGAGAAGAGAAGGGAGGATGAGAGCTCATCTATTCGATGTGGTACAAAACTCTTTTCACAAATTCCATTCACAAAAAATGGGCTAGATTTAACATTGGGCTCAATAATAAAAAACATTTGGGCTCTAAACAAGATTAGTCCAAAAAAAAAAAAAAATTAATAAAAATTGGCCCATTTTCCAACACTATTTGTATTTGTAGGGGCAACTTGAATTTTATCCAAAAGTATCATCGTAACTGCATATTTATCTTGTTTTATAATCGTATTGGTTCTTACTAATATAGACTTTTCTACGATAAAGAAATATCAAATAATCATACAAAATAGTTTCGATTATTGTATATAATAATAATGTATCGATATATATGGCTTAATAACCAAATCGAATTATAACTTTGATCAAGTTATAAATCGTTATTTGAACTTCAATTAAATTATAAATTTCTATTTGGAATTTAAACTTTTATGGTTGGCTACCTAAACTTTCAATTTTCGAGCAAATTGCTATATTTGTTATAATTTATGTTAGATTGGACTGAAAATGAGAATGTTTATGTCACACAGAGTCTTTTGATGAGTATCTAAGATGAATTAGACTGTAAATTGAAACAATTACAGTTAAATGTCTTCAATTAGACGTTTAACCTAACATACTCAATTTTAACGGTGTTTTTCAATTGAATGTCCAATTGAAAATATTTCACTACAAAAATTTTCAATTTTTTAAAGAATCTATTTTGACTACCCATCAAATGAATTCACGTAAATTTATATACAAATTATCCTCGAAAATTCAAGTAACTAATTCTTTTTTAAAAAACCGAGAAGCTATTCTAATTAGGTTAGATTTTAAGTACATCAATTTGAATAGAAGAAGAAAGGCTTAGCCAATGGTTAACGAAGGACCATTATTTTGGGTAAAAGGACATAAATGGATAGGTTTGGGAATTAGAATGGCCGACAATGTATGTAGCAAAGGGAAGACACCTGTTGTAAGAAGCAGAGATGCCATCAATCTAACACGTACGTATAAGTTTTGTTTCTTCGTTATTTACACTTCCTATTCTTCACTAGCAAGCTAGCTTCTTGGTCTTTATCCTTTCTCTTATTTTAAAAAATATATATATATAGCTCCCGCGTGGTATTCTACCTACAACAAGACCCTTAATTATCAAGGCATCAGGTCACAGAATAACTAACCATGAAAGGGTTATTATTATTATTATTATTATTATTATTATTATTATTATTATTATTATTATTATTATTATTATTATTAAAGAGTATTTTTATGCCATATTTAAAAAATAAATAAAAACTTTTGGTGTGGGACGGCGCATGCGTTGCACGCGCAAGAATCGTATATGTCTCTCCATGGTAATATGCAACTAAAAGACACCAAAATCACATCAAAGTAATTATACCATATTTATATAAATTGTCATTTGAGTATATCGTACCTATATAGTACATGTTGGTTACTCGTGTCAGCAACACTTTGACTATTTCAAATACACCGGAATTACTATGCACAATATGGCATGTTTAATGACAAGCAACACAAAGCATTCGACGATAAGACAACAATACAATGAATATATTGTAATGACATTAACGGAGCTATCCCCAATAGTAGTAAGACGTTTTTACATTGTTCGTGAGCAAGAGCCTCCACATTAGTTTATTATCCAAAGGCAAGCGGTGCATGTATATACGTGATTTGAAAAAAAAAAAAAAAAAACACTTTGAACGTGTGTTACCAAATGGTTTAGCTTTCACCCAAAGTGCTTTTAAATGCAAAAACAATTTGCAAATGCACTGGCAAACGCACCTTGTATCACCCATTTCAAATTCCCTTTGTGTGTCACCTTCTTATTACGGTCAACTTTCACTATTTGCCTACAACCCTCTTATACTACTACTGTCCATGGTTTACATTTTTCCTAATCTCATATATATATGAAATAGAGATTTATTATGTTACGAATAACATATATGTTCATAACTCATTTAGTGCTTTAGTTAACATATAAATTTTCATACAAACACCTTCTCTATCTTAAGGTACTAATTCTAATGCATTATTATCTACGAGTATAAGTCACTAACTCTAAACTACTAACTTTTATGTTAGTATATCTATAGAGTAAGTTTTTTGAAGGAATAAGCAAGACAACTTTTCAAATACTTTAAGAAAGTGGAAGCGCATAATATGAACACTGGATGGTAAAATAAATAAATTCAAGAAGATTCAAGAATGAAGATGCAAAATGTTTTCTGGCAGACATAATAATTTTAAAATGATATATTCCGTATACTCAATGAACTTGATTGATGATGAAGATTTGACAGACTTAATATATAGTATGGAGATACAATTAACAATGGAATTCTAGCAAATGCAATTAGCTTTGTCTCGAACAAGACGACTTGAGATTTGAGATGTCATTCAAAATTTCAGCAACTTGAGGATCCTCTAACATGGATGCATTCCTCAGATGTCATCTAATAATAATTAATGTCTGCTGTGTATAGTTGCAGTGGCTCCAATCTTCTATGCTCAATTGGCGGCAGCCAAAGTGTCTCAAGTTGTCAAGTTTGAAGAGCATTATTTTGAGTCGGGATCGAGTCAAGGCGGCATCACCTCGTCTGGATCCACTACGGTGGCTCAACTGCCGCCTTTGCACCACAAAGTTTGCAACTCCTTGTTATTTTGCTAGAAATTTGCTGCTTTTTTTTTTTTGCTAGGTAGGAAAATTTAGTTCATTCCTTAAACCTTCATTTTATCTATTATTAGTTTATTATGTTTGTTTAGCCACCTATTCAAAATCCTGATGGTTCTCCATTTATCAGATAATTATAACCTATAAAGTATAAACAATTGTACATTAGGTGACAATTTTATAGTAGAAGTGTAGAACATATCAGCTTGAGGTTAGCATATAAGGTGAGTGAAGATAAGTCAAGCAGTTCAAGCATGGTTGTACCACCAATGAGCCTATACGACAAAATATTAGCACAAAAAAATTACAGAGCTATTCCAAATTCATGTAATTTTAAAGCATGAACATATTAGTTAAGCACACATTGGTGTTTGTAAGTCTATTTGGGCAATTAAACAAACAGTTGTGTGCAATTTCTTGTATAAAAAAAACTATTTTCTTATGTATGATTTGCAAAGTTTTATCAAATAAGTGTAGCTGCCAATAAGAGTTGATCCTCGAAAAACTACTGGAAACCAGATTTCGCCAACATTTAGAGCACATTTCAAATTGGTAGAAAAGAGATAAAGGACTTAATAAGAATAATTAGTTGAAAGGAACCGAATAGATAAGCCAATGATTGGGCAGATTATACTAACGATTGTCAAGGTTAACTTTGGAACATAGGCAAAGCTTCAAATAAATAATTCAAGGCTGACCAGTGACCATTACCGTAATGAAAGGACCATGGCGATTGCAAGAGCCAATTGGTCAAGTTGATCTCCAAAAATTACATATTGCCAAATGAAATATCAACCCATGAACACCACAATTAAATCGGTTCGTCAATCAAAAGAGAAAAGAAATTTTTAGTTCGACAGAATGACACTGAGAGCTGATAGGGACATGGTAGTGCAGTGAGGTGCGTACCTTGAAAATCGACGTTGTTGTCACTGGGCTCAAGGGTCCGGTGGATGTTGTATTATTCGGAGGTCGACAAAACCCCTGCTGCTAATAGGGCGGGTGTAGGGGTTCGAGGGAACCTGATCACGTGTCGAAGGATGACCATTGACTCGATCAACATCACATATAATGATTGCGGGGATTCGTATCATGGTTGATCAAAATTAATTATCACTTCAACACGCCTCCCCACAACCAGTCGTCTCCCTCGACCATCTCTACCCATTCATCCAGCCCTTCCCATCAAATCCAAATCGAAAATCCATCCTTCAACCTTAATGTGTAGTTAGACTGCAACAATGAGTGGTATCGTTAAGTTATTTGGGAGATATTAGCAGAAGCAAAATAGATTCTTAGTTGCTAATGACCGAGGGATATTCATGTTTACGAGTTTGTGAGAAAACTCAAGGAATAAAACATATACTAATCATTGAGGCTATTTGATGAACATCTTATGTGCATCATGAAAGAATCTACTGTCTAGGGAACGTGATCGATTTTGTGTAATCGAAATATCAGATATCGCTACTTATCTTGATGATGGCTTAAATTTGTAATTGAACCCAATTAGATCGTAGATGGTAACCTGAAACCAATAATCAAATAGCTAGAAGTCTAGAGTGAAGAAGGTGGAAGAGCAGAACAACATACCTGACAGTCATGACGATGGCACGTACGACCGATAGAATCTGTGACTGGAAAGCGGAGGGAGATCGGACATAACATTCTAGTGGCCCGTATCCGCATATGGTAGGGTGAGGCTGATGCTCCGTAGAAGAAATTGGATACACATTGAAGAGTTGAAGAATTTTTCTAAATAGATAGATAGATAGACTGGGTGTGAAAGGGATGGGTTGTTTTTTTTCGGTCGAAGAGGTGGGTGAAAGGGATGAGTCTGTTGCTGCAAAGGACACGTCTGTTCACGTCTGTTTAGTGTGAGGACAGTCGAGACATTTATTATAGGTGTAGATAGATATAAACTTTTTAATGTATCCGTACATTGAATATTTAATTTGACTGTTAAATATTTTTATTTTGTTCAGTTTAGTCCTACAATTTATATCCATAATTTTTAATTTTTACAATTTAGTCTCTAAACAAACCCAACCGCACCCTAATCCACAATCGACCTAACAATGGTTTGATCCATGGCTGGGTCAGATCTTGGTTGAAGTTGTCGGACCTGGACGACCTCGACCAGGGTACAACCAAGACGATCCTAACCATCGTCTGAATAGCTGGGTCAATTTTGGTCTAGGTCCAATTTTGTCCAATCGAATTCTTAGTCAAAATTGACCCAGCTAGGGTCCCATCTATGCCACGGTCGGACCCTAGCTGGTTGGGTCCAATCGGTCCCTAAGTTAAAATTGACCCAGCTAGGGTCCAATAATAGGTCCCTAAGTTAAAATTGACCCAGCTAGGGTCCGACCCGGGCCGGTTGGACCCTAGCTTGGTCAATTGTGGATTAGGGTGTGGTTGGATTTATTTAGGGACTAAATGTACAAATCAAAAGTCAGTGATTTAAATTGGAGGACTAAACTGAACCAAATAAAAGTATTTAACGGTTGACCAACTGATGCACAAAATTCCTAAAGAATAAAGGATATGGGATCAAAAGCCAACTTTAGCCAAACGTATAGCATCAAAAGATCTTTTAACCTTATTATTACTATTAGAGTTAAGAACCTAAAAATAATCTCAATTGTAGGTTATGTTGTTAATAGTTGTTTTATTTAAAAGGTTGATATTTAGTATTTCAACTATCAGATTGGTTGATTTTAATTTTTTTTCTTCTAAAAATTGACGAAACAATAATTTTTCTTAAACATCAAATAAGTATGATATTTAGTATTTCAACTATCAGATTAGTTGATTTTAATTTTTTTTCTTTTAAAAATTGACGAAACTATCATTTTTCTTAAACATCAAATAAGTATAAATCATATGAGTAACAAATATGATAGTTCAAAAAATTGAAGAACTTTAAGTTTTAAGTATATCTTAAAATATTATAAGTGTATATTGAATGACTTTACTTACAAGTTTGAATTTATGGAAAAAAATTACTTATGAAAAATTGTTTTTTTTTTTTCGTGTCAGCCCGCAGGGATTGAACCTCTGACCTCTGGTTAATGGATGAGGCGCTGAACCACCTCACCATTGTTACATGGCATACGTTATATATCCTAACAAAAACATTGTTTTGTTGCTTACAACTCCAAATCAGTCCTATATTTCCTAACAAAAACATTGTTTGTTGCTTACAACTCCAAATCAGTCCAAACAAAACAAATCTGATAATTTGGATACTAAATATCAAACTGTACAGTTTATTGTTGAGACTGTTTTTCAGATTTTTAACCCCTATTATTAGGGGTGGCAATTCGTGCTATCGTGCGTGCTATCGTGCGCATCAGTGATCGTGTCGTGTTAAACTTACTGAACACGAACACGCACGATAAGCTTATCGTGCCACATTTTACAAACACGAACACGACACGGATATTTTCGTGCGTTCGTGTCGTGCTATCGTGTTGTGAAGGATATTCGGTTGTATATATATATACGAGATCTTTGAGCAAAAATCAAAATAATTAACTTCATATTTAAAAAACCATGAATTAATATGTCACTATTCATAAGTTAGTATTATATAGTTTAAAAACACTAAATAATAAACCACTAATTGGAGGTAATAGATAAGATTTGCTCAAAAAATACTTAAAATTTAGTCTTATTAGCACAACTTTATCGTGTTATCGTGCGTGTCGTGTTAGGATACTCAAACACGAACACGGCACGGAAGTTATATCGCGTTAGTTGTGTTCGTGCTATCGTGTTATCGTACTGCCATATGCTAGCACGAACACGGTTTTTTTCGTGCGTGTCCGTGTCGTGCTATCGTGTCGTGTCACAAATTGCCAGCCCTACCTATTATGATAAATACGGATGCATTATTATTGAGGAATGCGTGCAGGTGCAGGTGCAGGTGAAGGGTATGGAATATGGATATGGATATGGTGGACCGCCAGTAATTGCACCTGCACCAAGAACTCATTCTGGTTTCTTCGAGACTTGGTTCCTCCTCCTAACTCTCTCTACCTAATTCATTCTAATTACATATATATTTTAATACGATTTCTTTTTCTGTTTATTTCTTATTATTATTATTATTATAGTGAAATGTGATGAATTTGGTATGTGCAGTTTGGCGGCCTTATGTTGCTGTTGTTTGCTGGATGCATGCTGCGACCCTTTCTTTATCATCATCTGACTCCAACTCTCTGAAGACTAAAGAAGAATGAGTTGAGGAAACTGGTTTTTTCTTTTCTGGGAAATAATTACCTTTTAGTGTTTAAACAAAGTCATACATAGATAGATCAGACAGAAAAAAGAGGTATATTTTTGGTATTTTACTTGTAATAAATAATAATAATGTAAGCTCCACATAATAAATAAGGTTAAAGGTCCTTTTGGTACTACATGTTTGCAAAAATTACACTGTTCATACCACTAGTATTTTTTCGTACCGAATTGGTACCATATGTTTCCAAACCTTACTGTTTTGGTACCTCCGTTAGGGTTCTGTCAAAAACAGCCGTTAAATGGCATGTGCCATGCACGTGACCAGCCCAAAACTTTCAATTTTGTTACAATTTAGTCCATCTAATACATCCCTAACTTTTATTTTGTTCAATTTAGTCCTAAAACTTCAAAACCAAACCATTTTTCCAAATTGACCTAGCCGGACTTAGCTTAGGGCTAGGTCCGACCCTGGGTCATGGTCTCCGGACCCAGGCGACCCCGACCCAGGGTCGGACCTAGCCCTAGGCTAGGCCCGGCTAGGTCAATTGGGACCTATACCCAATTTGGGGCTAGGTCCCAATTAACCTAGCCGGACCTAGCCTAGGGCTAGGTCCGGCTAGGTTAATTTGGGGAAATGGTTTGATTTTGAAGTTTTAGGACTAAATTGAACAAAATAATAGTTAGCGATGTATTAGATGAACTAAATTGTAACAAAATTGAAAATTTTGGGCTGGTCACGTGCATGGCACATGCCATTTAACGGTCGTTTTTTACGGATCCCTAACGGAGGTACCAAAACAGTAAAGTTTGGAAACATATGGTACCAATTCGGTACGAAAAAATACTAGTGGTATGAACAGTGTAATTTTTGCAAACATGTGGTACCAAAAGGACCTTTTAACCCTAATAAATATTAGCTAAAAAACAATTTAGTAATGAACTCCCTAAAAGATAAAGGGAGTTAAACAGACGAACTTTATATCAAAATTTATATAATATTGCACAAAATGTATCAGCCTCAGCTTCAAATCCCTGATAAAACTACTTCAGTGCACATATCAATGCAAAATAAACCAAGCATACATTAAAACATGAGATAATACAACTAACTGTTTTTGCTGCTAATCTCCAAAAACCAGCAAAAAAGCTAAGAATCAGTAGCCACTGAAATTTGACACTTTTCCAACTATTATTCCTTAACCGTCTTGACAAGGACAGCAAACTGGTTACCAACTTGAGATTCGCAAGCAGTCCTAGCATCTTTAGACAAGTCTCCCAGGAAAGCATCCACCAATTTAACGGAAGCAACAATCTGAAACAACTTACCACAGAACCTCCTTACCTCAGCACGCCTCGCCTGCTTTTTCGGCATATTCGTCACAAATTGCTCCACCAAGCGAGTCAGTTGAGGCAAATGGGTTTTAAGAAGCTTTCGGTGATCTTTCTCAGTTGTCCCGGTGGTATTAGAGGGGAACATCTGTCTCATAATCTCACCTATCAAACCGAGAGCTTCCACCCTCCTGAAATCCGACTTCGCGTTTCTGCATTTCTCCAGAATGAACCCAAAGAGGTTACGCCCAATCCACGGCCTTCTCTTCACCATCTCCTTCAAGAACTCGGATTTTATCTGGGATTTCTTGCTGTCAAAGTAACCAACAATTACTCCCCTTAGAATCTCGTTGACCCCTGCAAGTTCAGCCTCGGGCAGGTTCTTTGCGTCGATGATTTTGAGAAGCCAGTGGGTTGAGTTCTCGGCAAGGGAAGTGATCATCTTGTGTCGGTTCCATGAGGCGGATTTTTGCTTACTGTTAGGAGGCGGGTTGTTAGCAGATTTTTTCTTGAATGCCTTGGATGCCCACCTCAGGTTTCGCTCCAGTAAAGGCTCAAGAACCGAGAGTTGGATGGATTCACCCTTTGGATAGTCTTTGGCTTTGAATATTTTCTTTTGCAGAATCCCCCATATTCGTTGACTTAGCTGCTCGCTACCTTCAGTTATGATAAATGCTCGAACCAAATTTGAGTATACGGTCAACACTTGAGCTTTACCTATATCACCAAAACCAGAGACAAAAGAGAATAGGGAATGACTAAAACTGCAGAAAGGCAATGCTTCCACAATGTGAGAAAGTTATACCCCACTTAATCACTTCTTCCATGAAAAGGTTAAAAGTTTTCACTCTCAAGCTAAATTTGAAAACAAGTCTACACACTTTGTAGAAGCCTCCTTGCAGAAATCATCAACTTTAGTCTCTTCTTTCACAAATAGGATACAACGTTTACTTTCGTGTTTGGCGAATACTAGGTACTAAATAATTCATGAGAAAAATACCTGGATTTTCATGGAGATAAATTTCTAGCAAAGAAAGCACCCTGAGTTTGAATAGCACGAGTTGGGAATGAGCAGATTCGCCACCAGCACCCTGATTTTTACGTTCTTTGAAAATCTTAGCCAGGTAAGTATCCATTCTGAACATTGCTTCATCATCCATATCTTCATCCTCAGAATCTTCTTCGTCGTCATCATTGTCACTATTTTCATCGTGTTCGGTTACTACTGCCTCTGAGTCATCAGTTTGGCCATCACTTTCAGCTGTATCACCTGTCTCGGCTTCGCCAAGTTCTTCATCTTCATCTTCTTCAATTTCAAGAACATCCTCATCTTCCTCATCATCATCCTCACTATCTGCTTCCTGGTGCCGAGGAGGTTTAAGTACTTTCTTTATTACCCGCAACATCTGCCGAAGTCCATCTTCAGTGACTTCAGAACAGAAAGCTTTGAAAACCTACCCAAAAAAAGGCATACCACATAAACACCCAAAATAACTGCATAAGTTGTACCTTAGATATGCGTACACTCTTTTTCACAATTTCTCTATGTATAAGACTATAGGATTCACTCGATAGATAAAAAATTGGCACACCTAAATAAAGTAGCAAAAACCAGAGCAATGAACAAGAGAAAAAGGCAACGAATGTAAATTTGAAACAGCAAGCACCAAGCAATGAGCTCAGCGGTACAATCAACAAACTCTCTAAACAAAAACTAATGCCAAGGAGAAGCTCAGTTAAAGGATGTACTTGCTCAATGGCAGATCTCATAGGCGCCGAGGACTGAGGAAGCAAAGAAAGAAGTGTGTCCACCAGCACATCAATTAATTCTGGTGCCTCATCAGTGTCCATCTCATCATCTTCTGGCGATTCATTGTGTGGAAAAGCCTTTTCGCAACATATAATAAGCTCTGAGGCGGCTTCAGTGAACTCCCCTGGTCGAAGAAGAACTTGAAGGAGCAACTGGACCAACAAGTACCTCAATGCACGCAGTTTACGTGAATCAGCACTGGACGAGGTGTTTCTTTCCTGCAACCATCAGTTAACTTAGTTTAGCTGAAAGTGATCTAAGGGGAGGGAATTAAGTGTGAAAATAAATAAGCGGAACAAAAAGGAATACCTCTCTGAAAAGCCTAATCTCCATTTCTTGTAATTTTTTGAATGCGCTGTCATCATCATCACTGAGAGTTCGGAAGAGAGACACAGAAGGAATATTCCGAAGAGTGGAAAGAAAGCGAATAAAGTAAGACCCCAGATCACTTTGCTCAGTAGTGCTGCTTGAGGTATGAGCACCTTCTCCCTTCTGGGCTGCAGCCAGTAATGACTGGATTTGCTCAATGCACATTTTGCAAAGAGCACTTGAAGTAGCTGCTTTTGGCCACCTGAACTTTTCTTGTAGCTCGAAAGATGTAAGTTCTTTTCCAAGAGATGCAGTACAAAGACCTTGAACAGCTAGGAACTTCAAAGCTTCTTTTTGCACCCGACACTTCACATCAGAATCCAGCTTTGCAGATCTCACCACATTAGGGATAGATTCTATAACCCAACTCTTCAAGGAATCAGAGCTTCCAGCTGTAGCAATAGATTCTTTGTCCTCCATAGAGCCTAACTCAGAGTTATCATCAGTAGTTTGACTCTGATCAGATGGCTCCTCGGATGGACCTTCATCGACAAACATGTTGGTCAAGCTCTGGATAAACAGCATACAGCCAGATTCGGACTGGAAGTCAGCAACTAGAGTTCTGATTGTTCTGGTTTGAGTGACGATATCAAACTTTCCATTGCTGTTCTTCTGCAGAGCTACGACAACAGCCACTTTCCTAACATCATCAGAGCTAGCCCAGTTTGATAACTCCTTGAGGAAATTTTGTGCAATCTTGTACAGCCAGGAATCTTTTGTTGAAAGCACATCGATAAGACACTGGACCACCTTGTAGGACAAAACAATTGGGATGAAAGAGGCAGGCAACCTAGGGAGAAGGAGAAGGATAACATCCAGCGCCAAATTCTTACGATCATGCGATGACAGAAGAAGAGATCCTTCAATCACCACCTCACAAAAGCATTTCAAATTTTTCAAACTTTCATCTTCTGAAGAGCTCGATTTACGTCCTCTTTTGTGTTTCTTTAAGGAAATTGAAGCAGCTGCCACATCTTCTTCTTGCAAAATAACATCAGGCAAAAGTATGTTGGCAATGACTGGCCAAACACTATGTACTCGGGGCTGGCAGAAGGTAGATTCCTGCAATATCAGACAAGATAAAGCAAGTGATTACATTAGTTTACAAGAGAGCAACAACAAAACACGAATGATTGTGTTATACCTTCATAAGATTAACCAACAAAGACAAATGATCTGAAGAGAAAAATTTGCTAGGGCTGAACGGGTTTGGCAACAGCTTTCCGAAAGATGGATTGCAAGCAGAAGTTTTGTCTCGGATTTTCAGAGCAAGGAGCAAAGCATCCGGATTTCCATTTTCAGCAGCACCGTCAAACCACTCTTGTACTCCAGGAGCACCAATCACGTGAGTTAGCACAGCCTTAGAGGGGAGCTGCATACATATTCAAGCATCCGTTAAGAAATGAAGACATCAAACAATATTATATTTCTCCTCAATCTCTAATAGAATGAATATAAGTAGAACCCATACATATGTATCATTTCATGTTATTGAGGGTATCATTTCATGTTATTGAGGTGACTTAAATATAATACTCATCAACACTATTCTTCCAACAGTCACGGCTTCTCTACCAACAAAAGAACAACTTCTGTTTGGAACGAAGAAATGGTAAATATAGTGTTACTAAGATTGCATAAGAATGCAAAACCAAGTACATCCGGAGAACTAAAAATAGAAAGGAAACGTCAACCAGGAAATGGAAGTACCTTCTCCACTAATTCCAGAAGAGCACAAACAGCAGGCTCTTGTAGATATCTCTTCTTTGTAGAAAGGGCTATGAGAGCACTTGTGAATTCTTTAACTAATGGAGTGTTTTTGTCAGCTTCCAACTCCTTAACTAGTCTTCCAGTCCGAGAAAGGGCACCATAAACAAAAAGACGACCAAGGAGGCAATCCCGCACTTCCTGGAATGCAAATAATTTTTGAAAGGGGGAAACAGATATCAAAACAGGCCAGAATAAAAGGAGAGTAATGTAACTACTGATCAAAGAAAAAAAAATTCTACCTGTCCTTTCATCGAAGAAGAAACCTCTAAAATCTCAAGAGGAATTTTCAACAAGGAGTCCATTCTAATGCTTGAGATCGTGTCCACTAAAACAGTCAAACCCAATGCAAACCCTTGTCTAGCACACTGCATAAAGTATAATGTATCAGTTAATTATATATATGATCATATCCTCCTACAGGGCAGGAAGAACAAAAGTAATCTGACAAGCAATAGTTGGAAGCTCCGGATGTTTCAAAGAATTAGAACTTAAGGTTTCTGTCAATTACATGAACAAATAATATATCATGTAGAGCACGGTGGCAAATGAATCATAAAATACCAGATGATAAGGCAAGATGTATCTATACTCAATATATATGACAACAAGACAAGCGAACATGTATAAAAGAAATATACAAAGGGAGGACTTGCTAACTACCAGCTTGTAGTTAAGACTATATGTCATGTCAAACATGCTCCCATTTCAATCAAAATTTCCAATCAACCAAATGTTAAGCCAAAAACATTTATACGAATCGTATCAAAAGATACTTGAGCCACCGCCATGTTTTAGCAGAAAGAATGTAATGGGTTAATCATGAGTAAAAAAAATACATAAACACTTGTACCAAAAAAAATTCTAGATTACATATATCCATCAGCAGCAACCTTCTAAGACAAAAGTTGCTTCAAATGTAGCAAGAGACTCTGATTCTATAGCCTATGAAAAAGGAACTAGCCAAGAGTCCCCATGGTATATTATCTCAGTTCTACATCATTCTCCATAACTCAACCACCAATTCCCAAAAATAAGGAGAAACAACTTAAAAGACAATACTAACCTCTCTTGATGAAGAAACACCACGAATGAGTCTTCGAATAGCATATCTCAAAGATGGGGCACAATTATTCAGGCCATCATCCTTCTCAGCTTCCAATTTTGGTCCATTTTCGACCAAATCCTTGTTCTCAAGTTTATCGTATGCAGTCTGAACCTCCTGCAACTCTTTCACCAGGGATTCAACAGCAGCTTCCCTTACGGAATCATCTGCTGAAGCCAAATCCTTGAAAACGCTAATGTGAAACTCAGGCAAGTCTGTGCTTTTCGAGGAGACTGAAGAAGCATGAGGTTCCTCAGTTCTATTTTCTACACTCATTTTTTTCGGATTCGATTCTTTATTTACTACAGCAGTATGGTGCTTCTTCTTCTTGTCGAGTGCTTTCCTTTTCTTTTTTCTCTCCATAGCGGACTCTTCTTTTGAAACAGATGGCCCTGCAGCATCTCCATGTACTACTTTTTCGGGTTTATTCTTATCTTCTTTAGTTTTCTTCTTTTTTGGCTTATTCGCATCTTCAGCACCAACTACTTTAACCACATCTTCGGAGCTTCTTTTTTTGGACATTGTAATGGAGCTAGTCGAACTAAATATCTCTGCAAATTTGTGACAGTTATTTCGGAAGAGATTTGACTATGATAACGAAAGCTTAGGAAGCATATCAGGATATTAATAATTATACCACTTCAAGTACATGAAGTACAGAAAACACAACTATTATTCCCCTAAGTACCATAACCAATAGGAATAAATTGACTGGCTAGATATCAGTGTTGTCAAAGGCAGTGTCGTAGCTGTTCAAGTACAGAGGGCTTGCCCCCTGAACTTTCCAGCAGTACAAGTAATGCCCTATATAATTAGATATATATTTTTGGCCAAACCTATATAATTAGATGATGTTTACTTGTGCCACCTGATTTTCAAATTGCCCACCACTAAATTGCAATTTGACCCCTGGAATTTCTTAATGCACCCTTTCATTTATGCAAAGGAAAAATAAGTATAGCCAGTTAGCCACTTTCACACAAAAGTAAACTTACAAAAACAGATGCATTAAGCAAAGAACAAAACTAGCTTTCTTAAAGAAATACAAACTTTGACTGAATTAGAAAGTAAATTTTCAGATAGAATTCAGAAAATATATCTTCACTAATGCATCAATACATCATTTTGGGTTAGGCCAAATTTACAAGTCTAATACCTATACAACATCACTTAAGAATTCCTGTAAAACCTAAAGCTGGTTACCAAAAAAAAGTGTATTGACGCTTCATCAATTCGAAGTTCAAAAGTTACAATATCGGCTACAACTTCCCATTGAAGATCAAATTGAAGCAAGATAGATGGAGCCAAGTGGCTCAACTCATGGACTCCGGAAAATTAGTTTTCAATCTGGAAAGGTACCTTTGTTTTCTTCTTGCTCTCTTCAATTAGAAGCTCAGTTGCCTTCTTAAACGCAAAAAAATTGAATGCAAGCTGATGTTGATTAGCGGTAGAATCCAAAATTAGGGGAAGAATAGGTTGAATTGGATGGTTGAAAGTCTGAATTTGAGATTTGAGAAAATAAACAGACTTACGCCGCTTGAGTATGAAAGTAGCCGTGGCAAAAAAAAGGGTATGAAAGTAGCCGCTGTTGTCGGGTATGAAATTAGGTTTTAGAAACTTGGTACTTGAGAGAACGTCAGTTTTGGAAAAAAACTATCTCCAGTGCTTAGGCCTTTAGGGTTCCTGAGCTATGATTATATTTTTAGTTCTTATTATATTTCAAAAAGATGTGTTAAATTGGGCTACTAGTTACAAATTATTAATTATAGGCTTTATTTATCAAGTTCAGCCCAAGTTAAACACACCATTCGCCGAACTTAGTTTTTTTTTTTTGGGTGAATGCCGAACTTAGTTTGAAGGGCATTTGGTCTTAATAAATAAATAAATATATATATATATATATATATCATCAATAAAAATATGTTTAAATGGAATTAATTTTTGTGAATTATAAACTATAGGATACACAAAATATTTTACTATTTTATTGAATATTTTTTTAATATAATATTTAACAATAGCGATGATTGAGATTCCGAATTTGGGATTCTGAAACATTCTGACCCACTCTTGCAAGCATGTAAATTTCACCAACTTTTGTGGCATTTTAATTTTCCGTCTCAATCGGAATACAATGGACTTATTCGAAATATATATCATTCATGTATTGAACATTATATTTAATTGTAAAAAATATCGATTTATTCTTCCGATCTAATTATAAGTAAATACATAAAAAAGTATGAAATTCAGTCAATTCACAACGATTGGAAAATATTTAAAGCATACTGAATAATTAAATTTAAATGATTTACATCTAATAATAAACCTACTTTGCCCTCAGATTCTAGATTCAACCCTAATCAAAGGTGAAGCAAGTATAGATTGTCCGCCTCAAATAGATCTGAAGCGGAGACCTTCATTCAGTTCCTGAGGCGATAAGGCGCACGCTTCAGCAAATATAGAGGGTGGTAGACATAGTTAAAGAAAGAAAGTTACCGTATTTTGTTGCAGGGAGTAACCATGGGAGCAGAAACTTGAAAGTGAGTGATGTGGGAGATTTTGAAGTGTCAGATTTTGGCGTGCGAGTACAATTTTTCATGCAGAGACAACAATTTGAGAAAAACTTATGGGTTTAACGTTTTTTTGTCAAATTTTTCCGTTTAGAGGGTAAAAATTGCAATTTTATGTTTTTCTATAATTTTTAGTCAAAATTCTATTTTTGTTTGGATTCAGTTGTCAATTTCGGAATTTCCAGGGGTTAGGGTTTTTGTTTTCGTTATTTAAGACTCTATTAGCCGTCATTTGCATTTAGTTGAATTGTTTATTATAAAATCGAGGTTTTCCTCAATCATGCGTCAAACTTTCAGTATTATTGAACTTTTGCACTTCATATTCCCCATCACGCTGCATCAGTGAGGTGTTTGAAATTAACGGAATCTGTGTGAAAAATCTACGGTTTTTATTATAAATTTTTTAAAAGTTGCGTACATGTCTTTATATTTATAATAGTGATTAAAATTGTCCTCAACATTGATTTTCATCAATGGGTGGATTATTAGTTTGTAGGGATAGAAAAAAAAAGAATTAAAAAAAAAAAAAGAAATTAAGATTACCGTCTTTTTATTAAGTATTATACATGTCATTTGCATAGATGTTATACTTATTTTAAGTAGGTCGCCTTTTTCAATGAAGTAAGAGGCGCCTTAAATTTGAGTCTATATCTAGCACTTTCTTCTGTTACCTTTCACATTTGACAACATTGCATATAAATCAGTTAGTTGAAGCAAAATTAACCATTTTTTCCCTAAAACTAAATTCTAGTTGATAGAATAAAACTTAAAACCTAACGAAAGGATTCTTAAGAAATCTTTCATTTGTTATTTCGAGAAAGAAAAAAAAACGGTTGGATGAAATAATCATCTCTTAGCATTAGCATTGTACTATGTCATTCTCAAACTCTATTTAACGGGCTCAATAAACAAGTTTAAACATCCAAAAAGAAATATTGTACACGTTCAAAAGTAAGAATACTGATGGATATCTAACAATAATATGAATCGTAACTCTCATTCAAAGTTCAAGACAAACACATGAATCGCCGAAAAGATTATTCCCCTCTGACTAAGTCGATACCTAGTCAGTCCCTTTCCATATAATAAAGATGGGGACGACCTATCTCCATAAGGAGAGGGTCGACCCATCTCCATAAGGATATGGAACGTCTCATCTCCCTAAGGAGAGGGTCGACCCCTCCGCGTAAGGAGAGGGGGACGACCCCTAGACAGAGGTCGGCTCCTTTCCATATGGAGCGAGAGCCGACCCCTCTCTATAAGGAGAGGAAGTCGTCTCTCTCCATAGGAAAGGAGGTCGGCCCATCTTCCTTAACATAAGTGGAGACGAGACAATCATTTACTCCGTCTAAATCTGTGATCCCCACAAAAGGAAAGAATGCATAAACAAATTTTCATGCGAGTGGACACATCATTAATACCTGAGCATGTTATTTTCTAGACAATATTCATGTTAAATTATATACTTCATTTCTTAAATATCAATTTTTGATGATTATCAGAGGAGGATCACCGGTGCCACCCCGGTTCATCCATTTGTGCATATATCAGGTGCGGGGTTGAGCTGAAGTTAACTTTAAGACATAAGGAAAAGACAAACCCAAAGAACAGACGGTTGAGTTCAAGTCCTTCTCAGATGTCAAAATCCAACAAGTACTCCATTTGTAAGGGTCATGAGAGATTGAGGAAAAGTCGGAACTAGGTAGTCTGAAAATTAATTTGCAAATTTAAAACAATTGCTAAAATTTTGGCTGAGAGACGTAAAGAGGGCGGGATCGAGAGATACATTCCAACTAATAAAATGTTGAGCGATGAAGAATATATAATAATGAAAGTGATGAAATGGAATTAGAGAGGCGGAGAGTCAATTAGGGCTTTTGAATATCTGCACGTGGAAGGGTTTAAGGATGTTGAACCACCCCATTTGTATCCAGTTTAAAACGGTCTTCCGCTTTGATTAAATATATATACTAATATAACCAGAGCGGTTTGAGTTTCTCCCGATGAACCGTTCCTCCCGAGAATTTTACGATTATACTTTTATGAGTATAACCAATGTGTATTGTAGATCAAATAAATATTAGTATCCCTCTCTGTGAATGTAAGTAACTTGTTTAGAGTAACCGCCCCTCGAATCGGGAGGGATCCAAATTGTGCCCCTAATGTAATGGATAAGTCGGTTTCTGAGTTTTTTACTAATACCAAAGCACACAGAAAAATATATAAAACGTCAAACTTAACTCGGTAAAAATGTGAGATAGGTTTAGTTCTTAATTACCAAATTGTTAGATTGTATTTTGGCAGACAAATTGTAAACTAAGATTTTCTTTTAACAAATAATTAGCTTAGGTTTTTGCTTGTGGATAAATTACTACCTCCATCCAAAAACCTAAATCCATCATGTAACAAAACCTTTAGATATAAATTAAACTCCAAGTTAACTATGCATTCGTGCAACATTTTTTTCAATTTAAAATGAAGTGTCATTATCAGGCGAGTTGCCTTTGCATTATCCACTACTATCCACCGGTCTTCTTCAGCCTAGAGTACATACGAATGATGATATAATTGATAATCCCATAACTGAAGTTAGAGGTGAAACCGGACTGGTCGGACCGTTTTTTAGCTTGTTTCAGTCGGGTATTTAAATTTTCGGTCCGTTTTTTTTTTTCCATAAAAAAATCCGATAAAAAAACCGTTTGAGGGAAAATAAACCGTCCATTAGTAGTACGGTTTTTTCGGTTCTGTTTTCGGTTTAAACCGAAAATCCAATATTAGCAATTACTATAATAAATTCTTGTCATTTTCATAGACTATATCAAATCAAAATGATAAATTAATTCAATTATTATAATTAAATAAATTATAAAATAAAAGTAGAAAAAATAATCTTCATAGGTGTCTCTTTTACAATTTATATTAACATAATTAATTAATTAATATCAACTAATATAACATATATTGTATATATTTAATTAGCATAACGGTTGGTTTGGTCCCCACGGTCCTCAAAGCTCAAATTCCGAACCGGACCGAAAATTCGAACTTGAGCAAAAAAATCAGACCAAAAACCAAACCGAATATTTCAGATTCGGTTTTTTCGCTCCGGACCGGTTCGGACCAACCGAATTTTGGCTTCACCCCTAACTGAAGCATTGCTTTCTAAGAAATTATCGAAGCATGTACAATTGATGGGACTGCAACGACCCGTTTAAGCGTGTACTTAGAATTATAAGATAACATTAGAATGTCAATATCAAATGACAACTTGTTATTTATCTAATCTGCCTATTTATGTTTAAAGAAAGTAAAGAATTCATTATTGAAATAATTATGTATTGGATGACTCGCGATCTATAATATTCAGTTGTGAGTTGTAATAAACTCCATCTTTAAATACGTTGAATCTGGAAAACTCGCATCTTCACACATGCACGACGATCATCTCCTACAGTTTTACGTAGCTATTTTCTCATTTAGGGAATTATCTTTCGTACATAACTACATAAAAACAAACATTATAATTTCGATAAACTTCATAATTTCGATTATGTGGATACTGGATAAGGTTTTCATTTTATATTGATATCTCGACTTTTTTTAATCGTGTCCCGTAATCATGCAAATAAAATCAAAATCCAAGGTAGAAATTCATCGATTTAGTAATTAACCTATCATGCTTCAAAAACATGACAAAATTGGAATGTGATGCTTTTATAATTAAAAAGAAATTGTAACTAGACAAATGCTCAAGCTCAAAGTAATTTCAGTTTTTTATTTCTCTCCATAATGTACAAGTTCTCTGTTTTACAAGTACATCAAAAATTTGAAGGGGACAAAGAACACATATACACATTGTAAAACTATCTCATCAATTTTTAAAGGCAAATTTTAATCAAATACAGGCCCATCTGGAAATACACATTCAACAAATCTGAGTACCTTGGCTAATAAAGCAATTTTTCCGGCAACACGTAAATGGCGATGAATGTATAATCATCAAATCTAGTAATATTTCAAAATGGAGCATCCTGAAGATCAATTTGTGACCTCATCATATCCTCAAATACCCGCCTCGTTCATGAGCCTGAGTTCTTCTGAGGAAGGATCTCCTGTTGAGCGTCCAAGTTTTATGAACAAGCCACTTCCTTCTCCATGCAGCCAATCGGGTGTACACTGTGGGGAATATAAAGCACAGTAGCACAAACACTAGTGTTGCTACACATATCAACAACACATTTCTGAACCCGTCTTTCAACAGCGGATTTTTCTGCTCCGTCCATGGAACTCCTCCCACATTCATTCCAAAAACTGTGTAATATGCAAACCACCCAGTCTTATATCAAATTCTATTGGGTCAATAACCTGGGAGAGGTCTGAAGTTAGGCCCTTGTTAATTTGAGAGGTCTGAAGATTGAAATGGTGATAACTGAGGTCTGAATTTTGGACTTTGTGATTTTTAGGTTTTCCGTCCAAATTTTCTGTCAAATTTAACAGAACCGTGTGAAATGTCAAAAATACCCTTTTGTAATATTTGAATTAATAAAAAGTTTAATTAATATAAAGATGAAATGACAAAAATACCCCTGTCCATAATTTAAACCTAACCCAACTCCGACCACCACCACGGCTCCGGCCGGCCACCACCCTCTCCGGCGACCACCACCCTCTCCGGCGACCACCACCCTCTCCGGCCGGCCACCACCCTCTCCGACGACCGCCACCACGACCTCAATTGGGCCCAAATCGGAGCCACCGATCGGAGCTCGGTGGCTCCGATCGGAGCTCTGTGGCTCCGATCTGGGGCCACAGAGCTCCAAATCGGAGCTCTGTGGCCCCAGATCGGAGCCACAGAGCTCCGATTTGGAGCTCTGTGGCCCCAAATCGGAGCCACCGAGCTCCGATCGGAGCCACCGAGCTCCGATCGGAGCTTTGTGGCTCCTTTTTGGGCCCAATCGGGGCCGGTGGCTCCGATTTGGGCCGTGGTGGCGGTCGTCGGAGTTGGGTGGCGGTCGTCGGAGTTGTGAGTGGTGGTCGCCGGAGTTGGGTGGTGGCCGGCCGGAGCCGTGGTGGTGGCTGGAGTTGGGTGGTGGCCTTAAGGGCATTTTCGTCTTTTCATTCAATCATGTGAGATGCAAGAAGGGTATTTTTGGAATTTTATTTTATTTCGGGTCACATGCGATGCACATGACCAACTTCCGTCAATTTTAACGGAAAAATCTAACGGAGACCTCTATTATCTACAAGTCGAAACTTCAGACCTTTGTTATCACCATTTCAATCTTCAGACCTCTCAAATTCACAAGGGCCAAACTTCAGACCTCTCCCAGGTTATTGACCCAATTCTATTACACTTTATATATAAGCAAATCTGAGACAACTAAGTTGCTAGTGGATGTAATTTTGTTTTCAATTTTCAGTGAAGTGATTTTTCATCAAAATAACACATTTTATCACAGGGCGGCAAGAATCAGAGAATAGGCAACCTGACAAAATGTGAGCTTTCTTAGGGGGCAAATGCAGGAAAGAAGTTTACCTCCTGTGATAATGGACAAGGGCAGGAATACTATTGATAGGAAAGAAAGATAATATAGCTTCCGATTAATCTGCTCGGCCTGCCAGCTGTCAAGACCAGCCTGGATTGCTGTGACGCGATTCGCTATGAAACCCACATTCTCCTTGAGTCTTCTAAGTCTTCCTATCAATTCCTCTAAAGCGTTTACATCTTCACTAGCAAACCAGTTCTTTGAAGAACATTTTTCTTTAACTCGCGGGAAGACTTGTTCACCGTGTGAAATAACCTGATTATCATTGTACAGAACTAGAATTTATAATCTAGATTACATAATACCTTATTATAGCATGAGAAGACCTTTGTTTGAACTTAAAAACATTGCCATCTCCAGAAGACTCTTTTTGTATTTGGTTCATGATGCAACTGAGTACATAGTGCTTCACTTGAAATTTAGCTAAGAAAATATGAAATTATATTATGTATATATTAAAAGTTTCACGACAGGATGATACCTGCAAGAGACGCTGCAGATTAAGATGCATTTTAGGAAATCGCCTATCATCCAGCATCTGTTTCTTTAAAGCAAAACCACCTGTATTAGTGAAATATGTGCTGTCAATTATGGAGAAAAGCACCAAAGTAAAGGCAGTTGTCTGCTTTCCTCGTGCTTTTGAAGTAATTCTGCAAGACTAGAGCAAGGATTGCAATAACTAGAGCAAGGAAAGTATATAGTCCACTTTCAAAACTACTGCACAAATTAACGATATGCCATTCTCTAATCCTGAACAATGCATAACTACTTCATTTATCAGAAATTCATGAATTGCATAAAAATTTTCTAGTTCAAGTTTATGCACTTCGAAGTTCAATGCTTCATATAGTTGAGCAGATTAAAGAGTTAAATATTGTACACGTTAACAAGGACAAACGTAAATTGCCACACCACAAAGAAGAGCAGGAGGGATTTATATTTACCTTTATCCATCTCAAGCTCCACTCCATCAAGCTCTATCTCCAGCTTGGTCAAGATATCCTGGAGTTGATCCACATGTGTATCAATAATATGAACCACAAGATTGGAAACTGATTTAGGAACAGGATTATCAGCCTCCTCCGAATGGTTCATCGTCAGGAGGAACTCAAGAACATGTTCCTTAATCACAATACCACCTCCCTCCTTTCGCTCACCGTTAGCATAGGTCGGGGTCTCCACACTCGGGATCTCAGAAAGAAGAGATTCACCCATCTGAGAAAATCCCAGTCGAGGCACTCTTCCCAGAGAGACAGTTATAACCGAATTTTCAGTAACTCTTGCAGCTATTCGGAGGGTAAAATTGCTCGACGGTGGACCTGGGGAGTTAACTCGGAAAACTAGTGCCCCATCAACGTGCCCACAAAAGGGTCCGTTGCTGACTAGTGAGAGTATATCTTGGAGCTTTAATGGAGGGCAAAGGGAATCGATAAGATACTGAGCAGATTGAGATAGTCTTTGATTTCCCTTTGGTAGTTCAACATGGTACCAACAGAACTCTTTGCCTCTTCCTTCCGAAAGGTCCCATTCCTTATTGAAAAATCTACCCTCTCCATCGAATATGTAGGCTTTTTGTCTAACAGCACCAGGAAACCGGGTTCTGAAGAAGCGGGTTTCACGCAGAGGAGTATCTCCAGATGCATCTCTTTCAAGTTCATCTATGTCACTATCTCCAACAGGCTCTGCCCGAGCTAGGTCCATGACTATTCGGCAGAGCCAATCAAAATTATCTGCAAAAGCACAGACATTCAGTTTGATCAAGATTCACAACATAATTTGAATATACCCTTTTCGGAAAATATAAAACCCTCAGAGCGGCAAGTGATAGCAATTTCCAAAAGCAAGAGATTTTGATCAATTATGCAAATCGTATCAATATATTCGATGGTTAGCCAGGAAAAGATAAAGTCTGGGCATTAAAATGAATAATTTGATTTGCAAAAATAGAAGTAAAGTAGAATCACAATTCACACGTACTCTAATCGAAGAGCAAAGAATCCAATGCATGTGATGTTCGGAATGAGAGGCATCAATAACTTAATGAGGAAAATGGAAGTTCATAATTGCTGCTAAGCGAATCTACCAATCTAAACTCCATCAACTAGGAACCAAAACTAACCCTTCAACTGAATCCATCGATTCAAGCCAGGTCTCAATCCGAAATCCCCAGAAACTACAAGATGGAAGAGAAATTGGATTGGAAGATAGCTGCAGTTGAAAACAGCAGATGATTACCTCATAGGAACCAGGAAAGATGCCAAATGCGGATCTGAAACACTAGCCAATTACTTTAAGTAAAACCCATACGAGACATCAACCGACGCCGTGGTTAAGGCACGTGATGATGGGCAAGCAATAGATGACGATCCGAAGTTGTTACCGGAGGGAAAAAGAAATGGTCGTAGCTGAGGAACAGAGAGATATAGTAGTGGAGGCAAAATCGCAGGTCAGAGTCTCGGAAGTTTCCGGGAAGCATCACCAGGAGATTCTCACTATTTAAAATCTTGAAGACGTCTTACGGTCTTAGCGTTAACTGAATTGATCCGAGTAAATTGTCAAGCATACCATATTCTTAAATGTAAATGTAATAAATTAAAAACTATTTTTTTTTTCCAAAAATAATAATAACAATAAATTAAAAAACTTACTATAATAGTTTTATATAATATTACTTAAAATGGAACCCATTCATTTTTTTCCATAATGCAATCCTTAAAAATCCACTAGGGTGGAGGTGGATACATCATATTTTTTTATCCAAAATTAAATATTCTCTAACTAATGCTATAATTTATTAGTGGAATTTTTTTGAAAATTTAATTTAATAAGATAATATATGTTTGAATAATAGAGTTTAAGTAAAATTATTAAAAAGTAGAAATCAAGTTATATTTAAGTAAGTATTAACTTTAAGAAATGTATATAAATGTGCTAAGTTGTACTATTGTTGATGCATGTCACTTGTGAGTATAAACAACTCAATCTCCTCGTGAGCTGCTACTTGATATTGACTCGGTCAATACTCAAATTCGAGTTCAGATACACTCAGTTTGAACCAGTCAGAAGTCTTGTCGAGTTTATATATATATATACTGGGCATCAATATATGTTACCCTACAAAAGTCACGTGATAATCAAGTGAAACTCGAATTTTCAAGCCGAGCACGAGCCTACAAATTCACTTTACAAAATCAAGATTCACATTTTCTATAAAGTTTAAAATCAAATAGGTATTTGAGATAGCACATGTTGACAAATTAGTACTTGATATAATGTTTTATGACTTTTAGGTATTTGAGAAGTCCAAACTGTTGCACTGTCACTTTACCCATCAATTTTGAACGCAAAGTGATCATGTGCATAACACGTGATTATTAATTGTAATTGAATAGATAAACATACCCTCTATCTTATTTTATTTAGTTTAATCTATCTAATACATTCATAACTTTTCTTTTGTATAATTTATTCACTAAACCTGTTTCAATCGAAACCTCGGTTCAATTGACCTAGCCCGATTCGAGATTAGTATTAGAAACAGTCATGGTTAGGTTTGCCTAATTTTACAATCTATTGGATCTAATTCGGGTGCCTTTCTAAAGAGCGCTCTTGCAAAATTGTAGATGAGGCTTATACTCTAGCTAGCAATCCAAACTCCAAGAAACTAAAGGAAGAATAGGGTCCCGACTCCCGAGAGTTAACAACATGAACGATTTAACCATGTAATAATGATGTGGTGGTTCAGCGCCTCATTAATTAATCAGAGGTTAGGGGTTCAATCCCCGCTAGCAATTTTATTTGATTTCTTAACTTTTTCGTGTTGTCTTAATTCAGTTCAATTCAGGGACAAATAGAACACAAATTTTGCAATTTTTTGCAATTCTTGAGGCATCAATTTTTTCATGTGCAATCACAATAAGCATGAATTTTGAAACAAATCAAGCTAACCATATTAGCTTACTATCTGCTTTGCAAAAGATAACTTGCCATGTATGGGGTTTTTCCTTGAGTTGCTTAGCATCCTTTCTCAAACACAGTTTTTGCGTCACAAGACTGCTTACTAAATATCTTTTCTAGTTCCACGTAAGTACAACCATCTTCTGGCCAGTAATATAGACACTTCACAAGAACAACCATATACAACCATCGATTAATCATGTTGAGCATTCACTACAAGATAAAGGGCTTCTAATGAACAGAAAATCCATTGCTAAAAGCCTAAAATTCATTTGCTAAAAGTATTAGAACTGAATTTTTTCTGTCATTAAACTGTTTAGCGAAAGAAATTTCGAGGTACTCATTTTGGGGGGTTTAGCGATAGGATAAGCTCGTCTAAAGGTTGCATATTTAACGATACGAACTTCCAGTCACCAATGCTTAAAACATAACCTCTCACTTATATAATAGAAACTCATTTTTTTTTTTTAGAGAAACCATGAACTTCTCAAGCTCTTCAGGTGGAATGAAATCATGACCCTTTTTACCAGGACCTTATTAACAAAATTAAAACAACAAACAAAATCTTATGTGATAGTAAAAAAAAAAAAAGCTTTAACAGAAATGAAGCAAGATTGATTTCAGGCATCTGAGTTCAATCCAAATGCCTTGACAACTGTGCTTACTCTCTCTGCGAACGTCCAAGAGGTTATCTTTTTACCTGGTACATGAAATGGATTTGAATCTACATCCACATGTCCTGCATGGAACCTCCTAAAAAATTGTTCTGAAATCAACATTGACAGGTTCAAGAAACAACATTTACAATCTTGCGATATCCTTAGTTGGTGCACTATCTTTTAGAGCAGAAGCAGAAAAAATACTCACACTTTGTAGTTTTCAGTGGGATAGAGAAAGCCCAGGGTGTGTGTAGTATAGAATCCTAAATTAAATCAATCAAGATGCAACTCGCTAATCGATGACAGCAGTGAGTAAGCAATAAAAATTAGGTTTAAAGGGTATTTTGGTGTCATATGTTTGACCGATGTTTGTTTTGGTGTCATATGTTTTTTTGTAGGTTATTAATGTCATATGTTTGCATTTTTTAGACTTTTGGTGTATACTTTAGTCAATTGTTAAATTTGACCGTTAAATACTTTTATTTTATTCAATTTAGTCTCCAGTTTATATATATAACTTTTAATTTTTGCAATTTAGTCCCTAAAAAACTTAATTGGACCCTAAGGTCAAATAGACCTAGTCATAAACCCGTCGGTCCGGCGACCTGAGCCGTGGTCCGCCAGCCATGGGTTGCACCATGGCTAGGTCAATTGGACTATAGGGTCCAATTGATTTTTTTTATGGACTTAATTACAAAAACTAAAAGTTAAGTGTATAAATTGGATAACTAAATTGAATAAACTAAATGTATTTAACGGTCAAACTTGACAATTGACTAACAGATGCACAAAAAATATCAAAATGCAAACACATGGTTAAAAGTCTAAAAAAACATATAATATCAAAAGTAAACAATGACCAAACATATGACACCAAAAGACTATTTAACCCTAAAAATTATATATCCTTTAAATAATACATATTTTTTAGGAATAATTCTAGGTACATCAAGTCATCATCTCGACCTTCCAAACCTAAGATTGGTTGGACCAATTAATAAAACATGGTGTATTCCTAAGAACAGGCATGAAGCCAGAAAATACAGTCAGAGGGGGCAAAATATAGATTAACAATGTCATAAATTATATTAGTAAATACTTTTACAATCGCTCACTACGAGTTTTCATGTTCTGAAAACTTCGAAAAAAAATATTTTTATGAATAACCATAAAATAAATTATTAAATAAAAAAATCACGATAGAGTATTAATGTGTAACAAATAGCTGAACTTAAATTTACTACTATCTAGTAAAAGACTAAAATTACTTATTTTTTAAATTAAAAAAATGGAATATCTATTAACATAATTAGTTAACTTCACTCAAATTCATATTTTTGTTAATTTAACTTAATGAACCAATGCTATATATATAAATTAAATAGCATATCAAGCAATATGATATTTAACTTAGCTAATATATTATTTCCATCATTTTTGTATATTGATGTTCAACTTTTTATCTACAAGGATTCTGTCTTTAATGAATGTTATCTCTATTTTTTTTTAAGAGTAATATATATTGCAAATCTAGATATATATATCATTATCTCTAAAAAGGGGCTAATGCTAATATTACATTTTTCTTAATTTTATGAAATGCTTAGAAGCATTTCATGGAACTCCAGAGGGGCAATGACTCCTATATAGATTTGTGGTTGCCTAAGAACAACCCGAAGTCGAATTCTGTTGAAGACTTTTTTTTTAAAAGGAATATATTTTATTATCAAGCAAATAATTTTTGACTGACCTCATTGTCCACAATTCTTATCGCACTTTGAATTTGCATCGTCAGATAGTCGAATTCGAATATTTAATACTCCAATATGGGCCCCATATATCCAACAACTTCAAATAGTTCGATGGGTGTTGGGTGTAAACTGTAAAGTGTACTGCAAACTGTGGTTTTATTATTTATTTATACTGCGGGCATTTTACTATGCAGATCACTCGCTGTACCAGGATTACGATACGCCACATCTCAACTAATTTAATAATATAATATAAAACCGAAGAGAGAAATTCTCGAACAAAATATATTCAGAATAACTGGATAAATTTGCAAATCTAAAGTTAATTGGATCTTGGCCAAAAAAAAAAAAAAGTTAATTGGATCAATTAATGAAGCAAGTTGTATTTACAGAGACGACTCGGAGTCGAATGCCGCTATATACGCTACATTGGGAGGGCTAAGTCTGCAAACAAAATATATTTTATAAATATCTAATATCAAGGAAACCGAGGTTGATTGAAGTGATCAGTCGAATTACATTTTCAGGAGTGAAATGAGTTTAATATTTAAATTCTACAAAAAAAAATATGTTTTGAAATAATTTACTTTCTCCATATATCATTCCCGGTAGTATATATAGATTTTATCAATTATTATTCTGGGTGCATGTAGACCAGGTTCTTCCATCATACTACTATTTTTATCATTTTTCATCGATATATATATATTGTACAGCGCATAGCCTTGGACTTGTATAGTGCTTCCACTTCATTAGTCCATCCGCTTCACTTGGCAGTGTTTCTCAAAGGCGGGGAAGATGATGAAGTTCTTACCCATCCATAGAGGTCAGACTGGACTGCGGATTATACCTCCCTGCTCCGGCTAAATTGATCGTCGATTTTTTGTGATCGATCACCATTCCAGTATTTAATTGTTTCTATGTACGTCTGCAGTGAGGGCTCTGAAGGTTCTGAGGCCTGAGATTGCTGCGGTCCGGAGCGCTCAGTTCTCCACGGCGGCGGAGCCTTCTTCAAACCATGGTCCTCCTGTTAGTTCATTTCTCTTTGTCTGATTCCTTGTCAAAATCAAATATTTATGATTAGATTAGATTGAGGGGGTTTACCACGGAGCTAATACCTCTTCGACTGAATATTCTTAATCGTTGATTGCTCATTCCGATACATATGATTGATCATGTTTATTACATCTCAGGAGTAAAGAGCCTTTCGTTAATCAAACTGTTCTTCCAGAAGGGCATGTTGCATGTTTGAAGTAATCTAAAGCATCATTATTTGTATAGCAGCTTGATAGAGGATAGTTACCAAAAAAAAAAAAAAAAAAGCTTGATAGAGGATTATTCAATTTTAAGCCAGGACATATAGCACTATGATTATGTATTCTACTTCTACATTGTGTTGTTCTTAATGGCTTACGAAAAGTTCTCGCTTTCAGAATGTTCCCAATCTTATTGGAGGCCGTTTTTCTGAATCAAAATCAGCCTCGTCAATCGATGTGATAAATCCAGTAAGATATTTGCTGGTGATTTTTTCCTCTCGAGAGCATCTATGGAGGAACTTAAGTTAAGGATTACTTTACTTCTTTAATGATTGTAGGCTACCCAAGAAGTTGTATCCAGAGTCCCATTAACTACCAGTGAAGAATTCAAAGCTGCCGTTGCTTCAGCGAAAGAAGCTTTTCCATCTTGGCGTAATACACCAGTGACAACCCGTCAGCGAATAATGTTCAAGCTGCAGCAGCTTATTCGAAGAGACATGGTGAGAATTCAAAGCCCAAATTTGTTAATCCTTCCTTCTGGGGATGATGCAGTTGTGGTTGTATTCTGAGAATTGTTCTATAATGTGCTGCAGGATAAGCTTGCTTTAAATATTACAACCGAACAGGGAAAGACACTTAAGGATGCGCATGGAGACGTGTTCCGTGGACTAGGTTAGTCTAGTAAGAGAATTGAATTTGTGTATACCCACCTTGTTAATAAGTATGTGGTTTATTCCAGTCAAGTGTTGCTGAACTTCTTATTACTCATTGTGTAACCTCTTCTCAAATTGTATATGCAGAGGTGGTAGAACACGCATGTGGCATGGCTAGCCTGCAAATGGGGGAGTATGTGGCCAATGTTTCAAGTGGAATTGATACATATAGCATCAGAGAACCACTTGGTGTTTGTGCTGGAATCTGTCCCTTTAACTTTCCAGCTATGATACCTCTATGGGTGAGCGGTTGCAGAACTCTATGATCGTAGCTTATACTGACTTTTTCTGAAAAATGAAGTTACTTCACAACCTGCGTGCCCTAATCTATAGTTTTTTCATGCTAACATGTTATACCGTTCATACATGGTTAATTTATGTATCATTATCTTACAAAAAGAATCACTGGAGCTGAATTAGTAGATTTGAGTATTTTGGCGCCCAAGAATGTTCCCAATTTTTTGTTGCACATGAATATTGCAGATGTTTCCTGTTGCTGTTACATGTGGCAACACCTTTGTCCTAAAGCCATCAGAGAAAGATCCAGGTGGATTTCCTTCTCTGTTTGCTTCATACTTCCCTTTTTTTCGGTAGAAGCCAGAGGATATTGGTCTTTGGTGGTTGACTGTTAAATTAGTAGTCGGCTTTATATCCTTAGGTGTCTCATATTGCGTTACAGTTCAGGTAGTGACTAAATTGTGAAAAGTTGTACAGTGTGATAATTTGGCATTGTTGATTACAAAAATTAAAATACTAGCTCATTTTCTATTTGGTTCTTTAGATGTCCTGCAACTACAGTGAGATGGTTTGAGCGTCATCATTGAACATTATCTTTAGTGATTAGTATTAGATGAACCTTTTAATTTCTATTCATTTTATTGATAACAATTTTCACGACATAAACAAGTTTATTACTTTGACGGCTTATTTCCCACTTTATATCTTCCCTTTGCTATTTCAGGGGCTTCTGTCATGCTCGCAGAGTTGGCAATGGAAGCTGGTTTGCCTGATGGTGTGCTAAATATTGTTCATGGAGCCACAGTATGTCCACGTCCTTATCAACTTTTGCATTCATGATACTGCTGAAAATTGACTCCTTTGATTTAATTTCCTCATCTATATTTATCTCATCGATATTTATCTCATTCATATGTATCTCTAATTAGCTCTAATATCTGACTGGTTCCTTTCAGGATACTGTGAATGCTATTTGTGATGATGAGGACATTAGAGCTATATCTTTTGTTGGTTCCAACACTGTAAGTTCACCCCTTTTCCAGTTTCATGTATATCTACAGATCGGTAGTCCTGATGTATATCCAAAAAATAATGTTTACTCTCTCTTGCTGTCAAATTAGTGTCACAAAATTTTGTATGAGTGTCATTTTTTCGTTATGTTTCTCTGTAACACTCCCTGCCCATTTTAAGGCTGGGATGCATATCTATGGTAGAGCTGCGGCTAAAGAGAAGCGTGTACAGGTAAGTTCATAATTTCTCTTCGAATGAATTATTGCTTTCTTTAACTTGATTTGAGTAAGCGGAGACTGAAGTGTAATTACTTGTTCATGTGCATCCTTTGGTTAGTCTAACATGGGAGCCAAAAACCATGCTATTGTCTTGCCCGACGCTAGCACAGAGGCCACTTTGAATGCTTTAGCTGCAGCTGGTTTTGGTGCAGCTGGTCAGAGATGTATGGCACTTAGCACCGTGGTTTTTGTTGGAGACTCCAAGGCAATGTATGGTTCTAATGCCCTAATTCACTAATTTTTCGTGATTTCTATTATATTTTGGACATCTGATTCCTCGCAGGATCACATGTTCATCTTTTATACTGTATGGCTGTCAATCAATTTCAGAATCCACATTAAACAAACATATCAAGCAAGAAATTACTACCTCACACTATATGATGATAATTACTACTACGGTGTTGCTTTTATTACTGTCTATAATGCTGTAAATGGTTTACTTTGCTTCTAAGATCTGGACTGGAATGTTTTGTAGAGTTGAATTTGCATTGCCACTTCAGTATTTTAGAAGTTATTTTCCTGTTGTTCGAACTAGTTATTCTACTCTTGCTCTTTCAGTGTAATTAAATTGAAAATTTGGATCAGCTATGTGCTTCTGAGATTTCCTGGGGACTTGCAATAACTCTCCATCTATTGAAAAGTGTTGACAAAAATTGATGACTGAGGATGTCAGTTAATTCATGGCTTCATATTTTGCAGGGAAGACAAACTGGTGGAACTTGCCAAGTCCCTTAAAGTAAATTCTGGGACTGAACCTGATGCAGATCTTGGTCCAGTAATCAGCAAGCAGGTAAGTGCATGGTGAAGTAGGTCACCGAAATTAGAATTTCACAAGTTGATAAAAATGTAGTAAATTTTTATGCGGCCTTGATAAAATTGAAGGACTTCAATTCTCTATTCCATGGTTGAGTTTGGTTTCCGTTGACAGGCAAAGGAACGAATTTGCAAACTGGTACAATCAGGTGTTGATGATGGCGCCAAACTACTGCTTGATGGAAGAAGCATAGTGGTATAAATTTCACCTTTCTGTCTTGTCTATAACAATATTCTTGAGCAATTGTCATGCTTGAATTGAACAAGAAACAAAGAGTTGTTCCCCGAGTTATAATATCTGACAATTGATTGCATATTTGTTTTTAATAGGTTCCTGGATACGAACAAGGAAACTTTGTTGGTCCGACCATCTTAACTGATGTCAGAGCCGACATGGAGTGTTACAAGGTATTATCACTCTCTTAGAATCATTAGTATGTTAAAACAACAGATATGGTGCAACATTAAGATCTGGGTTCTATCAAAAACATGCTAACCTCTCCCTTAATTACAATGCAGGAGGAGATCTTTGGCCCAGTTCTTCTTTGCATGCATGTACGCCTTTCATCACAATTTACTACCCTCCCCTCTTAAAAATATTGTTTTCATTCGTTGATACGATATTTACTTACCCTCTCTGTCGTGTAGGCTGATAGTTTGGACGAAGCAATAGCCATTGTAAACCGTAACAAGTAATTTCCGAACTCCACTATGAGTTTTTTTTTTTTTTTCTCTTCAACTTCTTGCTTTATATCTCAAAGGATATATGCTGACGTGGACTTCATTTTCAGGTATGGCAACGGAGCATCTATATTTACAACATCTGGTATCGCAGCAAGGAAGTTCCAAACCGAAATTGAAGCTGGACAGGTAAAATACTTAGCACATTGATCCCTTTAATGGATCTTAAATGCATATAAACCCTAAATTGTTGGACTGTGTTGATAATGATAGGTTGGAATTAACGTACCGATACCCGTTCCTCTGCCTTTCTTCTCATTCACTGGGTCAAAGGCTTCGTTTGCTGGTGACCTCAACTTCTACGGTATGATAATCCATTCCCTTTAAAGTCTGGTTTTGGTTCATTATTATCAAGTAAAAATCATTGATATTTAATTATGTATGGTTTTGTTAATATACACAGGAAAGGCAGGAGTGAACTTCTTTACGCAGATTAAGACGATAACTCAGCAATGGAAGGATTTGCCTGGTGGAAGTGCAGTTTCCCTGGCAATGCCGACCTCGCAGAAGTAGTAGATTTCTGTTTTGATTTGGACAGTGTAACCTAATTCTTCTTCTTTCTTTCTAGGTAGGTACTTCAATTTGAAACTTCCCAATAAATCAGCGGATTTGTCGTTATTTGCTGAATTGCTTCTATTTATAGAAGGGTAAAGCGTTGAACGTTAAAAATGGATGGAAATAGACATGTTATTTATTGTTACGTGATTGCTTTTTGCTGCTTAAACTTTCAAGTTTCAACACATTACTGAAATTTTCTCCTCCCTTAAAGTAAATCATATGGTGAAGATATGTATATTCCCGTGTTTTGATGGTTTATCTTCTAAAAGTGGTTTTAGCAACAAATAATCAAATGGTTTTTTTTTTAATCCGAAAAAAATATAGAAAATGGTGGTACACCCGTGACTACCAAAATTCAATCTAAGGAGACTTTCCTAAAGAGTTTACAGACTTAGTTAGATTCTCGATAAATATGCATAAACTTGTATCTACCGACAATTCAAAATAACAGACATACATTTTAAATATTCTAGTTATAGCATCCCAACTAAGTTAGCTTGACGAATTTATGCTTGTATCAAATACATTTTAAATTAGAATACATAATACTCTATATAAATTGCTGGACACATTTTAAATTGGTATCCACAATATCCTATATAAAATAATCAGAGCATTTATTTCAATATGTATACATTTTAAATTGGGATCCACAATATCCTATATAAGATGCTCGGCAGTTAGAGTATATGTTTCAATACGTAAAAACTTAATCTTCAATTGAAGAGTAAGAGAGAGGCTCAGCAAGCAAGCAAACTGTTAGTGATGCTCAAATTACGTGAAAACCCGAATCCAATTTTTGTTGCAATCTTAGATGACTTCATCAGATCCAGCCCTCCCCGGTTCTCATGCGATACTTCATTAGTATTATGTTTTTCACACCCAAAATTGAGTGGAATCCAGCTAACTTGGATTGTCACAACCGATACAATGGAAGACTGCTTCTCGATAACTTATTAGAAATATATAGCTTGTACACGAAAGACTAAAAACTTTACTAATAGCGGGGACACCTCGAAATATAAACGTATTTATGCATTTTCAAATATTCCAAATATAATCACAAAAAACAGTTCTCGACTCTTTGAACAATTGTATCTTTTAGATTGCACTTAAACTTTACTCTCTTAAAAGAAAATTAAAATAAGAAGTATCATTTAGAGTGTATTTAAATTTTCTCCATACTCTCAAAGAAGATTAAAATAAGAAATATTATCCACTCTCCCAAAAGAAAACAAAAACAAAAATATGAACTTGTAATAGGATAATTGTCGCACAATCTTTTTGCATAACCACAAATTCAGAGTATGTAGGCAATGTCATCAACATCAATAGAACAAACCTAGTAAATAGAAATATTGCACCCAGCAAAAGTGGTAGCAAGTATGCCACTAAATCAAATAACAAAATATTGGATCCGATAATATAAGGACTTTGTCAGTTGCCTAGTCAAGTTCACAAAGAGGCAATTGAATAGATCTATCAATTAACAAGTCTTATAAGCATAGGTATTAGAGAAAACTATTGTCTGAGAGAGTCTCCATATTGTAGTATCCTTTTATTTGGTCGGTCATATTATTAAAAATACTCTGAATAGCATCATGAACACATGTTAGGAGATTCGTATAATTAGAGACCCCAAGTTTCAGTTACCATTTAGAAATATGTCTCCAACTAAAAAAAAAATCATGCTCAAATAGTGATCTAGACACAACCGATCTCAAGGAGTTGTTCCCCACTCAAATATCACCCCAAAATTTGATAGAGTTACCATTGACAATTGACTAACTTATCCTCAGTTGGAGGGTATTCAACCCCTCTTGATTGACTCTCAAATTAGAAGGAGTGCGTTTAGAAGACGGATTATTTTGTCTTGCAAACCCGCTGTTAAGTAACTTAGACTTGGTGCATCCATAGTTCTAAGTTCCAAGCTAGACAACCAATAAGGATTTTGTTTATTCAGATGCTCAATCCTTCTAAGAAAACAAGTTTGGTAACCTCATCTCAGTTAACCAAATGGTTTTTTTTTTCTGTCAGATATGTGCTTTCCACACGAAGTTCTTGTTCATCTTGTCAAGTTCTTTACGAATATTTGGAGGGAGTATAGTGCATTTCATGTAATAGGACATATTCAAATATGTAAAGTTGAAGTGTAGTTTTATAAGATAATTTTCATAAAATGACACGAAAAAGACTTTTTTCATTTTGTACGAACATCACATGCATTATTATTTATAAAAGTAATAAGTTATCAAGTAGATAAATAATAATAATAGCATAATAATAAACTATAAAGATTCTACATAGTATTTTATCTATTTAATAAATAAATAATAATAAACAATTTGTAATATTCAATGTAATCTCACATTACATCAGTTTTTTCATGTAATCTCACATTACAATGAATGAAGTTTGAACGTAAACTCAGATTACAATGGATTTCACATTACGATTTACGTTACATTGTTAGGTTTGCCAGACAACTTATTGTGGATGTAATGTGAGACGTAATGTGAATGTGAGACTACATCTCACATTATCCAACACCCCTAATTGCACTTTTTAATTGCTTAGCTAGAGATAGATGATATTTTTATGGGTTAAAGGTCCTTTTGGTACCACATGTTTGCAAAAATTACACTGTTCATACCACTAGTATTTTTTCGTACCGAATTGGTACCATATGTTTCCAAACCTTACTGTTTTGGTACCTCCGTTAGGGTTATGTAAAAAACAGCCGTTAAATGGCATGTGCCATGCACGTGACCAGCCCAAAACTTTCAATTTTGTTACAGTTTAGTCCATCTAATACATCCCTAACTTTTATTTTGTTCAATTTAGTCCTAAAACTTCAAAACCAAACCATTTTCCCAAATTGACCTAGCCGGACTTAGCCTAGGGCTAGGTCCGGCTAGGTCAATTGGGACCTATACCCAATTTGGGGCTAGGTCCCAATTGACCTAGCCGGACCTAGCCTAGGGCTAGTTCCAACCCTGGGTCGGGGTCGCCTGGGTCCGGCGACCCTGGGCTAGGTCCGGCTAGGTCAATTTGGGGAAATGGTTTGATTTTGAAGTTTTAGGACTAAATTGTAACAAAATTGAAAGTTTTGGGCTGGTCACGTGCATGACACATGCCATTTAACGGCCGTTTTTGACGGAACCCTAACGGAGGTACCAAAATAGTAAGGTTTGGAAACATATGGTACCAATTCGGTACGAAAAAATACTAATGGTATGAACAGTGTAATTTTTGCAAACATGTGGTACCAAAAGGACCTTTAACCCTATTTTTATTTTGGTTTCCCCGAAAGTGTTATCCTACAATTATTTACGTTCGCACTGGGTCAACATGTATATTAGAGATATACATTCGCAAATAAAAAAAAAAACTACTTGTTGGAGCTAGGACTCTAATACCATGTAGTAGTTAACAATTGTATTGAATTGATTTGATTATAATAGATTTTAGGAATATATATATATATAGGTTACAACTAATAAATTATAAAATAATAAGAGTTTTACATCAAAATAATGAAAACAAAAGCTTTATTCACTTGCTCCACCACAAACTGCGTAACATACTACATAATATAGAGATACTAATAATAATAAGGGTTAAATGGTATTTTTGTAATATATATTTTACCAGTGTTGACTTTTGGTGTCATATGTTTTATTTTGTAAGTTTTTAGTGTTTAGGTTCGGCGACCCCAGCCGTGGTCCGATCCAGCCATGTGTCGCACCATGGCTAGGTCACTTGGACCTAGGGTCCAGTTGATTTTTTTATGGATTAAATTGTAAAAATTAAAAGTTAACGGTTAAACTGAATAAAATAAAAGTATATAATAGCTAAACTTAACCGTCGATTAACAGATGCACCAAAACAAGTCAACAAAATACAAATATATGACAAACTTACAAAACAAAATATAAGACATCAAAAGCCAGCACTAATCATAGCACCAAAATACTCTTTAACCTTAATAATAATAATAATAATAATAATAATAATAATAATAATAATAATAATAATAATAAGTAGCTAAAAAGTATGAGGGTGCAAATAAATAGAAAGAGATTCCTTAAAATAAACATTATGAGACAGTGACATTTTACACTTATAACTAATTAAAAAATATTGAATTCCAGCAAATTTGAAAATCGTGCAGGACTGACCTCCAAATCCAATTCATCTCCTTCTACCCTCCAACTTCAAAACCCTACTGAACAGCTTCCTCCGATCCCATCTGTTCGATTCTCTGTCATCACCAACTATCTACCATGGCCGAAGAAACAGCGTCTCCAACGGTGTCCCAATCGCCGGCGCCGCTCGGTTCTTCCGTCATTCCCACGGTCAACAAACTCCAGGACATCTTTGCCCAGCTCGGCAGTCAATCCAGTATTGAGCTTCCTCAGGTCGCCGTTGTAGGCAGCCAGAGCAGCGGAAAATCGAGCGTTCTGGAAGCTCTAGTTGGCCGCGATTTCTTGCCCAGAGGTAGTGATATCTGCACGCGTCGCCCTCTTGTGCTTCAGCTTCTGCAGACGAAGAAGAAGCCGGATGGAACGGAGGAAGAGTTTGGGGAATTCCTGCACTTGCCAGGGAAGAGGTTCTTTGATTTCTCGGAGATCCGAAGGGAAATTGAGGTACTATTTTTTACTTCTCCTGACACTGTTATTTTATGTTTCTTCTGTTGTTTCCACGTTCCACTTGCAAGCTTATGATCATCCCGGACGTGCTATTTGGACGTTGATTTTTCAATATCTAAGTTTCTACAAGTGGAAAGAAAATGCGCAACAGCTAAGTTCTTGCAGTTTCAGGCCGGGGGACTATATGAATGAGTCGAGATGGCAGCGTTCTGTCCTGACTTCCCATTGACGTGTCTTTTTTTTTCATAACTGCGAGTCTCATCTAGCTGATAAAGCAGTCTCAGATGAGTAGAAGTCAAGGGCAAAGGAGAAGTATTAACGGTTCAGGCTGAAATTTAACGATTATAGTTCTGTAGTTTTTTTTTCCAATGTATTCAACTGACTGGATGCACAGTGTGTAGTGCTGAGTGTATAGAGCAGATGGAATTTGTTTTTTAATTGAATGTGAGCTGTAAGGTATGGCCATGGGAAATTGTGTCTAGAGGCTCTTGCCTATATGATGGACTTAGGTGGGTGTTGAGTTGTCCTTCAGAGCGTTCTTTCTACTGTTTGGGGAATTTAACTCCCTGTTCGTGTTACTGTAGCAAATTAATTCGCTTCCCTGATTCTGATACTTTGGATGTTGAACTTGAACATGAATATGTATTTGCTTTGGAGGAGACTATTTATCATCTCAGTAAATCTCAAATTCATTGAAATGGTATTTAGAGTCCCCAAAGTTGTGATCTACTCAATACATTGTTGCCTGGCATGGGAGTTAGCTATAGCTACTTTATAGGCTGAATGCTAAGAGCTAAGTTGTAACACTTCTGACTACCTATAAATGCTGTCAGGCTGAGACTATGAGGGAAGCTGGTGGTAACAAAGGTGTTACGGACAAGCAGATTCGTCTGAAGATCTTTTCTCCAAATGTTCTTGATATTACGTTGGTTGATTTACCTGGTTTAACAAAAGTTCCTGTGGGTGATCAACCCTCTGACATTGAGGCCCGGATCAGAACCATGATCATGTCATACATCAAAGTTCCAAGCTGTTTGATATTGGCAGTATCACCTGCAAATGCAGACCTAGCAAACTCAGATGCCCTTCAGATGGCAGGAATGGCTGATCCTGATGGTAATTTTTGTTCTTCTCTTAATATCATCAACTTTTTTTGTTTGTCTGTTTCTTATAACTATTTTCATCCACTTATTTATATTTATACACATCATGTTGACATTTTATGGACTTTTTATTTTATTTTATTTTATTTTATTTTATTTGCTTTCTTTTGTTTTGCTGTTCTTATATTCTGTGTATGATATTGATTTCATTAGATGGTATATGTACAAGCCAACCAGAAATATGTGCAATATTGTTTTTACAGCTCAACGAACAAGAAAGAAATAGAGAAAGCAAAGGAAGTACAAGTTAACTATTTAAACTTTTCTTAAGCATTTGCTAGCTAATTGCAAAGAGTAATTACCAACAGAGAAAGCCAATCCATTTTTATATCACTTCGTTGAAGCACTGCAAGAGTCTAGGGAACTGAGGCCAAATTAGTTCGCAGCATATCCAACTTTTCTTTGAATACTTTGTGATTGTCAGCCTGCTGGTGTTGGAATATATACAAACTTCTTTGCTGTTTTTATTGATCTGTATTCTGTGCATATTTCTATTTCAGGTCACAGGACAATAGGTGTTATCACAAAGGTGTAAGATCTTTACCTGGAGACATTATTTTCATTTACTTTACATTATCGGTTATGTCACTAAGATTATTCTCCTGCTTCTCTACTGTGGCTTACAGTTGGACATTATGGATAGAGGTACTGATGCACGTAATTTTTTACTTGGAAAAGTGATTCCTCTTCGACTGGGATATGTTGGTGTTGTCAATCGGAGCCAGGAGGTACTGTTGTAACTATGTTATCTAGGTCAAGATATGCATTAGTTACTTAAAGGTTTATGGATACGTAGCTTTCGCGCCTTCTCTACTTCTGGTTATTTCTATACTCTCTTTAGAGTGGAAGCTTTTATCTTCAGTTGTTAATTGCGTTGCAGAAAATATATGTATATATTTTCTATTACATTCGTCGAGGTCTTTCATGATGCTTATGTGATGGAACTCTAATTATTAGTTATTATATAAGCTTGATTTTTTTTCAAGCCATAACCAAGTTTGTGATGGGTGTGCATCATATCATAACAAGGCATCTTCATGCTTTTAAAGTTGCATTGTTTTATTTTGGTAGGGATTGACGTCTAGCATCACTTTTTATGAATGTTTCATGCCTGTCCATTCTGTTATAAATTGGATGTCAAATCTTTTGTTGTGTTTGTACAGGATATTCAGCAAAACCGGAGTATCAAGGATGCACTTGTGGCCGAGGAAAAGTTCTTTCGCAGCCGTCCTGTATGATCATATTTATTTTTTGGTTGTATTTCTTTTATTGGGATGCAGGGAACGTACTTAAGAACTTTGGTTTTTGCATAGATTTACAATACTCTAGCCGATCGATGCGGTGTCCCGCAGTTAGCGAAGAAGCTGAATCAGGTGATACAAGATGTAGAGTTTGGAATTATTGAGTGTGTCCTTCCAGCTCGTCTTATGGTCTTATTGATTAATGTTGCATGAAACAAATAGTAGGGTTAGTTTTTTTAGTAACAACATTTATCATTATCCACATATAGATATAAAAAGATCTTCAAATGTTTGCAGATTCTAGTACAACATATTAAGGCACTTCTTCCTGGACTCAAGTCACGCATCAGTAATGCATTGGTTTCTGTTGCAAAGGAGCATGCTAGCTATGGGGAAATCACCGAATCTAAGGTTTGTTCAGTCATTTAGCTCACAAATAAAATTACCTGTACTTTTTATATATTATATTACTCTTACTGTCTGATTTTCCCTTCTGCTAATTTAACTCACTCTTCTTATCTTTGATATCGGTCTCTTAGACTAGATAGGTATATTACCGTGCTTTGATTATTTCTCTGTATGAGCTCTTGCCTTCTGTAATTTCTTATCTTTACTTTGTTGAGTAGAACTGTAGAAGTAGTTACATATGTGTTCTCTGATAAATAGGCTGGTCAGGGAGCTCTACTGCTGAACATTCTATCAAAATATTCTGAAGGTATCTGCAGTTTTCCATTTTTTATTTTGCTGTTAATTCTTCTCTTGTTCAATTTATTTATTATAGCAGCGGTAACCCATTTGGAAACTATTTCTTTCTCTCCCTCAAAATCCAGCATTTTCATCCATGGTAGAGGGGAAAAATGAAGAAATGTCAACGTCTGAGCTGTCTGGTGGAGCTCGTATCCATTACATATTTCAGTCTATTTTTGTCAAAAGTTTAGAGGTGAGCAGTTGATGTTCATTCACATTTCTTTCGACTCATTGTGTGACATCCAATTTGTTAGTCTTCTGTCATATTGTTTTCTATGTGTGTGAAGGTGCGAAGAATTCTGAGATATGATTCTCCGCCTCTATAACTGTCGTTACTTCACTTCCCTTTCATGGTAGAAAGTAAATTCTTTCTGGAAGTCATGAAAAGTGATGCAACTGTATAATTCCTAGCATTTAGCCAGTCCTTGTAGACCTTTGATGCCTCTACTCTATTCATATGACTAACTTAATTCAGGATATGGGCTTTTGTTATGAATTTCATTTCCATATTGTTAGAGTGATTAGTCATGATAACTTCACTGTACTTTCTAATGCTTTATAGGGCGACAAGTTGGTTAATCCATGTAGAATGTCTTGTATGCATCTGTTGGCAGTTATTACATTCTTAACTATATAAATCTTTCTCATGATAAAGGGTTCCTTCAACTAGACATCTCTCTTTCTACTAAGTAGTATCTATTTATTTTTGACAATGTTTCTGGGATAGTCGCGTTGCTCAAGCTACTCAGGTGTTGCTTATTATTTATTTGTCTTTGAGCACTTATGCAGGAGGTTGATCCATGTGAAGACTTGACTGATGATGATATTAGGACTGCCATTCAGAATGCTACTGGTCCCAGATCTGCACTATTTGTTCCAGATGTAGAGTCACTCTTCCTTTTCTTTGTGAGCTTTTAATAAATTAGTTTAATAATAATTGACCAGTCCTATCTCATGAAGTTTTATCTTATTCTCTCTTTCTACTTTCAAATTTGTATGGATATTCCATTATTGCTGCTCAGATGTTTTGTTGATGGTGGTTTAGGTGCCGTTTGAAGTTCTTATCCGAAGGCAAATTTCACGTTTGCTAGATCCAAGTATTCAATGTGCCCGGTTCATCTATGATGAGTTAATAAAGGTACATTTAGTGGCATGTCATCTTTATTTAGTCTGCATACCGTTTTGTAAGGATTTTGAGTTAAATTGTCGTCTATTTTTTTTGTTTTTGTTTTTTTTTAAATATTTTGGTTTCAGATAAGCCATCGGTGTATGGTGAATGAGCTACAACGCTTTCCTGTTTTGAGAAAGCGCATGGATGAAGTTATAGGGAACTTTCTGCGAGAAGGTCTCGAGCCATCTGAAATAATGGTTCGTCACATTATAGAAATGGAGGTATGTTTGCAATCAAATTGTTAATATTTCTGATTGTTTGTAGCATTGATTAAATGAAAAACAATAGAACATCCTCTCATTTTTTTGGAATTCAAGAGACGTCATACGTATGATACATTTCCCGAGTACAGAAGATATACTTATGTTGTTAGCAATTAGCTTAGAACCTTCTCATATATAATCTGACCTCAAAGCCAATAATATTATGTAATTTCTTTAAACACAAGACCCCTCTTCTGACTTTTCTGTAGAACCTTCAACTTCTGCTCTGGTGGACCGTAGGGGCCAATCCTTGAGTCAGTGCGAGTTGCATGATGAGTTAGGTTTTAATGCCATATTAGCTAGAAAGCCAGTACAACCTCAGCTGCTTACGTACAACGATGTAATCATCACAAACAAATTCCAGTTCTTTGAATTGCTGATTGTTCTGATCTGGGATTAACACATATACCAAGATAAAATGTGTAAATTAAAATCTGAGCTTACATCTGAAAAATCCTATTTAGCCAACATCAGAAATGCACTCTCTATCTGATAACAGTTCCTGCTATCATGGACTAAAGTTCGCCTTAAATGGAAGTTGACGACCATCACTGAGATTACTACAGAAGTCGAACACCAAGTACCATAATGAATTGAATATGTGTAGGTTATACATAAAAAAGTTTGCTAGCATTTGTGTAACCCTTGTGATTTTGTATATTGCAAATTCAGAAGTTATATTTCTTTAGAATATTACTCATAATATGAATTTCTATTTTTACTTCAAGCGTTTCTTGTCTATATTAATTTTTTTTATACCTTTTTCTACATCGATTGTTAGTAGTAATACAAGTCTCACTGTTGTGTATGTCATCCCGAATAGCTACATATCATGCAGACTATGAGACAAGATCCAATCCCTTCTATTTTTCGGCAAAAGCTTGGAGGAAAAATTCATTTACATTTGCTATTTTCGTGCTAGTCAAAACATTATGTGATTTTACTGGGCAGATGGACTACATAAACACTTCACACCCAAAATTCATTGGGGGGAGTAAAGCTGTGGAAATGGCATCACAACAAATAAAGGCCTCTAGGATGGCAGTACCTGTCTCTAGGCCGAAGGTATACATCTGTAATTAGCTTATATATATATATGTCTATTACTCTTTGGATGCTAATAATTTGCTTACTTTTCTTTCTTCTCATGTTCATCTAGGATGGTAGCACAGAGCCTGACAAGGCACCGATGTCTGAGAGGAGTTCCAAATCTAGGGCACTTCTTGCAAGACCCGTAAATGGCATTGTGCCTGATCAGGTGTGTTTTATGGTCTTTCATTTAAATTAGCTTGGTCAAGTTTATTACTCATGGTGTATAAGTTTCTAGAGGCTCTGGTTTTATTTCTGTGTTCAGTATGCAAATTTTAGGTGTACTAAGGTACTCTATTCTACTTTCACAATCTGCAGACTGTTCGACCTGTTTCAGAGGCTGAAAAAGCAGTACCTACAGGTAAAATTTACATAAGTTACATCTTTGAATTAGAATATCTGTAATCACGTAGTCAACAACATAATATCATTGGGAAGCAGCACATGGTTATCTTTAAATTCGACCAGTATTTGCTCATTGAATGTTGTATGTATTTTGTTTCTCATTTACAATTTTACAATAAGGAATATTCATAGTGAAATGCAACCAAAGTTAAATTACCAAAATGGATGCTTATCAGATTACGTGTACAATAGTTTGGATAAGTTTGTTCTTTCTACCATAATTAGGGAATGGTAGTTGGGGGATTTCATCGATCTTTGGTGTTAGTGACAACCGTTCTTCCACCAAAGAATTTGCCACTAGCAAACCACTTAATGAGCCTGTTCAGAGCGTGGATCATGCCTTTTCAATGATACACTTGAGGGAGGTACACACTTCTGATCTCTCTCTTGATCTGTACACTGTTTATATTGCAATTTTTCCGTTTGCCACTTTCCAGTATTGACACTTGGAGAAATAATGTAATATGTTGAGACATTCATTTTGCCAAGCTTATTTGGATTTGATTTTTCATTTTTTTGCCCTTTGGTCATCAGCCCCCTACTGTTTTACGGCCCTCAGAAAACCATTCGGAGCAGGAAGGCGTTGAAATTGCTGTCACGAAACTGCTTATTATATCATACTATGACATTGTAAGGAAGAATGTGGAGGACTTTGTGCCAAAGGCAATTATGCACTTTTTGGTAAGTTTTGTTACATCTTTTTTTGGAAGGTCTAGCCGCTCAGATGCTGAACTAGTAGTTCAGGGCACTTTTAACAGTTTCGTCTTTTGATTGGTTAGGTGAACCATACAAAACGTGAACTGCACAACGTCTTCATCAAAAAGCTTTACAGGTGCGATCCAAGTATTTATAAGCAAACTCAATTAGACATGCATGCTATCGTATATATCTTTTGTTGGGCATTAACCACAGCTGTAAGAAATTTGTTTCCTTGAATCTAATTGATGAGTGGTGTGTGGCATGGGTTAAAACAGAGAGAATCTGTTTGAAGAAATGCTGCAGGAACCTGATGAGGTGGCAATCAAGAGAAAACGTACTAGGGAAACACTCCGAGTTCTTCAACAGGCTTTCAGGGTCAGTAGTTAGTTACTTTCTGTTATGTGTTTTTTCAGAGCATAATACTAATATATCCGTCATTTCATTTGATGTGTTATTTTTTTCCGGTAGACTTTGGATGAACTGCCATTAGAAGTAGAATCAATCGAGAAGGGTGCCTATCATCAGGGTGGTCCTGATTCCACTGGACTACCAAGGATTCATGGGATGCCCAATAGTTCACTGTATTCCACAAGTTCTGGTGATTCCTATTCTGCTTCACCAAAAACGACAAGTAGAAGCCGCAAGTCGTCTCACTCGGGTGAATTGCACTCCTCGCCCTTTTACCCTGGTGCAGAATCCAATGGAAGCTCAGGAGGACACCCTTACTTGCCTGTGACCTACCCCACCGTTGATTTTTGAGGTCGGTTCCTGATTGCTCATTTCTGTTTTCATTGCTGTGAACCAAAGAGTTGAGGCGTTTCTTTTTGTGAGTCGAGTTTCATACTCTGTCTATATCAATATCACTACATATATATATATAGGTAGGTCAGTCATAATTCATTTGTTTCAGCAAAGGAAGAAGCTAGCTTCAGATAATAATATATGACCAAAGCTGAAGATTGACAATTCTTTTGCCTGCCTGCTTTTCTGTTGCAATGCAACTGAGTTGTGTGCTCCAAGATTGTTATTTGCATCGCCATGTTCTTGGACTGAATGAATAGGGGATATTGAATGCCGCTTTAATTTCATTGACTGTTGAATATAATAATAATAGTTGTTGATATTGAGTAGTTTAACTTTTGATGAAATGTTATTATAGTTCCGTTATGAGAATTTTTTAGAAAAAACACAAGAGCTGTGAAGTTAGAAGATGGATGGCGAAGATGTTAGTAGTGATGATTTGTTGTTTAAAAGAGTTAACAGAACCGAACTATTACCTTGAATTTAGAAATAGTATACTGGGCAAGACGAAAAAAGCGAGTTCACTGTCTGTAAGATGGGAGACCCGCATGATTTCGGGACCGTTGTGGTGAAACCTGGAAAACCCTGTCGGTTCTTGTTCGATGGCAGTAACTAGTTTAGTGGTGTACTTATCTTCTGTCGATTGATTTGGGGGCCTTGGACGCCGGCCAATCGGGATGATTGTCAAGTGGAGATGAGTATCCTTTGGCCTGAACGTGACCGTCTGGGACATCACTCCTAAAGGTCTCGGATTCTGAGACTGCAAGTTTGAAGAACATACTACGGTGATACCCGACACGGATATAATGTACCCTTGTTATGTTCGCTTAGTCATTAAGCTCGGGTGGAGTAAGTTTTACACATTGAATACCTCAGTAGAAAAACAGTGCGCAACTGGAAGCAGAAATTTGAGAAATATATTTATATATACAACAAATGTACCAGTTATGCTCCATATTTTTTCCATCTCAGTGGTGCTTCTTCGCACGTGGTACACTCTACACATACATTGCTCTTTTCAATTTTTGTCAATTCATACACTAATTTGTTTCTTTTAACAATTTCATCCAATTTAAATAAGGGTCAATAACCTGGGAGAGGTCTGAAGTTTGACCCTTGTTAATTTGAGATGTCTGAAGATTGAAATGGTGATAACAAAGGTCTGAAGTTTCGACTTGTAGATATTAGAGGTCTCCATTAGTTTTTTCCGTTAAAACTGACGGAAGTTGGTCATGTGCATTGCATGTGACCAGAAATAAAATAAAATTCCAAAAATACCCTTCTTGCATCTCACATGTTTGAATGAAAAGACAAAAATGCCCTTAAGGCCACCACCCAACTCCGGCGACCACCACTCACAGCTCCGGCGACCGCCACCCAACTCCGGCGACCACAACCCGACTCCGACGACCATCGCCCAACTCCAGCGACCACAACCGCGGTCTCGATTGGACACAATCGGGGCCGGTGGCTCCGATTTGGGCCCAATTGGGGCCGTGGTGGCGGTCGTCGGAGTTGTGAGTGGTGGTCGTGGTGATCGCCGGAGTTGGGTGGTGGCCGGCCGGAGCCGTGGTGGTGGCCGGAGTTGGGTTAGGTTTAAATTATGGACATGGGTATTTTTGTCATTTCATCTTTATTAATTAAAAAATTTATTAATTCAAATATTACAAAAGGGTATTTTTGACATTTCACGCGGTTCTGTTAAATTTGACAGAAAATTTGGACGGAAAACCTAAAAATCACAAAGTCCAAACTTCAGACATCAGTTATCACCATTTCAATTTTCAGACCTCTCAAATTAACAAAGGCCAAACTTCAGACCTCTTCCAGGTTATTGACTCTTTAAATAATGTCCGAGCCTTTTGAGCTAAAGGTTGGACTCATCGGTAACAACTAACATGTGTCTTTAAAGCAATATCTTCATAACTGAAACCTATTGAGAAACTTCTACCTCTTAATCCGTTGGTAAATTTTAGACTTAATATTTCTGTTTACGACGGTAAATAGCATCTGGATGTAACCGACAAAATGTTGGAGAAACCTAAAAATGGGAAATGTCAAATGAAGAAGAAAATAGTAATAAATTATAGGCTTAAGAACACAATAGGGGTCTGAATGTTAACCCATGTTGTCCGGAAAAGTCTGAATGTTAAAATGATATTTTTAAGGGCTTGAATTTTGAGTTTTGTTTATATGAAATGTCTCCGTCTATTTTTTCTGTTAAAAGTGACGGAAAGTGGTCACATGCTTGGTATGTGACCGAAAATAAACTGAAAACCCGAAAATGCCCTCCGACTAAAGTGTCCCTCACATGCTTGACATAAAAAGACGAAAATGCTCTTTAAGCAACCATGGCTCTGGCGATCACCACCCTAACTCCGGCAACCACCACCCGGCGACTACCACCCCAGCTCCGGCGACCACCACCCAACTCTGGCGACCGCCACACGGCTCAGATTGGGCCTAAATCGGAGCTACCGGCCCCGATTGGCCCGAATCGGAGCTCCAAAGTTCCGGTCGGAGCCAAAAAGCTCGATCAGAGCTTTTTGGCTCCGATTCGGGCCAATCGGAGCCGGTAGCTCCGATTTGGACCCAATCAGAGCCGTGGTGGTGGTCGCCGGAGCCGGGTGGCGGTTGCCGGAGTCGGGGTGGTGGTCGCCGGGTGGCGGTGGCCGGAGCCGTGGTGGCTTTAAGGGCATAGTTAGTGTACAAGGGTATTTTAGACATTTCACATTTCATTAATTAAACTGATAAATTGTATAATAATTGTAAAAGGGTAATTCTGTCATTTCACGTGGTTCCGTTACATTTAACAGAAAATTTGGACAGAAAACCGAAAAACAACAAACATGATAATTCAAACCCTTAATAGCAACGTTTTTCAATTCAGACTCTCCGGACAACATAGGCAAACATTCAAGCCCCTATTGTGTTCTTAACCCTAAATTATAATAGAAAGGCCGACTGACTATGCCTAAATCGTCTCTCTTCAGTTCAGACTAGTACTGCCTGCACTTATTAGATGTTTCTTAGGCTTGATATTACACGGTGATTCATATCACTACTTTTACTGCTCCCTCTCCCTCTCCCCCTCCCCATAACAAAATCATCCAAGTCGAAGAAGAACCGAATCCAAACCCCAAAACTGGATCTTTCATCGAGAGTATTCCAAGACAAAACAAATCTTTGTAAGTCGAAACAAACAAACCGATTCAAGACGTATGCAATCATCTGCAATCTGCACCAACTGCTTCCAATACGTTCTTGAACCCGTCCCTTTCTAAGCACTCGGACAGTTCCGCCTAACATAATTTAATTACAACACCCATATCAATCAGCGAGGAAGGAAGGATTCACCAACATCCAATCCAAACTAAATATATACTACATCTCTTTTTATCTATCTATCAGCCTTTTGTTATAATAAAGAAAGAACGATGTGCTTTTGACGCACAATAGCAAGAATGAATGTGTGTACCTTTATCTGTGGGATAAGAGCAGGACCCCCATATGCAAATCCTGTATAAAGCTGCACAAGGCTCGCTCCGGATCTTATTTTTTTGTATGCATCTTCCCCACTAAGTGGAATGAATTAAACAGAGTTAGAATAGAAAACAGAGTTGAACCAAATCCCATTAAGAAAGAAGATACCAAGAATGATTATAAGAAGACCTACCTGCTTATTCCCCCACAACCGATAAGAGGAACTTTTCCCTGGACCACAATCAGAAGATTCTAGTATTAATTAATACGCAAACATACCTCTTCTGATCAGTCAATGTTATTGAAACACGATGAAGGTCAGTCAGTAAAGAGATAGAAGATCTGGCACATACCCTTGTCAAAACGTACATCTCCTTTAACATGTTCGTCGACAAACTGAAGAGTGGTTTTCCGCTCAGCCCACCAGCTTCCTCAGCCACTGGATTTTGGCTCACACCATCTGGTCGTGATATTGTCGTGTTTGATATAATCTGGACAAACCCAAGTATAAGTGAACTGTGAAGAAGACAACAAATAATACGAGTAGTAGTAATACATATTATTTTTGTACAAAGATAGATCCTATAGCAAAAGAAACCATACTTATAGCACAATTTTTTCTTTTCTTTTCTGGCTAAATATTTATAACACAAATATGACAATCTCGTAAGTTTTCAGCATTCAACCTTTGTTCTTTTTATTTATACTTAGTTCCAGTTATATTGTTGAGCAAACTATGAAGCATTTATTCATTATTAGATAAGTATCTTCTTGATCAACTTGTTTAAAAAAATAAAGCATTTCATGCTAAGGATATGTATGAGGGGGGAAGCAATTACCAGTCCATCCAGGCGGAGGGTAAGAGCAACCTAAAGAGTCAGCACAGAACAGGTAAGAAACCAACTAAAGGGAACAGAAATGGCATTTCATAACAGCATAACTATGATTTACATACAGCTGCAATATCCTCCAGGTCCTCTTTTGACAAATCCGGAGCAATTTTCACAAGCAATGGAGGTGGGCCTTCCTCGCCCCATTGCATTTCATCACGCGCAGCTTGAACCTTTGCAAACAAAAAATGGAAGAGTCCATTTATGCTATCATAAATTTATTAGAGTTTTTTCTTAAATTATTTTTTAGGTTACTCTGCATTACCTTCTTCACAAGGTCTTTTAATTGCTTTCTTCCTTGGAGCATACGCAGTCCAGGAGTATTTGGTGAAGAAACATTGATCACCTGTAAAAACATTTTGATTTTTAATTCCTCTATTTTTTGGCTTGTATAATGAAAATGGACCGTATAATATTTGAGGGGAAGTTTCGAAAGGGTCACTGGCTAACATTAATAATAAAGCAAAGAAGTTGAGAGTACCAAGTAATCAGCATACTGTGATAGTGTGTGGACACCTTGCACATAGTCTGCTGCTGCATCTTCACTTGTTTTATTCTTCCCAAGATTTACACCAAGAATGCCGGGACCAGCTTTTCCTCCTTGTTTCACATCATCACTTGACACTGGTGATGTGCTTGAAGTCTCTAGCAACTTTCGCTTCCCATGCTGGGCTCCCAATCGTTTGGCTACCACAACTATGCCTTCACTATTGAAGCCACACCTATTTATAATAGCGCTGCTCACAAAAGATGAGAACAATTAATAATTTCAATAGAAAGAGAAGCTCAGGAGTCCTAGAATCAAGGAAGCTGCAAGCAAAAATATAAGACTATCCGTTCTTTAAATATATGAACTCTTAGAAAAATACAGAACGGCAATGCTAAGACCATTACTTTTAGATTAGCAAATCTCTACTTTATTTTGGATAGTACCATGAATTTTTCTTATATCCAGTGAAAGATCAATCTCATAAATAATAAAGAATTGCAAGTAAAGAAAAATGTTTCGAATCACCGTCTTGATCAATTAGAACTATGACTGTACATACTACAATCTACTTACAAAGAAAAGAAAGATGCATTTATACCCTTCGTTACGCAGTCTGAAGATGCGTGGCTTTGGATTACCCTCCTGTGGAGCAGGAGTGACAGAGCCAATCTCTACAAAGCCAAAACCCATCGCTAATAGGCCTTCAATAGCTTCAGCATTTTTATCAAAACCAGCAGCTAGACCTATGGGATTGGAGAACTTCCTTCCCCAAACTTCCATCCTCAAATTTGTTGGATCAGGTCGTTTTTCTCTAGGTACCCAGCCTCGAGAAGCAGCTGAGACAGCTAATGTATGAGAAAATTCCGCATCAAGAAGAGCAAAGAGCGGATTGACTAGTTTGGTTGCTGAAAATAGCCAGCCACTGGTTGGAATAAAAATAGAAAGAAAAAGTTACCATAAAGCTCATTAGAGAACCTCGAAAATCCATAAGCTAACCCTATAAAATGAACGGACTTGATGTAGAATGGATATCAGACGGTACCAGAAAGTTGCTTCATCTACAGTACTCACATAAGCTCCACCACCTATAGCTAGTCCTATGGTGGCTCCAGTCAGCAGTCGACCCTACAAAATATATGGACCATCAGAAAATTGCCAATGAACAACTTGGTTTGCTATATAGAAAGATATCTTTGTTTTTGTTTGGCACAACAAGTTACTTGACAATATAAGAAATAAAGGTACAAAATGAAGGCCTATAAATGCTTGAAGTGATGACTCCCACCGTCTTACCACATAGTATCAAAACTAACTCAAAAAGTCTTTTTTGGTAGAATAACTGAAAAGTTGAGATCATGAAATGATCATCATATTCAGCAACATCATTGTGGACGCAGAATTTGTGCAATCAACATCTCCAATTTATATTATTATTTATAAAAGCCTATACTTTGTACATGTTACCTTAATTTATAGTTTCGATTTTTGAAAAAAGAAATGCAGTAACACAAATCCTAAGCGCATTCTTGGCCGTTTATTTGCCTTCACACAAGAGGGCACCTCAAATAAAAGCTTCAAAACAACGCCTAATAATTCTTAAACCACCCATTTTTGCCTCCAAGTTAAGCTTTTCCTAAGCTCATCTTACAAAAAAGTAGTCGATATGTACTCCAGCACTCTGTATAACAATAATGAATCCACTCAAGTATTCCCTAGTTCAGATTTTAGTTGACACCCTACCAAAAAGAGCAATGCTGCAATTTGGAATCTGGTTATCGCAATCTGGCTGTCTACTTCAATCGAAAATGGATTTAATACAGCGCCAAACGCAGCACAAAAGAAAAAAGGTCACAGCTGAGCTCACCCGTTTGGAGAATGGAGGAATTCTTGGAGCAGAAGTAGAACTGCTGTGCCTAGCTCCTTTGTATCCAGAACTCAAAGACATCCGCTTGGCTAGATAATCCCGAATAACTTTACGCGAGGCCATGATTGAGAATCCGACCAGGAATTAAACAACAGACTTGGAGGAGAAATTGGACAGCAGTCCCAGCACTGAGAGAGAGAGACTTGGAGGAGGCTTAATTCTTGGCGGTGTTGCTTGAGATAGGGAGGGCGTGTTTGGTAAAGCTAAATGACTGAAATCGTGATTAAAAATTTAGGGTTCATTTTAATTATCAAATTGTATAATTGCTAGCTGAATTTTTTTTTTATTTTAAATACGATTAATTTAATTATACAAATTGCTCTTGTCCAAAGATATTAACTAATTGCTAGCGAATTTTGCATAAACAAATTGCTAATTAAATTTGTATGACGTGCTTCTTAAGTGTTGTTTATGTTAAATAGAAGTAATCACGTAATTTACATGTAATTACAGAAAAATCATTATACATACAAAAAATTACTGAATTGCTTTAATTTATATAATCATTCATAAGTATCAATATAATTAAAATTATAATGTTTCATCCTAATATAACAATCACTTTAAGAATTACCTTTCATATGAAGGCAAGTCCGTTATTTTAAGTTGTTTTCTATTTTCTTTTTAAATTACATGGAGGTCATATAATTAATTCCGTCGAAATTAGACATAATATTTTTAGTAAACTAACAAAGCTAATCTAATCCAGTATATTTTATTGTTAAAAAAACTTTAATTTTCAATTTATTCAAGTGTCGAAATGGTAAATTATGATAGTGGAAAAAAAAAGAAGCTAAATTATGGCGTTTAAAATAAAATATTGCTGATAAATTATTGCGAGCCAAACGCTTCCTACCTAAATGCTTGAAGCTAAAACCCTGATCCTCGCTTCGCGCCACTATACCCTGTCTAGTTTCTCCCTATCTCCATTTGTGGTGGTCGCTCTCTGTTTGAGTCGCAGAGCCCCGCAATGGCGGCAGGCAAATCCATCGCAGCTCTATCCAAGGTACGTCTTTCATATCTAATCAAGCGCAGATATTCCTCGAGAAGTCTCAGTAGCGCTGCTGAAAGACTCGATTTTCCCTTTCCTGATTCCCGTCATTCGGAATCTCCCAACAATTGGAGAGACCCTAATGACGTCAACCATAACCTAAACCCTAGTTACGAATACGGTAAGAACACAGTTGGACCTAGTATGAACTCTGGTGGCTATAACGTTCAAAATCCGAGCTTTGGTGGATACCATGGAGGGAATGGAAATGGCTCCAATCATTGGCCTGTTCAAGGTAATAGGGAAGGCTATGGAGGTGGATACCACAGTAGTGTAGCTGCGCAAAATGCAAACTCGGCACAGTTGTATAACCAAAGTAATTATTCGAGTAGCTTTCAGCAGAATTTAGGATCAGTTCAACCGAATCATCAGAATGGAAATTGGGAAATGAACCCTAAGATAAGTTCGGCTGGCGAAAATTATATGCAAAATCATCCAATTGCACAGCCAACTCACTACAATGGCACTTATCAAAATGATACTATTGCAAATCAGCAGAATTTACAGAGTCCGCAGAACATCAATTCAGGGCCGTATGCAGTTAATGTCCCTAGTTTTGGAGACAAATCGAGTGGAGTTTCTGAGAATACTGGTTATATTGGATCACTTGAAGAGTTTGATAGATTATGCAAGGAAGGGAAAGTGAAGGAAGTAATGGAAGTTCTTCTGTTACTGGAGAGGAACGGCATTGCTGTCGATTTGCCTCTATATTTGCAGTTAATACAGCTCTGTGGAGAAACCAAGTCCCTCGAAGAAGCCAAAGCCTTACACGAACACATCACAAGACATGTTTCTCCCATCAATATCTACACCAACAACAGCATCCTGGAGATGTACTCGAAGTGTGGTTCTATGGCTGACGCTATTGCAGTATTTGACAAGATGCCAGAGCTCAATTTGAGCTCTTGGGATATCATGATCAAATGGCTTTCAAAAAATGGCCTTGGTGAGGATGCAATTGATCTTTTCACCCGCTTCAAAGAAGCAGGCTTGAAACCTGATGGGGAGATGTTCGTTTCTGTCTTCTTGGCCTGTGCAGTTGTGGGCGATGTTCGTGAAGGAAAGCTTCACTTTGAGTCCATGACCAAAGACTACTGCATTGTTCCATCCATGGAACAATACATTGGCTTTGTTGACATGCTTGGTAGAGCAGGGCATCTTGAAGAAGCCCTAGATTTTGTAGAGAAGTTGCCGATTGAACCAAGCATCGAAGTTTGGGAGACGCTGATGAATTTATCCCGAGCCCATGGAGATACAGAGCTCGGGGATTGGTGTGCTGAGCTTGTTGAGAAGTTAGACACAGTTCGGCTCGACGGTCAGTCAAAATCGGGCCTTGTCCCGGCCCTGTTTGCTGCAGATTTTGCTGAACCTGCTAAGAAAAGTCTATTGGAGGCTCGGACCACGGTTTATGAATACCGAGCTGGAGACAAGTCTCATCCCGAAACAGAGAGAATATATGCGCAGTTGAGACAGTTGAAGATTCTAATGAAGGAGGCAGGGTATGTTCCCGAGACTCGAGTTGTGTTACACGATGTGGATCAAGAGAGCAAAGAGGAGGCACTTTTGGCTCATAGTGAAAGACTTGCAGTTTCGTCTGGCTTACTGACGAGCCCTGCTCGAGCTCAGATACGGATCATAAAGAATCTTCGTGTCTGTGTAGACTGCCATAACGCATTGAAAATTATGTCCAAGATTGTTGGGAGGGAGTTCGTGATGCGCGATGCCAAGAGATTCCACCACATGAAGGACGGGGAATGCTCGTGCCGAGATTATTGGTAACTCTTTTTGTTATGGTGTCAATAGTCTAATTACTGAGTCCTCCTAGTTATATATACCTTATTGTTGGACACTCACACTCTTGATAGTTGAGCCTCTCTGGTAAATTGTAATGGTGTTATTGAAACAATGACACTTTCTTTGTATCCAAGGAAATGAAAAGGGATTTGCTTTGTTTATTCTCAATCAAATGATATGTATTCATATCTTTTGGTTACACACAAAATGAATACTTTATATCATTGCCAATTTGCCGTAACTTATTTATGTCTACAATTTATGGAAAGAACAAACATTGTACAATATTACTATGATCACACCATGTCCTTAAATTACGTAAAAAGCGATGATCAAACGAATAATTTTAGCGCCAAAAGGAGCGATTCTTGACGGCGTGTCCTGCAGTGCCAATGTAGTCGAGGCTCCATTTCTCGAAAGTGCAGTCTATGAAGTCGTAGTAGCCACCATGAAGCGATAGAGTCCCTCTCATTACCTTTTCCTCGATCCACGGGTAAGTTAGCAAGTGTGACAGTGATCGATTCACCGACTCCTGAAACAAAACTATTTATTAGTGCCTTCTATGATGCACACACACACACTCACACACTTATATATCATAAATTCATAATGATATGGTTGAGCTTATACTTGCTGTATATATATATAAGAACAAGTGATGAGAAAAAAAGAAGAAAGAATCACCTTTTCACAGTGCCTGCATTGTTGATCGAAACTTAGGTGAGACGCAGCAGCCTTTGTATTCGCCCTTGCATTTTTCCCGACGCTCACCCAACTTTTTATAAAGCTACTGCAGTGTTGAATCATTTAGAAAATCAGTGCAGAAGTTAATTTAATAGAAGCGGAAGGATGTTTTGGAACCTTGATGAATCATGTGCTTCTTTTTCTTCTTGCAAGCTCATAAGAGCGCGAATGCCCCCACAGCAGCTGTGACCAATAATTAATATATTTTCAACCTGCAAACCCAGAAAGACTTGAATGTCAGGGGGGCCAATAACTTTTTGCTCCATCATTAATCAGACTACATGGAGTAACTAACAATCAACTATTCTTCAGTAAGTAGCTGATGGTCCACTGTGTCGTCATGAGGAAGAAACACTCACCTGAAGAGCGTTCACGGCAAACTCTAATGCAGCATTTGTTTCTGTTGGTCCACTCTGTATCAAACAAGCCAAGCATTGAATTTTGTATAAACACATACTCAAATATTTGTTTACAAAACCAACATACATACTGAAATGCTTTACTAAATAAGAAGTGTAATGCATACCTCAAATGGTGGCACTAGATTTGCTATGTTGCGAATAATGAAGGCTTCCCCTGGTTCAAATCCTAGAATTACGGAGGGACACACTCGAGAATCCCCACAAGCAATCACCATAAACTGTTACAGAAGATGATTTTGTTAAACTAGATCAAGTCTAATATATTTCTGAGAAAGTTGAGGGGAGGGACAACAGAAAAAGGACTTGAGAACAATTAATTACCTTAGGTGCTTGACCTTTGGCGAGGTTTCCATACTTCTCCAAATCTCCTCTACATATAATGTCAATTATTGTCAATCCAGTGGTCAAAATTAGATAATAAATCTAAAAAGACATCATAGTAGCAAGCTGCTTACAAGTACTTATTCCTTTTAAAAGACAGGAACCGATCCTTAAGTTCATCAAACAGCTCATTCTCGTCTTGCTTTTCCGCTGCTGTCTTGAATTTCTCCCTCTTGATTTCCTTTGTTGTTACAACAGGAGGCTCCTGGGCAGCCTTCATTTTCAAGTCCTGACTTTTCCTGCAAATTCCACACAATGCATGTGTTTTTGGAAAAATAACCGTGTCAATACATTATTAGACAAAACCCAATATGACAATGAGTAGAGACTACGCCTGGAAAAGAAGTTAACAAGAAAAAAAAGGATACTATAATAAAAAATAAAAGAAGACATGCTTATCTCTTAGGAATAAGGATCAACCCTGAACCTTGCATTGTAGTCTTACGTAATCTTAAAAGGTACAAGCATTCCTATCATAATCACCAATGAATAAGAATTAGAACACGGCGATAATGCTATATGTCTGGTTTCAGCTCATAAACCACATAATAAATATTGGTTGTGCTAATGCAAAATGAGAATAGAGGATAACATACAGATCAAGCAGAACTTGTACAGCATGCATGCATTACAAGGCTCAATTGTTGGATCCACCAAATATAACAGAGGATCTAAACAAGCATGGAATGATTCTGAAATTATCCCGTTACCTTTAAACCAAATTCTCATTTTGTCTAGCATATCTAGACGTTAATCCATGTTACGGCATCACCGAAAGAAATATACTGATATGCACTTAAGTCTAAGGCAACAATGACATCAACAACAACAAGCCATGAATATGCCCCTCTACTAAAACATTCAAAGAATCGTAATTGAAATCAATCATTCTTGTTAAGAAACTATTCATTAATATGTAAGGACAAATGATTTAACATAAGACACAATCTACTGGCAAAAAATAAATGGAAATGAAGCAGTAACCTCCAAAAATGAGAGGCTGAAATGTACATTTTAGCAGCCAACCCAACTGAATTACTTACCTAGAAGAAGAGGCAGACAAATTCAATTGGGTCCTTTCAATTTCCTCCAATTGACAGTCCAATCGAAAGATCTGCAACAACGATAAACCCAGGAATCAGAAGCCGAGGAAACAACAGGAATGTTGTGAATTGTATGAGATTACTACTACTACCTTGGGAGAGATACGGAATACGGTCGAACTCGGTAACGAGCAGCGGAGAGAAGTGGGGTTGCGTGAAACAGAAGCAGGAGCAAGATTCGCCATTGGGAAGAGGTAGCTCTGGTAGGTATATGGTAGAGCAGAAGTTAGTGCTGCACTAACCGTCTTAGAAAGAGAAATCCCGGAGACTGAAAAGCATTTGGTTGGCTATATAGAGAGAGATCCACGGTTGTGGGTATTAAAAAGGGAAAAGCTTGTGAAGAAGCTAGGTGGAGTGGAGATGGCATCGAGGAAAAGTTGCCATAGTTCTTTCCAGGAAAGACGGAGAAACCAAAGCTTGCGTTGCTTACTTGTCGCCCCCCCTAAATCATGAGTGTCGTCTGTCAGCTGCTTGTTTAGTTGTGAGTTAAAATGAAGGAATCCACATCCACTATTTTTTTTTTTTTAAATCGTATATTAATGTTGTGATTTGAAAAAAAAGGCAGCAATGTAGTCGTATGGTTAACCTGCTGACCATAAAGTATCTTTCAATTCTCAAAGGTACTAGCGAGATTTGAAACCTAACTACTTAGTTAATGGACGAAGGATGAACCACTACATTATATTATACAATTAAAAATAATAATTTTTTGGTCAATGAAGTTTACTAATTAACATTCTTTTTTCACTAGTTACAAATGAAGATTAATTAGGTATTTGTCCCACGCATTGCGTTTGCGTGGGGTTCAATATTTTTGGAATAGCTTTTTATGTATTATCATATGGATGAGGTTTTTAAAAATGTTATATATTTGTTTTGCATGGATTGTTCTTAATTTATAATTTTGCATTGTTATTCAATATGAGTGCAAAATTCGATTCTTAATTATATCCTTTTACATTAAGTAATCTGTTTTTAATAAAAAATAATTTCGTTATGAAACATTTGCCAATTTTTTTTGGCTTTCATAATGATCTGGGCTTGTATCTTAGTGTCTTTACATACATATTGTTCGACCCATTTGAGATTATTAATATGCTATTAAGATTTACATATAGAAGAAAAAAAACTATTAGAATATAAATATGAAGAATACAAATTACTATACTAATCAAGATTAACTAATATATATGTAGAAAAAAATGTAAGGTTAATGAATGGAATGAAAAATACTTATATATAAATATATATCTATGGAGATCTGTAACATATGAATATAAGTTAAAAAACCAATTAGTATATTAGAAACATGTGAATATCAAAAGTCGAGGAAAAAGAAGGAAAAATATGTTTATATACATAATTGTAAACGACTTACTCATCATCAGCTGCACAATCTTTATGTTGTACTTTTTATCATATGTCTGCAAAAGTCTGGTGTAGTTTCCAGTATGGTGAAAAAAATATCTTGGACTTATACCGTCGAATATCGGCAGAATCATATAATTATTCCCCTTCTTTATCCGTTGCGACATCAAAATCAATTGCTCGAGACATAGTTTAAAAATAATAATAGATAGGGATATATAATCTTTAATTCTGAAACGCTTTAAGAAGGTTGTCAAACCTTCTGAATTGTACAGAATCCTGCATCTTGAAGGCATGGTAAATATGATGAATGAATCCAAAGTGAGTTATGGGTCCGCATCTTTGTCAAGAAAGGAGGGCGCCTCTTCGACCACTATCTCCTTATCACGAGAGGGAGTCGGCAAGCGGGCACTTGAAGGAGAGTCTCTCGCGGCTTTCTTCTTCTTGGCATTCGAGGGCCCGACCTCAGAGTCAGGCTTCTGTGCATTGGATTTGGATCGACTTGAACTCTCGCCCACCGCAAGAACCCACTCGATAATCAGGGCCGAACGCTCTAACAACAAGAAGAAAGCAACATGAGGACAGTCATAAGTATATAATAAAGGAAAGAGAAAAGAAAAAGAGCATACTAGAAGCATCCACAGTCTTCCCTGACTTAGAATATTTCTTGACCTCAGAAGCAGAGCTAGAGGGTACCTTCTTCCTATCCAAATTAACGGTGCGTTCGGAACGTTCCGCCTGCACATTATACGTTTTTCCATGAAACCAACCTACAAGGAGGAAACAAAAGATGAAGGAAAACAAGAGGATTAACGACATACCAGACTCATGAAAGGAAGGGTCAAGCGAATCCCCGCCTCATACAAGTCCACCTCGGACACCCAAGACACAGGACAATGAGATTTGATCCCATTGCTTTGATAAATGATCTTCATGGTCTCCTTGTCCAAAGGAGAAAACTTCTCAAATGTGGACCAGCCATCCGAGAAACCGACGCAAAGGTCGACCCTTACTCATGGAAGGGCGCGATACGCCCATTACGGGGGCAACCTCAACATCAAGCTACGGGGGCAAAACCGGCACCTAAGAGATCCGACCATCAAAGGGCGAGATACACCGCCAAAAGGAACAAACCCCGAAGCACTACAAAGGGGGCGAACTTTTAGCTTCCCCCAAAAGAAACGACGCTCCGACACATCCGAAGGAAGGGGCAACCCTTAACATATGTCAATAAACCTCTCCGCACGCGGCATGTAAGAAGAAAAGCTTGTAAGCATTTTCACCCCCACTTTCATGTAAAACGAATTGCAGGACAAGGGTCAAGAGCCATACACACGCTCCAGCAAAGGAAAATGTCACACCTGTCAAAATTTGAGTATTAAAGACAATGCTCGTACTAATACGAGGGAGGCAGAACGATGTATCCCATCAAGTGACATGCATGGAAATGTTGGATTTTTTATTATCACATCCATATTTTACGGACACGTGCCTAGGCACGTGCACGTTTACTCTAACGTTTACCATTCCTCTATTTCAAGAAACAGAGGACAAGGCCCGAAAAATGCGCCTACAGACAAGCAAAGGTTTCGCCAAGAGGAAAAGTTCCGGTTTCAAATTGTGCGTGTCATCCCATCATAAAATAGAGTCAATCAAGGGTTAAGCCATTGGTTGACTTGGGGGCATGTGATGGATATACGCCCAATTTGAACTCATTTTAGTTCAGACTGTCTTATTTTGATCACCCCACTTACGATTGCAAATCGAAACTTTGACCCGAACACTTCACCCGCAACGCTAACGGTCCGGACGAGCCAAAATACTCGCCCGGACCCATCCTTCGAACTCACCTAGGTGAGATCGGGCTGGCAACCCGATCTCCCCTAGGTGACACCGGGTTGGCTCGCCCAACCTCTCATAGGAGGGGTTGGGCAAGCTAACCCGATTTTATGCCTTGGGGGTCGGATTTTCCGCCCGACCCTAAGGGCCTCGACCTCCCTTTCACCCGGCCTACACTTAGCTAATTTTGCCCACCAGTCCATGCTTAAAGGGTTTAATCTTGTTATTATGTGTTAACTGAGTACATTTAGGGATTAACAGTGTCATTAAGCCACCTTAATGACACCGTTGCCTATATATACTCCACAAGTTCCATTCATTCCAGAAATGTTTATTCATCTTTGCATACTTAGCTCTGCCTTCTCTCTAGGATTTTATCGAGAACTCAGACTTACTTAAGCATCAGAGAGGGTTCACCGAGCACCACACCCCCTCTTTGCGCTCGGTACTGCCCATTGTGCAGGTCAACAGGAAGCGAAGGAACAGATCAGACAGACAAGCTAGACGGAGCAAGAAAGAGAGCGAATAACCCGTGAGAAGTGCCACTCGGATCAGAGACCCGACGACCCGAGGGACACGATCTAACAGTGGTTAATGATGCCCTACTACTTAATCGATACAATTGGATAGAATAAATGTATGTTGCCTTGCCTTTCCGGTGGAACATCCCCTATCCATTCCTCCATACCTTCAGGCATTTATCGGTTAAGGAAAATCTTCATCATTCCTTAATCCTTTAATGCTCACTCTTGTAGTCCAAAGTCGTGACCATCAACTGTCTGATGAAATGCATCACATTCTCAACCTCAACATATGCTTGTCTTTCACCCACACCACCATTCTAGGTCCTCTCACTTTCTCAGACTACAGTAAATGCCATCAAAATCTCTATCTTGCCGTTGCATTTTTTATTCTCACATGCATGTTAATTACACTTGTGGTAGTTGAGAAACATTTCGACTCGAGAACTGCGTTTGGTTATATGTCATGCACGTTGACATTGTCATTTCGTTGCTCCGCCAATCTTTGCATAAAGCAAGTTCATATTGATGACACAACATCCCTACTTTTTGTATGTTTATTCCTTCTAGTTGTTGCCTAAAATAATTCTTTCTTGTTGTATATAGCTTTTATACAAATCAAGAATTGTTACACCCCTTCTTCTGTAATCAGAAGGTAAGTATTACAATAAAACGATTAAGTAACCAGTCCAGCTTATCAACAAACTTAATTTTCTTTCTCAATAAGTTAATTGCAACCTTAATCATTATATTTAGGACTTTAGTTAATGTGTATTGTAGTTTAACTTTGTTAATAATTTTTGATACATTACATGGTTCTGCTTCTAAGTTCATATTACTTATTTATATTTTAATTTTGGAATGAATAAGGGTGTTCACATTGGGTCATGTGGCTACCTTTCTAGCAGGGCCAACTTTCCCGAAACCTAAACATGAATCCTTAGCAAGTATCGTGGTCACTTGATTGGTTCTAAAGTGATAATGAGAATCAGAGTCTAAATATGCAGCTGTCCTATATTTATTGAAATAATAACTTAAACCCTTAAAGTTTCTTGCTTTAAGGGTCTAAATATACATATTTTGATCTAAATATACATTTTTTTGCTAGCGATTCCGTGAGCACATTATTAATCTAAAACTAAAGTAGTTTAACATACATAAGAGACAATAGTAATGTAAATTTTAAGCAGGTTTTGCAGGACCACCGGTGCATATGGGTGGGTTCGCATTTCCTTTGAATGTTGGTTTGACGTTCTCACAAATTGAAGTTGCAGGTCCTTCCTTTCCACTGTATGTGAGATCGATGTCTGTGAGATCAACCTCGGAACAAGGAAATTTCTTGCTACAAACTAACTTAACTGCTTCCTGAGTTGAAGACGTTCCCTTGATATTCTTGAAGCTAATTTTGCTTAACTTAACATTTGATGGTGCCTAAACAGAAAATAAAGCAAATATATATAACTAAGGAATTTGTTTTATATTTATATATATAAAGAAAATCCATATTTTCATGTAAATATTTTATATAGAAAAGAAAAGAAGTTATTGTCTCCAAAAATTACCTCCGCAGTGCATTTGCCGTAAGAACGGTATCCTTGATCAATAAGTATCGGGTTCCCAACACCGTTCATTGTTATGTCCTCAAAATGTATGTCGCTAGCTTCTCCAGTTTCAGATTTGGGCCAACTCTTGATTCGAACACCATTTTGCGAACCTGTGATTGTGCAATTATTCACGAAAATACCAATAACAGGGTCCTCACTTTTGTACTTTCCTAGACTGTTGATGCTAATCCCGTGGCCTGGGCCACAAGTAATATTCGTGATGTTAACATTCTTACTCCCATTCCCTGTCGAGATGCAGTCGTCCCCTGTCTTGATTTCTGTATTAATGATTTTCACTCCATCAGAATCACCTATGTGGATCCCGTCCGTGTTAACAGAGGTTTCTGCTGCTGAAACCTTGAATCGATCAAATGTCAAATTCTTGCATCCTATAACATTGACATGGAAATTCTTGCTATATCCATGGTTGTTACATCTTGGATTATGCTGTTTGTGACACAATTAAGCCTCAAGTTCTGTCCATTCATCAACCAATATAAGAAACAATATCAGTCATGTGTTTGCGCCTTCCTTAGATAAAATTAACTATATGAGTGTAAGTGAAGGTTCATACTTTGTGTAGCTAAGGATGTTGTGACTAGATACAAAATGTATTTCGTATTCCATCTGCAAAATAAAAATTCTTAAAGTTGGGCATAGTTGCCATTGAAAGAGTTTGCATATAGTTCCATTCTTATCACAATCGTTTTTCTTATAATGATGCTATTGTATTGATTCCATAGTCATGCTATTATAAGTTTTTTCTTATAAACCTCATCGGTTTTCTCCTAGCAATCACAACATTTGTTCTTTCAAGTAGCAACGATGCGCATTCCACCAAGTACTAGTGGTATGTTTGGTTAATTAAATAAGAATGATGAACAGAAAATAAAAGGAAAAGAACAAAAATATGAAATGAAGCAAGAGCTTTGTATATAACATACGTACAGATTTGATACAAATATTTATTTCTCGCCATAGAACTAGATATATATATATAGTGAGTACACGGTTGTGTTCAATATGTAAATCGGGATTTAGAACTAAGATAAACAAGCCCTAACTTAAGGTGCATACATATTTAACACAACACTTGAATCACCACCCTTTACTAATTCTAGACAAATGAATAATGACCCCCCTCCCTTGTTTTAATAAATCGTAGCTAGTTTCTTTCTTTCTTAGATTAAATCTTAGTTTGCAGAGGAGTTGGAAAGTGGCTTGAAACCGTGCTTCATCGCTGCTTCCCACACTGTGTCGATGCGGTCGACGTCAATGAGCCCGACTTCATGGTGAGTCCACCCTTCGAGGAAGTGAACCACTCCTCCTGCATGGCATGCATGCACCACTCCTCTCTCCATTGTATACTGTTCAACCACAAAAGAGGTCAATCAATAATCAACCATTCTCTAATTATTAAAGGGCATCTTCGTCTTTCCACATTTTTGCAATCTTGCCTTTCATCTTTACCTAACCTCTCAACTAACTCCATAACCTAGTTATAGTCATGCAAAATTAGTTGCACCCAGGTAAGATATTCGACTAGAGAAGTGAAAACCGCAATGTTCAACGGCACACACATCTTGGGTCCCCCCTCAGACTCGGCATAAGTTTCGATACATTTGTTACCGTATAACCGATCCAGATTTTGTCACTTAAATGTTGTGCTTCAACAATTACATCATGATTTAAGGTTAGTTTTCGAAATGAATACGGCAGTAATAAAAACAACAATTACATCATGATTTAAGGTTAGTTTTTGAAATGAATACGGCAGTAATAAAAAAAATAGTGTTAAAAATAATACGCATGCTTTAAGTAACTATTTCATAAACTTGAACTTGTGAATAAAGACATTCGGAACGCTTTTATTCATGCTTTAGCATCCCATTTGAACCGATTTTTATGAACAACAGTTTACTGACATTGACAAATGACAACAATTATGTATCATCAATGCAAGTATGTTTCACATTTTTAAATGGCATTACTAGGGATATAAACTTGTGCACTATAATACAATGACAAGATTAAATACGCGTGTCTTAACTAAATGTGTCATTAATTATAAGCCCGAACTTCTCGGTGAAAGCCTACGACGCGTTTTAATTAACAAGCATGATTATAATTAGGGCAATTAAGGAGTTAATTAGTTACCTCACAACATCCAAGTCCTTGAACATCATCAGGAAGTCTCATAGCAGCAAGATCTCCATAAGTACAGTCCCTTCTAAAATGGAAGATTGGGGGCACCACAAACTGGTGAAAGTGGGTTCCTGGTGGTGCCCAGTTTTGCTCTCTTGGAGTTATCCACTTGCCGACAATCCACGTCTGTGTAATTAAATTGCTATCAATAATGTTGTAGGACCAACTAATTCATGCATCGAAATAACAGACTAAGACGGACCAGCTATATATATATAGCTCAGATAATAATTGTAGCTATCTGTCAATATATATATATATAGTAGTTCTACTAGACGAATCAACATTAATTAACATAGTGTAATCTTCTTGCCTTGCACGTTCTGGCTGCTTGGTACTTTGTCACTTGAACAAGGTACTGTTGGCAATCCAAAGGAGCTTCCTTTTGGATATTTTGAAATCTTTCGGTCGATAGAGTCAACATCTACAATAATAATATATATCATCAGTCAAAAAAGTGTTACTATAGTTTTAGTAAGAAGTAACGTTTCTTCTAACATGTAGCTGTTCAACGTTTTATCTCTAAAAAAAGTAACTTCCTGGGGTCGTCTGTGCTTACAAGTACTCGAACTTTTCTCTGACAAAGATATAACGCGATGGCCCTCCCGAGCTTTGAGGTAGCTCCGGACAAGAACACCTCCGTAACGTCCTTGGGAATGTCGTTCAAGATGACTGCCGCGGTTAAAGTGTTTCCGTGCACAACCCGGACTCTCAAGTCTTGATGCTTGTTCACAAAAAGTGTCCCTCCTCCATTTAACGCTTCGTTCTGTCAAAACAAGTAGTATTATAGACATGTCATGTTTTCTCTAGTAGTTGTATCCTAATAAGTTTTAAGGAGTTGTCATTGTTGTGGGACATGTTCCGGAAAAGGCTAATATTGCTTGTTTATTAGAGTTTGACTGAGTGGCAGCAATCTGTGTTGTTGAAGTATAAATGTTAAACCATATCTTCAGCTATTACTTTAAGTTTAAGGTTTTAGAATAGATGTTAGTAAAAAGTTTCATATCAAATAATTAAAAATTAAAAATTTTAAACAGAGAATGGGCATGGCTTCTTATAGTAAGAACACCCAAATTGGACGGGACCGAACCGAACTGAACCGAACGAACCTTATTTAAGGCTGCAAGGCTGATGACTTTAACTCCGATTTTGTCAGCTTTCAAAATTGCATCCTCAATCTGCTTATTAATCCCTTTTGCTGCAAATGGCAAGAAGTACTGCAAGATGAAACACAAGGTTTATTAGTTTCTTTGCAAAAGAAAAACATTACAGTAGGGTTTAATTAAATTAGAGAAAAAGTGTTACCTGAAAGCCGAAGCGAGGGACAGACCAAGTCTGGTGAAGGCGACTCCTAAGATTGTAGCAGGACACAGTGAAGGTCTTAGCCCAGGACCACATGGAGAGCATGATGAAGAAGGCAATGGGTAAAAACTGTAAGAAATAGATCTTCATGTTGAATGGCAAGGATGAGTAGGATCGCCAAACGAACGGTGCGTGCATCGACGACGATAGATCCACCACATGGGCTAGGAAAACGAATTCGGGAACGTCTTTTTCTGCATTAATTGATCAACCCTAGCTAGTTAAGTTACGGTTGGGAATTATTTGAAAGCTAGCACGCCACTTTTCATATATATCAGGTCCCCACGTAATCACCCCAATCTAGTTTGTTGTTATGTCCCATAAATGGTTGTTAGCTCTCCCAAAAGATAATCTACTGTCTTCTCATGATATGTTTCTATTTGTCAATATGTCTAATTAGAGAAACATCTACTTTAGGGATTGGGTTTTAACTAGTTACCTGTTTGGGAGCTCATTTTCTTATGGAGTTCCCATGATTGGCTGTTAAGTGTGTTCCCAATTACATCAAACACTGGCATGAAGAGGCAGAAATTGCTGTCCTTTTCTTGGTGGTGAATGTTGTGATATCTGCAAGTTATAACCAAATGAATTTGCATCCCAAATGACATAAAGTTTTTTTTAATCCCGATAAGATGTTAGTTTCACACTTAGAACAGTACTCGAACTTAAAACTTTTAATGATTAAATAATGAAGTGCTGAACGATTATGTCATCTTACTAAGCGTTTAAGGGTATTATAAAATTAGATTAGATACATCCGATATAGATTTTTAAACGTTTACTATGACCCGATCACTAATGAGAGTGTTATGGGTCTTGATAACTCTGAGAACTAATCTATGAACTAGATAATTAATATAACTAAACCAAATAAACTGAAATAATGTCGTTTTATTCAATAACCTATTATTCAAATAGGACTAGACCGGAGGAAATAAAATATTTAACTTTATCACTAATATTAATCCTAATTATAGATATCATATATCTAACTTTAGCAGTAATATTAATCTTAATAATTTGGACCAAAAAAATATTAATATTAATAATCTTAATAATAATATTATATTTTATCCTATATCGGATATCCTTATCCGTAACAGAGGCGCGGAAATAAAAACCTGGACAAAGCAAGGTATTAGCAAGGGACTGTCTTGCTGTAATTAAGTTTCCATCACCGGCTATTACTAAGAAATGATCTAATTGCCGTATATTGGTTAGGGTAAAATAACTTGAATTTTAGTATGCAAATATTAGTTACTATATGCAGAAAATGTGACAGAATTATCTCAATCATTGATCAAAGCTACTTACGTTGCTGTGTAAATAATGTATCGGAGGAAAGGAACGGACTCGAAGATCTTATGAGGGATGTACTCGATGTTGCAGTGCCCCAAACACCTCAGGAAATCGAACGCCAATACGTACCCATACACAATGCCTACCGACCCATTTCCCGATACAAACGATCCGATCACCGGAATTCCCACAATTGCCGCCAATATTAGATGCTCCAAGAATGTTGCATTTGCAGCTGCACCCAGAATAATAATTTAAAAAAAGAAACACACATAATTTAAAATAATTTAATTCGGGTTTTGATTATTTTTTAACCTGTGAATGGTTGGGGGACGGTAGATTGGTGGTGTAGAGAGTGGTAATTTTTGAACAAGTAATTGTTTCGATGAAAATATCTATGGACAAAGTAATAAAGAGGCTCTGAGATGCCAACGTGAAGTAACAGAGCAGTGATTGCGCCTCTTGTGTTCCATACCGGAAGACTTTCGGGTGACGTTTGGCAGATGTAACATACAACCGTTGCAATGAATGCTTGAAGGATTAAGAAATTATCCCTACACAACCATATTAACTTCGAAAATTATCTTCTGAAAAAACAAATACCATAAAAAATGTGTTGCAACGTACGTGTTAAAATTTGATTGGTTCGATAACGTGTCTAGAAGATGAAAAAATGAATTACCAGTCCCATTCGATGTCGACTTGCTTGAAATCGACACTGTTACGGTTAATCCGACGGCTCTGGTTAAGGAAAAGCATGTTGGTAAAACTAGTGAAGAGCTGGTGAATGAGTCCTCTAAGTAACCAAAGCGTTAGGAGATGTAGGCACCACCAGTATGTCACGTTCTTTGAACCGCCTTCTTCATATATCCGTGAGTAGATAACTTGTGCTAGGAATGGCCCGTACAGCAAATACTGATGATCAACAACAACAACATAAACCTTAATTTCCCCAAACAAGAACATATTTTTCGACATGAATCAAGAAAAGATGAATAATAGATGATGATCATATGTACGTAATTACCTTGTAAGAACCCAGGTTTTGCCATGGCCAAGAAGACAGTGGAGCAGCCATGTTTTTGTGTCTGTGAGAGAACAAACTGAAGCAGAAGGAAAAATAAGGGTTTTGTTTGGTTGGTTGAGAAAGAGAGATAGAGAGAGAGAGGGTTTTGATTTTATTGGAGAATGATGGTATCAAACTTAAACGGGTTCATCTGCAAATGTTAATGCAGTAGCCAACCATCCAAGCAACTACTTATATAGAATAGAGAGAGAGAGAGATAGAGAGAGGGATATTCACTCCAAGTAGATGAATCATATTTACGCAGTAAAAAACTCCACTTAAATGCTATTAACCACTTCCCATGCCATATTTACCTTTTGTATCAACTGTGTATATCCCGGGCCGACAATTGTGCGGTTAAAATCAAATAACTATGATTTTTTTGCACAATTTATCGTAATGGTTGACCGCATCATTATGGTGTGATGCAGTTATAGTGATGAGTTTTGTACGCATTATGATTATAGTATTAAGTCTATTGCCGCGCGATTATAACCATAACCGCTATATATAAATATATTATATTAATATATATTACTAATATTTATACATTAATTATATATTATCATACTATAAGTATTAATCCAATCTTATAATTCTTATTCTCAGTTCCCACCATTCATTCGGTCTAAATCGTCCATACAATCTTGATCATTGATTTTTCATCATAAATATCTAGTCAATTCATTCTATTCCAATCTGAAAACCTAATATTGTAAAATTTACAGTCTCAGTTCACTTCATTTGCAATTAGGTGCACTGTGTTAGCCCTAGGTCAACAGACAACATATCATGCATTAGCTTCTGCTCCGACAAGACTCGCTACCTCGACGCCTGCTGAGGATCACAAGTGATAGGCGACTAAAGAAGTGTTGTTTAGTTAAGTGAAACAATAAAATTGTGTTTAATTTGGATTTCGAATATGAAACAATGAATGTTTGTTTAATTTGGATTTCTTGTATGAAACAACGGTATTTTATTATTTTGAATGATTATGATTAAATAGTCTGAACGTGATGAAAAATCATGATTATGGTACCAAAAAATCATAACCGTGGATTTGAAGCTGTCTCTGATTTTCATTTTAATATCTGAATTTTACTACAAGATATTTCAAGCTGGTGGTCCTGATCATTTTCAAAACACAATTTGGTACCCTACAACAAATTCTTCTGCTATTTAGGAGTATGATCAATTACCACTAATATCATATTCTAAGGAATTTTGCTTTAGCAAAAAGATTATATTTTTGAAAGGAAATCATATAAAATTCATATCAAACCTTTACAAATTTAGTAAATTCCTAGCATAGAGTATTTGCGGTATACTTCACATCCATATGGAGATTGAATTCCAAACTATACTTTTTTTTTAAACTATTTTCCAAACTATACTATTTTGTTCTACATTACATTAGAAGTATTTATTTATGTTTAAAATTTTATATGAGCAGTTTTATAAAAAAAATAGATTTTTTTTTTCTCAGTTATTAGTTTTTATTATTATATTATAATCTAATCTCTATAATTTTTAACAAAAATTTCATTTATTTTTGTATTATATTTCGTTCTAGGTTTATATGCAACAAAATGCAAACGTAAGGATACAAAGTAAAGGATATAATGATTAAAAAATTATTTTAAAATGAGGTGAATGCCGTGTAGGAAAAAAAATCTAATTTGAGAAATAATTTCTAAAAAAATCTAATTAAGAAAATAGTTTTGAGATTAAGACTATAGTGTGGTAGTTTTGGCTAATTGCAAATCCGGAGCGGTCCATTGAAGTCTGCAAAATTAAAGTAAGAGGTCTCCTATATATATATATATAATTGGTTATTATGTGTCCTACTATACATATATATGTGGTTAATTAGTTTCTTGGCGTGTCATGGACTAGAAAACGAACTTGGTTTCGTGTAAATGTATGAGATGTTAGAACGGTCCACCAAATCAACATGTGTCATGTGGAATATATATATATATACAACACACTATTGCTTACCTCATATGCTGAGACACGCGGATATGAGAAATTGGCCAGCAAAACTAGCATTTATTATGGTCGATCATTTTTATTATACAGATAAGAAAAGGAATGAATCATGGAATTGAACAACTCATAATTGCGTGTGTTAATTATATCATAACCTATATCTATATATGATATATGGGTATATTATATTATATTATTATTATAGAGTTAAATAACAACTCGTTGCCCGCCTATCAAAGTATTGAACTATTGTCGAATTTCTTACTTATTTTTGGATTCCATAAGAGGAACGTATAGAGTCACGTGATTTTTGCTAGCTAATTTACAGAATTGCTAGTTAAGAAGGGAGCAACATGGCATGAATGGTGAATTAATGAATGAATTAGTATGTGAACAAATTAAAGGAGCAAGTAGGGTGGAAAGTCGTAGCATTGCAGTTGTGGAGGAAGTAGGTGGATGGACGGTGATGGCCATTAATAGCTACTAGTTGGGAGATTAGAATTATAGCTAAAAAAGACATGACATAGTCTAGCTAAGCTAGCAATGAGACATTAAACTGTTTTGTTTGGCCGGGGCTCTCCCTAATTTGTTGTCAACATGGACTTGCAAGCCAGCGTAGTCGGCCATCCCCAACCCCCACATTATGACATCCTCTAAACTTTAATAAACAAACCATATTATTATTTGTGGAGGAGAATATTACATAAACACTACTTTCCTACCTCTCATTCTCTTTATTAATTCGTTAATACCATTTGTTGGATCAAAATAGTCTCGCTAAACTTGGTGTGGACTTCTCTTGGTATTCGTTTTCACGCATACGGGTCTTTTGGGTTTTAGAAGCCGCTAGCTCCTCCTAATCGTGAGTATTTGGCGAGGACCTGAGAAAAGGGTGGGGATTATGCATCTGATTCCACTCCGAAGCATAAGTCAGTATATGGAAATCAGCTATAGAGAAAAATGTATGTAATAATGATAAACACCTTGCTATTTATAGGGTGTAGATTACCGACTTTAAGTGGTGGTGTTAGAGCACTTTCAATAGTAGTTCCTAGTTCCCAGTTCCATGTTGGAAATTTGTCATTGTAGAGAGTTCCTAGTTCTACTTACTGTTGGTTCCTAATTGTAATGATTAAATAGGAACTTTGCATTCCAATGGGAGTCCTACTTCCAAAATGGGAGTTCCTAAATTTGCCACTGAACGCTGACTAGGCGCCACTAGGCGTGACTAGGATTACTAATATTACCATTATCAAGTGAATAGTGAAGTGAGACAGTTCCCACTAGTAGGAACCCCCCCCCCCCCCCCCCCCCCCCCCCACACCACCACCACCCCTGTTATTGTTCATGTCGGTTCCTACTGTTGAATATTATTTTATTCGATTGTTTTGCTTTTCCTCTTTATTATATTATATATAATTATGCTACGCTAAGTCGAACAATGGCACGAGCCGTAATAAGTCGTTTTTAATATTAAATAAGTTAAACAATTACACGAACCAAAATTACTACTTTTTAATTTCGAATCAGTTTCAGAGTTTTCAGACTCAATTTGTTTATATTTTACCATGTAACACAACCGTCAATTCTAAATTTTGAAAAATAGTATAGAATTCCATACTATTAAATGTGGAATAATTTTTTTTATTAGAAAGTATTTAATGCATATATATTTATATATAATCTACTTATTATATTATTATTCTATAAAATAAATATATATTTTATTACGATATATTATATAAAAATAATATTTTTAGAATGATATACAATATATTTTTGTTTTGTGTATATTAAAATCATTAGTAAAAACACACGAGGGCTTCACATTTAGCCGATTTACTTTTTTTTTTTTTTTGCCAAACTGATTTACTAATATGTATCTAATTAATGTGCATAAACATGATTCTGCTAACGACGATGAATCAAGACATGTCAATCGATGAATAACAGATATACACCGATATGATGAAATAATATTGATTCAATTAATTTAATTAATCACTATTATTATATCAATAATTATATTTATCAATCATCATGCCAGCTGGGTAAATATTGCACATATTAGTAATATTACTATAGTAAAGTGGTGTATAATTATTGAAAAGATTCAACCCTTCTAAAGTTATATTTGATTCTTCCATGGTGAATTATCAAATCAAACTGGCAAATTTGGTTAATGCTTAAAAAATTTGGTCGAACATCTATTTGATTTTAATATGCATGTGTTAATCTTGTCTCAAATATATATATTATGCTCATTTTTTAGTTGACAAATGTAACATATTTTTTGTATTTTTTTTGTAATATGATTTTTAAATTATTACAATGATATTTAACAAAATTAAGTGCTTATTTATATATTATGTTCGTACTTTTTATATAATTATTTAAATACCAAAATAATTTTGTTTTTTTATAATTATTTAATTTATGTATAGAGGTTTTGTACAAAAAGTTATATTGTGAGTATAGAATTATGTGGGTCCCAATTTGGAAGTGGAACTAGGTCTCCACCACTAGAGAGAGTTCATATTTTACTGTAGCATTTACTGTAGCAGTTCCTACTTCGTTTAGTTGGCAGTGACGTGGCGGGTGAGGTGGAGGAACTAAGAACTCACCCTTGGAAGTGCTCTTACCATTTGGGAAGGGTTTCTTTTTATGGCCAGAGCATGTGACAAGTAAGTTGTCAACTCATCATTCCTTAAGGGGGAAGGTTTCTCCTGGAGTTGACACAAGAAGGTTGTCACCTCACCATTCCTTAAGAAGAAGGTTTTCTCTGTTGTCGGTGTAAGCAGGTCGTCACCTCACTATTCATTAAGAATGAAGGTTTCTCTATAGCTGGTGACGAGTAGGTCGCCACCTCATCGTTCTTTAAGATGAGAGGTTTGCTTTGTAGTGAGAGTCGTCGACTTTTAGGGCGCCGCTTCTTGTCATGTAGGTCGTCACCTAATCGTTCTTTAATATGAGAGGTTTACTCTGTAGTGGGAGTCGTCGACTTTTAGGGCGCCGCCTCTTGTCATGTAGTCGTCGTCCTTTTGTCCTTATTTTCTTTCATAGATTCTTTTATGTTGTCGACATTTTGTTGTCAAATTTAAGGTTTCCGGTGTAAAGAAACAAAGTGCCGCACTTGCCCAAGACCGTATCTAGTAGCTAATGAAGAACTCTTATATATATAACTCTCTTACTCTAAATATGATATCTTGGAGACTCTTACAACTTGTAGTGGTGGTTGATGTTGTGGTGGTGTCTTACTTGCTTCACTACAAATGACTCCACTCCTATTTATAGGAGACTAAAGAAATCTCTAGACTAAAGAAATCTCTAGACTTAGAACTAACTAGAAACTCTCTAGAACTTCCTACAATTATTTAATTCCTAGAATTATCTAGACACATAAGCTAAGTATTCGTCTCTAGATATTTTTTCAACTTGGGCCAACTATCTTAGCCCAAATCTTTAAGTCTTGGCCCAATAATAGTAAGTTAGTCCTAGCCCATGATAGTGAGTTCTTCTTGGTCCATGATGGTAAGTCAATGTTGATCTTAACACTCCCCCTCAACATTGACTTTCCTTCATGTTTCTTCTTATCAATGTTGCGCTCTAGTCTGTGCCGCTCTCGATACTTCTGTCGCACTATTCTGTCTTGATCAACTTGTGGTTTTGAAGCACTTCCTCCTTTATCGAGGACTGAACTCTTAGCAAGCGACAAAGTAACTTTTCGACGCTTGTTTCCCGTCGTCGGCAGCACAGCTTCATCTCCCTTAGACATCTTCAAGTCCGACTCTTCATTCTCTTCATCTTGAGACAAATATTGATGCTCAACTACCGGACTTGCAAGAAAGCAAGAATAAGCGCATATCCGATTTTTAACCCGATCACGAATTGGCTTAGTGATCGATCTTCCCAATCCTTGCTTCACCACTTGTTTATCATCGGCTCCTCCATGGACGTCTTCGCGAGGATTCGAACTCCCCCTTTTTCCATGAACCTTCTTTGAAGAAGTTTTCTTACTTGAAGCCGGTATCACGAACATGTCGTCTACTCGCTCTCCGATGTGAACTACGTCCGCCTTAATCATCTCAACATTCCTGAGAAACTTCACATCATTCGGACCAAATAAAACGTACATACCTGAATCGACAGCATTCGCCACTGAAAGGAGATTTCTCTTCATTCCTGGAACATGGTAAACATTATTGAGCTTGATCGATGTTCCATCGCTACTGTTGATCACAACAGTGACTTCCTTCTTAACACGGTGAACTGTGTCATCCGCTGTGAGTATAACTTCTTCTCCTCCATGACGACGAATAGTAGAGAACTGATCTTCGTCTCCGGTAAGATGATGACCGCAACCTGAATCTACAATCCACTCATTTCTCAAGTCTCGAGCTGCAAATGCACACGTGGGAGTGGTCTTGGCTAGAAAACATTTAGCCCACTCTTCATCTTCAGTTGAGGTCTTATACTCCACCATGTTACTCTCCTTCAGTTTGGTCCGAAAATTTCTCTTCAGATGCCCAGGCTTCCCACACCGGTAACACTTGAAGTCTTTTCTGCGAGACGATTCTACATTCCCACCAACCTTTTTCCTGACGTCATTCTCCTTTACCTGAGCCACGAGCGCGCACTGATCTTCCTCCAGCTTGATCCCAGCCATTTGCTTAGCCAGCAACTCCTGTGAAGCTAGAAGGTTCTCGAACTCCTCCAAGGATGGTTGTTGGACCCACCCTTGAATCGACGTAACGAACGGTATATACTCGGAACGTAATCCTCGAATAATAGACCGTTTTATCCGCGCCTCCGAAATTGGCTCCTCCGGGTTGAGTAAATTAATTTCTGAACACAAGTTCTTAACCCTTAAAAAGAACTGTGAAATCGACGACTCACCCTGCTTCGCATTCGCCAGATCCGTCTCCAACATTTGTAACCGCGCCTCGTTCTTCTTGTTGTATAGCTGGTCTAGCGTCTTCCAGATCGAACTGGCAGAGGTGCATCGTGAAATATTCTCAAACACCTCTGACGATATCGACCTCTTTAAGGCAAACTCCGCATTGGCATTCCTCCGCTTCCAGCGCTTGAGCTCTTCACCATTTCTAGCGGTATCCTCCGGGGCGGTTGTATCATTGCCTCCAACGATATCCCACAAGTCTTCGCTCACGAGATACGACTCCATGCAGGACTTCCAAATCCGGTAATTGGACGAGTTCAGCAGCTCCATTCCTTGTCCAATCACGCGACCGACAGCATCCATATTTAGAGTACCCGAGTTCTTCAATACCGATCTTGAATCGTTACCGCGTTACCGCGACAGTGGCTCTGATACCATGTAAAGAAACAAAGTGCCGCACTTGCCCAAGACCGTATCTAGTAGCTAATGAAGAACTCTTATATATATAACTCTCTTACTCTAAATATGATATCTTGGAGACTCTTACAACTTGTAGTGGTGGTTGATGTTGTGGTGGTGTCTTACTTGCTTCACTACAAATGACTCCACTCCTATTTATAGGAGACTAAAGAAATCTCTAGACTAAAGAAATCTCTAGACTTAGAACTAACTAGAAACTCTCTAGAACTTCCTACAATTATTTAATTCCTAGAATTATCTAGACACATAAGCTAAGTATTCATCTCTAGATATTTCTTCAACTTGGGCCAACTATCTTAGCCAAAATCTTTAAGTCTTGGCCCAATAATAGTAAGTTAGTCCTAGCCCATGATAGTGAGTTCTTCTTGGTCCATGATGGTAAGTCAATGTTGATCTTAACATCCGGCTCAATACTTGTCGACTCTGAATCTTATTTTGTGCGGGACCTAACACTTGCCCCTAAAACATTGGTCGTTGACATTTTCTCCGAAAGAGGTGACAGTATATGTCGGGTACTCTTTTTCAGTGTATTCTTCCTGATATTTGATGATATTGGCTGAATCTTTCTTTAGATTTCTCTTTTTCTCTTGAGATTATCTCAAGGGGCATCTCATCCTTAACCTTTCATGACCGTTGGAGTTGAAGGTCATTTCCCCTTCGTGGAGAGTATTTACGACAATAACTTTTGGGGAATCTTTCTGAGGAAGTAAATTATCCAATGAGCTCATTTATTGGTGCGGTGAAAATGGAGAAAACAATAATGACTTACAAATTCACCTCATTCTCCTTCCAAGATAAATACCTGGTTTCACTTTTAACCAGTGTTTTGAAAACCGGACCGGCCCTTAAACCGGAAGTGTGGTCGGTTCGCGGTCGGACCGGTCCAACCCAGTTCATATGGCGGTCTGATTAAAACTATCAATATGGAGATGCAGCAGACTAATCGAAGGTTACCCATCTTTGGGCCAAAAAAATAAGCCCATATATGGGCAATAAAGAAAGAAGCCCATCCATCCACTTCATCTTCCTCTTCTATTTAACCTCCTCCATCCATTCACTCTGTCCGTACTTGGACAAGAGTAATATGTTATTAGATCTGCAACAAAAATTGCAGATGACAGCATGCGTGACCTTCTCGCAGCGGAAAGCAAGCTCTAGTGGTTGTAAAGTCAAATTGGACCGGTTAGCTCAGGCGATTGACAAAATCAGGTAAATTTTCAGATCCCGAATCACTTTCTTCTCTTCCCCTTAATAGAGGCGGTGAATTCAAGCATCGTGGTCAGCCTCCAAGCCTCGCCAGCTTCATCGATGGCCCCAATCATGAATCCCGCCTCAGATCTGCGATCAGTCCACGAACGAAACTGCGACGTGAGGTCATATAGGAAAATCGTATTTAGGATGGCCAGATTTTCCGGTCGGACCGCTACCGGTTTTTACGGTCTAACCCGGTTTCTAGAGGCAGAACCGGTTTTGCTGTACATTTCAATCTTTTGTAGGAACCGGGCCGTGAATATGTCCGGTTCACGGTCTGGCCCGGTTCGACCGCCGGTCCGGTCCGCTTTTCAAAACACTGCTTTTAACCATCTCTCTCTCAAAAGCTTTTATTGTCTCCACGAATCACTCTGGCTAAAAAATTCAGTGGCTTTTTCGTCAATTCTCGATCACCTCGTCCTTACTCTCTAGATGAGAGAATTTTGGTTGGAGTCGCTTCGCCAAGACCTCATAATCCCGCTTAAGAAGCTTCTTTCCTCCGATCTCTCTTCAAGACCCCGATGGCATCTAGCGGGAGTCCCTCAGGTAACGATCCAACCCTCTTTTTCCTCTACTTCGAAAAATATAGGCAAAATCTCATATATGCCACAATATTTATGGAGGCGGTGACCCGGGATAATCTTTCTGATGCGGAGAAGTCTCGATATGGCGGCACCACCAAGCAAAAGCATTTTCTTTTGGAAGGATAAGTCGCAATTTTTCCACAGCAAATCGAGGCGGGCCTGAGGTTTCCCTTTTGCCGCGACCTCTTGAATCTTTCTGAATTTTAAGGCATCTATCCTTGTCAGTTTTCTGTAAACGTCATTCGTTTCTGGGTAGGCTTCCGTTGTCGGGACACCCAAGGTTGGAAATATAGTCGTGGTATATTTAGATGTTTCTATATGTTAGAGGGCAACGACTTTGGAACATTTTCTTTCAAGCTATGATGGCCCGACAATGAAGGTCCTTTTGTCTGGAAGACCAACACAAATTTTGTCGTCGGACTAGATCAGACCTACAATGCCAATCGGAAGGATCGATACTTTTTCTGCATCTTGCCATTTAGTATAAATAGGCCGCCGTAATAAGAGCCCACTAATATAATCCCAACAAGATAAATCCAATTTGGGGTATGGAACATAGGGGATTTCGGGTCAGGCCGAAATCCCTATAGGCCGTGCGCGGCCAGTGAGGGCCGGCCCAATTGGACCTATAGGTCCGGCCGAAATAGGTGAGCAACCCACCTAGGGTTTTACTCACATCATCTTACAAATAAGAGGTGTTAATAATTTCTTGATGTTGGTCATTCTCTCTCTTTTAGTTGTCACAAAAGAAATTTCATCTCCCTAAACACATAGGGTTCGGCCGAACCTATCACCACCCAAAGTAGGTGCCGAATTACTTCCAGTAATTCACCCCGGAGATCCATCCAGCAACCGGATTGAAAGAGGCTTTGATGTGGAGATCATCGCCTGCGGATTGCTCCTTAACAAGAGTTACCGTAGGACACCGTCCGGCAGTCCGTGAACTCCCCGTTGACATCTTGGGCTACGGATCGCGAAATATGTATGTCCACCCTTCCGCTGCGTATTAGTTACCTAGCATGTACCTAAGGTTTAATCCATATTAATTCTCCCTAGAATCCATCAGTGGTATCAGAGCATGTGCAGGGTGTTCATGATTTTAATAATAAAAAAATGTAATTTTTATCAAATTTGGATTTGGATTTTTTATCAAGGTAAAATTTGATATAGAAAATTGTACATCGAACCCTAAGGGTCGTGGCTAGCCGTGCCACCGGCGGTGGTGGCCTCTCACGACGGCGGTGAGTTTGGGTCGGCTATGGTTTGGCCGTCACGAGTTCAAATCGCGACATTGATTACCGATATATTATGTATATATTTTTAGGGATATAGGAATATTTGGTGATAATTAGTTACCTTAAAAGATTGAAAAAATATATTTACTGATAGATTTTATCATTAATGGAGAATCAAATCAGTTATAGATATATCACATTAATTATTTGTAGGGTAATATATATTATAATTAATATTACTTTTAAGTTAGGTTTTTGGCGGATATAAAACCCTACCTAGCCACCAAGTAATTAGGGTTTCAGACCGAGTCGGTTTGGATCGGAATCCAAATGCGCAACCGGGACGGGTCGACCGATCAGGATGACCGAAGTGGGATCCAAACCGGTTCGAATATATAAATGCTCCGAATATACTTTAAATTTGTCTTTACTAATATTAAATGCTCCGAATATATTTTAAATTTGTAGTTACTAAATCCGATTTTTTGGAACCACAATTGCAATACTAAATACATTAAATAAAATTTAAATTAATAGTTATTAAATCCAACTTTTTTTAGAACCACAAATGCAATGCTAAAAGCTCTAAATGGATTTTAAATTGTTAGTTACTAAATCTACTTTTTTAGAACCATAACTGCAATACTAAATCTTACTATATTGAAATTATTAATCTAATATTAAAGAAATACACTTGAATTGAGATGGGTGTTACTAAAGGATAAAGTATAATATCAAACTTGGTAGGGTTGATGTGGCATCTCATTTGGATAGCACGCCGATTTAAATCCACTCCGATTCCACACCGAAAAAACCGATGTGGAATTTACTACCCAATCATCTGTTAGGGAATAAGACGTACACCGAATCTCTCACTAGGTCCGTACCCATGACTTCAACCCGGTCAACCCAACCGTACCCATGACAACAACCCGGCACACACTTGCCTTTTTTTTTCTTATTTTTTATCGGAGGTTTCTACATCTATTCCCTTCACTTCTTCATTTTTCACATTTTTTTCATTTTTAATGCCGCTCCCGGTTATCGAACTTTCGGCTATGATACCACTTGTTAGGGAATAAGACGTACGCTTTAACCAATCAACCCATAAGCTCAAACTTGTGAGTGAAAGTTTTCGGTATACACTTAATCTCTTAGGTATTCTTTTTATACCCAACATCATCTTACTTAATTATTTTAGCGAATTGTAGTTTACTTCACAATTCTGTTGTACACCTTTCTTAATTACTATATTGGTAACTCATTAAGCAAGTATTACCATTTCAAATGCATTTTTAAAGACGTCTTTTTTTTACAATCATCTTAACCGTACTTCATTAAACATCAACTGATTTGTCAAACAAAATCTCATACTAAGAGAAGTTCGCACAATCTTAAATTAAGTACTTCATTACTTGATTGTTTTCCATTCATCCAGAAACCAAATGACACATCTCTAGCCTTGAATTTGATCACTTTAAGTTTCTCTACGACAATGTTTCTCGAAATTACTTCAACTTTAAGTATTATTACTTTTTGAAATATAAGCCCACTATTTTTTTTAATCTCTTTTCTTTCTTTTAGTTACCTAAAATGTTACTATATACACATCAATAGTGTATTCTTGATTATTTCCATCGGTATATAAGAATATGAGCCGCAAGATATGTTAAGTCAGATATTATATAGGTTCTACAACTTTTTAAAATTTCAATTTCGATTTGCATATTATTATGCACTTGCAATACTTCCCATATTATAATACTCATGAATAATATATATATTAAAATTTCGATTCATATGGTCATTCAATTACTTTAATTAATTCACCCATATATTGCTACCAGTGAAACCACAATAACCATCATCTTTCATCAATCAAAACTATCACTTGAGAGATATAAATCTAAACTAACACATCATGATTGTAATAGTATATTCGATTTAACCGACCGACTGACCAAGCTCGCTAACTGTTCTATGCATTTTTCCATCATTATGTTCGATGAAAATTTCTATGATTATGGATTTTCAATAAAATATTTTATGATGCAAAAAACAATCAACACCAAGCCATATAATTATCCAGCCACGGTAGTGACTTTTAACTTTGTTTCATAAATTCATCCATAACATTTATATATAACCAACATAAACAATATGTGTCCTATTTGAAATAATTTTTCAAGTACAACATTTAATTATTTTCAAAGTAAACGATTTTTCTTTTTACTAAACATCTGCAGCAACGATCGAGTCGAATGCTCGTAAGTGAAGGTGCTTCGACTACGTTGCAAAATATTATATATGCCAATATTTTTCCGATTCAACCGAAATAAGGATTTAATTGACATAAATCAATAGATCCATCATTATTATCGGGTTAAAGACTCATTACATATAATGATTCTGCTTGGCTCTATTACAAAAATATCTTACTTCAATTGTTGGAATTAGGGCTTAAGAATTAAGAGTACGAGCAACGAATCACTTATATATATCACGAGCCAACATGTATTATTTGATACGAGACATTAATTCTACCACAAATTATATATATTGACAGTTCTATGTCCACGGCTTCGTGCAAACTTAAATTTGCATGGTTTCTTTATATCATATATATACATGTTTTTATTTAACAAGTATACATAACATAAGCTCTTAATTCAGCTCAACTCTAAAATTTTCGAATTGAATTCAAATATGATTATATAATTAACTCGATCTCGAGTAGCTCAACTCCACTATATATAATTACACCCGCAGTCATTACTATTACCTTCTACTTACTTCTATTGAAGCCCATATTATTGGGGGGCCTATCAAGCTGTTTGCTCTTGTATTTGTTATTGGGCCTAGTTTTGTTGTTGTCTTTTGCTTTTATTAATCTGGCCCATGTCCGTGTTTGTATCTTTTTTGTTGATTGTGGACCTGGTTCCTTCTTTTGTTTACTTTGGGGTTCTTTTGGAGTTTTTGATTTGTATGAACCTTATATATAGTTTTAGGTTATTGGGTGGAGGTTAAGCCAAATAAAGGAACCTTAACCAGTGAAACCCGACGTTTGTTGTTCTCTCTTTTTGATGTTCTTCTTCAAATTAGGGTTAGGGTTTCTGAGAGTTCCACCAAAACTTACATGGTATCAGAGCTAATGGATGTCCTTCATCCGTTCAGTTTCTGATCTTGTGACCTCCGCTGCGTTTCCTCTTTCCGTGGTGCTTCTTCACGAGACGATTCGTCTTCCTCTTCAGACAATCTGCTTCGTGCCTCTTGCGATTCTTTCTGTTCGTTATCCTGGATACCTCCAGATCATCTGTTTACGACCTCTGACTGTTCTTTGTTACCTTCCCCTGAGTGATGTCAAAGATGGAGGAGGAGAACTCTGACTCGAAGAAAGGAGACCCCGATTCGAAGATGGGAGATCCACATGCAACCGAAGCCGGGGCCTCTACTGCTATTATCAAGATCGATTCCAGGCATCCACTTTATCTCCACTCAAGCGATCATCCTGGTTCGTATACTAGTCCCCACATTCTTACAGGCATTGATGATTATCCGATGTGGAGTCGTGCTTTAAGATTTGCCCTAGTTGGTAGGAACAAGCATGGCTTTGTTACTGGTTCTTGCCTTAGGGAAAGCTATTCCTCTCCTCTTGATGAACTGTGGGACCAGTGTGACGCTGTCGTGTTTGGTTGGATTATGAATTCGGTTTCTAAGGAAATTGGGAGGACAATCATGTACACTGATAGTTCCTTCCTCGCTTGGAAAGATCTAAAACAAAGATTTGATAAGCAGAACGGATCTAGAACTTACCAGCTCCATCGTGACATAATTTTGACTAGGCAGGGTCTGGATTCGATTTCTGTGTTCTTCACCAAATTGAGGGTTCTTTGGGCAGAGTTTGATGCTGTGTGTGGCCTCCCTTATATTGATCACGAGCTTTTTCAGAAACATATTATTCATAGAGAGAACCTAAGACTTTTTCAATTTCTTATGGGCCTTAATGATGGTTACTCTTCAATCAGAAGCAATCTATTGCTTTGGGATCCTCTGCCTAGTTTAAATCAGGCTTATAACATTCTTATTCAAGAGGAGAGTCAGAGGAATTTCTCTTCCACCATTGCTGCTTCTGTTGATTCCTCCTCTGTGAATCTTGCTGGGAATTCTGATAAACCAAGACTCAATCAAAACTTGGAATGCTCATTCTGTCATAAGAAAGGGCATTTGGTGGATAGATGCTACGCAAAAGGATGTGAATTTTGCAAGAAGAAGGGGCATGTAAAGGACAATTGTTTCAAGCTAAAGGAGCAATCTAAAGCTAAGGGTGGGGGTGGTCCTAAGGCTAATTCAGCCACCAGTGGAAACAGTGATGGGGCAGCTCTTCCAACTGGTTCTTCTCATGAATCCACCACTCATGAGGGGATGATTGCCTTCACCCCACAGCAGTTTGAACAGCTCATTTCTAACATTGGTCATCTTGGAAGGACTGCAACTCCTGCAGCTGCTACCAGTGCCAATGAATTGAGGGCCAACACAGCAGGTATATCTCTATCTGTTAATTCTCCTCATACTAAAGATGCCTGGATCCTTGACACTGGTGCAACCAATCACATGACTTTTAGAAAAGATTGGTTGACTGATTTTAAAGAACTCTCTGGAACAAAAGTCAATTTACCAAATGGAAACTTTTCTTATGTTTATGGCGTTGGGAATTATCTTCTAAATACTGAGAGAAAATTAGAAAATGTTCTCTATATCCCAGATTTTAACTTTAATCTTCTCTCAGTATCTAAACTGACAACAGACTTACAATGTGTTGCTTGCTTTTATTCAAATTTTTTTACATTACAGGACCTCTCAAGTGGGAGGGCCTTGGTGAGCGGAAATGAGGACTCAGGTTTATACTTTCTAAAGAACATATTAAAAATTCCTATCTTAGATCCTCATGCTTTTTCTGTAAATAAGATGTCTTTATGGCATCAACGTTTTGGTCATATCCCACTTCAGACCCTGCAACACATCAGTAGTTTGAATTTGCCAAAGAATAAGTCTGTTACATTGGATGATTGTAATGTTTGCCCCAAAGCAAAAATAATAAGAAATAGTTTCCCCAATTCTGATTCCAGGGCTGCTTCTGTTTTTGATTTGGTCCACTGTGATGTTTGGGGACCTTATAAAACTCCTACTTATGATGAGAAAAGATTTTTCCTGACCTTTGTGGATGATCATTCTAGGGTGTGTTGGGTACATTTGATGCAGTTTAAATCAGATGTTCCTATGATTATCAAATCTTTTGTTACTTTGATTGAAAATCAGTTTGAAAAATGCATCAAGTGTTTTCGCACTGATAATGGTGGGGAATTCTTCAATGACAATTTAAGAGATTTTTTCAAACAAAAAGGAATCCTTCACCAAAGCTCTTGTGCCTACACACCCCAACAAAACGGTCGTGTTGAAAGAAAACATAGACATCTTCTTGAGGTAGCTAGGGCAATTAAACTACAGGCCTCCATACCTGCTCATTTTTGGGGTGAGTGTGTTTTAACTTCCTGCTACCTGATTAATCTCATGCCCACTAAGGTTTTAAAGGGGAAGAGTCCAATTGAAGTTTTGTCTGGAAAGGTCCCTAATGTTAGTCATTTGAGGGTTTTTGGTTGCCTTTGTTACGCAAAAAACCTATTGGTGACTGATAAGTTTGCTAGCAGGGCCATCCCTTCTGTTTTTATGGGATATTCAGAGTTTCAAAAAGGGTATAGACTTTATGACTTGGTTGCTCAAAGATTTTTTGTTAGTAGAGATGTTGTTTTTAAAGAAAACATATACCCTTTTGCCAAACAGCAAGCTGATCAGATGCCTAGGTTTGATGCTTCTACTAGTGATCTTACTTCTAATGATGATGATTTTTTCCTATTAAATGATTCTGAAGTTTTTGATCACAATCCCTCTTCTTCCAATGATGATGTTGATCAGATTGATTCCATCAATTTACTTGATAGTGCTAATTCAGATGATGATTCTGTGGTCTCTCTTGACCCTGAATCTGATGAATCTGTTGGATCCCATGTTCAAGCAGATGATGAATTAGACCCTATTAACTCTGATGCTGCCCCAGTTGCTCCTAATATTCAGGTTACTAGATCTGGTAGAACAGTGAGACCCCCAATTTGGTCTAGTGATTACATTATGGGAGGATCCACTACTTCTCACCCTATTGAGAATTACATCTCTTATGATAGATTGTCTCATGATTATAAATATTTTCTAACATCCTTCTCAAGATTGGTTGAACCAGATTCTTACAAGGAAGCTTCCTTAGATCCTAACTGGGTGCAGGCAATGAATGAAGAGGTTACAGCCTTGCAAGAAAATGGAACTTGGGATATAGTTCAACTGCCTAAAGGTAAGGTACCCATTGGCTGTAAATGGGTTTACAAACTGAAGTTTAGATCTGATGGCACATTAGAGAGATATAAGGCTAGATTGGTTGCTAAGGGTTTTAAACAAAAACATGGGATTGATTATTTTGAAACTTTTTCACCTGTGGTTAAAATGAATACTGTTCGTGCAATTTTGTCCCTTGCATCCATACATAACTGGCCCCTTTATCAGATGGATGTTTTCAATGCTTTTTTACAAGGTGATTTAAATGAGGAGGTATATATGAGTTTACCTGATGGATTTGCTAGTCAGGGGGGTCAGGGATTAGTTTGTCGACTGCGCAAATCACTTTATGGTTTAAAGCATGCTAGTAGACAGTGGAATATAAAGCTTTCTGACTCCCTTGTTAAAGCAGGTTACAGTCAATCAAGGCATGACTATTCTCTTTTTACAAAGTCTGTTGGTGAAAAATTGGTTATTTTACTGGTATATGTTGATGACCTTATGATCACTGGGAACAGTCATGAATTGATTGATGAGCTTAAAACTGTTTTGGAATCTAGTTTTAAAATCAAGGATTTGGGAGAAATGAAATATTTTCTTGGCATAGAAATCATCAGATCTGATAAAGGTATTTTGATGTGTCAGAGGAAATATGCTTTAGAGCTTATATCTTCTGTTGGTTTAGCTGGTGGCAGAGTGGCTAAAACTCCTATGGAGTTAAATGCGAAACTGACTAGTCGTTTTTATGATAAGCATTTGCATGTCAATCAAAATGATCCCCCCTTAAATAATGCTACTAGCTATAGAAAGCTGATAGGGAAACTGCTCTATTTGACTATTACTCGACCTGATATTTCTTTTGCTGTGAGACATTTAAGTCAATATATGCAGGATCCTAAGCAATCCCATTGGGAAGCTGTTTTAAGGGTTGTGAGGTATGTTAAATTAGAACCTGGAAAAGGTATATTGTTGAGTTCTGAATCTGTTACTGATTTTGTTGGATATTGTGATTCAGATTGGGCAACTTGTGTTGAAACAAGAAGGTCCATATCTGGTTATTGTGTTATGTTGGGTAATTCTGTGATATCATGGAAGGTTAAGAAACAGGATACTGTTTCTAAGAGTTCTGCAGAATCTGAGTATAGGAGCATCGTAGATCTTTTAAAGGAGATCATTTGGTTGAGGGGTCTGTTTTCTGAGTTAGGTTTTGGCTAGAAGGCTCCTACTATGATTTACTGTGACAATGAGGCTGCAGTAAAGATTGCTACTAACCCTGTGTTTCATGAACGTACTAAGCATATTGAGATTGACTGCCATCTTATTAGGGATAAGTTGTTACAGGGTGTTGTACAACTTGGGCACATCAGAACAGACAGTCAGCTTGCTGACAGTTTTACCAAGGTATTGCCTAAGCAACAACATTTTTTGTTATCTAACAAGCTTGGTATGATGAATGTATTCAGGAAACAGGGGGAGTTAGAGGCTGAATTAGGAGTTGAAGTGCAATCAGCTTGAGGGGGAGTATTGAAGCCCATATTATTGGGGGGCCTATCAAGCTGTTTGCTATTGTATTTGTTATTGGGCCTAGTTTTGTTGTTGTCTTTTGCTTTTATTAATCTGGCCCATGTCCGTGTTTGTATCTTTTTTGTTGATTGTGGACCCGGTTCCTTCTTTTGTTTACTTTGGGGTTCTTTTGGAGTTTTTGATTTGTATGAACCTTATATATAGTTTTAGGTTATTGGGCGGAGGTTAAGCCAAATAAAGGAACCTTAACCAGTGAAACCCGACGTTTGTTGTTCTCTCTTTTTGATGTTCTTCTTCAAATTAGGGTTAGGATTTATGAGAGTTCCACCAAAACTTACAACTTCCCCCTCCACTTTTTATACAAAAAGAACTTGCATGAAATGATTCAATCCTAGCTACTTTCTGTATATATGTGTTAATTAACTGACGAATCGTACGTACCTTAATTTACCCAAGCTAGCTAGCTAATTAAGAATCCTCCAACAACCCTCCTGAGGATTCGATTGGCAAGCGAGTTCCTTTTGTGTATTTTTGTCATAATAATAAATGATGACCTACTAAGAGTCAACATCTCTTTTTCATATATGAATATGATGATGATCTGTTATTGCTATAGTTTTCGTACAATAATTTTAATGTATCTGCATACAATCTTTGACATTATGGGCAGTGTTATCAGAACCGGATCGGACCGGCGGTCCGACCCGGTTTGAAACGGAACCGGTGCCTCCAACAGTCCGGTTCAAGCAAATCCGGAGGATGTAAGCGAATCCGGTTTGATATCCGGTTTTTTTGTGAACCGGTCGGTTTTTAGAAAACCGGCCGGGTCATAGGTCTTCCGGTTCGATGTGCCCAAATTTGAAACCCTAGATTGCTAGCCCCGCCTCCAAGCTCCAACACCGGTTCTTCATAAATAAAATAAAATCTAAATGAAGATTCAACTTTTCTATAGTCACCGATTTTGCTACCGAGCTTTCTCCGGTTAAGTCTAGCCAGTATAAAGCATGCATTTATGAGTTTCTGCTAACCAGCACAAGCATCTCCATCTGGTAAGGGCTCCTCCCCCCTCCCTGTAGTATGAAATTATGGTAATTCTCTCCTGCTCCGGTGCCGGTGGTGTAATTCGATGAAGGATCGAACCGAAGTAGTAAGAAGAGAGAAGATGAGAAAGAGGAAGAAGAAAAGATGAGAAAGAGGAAGAAGAGAGTAACTGTGGATGTTGAGTATTGAGGAATAGGAAGAATTTCCGCCGTTTCTTCTTCCTCTAGCTAGAGCTAGGTCAAGTGATGTATGTGTTGCTTGTGTAAATGGGTTTTAGCCTTAAGGTAGTTGGGCTGGACGTTTTTTTTTTCGGTCAAGATTGGGCTTGACTTAGATAATTGGGCTTTAGTTAGTTGGGCTAGACTGGAAATTTTGTTTTATACTGTAAAGTTGAATTTCCGATCCGACCGGATTCGAACCGGGTTCGACCGCCCAAACCGGAAACCGAAGCCCTAACCGGTTCGTATCCCGGTCCGGTTCTGATAACACTGATTATGGGTATATTATGTCCATTTTCATCAACGTACCTGCTAATTTACATATTGTGAGATATGGGTCCAGTCATAAGTAGGCCCAAGCCCAGTTTTGGAAATTCTAGCCCAAGTCCGAATGATCCATCGTCCAGGTCTAAAGGAGCGACGCTAGACCACGACCTTAAACCAGTAATATGGTGTAGCGGTTAAGCGAGTTTATCTTTTAACCAAATGTCGGTAGTTTAATTTCCGCTAGTAACATAGAAATATAGAAATGAAAATATATTCATAATTAGCCATTAAAAATGGCGGTGGCATCAAGAAATGGATATGTACGATTGATTTAGAAGAACCGCTTCTTCCTAGTGCTTCATTAATGAGATACATAAAGATTGTGCCTAAATATTTGTAAATTCACAATTTTGTAACTGGATGTAGAATTCCATTTAACCATGTAATATGGTATAATTGTTCTCCAGTCGTCCATTAATTCAATGTATCGGCTTTTAAGTGTGAGAATGAAAGAATATTTATAGTTAAGCTTTCTTAAGCAGAAAAGTGGCACCATTTTATGTAACCTTCAAGTATTCTGTTCAGATTAGCGTAAAAGATGTTTACTGAGTTTGGAACACGATTAAACCATCACTGTTGTGGTCCTCAGAAGTTAAACAATAGTTATAAAGCATCTATCAGAGCAAAATAACCGATCCTCATACTAAAATGTATACAGTAAACGTCATCAATACTCTACCACACGGATATAATCCTAGCTAGAAACGCTATACAAGAAAGCATCCCCAATAATCACATCAAGAACACGAATATATGCCTGCCACCTCAACAACATCGAACAACACTAGTACCTTCCTTTGGCATAGTAATTATCCTCCCTGTTGTTCCTAAACGCGCAGCACCCAATAGAGTAGACAATGATGAGGAACACGAGGAACACGATGTTCACAATCGCCACCTTCTTCCAGTCGCTCTTGATGTTGTCCAGAAGACCTGCCTTGCAAGATTGGCAATTGTAGCAGAGAATTTTCGGGTCATTGTCCCATGCTTTGCAGTCTGCATTTGTGGATGCTGCAGCTGCTGTTTCGTTCCACACAAGGGGACTCACGTATGTAAAGTTGCAATCGCTCGATGGCTTGCAGCAACCCGACTGCAAATTTCAAAGATTTGGTGAGACATAATAATCCAAATGCTGAATCAAAGTTTGAATTTTTCAGAATCTATGTTACAAAGTACAACTGGGTTTATATCGATTGATTGTGGATTCTGTTCTTATCAGAGTTAAAGTTGACATTTTGCAACAATAACTATTGTGTTTTTTAGATAAATTTATCATTAAGTTGCAGACTATAGGCACAACATACATGATACCATAAATTAATGATGGGAAACTCAACAACCATCCATAGAGCCGACACAACAATCAGTGAAACCCGAAATCATCGCAAAAAGAGTTTACTGGATTTGAATATTCAAACAAAATCATGGCTGGAAAAGTTGGAAGAATTAAACATGATGCAGCAGATCAGCACAATTGATGAATATATGGTTACGGACCTGAAGAGATGATAAGTGCTCGGAGTAGAACTTTTCGACGGTGTCATCCAAGTATTTATCGTTGAATTTAGTGCAGATCTTGCTGTCGATAATGCAGCTCTTGATCTTGTTCCAGTTCTTGGTGCTTTCGACTCTCTTACGCAGCCAATGAGAGTAGTCCCCTAACCTGTTTAATGCAGTAAAGAGAGATAATTTAACATCATTCCTCACTAAAGCAGAAGAAAATATCCAGAAAAGGTTGCAATGAAAAAGACAACTGAATCAAAAAAATAAAATAAAAAATCATTAGAAGTAATGGACTTGATCTAGAAATGTTTAAGTGGGAGACTTTTAGTCCGATTAAGTCCATACAGATTTGAATTGACAAGAACCTAGAAAAGAACAATCATCTCAGTAATCTAACAAAATTCAAAGATGATCGATTTCATCTATCTCTTTGAAAATTATGAATCGGATCGGATCTGTTTCATCTTCACATGGGTATGAATTATAAATCATATTAAGTCCAAAAAGATTTGATTCTGAAACGATCCCAGAAAAGAGAAGCAACTTTATAACTAGTCTTAGGTGTCACTATCATAACACAAGCACACTATAGTATATTTGTGTCAGCAAATTGACACACCTAAGAACAAACAACAGCAACATCAGGCACAAATCGACTAACTAAATTATAAAACTACCATTGAATTCAGATTTCTTAGTTTATCCAATAAATCGATCAAAATTTCATCTTTTCAAACCTAAATGAAGATTTTTTCTAAAAAATAACAGAGAGAGAGAGAGAGATACGATACCTGTACTCCTTGTAACCTTTACCAGAGACGACCTCACCAGCGCCCTTGTTAGTGACGACAAACGCAAAGATGGTGAAGCAGAAGAGGATGACGATGAGAAGGAACATAACGAGGAGGTATACCCATAGCAACCACGAGACGCGGCAGCACGCGCCGATGAGACCGGCGAGTGAGACCAGCATTAGGAACACGCCGATCGCTATCACCGGCTTCTCCAGGTACCTCTCGCAGTCGGTGCTGGCCCTGTTGGCCAACCATATCCCGCCGCCGAGGATCGGGATCGACAGCAGGAATGTCACCAGGTTCAGAAAGCCAACGAGGTTGTTGCTCACGCGCACCATTTCTGCTCACGCAATGTAGCTCAGCAAGTGAGGGGAGGCAGGCAGATAAAAGTTAGGGAGAAGAATCCCGCAGTGAAGAAGAGAGATGTTTGGTTTGGTGGAGTTTTGGTGGTTTCATTTATATAATGAGCGAAAGGAAGAAGAAACGCAGACTCGGAGACTTGGAAATGACAAAAACACGCGCCGGCAGCAGAAGCCAAAGCGCGTTGAGGCGGGCGTTGGCGTAGACTAACGATTTATTAAATTTGCACGGGGCACCCTGAACTTTTATCATGTAACACTTGACCAAGACCTTTTCTACAAAGGATGCACCTTCATCTTTTTTATAATTTGAGCTAATTACCAAATTACTACCTCGCTTTAAGTACTACAAATTGCTAGCATAATTTTTTAGATCATTTTTTAGTTCAAATTAAGCTTGTGGAAAATTTGATAGCTATAACAAATATCATCTCTAATTTGGAAGGGATTAGCCACGTTACTGATACGTAATTAAGAAAAATCGGGATATTGTTCTAAAATACCGATATTACCCTCACATATGATGTGATTCTAAGAATGTTTCTCATGTTAAGATGAAAACTTGTAATTTCAATGCTTATGAAATATAAATAACTATGTGAATTAAGTCAATTTCATAATTTTATGTTAATTTTTATTCAATTACGTACAACTATTAACGGATGCAAGTGAGGGGATTATGGGAAAAGATGTCCTCGGTATTTTTTTTTTTTTTTACAAGTTAACTTAACAACCCCTCAATATTCAATAGTTTTTTAAATAAGTTAATAGAAGACTAAGACAAAATTTATATTTTTAACTCAAAAGTGATTAATTTTGTATCCATTATTTTTACGTAAAGTCAAATTTGAAACCTAAGAAGTAAGTTGATATATTACAAATGATGCTATAATTGATTATTTTTTAAAGATGAAACATCATAATTTTTTTATATAGATTGCAGTATTTAGTTTCTTTAAACTATTGTTATTATTATTATCAAACTGTGCATACTATAATTCTTATCTAAATATAATCTAAATAAATATAATTCTATTTGATCAAAACTCAATAATGAAATGTGAACAAATTAGCGATTCAGAAATTTAAATTAATTATAAGAGAATTTGGGTCTAATTTTTTTATATTTTACTACGTCGTACAATCTATAATATTGAGTTTTAAAATGAATAAATTATTTTAATATGTAAATTTAAAAAAATTACACAACTCACAAGTTAATAAATATTATATAAGTTCTCATTTATGTTAAAATTTGTAAAACACACATGTTAATGACTTGGTTTACTATAATAATATATGATATGTATTTTAAAATTTCAATCATTTATATAAAATGTTCTCCATTATGAAATTTTTGGGTCCATCAATGTGTGCAATCTACGTGATTAACTATGTTCAAATTAGAAGAACTATTTGCTTAAGTTAGCAATTATTTATAAGCGAAATTTAAACTAATAAATAGTTAACAGAAATTAGCAAACATTTTTTTTCTAAATATTCAAATGTTATCTAACAATTTACACGCACTTTACCCCTAAGTTAGGACTAGCCCTATCACTGATGGAGGGCAAGATTTAAAATCTAATATGACTGAATAAAACATATGTGAGCAAGATTTTCATAAGAAATATTGCAAAGTACTGTAGTTGCAACCTATTGAAAAAGTGAGTGTGTAATGATGAAATATCAAAAGTTTAAGGCGCATTGTCTCACTCTATAGTGAAGTTTAGGGGTGCACTAATGCAATTTCCTAACCATTAATTGACCGGGGGAGAAGCGCTCGGGTTACGGAGCGGTGATATTTTAAATCCAAACTCTTAAGGTTACCGTTACAGCGAATAAAATAATATCAGCAAAACGACGAGTCCATTTTTTATTGCGATTTTGTAAATATGATGGTTAATTATCGCTAAATCCACATTTAAGTCATTTCTTTAAAAAAAAATAGTTATTTAAGGTTTTTTTAAGTAAGTTAATAATTAGATATATTTACTTTTTCATTATTTTTTTACGGAGTCACAGCATGTGCTAAACATATGAAATTAAGATATACACAATATCTTTATCATTCTTTACATTCAAACATTATTTAGTTAAATAATAATTATGAATTACACAATATGTTTAAATGGATACATAAAAGAACTAAGTCCATATTTATAAAATCGAGTTTGAATAATCATATTTGAACTATATTTTTATTTTATATGGGTTATTCAAGTGATTGGCTTATGAATATAAAATTATCTAACATGTATCGGAAATTTGCACATGGTGAGTGTAACTCGTCTGCTGAGGCCTTGAGGGTGACTCAAATTGATAGAAATATTAAATTGGTATGCTACGTAACGTGTCAGTTAAGCAACCTTAACAAAAAAATCAACAAATTTTAACTAAATGAAAAAAAATTTATATTCGTAAATCATTAATTACTTTTTGTAGACCACGATTTATTATTAATCCAACTATGTCCTTAAGTTATATTTCTTATTTTATTTTTTAAAAATGGCAAAAATTCATTAATTTATTAAAAAACATAAAAATAATTAAAATAATTATGTAGATAGAAAATTAAAAATACTGAAAAATATATTGACAAATTATATTTTCTTAAAATAAAAACCTAATTTTTGGGTTTTATTTCTATTAAAAAATAATTTCCATTTTAAAGAAATATATAATGTTTTTTTATTTTTTTGGCCAAAATCATGTTTTTTATTTAATATTTATGTAAAAAATATTTGTCCATTTTTAAAATAGTGTTATCTTTTTTTTTTAAAGAATAAAATTAATAAAACTTAAATGTAAATTAGTATTACAATTTATAATATGCATGAAGCAATGAAAAATTTAATAATAGTAGTAACGACACAAATGTATCTAAAAATATAGTAAAGACCAAATTATTTATTATGTAATAGTGTAAGAACTAATTCTAATACACTTTTTTTAATAAATGAAAAGATACAAGTAGAAAGTATCCTTATTAGTGAGGCCATGATGCAACCATTGCAACTTACTATATTGATATATAATTTATTTATCTATTTAAATAGTAGGGTTAAATTTATGATGATGTGAAGAAGCATGGATTTTAACGTATTCATCATTGACTCTGTTAGTTGTAATTTTATATTAGTCCAGATTGCATCATCTCGAACAAGCTAATGTACTTCGTTGGTCAAAATATAGGATATGAAACTATACGATTTCTTGTGAAAGTTTCCTGTACATCATTTAAAATATGGTTTATATGAAAGTTTCCTGTACATCATTTAAAATATGGTTTGACTGAGTAAGATTTAACCTTGGTTTTGAGTATACGAATTTGCAATGTATAACTATGTAATATCCAATGCATTTTGTCTTTTGTATTTGTGGAAATTGTCTTTTGAGCTTGATAAAACTAGCGAAAATTGTTTTTTGAGGTCGACGGGTGATAGGCAGAAAATCCATCTTTTAAATTGGAACAAAGTAACCAGCTCTAAAAAAGAAGGGTCTATGTGTTAAACATATGGCCACTAGAAACATTGTTCTTTGGGTCAATAACCTGGGAGAGGTCCGAAGTTTGGCCCTTATGAATTTGAGAGGTCTGAAGTTTGAAATGGTGATAACAAAGGTCTGAAGTTTGGACTTGTAGATAATAGAGGTCTCCGTTAGTTTTTTCCGTTAAAACTAACGGAAGTTGGTCATGTGCATTGCATGTGACCAGAAATAAAAAAAAATTCCAAAAATACCCTTCTTGCATCTCACATGATTCAATGAAAAGACGAAAATGCCCTTAAGGCCACCACCCAACTCCAGCCACCACGGCTCCGGCCGGCCACTACCCAACTCCGGCGACCACCACTCTCTCCGGCGACCACCACCCTCTCCGGCGACCACCACCCTCTCCGGCCGGCCACCACCCTCTCCGACGATTGGGCCCAAATCGGAGCCACAAAGCTCCGATCGGAGCTCGGTGGCTCCGATTTGGGGCCACAGAGCTCCGATCGGAGCCACCGAGCTCCGATCGGAGCTTTGAGGCTCCGATTTGGGCCCAATCGGGGCCGGTGGCTCCGATTTGGGCCCAATTGAGGCCGTGGTGGCGGTCGCCGGAGAGGGTGGTGGCCGGCCGGAGAGGGTGGTGGTCGCCGGAGAGAGTGGTGGTCGCCGGAGAGGGTGGTGGCCGGCCGGAGCCGTGGTGGTGGTCGGAGTTGGGTTAGGTTTAAATTATGGACAGGGGTATTTTTGTCCTTTCATCTTTATATTAATTAAACTTTTTATTAATTCAAATATTACAAAAGGGTATTTTTGACATTTCACACGGTTCTGTTAAATTTGACAGAAAATTTGGACGGAAAACCTAAAAATCACAAAGTCCAAACTTCAGACCTCAGTTATCACCATTTCAATCTTCAGACCTCTCAAATTAACAAGGGCCAAACTTCAGACCTCTCCCAGGTTATTGACCCTTGTTCTTTTATTAGCCGGGTAAATTTATGAGATTAATCCAATAGCGATCAACATTGGATTTCTATCCTCAAGAGCAAATATAATACTTGAATTTAAAAAAGTCATATAACTGCTCTTGTAATTTTGGTAAGATACTAAACATGATTTAAAGTCATAAATCTCGGTATAGGTTGGAAGATCGGTAATGATCAAAGTGTGAATGTTTGGACTGATAAATGGTTTGAAGACTTAAGCCTTATGGATTGTATTAGTGGCTTTCTTCACAAAGGTGAAGAGAATCTTGTAGTATGTGAAATGTCCATCATAATTTTTTTTCATTGCCCATGGATGGAACATTGATCTTTTATAATTTGTCAATCCTCATGTTATTTCTAATACTACTTCTAGTGTGCATTCCAGTATCACAGGTGGTGAAACTGACTCACTAATTTGGAAACCTTTCTGCTCACTGTCATACACTACCTCTTCTGCCTACCAAATCTTAAGAATGATCTTTAGAGAAGATCCAGAGATAACCAACCAAGCAAGAATTTGAAATAGATGTGGAACACTCACACCATTCCAAAAATAAAAATAAAATTATTGTGATTGTGGTTGTGCTCTCACAACCGAATTGCTACGAAACTTCTTATTAGTAGAAGAGGTAGTGGAATTGACCCTGATTGCGACCTGTGTCAGGATTTGGACGAAGGCACCATTCATGTTATGAGGGATTGCATTAGAGCCACGTGTCTTGGGAAGAAATAAGAGTGCGTTATAGCATTCCTAATTTATTATCCTCCGATCTTCCGACTTGGCTTGAAGATAATGGGAGAAGTGACATCATTCATCAAAGTGGACTCTCTTGGTATTATATATTCTCATATGCTCGTTGGACAATATGGAAGAATAAAACAGTTAGATGTTCTTGGGTTCACATTTGTCAAATAATATTTATGTCTTTGTTTAATACATGCAACTCACTTTTTAAAAATTACGAGAGAGGAAACAATAAAAAAGAAAATGGAAACTATTTTGTTTCTTGAAATCCCCGATGTGGGATGATGCAAACTCAATACATATATATACTTTTTTTTTAATAATATTAGAGAGAGGAGTACGTAGATAACTCAAAAAGTGATAACCCTAAGTGTACCCTTTTATGTGGATCTTGTTTTTTTTCCTTAATTATGGATCTTGTTTGGACTCTATGGTTTAGGGTTAGTAGTCAAATTGCTAGCTGGAGTTTGATCAAATTAACTTTCATTTTTTAAAATTAATTACCTGAATATTCAATTTAAAAGCAAGTTGCTATATACGTTAACACTTTCGTCAAATTGGACTAAGCATATGTCGCACACTTAATGATGTGTACTTTTGATGAATTTGTCAAGAAATTGAAAGGACTGAAATGTTATACATTCATTTGGACCCCCACCTAATTCTAACGGTAGGTTTCAATTGAATGTATTTCCATGCAATCTTTTCAATTAACGAATCCATCACGGCACATCAAAATACCTCACATGGTCGACACATGTTATTTTTCTATCCAATTTGACAAATTATAACAGAGGCAGCAATTTGGTGTGTAATTAAAAGTTTATGGAGTCAATTTAAATAATAAAAAATCAAAATTTAGATAGATATTTGTAATTGGGTTAAAGTTTAATAGTGAATCGGTGGATTAGTTTATATTATATTTTTGAAGAATAACATAATTACGTAGTGAAAAAAAAAATTGCCATGAATCATCTTATAACTTTTTATAGTACAAAGATGGAAAAAGCATATGCTCCAGCCTACATGGGCCGAATTTTTTTTTTTTTTTTTTTTTTTGGTAATATCCCCATGGGCTGATTTTGTTTGAACTAAGTCAACTTCTTGTTTTTATAAAAACAAATACGATTTCCAAGATTTATTATTATTTTCATTAACATTTTGCATGTGGATAGTGGAGGCCGCCGAGTCAAATGTCCAATGATTTATTTTAGGGTTAATAACTAAAAAACTGTCCAAGGTTTACCCTATGTTAAAATTAGATGTCTGAAGTTTGAAATGTTAAAATTGACAGTCCCAAGTTTCATTTTTGTTGAAATTTGGTGTCTCAGTGTGGTTACTTTAGAGAAATCAATTCCAACGAAACCGTCTGTCAAATTCAAGCTCTCATACACACTCCCTTCTCGTCATAATGCCGGGACCGTCACCGAAAAAGTTGGTCACATCCGGGCAAGTAAATCTCGCTCTATTGTCCTTGGAAAATGGCTCTACACCACTCTTCTAGAAACTTTTTTTTTAATGTTCAATTTTTAGGTTAAATTTGTCGATTTTGTGAAAAGTAAATAGTGATTGACTATGTGTGGTTTGGTGGGTTGATGAAAATGATTGAATGGAGATGAAAAGACGCACAAAGACACCAAATTTCAACAAAAATTAAACTTGGGACAGTCCATTTTAACATTTTAAACTTCAGACACCTAATTTTAACATAAGGTAAACCTTGGACAGTTTTTTAGTTATTAACCCTTTATTTTAACTATGAAGAGGACCATGACAATTGACAATACCATGGTGGTGCAGCAACTGCATTGCAACTACTGACTCTGTCACTGTTTCTTCTTTAGAATTTCCAAGCCAAAACTGCATCGTCAACGTTAATTAAATTAATTTCTATTAATAATTTACACCTCAATATTTTATTATAAAATATAAAAATAATTAAAATCAGTTAATACAATATATATATAAAACTCTGGTCTCTGCCGAATTTTGGTACTATTTTTCTTACTATTATTTTATTTTTTTTGTTATATAAACTCTTCTTTATTAGAAATAAGAAATTTAATTTAGATTACAATCAAGAATGAGAACTGATAAAAGAAAAGATGGGTATTGAAATCCAATTTAGCTCTTTTTGAGTTGAATGACAATCCAATTTCTACATCGATTTGTGTTACGTCTGTCAATTTCCGATGGATTTTCGTGACCATACTCACTTTTTGGTGGATAGTACTAATAATGTTGTCAAGCTTCCAATCAGTTTCCAACTCTCCACGGATTTGGCGTATGATACACGCGTCTAATTCAATAACTACCTTATCACAATGGTGATTTGCGGCAAATTCAATAGATTGTAATATCACTACCGCTTCAACGTTAGTCGCATTAATCACGAAACTTGAGTTACGGCCCGCTAAGACTCCTCCTCCGCTATCACGAGCTATGACACCCGGTTCCGCCACGTCATGTCCCCGACACCCAAGAACCATCACGAAAAGTTGAAACGGTATCATCCGGAGGGCGTTGCTACGACTGAACCATGCTATGATACCATCGTGGTTCACTGGTACTTGATCGTTTACGAAGGGGGCCCCATGTATCTGTACAAAACGACGACATGATTGACTACCACCTCCGGCTTTGGTGTATCTCTTCTATAGAAAGCCCAACATTTCATTACATATCTCCCACACCGTGATCTCCGTTTTTAGCTTTACTAATAGCTCCAAATCTCCCCTTGTTCAGCCTTAATTTTGATCTCTTCCAACAAATCGACCCATTTTGTTTCAAAAGCATATATTGAATATCATATACTGTATATTAAGTTACATAAGTACAATTATAAATAAATAGAAAATTGGAAAAATGAATGTCTTAAAAGAAGATTTGGGCAAAAGTGAAATAGCCTATCTACTTTACTTTTAGTTCCTAGTGGTAGTGACAATTATTATAAAGAAATACATAAATACTAATTTATGTGTGAGCAAAATTAAAATTACAACAAGATTTCTAATAATATGAAGTATTATATTCTATTATTCTCTTTTGTTGTATTCTTCATCTAAAATCCACAATTCATTATCAATTTCAGAAGAATCAGAACAATTCTCTTTGCACGTTTTTGGGAGGCAGAATCTCAATTTTTGTTTGAGCCTATAATGTGTATTTGTGAGCTTCTATGGAGGTTAAGAGGCAACTGCTCCCTAAGCTTCACGGAGCTTCGTCCCTGAACCTAGTATACATACTTATGATATATGTATTGAGAATCAACATTGACTTATTATCATTGGCTAAGACTTGAAGATGTAAGCCAAGAGAGATGACAAGTTGAATAAAAATCTAGAAAATATGACTAAGTTTATGTATCTAGATAATTCTAGGACCTAAGTAGTTTTAAGGGGTTTTTGGTATAGATTTCTAAGAGTTTATAGATTTTTTTAGGCAACTATTAATAAGAGTGTAAGTGCCTTATGTACCATAGTAAGAACCACCACTAAGTGTATTAGTAAGTCTTTAAGATATCATATTTAGAGTGTAAGAATTATTATATATAAGAGTTCTTCTCTTATTAGTGATGTACGGTTTTGGGCATCGGCACTTCCCCAATTTACATGGTATTAAAGGCACTTTCGTGGTGACGTGGTACAAGTCAGATCGGGATTTAAGAACTCGGGTACTCCAAATGTTGATGTTTTCAGTCACGTGATTGGATAATGAATGAAGTTACTGAACTCGTCCAATTACCATATTTTGAAGTCTAGCATGGAGTCGTACCTCGTGAGCGAAGGCTTGCGGGATATCGTTGGAGGGAGTTATGGAACCGCTCTAGATGATACCATCATACACAGTGAAGATATCAAGTGTTGGAAGTTGAGGAATGCCAATGCAGAGTTTTCAATTAAGATGTCGATATCTTCAGCGGTGTTTGAGAATATCTCACAGTTTACCTCTTCTAGTTCGATATGAAAGATGCTAGGTTCATGGATGAGTTTACAAGAAGAATGAGGAGAGGTTACAAATGTTGTAGACAGATATGGAGAATACGAAACGTGTTGAGTCTTCGATTTCACAGTTCTTTCTAAAGGAAAAGAACTTGTGTTTGAAAATTAATTTACTCAAACCCGGAGGAGTCAATTACGGATGAGTGGATAAAATAAGTCATTATTCGGAGATTACGTCCCGAGTATATACTGTTTGCTACATCAATTCAAGTGTGGGTTCAACAACCATCCTTGTAGGAGTTTGAGAGTCTTCCAGCTTAACATGATTTGTTGGCTAAAAAAATGGTTGTGATCAAGCTGAAGGAAGCTCAGTGTGCGCTTGTGGCGTAAGTAAATGAGAATGACGCCCAAAAAAAGTTGGTGACAATACAGAGTCATGTCGTAAGAAAGATTTCAAATGTTACCAATGTGGTAAGTCTGGACATCTGAAAAATAAATTGTCGGACTAAAATGAAAGAGAGTGACAAGGTAGACTCTATGACGACCTTAAGTGAAGATGAAGAATTGGTATTTTTTCTAGCGAAGTCCACTCCCACGTGTGCGTTCACAACTCGAAACTCGGGAAATAAGTGGATTGTAGATTCCGGTTGCAGTCACCATCTCACTGGAGACGAAAATAAATTATTCATTATTCATCTTCATGGACAAGAAGAAATTATAATCACGACATATGACACAATTCAACATGTTAAGAAAAAAAGGCATTGCTTTCATCGAGAGTAGAGGAAACGTCGATTAAGCTCGATAACGTTTATCATGTTCACAGTATGAAGATAAATCTTATTCCAGTTTCGAATGCAGTTGATTCATGTATGTACGTTTTATAGTCCTAATGATGTTAAGTTTTTCGAAATATTGAGATGTTATAGGTGCTTCACATCGGTGAGCAAGTAGTCCGTGTGTATGTCGTATCAGCTTCAAAAGAAATTTCTTCAAAGAAGTTTCATGAAAAAAAATTGGGGAGTTCGAATCCTCAAGGAGACGTCATTAAAGAGCTGATGATAAGACTGTTGGCATTTAGTGTAAATGGGCCGCCATAATAGGAGTCTACTAATATAAGCCCAACATGATAAGTATAATTTAGGGTATGGCACTATGAGATTTTGGGTCAGGCCGAAATCCCCATGGGCCATGCGCGGCCCATGTGGGCCGGCCCTATTAGACTAATGGTGCGACTGAACTAGCTTTAAACCCCCAAAGAGTTTTGCTCACCTACTATTATAAATAGTAGGTGTTATGAATTTCTTGTGGTTGGTCACTTTCTCCCTTTAGTTGTCAGAAAAGATATCTCCTCTCCCTAAATAATACAGGGTTCGTTCGAACCACTCTTCACAAGAAGTAGGTGCCGAATTGTGTGATACAAATCACCCCGGAGATCCATCCAGCGACCAAAATTAAGAGGCTTTGTTGTGGAGACCATTGCATTCAGATTGCTCCTTGACCAGAGTTCCTGTAGGACACCGTCCAGCGGATCGTGAACTCCATCATTGACGTCCTTGGGCGCTACGGATCGCGTAATAGGTATGTGCACTCTTTCTGCTGCATAATTAGTTTACCTAGCATGTACATGTGGTTTGATGTATTATTTATCCCTTAGAATCCAACAAAGACATGGCGAAATAAGGACTGTGAATATCGATCACTAAGCCGGCTTTCAGTCGAAATAAAAATTTCATGTACATTTTTTTTCTTCCTTTCAAGACATCTCAAGATAAAGATAAGAGGAAACAAAATTGAATATTTCTAAAGGAGTCAAATTTTTGTTTTCGACACTAGAAACATTTGTCGACAATGTACTCTGTTGAATGCTAAAATTTCATTCATTGATCAAAGAGGAAACGATAAAACCTTAAGGTAAATATGTTCAAAGCCACAAGAGACCCATAGAATAAGTCAGTGTTAGTCGATTAAAAATGGCGCGTAAAATGTGAGAATAATGAATAACTCGATAAGAGAAAAATATAAAAGTAAGAAGATTCATCGGGCAACCAATTTGTGATAACAGGTGAAAGTTCTGCTAAAACTAACGAGAATATATTAGTTTACTGTAGCATGATAGTATGAGTGAAGAATCGAGAGAGGCATGAATCAGAAGATAACTTTGACTATAGTAAAATTAAACATAAGTTACATATAAAATCTTTTAAATACTGTCAAATAATGATGGGAGATAAATAACTCATAGATAAATTTCTAAATATTAGGAGATAATTCTAATTGATAAATATTTTTTATATATATGTATATATATATATCCCTAAATAATAGGAGATAATGTCTGAGGATAAATATCTTAAATATAAATGCCTAATTATTAAAAAGTAACTATTATATGTATATTTATAAATATTCCAAAAGTATTATGAAAAAATATATTCATAATATTTTAAAAATATATTTATTAACTACCATAATATACTCATGAACGTTCTTGAAAACTTCGTGATGAGCCACATCTCGCGGTTTTGAAATTGTTGTGCCCGGATAAAAATCGAGTATTTACCCCGATCCCAAACATCATGTGCATTGGAGGCTAGGTCCTTTGGACAATATAAAGCTTCTAATCTCCCGGATTCCTGAAGTTAAATTATCTGTCATATCGAGGAAGGCAAACGAATGTGCTAACTGGATCGCTACACAAAATAGGTCGTGCAATAATAATTGCGTTTCCCAACACCCGCCCTCTCTTTTGTTTTTGAGTAATAAGAATCGGGGTTTTAACCCGTCGTGATGTAATCGAACTTCTCTTTTTTATTATCAGTATATTCCTTAGGCCAAATTATCACCTAGTGCGAATTCTGCTACTATTTTTACATTTTTATTTTTTATCGTCCATGAATTGATAATATGTATTAAATAAAATTATAAAGTTTAGGGAGTAAATTAGTTGTTTTCAAAATAAATCTACTTTAAAATCTTATCATATTAAGACCTACTATATTCTCAAATAGACTAATATTATAAAATAATAAAGAATTCACGTTAAATCCTAGTCAAGATAATGCTCGAAATGACAAAAAAATTATATTACATTTGAAGTAAGCGAAATGTCTTTTTTTTAATATTATTATGCAATTAGTGGTTGTAATTTAATTTAATTTTTTTTGCCATCGGTTGTAATTTAATTTAAGTTTAACAAGATTAACTTTGACAAGTCCCGTACTATAATATTTAAACTAAAATGGTCCTACGTGGGCAACCCAAGACTTTTCTCTTATTAAAACTACTTTGACAAAATCCCTTACCTCCATCTCCATGTGAACCGCTAACACCATCAGATAGGGGTTTAAGCCATCAATAATTTAGGATTCTCATTAGTGCTCTTGACAAGGACTATAAGTCTGTAACAAAATAATTCCATTTATTTACTCTTCTATCTATAAATGAAAGATTCCTAATATCATACCAACTGCTGATCCTGTAAAATACACAATTTTATATTTATAAATATTATATATATTGATTGTTGAAAATAGCAGTTACTGACTATTGGTGTTGTGGCTATCATAGTATAATCAGCTCAACATAAATACCTTCTCATTTTCCCTCTTGAAGTATGGTACATCATGTGTGATGAAATTCCCACACCAACCAATGAGTTAACTTTTTTTTTTTTTTTTAACATTCCTGCATTTGCAGGTTATATGAAAAAATAAACAGGTATGACAAATGAACCTTTATAAAAATAGAAATTGAATATGAGTGTATGCAGGTGGGGAGATAACTTTGATGCTTGGAGGCCCAAGTGAATGAAGGGAAGTGGCAATTGTTTCCACAAGTTTCTCATCACCAATATAAAGTATATAAAGCGTGAAATGAATACAGAAAATGTAAGTAGATTCTCTTTTAAAGTATGTATCCACGTCTAGTATAACAAATGCATACTATTTAAAATTTCAATATATAATATATTTGAGATCCGCGTGAATCATACTAACTAATATAAGTCTCTGTCCATAAGAAAAAACATTAATTATTGAATCGCAGGAAATAATATTCAACAGAAGGAAGGTAAAAAAAAAATTCAACATGCATGTTCATAAATAAAGATAATAAGTTTATATCGAAATAGACTATCCTCATAAATAACTTAGCAATAAAAGTAGAAAAAAAAAAAAAAAAAGAACAACAATTCAGCACATCAGAATCAAACAACTTGTCCAAAATTTGCAAATTTTAATCATCAAAGCGACAATAATTGGTAAAGAGGAGGGAGGATATGAATGACATTTACAATACAATATGGAGAAAGAATTGTTGAAAACTAAATACATCGTGTATCACAACATATACAATATCAAAAACACTAAACCCAGAAAATATTAATTAGCTAAACATGATACATATTGGCACACTTGTTCCTACTCCTGACACCGTTGTTTTATTTATAATATCTGGTTTACTATTTGTAGCAATTGCAACCAACATACGTTAATCAACAACAGACAATACATAATATCAAATTCATGATTTCTCCATTGAGCTATAAAGCTCTAAAAGGGTAATTATCCATTATTTCTAAATCTCAATAGAACCAAACCTGCAACTGAATCTCCAGCAGGATGCGGAGAAAGACTGAAAAGCGAATCTGGCAATAGAGTGCTCACCTTCGTCGTCAAAGGGAGTGACTGGTCTTAAATTTCATTTTTAATTGTAGCAGCGGCCGGTGAAAGCGGACCAGTGGACGAACATGAATCAACAGTCCGACGACAACAGTAATTGCAAGGTTGCAACAATGTTGGCCTGAGAACCTTTCGTAACTCCTAGATCTGATTTTTTATTCTTGGCAGTTTGTTCACTTCAGTGGGATATATGTCGGTTCAGTCCGGTCTGTGCATATACTTATATCTGACCAGTCGGTTTGATTTTAAAATGGTACCCTTTGATGGAAGGTGTCATTTGGGGTGAGGACACCCTCCATTTTTTATATTGGTAAAAAGATGTAACTTCAATTTCTTTTGTGTTTTTAGTTGTTTGAGCAATTGTAATTGAACTTTCTCATTGATTTAGTCTTGTATTATAACTTCCCTCTCTTTAACCTTATCTTTATAACCATGAAAAAACATATACAATCACAACACATGCGACGAATACTAATACATAAAACTTCAGTTGCTTATAACATTTTATCTACTAAATATGTCGATTCGGAATTCTCATTTCATGAGAAATCATGAATTAAGGAAGATCATAGTCCTAATCCATATTCTTAAGTTCTTATTTAATGAACCAGTCATGTCTTTGAAGTTGATATCTCGTCAATGTCATCGACGACTTTTCTGAACTTTGATCTACAACTCTTTTACATCCGACTTTTGGTTCTCGATGCTAGTCTTCGTCAGAAGAAGGGAATGATTAGATGAGGCAAGCTTCTCCTCTGCTTCTTTTAACGCCGCCTTCAGCTTAGCAACCTCCTCTTTCAGCTTGACGACCGCTTTTAACTGGTGGTGACACTCTTCGCCTTGCGCTGCCTCTTCCTTGAGGCGATCGATCGTCTGATGGGCAATGACCAATTTGCTATTAAGGTCGACGACGTCATTAGCAAATTGCATGGTCAGATTAGCCAGCTATGCATGGAAGGAGAAGAAAAGGTTAGTTAGAAGTCATTTCTGGACAACTTTTTAGTATTTTGTATAAATCACTAGTCTGAGCTGACTTTGAATTGTGAGGGTAAACAGACCTCACGAGATGATGACATTATGTTCTGGCAGTTGACCTTTTCGACGGTGTCATCCAAGTAATTTTGGTTGAATTTAGTGCACATCTTGCTTTCACTGATGCACCTCTTCATCATCTTGTTCCAGCTCTGAGTGTTTTCGACTCTCTTACGCAGCCAAGGAGAGTTGTCCCATACCCTGTTTAATTAGTGCACTAGTTACGTATGGTATTAATTTATATGATGCAACTCCTACCATAACTTAACCATTATAGCCCTAGTTGTTCGAATTTTTGACCAAATACTAACCTTATTGTAATGTTTAAATATCAAAACGTGCAAAAAATTGCTAAATGTTTAAATATTAAAACTATATAAATTCTAAATGTTTAACTAAAAAAGTTGAAAATAAAATAAAAAATTACAAAAAAAAAGTGAGCACAGCCACAGCGCAGCCCACAATTGTTCTTACTTCTTAATAACGCGACGCACCACGCCACTGTTGATTGATACTAGCTGGCGTTTGCTATTTTGATAATAAAAAAATTCACTCAAATATTTATTTATATTTAAACTTTATTACATAAGAAATAAAATAAAAACCCGCCATCGCGACTGTATCCATAAGCCCACAAATTAAATCACTCTAGCTACCAAAAAAATAACTCCCTCAGTCCCACTACGTACGTAACTGAGCTGATCATCCATATCCTTAAAATAAAGAAAAATAAATAATAAAAACTGAATTAATTAAAATCAACCCAACAATGATCAGCCAATAATCGACGAACTAAAAATATAAAATTAGCCTCAGATTTTTTAGATAGATAAAAAATTCGTGTTTTCAAACTCATTCAAAATTTCGTCTTTTCAAACTTATTATAAGTGAAGATCCATGGCGAAAAAAATGAAGATCCGAGAGAGAGCTGAGGATACCTGTACTCCTTGTAACCTTCACCAGAGACGACCTCACCAGCGCCGTCGTTGGTGATGACGAAAGCAAAGATGGTGAAGCAGAAGATGATGACGATGAGAAGGAACATAACGAGGAGATATACCCAGAGCAGCCACGAGACACGCCAGCACGCGCCGATGAGGCCGGCGAGTGAGACCAGCATTAGGAACACGCCGATCGCTATCACCGGCTTCTCCAGATACCTCTGGCAGTCGGTACTGGCCGTGTTGGCCAACCATATCCCGCCGCCGAGGATCGGGATCGACAGCAGGAATGTCACCAGGTTCAGAAAGCCAACGAGGTTGTTGCTCACGCGCACCATTTCTGCTCACTCAATGTAGCTCGGTAAGAGAGGGGAGTCAGAGAGAAGTTTGGAAGAAGAACAAACAACGCATTGAAGAAGAGAGATGGTGGAGATTTTGACCGATCTCGGAGACTTTTTTTTTTTGAAGAATCGACGAAAGTCACGAAAACACGCACCGGCGGCGGAGGTCCAAGCGCGTTGGCGAGAGCTAACGATTTATAAATTTGCATGGACGCACCCTCAACTTTCACCATGGAGCAGTTGAGCCCAGAATCTTTTTGCATCTTCATCTTTTCTTTAAATAATAATAAGGGACCCTAATAATAATAATACAGTATGCACAGTAAGAGAAGGTCAACCTCCATCTTGTTGCATATGGTCACCACTATTAGCCTGTTTTCCAAAAAAAAAAAAAACGCTGTAATTTGGGGTATGATCTACAAAATAATGGATATAAATAACCTTTAACTATAAGCACAACACGATAACACGATACGAATACACACGAAAAAAATAGTGTTAGTACTTTGTACTAGAATATGGCAGAATGATAATACGATAGCACGAACACGATTAACACAATATAACTTCCGTGTCGTATTCGTGTTTAAGTATCATAACATGACGCGCACGATAACACGACAAAGTTGTGCTATTAAGACTAATTCTTAAGTATTTTTTGAACAAATCTTATTTATTATCTTTAAAAACTCCAATTAGTGGTTTAATTTTTAGTGTTCGTAAACTCTATATTAACTTATAAATACTGACATATTAATTCATAATTTTTTGATATATGAAGTTCATTATTTTTATTTTTGCTTAGAGATCGTGTATAGAAATGTACAACTGTATATCTTTACACAACACGATAACACGATACCAACATGTATGAAAATATTCAGACCGTGTTCGTGTTTGTAAAACGTGGCACGATAAGTTTATCGTGCGTGTTCGTGTTCAGTAAGTTTAGCACGACACGATTATTAGCACGCACGATAGCACAAATTGTCACCCCTATCCTTAAGTAACTGTATCAAATTATACCCTTTAACTTTGCGTTAAACAAATAAAAACACCCTTTGTAGACGACGATGTAAGACCGATTTAGGGTAAAGAATACTCAAAGAATATAGATGTAAAGATTGAAATAGCCATCTATTAGGGTCCGAAAAATAGCTCCACTGATGCTTTATTACAAACTGCAAATTCTGAACCACAAGAAACTACTTTAATCTCCAGAGACAGAGTATGCATCATAACAAACAGAACAATGGCAAATTAAATGGCAGAAGAACAAATGGGTTCATCAAGATACTGATCAAATGGTGCAATCACAGAGGGCCCGGGAAAGTTCCCGTCTCCCTTTGCTCGTTCCACTTATCAACCTGCAACGCCACAAGAACGCTACGATTATGCAAAGAAACAACAAAACCACTATAGCTTTTACGATTAGTCCGAATTGCACACCATTTACATCTTCTAATTAACCATTTTGTTTATAGAACCCACTCCATGGTTTCACATCATATTTTCATTTTCAAACCTCAATTCTACTAGAAATGTCACTCTTTTGATTAAGTAAAAGAGAAACTTAAGCATCAAGAATTGATTTTTGGGAACATATACAATCGAGAAAGTAGAGAAATAGGCACTAACCCATTCTCCAGGGCATAAGGAACGATAAAATCTGGCAAATTTCTCACATTCACCCGACTCTTCACCTTTTGCTGCCAAGCACCTAATAGACAACATTAGAGTTAGGAATAAAGAGGGTAGTGCTACATTAAGGTTCAGAAAGAGTAAGACAACAGAGGTTTAAATAACCTGTGGAATTCAATGTAGCGAGTGAAACAGTGTCTGGTCTGGTTTGTGGTTGGGAATCGGAAATCAGCAGGTGCAGTTTTCAGCTCAATCTGATGATCAATAATATGATTCAACTCAATCAATTAATGAATCAGATATTCAAAATCTGGATTTGATTGACAATGCAGTTGAATGCGAGGTAATTAATGCTTGCATTCAACTCAACAAGATTCAGCAAAACAAAAACTCAACAAGTTTCATGCTTTATATGGTGACAGGCTGAGGAAAAAGTTGAATTTATGATCTAATTCTCATAATCGGCGGACTAAACTAGAGTTATAGACTAATTAAAGACTAACAATTCTCAACCAAACCTTTATGAATGGATATATAGTGATGGAGATCCCACAGCTTACCAAAAGCTTGCTGTTTTGAAAGAATGACTAGCCCCAGAACGTAACTACATCTTAATGCATATACATAATATACATATAAAAATGAACCAATCACAGAGACAGAAAATCATCTAAATTAATATCTGCAAAGTGCAAAGTGGTAAAAACGAAACCTATCTGCTACCCAGATCCCGAATTTCCAAGGGAATACACACGAATCTTTCAAATTTCAAATTCCATAGTTTCGTAACCAATGGATTTCCTCATTCTTTAACTAATTGATCTGATCCTGAATTGGTCTATCCATCTATCTACCTCATTTACGAACCAACCTGAACTGCGCCAGTATAGGGCTTCAGCGTGTCCATATGCTGCGACTGAGATTAAACTTCCATATTTCCCAATCGGCAAAAAAATATGCCCAAATCCAACGAAGATACATACTACAACTACACTATGATTCAAAATTATCGTAATCCATTGACCATCCATCAAATGCAGCTAGAGAGACACACAGAGATCGTACCTCGTCTGCCATGACTAATCCGATGAAGAGAGTCGCGCAACGTAGGAGATTATCGGGAATTGGTGGTCAAAATAATGGTTTTTTGGAACAGAAAACAGCGGCCTTTTCTCTCCCTGCTCTCACAGTTTGACGAAGCTCATCATCGATGAAACAAATGGGCCACTGAGAAATTTTAGGGCCCACTGGCTGAATAGAAAACAATTATTATTTTCGGGCTAACGGCTGAATAGAAAAACATGAGGAGCGTCTTTCATAAGGGAAAACCCTGCTAAACTCACCCCGATTTCGGCCGATTACAGACAAACCCATCTCGATTACAGCCTATTGCGGCCTATTACTGTCAAACCACCCCGATTTCGGCCGATTACAACCAAACCCACCCCGATTCCGGTCGATTATGCCCAAATCCACCCTAATTACGGCCAAACCCATCCAGATTACGGCCGATTTAGGGTTCTCTCTTCCTCTCGTGGCAAGGAATTGCAGGTGGGTGGCTCAGAATCAGAGGTGGGTGGCCGGAATCGGAGGTGGGTGGCCAGTATCAGAGGTTTAAAAAAATAAAAAAGGGCAAAATAGTCTTTTCAACTCAGTCTGTTAAAATTAACCCCAAAATCTAAAGTAAAACCAAATAGCAACAATACTGAAAAATGGGACACTATATATCAACAGTTTAAAAAACTGACACATTGTTCAAATTTGAGACAGTTTTTAGATTCTATTCCCTAAAAAAAATTACAATACTTGAATGCGTACATATGTTACAGTACTATAAATATATAATGCGTAATTATGTGTATGTGTGAATTCAATTTGGACCATTTATTTACGTTAACGATGACCATATGGTTCTGACACCAACAAACCTTCCGTTTGAACTCGTGGATCTTAGGTATGAATGGGGTCAATAAGAAATCTGACAAACTCACTAGGCATTAACCTCGATGAGATGAAAATGACGGGTAAGAATATTTGTCGGTGCCAAGTTTCACATGTGGAATTTATTTGGAGGTTCATTAAAGAGACTTATGAAGTCAACGATCAATGCTATTGGAAAAAGATCATGGAGATATGTGATTCGACGTTGAAATATTTGTCATGTCAAAATATGATGGGGTCCCCACTTCCAGATTACAAGAGAATTATGAAGTTGATGAACATGTATATTATTCGAAAATTGGTACGGTTATGATTTCCAAACCATATGGCGGGTTTACGGCTATGTGGAGGAAATCCTGAAGGAGAATGCAGCAGCGTTGAATCCGAATGAGAATGAAGCGACATTGAAGTAGGGTGGAGCTAAGCCAGAAGAGGTAGACCAACTAAATTCACATAACTCTGAGCCAAATTCCATTGGCATTTGGAGAACCGAGATAAGTATTATCAGTACAATGATGAATGGATCTCAGGTGACTGCGAAGAAGGGCTTGAGTGCAATGATTAGATAGTTCATACTGACTTATCGTCTAATATGTCTTACTTTGCAAATGGTTTGCAAATGGTGATACGTATGAATGCAAAAATAAACTCTTAGTGGGTAAATGACGAATATTCGATAATTTCACTACTCAAGATCAATCAAAACATAGACCGTCTTCCAATGCAAGGACAATTTTTATTCTTGGCCGATGCGCACAAAACAAGCGATGATCAGATTGTGGAAGATTTTTTAAGCTGATTTTTTAGCACCTGAAGAAATTATTAGCGGAAAAAAAATTTAGAGCTTTATTATTTTTTTTCTTTTCTAGTTTATGCTTCGCTTGTGGAAAAGATTTCTAGATATGGTAAATATTACATCTAGTTTAAACAGAATTATTCACGTGATTGACACGCAATTAAAGAAAAATTGGGAAACATATCTAAAATGATGGAATTGCCCTTAGAAAAAAGACATTTTTTGAAATACTTTCTATGTTACGATGAAATTTAAACTTTTAGTCAAATTTTAATTATGTGAATGCTTATAATGATTATGTCAATTTTATGACAGATCTCCAATTTTTCTTTATTAATGTGCAACCTCGCAACCAATTATTTTCAGATTAGAAAAAATATTTGGCAAAATTAATAATTTGTTTACAAACAAAACCTAAGGATTTTGCTATCTATAACACATCTTTTATGAGTTGACATTTTTTTTTCAAGAGTAAAAAAAAAAATATGAATTTTAAATTATAAAAAATGGTTACGAATAAAATTTGGGATAAGATTTTCGTTTCCAGCCTTATAAATATTAATGATTTTTAACTTTTCCGTAAGGGTTAATAACCTATGAAAGATCTGAATGTTGACCCATGTTAATCGGAGAGATCTGAATTTTCAAAAGTTAATTTGGAAGGTTTGAATTTTCAACTTTGTTGAACTTTGGTTTTCCGTCCATTTTTAGGGTTAAATTTAACAAAATTGTGTGAAATGACACTTTTACCCCTTTTAATAATTTTATGTAATACCTTATTTGAGAAAATGTGAAATGACAAAATTACCCCTGAAGTCAAATTAAGACCACCATGGCTCCGGCCATTGCCACCCCGGCTCCGGCCATTGCCACCCCGGCTCCGGCCATCGCCACCTCCATCCAAACACACCGCGATCACTAATCGGGGTCATATCGGAGCCACAGAGCTCCAGGTCGGAGCTCTGGGCTCTGTGGCTCCGATCGGAGCTCTGAGCGGCTTTGGCGGTCACCGGCGGTGTTTTCCGGGGAAGAAGAGTTTTTTTTTTTTTTTGCTTTAAGGGGCATTTTCGTCTTTTCAGGTCAAGCATGTGAGGGGCACACTTTGGTCGGAGGGCATTTTCGAGATTTAAGTTTATTTCCGGTCGCATGCCAAGCATGTGACCAAATTCCGTCAGTTTTAACGACAAAAATTGACGGAGACCTCTTATATCAACAAAGTTGAAAATTCAGACATTCCAAATTAACTTTTGAAAATTCAGACATCTCTAGTTAACATGAGTCAAAATTCAGACATTTTATAGGTTATTAACCATTTGCGTAAATGAATATTACATTATTCATTCCCTCCATTCTTCCTTCTTTATTCAATTTACGATCAGAATCAGAAGTGTTAAGCAATTAAGCTGTTAATAACTGCAAATGTACTGTGCAAACCCCCCGATCCTACTACAAACTAATTTGTAAACGGCCCCCACAACCAGCTGGAGCTGACCAAGTCCAACCATTTCACATCACATGCATAGATATAAATGAAGTAAACAGTTAACACCTCCCTGACTTCGAGCTAGCTAGATAGTTGTGACTTGCGATTTGCATTTGTTCTTCAACGAAATCCCATGATTCTTATTCTTTGGCAACACCAGATAATTAATTCATCTCAAGCACCCTTTCTTTTGCCAACTGCAAAAAACACTTTATTACATATTTCTTTACATCTGTATACTTTATATAAGATAAAAGAGAATTTAAACCTAATAAACACAAGACTAGAGCTAACCCCAATAGTATCAGTATGTATTAATTAATTTCACAAGAGCTTATTCCCTGTAGGTGCAGCCTACGCCAAATCTACAAGCCGTTATCTTCTTACATATCTTGTCGCTTCTCATAGCTCCGGCGACCCATGCTTTTCGATGCTACTAGTTCCGGCAAACTTCTTCTTTTTCTTCATGTTCTCGTAAATCAATACAGTCAAGATCATCAGTTCGTAAAAGCTCGCGAGCCAAATCAGATGCATCACCTCGCATACGATTCCAAACCCTAGCCGCGTTTTATACGCTTCCTTAGACAGATACAACGGCACAATTTGCATAACCGACAGCGATATTTGCCAGAAGATGATCCTCCTTGTAAAGTTGTTGGGAAATTCCATGTCCTTCCCCAACTTCTCCTGCAGCATCGGCATGGTTACGAGCTTCACCGAAAAGTAAGCCACAAAAAGTGCATGTAACAGGGTTACAATGAAGTAAGTTCCAAATAATGGATCCCCCATGGACGGTGGTCGGAGCACGGCAGGGAAGATGACCGCCGCCACGGTGGAGGCAAGGAAGGGTTTCCAGTGGCGAGCTATGGCCGCTATGAGCGCCCGGAAAGACGAGTAGGAAGCAAAGGTCATGGTGGTTGACAAGAGAATTATGGCAGTTGAGTATACAAAGGCCCATTTCACTAGAATGGAGTAGATCACTGAAAAATAACTGTAAATATCTATGGGGGTTTCTTGTTTGGTTGTGGGGACGAGGTGGCTTATATAGCGGATGAGATCGAAAATGGAGTTGGGCTCATAGGTGCAGGAGTTGAGGACGAGGTTGAGAGAGTAGATCAAGGAAGCACAGAAGATAACACGATTTGAAGGCATGATGTGATGAGATGAGACTACTATTGTGCTTACAAGAAATTGCAACTCTTTTTAATGGGTTCTTGGTCAATGGAGGAAGCTAAGTCAAGAGGAGACTTGTTCTTTATTGACTAGCGGGGGGAATAAATTAACAGTGACTAAATTATAAGGTTGTCTTTTTTGCTTAAATTATTGATACCTTCCAATTATATAGAATAGCTTAAGCCACCAAAATGACCAAGTAAAGTCGATAAAAAATAAATGCTTAAATAAAATGTATTCTAACAAAAAAATCATTTAATAATGAAAATTTATTTATATCCTTAACTTAATTATAGGAGCCAAAAAATACAAGACTATTAACAACTCTATAAAATCTTCACTACAAGAAAACAAGGCTATAACAGCAAATAAAAATTTCCGCTAGTAAAGGTTGATACTAAAAGTTAGTTTTAGCAACGGCTTGAATTTTTCGATAGTAATGATAGCCTTTTGTAACGTCTATAACACCGCCGCAAAAAGTAACTTTCAGCAGCGGAAGATATTGACACTAAAGTTATATTTATTTGCAGCGGCTTAAAAGTCGCTATTAAAAATAGTTTTCAGTAGCGCTTTATTAGTTGACGGTGAAAGTTTGTTTCAGTAGCGGATTTTCGCTCCACTAGAACATATACGTAGTGGAGGCTTTTTGTTCGCCACTAAAAGCAACTTTCAGCAACGCCAAAATAGCTTACGGTGAAACAATGGTTTCAACATCAGTTTTTTCGCCACCACTAAAATTAATTTATCATTCTTGTACATTATTTAGCATGACGGTTCAAATACCGTTAGAGAAGGCATTATTCCCAACGCCTCTTTGCCGTCGCGAAATCTTACATTCAGCAACGAATATCGCTTTCTGCAAAATAGTACTATTAGCAACGACTATTTGTTGTTGCAAAAGGAAGCTTTCAGCAACGACTATCAGTTACTACAAAAAGTGACTTTCACTATGGACTGTTTGTAGCTGCAAAAAGTATATTTCAGCAACGGATATCGTTTGCTGCAAAAAAGTACTAATAGCAATGACTATTTGTTGTTGCAAAAGAAAGCTTTCAGCAGCGACTATTCCTTGCTGCAATGTGATGTTATCATCGACTTTATGCCAAGTAGCTTTCAACAATGGTCATTTAAATGTAAATAGATTGGATTATAATAAAAAAAAACTTAGTTCAACATCAGTAAAAAAAATTTGCTACTTGAATATGAGTGATGAGTTTAATTATTTTAATAGAAAAATATAACCTGGAGAATTTTTTTTATCGGCTAAATTAGGGACTTTAAGATAAAGTAATATAAAATATGAGGATTAAATATAATATTTTTTAAATTAAAATGAATAAAACCCTAACCTACACTCCACTCTAGCGCAGTCAAGAGACTCGAGAAGACAGAGATGATGCAACGGAGCTTGAGACCAGAGAATAGAGCTCCAGCGGCGCCGTCAAAGCTTCCATGCCGCCATCAAGAAAGGGGAGAGACTTAAGCTCCGCTCCGGCCTAGGCTCTCGACGACTTGGATCTCCCCTCGTTTCAGCTCCGACCAGCGCCTCCTACCACGAATTCGTCTCCAACGCGTGTGCGAGTGCGCCTCCAACCAGCACCACTCGCCGTTCTGTTTGCTGGCGCGGGTGAGTTTTTTATTGTATGAAGAAAGGAGCTGCAACTGGAATCGGTCTCAAGTAATTTCTCATGTCATCTTCTTTGTATTTCTTTGGAGAAGTTAACCCTAAATTGGATTGTTGAAAATTGAATTGATATTGTTGGTGAACTGTAAACTGAAGTTGATGTAAGTTGGGTTATAGTGAATTGATTGAATTGAGCTAAATTAGGTTTGGTTCATTATCAGTAGGCCAAATTACGGATTAATTGGTATGATTGAGATGGATTGATTGAAGTTCATTATTTGCAGATGGATATTGGATTGATTGCTGGATTAGTTTACTTGTCCTTTAATTCAGCCTCTACGATACGCTTTGCTATCGGTAATGGACGTCTTATGTTTCTTTGCAATTTTGAGCACAATTTTCTTGATTTTGAAATACCTGAATATAGTCATGCTTTGTTTATTCAATAGTACTACTTCATACTAATACAAAATAATGAATCTCACCTAATTCTTAAGAAAAATCAGCAAAACAAACTTCTAATAATGATGCTGAAATTCTTTAGTGTTTTCAGCATAATTCAGGAGCGAAGGTGCTAAATAAAAACCTGCCTAAGTGTAATATTGTTATGATTGATGGTCGCTGGAGGTGCCAAGTGTTAATCTTCAGCAAAAGGTTCAAGGTAACTAACTCTCCTATAGTAGCAAGAAGTTGGTTAATCTTGTTATGACTTAAATTTAGAACAGTGAGCATACAAGAATCTTGCATTTTTTATTGTTTCATTTCATGTGAAGAACTCTATTTATTTGTGGATTCGTATAATTTTGGGTTGTACACTCTGGAATGTGCTAACTTTTTTTGTTTTGCAGTCTATAGAGGAAAACAACATCAACTTGGAGACTTGTTTCTTTCATGTCCTCTTCAAGGTTAAAATCACGATCCTCTCTTTACTTGATGACGTACTATATGTGCTCATGTCTATAGTTCATAAGATCTCAAATGGAATTTGCTTTTGTTGGCAGGCTGCTGCGTTGGCATTTTACATACCGTATGCTCTGTTCATCAGCAACTTTGTTATCATCTTTTTCGTGATTGTCCTTGCTGTCATGGTCTTGTCATATTTTGGTGGGTTAAAGATGGTGGAATGAGATCAATACTCTTGGTGAGAGAGTTTGGAAATTTTAGTCTCTTGATAGTGTAGGCTGTAGTCTGCAAGTATTGTAAATAATTATATGAAGAATTGTAATGAATAATTTGACAGAAATAATATATTTTATTTGTTGAGAATTGAAATGTTTTAAGTAGTTTAGATTCTTAAGCTTAAAGTAATAGAAATTCAATAATAATAATAAATAATAATAATAATAAATTATATATTATAAACACATTTAGCAGCGGATGTTCTTATAAGTAGGATTTTTGCTAGCAAATATGTTTTGCTGCAGATACACATCTATAGTAACAAGTTGCTGCTGTTAATTATTTTTAATGGCAACTAAATTTGCTGCTAAAACAAAGCTTTAGTAACGGCAGACATTCAGTAACGGAACATTGTTGTTGCTAATACCTTTAGCCACGGGGTTTTTACCAACGACATTTTTGTGGCGACTATGCCGCCACTAAAAGCTTTAGCAGCGACATTTGAATCTTTAGTAACGACTTTTTGCTGCTGTTGTAGCTTTGTTTTCTTGTAGTGCTTATAGCTATATACGGTCTTTCTTTATGTTCTTATTATTCAGCAATGAAATGAATCGACTCATATGTAGTCGTTATTATAATTCGATTATATGCTTATTAGCACAAAAAAAGAAGATAAGAAATCGACTACTACTTTTGGATATTTTTGTAAAAATTAATGTATTTCTCATCACGCGACCTTATATTTATAAGTCCTGTATTTTTTTTTTAAAATTAACTTTTCATTTTCTTTATAATTAGTGACTTAATTATTATAAATGTTGCTTCGGATTAGCTTCAGCCTTCATCTATATGCAAGAGATGTATGTTGATAGTGTTTGGATGGATATAATACATTATGTTGTTTGGTTTGTCAAATAACGTAATGTGGATTGTAATGTAATCTCCACTATAATATGAGATTATGTCTAAATTTTATTCAACATAATATGAGATTACATTAAAAAAAACAAATGTAATGTGAGATTAGGTCTAACATTACAAAGTGTTATTATTTTATTATTATTTATTAAATAGATAAAATATTTTGTATTATCTTTATAATTTATTATGATAATAGTATTGTTATTATTATTAGCTTTTTTATTTTTTATATACTTCATAACTCATTATATAATAAATAATAATGCACATAAAGTTCGTATAAAATAAGTACGTCTTTTTTATTGCATTATTTTTTTATGAAAAATATATTGTAAAACTATATATAATATTTAATTAATACAATTTTAGTAGTTGCGTATTGAGTTTAATATTTAGTCTTTAGTATTAACTACTTTAAGAAGTTTTAGTTGTTGCCAAATATATATTCTTTTAAATCGTATCAAATTAAGATATAATATACTCTCATATAGATTAATATATATAATAATAATATCACAAAACAATGCACATTAGAGCATCCACAATGGTTTTACATAAATTGTATTCTTTAAAGTTGCCACGTAGACATTTATGTACACTTTAAGTAATACGTAAATTTAAGACACACGTAAAAAATATTTTCTCTGCAATCGTATTACTTAAACATATTCCTTAAATAGATTTTATTATTAGATTTTCCAACAACCACCAATAAGATATTAGCATTAATTATAAAATGAATTAATTTATAATAAAAAAATTGGTTACGTAATACATAGTGCATTACTTAAATTTAAGGAATGCTTTATGTAAAAACATAAATTTACGTGTGGGTCCCATCTTTAAGGAATGCTATGTAAAACCACTGTAGATAGTTTATGTTGCTTTACTTAAATAAACATGTAGGACTCACGTTTACGTAATCTTTACGTAATACCATTGTGGATGCTCTTACAACACATACGAAACACTGTAATTTACATTATATTTCACATTACAGCACAACCAAACACTGCAATCTAACATTACATTACGTAGCTCACATAACTTGTAATCTCACATTTCAAGTAATTTCCACATTACATCTATCCAAACGCCCCCTAATCGTAATGAATGTACTATTTCAAATTTTCAATAGCTAAGTGAATGCTCAAAACTGTAAATTTTGATGTGGAAAAACGATTCAAAACTAGAAAGAATTCATATATCTATATACCAATATATTATTTGTGTTGGGTCCTCACCCCCAATAGACACATTTTTGGCACCTTTTCATTTTATGAGCAAAAAAATATATTATATTTAATTCTTATATTTTATAAAATTAATAATTTAGTCATTACTATATTTGAGAAACATTTATTTATCTTTAATATTATTACTAAATCATTATTTAAATTTTGTTATTTTTTTAAGGTCACTTAGTCGACATGTCATAGTAATTATAATTAACTTACAATCCAATATTCATATCAATTTAAGTCAGCCCTATCATACTCACTCCGTTCAAATTTCGAATACATGTAAAAAAAAATTATTCAACGAATTATATAGATCGAGTGATATATGTTCCTCCTGTTGAGATTTTTATATCACATAGATCAGCCAGTTACCAAATTATATATATAACAAGTCAAAATATTGGTGAAATGTGGTTCTTGAAGTTTGACCTCGTACAAATAACATTTTACTCATCGTCCAATAATTATGGACTCAAACTATTAATTTAGTTCTTCTATTTGTTAATCAAATCACATTGTGTACAACCTAATTAATGTTAACTAAATATTTTTGTAAATTCAAGTCTAAACTTTATATTTTTGTGATTTAATTTTATCTTTATTGTTAAATCAAATTTTGTTGGTATTGTGATATTGTATATAATTAAGTTTGTATAGGTCAAATTTGTCCATTGATGACTCTAAGTAGTTAAGAACAAGTTTACATTCTTGACACCTCAAGTTGATGAGTTAGATACAATTGAGCCATTAATGACCAACGTAATGCTCGACCCAACTCATTTATATGTATAACTATAAGGCTAACTTAGTACCGTAACCGAAGACATTAGTTAATTTTTTGCTTAATTATCATCTTCTCTTTCTCATGTTTTGAATTACGTTATGTCGCTCTTCTCTATCACATAGATTCGTTTCTCACAACGAATCAACTTGCCCATATTTTACTTTGATTAATTATAAATATCAGTAAACTTAAGATAGATTATATATCTTAAAATTTAAATGATCGATGCGCGTGCAACGCACGCGTTAAAAACTAGTGTATATATATATATATATGTCAAATGAGCGAGCACTTTCTTTCTGCATAATTGTTTTCAACACAAATTTCAAAAGTCTAAGGTTTTGAAGATTCATCTGGGGTAGGTCATCAAAAAAGATTATCAAAAGCTAGAAAATTTAACAAGTATAGAACTGAGAATCGAAACTTCATTAGCTGAGGGGTCAGGTAGCTTTTTAAATAGTCTAAAATACAAATCACGATAAGCATAAATAACTAACACTAATTCAATGCCTAATATATCTCTACTGTTACTGATCTCCCTGATAAGTAGGGATTTATTATTCTGCAGGATTATAAACTAACAAGTTTCTAATTAACAACATCCTTGTGTGAATCCGCCATGTGCAGGCTTTGAAGAAGATGCAATTGCCCGACTGGACTTCTAAAGTTCTCTTTTGTCGTTTCTGCTAATTTCCTAGCAAGTAGTAGCGATTGTTGAGAAATTATTAAGTACCTCGGCTGTAACAGCTGGAGGCAATATGGTGGCCCTTTGTCCAACCAGAAGCTAACATGTGTCCCTGCACTCTTATAAAAAGCTGCGATTATACACGTGGCAACTTCTAATTGGGCGATGGGCCACCACGTGGCTTCCACCTGTTGACTCCGAGCTATTCAATAATTTCTCGCGATTGTTACCCTTACCTGGCAACTATATTTAAGGATCCTGGCAACTATAATATTTAAGGATTTTTTTCGGGACGACTGCGGGTTCAAAATACCAGGACTGAATATATTTTTTTGGCCAAACCAGGACCTGAATTCAACCCTTGTTTTTCTGGTAGTTTCGTGTCAACCCGGTCCGATCACAAACCATTTTCGGACCGGGCCAAAAATTGACATCCCTGATTAGCATAATTACTGGGATTAATTACTAAATCTCTAGTTCAACTTTACATTCTAGTTCAACTTTACATGAACATGCATTTATTAATTGAACTTTTTTTAGTAGTAATTTGTCGTCGAACTTATGTTAGCGTGCAATAGTCAGCACTATAATTTTTTCATTAACTATATACGTAATATATTTTCTAAATATATTATATGCTCTAAAGTTCTATTTTAATTTTAAAATAACATTTAAAAATAAAAATCTCAAAGTTAAAAAAAAAAAAAATTTTAAAACTTATGTTCTATAGAATTTTTAAAATATTTTAATAAAAAATTCTGGATTACTCTTTTTTATATATATTTCTCAATATGTACATTTTTTTTCCCAACCTTAACGCGTATTCTTTAAAAAAAATTATTTTATATAAAACATCATATCATAATAAATTTTAGAGTTTTTTTAGTAATTCTTTTAAAGTATTTTCCGTTCAAGATTAATAGTAAAATAAACGGGACTAGCTTTGCACGTGTCGTAGTAATTTACTAAAAAAAATCGCCTAACAAATTATATATTCACTAACAAATTACATATATTGATATAAAGTTCACCTATCATCAATTAGGTAAATAACCCTAATTAGTTTGTTAATAGATGTTTTGAGTTAACGCAACTATCTGTGATATATTTTATTTTCTGCCAACAACTATCTGAGTATATGTGATATTGATTTTTTTTCATAATTTGATTAATTGCACATATTTATGGATGGATGTATAATTTATCCAGAAAATGTAGAATTTTTTCTCGAATATTTATTTAAGGCTTAATAGTTTTTTTCTAGGAAAAATCAGGAGTAGAGAAACAAAATCCGTGTTGATTAACAAAATACGCCTAATCCCTTCAAAAATCTTGCATTGATTTACTTAATTCACTATTTCCTCTACACAACCCGTTTCTTCTCTTTCTACACTCCCAGTAGAACACAGTGGTTGCCACGTAGGACCACATCATCCACAGTGCGTACAGCGGAATCGCCACCGCCCTCCGCCGGATCCCGACCGTCCAACGCACCATGCCTCCGACCGACGACCAATCCTGACCGTCCATTGAGTGCTCCACCACCGTCCATATCCACCCTGTCACCGCCGCGAATAGACAAGACAACGCCCACCCGCTCCACCTCCTCCCTTCCATCAGTCTCGTCCCGACCCGGATCGCCGTCCAACCCGACTTCTCCTCCACGACGGAGACCACCATGCCGAGGGCCAGAACCGCCATTAGGTACACCTCCAGGCCCCACCCAACGATCCGAATCACGAATCTCGGCCCGGCAGAATCGACGACGGCCAACACCGTCCCTGGGATGACGAGAAACGCCCACATTGACGAGTAGGCACAGATCGAAGTCACCAGCACGTGGACCCATCTGTCTCTGAGCGCCGCAAGACAATCCGCCGCCGTGAAGGGCTTCCCGGCGAGGGCGGCGTGGGTGGTGGTGACGGCGGTGATGAAAGCAGTAAGGGAGAGGGCGAGGCAGGGGATGAAGTAGATTCCCCTGAGGCGGATCACAGAGACGGCGGCGGCCCGGGACTCGAGGGCAATGGCGGAGAGGGATTCCCGGGTGTTGGCGAATCGGGCGATGGATTCTAGAGTGGCGGCGCGGTGGGCGGCGGGGTAGGTGGAGGCGTAGAAGGAGAAGAGGAGGAGAGAGAGTGGGAGGGCGGCGAGGAAGAAGACGGCGGCGAGGTGGAGATGGGATCTGAAGGAGATGGTGAGGGAATCGAAGATGGTTTTGAGAGGGGAGACGACGAAGTGGAAGGAGAAGCACTGGGGGTCGTCCTGGGATTCTCTTTCCGACATTTTCGAAGATCTCTCTCTCCACTCCACCTACAGAAGAAACTACATTCAGCGGAGGAAGTTGATTAGAAGAATAACATCTATTTTCATTATTTTCACTTCTGCACCTGGGAAAATTAGGATATTGTCGTAAAAGAAAAATGGGATTTTTTTTTTCTTTCAAATGCTTCAATTGTTTGTTAGCCAAAAAAAAATGCTTCAATATATATATATATATATATATATATATATTTTTTTTTTTAATGAAGCAATCTCGAGAATTCCAAACTCATCTTATCCCAAATTAAGATTAAGAAGTTGTTTAAGTGACAGTTATGTTTGTTGGTAGTGTGAAACTTATATAAAGTTGTAATAGTTGTTTGTTCACTTGATGAATGAAGTAAGCAACTTCAACTGCAGTTGCTGTTTTCTTTTCTGCAGAATTCCATTTCTTGAATCCTAATTTTGTTCTCTTAGGATGTATTGATTGCAATTCAAGTTAAATCCTTACAATTGGAGTATCAGAGTTTAGGATGTTGGTACATTTCGATTAGTGAAACAAAAATGGCAGAGAATGATGTCTTTATTGGGCTGACAATTTCCAAATATACAGGGAAATAGGATCATTTAAGTCTTGTTATGTTTAATACAGGAAAACCTCCTTATCCGTGCTAAGTGTTATTGGAAAGTAGTAGAAGAATGTGTGGTAGTTGATAATATCACTGCATATGAATTAGCATCAAGAGAACTCATTGATATGAAAGACAAGAATAATCTATCTGTTCCAGGCACTAGATTAGATTAGATAACCCTTGAGAGCATAACCAACCAGGATACTACAAAGGATATCGGGAATTTAATGCATAAAAAGGAATAGACTCAGTCGTATGAAAATAGCACAACTTCAAACTTTGCGTAGAGAATTTTAACTCTTGCAACTAAGATGGAGAAAAAGTCATTAATTGGGGAATATGTCTAGACACATTAATTGCGGAGAAGATACTTAGAACTTCTTATGAATGATCCCTTGAATCTTCTGAGACATAGTTTTGACAGCTAATCTCCTTTATAAAATGTAAACAACGTTTTTCGTTTAATGGTTAGTTTTATAACTGATCATTTCGAATCATCTAGGAGTTAGTTTTGACGACTAATCTCATTTGTAGATATTTACCAAAAAAAAAAAAATCTCATTTGTATATGTCGACAACGTTTTTCATTTAATGGTCAGTTGTATGACCAACCTCTTCGAATCGCCTAGGAGTTAGGGTTTTAGAAGAAAAACAACTCATAAATAAAACTACATAAACCCGTAATTATAAATTCATAATGTGTTGTGTGAATGGTTTGATCGGGTTAACCTATAGGCTCAAACTATTTAACAGTTTAGGGCTAATACAATCAAACCATTCACCAAACATAATAGGATTTTAGAAAGAAAAAAACAAAATAAACCTATGTAAATACTAAATTTTAAAACCCTATATTTCTGTTTAGTAAACTATTTGGCCGGGTTAAACTTAAAAGCCTAAAACAACATTGTTATACTCTAGCTTTAACCAGGTTGAACTATTCCCCAATCCAATATAGTTTAAAAAAAAATCATAAAACAACATTAACCGTTTAAATAAAATCTAAAATAAAATTTAAAAAAATTGAGAAAAAAAGCAAAAAAGTAAAAATAAAAATAAAAAGTTACCGAAAAAACAGCAGTTTCTGCTAGTGCTAGTGCAGAAATGACATCATCTGCATAATCAGATTGGGGTATTTCTATAAAATTAAAATACGAATGGGTACCTAGTCATGGTCTGATCCAGTCATGGGTCGTAGGGGTGAGCGGTACCGGGTACCCTGTAATTTTAGGATATCCCGGAACCAGACCATTACAAAACGGTTCTTTACATCCATTACCCAAAACCGTACCAGAACCGTTTGGACTGGAATCATTCCGGAACCATTTAAATGCGACCGGTTCTGGGTACCCGTTTGGAACCGATTACTTCCATGTATTTTTTAGAAAAGAAATCTAAGCATTTGATTTTGTTTTTTTATTGATGTCAATAAAACACATATAATTCTATAAATCATGTAGCATAATTGAATACAAAGTGTTAATAACTTAGTAACAAAACATTTAATTTTGAAAAAAAAATATAAACGTTTAATTAGTAATATATATATATACTAAACGGTTCCGATTCCGGGTATTTGGGTACCCAAATGCTTATCCCGAAACCGGAACCGAATATACCGGTTCCTAGAATTTAATCCCAGAACCGTACCAGAACCGTTTACCTTTACCCGGAACCTACCCAAATGACCGATTACGGATCGATTCCGGTTCCAAACGGGTATTCTGCTCACCCCTAATGAGTCGCATCATGGCTATGTCAATTGGACCTTAAGTTTTTTTAGATATTAATTTGCAAAAATCAAAAGTTATGTTGGAGGACTAAATTAAACAAATTAAAATTATTTAACGGTCAAACTTGACATGACTAACGGAAGTACCAAAAATTTACAAAATGCAAACATACAATACCAAATGCCTAAAAAATAAAATGACACCAAAAACTAATATTCATATATGGCACCAAAGAGGCAAAGACCCTTTAATCCTATAATCTATGCAATACGGAGAGCAGAGATAAAAATGGAGGCTTTTACTTTTACAGCTCCATTTGTCACGTAACCATAAGGAGGTTGGAATAAGATTTAGATCTCATATCGTGTTTCATCGATTTTTTGACAAGTGCACTTAAATTTGATATTCTTCTTTTAGGTTCACTAATTCAAATAAAGGTTTAAAAAAATTACAAAAATAATTACATAACAACTGTCAAAATTTTAACCAAGACACAATCTTGTAAAAAAAAAAATGGAGTATGAGATGCATTGCAATATGGCAGAATGCACAAATGGAAACCCTATCATTTCTCCTGATGTGTCTGCTGAATATTGTGATAGAAGTTGCTATATGAATTTGGTAATTATTAAGCCTTAAAAAACTACTAAAAAGGGAGCCCAGAAAGCTTGAGAGAGAGGCATGAAGAGGATTCCTTAATAGTATAAAGGTACCCGCCAATGGTACGTATGGATAAGATGATATGCTGATACATATCAGCGTCATCGATAGCATCAATCAGATCACTATACCAAAAAAATCAGTATGAATGCGTAATCTTCATCCTCGTCCCAAAAATCTTTGCCAATTTAATACAAGGATTAATTATAAAGATTTCGTTTTTTAGCGATCTGTTAGGAACTTCAGAAATTGAAGAATGGGAATTGCAGTTGAGAAGAGCACCGCATCATCTCAAGCTAATATCGATGATCAGCAGCGCCTGGTGTTCGCCTACTATATAACCGGCCACGGATTCGGCCATGCAACCCGGGTAGTCGAGGTAAGAGTTTTCTGCAATTGATTTCTCTTTGACGATCATTACAATTATGACTAGTGAATTGGGGAAAAAATGATCAAATTTTGAATTTGAGCTCGACTGAGATTGAACAAGTGAAAGTAATTCTTCTGTCGAAACGAGGCAATTTCTTGCCAAGTTTCAGCTTTCTGATACTGTTGTATCAATTGTTACTCACAATTTCCCGCTAGTTGCCTCAGAGATGTATTTTGAATCGCTTGTAGGTTGTTCGGCATCTTATCGATGCTGGGCACGATGTGCATGTCGTCACTGGGGCTCCAGACTTCGTTTTCACCTCTGAAATCCAGTCCCCGAGGCTCTTCATCCGCAAGGTGATGCCAGAATGCGTGTTGCTAGCTTGATGATTGTCATTCTTGAGATGATTGAGCTTTTTAGTTTTATATATATAACATATTGGTTTTCACTTTTGATGTTACACTGTGGCAGTATAATGGTTTATTAGTTACATAATTACCAATCTTAGTTATTATCTTTAATGCCAACAGGTACTACTTGATTGTGGAGCAGTTCAAGCTGATGCACTAACGGTTGATCGCCTTGCCTCCTTGAAAAAGGTAGCTTTTGTTGCATTGATGCTTAGTTTACATAGATAGGGAGCACTTGTAGCTCTCAGGATCATCTGGGTTCAACTACGGTTCATGCTTTCTTCTCGTCATTGTTGCTGATGCTTACCCTTCTTTCTGTTGGCCGCCTGACTAGTACACTGAGACGGCTGTTGTTCCTCGAGATTCTATTTTAGCTACAGAGGTTGAGTGGCTAAACTCCATAAAAGCTGACTTGGTGGTATGTCCTTGATAATGCTTCACTAGAATCACTCTTGTTTGTTGTTTGTGAATGAAATTGAACAATAACCTGTCCTTTTATTCTTTTTCTGTACTTTATGAAATAGGTTTCTGATGTTGTACCAGTTGCATGTCGTGCTGCAGCTGATGCTGGTATTCGGTCTGTTTGTGTAACAAACTTCAGGTTACTCTTCATCTTCCTTCTCTAATAATGTCCAAATTCACTGAAGTCATAGGATTTACTTACATATGGGACTGTTTCCGTTATATTTTTGGTATCCCGTCAACACTGACTTTATTTGAAAGGCCTAATCTTCTAGAATCCATGATTTCTATTATGTATATATTTTGCTCGGTTCATGATTTCTGTTGCTTATATATTTCGAAATACATCATTAGGCTTTCAATCTTCTGAGGTTTACTAGCGACATTATTTCATTTGTGATACAAACAGATCAAATAGTGTAGCCACAAGAAAGGTAATCTGACTGATAAGGTCTTTGGCAAATATGTTGAAAAAGTCTTTTTAGTTTCGCTTGACACTACAACTTATGAAACAGAGAATTATTTCTTTTTTAATCAGCTATGAAAAAAAATGTATTTTAATTAAGCAACCAGTTATTCAATCATCTTTAGAGTTCCATCAGATTTTAGGAACTTTTTATGCTGACTGTGGGTTTAGGGCTCTCTGCCTGAAAACAAATTGTCCCTAAGGTTTCATATAACAGCATTTTTCTAAGTTAGCCAGCCAAGCTTTTACGTCTTATGATTTTTTTTTTTTGGTAATCATAGTCTTTATCTTATGGAATCTGCAGTTGGGATTTCATCTATGCTGAGTATGTCATGGCAGCAGGAAATAATCACCGCAACATAGTTTGGCAGGTCTGGCTACAATGCTATGTTGTTTCTTACTACATTCTATTTTTGTTTTCTGTTCATTCTGTTTGACAGAACTCAGACGCCTGTCAAAAAAATGGAAGCAATAAGTTCATTTTATTTTGCATAGAAATTTCACATAGCAACTTTCTCACTGGTTGTTAATTCTTCTAGATGCGTCTTTCAAAAGTTCGCGGTTGTGGCATGTTCTTTGTGTCTTTTCGAATGGTCAAGATTAATTATATTTTTATCTGGTTGAATTATGATTTTGAATTCAGTACAGCTTAATAGGTGTGAACGTGAGTGGACAATTCAATTCTGATTGTTCACTTCACACAGATTCGTACTAATTCAAGGGTGCTGTTTCTTTTTATTAACCCCACTCTGTTTCGATCACTGATATTCTACTCAAATTATATTAACTGGTCCAGATAGCAGAAGATTACTCCCACTGCGAGTTCCTAATCCGTCTCCCTGGATACTGCCCAAGTATTTCTTAATCCTTCTCTAGTTAACAAACTGTGATAAAGCATTTTAAATGTAAAAATTCTTTACCATGTTTCAGTGTTGAGGCCTGATAACTTTCTTGTTTCGCCGTTCTTACAGTGCCTGCTTTTAGGGATGCTGTAGATGTACCTCTTGTAGTGAGGAGGTTGCACAAATCACGCGAAGAGGTTTGTTTCAGAGAGCTCAACTGTTTGAATTGTACAAATTATCACATATAGAGGAAGCCAACTGATAAGCATTTTAAACTTGTAGGTGAGGAAGGAACTTGGAATCGCAAATGACGTGAAAGTAGTCATCCTAAATTTTGGTGGCCAGGTAGTTTTCATCTTCTTGAGATATTATTAAACCTTGGTTTGCTAGATTCCACCCCCTTTCTGTCCTCAATTACACCTTAAGTTCTGTGGTTCTCTTTTTCATGTAGCCATCAGGCTGGAAATTGGAGGAACGGTACTTGCCTTCTGGGTGGCTCTGTCTGGTACTTCCACATCTTCTCTAAATATTATGAATCTATGATGTTTCCAAAAATAAATGAAAATAAAAATTGTGCCTCTTTCCATGTTTCACTATATTTTCTTTAGGTCTGTGGTGCTTCAGAAAGTGAAGATCTTCCACCAAATTTTGTCAAGCTTGCAAAAGATGCATACACACCTGATGTAATTGCAGCCTCTGACTGCATGCTTGGTTAGTATGAAATTTCTTTCTTGAGTCTGAGATACTCCAATCGTTGGCTATAAATTATCCCTTTTCCATTTTTCATCTTAATTGTATTGGTTTAGGAAAAATTGGATACGGAACTGTCAGCGAGGCACTTGCATATAAGCTTCCATTTGTCTTTGTACGCCGAGATTATTTCAATGAAGAGCCTTTCCTGAGGAATATGCTTGAGGTGCTATTTTTGCTTTCCTTTTGAGTATTTTGTGCTTAGTTCCCATTTCTATTAACTATGCTCCTTAACAGTATTATCAAGGAGGGGTGGAAATGATTCGAAGAGATTTACTCACTGGTCACTGGAAACCTTATCTCGAACATGCAGTTAGTCTGAAGCCATGCTACGAAGCAGGGATAAATGGTGGACAGGTACCATTCAAACTTATGGTATTTTCATTTAAAAGATAATGTACATATATATATATATATGTTGGTAAACTGAATGTGTATCTCAGTTCTAAGATTGTTTATTTGTAAAATGCAAATTCTAATCTTCATTCGTTTGCATTACAGGTTGCAGCTACCATCCTGCAAGAAACGGCTGTTGGGAAACATTATACTGAAGACAAAGTAATTGCAATTTTCTTATCATATAATTCCGTGCATATCTATCTGTTCAAGTTTGTGATTCAAATTTTGACATTTTTAAATAGCTGAGCGGTGCAAGAAGGCTGCGTGATGCAATAGTTCTTGGATATCAACTACAAAGAATGCCAGGAAGAGACCTCTGCATTCCAGATTGGTACGCAAATGCCGAGAACGAACTGGGTCTAAGTACTGGATCACCGAAAGTACCAATAAACGAACTAATTTCACAAACAAACCTGTAAGTTGTTTGTTCTTAGCTTGGTCTAGTGATTAGCTACTTGGGTTGCCCTAACTTGGGTTTTTCCTTACATTTGGTAGATCCGATGAAGATTTTGATATTCTTCATGGAGAAACACATGGCCTGTCTGATACAATAAGCTTCTTAAAGAGCTTGACTGGATTAGATGGGATAAACGATGCCATAAAGAACACTGAGAAGCGGCAAATGCGTGAACAGAAGGCAGCTGCAGGGCTGTTTAATTGGGAGGTATTTCTATTTTCTATTATAAATTTTGTATTTTTTACCACTTGATTTTATGGTTAATTACCAAAAAACACAAACTGAGCTTTGAGTCTTCGGAAAAAAATAATGGTTAATTACCATAAAAACATAAACTGAGGTTTGAGTGTTCGGCAAAAAATAAATCGAACTTTTTTCTTTGACAAAAAGCATACTGGACTTTCAAACAGTATAGCAAAAGTACAGACAATATTGATTTCTTGCATATGTGCAACGCATTTTAACATAATGCAGGAGCTGCAAATCCAACACAACTTCTGTTAAAATGCATCACGTGGATATTCCATGTCTGATTTATATCACGTTTTATAACAGAAAAATGTATATATTTGCACTTTGCTATTCAGTTGAAAATTTATATTTTCTTTTGTCAAACACCAAAGTTCGGTTTGTTTGTTGGTTATTAACCCTTCTATTTTTTGCAAAATCCAAAAAAATCTTTTTTTCCCTTAGTTTCGAACGGGATTTTATAGTTTTAGCCCTTGGTAAGTTCGCTATTACTTCCATCTGATAGTCAAATTGCATTCCTTCTAAGGACAAGGACAATATATCTGATATTCTTTCATCAAATAAAACAGGAAGATATATTTGTGGCTCGGGCACCTGGAAGATTGGATGTAATGGGTGGAATTGCTGATTATTCAGGAAGCCTTGTATTACAAGTAATATCATTCTCAAAATAAAATATAAATGCTTCTATTGTTTGCCAAATTATGGATTTAATTATCATGTCCTGGTTTCATAACCGCAGATGCCAATTAGAGAAGCATGCCATGTTGCTGTTCAGAAAAATCATCCGGCAAAACAAAGGCTATGGAAACATACTCTCGCTCGTCAGCAAAGCAAAGGACAAGGACAAGAACAACCCCCTGTTCTGCAGATTGTACGTTGATCAACGTTAATAACTCTCTTCTTTGATACATTAATAAAAAAGAAAATTTCCTGTTAAAATGAAGCAAGGTAACCAACAATGTTACTGATGTGCAGGTATCGTATGGATCAGAACTTAGCAACCGTGCACCGACCTTCGACATGGATTTATCTGATTTTATCGAGGATGGAAAGCCAATTTCGTACGAGAAAGCCAAGACATTTTTTGCTCGGGACCCAGCACAGAAGTATTTACTATTTTTATTTTATATTATACTCTTGCTTAAAATGAAAATGCAGAAAAAATACTCAAAAATAATTCTTTTTGCAGATGGGCAGCATATGTTGCAGGTACCATTCTGGTTTTAATGACAGAATTAGGTGTGAAGTTCGATGAAAGCATCAGTATACTTGTAAGAAACTTTTCAATATTTTTAAAACATATTTTGCTTGAAAACTCCCTATAATCATTTGACTGAATTTCTGAGTTATTCAGGTATCTTCTGCTGTTCCAGAAGGCAAAGGTGTATCCTCTTCTGCTTCTGTCGAGGTTGCTAGCATGTTTGCCATTGCTGCTGCTTATGGTGATTTTTTGTCAACTTGTTTTATTTTTGTCACATTCTGTAAATTTACCTTTAAAAATTAGAGCGTAAGAATATTTACGTGGAAAAACATTTGCAGGGTTAAATATCACGCCAAGGGAGCTCGCTTTGCTTTGCCAAAAGGTCTCAGTGTTGTTCTTTTACAGTTCAGTTCATTACCAAAAAAACATTGAACCTAATATGTGCTGCAAAAAAGTAAACTTTTTTTTTTCCTGGCAAAAAACAAACTTAAATTTCAAACTACATAGCAAAGTGCAGACTATGGTTGAACATGAGTGAGATGTCACTCAAAACATCCACATGAGGTATATTTTAACTGAATCTGTAACGATTTTGCCCCACCCGCGTCATGTTAAAATGCATTACGTGTGATATCCGCCACGTTTTGACTTTGAGAACTCAACATTCCCTTTGTGCAGCTGAATTTTATCAAGAAAAAACCGGTTTTGTTTATAAAGAAACACTAAAAAAAATTGATTTTTTCTTTTGGTAATTAACTCATTGAATTTTATGGTGGTTTTAACTGATCCAATTGGTTGGGATCCTAAACAGGTGGAGAATCACATTGTTGGAGCTCCATGCGGCGTGATGGACCAGATGACCTCAGCATGTGGTGAAGCAAACAAACTTCTAGCTATGGTTTGTCAGGTATGTTCTTGTAACTTTTCCCCCAAGAAATCTGCTCATTTCTTGAAAAAGGAAATTTTTTGAAAGAACATTTTTATGATACAGCCTGCTGAAGTACTCGGTCTTGTCGAAATCCCGAGCCATGTACGGTTCTGGGGCATTGACTCCGGAATCCGACACAGGTAATTACCCGTCTCATCTGAATCTCAAACTGTGATTGGTTAAGACAGCCACATTATCACTCAAACTTTTGTCTTTCGATTGCAGTGTGGGAGGGGCAGATTACGGCTCTGTTAGAATCGGTGCCTTTATGGGAAAAACAATGATAAAATCCTCGGCATCTAACTTGCTGCCTCATTCATCTTCAACTACTAATTCCGCAACCCCTGAAGAACTGGAAGAGAGCGGTGTTGAGTTACTTGAGACCGAAGCTTCCTTGGATTACCTATGTAATCTCTCACCACACAGATACGAAGCTGTTTACGTTAATCTGCTTCCCGATTCGATTCCGGGTGAGGAATTCTTGCATAAATTTACGGATCATGGGGATTCTGTAACCGTTATTGATCCTAAACGTAATTATGGAGTCAAATCGGCCGCTAAACATCCTATATATGAGAATTTCCGAGTCAAGGTAAAAAAAAAAAATCAGCAATGGATACAATTTGTTATGATTCGGATAATATTTTGTAAATATTCTGATTCGATTGAACTGTTATAGGCGTTCAAGGCATTATTGACATCTGCTAGTTCAGACGATCAACTTACAGCTCTCGGAGAGCTTCTGTATCAGGTAAAGATTATTGCTCAATCTGAATCTACACAAATTAATGGTTTTTTTTCATTAAAATGATTAATTAGGACATACAATCTAATCACCTAACAATGGTTTGTGTCAGTGCCATTACAGCTACGGTGATTGTGGGCTTGGATCGGACGGAACAGACAGGCTAGTGAAGTTAGTCCAGGCAATGCACCACAGAAAACGGTCGAATTCTGAAGACGGGACACTGTACGGAGCCAAGATCACCGGTGGTGGTTCCGGTGGAACAGTTTGCGTTGTCGGAAGGAACTGCCTCAGAAGCAGCCAACAAATTCTCGACGTAAACCCTAAATCTTTTCATCGGATGGATCTATTGAAATATTTTTGCCATAATTTATCGTAATGGTTTTTTTTTTGGTTCAGATTCAACAGAAATACAAGGATGCAACTGGGTATCTGCCATTCATCTTTGAGGGTTCATCTCCTGGTGCCGGAAAGTTCGGCCACTTGAGGATTCGTCGTCGTAAGCATTGATATACATTGCTTCAGTCATTTGGTTTATTTAGGTGATTAAACATTATTATTATTTAACTGAAATATTCATCATTTATTTATTTATAATAATAAGAGGTTCGATTTGGAAATCTAGCTGTCAAGATTCATGGCCTTGTGTTAATTATAAAGTTGACAGACATTCTGCCAGGGGTTAAGAATCTACAAAGTACAAACAATCTCATCTATAAGTCATATTGTTAGTCGTCGTTTCAGATTTAAAATGTAATATTCGGTATTTAAAATGAATTCTGATCTTGCTCATTTTCTCCGTCTGGATTTTGAACACTGTTCTTAGTGTCTCCACCACCTTTTTTTTTCCCGGGTTTTCCGCTTCTTTTTGTTTTTAGTATTAGTATTTGCAGCTACAGGCAATCAAAACCATTACTTGAGCACCCAGCAAAACATGTTAGCTAGAAAAGACCTTTCTTGCTTGTTGGTAGCAGCTAGAAGGCTTCTTCTTGTCCAAAGACTTGAAGCTGCCAACTGCCCCCTCCTTTTACTTCCCCATTGCCAAGAAAGGATATGATTCATCATCAGTACGGGAACTTGGCGAATTGCCCAGGTAGAAAGAACCCTGTAATGTGGATACTTCTAGGTCCAAGAACTGAAAACACAACTTCATCGGCCTCCTCGAACTCCAAGTTGAGTTGTGATGATTCAGACTTCTCAGGAAACAACGAGCACAGAAACACAGGAATCGTGTTTCCTACATTACACTGGACGACTATACTCTTGTTCGTGGCTGAACAAATCCCCAATGCCTGGTAGTAAACCATGAACACCATAACTCACCCAACCATTTTAAGAAAATATCAAACGACTCCATCATTCAAGCTAAATGTTGCATTTGATGAATGAATTAAACTGGAAATCCACAACGATTGGCTCGATTATGCAAAATAACGATTACCACACTAATCAATAATCATCCTTGGAATCGTATCAGTATTCTTTTTCGAAAGAACTCACCCGGGATACATGACTTAACCGATTTATGCAATTAGCCGGTACAAAAATGATAGGGATTCTGACACCATGCGAATCTGAAACCTCCGACTGTGAGTATATTGTATATATATGCCCCAAAAGTTGCTATTATTTACACGTTATGCCACTCACACTCGGTCGGAGGTTCTCGGAATCTTAAAATCAGTTGCAAAAAAACCTAGCAAATCCAAGTCCTGGTTTAAGCTTTCAAGATAAGGACAACACAAAAATCTACATTCAGAGCACAAAAGTAACTTCAAAGTACCATCTTCATTGTTATGGAAAATAACATTACATTACAGCATCAAGGTAAAGTTATATCTTTTGGCATTCTTCTGAGGCAGTCACTGTTAGAGAATCTTTTGAACTACCAACCTAATAATAAGCTCAACACTCAAGACTCTTGTTTGTTCACTCACTCACAATTGTTACAACAACAAAATAATTGCCTTGATGCTACAATCAAACCATTCCGCCTCAACAACGAGCTAAACTCAATCAAGTCTTGCACTTCCCTTTTCATTTTGTATCCATGATAATGGCTTCTTGGCGAGGAAAGAATTGGAGTGATTTGGACGAACCCATGAACTTGGCTTCTAGGTTGACGCCGAGTGTCTCAAGCTCCTTCCTCACTTCATTTGCAAGCTTTATAACATAGTTATCCTCATGTCCTGTTAAAGAATACAAGATTGAATTGGAACTGTTGCAATCTTATCTCTTGGTATTTGGATCTTAGCTTGAAATGAAATTTATTTATTTCAATATAGGATTAATTATGCATTTCATGTATGGATGAGATTCTGCCACCTTATTAATAGGTTGGAATTGTTAATGGGGCAGAATCTCATCAACCGATCAAAATACCCAGAATTGAATACTGTCAGATTAACTAAGACCATTTCAGTTCAAACGGGAGAGGATCGGAGTCATATTTCGGGGGATTCAAATTGAAAACTCACCAAGATCAAACATGGCTTTCTCTAACAGGAAAAGATAGTCCCTGTTGTTTCCACAAGGCCCAACAGCAGTTGCAATTTGCCTGAACAATCAAAAACAAAAACAAGCTCCTCTACATCAGTATTAGCTGCAACAGAGAAAGATCAAAAGGACCTTTTGCTTTTCTTGGATTGGGTAGAAATAGGATTAAAGAGTTGCTCTCATATTTACCTTGCCATGTCCTCCAGGGGGGCAGGTCCCAAATAGTATCTGTTTGATATTTTATCCGGGGTGGATGTAAAACTGCAAGAACATGAAAACATAAAGCCTCATGAACCTTTACTTGATGACTTTACGCTACTTTCAGGTGCAAATGTGGGTACAGAATTAAAAAAGAAGAAAACTTACACAATAACTCCTGTCAAAGCAGGTTGCAAAGGCTCCCCATCCTATTAATAAAACAACAGTTGCAATGAGAAACTCGCCTTCATGATTGGAAGGAGTGGCTGCATCCTTTATCTAAAGTAATCCTTAAGAAAGATACAGAAGTCTTACCTTGTAAAAGTCGACAATAGTCTTCATATCATACTCACACTCTCTCCTCTCGAGATACTGAGCAAGAAAAGAACGATATTACTGGAAAGTTCATTCACTATGATACAAGTTACAGCTTCACAGCAGTTACCACATTATTGAATTGAATGAATATAGCCAAAATCTCTGAGTGTAGCATTTTTTTTACTATGTGAAATGAATGAGAGTTACCTCCATTGCAGCTTTTTCCTTTTCAAGACCGCCACGAACACAGTAAGCAACTCCCCACTGAATAAAACAGAAGAGATGAAACTTAGCAAGAGAAACAGGGAGTCTAAAACCAATCAAATTTTGAATTGAGCAGTAATTTCATATTATACTTACGCAGATTGAACCTTCAGTCTCTTCCAAGGTGCAGGTTCTTGCAGGGTGCTCTGGTGTACCTCTGTGGTCAATGCAAGCTGAGATTGTAGTAGCAACGGTAATTAGATTGGTACACGACAATGAATATAGTACATTCAACAAAATACTGAAATAGTTTGGTTACGTACCGAGATCAAAAACACGCCTGTAGTTCTTAATGTAGCCAAGCATTTTCTCATCGTACTCAAAACCTGGGTTCCAGACCAGTGAACCATAGCCGAACACCCAGAAAACCATTGTTGTTCTTGGACAGTCTCTAATACAATAAACGCATCACAGGCAATTAGTTTACACACAAAAAAATAATATCATGGATCTTTAGATAAGCAAATAAATTTCTTCATTATCTTTTCAAGAGATGGGCAACTGAATCTACAAGGTCAATATTAGATCATTATTCTTACAACAACTATCGTACATGCCTTATGCATAAGATAAGCCATGATGAAGTGTAGAGATTGCAAATGCAAACAATCATGGCAATATGGCATATACCCTAATAGGATTAAGAATGTTAATCCTAGGATTAGCTGAGCCTTACTCAGACAAAACAGGGACGTGAAGCTCTGAAATAGATTCTTCTTGACAAAAAATAACATATATCTACACAAAGTAAAACCGGTTGATTGATACTACTCTTATTCTTGTAGGGCCAGATATTTCTTCATCAAAATGTCAACTTCCAGCAGATTTTCAAAGAAACCCTATTTGAGATTGCAAAAACGCTATAAAGTCCACATTTGCAAAATTTGCAAGAATGATTGATGTATACTATAAGTGAACACAAATGCAGCTGTTCTTTTACCATTGTTTGTTTAAACGATCAAGGCGATTCCAAAAGCAATCTAGGGTTTACTCGTCGGAGATAAGCTGATATTCAATACCTCGATCAAGACAAGCATTGACTCGCAAATGATTAAATGATCAACAAGCAGAGGATTTAATCCTCGTTCATATACATAAAGCTCGACATCACGAAAAGTCAGAGTCAAACCTCGGGTGCGATGAGGTTCTGGAGGCTTGAGCTCGAAGAATATGAAGCGAATGTGCTGAGCAGAGAGGAATGGGAGATATTGAAGGAAGACGCTAGATGCGTGGAATCACCAAGATTTGTCGCTCACTCTCTGAGAGTTTCTGTCTTCTTCGAATGGAGTCTTGCCTTTTCTCAAGCTAGACAGATGCAGAGTGGACGACGAATCAGGGAAGGAGAAAATTAGCTTCTTTATAGCGTTGGGGGAGGGAGAAAGGCTATAAGGGTCCCACGTTGCATGTATGGATGATGCATCATGGTCCATGGATCATGGAAAGGTCCTGTTATGTATCCATGTTAGAATGTCACTTGAGGACTCCAAAAGTTATATCCTCTCTATTTGACCCCAGATAAATCTTGTCTTTTCCATATAAGCATTTATTTATTTTTTATTTTTAGAAGAGATGTTATAAAACACAACAAACAATGAGCAACAAGGGTCAACTAGAGACTAAAAGAATACCGAATCAATACAATTAAGTTGTCTTAATTAGTCGACTCTTGTTGTTGACACTTACTTTTAAATTTGTAATATTTTTCTTTTATTTATTAAATAATAATATGCGATGATGTGTGATGGATATTGATCTAGAAACTAGAAACGGTCAAATATACTTTGATAATTCGACATTAATATGTGATCCACTTCTTGTATTAGCTAATCATAATTAAAAACATCAACTCTTGTACGAATAATTGTAACCACAAGTTGATTTGATATCATAAGTGTCATTGCATATAAATAATCTATTACAGTAATTGACTATAAATAGTCTGTTATCATAACGGTAATTGTCTATAAATAGTGTGATACCATAAAAGTAACGAACTATAAATGGTCTTATAACATAATATATAGTTATTTAATATAAATAATTATATTATTAATATTCGATAAATATCGTAATTAAATTATTATATACAATTCAATTTCTCTATATCAGTGACTGACTTAAGCTTCAGATGGACATATTGTCGGGCCAACCCCAGCTTAGCCGCTTTGTGCAGGTTCAAGGAAGTTGTGGACGAGCACGAGTTCATCTCAAGAAATCAAGATCCAACGATGTTGATAAAGTTGATCATGGATAAGTGATATTTAACAACCTCGAGATAAAGATAGGAATTTGAATTGTAGTGTTAGAATAGATGAGGGGACCGTTTGATTCTTTTGAGTTTTAGGGGGACCAAAATTTTGCAATTGATGCTTGTATCAATTATGGCAGGGCATCATATGTCATGACATCAACCCTTCAGTTCATGGTATTGAACCCGGACGGTATCATGGTCAAATTCATTGCTGTTAATGTCCGCATGCAAGTGGGGTGGAACTGCAGCAAAAATCCCTTTTCCAGAATTTCTTGCAGTTGGTGGGTAGGCAGGAAGATTTGGTTCAATGAATGTGGACAGAGACAACCTGGCCCTTTAGTTAGACTGAATTCTATAGCACGCGTCACTCCATTTTTCACGCTAGATTTCATTGATTCGATACCGAATGTTATCTCTCTGCTCAAAAAAGCAAGAGCCGTCGTATCTGTATTTTGGGAATTTCAAATTATTTCACTTTTGTGTGCACATCATGTGACCAAGTAATCGTGATATTTAAACGGTGATATTTAACGGGTCACTAACAAATGGTGGAAAACACACACAATCTGAAATATGCAAGTGATGTGAATAACACATAGGTGCAATTACCAACCGACGCAAATTTCCGAGCGATATTTCATACTAAACCCAAAATATCATAAATTGAATTATTGAATTGAATCGAACGACGATTATGGTTTTCTGTTCAAAAAACAACGGAAAATAGAATTTGGTTTCCATTCAAACAAAAAACTCACTTTCTGAGTTATGTTTTAAAAATAAAAATTTAAGTTGATTAAGATAAAATGAAATAAATGTTGGAATATATATAGGCTCAAATTTAGTGTGCCAAAAAGTTGGATTTTTTTTTTAAATGCCTTCAAACAAAAACCAATATAGAAAATGGAAAAGTATGAAATAGATATAACATGTTTACTCTATGTTTTAAGAGATAAAACATGTTTTATAGTGATTGTTTTAGATAAAATACGTTTACAAAACCTTGTTTTAAAAAAAAAAGTTAAATTATCTGTTAAAATTGTCGTTAAATAAATTATGTGCACATCATGTGCATTTTAAGTGAAAAAATACCCAAACTACCCTAAATACCTATGTTTTTTTTAAATACATTTTCCCAAAAATATTATTTCCAAACATATTTGTTCTTAAAATAATATTTTTGGGACTTTGGTCTGTGTCGATCATGTCGAAATTTTGTTGAACCGATAGAAAGCTGTCTGCTGAGTTGGTCAGAAAGTTGTTAACTTTGTAGAAATTTCTGCAGGATGCCTTTTTTATAAAAAAAAATAAATAAATAAGTTATGTAATTTTAATTTTTTTTAAACTTTATCGTGTTTGGTGAAGTGTTTGACCGAATTAACCATTTGAGAATGATTTTTTTTTTCCAGAATGCCCCTAAAATAAAAATAAATAGGAAAACCTATATAATATATGATTTATGTAGTTTTATGTTTTTTTAAAACCCAATTTTGTTGGTTGAATGATTTGACCGTCATAATTATAAAACTGTTAAATAATTTTATCATTTTTGGTTAATCCAGCCAAATCGTTAATATAACACAAATATGATTTTAGAATTTATGGTGTATGTAGTTTTATGATATTTTTCTAAAGCTCTATTTTGTTGGGTGAATGGTCTGGTCGGGTAACCCTAAAGGATAAAATTGTTTAACAGTTTTATGATTAACATAGCCAAACCATTCATCCAACGAAATAAGGCTTAAAAAACCATAAAACTACATAAATTATAAATTATATAGATATTTATTTTTTTATTTATTTTAGGGGCATTCTTACAAAAGAAATTCATTATTGAATGGCTAATTCGGTCAAACAGTCCGCCCAATGCAATAAACTTTTTAAAAGAATCATACAATTACATAAAACATTATAAAAAACATGAGTTTTTTTTAAAAGGTTGATTCTGCAGAATCAGCAGCGACCAAAGCTCCATAAATACTATTTTTGCGACATATTTGTTCCGAAAATAATATTTTCGGTAAATTTCATTTTCAAAACTAAAAAAAAAATGAGTATTTTTCATATTGGTTTTTGTTTGAATGACATTTTTAAAAAAATCTCAAAAAGTTTAGCGAGGCCCACATTGAGTATGGAAATTTGATTATGTGAAATATAAGTGTGTTTCGTACCACATTGAGTATTTTTAACTCAATCTTTCATATTTTAACTCTTATCCTCTCAAAATATGATGAAATTTTATCTCTTCTATCATAGTTGAGTGTCCAAATTGAATCCATATTTTGGAATCCAATTGTCTACTCTAAACTCTTCTCCTTTGTTCTTTGTTATTTGTAGAGTAACCATTTTTCGTACCAAGCAGGTCCCTGAGGGTTTGAATGAAACGCTTATTTGCATTATTCCCAAAGGCCAGGGCCCTGAAACTGTCAAACATTTCAGACCTATTAGCTTATGCAACACCATGTATAAGACTGTTTCTAAAATTATTGTCAATGGAATCAGATCGATGATGAAACATCTTATATCTCCTTTTCAAGCTAGTTTCATCCCTGGTAGACAAACTTCTGATAATGTTGCGGTTCTTAGAAAAGTTGTCCAATACCTTCGAAAGAAAAAGACAAGAAACGTTTCATGGCCATCAAGGTGGACTTGAAAAAGGTGTATAATCGAATTGAGTGGAGCTTTATTCGTCAAACCCTCACCCATTTTGGTTTTCCAATAGACTTGATTGATCTTATTATGAGCTGTGTTTCTTCCACGTCTATTTCCATCATTTTTAATGGGGTAAACTCAGTTCGTTTAAACCTTCTAGAGGAATTAGACAGGGTGATCCCATTTCTCCATACATTTTCCTCTTTTTCATGGAATACTTCACTTACCTTATTGATTGAGGAAACTAGATTGGGAAATTGGAAATGTATTAAAGTTTGTAGGAACTCACCTTGTATCTCTCACATTTTCTTTGCAAATGATCTTATTCTAATGGGAGAGATTTCCCTGAGAAATGTTCTAGCATACTCCATGTTTTGAACTTGTTTTGTTCGATTTCATGCCAAAAGATCAATTTGGAAAAATTTGTGATTATGCTCTCTGTCAACGCTGATTCGAATGTGAAAAGTTTTGTTCACCAGTTTTTTAACATGGAAGTTTCTGATTCTTTTGGCACCTATCTTGGCTTTCCCTTTGATCTTACTAATTCAAAGAAACAATATTTTAAGTTCATCATTGACAATGTTAGGACTAAACTTTCTGGTTGGAGAGTGAAAATGCTCTATATGGCTGGTCGTACTGTTCTTATTAATTCAGCCATGTCTACTCTCCCTACCTATTATATGCAATGTACTGCTCTTCCCATATCTATTTGCAGTGAGCTGGATAAGATCAATATGGATTTTTCTTTGGGGCTCATCAGATGAGAGGAGAAAAGTTCACATCATTAATTGGGATCAAGTTTCTCAACCTAAAGAGGATGGTGGGTTAGGCATCAATAAAATGGCAATTAGGAACAATGCTCCCCTTGGTAAGTTTGCTTGGAGGATGACCCACAGCGACCAACCGTGGGCTTGCATCCTCAAGAGTAAGTATAATCAACTTAACATTAAAAAACCTTATAATAGTTCTTGTAATTGGAAGGCTATAAACAAGGTTTTTATGTTCTTAGTAGTGGGCTTGGTTGGACTGTCAAAAGATTAATATTTGGAATGATAAATGGTTGGGAGTGAATAGCCTTCGTGAATCTGTTTCAGGCCCTCTTAACAAAAACGAGGACTCCCGCCGTGTTGTTGATATTTGGAATCCTTCTCAGGGATGGAATCTTCAAATGATTTCTTTTGAGCTTCCTATAACCATTTTTGATTTGATTTCTAGTGTTCATTATAGCATCACAGGCGCTGTCCCGGACTCTTTGGTTTGGAAATTCTCAACCTCGTGCACTTTTACAACTGCCTCTGCCTCTGCCTATAATCTTGGGTTAAGAACCTATGAAAGGTCTGAACTATGACCCATGTTAACGGGAGAGGTCTGAAATTTAAAATGTTGATTTGAGAGGTCTGAGATTTCAACTTTGTAGATATAAGAGGTCTCCGTTAATTTTTACCGTTAAAACTAACGGAAGTTGGTCATGTGCTTGGCATGTGACCAAAAATAAAATAAAATTCCAAAAATGCCCTTCTGTCAAAGTGTGTCCCTCACATGCTTGGAAGGAAAATACGAAAATGCCCTTAAAGCCACCGCGGCTCCGGCAACCACCACTCCGACTCCGGCAACCACCACCCGTCTCCGGCGACCACCACCCCAGCTCCGGCGACCACCACGCAACTCCGGCGACCGCCACCACGGCTCCGATTGAGCCCACGCTTGTTATCTTCATCCACTCGATTGAATCCACCTGACAGGAGCAGCTCCTTCACTCTCTTTGCTAATTCAGGTGCCCCTGGTGCTGGATACTTTATCTGAATGAAGATCTTAATCAAATTGCTAAATCTTTGATGTCAAATAGTGAAGCAAAGCACGGAAATCAAATCAATTGGATCTACTTCTGAAAAGGGTGGACGTATAATAACAAATTGAAGAAGAATGCTTAAATGCAATTCAATTTATTTCCTATTTTAGAAGACTCTCTGTCAAAACTATGCAACACAATAACAGTTCAACAAGGGCTTGGTAAATGGTATGACTAACAAGCAGCTCAATTTGTCGAATTCCGAAAAATCCTTTTCATTTACACCTCTCTATTAATACTAAAGTAATTCAATTGCCTCATCCAACCCTAAATGGCTAAATCCACAAAAGTACTAAGCAACGAACAAGCACAAGCCAAGGAACTAAATCCGAAATTTCCACGGAATCAGAAAGAAGCAAAACCTTGTACATGGGTTTAGGGAAGCCGTAGAAGTCATAGATGGTGTCGTTGAGCTAGACCGCGTTGACAGAGGGCACATATGTATCCCAATGGGCGGAAATGACCAGAATCGCCTTGGGACTCTGAGGAAAACCCTTCCACACCTGGAGGAAGTGCCTTTCTTTGTCTGACTCGTCGATCGACATCTTCGTCGATCTGTGCGATATGAAGTACGTATCCATTGAAACGATCTTTTCTTCCTTGAATTCGAAATTCCACAACGAACCCAGGAAGAAGACCTCAGAATCACCTTAAAAGGCACCAACAGTGAACAACAACTGAGCAATATCGAGTTTGATTGGCCCTAATCGGTGCCGTGGTAGAGGTCGCCGGAGTTGCGTGGTGGTCGCCGGAGCTGGGGTGGTGGTCGCCGGAGACAGGTGGTGGTTGCCGAAGTCGGAGGGGTGGTTGCCGGAGTAATTTGGATTTAGGGGTAATTTTGTCATTTCACATTTCCTCAAATAAAATATTAAATAAAACAAAATAATAAAATGGGCAAAAATGTCATTTCACACAATTCTGTTAACGTTAACCCTAAAAATGGATGGAAAACCTAATTTCAACAAAATTGAAATTTCAGACCTCTCAAATCAACATTTCAAATTTCAGACATTTCCCGTTAACATGGATCATAGTTCAGACCTTTCATAGGTTCTTAACCTATAATCTTCTTCTTAAGCAGGACCAGGAAATGCAAAGATGTGGATGAGAGTGGAGCTGGATATGGAAAACTCAAACCATTCCAAAAATAAGAAATTTTCTTTGGCTGAGCTGCCATGATCGCATTGCTATCAAGCTGCTTCTTAGCAAGAGAGGAAACATTATTGATCCCTGTTGTGACATATGCCAAGATAACATAGAAGATACTCTTCATGTATTAAGAGATTGTCCGAGAGCCGCTTATGCTTGGACTTCACTTGGAATACCTGCAAATTCTAGCAGCTTCTTCTCATCTCAGTTGAATCACTGGCTCCATGAAAATGGAACAAGCCCTATCATACATGCTAATGGTGCTTTATGGCAGACCATCTTCTCCTACGCCATATGGACTATTTGGAGAAACAGAAATGGCTGGATTTTCTCACAGATCCCTCTAGCTGATAATCTACTTGTTTTTATTCTCTTGCAGGTGAAACACTTCGAGGAAGCAATGGACAAACAAAAGCCAGAGAGGGAAAATGAAACTATCATTTTAGATGGAAGACTCCAGATGAGGGGTGGCAGAAATTAAATACATATGGTTCTTCAGAGGGAAATCCAGGCAGAGCTGGTGCAGGAGGAGTCATTAGAGACCATAATGGTGTTTGGATCAGAGGTTTTAGTAGTAAGCTAGGCTGGACGACTAGTATCTCTGCTGAACTCTGGGGTCTTCGTGATGGTCTTGTTATGGCCAGAATGCTTAACTTAGATTCTATTCACATTGAAGTTGATACTATTACTATATGCGATATGATAACTGGTGATCGCGATGATTATCTTGCTCTTAAACCAATTATAACTGATTGCAGGAAGCTTATGAAAACCTTCAGGAGGTGCAGGATCAGACATACCTATAGGGAAGGGAATTCAGTTGCTGATGCTCTTGTACGACGCGGTGTCTTACAGGAGCCTATCCTATGCTATTTTGATGTTCCTCCAACTAATATTAGAGATGTTGTCTTTAGAGACTTTAGTGACACTGTGATGCCAAGAATGAAGGCTACGACCAGGATGTATAGACCGCTATTTTATATTAGTATTCCTTTTCTCACCAAAAAAAAAAAAAAAGAGTTCTCCATAGGTCTTCATGTTCGACATTTTTTATTTATTTTTCGGATTATTGAATTTGATCTCAAGTTTTCGTCGACATATGTTATGTTCTTTATTAGTGTTCATGTACTAATTCAGTTCTGTTGAAAGAATTTCATGATGGATTCGATTCAATGCAACCGTTGTATCCTGCAAGGTGATCATCTCGTGATAACCTTTGTTGCACATCTTGAGGGTGAGGTATGACAAAATTACTTCAAGGAGAAGAGACTAGATCTGCACGAGCGTCATTATAAAAAATTTGCATCCGCTATGAAGGTAGATGTAAATAGACATTTTTTTTAACTTGTGAAATTCCATCTAATTTTAACAGTAAAAATACCAAGTTTGTATTTTGCAGTTTTTTTAAAGTTCCATTTGTTCTTAACTAAAAAACAAAACTTTAGTATTTTTTTTTGGGAAAACACCAACTTTGGGTAATTAACAATTTATGCAATAAAAAATGAGAGAAATAGATAGAAGTAGAAACCCAGCGGTCCTTCAATATACGAGGTTGTTCCCAAACAACGTGATTCATAAAAAACGGAAAAATCACCCAAATACCCACTTTTTGAAATTCAAACACAAAAACAAGGGAAAAATTGGTCCGAAACTCAAAATGACCAATCCCGCATCTGGGAGATGCGCCATTTTGCTGGGTTAACGGTTTGACCGTTAACCCAGTTTGACTCAACGGTCATAATATGACTGTTGAGTCAAATGGCGCATCTGAGAGATGCGCCATTTGACTCAACGGTCAAAATATGACAGTTGAGTCAAATGGCGCATCTGAGAGATGCGCCATTTGGCTCAACGGTCATTTTTTGACTGTTGAGTCAAACTGGGTTAACGGTCAAAGTGTTTACCGTTAACATTTCAAAAATGGCGCATCTCCCAGATGCGGGATTGGTTATTTTGAGTTTCGGACCAATTTTTCCCTTGTTTTTGTGTTTGAGTTTCAAAAAGTGGGTATTTGGGTGATTTTTCCCATAAAAAACATCATGCATGGACGACTATATCTTTCCCTATCTGATCACCGCGGCTCGTGCACTCATCGACGAGTGGTAGTTGGTGCTCCTCTGCTTCCGATAAGACGTATAAACATCATCGTACTGGCTCACCTCATTCGGGTCAGCCGTTGCCCCAAGCCCTAGCCTACCTGACCCGCCCTTCACTTCCGCAACACTACCATCTGCGTAGGTCCCGGTCTCGGGGTCCACCCGAAGATTCGGAGGTGGAGGGATGCAAGCCCCTCCTTTCCGAACCAACGGCTCCCTATCATAATCATCATCAGCTTCACCATCTCTTGACTCAGACCTCATGGGTCCCTCCGAAGGGTTGACCTCTCCGATCTCCTTGAAGAACTTGGAGACCCTTTCTAGGGTTTCTGATGGGGAAATGCTTGATGGAGGTATCACGTTCGGGATGTCGAGAGGGCTCAGAGGCGAATACGGCACTCCACTGCCTATCTGCATCTTTTTTACCATTCCAGGTATGAGGCCAGGGGGGAATAGAGGGTATGGAGGTAATTTCTCGGCTGGAGGGTTCACGGGTGGGACCGCGATAGGAATCGATCCGGTGAAGGTGGGACCGGGTGGATACTGGAGAAGGGTGGGGTCCGGTGGAAGAACGGTCTGCCTCTCGTGGTGCCAATGTGGGATGTTTTGATTCAATGTTTGCGGCATCAGGACTGCAACATGTATAAATAAACATGTTAGATTTCTAAGAGACCGATGCAAATATGTAGATTCACTATGGTCTAAACTGGAAAAAATGGAAAAGGAAAAAAGAATAACTTTATATGAATCTCAAACCGTGATTGATTAAAACCACTATTCCATATGACCAACCAATAATTTTTCAATTTTTTTTAAAATCTAAATCTCAAACAGTTATTGATTAAGAACCACTAATATTATCGTAGGCATCAAAAGCAGTGAACCACCTGGTCTAGATAAGGCATGGTTTTAAGTAACGCACCTGAAGCAGGGTCCTTTGCAGCTCCTGATAAGCCTTTGGGAGCTCCTGCAAAAGCGCTGATTGAGCCTCCACTAAGCATTTCACTTTCGAGTGCATTAATGGTATCCCTATCGAAAACTTCCTTGGAGCCCCAGAATTGTAGGATCTTCTGTAATTGAGATTGGTTTTCCTCTCTGTTGTGAGGGTTGTGATAGATCCTACCAAGCATCGCACCTACAACGGGTTTAAATGCAAGGGCCTCGTTATCAAGCTCGTGAGGGTTGATCCTCCTCTGCAAGCTGCACATCAGACAAGATGATGTCAGCAATTTTCTTAAAAGTAGAACAGATGAAACCCAAGTTACTGCACAGGAGTAAAAGAGCAATCCATCTAAACAATGAACAAAAGAGTCTACCTCACAGTTATTACAAAATTAAACACCACACGCACGAATTCTTCGTGACGCAGGTTCACAATCAATTCTTTTAGTGTTATTGATATTCACTGAGGTTAATAGTTGGTCATAAATTGAATCAGCTTTGGTAGATACAAAAAAAAAAAAGATTTATAATTGTACCTGTCAAAAAGGATGTCATTTGCGAGATAAATAATGTGAAGTTGCCTTTCAGAATCATCGAGTGAAAACACTCTTTCTCTGAGGGCCTCAGCAAGAGCTGGGGCGAATGGTGACCTCTGCATGAACCAAATCTTGGCACCTTTAATTGAATCCTTTGTGCCATTAAGACTATTAAGCACACCACTCAGTTCAGCAGCAACATCAGAAGGAAGTGGCCCAGAAAGTCCTTTAAACCCCTTTGCTGATGGATCATATTCTGGGCGACCATGACCCATGAAAGGCTGAGGATGTTGATGCTGCTCGTAGTATGACCCGAAAGGAGACTGGTGGGTCTGCAGCATAGAAGCTGAAGCCCCAGGAACAACACCAGCAGCATTCAGGGGAGGAGTGGAGAGATGAGACTGGTTCAACAAAGGATTTGGAGGATGATGCATCATAGAACCAGGGAAGGGAGGGAAGTGCCCTGCTGGAGGCCTAGTAGATATCCATAACTTGTAGTGGTAATAGTTGTGTCCCTCGCCACCAAACAGAAAGCTATATCCAGGGTCATCTTTCTGCTTTTCACGGATCATGGCCTCGAATTCAGGCCCATTCTTGGCAATATACTCAACAAGCTTGTCAATACGCTTTTGAAGCTCGGGATCGGAAGGAGGAGCAGCAGGAGGAGGGGGAGGAGAGTCGTATGGGGTGCCAAAAGGTTGGTGTACCAGTGGCGGAGGTATGTGTGGAGGAAAAGGAGACGATTGCTGAAGATGTAGAAGCTGAGGGTGTGGAGGAAGTGTAGGGTGTTGCTGCACCGGGTGTCGGTAAGGGAATTGCTGGAGAGATGGGTGGCCACTTAGGAAGGGAGCACCCTGCATTGGGGAAGGATATTGTTGGTGTTGCGGGTGAAACCCAAATTGTTGTTGTTGCTGCTGCTGCTGTGACATATTTGCAGCTTGGCGCTGCTGCTGTGCATATGCCATAGAAGAAGGTGACGAATAATCCATACCCTGCCTATCCATAACCTTATAGGCAGAATCAGTACAGAGAATTGGGCAGAAGTTCTCTTCTATACCTGCAAAATTGATGAGAAATTCATTCTTATAAAAACAAACAAAACAAGATGGAATTCTGCTAAAAATAATTAACTAGAATATAGAAATCTCAAACTATTCTCTTCTACGGATATAGTTGTAAATTCAGGTCCTAGAATAAGGGCAGACATTGAATCACTCTCAGGTCTTGTGAAAAGAGAATCACTGCCACATATATAACATGAGTACAAAGCCGAAAAACTGAGCCGTTTCACATAAACAAACGTTCAAATTTCTTGAAATAGGTCAACTGAATATGCGGATAAGAAATAATATTTTTTCAGTTCAAGAAGAACACGAATTGAAGCAGCTTCAGCTGATGAGGTCCTGCTCAAGCTAAATATAAAGATTAAAGCAGATCGTCGTTACGGTGAATGAATCACGGGACCCTTGAGAAAGCAGCACTTGCTAACTAACCGTGAATTTAACAGGAAAGAAGATTAAAGTTCAAAAGAAATACCTCCGCGTCAAATCCTGATTCAGTCATCCGAGGTGGCCTCCGTCGTGTCGGAAGCACATTGAAATTCAGTAACAGGAAAAATCCAAGTCCAATGGCTCCTGGTCTCACAGTTTCTTGAAAAGAGACTGGTGGCAACAGGAATTGACTGAATTTTTTTGTTAATGGAGGACGAGAAGTCGAGAAGTGGTCGTCGGAGTTCAGGGGAAACAGAATTGGAATTGGAAGAGATTGGAAAAAAAATTGGTTTGTCAATTAGGGTTAATGTTAAAATTGGTGTCGGAAGGTTTGTTTGTACTAAATACTTCAGAATTATGGAAATTATACCCTTAAGTTTGGATTTTGCTCCCTCATGGGACATGAAATCTTTATGAGTTTGTTTTGGCGGATAGTTTTGTAAATAATTCAACCTAGAAACAGAAAATTGCTTAAACCCCTCCTCATCTTCGTCTCCGAAAGTCAGAAACCCCCTCATCCACTCGGCTCTCGCCTATCATTCTTCTTCGACAAGCCTCAAACTGCAGAAACATTGAACTGAAACTGCAGTCATCGGAGCGGAGACAGGCCATCCCTAACAGCAGGGTTAGTTCCTTTCCATGCTCGGAAACTTTCATCCTCGGTCTCTGCGGGAGCCTACACTTTTCCTCCGCACCAGATTTCTTCACTATAACAGTACGAACTTCAGGCATTCATTTGCAATACTCTCCATGTAAACCAAACTTTCTTAATGCTCGGCTTATCTGTTGTAGAATTTGTCACCTCTGAATTGATTCGTGCAATTTGAGGAATTGAGGGATTGACGTGGCATACACTGCAGCATGAATCATCTGTTAATCTGAATGGTTTGGGAATGAACGTTGATTCATTGTCACTTGGAAGTGGGCAGTTATTTTCTCCGGATAAATCTCTGAGGATGAGACTATCATCTATGAACATGGCAAGTTGTTTAAGGGCACATCGTGCAGTCTACCGCTTCACATGTCTCAGTAATGCCTCAAAGTGCGGCTTCTCTTGCTTGAGACCAGTGATATCTAGTTCAGTATCCAATTCCTTTTGCCTTAGACCAATAGGTAGTGGCATCAACTTTTCCTGCCGTAGTTATATTGCATTAGATAGTAGGTTATTTTCTCAGATTACAAGATCAGTGAGTAGAGATAATGTAGCTCCAAACGGAAAAAGAATAGGCACCAATTCATTTAGCTCTGAAGGTAACATTAAATCAAATTCTAAGCTGGGTGATTCAAAGGTTACCCAAAGTAAAAAGACTGCTACGACTTCAACCTCTACAACTAAGGATGATAGTGTGGCCCAACGGCAAAATCCATCTGATAAGCCAGTGAGTAAACCTGGAGGACAAGAACCTCGAAGGAGCAAGCACAAAAGTAAAAAGCAAAAGTTGGCCATTACTGCTGGTAACCAGGTTGCTCCATCGGGAGGTTCCAAGAATAGTTCTCTCGCACAAAGTTCTGACTTGGCCAAAGGTGAAACCTCGTCTTCAGCAGATGTTGAGGTTAGTGGATGCTAAGTTCAATAGTACTTGTAAAAGAATCACTTTTACACTCTCGCGACTAACCATTTGAATTCTGCAGGACAGAGTTAGTAAGGACAAACAAGAGGAATTGCCTCCTAAATCTGCTTTGCCAAAAAAAGGATCTCGTCGAAAAGGTAAACTGATAAATAAGGAGAAGCAGAGCCCCCAAGAGATAAACCACTTAAATTCTCGGGAAGGGTCTAAAATTAAGCCATTGTATCCTCCAAATGGAAGGTCTGTTGTTGTGGTGGAGTCTGTTACAAAAGCTAAAGTTATTCAGGGTTATCTAGGAGACATGTTTGAAGTCTTACCAAGCTATGGTCATGTAAGGGATTTGGCTGCAAGATCAGGGTCGGTTCGTCCAGATGATGATTTTAGCATGGTATGGGAAGTTCCATCCGCAGCTTGGACTCATCTTAAGAGTATCAAGGTTGCCTTAAGTGGGTATGTTATCTATCCATTTTAGTCTGATCTTCAGGCCCATTCAGTTTGTATTAGTTATCATACGTGTCATTGAAATTCTCATTCTTTGCCTGGATTATTCCTCAGAGCAGATAATTTAATTTTAGCATCAGACCCTGATCGTGAAGGAGAAGCTACTGCTTGGCACATTAAAGAGATGTTACAGCAACAGGATGCACTAGGTGGTAACATCACTGTGGCAAGGGTTGTTTTCAATGAAATAACTGAGACATCCATCAAAGCTGCGTTACAAGCACCAAGAGAGATTGATGTTAATTTGGTTCATGCATACCTGGCGCGTCGAGCTCTTGATTACTTGATTGCTTTCAACATTTCTCCAATATTATGGAAGAAATTACCGGGCTGTCAGTCAGCAGGACGAGTCCAGTCAGTTGCTTTGGCACTTATATGTGACAGGGAAATGGAAATTGATGAATTTAAACCGCAAGAGTATTGGAGATTTGAGGTTGAATTCAACAGATTCTCGCTTGATTCTGATGAGAAGTCTTTTCCTATTGCATCCCACTTGACATTTTTTGCCTTAAAGAAGATGACTCAGCTCTCAATCAGTTCGGAAATAGAGGGAAAGGACATTAAAGAAAGCATTATGTCATCAAATTTTAAAGTGGCTGGCTCCAAAAGTAACAAGAGTAAGAAGAATCCTCCTACTCCTTATATAACTTCGACTCTTCAGCAAGATGCCGCGAACAAGTTGCAGTTCACATCTACATATACTATGAAGGTTATCTAATCCTGCTCTTCCATTAGCTTGGTTTCACAAACTATTTTTGCATTTACCACTAATGTTTATCACAGAGCGTGAATAACCTCGTGTTTCTACTATAACCGTGACCAACTTGTGTGATAAAATTATAATTTTTCTTTTATTATCTATCTTGATAGGAAGTCTGTTTCATCCATTGAGCCAAGTTTATGTTTATTCCCATGCTAGGTAGTTACTGAAATAGGTTGTTCATGGTTGTAGTAGTATATGGCCAGGCCAGTTATCCCTTTTTTTCTTTTTTAGGTTGATGGCTAGTCAGTTGCATGCAGTCTCGTGTTTCCATCTGGATTTTTTTAATGAACCTGATAATGACTCTGAGCCATCTTCCCTGCTATATGACTAGTTTCAGTAGATATGACAATTTATCCTTCGTGTTCTTTCTTGACAGCACCATTTTTGTTGGATCTGATTCTTTATATGGAGTTCGTTCTTCATGGACTTCTCGCACTTTTTCTTTTTCATTTCCTCAGAATGCACGTCACAGTTGTAACTTTTAAACCGGATTCAAGTCATATGGTCTCTTAACATGTATCTGGGGATGATCTCTTGTCAAATCTATTTATATTCCTATTTGATAGAATTTACCAGTATAATGATCAAATTATTACTGGATTCAGTGTAATGGATTTGGCTATAGATATTCATGTAATGGGTGGGATTTACTAAGTTAGAATTAACTTTGGGTGGCAATTGATTTTAAAATTCTTAACAGAAATAACTAATGACCTACTTATTGCACTTAAATGCAGCTTGCACAGAAGCTATATGAAGGGGTTCAGCTAACCAGTGGAAAATCAACGGGCTTGATAACATATGCTCGAACTGATGGTTTACATGTATGTATTACCTTTTGTTTTCTTTGTTACTTGTCCTGGACAGGAAGATGCTGAAAATATTAGTATATGGTAACGTAAGACGGGATTAAAGGTCTGTTTAAGTTATAGATCTTTGATCGAATCAAGAAGCTTAAGGAGATAAAAGATGCATTTGTGGTTGCGCTCTTACAACTTGCCATTGCCAAAATGTTGGCCCTTTTTTTCGGCAAGTTGCTGGTAGTTGATGTGTTTTTATGTTGCAGATTTCTGATGAGGCTGCCAAGGATATAAAGTCATATATTACTGAGAGGTAACCAGAAATTTATACTTACTAAGACGTCAAGCGAATCTGCTTTCCTGTTTAGGTCTTTTTCAAAATCATGTTACTTTATACTGATCATAAGTTCAGCCAGACATAATGGGCTGATTTTTATCCAATAGACTTCATAACATGCCCAAAATTATGAATTGAAAGTGACATGCACTCAGATGTCCACCTTTTATTGCCTCTCATATGCGTAATATCAATATGCAAGAATTTTCCAAAAAAAAGGAAGTTATAGTACAAATAACTGACTTCTTAAACCTCTTCATAACCCATTTAATCACGTAGGTTCTTAATAGATCAAAGTTTCACCTACTGAGTGAATGTATTTTGTATGGATACAGTCATTACATCTCTTCTCTTATCGGTGATAATGATAACCTCCTTTATGAAGGTATGGACCGGATTTTTCAGCAAAGACTGCTCGCAAATACTCTAAGAAGGTTAAGAACCCTCAGGAGGCTCATGAAGCGATTAGACCTACAGATATCCGGAGATTACCGTGTAAACAATATTTCTATTAGTTAAATCTTTTTGTTTAACTGTATAGTAATTTGTTTCTATTTTCTAAGGGGATTTCTGTTATCTTCTCTTGCTACCTGTAGCAATGCTTGCTGACCTACTTGATGAAGATTCCATGAAGTTGTACTCCCTTATATGGTCCCGGACAATGGCATGTCAAATGGAGGCTGCTATTTTTGCTCAGGTTAGGATTTATATTTTGTACTTAACCATTGCAATTTTTTTCTTTTGCTATTCATCTCAAAGGCAACAAGCAATATTCTTAACAAACTTCTATATCTGTATGAGATAATGTATAGTTGTTTGATCCTTGATCTTATACTTATGAAACATGGCTGAAAGTTAGTGTATTTCCCCGTTTTCCCTTATGGCCTGCTTTCAATTTCTATTATGTGTTATTATTAGAAGGAAGTATTTTGACAAGAAAACCATTTAATATGGTGTAGCGGTTCAGCGTTTCATCACTTAACCAGAGGTCTTAGGTTCAAAATTCCGTCAGAGCCCTGGGAATGGAAAAATATTAATGACGAGCACTTTACCACTTACTTGTTGACCTGGTGCGAGCATTAATTATTTTAGGGTCTGGCACCAAAGACATCCCGTGGGAAACCATAATAAAAAGTAATGCCACAAGAAGAAAATATTAAAGTATATCTATAGAGATCCAGTGTATGTTAGTGCTAGCTTTCCAAGTGGTTGGTGTGCGAGTACCCTAGATAACTCAAATTTTGGGAATATTGACTGTTGCAAATTTTGCTTTAATGCGGTCTACTGATATGTTTTTTAACTGTGAATTCATTATTAGACGAATAGGTGGTCCGACTATCTTTTTGCCTGATGACTAAACATTTTGTATTGCCTTTGTATATTTTTTTTTCTTTTTCAGATACAAGTTGATATTAAGAGCTTTGATGGGTCAATTACATTTACCTCTGCTTGCTCAAAGAATGAGTTTCTTGGTTACCGGGCGGCTTTCAAGGTACATATTAAGTTACAGTCAAGTCAATTCTGTCTTATATACATGATATTCAGTAGGTTAACCCCCTGTTGTTTCTTACTTTTTACCTGCATTTTTGTTCTCGTTACTATTTGCGATAGGGTTGCTCAGAGTTGAATTTGCATGAATTGTCATGGGGAAAAATATATGATAATTGCCACCATCTATTTGTAATTCCATAGGTTGTGCAAATGTTGCATATTTTAACCACATGAAGAAAAACATACCCTAATTAGAATGTCAAAAATAGTTTACATTACTACTTATGTGCTATATCTGCCACTGGAGCTCTACATTAGCTTTGGTATTATCTCCTTAAATTCAAAGTAAGATGCTTGCCTTATTGATACCTGCATTACCTATCTGATTCTTGTATTAACTTGAAGGATGTGGAATGTGAAGTGTTAAAGCCTAAGGACAATGATGTGGCCGATCGTGATGAAATTTTTGAAGTGCTCAGTTCTCTAAAGGTAAGTAACGACCTCTAAAACAAGGTTCATACTTGGTTTATGCTGATAAGTTGTATTGTTTTTACTTCCTATGGTAATATCTGATTTGGATGTTGTCTACGTTCATAAAATTGGAAATGCTTGTTCTTGAGTAATTAATTAATTTTATTGGTATTGTAGCTTGGGGATCATTTGACAATTGGTCTTGTGAATCTTAGACAGCACTTCACTCAACCACCATCACGCTATACTGAAGCCTCGTTAGTAAGTTTGCGGCATTCTTTTCCAAACTGTGTATGCAAGTAACTGTCTGCACTGGACGACTGGAACTCCCAGTGTTACTGATTAATGAGTTCCTTCTTGGACAATAATTCTCAATCCTACAAATTGAACTTAATTCACCTGGATTACCATCTCTAAATTCTCTTTGCTTTGATTTGACACGCGAAAGGTTAGGAAAATGGAAGAGCTTGGGATTGGAAGGCCTTCAACATATGCGAGCACCTTGAGAATTTTGCAGGTATTATTATTAGTATTATTTTGAAGGGAATATCTAAGAGTACTTAAGTGTGAACTTTTCTACAATCTGTCTCAGAAAAGATGAAATGATCCATAATTGCAAAAATTGTCCAGCAAGCTGCCAAAAGTTTTAGCTCTTCATGCTTCGTAGATTCTGTAGTTCAAACTTTTAGTAGAGCAAACTAGATAGCCAAAGAGAGCAATCTGAGGGTGTGTTACTATAGGTTCCATGATTATATGGTGTCTAGAAGTTACTCCTATAACAGTTCATTTCTTGTGTTTTCAGGATAGGAACTATGTGACTGTAGAGAGCCGTATTCTCTACCCTGAATTCCGTGGACGCATGGTAAATCTCTTTGGTCATTCCTCCTGAAATATAGTCATTCCAAAGAAATTAGTAATCTTTTGAGAATCAATGTTTTTCATCACGTTCTTGTTCTTTGGCCTGAATCCAGGATTATTGTTCTTCTTGTGATAATTAGGTATCAGCATTTCTCTCACATAATTTTTCAGAGGCCGTCGATTATAGCTTTACTGCAGATGTGGAATCTGAGGTGATTCTCAAGCACATATCTCTACCACTTTAATTTAGGCAAATGTTCACTGAATTTTATCATCCCTTATTGACTAAGATTTTTTTTTGGTACCGATGAAATGTTCTTATCAGCTTGATAACGTCTCAGCTGCCATAACTGACTGGAAAGGTCTTCTAAAAGATTTTTGGACACGTTTCATCCCATACTGCAATCGAGCGGCGATTGTCCATATCCATCAGGTGTCATGGATTGTTAACTTCTCTTGATAAAGTTTTTCCTTTTCTCTGAAAATCAGGTTTTTTATTGATAATACAAAATTGATGAAGAGAAGTAACTAATATGTCTTTAAAATATTTCTTAGGTGGAGAAGATGTTGGAGAAAAAGTTAGGAAACGTTATGTTTGCTTCCCTTCCTGATGAAGATCGGACGTGTCCAAGGTACACATGATCGGACCCCATGAAATACCACATTAACGTGTAATTTTTTATTTTTTTTATTTTTGGTGGCTTTAGGAATTATACTTGCTCCTTTCCTGTCATTCAAAATATCCATTGCAATTCTCTGTCCTCAAGAAATTTCCACAATTTTGCATGTCTATGGACTACAAAATTTAAGCAACATTCATTTTATATCGTTTCATAACTCAGTTTATTAACTGTTCTTAGTGTCTTTTATTTTATTTTATTTTTCCTTCTAACAAAAGATCCTTTAACCGAAATAATGATGTAGTTGTATGGTGGGAACTTTGACATTCAAAGTTAGCAGACATGGTGCTGGCTATCTCATAGGTTGTGATCAGCAACCAAGATGCAAGTGAGTATCCTCTATTCTCTGCTTCAACATGCATGGGTTTTACCTTATTGCCAATATTCTTGGTTCAGGTATGTTGCGCAGATTTTATACGGTGAGGAGGACGACGATACTACTACACAATTGGATACTGCAATCGAAGAACCTAAACTTATAGGTCTCCATCCAGTCTCCAGTGAGAAGGTTTTGATCAAGACTTTTCATGGGATTGTAAAATATTCACTACTCAAAACTTTTCTAATTCCGCTTATTATATTTTCCGTTTAACAAGATTCTCCTGAAGAATGGTCCATATGGATTCTACGTACAACTTGGCGAAGATAGGAAGGGCTATACAACTAAAAGAGTCTCCGTTTCTCAGGTTTTCCTCATTCTTTATCTGCCGTCCAGACCAAACCCTAGATAGAACTAATGATAGCATATCTTTAACAGACGAAGGATGTGGACTCTATTACCGTTGAAGATGCACTTGAGTTGCTACGGTATCCTGTGACCCTGGTATGATATTCTTTTGCCACTGTCAATCTATATTTTTTTTTTCTGAACTGCTTTGTACTTTGTTGCAAAGTGTACACACTGATAAGGTGCAAAGTGGAACGCACTCGTATCAATGCTTTTTAGTTTGGTTATGTATCATTTTTGAAAAGATAGATTAAAGATTTAAAGGGGTAGGAGGGATGTCTAGTGACTATAGTGTAGCAAGTAAAAGGATTATGACACTTATAAGATATTGGGACTTTCATTTTTCACGGTGATCATTTGGCTAATCTCACACATTTATGTGATCTTGTAGGGTTCCCATCCCAAGGATGGAAGTCCCGTGGTACTGAAACTAGCCAAGGCAGGATTCACTATTACACATCGACGTACCATTGCGGATCTTCCCAAGGTATGTACATAATGATGATTTCTCATTCAGTTCCCTGGCTTGAATGAGAATTTGGTATTGTGCTAGCTTTTACATAACATGAATGTTGTTGCAGAATCTAAAGCCTGGCGATGTCACGTTGGAGAAGGCGATAAAGATCTTGTCAGGTAAGGACGTGAGGCGCACGGGCCGCCCCAAGGGGAAGCCGAGAGGTGAAGACGCCCTCGAGGTGAACTTGTTTTGAGATTTTAAATAAGACGATTTTGGAATGGGGATCGGTTAATTGATTTTGTTTACGAGATGTAAATTTGGGTGTAGTGTTGATTTTGCATGAAGAATGAATGAATGCCATTGACAAATTTATTGGTGTACAAGTTACCCGTACAACTCTTCCTTGATAGCAAAAGTTATAAAATATATACGTTATTTCCGTTGAACTAGACATGGGTTTATGTAACATCTCTTATTTACATATATATATATATATGTATATATAATGTTGAGCAGTGAGGAAATCATATTGTGACTTGTTTTTGTTTATCCATCCCTCCTGATTTTACATTTCAAAGTTATTAGTTACAAGAAACCACAACTAAGGGCCCTTTCGTAATTTGCATCACCCGAGCCGACGCGTATAACCTTAACTAGGTCCTCGAGATTGCCGATCAAATAAATCCCTGTAAAAATACCAAGTATTTGGTAAATCTGGGATATTGATACTGGAGATGTGATTACTTGATAAGAAAACTTACCATGTGCATCGAGACTTAGCTTTGGTTCCTGGTGGTACCGCACGCCCACATCGGTGTTATCGTCTCCTCCGCTAAGTCCCGTAGTCGGTTAAGTTCGGGCAACACAACTTTCCCTAGATCAGGGCGGTCCTTGCGCCTTAGTTCCGAGCACCGTAACGCAAGCTTTGCAAATGTCATCGCCTCTTCAACAGGCCAATCAAGCACATTCGGGTCGAGCATTTCATTAAACGTTCCCTGCTCGATCGCTTGTTCCACCTGGTGGGTTAACCCCATCGGTGGCCGACCTGTTATCAACTGTAAGAATATGATGCCGAGGGAGTATAGGTCAGACTTGACACCTAACAAGCCCGTCTGCTGATACTCCGGGTCTATGTAGCAAAACGTGCCAGCGGTCGACGTCATTCGGTACTCCGTCACCATATCGGGCACCGACGGAGGGACAAGCCTCGCTAGCCCGACATCGCTAATTTTGCTGACGAAATTACGGTCGAGCAAGATGTTTCCGGGTTTCAAGTCACGGTGGACAAGGGGCTTGGGTTTCGTCTGATGGAGGAACAGTAGGCCTGTGCCAATCTCGGCAGCAATCTTGAACCGAAGCTGCCAAGAGAGGACCGGGGTATTGCCTTTTCGACTAAGGAGGTCTTCTAAGCTGCCGTTGGCCATGTACTCGTACACCAAGCAACCATACTCGGGACAAGCTCCGAGGAGAAGCACAATGTTCGGGTGCCGAATGCAGCTCAAGATTTCAACCTGCACCATGTTAGGATCGATTCACTTAAGCTCATGGTGTAGGAGTAGCCCATTAAGCTTATATAGTGTTCCAACTCTTTCAAACTATTTGATATGACACTATTCAATCACATGTAACTCTAACATGCATGTTATTCACGCGTTACGTACCTCTTGTAAGAACTGCGACCGACCATCAGCAGCGTCTGGGCGCAACACCTTAATGGCAACCTGAGTGTGACCCAACGTGGATTTATAAACAGGCCCGTACCCGCCTTCTCCGATCTTGAGCGAGGCCGAGAAGTAATCCGTTGCGACCTCGATCTCCTCGATCGAGTAGTTCCTGCACCGGTTACTCAAGTCCGTCTTCCCGAGCATGCTAAGCACCTTCTTCTTCTCTTCGGCCTCCTTCAACGCTTTCATCTCCGCGTTCCTTCTCTTCTGCGCTTCGAGCTCCGCAGTCCTCTTTGCTGCCTCAGCCGCTTCGATGGCCGCCTTTGACTTGGCCTTCTCCCGTTCCACGGTCGCCATTGCGGCTTCCTGGGCGTTTCTCGCTTCCTCGTATCTTTTCTCCTCTTCCATCTTCCACCGTTGAAGCTCCTTCGTCTGTAAGTACACCACAGTTCGGTTATGAATGAGTCGAATAAAATCGTCAGGTGTTAAGAAAAATGTTTGCGAGTTGCCAAATGGTAAAGCGAGTTGCGTATCCAAGGGCGAACTAAGTTCGAATCCCGCTGGAGACATCTGTTTTAAGCTTAACGCTCCCTTGTATACCAAGAAAGAAAATGTTTGCATATGTATGTACCATTTGCTTTGCACTCAGTGCTTCTTTGCAGGCATTGCTGTACATTTCCATGGTTTTCTTAAGCTCCAACCTCAGCCTCCTCATTTCTGCTTCCACGTCGTCCTAATCGTAACGCAAATCATGTGTTAGCAAATATATATCTAACGCTACGTCTTTTTATCTGTCATAGCTCAAGCATGGTCTTACAGTGGATCGGGGGGGCGTCGAACAAGAAAGTCTCGCGTCGCCGTCTAGTGGATTCATCGAACTATCAGTCGATCTCCTAGGAACCGACATCAAGTCGAACCCATCGTCGAAATCGGCGGTGCTGGACGCTAATCGTGACGTATTGTCAACGTTATCATAGACCGACGGAAATAGTCGGTCGATACTTGGACGACCCGAGCTCACGAACGAGATGTCTGAGTCGGGTAAACTGACTTCCCCGTATGACCGTCCATTTGCACCTTTCCCTCTAGTGAACGGCGATTGGAAGAACTCCAACTCGTCGTTCATCTCATTAGTCGCCTCCGATAACGTCGTCGGATTCACGTCTACCGAAAATATGAAAGATATATATAGATCATGATTGGAAACAGAATTCTATGCACAAAGTGAAGTCTAGAAGGTCACCTCTCAGGTTATTATTAGCTTGCGGCGGCGCGTTTCCATATGGTTCGGGCTGTGGCGGTACTTTGGTTGCGTCCAGGCTAGGATTACGGATCGGAGCGGTAGTTGATGGTGCCTGACGAGTTGCGGATCGCATGTTCGATACCTTCCCTTTGGATATCACGAAGACCGTGCAAAAATTGGGTGCCGCTTTAATCACACTGCCCGGAATATCTACAATCTTGAATCTGGCAACACCAATCGGCCCCGTTAATAAAACCCGACCAAACGTATTGAAGATGTTACGAAAATGTGGAACCTACCGAAGAAAGCCCGACTTCGAGCCACTACCGATAACGAGGTTCTCGATGGAAGCTTGCGAGGTGTATTCCGTCAAAGCCTTCGATACGTCCGAATCTTCTAGTACAATATCCTTGCATTGAATCTATCATGAAAAATAACATGAAATTGCATGATACATAGTCACGTAACATCGTAAAATCTCGACGTAATTACCGCCTTTCGGGTACAGAAACATCGGAACGGCAGAAACAAGTCCTTTGTTTGTTGATCGGGCTCTTTTACGACTAATGACGGATCGTCACTAACATTCGCTATTCTGCTCGACTCTGCAAATGGAACGGAAATCATGGTTATCGCCGAATTAGGGTTTCGCAAACCCTAACGGGACCGAGTTTACGGAAAACCAAAGACAAGCCCTAGAACGGAGATCGATGATTCTTACTTATGGAGGATGCCGAACCCGACTTGAGCTTGACATGAAGAAGCATGATTGTTTGTCCCTTATCAACAAGATTATCGATCGCCCATTTTAACGCATGTTGGCTCGACTTATCGCGATCTATAGCCACGGCCACCGACCCGGTCCCTTTCTTAGCCAGCACAGCTTCTTTCGACGACATTTCTGGCAACGATCGATCGATCGACAAACCGAATCGGGTATTATAAGGTTCGAAGAATATTGATTGGATCTTCCCACGAAAAGAAAGCCATGTCTCCTATCAAAAGGATTCCTTCCCCCGTCTCCCTTGATCGGAGACACGCAGAGAGACGAGGGGATTACTTTCAGCGCAAGGTATTGATTTTCATTAGAAGAAACTTAAGTACCAAGTCATCTACACGACGTCAATCTCTATTTCTTTTCCCTCTACCGTACATCTTCTACGTTTGACTCTTTCAACTTATTATAGACACCCAAATTTGGGTATCTATTTATTTGAATGTTTGAGACAAGGTGGCTGGTATATATCTACCCAAAAAAAGAAAAATTAAGTTCAGATACAGCCCGTAAGTAAAAACCAACGCGTACTGATTTTTAACTACCTTAGCGAGCTAGACAGAATTTCTATAAAATCATGATAACTAGGCCAATTTCTATAAATCATGATTTTTAGGTTTCAGGTATATAATAATTTTATTTTAAGACCGTCAAGATCGTCTCTCTAATTTTAAATCTCAAAGACGTTTAGTACTATCTTCATTAAAGTTTATGCTCATTTACATTCATGTAATATGTTCTATTTATTTTAGTTATATAAAAAGGTCACATTGATCGTTACTGCCATCATTTATATTATTACTAAATACATATTATATACGTATCATTAGTATATACATGACAACATGTTCTTAATAATTCGATCATTACCTCTATATGTAAATCCGTTTCTTTGTTATTGAATGTGATATTTTTTTATTGTCCCTCTCATAAACACACAAATTAGAATCGCCGCCTTAATGAAATATTGTGACGGTAAGCTTAGAATATTATTCAACGAATTGATGATGGTTGTTTTAACTTTCTTAATTTTTATTTTTAAGTACACAAGTTTGGAATTTAATACACATGTGCGTCGCATATGTCTTTATCTAGTATATATATATATATATAATAAAGTACACGCAGCTCACTTACTAATTCTCTTTATAAACTTCTCAGTGACTAATCCTATGTATGCTTGTTGGATTGCCAACTTAATCTGATCTTACACACATAATAATAATCAATTCATACTGATTAGTGTGTAGAGATTAGCGTAACTAATAAAAACGTTCCACGCTGATTTGACAAGACTATAGCTAGCAGCTAGGGTTGAGGTTGAGCCCCTAGACTAGAGGAAAGCACCTAAGCTAGATGGAGGACCATTTGCCCATGTGACCTCATGTGGCCAACTCATACGCTCATACGTACGTTTATACAAGAAAAAGTAAATATATAACTTTAATTTGGGTTCACTTAATATATAATATAGATCTAACAAGACGTGGTCCTTTTTTTGTGAATTGATCTTTGAACCTTTTGGTACGTACTTTTCTTTTTTTGTATGGCTTGATTTAATTTGCATTATTTCTAGAGATCCTCCGTCATCCATTTTTTTTGGTATTTATTTATCTACATTATTAAGCTTAAGTGGAAGACTATTAATTAATAGTCTTGGAATAGTAGGAATTAATCCTTAAAACCCAAAAGAACTCATATTGTCTTGAAATACATATCATCAATATTTCACAAAACGATGCAACACGTATAAATAAATGAATCAAATGTATGTGTATATATATATATTCCGGTGGATCTCTTAAAACACCATACTTGTAGGAGCCAATCACAGGAAAAGCAACGCATATGTAACTTGCAATTGAAGGAGTTTGACAAAGGAAAAAAATACATCGAAAAACATTCAATATCACTCATTTACTTTTTACGAATTGACTTATATAAATAAATATTAGTTTAAATGTGAAGTAAGTGTGTAACGAATATTGTCATCTTGATCTTATAATCACCATCCGTGGAAAAAATGAAGAATACTAACAACACATTTTTAGGGTTTCAGTTTCTTTCATTATTTCTTCATCATCATCGATTCAGCATGCTGACAGTTCACATGCAGTGACGAGATTAACGAACCAGATGCTAGCTAGCTACTTTCTTCCTATCGATCGCTTTCATAGCTCAATCGAGCTCACCACTTACAACTTACAACTACCACTCTTTCAAACTTTTTAGACTAATCCGAAAGATCCCGATCATCGACCTGCAAATTAAATCATCCTTCTCTCTTCACGTGAACTTCTCGTGGATTCTATCTTCAGCATGTTGAATTGACTTGGCATTCTGCACCAAGGTTTTACTTCTTTTTTTTGTTCAGTGATCCAAGTCATGTGTGTCCTGGTCCAACATTCCAATATGTATTTATATCCATTATTTTGATTTATGAACCCTAATGTCACGTCAACCACATGGACCACCTATTAAGATTCTGTATTACATATCAACACTCCTTCACAATATAAATATAGATTCACTTCACAGAACCAACCCATCAAACACATCTCATAATTCAATTCCTACTAGATTTTCTGTTCCCCAAGAACAAACATGTCGGGAGTTTGGGTGTTCCGTTCCAACGGAATGATTAAGCTCGTCGAGAATCCGCAGGGAGAGACCGGTTCGAGGAAGAAGGTGCTTGTTCACTTACCTTCTGCTACCATTATCTCGTCCTACGGGTTGCTTGAGCAAATCCTCACAAGTCTTGGTTGGGAAAGGTATATACCATGCATGATGTCTATAACATGTTTTATATATGTCTGATCATTAGGGTTTTATATGTATGCATTCCCTAGCTAGCTAGCTAGAGATATCATCTAATTTAACTATAACCCTAAATTAATTTTGTCAGGTACTTCATGGGTGACCCCGATTTTTTGCAGTTCCACAAGCAATCCTCCATTGACTTGATCTCGCTTCCATGGGACTTTTCCAAGTTCAACTCCATCTACATGTACGATATCGTCATCAAGAACCCCAATATATTCAAAGTTCAAGACATGCGAGATTAAATCGGCTGCTAACACAGTCAAATAAGTCACCCTAAGAGGTCTCAGATATATAGATATGGATATGTGTAATCGTCTATTCTTCTCTCCCTCATATCGCAGTTATCGATATTCCAGTAAATACGTGTAACTGTTTAGTAATCGTCTTATTAATGAAAGAATTTCTTGTTCGTAATGAAAGATATTTGCTTATTGTGTATATGATCACCGTGTTTCAAAAGCCAAATGCCTAAGTCATACGCTTAATTAACCAAAATAAACGATGAGTTCACTACAAGAGAACTCTCTTGACGTCAAAGATGGCTTTTTTGCGACACGATGTGTCGCCATGAAACAAGTGATGCTTACACCTATGCAAATGGATATGTTCTTTCTGTCTGCCGTCACGAGAAATACTAAAACGCTTTGTAGCAAACGACATAAAACTATTAATTAAGACGGCACTTTTTCTTGAGTCAACAGTGGATGCAATTGGCGATACACGTCGTTGTATTGACTTTTTTCTTGAAAAGTATCAAGTAAAACATGATATAACGAAACTTTACAAATTGTCAAAATAACACAAGAAGAAACAATACTAATATAAAGCGTCGTCAAATTCTAATAGTACTAAGATATCTACTATGCATGAGTATTTGTTGCCTTTGAAATATCTTCTGAAATATATTTTCTTGTATTTTGATGCATATTGGAAGAGCTAGCTAGGGGGAAACAATATGCTACAATTATGTCATCTTGCCTTATATATATGATGAGGTGTTGTTTATATGTATTTTGCTGCATGAAACAAGCAGTACAATTTCAAGAATATGGTTATATATAAACTCAAATTTGAGAATTACTTGGGTTCCAAGTCACGTGTGCTTGTAGAATGATTGACAACTATAATTAGCACTTATTATGAGTCATCACTAGATAGTATATACATACACCCAGTTACTAAAGGATGATTAGTTCAAGTGGAAAGCATTTAGCCGATCTTAATTAAGGACAAAACAAGGTTCAAATCCCGATTAATAACTTAATTAACTTACATTATTTTGATCATAGATCTTATTCTTTTCGCCCTCGTTTTCTCTAGAGAGGATTGAAAAGATAATTAGCACTATTTGCTTGCGAATGAAGCCATAGTAAAAAAAATGAAGTAAATAAAACCGGTCCCCAAATTAGGATGAAGAATCATGTAAATAAATAAAATAATCCAATCGTTTCCATTGACATATTTGACGCAAAAAGAAGGAATCGGAATCGATCAAATTAACCAAAAAAATAAGTGGATCCCAATTCCCATAACTAGGTTCCAATTGGCATGGTACTTTACTTCACGTGGATAATAATTCCATTGTAATTTCGCCTGCCATTCATTGCTACTTTTGACCGACAAGAATACATGCCACTTGTCATTAGGTAATGAGCCGACTTTTTGATATAGGGGTGTTATACACGTGGCACTCAGCCCTGGACTGGAATAGTAGTTCCTACTTAATACACTTCTATACATGGAAGATGCGCTTCTTACGCAACTTTTTCAAATTTATTATTAAAGTCTTTTATATTCTCTGAAATGAAAACTAATTCATCAACAGAAACTGCTCGTGTATTCATGGCTCTACTGCGTCGGTTGGATTCCAGTGAACTAGCTACTCGGGTTGGTCCTTGTCTCCGGGATTGTTCCTGCACAAACAGAAGACCGGGTTTTGCTTTCCGATCCGATCCGAAGCTTAAGTGTGGTGTATAAAATAAGTACGCTTAAGAAAAACAAAATTAGGAATATCAACTTTGAAATGAAATATATTGGCAAATGGGGTCTATACTAGGCTGGTGATGGTTATAGTTAGATTACCACTAATATTATTATATTTTTTTTTCTTTTATTCCATAACTATAATTATTAAAATTATATTTTTTTGATAACATAACGATGGTTTTTCACCATAATTAAATCATTTATCCATATTTATTTTTGATCAGATAACAACTGGTAATTATATCAATAATCAAATTCATAAAAATTACAACAATCTACTTACAAACCCATAACAATCTAAACTCAATATACAACAAATTTAAACTAATATAATATCATTGTTTCATACATGAAATTTAAATTAAACAGAAAGAGAAATACTTACGAGGTACTGACTCTGTGAGGTGATGCGTAGTAGATACTAGTGTAGAATCTTAAAAGCTAGTGCAGGGTCGCGAGGCGTAACAGAAATTAGTCTATAATCTGATAAGCTATCCGAGACGGGACATAGCAGAAATTGAAAGTGGAAAAATTGATATTTGAGATTGAGAAAATGAATTAGTGAATATGAACGAATGATAAGATTTTTAGGGTTAAAAGATAATAAACGGTTTAGATTATAAGGGCAGTAAAATTGAATTTTGGAAGGTTTCATATATTATATATTATACATTGTATATATTATATTATATATATAATGATGATGGTAATTATAATCCTGGTATAAATCTAATATCTATATATTGGATGAGTTTAACATATTGTTGACAAGTACTAAACTTAATTAGTGATATGTACAAAAAAATTAATATAATTGGACCAATTCATCCATTATCTCTCATAGATGATGTGTAATTCTCCAACTAAGCTTCTCCAATAGCTTGGATGACCTCCAAGCACCCTCATCCATCCATAGAGTCCGTTTTTTTCTTCATGAACGTTACAAATGTTAAAACTCTCTTATTGTTCTAAGCCATGTATATCAATAAATATATTTGAAAATATGAAACCATGTAAGTTTTAGCACAAAAGAAAAACACAATCTTATCGATAAATCATTATATGTATAATATTTTTTGCCATATAATTTGGGTTAGTTTAATATATGGTTGACAAGTATTAAACTTGAGTGTCAATATGTATAAAAATATTACAATATAATTGGACCAATTCATTATCTATGATAGATGATGTGTATTTGTCCAACTAAACATCTCTAATTGTTTGTTTGGTTAGTAAAAGGGGTTTCACTTATTATTTTTCAAAGATGTGTTGCGATTGTAACTAATAAGACAATGTTTACTATTCAATTTTTTCATTTTCTTAGTAATTAATCATCCTCATATACCATTAAGTGACTAATAACATACATATTATTTATAAAATTATATTTACTTACTATACGTCTAAATCAATTTTCTTCATAGCAATGATTTGTCTAATATGTTTATAAATTAGAGGCGTGTCTTTCTATTTCCCTTTATATTCTGATATTAGTATAATTTATTTTAATTATTTGTTAGTTTCGGATGGGTATACTTGAAAATTATAATATCATTCATGTAAATCAATGATATAAAATAGAACATTCATTTACACAAAGTTATTTTGAATGTATATATATTTTAAAGGTGTACATAGTAGTGTTTCATTTTTCTTGAATAAAATTTCCAAATAACAAAGATGATTATAATAAATTATCCAATAAAAAATGTTAACTTTCAACATCTCTACAATTTTATGAATAATAATTATTTTATCGCGCAACGCGCGAATCATCAATCTAGTTATAACAATAATTATTATGGATTAAAAAACTTATCACCATAATCACACTACATCATATCATAATTGTATAATCATATCATAATTGTATAGTAGTTAATCATACTTGGTGTAAAAAAAATATAATTTAGTTTTTTACAGCACCATTATCGGCTTAGACCACATTATATCTTTTCTTTAAACGAAGTTAAACTTTATGTGTGGATATTATAGAATCTAGATTTGCCTACGTGGAACTATCTCAACCAATACGAACGCACTATCTGTCCCACGTGGTCTTCACTGATTGAAGTTATTCATCATATCGTCTCTCTCTGACGACACTGTAGTTCAGCAGCATTTCAATGGCGGCCGCTTCTTCCACTCTCTTCTCCACGCTCAATACCCAAAACCTATCCAAACCCCAGACTCTCATACGTTGTCGGCCAACTCCCGCCAATTTCGGATTCCGACAAGGTACGAAGCAGCAAAGTTTCAAGCTCTGCGCCGCCATTTCGATCCCAAACACGCAGCTGCAAGCACGCCCAGATGATCTTGTTGCGTCGATTCTTTCCAAGGTTTAATTTTTTTTTTTTATTAGACAGTGCTTCCTTATTCAAATATGTTTAAAAATTTGATTGAGTCCGCCCCATAGTCCATAGATTGGCGGTCTTCTGGCGTAGAAACTAGAATTGCGTACTTCAGCTAATCGTGAAAGTGATATCTGTAAAAGCCAGTCAACATAGCCATATTACATTCCAATGGGAGAATCTTCATTGTGAATCATAAATTTGCTTAATTGCCCTGAATATTTATAAGGATGATGCATCATAGGTTTGAAAATCTAGGATATATTCGCTTTGATTAAGTAAATGTTTTTCTTCTGAAGAATCCTACGAACTTAGTGAGTTAAGTTACATAATAATGTACTGATGATTGAATGGATGATTATTTAAGAGTTCCCCGAACTGAAAAGACTCCATTTCCAACACGGAGTTTCACTTAGAGTTCTGCACTTTTTAGCATTGCTGTCTTTTATACCCAGAGAATCATAGTTTAATCACTTAGAAGTGCGGCAGAGTCCAAGATTTGCTTAATAGCAAGTCTATGTTTTGCTTGTGTTTTCAAGTAACTGTGTCTGATGATGAGTTTTAGCATAGATAAGCAACCAAAAACCGAATGACGAGGATGTCAATGATACCCTGTTGGATTTGACCTCCAAAAATTCTCCCTTTGATCTTCATCTGCATAGATAGTGCATTGTAATACTGCTAAAACTCATTTGACTTGCTCCATACTGGGGTACTTATCACTCCACACATAATTTTGTATTTGAATCAAAAAGAAAAACCTCATAGATGGATGCACTACTTATCAGGTCGGGCAATCAGATGGAGGAGTTTCTCTGAAAACAGAAGAGCACAAGGAGGTAGCTGCAGTAGCTCAAGAGCTACAGAAATATTGCGTTAGTGAACCCGTGAAATGTCCTCTTATCTTTGGAGGTACTAACCATTTCCTCGTTTCTATACAATTTCGTCCACTGCTGTTATTCGTTTTTATTTTCTGAAAGATCAATCTTTTCAGATTGAACAGTGAAAAAGCTAATGTTAATTTGTGCTCTTAAAATCAGAAAACAAAAACACAGTAAAGTGTTCGGGTCTGTAATATAGTTTTCGATATATACTTTGATCGTGCAGAGTGGGATGTTGTGTATTGCTCGAATCCGACCTCCCCAGGAGGCGGTTACCGGAGTGCAGTGGGCCGTCTTTTCTTCCAAACCAAGGAAATGGTTCAAGCTCTTGAAGCACCGGACATTGTAAGGAACAAGGTCTCCTTCTCTCTTTTCGGGTTTCTTGAGGGCCAAGTCTCCTTGAAAGGTATGGCTAAACAAATCAAATCTAAGTTAGTAATAAATGGGTTTTCTTGATATTGATATATCGATAGACCGATCGTGTTTTTAGGTACTCTAAAGGCTCTAGACGAGAAGTGGGTTCAAGTGGTATTTGAGGCGCCTGAACTGAATGTTGGAGGGTTGGAGTTCAAATATGGTGGACAGAGTGAGGTCAAGTTGCAGATCACATACATTGATGAGAAAATTAGGCTCGGGGTTGGGTCCCGAGGCTCGCTCTTTGTTTTTCAGCGGCGAAAATAGAGTATAGAACAGTTTTCAGATTGAAATCTGTGCCTTTAGATTGCTGCCTATTGTACTCAACTCATACATACATGAACATTTTGTAAAAGAACATAGCTTTTTGCTTTTCTCCTCTTGTATATTGTGACCAAATCCCTTTTCGGGAAGCCAAACTGGAAGTATGAGTATCTTAACTTGGCATACAATTCAAGTTCAGGCACCAACGGTAAACATTGGTTATGAATTATGATACTATGCATGGAACGGTTCTCACTGTTTTCTTCTAAAAAATATTGTTTTTTTTTCTAAAAATTTATAGGATTGAGGGAATTATTGAGGGAAAATGTGACATTTCTAACGACAAATGGGACACATCAGATTGTGAAATGTGTGTAATGGTAGCTTGGCCGATTTTATTTTGAGAAATTCTATATGAAAACCACCTATTACTAGTAAAATTATGCATAACTTAAGATTATTCCTTAAATTATATTATTTTATTAAAAATTCATAAGTTTATTAAAATGTGTTAAAATATTTAAAATATATTTTTATAGAAAAATAGATAAAAATATTTATTAAAAAAGACCTGAACCTTTTATGTATCTCTGTATGGTTTTCTTTATAAAAATATATTTGTTTGTATAACTTATTTTGGAATCATTAATTTCTTTCCATAAACTTATATATTATTATTTTTAGTTCTTTTAGAATGAAAAATAATATGATTTAAAGAATAACTTGATAAAAATTATACAACTAATAAGTATAAGTGGTCCAAATAATTTTTTCCTTGTATTTTGCTGTCCAAGCAAAATGTTGGTGAACAATAACTGTTCTTCTGACTTCTCTATTATTCAATGGAATGAAAGAGAGTGAGATAATACAAATTTGACTCAGAACTGGACAATCAGGAGGACTTTATGAGGCGCTTAATTGCACAGTTTGGCAGGATTCTAGGACCAATTTTGCATCAATTATTGCTAGTGCTGCTACTAAATGACATAAATTCATAATTTTTTTCCGTTTTCTAACTTACCACCTCCCCAACTAGTCAATCAATGATTCAAACAATAATAATGTTGTTGCCAGCGGTCTGTGTGATCAGTGTTCGAGTTCGGGCCATTTACCGTGACCCTCGAACAATGGCACGAAGTCGGAGCCGCCGATCATGTCGTCACCATTCAGACATCCATTTTTCGATGTTTTGTCTACTGATCGGCTTTGAAAATCTTGTTCCTCAAACATGCTAAGGTAGTCATCGACTTCGAGTTCAGGCTCGGGGCTTAACAACCCGTCTATGTAAGCTTGGTTGATCCCCGAGAAATCCGACTCGAGTATTTGGAGAATGTCCTCGCCGTCTAAATTAAAGTCCGCCATCAAGTGATCTTCCGTAGAGTAATTTAAAGATAGGCTCGGCGAGCCATAGCTGGAGTAATTGGACGCGGGTGGGACCAGGACCGGGACTAGCTCTTGAGACTGAGGTGGGACAGGGTTATCCTGAGTCGCCTTACTTGGTGGTTCACGATTAAACTCTCGGAAGTGGCTAAGTTGGACATCAGGCGCCTTCTTCCCTAAGTTTGTATTCCAGTAGTTCTTGATTTCGTTGTCTGTACGTCCGGGTAACCTCCCTGCAATCAATGACCATCTGAAACAAAACAATTTACGTCTTTTCAAATTAAAATGTCACTGATTCTATATATATATATATTCTACAAAAATATAACAAACTATTATATAGCTTAAAGTAGAAGATTTGAACCTCCATTTAAATAAAAAAATTAACTTTTTTGACTACTTTAGTTTTCACGTGGGATTTTTTTAAAAAAAAAATTGGATCAACAATATTGCCAACGGACTGACAGAAAAGTTTACGAAACTGTAGCAGTAACTAGGGTTTTGAAATTTTTTACCAACTGGTTTCAAAATATATACACTGCATCGACTAGCGGAATCGCATCCATTTAGGGTCCACAAAGTTAATTAGAAATGAACAGGACTTGACGTTTTTAATTATTGTGTTGGGCGTAAACAAAAAAGTAAAAGATAACGATAGGACAGACCTGTTGCCCAGCAACTTATGGAGTCTAATGATAAGTTCCTCCTCGTCGGACGATATGTTGCCTCGTTTAATGTCGGGTCGCAGGTAGTTCAACCACCGAAGCCGACAGCTCTTTCCGCATCTTTTCAGACCTGTATGTAATTACGTACGTGCAGCAAGCAGCATTATTACGTATATATAAGAATGATCCGAATTAATTAATTCATTCCGACATAATTAATTAAACAACACCAACGAAAGAGATGAGAATATAGAAGCCTTGCACAGTATGTATATATATATATATATATACGTACCTGTTTCTTTCATAACCCTGTTCCATTTTCCCTCGCCATGAGCTTTGATGAAATCTATGAGAATCTTATCCTCCGCCGCCGTCCAAGACCCTTTCTGCAACCCCTTGTCGGAAGATCGAGGGTTCCGTCCCATGTCTCCACCGCCGATGTGATCTCTCTGCAGGACAAGATTACTGAAGATATATAGAGAGAGAGATAAAGGCAGAGTGTTTCTCTCTCTAGCTATCTATGTACACTCTCTCTTCCTCTGAGGTTGGAGAGTCGGAATCAATGAAGTTTGAGAGTTCAGAGGGCCAAATTTATTGGACTCTCTGATTCGAACTACTCCATTTACACATGGGAAAATTAGTTAGTTGGTCGTATATTGTATTATATTTTTTTCACCAGTCACCACAATTAAAATAGGGGAATATTCGTAAGGAATTTTAAGGAGCTCCTTAACATAGACGCTAATATAATAATGATGTGTGGCATTTTAAATAGAGTTTCTTTTAATTTTTATATTATATATACATAATTTATAATATATATATACTATGCTTCACTATTATTTTAATCATGGAAAAGCTTAAAATTTAATATAATTAATTTGTGTAAAATTATTTTCAGAATTAATATATAAAAACGACATATTCATATTATTATTAATTAATTTATTGTAGTGAATAATAATAATTTATTATAGTGATATACGTGGTTAAATACGGACTTTTGTAGCCTTGGGTTTATATAACCAGGGACGGATCTACATTAGGTACTACGGGTCATGGCATACCGCTTAACTTGATCAAACTAGTGCAAAAAATTAGTAATTACCGATAAGCGACCCCATATAAAAATTGCAAAGGATTACATATAAATATTATAAAAGAAAGTATAGACATGCAAGGTTTAGTAGTCTAGTTGGTAATGTGCACATATATTAATTACTTCATTCATGGTTCAATTCTCACCATCGACACCTTTTAATTAGGGCTGGCAATTCGTTCGTGTCGTGTTCCGGGGGTCGGCCCAACATGAAAAACCTAGAATAAAAAATCAAATATAAAAAAATTTTAAACTAAAATTTTAAAATTATCGTGCTATCGTGTCGTACCGTGTCATCAATTTTAAACTCAAACCCGTAATTTTCGTGTCGTGTTCGTGTCGGCCCATCATGCCGGGCCCAAATTGCCATCCCTACTTTTAATCTAATATAATTTTACTGATTAATTTATTTTTCTCTATTGCGTTTAATATTTTTCCCTAATGTCTTTATACTAGCTAGTTTTTAATCTACGTTTTAAAAGTATTTCTTAATTGTCATTTCTTCTTCTTTTAAAACTCTAAGTTTTTAATCTAGTTTTTTTTTCTTTATGTTATGTATCATTCTTTCTCTTCACACATCATTGAAAAGCATTATTACAGTTTTGTAAGTTTTTTTTTTACAGCAACAACAACATTAATTTTTATTTATCTCATTCAATTGATTTTTTTATTTGACCTGAAAATTTGTAATTTTTTTAATGTTATTTTTGTTAGTAATTGATATTATTAATGCTTGAAGTTTTTATTCAATATGAGTATATATATAGTTGTACTTTAACAAATTTGTTATATAAAAATAGTTCAACCAGAAATTATATTTGATCTGATCGGTTTTTTTAGCTAAAAAAAATTTGTACACCCACTGACCCCTAGATCTGGATTCGGTCGCTGGATATAACCCTTAAGCTAAGGAGCCAGCCCATACGAGAAAGTCCAAATCGGAGGTAACTAATTAACTTGACCCAGAACGGTCTTAAAACTCTCTAGAATTTGGGATTTCTAAGCAACCAACTAGCGACTTCTCACTTCTTCAATTGACAACTCAAGACCTAGCAGGTGCAGGTTAGAGGACAAAAAAATTATTCACCAAATAAGAAAATGTTAACTTAAGTAACCATAATTTGGGTAAAGAAACTTAAATTGGTTGAAGTCTTTGTTAAGACCCTTAATTACCTATAAATACCTCATATTTGTTAGAAATTTTTTTTGCATATTTATCATTAATATTTCCAACAATATTTACCTCTATTACAATCAATTTGATTATCTCTCTACACATCTAATGTTATATTTATACACTGGTTTTCATTTAAGTATATGAGACGGATTACTGGGAGACCTCAGTTTCTTCCGTTTTAGCATGTCTAGGAGAAAACCATCTGAATCTGACACACAAGATCCAACAATACGTAAATAAGAAATATATGAAGTCAACAGATTATTAAGAAAGTTTGCATCTTTGTTATTAATTCGCAAACATCCGTTTGTAAATTAGAGTATCTTAGAAAAAGTTATAATATTTTAATTTCGATATTTAAGAGTGAATAATTTTATAATAAATTAAAGAAAATAAATATATTTTTATAAAAAAAAAAAAGTTAAATTATAAAATATTATTTAATAACGTATAAATTGATGTTATACATTTATTAATTTTTCTGCACTTTTAAATTTTAAATTTATTAATAACTCCATCCTGTCATTTTTTTAAAACTTGATCTGGTTGAATGAATTACAATAATTCGATTTAGTTTATCATAAGGTTCTAAATTAAACAAGTGTTTCCTTCTTACATCATCCTTCGTGAAAACTCGTTAAACCTTAACGGAAAAGTGAAAATATAATTATTTACATTTTACTCATCAAAGTTACTTACCGAGATATACTCTCATCATAACGTTTGTATGGTGGTAGCTGTGACAACATTGACCGTGAGAGAAAAAAGACGTTGCGGCTTTAATTTGGTAGGCCGGGAATACCCCATATATGTTTACCTATTTGAAAAGACGCTATAAGTTGCTATTATTGTTAAAAATAAGAATAAGTATTTTCTGATGTATTTATTTACAAATTCAGACTTTTAAGAAAATGTAGGCAATACAACGTTTGTTAATAAGTTTAAACTTTTGGGACAATATTGTTCATATATATATGCGTGCCATAGTATAAGAGTGTTAAGAATAACTCGTGGTGAATCTTTTTAAAATGTGAAAAACTCATCTTAACAAATAAATAGATATTATTATTCGACAATACACCGTCATTGTTAATGACTAAATATTGTTCATAAACATCAGTTTAAGGAGGATGTTAAAAGTATAAAGTAGAACGTGTATGAGAGCTTCACTCATAAATTTAAACTAACTTATAAAACAGTAGGTTAATACGCACGTCTTATTCTGAAAAAAAAAATATATATATAACTTTAGTTACATGCATGTAAAATGTTTACTATAGCTAATGGTAAAGAATAATATATATTATAGGGTTAATAAATCTTTTGGTACCACATATTGAACACTTTTGTATAATTTTGGTACATTACGCTTGTAACTTGTACACTTTTGAACCATATGTTTGTTGACCGTCAGAGTTGACCGTTAAATAGTCACGTGACTTGCACATGCTTAGCCCAAATTTTTATTTTCAGTTTAGTCATCGAATTTACTGTCCTAACATTTTATTTTTGCAATTTAGCCCTTAAACGTTTTCAACCGCGCCCTATGACAAAATTGATCTAACCATGGTCCGACCAGTGCAGTTGAAAATACTTAGGGCCTAAATTGCAAAAATAAAAAGTTAGGACAATAAATTTGAAAACTAAACTGAATAAAATAAAAAAATTTGGGCTAAGCATGTGCAAGTCATGTGACTATTTAACGATCAAAACTGACAATTAACTAACGGATGGACCAAATTGTACATGTGTACGAGTTGTAAACATATAACACCATAAATATATCCAAAAAATAATACACCAAAAGTTAAAATGGTCAAATACATATTATATTGCTTACAAAGTGAAAAACTGAGGATGTGAAAATGTCCAAAGGTACGAGATTAAGGAAGAGACAAGTGTATATGATAGGTTGTGGACCAACAAAAATGTGTTTGTTTTTCGCCTTTTCTCCCTCCATGTGGAGTTAATGTCACTTTACACCCAAAATCTGACATCTCTGGCGTACTCTAATAATGCCATGCAAATCGCCGAACATAAATTTTGATTCGCAAACGTGTTGTTTTTAAATTTAGTATAATACAATATATATAATAATAATTATTCGTCCATTCGTTATTATATGATATTGTTGTTTGGGAACGTGGCACCATCCTGAGACTCACACACATTTCTTGGGAGATTTGCAGGAGTCATTCTTTCTTACATAACCATTAAAATGTATTTAATAAAAAATATACCATTAACAAAAAATAGTTTGAACTTTGAATAATAACCTTATTTATCGTAATTATATTAATTTAAATGGTTATATTATAAAATAAAAAAAAAAATCATTCAACGCGCCGTGCCTCTTTCATATTAGATCATTTTTTTTAAAAAAAAAAATACTTAAATGTAATTTTATTTGAATTCATAGAAAACGTTTTGCTCTCTTATTTAAATATTTTTGGGGCTTTTAAAATTCATACCAAAACTTATTTTTTTTATTAATAAAGCGTTGTGATAATGATGTATGTGGATAAATATTGTTCCCTAAAAGAAATATTTAAATCTAATTGATTAAGTTGGTAAATATTTTAGTTACTTATTAATCGGAACTAACCAATATATAGATTATTGTACTTGTAGTAGATCTAAATGTACCGAATCGTAGCTGTTATAAAAATGCGTTCTATTTTACCAAACCCTATAACTAAAATACAAGATATCAATCATACTTTATTATATACCTCCACGAGATATGAGAACTTAAAAATAATAATGACTAATATTATATATATATATATATATATATATATATATATACCAATATATAATTTGTGTTGGGTCCTCACCCGCAATAGACACCATTTGCACCTTTTCATTTTATTAAAAAAAATTATATTATATTTAGTTCCTATATTTTATAAAATTAATAATAATTTAGTCATTACTATATTTGAGACACATTTATTTATCTTTAATGCTATTACTCAATCATTATTTAAATTTTATTATTTTTTTATGGCCGCTTAGTCGGCAAGTCATAGTAATTGTAATTAACTTCTCAATCCAATAGTCCTAGCAATTTAAGTCAGCCCGATCATACTCATTCCGTTCAAATTTCGGGTACGTGTAATTTTTTTATTCAACGAATTATAAAGATCGGGAGATATATGTTCCACCTGTTGAGATTTTTCTATCAAATAAATCAGTAAATCAATTTCACTTAGGGCGCCACCGAAATGAATATTAATTAGCCACCTACCAAATCATATATATAACAAGTCAAAATATGGGTGAAATGTGGTTCTTGAAGTTTGACCTCTTACAAATAACATGTTACTCATCGTCCAATATTTATGTACTCAAACTATTAATTTAGTTCTTCTATTTGTCAATTAAATCACATCGTGTACAACCTAATTAGTAATTAAATAAATAATTGTGGTCATTTCAAGTATAAACTTTATATTTTTGTGATTTATTTATTTTTATTGTTAAATCAAATTTTGTTGGTATTATGATATTGTATAAATTACGTTTCTATAGGTCAAAGTTGTCCTCAATGACTCTTAAGTGGTTAAGAACAAGTTTACATTCTTGACACCTCAAGTTGATGAGTTACATACAATTGATCCGTTAATGACTCACGTAATGCTCGACCCAACTCATTTATATATCTAACTATAAGGCTAACTAAGTACCATACCTGAAGATAATAGTTAATTTTGTACTTAATTATCCTCTTATATTTCTCGAATTACATTATGTCACTCTTCTCTATCACATGGATTCGTTTCTCACAACGAATCAACTTGGACATATTGTATTTTGATTAATTATAAATATTAATAAACTTAAGATAGATTATGTATCTTGAAATTTAAATGATCAATGCGCGTGCAACGCATGCGTTAATAACTAGTATATATATATATATATATATATATATATATATATTATTCCAATTTGTTTAAATTATTTTAAATATATAGAGTAAACATATTATGAATGTTGTTAGTCCGATTAAATTAGCCAGACACATCATGAAATATATATATATAATGCTAAAATATCATATTATAGTACTATGGACACATACCACTTTTTTCCTATTAATTAATTATAATTATTGTACTCTTGCCTAACCTTCCTAGTTTTTGTTTGTCACTCTTGGCTCACACGTAATTAACAGCATATTTAGTTGAGTATGTTATATATACATCACTGATCATAACTGACTTTTGTGTTTGGTTCGCTATAACAGATGGTTTGAAACTTATTTACGAAGTTATCATGCGTATTTTGTTGGTTTTTATTTAGATAAAAAAAAATTATTTTATAATGCAATTAATTCACACTTTGCTCAAAAAAAAAAAAAACTATATTATTTTGTTACAATGGAGTACGTAAGTTAATTTGTTATAATAATGCGCATGTTATAGATATATAATATTATATGTCATCTGAAAGGTTTTCTTCTCGTTTTTTCACTTGAAATAAAAATGTTCGTAATTAGAGTACCACGTAAAATTTATGATTATTTAAATACGATATTCAAAAATATTTATTATTATAATTAATAAATATATTTTATAGTTATTAAAACTATATAATAATATCTAAAACACTATAATTTTATTTGATTAAATCAAATAATAACACTGGGCATCTGGTAGCTGGACACAACCCGGGGTCGAGCACTAACTGAGATAATCGAATCATGGTTGAATCATGCATATCATGATTGGCAGTTACGTGATCATTTAACGGATGAATTGACGAAAAATTAACAGAAATCATTGGATAATATTTTAAAACATAAGGCACTAGATAAAAAAATGTTGTAATATTGATTACATAAGTGCCATGTGGCACCATTAATAGTATAATCATAAATTTTAATTTAAAAATAATTAAGTAAATAAATAAATAAATAGTGAAAATACAGTTATCCTCCATTGGAACGAGAAAGGTAGTTGGTCCAAGACTAATATAAAGCCCGTAACTCTTGAAAGTTCGTTACCAAAAAATACAGCTCGCTCTCTAGAGAAGAAACGGTGGAAGCAATGCAATGCAATCCACGTGATGATATGATATAAAAAATAATTTTTAACTGTTGAAAAACGATCTGTTGTTTTCCAAAACCATGATTAGAATATACAAAATGTTTCGGAAGAGTACAAAATTTACCTCCGGCCAAGAACTACCCTCGTTTGTATGAATCATCATCAATCGTCGTCTTTTAAATTGAAACTATATATAGTCATTATATGTTGCTTCAAATATAGTAAAAAGTAAAAGTTAGTCATTTAAAAAAATAAATTGCATCATATCTATTTTATATTTTAAAACAATTCTAATTCATTAAATTAAATAATAACACATGGTGAAATCGTGAATTCTAAGGTTACAAATTATTTTAGATCGAGTTTATCGCTTTAAATGCATATTGTTGTGTCACGTAGGACGACCTAAAATTATGAGTTTTAAAGTTCACTAGAAAAACCTATGTCATTATATATATATATATATATATATATATATATATATATATATATATATATACTCATTTTTCTTAAATTCCACACTGGGCTGAGTCAAACCAAATGGATCAAGATAGAGCAACAATTTTTACAAGTGGGGCTCCAGCCTAAAATCAATTGGTGATGTAGCACACTTGCTTATATGGTGCTCAAATATTCCTCACACCACCGTGTGGGACAACTCTCACGGTGGAGAGTTCTATAATCTCAACACACCATCCGCACCGTGTGTACTATTTAACTAAAACACCAGATTTTCAAATTCGTGCAGGTTGGGAGTTGAGACTTAATTTCAACAAATCCCACTCTCATATGCCCGACCCGGTAACTTGGTACGTGGAGTCCAACAAAAGTGACACAACCCAACACCGCCAACCGGAACCGCAACCATTTTCACAAATGGAATCATATTATAAAGACAATTAGTGATAAGAAGAGGTATTTCACTTACTTATATGGTGCCTAAATATTTCTCACACCACCTGCGTGGGACAACGAGTGGAGAGTTCTATAATCTCAACAATTTTTTACTAATGTATTTTTTGCCACCCACTTTTAACAAATGCTAGAAAATTAGTCGTCTGAATTATACAGGAACATATATATATATATAAAAGACGAAATGGGTTGATTGAGAAACGACCAACCCACTTGGTAAAACAAATATCATTGAGGTAATTTCAAACTGTCAAACAATATATAAGACAAAACCCTAAATTTGTTAATGATTTGTCTGTCATCTTGTACAAGGAGGATTAATTATGCGGTTTAGGATGACTCTTAATCAATCTTCGATGCGAAAATCAAATCAAATAATTAAGAACATCTTACATGAACGCAATTGTTAGTGTAATGACATTTGTCGTACGTGTCAATTTTCTAATAGTCTAGATATGGTGACTGTTTTTTCAATCAGTCCATATCTTTTGTTATACCCAACATAATTTCTAGTAAATTGGAGAATGAAACACTTTAGTGTAAAATCTTTTTTTTTTACCAAACATCGATTACATTGATGTTACGTACTGAGGATGTTTGGTTTAGTCTATTTCATTCATAATTAATATGGATATAATAAATAGTTATCTGAGATGACTTTGTAAAAATTATAAATAGTAATATATTATTTTATAAAACTATAGTAATTTTCTAGACCTTACATGCATTTTGCTAGCTATGTTTCTCAATTTATGGAGAATTTAAGTGGTGAACATTTGTTAGCAGTGAAAAGAATCCTTAGGTACTTGCAGGGTACTATAGACTTTAGTTTAGTCTTTAAAAAGAACTTAAAGAATAACATGGTGACTTAAACACTAATAGTGACTATGTTGAATGTAGAGATGCCAGAAAGAACACTAGTGGTTATACATTTTTATTAGGTGGATCTGCACTCTCTTAGATATCTAAGAAGCAAAATATAGTCAATTTTTCAAAATTCAAGCATAAAGGTTGGAATTCGTGGCGGGTACTGAGTGTTAAAGCATATTATGATTGATAATGATATAGAATTCCAGCATTTTAGATGGCATAGAGCTACATGTTTAGTGATAATACTTTCACCATTAAGTTAGCTATGAATACAATTTAGCATGGTATAAATTAAACACATTGATGTGAAGTATTATTTCCTATGTGATTTGTACATTGGCGTGGAAGTTGATATTGTGTACTGCAAGAATGATATAATACAATAGATATCTTCACTAGATGCATTTGAATTTTTTAGATTGAAATTTGGTGTTGCTTCTATTGTAACTAAACTACCTTAAATGTGTTCAGTTTATGAGAGGGTATGCAAAATACAAGAATATATGTGAAGATACCAGCTATTGGGATTGAAGATATAAAAGATAAAAGTTAAGAGTATTCATTATCCGTATTCGCAGTGCAAATTGGAATTCCAAAACGATTCTTAGATATATTGAGAGTTGATCATAATTCCGCTGGGAACTTCAAAACTCTAAACCGTTGATAAAAATAATTTAAGCTAACAGTCTTATAACCACCCAACAACTAAAAGAAGTGGATTTAGGAAACCAATTAAAGTACATAAATACACTGAAGAGAGCTCAAAAGTAACGAAAATGAGCTGAATAGACCCATTAGATAACTTGCTAAACTGAGCCCAATGATAAAACAAATGAGGTCCAAGCTCCAGGATAAAACCATGTAATATGCAACCCTATAATATAAGGTTAACAGATTTTTTGGCCATGTTTCACCATTTTTTAGTTTTGGTTTTTGGTATCATATGTTTGCATATTTTTCTAATTTTGGTCCGACCGTTGCATTTCGTCCATTTTTCCCGTTAATTGACATGTGCAAGTCACGTGATCCACCCTAAACTTTTAATTTTGTTTAAATTTGGGAGAATTGACACCCTAAACCTAGTTCAATTTGGGCAAATTGAACTAGGTTTAATGTGTCAAATTTGGGGTATTGACACCTTAAACCTAGTTCAATAGGTCAATTCCCCCAAATTTGAATAAAACTGAAAATTTATGGTGGATCATATGATTTGCACATGTCACTTAATTGAAAAAATGGACGAAATGTAACGATCGGACCAAAACTATAAAAATCTGCAAACATATAGTACCAAAACTAGGCAAAGAAAAATATCATGGACAAAAACCTAAAAGTGGTCAAACTTCATGGACCAAATTTTTTTTTAACCTTATAATATATATATGATATATCTATTAAGCGCTTCATTCTTTTGTAAGAAGTTTATGCGTTTCATTCTTTTGTAAGAAGTTTTAAGTTCATACTTCATACAGCTTTGGAAATTTAAAAAAAAAAAAAAACATAATTAACACTTATTTCCAACTAACGTGACACATTTAGTGCAAGTTGGAGGACGACTTGAAACTTTGTGCAAGAGTGTTTATAATGACTAAAATTGCACTCAGCAAACCATGAGAAAGATGAAAATATGTTGAAACGTACATATATAGCAAGCACATCATGATTTTCCCATAGAAATAGTCCTACTTAAAGCTACCAACAGCATAAACAAAATGCCCATTTGGAGCCGGGCTCACCGGTTAATCCTCAGTGGTTGATTTGTAATGATATTCATCGATTGTTGAATAGATCAAACCTTCCTCTTCAAGGGCTCTAATAGATTCCCTGTCAGACAAAATCATACATTGTTATAATTGCGAACAGTTTGTACTCTGATGCGTAATGAACCATATACTTTTGTGATGGGGGAGAGGAAGAGACAGATTACATGATCTTATCCACTGGAATTTTCAGCTGCCGAGCAATTTCATCTCTGTGCACTCCCTTCTCTATCGAACTGCAGTAATTGAAGAAGAACCACAAGCTCAGGTGCATAAATTTCATCACAATTTAACATGAAACCCAGATGGATAAATAAAGTATGGCTATCAGGTTCGAAATAAGGTATATCTTACAAGTTCTGCTGCAAATATTCATGCACCTTCTGGTCACAGCTTTTGAGCCCACCAACATTATACTGTCCAGACAACTGTACGATAAATCAATAATGGAGTCCCAACCCAACCCAGTTCTTACAACTTACAAAATGCATTTTCTTTTAAAATCGGCGGAATAAAAATTGAAATTCTCTATTGATTAGAATCACATACTTCATTAGAGGGCACTGTTGTGAAACCATTAGATTTGGTGCTTGGTGGAGTGCTCATAGTGGACTCTGCCACTTGAGGTTGAGTTGAACCATCACTCTGGACCTTCATAAATTTACAGAAGCAACATGAGTCAGATTTAGCATTATTTCCTTTTAAGGAGCAGAACTTAGAATTCAATCAATACCTTCAATTTAGACTTCTGAAGATGTTGATGTATGCAATCAAGAAAGTGGAAAGTGATCTCATCAAAGTTCTTGATAGGCCTGGAAAAATCACATAATTAGAACGAACTTCACAAAAAAAGTTCGTAAAAAGCCAATGACTGATAAACTCCCAAGTCATGTCAATTTGCGCCAGCAAAAAACTATTCATAATGACCATACTATTAATGTCGATTACTACTGTATAGACAAGAATAGAAATGCAATCAAATTTTATATTCCATCAAATTTCTGATTCTGATTATACTACATACAGCAAGACAGAAGGTTCTTATCATACTAATACAAGTTCCTTTGCAAAACCAACTTATTACTATTCTCAGCATCAATTAGAATTTAGAAAGACAGATACGAAGAAAGATATTCTAATCACCTCACTGCGAAGATTGCAATTTGCTTTGCTCCTTGAGCACTTCTCAGATGTCCGACAATGCGGACATACATACCATCTCTGCCATATAAAGCAAGACAGAAACATATTATAAACAGAACCTGGAAATCGGTTGTAGATAGAGTTCGATTGCCACTAAGAATAAATTTTGGAGCTATATACGTACTCAATCTCCTCCATCTCTTTGCTGTCATAGCCTTCATTTACCCTGTCAAAGAAGCACAGTTGAAAGTTTAACATCTGCGCAGCAAACTCAATAAAGCATATCATATCTAATGATTGATCTTTAAAGAGACGGAATAGCTGTTCTTAATTGCTCTAATGTGATGCATACCATCTTCGGCAATCGATTTTCCCAGTTCCATCATCTAGACTGAAGTTAACATCTGTGAACCTCGTCTCTTTTGCAGATACAATACCCACCAGTGTAACCTAATCCATCCCAATATCAAAATACGAAAACTTAGACACTCAATCGGCACAAAATTTCTGACAGATAATGAATCACACAAGATATCCGATCTTTCTAGAGATAATCATTACATTTGTGACATCGGCGCCATCGATGAGGAAATTGGACTTCTCATCCCCAGACTGGTATGCTTCGCTCAACTGCTTCACCGTCGCGGGCACCAGTCCTTGCGTTGCCCGGCCCTGTAGTCAATGATCCAGCCAATTTACAGTTCAAACCAGGGAAATCAGATTCATTTCTACTCCATCAAGAAACCCGAAACCCTAACACGAAAGAATTTCTACCTTAGCACCAGAAGGAGATGTGAAATCAGCGGCCTGTGACGACTGCGAGAAAGGACTGCTCGATTCAAATTGGCTGCTCTGGAACATCATCGCTGTCGAGTGGAAGATCTAGACGGAAGGAGACGACACTGTCGACTACTGAAATATTTGAAATCTCTTTCATCTCCGTCTCTGCCTTCTAGAAGTTATTTATTGCTGACGATTTCCCGCGAATTTTTTTGTATTTTTCCCGCTCTCTTTAAGTTATAATAATAATATATGCGGAAAGGTTAACCATAAAAGCCCAATATACAGGCCCAACAATTGTAAAAATGGGATAAGAGTGTAGCCCAGTATATTTTTACACTTGAAAAAGAAATTTCAAACTTTACAAAAAAAAAAAAATAACTGGGTTACTGCTACTAGCATCCACATTGCTAATACTTAAATTATTTTTCATAAAAATGTCACGTAGGATTTTATGTGTGGTTTTAAGGAATACATAAATTGATGTAATACATAAATAATAGTAAGTCCACAATGGGTTTACTTAAACATATTTTATTATTAAATTTTAATTACCATTTAAAAAGTAGTTAATAATTTCAAGTTTAATAATTGTGTTGTTTAAGTTATCTACATATATATACAACGTTACTTAATATGTTGGCCAGAATAAATATACTTGATTATAAGAATTTGTTCACAAACGCCATTGACCCCTCCGTTGTTCTACTCCTTGTCGACTAAAACTTTTTTAGTATATATATACAATATAATCTTTGAACTAAGTATATATATGTTAAAAAACTGTGCTACATATGTTTAATCATTGAATATTCAACTACGTATATATATATGTTAAAAAAATATAGATATTAAACTAAATATATATATATATTCAAAATTTATGCTACTAAACTATATAATTGATTCGCTAGCTATGGCTGATACGACAATTGTATTGCAGACGCTAGAAGAAATTAGGAAGAACAGCGGAAGTAAAAAGTGGATTTGGATAAACGAAACGACTGAAATAAAAGTGGAAAAAAAAGTTGGTTTGGAAAAAAAAAACAGAATACCTAATTATACGTGATGATATGTCAATATAAAACATTCCTTAAATTTAAAAAATATTTTATGTAAATAAATTTATGTGTGGGTCCATTTTTAAGGACTAATATGTAAAAACCATTGTGGAGAGTTTTTTTCACTTTACATAAATAAACACGGTCAAACTACTCAACAGAAGAAATAAGATCCATATAACATCGATCATACTCCTAAACTCGATTTCATTACATGTTCCGTAGCTGCGGAAACAATATCTACAGTGGTGCTTCTTCTTACTGTTCATAGTCCCTTCCCTTCCACGTAATTGAAACTTGAGCATCAAGAATCGCGGTAAATCAACTGCGGCATCCACTTGAGGTTTATACTCAGCTTTCCCGACTTAGCTCCGTCCAATGAAAACGTCTCTTTGTATTCTCCTTCCATAATCACCCGAGTCAGTGTCAGTATGCATCTTCCCATATAATCCTGCAAGTTTCAGTTTTGCACATGATTCATTAGTCATCTCATCTATTCTCCACCACCTAGCCTAGGGCTAAGCTCAGTTCCAACTACCATTCAGAAACCACCTGAAATCGGTGATCATTGTAGGTTCAGCTAGCAGGCAACTGGCAAGCACAATCAACAATAGAGTCTACAACTTCAGACTAGCAATTTGGTATCTAACCCAAAAACTTTATATATTCCCAGAAGCAATATTAGTATCGACTAGGAGTGAGTCGGTTCATTCTAGATATTAACAGGGTAGTATTTGGGTAACCATGGTTCAAAGAATTGCTAACCCCTAATGGCATGTGAATCCGAGTGCTCAATTTGGGCAATACATACCAGAATCTCCACTCTTTTATAACTACTTCACTTGTCAGAGGATAACTGAAATAGTGTTACCTTGCCGAAAGTATCGTGGTCCCAGATTTCAAGAATCAGCATGTCATGTAAACCATCCTCGACAACAAAATCAAATGTTTGGTTCCAGACAGGGTTCAAACTGTCATTAACAACCTATAAACACAAGAATGATACATTTCGTAAAAAAACCCAGATCAAACCAGATTAAGAGGTGTATAAGTTTAAAGAATCTTACTCGGGTTTTGTTCTTTGTTCCTGCTTTCTTTAACATCACTACAACAAAAGGATCTGCCTTTCCCATTACATCCATTGAAGGCAGCTCCTCAGCAGATATGACAGTCACAATGAGTACTCCTCTCACAATAACTTCTCTTTTATTTTTCCCATTTTCAGTCATCTCAGTGCCGTTTGCTCCACCTTTCATGACCCTTTCCAAGGAGGTCATTGAGGCCTCACGGGCGAAAGGATTATAACCGTTCCCCATACCATAAGGGCAATATAGAAGCTCTAGGTGCACCTAAAAGTTAAAGTATAGTCAATATTACAACATACTAATCCATCCAATAGCTCACAATCCATTTATATCACGGTAAAATATTGAATTTATCATACTACATCAGATAAATCAGTAGCATATCAGGGTTATACAGTGAGACTGAAAAAGTTGACCTTTTGATGGAACAGTATCAAAGTTAAGTCTTAACGAGAGTAAATAAGCACCAAATGTTAGAATAAAAAATAGATATAGGAGAATAAGAAGGGCCGCAATCGCAACAACCCAATTGAAAGAGCGGAGCTCTAGCAACTGAGCTATATCCCCCGAGCAATACTACAAATGTGAAACTTAAGAGTGAAAGCGAAATCTTTTTAATTTAAAAATTGTTGACTATCCATTCAGTCACTTCTTTCCTAAAAAAATAACAATTTTCACTTCCACTCTAAATTTCACTATGTAGAATTTCAGGGAAAAAGGTCAAAATTCCATTAGCAATATCAATAAGTAAAAGAGACGATTCTCACCCGCCCTCTATTTTTAACATCTCTTTGAACATCCAAATCTTTCACCAGCTTCAACCAGATATCCTTCACTTTACCAGGCTCGAGTTCATTTAGTCGGATTTGAGCACATCCAAGTAACTCAGACGCTTGAAGTCCCTCATCATCATAAATTTTTACCACCAAATGTTGAGTAGATTCATCTTCAACAACGAATTCGAAGTGTTCATTCCAAATGGGGTTCAAGTCATTGTTCTGATGAAGAAAAAAAGACAAGATTTTTTTTTTATCTTGTTCCACTTTGTTAAAACCATAGTTTCGCGGAAATAAAAGGGTTATGTTACTCACGATGATTCTACTTTTCTTCATTCGGTCCTTTAGAGGACGTACGTAAAGAACAGCATAGGGGTCGGATTTCCCGATAAGGTCCTTGTTTGTTAGGTCCTTTGCTTGGACAAGCTTCACTTCCAGGGTTCCAACTGGCTTGAGCTCCAAGTCACTATTAATTGAAGGGACATCATTGGTCATGAAAATTCAATTATACAATAAGCTAGTTCATAATCAAAATTCACGACATGGATCAACAATAAATCAACAAAAATAAAGAATGCTTGTTATCTCTAAGTAAGATTCTTCCATGGAGCACAGTAGCACACACCTATAATCCCCAGGCAATATGGGTATAACCTTTCTGACAGGCCACGTAATCGAATCCTCGACAGCATCTCGGATTGTGTCCTGCAAAAGTGTGATTTAAAATTCAAGATCATTATATATATACTACCATAAATAACAAAGAGCACAGTTCACGTTCTGCTACAAATGCTTATATAAATTTTACTTAATTTTTTTAATACAATTTTTTTTTGGCCAATGAATACAAAAATTAATTTAATTAACAAAATGGTAAAATTAATTAAAGAATGAAGCTTCAGCAACCTCAATAGCAGATGAAAGTCCAGGGATCGTCGATATGTCTCCACCCACAACCTTTAAAGTGAAATCCATTTTTTTCTGCAAAGCAAAAAGTTGACATAACAGATTAATGCTTTGGCAGTGATAACATTTCAATAAGTTGCAAAATAATTTGATTACCTTATCTCTCAGAGAGAAGCACACAGCTCCAAAGCAAGGAATCTCATCAACTAATGGCTTAAAGATCAACCTAAACACCCCAGTAAATGCAATGTTCTTAACCTATAATAGAAAATAAAAAATAAAAAATTAGATATACCTGAGAGAAGCTTCAAAATTTCTAAAACAAACATTGTTATGTGCGGGAAACCCAACATTTAACGTCATAAAATTTGGGACAACAATTTATGAAGCATTTTCAAGGTATTGCGATTAATGGTAAACACAATTCAATTCATTTTGATTATAACGAACATCAATTCTATGTATCGGACCCATGGCTACAACTACCATTAGAAAAATTACTCAATAATGAAACGATGACATATAGAGGAACTTCCAGAAAATCATCTACTGCAGAAAAAATGTCACTGCATTTGAAATGCAGAACTGAAGTTTTACCTGTACAGGTAGTGCTACACCAAGTCTAGTGTTGATGTCTAGTATTATGTTCGGGTTTCCATCCCAATTCATCTCCAACTCCATCGTAATACTATCATCACCATCTTCAAGAATAGAGACCCCTGAAGACCTCAACGAAAATGGAGAAATACATCAGAATATATACACAGTGTACGACATTTCCGTGCCATATGAAGCACCTCTTTGTTTCTCTAGAGGGAAACAACCCATGGCCACTAAAATGCACTTCTTTCTGGTACTTTGTATGATTTCTCGAAATTCACCTACTAGATTTGCTTTGCTCGACTTTGTAAGGCAGATGTCTAATTGCAAAAAAGATGCAGTCGACAATGAGGAAATGGTCCAAGCAGATAGAAAAAACTAACCTGTGAATTGTGGTGCCACAGTACCGAGAGTAAACTTCGAAAACTTAAGCGATGACAATATAATCGGCGTATATTGCTCCAAAACAGGCTCAACCGATGCTTTGATCAGCTCTGACGCAGCCTACACTACCGTGATTTGCACTATCAGAATACGAACAAAGCAAACTTAGAGGAAAGTGAAGGAAACTAACAGTATCACCATATTAACATAAGGCCAGATCTTGGTAAGGTGACTGTTGAGCCAATTCAACTGCAGAATCAAAAACCACATGTCAGCAGCAGCAGTATTAAACAAGCTAGTAAATATGAGCGTAAAGAGACTCGCCTTCTGCCGCTGAGTGAAGACGACCCAAGAAGGGTACATGTCCTTTGAAAAGATCTTTCTCGAATCCTCCACCGTCATCCTCGCGAACGCCGCCACAGTCGCCGCCTGGAAGTAACATAGAGAGTAGAGTACAGAAACTGATCAACCGAACAGACAGAGACCTAGAACTACAAAATCGGAATTCGATACTGACGAGCTCAGAGCGACGCTTGGATCGGACATTCTCGGACTTCACGAATCCGACGATTATCGCAATGCCTACAGCGATTCCAAGGACTAAACCCAGAACGAACGCCATCTACTCGTGGGTTCAGCAGATGGAAACAACCAGTTCAAAAGAGAAGGAAAGGAAGTGGCTTGGAGTGCAAAGGCAACTGCTTAAATCAAGATATTTCTTTTTTCTGTAAATATTCTTAATTTGGCTAAGCAATGGAGATTGGAGAAGATCTTCATCCGGGCCTTCCTAAACAGTGCTCGATTGTGAGCGATCAAAGCAGATAAAGCAGTGCGTAGTCACTGAATGAAGGTGAAGAGGCGTTCCGTTTCCGGAGGATCCAAGGAGTAAAGAAAACTACACCCGGTCCAGCGAAGATTGTACATAATCTATCTATGGGTGAATGTGCGCCCGGTGCAGAAATCAATCAGTTGTTGACGGGGTCGGCTTCTTTCTTCTCCGTGCGGACATCAAAACAAATTAAAAATAGAAAAGAAAGTTTGACTGAGATTACTGAGATTGCGCCACGTCATCTCGCGCCTCCACATGAAATTCCGCTTCGTGTTCGCTTTTGTTAACTTTTCACTTCCCGTCATCGGAAGTCTTGTTATTAGACACTGCCCCTCGTTAATCTACTCTAGTAAAAAAGGTAACCAAACGAGTAAGGAAACTCGAATCACATAGTAAAGATTTTTTTTTTGCCTTAATCACAAAAAGATTCATTCAAATTCAATCTCGTAAAAAAAAACAAGAAGTTCAATCATATAATCGTTATAAAGGTTGGAACCAAACCAAAGAAACAAAAAGTGAATAACCAAGATTACTTGCTTTACAAGTAAAGTATCATGCTCAGTAACCTCTGTTTACAGTCTTCAGATAATCCACTCTAATTGCCCACAATGCCTCTCCCACCAATTTCATATCCGGCCGTTTCACCCTTACTGGTGCTGCACACTCGATCGCAAGACTGATGATTCTTGACAATATCCCTGCGTCTACAACATCTTCCATCCTCGGATCAACCAAAACCGACACGTTCCCTTCATTAAACTTCGTAAAAACCTGTCCATTGGTATATACCGTTAGATTCACCGGATCAACAAGGCCACCAAAGTCACAACACTCTGATCATGTAGGTCAGGCATGGCTTAAAAACCTCTAATATCATCTACTTATCTGAGACCAACCAATGATTTTCAAGCTATAATATAAAAGTCGAGATTTTGGCAAAGAATGTATTGATGTTCTTACCCATCTAAGAGTCACGCGCTCTTCGACTGCTCGGTTTAGTTCAACGGGACGGCGACCTGTCAAAATTTCGAGCAGTAAAATACCGAAGGAGTAGACATCACTCTTGGGAGTGAGCTGATAAGTCCTCATATACTCCGGATCCAAGTAGCCAACCGTGCCCTTTACTTTGGTTGAGACATGAGTTTTATCTGAATCCATCGACCCGAGACGAGCGAATCCAAAATCTGCCACTTTTGCCCTCATGCTGTCCGTCAGAAGAATGTTTGACGATTTTACATCTCTATGGATAATTTGCTTCTCTGAGACACAAATTTGAAGGAAAAAAAAATGAAATGGGTTTCATCCTTTTGCAGTAAATAAAGCAAAATCCCAACTTTTGGGTCAATATGTATGCGAAATGATTAGAAAATAAAAAATTTACCAGCATATAGATGGAGATAAGTCAGTCCATGAGCAACATCGATTGCAATTTCCAGACGTTGGTTGAAGTCGAGGATTTTGCCATGATCACCTGAGAAAATCGCCCAAAATGATATTAATTTCAGTTGCTCCTTTACACCTGAAAATGAGACAGTTTTTTCTATAAAGAAACCTCACCATCCAAATGTGTTCTAAGAGTGCCATTTGGTACATATTCGGTGATAATAAGGCGCTCGTTCCCTTTATCAACAAACCCGAGTAGTCTCACCAGATTCCGGTGATCGATTTTGGAGAGAAGCTCAACCTCACTGCTAAATTCAGTTTTCAGATTGTCGAATTGCTCCTGTAAAACAGTAAAAACAATGTAAACGAACCCATTTGTTTAACATTTAAGAACCCGTGATAAACGTGTATGGAATAATAAAAATCTTACCTTCTTGGCTCGTTTTACAGCAACCACCAAGCCATTTTCAAGCTGTGCCTTGTATACAGTACCGAAACCCCCTTCTCCTATTCTCATATTGAGTGAGAAATTGTTGGTGGCTTTTAAGATCTGACTCAGATTCAGATGAACTGACCCAAATCGTGTTAGTTGTGGGGATAATGAAAATCTTGAAGGACTAGGCGGCACCCGAAGTGGACTTCCGGGGATCTTTTCAGGCGTGGAACCTAACTCAGACACAGAATTCACTGAGTAAATTAGCTTTGTGTAAGATACCATTGCATTGACATGGACAAGAAAATATCATGCAGTTCATTGTACCAAAACATAAAAATGATATTATAAAATCATTCAAAGAGTCCTTTCGAGATTAATCTTCTATTAGCATAATGATTACATCCTAAGTCTAAGATTATGTTGCGCTTAGACATTCAACGTAACTATAGTAATACTAACCAACTAAATTTCTGAGAAATAAAACAAAAGCTACCAAAAAAAATGGCAAATTAATGAAGAACAAAACAGTCAGTGTCAACCATTAAAGAACTATGCACAAGCTTTTCTTACAGATCAAAATAAACCCAGTAATGAATGAAACACAAAGTGAATAGTTGCTGTGAACTTACAAGAACTTAGCTCCTTCTGAAGGACAGTATGAGACGTGTCTTTCCTTTTCGCATAGAAGCAGGGACATACCAAGACACAACACAGCGCCAAAATTCCCGGTACAACAATCCCAATTGTTTTGTTGCTTAACAAAGTTATGTTCCCTTCCTTGGCTATTGTTGAATCTTTCTTAGGCTCTGTAAGTAAAAGCTTTCTTTTTCCAACTGCCAAAAAGGAAAGGACATCAGTTCTTACTTGCAACACACTGCATATACATGAATTTGACACTAGAGCAAAACATCTGGACCAATCAAAGCTTCTACATATCCTAAGACAAATTGAATTCATTGACAGGTTCAATTTCAAAGACATGATACCTTGATGTAGACTGCAGAACTGATGATAATCCTCCAATAAGCAGCCATTAGCGGAGTAAAAATTGACAGCATCGCAGAACAAGCTCTTACCAACTGGAATTCCATTGATATACAACAACTCATTACTACTGAAACTACCCGAAAAAGAGAGTTCATCCTCTCCGCAGAGCTTGAAATTCAATACAGTCGCGGATAGAGAAATTATGTGCAACTGCAGGACCAAGAACAGCAGTACCGATGCTAAAGTAGCTGTAACTTTCATTTCTGATTATGGAATCAGCGGCAGCATCTAGATTTACTTCTTTGAAATCGGAATTTGAGCAGAAACCCACCAAATCAGATTGAAACCTCGTAATTATCTTCAAGAGAATATCGGCGTCGGGATCAGGTAGATGGCGGAAGAATCCAAATAAGTAAGCGGCGTTACCGTGCGCATTGATTGCAGCTCAAACTGCGGAGAGAGTAAAGGCGGCTGGGGTAGTGAAGAGAGAGAGAGAGGGAGAAACGTGTTGAGTGGAGAAGACGACGATTGTGGTGGTGGTGGTCTAGTGATGTCAGGATCAAATGGCCGTCTTTCCGTCTCTTGTTCGAGAGCTTCTCTCTGGTACTGTTGCTTCGCTTCACTGTTGGGTCGGAGGTTTTTTTTTTTTTTTGATAAAGGGTCGGAGGTTTGAGGTGGCAACGTTGACGCACTGGCGAATTTTGTTTCGGGGACAGGTCAGTCTCAGTCAATATGAGGCTGGCTGTCCAAGTTCAGTGGCATTACTGCCATTTCAAGCCGTTATAACTTATAACTCCTCGTTTATCTTACGTCGGAGCACATGTAATAATTACGTCATACACATTACGATATTTTGGGTCCCCCAATCTTAAATTTGAATGGTTCGACTTCGATTGGATCATTGTTTTTTTCCTTCTTGCCAGTGGTTTTTTAGGAGGTTTTGAAGTATAATTAATGAATGCATTTCATTTTTATAGTTATTAGTGCTAATTAAATCATTAAACTCTAACTAAAGAATAAAATGTTAAATCTCTGCACTATATTTTATGATTAATAATAATCTAAAATCTAAATCGTTGTTACCATATAAGAAACGCTACGTAGCAATAAACTAATCATTACTTGTATAATGTGCAAGTTTTACATAAATAAAAACTTTATATTAAAATATAATGGCCCATTCTGTTCGGCTTAATATTTCACTAGTGGAGTAATAATGAATACATAATCATTTGATTAGTTGCATTAAGCATGTATTAAAAATTCTCTATAGGATTCCTATTACACATCTATCTCGAATAGTCATTTTTCACACAATAATGGGTGTTTATGGAAGAATGGATAGAGGGCATTTTAGGTAAATGAAATGTTGCAAAGTGACGTGGATAGTGGCTCCACTTTTGTCAATTGTTTCGGTTAGTTTTTCACACTCCTGATGGGCCCCGGCGAAGGCAGTTAGGCCCCTTAACGATTAGCAAACGGCGATTAGGCCCGTTGGGCTAGGAGCTGGGCTGCTGGAAGGATAAGGGCTCCGACGGAAGGAGGTCCCGACATTGAATAGCCCCGAGTAAGTATGGCTCCGACAGGGGAGAGCCCCGAAGATATCGGACCTGGACGTAGTCGGTCCCGATATGGGAGTTGATACCACTCCCCAACACCGAATCCTCAACGATGCAACCTGGGAGTCTCCGATAATGATCGAGACTCGCCAGTAAGAGCACAATCCCGGAAATCTCGCCATGATCACAGTAGTGGTATAATGGGCGAGATATGTGGGATACGAATAACTGTACAAGATACGTGGCAAGATATACGGCGAGATATGTGGGATAATGGATCACAATCCAACCGCCGAATCAGGTAACTGGGATAGCCTTTCCTCTATAAAAGGAGGGAAGTTATTCCAGATTAGGGTGACGCTTTATACATATACAAATACTACTTGCTTGCCTGGTTGACTGCCATACTTACGTTAAGCATCGGAGAGGGATTCTGGGCCACTGCCCTCTACTCCCCTCTTGCAGGATTGCGTGGAGCAAAGGAGCTAGGATTGCCGTCAAAGTCCGTACCGGAGTTCCACCGTGATCCAACATTGGCGCCATCTGTGGGAACCGCAACAAAAAGCCAAAAAGTAAGTTTGCTTCCCTCTGATTTCATTTCATGGCTGGCAACAGATCGCAACGCTCAGGCAAGCAAGTGCCGGCCACCAGCAATCCCCCTGAGGATGCTGCCCAGCATCAGGATCTGAGAGATGAGGGTGACAGCACTCGCCGGAACGAAGCACCTTCCCAGAATCCGGAGCTGGCCAGGGTAGTGGCAGAGGCCATGCCCCTATTCATGGAGGCCATGGAGGCCCTCCTAGACCGAAGAGAAGCTGCTAGAAGGCAGGCCGATCTCCCGCCGCTCCCTCCGCGGCGAGACGCCCCCAGAAGGCAGGTGGACGACAACCTGCCGCCACCCCCTCCGTTGAGGGAACAACCCAATCCCCCTCATCCAGCACCGGCGGAGAATTTTGTGGTCGATGGACCAGGGCCAGTACAACAAAGGACTATTCCCTTGAATGGTCCCCTCACTGCCGACCAGGTAGTAAAGATTGTGGGTATCTGCATGGGAGATCAGAAGCCCATGATGTCGGAATTGGGGAGTCAGGAGACCCATCCTTTCGTTCCCAGGTTGATCCATACCTTGGCCCCTCCAGGCTTGGGTATCCCGAAGATAGACGAGTACGACGGGGTCGCAGACCCGGTTCGCCATGTGCAGAAGCACCTAACAGCGTGCATGGGCAGGACCCCTGATGAGGATGTTATCTGTGCGTTGTTCCCGAGCACCTTGGGAGAGAAGGCAATGACATGGTTTTACAGTCTGCCCACTGGATGTATAACCTGTTGGAAGGACATGCATCAGCGATTCATCGCCCAGTACCAAGGACGTCGACGGCTGCTGAAGAGTGTCCGGACCCTGCATGAGGTAGTCCAGAGGCCTGACGAATCGCTGGCCCAATACTACCAGCGTTACACGGCTGGCATGACCGAGCTAGATGAGGAGATATCGGAGGGCGAGGCCATCCGCACCTTCATAAAAAACCTTAATCCCCCCTATGGCTCCGACTTACTCCACAGTGTCGCGGCCAAGAAAGTCTGGAACATGGAGGCGCTCCAGGCGAGAGTAAAACAGAAAATCGACGTCCAAGAGTCGAAGATCGCCGCCGGAGAACTAGCTCCTCCCAAGGGGCACGAAGGAAAGCAGTTGTTCAAACCATTGGACAACCGACACAGGAAGGATAGCTCCGAGGGTAGTCGGAGTCGTGGACGCTCCGATCGGAGGGAGGATAGACGTCCGACCAAGAGGGACAGCCAGAGGGAGGAGTTCACCCCCCTCAACAGGCCTTTGAAAGAGGTCTTGGCGGTAATGGAGAAGCAAGGCCTCGCTCGTTTCCCCAAGAAGAAGGATGGAGAAAAGTTGGGCTCCCGCACCGACTGTTACTGCCGATTCCATCGGGCCACCGGTCACGACACTGACCAATGTCGGGAGCTGAAGAAGGAAATAGAGAAGCTTATCCAGAGGGGTAAGCTGAAGGAGTTCGTGGGAGACTCGCGCTGCAAGCCCCGTTCACGATCTCGGTCAAGGTCCAAATCTCGATCGAGGTCCCCCAGGAAAAGGAGGTCCGACGCAGAGCCTTCGGAGGGCCCATCCGGGTCCCGACAGAAGAGGATTATTAATGTGATCCATGGAGGGTTCGCTGCAGGAGGAGACACAACGTCTTCTCGGGAGCGTTATGCCAACCAAGTGCCAGTCGGAGTTGTGTTGGGAAAAAGGTCACGGTCGTGGACCCCGAAGGAGGAGATGGAGATCACCTTCTCGGCGAAGGATCTGGAGGGAGTAGAGACCCCCCACGAGGATGCCCTAGTAGTAACACTGGATGTAGGAGGATTCGAAATGAAGAGGATCCTCATCGATGGAGGGAGCTCCTCTGACATCCTCTTCTCCGACGCCCTGGAGCAGATGGGGAAAAAGAAGAAAGACTTACGAGAGGTTAACTTCCCGATGGTAGGATTTTGCGGCACAACCTCTTATCCATTGGGGGTCATTACGTTGCCCGTGTGGTTCGGCAGTGGCTGGAAGATGGAGAAGAGAGATGTGGAGTTCGTGGTGGTCGAATCCACAGGGACGTACAATGCGATCATGGGAAGAACCACTATCAACCCGCTGATGGCAGTAGCCTCAACTGTCCATCAAAAACTGAAGTTCCCGACTGAGAATGGGGTCGGCGAAGTGAAAGGCGACCAGGTGGCGTCGAGACGATGCTATGTCAACGCCACGAGAAGATCAAGGAAGGAGGCTATGTCGGTCCTCCAAACAGACACTGATCCTCGAGAGGAGTTTGGGCGTCCCGCCCCCATGGAGGACCTAAAAGAAGTCGAGATAGATGGACCCGAGAGGAGGGTAAAGATCGGATCCGCCCTATCCGAGGATCAAGCCGAGGAGTTAATCGCCCTATTGAAGAAATGCCATGTTTGACAAATAAGTCGTCCGCAGAGGCGCGAAGATGTAATTAAGTCGCCCTGAGTGGTGCATGCTATGTTAAAGACATCAATCAATAAAGAGGTTACTTCTGATCAAAGTGTTCCTGAGTTGTTCTCGATACATTAAAAAGCGTCATTGGACGTCCGAAAATCCTTAAGTTTTAAGGTCCGATTAAAAAGCGTCATTGGACGTCCGAAAATCCTTAAGTTTTAAGGTCCGATTAAAAAGCGTCATTGGACGTCCGAAAACCCTTAAGTTTTAAGGTCCGATTAAAAAGCGTCGTTGGACGTCCGAAAATCCTTAAGTTTTTAAGGTCCGATTAAAAAGCGTCATTGGACGTCCGAAAATCCTTAAGTTTTTAAGGTCCGATTAAAAAGCGTCATTGGACGTCCGAAAATCCTTAAGTTTTTAAGGTCCGATTAAAAAGCGTCATTGGACGTCCGAAAATCCTTAAGTTTTTAAGGTTCGATTAAAAAGCGTCATTGGACGTCCGAAAATCCTTAAGTTTTTAAGGTCCGATTAAAAAGCGTCATTGGACGTCCGAAAACCCTTAAGTTTTTAATGTTCGATTAAAAAGCGTCGTTGGACGTCCGAAAGCCTTAAGATTCTCAGGACCCGATAAAAGCGCTACGAAGAACATAATCGAAAAAGATAGTAATAAAAGGCTCGAAAGCCTAAGAGGTTCGATACAAGGGAGATAAATGAGGAAGGAGTACGAGGACTTAAGATTTAACAAATTAAACTCGGTCCTCGGGCGCTGAATCTTCAGAAGGCTTTGGAGGGGCAGGCTCGGAGGGATCGGTAGGAGGCTCGTCGGCGTCTTCGGAGGAGCTCTCCGACGGGAGGCTGAGGTACGTCTCTGCGGCTAGGCCAAGAGTCTTGGACTTCCTCAAGTCGATGGAGTCCCCGTAGGTTTCATTAAGCTCTTCGACAATATCAAGGATGGCATTCTGCAAATCCTCCTGACAATGTCTTGCCGCGTCTGCTTTGAAGTCCTCCGAGCTCCGATATTCTTCGAGGGCCTGGACCTTCGCGTTTGTTATTTGGACGGGATAATCCGCCCTCGCCTCCTCTAGCTCCGCGATGGCCCTCTGCTTCTCAAGCTCCAGCCGCGCAGCAGTTTCTTGTAACGCTGCCTTATCAAAGGCAGCCTGGCTCCGATCCGCCAGGGCAGCCTGTTGCTCCCGCCTAAGCGAACTCTCGAGACTTAGAATTTGCCTGTGCTGGGATTGAGCCTCTTGAGCAAGCTTGGCCCTGACTTCCTCGGCTCGCTGCCTTTCCTCCTCAGCCTGTTGCCTAACCTCTTCGACCCGTTCTTCGGCTCGCTTTTTACCCTCCTCCGCTCGAAGCCTTGACGCCTCGGAGGCAGCTAAGTCCTCCTGGAGCTTGGTCAAGCTCTCGAGGTTGGAGTTGGCCCGTTCTCGCTCCAAAGCCTCCCGAAGAGACAAGATGTAGCCAAAACAGCGATCCTGGTCCGCCATTTCCTGAGGGCAAGGTATAGCTTAATATTTAAAAAGTCGGAGTACTCCCAGGGGAATAAAAACAAAGTGTACTTACCTCTATCCGACGGACGGCCATCGCCCGGATATCCGCCTCGATGTCCTCCCCTTCCAGAGAAAGAGGGCGCCTCAGTGAGGGCGGGACCGAGCCCGACACCAAGTGCAAGGCCAGGTTCCTCTCCTGACACCCCCGATATAAAGGAATCCCCCGAAGGGACTCCACCGGTCTCCAAGGCTCGGCGCCCTGGTCCGAAGAAAAGGCTTGGTAGTAGTCTCCATCCAAGGGGAATGGAGGTACTACCAGGCGAGCCCCTCCATCTCCTTCACTTACTTGGGCTTCGGGGGTCCCACCTCTAACTGGCGAAGATGGCGGAGCGGATGACGATGGTGGCGTGACGGGAAGTGGAGACGTCTTCCTAACAGGTGACTTCGAAGGAGTCGACCTCGATTTTCCTCGGAGGGTCAGGCCTTCCTCCTCAGCACGATCATCGGAGGGGGAGTCCTCCAAGCTGGTCACCCGACCAAATTCACCACGGGCCTCCGTTGGGGCATCTTCCATCACCGGCTCCACTGCAGGCGCGGAGTCCGAGGCAGGTGCAGCAGGGGCGACGTCCGCGGGACCTGCAGCGGGGCGAATAAGTCGAGGAATTAATTTGATATCGGTGTGCCAAATTAAACAACGCTCCATATATTTCTCTTTGCCGAAAAAGTCGTAACAACCCGCTTCGAGGACGTGTGGAGTTTCCCCTCGAAGGATATTTTTGACATCCCTGACCCGTCCTTTCATGTCGGAGGCTTGAAGGTCTTGAGGTACCAACTCCCTATATCTTTTTATAGCACGAAAAACTTCCTTACCTTCCTTTTCGGAGCGGACGTTGAAGGCGGTCTTGACCACATCCACATTAGTCCGCCCCTCGGAGGTGGGGGCAGACCTGGGGGCCTCGGAAGTCTTCGCCTTCTTCCGAGAGGGTCCCGATTGGGCAGAAGCCTTCCGATGGGAGGGCTTCTTCTTGCGCTTCAGCGAGTGGGAGGCATCGGTATCCTCCTGAAACAGACGGGTGGTCAGCGATGTTCGAGGGGCTGTAAACAGTGGAAACAAGAAATAATTAGAAGATTACCCAGAGAATTACATTGGAAACACTATCATGAACTTTTCCCCCAGCCTTGGGATCAATCAGCATAATCCCAATTTCAATCCGCTGCTGATCAGTGACAGAAGTGGCCTCGAAGGGCTGGTAATCCTCCTCCTAACGACGGGCCTGGATAAGCATCAAGGCCCTCTTGGTCTGCTCCGACCATGAACGGAAAGGCACGGGGGGATCAGCTTCCACGGTGGTCCTCGGCCACTCGATGGGACCAGGCTGGATGAAGAAGTATTGCTCCTTCCAGTTAGCATTATCGTTCCCCTTATCGGAGATGACGGCCCGTTCCTTGCAAATCTTCCAGGACACCTTCCTGTCCCAGCCCATCTCCTTATACTGCTCATCGGTCCCTTCGGGTTGGCGGGGGGAAAAGGAGCAGATTCCGTCCTTGTTGCAGGTCATCTTGTAGAGAACCCGCCAGAGCTCCAGGGAATAGCTCCAATCCTCCTTATTGATATCACACCACACTTGGAAGGCAATCCATGTACGGATTGCGTGTGGAGAGAAGGTCGTGGGGTACGTCTTATAGTGGTTGCACAGCTCCACCCAACTCGGACAGAAAGGAAGTCGAATTCCCGCACGAATCTGCCCTGGGGAGATGAACACCTCGTCCCCTTTGGGAAGCGTAATCCGGGCCTCGCGAGAATTGAATTGCTCATAGGGATAGCGGGCTCCGAAGGAGGATTCAAAGATGCCGCACTCTATGCAGGCCCTATCGTAGCTAATAGGTGCAAGCGTGTTCTTGAGATACTTGAAGACGAAAGGTTGGCCAACAGTAGCAGATCCCTCGGCTGAAAATCGTCGAGGGAAGGAAGGAGGGAAAAATTGAAGCCTAAGAAAACCAAAGATGAAAGGGAAAAGAGTAATAAGGTAAAGAACCTTACCAGACATGGTGGTTGAAGTAATCGTGATCGGAAAATCTGGAAGCTGGAAACGCCGGTGAAACCTTGAAGTGATCGTGATCGGAAAATTTGGAAACTGGAAACGCCGGTGAAACCTTGGAGTGATCGTGATCGGAAAATCTGGATGCTGAAAACGCCGATGAAACCTTGAAGTGAGAAGAATTAGGGTTCTTGGGATCGCAGAGAAGAAGAAGTAAGGGAAAAGTAAAACAAGGTCTGGATTTAGGGTTTTATAAGAGAAGGAAAAGGAAACTGAAGAGGTGGGCAATCTGAGCCACAGAATTCAAAACGATTCGATCATGAGCGTCCAAGGGGGAAACGTGCCAATACGACGAAGGCGAAACGGTTTCAATTTGAACCATCAGGACGCATGGGACAGATAAGACAAGAGTAATGACGTACCGGGTGGTTGAAAAGTGCTTTTTCAGAAAGCAGGCATGCGGAACCCGAAACGTTCCTTCACCTCCTATCAGCATTTAATGCTGGTCTGGTCAAGAAAACTCCTCGAATCCAAGTATCTTGAAGAGATCTTGAAGAGATCCAAGGCAAAGGCCCCCGACAAAAGTTAAGGCAACGGCCTCCGACGTCTCAAACAAAGACCCCCGACTGGGATGTAGAAGGGTCCGATACTGAAAGACGCGACGCACTATAAGTCCCTCACGCCTTGGGGACAAATGATGGGCCCCGGCGAAGGCCGTTAGGCCCCTTAACGATTAGCAAACGGCGATTAGGCCCATTGGGCTAGGAGCTGGGCTGCTGGAAGGATAAGGGCTCCGACGGAAGGAGGTCCCGACATTGAATAGCCCCGAGTAAGTATGGCTCCGACAGGGGAGAGCCCCGAAGATATCGGACCTGGACGTAGTCGGTCCCGATATGGGAGTTGATACCACTCCCCGACACCGAATCCTCAACGATGCAACCTGGGAGTCTCCGATAATGATCGAGACTCGCCAGTAAGAGCACAATCCCGGAAATCTCGCCATGATCACAGTAGTGGTATAATGGGCGAGATATGTGGGATACGAATAACTGTACAAGATACGTGGCAAGATATACGGCGAGATATGTGGGATAATGGATCACAATCCAACCGCCGAATCAGGTAACTGGGATAGCCTTTCCTCTATAAAAGGAGGGAAGTTATTCCAGATTAGGGTGACGCTTTATACATATACAAATACTACTTGCTTGCCTGGTTGACTGCCATACTTACGTTAAGCATCGGAGAGGGATTCTGGGCCACTGCCCTCTACTCCCCTCTTGCAGGATTGCGTGGAGCAAAGGAGCTAGGATTGCCGTCAAAGTCCGTACCGGAGTTCCACCGTGATCCAACAACTCCAACTCATTTTCCAAAATAAAAATAGTATAAAATCTTGAAAAAGTAATAGAAAATACGACAAAATGTGGATTTTTTTATAGTAACAATAAAAGAGAGGTGATAGACAATTGTGACGAATGCAAACAGTTCGATCACCTCTCTTGATAGTATAACTGTAATATCTGACAAGTTTAATGGCACTTTTGTTGGCAGATACAGGTCGGAATGTAAACGTTCCGAAACTTTCGGAACGTTAATCATTTCCCACAATAAAAGTTGTTGGTTATTTAATATAAAGTTTTTTTTCAATAAAAATAAGTTTATTTTTTACTTTTTAGTTAAAAAAATTTTAAAAAAACCTTTGCTACACTAAAACTGGCTTTGTATTGTTAGTTGGGTTAAAGGGTATTTTAGTATTATATGTTTTGCTAATGTTGGCTTTTGGTGCCATATTTTTTTTTGTAGGCTTTAGTTCCATATGTTTGTATTTTGTAGGCTTTTGGTGCATCTGTTAGTCAACAATTAAGTTTGACCATTAAATACTTTTATTTTATTCAATTTAGTCCTTCAATTTATATTCCTAACTTTTATTTTTTACAATTTAGCCCTAAAAATTAGAAATCAGATCTAGGTCAAAATTGACCGAGACATGGACTAACCAACGCCTGGTTCGGACATGGATAGGTTACTTAGACCTGGACGACCCTAGGGTCAGACCTAGCTGATTTCCTCATCTGAGTCATTCCCATGAAGTAAGATGGCCTGGCTGAACAAGATTTTTAGCTGAACAGGTTCAACATCCAACTGTGATGCACTTGGAAACTATAACAATGCTGCAGCAAACATTGGTAATGCATTGGGTTTACATGAGATTCAGATTAGAATGCTGTCAAATTCCGCATATAGCATACTATATATGCTTTCCGTTTCTGGGTCGACTTTTAAATGTATATATATATATATAGATGGATTGATTGATAATTTGTGAGCTACCAGTGTTGTCGTCAATTTTATTTTGTTTTCTAGCTTGACTTTTAAGTTAGATACACGGATAGATATTTTTTTAGATTTTCAATGTGGATTTATATTATAATAAGCGGTTGTAAAAAAATAAAACTTATCGCAATTAAAATATTTGACAAGTTCTTTCGCGGTCAATCTTGAAATATAATTTTTAATATTCTATATACATATAATTAAACATATACGGTCCACGCAAAGCAAGGGTTTGCACTTAGTTGTCCATTAATTAATTAAGCATAAATGTATGATTGAAAGATGAAGCGGATTGATCTTTATACCTAACGGGTTGTTGTGATAAAGATTGGGTAAACCCAACATGCAAAACTCCCAAACTGCGTTAATTAAGAACGATACTAGAACTATATTAACACGAACTTAAGTTTACTACGAAGCCATACATTAACCGCATACAAATACAACTAAGCAAAATACTTATACAATAATAATAATATACTACGCGTACGTACGAAACTATTAGAAAGGTAGATGAGGCGGTGGAGGGTTGGCCGTGGAAGTCGAAGCTGGAGCAATAAGGTGGCGCTGCGCGTGGCAGAGCTGCCGGAGCCTCGTCGGAACATACCAAATCGACAGCCTTGGGTGTGAGTTAAACAAAACATCTATGTCCCAACCGTGGCGCCCCGCCATGGCCACCAGCGGCTGATAACAGGCCTGCCGCCACGCCCCAACGTTCTCCCCCCTTTCCTTGAACGCTCGCCGGAGCGCGTCTGACGCCACCTCGTCGAGGCAGTGGAGGGCGTAGCAGTGCACGTAGTGCCTCATCTTCGGCTTGTTGATATAGCTTGCCCCCGCCTTCTTCGCGAACCGAAACACCTGATCCAATAAATTGAATTCGTAGTGTGACTACTATAATTAAGTTTATAAGCATGTATCGACAAAATTTTGCATTTGTTGAAGTATAATAATGTGCTAAATAAGACATGCGTATTAACCAATTGTCTCATAAGTCCAAATTTATGGGTAAATGCGGCATCGATACACTCTTATACTTCAACTACCTCCGGCCATCTCAACATTGACCAACTATATATGGGTTAAACTATGGATATTGGCCCAGACACCTCGGCCTGAACTAAACAAGACATGCGACTTAACCAATTGTCTGCATCGGTACGCTCTTATACTTCTACATCCTCCCGGCCACCTCGACTTGTCAACTATGGGTCGGCATTGACTAACTCCGGATCAAATATAATAGGTTTCACCATTTTTAATAGGAGGTTTTAATTTTTCTTTATAATGCGTCTCACCCTGATACCATAGAGAAAATAAGACGTGTAACTTAACCAAATATCTCATAACACATTCCACTCACTATTATAGTTTAACAACATTTTTTTAGTGAACTTTCAAACAAAAAAAAATTATCCGCCACTGACCTGGTTCGTCACCTTAGTTGGACATTTCTCGCCGCGGTCCTTAGCGATGTTCTGGACTTGGATCAGAAACTCCCGGCACTGGTCGTAAAGGTGGAAGAGGTAGTCAAGGCCGTTCTTCTTGCCGCGGGCGACTTCTCCGGGCTCGGTCACGATGAAGGGATGCTCCCGCTGTCGGATCCTGCTGTACTCCTCATCTTCTTCATCATCGTCCTCGTCCTCCTCACCGGCACTCCTTTTCCTCTGCCGGCGCGGCGGTTTCAGCTTTCCGACGGAAGTCCGGCCGTCAGCGTTGTAGTCGCCGGCGGTGTCTAGCTGCAGGACTGGCTCCTCGGACAAGCCCTCCTGGGAGAGAGCGTCGAGGGAGTGGGCGTTGGCGGCGGCGGAAGAGTGGATGCCGAGGAGGTGGTCGAGGCGGCGGCGGTGAGCGCGGACGGCGGCCTTGATGCCGTAGCGCTCGCCGACCATGAGATCCCACCGGAAGATGTGGGAGATGCTGTTCATCATGTCATCGAGCTCCTCCTCTTTCATGTCGATGAGTGTGTTGACGGTGAAGCCGAGCTCGGCGATCTTCACCGCCGTGAGGTGACGGACTCCATAGGCCTGAAAGAGCTCCTCCATTCCTCCGAGTTGCTGCATGTTTTCCAACAGCAAGGATAAGAGAATTGTGTTTGTGTTTCACTAAGCAAGTCTCTCTTCAGTATTTAAGTATACGACAGAAGCAGCACCCAAAGTAATGCCCTTCGGGTAAGGAGTAGTTCTTGTCACCTCATCATGAGAAAGATGGTTGCGAGTGTTGCATAACTAAACCATATAACAACACATATATATAGACAAAATTAATCATTTTTGTATTGGAATAAATTTTATATGTTGCACTTAAATTTATAATATTGGGTCATGTAGTAGAATAGAACAAATGACACTTTAGATTTTAAAATGTATCATAAATTTACATAATTGAATATTATAATTTTATTTGAACGTAGATAAATGTGTTTTATTAATTATAATGTTATATCATTTTATATGTATGATATATTTATTTCATTTAATAAACTATCTTAATTTTTATTTTTAATATCATAATAAATGACATGTCGTACTATTTTAATTTACAAACTGTGTTTAAATGAATGTAAATGTATTTTTTAGATGGTTTGGTGTTATAAATTTAATTATAGTATCTAATCAAAAACAAAATGAATGTACTTTTTAAATGATATATTAACATAATTTTTTTTAAGTAAACATAAATACCGTACAATATGAAGCCAATGATTAATTTACTTGCCTTGAGCTGCTTGCCGCATAAGTAAAACGGCCAGATTAAATTTGTAAAGCTGTTTGAATACTTGCATGTAAATTGTAATTACCCGATTAAGCATACATGAAAAATAGCAACTGTTGTTTATACAAGTCGTCTTTCATATTATATAAGAGAAGTTTTGATATGAATCGAATTTAAGATGTGAGTGCAGAAAATGAAGTGGGATCATGATGAGTTGCTACTCCAATAACTCCACTATGTACTTTCCTTTTTCTGTGTAAACACTGTTACACTAGAAGACAAACACCCTCAGACCAAATCTACGGAGACTGCCTGCCTGGGCGTTTGACACGTGTCATAGTCAACTTTTCCAGGTCTGAAACTGCATACTTGAGACTGAGGACAGGTCACTGACCAGCCTATGAAAAGTCGGGAAAGTGACAACTCACTGACCAATCCACTTCTAACCCCTATGTAGATTCATTCAGCCACGTTCTCATATTCTATAGTTATCCATCCTATAATTATTATCATATAATATGGGATTTAAATCAAATTAGAACATAAGTTATAATGCCAAAACAAATTACTACATCTACTAAATTTTGTTACAAATTAGTACCCGAGTTAACATGGGTATTAACCTGAATAATGATAATATGATTATCTTTCTTTAGCCGATTCGATTAGGACAACTATAGTTGTGAAGATTGAAATTACAAACAAACAAAAATTGCAGAGCAGAATTAATAATTGACATATATAACAGAAGAGAGGGATAATTATTTGTGGAATCCAGCATCCTCTAATCAACATCACCATCTTCCTTATCAGAACCGAATGGGGGACCTGAAATATAAGATTATCACTTTTAGACCTTCATTTTCGATGCAACACCCAGGTTAACTCGGGTACTAATTTACAACAAAATTTAGTGGATGTACCAATTTGTTTTGGGTTGTTAACTCAGCTGCAAATTTAATTGAAATCCCTATAATATGTGTATCTGTTCAACACAAGTTGATCTTATATCTACATGTCAAGAGTTTAATTTTCGTTAATAATCATAAAAATATAAAGATATTTATAACACTTTTCTTCTTAAGGACTGACTAGGTGATGGGTTCTGCTCTCCTGATATTGGCTATTCGTAAATTGCCTCGTAGAAAACAAAAAAATAGTTATCCTATCATCAAATATCTAATCTAAATAAAAATAATTCTATTTGATTATATTAGTTAATGATACAAAAATTTAAACATTTTTTGTGCTAATTTTCTAATATTCTGGTAGTTGCGATTCAAAGATAATTATGAACTTTAAAATAAAATAATTTAATTATAGATATGTTTTTTTTTACATACTATTATAATGAAATATGTATAATTTTTTGTATAGTACTTTAATTTACGAACAATTGTTTCATATGTGTAGGTCTCTCTAATGAACTATTATCGTATATTTTTAATATATGCGCCACTAATATTAAAAAAAATTAAGAATAAAACGTCTAAATTCTTTTAGTATATATTAATTTAACATAAATTTTTGCACTAAATTCAAGTTAATAAATATCATAATTTGAATTACTATTTGCAATAAATTTCGTGCAAAAAAAGGGTAGTACCATGAGATTACAATTAATGTGCTATAACATGTTGGTTTATAATCAGTAATATAATCTATAACGTTAGATTGCATTGTTTTATTGTGCTACAATGTGGAGTGTTTAGTTTGTTTTGAATGTGCACCGCTTACTTATTATAATAGTAATATTAATTTATTTAAGAGTTAACTATAATTTAATATAATAACATTTAAATATAGATTCATTTTGAGAACAACCAACTTACTTCATAGCTTTATGTTTTATGTTTAGTACATAGAGTTAATTGAAAAAATATTGTGCTGCCAGATGAGATCACCATCGAGCAGAATGATTCTCGTGCTGCCACGTCAGCGTCGTAGCCCACTCGCGGTTGTAATACACACGCTATGTTAACCAATATGCTTATTCAATTATTTGCTATTTATTCATTTCGGTTTCAATTAAAGTATCACTTAATTATGCTTCCTAAAAGCTTAAACAGGCTAAAACCAATAATCATGTAATATGGTGCGGTAGTTTAGCACCTCATTCATTAACCAGAGGTTAGGGATTCAATTCTTGCAAGGGTTGACCCCGTGCGAGCCTAGAATAGACTAGACTAGGCTTGAAGCATGCTGTGGGTGCTCTAGCTCATAGGTCGTATTGAATATGGAGTTCTTCACCTCCTTCTGAGTCGCATAGCGTCTTCGTCGTTCTCCGACTTCTCCAACGATCGCTCTTTGATAAACGTCGTCGAGAGATAGCCGATGTCGAGGTCTCTCTATCAATTCCTATAATCTTAGGTTTCTGAGTCCTCACGCCTAAGTCGCCACCGCGCGTCTATAAATGATGTCGAGGTCCACGTTAACGGTTTTCTTGCCACCGTTCTAGGTAACCCTAAATCTTGAATGTTACCATTTTTCATCCTTTAATTTTCCTTCTTGAATTCATTCAAATTAACCACGAATTGTTGGGATTTTCATTTTTTTTTTCTTCATTCTTTAAATCTTCGCGGTTCTAGCATTTCAATCAAGTAAGACCTTCTAATTGGCTATTCATTACTAAGTAAGCTTAAAATTTAGGGTTCCATTATTTACACAATGTATACTGATCTCATACTCCTAATTTTTTTGTGCAATTTGATGTCAATTCACATATATATATATATGCCGATTCCTTTTCAATTTGACCATGATTTATTGTTTGCTGATTCAAGCATCTGATTTGTTGGTTTATCAATTTTGATTAGAAATCTGAATTTATTATTTATGGGTTCAGGTCAGGGACAAATTCTATTCGCGGTTGTTGATTATGGATCACGGAGGTTCACAGAGCCCATCACGTTGAAAAAATTGGGGTTAATGGAGGCTTCAGTGTTTAATTCCACTTTCTTTCTGTTGTACTTGGCTGTTGTTACTTTGAATTTAGGGTTCTTAGATTGTCTACATCTCTGAAGATTGATATAACGTGCTGATGGTCATAATCAATATCAATTATTGCAAATTTTTGCAGCTGCGTCGAAATATCGATTTTTTCTATGCTGAGGTAAACTGATGTTATTCTTGATTTTTTTTTTTAATAATGATTAGGTTCTTCACTGTTCATGGTTTTAGAGCTGAAACCAGAATTTCATTGTTAGTGTAGTTTTTAATTTAACCCAAAGACAATATTGAGTATAGACTTTTAATTTTTAAGGAGCATACATATTTTAGAACAAATTGAAAAACAAAATGTTAATAGATGGCTACTTTAACCTAAACATACAGTGACTTAAATCATGTTTTCTTTATCTTAGTTATTTAACAGGTACTCTAAATCAAGTTTTCATTAACTTCCAAATCATGTACCCTAAATCAGCTTTTAGAGCAGCACCCAGAATATACAGTTGGTCTACTTTTTCATCTTAAACTGATGAAAATCTTTATAGGGCTACGAGAGCAAAATGCAATTCCATGTCAACCATGAAAGAGAATAGCTGTACCAGATGGCTCAAGCCATAAGAATGTCGGTAAGTAATACTAACCACACACACAATTTAGACATTGGCGCTGCTTCTTCATATGCAAATTTAGACGCCTCATGTCCATATCAAGATTCTCTATAGGTGACAAATCAATCTATTTTAATGACAAAGATGATAACATCATGGAACCCGGAGTCACTCGTCTCGAGATTCAAAGACTCTCAGTCGATTCTGTTGGAAGGGAAGAGAAAGGATGCTTCACCTAGGAAGCTTCGAATACAAAAGGGAAGCTTCGCCTCAGATTCTCACTGGAAGAACGTTTCAGTTCTTCAATCTACAACCTCAGTAACAATTAAATACCTCTTGGGTGTCATTCCTTAATAAATCCAAGCCATTCATTGATAGTAGGGTTAACAGGTCTTTTGGTCCATGATGTTTGACAACTTTTGGGTTTTGGTCAATGATGTTTTTTTTATCTAGTTTTGGTACCATATGTTTGCAGATTTTTTTTCTAGGTTTGGTCTAACCGTTGCATTCCGTTCATTTTTTGACATGTTCAAGTCACGTGATCCACTCTAAACTTTAAATTTAGTCCCTCTAATACTTTCTTAACCTTTTTTTTGTTCAATTTAGTCCCGAAGTTTCAAAATTGACCCCAATTGGACAATAAGTCCAATTGAATTTTTGAAACTTCGGGACTAAATTGAACAAAAAAAAAGGTTATGAAAGTATTAGAGGGACTAAATTGAACAAAATTGAAAGCTTAAGGTGGATTACGTGACTTGTACATGTCAAAAAATGGACGGAATGTAACGGTTAGACCAAAACTAGAAAAAAAAATGCAAACATATGGTACCAAAACTAGGTAAAAAAAACATCATTGATCAAAACTCAAAAGTTGTCAAACATCATGGACCAAAAGAGCTGTTAACCGTTGATAGTATTGTTAAGTTTCCGTTGATAGTATTGTTAAGTTTCAAGTCTCATTCTCATGTGAATAACAAGAGTTGCATAAGCTAAGAGAGGGTATACGTCAATTTATTTAGAGTGTAAGCACTCAACAATATCAACGTGAGAGATATAATTTTTAAAGACACGAGAAACAATATATATTAATATTTCCTACAACAAACTTATGCATAACCAGCAACATACATTAATATTTCCTATAGTGTGCAGAGGTTGGATGGCTTGATAAGCCCACACAAGGATCCCAACTAATGAAACTGCTAATATTGTCTTAAAAATTAATATAAACATTGTAGATGCTTCTCTCGAGAATATTAGTGAAGATGAGGAGCAATGTTGAAGAGGAAGAGAATCTAGATATCAGTGATGAAGATGATATGTCCGATTGTATTGATATTTAAGGTTGGGACTTTAGAATATAATAACTCGAGCAATGAAGGTGTTAATCGATACTTTGAAATTGATACACTAGAGAATTTTGGAGGGCTTCCGTTTTATCTAAGATAAAAAATGTCGATTTAGTATATATACATATTAATATTTAGCAAGTCGTCCGCGTGTAGCGTATCGCAAGGTCAACACCTATTATATATGATAATAAATGAGGTAATGAGATATTTATATGTAAGAGTGGTAACCAATGTTTCTACAACGATATGTTTCTTTACCCAACCATTGCTACCAAAAGTTGACTTTCCCCGTTTTAGAGTATACATTCTCGTTCTTAGGTAACTGTCTTTCTGTACATTGTCTGGTTTAAAGAGGTATTTACGGCGCATATATCTTTCGCTTATTGGATGTTCTAAGGTGTCACGTGTAGGTTTTTTATGGGGGACAATTATCATGTTATTTTTCTTTCTTTTTTCCGGCCTAGTTATGACAATGTATATGTGGTCGGGGTGTCGCTACGACCTATCGCTCCCTTCTCTATTGAGGCGGATGTATTAAGAAAAATGTAGTTACGAACATAACCACATTATCGAGTATTTTTATTGAGACCCTAGGTTTATTCTTTAAGAAAATTATATCCTGATCCTCATTATTTTGTTGTAAGATCCTCATTATTTTGATCTGATACAATAAGCCCCCATTAATATTTTGTAAGACTTCATTATTATTTTATAACGTTATTATTCAATCCATTCGGAAAAAAAAATCATCAATTTTAAATTTGAGGCTTTTCACTTAAATAGTATGTTTATACGTTTTATTAATATCACTCTTTTGTTAAACTATAAATTTTAGTTACTCTATCCTAATGCATTACAATATGAGGTTCATTAAGAACAAATATATAAACCATAAAATATGTTTAAAAAAGATGGTTTTTAGTACGAATATGTTTTAAAATATACAACATGTTTCAAAACAATATTGATACTTTTTTCAATCACTCGTCCAAATTTGTCGTCAAATACGTTTTAAGCTTACAAACTTAACCAAATATTTTTCTAATATCTAAATCAAGATCTAATAACTTGTATAAATGTTATAATAGTGTCTTGACTCGATTGAGACTCAATTGACACACAACTGGTTCTAGTCTAATTTGACTAAATTGTAACATTTGCATAAGCAATTACGACTTATTTGTGCTACTTTAAAATCTACTTAGTTAATATTGTTCATTTGAAAAGTATTTAACGATAATTTTGAATAAATAGTTGAAGAAAGTACTAATTTTCATCGTTTAAAACATTCATTTTTACAACAAAAAAAAGGGGAAATTGTTAATCTTCACAATTTTTTTTTTTTTGCATAACGTAACCACATTATGAACCTTCTAGATCCGCCCTGAATGTCCCGCTGGTCCCATCAGTATATTCCATCGTATTGTTGTCGTCACCTATTGTATTATGCGAGACGTCGCTTACGTCGGTTCCAGGCTTTATGAATGTACTATTCTTGTGTTCAAACTTCTGGAATTAGGCTTAGACGCAATTTATATTGTCGACATATCCAACACAAATTATTTTTTTTTATAATTTATGAGTAACGAAATATATATATTAAAAAAAATAGAAAACGAATGCTTCTTCCACATGTATTATTCATTTAAATTTTCTTTAGATTATGTTATTATCTATTTTATAAATATAAAACATAGGGTTAAATACCAAATAGCAAGTTGATATATATATATTATAAAAGTGAAAATAGTTAATTAAAATTTTATTGTAGCAAACATGTAGCTGGACTTTTTTCGAACTTAGCAATTAGGTAGTTTTTTTTTTTGTTTTTTTTTAAAATATAGGAATTCTCAGGTGAAGAGCATATGCGTGACTGAAATTGGTGACACTATATTTCGTGACCAGATTACAATCTCATCTCATTTTTTTAACTGAAATCCCATTTTTCTACTGAAAGACTTCAACCATAATTTCCTAAGAGACAACAGAAAGCCCAATGTATAGATAGATTTGGTGAGAATCATCGTCACTTGTCTAAGAGACAACAGAAAGCCCAATAAGCCATTTATGGCCCAAAACATGACATTTTATCATGTTCAGTAATATAAAATGAAACAAGAAGCCGAAACTTTACATACTTATTACTTGACTCGAGAAGTATAAACTGTAGTCTGTACGGTGGTGAGGGTAGAGGTTTAAATGAGACCAAGTGTTGGTAAGCTATTCGGGATTGAATTGGTCAAAATTTGAATTCGATTCGAAAAAATTCAAGCCGAGCAGAGCTCGAGTCGAGCTTTTGGATATGTCTAGCTTGAGATTGATAATACTTGGCTCGAATGACTCACGAGCCTAAACGAGTTTCAAGTTCGAGTTTATAATTAAGCCGAGTCGAACTTGATTCTTATTATTATTTTTAATTAATTATTACATAGGTCAACCAATTCGAGTATAGTCGAGCTCGATTTTTTTTATATCTAATTATGAGTAATGCTTATTTATTGTAATGTATAATTGGCTAACGGGTCGAGCCGAGCTCGACTATGTCGAGCTTGGACTCGAGTCGAGTTTCAAAATTAAAGCTCGGTCGAGCTCGAGTTCGAACTAAACAGATAGTAATCAAGTCGAATCGAGCTTAACAGATATTCGGCTCGACTCTACGCCTCTAATGATGGGTGGGTGCAATATTTAGATATTATTATCATTAGGGTTTGGTATGGATGGTGTTACTGGTGTATGAGGTATGATACATTATTAGGGTTAGGTTTCAATCATGTGCATATTATATATGCGAAAGCAAGGGAGGGGGGTCACATGTGTCCCGACACTATCTTATGTAGTGTTTTGTCACAAGCTTTTTGTTGTTCTTTCACTAAAAAGCAAATGTTAGTGTCTTCTTTTGTTCTTTCTTATTCATACGTATTAACTATTATTATTAATTCTCTCTATTTTCACTAGTTAATATCGAACCCTAGTTATGTTTATCAAAAAAAAGAACCCTAGTTATTAGTTCCTCCAATATTTTGAGATATTTATCCTATAAGTATGTTAAAGTATATATCAAATAAATACATATATATATATATGTGTGATCTAAAATTTGTGTTTGCCATTTCTAACATGACATGGTAGTAATATTTGAATATGTATACAAAATTATATTCTTGAATCGTGTATGTTGTGAAGACAGAGTGATAAACGATAATATAACCAAATTAAAAATATTAAAAACATGAAAATGTCGGAACGAGGCGAGCGGCAACAGATGGGGGCGAGTAGCAGCGGGTTAAGATTGGAAGGGTCATACTTGTAATTTAAAAGTGTACTGTTAAAATTGTATTTTTATTTGTATTCTCAATTTCATGGAATTGTCATTCTTGTATATTAGGTCAAAATTAGTTATTTCCTCAAAATTAGAAACTAGAAATCCTTATTATTCTACAAACTTAAGTAAACAAACATGGTGATGTTGATTCATTATTCTCTATTTATATTTATATTTATATTTCATGAATTAAATATGTCGTTAAGGTCCCACTATTTATTTTTTTTGTATTTCCAAATAAAATAAACTTAGTTAAAACTAAAACTAATAACGATAATATTTCGAATGTAAGACTCGTCGGTCGAACTTAAAGCCGTTTAATTTAAAGTAGCCACGCGACTGGCATTAGTCATTACGTACTCACTTAAAATAATTTAATCTAAAGATACAAAATAATAATTTAATCTATATTTTTGGCTATAAAAATTATAATATTGTATTAATTTATTTTATCTTTATAATTAATCTCTTTTCAACTTTCCACCGACGGCTCGATATATATTAGATATTTATATTTTACTTCTTTTACCAGCAATGCAAAACCCTAATTCCTACCTTCAAGCTCAAGATGTCGGCACATGTCTTCATAATTTTGTAATGGGTTCTTGCTGGGTTTTCAATCATTGTGGCTAGGTGGTGTCTTAATAAGCAATTAGAAGTAATTCAATTAAATTACTAATCGTGTCCAGTCAAGCTTGCCGTTCTCATCGCTTTTGCACGAAGGTGATCTCAACCTAAACCTATATATCCATTTTGGCCAACGATTTGATTATATATATATATATATATATTATATAGATAAAGCTTACTTAGTTACTTTGTTGTATATTTTTGTTACAGCCATGGGGAAATTGCAATAAAAGTGCGTTTTGAAAAAAAAAAAAAAAAAAAAAAATTGAGACGGTTGTCAAATAAGGTAGGTGGAGATAAGATGCTAGCTAGTACGAGAACAGAGTCTTTTGTTTTAAACGCTTGAAGCTTCAAATTTTGTTTTACAGTTCACATTATTTGATCGAGATTCAAATTGTGAAATTTTTATTTTTTAGAAATAAATTATGTTGGAGTACTATTTTTTGTCTTGAATTTAATGGAAACGATGTTTAGTTTATTCGAATTTATATAAATAGATTGTGTTTGGTTTCAAATTTGGATGAAAATGGTGTTAATGTTTCGTTTGTTTTGGGTAGAAGTTAAAAAACGGGCGAAATGATTTAATTAAAAAATTGTTTGATTAAGTAAAGAATGTGAGTTTAAATTATTTTAACTACGAAATAAGATGCGAATTACGTGGACTTATATATTTCATTTCATGTTATACCTTATTACATCAGCACTAAGATATTTCATCATTCACGAATCACGATGAAGGAATAAAGATCGGAGACGCAATTAAAAAATAATAATTTATTATTATATATTGATGCTGTCCAGGTCCAAAATTCTAAAATCTAAACACCCCCCAATAAAGAAAAATAGATTGAAGACTCGAAGATTCTAATAAGTAATAAGTTCCTGCACGGCTGCACGTGTCAACTACGCACTGAACCATCTGGTCATCTTTTCTAAATAAATTACTATTATTTGTTATTAATATTTAATAATAGGACCAAACTTTTATATTATTATTATTATTATTATTATTATTATTATTTTAAAAAAGAGAAGGAATATTATGATCTGTCTTGTAATTAATAATTTAAATCGCCCTAGGTGATATCATAAGATATGTTTTTACTCATTCACGGACTTGCCATTCCTTTTAAATTATTCGTTTTTTTTTACTTTTTAAATTTTTAGATTAGATGCGGATTATTATAAATAAATTATTTATTTATGTAATAATTAGTTTCAATAATTAATTTATAGTAACAATCCGACTGATTTTTTTTTCTACTAATAATATAATATATTAATATCGCTAGAAATTTCGTTTATTAGGAGTAGACCTTTCTCCCAAGTCCCCACTGAACTCTAAACAGAAGGGGTGTTTTTTTTTATTAAAACAGAATGGGTGTTTGGATGAATGTATTGTGAGATTATAAATAATGTGAGCATGTTTGATTGTGTTGCAATGTGAAATGTAACGTTAGATTACAGTGTTTTGTATGCTTTGTAAAGTGACTTTATTGATATTATATTAATATATATGAGAGTCTATTATATCTTAATTAGATGATAAAGATTTAAACAAATATTTATTTTGAGAATATTGCGTCCAAATCCAACTGGGTAGTCGGACTCTTCGGCACTTCGGGTATGGGGACACGTCGGGTCGGAAGCGGACTGTTTGATGATGGTAAGGGGCCGTTGACCGGTGCGCGGTTGACGGTTGTCGGCTGTGCACGGTTGACAGATGTCGGTTGGCGGTTGACAGTCGGGCAAGCTTGTCGATAAGGTAAGGTTATCTCCCTCGCGCGACTTCACCTGCACACGAGACAATAACCAGCACGGAGAGCGGGGGTGGTGCCGGTTGAACCCTCTCCGATGCTTAAATGAGAGTCTAGAGAGAGAAAGTCCTAGAGAGTGGTCAGAGTTTCTAGGCCAAATCTCTTGTGTATATATCCTTGAAATGGGTGGCCAAGGTCCCCTATTTATAGGCAACCTTAGAACTGATCCCGGTTTTTGTGCGGTTCGACGCCGATTTAAAGGAAAGTAAGAACCGTCGGCTGATTTGTTTAAGTTTGACCTAGAAGAACTATTTTACTTAGTGTTCGGACGATAAAAAATGATGCGCACGATACCCATTAGCAGTCCAGACCACGTCAGACTCGACATCCGGCGTGGTCCGGACTGCCTAGGGCAGTCCAGAGGTCCGGTTTGCCATAAGGCAATCCGGACCGTTTTGTTCCTCGGGTGTTTATTTTTTGGATCCGTTTGTGGTTTTCGACGTGTTTGCGAAGTCCTGAATGTAAATACGAACCCGAATTGGGCAGATATCCAACAGAGATCAACTAACTTACTTCTTAAACTAAATATTTATTTTGTGTTTAATACATATAGTTTATTCATGAACTATAAAAGGCAAACGTTAAAATATTAAAACTAAATTAGCATATATATATATATATATATATATATATATATATAATAAATTTTTATTAATCGAAATATTTTGTATAGTTTTTTATAAAATATTTTTCATATCACGAAAAATAATTTACTCGTTTTGTACGAACATCATGCATGTGCATCATTTTTTATTATAATAAGAAGTCATGAAATAGATAAAAAAAAATAGCAGAATAAACTATAAATATCATACATACAAAGTACACTACCCATTTAATAAGCATTACATACAATATTACAAAATGTTATTATTTTCTTATTATTGTTACATCTATAAAGTTCAATATTTGATTTTATAGTTTATTATGATATTTGTTTTTTTTTTGGTCTACTTCATGATTCATTATTATAATAAGAATAATGCACGTGATACTCGTACAAAAGGGGTAAAGTAATTTTTTTTTGAACTTTTTATGAATATTATTTTATAAAACTATACAAAACGTCTTAATTAATATTTTTTAAATAGTTATACGAATTTAATTTTAATATTTTATTTTTTATAGTTCGTGAATAGGCCATACGCATTGAACACAAAATATAAAGTTTAAGAGGTACATTAGTTGCTCTCAAAATAAAAGTTTATTTAAATTATATCACATTAAGATATGGTATACTCTAGATTAATATAACAATAAATTTACATTACAATGCACATTACAAAGCATATCAAATACTATGATGTGACATTACACTCCATATTACAGCATAATCAAACACTGCAATATAATATCATATTACTTAGCTCACATTACTTGTAATATCATATTTTAAGTATATCAACTTACGTCTATCTAAACGCCCCTAAGGTGTTTGGTTGAACGTAAGTGTGATTTATTATACTACACCTACCCATTATATATTATTTGAAAAATCAAATAATATAATTTGAGTTCAATCATAATTTGAGATTACAACGAGTTTGAAAAAATTTATTGAAAATTTGTTTACTTTATAATATAAAATTATATAAGAAAATTGATGCAATATTAGATTACAAACTCATGTATTTCTTCCACGTGTTTTTATTAATTGTTCTTTGTATATTTTTACTATTTATTAATTATAAATAAATATATGATATTCGTACAAAACAAGCATGGTCTCTCGCGGGATTTATTTGTATTTTTATGAAACTTATCTTATAAAACCGTACAAAAATTTATTAATAGAATTTTAATAGCAATTGAGAAGTGAAAAATTAGCTATAATATTTTTCTCTCCTGATGTTGAGTTTAAACAATACATTAATTGATGTGCATTTAACCTAATATATAAAGTTTATGGAGTTAATTAGTTATTTTAAAAATAAATTTATATTTAAATATTATAATGTTAATATATAATCCACTTTCAAGTAGATTAATATTTATAATAATAACTAAAATACAAAACACCGTAATCCAACCATACAATCCACATTGCAATATAACTAAACATTATGGTTTAACACCACATTTGACATAACATAACTGATTAAGATCAAACTCGTTGGACATATTTATGCATATAATATAATATGGTTAGAGTGTATATAATATTGACAAGTAATCAATTTTGTTTTACTCAGTTATATTTGTCCAACTATATCATATGTTAACTCTTATGACTCTTTTTGAATATATGGACACCTTAAAATTATTACAAAGCTATGCTCTACATTCAATAATATTGAGAGTAGTTAAAATTCTTCAGTAAGTTACATAACAATATTAACTGATAATCTACTCAAAATAAAAATAAAATTTACTTATCCTTATTTTTATAATATATATATATATATGTATATATATATAAATAATATTTGTATTCATAAAAATAATAATATTAAATGTATTAAGAATGAACATAAAAATAAAAATTATAATAAAACAACATGAAGCTAAGCCAATTATTTATTTATTTTTTTTTGGCCGAAACTCTAGCCACATTTTTTTTTTTCACTTAAAAAAATCATTACACTTACAAAATATAAGATTAAACATTGCACCATAATAATAGAAAAATACTATATTTGCATCCCTAACAAGTTACTCTTAAAAGTTGCATCATAATGGGGGATAAAAATACTAAAAATGAAAACATAACTATAAAAAATATTAAATTTTCGAATGCATATTGTCGTTACAATATTATTATTTTTTTTCGCAAATACATAACTAAAATTAGTTTTGTAAATACTGTTAACAAATACACGTGTTAAAGTACATAAAGTATAAAGAATAAGCAATTTGTTAAGATAATTTGAAGTAGGTTAATAAAATATAAAAATGAAACAGATAGATATTTTAGAAATAAAAATTAATCTATAATTTTTCTTTTATACTTTATAAATTGAAAACATAAAAAAATAGGAAAAGTAAAATGGAAGGGGAAAAAAAATAAAATTCAACATAAAAAATTACATAAGGTTGTTAAAAGAAAACTGATAATATAATAACTCTAAAATTGATAAGCAATTTAATAAATAAATAAATAAAAATATAGTTATACTTTTTAATTAATAGAATTAATATATAACAATTTATTTTATTTTTATATATTTTTTAAAATAAAATAAATTCAAATGTGATTTACTATTAATTTATTAGGATTGTTAATAAAACTCAGTAAAATATTTTAAATAAAATAGAACAATAAAATTAAATATAATATCTTAACATTGTATAAGCAATTTTTTTATCTCCCAATGTGAGGATCGACCAACTAGTAATATTTTAGAAAATTATATTCGTAAACCATCAATTTATTTTGGTAGATCAAAATTATGACTATTTAATATTTATTCTTTTGTTATATAGATATTTTTTTTAAATGCGTAAATTTATCAAAAAGTCATAAAATAATTAAAATAATTATGCAGAAAATAAAAAATAAAAAATAAAATTATAAAAGTATTTTTTTTTCTTAAAAGAGAAACTAAATATTTAGGTTTTACTTTATGAACATTAATATTTCATTTAAAAAATATATATCACATGTTTTATATGAAATTTATTTTTTATTTTTTAAAATAGCTTTATCTATTTTGTGTGTGTTAGTTTTAGAATAAAAATAATAAAATTTAAATGCTAAATTGGTAAACTTTAAATTTGTGGTATATGAAAAATACTTATATACAAACAGAATATTCATGATAAATATTATCCTACTACGACACGCTAAACACCCATAAGAGCATTCACAACTGTATTATATAGCATTACATATATGTACTCACATTAATAATTTATATACATATATTAGTAAATAAGTTATATGTACGACAAAATAATCGGTTATATGTGTTAATTCAGTGTTTTTACTAATTGATTTCCTGTATACGCAAATTATAAATATATTATATACCATCCTAAAAACATATTTATTACAACAATGTATCATAAACAAAATATACTCATATGATATTATTATAATATAATATAATAAGTATATTAAACAGAAATATATATGCATTAAAATAATTTAATATTTTCAGTAAAAATATTTCATATTTAATAATATGGAAATCTGTACCATTTAAAAGTTTATAATTGATGGTTGTGCTACATGGTGAAATATAAAAAAAATTGATTCGGTACTTTTAAAATTAATTCGAAATAAAAAGCATTAATTTCGACATATGTCATTATTTAACATAATTAATATTAGAAATGACAGATTACGACACGTGTTATTATCTGGCTTAGTGTACTAGAATTTTATATATATATATTTATCAAAGAGAGAATCAAAATAACTGAATAAAATATATTAAAAAGTTGGTACCTACATAAATAGTAACATGATGAGTTCGCACTAGTAGAAACTAAATCACTTTAAACTTTATATTTGTAATCCTAATCACGTCCAATAACAATTATTAAAACTAATAACTTCCATTGAAATATAGATATAAAGTTCATATTTAATTATTACCGGTAAGTGGCAAAAACAAAAAATCATTAACAGAAGCAACAGTAAATTTATAAAATAAAACTGGTAACTAAAAATTAGGAAAATAAAACTGGTAACTAAAAATTAGGAACTACCATTGAAAAAGTGCTCTAAGTAACCATCGCACCGCAGTATCGCAAAAGGATCGCATATATAAACTCTGATGATCCCTTCCATTGTTCTAAATTTGCGCTTGCAGTTGCAGAGCTCTTTCTCTCTCACTCCCTCTCGCTTACTGCCAACCGTACAGTGGCCTTACCGGCACCCATCTCTAATCGTCAGAAGCTTGAATCTAGGTCCAGTTGCCGTCGATGGCGGGAAACGACTGGATAAACAGTTACCTGGAGGCGATCCTCGACGTCGGTCCGGCTCTCGACGACAAGAAGGACGGGAAGGCGTCTCTACTGTTAAGGGAGAGAGGACGGTTCAGTCCAACTCGCTACTTCGTCGAGGAAGTCATCACTGGTTTCGATGAGACCGATCTGTACCGTTCTTGGATTAAGGTACTATTAATTCATCTCTCGATTGTGTACCAGTATCTTCATCGATGATGGATGTGATCTTGCATGTATTTTGATTCAGTGGATTGGCTTTGCATTTCTAGGCTCAAGCTACACGAAGTCCCCAGGAGAGGAACACGAGACTGGAGAATATGTGCTGGAGGATTTGGAACTTGGCTCGACAGAAGAAGCAGGTACTTAGTGGTGGATCTATGTCAACTTCTTATTGAATTTCTGTTGCTTAATCATTGTTTTGATCTTTGGATGATCGATTATAAGTTGATTCGTTGGAGATGGTCTATTAATGCTTTTTGATAACGAAATCAAACCACTTGTCTGAGAGATTTGCTTGTTCTGGCAAAAGTATATGTGCTTTACATCTCCATTTTATTTACCTAAATTTATCCTTAGCTTTGCATTACTACTTTGAGGTGGCTGCAGAATCCCGTTTCAGAATTGCTCATTTCATTGATGATCTGGATCCAAATCCAGAGATACTTTACTGTTGCATTACAATTTCAATTTATTGCCACAATTTCATTTAAAAATTTTATTTTTTACCACTTGTTGGCTACACAACCCTGGCGAGATCTGATATGTACTTGGATTTACTGCTTTGGTCTAATTTAGCTCAACTTGGATCCAGATATCAGACCTGCTTGTTCTATATAATGAGATTTGTAATTATAGAATGCCAATTTTTGGAATTTGGAGATCAAGGGTTTTTCCGTAAAGCTGAAAAGCATCTGCTTTTACTTATAGAAAAAGAGCATCTGATTTCATATAATCTGTTACTGGTTTCTTCAGCAACAAAGCTTCTACGGAATATCTGGAAAAAGCAGTTGACATTTTGATATGATAATATAATAATAAATATGAAGATTCTTGACTTTTTCTGCTGACACAGTATTTCTTCATTATGATTCCAGCTTGAAGGTGAGCAGGCTCAACGGAATGCTAGACGCCGCCTTGAGCGTGAAAGAGGCCGCAGAGAGGCAACTGCTGACATGTCCGAGGATCTATCAGATGGAGAAAAGGGAGATACAGTGGGTGACATGTCAACTCATGGTGACAGCACTCAGGGTGATAATGTTTCAGTTCACGGTGATAGCGTCAGAGGAAAATTGCCGAGAATTAGTTCCGTTGATGCAATGGAGACATGGGTTAATAACCAGAAGGGAAAAAGGCTTTACCTTGTACTGATAAGGCATGAATGAACTCTGCACTCTGTCCTTTTTAGCTTGTGCATTAACTAAAATGAGTGCATATGGTAGTTTCTAATACATATATTGGGACTCTATGCGCAGTCTTCATGGCCTTATAAGGGGAGAGAACATGGAGCTTGGTCGTGATTCAGATACTGGTGGCCAGGTTAGTTTTGCTAACAATTGAGTACCCGAACCCAAATTCTCATTCGATTTTACTTAACTTAATGTTCACAATCTGTCATAAAATTGTGCTTTTATTATTGAGTGGAGCTTATGGCAAGTGAGGCTTGTATTTGAGTCTGGTTGTTTTTTTGTTTATATAGGTCAAATATGTAGTGGAGCTAGCAAGGGCATTGGGTTCAATGCCAGGAGTTTACCGAGTTGATTTATTGACCCGCCAAGTAGCCTCTCCTGATGTTGACTGGAGTTATGGTGAACCGACCGAGATGTTGAGTCCAAGAAACTCTGAAACCCTAATGGATGATGAAATGGGAGAAAGCAGTGGTGCTTATATTGTCCGAATACCGTTCGGCCCTAGAGACAAGTACATTCCAAAAGAACAGCTTTGGCCTTATATTCCGGAATTTGTTGATGGTGCACTTAGCCACGTAATACAAATGTCCAAAGTTCTTGGAGAGCAAGTTGGAGGGGGGCAACCTGTGTGGCCTGTTGCCATCCACGGCCACTATGCTGATGCTGGCGACGCCACTGCTCTTCTATCAGGTGCCTTGAATGTTCCGATGTTGTTCACGGGGCACTCATTGGGCCGGGACAAGTTAGAGCAGCTGTTGAAACAATCGAGGCAATCGAGAGATGAAATCAACACGACTTACAAAATCAATCGGCGTATCGAAGCTGAGGAGTTATCACTTGATAGCTCCGAGATAGTGATTACTAGTACCAGACAGGAAATAGATGAGCAGTGGCGATTGTATGATGGGTTCGATCCTGTTTTGGAGCGGAAGATTTGGGCAAGAATCAGGAGGAATGTTAGCTGTTATGGTAGGTTCATGCCTCGCATGATGGTAAGTGCTAAAGTATCTTATTGTGGTTACTAATATTAGGGTTCAGCATGATTCCAAGCCTAATGGGACCCATAAGTAGAACTGATGATCTCTATTCTTCAACAAAAAATGATAAAATTTGAGAGTGGAAACTCATGATCTCTACATTCACTAGCAAAGATATCTACCAATGGCCGTGTAAACTTCCAAGTATATATTACACTATTTGTGATTACTTAAATGTTACCACTAAACCAGTTATGTAAATTTTAAAATTTGTAGGCGTAGCGCGTGTTGGCTCTCTTGTGTACTTTAAATTTAACAGGTTCCAACTGTGTCTCCTAGACTAGGGATCAACATGTTCTGAACTGCTTAATCCTTTGTGATGTTGTATTACACTACCACATTGTTAATAACTTGTGGCAAAACAACATCATTTTAAGCTATGCTTTGGTGTCTATGCAGATAATTGCTCCTGGAATGGAGTTCAATCACATTGTCCCACATCCCGATGATATCGATGGTGAGACAGAAGGAAGCGAAGAGCATCCCACTGTTCCGGATCCTCCTATCTGGTCCGAGGTACTGTAGCCTTAGCTAAGCAGTTCCTACTTCGTCTTAATTTACTGTAATGTCATTTTCTGGGGTATGCAGATAATGCGTTTCTTTAGCAACCCTAGGAAGCCTATGATACTAGCTCTAGCGAGGCCTGACCCGAAAAAGAACATCACGACTTTGGTCAAAGCATTTGGAGAGTGCCGTCAGCTGCGAGAGCTAGCCAATCTAGTAAGCTTCTGACACTGAAAAAACTTTTGCTGCTGTTTTTTATTTTAAATATGTTAAGATTTTTGTTAATTTTGCTGCAGACATTGGTTATGGGCAACCGAGACGGAATCGATGAAATGTCAAGCACTAGTGCTTCGGTTCTACTCTCCATCCTCAAGCTTATTGACAAATATGACTTGTACGGGCAAGTCGCGTATCCTAAACACCACAAACAGTCCGATGTGCCTGATATATACCGTCTAGCAGCTAAGACAAAGGTAAATCCAATTTCATTATCTAAAAAAAAACTTGGCCTGTAAATTTATCAAATGCTGAAAAGAAAAATATAAGAAAACACCAAACAATATGAAATATTCTCAATGCAATTTGCATTATTACAGGGTGTTTTTATCAATCCAGCTTTCATCGAGCCGTTTGGTCTTACCCTGATAGAGGTGCTTCTGAATCCATATTTTTCTTTCCCGACTTTATGCAAAATTTCATCATGTTTAATTTCTTTCCTCGATCCATTTCATCTATAGGCCGCGGCTCACGGTTTGCCCACTGTTGCCACTAAAAATGGTGGCCCAGTCGATATCCTCCGGGTAAATACACATACCCATTTTTTTTTTCCCGCCTTATGTTAAAGCTTCTGTGTATAATATTTTATTATTATTTTTTACAGGTGCTTGATAATGGCCTTCTGATCGATCCGCACGACCAACAATCCATTGCGGATGCGCTTCTGAAACTCGTGGCAGACAAGCATCGGTGGGCGAAATGCCGCCAGAATGGACTGAAGAACATCCACCTATTCTCATGGCCTGAACACTGCAAGACTTACCTCTCCAAAATTGCGAATTGCAAACCAAGGCACCCTCAATGGCAGAGAACAGATGACGGAGCAGGCACATCTGAAACGGACTCACCAGACGATTCCCTCAGGGACATCCAGGATTTATCACTGAATCTCAAGTTCTCAATGGACGGCGAAAAGATTGAAGGAGCAGACTCCATCGGGTCATCAGAAGGCGGTGACCGTAAGAACAAGATCGAGAACGCGGTGATGGAATGGTCCAAAGGTATGGCAAAGGAACCGAAAAGTGTAGCAGCGTCTGGTGAGCAAAACATCAACTCAGCCAAGTTCCCGACTCTTAGGAGGAGGAAGCACGTGTTTGTTCTCGCAGTGGACTCTGATTCTCGAGACGAGTTCATCGGTATCGTGAATAAGGTTTTCGCGTCGGTTGAGAAGGAGCGGAATGAAGGCTCGATAGGGTTCATACTCTCGACATCGTACAACATTTCCGAGGTCCAGTCGCTGTTGACTTCTGGTGGGTTGAGTCGGAGCGATTTCGACGCGTTTATCTGCAATAGCGGCAGCGATCTCTACTACCCGTCGGCCACGTCAGAGAGTCGACCCTTTGTGATCGACTTCTATTACCATTCGCACATCGAGTATCGGTGGGGAGGAGAGGGGCTGAGGAAGTTCTTGGTCAGGTGGGCTTCATCCGTTGCCAGCAAGAAATCTAAGACCGAAGAAGAAGTTGTTACGCTCTCCGAGAAGCTGTCCACTGACTACTGTTATACTTTCCAAGTGCACAAGCCCGAACTGGTATTCACAAAGCATAAGTCCAATCTTGCTTCGAAGAGTCAGTCACTTGCGTCGCGTTTCTCTCATTTGTATTTTGTTGCGTCATGTTATCAGGTTCCCCCGATAAAGGAGCTAAGGAAGATGATGAGGATTCAAGCGCTTCGCTGCCACGCGATTTACAGTCAGAACTGGACCCGACTTAACGTCATTCCGGTTTTAGCATCGCGGTCTCAAGCTCTGAGGTATCCTTTTAGGGTTATAATAATATAATTACCAAACTAAAACTACGCTGCTGATGAGGTTTGTACATGCGCCGATTGTTACTTGTTGGGTAGGTACTTGTTTGTGAGGTGGGGAGTTGACCTGTCGAAGATTGTGGTGTTTGTCGGAGAATGCGGTGACACCGACTACGAGGGTCTCCTTGGCGGCTTACACAAAAGTGTGATCCTGAAAGGAGTGTGTAGTGGCTCGGCCGCTCGTTTCCATTCCAACAGGCTCTACCCTCTCGAGGATGTCATGCCGGCCGGTAGCCCTAACGTGGTTCAGACAACCACCGTAGGTGAAGAAGATATTAGGGCGGCTTTGGGGAGTCTAGGAGTGGTTAAGGACTAGACCTTAACGTCTCGACTCTCGAGCCACCGTTTAAAGTTCCCGTTGGTTTTATGCATAATATGGCTATCATATGGCTCCATGTTCGGTTTTTTGGTTTCTCTTTCAACGGAAGAATACGTACGTACATCTGGATGTTTAAACGTGTATTGTATAGATTATGAGAACCTACCTGAAAGAATTGCATTACTTTCTTTTATATATATAATATATATGGATCTGATCAATGCCGGTAACTTTTGGCACTATATGAAAATAATAATACAGTCTGTTACTTTATTTTTATTTTTTATGATTGAGAATAGTTGAACAAAGTGCTAGTTGAACAAATTGCTAATTGATGATCAGGTAGTGGAATAAATGAAAAATGAAAATTCTAATAACGCTAGAAACTTAAATAAATTGCTAGTTATTTCTTTATGTGCCCACTATGAGTATAATTTTATGTAAAAAAACGACAGTTTTAACATATTGTACATAAGCATTTAAAAAAAAACCCTCCACCAACCATTTTATAAAGAGCAGTTAGTTGGATTATAATGAAGTAATTAACCTTAGCTAATATCTAATATAACATGGGATTCAATTCCCCATGAATGGAATTGACTTCTATTCTATGCTTTTAATGAAAGGTTAGATTAGTTGCTTGGGACGAAATCAATCTGTAGAAACTACCTTTTAATCGGACGGCTGAGATCAAGTGTTGGTGGTTTGACTAGACAACAACCCTATATTACTCCGTGAATAAAACGAAGGTGGATCCAGATGCATATCAAGTGCGTGTAATCCCAGGCAGCTGGGAGTATATTGGGGTCGACCCACATGTTGAGAAACCTCGTAATGCATCATAAAAGAAGAGAGTTTGACCACGTTTCTGATCGATTTTCTCTCCCTTTTATGTGTGGTTTTAGTGTTAAGTTTGGAATCTAACTTTAGTAACTTGGAATTGGATGCACCACGCCTGGCGACGAGTGTATATCAAATTTGTAGAACCACAAAGAGTGTGTATAAATATTTAAAAATTTGTAAATGTATACTCAAACTATATATATTTTTTTAAAGAAAAATCTAATCTTTTAGTGTTTTATTTTTATAAAAAATTAATTTCCGCTTTTAAAAATATATATACTATTTTTTTTTTTTTTTATATAATTGGACATTAATTTTTAAATATTTGTTTTGGCATTTTTAAAATAACATAAAAATAAAGGGTAACTTAATAAATCTTACAATGATGAAAACAATTAATAATCTACTTAATTATAAAACTTCCTCACTTTTTATGAAGCTCATCCATATTCCTCTCTTAGTGTGCCTATCTGATCTGCATTGCTATTGCTACTATACTTGTCTAGTCCTCCACCCTAGACTAGAGCATATAGTTAAGTAAAACTTCACGTGACTTGTTGTTGAATAATGAAAAGTTTAGCTGCTTCTCTTCTCTGTCCTTGAAGTTGAATACAATAACTTGATTTCCACTCATCTGAATCAGTATTTCCAAAGTAGCAGCATTAAATTAAATCTAAGGATATATAATTTCATTGAAAAATATCGACCGATATATAAATTGTAGAGCTAGCTACGGGGGGAGAGTTGAGGCGCAGAGAAATTAATGGCTTCGAGCTCTAACACCAGCTTACTACTGCTTCCTTCTCTTCTCCTCCTGCTCGTGTTTCTCCTTTTCCTCATCTACAATGACAACCACGCTGCACCTAGAGTCGTCGCTTCGCAACAAGAAAGCCAAACAACCCTCCGAATCGAGGCTCCATCTCATGCAGCACCATCAGTGTCTAGTTCTTCAGACGATATGGACCGACTATCGGCTTCGACATATAAGCAACCCAACCCGCCTAGCTATATCAAAGTATGTCATCCTCTCAGTTGAGTTTATCATTTTCTTTTTTCGCTAAGTGTTCTAGAGGTCCAAACGTAAAACAATCACACTCACATTGTCGTCAGAGCGTAAGGGGTAATGTATTTGTTGGTTATTAATATTTTTCCATTCCGAGCTTCGAACGTGACGAAGCTTTGAACCAATTTTTTCTAAAGTGCAGCTAATTACCAACTTTCTTCTACTGTATATATTACGATCTGGTTACAGTTTCTAAATCTTGTAACTGCAGTTTGTCACAGTCGATATAGTTTTCTGAGTTAGAAGCAGTACCCACAGACCACAATAACCAAGAGATCAACTGCAGCAAAAACACCTAAATTTTATACGTCCCTTTATGATATTTCAGAAAATATAAGGACTATCTTTGTTATTTTGAAAGTTGAAGGGGGGCATATTTACATCTACTACTAGTTTCTGGTGGAAAAACAATATACTAACAAGTTTGAAGTGCATATTCCTACAGGAATTTATAACCAAGTGAATGCCTTGGTGAATATCTTAACGGTATCGGTGTAATAGTTTTAGTGATGGATGATTTTGTCTTTATAATTTAACTAACTATTAGTGACAGTTCATTCATCTATCCTTTCGGTTTTAGAAATCACGTTTATTCTAATCTTTTTTCGGTATAATAATAATCAACTATGCAGAAGAAGAGCAGTCTCGAAAAGCTTGAAGACGATCTAGCGAAAGCACGAGCAGCAATTCGTCGAGCTGTTCGTGTCTCAAACTACAGTTCGGATAAGGAAGAGACATTTACCCCAAGAGGCTCTATTTATTGGAATCCCATGGCATTTCATCAGTTAAGACAGTTAACTAAATATGCAACAAAACAGAGTAAGTGTTTTTCAGCTAACTGAACTGATTTTCGAAAACGCAGGAGCAACATTGAGATGGTGAAGAGATTCAAGGTGTGGACGTATCGAGAAGGGGAGACCCCGCTTGTGCACGGCTCGCCAGTGAACAACATCTATGCAATGGAAGGGCAGTTTATGGAGGAGATGGAAGACCATCTTAACCCTTTCAGGGCTTCTCATCCCGATCGGGCTCACGCCTTTTACCTGCCGTTCAGTGTCGCTAGAATTGTGCATTATGTGTATAAGCCCATCACTTCCATGGCGGACTACTCCCGGGATCGACTCCACAGGGTCGTAAATGATTATATCGGCCTCGTATCGGATAGACATCTTTACTGGAACCGAAGCTCTGGGGCTGACCATTTTATGGTTTCTTGCCACGATTGGGTAATAACTAATAACATAGTGCTTCAAAATTACTTATAGTGACACTAAAATTTGTTAGAACCTTGAATTAATATTCTAGCGACGATACTTTATCCATCAGTGAAAACCTTAGCAGCGAGATACCTAACCTGATTACTTTTATTAGCAACGAAATCAGTGTGGCATATCAAATAATGATACTGTATTCGTTGTTGAAAAAACAGGGGCCGGACGTGTCTTTGGATAACGAGGAGTTGTTCAAAAATATGATTCGAGTGCTATGCAACGCAAACACCACAGAAGGATTCGACCCACGAAGAGACGTGTCAATGGCCGAGATAGACGTACGTGCTGGACAACTAGAACCATTAACATTTAGCCTCCCTGCAAATAACCGCACAATTCTCTCCTTCTTTGCCGGCGGGGCACATGGATATATCAGGTATCATGGAAAAGCACAATCTTTATTACATGAAATATACGCTTTACCAACAAAACTTTTCCGTCACTAAAAATGATAGTCTCGTTTGCTGTAAACCTTAAGCTGTTAGGTGAAAACAATCATTATTACAGGAAATATACGTTGTCGCTTCACCAACGAAACTTTTCCATCGCTAACTCGTCGAATTTAAATCTTAAACTGCTAGGTGAATGTGAAGTTAACAGTTTTAATCACAGGAAAGCGGTGCTCCAACACTGGAAGGGAAAAGACGACGAGGTTCAAGTCTACGAGTACCTTCCGAAGAAGATGACTAGAAACAATGGATACTTTAAGTTGATGGGGAAGACCAAGTTTTGCCTTTGCCCTAGCGGGTACGAGGTGGCGAGCGCTAGGCCCGTCGAGGCGATCCTCTCAGGCTGCATTCCAGTCATTATTTCCGTTAACTATTCGTTACCCTTTAGCGACGTTTTGAATTGGAGCGAATTCTCCGTTCAAATCCCTGTGGAGAGGATCCCGGAGATCAAGACCATTTTGCAGGCTATTCCGTACCGAAAATACCAAGAGATGCAGAAGAATGTGGAGAGTGTTAGGAGGCATTTCGAGCTGCACCGCCCGGCTCGGCCGTTTGATATCTTCCATATGATGCTTCATTCGGTTTGGCTTAGAAGGTTGAACATCAAACTGCATGAATAACCTGCCTTAATTGGTCTCGAAGGTGTCATGTAGTATATATACACTATAGATATCATATTATATATAGGAGACTGAGTTGAGGTTTATATATATATTACAATGAAGAGAAAGACCAAGATCCAATGTATTTTGTGGTTACAACCTTAAAACTGTGGTTACTAAGATCACATCCAACATTTAATTCATGTTCTTATCGGTGCAAAGTTCTAGGTTAATTATATCCCTATGCACTTCTATCTAAAATAGATCAAACAATTCACTTTATCTAATTAAACTTTTATCTGATTATTATACAGAGTTATGGCCTAGGATAAAATAAATTTATGTATTAGTCTAACCTAAATCTCTAATTAATAAATTAATAATTATCTCAATTTAGTGACATATATAATTAATTAATTAAGTAGTAAAGCATACATGCATGCATGAGTCCAAGAAGTGAACCCAAAAGGCAGGTTCCTATAGCTAGCACCTGTAGCGTACTCTTTTGAAGCCAAATTCCCCATCTCCACTAACAGGACACGACTCCACAAATTTCAAATAATGCTCACTCTCACTCTAAATTAGTGTGTACGAATGCATAAAATTGTTATGAATACGAACATGTAGTAACATAACATCATCCGTATTAGTTTTTAATGCAGTAAATCGAACACATCGTCAACCCAGTTCAGAACTTGTTATTTCTCTTTAAAAAAATTAAGAATGTGATTATTTTTCAAAGAAACTACAATTATGATAGGAAAATGTTTTGGAGGTTTGATGTCAAAACTATATTATAATGGAAATATATATTTATACAAAAATGTATTTAATTTATTTATTTATGCGTTCTCTTTTGGTCAAAGCTCGTCCGATGAATCACTTTTGAGGAGATGAGGAACAGCCCATGCTGAACGGCGTCGGTTCCCCGCAGTATTATCGCCAACTGGAATTGAAAGACGAAAGTTGCTTTGCTTCAGAACATTCTCTGTGTTTCCCCAACACAAAGTGTTTGCCGAATTACGAAAAGAATAAAGAATAACAATTTAATTCTGAGACACTAAATTGACACATGATGTAAAACTGAAACACTAAATATGCTATTTTCCCATAATAATAATTATAACATGTGCATGACAAATGAAAAAATGGAAAAGAAGGATATGAATCTTCTGCCAATGGGGAATTTGAATTATTGCTAGAAAAGTTATATGGAGAGATAGATAGGAGAAAGTGGTGGATGTGCATGCATTACAATTAGGAATTTATTCCTCCAACTCAACCTCAAGTGTAAATAAACACCATTTGTTCTTCTTTCTGCCCTAGCTAGCTACCTAGCTTTTAACGTGGCACACAAGCATCGTCCACAAGCGAAAACAAACTTACTCAGGGAAGGTCTACTTGCAACTTGGACTCAAAGCAACAAAAGAAGAAGAAGCATATACTAGATATGAATTATGAGCACATTATTCATATCATCGGAATCAATCGATTGTGATAAAAACAACTTTGCGTTGCATCTCTACAGTAGTTCACAGTGACAGACTCATGTATTAGTGAGCGCACATTGCACTGTAGTGTCAAAATCAAAAGAAAAATCTGTAAAATACCATGTAGTATGGCGTGACATTATGTTTGAGTGTGCATTATCATTTTAACTAGATAAATTTTAATTTTTACTGGAGCTTTTTTTAAAAAAAAATGTTTATGGTTGTTGTAACTATAGGGATTAAGAGGTCATGACCAGAATTAGTAGATGCAATATATATATAAAAGAAATGAAACATGTTGAAAAGCTTATATTCAACCTAGCTATTATGTTTAATTTGTAGATATCGCGTATATACGTTTGTACAGTTACAGTATATGTATTATGGATCATAGTTAAGAAAGTTTCTTAAATTCTAAGATATGAGTTTCTTAAGTATGTATGGCTAATTATATGAACTGGTGAGAAAGATGGTGTGGAAGGATATGGGCAAAGAGAGAATAATGCAAGTGTTCTTTTGGCAATAATGCATGGGGAATCATGTAAAAGGAGGTGAGCAGGGAAAATTGAGATTTTTGGCATGCACATTAAACCTCATCTGGTCTCTCTCTTAGGTTGCAACCTCCCCTGTGAAACCAGAGGAGGGTTTTATCTGGAGATTTATTGAATGAGAAATATTATGTCCTTACTTTTGGAATCCAAATATCCATCTAAATTAAAAATCTAATATTTGGAATTTTAAAAGAAACACTGGCCCACCTCAAGAACCTTACTGAATCACAAGTATATATATAGATAGAGCTTCCAACACCAATTCTCAATATACCAACAACTCTCACTCCCATTAATTTGTCTCCTCTTCAATACAACACTCAAAGCTACATTCAAGCAGCAAGTGTTTTAAGTCTCTGTCTCATACTAGGTAAGCAAGCTTCTACATTTTCATCTCTAGCTCCTTTTCTGGGTAAGTCATGGAAGAAACTTGGGATGCAAGCTACTCAAGGCTGAAAGTTTCTATCGACAATTCGTAATTTCCCGACTTAATTAAGTTCGACTTGAGGTTTATCGGGTCCAAAATCGGCAACAATAATGATGAATTGGAGAAACATGATTAATCTAGGATACTCTAAAAACTTAGGCTAGCTAGCTCAATTGATATTAGGGTTGATATTATTCATTTATGTGCTTCTGAAGCAATTATGCTCTCAAAATGTTGTCCAGAGAATGAGTTGGTCAGGAGGAGATTGGCTTTGTGGAGCTTGCCAGCACCAGAACTTCAAGAAACGGGACGCTTGCCAACGATGCGGGTACCCGAAGTTTGGCGGGCCCGACGTGTCGACCTACTTGTACAATCATCGGTCAGAAGTCATGCCTGGAGATTGGTACTGCTCGGCCATGAATTGTGGGTCCCACAACTACGCCAGTCGCACGACCTGCTACCGATGTGGCACCATGTTGAATAGTAGTGGAGGATATATAGCCAATGTGATGATGGTTGCAGAGGGAGCCGGCCCTCCCGGTTGGAAAACGGGCGATTGGATGTGCACGAGGTAATACTTTCTGTATAGATGTTGAGTTTGATACAAAAGCTCTCTGATCAGTATTATCAAAATGAAACCATTATTTGGACATATATAAGAAGTCCCTAACATTTTGAAGCAACTTTTTTGACAGATATGGATGTGGAGTGCATAATTATGCTAGCAGGACAGAATGCTTCAAGTGCAAGACACCAAGGGATGATTATGGTAATTAAGCATATATCTATTTTTCATTTATAGTAGAACATGACAATTCTCCTTATTCTGAAACACAAATCTTGATCATTTTTGTAGGTTCTGCAACAAGAAGAAACTGATCATGTCCAGATTGTGTGCTTCAACAACCGTCAAACCCGACAGTTTTGCCTTTGTTTTGCTAATAACTAATCTTACTGTAATCCCCACAAGGGTTTTCTAATCTTAATGAATCTACATTATGCAAACTCTCTCTTTCTCATGTGATTTGGGGCTACCATGAAGAGAATGGAACATTTGTAATAATGGTCCATCAATAGAGAGCTGTGGTATTCAGCCACAGAGAACCAATTAAGGACTTCAAATGGGTCTGGAGAAAAATATATATATATATATGCAGATTCAATGGAATATTTTCGTGAAGTTAACTTCAAATCCGGAAACTTTTTCGAGCAATAATTTATAAACCCTTTAGGTATCGGTTTGCTAGATGGAATCGAAAAAGATGCATATATATAGATAAGAACTTGATGCTTTGTTCCCTATTTAGTGCCCACTTCAGTGTTTTTATGTAAGTAGTGAGTCAAGGGTACTATACAAAACCTAGGTAGGTCCACCACATTTTTCTTTCTCATCTCAGCAATGAACCAGCTAATCGCATGAACGATCGAACCGTGTGGTCGGTCTTACTCTGCAAAGGGTTGACCGCTGCGTGAGCTTTGTCGGGTCAATGTTGGTTCAGTTACGAGTCATGCCGGACCACCTGATTCTTCTAGTGCTTGGTCAAATGTTGCTGTTTTCTCTCTTATGTCCATCAAAGAAGCTTTTCAGCATAGATTCTTGGCTAGCAAGAATAATAGAAATCTAGCTTTGGGTGGATGGTTCTTGTCGACCAATGATCGAACCCGATAAATCATAATTCTCTAAATATATAACCCAGTTTGGTCCTACAGGAAATCACACTTTTCTTTATCTCAAACTGTGATTTGGCTGAACACTGCCATATTTTTCATAATCTGAAACCATGTCTTAATCATTTTGATCCTTCAAGTGTTTCTTTCACTTGCGTGTCATCACTAACAACTCGGAATCACGGCGACATTGTGTATCGTCACTAAAAACTCGGAATCACGGCGACATTGTACATGACAAGAAATATCATGAATGCAATCTCAAGTTTTTGTAGTTATAACAGATTTGGGGTTAGATTTTCAGGTTGTTGAAGCTTTGTTGTACTGCAAGAAACAGAAAATCAGAGTTGTTTTTTGCAATTGAACAAAATAATTTCACTATTTGAAGTGGAAAAACATGCACTGATTCAAACTTATACTATTGATAGACCTATACATATTTGAGCCAAATTTCTTGGTTCATTTATACTGCAGCTAGCATTATATATTATATAGAGCTAGCACTGCATATGAACGAACATCTTAGGTGACTTGATATTCTTAAGGATTGATTCAACACATTTTTCCTCAGACAATTTGTTTTCCATGAGATCTCGACCACTCGACTGTGGATCTAGCCAACGCATCCATGGGATCGATGCATTTCTTCAGAAGAGGATCGTCTCGTGGCAGAATGCCCTGCATCTCTTCCGAGGCCAAGATCACCATGTTCACTGCTCGCACTAGAAGAACTTGGATTGCGATCCTTAACAGATTCTGAGCACCTTCGATGTCCTTCTTCTGGATCGCCTCCATTGCCGGAATCACTATGTGCTCCATTGTTGCTCGATCCGGAACCACAGCTTCGAACCCCTTATGATATCGTAACAATGACATGTCTTGTAATTTATTCAAACACAAAATGCAGGTATTGTAAGTTTTACACTTTAGAATATATTGATTGAGCATATAAATTTACACTGGCAAAAAAAAAACATATAAATTTACAAAAATACAGTTTTTTATTGTTTGAATGAACTATAAGGCAAATAAGTCTCCTGGGATCTGAGACTGTCAACAAATTTAGAATATAACGAAGAAATGTCTATATCTGGCTCAAAATACTAAGGAGTGAGTGGGTTTTAAGAAACACACTACTTACTATGTAACACCAGAAACTCAAGAGATTGTTCCCATTTATCTCAACTTTGACTTACCCTGTTGTACTCACTTGAATCCAAAAAAAAAAAAATTCATATTGGACTTGAATAGTACATTTCTTATTTATTAAGACTCTAAATATCTTTTTTCAGATATACATATATAATATTATACTCTAACAATGATACCTGCTTCTCTAGCTTCTCCTGATAAACCCCGGCTTGCAAGATCGCATTGGTACCGAGAACCCCGACTCGTACCATACTACCTGCCTCGATCGGTCTCATTTTGGCCCTCTTCAGTTCCTGAGCGACGCATTCCCCTGCATGAAGAATGGGTATTCGACTCGTTTTCGCCACCTCATCATGCCACGCGTGCAACAAGTAGCACGGAATCACCACACATGCGGCCCCAGCCTGCTCAAGCAACTCTTGCTTGCCCCGCAAGTTTGCTATAATCCGATCACTATCAAACTGCGCAATAGAATTATTCATGGCTAGAGGATCATAGACCGATAGCTCCTTGTTTAGGTCCGGATCGCTGCACAAGACGAAAGGGATGGTTTCATCGCCGTGTTTCGAGCTCCACCACGCGATCTTCTCCACAAAGACGAGTGTTGAAAAGACGGACTTGCCCCCGAGAATGCCGACTGTTTTCTGAGGGACTCGGATGGAGATTAGTCTTGCAGCCATCTTCATGCTCTCATCTGTGGATACAAAAAGTGAGCATGCTTTGATTCCGAACAGACTTTTTCTCCGACGAACAACAACAGAACAACTGAAACCAGACAGTTCAGGTATTGACATCTGGACACGTGTCGGATAACCCGAACTCTCTCTGGGAATCGAATAAAAATGAGATGTTAATTCAGTGAAGGAATTATATATCTTCGATCAGAAAAGGATGATGATGAATGAAAAGTGGGAAGAGGTGTATATAATACAGAGTTAAGGGATGGAATCTCTAAATGATGTTTCAGCCGTTGGTATCCTTAACATATCCACCACTCATGAGATGACACACAATGCATAGAGACACAAAGGGTGTTGCCTTTGTCCTCCAATGATTTTTGGCATTTTCTTTGCTACCGATAATGATGGCCACTGCACTACTATTCCAAAACCGGACCAATATTAAATTGTTCCTAATATTTATTATCCCTAAACCATTTACAATCATAATCGTTAGAAATTGGTTCCAAGTAATCGTTAAGGGACTGATTATTATTTTTTTCAAAATAAATTATTTGGTTCTGGATACTTAATTGGAAGTGAAACTTGTATTCTGGATACCTAGTATGAAACTGAAACATGTACCTAGTTAATCCATAAAAAGATATTTTAACATTTTCTACAAATAAGAATCTCAAATTTGACAATCATAAAACACAACCAACAATTTTTTTTTAAAAAATTAGGGTCATAGAACTGTCCCATAAACGTTTATATCTACCCGGAACCACCCAAAAGTCCAATTGCGGGTCCAGCCGGATATTTTTGCTCACCTCTAAGTAAAATGATACGTAGCATGTTTGATTTACGTCTAGACTAATCATCTTGGTTAAGTGGTGATGTGTCGAATCACTAACTATATTTTATGGTTAAAAGAAAGAAATAGGCTATATATATATATATATATATATATATATATTAAGTCATTATTATTTTACTTATGGAAAACTTTAACAGAATATCGATAAGAAAATGAAATACTAGTAACCACATTTAATCAACTGAAACGAACGGCTAAAAAAAGTTATGTTTCTTAACATGTATGTATCCATATTATTATATCTGTTTGGTTACTGGAAGATTTTCAAGGGATTCTATAATATTTTTGGAAAACATCAGCAACCGCGCTTAGTGCGTATTAAAAGAATTTCAAAGGGGTAGGTAGATATATAGTTCAAACTATACTAGTGAGTATCAATAAATATTGAAATAAGTTTTTGGAGTGCAAATTAAATAGTAAAGTGCTAGTTATAGGTATTTGAATTTAAGACTTTTAATTAAAAGATAAAAAAAAGTTTGACCAAAAAATAAAAATCAACGGCTACCCATGTAACCTGATTTTTTAATAAATAATAATAATAATAAAACAATAACTATGACAGGAGATGTTTCTTCATCTTCTAGAGAAACATCATATTCACTACTGAGGAAAGATTGCTGTTAGGGTTACTTTTGATGTCTGCTTGTCTGGTTATGGTACAAGAACCAATGAGAAGTTGGCAGGCATTTGGTTTTAATGGAAGTTTCTTTGTTTTGGTAAGCACCTAATGGAATAGTTGTACTGAAATTATTGCAACTGTCCGGTCCATTCTTCCACATTTGATGTAAACAGAAGCAAATGGAGATTAGCCACGCACACCAATCAATCTCACCATCTCACAATGTAATTTAATTTGAAGCAACATATATAAACACCGTTCTTAATTAAGTCCATAATTTAGCTGTAATATTATTCGTCCTATGTATAACATTCTCAAAACTATTCCATTTTCCATTTCTAATTCCTTAAACATGTCTTTGTCCTTCAAAAACATCATTTAGGTAGATTTTTTTAATCCTGTGGGGTGTTGTTGAGGACCTATCAAAGTGGGAGTACTTATATTATTGTTGGATTTCGATTAATCTCGTCCGTTCATCGGTTCTTTGGTTTGAACACTGGACCGTCCGTTCGTCGAGACATCCGTTAGTCTGATTTTGATGTCTTGAAGTGAAGTTGAATTCAACCACCGGCACCTGATACCTGCACAAAGGGATGAACCAGACTTTTGCCCGGTAATCCCCCGAATTTTAAGTCAGTCCTCAGAAAACAAGTCTAAGAATTGCTATATGTATTATAATATTAAAGACTATCTAAAAAATGAGAAGAGATATTGAGTTATATTTATAGGAGATGGCCCATATGAAAACCGGCTTATGTATTTATGATACACTGAGTCTCCTTGTATGGAAAGTTGTCTATGCATACTTTCCTTATGGAGGGGATCACATATTTAGACTAAGTCAATGAAACTTCGTCGTTATCTACTTGGAGAAGATAGGAGACCGATCACTTATATTGAAGCGGCCCTTGGTTTATCTCTAAATACGAAATGGACGATCTTCTCCCTTTATAGAGAGGACATCGTCTCCTTCTTTAAGAGAGAGGGGACGATCCCTTCTCTCTATGGAGATGAATGATCCCCCTCTTATGGACGAGAGAGGGGACGATCCTCTCTCTCTATTGAGAGGGGTCGTCCTCCTCCCTATGGGAGAGGGATCGTCCCCTTCCATATAGGAGAGGGGAAGATCTCCTTCTCCTTAAGTAGTGGGAATCGTCTTCCTCTCTATGGGAGAAGTGACGATCCCTCTCCTTATGGAAAAATATCGTCTACTTCCCATAGGAGAGGGTTCATTTGTTCTAATTTACCTTTTAACGGTTCACCTTGGACCGAATGAAGGAGATTATCGTCCGGTTCTTAGATTGATATTCATTAATTACGTTTGTTCCACATCTAAAATAATTATTCGTAAGAAACCAGTCTGTAAAATGTAAAATTTTAGCTATAATTTTTTTTTTCATTCACGAAACTCAGTAGGATTTGAATTTAAATTCTCTGTTGGATCACTAAATTATCTAGCTAGAGGTTTAAAAATGGAAGTTGATACCTTATCACGTTAATAATTCAGCTTCTTTTCATTAGTCAATTTATATCGAGTATTCTTTTATCAAAGAGTTGAAGACAAAATGTCACATGATGTTCTACTTAATAAAGATTCCATTGTCAATGCTGAGAGGAAATGTACGTGTTGTGCTTTTACGTGAACCTCCCCCGTCGATGTAGCCTAGGTTGAGTCTCATGACATGCGACCCTAGATAATCGCGGATTTTCTATTAATTAAAAACGAGGAGTTCAATTTGGCCAAAAGAAAAACGAGGACTTTAAAGTTCAAACATATATACGTTTGTCTAATCTACTAGTTTATATAAATCATGTAATACTGTGTAGCGATTTAGTGTTCCATGACTTAAACTAGAATTTTGGCTTCAAACTTCGTCAAGCCGCGGAATTGGAAAAATATTTTTGGTTAGTAAATTTCCCGGCATTTATGGACTGACTTGGTGCGAGTGATGATTATTTTAGAAGTATTATTCTAGTCGAAACATGTTCATTTTATGTTCAGTTTGACGGATATTGTAATGGGAATAGCTATTTGCTCGGAATTTGAAAGTTCATGTAGCAATTTATAATTATGTCATAGAGTTTATGTAATGATTTGATTACTAACCTTATTATATGCATAAGTTATACTGAAGTATTGTAAACTAGGTGGCTGATCCGTGTGTTGCGCGGTAAGTAATTTGTTTATATGATTGTTAATATATTACAAAAATTTAATTTTGATATTGATAATTAATTTGTTCGATGCAAATGAAACACCACTACACATTTTTAAGGTGTATATATAAGCATATATAATTCTATATTAACGTGTGTGAACAAAAATTCTATTTGTTAGTTAATACGTTTACGCATATAATATTACGATTTTTTGAATATATCTATTACAAACCATCAAAATATTAAAATAAATAAATATTTATTTACTAGATATGACTGTTATTATAGTCTTATAATTGTAGTATTTGATAGATTCTTTATATATCGTTTAAAATACTTGATAGTAATTTATACTTTTAATAGATAATTAAAACTTTAATTAGTATTTCAAGTAATAATGTTAAATATAATTACTTACATTTTTTTTTCAAAATATAATTTCTTATTTAAGTGAAAAAGATGATGGAGGATGTTGTCATGATGGTTGAAAACGTATGTGGAAAAAAATGTTCGGTGAGAAATAATAAGAGACCTTGAATTTAATCTAGAGCTCATGATATTGATTTAGCTATGTAACTTAGTGATTTTAATTTGAAAAATTGAATGCATGTTGATAAAAATAAACAAGCACTAGTGACGTATTTAGAATATTTATAATGTTGTATGCTTTGTAAAAAAAGTTGCGAAAATTTAATATATAATTATATTTTATTGGAAAATTATATAAAATATACAATATGTTTGGAAAAAAATTGGTACTAAATGTTTTAAAATATACCACTTATTTCAAAACGATAATAATTTTTTTTTCATCTTTCTAAAATTGTAGTTAAATATATTTCAAATATTTCAAATGTACAAAGAAAATAAGCCAATTGCATAACAATTACTCTAAATGCCCAACAATTATAGGCAGTGGACTTGGAGGACCTAACTTGTAAAATAGAGGACATTGGAACCACACTTTTTAAAAAGTTCCAATTTTTGTAGTAAATCCGTTGGGCATTCTAGATTGACCTATCTATGTAGATCGAGGCTTGAAGACTTGCTTTGGGCCGAGTTCATCTCTCTCCTCTCCTCTTCTCTTCTCTTCACTTCTTCTGAAACTGACCCTCGCTCTCTATGGTGTAAAGCCAGCTATTCAAGTTTCAACGACAATGGATGACAAGCTGCAGAAGCGGAACACAGATTGCGTCTTCTTCATGGCGTCACCCCTCACCTGCAAGAAGGTTATTCATTCACATTTTCAAGAACCGTTGTCGATCATCTCTTTCTCCGTAGTTACTCATTTAGTTTTGTTTGGCGTGCGATTGAGGAAGGATCCGAGTTGGCGCCTGAATTTTCATTTTCCATCTTGCGTTCTTGTTTATGCCCGCGTAATTCACCTGATCAGTGGGTTGAATTGAATCTGGAATGTGCGATAGTGCATGCTTTTTTCTGCCTACTCATTGTGATTTATATTCAGTCGATGAGCTTTTGAGAACTTCTATAGAAGTTTTTGCTGTTTTCTTATATTTCTCCAGAGCAAATGTGCCAAATCGTTTCCAATTCCAGATTAGTGCATGACTGCATGTCCTCTCCTTCGAATGTAGCTTCATGTGCTCTTCGGTTTGCTGAAAATTTCTATAATTACAATGTTTGTTTTCAGGGAATGGAATGTGAGTTCCGCCACAATGATATGGCAAGGCTGAACCCGACCGACTGCTGGTACTAGTTATCTGGGAGGTTTCTCAATCCATCTTGTCACTTCAGACACCCTGTAAGATTTCTCTACTCCTGATGTTTTTTGTATATCTTAAGGATTAAACATGCATCGCATCTTTGCTACATTTTCATATCACTTCTATTTTCCAGTTCTAATGGCCTGAACTGTTGATGACAAGTGCTCATGTTCTGCATATTCATGTTACTGTGGTTTCATGGGGGGTTTCTGTTTGCTGGTGGTCTTGATCATCTATTTAATCCATGTATGCATAGTCACGACGTGATGGAAGCTGGCCTGATCATGATGATTATGGCAATATGGACTAACTATTCCCACATTTTCTATGAGCATGCTGTATAAAGTTAGCTTGAGGATTCCAGATAAAAGTATCCATGAGTGTTTCATTATCACGAGTTATTGATGGCAATAGCAAAATAGAAGCACCGTTTTCTCAAATGCCATCTTTGAGCATGCTCGATATGTGGAGGTTCAAGTTGACACAGGCATGGTGGGTTTGTGAACGAGAGAAGAGTCAATGTGTATGTTCTTCCTTTTGCATGTGAAGATAGTAAATTTCTTCTTTTATCATCATTGCAAAGTTGAGCCGTTGAAGTGGTCTTTAACACAGAGATCAATTGATTTCTGTAATCTATTGTTCAAGTGGAGAGGATCAACCATGTTTTAACTTATATGATAATTTAGAACTTGTTCGTGTAATCTCTTAAGCTTTTATGGAACTGCTACTTTGAGGAGATTTGTGATCACCATTCACCCCTCTGCCACTATTACATTGTCATTTGGCCTAATTATTGTGTGGATTTATTTTTGCAGCCACTGGACATGCTTAATGCATCGGTTTCCGACCCTTCACAGCCTAAGAACCAAACTGGAATCCCTTGTTACTTCTATGATAAAGGATTCTGCAGCAAAGGCAACAACTGTGCATATTTGCATACTAAGTTTGGAGTCTTCGGACCTTCTGCAAGTGCTGCCAAATCGTTGAAGAAAGCATCAAGAGATGAGAAACTGAGCAGAGATATGGTCTCAACAGACCCAACGGAAAGACACCATAGCTCATCATCCAAACCCACTTTTAAGGGAGAATCTAAGTATCTAACGTGGCATCAGAAACTAAGGAAGACCTTGAAAGACTACCCTTGATTAGTGTCGTGAAGTGGACTGGTTCGCCGAAGGTCTCTGCTCCCAATACTGAGGAAAACCTTGTAGGTGCTACTCCTCTTGAAGAACCCTCGAACTGCAACAATCACGCATCCATGGATCATATTTTAGGGTTTGGAGGCCAATTATATGATGATGATAATGCTGCTGTCTCAGATAATGAGCATAAGCTTTCCAAAGATGGTGATTCAATATATCTGCAAGAACGTAACAACCCCGTGCTATATCGTGATCCTGAAGAACCTGATGAATACGACCCCATGCATCCTGGTGCAGGAATTTTAGGCAAGTACAGAGCAACATATTATGACTCTTGTAGTGATTTGGATGATGTTGGGAAGGTACATCTTTCCAATGAGAGATTGTCAGGTTTTGCAGACTACTATACTGACGATCTTGGACTTCGGGACGGCCTGAGGAGACAGAGAAGAATCGGCGATCACCCATCATTTCATCTGTTAGGTTTTAGTCAGGAAACACTCAAAAGAAAACCTAGGAGGTTCAAGAAATCCGGTGAATCCATTAGAGAGAAGGGTCGGTTCTTAAAAACACAAACAAGAATCACAGGGCAGCACCTTCATTCTTCTGCCTCAGGAAAGTCTTTCCCAAGGATTCATCGATATGCTGTGAAAGATTCGAGTTTTGCAGGGCCAAAGAGTCTAGATGAAATCAGAGAAGAGAACTCTGGTAAGTTTTCGAGGAAGAGCTCGTTTGCAGATTTTTCAATTCCTAAACCTCTGATGGAACTTTTGAAGAACAAGGCGAGTTAGCTCTGCAGATGCGAGTTAGAGAGAGGTATAGAACCTGTTGTAGAGATAGATTCAAGGCGATTGTGTCTGTAGAATTAATTTCCAAGACATAGCTGGTATAGTTTAGTCTTGTTGTTTGATGAATGAGAGAGATGGTTTAGTGGCAAAAAATGATTGGGTGCTGCAAACTTGTGGCTTTGCAAGCTCAACTGAAGAATGGGAGGCAACCATATTTTGCATCTTGGCAATGTTAAACCCATCAATCAAGGCTTAAACAAACAAGCATGTGTATAAAGAAAATGACAATAATAATATTGTTACACGTGTCATGAAGATAGAGGTGGGTATTCGATTGGGTGGTGCATTGTGTTGTTACAGTTGAGCAGTGAGCACGGGCGCGTGGCGAGGGGGACTATAGGGAGAGTATCGCAGTTGCAGATCTCAATCATGGACCCGTCCGGGTCGTGAAAGAAAAGTTGGTCTACCACGAGTCCACCTTCCTCGACTCTGCCTCTGACAAACTCGATCTTCATCTCATTGAGCTTCTTCTCCACCGTTGCCATGCTCTCACACTGCATCAAGAACAACAACCTCAGCAACTAAGAGCAATGATGTTATCAAAATCTCATCCACTTTGAATGATCTGAAATTTGAGTAGAAGAATGAATAAAATCTCAATCCAATAATTATAAGATTTTGACAATAGTGATTGATTGTAGATTTACCATGAAAGAAATGTGATTGTCCTTGGGATTGATCACCCTTGGCAAATAGTTGAGGTCCTCAGATTGAATCAGGTGAATACCAATGCCGTAGTTGAATAACCTGTTCATCCATCATTCAAGAAATTTATTAGAAATAAGAATATGGAATGAAGAATTGAATTGTTATTTTTAGGTGAGGATCAATAATGGCTATTTTTTTATAATGAGATTCATATTCTAAATTTTGTTTGCAACCAAATATCTTCATTATGATTCACAATTCTTATTCCTTATGCATTCTTGCAAATAGATGATATTTATGTAGAGATATTTGTAAGGGAAATATTGAAAATCTCTTGCAAACGAGACAATGAGATTGATTTGACTTCTCATAAAAAGGCTGGTTAGAAAATATTCAAAATTTTCATGTTTGTTGCAAGGAATTTGCAAATCCTTATAAAATTTGAGAGTTAGAAAAAAAATCGTTACAAATTGTTGATATTATGTACAAAATGGCAACTTACTTACCATGCACCGTCAAAGTCGAAAGATGTAGGCCTCTTGATGGGGACGAAACCCAGAATGTTTTGATAGAAATGGATGGATTGTTGAAGGGAACGACACCCAATTGAGATATGATTCAATGCCTTGAGTCTCAAAGGGTTCTTCCCCGTTTGATCAATATTGTCCACACTCATTTCCGTTATCACAATCTCGCAAGTGTGAAATCAACAATCACCAAACTGATCAATAAACCAATGGAGATAGTTGTAGAAATTAACAATGGAAGATAAATATATAGACTACTTATATATATATATGTAGAGGATGATGGAGGTTGAAGATACGTGGAAGATTTAGGTTGAGATGACAGAGAGACAGCATGCAATTAGTATTGGATAAATATTATTAGAAACACGTCGGATCCACGTCTGTATTTATGAGGAAAATAGCTCATTGCTTGGGATCCAAACAACCGTGTCAAGTTCCTGGATCTCCATTACGATTACAACACTGGATATCAAGTTCCTTGTATACCCAGAAAAGCCACATGAATTAGATTTAATCATTGTTTAATTAATTGGCTACGTACTTACGTTAATTAATTGGTCTTCTAGAAATGTCGATGGAGATGGATAATCGTCGAAAGATGTTGTCAACTTTCTAAGGATAATGGAGGTGCGTGGACTATAATATTACACACATAATAACTGAGACAAATTTGTTTGACTGGGAAGGATTTTTAGGTTAGTGAAGTTTAAGAGAGATCGATCTTATTGAATTTAGTGAGATATCAATAAAATCTAAAACTTTACTGAGTAGATTGGGTAGATTTAAGAGTTTATGGAGTAGATCTGGTTCGTATATGTAAATCGGATGTGAAATTTTCCATTTGGAGGTCTTCCATGACTGTTGAAGTTTATTTGGGTGGTTGGGTTAACAGGAGGTCGGTGAAAACGACATCTTTCATGAGGATGGTTGCTTGTGCAGACATTTAAGGAATGAAAGATCAAGTTGATTGGAGTATATCGAGAACGTTATCAATTTTATCAACTATCTTGCTCATATTATTCCTCGAATATATTAGAAGTTTGCCCGAAGAAATGCACATAGATGCGCAAACTGGGTGGTTGTGTAATCTAGAAAGGAGACGTGTCATGTGGATCGGTTGTTGTTACCATATTCTCCTCTAATTTTCTTTTATTGATTGATTGTAATCGTGATTTACATATTTGAAAAAATTGCAGAACCGGGGCTCGTGAGATTTTTTTACCAATAAGACGCGCCCCACGAGATGTATGAGACGGGTCGTCGATCCACAGGGCAGATCTAGGGATAGCGATGTGTCAATGGGGCGGGTCAGCTATGTCGACCCGGCCCGCCCCATGTACCTCGCGTGATAGGTCTCTTGGGTTTCAGAAACCCGCACGACGACATGCGGGGACCCGACCCGACTCGGGTTTTTACCTTCATTAGTGATGTATGTTGATTCCTCTGTTGAATCGAATTGGACAGCGGTGCGGGATGGTGGCAACGCTAGACACGGTGGGTGGCGCTGGACGGCCTGTTGGTGGTCGCAGCAGGGACAATGGTCAGCCGTTTGGTGGTCGCAGCAGGGACAAGCGGACAACAGGGACACTCGATACAACAGGAGTCGGGAACTTTGTTGCTGGACGAAGTCTTGCTGTTGTTGGATGAAGTCTTTCTGCTGTTGCTGGAAAATAGAAATCTAGTGACTTGTCTGGCTAGTGCGGTTGAATGTGGAAGAATAGGGAAAAATCACCCAAACACCTATGTTTGGTAACTCGAATACAAATACAAGGTATGGTGAATTTTCTAAACGTAAATACCTAATCGCGCATCTGTCAAATGCACAATGGGGTCTGCGCATCTGACTAATGTGCTACATTAGTTAAATTATATGTTAATTATCTAATGTAATAATTAATACGTTGCGAATCTCGTAGATGCACAACGCATGCTTGTTGCGTATCTACCATATGTGCTATGTTTATTTCTACAAATTTGGCAGATTACTCCATAATCAGCTATGCACCCTAAATGTCAGTAAAAAATAACTTGCACCACCACATCCATACTAAAGTAATTTATCTTAATTCTTGATCATATATATATATATGTCTGTGTGTGTGTTTTAGTTTAAAAAGCTCGTAGAATATTGCATAAATATTTTAAAATGTACATATATATTTAAATGTTGAATAGAATAGTATTGTTGTTTACAATATATTTTTTATGTATATAGATTTCAATGCTAGAAAGTATATAGTGTAAGTATATATGTAATCATTGACATAGAATGGTATTGTTGTTCAAAATATATTTTCTATGTGTAATGCTAGAAAATATATTGAATGATATTACTCTTTGAGACAGCGGCATGTCTTTATCGCCGCTATCTGAAAGAGCCCCAATGGTTAAATTAGTTTTTTTTTTTTAAACATTTTAACATTTAAGTTCTGTAAAATGGTCATTTCGTAAAAAAAAATATTAAGTCTAAAGTTCATGGTATATTTCAAGCATTGTAGTTTTTGTCTAATGGCAATGGAGCAATTTTCACAGATAGAATATTAAGAAAAGTAGAAATAGTTTTTTTTTTTTTTTTTTTTTTTTTTTTTTTTCTTTCGCCGAAGGAATAGTTTATTTAAGAAAATAAAGGAATTATGAAAAAGTAACCTACCTCCCCTTAGAGCATCCACAATGGTTTTACATAAATTGTATTCTTTAAAGTTGCCACGTAGATATTTATGTACACTTTAAGTAATACGTAAATTTAAGACACACGTAAAAAATATTTTCTCTGCAATCGTATTACTTAAACATATTCCTTAAATATATTTTATTATTAAATTTTCCAACAACCACCAATAAGATATTAACATTAATTATAAAATGAATTAATTTATAATAAAAAATTAGTTACGTAATACATAGTGCATTACTTAAATTTAAGGAATGCTTTATGTAAAAACATAAATTTACGTGTGGGACCCATCTTTAAGGAATGTTATGTAAAATCACTGTAGATAGTTTTTATTGCTTTACTTAAATAAACGTGTAGGACCCACGTTTACGTAATTTTTACGTAATACCACTGTGGATGCTCTTAAGTCTGACTATCTACCTTTACGGCTTTACCATCACTTTTCCCTTCCCTTCCCCGACAATTAGGGTTTGCAATTCGTGCTATCGTACGTGTTAATGACCGTGTCGTGCTAAATTTATTGAATACGAATACGCACGGTAAGCTTATCGTACCACGTTTTACAAACACGAACATGATACACATATTTTCGTGCGTGTTCGTGTCGTGCTATCGTGTTGTGTAAGGATATATAGTTGTACATCTCTATACGAGATATCTTTAAGCAAGAATCAAAATAATGAACTTCATGAATAAAAAAATTATGAACTAATATGTCAGTATTTATAAGTTAATAATATTGAGTTTACAAACACAAAAAATTAAACCACTAATTGGAGTTTTTAAAGGTATTACAGAATTAGTCTTAGAACAACTTTATCGTGTTTGTCGTGTTATGATACTCAAACACGAACGCAATACGGAAGTCATATCGTGTTAAGCGTGTTCGTGCTATAAGGGAATAAGATATATTAGAGATAAATATATCTTATTCCCTTATAAATAAGATATATTTATCTATAATATATCTCATTCTGGTGTTATCGTTCTTCCATATATTAGTACGAACACGGTTTTTTTTGTGCGTGTTCGTATCGTGCTATCGTGCCATGTCACAAATTTACAGTCCTAGCCCCAGTGACAACTGATAACAGCTAAACTCCAATCTTGCTCGTCATTTGTTCTTCATCTCAGAAATAAAGAAAACCAGTGAGTCTCCCCGTACCCGTACCCGAGCGAGTGTGGTCATTTCTGGAGAAACCTCAACTCTGCTTTTCCCTCTAGTGGTTTAAGTTTACTCTCTGTCTCTCTCGTGCTTTCTTTCCTCTATGACAACAAAATACGCCCTTTGTGCTTGGTAGGTTGTGTTGTGGTTGTGGTTGTGGAGACGAAGATGATGGGACCTCAGCTCCACTAATGGCCAGAGGCCTCTCCTCTTTTAGTGCCCTTGTCCAAATTAGGGTTCCAAAGTTGGAATCTTTACGCGATTCTTGATTTTTCCTGATATGGGTTTTCAGTTCTGGAGCTAGGTCTTGAAGATCATGTATTGGTAATGGCGGATTTTGCTGCTTTGTCAACTTTTTTTGGATTTGGCACGTAAAGGTTCTTCCTTTTGTTGAACTTTGGATTATATCAATCGTGGCATCTGATTGATGTTCTACGAACTGGGTAATCTTGAGCTCTGCAAATACTTTAATGGTGGGAAGATAAGACTTTGATTTTGAACCTGGGATTATCGGAAGTTATAGTCTTGGAGATTTCACAATGAGAAGAGACATGGAGAGAATGATCCAGCCGCCTCTGGTAATTATTCAATTCAGCATTCTTGATCCATTGTCATGTTTATGGTGTTTTTCTGGTATACTGTCTTTCTGTTGCTTATGTCAGTTCCTTTCCATCAAATTGACTTATTAGAGATATGCAGAATTTTAGATTGAATGTTCTAGTTGATCTCATGAGCCCCATATAGTTATGTAGAAGTTGTAACATCACTATGTCAAATTCTGTAATATGCACTTTTGTTCATTCTTGAATATATACTAGGGTCAATAACCTGGGAGAGGTCTGAAGTTTGGCCCTTGTTAATTTGAGAGGTCTGAAGATTGAAATGATGATAAATGAGTTCTGAAGTTGGACTTTGTGATTTTTAGGTTTTCCGTCCAAATTTAACAGAACCGTGTGAAATGTCAAAAATACCATTTTGTAATATTTGAATTAATAAAAAGTTTAATTAATATAAAAATGAAATGACAAAAATGCTCCTGTCCATAATTTAAACCTAACCCAACTCCGGCCACCACCACCCACTCCGGCCGGCCACCACCCACTCCGGCGACCACCACTCACAATTCCGACGACCGCCACCCATCTCCAACGACCGCCGCCACGACCCCAATTGAGCCCAAATCGGAGCCACAAAGCTCCGATCGGAGCTCGGTGGCTCCGATTTGGGGCTACAGAGCTCTGTGGCCCCAGATCGGAGCCACAGAGCTCCGATCTGGGGCCACAGAGCTCCAAATCGGAGCACTGTGGCCCCAAATCGGAGCCACCGAGCTCCGATCGGAGCTTTGTGGCTCCGATTTGGGCCCAATCGGGGCCGGTGGCTCCGATTTGGGCCGTGGTGGCGGTCGTCGGAGTTGGGTGGTGGTCGCCAGAGTTGGGTGATGGCCGGCCGTGGTGGTGGCTGGAGTTGGGTGGTGGCCTTAAGGGCATTTTCGTCTTTTCATTCAATCATGTGAGATGCAAGAAGGGTATTTTTGGAATTTTATTTTATTTCTGGTCACATGCAATGCACATGACCAACTTCCGTCAGTTTTAACGGAAAAAACTAACGAAGACCTCTATTATCTACAAGTCGAAACTTCAGACCTTTGTTATCACCATTTCAATCTCCAGACCTCTCAAATTAACAAGGACCAAACTTCAGACCTCTCCCAGGTTATTGAACCTATATACTATGATCTCAAATTTGAAATATTTTATTATATTGGTACTAAGTCCATCTCATTTCATGGATCATGTCTGAATTTAACCATCCAGTTGAAAAGTGCTAAGTCTTGAATTAGTATATCAGCATAGTTTCTTGAATGTTACGAAACTGATGTTCGACTCTATTCTCTCAGGTCGATTCCACTGCGTGTTAATGCAGGGTTGATGCAGGCCTCAAAACCGTTGCAGGAAACTGTCTCCAGCCCGACATAAAACCGTCGATCCACCCTACTCGGAGTAAACTCCGTGGCGAGCGAAGCCGAAACCAATCCCTTCGCCATCGCCTGCCTCATCAGGGTCCCACGAGCCGAGCACAGGAAGCTCCGTCTAGTCAGCAAGAGGTGGCACCGCCTCTTCTCGCGAAACTTCTTCTATTCTCTACGTAAAAGCCTCGGAATCGCCGAAGAATGGATTTACATTATCAAACGAGACAAAGACTGGAAGATCTCGTGGCATGCCTTTGACCCGGTTCACCAGATGTGGCAACCTTTGCCACCTGTCCCGAAGGAGTACTCCGAAGCCCTAGGGTTCGGGTGCACAGTCCTTAGCGGGTGCCACCTGTACTTATTCGGGGGCAAGGACCCTCTGAAGGATTCAATGCGGAGAGTCGTTTATTACAGTGCGAAGACTAATAAGTGGCACAGAGTCCGCCGATATGCTTCGTAGGCGGACTTTCTTCGGTTCTTGTGTCATTAACAATTGTTTGTACGTGGCGGGTGGTGAGGACGTGGGCGTTCATCGGTCGATGAGATCGGCTGAGGTTTACGATCCGAACAAGAACCGGTGGTCGTTCGTTTCGGAAATGAGCACTTCGATGGTGCCCTTCATCGGGGTAATTTACAAGGGCAAGTGGTTCTTGAAGGGGCCTGGGTCCCACCGCCAGGTCCTCAGCGAAGCCTATGAGCCCGGAACGGAATGGTGGGTCCCGGTGTATGAAGGGATGGTGGCCGGGTGGAGGAACCATAGCGTGTCCTTCGAGGGGCGCCTCTATGCGCTAGATTGTAAAGATGGGTGCAAACTTAGGGTTTATGACGAATTGACGGATTTGTGGGGGAGGCATATTGATAGCAAGATGCATTTGGGGAACTCTAGGGCTCTCGAGGCCGTTGATTTGGTCCCGCTTAATGGGAAGCTTTGCATTATTCGGAACAATATGAGCATTTCGGTGGTTGATGTATCGAAATCCGATGATGGCAGAGGCGGGCCTGCAGCCGAGCATCTATGGGAGACGATATCAAGGAGAGGACAGTTCAACATGATGTTTACGAATATTTTCTTGAGTTTCGGGGGTCGGAGCCGACTCAAAAGCCATGTCGTCCATTGTTAGGTACTTCAAGCTTGAAGTCATCATGATCGATGAAGGATTCGACCGTTAGTTCATTTTGTAAGATACATAGATGTTGTAGAAACTAGAATCTTAAATATCAATTAATGAAATTTTCGCTTCTTTAATCGTGCGGGTTTGTTGTGTTTGTGTCGTAATCGTGTTGATTTTACCATAATCTGTCGCATCACTATTTCGTTATTTGGGTCGTGTCGAATTTGTATTCTGCAAATATCGACTGTATAGTGTAAGTATCATTATGAGTCCCATAATACAAACAAATGGTGAGGTGAACAGAATGTATTTCACAAACAATGAGCTGCTAGTCTGCAGCCTATAAAAGACACAGTCGTGTGGCACAATCATGAAAAGTAACTTGGCGAGCAAGAAATTGGGATTTTACGGCGTGCGAGGTAACTCTTAGCCAGCGCGAAGCTACTTTTCCTCTGTTTCTTGAATTCGTTGTACTTTAGAAAGAAATACTCTAGATAATCGAAATCAATTGGAGACATCTTTGCCTGTATGAGTCCCCATAGAGCCCAAAACAGGTGCGAAGCTAAGCTGTAAGTGTTTGTTTCGACATAAACCGCTTCCAAGTCTTGCTCGGGCACCTGTAACAAGAGACAGTTCAGCATCATCGAACAATATCATCATTTTTGGAGCTATCAAAAAAAAAAATGAAGGCATACCATATCTGGTTTATCTGGGTTGAGGTAGTGTCTGATGAAATGATATTGTTCATCTTTACTCGGTAATCTGCAGAAATTAACGATTACTTACGTTCCAACATCTTATATACGGGGCCATAGAAAGAACATCAAAATGATGAACAAACCACATACAAGCTGAAGTCACAATCATAGCCTGCATATTCATTGAAGTGATTGCCGATGTCAAAGCCCCTGTAGTTGTATGATCCGTACTCAAAATCAATGAAGTGCAGCTTCCCTGCATGCAGATCAGAGAAAATTTGAGATTTCATCATATTCTATATATATCATCAAACAAGCATATGCATTATCTAATTTCTGCAACACGAAAGAAAGGAAAACGATAAAGTGACAAGTGAAAGGGTTGCAGCAGAAAAGTTGAAGATTTACGTACCTTCTTCAGCATTTTCCATTATATTCCCACACAGCAAGTCATTATGAGCAAAGACAACAGGTGAATTCAGAAGTTCTGTCAAGTTCTGCTTCCATAAGCAGCAAAATTCTCTTAATATCGCAGATGTTAACTATATATACTTCAATGTGCATAACAGAGACCTTACATGTTTGATAGGCACATAAATAAATGAATAACAGGGTTATGCAAAGAAGTTGGAAGTAGGTCATATTCATTTGATAACAATTGAGATACTCAGAAGTTAAAAACCCAGATCAAGAAAGCCAAACTTCATTGCGAATACATCCTGTAGAGTTAAGAGATTGACCTTTAGCTCAACAAGTTCACCAGAAATATCTTCGAATGAAACTGTTGCGTACTTCCTTTGCTTCTCGCTATCATCAAACTTAAGGACAGATGCTGTAGCAAATGAGCAACTCAATCACTAGGAAATAATTGAGATAAACCATGACTGAACTGAACCTACAATAATATGAACGATTGCTAGCAGAAATAAAGGAACTTCATGATTAATTTTACTCAAAGATTGCAACAGACCTCTCTCATAAATTTTGAAGATATCCTTCCACAGCTGAGGCTCTTTCGAACCTGGAATCTCTACTTTGTGGAATCTGCACAGTTCCTTGGCAATTTCAGCTGCCAGTCTAGGCTTCTTCAAATCTATCAGCAAGAAATAAATCCAATTGAGTCGAGAGAACCGATGTGCTTATAATCAAACTAAAATTAGAATAGTCCACATGTTTCTGAACTGCTAAAATTCCAACGGATATGCAAAAGCACCTGATGGAACAAGTGTGCGTGCACTGATAAAAGACTGGACCATGCCATTCTCAAATAATCCCAGTAACTTGGCTCCAAATCCCGCAGTTGAGAGGTACTTGATCGCCTAGGGAATTAGAATTACAGGGATTCATGAAATTAAAATTGTATATACATCAGCAGTTAAGATAACGAAATGAAGTAATTTCAGCAACATTGCAGTACATAAGTATTTTCCATCTTCCTATCTTCCTTGATTCAGATGTTGAACAATCATAAACTCAACAATGTAATATCCCAAATTTAGACTCACATGAAGTTCCCGCTCACGATTGATAACTAGATCAGTATTGGGACCATATAATCTGACTGTGATTGATTTCGTAATTCCATCCTGTTCCTTCACAGATACCTTCAATACTGCACAAAGGACAATTGTAACTGCACAAACCAAAGTTTAGACAAAGAACGCACTGCTAGGAAATGACTAGCACTACTCACGTAAATTTGTGATTCCACCAGAAATGGTCTCTACTGCAAATTGAGAATCATCCAAACTCGACCAATCAAGGAACAGATCCTTGCAAAGAGCTCTTCAGAACAAAGAAATACAACATCAGGCAGATGGACACAAAGCGAACTATGAACACACCTAAACAGCAACTATTGACAATACATATACTGAAACCCATATCCAATTTGTTTCTCCAGAAAACAGTGAAATTTCAAGAACGAAGCAAAGATCTGGTTAGCGAGAAAAGTCGCTGATTCTTAGCCGGTTACAAATTTCTTCATCGGAGCCATAAAATTATAGAAACATTGAGGAATTTGAGCAGTAGAGAATGAAAACTAGAGTATGCACTAACAAAGTCAAATCCTAAAGGCTAAGCTAGAAAGTTCAACACACAGAGGCTCGGAAACCAATTCCAAATCCAGTTGCGTTTACACCGCCATCACAAGATTCAGAAAAGATTCTCAATCCGCTGCACCGAACTTCAGCCAAATACGAGAGAGACGAACGAAGCCTCAAGGGAGAGAGGAAAGAGTCTACACATACATAACGCGAGGTGTCATTTGATGAAGATGAATCGAAGGTTCAACGGTTAGGCGAGAAGTTGGAACAGTAACGGAACTGGAGCAGTGCGCGGCTTCCTCGGCCAACTCCATTGCGTTCAAGATGGTCTTAGCAGCAGCAGCAGCTACAATGGCGGAATTCTTGAAGGGGATTTCGGTATGGTGCTGGCTCGGATTCGTACCGTTGAATTATGGTTACCTTTACCGGGAAAATTCTTGATAGCGTGATTCGGATATTTTTATTATTTGACGTGTACCGACCTCTTACTTTAAGAAACTCTAATACGGGATTAAGATTGACCAGACTACTTCCCTAATCATACCAGTGTTATCAAACTCGGACCGGATATCGACCGGGTAGGGGTCCGGTTCCCGGTTCGAACCAGGTCAGACCTTCTTCCTTCTTTCTCTCTGAAACCTAAGGCTGAGCATGGAACGGATGGACGGGTTTTTTCTAAAAAATGGCCCAAGCCCTAAAACTAGGGCCACTTAATGGCTGTCCCGAGCCCTATCTCGAGCCCTAGCTAGTAGGAAAAGACCCTCCCGCCACGGGCCTACAGGGATTAGGGACAAATGGGACGAACCCAAATTCCCATCCAAGTTCAAAAAAAAAAAAATCATACTCAATTTACTTAAACCATAACTAAACACAGAACAACAACAAAGTTCACCACATACCACAAAGTTCACCATAAAACACCAAAATCACTCAAACATTTTGTCACTTGTAAGAACAACAAGTTGAACACATAACTTGGTTCTCCAAAATAGTTCACCAAAGACTCCAAAACTAAGTTTTACCAAGACTCTAACACAAAGTCACCAACAATTCTGACATAACAAGTTATAAATGCAAATTCCATATCAAATGGAACTTCAACCCGAGCCATCACTAAAGTTAACTTAACTAACTATAGTTTATAGCTGATTAGTTAGCAAAAAGGGACGGGACGGGTCTTTTGGGACTTCGTAAAAAACCCTAGCCTAAGCCCTAGCCCTAGTTGAGAAGAAAAGTCCCGCCCATTAGGGCTTGGGTACATTTTTGGGACGGACTTTTTGGGACGAGCTAAGGCGGGACGGGCGGGATTTTGAACCTCTCGGGATATTTGCTCACCCCTACTGAAACCTATCCTCCCTTCCTTCCCCCTCGAAGCTTCCGCCCATTCTCCATATAGCTAGAATATTTTCGCACGGTGGACCGCCCGCTCCACCAAAAATCGGAACATTGGACCGAGTTCGCTAGCATGCTGTACTTTTGTGCAGATTGGACCGTATGAGGCACCGGTTCTCGGCCAGACCGCCGACCTAATTCGGTTCTGATAACACTTATTCCTACCCACATTAATAACTAATCAAGTTAATTTTGATTTTTTTTTTTTGTGAATATACAATTTGCTAGCATAATTTTTGCTAAGTGTACTAGCTTTGTCAATTTTCCTTTTAATTATAAACAAAAAGTACTTTTTTTTGCTGACCAAAAATTACTTTCCAAAATACTAAAACATAAGAAAGTTCTAATATAATTTTAAAATAATATCAATATTTATATAAAGTAAATATAAATTTCGAATAAAGTTTTAAAATGATATATATATTATAATGTAAATATAAAACTTCAAAGCTCAATAATTAAAATTAAGTCATTCTTAAAAGTTTATGTTGTGTAGAATTTTTAAATTTATTTTTTGGGTTAGATTTGTTCTTTTAATATTTCTTAAAATGTATTAATTAAAAATTTAGGATTTAGAATTGGAGTTCAGAGTAGACTTAATAGCTCATACTATTATAATAACAAGGGTTAATAACTAAAAAACTGTCTAAAGTACCCTATGTTAAAATTAAGTGTCTGAAGTTTCAAATGTTAAACTGTAGTGTCCAAGGTTTCAATTTTGTTAAAATGTGGTGTCCCGGTGTGATTACTTTAGAGAAGTCAATTCCGACGAAACCATCTGTCAAATTCGAGCTCCCATACACACTCCCTTCTCTTCATCTTGCCGGGATCGTCACCTAAGAAGTTAGCCACATCCGCGCAAGTAAATCTTGCTCTATTGTCCTAGGAAAATGGCTCAACGCCACTCTTTTAGAAACTTTTTTTTTAATGTTCAATTTTTGGGTGAAATTTGACGATTTTGTGAAAAGTAAAGAGTGGTGGATTATGAATGTGGGTGGGTTGATGAAAATGATTGAATGGAGATGAAAAGACGCGCAAAGACACCAAGTTTCAACAAAAATGAAACTTGGGACAGTTTATTTTAACATTTCAAACTTCATACACCTAATTTTAACATAGGGTAAACATTGGACAGTTTTTTAGTTATTAAAACCCTAATAACAAATATAGTATGTTTTAACAATTTTTAAAAGTATTTTCCGTCCAACATTAATAAAATAATAGATAAATTAGTTTTTTTGCACAATAAAAAAAAGATAAACTAACAATCTGCTTTAAAAAATCGATTAGCAAAGTTTAACTAGCAATTTGGTAATTAATCCTAACTAATAATTAGATACAAATTTACTTTACAATGTTCAATAATTTTCATTGTAATAAACCAAACTTTTAAGTAAAAATTATGGGAGGAAGTGCTTGAGAAGGGGCATAACTTTTTTAACATAAAAATGTGTAAAGGAATGCTTGAAATGGGGCTTAATTTGTTTAGTCCAGGTACTAATAAAGTGGTCACTATTGTGAGGATACCTGGAACTAAAAGATATATATATATATATATATATATATATATATATATATATATATATATATATATATATATATATTCTTAATTAATTAGTTAAAATATCATACGTACATTTAAAATATTTAATATCATATGTAACTTTTAAAGTTGTTAATATTATTCATATGAAAAATCAATTGTAAATTTAAAAATCAAATGTTACAATACTAATTGTAAACCTCTACCATTTATGATTTATTTTGTAGGGGTGGCAATTCGTGCTATCGTGCATACTATTGTGCGTCTCAATAATTGTGTCGTGTTAAACTTAGTGAACACGAACACGTAGGGTAAGCTTATCGTATTGTGTTAAGTTATTCTATTGTATATCTCTATACAATATATTTAAGGGAAAAAATCACAATAATGAATTTAGGGAAGACAATTTGTGCGAGTTTGTGTCGTGCTAGGTTCGTGTCGTGTTCTTAGGGTCAGGCGAAATCAGGCCCAACATGAAAAACCTAGAGTAAATTGAATAAAAAAATTAATATATAACAATTTTTAAACAAAAATTTTAAAATTACTCAATGTATACATATAACTATCGTGTTATCGTGTCGTGCCGTGTCACTAATATCAAACTCAAATCTGTAACTTTCGTGTCGTGTTCGTATCGGCCATGGTGACAGGTCCGAATTGTCAACCCTAAATGAACTTCATATAGCATAAAACTATGAATTTTTATATATATGTATTCATAAGTTCGTAATATTGGAGTTTTGAAAGGTATTAATTAGATGTATTCAAAAAGCACTCAAGAATTAGACTAACTAGAAAAAAATATCGTGCTATCATGCTGTGCCGTGTTATTGTACCTAAACACAAATGCGACGCAAAAACTATATCGTGCTAATTATGTTCATGCAATCTTGTTATCATTGTACAATACATTTGCACGAATACGGTGTTTTTCGCGTGTTTATATCGTGCTATCGTACCGTGTGAGACATTGTCAACGCCATTTATTTTTGTATCATCATTTAATTTGATCGACTACAATAATATTTCCATCTTGAGATTTATATGTATACCACAAAATAGTCTCAACATTTGAAGTAAATTCTAGGGTTGCTTACAATATATATTATATACGCGTAATAATATAATAAAAATTATTTGGCATATATATATAATAATTCATATAATATAGTTAAATGGATGACGTTTTTTTGTTCTGAAACACGCGTACTATATTTTAATGGCACAGTCTTATTAGCCAAAAGGAAATCATATAATTGAATCACATTAATATTATTATAGTTGACTATCACGCCACTTTGACCAAGGATATTATTTTTGGTGGAAACAGAATAAAATCTTATCTTATCAAGTAAAAAAAAAAATGGATTAGGAAAATAAAGCTTTTATTTCATAATATATCGAGTCCACTACGAGGTGACCCTCATTGGGCCTCACCCATCTTACAATGAGACTTGCTATCATCATTTCAAAGCATCCATACTTTATAAATTGGGAAGGTTAAAATATGTCAACTAGATTTGCAGTCCAGTTTATAGCTACTCAATTAGTTAATTTAATTCAATCGAGTGTTATCTTTATGAAATCTAATTTTCAGCCCAAAATATTAATATACAACATGTCTTACCTTCTCTCATACTTTCTTTATTTATTATTATAATTTAATATAATAATATCTATATATATTTTTTAGGAAATTATTGAATATATAAATTTATATCTTACATATATTTATATATTAAACTCAATAACTTTCTATAAAATCTACATATTTTGATTTTTTTTTAAACCAAACTATATATTTTTCTTTTGATTGTGTATAAAAACTTAAAAACTGACAATTTTTTTATATATAGTATTTATTTTATTTTAGAGGAAAAAAAACTAGTAGAATAAAAATCGTTACCCACATTCCGGCAAAAAAAAAAATCTCTAGTCATCCATAAAAAAATCTCACAAACAATAATACATTTATAGTTTTCGTCGTCCGAAAGTATAAAAAATTATAATTCATAATAATATAAAGTATATAGGAACTTCAAAATTCTTTAACTAGATTGAAAATAATTATCCAACTATATTCAAAATACCAAATCATTACAATTTAATTGTTGAATTTACAGTTACATCTCAATTGTTGAATCTAAAGTTGAGCTACACATAAAAACTCTAAAACTGAATATGAAGTGAAAATATGCATTAAAACTGAAAAAATAAAAATTAAGCATGATATGAAAAAACTTGTACATGGTATTATACTAAGATGAACTAACTGTCAAAACTATTTATTTATATGCTCTCCAACTTTGTTCACCTCAAGATTAATATGGTGATTTGAATTTTAAGTTGCTAATAGAATTTCCTTCCATGATACAAATGATATAGTATATTAGAAGCTACTTACAACTAAATTTCAGTCCGTAAATATCATTACTTGCCAAATAACTAATTAAACTTGTTGAATGTCGCACCGAAATGGTTTGAATTTGTCAAAGAAAGATCATATTGATTAAGATTAGAAACGACATGTACTTAGCAAAAAATATTTTAGTCATTATTACATACAATAAGAAGATACTAACAACTTGTTTAAAAGACGAACTTAAAAATATAAATAAGTTACTTGTATCTTATTATTGGGATAATAATAATATGTTATAATAGACTAAAAATAATAAAAATAAAAAGTAGAATGATGAATTAAATTAGGAGAGATAAAGAACACGAGAAAAGCAAAATGGGCTGTTCTGAATAAGTAAACATTTCGGGCTGAAAAAAGTTAAATTCATAACAACAATTTAGATCTCGATTGAATTAGATCGCACGGCTATAAATTAGACTATAAATACAATTCATTATATGTTAAATTTCACTATTTAATAACTATTTTCCATTATATTCTGATTTGTTTCTATCTCTCTCTTACTACGTGGGACTCATATTAAAAGCAACAATACTTAAATCATTTTAGGCAAACCCCTTACAATGGTGTGAGAGTGAGCGTAAGAAGGGTGAGGCCCGTGAGGATCACCACGTACACGTAGTAAACCTTACAGTATAATTTTTTCAATGAAGAAAGTTCAACATTAAAAAGGATTTCTAGATGGTTTTTTTTTTAATCATGCTTTACAACATTATATTTGTGGTTTCTATGCTTCTAAATCTAAAATCTATAGAAAATTGATATTAGTAATGATGTGATGTAAATTTTAGATGTAACTAAAAAATTATAATTTTTATGTTTTATTTAAATTATAATTAAGTAATTTCTAGTAATAAAACGAGCCAAATATGAATAGCATGATAGGAAATCCATTTCCAGGCAGAATAACTAGTTAACAATTAGAACATTCGTGATATCTTTCCATGTTTTTTTTTTTTTGCCTGGTGATATCCTATATGTTTGACCTTAAAAATAATTGTTGTTCGTATCGCGTCAGCTTTTAAAGGGTAAAATACTAACAACGATTATTTGCATTTTTAAGACTCGTGCGGAGTTTGAGTCCAATATCTCAAATTTTACGTATGTTTCTAAGCCTAATAGTTATTGTATGTTTTAAAAAAAATTAATTAATTAAGGCGCTAAGGTTTTACCCAAAAGAGAAAAAAGCCGAGAATGTTAGTTTTGGAAAATAATAAAGCAGCATAGAAAAAAGTGAGTTGGAGAAAAAAACGTGCTAAAGGTCCTAATAATTAAAGGATTACTTTCCGGATATTTTTTACAATATTTATCATATATATATATTTTTGTAAACAATTTATCATAATTAGAAACATTCATAAAATATATATATATGTATATATTATCTTTTTTGCCAAAGAAACTCTATTATTATTACCCTCTTATATTTCTATTTTCCGCGCCTCATTTAAGAAATTTTAAAATCATTAATGCCGTGAGGCCTAACAAATAGAGAAATTAAGCACTGGTCCAACACGCCAAAATAAGACGACTTTAAGAATTATATATATTTGATTTGAGTGGTCAATATCTGAATTTCCATATACACTTGCTCATTTCACGTGATACTTAATTAAGTAGTTTTTCTTTTTAACATAACAAAAGATGGATGTACATCTTCCAAGCAATAATTAATGGTATTACTATTACCTTGAATATGGCTTTACCATATATAAAAGCACCGTCTGCAAACTGATTACCCAAAATAGGTATTAGTTGGTCATCAACTTGAAAGTTAAAGCAAGTCACATTGCACATGGAAGGTTTCAGCGATTTTTTGCAATAGATGTTGCCTTGGACTGTCAATTTCAAGTTTCTAACGGTCAACACTACTATCCACCAACTCGTGGGTTCCATTTTAATTTTAAAGAATGTTGAGGGATTATGATCTAATATTATGATTTTACGATTCTACAATTTCAATTAAGTAAAACTATCATATTATTCAAGTTAACATGAAAGTATCTATATTAATGATGAAATTAATAGTTAGTTTCGAATTAGGTAAATTAATATCTCTATAATATATTTATAAATTTAGAGTGACAAAAATGAATTTTTTCAACTTTAAAATTGATTTGAAACTTTTCTAAAATTTCACGGGAGCAAGTTGTCCATCATCTCCTAACAAATAATTCTATATTTATATTATTTGTTGGTTGAATATAAAAACATATCGAATTAGAGTAGTATGTTATAATTATTCATAATCATTTATAACATTAAGATTACACACACATTTTAAGGTATTCTTATATTTGATATACTATTTACTATTTTATATCAAATGTGATTTTGATAAATCTATGTATTAAATGATTATTTTGTGGTTTATTTACTTGATATATAGTAATTTATATACATTCATCTATATAGTATACCATGTCATATACAATTAATCATATTTCATATGTTAATTTATAATTATTATAGGATCTTACGATCCACGACCCGACCCTACAAATAATCCTAGCTAATATCTCGATCCTAACAATCTTGGATATGGGACAAGTTCAGGTTTAGGGTTGCGGGGCGTTATGTATATATATGTATAACTCTTTGTTGGGTTCCACTTTCGGAACGATCTTAGAAAATTATCTAACATTATTGGTTTCTTTTTTTTTTTATTTAAATAGAAATTTTTAATACTTTATTTATTTATTTAGAGAGTTTCTTTAAAATAAGGTAATTTTTTTTCTTCTAAATTAGTTATACCCAAAATTTTATATCTAAATTATAGAGCTGTTATTAAATTAGAAAACGTTGAGTGGGAAAAATATACATATATCGATAAAAGAAATCATATGAATAGAATTACTATAATATTATTATAGATAGATACATAGATTGTATATTATATTTTAAGATGATAGATGTACGTCCTAAAGTATCATACAAATGATGAATTTGTTTCCCGCGATTTGTTCTACAAGGCCATCAGAAATGGGCATTTATAACATGTTTATTTCGCATTTAAAGACATATTTAATCGCATCGAGTAAATTCACAAATATTAAAGTGCTAGTTATATATATATATATATATATTTTTTTTTTTTTTTCAGTTTCGAGGACATAACATGATTTGAACCTAAAATTTGTAAAAGATGAAACAATAACAATACAATGGGAATGATACACATTTCGAAACGAATTTCAATTAGTCCTGAAAGCAGTCTAAGTGACATGAGTGTAATAAGATCTTTTTACTGACAGATACAATCGGACCAAGACAGAGGCTTACTTTCGGAATGTAAATCATTCTCCCAAATTTTTTATATATATATTTTTGAAAAAAAATATCATTATGTTCAATTTTTAATTCCTTTATATAAATTGTCCAAGTCTTTTGCTAAACAGATTTTCCAAGTTAAAAGTGAATGCCAAATATGTTAGTTTTCGAAACTATTTCTAAACTAGACTTGTTCAGAAACTAATTCAAAAAAAATAGATATCTTCATCTTTTTAATAATATATATTATCTACTTTGCATCATAAAGTTTACATTGTGTTACAAATGAACCCTCAATCGAAATAGAATACAAGAAAAAAAATTGAAAATTAAATGTAAGAAAAAAATGAAAAAATAATAATAATTAAATGATGAAAATACACAATAAAAAATAATCAAACAATTTTTTTTTTTTAGATTCTAATTCTTAAAAAATATGTAAATCAAAGGATAAAATTTACTTTTAAAAATAAATAAGTTTTAAAACAACTTTATATTGGCAATATATATATATATATATATATATATATATATATATATATATATATATATAAATTATTCATCAATAGTATATCAAATATATATATATATACAAACTAAAATTCATTCTTAAATTTATTTTATCGATTTTTCAAATTTAAATTAGTTTGTCTGTTTTTTTTAGTCACTAATTTTATAAATTTAACATGTTTTATTTAGGGTTTATGTACGCTTTCATTTTTATATTTTATACTTAAAAAAATCATACGTATTTAGTTTCTTTACATTTTACATTTCTAATTTTTTATAATTTATATCTTTAGCATAATTTATTTTTACAAATTTTCACAATTACTAATTTATTATTTTTTAGTTTTTAACTTTTATATATAGTTAACTTATTTTTTCAACCTTTTTTAATATATTTATTGTATGGTAAATTATAACAAAATATAAACTCTAGAATTTAAAATATAACTGATTAAATAATAGAAAAATCTAATTTTTGAATTAGTTTCTGAAAAAAAAATTTAATTTAAGAATAAGTTTGACAAATAAACATATTTTTGGAGAATTCACTCCTAAGATGAATATTATATATAAATATATATTATATAGTATTAAAGTGTAATGTTTTGTAGAGATAGTAATTAGAATATTAATTATTATCATATCTAATATTCATTACATTACTATTTCTACTCTTTGTTGATAGAGATTATTACATCACTCACTCATTCATTCTTGTCTTTTTGTCCATTTCTTCTCTTCTCCATCATCGATAATCTCCTCCTCTCTAGGAAATGACCACCCGCAGCTTTACGCTGCATCTCTTCACCTTCCTCCTCTGATCAAAAAGAATTCCAAGGGTTTTCACCTTTCCATATACCACTATAACTCCACCTCCATCTTCACTTTCTGTCGCATCACTAACACTTTACCAGCAATGCAGCAGCAGCCTCGCCGTCCTCGCCCTTTCTATGTCCCTCCCTACCGCCGCTACGATGCCGGTCCTGACAACGAGCAGTTCACTCACTCTCGTCCACCGCTTGGCCAGTCCAGAGGCGGCCATAGCCGTGGACGAGGCCGTGACAGCGTCAGTGGTGGTTACCGTGGCCGCGGGGGCTTTGCCGGCCGATGCGACGTTCCGTACAGTCAGAATCCAACTCCTCCGGTGAGGATCCACGACCCGTTTGACGAGCTCGAGGTCTGGTCATGCTCGCAGCGTGATTCACACTACCAGTCTTTTTCTTCGTTTTAGTTTTTCGATGTTACGTTCGTCAGTGTGTAAATGTAGGTGGTGGAGGAAAGCAGCGGCGCGATCAACTTCGGAGCGTATGAGGACATCCCAGTGGAGGCTACCGGTACGGACATAGCGGCGCCGGTGAGCACCTTCGCGGAGATCGATTTGGGTGAGGCCATTAATCAAAACATCAAGCGCTGCAACTACACTAAACCAACCCCAATCCAACGCCACGCCATACCCGTTGCTGTCGGAGGCCGTGACCTGATGGCCTGCGCGCAGACCGGCTCCGGCAAGACGGCGGCGTACTGTCTGCCGATCGTTCATGGGGTTCTAAAGAGCAAGGCTCACGTCAAAAGGACGGCGACTAGGGTTGCGTGTCCTCTAGCGCTTGTGTTGTCACCAACCAGAGAGTTGTCCTGTCAGGTGAGCTCGTCATGAAATGCTTTGGGTCTCGTGTCACACTTTTTTTTGTATTTCTTCGTAGATGGCCAGTCTATTTTGTCTTGCTACTAATGCAGAATTTCTCTTTCGTGTTCATAGATTCATGATGAGGCCAAGAAGTTTGCTCATCAAACTGGTGTGAGAGTTGGCGTTGCTTATGGTGGTGCACCATTTGGATCCCAAGTATGGTTCCCGCTTTACTAACACTATACAGTTAATGAATTGCCTTATTTTTAATGGTTTTCGATTTCTGTTTGATTTGTGAATGGAAAAGTTCTTCTACGTGTGAAAATTTCATGGATAGCCTTTTAATGTCCCTATGGTTTCAGTGAACAGTCTACAGTAACTGTTCATGCAGCTATATGATCTCTGAAGTGACTGTCATGATATTTCTGAACTTTAGTGTTGTAAATGGGTGGATATGAGATGAATTTTGGATAACATAACCTCATGTTTGCTATATAGTTTGTTTCTTCTTGTATGTACTGTTTGCTGGGTACATTGTTGTGCCTTATATTTATATGTTTAGTGTGCTGTTTGCACTACTACTTTAGCTGTTATGCAAGATATAATAGCTCAATCTAGTTCACTTTTGAAGTCTGATTGTTCGGTTTAGTTTCCAGTTTAAATGTTTATCTTTTAGCAACAATATTGATTAAATTAAATGTTCCTTTTATTTGTTAAAGCACAATTATCTTTCTTTTTTTACTACTGACGATCCAATGATTCTGCATCAGTTAATCAACATGTTCCATGTTGTGTATATTAACAAAATTAGATTATCAATTAATTAGTGTAAGAATGATTTTCTTTCATTTTATTTGCATTGAAGGTTCGGATTCTTGAAAGAGGTGTTGATATTTTGGTTGCCACACCTGGGCGGCTAGCAGATATGGTAGAGAGGCAGAAAGTGTCTTTGAAAATGATCAAATACTTGGCTATAGATGAAGCTGACAGAATGCTCGACATGGGATTTGAACCTCAAATCCGAAGGATTGTTGACCAAATGGACATGCCTCCTTCAAATGCAAGGCAGACCATGCTTTTCAGTGCTACATTCCCAGATGACATTCAGGTCTTGTAATTTTCTGTTGCAACTATAAAGAGATGAGTACTATATATTAGAGAAGTGGCATGCATCAGAAATTGATAAATTAAGCTGCTTCATTTATTTAGGACCTAATCATTTATTCCTATAGCATCGACATGATATCTCTATTAGAAAACTGTCAATTGAAAGAACGTCAACACATTGATATCTTCATTTTTGTGTTGCAGATGCTTGCTGCGGATTTCCTGACCAACTATGTTTTTCTAGCCGTCGGAAGAATTGGTTCGAGCACAGACTTGATAACACAAAAGGTCGAATACGTTGAAGATATGGACAAAAAGGGATGTCTGATGGATCTTATTTGCAACCTAAAAGAAAATGGATCCCTTGGAAAAGTAATGCGCTATTGATTTCTTTCATCTACTAATTCACTATTATGCATGTTTGTGCTTTATATGCATCATTTTTTCATATAATGTTCAAGAATCATAGATGAATCAACGAGATGAAACTCTTCCAATTTGCAGCGGGATCTGACTTTGATATTTGTGGAGACAAAACGAGGAGCAGACATCTTAGAAAGCTGGCTGTCTGATAATGGTTTTCCAGCCATAGCTATTCACGGCGATAAAGTTCAATTTGTAAGTACCATGTTTTAGTTCACATACTTAGCTGCAGTTTAGGCAACATGCTCGTAAATGAAGGGTAAAAGATTCAATTAGTTTTTAGTAAATAAATTGAAAAGGGGGTTTTCAATTGCACAGATTACATGTGGGGTAAGAGGAGACAATGGATCATTTGTTGCATTCTTTTTATGTTGCACTGTGACTAAATGAAAACATGTTAAATTCTGCTCTAGTTTAGCCCGTTGGGTGTGACTCGGCCAAATGTGGAATTTAACAAAACATGTTTGAATCTTTACTTGTGCTTATTGTGACAATTTTTATTTGTGAATCACAATTTTTTTAATTCATGAATTTAAATGTTGTTCTTGAAGGAGAGGGAGAGAGCTCTGAAATCATTCAAGAGTGGAGCCACACCAATCATGGTAGCTACAGATGTGGCCTCAAGAGGGCTTGACATACCGCACGTGGCTCATGTTGTTAACTTTGACCTCCCAAAGTGCATAGATGACTATGTCCACAGGATCGGGCGGACAGGGCGTGCAGGGAAATCAGGAACAGCAACAGCCTTCTTCAACACCAAAAACATGTCACTTGCAAAAGCTCTTGCAGATCTCATCAACGAAGGAAAACAGGAAGTCCCTCCATGGCTGGTCGAGTGTGCAGAACAGTCCTTTGATGGAAGCTTCTCAAAGCAGCATTCAAGAGGAGGAGGTAGTAAGTTTGGTGGCAGGGACTTTCGAAGAGGTGGTGGTGGAGGGGGACGAAACAAGGGCTACTCTTCTGATGGGTTTGAGTACAGTAATCCTTCTTATACTGCAGGTTGTGATGATGTTATTAATGGCGTTGATTACAGTGCAAGTTACAGTAATCATGGTTCCTTGGATCGCAAGGATGGACTTGTTGGATATGCAGCTGTGGAGCCTTGTGGGTGGGAATAGACAGACTAATAGAGGAACGTAGACTCACTTTTGGTCGTTTTTTTTTTTACCATTATGTTGGGTTATTTTGTTGTCTTTGGTACAGTAGATAGCTGTTGGAAGCCAGCCGGGGAAGACGTAGTAAGTAGTATTTTGACAGACAGACTAGATGGAAGAAGAATCAGCTCGACTTTTTCGTGTTAGCAGATTTGACTATGCGATGATTGTGTGATTGGAAGCATCATTTTGATCAGTCCATATCCTTCTGTTTTGCTATCTTTTTCTTCACTCACGGACAGGATTGATGGGCCATTATTTTTGCACATTGATATAATTAATAATGGTAAGTTACATATTTGGTAATTTAGAAAAAAAAACATCAATATTATATATTTTTTTACTTACATAAAATTTTTCTTAATTGGTTTGCACTCGCACGTTTTCAGTGGACGAAAGTTTGTTTTTTTTTTTTTGGCCATGACGAAAGTTTGGTTTGCACGTATTCAAGTGATGATTGCTTTAATATTGTTTATAAATATGATAGGTTTGCAAATAAATATGAGAGTAGGTTCGCAAATAAATATGAGAGTTCGTACATTACAAAGCGGTATGGCCTACAGTCTCCACTACTAAGCATTAGCCCATTCCTTTTATTTAAACCAAAAAAATAAAAGTAGTGCAGTTTGCAATAAGATAAAAAGTTTTAGGATGAATTTAACCACTTAAAATTATCAGAATGATAACCGCAAATATGCTAATATTTGAGGAGCAATCCTGCAATTGACCTTTCAATTTTCAGTTTCACACCTTCTGATGAAATTATCGAAGCGCAATTCCAGACTTCTGTGGCCTTTCAATTAATCCGTTCCTGTTCTGTGCCTCTGAATCTCACAAGGTAAGTTCAATTTCCTCCCCATTCGGAAGCTTCTTCTTTCAGATTTTTATCTTGTTGTATTATGTTATTGCTAATTCTGATCCAGTGACTTAGTCATTGTTGATGAATCAAATTGGTGATTTTTCTAGGGTTTATGTTGTTAATCTCGATCCAATTGGTGTTTTCTTCCAGTCCAAGGCATGGAGGGGAACAAAGACGATGCTTTGAAATGCCTCAGAATCGGAAAGGAAGCACTTGAATCGGGGGATCGATCCCGCGCTCTAAAGTTCATCAACAAAGCGCGCCGCCTTGACCCCACCATACCCGTCGATGATCTTCTGTCCAGAATTGAGAGGGAGGATGACAAGCCATCGCACCAGAGTCCGGAAGCTGCGGCTGAGGATCAGCCGTCAATCAGGCAGAGGGTCCGGCCAGCAGGCGCATCTTCGTCTTCTTCCCCAAGTGTAACGTACACAGAGGAGCAAGTTACGATCGTGAGGCAGCTGAAGAAGAAGAAGGACTACTATGAGATACTTGGGTTGGAAAAGGGTTGTGCGGATGAGGAGGTGAAGAAGGCGTACAGGAAGCTGTCGCTGAAGGTGCATCCTGACAAGAACAAGGCTCCAGGAGCAGAAGACGCCTTCAAGGCAGTTTCTAGGGCTTTCCAGTGCCTTAGCAATGAAGAAAGCCGAAAAAAATACGATCTTACTGGCTCGGAGGAGCCTATTCTTCAAAGAAGAGCTCCTCGTGGTGGCTACTCACAAGGCTTTGGTGGTGGGTTCTATGAGGCTGAGTTTGATCCCGATGAGATATTCAGGAACTTCTTCGGTGGAATGCATCCTGCAACAACACAGTACCGGACTTACAGCTTTGGAACTGGAACGGGGCAGAGAAATGGTGAAAATGCCTCCGGTGGGTCCAATCTGAGGATGCTAATCCAACTGCTGCCTGTGCTTTTGATCTTGCTGATGAGTTTCATGCCTTCTCAAGAACCAATTTACTCACTTTCACGGTCTCATCTTTACGAGCACAAGTTTACTACGCTCAAAGGGGTGAATTACTATGTTAAGTCCAAAAGTTTTGATCAGGAGTATCCTCCGAATAGCCGGGAGAGATCTGCATTGGAGGGTGGTATAGAAAGGGAATATGCTACGATCCTCCATCATAATTGTAGGTTAGAGATGCAGAGGCGTCAGTGGGGTTATGTGGTTGAAACTCCACACTGTGACATGTTTAGGCAATTCCAGGCTGCAGCTTGACAAGTCGTCATGAGGTTAGTTTTACTAATCTTTCAATTGCATAAATTACATGCTTCGTGTATGCTTGATTAGGGTATATGATGTTTTGATATTGATTCTTGATATGCTCAACATGTTCAGAGCTTTAATACATTGTTTTTAATACTAAAACACAGGTCTTTTTAACGTAGGCAAGTTTGACACCTACCGGGCTTGACAAGCTCCATTGATCTTGGTTGTTGATGAAATATAATTTAAAGTGAACCATAACCTACAAAATTCAGTTGAGATTGCTACTGCCGATAGTCATTGATGAAATATCACTTGCAGTTTGTAATTGTTTTTCTTTCTCAGGGTTGGTGCTTCAAATGTTTTGGTTAATGGTGGTTTTGCGTTTTGCAGATGAAGCCTGAATACACATCTCTCTTTGTCGCCATTGCATTTGCCTGTATTATATGTATGGTATCTAGATGGGGTAGTTTTTAGTCCGGTTTATGGTTTAGGTTGGGTTTATCATTAATGTAGATGCTTTTGTCCTTCGAAATATAGAATCTAATCTGCCTTTCATTTCAAAGTGGTCTAACTGCGGTACATACCAAAATCGTGTTCGATACACATTATTTGCTGGACCCAAAATTTGTTCTTTCATTGTTATGTAATTGTTCTCACTATGCATGTCTCTTTCTTTTTCTTTTCAGATGATTAGCTGCGTATTGGTGCTTCGATGACCGTATTGCATGGACACTTGTAAAAGCTCACAATATGCAGAAAGAAGATAATTTTTGCTAAGAATGATTGAATTTTTTTTACCTCCTCCGAGTTATGTAAAAAGCTCATGCACTTGATCGTCAAGCAAACAGAGTGATATACATTTGACGAGCAAGCAAAAATCATAGATCTTGTATTAGCTTCTTCTTATTAAGTTTTTTTATGTCATACTTTTCTCCATCAAAGATTGTTAATGAACTCGAATGCTATCAGAATTGAATAATAATAATAGTTGTGAATTTGAGGATTTATTATTTCGGAGATAGAACACCTCGCAGATTGAGCAAGAAAGGGAAGTAACAAGAAACTTGGATTAAAGCCTGGTCTTCGTTTACTTTCTTGGAAGGTAGAGAAGGGTGAATGAGAACATCCTTGTTGAGAAGATAGAACATCTGCATGTGGGTTGATAATTTTTCTTACTCAAAGCAAAACCAAACGAAATAGTCACAGATGTCTGGATTCGTAATGCTTTGGTTGTGTTCCACATTTTCTGAGCTTCCTGTCTGGGTTTGGATTGGTTTATTCATGTTAATTGGTTTTTTGTTACTTTCACTATGTCTCGGTTTCCTGCTTCGCAAGTCCACCTCTCTTCACAAAAGCAGTAGTTCTGTGTCAAAAAATGATGAATACAAAGGCATTTTCATCAACAGATGAATACAATGTGTTTATGAGCTTCTGGGGACCTGATCACACTCGGCAACGGTTAACTGATGATCTTTACAATAACATGACGAGGTCTGGGATACGTGCCTTTAGAGACGATAGATGAGGATCTGCTCTTCGAGTTAGCTCAGCCATTATGTTAGTAAGCTTTTTGCGCTGCGGAGGTCAACTAAATGGAGATTAAGAAATACTTATATGCATTATTGGTAGCAGCAAGAAAGCTCCGACCATACATCTATGCTCATGAAATTACGGTACTCACCAATGAACCTCTAAAACAATTGCTCCAAAAACCTGATATCTCAGGACGACTGGTTAAATGGGTTGTGGAGTTAAGTGAGTTTCGGATATATTTCGAGCCTCATAAAGCTATCAAAGGGCTGTGACTTCTCGACTTCTTCGCGGAGAATACAGTCACGCCTGATGCAAAACCCATCATCATTCCAAACGAGCATGAAAAGGCGACGCCGGAGAATACCGCTGACAATACTCTAGTTTGGCTCCTGTATACTTATGAGTCTTCTTCAGCACAAGAGTGTGGGGCAGGACTTGTATTGACGCATCTTGATTCATAACCACTACGATACGTGTTGACACTGACATTCAGCGCTATCAACAATGAGGCAAAATATGAGACTCTACTCACAAGTCTTAAAATAGCGAAAGACATGGGCATTACCAACCTAAATGTTCGCTGCGATTCAGAGTTGATAGTTTACCAAACCAAAGGGGTGTATATGGCCAAGAAATATGAAGACATATTCAGGAAAAGTGCAACGACTCATTCGAGATGTGCTGCATTTTCAAATAGAACCCGTTCCTCGAAAAAAACAACCAAGAGGCTGAAACCATGAGCAAATTTGCTCTAGAAGGAGTCACAACTCCTGTACACTTCATCGAAAACTCCCTATATTCAGTATCAGACGCGGGATCCAATATCCTTAACATATAAGCCACTCGTCCATTCAAGCTTACTTAGAAAGTGGGACTTTGCCAGACGGCCATTGGCAGTAAATTTTATTTTTTTAACAATTGCTGGAAAGCTTTATCATCATCGACTACCTCTACAAAAGAAACGTGCTCATAAATTATGCTTTTTTGTGCTCATAAAAGAAATGTGGTCATACATTATGTTATGACCTCAATCTCAACTTATGTAATGCAATGACATCTCTTTCTATGGCAACATGTAAGGAGATTGATAGGCTCAACATAATTTTCATTATAATTAATAAAACAGCAAAATATTTGTGTGAATACACTTTAACGAGTTGAATTGTATCTTTGTTTACTTTCTCAATAGATATATTTAATTTAATTTTTTTAAAATAATTTCAAAAGCATCACGTGAATATATAAATAAAAGGCATCAAAGATCTATCATAATTCTTATCATTTGCTATCATATTAACTACGGGTGGCAATTCGTGCTATCGTGCATGTCAGTAATCGTGTCGTGCTAAACTTCCTGAACACGAACACGCACGATAAGCTTATCGTGCCACATGTTACAAATACGATCACGACACATATATTTTCGTGCGTGTTCGTGTCGTGCTATCGTGTTGTGAAATATTCGGTTGTATATCTATATATGAGATCTTTGAGCAAAAATCAAAATAATGAACTTCATATAAAAAAATCATGAATTAATATGTCACTATACATAAGTTAGTAATATAGAGTTTACAAACACTAAATATTAAACCACTAATTGGAGGTAACAGATAAGATTTGCTAATAAAATACTTAAGATTTAGTCTTATTAGCATAACTTTATCGTGCTATCGTGCGTGTCGTGTTATGATACCCAAACACGAACACGACACGAAAGTTATATCGTGTTATCGTTTTATCATATGCTAGCACGAACACGTTTTTTTTTTTCGCGCGTGTTCGTGTCGTGCTATCGTATCGTGTCACAAATTGCCAGCCCTAGTATTAACAATCTCAAAGCATTTCTCTCTTTACTATCATAAGAATTAATATGATAGTAAATGATAAGAATTAGGATAGATCTTTGATGCCTTTTATTTATAATCACATGATGCTTTTGAAGTTATTTAAAAAAATTAAATTAAATATATCATCTATCGAGAAAGTAAACAAATATACAATTTGGCTCGTTAAAGTGTATTCACATAAACATTTTAATGTTTTATTAATTAGAACTGTTATTGTTTATTTTTTGGCCAGGTTACTGTTTATTTGGTTTGTACTTTGTAGAACTTTCTTAAATTAAAATAAAAAGAAGTGTTTTTGGTAGATAACACACTCCAAAAAAATGTGCAGTTGTGCTTGTGCAAGGTATATCAAACCATAGCGGTTCGATCAGTATAGAACCAGACAGACCGGACTGCAACCCGGAAAACGACGATAAGAAAAATGGAGAGACGGCGGTTTCCCTCTTCTCTAATCTCTACAATCTGTCTGGTGATTTCTTCAGCTTCATGGGCCTGAGCTTGACCTGTCATGGCGTCCTGTAATCCCTAGCAAGGTCCTCCATTTTTTCCTGTTTTTTTTTTTACCTAGCTTTACCGATTGGCGATTGATTGCAATTTAGAGTAGCATCTGCCAATGACCTACTCATCCGTCTGCAGTAGAATTCCTTCGATTGCGTTGAATCAATTGTCTATTCCAGCAGATTGGAGTGGGTGATTTGGTTTTTATATTTCTTCTCTGTCCGGAGGATAATAAGAAATTGCATACGATCTGGATCTGGAGATTTGGAATATTTTTCAGCACCGATAGCGCATAAATTTAAGATAGAGTGGTTTATTTAGATCTTACAGCTGATGGAAATTGCTTAACCATGGCCTTCAAGGACTATTTTCATTGTAATTGAACTGTTGGAGCTTCATATTTTTTTCTCGAAAGGAAAATGGGAATATATTTATTTTATTTTAATCTTTTGGTTCTATAGGGTTAGTGAAAGGGTAATGATGAAAGGTTGTTTGGTTTCTAATTAATTGAATTGAACAGCTTAACTTGAACTAGGGTTTGCATTTGCAACTAGGGTGGATTTGTAGGCAACTAGATCAGGAGAAGGAGAAGAAGCTGTTTGGAGTAGAAGAGGTCCATTTTGTCAATACACGATGGATTACTCTAATTATTATCCTCAAAACCAGCCCCAAGCCGTCCAAGCCGCCCAAGCCGCCCAAGCCGCAGTCTATGATCCTTCTCAGCCAACACAGACCTATGATCCATCCACTGCCACCACTGCAGATGCAGCCCAATCATCTTCGTACTATTACTATGATGCCCAGTCCCAGCAATATGCATCGTATCCATCCCAAGACTATGCCGGTTACTACTACCCCCAGCCTCAACAACAGCTGCAGGAAGGTAGCCAGCAGCATCAGACTCAAGCCATTCAGCAGTATGGGCAGGCTCCGCATGAGCTGTATTATCCACAGCCTGGTCAAAATCCCGGTTTTGAATATTCCCAGAATGTTGGTGGTATACCACAACATCCAGTTTCCCATCTAGTAAGCCCATTTCGTATAGCTACTTTTTCTTGTTCATATGATTTTGCAGGTTCTTTGAGTATTGGCATGGATAGTGTATAGTTATATTTTTTAAAACATACGATTTTGGTCAGAGAAAGATGGTGCATTGGTCTTTAGAAGTATTGAGTTTGGAGCTTATTCCATAATATGAGAAAATATTCCAGTAGGATATCAGATTCTTGTGCTTTTCTCTAGGTGTTTGTTACATTAGCATGGAAGCTGAATTGGTCGATATTATGCTTTTAGGTCAGGGTTTAGGAGACACGCAAGTTTTTTTTTTTTTTTTTTTTTTTTTTTTTAATGTTTTAACGGAATCATCACAAAAGAGGACACCCACAACTTTGTTAATTATATTATTGTATAAGCTCTTCCCTTAATGTCTGGAAGTTGCTTGCATTAGATTTGATTTGGTGCATTTTTACTCGCAAGTTTTGCGATATGTATGTATTATTTATTCGTCAACAGAATCTTTACTGCACTCATGAGTCATGATACTACTTCCCCTATACATCTACCCGATGTTCATGTTGGAAATATCATTGGCAATGGTGGACTCATAGAATATAGGTTTGATGAAGCTTTAAAGATTAGAAAGAGCAGTCCATAATGGGACCATAAACTCTTAAATGACCAGCTAGTGACAATAGCTCTGTTGCCATTGATCTTTTGCAATTCTTGGATTGTTTCCCAACCACTGATTGACGCATATCAAATTTCCCAACTCCGCTGGTTATTTTTGAGTCTTTATGGTCACAGTGTCCATTCCCATACTTTATGAAATGTTTTCATTCGTTTCCAAAGGTTTGATATACTCTCATCACAACTTTGGGACTGAATGAAATCATTTGTTAGGGTGGTAGCTAAACATTCCAGTCGTCTGGACTGGAGGTCATTCTGCTTCTAAACTGTTTCAGTCTCTCAGTCTCCTGAGTATTTATTAGCATAATTTTCCATCTTGATGAAACTATTTGGTGGTTATTGCAGTTACACTGCAGTTAAAGACGTGCTTCTTTTTTTTTTGGAGTTGTGCTGCAATCATTCTTAGGTTTTCTTCTGAGCATGTTTCTGTCCCCCCTTTCCTTCACCGGGTTGAGAGAGCCTATACGGTTAACAGCACGCATCAAAGGTTGCTAGTTCAGCAAATTTGTCAGTACAAACTCTTCAAGGGTGGTGATTGCTTCTCTATGATGAATCTCTGGTTGGTCCTTTTATTTTCTCATTTGCTGATCCCAAAATCAATGCTCAAGTCATAAAGCCCAAGTGTTGAATGCCTTTCTGTCAGTTTGGTCTTGAGCTCTGAAGGAAAGGCATTTGGAAATACTCTCAAGTCTCAATCATTGACTAAGCCTTTGAAAGTCGAGGAGGGTTTATGGCATTCCTTCTCAACTTTTTGTCCACTCGGTCTCAAGAAGCAGATGTCAATGCTTGAGTTTGCATACCCAATAATGGAATACTTTCTTGTTGATTCAATGATGCCGAAGGAGAAGAAGTTTGGGAATATGGGCCTTGTGACTCGAACATTGATCATACTAAGTATTAAACATGATGAGACATTCTTTCCCTTTTTCTTAATATCACATTATCTAGCTTTTAGCTTTTAGATAGAAGTACACTGCTCATTTGTATTTCCGTTGTAAGTAAATATCAAATATCTTAATGGCACCGTAGTCTTCATGTAATTTCCACCCAGTTTAGGGCTATGGTGTCCTTTCCTCTTAATAGTCCTTTCTTCTGCTGGACGATCTGTTGTCTGACTATGCACCAATAAACTTGTCCGTCTTGTGGTCAATTTAGAGAATACGTATTTCATTTCATGCTACGAGTTAGGTAACATATCATTTTATAGCTTACTTTTTCTTTCATCATCACTCAACAGACTGGGCACTTTCCGAGTAGAGGCAGGGGCAGAGGCAGAAGGGGAGGGCGGTTCTCTCGAGGTGGCAGAGGCAATTTCGGGAATCGCCAAGATAGTGGAATGGCTTCAACTGAACCCAACCCAACTCTAAGCAACAGTGCTATTCCTCCTCCAAAACTGCCAAGAATGGAATGGTGTGAGGTCTGCAGGGTTGAGTGCAACACTGCAGAAATCATGGAACAGCACAGGTTAGTTCATTATTTTGTAAATTCTGCCATAATATTATCCATGTGAAATCCTTTTTTTACTAATTCTGATTCAATACATAATAGGAAAGGAAAACGACACATGAAAAACCTCAAAGTCCACGAGGAGTTGCAGAATCTTAAACCAACTACTACTAGCGTGGTTGAAGCTGCACCAGTTGAAGCTAATGAGCAAGTGATCGGTGCTACTACTGCTGCTGCTGTAGACAAACCACAAGCAACAGAGACTGAATCGGCTGTTCCCAAAGATGAAGCTGTTCCCAAAGATGAAACTGTTCCCAAAGATGAAGAAAAATCAAGTAACGACCGAGTCCTAGGGAAGCGCAAGATGAAAAGTGGAAGAGGGGGCAAGATGAAAAGACACGTGGAGCCGCCTCCACCGAAAAAACCAACAATATCGTACATATGCGAGCTGTGCAATGCAAAGTGCGAGACCCAAGTGGTACTGGACAGCCACATGACAGGTAAGAAGCATCTTTCTAACCTAAAGAAGGCTCAGAGCCGTGGTGGCTATGAAGAAGCAGCAGGGCTTAAAGTGGTTTATGCACCCACATCATCTATTGTTCCCCCGGTGACTGCAACCTCGTTAGCTCCTCCTCCTCAGCAAGGAGCTGCAGATCTCGGGGCCCTCTTGGCTGCCCATGGTGTTACTTCAGATGAATCTCAAGCTCTCCTTGCTCAGTTGATAATGAATTATGTGGTTACTCAAACACAAGGCGGCGGTGCGCTTCCACAACCTGCAATCCCGGTTCCAAATGCTGGTGGGACCCATCTTCAGTATAGCAGCTCTGAACCGTATGTCGTTGGAGCTGGGGTTGACAGTGGCGTTGCGATGAATCCTTCTGGAGTTGTTGCTGGGACTACTGTAGCTGTGACTACTGTAGCTGTGGCGTCCTCTGAGCAGGCAGCTTCTTCAATCCCGGAAAGACAACAGTGATGATTGATAGAGACGGAGATGAAGCAGCCGGGATCAAGTTAATTAGTGAGTGGTATAGAGAGCTTTAGTGAGTGATTCTCAATCGATAAGTTTCAATTTTCTGTGATGATGGTACTAATAGATTCCAATTTCGGGTATACTCAGAGAGGATTAGAGATAATAATAATTTCCGGTTAATTGATCAAGTTTCCAGTACCTACTTTGTTTCTGCGTTAGATTCAGGACAATTGCTCTACCTTTATACTTCCTAGTTATTATTTTAGATATCCGTTTGAGTTACCTTTTGATACTGTTTCATGTTGAGTAATAAATTCTGAGGTTTAAGAACTTAAAAACTTTCTAAAGTTTGCCATATGTGATTTTGGTGTCTGAAGTTTAAATTGTTAATATTAAATGTCTAAAGTTTTAACTTTGTTGAAATTTGTTGTCTCCGTCCAAATTTGCTGTTAAAATTGATAGAAGTTGGTCATGTGCTTGTTATATGATCCAATAAAAAAATACCCAAAATTGCCCCTAGTTGGGTGGTGGCCGGTCGGAGTAGGGTGGTTGCCGGAGCTTCAGTGGTGGCCGGCCGGCCGGAGTTGTGTGGTGCCCGGAGTAAACATAACAGTACAGGATAATTTCGACTTTTCACACCATTCTGTCAAATTTAACAGAAAAATGGATGAAAAACCAAATTTCAATAAAGTTGAAACTTCAGACAGTCAATATTATCAATTTAAACTTCAGACACTAAAATTCTGCATAAAACAAACCTCAAACAATTTATACTTTATACGTTCTTAACACTAAATTCGAATAAACCCCATTTTGTATGAGATGAAATCGGCAGTGAGACCGAAAAATTAAGAAACAGGGCAAACTAAAATGGTGATGCAATTGCGCGTCACTAAGAATAGCGAGCATCTCTGCTCGGGCATTCACTCAAACATCTCTGTTCGGGCATCCTAAGTTATGTATTTGAAACTTCAAACTATTCTATAAACTCCTCAACATTCATCAACCTTGGTAAAGAATCAACAACTTTATACATCTCTTCAGGCAATTCTTCACAAAAATCACCCGCCATAAACTCTTTTACACTACCATTAAGCTCTATTACACTGCACCCAGGATTCTTCCTCATCCTCGTATCCGCTATAGACTTCCGAACCTCAACCGCTTCATCCTCCCACCCACTTTCCCTATACATGTTATACGAAAGCACGCGAGTACCTGAATCTTTGATCCCCATCACCATCAACCTCTTCCAAACCCTATTCCCAAGCTCCACATTTCGGTGGACCCGACACGAGCTTAGTAAAGCTCCCCAAACATTGGCGTCTTTCCCCTCGATTCCACCCATCTTCTCCTCCACAAACTTTTCAGCTTCAACCACCAAACCAGACCTCGCCAAGAGGTCAACTATGCATGCTGAGTGTTCTGATCTCGGTTCGATGCCATAAAGCGGGCCCATCTCTTCGAACAATCTAAGACCTTGGTTGACTAACCCTGAGTGGGTGCAAGCGGTTAGGAGGACAACGAATGTCGTGTCTGTGGGTCGGACCCGACGAGTTTCCACCATTTTGTTGAATAGTTCAATCGATCTTCTCGCGTCTCCAGATAATGCAACCCCTGAAATCATCGCGTTCCATGCTCCAGAATCCCTGAGGGAATCAGGGATCTGCTCAAAAACCGAATGTGCCAATTCTAGAAAACCGCATTTTGAGTACATATCGACAAGTGCGGTGGCTAAGATAGGGTTATGTTCGAATCCGAGCCTCTTAGCATAGGAGTGGACCCATATGCCCTGGGTGACTGCACCCAGATGGGCACAAGCGGTGAGAACAGTGACCAAGATGGACTCATTGGGCTCAATCCGTGCTTTCTGCATTTGCTCAAACAATGATAGGACTTCCTTGAAGTCGCTAGCACGAGAATAAGCTGCCATTATTGTGCTCCAAGACACGACGTTTCGGTGAGGCATTTCGTCGAACAGTTTTCTTGCTTCCTCAACCTTCCCTGCTTTTCCATACCCATCTATCAAAGCAGTCCACATGACCACATCCCTCTCCGGATTTCCATCGAACAGCTTCCGTGCAGTCTCCAAATCGCCACAGACTGCCCCGTAAAACTCAATCAAAGCACTAACCACAAAGAGATCATGATAAAATCCAAACTTGGCCACATGGGCATGAACCAAATGACCAACGGAGATCATGTCCGGACCCAGAGCGATACAAGCTTTGATCAACGCCGGGAAGGTGTAGTTGTTGACATCAACCCCAGAGCTTAACATGTCCAAGTAGCATAACACAGCGCCAACTGGCGAGTTTAATTGAGCATTACCCCGAATCATTGTGTTGTACATGAAAGTATTGCGGCAAATAAAGCGATTGAAGATCAAATGGGCATACGAGAAGAAAGAGGCGTTGCCGGAGGTGGCGGCAACGGAGATGAGGGGTCCGACGGCTACCGGGTCCTCGTCGGAGTAGAGCTTGAGGATGTGGGCATGGAGTTGCTTCAGATGATTGACAGTTCTGCATCTCTTTGCGAGGGAAGCGGGGGAGTGTTGGCGGGTTTTTACTGCGTTCTGAATCATCTGCAAGACTGCAACGGTAAGCTCTTTCCATTTTGGCTTCAAATATTAAGGACAAAAAGTAGGAAAATTTACAAATTGCATCCCGATGTTTACCATGTCACAGATTGCATCGTGTATTTAAAGGTACGGTAAAAATGTTGCTAATGCACCATTTGGTTTCGGGGTAACCAAAAGTAGAAAATAGTTAACTATATAATACCAAAAGTACCTTTAATCATTTACAATGAGCCTTCTTTAAAGCATAGTTAAACCTTAGATAAATATATGGTATCAAAAATATCTTTAACCAATTAGAATGAACTTTCTTCAAAGCATATGATCAAAGGAAAGGTAAAGTATCATCACTTTTCTTTATTTATAAAATTTAAGTCAAACAAATAGTTAGTTATATTTCACTGCCACTAACACAGTATATATGGGATTGCTAACATAACATACGTGCAGAGACATAAGGTTATATTTATGATTATGATAATAAGTTCAACTAATAATATGGGAGGTTAGAGAAAAAAAAGTTACGACATGTTTGGTTTATAGAATATGAATAAGGAATATGAATATGGAATATGTAATATTATTATGATGTTGTTTGGTTGACATTAGAAATATGGAATGAGGATTCCAAATCCAATATTTGGTTGATAAAATGTTATTGTAAAAGAATAGAATAAGTCATAATTGACCGATATACCCTTTTGCTATTTTGTTAATTAAATTAATATTATTAAACCTAAAAATGACAAATCATGTATTATTAAACGAAATTTGATTTTTTCTTCAAAAATGATTATTTTTTACAAAAAAAACTATTATTAAAAAAATACTTTTTTTAGACATTGTAAAATTCACTATAACTAATTTAATAGTGAATTGTAAACTAAAAATAACATGTTAAATTATAATTCTTAATTAAATTAAAATTGAAATCTTAATCCATATTTACCAATTATCAACATATTATAAGATTTTTTGGTTTTATGTGGATGAAATAAAATTTATTTAGATTAAATATTATTTAAGCAATTATATGACATACATATAATCGAAAGAAAATCGAGTATACAACATACAAAGAAAACTCAAATTGGCAGCATAATATGCTTCATTAACAATCAAGCATGCTGTAAAGTATATAAAATTTTATGAATATAAATTTTTTATAGCATATCCTATGAACAACAGACACACAGTAGGCAGGGCAATTATTTTATGGGTAGATTAGAAAGTCAAGGCACAAGATTAATAAGATTATAATGGATATATAATAATTAAACTAGATTATGATTAAAATAGGATTTTTTATTTTTATTTTAGTTTTAGAAAAGTTGGAATACTCAATTCTATGTGATAGACTATGATTAGGTATTCCTTCAAATTTAGCAATTAGGAATTATAATTCTACACTAATTTACTAACCAAACAACATAATAAGGAATAGCAATTCCTTATTCCACGGTAAACCAATGGTGTAAATGTTAAAACTTACTACGATGGGGCATCGTTGTCTTCTTCGATTTATAAGGAACCAAAGATACGAAACGACAGAGACGCAGGAGGCTTGAAGGAAAGGAAGGAGCGGTTTTGGTGGGGTTTGGATTTGATTGGGCTGAATAGGTGTATTTAGGGGTGTAAACGAGCCGAGTATCTATCAAGCTCGACTCGATTACTATATGTCAAGCTCGAACTCGAGCTCGAGCTCGACCGAGCTCTAATTTTGAAACTCGAACTCGACTCGAGTCAAAACTCGGCATAATCGAGCTCGGCTCGACTCGACTCGTTAACCAAATATACATTACAATAAAGTAGCATTTCTCATAGTTAAAAAAATCGAGCTCGACTCGACTCGACTATACTCGAACTTGGTTGATCTATGTAATAATTAATTAGTATTAAATTAAGAATACTAATAAGAACCAAGCTCGACTCGACTCGACATATAAACTCGAACTCTAAACTCGTTTAGGCTCGCGAGTCATTCGAGCCGAGTATTATCAAGCTCGAGTTCGACTCGGCATACCTAAAAGTCCGACTCGAGCTCGGCTCGGCTCAAATTTTTTAGAGTCAAATTCGAGTTTTGACCGAGTCGATCCCGAGTAGCTCACGAGTAGCTCGTCTCATTTACACCCCTAGGTGTATTTGTGTAGTGATGGATGGGACTTTGAAATATATTTTTTTTATGATAATTTTTTTGGCCAGTTTTATAATAGAATTAAGTAATAGATATTATTATTAGGAAGGACAATTTGATGTGAGGACAATTTCAAATATTCAGATTTTTATTGATGTAATAGATAATAGATAATTTATCTACTACATTTATACAAGGGTTAAGAACACAATAGGGGCCTGAATGTTTACCCATGTTGCCAAAAGATGTCTGAATTGAAAATTGGTATTATTAAGGGCCTGAATTTTCATGTTTGTGTTTTTTCGGGTTTCCGTCCAAATTTTCTGTTAAATGTAACGGAAAGAATTACCCTTTTGCAATTATTATACAATTTATCAGTTTAATTAATGAAATTTGAAATGTCTAAAATACATCTGCACACTAATTATGCCCTTAAGGCCACCACGGCTCCGGCCACCGCCCCGGCGACCACCACCACCACCCCGACTCCGGCAACCACCACCCGGCTTTGACGATTACCACCCGGCTCCGACGACCACCACCCCGACTCCGGCGACCGCAAAAAAAGCTCCGATCGGAGCTCCAAAGCTCCGGTCGGAGCCACAAAGCTCCGATCGAAGCTCTGTGGCTCCGGTCGTGGCCACAGGGCTCCAGATCGGAGCTCTCTGTGGCCCCGATCGGAGCTGCAGAGAGCTCCAGATCGGAGCTTTGTGGCTCCGACTGGGGCTCCAAAGCTCCGATCGGAGTTTTTTTGGCGGTCGCCGGAGTCGGGGTGGTGGTCGCCGGAGCTGGGTGGTGGTCGCCGGAGCCGGGTGGTGGTTGCCAGAGTCGGGGTGGTGGTGGTGGTCGCCGAAGCCGTGGTGGCTTAAAGGGTATTTTCGTCTTTTTAGGTCAAGCATGTGAGGGGCACACTTTGGTTGGAGGGCATTTTCGGGTTTTCAGTTTATTTTCGGTCACATGCCAAGCATGTGACCACTTTCCGTCACTTTTAACAGAAAAAATAGACGGAGACCTCTCATATAAACATAACTCAAAATTCAGGCCCATAATAATATCATTTTTCAATTCAGACCCCTTTTGACAACATGGGCAAACATTCAGGACCCTATTGTGTTCTTAACCTTTTATACAAATATAATTAGCTCTCACTCTCAATAGTTACACCCATTCACATTTGGTCACATCAATAGCCACAACAGTATCTACCAATAGCCAACCATTCCAATTGTATAGTAGCAACCTCCGCTCCTAACGCTGCATCTAGGAAACTGTTAGTTTATCACTTTTGTGATCCTATAAAATATACTTTTTATCCTCGCCAAACCCTTTCTTGGTTTCATATTTACTAACTCTACAATTGCTGCATATATTCAGTTTGAATCACCTCTACTTTGTCATCGACTATATGTCACTTTTGCAAATGATGTGGCCCTCTTCTCTCCCCTGCTGCAGATGTCAATGGCAGTCATTAAGATACTCCAGAGTCCAGATATCGAATCAAGAATTAGAGGTTAATGATATGTGATATGAGGGATGAGATGCCCTACTACTTAATATATATAATTAGATAAAGTAAAGGCTTGTTGCCTTGCCTTTCTTGTGAAATGTCCCATATCCATTCCTCCATACCTCCAACCATTTTCCGGTTAAGGAAGATCTTCATCATTCATTAATCCTTTACTGAAAATCTCAATTAAAACACCATTTTGATGTTCACCCTTGTAGTCTAAAGTCGTGCTCATCAACTGTCTGATGAAATGCATCACATTCTCAACCTCAACATATGCTTGTCATTCACCTACACCACCATTCTAGGTCCTCTCACTTTCTCCAGACTACAGCAAATGCCATTAAAATCCCTATCTTACCGTTACATTTTCCGATTCTCAAATGCATGTTAATTACATAGAGGGTGGTACACTCATGGTAGTTGAGAAACATTTTGACTCGAAAACTGCATTTGATTATATGTCATGCACGTTGACATTGTGATTTCATTGCTATGCAAATCCTTGCACAAAGCAAATTCGTATTGATGACACAGTAGTCCTGCCTTTTGTATGTTTATGCCTTCTACTTGTTGCCTAAAATAATTTTTTCTTGTTGTTTATAGTTTTTATACAAATCAAGAATTTTCACACCCCTTCTTATGTAATCATGCGGTGAGTATTACAATAACATTTTTCGATTCTCAAATGCATGTTAATTACATAGAGGGTGGTACACTCGTGGTAGTTGAGAAATATTTTGACTCGAAAACTGCATTTGATTATATGTCATGCACGTTGACATTGTGATTTCATTGTTATACAAATCCTTGCACAAAGCAAATTCGTATTGATGAAACAGTAGTCCCGCCTTTTGTATGTTTATGCCTTCTACTTGTTGACTAAAATAATTTTTTCTTGTGGTTTATAGTTTTTATACAAATCAAGATTTCTCACACCCCTTCTTCTGTAATCATGCGGTGAGTATTACAATAACATTTTCTGATTTTCATATGCATGTTAATTACATAGAGAGTGGTACACTTGTGGTAGTTGAGAAACATTTCGACTCGAGAACTGCATTTGGTTATATATATGTCATGCACGTTGACATTGTGATTTCATTTCTATGCAAATCCTTGCACAGTAGCCTTGCTTTTTGTATGTTTATGCCTTCTACTTGTTGCCTAAACTAATTCTTTCTTGGTGTACATATCTTTTATACAATCAAGAATTCTCACACCCCTTCTTCTATAATCAGGCGGTGCGTATTACAATAAAATGATTAAGTAACCAATCTATCTTATCAACAAACTTTGTTAATATTTTTTTGCGCATTGTAGTTCAACTTTGTTAATATTTTTTTGCTACATTACATGGTTCTACTTCTAAGATCATATTACTTATTTATATTTTAATTTTTGAATGAATAAGGGTGTTCACATGTGGGCATGTGGCTGCCTTTCCAGCATGACCAACTTTCCCGAAACCTAAAACACGAATCCTTAGCAAGTATCGTGGTCACTTGATTGGTTCTAAAGTTATAATGAGAATCAGAGTCTAAATATTCTGTTGTCCTGTATATATATTGAAATAATAACTTAGTCCCTTAAAGTTTCTTGCTTTAAGTGTCTAAATACACATTTTTTTGCTAGTGATTCCAAAAGCACATTATTAATCTAAAATTAAAGTAGTTTAACATACATAAGAGACAACAATTATCTAAATTTTAAGCAGGTTTTGCTGGACCACCGGTGCATATGGGTGGGTTCTGCTTTCCTTTGATGGTTGGTTTCACGTTCTCACAAATTGAAGTTGCAGGTCCTTCCTTTCCACTGTATGTGAGATCGATGTCTGTGAGATCAACCCCGGCACAAGGAAATTTCTTGCTACAAACTAACTTAACTGCTTCTTGAGTTGAAGATGTTCCCTTGATATTCTTGAAGCTAATTTTGCTTAACTTAACATTTGATGGTTCCTAAACAGAAAATAAAGCAAATATATATAACTAAGGAATTTGTTTTATATTTATATGTATAAAGAAAATCCATATTTTCATGTAAATATTTTATAGAGAAAGAAAAGAAGTTCTTATCCTCAAAAATTACCTCCGCAGCGCATTTGCCGTAAGGGCAGTATCCTTGATCAATAAGTATCGGTGTCCCAACACCGTTCATTGTTATGTCCTCAAAATGTATGTCGCTAGCTTCTCCAGGTTCAGATTTGGGCCAACTCTTGATTCGAACACCATTTTGCGAACCTGTGATTGTGCAGTTCTTCACGAAAATACCAATAACAGGGTCCTCATTTTTGTACTTTCCTAGACTGCCGATGCTAATCCCGTGGCCCGGGCCACAAGTAATATTCGTGATGTTAATATTCTTACTCCCATCCCCTATCGAGATGCAGTCGTCCCCTGTCTTGATTTCTGTATTAATGATTTTCACTCCATCAGAATCACCTATGTGGATCCCGTCCGTGTTAACAGAGGTTTCTGCTGCTGAAACCTTGAATCCATCAAATGTCAAATTATTGCATCCTATAACATTGACATGGAAATTCTTGCTATCCATGGTTGTTACATCTCGCAATATGCTGTTCGTGACACCATTAAGCCTCAAGTTCTGTCCATTCATCAACCAATATAAGAAACAATATCAGTCATGTGTTTGCACCTTCCTTAGATAAAAATTAACTACATGGGTGTAAGTTAAGGTTGATACTTTTTGTAGCTAAGGTTGTTGTGATTAGATACAAAATGTATTTCTCTGCAAAATAAATATTCTTAAAGTTGGGCATTCTTACCATTGAAAGAGTCTTGCATATAGGTCCGTTTTTATGGCAATCGTTTTTCACCCAAGATGATTTCCCTTGGCCGTCAAATACTCCTCCTCCAGAAATAGTTAGCAAGTCAATTTTATTTAACGTGATCCACCCTTCACCTTTAATCTGGCTTGGATCACCTGGAGCCTTTAAGTTGCCTTGAAGTTGAATTCCTATGCTACTCTTACAAGGTCCTTCAAGTGTAATCATCCCCAGTGCAAAATCTCCTTTAGGAATTAAGATTGTACTTGGACTTGCACATGCGCATGCCTCCTTCCATGCGGTAGTTAGTGCCTTTACGAATACAAAAGAAATTACTTAGATTTACATTGAGAATAATGTTTTCTTTTTCTTTCTTTCTTCCATCTAGGAAATTATTGTGTTTTAATTACGTTAGTTAGATGCATTAATATAAGAATAAGAACTGAAATCCATCTTATAGTAGCATACTGAAGATTTTTGCATTACCTGAGTGGAATCTGTTTTCCCATCACCTTTTGCACCGTACTTTGTGATATCAAAAGGATTTGCGTTTGCCAGGGTACAAGAAACCAAGACGATAAATAGAAATACATGAAGAGCCATATTTATTAGCGTTAGAATTGTTTTTATTTCTTCGAGAGCTCTTGTTTGCACTTATTCTTATTCGCAATCAATGCGAGTTATGAGAAATAATACAATGTAAGTTATTATAGTATCGATGCTTAAAAACGTCTGGTTGACATTCATTTCTATTTTTAGTCCGTGTAGTATTTTCCGATGAAAACTACCACCGCAGAGTAATTCGGATCGATATTTGTGGAATAACACACAATATTCTTCAGAGTTGTTCTAATATATATGTTGTATCCTCCTTTATGGTTGCAGATTTGGGGTTCCTAATTTGATAACCTAATTAACTGGGTGTTTTAATTGAGTGGAATATAAATTACCGGTTTCTTTGTCAGTAAGACTCACAATTCGAATATAAATACACAAATGACGATCAGAAGGTTGATCAAATTTTTTGTAAAAGTCGCAAATGATATTCAGGGGTACAGTTAACTTTTTTTATTTTTATTTTCGTACATACTTGTGTAATTAATAAAAATTGTAAATACTTATTGTTGTAGAAAATAAATTGACAATGTTTTCATAAGATCAGTATGGTTTAACCCTCCTCCTTCACAGCATCACCGTCTGCAGTTGCTACTCTACATCAGTCACCACTTCACCATCCATCTACCACCAGTTAACTGCCACCCACCATTAACATCTACTATCTATTCAAAAGAATATATAATTTAATATACGGTATGATTGCTTAAATTTTCAATCATATTTTAATTGTAATAATATGCAACCCCAATATGAAAATCCTAAACCCGTTAGTAATACAAGTGACGTATTATAAGAATGTAAGTACCTATTTGAAGAGTTGTGTTCCAAATGTACCTTACTCCGCATGTATACATAAATAAATGTTTTACTTCTTGATAAAGGGATACTAACTTAATTGCTATCCGAACTTTGACCAATTTACAAATAGCTAACTGAACTTTAATTTTTTAAAATTAGCTACCCAAACTTTCATTTTCAGAGAAAATTGCTACATTTGTTTCAATTCACGTCAAGTTGGACAACAAATGAGCATGTTCCGACCACTTGAGGTCTTCTCATGTGTACTCAAGATGAATTCAAACATAAATTGAAAGTCTTGCAACGAAATACTTTCAATTGGATGATCAATTAGACTTTCACCCATTTCAAACAGTGTATATCAGTTGAGCATCCAATTGAATGTATTTCGTTGCAATACTTTTAGTTTAGGTTTGAATCCATATAGGGTACACATAAAAAGACCCCACCTGGCAGAAACATGCTTAGTTTTTGTCCAATTTGTTGAGAAATGAAATAGATGTAGCAAGTTGCTCTGAAATTGAAAGTTCATGTAGCCAATTTAAAAAATTAAAGTTAAGGTAGCAATTTGTAAACTGGTCAAAGTTCGGCTTGCAATTTGGTTATTAACCATATATATACATCTACTACATTTATAAAAATATCAGTGGCCCTAACCCCCAATAGTTACTCCCCTTCACATTTGGAACCATCAATAGCCTCCATTATCTACCAATAGCCGCCATTCCAATTTATAGTAGCAATCTCCACTTCAAATGCCGCATCTAGGAAACTGTTAATTTAACACTTTTATGATCCTATAAATTGTTCTTTTTATCCTCGCCAAACCCTTTCTTGGTTTCATATTTACAAACTCTTCAATTGCCGCATATATTCAGTTTGAATCGCATCTACTTTGTCATCGGCTATATGTCACTTTTGCCAACGACGTGGCCCTCTTCTCTCCCCTACTGCAGATGTCAATGGCAGTCATTAGGATACTCTATAGTCCAGATATCGAATCAGGAATTGGAGGTTAATGATATGTGATATGAGAGATGAGATGCGCTACTACTTAATTGATATAATTTGATAAAGTAAAGGCATGTTGCCTTTGCCTTTATGGTGAAACGTCCCATATCCATTTCCATACCTCCAAGCATTTCCCGGATATGAAAGATCTTCATCATTTCTTAATCCTTTACTGAAAATCTTAATTAAAACACCATTTTGATGTTCACACTTATAGTCTAAAGTCGTGCTCATCAACTGTCTGATGAAATGCATCACATTCTCAACCTCAACATATGCTTGTCATTCACCTACAGCACCATTCTTGGTCCTCTCACTTTCTCCAGACTACAACTAATGCCATTAAAATCCCTATCTTACTGTTACATTTTCTGATTCTCAAATGCATGTTAATTACATAGAGGGTGGTACACTCGTGGTAGTTGAGAAACATTTTGACTCGAAAACTGCATTTGATTATATGTCATGCATGTTGACATTGTGATTTCATTGCTATGCAAATCCTTGCACAAAGCGAATTCGTATTGATGACACAGTAGTCTTGCCTTTTGTATGTTTATGCCTTCTACTTGTTGCCTAAAATAATTTTTTCTTGCTGTTTATAGTTTTTATACAAATCAAGAATTCTCACACCCCTTCTTATGTAATCATGCGGTGAGTATTACAATAACATTTTCTGATTTTCATATGCATGTTAATTACATAGAGGGTGGTACACTTGTGGTAGTTGACAAACATTTCGACTCGAGAACTGCATTTGGTTATATGTCATGCACGTGGACATTGTGATTTCATTGCTATGCAAATCCTTGCACAGTAGCCTTGCTTTTTGTATGTTTATGTCTTCTACTTGTTGCCTAAACTAATTCTTTCTTGTTGCACATATCTTTTATACAATCAATAATTCTCACACCCCTTCTTCTGTAATCAGGCGGTGAGTATTACAATAAAATGATTAAGTAACCAATCTATCTTATCAACAAACTTAATTTTCTTTCTCGATAAGTTAATTACAACCCTAATCAATATATCTAGGGTTTTAGTTAATATGCATTGTAGTTCAACTTTGTTAATATTTTTTTGCTACATTACATGGTTCTACTTCTAAGATCATATTACTTATTTATATTTTAATTTTTGAATGAATAAGGGTGTTCACATGTGGGCATGTGGCTGCCTTTCCAGCATGACCAACTTTCCCGAAACCTAAAACACGAATCCTTAGCAAGTATCGTGGTCACTTGATTGGTTCTAAAGTTATAATGAGAATCAGAGTCTAAATATTCTGTTGTCCTGTATATATATTGAAATAATAACTTAGTCCCTTAAAGTTTCTTGCTTTAAGTATCTAAATACACATTTTTTTGCTAGTGATTCCAAAAGCACATTAATCTAAAATTAAAGTAGTTTAACATACATAAGAGACAACAATTATCTAAATTTTAAGCAGGTTTTGCTGGACCACCGGTGCATATGGGTGGGTTCTGCTTTCCTTTGATGGTTGGTTTCACGTTCTCACAAATTGAAGTTGCAGGTCCTTCCTTTCCACTGTATGTGAGATCGATGTCTGTGAGATCAACCCCGGCACAAGGAAATTTCTTGCTACAAACTAACTTAACTGCTTCTTGAGTTGAAGATGTTCCCTTGATATTCTTGAAGCTAATTTTGCTTAACTTAACATTTGATGGTTCCTAAACAGAAAATAAAGCAAATATATATAACTAAGGAATTTGTTTTATATTTATATGTATAAAGAAAATCCATATTTTCATGTAAATATTTTATAGAGAAAGAAAAGAAGTTCTTATCCTCAAAAATTACCTCCGCAGCGCATTTGCCGTAAGGGCAGTATCCTTGATCAATAAGTATCGGTGTCCCAACACCGTTCATTGTTATGTCCTCAAAATGTATGTCGCTAGCTTCTCCAGGTTCAGATTTGGGCCAACTCTTGATTCGAACACCATTTTGCGAACCTGTGATTGTGCAGTTCTTCACGAAAATACCAATAACAGGGTCCTCATTTTTGTACTTTCCTAGACTGCCGATGCTAATCCCGTGGCCCGGGCCACAAGTAATATTCGTGATGTTAATATTCTTACTCCCATCCCCTATCGAGATGCAGTCGTCCCCTGTCTTGATTTCTGTATTAATGATTTTCACTCCATCAGAATCACCTATGTGGATCCCGTCCGTGTTAACAGAGGTTTCTGCTGCTGAAACCTTGAATCCATCAAATGTCAAATTATTGCATCCTATAACATTGACATGGAAATTCTTGCTATCCATGGTTGTTACATCTCGCAATATGCTGTTCGTGACACCATTAAGCCTCAAGTTCTGTCCATTCATCAACCAATATAAGAAACAATATCAGTCATGTGTTTGCACCTTCCTTAGATAAAAATTAACTACATGGGTGTAAGTTAAGGTTGATACTTTTTGTAGCTAAGGTTGTTGTGATTAGATACAAAATGTATTTCTCTGCAAAATAAATATTCTTAAAGTTGGGCATTCTTACCATTGAAAGAGTCTTGCATATAGGTCCATTTTTATGGCAATCGTTTTTCACCCAAGATGATTTCCCTTGGCCGTCAAATACTCCTCCTCCAGAAATAGTTAGCAAGTCAATTTTATTTAACGTGATCCACCCTTCACCTTTAATCTGGCTTGGATCACCTGGAGCCTTTAAGTTGCCTTGAAGTTGAATTCCTATGCTACTCTTACAAGGTCCTTCAAGTGTAATCATCCCCAGTGCAAAATCTCCTTTAGGAATTAAGATTGTACTTGGACTTGCACATGCGCATGCCTCCTTCCATGCGGTAGTTAGTGCCTTTACGAATACAAAAGAAATTACTTAGATTTACATTGAGAATAATGTTTTCTTTTTCTTTCTTCTTCCATCTAGGAGATTATTGTGTTTTAATTACGTTAGTTAGATGCATTAATATAAGAATAAGAACTGAAATCCATCTTATAGTAGCATACTGAAGATTTTTCCATTACCTGAGTGGAATCTGTTTTCCCATCACCTTTTGCACCGTACTTTGTGATATCAAAAGGATTTGCATTTGCCAGGGTACAAGAAACCAAGACGATAAATAGAAATACATGAAGAGTCATATTTATTAGCGACAAAATTGTTTTTATTTCTTCGAGAGCTCTTGTTTGCACTTATTCTTATTCGCAATCAATGCGAGTTATGAGAAATAATACAATGTAAGTTATTATAGTATCGATGCTTAAAAACGTCTGGTTGACATTCATTTCTATTTTTAGTCCGTGTAGTATTTTCCAAAGAAAACTACTACTGGAGAGTAATTCGGATCGATATTTGTGGAATAACACACAATATTCTTCAGAGTAGTTCTAATATATATGTTGTATCCTCCTTTATGGTTGCAGATTTGAGGATCCTAATTTGATAACCTAATTAACTGGGTGTTTTAATTGAGTGGAATATAAATTACCGGTTTCTTTGCCAGTAAGACTCATAATTCGAATATAAATACACAAATGACGATCAGAAGGTTTATCAAAATTTTGGTAAAAGTCGCAAATGATGTTCAGGGGTACAGTTAACTTTTTTTATTTTTATTTTCGTACATACTTGTGTAATTAATAAAAATTGTAAATACTTATTGTTGTAGAAAATAAATTAACAATGTTTTCATAAGATCAGTATGGTTTCACCCTCCTCCTTCACAGCATCACCGTCAGCAGTTGCTACTCTTCATCAGTCACCACTTCACCATCCATCTACCACCAGTTAACTGCCACTCACCATTAACATCCACTCTCTATTCAAAAATATATATAATTTAATATACGGTATGATTGCTTAAATTTTCAATCATATTTTATTTGTAATAATATGCAACCCCAATATGAAAATCTTAAACCCGTTAATAATACAAGTGACGTATTATAAGAATGTAAGTACCTATTTGAAGAGTTGTGTTCCAAATGTACCTTACTCCGCATGTATACATAAATAAATGTTTTACTTCATGATAAAGGGATACTAACTTAATTGCTATCCGAACTTTGACCAATTTACAAATAGCTAACTGAACTTTAATTTTTTAAAATTAGCTACCCAAACTTTCATTTTCAGAGAAAATTGCAACATTTGTTTCAATTCACGTCAAGTTGGACAACAAATGAGCATGTTCCGACCACTTGAGGTCTTTTCATGTGTACTCAAGATGGATCCAAACATAAATTGAAAGTCTTGCAACGAAATACTTTCAATTGGATGATCAATTAGACTTTCACCCGTTTCAAACAGTGTATATCAGTTGAGCATCCAATTGAATGTATTTCGTTGCAATACTTTTAGTTTAGGTTTGAATCCATATAGGGTACACATAAAAAGACCCCACCTGGCAGAAACATGCTTAGTTTTTGTCCAATTTGTTGAGAAATGAAATAGATGTAGCAAGTTGCTCTGAAATTGAAAGTTCAAGTAGCCAATTTAAAAAAATTAAAGTTAAGGTAGCAATTTGTAAACTGGTCAAAGTTCGGCTTGCAATTTGGTTATTAACCATATATATACATCTACTACATTTATAAAAATATCAGTGGCCCTAACCCCCAATAGTTACTCCCCTTCACATTTGGTACCATCAATAGCCTCCATTATCTACCAACAGCCGCCATTCCAATTTATAGTAGCAATCTCCACTTCAAATGCCGCATCTAGGAAACTGTTAATTTAACACTTTTATGATCCTATAAATTGTTCTTTTTATCCTCGCCAAACCCTTTCTTGGTTTCATATTTACAAACTCTTCAATTACCGCATATATTCAGTTTGAATCGCATCTACTTTGTCATCGGCTATATGTCACTTTTGCCAACGACGTGGCCCTCTTCTCTCCCCTACTGCAGATGTCAATGGCAGTCATTAGGATACTCTATAGTCCAGATATCGAATCAGGAATTGGAGGTTAATGATATGTGATATGAGAGATGAGATGCGCTACTACTTAATTGATATAATTTGATAAAGTAAAGGCATGTTGCCTTTGCCTTTATGGTGAAACGTCCCATATCCATTTCCATACCTCCAAGCATTTCCCGGATATGAAAGATCTTCATCATTTCTTAATCCTTTACTGAAAATCTTAATTAAAACACCATTTTGATGTTCACACTTATAGTCTAAAGTCGTGCTCATCAACTTTCTGATGAAATGCATCACATTCTCAACCTCAACATATGCTTGTCATTCACCTACAGCACCATTCTTGGTCCTCTCACTTTCTCCAGACTACAACTAATGCCATTAAAATCCCTATCTTACTGTTACATTTTCTGATTCTCAAATGCATGTTAATTACATAGAGGGTGGTACACTCGTGGTAGTTGAGAAACATTTTGACTCGAAAAATGCATTTGATTATATGTCATGCACGTTGTCATTGTGATTTCATTGCTATGCAAATCCTTGCACAAAGTAAATTCGTATTGATGACACAGTAGTCCTGCCTTTTGTATGTTTATGCCTTCTACTTGTTGCCTAAAATAATTTTTTCTTGCTGTTTATAGTTTTTATACAAATCAAGAATTCTCACACCCCTTCTTATGTAATCATGCGGTGAGTATTACAATAACATTTTCTGATTTTCATATGCATGTTAATTACATAGAGGGTGGTACACTTGTGGTAGTTGACAAACATTTCGACTCGAGAACTGCATTTGGTTATATGTCATGCACGTGGACATTGTGATTTCATTGCTATGCAAATCCTTGCACAGTAGCCTTGCTTTTTGTATGTTTATGTCTTCTACTTGTTGCCTAAACTAATTCTTTCTTGTTGCACATATCTTTTATACAATCAAGAATTCTCACACCCCTTCTTCTGTAATCAGGCGGTGAGTATTACAATAAAATGATTAAGTAACCAATCTATCTTATCAACAAACTTAATTTTCTTTCTCGATAAGTTAATTACAACCCTAATCAATATATCTAGGGTTTTAGTTAATATGCATTGTAGTTCAACTTTGTTAATATTTTTTTGCTACATTACATGGTTCTACTTCTAAGATCATATTACTTATTTATATTTTAATTTTTGAATGAATAAGGGTGTTCACATGTGGGCATGTGGCTGCCTTTCCAGCATGACCAACTTTCCCGAAACCTAAAACACGAATCCTTAGCAAGTATCGTGGTCACTTGATTGGTTCTAAAGTTATAATGAGAATCAGAGTCTAAATATTTTGTTGTCCTGTATATATATTGAAATAATAACTTAGTCCCTTAAAGTTTCTTGCTTTAAGTGTCTAAATACACATTTTTTTGCTAGTGATTCCAAAAGCACATTATTAATCTAAAATTAAAGTAGTTTAACATACATAAGAGACAACAATTATCTAAATTTTAAGCAGGTTTTGCTGGACCACCGGTGCATATGGGTGGGTTCTGCTTTCCTTTGATGGTTGGTTTCACATTCTCACAAATTGAAGTTGCAGGTCCTTCCTTTCCACTGTATGTGAGATCGATGTCTGTGAGATCAACCCCGGCACAAGGAAATTTCTTGCTACAAACTAACTTAACTGCTTCTTGAGTTGAAGATGTTCCCTTGATATTCTTGAAGCTAATTTTGCTTAACTTAACATTTGATGGTTCCTAAACAGAAAATAAAGCAAATATATATAACTAAGGAATTTGTTTTATATTTATATGTATAAAGAAAATCCATATTTTCATGTAAATATTTTATAGAGAAAGAAAAGAAGTTCTTATCCTCAAAAATTACCTCCGCAGCGCATTTGCCGTAAGGGCAGTATCCTTGATCAATAAGTATCGGTGTCCCAACACCGTTCATTGTTATGTCCTCAAAATGTATGTCGCTAGCTTCTCCAGGTTCAGATTTGGGCCAACTCTTGATTCGAACACCATTTTGCGAACCTGTGATTGTGCAGTTCTTCACGAAAATACCAATAACAGGGTCCTCATTTTTGTACTTTCCTAGACTGCCGATGCTAATCCCGTGGCCCGGGCCACAAGTAATATTCGTGATGTTAATATTCTTACTCCCATCCCCTATCGAGATGCAGTCGTCCCCTGTCTTGATTTCTGTATTAATGATTTTCACTCCATCAGAATCACCTATGTGGATCCCGTCCGTGTTAACAGAGGTTTCTGCTGCTGAAACCTTGAATCCATCAAATGTCAAATTATTGCATCCTATAACATTGACATGGAAATTCTTGCTATCCATGGTTGTTACATCTCGCAATATGCTGTTCGTGACACCATTAAGCCTCAAGTTCTGTCCATTCATCAACCAATATAAGAAACAATATCAGTCATGTGTTTGCACCTTCCTTAGATAAAAATTAACTACATGGGTGTAAGTTAAGGTTGATACTTTTTGTAGCTAAGGTTGTTGTGATTAGATACAAAATGTATTTCTCTGCAAAATAAATATTCTTAAAGTTGGGCATTCTTACCATTGAAAGAGTCTTGCATATAGGTCCGTTTTTATGGCAATCGTTTTTCACCCAAGATGATTTCCCTTGGCCGTCAAATACTCCTCCTCCAGAAATAGTTAGCAAGTCAATTTTATTTAACGTGATCCACCCTTCACCTTTAATCTGGCTTGGATCACCTGGAGCCTTTAAGTTGCCTTGAAGTTGAATTCCTATGCTACTCTTACAAGGTCCTTCAAGTGTAATCATCCCCAGTGCAAAATCTCCTTTAGGAATTAAGATTGTACTTGGACTTGCACATGCGCATGCCTCCTTCCATGCGGTAGTTAGTGCCTTTACGAATACAAAAGAAATTACTTAGATTTACATTGAGAATAATGTTTTCTTTTTCTTTCTTTCTTCCATCTAGGAAATTATTGTGTTTTAATTACGTTAGTTAGATGCATTAATATAAGAATAAGAACTGAAATCCATCTTATAGTAGCATACTGAAGATTTTTGCATTACCTGAGTGGAATCTGTTTTCCCATCACCTTTTGCACCGTACTTTGTGATATCAAAAGGATTTGCATTTGCCAGGGTACAAGAAACCAAGACGATAAATAGAAATACATGAAGAGCCATATTTATTAGCGTCAGAATTGTTTTTATTTCTTCGAGAGCTCTTGTTTGCACTTATTCTTATTCGCAATCAATGCGAGTTATGAGAAATAATACAATGTAAGTTATTATAGTATCGATGCTTAAAAACGTCTGGTTGACATTCATTTCTATTTTTAGTCCGTGTAGTATTTTCCGATGAAAACTACCACCGCAGAGTAATTCGGATCGATATTTGTGGAATAACACACAATATTCTTCAGAGTTGTTCTAATATATATGTTGTATCCTCCTTTATGGTTGCAGATTTGGGGTTCCTAATTTGATAACCTAATTAACTGGGTGTTTTAAATGAGTGGAATATAAATTACCGGTTTCTTTGTCAGTAAGACTCATAATTCGAATATAAATACACAAATGACGATCAGAAGGTTGATCAAATTTTTTGTAAAAGTCGCAAATGATATTCAGGGGTACAGTTAACTTTTTTTATTTTTATTTTCGTACATACTTGTGTAATTAATAAAAATTGTAAATACTTATTGTTGTAGAAAATAAATTGACAATGTTTTCATAAGATCAGTATGGTTTAACCCTCCTCCTTCACAGCATCACCGTCTGCAGTTGCTACTCTACATCAGTCACCACTTCACCATCCATCTACCACCAGTTAACTGCCACCCACCATTAACATCTACTATCTATTCAAAAGAATATATAATTTAATATACGGTATGATTGCTTAAATTTTCAATCATATTTTAATTGTAATAATATGCAACCCCAATATGAAAATCCTAAACCCGTTAGTAATACAAGTGACGTATTATAAGAATGTAAGTACCTATTTGAAGAGTTGTGTTCCAAATGTACCTTACTCCGCATGTATACATAAATAAATGTTTTACTTCTTGATAAAGGGATACTAACTTAATTGCTATCCGAACTTTGACCAATTTACAAATAGCTAACTGAACTTTAATTTTTTAAAATTAGCTACCCAAACTTTCATTTTCAGAGAAAATTGCAACATTTGTTTCAATTCACGTCAAGTTGGACAACAAATGAGCATGTTCCGACCACTTGAGGTCTTTTCATGTGTACTCAAGATGGATCCAAACATAAATTGAAAGTCTTGCAACGAAATACTTTCAATTGGATGATCAATTAGACTTTCACCCGTTTCAAACAGTGTATATCAGTTGAGCATCCAATTGAATGTATTTCGTTGCAATACTTTTAGTTTAGGTTTGAATCCATATAGGGTACACATAAAAAGACCCCACCTGGCAGAAACATGCTTAGTTTTTGTCCAATTTGTTGAGAAATGAAATAGATGTAGCAAGTTGCTCTGAAATTGAAAGTTCAAGTAGCCAATTTAAAAAAATTAAAGTTAAGGTAGCAATTTGTAAACTGGTCAAAGTTCGGCTTGCAATTTGGTTATTAACCATATATATACATCTACTACATTTATAAAAATATCAGTGGCCCTAACCCCCAATAGTTACTCCCCTTCACATTTGGTACCATCAATAGCCTCCATTATCTACCAACAGCCGCCATTCCAATTTATAGTAGCAATCTCCACTTCAAATGCCGCATCTAGGAAACTGTTAATTTAACACTTTTATGATCCTATAAATTGTTCTTTTTATCCTCGCCAAACCCTTTCTTGGTTTCATATTTACAAACTCTTCAATTACCGCATATATTCAGTTTGAATCGCATCTACTTTGTCATCGGCTATATGTCACTTTTGCCAACGACGTGGCCCTCTTCTCTCCCCTACTGCAGATGTCAATGGCAGTCATTAGGATACTCTATAGTCCAGATATCGAATCAGGAATTGGAGGTTAATGATATGTGATATGAGAGATGAGATGCGCTACTACTTAATTGATATAATTTGATAAAGTAAAGGCATGTTGCCTTTGCCTTTATGGTGAAACGTCCCATATCCATTTCCATACCTCCAAGCATTTCCCGGATATGAAAGATCTTCATCATTTCTTAATCCTTTACTGAAAATCTTAATTAAAACACCATTTTGATGTTCACACTTATAGTCTAAAGTCGTGCTCATCAACTGTCTGATGAAATGCATCACATTCTCAACCTCAACATATGCTTGTCATTCACCTACAGCACCATTCTTGGTCCTCTCACTTTCTCCAGACTACAACTAATGCCATTAAAATCCCTATCTTACTGTTACATTTTCTGATTCTCAAATGCATGTTAATTACATAGAGGGTGGTACACTCGTGGTAGTTGAGAAACATTTTGACTCGAAAAATGCATTTGATTATATGTCATGCACGTTGTCATTGTGATTTCATTGCTATGCAAATCCTTGCACAAAGCAAATTCGTATTGATGACACAGTAGTCCTGCCTTTTGTATGTTTATGCCTTCTACTTGTTGCCTAAAATAATTTTTTCTTGCTGTTTATAGTTTTTATACAAATCAAGAATTCTCACACCCCTTCTTATGTAATCATGCGGTGAGTATTACAATAACATTTTCTGATTTTCATATGCATGTTAATTACATAGAGGGTGGTACACTTGTGGTAGTTGACAAACATTTCGACTCGAGAACTGCATTTGGTTATATGTCATGCACGTGGACATTGTGATTTCATTGCTATGCAAATCCTTGCACAGTAGCCTTGCTTTTTGTATGTTTATGTCTTCTACTTGTTGCCTAAACTAATTCTTTCTTGTTGCACATATCTTTTATACAATCAAGAATTCTCACACCCCTTCTTCTGTAATCAGGCGGTGAGTATTACAATAAAATGATTAAGTAACCAATCTATCTTATCAACAAACTTAATTTTCTTTCTCGATAAGTTAATTACAACCCTAATCAATATATCTAGGGTTTTAGTTAATATGCATTGTAGTTCAACTTTGTTAATATTTTTTTGCTACATTACATGGTTCTACTTCTAAGATCATATTACTTATTTATATTTTAGTTTTTGAATGAATAAGGGTGTTCACATGTGGGCATGTGGCTGCCTTTCCAGCATGACCAACTTTCCCGAAACCTAAAACACGAATCCTTAGCAAGTATCGTGGTCACTTGATTGGTTCTAAAGTTATAATGAGAATCAGAGTCTAAATATTCTGTTGTCCTGTATATATATTGAAATAATAACTTAGTCCCTTAAAGTTTCTTGCTTTAAGTGTCTAAATACACATTTTTTTGCTAGTGATTCCAAAAGCACATTATTAATCTAAAATTAAAGTAGTTTAACATACATAAGAGACAACAATTATCTAAATTTTAAGCAGGTTTTGCTGGACCACCGGTGCATATGGGTGGGTTCTGCTTTCCTTTGATGGTTGGTTTCACGTTCTCACAAATTGAAGTTGCAGGTCCTTCCTTTCCACTGTATGTGAGATCGATGTCTGTGAGATCAACCCCGGCACAAGGAAATTTCTTGCTACAAACTAACTTAACTGCTTCTTGAGTTGAAGATGTTCCCTTGATATTCTTGAAGCTAATTTTGCTTAACTTAACATTTGATGGTTCCTAAACAGAAAATAAAGCAAATATATATAACTAAGGAATTTGTTTTATATTTATATGTATAAAGAAAATCCATATTTTCATGTAAATATTTTATAGAGAAAGAAAAGAAGTTCTTATCCTCAAAAATTACCTCCGCAGCGCATTTGCCGTAAGGGCAGTATCCTTGATCAATAAGTATCGGTGTCCCAACACCGTTCATTGTTATGTCCTCAAAATGTATGTCGCTAGCTTCTCCAGGTTCAGATTTGGGCCAACTCTTGATTCGAACACCATTTTGCGAACCTGTGATTGTGCAGTTCTTCACGAAAATACCAATAACAGGGTCCTCATTTTTGTACTTTCCTAGACTGCCGATGCTAATCCCGTGGCCCGGGCCACAAGTAATATTCGTGATGTTAATATTCTTACTCCCATCCCCTATCGAGATGCAGTCGTCCCCTGTCTTGATTTCTGTATTAATGATTTTCACTCCATCAGAATCACCTATGTGGATCCCGTCCGTGTTAACAGAGGTTTCTGCTGCTGAAACCTTGAATCCATCAAATGTCAAATTATTGCATCCTATAACATTGACATGGAAATTCTTGCTATCCATGGTTGTTACATCTCGCAATATGCTGTTCGTGACACCATTAAGCCTCAAGTTCTGTCCATTCATCAACCAATATAAGAAACAATATCAGTCATGTGTTTGCACCTTCCTTAGATAAAAATTAACTACATGGGTGTAAGTTAAGGTTGATACTTTTTGTAGCTAAGGTTGTTGTGATTAGATACAAAATGTATTTCTCTGCAAAATAAATATTCTTAAAGTTGGGCATTCTTACCATTGAAAGAGTCTTGCATATAGGTCCGTTTTTATGGCAATCGTTTTTCACCCAAGATGATTTCCCTTGGCCGTCAAATACTCCTCCTCCAGAAATAGTTAGCAAGTCAATTTTATTTAACGTGATCCACCCTTCACCTTTAATCTGGCTTGGATCACCTGGAGCCTTTAAGTTGCCTTGAAGTTGAATTCCTATGCTACTCTTACAAGGTCCTTCAAGTGTAATCATCCCCAGTGCAAAATCTCCTTTAGGAATTAAGATTGTACTTGGACTTGCACATGCGCATGCCTCCTTCCATGCGGTAGTTAGTGCCTTTACGAATACAAAAGAAATTACTTAGATTTACATTGAGAATAATGTTTTCTTTTTCTTTCTTTCTTCCATCTAGGAGATTATTGTGTTTTAATTACGTTAGTTAGATGCATTAATATAAGAATAAGAACTGAAATCCATTTTATAGTAGCATACTGAAGATTTTTCCATTACCTGAGTGGAATCTGTTTTCCCATCACCTTTTGCACCGTACTTTGTGATATCAAAAGGATTTGCGTTTGCCAGGGTACAAGAAACCAAGACGATAAATAGAAATACATGAAGAGTCATATTTATTAGCGTCAGAATTGTTTTTATTTCTTCGAGAGCTCTTGTTTGCACTTATTCTTATTCGCAATCAATGCGAGTTATGAGAAATAATACAATGTAAGTTATTATAGTATCGATGCTTAAAAACGTCTGGTTGACATTCATTTCTATTTTTAGTCCGTGTAGTATTTTCCAAAGAAAACTACTACTGGAGAGTAATTCGGATCGATATTTGTGGAATAACACACAATATTCTTCAGAGTAGTTCTAATATATATGTTGTATCCTCCTTTATGGTTGCAGATTTGAGGTTCCTAATTTGATAACCTAATTAACTGGGTGTTTTAATTGAGTGGAATATAAATTACCGGTTTCAGTAAGACTCATAATTCGAATATAAATACACAAATGACGATCAGAAGGTTGATCAAAATTTTGGTAAAAGTCGCAAATGATATTCAGGGGTACAGTTAACTTTTTTTATTTTTATTTTCGTACATACTTGTGTAATTAATAAAAATTGTAAATACTTATTGTTGTAGAAAATAAATTAACAATGTTTTCATAAGATCAGTATGGTTTCACCCTCCTCCTTCACAGCATCACCGTCAGCAGTTGCTACCCTTCATCAGTCACCACTTCACCATCCATCTACCACCAGTTAACTACCACTCACCATTAACATCTACTCTCTATTCAAAAAGATATATAATTTAATATACGGTATGATTGCTTAAATTTTCAATCATATTTTAATTGTAATAATATGCATCCCCAATATGAAAATCCTAAACCCGTTAATAATACAAGTGACGTATTATAAGAATGTAAGTACCTATTTGAAGAGTTGTGTTCCAAATGTACCTTACTCCGCATGTATACATAAATAAATGCTTTACTTCTTGATAAAGGGATACTAACTTAATTGCTATCCGAACTTTGACCAATTTACAAATAGCTAACTGAACTTTAATTTTTTAAAATTAGCTACCCAAACTTTCATTTTCAGAGAAAATTGCAACATTTGTTTCAATTCACGTCAAGTTGGACAACAAATGAGCATGTTCCGACCACTTGAGGTCTTTTCATGTGTACTCAAGATGGATCCAAACATAAATTGAAAGTCTTGCAACGAAATACTTTCAATTGGATGATCAATTAGACTTTCACCCATTTCAAACAGTGTATATCAGTTGAGCATCCAATTGAATGTATTTCGTTGCAATACTTTTAGTTTAGGTTTGAATCCATATAGGGTACACATAAAAAGACCCCACCTGGCAGAAACATGCTTAGTTTTTGTCCAATTTGTTGAGAAATGAAATAGATGTAGCAAGTTGCTCTGAAATTGAAAGTTCAAGTAGCCAATTTAAAAAAATTAAAGTTAAGGTAGCAATTTGTAAACTGGTCAAAGTTCGGCTTGCAATTTGGTTATTAACCATATATATACATCTACTACATTTATAAAAATATCAGTGGCCCTAACCCCCAATAGTTACTCCCCTTCACATTTGGTACCATCAATAGCCTCCATTATCTACCAACAGCCGCCATTCCAATTTATAGTAGCAATCTCCACTTCAAATGCCGCATCTAGGAAACTGTTAATTTAACACTTTTATGATCCTATAAATTGTTCTTTTTATCCTCGCCAAACCCTTTCTTGGTTTCATATTTACAAACTCTTCAATTACCGCATATATTCAGTTTGAATCGCATCTACTTTGTCATCGGCTATATGTCACTTTTGCCAACGACGTGGCCCTCTTCTCTCCCCTACTGCAGATGTCAATGGCAGTCATTAGGATACTCTATAGTCCAGATATCGAATCAGGAATTGGAGGTTAATGATATGTGATATGAGAGATGAGATGCGCTACTACTTAATTGATATAATTTGATAAAGTAAAGGCATGTTGCCTTTGCCTTTATGGTGAAACGTCCCATATCCATTTCCATACCTCCAAGCATTTCCCGGATATGAAAGATCTTCATCATTTCTTAATCCTTTACTGAAAATCTTAATTAAAACACCATTTTGATGTTCACACTTATAGTCTAAAGTCGTGCTCATCAACTGTCTGATGAAATGCATCACATTCTCAACCTCAACATATGCTTGTCATTCACCTACAGCACCATTCTTGGTCCTCTCACTTTCTCCAGACTACAACTAATGCCATTAAAATCCCTATCTTACTGTTACATTTTCTGATTCTCAAATGCATGTTAATTACATAGAGGGTGGTACACTCGTGGTAGTTGAGAAACATTTTGACTCGAAAAATGCATTTGATTATATGTCATGCACGTTGTCATTGTGATTTCATTGCTATGCAAATCCTTGCACAAAGCAAATTCGTATTGATGACACAGTAGTCCTGCCTTTTGTATGTTTATGCCTTCTACTTGTTGCCTAAAATAATTTTTTCTTGCTGTTTATAGTTTTTATACAAATCAAGAATTCTCACACCCCTTCTTATGTAATCATGCGGTGAGTATTACAATAACATGTTCTGATTTTCATATGCATGTTAATTACATAGAGGGTGGTACACTTGTGGTAGTTGACAAACATTTCGACTCGAGAACTGCATTTGGTTATATGTCATGCACGTGGACATTGTGATTTCATTGCTATGCAAATCCTTGCACAGTAGCCTTGCTTTTTGTATGTTTATGTCTTCTACTTGTTGCCTAAACTAATTCTTTCTTGTTGCACATATCTTTTATACAATCAAGAATTCTCACACCCCTTCTTCTGTAATCAGGCGGTGAGTATTACAATAAAATGATTAAGTAACCAATCTATCTTATCAACAAACTTAATTTTCTTTCTCGATAAGTTAATTACAACCCTAATCAATATATCTAGGGTTTTAGTTAATATGCATTGTAGTTCAACTTTGTTAATATTTTTTTGCTACATTACATGGTTCTACTTCTAAGATCATATTACTTATTTATATTTTAATTTTTGAATGAATAAGGGTGTTCACATGTGGGCATGTGGCTGCCTTTCCAGCATGACCAACTTTCCCGAAACCTAAAACACGAATCCTTAGCAAGTATCGTGGTCACTTGATTGGTTCTAAAGTTATAATGAGAATCAGAGTCTAAATATTCTGTTGTCCTGTATATATATTGAAATAATAACTTAGTCCCTTAAAGTTTCTTGCTTTAAGTGTCTAAATACACATTTTTTTGCTAGTGATTCCAAAAGCACATTATTAATCTAAAATTAAAGTAGTTTAACATACATAAGAGACAACAATTATCTAAATTTTAAGCAGGTTTTGCTGGACCACCGGTGCATATGGGTGGGTTCTGCTTTCCTTTGATGGTTGGTTTCACGTTCTCACAAATTGAAGTTGCAGGTCCTTCCTTTCCACTGTATGTGAGATCGATGTCTGTGAGATCAACCCCGGCACAAGGAAATTTCTTGCTACAAACTAACTTAACTGCTTCTTGAGTTGAAGATGTTCCCTTGATATTCTTGAAGCTAATTTTGCTTAACTTAACATTTGATGGTTCCTAAACAGAAAATAAAGCAAATATATATAACTAAGGAATTTGTTTTATATTTATATGTATAAAGAAAATCCATATTTTCATGTAAATATTTTATAGAGAAAGAAAAGAAGTTCTTATCCTCAAAAATTACCTCCGCAGCGCATTTGCCGTAAGGGCAGTATCCTTGATCAATAAGTATCGGTGTCCCAACACCGTTCATTGTTATGTCCTCAAAATGTATGTCGCTAGCTTCTCCAGGTTCAGATTTGGGCCAACTCTTGATTCGAACACCATTTTGCGAACCTGTGATTGTGCAGTTCTTCACGAAAATACCAATAACAGGGTCCTCATTTTTGTACTTTCCTAGACTGCCGATGCTAATCCCGTGGCCCGGGCCACAAGTAATATTCGTGATGTTAATATTCTTACTCCCATCCCCTATCGAGATGCAGTCGTCCCCTGTCTTGATTTCTGTATTAATGATTTTCACTCCATCAGAATCACCTATGTGGATCCCGTCCGTGTTAACAGAGGTTTCTGCTGCTGAAACCTTGAATCCATCAAATGTCAAATTATTGCATCCTATAACATTGACATGGAAATTCTTGCTATCCATGGTTGTTACATCTCGCAATATGCTGTTCGTGACACCATTAAGCCTCAAGTTCTGTCCATTCATCAACCAATATAAGAAACAATATCAGTCATGTGTTTGCACCTTCCTTAGATAAAAATTAACTACATGGGTGTAAGTTAAGGTTGATACTTTTTGTAGCTAAGGTTGTTGTGATTAGATACAAAATGTATTTCTCTGCAAAATAAATATTCTTAAAGTTGGGCATTCTTACCATTGAAAGAGTCTTGCATATAGGTCCGTTTTTATGGCAATCGTTTTTCACCCAAGATGATTTCCCTTGGCCGTCAAATACTCCTCCTCCAGAAATAGTTAGCAAGTCAATTTTATTTAACGTGATCCACCCTTCACCTTTAATCTGGCTTGGATCACCTGGAGCCTTTAAGTTGCCTTGAAGTTGAATTCCTATGCTACTCTTACAAGGTCCTTCAAGTGTAATCATCCCCAGTGCAAAATCTCCTTTAGGAATTAAGATTGTACTTGGACTTGCACATGCGCATGCCTCCTTCCATGCGGTAGTTAGTGCCTTTACGAATACAAAAGAAATTACTTAGATTTACATTGAGAATAATGTTTTCTTTTTCTTTCTTTCTTCCATCTAGGAGATTATTGTGTTTTAATTACGTTAGTTAGATGCATTAATATAAGAATAAGAACTGAAATCCATTTTATAGTAGCATACTGAAGATTTTTCCATTACCTGAGTGGAATCTGTTTTCCCATCACCTTTTGCACCGTACTTTGTGATATCAAAAGGATTTGCGTTTGCCAGGGTACAAGAAACCAAGACGATAAATAGAAATACATGAAGAGTCATATTTATTAGCGTCAGAATTGTTTTTATTTCTTCGAGAGCTCTTGTTTGCACTTATTCTTATTCGCAATCAATGCGAGTTATGAGAAATAATACAATGTAAGTTATTATAGTATCGATGCTTAAAAACGTCTGGTTGACATTCATTTCTATTTTTAGTCCGTGTAGTATTTTCCAAAGAAAACTACTACTGGAGAGTAATTCGGATCGATATTTGTGGAATAACACACAATATTCTTCAGAGTAGTTCTAATATATATGTTGTATCCTCCTTTATGGTTGCAGATTTGAGGTTCCTAATTTGATAACCTAATTAACTGGGTGTTTTAATTGAGTGGAATATAAATTACCGGTTTCAGTAAGACTCATAATTCGAATATAAATACACAAATGACGATCAGAAGGTTGATCAAAATTTTGGTAAAAGTCGCAAATGATATTCAGGGGTACAGTTAACTTTTTTTATTTTTATTTTCGTACATACTTGTGTAATTAATAAAAATTGTAAATACTTATTGTTGTAGAAAATAAATTAACAATGTTTTCATAAGATCAGTATGGTTTCACCCTCCTCCTTCACAGCATCACCGTCAGCAGTTGCTACCCTTCATCAGTCACCACTTCACCATCCATCTACCACCAGTTAACTGCCACTCACCATTAACATCTACTCTCTATTCAAAAAGATATATAATTTAATATACGGTATGATTGCTTAAATTTTCAATCATATTTTAATTGTAATAATATGCATCCCCAATATGAAAATCCTAAACCCGTTAATAATACAAGTGACGTATTATAAGAATGTAAGTACCTATTTGAAGAGTTGTGTTCCAAATGTACCTTACTCCGCATGTATACATAAATAAATGCTTTACTTCTTGATAAAGGGATACTAACTTAATTGCTATCCGAACTTTGACCAATTTACAAATAGCTAACTGAACTTTAATTTTTTAAAATTAGCTACCCAAACTTTCATTTTCAGAGAAAATTGCAACATTTGTTTCAATTCACGTCAAGTTGGACAACAAATGAGCATGTTCCGACCACTTGAGGTCTTTTCATGTGTACTCAAGATGGATCCAAACATAAATTGAAAGTCTTGCAACGAAATACTTTCAATTGGATGATCAATTAGACTTTCACCCATTTCAAACAGTGTATATCAGTTGAGCATCCAATTGAATGTATTTCGTTGCAATACTTTTAGTTTAGGTTTGAATCCATATAGGGTACACATAAAAAGACCCCACCTGGTAGAAACATGCTTAGTTTTTGTCCAATTTGTTGAGAAATGAAATAGATGTAGCAAGTTGCTCTGAAATTGAAAGTTCATGTAGCCAATTTAAAAAATTAAAGTTAAGGTAGCAATTTGTAAACTGGTCAAAGTTCGGCTTGCAATTTGGTTATTAACCATATATATACATCTACTACATTTATAAAAATATCAGTGGCCCTAACCCCCAATAGTTACTCCCCTTTACATTTGGTACCATCAATAGCCTCCATTATCTACCAATAGCCGTCATTCCAATTTATAGTAGCAATCTCCACTTCAAATGCCGCATCTAGGAAACTGTTAATTTAACACTTTTATGATCCTATAAATTGTTCTTTTTATCCTCGCCAAACCCTTTCTTGGTTTCATATTTACAAACTCTTCAATTGCCGCATATATTCAGTTTGAATCGCATCTACTTTGTCATCGGCTATATGTCACTTTTGCCAACGACGTGGCGCTCTTCTCTCCCCTTTTGCAGATGTCAATGGCAGTCATTAGGATACTCTATAGTCCAGATATCGAATCAGGAATTGGAGGTTAATGATATGTGATATGAGAGATGAGATGCGCTACTACTTAATTGATATAATTTGATAAAGTAAAGGCATGTTGCCTTTGCCTTTATGGTGAAACGTCCCATATCCATTTCCATACCTCCAAGCATTTCCCGGATATGAAAGATCTTCATCATTTCTTAATCCTTTACTGAAAATCTTAATTAAAACACCATTTTGATGTTCACACTTATAGTCTAAAGTCGTGCTCATCAACTGTCTGATGAAATGCATCACATTCTCAACCTCAACATATGCTTGTCATTCACCTACAGCACCATTCTTGGTCCTCTCACTTTCTCCAGACTACAACTAATGCCATTAAAATCCCTATCTTACTGTTACATTTTCTGATTCTCAAATGCATGTTAATTACATTGAGGGTGGTACACTCGTGGTAGTTGATGGATATACGCCCAATTTGAACCCGTTGACTTCCGAACCGTTGTATTTTTATCGTCCCATTTATGATTGCAAATCGAAACTTCAACCCGGACACTTCGCGAGAACATCGACGGCTCGGACGGGGCCGAAGCGCCCGTCCGACAGGGGCGAACTCACCTAGGTGAGGTTGGGTGGCCACACCCGACCTCCCCTAGGGGAGATCGGGTTGGCCAACCCGATCCCTCCTAGGAGAGATCGGGTTGGCCAACCCGATCTCTCCTAGGAGAGATCGGGTCAGCCAACCCGATCTCTCCTAGGAGAGATCGGGTTGGCCAACCCGATCTCTCCTAGGAGAGATCGGGTCGGCCAACCCGATCCCTCCTAGGAGGGATGGGGTTGGCCAACCCCACCCTCCCTAGGAGGGGTTGGGTGTCCTCACCCAACCCCTACCCTTAGGGGTCGGATTTCTCCCCCCCCAAGGGTCCCGGCACCCCTTTCAGACGCCCATGCTCGGTCCACTCCGCCTGCCTCATCCGAATCCTAAAGTCTTAATTATACGCTTAAAGGTTAATTAATTATGTTTAAAGGCTAACGATGTCATTAAGCCACCTTAATGACACCGTTGCCTATAAATACCCCACCTTCACAACTCATTTGAACATCTTGGCCATTTGAACAATTTAGCTCTGACATCTCTCTAGCTTTATCTCTCTAGAAATATAGTTCTGACTTAGGCATCGGAGAGGGTTCACCAGGCACCACCCCCCCTCCTCCGTGTCTGGTATTGCCCCTTTTGCAGGGCAAAGGGAGAGAAGAAGAGAAGGAACCAAGGGAAGAAGGAAAGGAAGAAGGACATAGACAAAGGCAAGGTAACTCGAGAAGACCGGATCATACACATCCCCCGTAAGGAGTGAGATCAAAGCCGACACCCCGTTGACCTAGATCTCATAACTTAACACTTGGCGCCGTCTGTAGGCTTCGGACAGAAAGCTTGGCTATTACACGAGCTATGACGAACAGTAGGGTGTCCAGGCCCCAACACCCACCCGGGGGCAATGGGCGGAGAAGAGAACCCATACCCCCAGAGAGGCGGCCTAACCTTGGGAAGCAGCCAATGCATCCAGAGCCACAAGAGATACCACAACCTCCTCAGCAACAGAACAACCAGGAGGGAGGACCTTCACGCCCAGCTGGGGCTGAGTCCTCCACAGCCTCCACCCCCCGGGCAAGAAGGCCACACAGAGAAAGAGAACAACAGGGAGTGCCTTCCCACAACACGGCACCCCCTGAGGGATACTATTATGAAGAGCAACCCCAAGGATACCCGTATGGGATGCCGGAACAAAGAAATGATAACCGCGCCCACACAGCATATGCAAGGCCAGCATACACCCAAGGGACTTACACTGAAGCTCATGAGGAGGAGCAGATCCCGACAGAAGAGCACTACTCGCACCCTCGAGCAGGGCAGCGAGAGGAGCAAAGAAGATATTACCAGGAGCCACCCCCAGAGGGAAGGCAACAATTCGTGCCTCCTAGGCAACAGCAAAACAACAGGGCTTACACCCCGCTTGGGGAGGAAAGACAAGCAAGACCTCCAAGGAGGCAGGACTTCTATGAAGCACCCCAGCAGGCGTATCAAGAGTACACCTACAGTCCATACCAGCAGGGACAAGGGAACCCAGTAAGCCCAGTCTACAACTACAATGGATATCAGAGGGATTATACTCCGGCACAGGTAGTGATCACCCCGGAGGAGATAGAAGCCATGATAACCCGGAAATTGAATGAGTCAAAGAAACCCAGCCTGCATTGTCTAAGTGACAAGACGAACCACCCTTTCACAAAGGAACTGGAGATGAACAGGGTGCCAGACTCCCTACACACTGTGCAAATTGCAAAGTACAATGGAAAGGGAGACCCCCTAGAGCATATCCAACAGCATGAGGCCTCTCTATTCGGGAGGACAACTGATGAAAGATACAAGGCACTCCTTTTCCCAAACACCCTATCAGGGGTGGCCTCACATTGGTTCTTCAGCCTGCCCTCTGAGAGCATCCACTCATGGGAGCAGCTAAAAGCTAAGTTTCTGCAAAGATACCTAGGGGAGAGGAAACTCCTCAAGGGAACAGGCTCCATTGATGACGTAAAACAAGAATACGATGAAACCCTGACCAGCTACTACACTAGGTTCAACCAGAATATTGCAGACATCCAGGGAGACATCACTGAAGGGGAGATAATCCGAGCCTTTATCAGAAATTTAGGTCGCTTAGGGTCAACATTGGCTGAAAAGATGGCCAAAAAGCCAGCAAGCACCTTGGAGGAGCTTGCAGGGAGAGTTAAAACGCATATTGACCTCGAGAGGCACAGGGCAAGCAAGAAGGCCAAAATCCAGGCAGCCAAGGAGGATAATCAAAGGCCAAACAAAGGCAAGCCACCCCAGGCACCACAGCATGCAAGGCAGCAGGAGTGGCGTCCGCCACAGCAGGAGTGGCGTCCACCGCAGCAAAGAAACCAAATGGGTGAACCCTTAAAGGCCAGAGAAATAAACGTCATTAAGTTCATCCCATTGAACGCCACTCCAGCCACCGTACTTAGAGAGATGCGGAACCAAAAGCTTTGGTCACCCCCTGCAAGGTGGAGAGCCCCAATGGTAGGAAATCACAAGGATAGATGGTGTGACAACCACGAGGCTTATGGTCACGACACAAATGAATGCTTTAGCTTAAAGCTAAGCATAAACAACATCGTCCAGAGGGGAGAACTGAAACAGTTCGTAGACCATGGGGGCAATAGTATGCAACTGGGGCCACCACAGAAAGACAAGGGCAAGGGAAAGGTAGACTATAACCCTCCACCCAACAAAAGAGGAATCATCAATATGATACATGGAGGAGCAGCATCAGGTGGCCCAACGGCTAACGCAAGAGAGGTCTATGCATCGAAGCTAAGCTCAGTGCCAAGGTGGAGAAAAAGGCCAAGAGAAGGAGAAGAAGTGAAGATCGAGTTCTCGGAGAAGGACAAGAGCCACATCGTCTTTCCACATGACGATGCTCTAGTTATTACTTTAGATATTGACAATTTTGATGTAAAGAGAATTTTGGTGGATGGGGGCAGCTCAGCTGACCTCCTAAGCCTGAGAGTGTTGGAAGAGATAGGGAAAACCAAAGCAGACATCAATCCGGTCAACTTCCCCCTAGTTGGCTTCTCAGGGGCAACAAGTTACCCCCTGGGGATGATAACATTGCCAGTGACCATGGGCCAAGGATGGACCCAGCTGAAGAAGCTGAAGTACATCACGGAGAACGGAGTTGGAGAAGTCCTGGGTGATCAACGCACGGCAAGACAATGCTATGTCAATTCAATGAGACATGGATCACACAGGACAGACACAGTGGCTGTGGTCATGGCAGGAGCCAACCAGAATAGAAGAAGGAGGGGAGGGAGACAAAGGCAAGGAAGGAGGAGGAGTGGAGTAACACTCCGTTTGAGCAGGCAGTTTTTTCAAACAGTGCCTACAAGGAGACACAGGAACAAGGCTGTGAAGGTGACATCCATACCTTGGCAGCCAGACACCATAATAAGGAACAGGACAAGGAACTCCATCCTAAAAGGCTTCCGCTACATAGATGATATCAAGCAAATGCCGCAGGAGTCTATATCAAGCTATTTCCAGAGATTCTTTGATTATGGTGCCAACATGGACATCACAAGGGGAGAAGCAGTCAGAGCATTCATCAGAAACATGCATCCAAGTTCATTTGAGGCCTATGGAGGGCTCTATGAGATGGTCATGACGAGCACAATGAGAGAGCTCAAGGCGAAGCTGGACAGGGCATTTGAACAAGAGGCGGAACAGTTGGATGAAGTTCCAGAAAGAGGAAGAGAAACAGACACATTGGGAGGAGGTGTCAATTTCACATTCACACCCCTCACACTCAGCATAGAAGAAATTTTCCACAAGCACCTCAAGCAAGAGCTACCAGCATGCAGGGAGGAGGGCAAGGCCTTCCTAGGGAGAGATGCACAGGGTTGGTGTGAGTACCATGGGACCTGGGGGCATCAAACCAACAACTGCATGGTGTTGAAGGTGGAAGTGGAAGAAATGATCTACAATGGAAACTTCAAGGAGTACGTGGCAACAGACACAGTGACCACCCCATATCCTTAGTTTTATATCTAGCATTTCGCATGTTTCAGCTTTACAAGCTTTTCAAAAACAACTTATGAGAAGGAGAACTCACGAAGTTACTCCATCTCTACAACTATCTTTGATTTCCTACAAAGGATGTCTTGGTGCACCAAGGCATCCCGAGTGTACAAAAACATGAATGCTCCTAAGGGAGTAGTAGTTACTCAAAAGTATTTTCCAGTGAATGCAGTGGTATAACCACAAAGTTATCCTTACACAGATATGACTTCAAGTCAATGACAGGTTCGACGCCCCCAAGAGCGTATCTTGAGAGTAGTTTTCATACTACGACATTCGACGCCCCCAAGAGCGTATCTTGAGAGTAGTTTTCATACTACGACATTCGACGCCCCCAAGAGCGTATCTTGAGAGTAGTGTTCATACTACGACTTTCGACGCCCCCAAGAGCGTATCTTGAGAGTAGTTATTACACTACGACCTTCGACGCACCAAGAGCGTATCTTGAGAGTGGTTTCCAAAAACTACGAACTTCGACGCCCCCAAGAGCGTATCTTGAGAGTAGTGTTCATACTACGACCTTCGACGCCCCCAAGAGCGTATCTTGAGAGTAGTTATTACACTACGAATTCGACGCACCAAGAGCGTATTTTGAGAGTGGTTTCCAAAAACTACGATTTCGACGCCCCCAGGAGCGTATCTTGAGGTAGATTTGCAACCTACCAGATTCGACGCCCCCAAGAGCGTATCTTGAGGTAGAAAAAACACTACCAGTTCGACGCCCCCAAGAGCGTATCTTGAGGTAGATTTCAAACTACCAGTTCGACGCCCACCAGGAGCGTATCTTTGGTCTAACCTGAGCCCTCCGGGAGCCTATCCTGTGAAACGTTAAGTGCCGTCCGAGAGCCTGTCTCGTGAACAGTTTGACACCCGTCAAGAAGGTATCGGTGGACTAACCTGTGCCCTCCGGGAGCCTATCCTGTGAAACGTTAAGTGCCGTCCGAGAGCCTGTCTCGTGAACAGTTTGACACCCGTCAAGAAGGTATCGGTGGACTAACCTGTGCCCTCCGGGAGCCTATCCTGTGAAACGTTAAGTGCCGTCCGAGAGCCTGTCTCGTGAAAAGATTTCGACGCCCACCAAGAGCGTATCTTTGGTCTAACAGTACAACGTATACCGTGTAAGGGGTATCAGAAGAGATCATCACACCATGCTTAGAAGGATACCATGTTTAAGAGGGTACCATGTTTAGAAGGGTACCATGCTTAGAAGGATACCATGCTCGGAAGGGTAACATGAGAAAGAAATTTCTAAGTAAAGTAATGTGAAGAACAAGTAATGTTTTTTCTTTATGAAATGGCAGGTAAGACATGAAGGAAAACACGAAAGAAGGATAAGTAAAGGAAACACACCAAGTAAAGAGTCCATACCCAAAGAGCCATACACAAGGCATAGGGAGCCATCATGAGAAGAGATATATACAAAAGCATGAGAAGCACTAATGTAAAGGCAAACGAACCACGTAGTCAACAACATAATGTGGCAAAGGAAAGTAACAACAAACACCATCACAATCTCAAAGGACACTCAACCCATACAAGGGGAGAAGGAGTGTAATTATATACAAGGATAGCATGAGATAAACACGTCAGTCAGAACCTTCAGGGGAGTCACCCTCACCCCCTGAAGCTGAACCGCCAGCGGAAATGGATGAAGAGGAGGAGTCCGAGGTACCAATCTCCACAGGTGTAGCATCCACCTGGGCAGGGGCAGGCTCGTCTGCAACGGCAGCCTGACCCATCAGAACAGTCGCGTAGCCAGTGGCATATGGCCCAAAGTCACCAAGGTCACCAAAGGGGAACTGAGGATCAATCCGGTATATGTGATCAACCAGATACTCACCGAACTGGTTCATCTCCTGGGTGAGACGCGTGCTATAGTCGGCGGTGAAGGCAGAGGAGGCCTTGTATTCAGATACCGCGACAGCCCTCTCCTCCGCCCGACACTTAGTCTCCAACCTCCGCAGCTCCTCAGAATGGACAGACGCGGCAACCTCAGCTTCCCGGCGCAAACTGCCCACAGTGGTCTCAAGCAAGGACACCTGGTCCTGGAGCTCCTGCAGCCTCAAATCAGATATACGCGCCTTCTCAGCAGCAGTGGCGACCTCCGCCTTGAGAGAAACCTGGCTGTCCTCAAGGGTCTTCCTCTCGTCAGATAACTCGAGCACGAGCGAGGACATGTTCACCATGTCAGATATGCCCTAACAATTCAAACAAGGGATGAATAACCGAAAGATAGACATTATGAAAGAAATAAGAGGAAAGCAAAGAACAACTTACAGGTGCATAACGAGAGAGTACCCCTTGAACAAAGCGCCGAGTCTCCCCAGGAGACTTGGGCGGAGCAACACGATCCCCAGGGGGAACGGCACCGCGGAGGACGCGGACACCAACCTCAGGAGTCCGCAAAGAGGAAGTGCTATCAAGGTGGAACTCCTTCAGACCAGCGAAGGGAGTCCACTCAGACCCAATAACATCTTCATCAGTGAGCCGTGTGAAATCCTTCCGACTTAAAGTCGGAGGCCCACCTACACAAGCAAAGCAAGTCAAAGGAGAGTATAAACATACAAGGATCAGCACAAAGTAGAGATCATACCTGAGGACCGTGCCCTCGGCTGGGGGGCAGGGGAACCACCACCAGCAGGTCGCTTCCCTTTGTCAGCCAGGGAAGGCACCTCTTCGACCACCATCTCCTTATCACGAGATAGGGTCGGAGGACGAGCAGTAGGCGAAGCAGGATCCACAGCCTTCTTCCTCTTAGCAGCCGAGGCCCCGGCCTCAGAATCAGATCGCCGCGGCTTGGACTTGGAAGGTCCAGAATCTCTGCCAACGGAGACGACCCTCTCAGTCACCAAGGGGGAGCGCACTAGCAAAGTAAGAAAAACAAGATAAGGAAAACATAAGTTACATCATAAAGAAGCAAATAGGAGAAAGCATACCAGAGGCCCCAGCCTTCTTCCCAGGCAGGGGGGATTTCTTCAAAGCAGAACTAGAAGGAGCCTTCCTCTTGCTCAGGTCAACAGGGGCTCCCTGCATGTTATAGGTTTTTCCATGAAACCAACCTACAAAGGAAGAGCAGAAGGTAAATAAAGATGGAAAGACCAAGTGACATACCGAACCCCCGGAGTCAGGAGTCAGACTGATCCCGGCCTCGTAAAGATCCGTCTCAGTTATTAAAGACACGGGGCAGTAAGACCGGGTCCTGTTGCTCTCGTGAATGATCTTCATAGTCTTCAAATCATCCGAAGAGAACTCTCCAAAAGCAGGCCAACCATCGGACCGATCCTCATTCAGGACCGACCAAGTGACGTATCGGTCCGTAATGAAGAAGTAGTGCTTAGCCCAGTGACTGGCCGAATTGTCAATCTGGGTCACAAAACGGAGGGAGGTATCCCACTCGACCCCACTCAACCCGAAATCAGAGAATCGGGGATCTTTGAAGGTCGGATGGCGAGTTACGAAACTCGCAAACCCCACCCTCGTCCGGTACTGGAACCGATAGAAACATCGGAATAGAACGAGAGAGTACTTCCAGGAGTACCAATGGCACAATACCCGGAAGCCCACCCAGACGCGGAGGGCACTGGGGGCAAGGTTCACAGGAGAAATCCTGAAAAACCTGCTCAACTCTATAAGCTCGTCACAGTAAGGCAATCTCAGCCCGAATCGGAGCTGAGAGGGGTACACGGCGACCTTCCCTATAGGAGGCTCCGTCGCCGTCCCGCGAGTATTCCCCAAGGAGGGGAGAAAAGGATACAGAGGCTCATCTAGGGGACTGATATCTCCTAGGGTGACATGTTCGTTGTAATCGGACCTAGTGATATGGTTCTCTGACAGAATAGCAAGACCTAAGGCAAAGATAGCAAGAAACCCCAAAGCACGAATCAAATTTCGACTAACACCCCAATGAAGGTCACGATACTAAGCTAGCAATAGGAAAGGAAATAACGCGGCCGAAAAGGAGGAGAAAAAGGAACTCACTCATCCTTCGGAGAATACGGCGTCTCTGAAGAGTCTGCGTACGTGGACACCACCAGGAGTATAGTACCTGCCATGACACGACGAACATCAAGATAAGAGAAATTTCCGAGGAACCGGAAATACCCGACACTCAACCAACGACAACAACCAAGTCAAATAGTTTTATCCAAGCCTAAGGTCGGGTTTTGGAAAAAATTACCATTATACCCTCCAACAAAGATTAACACACCAACGGCGGCACGACATCAAATTCAAGACCGAGATAACCCAATCGGACAAGAAACCATATCCGGACGACCGGCAAACATTTTTCCCCAAAATCCACAACTACCCACGGCTATCTACGGCAATCCCACATTCAATCAAATTTCGGCAATCAAGCATCGGCAATCAAATATCAACGATTCAAAAATCAACTTTTTACGCGGTAATGGAAAGGAAAAGAGCGGACCTTCGGAAAACCCGACCCGATGTGATAAACGGGTCCGGAATTCAAATTTGAACGTTGCCGGAAATCAGGTCCTCGCCGGAGCTGTGATTCCCTCGCCGCCGGAGCTTTGATTTTTCCGCCGCCGGAGTCGAGCCACGTTCGTCTCCGCCCGTCCCGCCGCTGTGGCCGTCCGTCGAAGTGGTGGACCTCCTCGCCGCCGGGAACAACGGCCTCTGTCGCCTCCGCCGTACCCAGCACCGCCGGCAGCCGCTGTCCGCCTGAAGTCGAGCCCTCGTCCTCGGCTGGATTTGTCTTCCTCGTCGCCGTCCCGATCAAGATGCTGGCCGGAATTTCAGGTGCCCACCGGAATTTTGGCCGGCCCTAACCTTGGGGGTGCTCTCAAACTTTCCTTGCTCTCCAAGGGTGAGTGAAAAAGGAAGATGGTGGCTAGGGTGACTCTTGGAGGTATTTTTCTAACTCCTTTCTATATTAAAAGATGGTAGGGTTTTTTAGAGGGTTTTAATCACCACCATCCATCTAGCCTTAAATAAAATCTAAGGGCCAAGGAAAAACCATCATTTTTATCCCTTTCACCTATAGCTAAGTATATCTCCATACTTAGAAAAATTATCAAGATAGTTTTATTTTTGAGCATTCCATACTTAGAAAATTTTTTGGCCAAAATAAAAGTTTCTCCTTAATTAAATGGAATCCCGGCACGAAATTGAAGCGTAAGTTATTTAGTTGCATCCGTATCACATCCCTGTGCAAGTTTGTATTTTTTGAGTATACACCTGTAGCAGAGATAAGTTTATTACTCCCGCCTCAGACGGACGCGTGCCTAGGCACACGTCCGTGCTACTCTGACGTTTACAATTCCTCTATCTCATTAGACAGGGGGCAGAGTCAGAGGCACGCATCCATGGGTAAGCAGGCATTCAGACAAAGAAGGTAAAATCCCGGTTTCAAATTGCGCGTGTCATACCATCCTAAAATAGAGTCAATCAAGGGTTAGGCCATTGGTTGACTCGGGGGCATGTGATGGATATACGCCCAATTTGAACCCGTTGACTTCCGAACCGTTGTATTTTTATCGTCCCATTTATGATTGCAAATCGAAACTTCAACCCGGACACTTCGCGAGAACATCGACGGCTCGGACGGGGCCGAAGCGCCCGTCCGACAGGGGCGAACTCACCTAGGTGAGGTTGGGTGGCCACACCCGACCTCCCCCAACCCGATCTCCCCTAGGGGAGATCGGGTTGGCCAACCCGATCTCTCCTAGGAGAGATCGGGTTGGCCAACCCGATCTCTCCTAGGAGAGATCGGGTCGGCCAACCCGATCCCTCCTAGGAGGGATGGGGTTGGCCAACCCCACCCTCCCTAGGAGGGGTTGGGTGTCCTCACCCAACCCCTACCCTTAGGGGTCGGATTTCTCCCCCCCCAAGGGTCCCGGCACCCCTTTCAGACGCCCATGCTCGGTCCACTCCGCCTGCCTCATCCGAATCCTAAAGTCTTAATTATACGCTTAAAGGTTAATTAATTGTGTTTAAAGGCTAACGATGTCATTAAGCCACCTTAATGACACCGTTGCCTATAAATACCCCACCTTCACAACTCATTTGAACATCTTGGCCATTTGAACAATTTAGCTCTGACATCTCTCTAGCTTTATCTCTCTAGAAATATAGTTCTGACTTAGGCATCGGAGAGGGTTCACCAGGCACCACCCCCCCCCCCCCCCCCTCCTCCGTGTCTGGTATTGCCCCTTTTGCAGGGCAAAGGGAGAGAAGAAGAGAAGGAACCAAGGGAAGAAGGAAAGGAAGAAGGACATAGACAAAGGCAAGGTAACTCGAGAAGACCGGATCATACACATCCCCCGTAAGGAGTGAGATCAAAGCCGACACCCCGTTGACCTAGATCTCATAACTTAACAGTAGTTGAGAAACATTTTGACTCGAAAACTGCATTTGATTATATGTCATGCACGTTGACATTGTGATTTCATTGCTATGCAAATCCTTGCACAAAGCAAATTCGTATTGATGACACAGTAGTCCTGACTTTTGTATGTTTATGCCTTCTACTTGTTGCCTAAAATAATTTTTTCTTGTTGTTTATAGTTTTTATACAAATCAAGAATTCTCACACCCCTTCTTATGTAATCATGCGGTGAGTATTACAATAACATTTTCTGATTTTCATATGCATGTTAATTACATAGAGGGTGGTACACTTGTGGTAGTTGAGAAACATTTCGACTCGAGAACTGCATTTGGTTATATGTCATGCATGTGGACATTGTGATTTCATTGCTATGCAAATCCTTGCACAGTAGCCTTGCTTTTTGTATGTTTATGTCTTCTACTTGTTGCCTAAACTAATTCTTTCTTGTTGTACATATCTTTTATACAATCAAGAATTCTCACACCCCTTCTTCTGTAATCAGGCGGTGAGTATTACAATAAAATGATTAAGTAACCAATCTATCTTATCAACAAACTTAATTTTCTTTCTCGATAAGTTAATTACAACCCTAATCAATATATCTAGGGTTTTAGTTAATATGCATTGTAGTTCAACTTTGTTAATATTTTTTTGCTACATTACATGGTTCTACTTCTAAGATCATATTACTTATTTATATTTTAATTTTTGAATGAATAAGGGTGTTCACATGTGGGCATGTGGCTGCCTTTCCAGCATGACCAACTTTCCCGAAACCTAAAACACGAATCCTTAGCAAGTGTCGTGGTCACTTGATTGGTTCTAAAGTTATAATGAGAATCAGAGTCTAAATATTCTGTTGTCCTGTATATATATTGAAATAATAACTTAGTCCCTTAAAGTTTCTTGCTTTAAGTGTCTAAATACACATTTTTTTGCTAGTGATTCCAAAAGCACATTATTAATCTAAAATTAAAGTAGTTTAACATACATAAGAGACAACAATTATCTAAATTTTAAGCAGGTTTTGCTGGACCACCGGTGCATATGGGTGGGTTCTGCTTTCCTTTGATGGTTGGTTTCACGTTCTCACAAATTGAAGTTGCAGGTCCTTCCTTTCCACTGTATGTGAGATCGATGTCTGTGAGATCAACCCCGGCACAAGGAAATTTCTTGCTACAAACTAACTTAACTGCTTCTTGAGTTGAAGATGTTCCCTTGATATTCTTGAAGCTAATTTTGCTTAACTTAACATTTGATGGTTCCTAAACAGAAAATAAAGCAAATATATATAACTAAGGAATTTGTTTTATATTTATATGTATAAAGAAAATCCATATTTTCATGTAAATATTTTATAGAGAAAGAAAAGAAGTTCTTATCCTCAAAAATTACCTCCGCAGCGCATTTGCCGTAAGGGCAGTATCCTTGATCAATAAGTATCGGTGTCCCAACACCGTTCATTGTTATGTCCTCAAAATGTATGTCGCTAGCTTCTCCAGGTTCAGATTTGGGCCAACTCTTGATTCGAACACCATTTTGCGAACCTGTGATTGTGCAGTTCTTCACGAAAATACCAATAACAGGGTCCTCATTTTTGTACTTTCCTAGACTGCCGATGCTAATCCCGTGGCCCGGGCCACAAGTAATATTCGTGATGTTAATATTCTTACTCCCATCCCCTATCGAGATGCAGTCGTCCCCTGTCTTGATTTCTGTATTAATGATTTTCACTCCATCAGAATCACCTATGTGGATCCCGTCCGTGTTAACAGAGGTTTCTGCTGCTGAAACCTTGAATCCATCAAATGTCAAATTATTGCATCCTATAACATTGACATGGAAATTCTTGCTATCCATGGTTGTTACATCTCGCAATATGCTGTTCGTGACACCATTAAGCCTCAAGTTCTGTCCATTCATCAACCAATATAAGAAACAATATCAGTCATGTGTTTGCACCTTCCTTAGATAAAAATTAACTACATGGGTGTAAGTTAAGGTTGATACTTTTTGTAGCTAAGGTTGTTGTGATTAGATACAAAATGTATTTCTCTGCAAAATAAATATTCTTAAAGTTGGGCATTCTTACCATTGAAAGAGTCTTGCATATAGGTCCGTTTTTATGGCAATCGTTTTTCACCCAAGATGATTTCCCTTGGCCGTCAAATACTCCTCCTCCAGAAATAGTTAGCAAGTCAATTTTATTTAACGTGATCCACCCTTCACCTTTAATCTGGCTTGGATCACCTGGAGCCTTTAAGTTGCCTTGAAGTTGAATTCCTATGCTACTCTTACAAGGTCCTTCAAGTGTAATCATCCCCAGTGCAAAATCTCCTTTAGGAATTAAGATTGTACTTGGACTTGCACATGCGCATGCCTCCTTCCATGCGGTAGTTAGTGCCTTTACGAATACAAAAGAAATTACTTAGATTTACATTGAGAATAATGTTTTCTTTTTCTTTCTTTCTTCCATCTAGGAGATTATTGTGTTTTAATTACGTTAGTTAGATGCATTAATATAAGAATAAGAACTGAAATCCATTTTATAGTAGCATACTGAAGATTTTTCCATTACCTGAGTGGAATCTGTTTTCCCATCACCTTTTGCACCGTACTTTGTGATATCAAAAGGATTTGCGTTTGCCAGGGTACAAGAAACCAAGACGATAAATAGAAATACATGAAGAGTCATATTTATTAGCGTCAGAATTGTTTTTATTTCTTCGAGAGCTCTTGTTTGCACTTATTCTTATTCGCAATCAATGCGAGTTATGAGAAATAATACAATGTAAGTTATTATAGTATCGATGATTAAAAACGTCTGGTTGACATTCATTTCTATTTTTAGTCCGTGTAGTATTTTCCAAAGAAAACTACTACTGGAGAGTAATTCGGATCGATATTTGTGGAATAACACACAATATTCTTCAGAGTAGTTCTAATATATATGTTGTATCCTCCTTTATGGTTGCAGATTTGAGGTTCCTAATTTGATAACCTAATTAACTGGGTGTTTTAATTGAGTGGAATATAAATTACCGGTTTCTTTGTCAGTAAGACTCATAATTCGAATATAAATACACAAATGACGATCAGAAGGTTGATCAAAATTTTGGTAAAAGTCGCAAATGATATTCAGGGGTACAGTTAACTTTTTTTATTTTTATTTTCGTACATACTTGTGTAATTAATAAAAATTGTAAATACTTATTGTTGTAGAAAATAAATTAACAATGTTTTCATAAGATCAGTATGGTTTCACCCTCCTCCTTCACAGCATCACCGTCAGCAGTTGCTACTCTTCATCAGTCACCACTTCACCATCCATCTACCACCAGTTAACTGCCACTCACCATTAACATCTACTCTCTATTCAAAAAAATATATAATTTAATATACGGTATGATTGCTTAAATTTTCAATCATATTTTAATTGTAATAATATGCAACCCCAATATGAAAATCCTAAACCCGTTAATAATACAAGTGATGTATTATAAGAATGTAAGTACCTATTTGAAGAGTTGTGTTCCAAATGTACCTTACTCCGCATGTATACATAAATAAATGTTTTACTTCTTGATAAAGGGATACTAACTTAATTGCTATCCGAACTTTGACCAATTTACAAATAGCTAACTGAACTTTAATTTTTTAAGATTAGCTACCAGAACTTTCATTTTCAGAGAAAATTGCTACATTTGTTTCAATTCACGTCAAGTTGGACAACAAATGAGCATGTTCCGACCACTTGAGGTCTTTTCATGTGTACTCAAGATGGATCCAAACATAAATTGAAAGTCTTGCAACGAAATACTTTCAATTGGATGATCAATTAGACTTTCACCCATTTCAAACAGTGTATATCAGTTGAACATCCAATTGAATGTATTTCGTTGCAATACTTTTAGTTTAGGTTTGAATCCATATAGGGTACACATAAAAAGACCCCACCTGGCAGAAACATGCTTAGTTTTTGTCCAATTTGTTGAGAAATGAAATAGATGTAGCAAGTTGCTCTGAAATTGAAAGTTCATGTAGCCAATTTAAAAAATTAAAGTTAAGGTAGCAATTTGTAAACTGGTCAAAGTTCGGCTTGCAATTTGGTTATTAACCATATATATACATCTACTACATTTATAAAAATATCAATGGCCCTAACCCCCAATAGTTACTCCCCTTTACATTTGGTACCATCAATAGCCTCCATTATCTACCAATAGCCGTCATTCCAATTTATAGTAGCAATCTCCACTTCAAATGCCGCATCTAGGAAACTGTTAATTTAACACTTTTATGATCCTATAAATTGTTCTTTTTATCCTCGCCAAACCCTTTCTTGGTTTCATATTTACAAACCCTTCAATTGCCGCATATATTCAGTTTGAATCGCATCTACTTTGTCATCGGCTATATGTCACTTTTGCCAACGACGTGGCGCTCTTCTCTCCCCTTTTGCAGATGTCAATGGCAGTCATTAGGATACTCTATAGTCCAGATATCGAATCAAGAATTGGAGGTTAATGATATGTGATATGAGAGATGAGATGCGCTACTACTTAATTGATATAATTTGATAAAGTAAAGGCATGTTGCCTTTGCCTTTATGGTGAAACGTCCCATATCCATTTCCATACCTCCAAGCATTTCCCGGATATGAAAGATCTTCATCATTTCTTAATCCTTTACTGAAAATCTTAATTAAAACACCATTTTGATGTTCACACTTATAGTCTAAAGTCGTGCTCATCAACTGTCTGATGAAATGCATCACATTCTCAACCTCAACATATGCTTGTCATTCACCTACAGCACTATTCTTGGTCCTCTCACTTTCTCCAGACTACAGCTAATGCCATTAAAATCCCTATCTTACTGTTACATTTTCTGATTCTCAAATGCATGTTAATTACATAGAGGGTGGTACACTCGTGGTAGTTGAGAAACATTTTGACTCGAAAACTGCATTTGATTATATGTCATCCACGTTGACATTGTGATTTCATTGCTATGCAAATCCTTGCACAAAGCAAATTCGTATTGATGACACAGTAGTCCTGCCTTTTGTATGTTTATGCCTTCTACTTGTTGCCTAAAATAATTTTTTCTTGCTGTTTATAGTTTTTATACAAATCAAGAATTCTCACACCCCTTCTTATGTAATCATGCGGTGAGTATTACAATAACATTTTCTGATTTTCATATGCATGTTAATTACATAGAGGGTGGTACACTTGTGGTAGTTGACAAACATTTCGACTCGAGAACTGCATTTGGTTATATGTCATGCACGTGGACATTGTGATTTCATTGCTATGCAAATCCTTGCACAGTAGCCTTGCTTTTTGTATGTTTATGTCTTCTACTTGTTGCCTAAACTAATTCTTTCTTGTTGCACATATCTTTTATACAATCAAGAATTCTCACACCCCTTCTTCTGTAATCAGGCGGTGAGTATTACAATAAAATGATTAAGTAACCAATCTATCTTATCAACAAACTTAATTTTCTTTCTCGATAAGTTAATTACAACCCTAATCAATATATCTAGGGTTTTAGTTAATATGCATTGTAGTTCAACTTTGTTAATATTTTTTTGCTACATTACATGGTTCTACTTCTAAGATCATATTACTTATTTATATTTTAATTTTTGAATGAATAAGGGTGTTCACATGTGGGCATGTGGCTGCCTTTCCAGCATGACCAACTTTCCCGAAACCTAAAACACGAATCCTTAGCAAGTATCGTGGTCACTTGATTGGTTCTAAAGTTATAATGAGAATCAGAGTCTAAATATTCTGTTGTCCTGTATATATATTGAAATAATAACTTAGTCCCTTAAAGTTTCTTGCTTTAAGTGTCTAAATACACATTTTTTTGCTAGTGATTCCAAAAGCACATTATTAATCTAAAATTAAAGTAGTTTAACATACATAAGAGACAACAATTATCTAAATTTTAAGCAGGTTTTGCTGGACCACCGGTGCATATGGGTGGGTTCTGCTTTCCTTTGATGGTTGGTTTCACGTTCTCACAAATTGAAGTTGCAGGTCCTTCCTTTCCACTGTATGTGAGATCGATGTCTGTGAGATCAACCCCGGCACAAGGAAATTTCTTGCTACAAACTAACTTAACTGCTTCTTGAGTTGAAGATGTTCCCTTGATATTCTTGAAGCTAATTTTGCTTAACTTAACATTTGATGGTTCCTAAACAGAAAATAAAGCAAATATATATAACTAAGGAATTTGTTTTATATTTATATGTATAAAGAAAATCCATATTTTCATGTAAATATTTTATAGAGAAAGAAAAGAAGTTCTTATCCTCAAAAATTACCTCCGCAGCGCATTTGCCGTAAGGGCAGTATCCTTGATCAATAAGTATCGGTGTCCCAACACCGTTCATTGTTATGTCCTCAAAATGTATGTCGCTAGCTTCTCCAGGTTCAGATTTGGGCCAACTCTTGATTCGAACACCATTTTGCGAACCTGTGATTGTGCAGTTCTTCACGAAAATACCAATAACAGGGTCCTCATTTTTGTACTTTCCTAGACTGCCGATGCTAATCCCGTGGCCCGGGCCACAAGTAATATTCGTGATGTTAATATTCTTACTCCCATCCCCTATCGAGATGCAGTCGTCCCCTGTCTTGATTTCTGTATTAATGATTTTCACTCCATCAGAATCACCTATGTGGATCCCGTCCGTGTTAACAGAGGTTTCTGCTGCTGAAACCTTGAATCCATCAAATGTCAAATTATTGCATCCTATAACATTGACATGGAAATTCTTGCTATCCATGGTTGTTACATCTCGCAATATGCTGTTCGTGACACCATTAAGCCTCAAGTTCTGTCCATTCATCAACCAATATAAGAAACAATATCAGTCATGTGTTTGCACCTTCCTTAGATAAAAATTAACTACATGGGTGTAAGTTAAGGTTGATACTTTTTGTAGCTAAGGTTGTTGTGATTAGATACAAAATGTATTTCTCTGCAAAATAAATATTCTTAAAGTTGGGCATTCTTACCATTGAAAGAGTCTTGCATATAGGTCCGTTTTTATGGCAATCGTTTTTCACCCAAGATGATTTCCCTTGGCCGTCAAATACTCCTCCTCCAGAAATAGTTAGCAAGTCAATTTTATTTAACGTGATCCACCCTTCACCTTTAATCTGGCTTGGATCACCTGGAGCCTTTAAGTTGCCTTGAAGTTGAATTCCTATGCTACTCTTACAAGGTCCTTCAAGTGTAATCATCCCCAGTGCAAAATCTCCTTTAGGAATTAAGATTGTACTTGGACTTGCACATGCGCATGCCTCCTTCCATGCGGTAGTTAGTGCCTTTACGAATACAAAAGAAATTACTTAGATTTACATTGAGAATAATGTTTTCTTTTTCTTTCTTTCTTCCATCTAGGAGATTATTGTGTTTTAATTACGTTAGTTAGATGCATTAATATAAGAATAAGAACTGAAATCCATTTTATAGTAGCATACTGAAGATTTTTCCATTACCTGAGTGGAATCTGTTTTCCCATCACCTTTTGCACCGTACTTTGTGATATCAAAAGGATTTGCGTTTGCCAGGGTACAAGAAACCAAGACGATAAATAGAAATACATGAAGAGTCATATTTATTAGCGTCAGAATTGTTTTTATTTCTTCGAGAGCTCTTGTTTGCACTTATTCTTATTCGCAATCAATGCGAGTTATGAGAAATAATACAATGTAAGTTATTATAGTATCGATGCTTAAAAACGTCTGGTTGACATTCATTTCTATTTTTAGTCCGTGTAGTATTTTCCAAAGAAAACTACTACTGGAGAGTAATTCGGATCGATATTTGTGGAATAACACACAATATTCTTCAGAGTAGTTCTAATATATATGTTGTATCCTCCTTTATGGTTGCAGATTTGAGGTTCCTAATTTGATAACCTAATTAACTGGGTGTTTTAATTGAGTGGAATATAAATTACCGGTTTCAGTAAGACTCATAATTCGAATATAAATACACAAATGACGATCAGAAGGTTGATCAAAATTTTGGTAAAAGTCGCAAATGATATTCAGGGGTACAGTTAACTTTTTTATTTTTATTTTCGTACATACTTGTGTAATTAATAAAAATTGTAAATACTTATTGTTGTAGAAAATAAATTAACAATGTTTTCATAAGATCAGTATGGTTTCACCCTCCTCCTTCACAGCATCACCGTCAGCAGTTGCTACTCTTCATCAGTCACCACTTCACCATCCATCTACCACCAGTTAACTGCCACTCACCATTAACATCTACTCTCTATTCAAAAAAATATATAATTTAATATACGGTATGATTGCTTAAATTTTCAATCATATTTTAATCGTAATAATATGCAACCCCAATATGAAAATCCTAAACCAGTTAAATATAATACAAGTGACGTATTATAGGAATGTAAGTACCTATTTGAAGAGTTGTGTTCCAAATGTACCTTACTCCGCATGTATACATAAATAAATGTTTTACTTCTTGATAAAGGGATACTAACTTAATTGCTATCCGAACGTTGACCAATTTACAAATAGCTAACTGAACTTTAATTTTTTAAAATTAGCTACCCAAACTTTCATTTTCAGAGAAAATTGCTACATTTGTTTCAATTCACGTCAAGTTGGACAACAAATGAGCATGTTCCGACCACTTGAGGTCTTTTCATGTGTACTCAAGATGGATTCAAACATAAATTGAAAGTCTTGCAACGAAATACTTTCAATTGGATGATCAATTAGACTTTCACCCATTTCAAACAGTGTATATTAGTTGAGCATCCAATTGAATGTATTTCGTTGCAATACTTTTAGTTTAGGTTTGAATCCATATAGGGTACACATAAAAAGACCCCACCTGGCAGAAACATGCTTAGTTTTTGTCCAATTTGTTGAGAAATGAAATAGATGTAGCAAGTTGCCCTGAAATTGAAAGTTCATGTAGCCAATTTAAAAAATTAAAGCTTGTTGCGTCCTGGATGAACTGGGTCGTGGGGACGCGTCTATCTGAATGGTTGAGCGGGTTTTCGGGCTGTAACCCTTCGTCTGAAAGAGGTTTGTGCCACTGAGTTGTGTTCGGCTGAGTCTCGGAAAGGTCTGTGTCTCAAAAGGCGGTTGCGTCTCAAGAGGCGTCTGTGTCTCAAAAAGGCGGATGTGTCTCAGGAAAGTGGACGGTAGTCTGTGCACACGTCTGAGTGTCTGGAGCCCTGGTTCCTGTACGAAGGGTCAGTACTAGCACGGAGAGGGGGGTGGTGCTAGTGGAGCCCTCTCCCATGGCTAAGTCACAATAGGGCTAAAGAGTTATTCTAGAGAGAGAAAGTATTTCTAGAGAGAAGTCAGAGCTCAAACTACCAAAGTTGGGCAAATGAGAGGATGTGTCAAAATGGGTGGCCAAGGCCTCCTATTTATAGGCTTCCTTAGGACCGGACCCGGTTTTAAAGCGGTTTGATGATGGTTCAAAAGCAAGCGGTAACCGTCATCAATATTGGCAATGCGCGAACTCGACTTCTCTACACGTAACGGTAATCGCGAAAATGATAATCGCACAATACCCGTAATGCAATCCGGACCTCGTCGAATTTGGGAAATTCGGCGAGGTCCGGATTGCAAGCAACCCGGACGCGCGTAATGCGCTCCCGGACCGTTTTGACCCTTTGGGAGACGTTTTTCAAGTCGAGATGTAATTTTGACGTGTTTACGAGGCCCGAAATATAAATACGAACCCGAATTGGACACATATCCATCACTTGCCCCCGAGTCAAGTAACGGTTAAAAACTTTCTTGACTCTATTTTTAAGTTAGGATACGCGTCTAATTTGAGCTTGACGCTAACCTTCCGGTTTTGGTCGTTGGTTGGACGTAGAAGTCTTGATTTCGTCCGTCCTTTGATTTTCCGACCGAATGACTTTATTTCCTGTCATCACGGTTAGTGCAATAGAGAATGCGCATATGTAACGTGCGGATATGGTTACCGTTAGAGATATAAGCAATTAGTAATACGTCATGCAAACATGCTTTTATCTACGTGCATGCACAAGTAACGGTCATGGCAAGAACGTAATTACGTGATGCAAGAAATATAATTCGTATACTTCTAAAACGACTTAGCGATTATTAAATCATGAATCATGCGATATGAAAACATGCGTGTAGAGTGACGAGTTTGATACGTTCGTAATACCGAAATAATCATGTATGTAGAAGTAAATACTTAGAAGAGGGTGGAGTATACCGAAAGCACTTAGGCGTGGGTGTAGATGAATTACTCCTTTAATCCTTATCACCAAGGAATCTTTTGGGATATGTAATTACACAAATCCCCAATCATTCTTCCAGCTCTTTGGGAATTCATTATTCCTTCTTCTTTGCAGGTAATTACTTCACCATTTCTAGAAATCATTTGTGTGTTCATAGTTTCTTCACCGTCGTAAAGCTTAGGTGCATCCCGAAAGTTTCGTGTTTGATTCTTGACTTGTTTTCAGAAATTGACACCACAAATCGACTCAGATTGCCACGAGGATTCCAGCTCCGCCTTTGGAATCACCAGACGACGTCGGACGCGCCCTCACGCGCCGCTGCGTGAGCTTCGCCCTGCCGGCGCGTGTAACCCACGCGCCGCCTTCCCGTGCTCTGTTCGCCGCGGTCCTTACCTTTCTGAAATCGTCTCGACGAGTGGAGTCCATTGTGATACTTTTCGTCACATTTTGAGGTAATCTGAAAACTCGATTTTACAGGACAGCTTCGACTTGATTTTGGATGTTGCCGTATTGTTGTTCGTTTGAACTATTTGTCGTTGTTGTCGTATAGAGCTGTTCATTGGTGTTTGTATGTTGAATAGTTGCTGGTTGGTCGTCGTTGCTATCATTATCGGTTCATGCCTTAGACGATTTTTCACTTCCATGGATAGTTGTGGTAAAATTCCCCGATTGGGTATATTGCCCCCATGTCTTCGCGTAGAGGCTTTTTGGTCGGTATGCGTAGTTTTTTCCCTTGACGGGTTTGTTGGTTGACGGGAATTGCCAAACAACTTTAGGAGTGGCCGTTTGTTGTCTTGATGCCTTAGAAAAATATTTTTCCTAAGCGTTTCCGTGTTTGATCCTCGCGGTTCGTCACGTTAGTCCCACCGTTTGCATGATAGCCTCTTAAGACGTTGGTCCCTTTTACTGCACGTACCAACTTTGCTATGTGCGTTGACTTTGGCTATGCGCGTTGACTTGGCTATGCGCATTGACTTTTGCTACGCGCGTTGACTTTTGCTATGCGCGTTGACTTTTGCTATGCGCGTTGACTTCTGCTTGGTTCATGCAGACTGTGAAGTCGTAGTAACCTCTTGCGGAACTCCTTTCTTTTGGATCGAACTTGTCGCTATGAGTAAGTCCTTCATTCTTACTTTGAAAAATTTTGAGCATCTTGACACTCATGATGGATAGCCTTTTAAATGGCTATATGTCTTTCGTGAATTCATATTGCAGGTTGGTTTGCCGGAAAGAGTTTCGTCTCTCCATGCAGCGGCTTCGCGTATTGCTTCTCGCGCTGATCAGGCTTTGGTGGCCCCTGCCCCCATCACTCCTGCCAATTCGGGGCGTGATCCTGGCAAAGGGTCTTCTACACATGTGACCGGGGATACTCCCCCAGTGTATGATTCTCGCGTTTCTTCCAAACGGACTGACACAGTGGCGCGTGGCCCGACTGATCCCAAGCGCTTGAAGCCAAATGCGGCTACTTCCACTCGTGAAGGCAAGGAAGTCGCAAGTCGCAATGTAGCGCCATCTGCCCCCCAGTCGGGAAACCGACTTGTGGAAGTCCGCGGAGTCTGTTAGTATACTTTTGATGAATGTATTCCGTGGTTTTGTTATTTGTTGTTAACCGCTTTCCTTCTTTGTTGTAGCGGTTCCTCCTCTTAGGCGTGACCATCTGGTCTGCTCAGTTGGATTGGACATTACTGGGGACACTTGGGCACCTTTTGGTAATGGTGGAGTTTATTTTCCCAAGGAGTCTTCACTTCGCACTCCAGAAGTTGGAGTTCGCGTATTGCGCAGATGTGTTCCACCAGGTGATAGGCATTCTTGTCCATCGACTGATGAGGAGGCTGAGGCTTATGCGCAGAGTGCCTTATCCCGGTTTGCTCCCGTAAGTATCTTGATTCTTTTATCAAGTTTGTTGTTTTTGCGATTTATGTTTGGCTTATCGCATTGATGTGTGTAGGTTGTTGCCGACATGGTAAATGTCGTCTTTTGTTATGGAGCTGGTAAGCGCGAAGCAGGCAGCTATGGATAAGTGTGATGCTTTATGTCAAGAGTTGTCACGAACCAAGGAGGAGGCTCGCGTGATGAGTTCGAAGGTCACTGCTTCTTAGGGCTGTTATGAGGCGCGCCATACTCGCTTATCGAAGCTTGAGTCTGAGATGATCGCTCTTGAGAAGAAGGTTACAGACGATCTTCATTCTCAAGGAGCGGAGTTACTTGCTCTCGGTAAGGAGAGTCGGGAGAAAGGCGTACAAGTGGGTTTTACCAAGTACTTGGGAACTTCTGCTTTAGAAGCTGCTGTTGAGGAGAAAGTGAACCACTTGATGAGCGAGCGTTCGGAAGATTACTTCACCCGCGTGAAGGATCTTGACCGTGGGTTCCCTTTTGGCGAGTTAGGGCCATATGCAAGTTATGCCCTTTCTCACATTGAGGCGTTGAGCCTTTTGGAGTGTGGCCTTCCCAACTACGAGATGTTGGTTGATGATAGCGGAGATGTAAACATCATTGTTACTTCTCCTGAGTTTATGGAGGTTGCCCCCGGGCCTTCTGGAGGTGGTGCCGCTATTTGAACTGCTCGTTTTATTTTGAGCATGTTGGGCTTGTTTCCACTTTTCTTCTTTTTGTGTTTGGAACTTGGTTGGAGTTGTTCCTTGGTTTCTGTTTGTGACTTGTTCGCTTTGAACTACGTCGTTTGAACCTTCTTTATACATAGCAGTTTGCATGATAACTTGTTAGTAATATTTCATACAGTTATCACTTACTGTGTTTATTGAACATGGACGACTAGTAACGTAGACGTAGTCCCCGCAATCGTGACCGATAGCCACTTTTGATTCAAGATTGCTTGCATGATGCGTTATGCATGTTGACCGTCTTTCTTGAATAGCTTGCCGCTATATATGTTGTAACATGTCAAGTGGTTCGTGTATAGCGACTTAACAAGCAGTATATTTGTAAGGTGTTATCTTGGCTTTGAGCAAGATACTAGTTTATACCGTCTCTTAGTTCCACTCTAAGGTGACGTTGTACAAGACTCGACTTGTAAATTTTATGAGTTTTTAAACAGGGTGCGCACCTGCCAGCGTGTATCAACCCGCGTTGGGGAAGCATACGTGAAAACATTTTGGTTTTTGAAGAAGTATTTTGTGAACCCTAAAAAGTTTGTGATACACGCAAAAACCGTGTTGATAAAATATTTGGAAAGGTGTTTGATACATAAAATATTTGATAAAATATTTGTGATACATGATTCCTGCGTCCAGGGACCACGTAACACTTTTTGAAAATATGAATTGTGATGCATGCTTTCTGCGTCCAGGAACCATGCAACACGGTTTGAAAATTTATAGTACGGAATTGTCATCTAACAAGAGGACTTTTGCCGTATAGAGTGAACCCTTTTAAAAAGGAATTCATAGTACGGGATTGTCATCTAACCAGAGGACATTCGCCATAAAGAGTGAACCCTAAACAGGAATTCATAGTATCGGATTGTCGTCTAACAAGAGGACATTCTCCATAAAGAGTGAACCCTAAACATGAATTCATAGTATTGGATTGTCGTCTAACAAGAGGACATTCTCCATAAAGAGTGAACCCTAAACAGGAATTCATAGTATTGGATTGTCGTCTAACAAGAGGACATTCTCCATAAAGAGTGAACCCTTTAAACAGGAATTCACACTTGTTGCAGCGTGGGGTTGTTGTCTAACAAGAGAACTTCCGCCACTTGTGGGGTGATCAGTCCCGTATTGTATTTTCCCCTCCTGTTCTGAATCCAGGGATGACTATGAACATGAGGATTTTCCTCTAACAAGAGATGTCACAGCATGTCATTTTTTAGAAGTAAACATGGGGTTTGTCTTTACAAAGAGGATACCTCAACATGCTACTTTTGATAGTAGATCTTGGTGTTAATCCAAGATATTGTTTGTAGTTGACGCCTTTGGAATAGTCGTCATTTTGATAGTAGACCTTGGTGTTATTCCAAGGTGTTGCTTGTAGTTGACGCCTCTGAAATAGTCGTCATTTTGATAGTAGACCTTGGTGTTATTCCAAGGTATTGCCTGTAGATGACGCCTTTGGAATAGTCGTCATTTTGATGGTAGACCTTGATGTTATTCCAAGGTATTGCTTGAAGCTGACGTCTTAGGAATAGTCGTCATTTTGAGTAGAGAATTTCTATAAGTCCCTTTTTTGTAGATAATCCGCAAGTTGTCGTTGCGTCATATAAGTTGACTGTGTACATAGCGCAATGGCTTTGTGTTGCCGGCACCTTCTTGAGATAGATGTCAATTTATGAATGGAGAAATAAACTCCTTGTTGGTGTAGATAATAGTTGTTGTAGTTACTTTGTTTTGCTTCCAAGTAACGTACATAGAATAGTGATGTTCCTACGAAGATAGAACAACTTCATTAAGTTCATGAGATTATTACAAAGATGACACTTTATATGAGAGAGTGGACTTTTCGACAAGTAGATGCGTTATGGAAATAAGAGCAAAAGGGCTTGATACAACAACTCCTTTTGTGATAGAAGATTATCCTTTTATCCGTGGAATTTCTTCAAGTGTCCTCCACTAAACGTGTTTGTAGAGGCATTGCCATTTGCATCTTCAAGGCGATATGCGTTGATATACGGGATGGATATGACCTTGTAAGGGTCTTCCCATTTTGGAGACATCTTGTTGATTTGATCGAGATGTGAGAACTCATTCTTTCTCCACACCATTTCTCCGACATGGAATTGTCTTTCTTTCACCTTCCTGTTGTAATATCTTGCAGTTATCAAACGCATGCGTGCCTGATTATGTTCGGAGTTACGCCTTTTTTCTTCAGCCAAATCTAGGTCTAGACGCATGTCTACTTCGTTGGCTTGGGCGTTGAAATGGGTTGTGCGGTAGGATGAGACAGCAATTTCAATGGGAGCGACTGCTTCCGTTCCATACACCAGACTGAATGGTGTTTCTCCGGTTGACTCCTTTGAAGTTGTTCGTAGTGCCCACAACACACTGCTAAGCTCTTCTGCCCATCCTCCTTTTAATGCATGCACTCTTTTCTTGAGACCGTCTAGGACGGTCTTGTTGGCGGCTTCGACTTATCCGTTGGTTTGAGCATGGCGGACTGATGCGAAACGGTGGTTAATGTTGAGTCTTTCGCAAAATGTTTGAAGCCTTGAGCTCTTGAATTGTGGTCCGTTTTCGCTGATTAGCACCTTCGGAACTCCGTATCGTGCGATGATGTGATTTCGGATGAAATCCATTATTTGTGCATCGGTTGTTCGTGCCAATGCCTTTGCCTCGATCCACTTTGAAAAGTAGTCGATTGCGACGACAATGTACTTGGTTTGGCCTTTTGATTTTGGAAGTGGGCCCACCAAATCGATCCCCCATTGTGCGAATGGCCAGGAACTTGCAATTGGGCTTAACTCCGCGGCTGGTGCCGTAATACTTCTTAAATAAAGTTGGCAAGATTCGCATTCTGCGACCAAGTGCGTAGCTTGGTTCTTCATGGTTGGCCAATAGTATCCCAAGCTCAATGTCTTGCGTATTAGAGATCTAGCACCTTCATGGCAGGCTGCTTGGCCTTTATGCAAATCCTCTAACACTTTCTGGCCTTCCCGGAAGGTGATGCACTTTAGGTATGGGGTTGAAAATCCTCTTTTGTAAAGCTCGTCATCTATCAACGCATAATTGACAGCCTGTCTCTGGATTTTTTGGGCTTGAACTTTGTCTTCGGGGAGCTTGTGGTCTTTGAGATATGCCAATATTGGGGTCCTCCAATCTGGATCTGGATTGATGCACAAGACTTCGAATTTGTCAATTACTGACAAGATTCTGTTTTCCACGAAATGCGTTTCTTTGCCTTGTTCATTGCCTTGTGCGAACTTGCTTAAGGCATCAGCTTCTTGATTTTCTTCTCTAGGCACCGCGATGATGTCGAAGGTATCGAAGCTTGTGATGAGGTCTTTTGCTTGCCCCAGGTATTTTTGCATATTTTCTGACTTTGCCGCGTATTCGCCTTTAACTTGATTGACGACTAACTGCGAATCGCACTTCACTCTTAGGTGTTTAACTCCAACACCATTTGCAATTCTTAAGCCAGTTATCAATGCCTCGTACTCCGCCTCGTTGTTTGTTGCTCTAAATGTTAAGTTTAGAGCATACTTCAATGGATTAGATCCATCGGGTGGTATTAGGAGGAATCCGGCACCTGATCCTCCTATGTTTGAAGACCCGTCGGTGTACATTTGTCATACTTCGGTATGTTCTTCAATTTGTTGAGGTCCGACTTGGGCATCTGTCTCGGGTGTTATTCCGGTGAATTCTGCAATGAAGTCTGCCAATGTTTGCCCCGTGATCGCTGTTCGAGGAGCAAAATGAATGCGGAATTCACTTAACTCCACCGACCATTTTGTTAGCTTTCCTGACATGTTTGGCTTTGACAAGATGTGCTTCAGGGGTTGGTCTGTTAAGACTGTTACTTCGTGTGCGTGGAAGTATGGCCTCAGTTTCCTTGCTGCTATTATAAGTGCGTACAGGTATTTCTCGATTGGCATGTAGTTTATCTCGTACTTTGCAAGTATCTTGCTTACGTAGTAGACTGGGAGCTGGGTAGTCCCTTTTTGTTTGACAAGGACTGAGCTGACTGATGTGTTGCTCACCGATATGTACAGGAAGAGGGGCTTGCCTTGTATCGGTTTTGCCAATGCTGGCAATGTGCGCAAGTGTTGTTTTAATTGCTGGAAGGCCTCTTCGCACGCTGGTGTCCATTCAAACTTCTTGTTTGCACGCAAGACTTCAAAGAAAGGGAGTGCCTTGTCGCCTATCCTGGCAAGGAATCTGTTTAAGGCTGCTAGGCGGCCATTTAGTTGTTGGACTTCCTTATGTTTCCTTGGGGACTCCATTTCTTCAATTGCCCTCACCTTCTCTGGGTTAGCCTCTATCCCTCTCTGGCTCACCATGAATCCCAGGATTTTTCCTGATTGTACGCCGAAAGCACACTTTGTTGGATTCAGGCGGACTTGATATTCACGCATTCTTTTGAAGATTGCTCGTAGGTCGTCAACATGGCTGCGCCTTTTGGTTGACTTCACGACCATGTCATCTACGTATGCCTCCATTTTCGTTCCGATTAGATCTCCAAAGATGGTGTTGACCATTCGCTGGTATGTTGCTCCCGCATTGATCAAGCCGAATGGCATCACCGTGTAGTTGTATATTTCGCTATCTGCATAGAATGCAGTATGCGGTGCATCATCTTTGAACATCGGGATCTGGTTGTATCCTGAGTATGCATCCATTACGGACATTAATTCATGGCCTGCGGTGGCATCGACTAGTTGGTCGATTCTTGGGAGAGGATATGAATCCTTGGGGCATGCGTTGTTGAGATCTCTGTAATCGATGCACATTCTTAATTTGCCGTTTGATTTAGGTACCAGCACCAGGTTTGCCACCCATGTTTGGTATCTTGATTCTTCAATGAATCCTGCGTCAAGCAGTTTTCCCACTTCTTCTCTGATTGCCAGTTTCTTGTTGCCCCCGAGGGGTCGAAGTTTCTGAGTTATTGCTCGAGTTCCCGGCTTGATGTTGAGCTTATGGGAAATGACGTCTGCGCTTATTCCGGGCATGTCGTTTGGTGACCATGCGAATAACTCTTTGTACTCTTTGAGGAGTGCTGTGATTTCTATCACTTCATCTTCTGACAAGGATGCTCCAATTTGGACCATTCTGTCTGGCTCTTCGATCTTTATTTGCTTTAACTCTTCTACTGGGGCTGGTCGGGCGCGGCCTTCTCTTGGGTCATCATCAATGATGGGCGTGTCATCCTTGTTAGGCTTGACGTTATTTTGGATTGCCACATTGTAGCAATCCTTTGATAACAGTTGGTCTCCTTTGACTTCACCGATTCCGGCTATAGTTGGGAATTTGATCTTCTGGTGTGCCGTTGATGGCACCATTCCCCACGCGTTCATGGTTGCGTATCCTAAGATATCATTGTATGTGTCAAGCTTTTGCACTACCACAAATGGTACTTCTATTTGGAGACGTGAGTTGCCTTCTCCCAGTATAACTGGTAGTGTTATGGATCCCAGTGGGTAACTTGCATCTTCCATGAATCCCACTAAGGGTGAGTTCATTCTGTTGACATTCTTCTTTCTCCCCAGAGCTAGGATGACGTCTTTTGTGATGATGTTGGGTAAACTTCCTCCGTCGACCAAGATACGCTTGATGTCCATGCCGTCGATTGTCATGGTTATGACTAAGGCGTCATTATGCGGAAACGTTATGTGCGTCTTGTCTTCTGAAGAAAAGTCAATGGCGTCTTCCAGGGTAACGTCTCCTTGCTGACTGCCTCTGGGCTCATGGATCATCAGGGAAGCGTATATTTCTCTTTCGTATGACGTTTCACCTCCTGCTCCAAAGCCTCCATGTATCACGTGGATGCCTGGAAATTTTGGGCCGTGCTGTGCGGATGGCACACTGCTTGCTGGCACGGGAGACATTATAGACTTTTTATGCCGTCTAAAGCGCTTCCTGGTTTCTGATGGATTGGCCTTATTGAGAGCGTTGTGATCACTCGTCATGACTTTGCGGTATGGTAGCTTTTTGTTCGGATCACGTAGACGGCGCCAATGTTGCGTCCTGGATGAACTGGGTCGTGGGGACGCGTCTATCTGAATGGTTGAGCGGGTTTTCGGGCTGTAACCCTTCGTCTGAAAGAGGTTTGTGCCACTGACGAGTGTTCGGCTGAGTCTCGGAAAGGTCTTTGTCTCAAAAGGCGGTTGCGTCTCAAGAGGCGTCTGTGTCTCAAAAAGGCGGATGTGTCTCAAGAAAGTGGACGGCAGTATGTGCACACGTCTGAATGTCTGGAGCCCTGGTTCCTGCACGAAGGGCCAGTACTAGCACGGAGAGGGGGGTGGTGCTAGTGGATCCCTCTCCCATGGCTAAGTCACAATAGGGCTAAAGAAATAATTCTAGAGAGAGAAAGTATTTCTAGAGAGAAGTCAGAGCTCAAAATACCAAAATTGGGCAAATGAGAGGATGTGTCAAAATGAGTGGCCAAGGCCTCCTATTTATAGGCTTCTTTGGGACCGGACCCGGTTTTAAAGCGGTTTGATGACGGTTCAAAAGCAAGCGGTAACCGTCATCAATATTGGCAATGCGCGAAATCGACTTCTCTACACGTAACGGTAATCGCGAAAACGGTAATCGCACAATACCCGTAATGCAATCCGGAGGTCCGGTCCGGACGCGCGTAATGCGCTTCCGGACTGTTTTGACCCTTTGGGAGACTTTTTTCAAGTCGAGATGTAATTTTGACGTGTTTACGAGGCCCGAAATATAAATACGAACCCGAATTGGACACAAATCCATTAAAGTTAAGGTAGCAATTTGTAAACTGGTCAAAGTTCGGCTTGCAATTTGGTTATTAACCATATATATACATCTACTACATTTATAAAAATATCAGTGGCCCTAACCCCCAATAGTTACTCCCCTTCACATTTTGTACCATCAATAGCCTCCATTATCTACCAATAGCCGCCATTCCAATTTATAGTAGCAATCTCCACTTCAAATGCCGCATCTAGGAAACTGTTAATTTAACACTTTTATGATCCTATAAATTGTTCTTTTTATCCTCGCCAAACCCTTTCTTGGTTTCATATTTACAAACTCTTCAATTGCCGCATATATTCAGTTTGAATCGCATCTACTTTGTCATCGGCTATATGTCACTTTTGCCAACGACGTGGCCCTCTTCTCCCCCCCTACTGCAGATGTCAATGGCAGTCATTAGGATACTCTATAGTCCAGATATCGAATCAAGAATTGGAGTTTTTGACCGATATAAGCCTTCATGGACAACCAAATACAAATATAGACTGCATAAAAAAAAAAATTACAAATCTGAGGCAAACCGAGATTTCACATCTCGGTTTGGATTTTTTTCATCCAAACCGAGATGTGAAATCTCGGTTAGGATTTTTTTTTTTTTTTTTTAGGGTTTAGGGTTTTTTAGTGCCCTAAACCCTAAAAAAAAAAAAAAAAATCCAAACCGAGATGTGAAATCTCGGTTTGCCTTAGATTTGTAATTTTTTTTTCATGCAGTCTATATTTGTATTTGGTTGTCCATGAAGGCTTATATCGGTCAAAAACTCCAAGAATTGGAGGTTAATGATATGTGATATGAGAGAAGAGATGTGCTACTACTTAATTGATATAATTTGATAAAGTAAAGGCATGTTGCCTTTGCCTTTATGGTGAAACGTCCCATATCCATTTCCATACCTCCAAGCATTTCCCGGATATGAAAGACTTCATCATTTCTTAATCCGTTACTGAAAATCTTAATTAAAACACCATTTTGATGTTCACACTTATAGTCTAAAGTCGTGCTCATCAACTGTCTGATGAAATGCATCACATTCTCAACCTCAACATATGCTTGTCATTCACCTACACCACCATTCTTGGTCCTCTCACTTTCTCCAGACTACAGCAAATGCCATTAAAATCCCTATCTTACAGTTACATTTTCCAATTCTCAAATGCATGTTAATTACATAGAGGGTGGTACACTCGTGGTAGTTGAGAACATTTTGACTCGAAAACTGCATTTGATTATATGTCATGCACGTTGACATTGTAATTTCATTGCTATGCAAATCCTTGCACAAAGCAAATTCGTATTGATGACACAGTAGTCCTGCCTTTTGTATGTTTATGCCTTCTACTTGTTGCCTAAAATAATTTTTTCTTGTTGTTTATAGTTTTTATACAAATCAAGAATTCACACACCCCTTCTTATGTAATCATGCGGTGAGTATTACAATAACATTTTCTGATTTTCATATGCATGTTAATTACATAGAGGGCGGTACACTTGTGGTAGTTGAGAAACATTTCGACTCGAGAACTGCATTTGGTTATTTGTCATGCACGTGGACATTGTGATTTCATTGCTATGCAAATCCTTGCACAGTAGCCCTGCTTTTTGTATGTTTATGTCTTCTACTTGTTGCCTAAACTAATTCTTTCTTGTTGTACATATCTTTTATACAATCAAGAATTCTCACACCCCTTCTTCTCAGGCGGTGAGTATTACAATAAAATGATCAATTAACCAATCTATCTTATCAACAAACTTAATTTTCTTTCTCGATAAGTTAATTACAACCCTAATCAATATATCTAGGGTTTTAGTTAATACGCATTGTAGTTCAACTTTGTTAATATTTTTTTGCTACATTACATGGTTCTACTTCTAAGATCATATTACTTATTTATAGTTTAATTTTTGAATGAATAAGGGTGTTCACATGTGGGCATGTGGCTGCCTTTCCAGCATGACCAACTTTCCCGAAACCTAAAACACGAATCCTTAGCAAGTATCGTGGTCACTTGATTGGTTCTAAAGTTATAATGAGAATCAGAGTCTAAATATTCTATTGTCCTGTATATATATTGAAATAATAACTTAGTCCCTTAAAGTTTCTTGCTTTAAGTGTCTAAATATACATTTTTTTGCTAGTGATTCCAAAAGCACATTATTAATCTTAAATTAAAGTAGTTTAACATACATAAGAGACAACAATTATCTAAATTTTAAGCAGGTTTTGCTGGACCACCGGTGCATATGGGTGGGTTCTGCTTTCCTTTGATGGTTGGTTTCACGTTCTCACAAATTGAAGTTGCAGGTCCTTCCTTTCCACTGTATGTGAGATCGATGTCTGTGAGATCAACCCCGGCACAAGGAAATTTCTTGCTACAAACTAACTTAACTGCTTCTTGAGTTGAAGATGTTCCCTTGATATTCTTGAAGCTAATTTTGCTTAACTTAACATTTGATGGTTCCTAAACAGAAAATAAAGCAAATATATATAACTAAGGAATTTGTTTTATATTTTATATGTATAAAGAAAATCCATATTTTCATGTAAATATTTTATAGAGAAAGAAAAGAAGTTCTTATCCTCAAAAATTACCTCCGCAGCGCATTTGCCGTAAGGGCAGTATCCTTGATCAATAAGTATCGGTGTCCCAACACCGTTCATTGTTATGTCCTCAAAATGTATGTCGCTAGCTTCTCCAGGTTCAGATTTGGGCCAACTCTTGATTCGAACACCATTTTGCGAACCTGTGATTGTGCAGTTCTTCACGAAAATACCAATAACAGGGTCCTCATTTTTGTACTTTCCTAGACTGCCGATGCTAATCCCGTGGCCCGGGCCACAAGTAATATTCGTGATGTTAATATTCTTACTCCCATCCCCTATCGAGATGCAGTCGTCCCCTGTCTTGATTTCTGTATTAATGATTTTCACTCCATCAGAATCACCTATGTGGATCCCGTCCGTGTTAACAGAGGTTTCTGCTGCTGAAACCTTGAATCCATCAAATGTCAAATTATTGCATCCTATAACATTGACATGGAAATTCTTGCTATCCATGGTTGTTACATCTCGCAATATGCTGTTCGTGACACCATTAAGCCTCAAGTTCTGTCCATTCATCAACCAATATAAGAAACAATATCAGTCATGTGTTTGCACCTTCCTTAGATAAAAATTAACTACATGGGTGTAAGTTAAGGTTGATACTTTTTGTAGCTAAGGTTGTTGTGATTAGATACAAAATGTATTTCTCTGCAAAATAAATATTCTTAAAGTTGGGCATTCTTACCATTGAAAGAGTCTTGCATATAGGTCCGTTTTTATGGCAATCGTTTTTCACCCAAGATGATTTCCCTTGGCCGTCAAATACTCCTCCTCCAGAAATAGTTAGCAAGTCAATTTTATTTAACGTGATCCACCCTTCACCTTTAATCTGGCTTGGATCACCTGGAGCCTTTAAGTTGCCTTGAAGTTGAATTCCTATGCTACTCTTACAAGGTCCTTCAAGTGTAATCATCCCCAGTGCAAAATCTCCTTTAGGAATTAAGATTGTACTTGGACTTGCACATGCGCATGCCTCCTTCCATGCGGTAGTTAGTGCCTTTACGAATACAAAAGAAATTACTTAGATTTACATTGAGAATAATGTTTTCTTTTTCTTTCTTTCTTCCATCTAGGAGATTATTGTGTTTTAATTACGTTAGTTAGATGCATTAATATAAGAATAAGAACTGAAATCCATCTTATAGTAGCATACTGAAGATTTTTGCATTACCTGAGTGGAATCTGTTTTCCCATCACCTTTTGCACCGTACTTTGTGATATCAAAAGGATTTGCGTTTGCCAGGGTACAAGAAACCAAGACGATAAATAGAAATACATGAAGAGCCATATTTATTAGCGTCGGAATTGTTTTTATTTCTTCGAGAGCTCTTGTTTGCACTTATTCTTATTCGCAATCAATGCGAGTTATGAGAAATAATACAATGTAAGTTATTATAGTATCGATGCTTAAAAACGTCTGGTTGACATTCATTTCTATTTTTAGTCCGTGTAGTATTTTCCGAAGAAAACTACCACCGGAGAGTAATTCGGATCGATAATTGTGGAATAACACACAATATTCTTCAGAGTTGTTCTAATATATATGTTGTATCCTCCTTTATGGTTGCAGATTTGAGGTTCCTAATTTGATAACCTAATTAACTGGGTGTTTTAATTGAGTGGAATATAAATTACCGGTTTCTTTGTCAGTAAGACTCATAATTCGAATATAAATACACAAATGACGATCAGAAGGTTGATCAAAATTTTTGTAAAAGTCGCAAATGATATTCAGGGGTACAGTTAACTTTTTTTATTTTTATTTCGTACATACTTGTGTAATTAATAAAAATTGTAAATACTTATTGTTGTAGAAAATAAATTGACAATGTTTTCATAAGATCAGTATGGTTTCACCCTCCTCCTTCACAGCATCACCGTCTGCAGTTGCTACTCTACATCAGTCACCACTTCACCATCCATCTACCACCAGTTAACTGCCACCCACCATTAACATCTACTATCTATTCAAAAGAATATATAATTTAATATACGGTATGATTGCTTAAATTTTCAATCATATTTTAATTGTAATAATATGCAACCCCAATATGAAAATCCTAAACCCGTTAGTAATACAAGTGACGTATTATAAGAATGTAAGTACCTATTTGAAGAGTTGTGTTCCAAATGTACCTTACTCCGCATGTATACATAAATAAATGTTTTACTTCTTGATAAAGGGATACTAACTTAATTGCTATCCGAACTTTGACCAATTTACGAATAGCTAACTGAACTTTAATTTTTTAAAATTAGCTACCCAAACTTTCATTTTCAGAGAAAATTGCTACATTTGTTTCAATTCACGTCAAGTTGGACAACAAATGAGCATGTTCCGACCACTTGAGGTCTTTTCATGTGTACTCAAGATGAATTCAAACATAAATTGAAAGTCTTGCAACGAAATACTTTCAATTGGATGATCAATTAGACTTTCACCCATTTCAAACAGTGTATATCAGTTGAGCATCCAATTGAATGTATTTCGTTGCAATACTTTTAGTTTAGGTTTGAATCCATATAAGGTACACATAAAAAGACCCCACCTGGCAGAAACATGCTTAGTTTTTGTCCAATTTGTTGAGAAATGAAATAGATGTAGCAAGTTGCTCTGAAATTGAAAGTTCATGTAGCCAATTTAAAAAATTAAAGTTAAGGTAGCAATTTGTAAACTGGTCAAAGTTCGGCTTGCAATTTGGTTATTAACCATATATATACATCTACTACATTTATAAAAATATCAGTGGCATAACCCCCAATAGTTACTCCCATTCACATTTGGTACCATCAATAGCCTCCATTATCTACCAATAGCCGCCATTCCAATTTATAGTAGCAATCTCCACTTCAAATGCCGCATCTAGGAAACTGTTAATTTAACACTTTTATGATCCTATAAATTGTTCTTTTTATCCTCGCCAAACCCTTTCTTGGTTTCATATTTACAAACTCTTCAATTGCCGCATATATTCAGTTTGAATCGCATCTACTTTGTCATCGGCTATATGTCACTTTTGCCAACGACGTGGCCCTCTTCTCTCCCCTACTGCAGATGTCAATGGCAGTCATTAGGATACTCTATAGTCCAGATATCCAATCAAGAATTGGAGGTTAATGATATGTGATATGAGAGATGAGATGCGCTACTACTTAATTGATATAATTTGATAAAGTAAAGGCATGTTGCCTTTGCCTTTATGGTGAAACGTCCCATATCCATTTCCTTAGCTCCAAGCATTTCCCGGATATGAAAGATCTTCATCATTTCTTAATCCTTTACTGAAAATCTTAATTAAAACACCATTTTGATGTTCACACTTATATTCTAAAGTCGTGCTCATCAACTGTCTGATGAAATGCATCACATTCTCAACCTCAACATATGCTTGTCATTCACCTACACCACCATTCTTGGTCGTCTCACTTTCTCCAGACTACAGCAAATGCCATTAAAATCCCTATCTTACTGTTACATTTTCTGATTCTCAAATGCATGTTAATTACATAGAGGTTGGTACACTCGTGGTAGTTGAGAAACATTTTGACTCGAAAACTGCATTTGATTATATGTCATGCACGTTGACATGTGATTTCATTGCTATGCAAATCCTTGCACAAAGCAAATTCGTATTGATGACACAGTAGTCTTGCCTTTTGTATGTTTATGCCTTCTACTTGTTGCCTAAAATAATTTTTTCTTGTTGTTTATAGTTTTTATACAAATCAAGAATTCTCACACCCCTTCTTATGTAATCATGCGGTGAGTATTACAATAACATTTTCTGATTTTCATATGCATGTTAATTACATAGAGGGTGGTACACTTGTGGTAGTTGACAAACATTTCGACTCGAGAACTGCATTTGGTTATATGTCATGCACGTGGACATTGTGATTTCATTGCTATGCAAATCCTTGCACAGTAGCCTTGCTTTTTGTATGTTTATGTCTTCTACTTGTTGCCTAAACTAATTCTTTCTTGTTGTACATATCTTTTATACAATCAAGAATTCTCACACCCCTTCTTCTGTAATCAGGCGGTTAGTATTACAATAAAATGATTAAGTAACCAATCTATCTTATCAACAAACTTAATTTTCTTTCTCGATAAGTTAATTACAACCCTAATCAATATATTTCGGGTTTTAGTTAATACGCATTGTAGTTCAACTTTGTTAATATTTTTTTGCTACATTACATGGTTCTACTTCTAAGATCATATTACTTATTTATATTTTAATTTTTAAATGAATAAGGGTGTTCACATGTGGGCATGTGGCTGCCTTTCCAGCATGACCAACTTTCCCGAAACCTAAAACACGAATCCTTAGCAAGTATCGTGGTCACTTGATTGGTTCTAAAGTTATAATGAGAATTAGAGTCTAAATATTCTGTTGTCCTGTATATATATATTGAAATAATAACTTAGTCCCTTAAAGTTTCTTGCTTTAAATGTCTAAATATACATTTTTTGCTAGTGATTCCAAAAGCACATTATTAGTCTAAAATTAAAGTAGTTTAACATACATAAGAGACAACAATTATCTAAATTTTAAGCAGGTTTTGCTGGACCACCGGTGCATATGGGTGGGTTCTGCTTTCCTTTGATGGTTGGTTTCACGTTCTCACAAATTGAAGTTGCAGGTCCTTCCTTTCCACTGTATGTGAGATCGATGTCTGTGAGATCAACCCCGGCACAAGGAAATTTCTTGCTACAAACTAACTTAACTGCTTCTTGAGTTGAAGATGTTCCCTTGATATTCTTGAAGCTAATTTTGCTTAACTTAACATTTGATGGTGCCTAAACAGAAAATAAAGCAAATATATATAACTAAGGAATTTTTTTTATATTTATATGTATAAAGAAAATCCATATTTTCATGTAAATATTTTATAGAGAAAGAAAAGAAGTTCTTATCTTCAAAAATTACCTCCGCGGCGCATTTGCCGTAATGGCAGTATCCTTGATCAATAAGTATTGGTGTCCCAACACCGTTCATTGTTATGTCCTCAAATGACTCATCTAGGAAACTGTTAATTGAACACTTTTATGATCCTATAAATTGTTCTTTTTATCCTCGTCAAACCCTTTCTTGATTTCATATATATTAACTCTTCAATTGCCGCATATATTCAGTTTGAATCGCCTCTACTTTGTCATCGGCTATATGTCACTTTTGCCAACGATGTGGCCCTCTTCTCTCCGCTACTGCAGATGTCAATGGCAGTTATTAAGATACTCCATAGACCAGATATCGAATCAAGAATTGGAGGTTAATGATATGTGATATGACAGATGAGATGCGCTACTACTTAATTGATATAATTGGATAAAGTAAAGGCATGTTGCCTTTCCTTTCTAGTGAAACGTCCCATATCCATTCCTCCATACCTCCAAGCATTTCCCAGTAAAGGAAGATCTTCATCAATTCTTAATCCTTTACTGAAAAATCTCAATTAAAACACCATTTTGATGTTCGCCCTTATAGTCTAAAGTCGTGCTCATCAACTGTCTGATGAAATGCATCACATTCTCAACCTCAACCTCAACATATGTTTGTCTTTCACCTACACCACCATTCTTGGTCCTCTCCCTTTCTCCATACTACAGAAAATGCCATTAAAATCCCTATCTTACTGTTATATTTTCTGATTCTCATATGCATGTTAATTACATTGAGAAGTGTACACTTGTGGTAGTTGAGAAACATTTCGACTAAAGAACTGTATTTGGTTATATGTCATGCAAGTTGACATTGTGATTTCAATGCTATGCAAATCCTTGCACAAAGCAAATTCGTATTGATGACACAATAGCCCTGCTTTTTGTATGTTTATGTCTTCTACTTGTTGCCTAAAATAATTCTTTCTTGTTGTATATAGCTTTTATACTCAAGAATTCTCACACCCCTTCTTCTGTAATCCGACGGTGAGTATTACAATAACATTTTCCGATTCTCATATGCATGTTAATTACATAGAGGGTGGTACACTCTTCGTAGTTGAGAAACATTTTGACTCGAAAACTGCATTTGATTATATGTCATGCACGATGACATTGTGATTTCATTGCTATGCAAATCCTTGCACAAAGAAAATTCGTATTGATGACACAATAACCCTGCTTTTTGTATGTTTATGTCTTCTACTTGTTGCCTAAAATAATTCTTTCTTGTTGTATATAGCTTTTATACAAATCAAGAATTCTCACACCCCTTCTTCTGTAAACAGGCAGTGAGTATTACAATAACATTTTCCGATTCTCTTATGCATGTTAATTACATAGAGGATGGTACACTCGTCGTAGTTGAGAAACATTTTGACTCGAAAACTGCATTTTATTATATGTCATGCACATTGAAATTGTGATTTCAGTGCTATGCAAATCCTTGCACAAAGCAAATTCGTATTGATGACACAATAGTTCTGATTTGTATATAGCTTTTATACAAATCAATAATTCTCACACCCCTTCTTCTGTAATCAGGCAGTGAGTATTACAATAACATTTTCCGATTCACTTATGCATGTTAATTACATAGAGGGTGGTACACTCGTCGTAGTTGAGAAACATTTTTACTCGAAAACTGCATTTGATTATATGTCATGCACATTGACATTGTGATTTCAATGCTATGCAAATCCTTGCACAAAGCAAATTCGTATTGATGACACAATAGTTCTTCTTTTTGTATGTTTATGCCTTCTAAGATCATATTACTTATTTATATTTTAATTTTTGAATGAATAAGGGTGTTCACATGTGGCCATGTGGCTGCCTTTCCAGTATGGCCAACTTTCTGAAACCTAAAACATGAATCCTTAGCAAGTATCGTGGTAACTTGATTGGTTCTAAAGTTATAATGAGAATCATAGTCTAAATATGCAGTTGTCCTATATATATATATATATATATATATATATATATATATATATATATATATATATATATATAACTTAGACCCTTAAAGTTTCTTGCTTTAAGTGTCTAAATATACATTTTTTTGCTAGTGATTCGTAAAAAGCACGTTATTAATCTAAAATTACAGTAGTTTAACATACATAAGAGAATAGTTATCTAAATTTTAAGAAGGTTTTGCTGGACCACCGGTGCATATGGGTGGATTCTGCTTTCCTTTGATGGTTGGTTTCACGTTCTCACAAATTGAAGTTGCAGGTCCTTTCTTTCCACTGTATGTGAGATCGATGTCTGTGAGATCAACCCCGGCACAAGGAAATTTCTTGCTACAAACTAACTTAACTGCTTCTTGAGTTGAAGATGTTCCCTTGATATTCTTGAAGCTAATTTTGCTTAACTTAACATTTGATGGTTCCTAAACAGAAAATAAAGCAAATATATATAACTAAGGAATTTGTTTTTATTTATATGTATAAAGAAAATCCATATTTTCATGTAAATATTTTATAGAGAAAGAAAAGAAGTTCTTATCTTCAAAAATTACCTCCGCAGCGCATTTGCCGTAAGGGCGGTATCCTTGATCAATAAGTATCGGTGTCCCAACACCGTTCATTGTTATGTCCTCAAAAAGTATGTCGCTAGCTTCTCCAGGTTCAGATTTGGGCCAACTCTTGATTCGAACACCATTTTGCGAACCTGTGATTGTGCAGTTCTTCACGAAAATACCAATAACAGGGTCCTCATTTTTGTACTTTCCTAGACTGCCGATCTAATCCCGTGGCCCGGGCCACAAGTAATATTTGTGATGTTAATATTCTTACTCCCATCCCATATCGAGATGCAGTCGTCCCCTGTCTTGATTTCTGTATTAATGATTTCACTCCATCAGAATCACCTATGTGGATCCCGTCCGTGTTAACAGAGGTTTCTGCTGCTGAAACCTTGAATCCATCAAATGTCAAATTATTGCATCCTATAACATTGACATGGAAATTCTTGCTATCCATGGTTGTCACATCTCGCAATATGCTGTTCGTGACACCATTAAGCCTCAAGTTCTGTCCATTCATCAACCAATATAAGAAACAATATCAGTCATGTGTTTGCACCTTCCTTAGATAAAAATTAACTACATGGGTGTAAGTTAAGGTTGATACTTTGTGTAGCTAAGTTTGTTGTGATTAGATACAAAATGTATTTCGTATTCCTTCTGCAAAATAAAAATTCTTAAAGTTGGGTATTCTTACCATTGAAAGAGTCTTGCATATAGGTCCATTCTTATGGCAATCGTTTTTCACCCAAGATGATTTCCCTTGGCCGTCAAATACCCCTCATCCAGAAATAGTTAGCAAGTCAATTTTATTTAACGTGATCCACCCTTCACCTTTAATCTAGCTTGGATTAGCTGGAGCCTTTAAGTTGCCTTGAAGTTGAATTCCTATGCTACTCTTACAAGGTCCTTCAAGTGTAATCATCCCTAGTGCAAAATCTCCTTTAGGAATTAAGATTGTACTTGGACTTGCACATGCGCATGCCTCCTTCCATGCGGTAGTTAGTGCCTTTACGAATACAAAAGAAATTACTTAGATTTACATTGAGAATAATGTTTTCTTTTTCTTTCTTTCTTCCATCTAGGAGATTATTGTGTTTTAATTACGTTAGTCAGATGCATTAATATAAGAATAAGAACTGAAATCCATCTTATAGTAGCATACTGAAGATTTTTTCATTACCTGGGTGGAATCTGTTTTCCCATCACCTTTTGCACCGTACTTTGTGATATCAAAAGGATGTGCGTTTGCCAGGGTACAAGAAACCAAGACGATAAATAGAAATACATGAAGAGTCATATTTATTAGCGTCAGAATTGTTTATATTTCTTCGAGAGCTCTTGTTTGCACTTATTCTTATTCGCAATCAACGCGATTTATGAGAAATAATACAATGTAAGTTATTATAGTATCGATGCTTAAAAACATCTGGTTGACATTCATTTCTATTTTTAGTCCGTGTAGTATTTTCCAAAGAAAACTACTACTGGAGAGTAATTCGGATTGATATTGTGGAATAACACACAATATTCTTCATAATAGTTCTAATATATATGTTGTGTCCTCCTTTATGGTTGCAGATGTGAGAATCCTAATTTGATAACCTAATAAATTGGGTGTTTTGATTGAGTGGAATATAAATTACCGGTTACTTTGTTAGTAAGACTCATAATTCGAATATAAATACACAAATGACGATCACAAGGTTGATCAAAATATTGGTGAAAAGTCGCAAATATATTCAATGGTACAGTTTAAAGTTTTTTTTTTTTCATACATACTTGTGTAATTAATAAAATTTTTAAATGCTTATTATTGTAGAAAATAAATTGACACTTCAAATGTCGCATCTAGGAAAAATGTTAATTTAACACTTTTATGATCCTATAAATTGTTCTTTTTATCCTCGCCAAACCCTTTCTTGGTTTCATATTTACTAATTCTTCAATTGCCGCATATATTCAGTTTGAATCGCCTCTACTTTGTCATCTACTATATGTCACTTTTGCCAACGACGTGGCCCTCTTCTCTTCTCTACTGCAGATGTCAATGGCAGTCATTAGGATACTCCAGAGTCCAAATATCGAATCAAGAATTGGAGGTTAATGATATGTGATATGAGCGATGAGATGCCCTACTACTTAATAGAAATATAATTGGATAAAGTAAAGGCATGTTGTCTTATCTTTCTGGTGAAACGTCCCATATCTATTCCTCCATACCTCCAAGCATTTCCCGGTTAAGGAAGATCTTCATCATTCCTTAATCAATTACTGACAATCTAAATTAAAACACCATTTTGATTTTCACTATTGTAGTCCAAAGTCGTGCCATCAACTATCTGATGAAATGCATTACATTCTCAACCTCAACATATGCTTATCTTTCACCCACACCACCATTCTAGGTCCTCTCACTTCTCCAAACTACAGTAAATGCCATCAAAATCCCTATCTTGCCTTTACATTATCTGATTTTCATATGCATGTTAATTACATTACATAGAGGATGGTACATATGTGGTAGTTGAGAAACATTTCGACTCGAGAACTGCATTTGGTTATATATATGTCATGCACACATTGTCATTTTATTTCTCTGCAAATCCTTGCACAAAGCAAATTCATATTGATGACACAATAGTCCAACTTTTTGTATATTTTTGCCTATATATAAATGACATTTTGAGATTTTTTTCACCAAGTCAGAAGACAACATGGGAGCACATTAAATTACATATGGTATGCAATTTTAATAGTGAACCCAAAAAAGGAAAGAAAAAAAAGCTTTAGTTACTTGATGAAAGGATCAGGGACCTGCAAAATCAAACATACACATCTCAGTAAAGGAGAGTAGGCATCCTATCCTAGACCTTACCAAACAGAAAATCATTAGTTGGTCCTTAGATTATGTGTTGGTCTTAACTATCACAGTTTGACATTCAGAGGACTCGTGTCTTCTTTATGGTAGTGACCCGAGATTGATTTTCACATCACTAATCTCTCATAGTGTCATCAGGTTCAAATGGAGATTGCATAAAGAATATAGCTGCAAATTACAAAACAAATCTATGCACTTTAAGGCACAAAATTACCATTAATGTCATATACCTCAGGGTGGTGGTAATGGTGGATATACCCGAGCATTGCCTGTATGCAAATTTAAGATTTCGGTCCACTGGTTTTCGAAGGACCTGCTCTCTCCACCATGACATCATAAAGTTGCTTCCCGTTCTGATTCCAAGAAAAACAGGAAATTTTATTCAGTAAATGGAAGAAAACCCACCAAAACCACATTTAGTTTCAATAAATTGTACTTACAAAGATTACGGGGAAGAAATGAACTTGTCCTTCGGGCTTTGTTTGTGTCTCTTTGAAGTACACAAGAATGGGGAAATTTGGCCACCATAGTTCCCAGTTCACAAATGTTGAATACCTGACACAAAACATGGTTAGTCTGTTTTAAAGTTAACATTTTTCTTGGTTGTGTTAATGGAGAATAGAAAGAGTACTTACTTCCATCGGTTTTTCCCACCTACAAAGACATTCTCATCCGATTCCTGGAGCTCTTCTCCAACTTTCACTTCCTAGCCATGAATATATCAAGAATAAAGATCACACATATTGAACACGAAAATGAATGGGATTATTAAGTAATATATATTATCGCTTCACCAAACTTGATGCAGCAGATATTGAGGCTTTTGCTAATTTTCCTAACTCTGACAGAGAAAGATGAACATACCAAAGCTTCATTATCAAAAACGAATCTAACTCTAGTTGTCTGCAAAAAAAATGGAAAGGAAACAAGTGGGGATCAGTTCAACGCACATGAACGCTTCTCAAACTCTTTTTTTTTATTAAGTTAATACATAAGTGTAGTGTTTAGAACTTTCAGTAAGCCTATTAGTAGCCCATGAGAGGTGGTTTTGTTTTAGTTACCTGAAACAATAGCAGTAGTCCAAGCAAGCCAACAGGAGCAGCAGCCAAAAGGTTATTAGAGTAAGCCAATCCACCACCCAGACCTGTTTCAATCTTGCATATTCTAAAATGGAAAACTACATATCCAAAAATAATATTGATTTTTTCCGAGAAAAATTAAGTGAGAAGAATAGTATGAGCACCGAGCAAGACAATAGGAATCCGATAATCCGGGTCTGGAACAACTGTCTCTCTTACAGTAGGTTTTGCTCTTCTTCCTAGCTGTAACATGTATGAATTATGATCCATGAGTACATATAGTATCATCAAAAATCTAAAAGCATCCAACTAAATGCAGAATCTCCAATCAAATGTCAAGCCATAGTTTGCATCATCAATTATAGAAGTTAAAGAACTGAAAAACTGATGATACTCCCAGGCAGCTGCATCAGATTGATATTTTATAAAAGCAATAACATTGCAGAATTTAAACTATAGCAACGAAAAACAAGCTATATATAACATTTATTTTAATCAGTCGGAGTCTAAATTTTGCATCAATCAATTATAAAATGCAAGATACTATAGAATAAGTAGAAGTTTGAAGAATTACAAACCAGTGATGATATTACGAAACGGCCGCAACGTACATTCTCACCTCCCCTTCTCACAGCAGTGTTCGTCAGAACTCGACCCTTAATTAAGCTGTGTAAGTTCCTGCTACCAAACCCACCAACTTGTCCATCTGTTTAAAACAACAAACTTTTGGTCGATATCATCCAAAAAAGAAAAAAGGCATGAATTTCGACTATTTACGCATGAAATTTCAATTGGGTCATTAACCCAGAAACAGAACCAGGAAGAAATTGAAGAACTGAAGAAGGAAGTATGAAAATTAGCGAACTTTTTGAAGGTCGGAGAAGGGAGACTGACGTCAGAGCGGTCGCCATTCTCTAATTCTCGGTTTCCTTCACTCCTCTCATCTGCTATACATGGCGCGGCCAGTTTAGGCCATTGATTACCGCGGAAGATTGCGTTCCATATATACCCCCAAGATATTCAGCTACTTCATTTAGCAGGAGGGTATTTCTGTAAATTCGATACGGCTGTCTCCGAGAGCCTTATCTTTGGTTTCTTCACTGTCCCCTTCATTTCTTTGATTTAAGTCTTTCAAGAAGCAGCTCCGAGGTACCAGTGAAATGGCTAGTTCTCTCTTTTATGCTCCAACATGTTCCTCTACACCACCAATCAGACCAGGTACTTGTTTCTCTAACCTGATAATGTTTTTGCCTGTTGAAATGTTGTTTTGTTCAGTGGCTGATTTTAAGTTGTCTATATATATGTATGTAGCTATAGTGATTGGCAACTCGGTTGCTGGAAGAGTTGTTAGGGTAAATGGAGTTCCTGGGACTGCTAAAACTGCAAGATTTAAGACCTTAGAAGTCAAGGTAAGAACTTCTCTGCTGTTATATTTGATTTTTACTTCATCTGTAGTGAAATTGTTCGAACTGTATAATCGTTCAGTACTGACATTGGTAAACTTAACTACCTAAAGTGCTTTTGATTATAATTCAACTCATGACTGTCATAAGTAGAAATTCATATTCTTCAGCCACTGATAAACAATTTGCTTGACAATACTCAAAGCAGTTTTTTTTATACTGTAATTTCTGGAAGCTATCTTTTATCCTTTTTGAATCTAATACACTCTCTAAATGTATTGGTTTTGCAGGCGGCGGAGGAGAAAAATCCGATCCCTAAAATGAACAGCATTATCTGTGAAGACTGTGAGGGAAACGGTATGGCGATAATTATATACGTAAATATGAATTTGCATGAACATAGTTGTGTATGCATTCCATTCTACATTTACTTGAATAAAGTCATAGTTTTGCATCAAAAATCTACATTTTGCGACTGCAAAGTGAGTTAATGCAAAATCAACAACACAGGTGCCAAGCAGTGCTCAAGTTGCGAAGGAAGTGGAGTAAATACAGAAGATCACTTCAATGGACGGTTTAAAGCTGGTGGATTATGTTGGCTTTGCAGGTAGGTAGTAGTTGTTCATTTACATGAGTTTGTGTATCGATCAAGTGAGTCTTACTCATTTCTGTACATCCCTTCTGTTGGTTCTGAATTCAGAGGGAAAAGAGAGATTCTGTGTGGAAACTGCAACGGGGCTGGATTTGTGGGTGGATTCATGAGCGGTGGCGATGGTTAATTAATTGGACGCTAAATTGTAGTATTATCAAACATGTATGGCCGGCCGATAAACGTGTTAATTTGGCCCCCCTTGAATTTTGAGATGTATCTGATTAAATTGTTGGATTTTCCCTTCAGTTCATAAAATAGGGAAGCATTGCCTTGAGTTTTATTAGTAGCAGCAAAGCATGTCTGCAAAAAGATTTGATTTTTGACAGCATTGTGTTCGCGATCATCAGTTTGATTTGCTGCATCAACATTTGCTCCAATAATCTGTGGATACTTTCCAAGTGAAATAGAGCATAATATGGTGAAATAAATCAGGTTTTTAGATACTTAAAGCAAAAAAGCCCATCACGCTCAAACGAGCGAGTACAAGAACAAGTGTATTGAAGCGTGGGTGCTTCAATAAAGTGCTTAAAATTTGGCACAAAAAAAGTTTAATTAAGTGCTTAAAAAAGAACTACATAGCTAGCTATAGATTATTGGGAACCCTTAAGTCCCTTACCATATATCAACAGTGTTTCTTTCTTGGAAAAACTCTGAAAATGGTTGAATGTATGCTTGCTTGCATGTAATGGTTTTTTGAATGTATATATATATTTTTTTTACAAAGGAATGCTCTAATATGTTTGAAATGATGGTATTAATATTATTACTTCCGTCAATTAATACTCTAATATTTATATTAAATACTTTTTAAATTTGTTTATAAAATTAACATAATATTTCTATAATTATCACATTTAAACTCTAATAATTTAGAGTAAAGTTATAGCGAGATCTTTCTCGAAAAGAACCTAATTAACCAAGGATTAATAACCTAAAAACAGGGTTAATAACCTAAAAACAGTTTCAGATTATACCCATGTTGAAATTTTGTATCTAATGTTAAGATGAACAGTCTCAAATTTCATTCTTGTTGAAATTTGGTATCTACAATTTTTTTATCTCTTCAATCATTTATATCAACTCAGTCATAATCCATAACTACTCTTCACAAAATCGTCCAATAACTTGAATTTTATTTTTGCAATAACTGAACAAACGGTGTGTTTCATTTATTTACATTAAAAATAAAAAGAAACTTCTAATAGAATAATTTGATTTTAGGTCTTGAATGACGACGACGGCACTTGAACCTCGGCTATCTTGGAATGGAGTTGTAATTCAATGGTTGTCGGAAACATGGGTTGTTCAACAACTTCTCCAATATCTTTGTCGTCATCGGCAGCTACATGGGAAAATCGTAGATGGGGTCTTTTCTTTAAAGGGAGTAGTTCCTCATTTAATGAATAATACTTCCTTTTTTGATTTCTTGTGTCGCAAGTATCTTCTTCTATAGCGGCACCCTTGTGCATCTCATCAATATCTTCGGTGTTCTTCGCAAACCCCATCTTCCTGACGTTGCTAATTTGGTTGTTGATGCAGAGATCCGTTCGTAGAATTAAAAGGAGCGGTCTCAACTCAATTAGTACTGTCTGTGTCTAGACTTGAAGCATATATATATACTACATGATCACAATAATATATCTTTTATATATACATATATATGATATATCTTATCCTACATTACAAATTATATTGAATATTTATTCATATGAAATATATATTGGATAGATGGCCAAATATACATATATTTATTGGATATATGATATATATAGAGTGATTCTATGTAATGAGAATATTTAAAGATAGAGATAGAGATATGAATTTCTCAACAAAAATTAAAACGTCCACATCATATTAAAACCAAAATACTACAGACATAAGACATTTACTAGGCTAGTCGTAATTAGTGCCATTGTCTAGATCATTCTATTTAGTTTAATCATTCACCGATCACATCAATTGATCATCATCTAATATGTATTCATATACTTAACATTATAATCTATACCACTAACTAGCATGTGAGAAAACATAGGGGAAAAAAATATGTAAGAACTATACACCCTTTGTAGATAGCCAACAATCGTTCACTGCCAGGCCAACAAACAAATTGTTGGAAATTTCCAACCAAGAAGGGCTAGAGATATTGATAGAACAAGTGGATATTTTCCTGTTGTTTCGATCAGATTATAGGGAGGGGCCTGAACTCCATGTATTTTTTAACCCCTTTTTTTCTTGAAATTATTACTCAAAATTAATCAAATTAGATAACAAAAAAAAAGGATGGAGCATAAGAACTCAAAGGAAGGAATTCATCTTAGCATATGATTGGCATCATATGAAACCCCCGAATTTGTTTACCTCACATAGTAAGGTAAGCTTTCTTTTTTTGTATTTGTTTTGTTACGGTGTTGTAAAAGCCCTATTAATAATGCAACAGTCATAGCATGCTTACCCCATAATTATAATAATTTTCGCTCGAACCGGGACAATCTGTAAATGGTACAATATCAACATATTAAGGTCAGCTAATTTCTTTGTTGAGTTAAATGAGCTTGATAAATCTTAAAAATTCATCTTTAAAGTTTCAAATTTAATAAAATGATATGATTTCTCTCAAAACACATTGTACGATAAAAATTTGATTTTTGTTTTCCATAAGATGTCCTATGGACTCTATCAGAAGATTAACACTCTTAGCATATTTGTTGAACACCTAGATTCGTCTCATTCACACTAGATTCACACCAGATTAAAAAGTACGGTTAACTGAGTATGAAATATTTTGAAAATTCATTTAGAAAGGTTCGATTCTCCATACTATTTTTTTTTTACTGTTAAACCCACATTAAAATCACGTAATAAACCCTGAAAAATGGATCTTTCTACCATGCTCTAAGAGCACTATGTTATTGGTAGTTTTTTTTATTATTCTATTGCCCTAAAGGTGAACCCTAGAGGGAAATTGATTTTATTAATAGTATGATGCAAATATTAGGTGTGGTTAAAAAATTTCATATTTTTAAAGTTTTACATATGTTACAATTAAGTCCACCCAAATAATGAAAAAACCAAAAGTATGGTGTTCTTGGAGTATGGTAGAAAAATTCTGAAAAAGTTTCATACCACACACAGACGTGAAGGAGTTTTTCACTCATTTTCAGTGACATGAACATTATCGATCAGGAAGTGTGATTATGGATGTTGAAGTTAAAATTTGATTTGAGCTTGATTAAATGAAAGTATTTTGTATGCCTCTAAACCAGTGTTATCAGAACCGGACCGGGGCCTGAACCGGCAGGGCCACCGGTTCCCAGTTCGGCCGGTCGGACCCGGTCCGAACCGGGTCCGACCGGTTTTAGTAAAAAAAAATGCAAATTTGCATATCCTCTTTGTAAGTTAACCCTTCTGTAGGTTTTAGTCCGGATCGGGGCCTGCCTCTCTATAAGTTTACCCTAAAAAAAATTTAATTTTTTTTTTAATTTTTTTTTAATTTATTTTAATGAAAAGAGTCCGAACCGGCGAACCGGTGAACCGCCCGGTTCGCCCAAAACCGGCCGGTTCGGTGAAAACCGGACTTCAGAACCGGGTTCGCTTACATCCTCCGGAAATAAGCAAACCGGACCGGTGAGGGGTCCGGTTCCGGTCCGACCGCGGTCGGACCGCCGGTCCGGTCCGGTTCTGATAACACTGCTCTAAACCCAGTTCAATCTGGGGCTATCATCACTCAAAGTCTCAAATCACTATAAGATTAGAATAGAAGTACGATGTACTTTTTCTGTTACTAAAAAAGCAAAACAAGACAAGTTGGGGTAGTGTTCTTTTTTTGTCTTCTTAATTCATATACAATGATGTTCTATGATATATCTTGGTGCCTGCAAGTTGCAGATTTCTGCACTTTCAAGTGAGTTATGTCTCTCTAAAGAGGGCGGCGGCAAAAGTTTCCAGTCAAAAACTCCCTTGGAAGCTCAGATCTTACCTATGGACTTCCCGTTAATAGCATATTTGATCATGTACTCATTGAATCGCACGAGCCAACTGCCGCATTACTTCGCTTGAGGTTCAAGAAACCATTTCATGATAACTAATCAATGCCGAGATTTACTACTTTGATTGATCATTGTGGTAAAAGAAACCAATGTATGCAAAGACAACTCGAAGGATTTGGTATATATGCAAACATTCTTTTACAGAAGCTGAAATTAAAGATTCGAGCACAACAACGACGAGATCACGACAAGATCAAACGGAGAATCTCCCCAGAGTGCTTGAACGATTTCTCAGTTTCCTCCAAGCAGTGGTTCTTTTCTTCTCTGGTCCAGCTCTGTAGAAAAACAAACATTCATTCGGGTCATAAGTAAACAAACTCGATAGATTGATTGTTCGATAAACCTTAACGAATCAAATCTTGGTTTGAAGCAATAAAATTTACTTCGGCAACTTTGTTTAACTTCTCCCTCACGTTCTGCAGAAGTTGAGAGAGATCACCATCCCATTTATAGAACTCCAGCTCCTTCTTGTTAAGTAACTGCTCTGCCATCTGAAGAATTACAAACCGTAAAAGCCCGTTTGAACAAAATCAAAACTTTCACATCATTACTGTTAATTATCTCACTCAATCGCGTTTTCCCCCTACAAAAGTGTTAAATTTTCACGTATTTTCTACACGGTAAAAGATCTTCCTTATTTTGGTTTACCTTCCTCCCTATCATTCGACCACCAGCACTATGAGCAAAGTAGACATTGTAAAAGTGACAAATGAAGGCTGGAGGATCCTTCTCTGACAGCTCTTCGAGGTATCGTGCATATGTAACACCAGGTTCTGAAGGTTCTGGAATGGTATAACCTTGCTCCTTGAACCATTTGAGATCTGTTGCTAGTTTTCCAGATCGTTCCAACCCCGTGTCTCGGAATTCAGCATCTAGATCAATCAGAGAACTCAAAAGTTACTGACTTTGCAATATATTTCAGCATTGTTAAGAATGAAAGGTGTCAAAACTTGAATTATGAATTACAAGCTTGTTCTACGAGCTCGGGAAGGGAGGTTTTAGTAGTTGTACTATGACAATAACATCGAACAGAACACCGGAACGAGTTTCTTTTGAATAAAGAGAGTTGCAATGGTGCAAATCTATTCAGTGAGCGTGATGCAACATCCTAGTAGTGATCTGATATGCAGTATTTAACCATGAACTAAATATTTTCAGTTTAGACAGTATTGAAAATAAACTGTGACCAGTAAACACAAGAAATCTATAATGAAATGGAAATCAAGAAACCCGACATTACACGAAAAACATCAGATTGCTTCATTCCTAAGACACAAAACTGAAAGCTCTGAAACATCTAAACAGCAGGATCTACTCTACATGTTTCACAAGCATAAAAAACAGAGGATCAAACAACCTCAACACCATCAAAGACCTAATTCACGTAGAGTCATGCTACAAAATGTGAAACTTCTTGTAAAACGGTAAATCAATTCCATTTATGGAAACTTAACTACCACACTAAATCACTTTTTATCTAAAAATATAACTTTATTCGGATTCAGACCAAGTTTCAAACATTTTTTCTTCAACCACAAGTGAAATAAGGCTCTGAAAGATGAAATTGGCAAAAAAGCAATCAGCTTTGAAGGGAAAAAGAAAAACTCACAGAAAGGGAATTGAGCCTTGTCGACTATCCTTTCAAGTGTATCATACACCAACTTGCTATCAACAAGGAACCTCAAGTAACCTTCAATTGAAGGTTCCCATTTGGTGACAGCAGTCTCCTCTGGTTTCTTAACCTCCTTTTCTCCTTCCTTGGCCTGGTCTCTGGTATGCAATTTCATGGCAACAAACCTCATCTCCTCCACAAACCCCTTGGCCTCACCAGGGTACTTCTTCTTGGACTTCTCGGCTGTGGTGGCGGTGGTCACCACAAGAGCCCTCAGGGGCATTCTGGTAATTTGAACAGGGGAACGGACCCAGTATGTTGGGACGAAATTGAACCTGAGATTAGGAGGATTGCGGATGGAATTGGAGAAGAGGGATTTTGATTGAGACGTCAGGGAAGCCATTGGAGAGGTAAAGGCTGAAGCTTTCTCCTTCTTTGGTAGTAAAACCCCCAGTTGAAGAAATAAACTAGAAAGGTGTGATTGATGTATGGCGGGTTCGTTCGACAGTGGCTCTCGAGAATCTGGACTTAAATAACTAAATAAGGATATGAAAATGATGAGAAAATAAAAGAAAAGAAATAATACGGACATGTGTAACTGTGTAAGTGTAATACAGTATATCGGTTCCGTGCTTCATTTTTTTATTAAAAAGTTAAGAGTTTAAACCTCATTAATAACTAAAGGAATATAAAACGTAAATTATAACTTGTGTTATAATATCTACAAATTTGGGTTTTGTGTAAAAAATTATTTTAAACTAATATATATATATATATATATATATATATTAAAAAGAAGGTATGTGTTGTTAATTTTGATTAAATTATCTGTGTATGTTGATTTACTGAATATTGCTCAGTAACATACTATTAAGTATCATATATCAAAAAAAGTATCATATATCAAAGCCTAATTCGATTGATAGTATTGGATTTCTGTTAACTCCACGCACTAGATTCGTCTAACTTGTGTCTGGATGCGAGAAGAAGTTTGTTGAAATTAGCCACTGACTTATCTTAATTTGATAAGTTGTTCGTTGAACCCCATCCCAATAAGGCACCTACCGTGTGTTATGTACCACATGACATTGATGGTGTGATTTGAAAACAAACACTATTTAAGTGAATTATTTCATACTATTAACGATTGATTTAAGAATAAAATATCCATCCATTGTATTGATGATTAATCTCGATTAGTTATTAATTTTGACTCAGATTTCTGCTGAATATAATTATTTTTAATAGTTATTGTAAATGTTGGCCAGGCTTGATGTTGTATATGGCACTGGCAGCAGAGTATGGGTCTGTGTCTTCCATGGATAGACATGAACATTAAAAGGAAGTCAAAAATGTAGACGATGTAGATGTGGATGATTTAAGAATTTTTCTTTTTCTGAATATATTCTTGACGGTTCTTTTTACCAAAAATAAAAATAAGTCTCCAGGGTTATGGACTAGGGGCAAAAGGGTAAACTTATTATAAGCCTCCGGTTTTTCTGTGGTTTATGTAAGGGAGCCATGTGTGGTTGTGCCGTCTGCACGTGTGGGAACATTTGTCGATGATTTCATCATGTCTTTTAAAATATAAAATTAGATTTTAAATTCAGTGTTGATGTTTCCAATATATATATATTTGGTTCCGTGCAAGGAAAAAGAGGATCAAAGAAAAATGGAAATGAGAGTTATCGAAAATCCAAACAAACCTTACTTGAGTTGGAAAGGTAACTAATCGTTCGTTGTTTACAAAACTTAAACTCTCTTCCTCGTAAGCGCCAAATGCCTGGGATGGACGGTTTTAGGAAGTGATGAATAAATACATATGACATTCATGACTCACGAGTTCACGTCTACGTAATATATTTTAATGAAAATTATGGGATTTGATTTTGATGGATTATTTTATCTTTGTTAGAACAAAACATAACATTTATTATTGTTTAATGGGTTAATTACCAAATTATTGCTAGCTGAACTTTCTGTGAAAATGCAATTTGCTAGTCGGACTTATTTTTGTAGCAAATCGCTAGCTGAACTTTTGCTAATGTGTAATTTGCTAGCTCCGTCAATTTTTCCGTTAATTATGGACGGAATATACTTTCTAAAATTACTAAATATACCATAAAGTTCTACTATTATCGTAAAATAACCTCAAATTATATATAAAAGAAAATATAAATCTCGAATAAAATTTATAATTATATATATTATACAAAAATATATATAAGTTAAATATGTAATCCCAAAGTTAAAAAAATTAATTTAATTATTTATAAAATTGTATGTTTTATAGAATTTTTTAAAATACTTTAATAAATTAGTTTTTTGCATTTTTAAGTTGCATTTTTTCTTTAATATATTTTTTAACATTTATTATTTATTATTTTGATTTTATATAAAGCATCATGTCTTTATATTATCATACTAAAACTTTAGGGTGTTTTTAGCAATATTTGAAAGTATTTTCCATCCAAAACTAACGGAAAAATTAACGGAGCTAGCTTTTTGCACAATATAGAAAGTTCAGCTAACAATTTGCTACGAAAAAAAGTCTAGCTAGCAAATTGTACATTCATGTAAAATTTGGCTAGCAATTTGCTAATTAACCCTTGTTTTTAATTAATAGACGCTCAAAACTTGCTTTGCTTTTATAATTAACTGTAGACACAAGCATCATGAGTAGAGACTAGAGAATACCAACATGTGTTTTAACAAAGACGAAATTAACATAAAAATGATAGCATTATGTCAAGCATGCACGATTTTGCCAACTATAATATATTTAATCCCCAATAGATAAAACCATCTATCAACTTGTCTAATATATAAAATTGGGGGAAATGCTATAGCGGCAGAAATACCGGCCGAAATAAACAACGACGGTTACGGCTCCGTCAATCCATTCCCACAGTTTTTATTGGTCAACATCTCTACGGATTTTTATGACATTCCCCCCCCCCCCCCCCCCCCCTTTTTTCTATGTCTATACTAATACTATTCCTATATATTCTCTCTTATTTATTGTTTTGTGTTTATTTTATTTTAGATTTCAAATATCTATTATATATCTAAGGAAATTACTAAAAAAAATATATATATTTATTTAAATCATGTAATATGGTGTAATACCAAGTTTGGTTCGATTAATTGGTAAAATAAGCTGTGTTCCTAGAACTGAACCTAGTTTGGATCTCGTTGGAGATGTCCAGGGCCGGCCCAAGGGTAAGGCAACTAAAGTTAGGGCTTTAGGCCTCCACCCATTGTAGGCCTCATATTTATAGATATTTTAATAGTTGATATAGTGATGACTAAAAAAATAATGGGCCTCTATAGCATTTAAGGTTGTAATGAACTAATAAAATAAAGATTGCTCAATAAAATTAGTAATCAGTAATGTTGGTTATGATATTTTTTGTCATTTCCAATTTCTATATTGAGATGACAAAAGTAATAATTTCTATGCTAATTTAATAATTTTTCGAATTTTTTTTATTCAACCACCTAAATAACTTGTTGAAAACCCACCTAATTAATTAAGAATCACATTAATTTAAAATAGCGTAAATTTTTGCATCTATATAGTATTTATACATTTTTATTTCTTATTCTCTTATAAATATTCTTCTTATAAATTATCGCCTCACTATATTGTTAATATTATATGATCTTTAAACTTATCATTTTTTCGAGTTTGCAAATGAATTATTTGTACTATCAATTAAAAATGTAATTTTAAAAAACTGAGTATAAAAATTTAATAAGTGATTTTGCTTCTATAATAGCTCGAAGAATATATTTTAAATAAAAATTTATTCAGAATAGTCAAGTTTTTTTTATATACTTGGAGAAAAAAATTAGGCCCCAAATCTGTAGCTTTAGGCCTCGATTTCCCTAGGACCGGCCCTGGAGATGTCTCACTGGGAAGGGCTTTAAGGCTCCCGACCCGAAAATCCCAATGAGAGTTTAGGAATGTAAAAATATTTATGACCAACAAGCACTTTATTCCTTACTGGCTGACCGATGCGAGTGTAAATTAATTTAGATGTGGAGCAGTCATTCTACGTACGCTTGCCACACTCGAGATGAGCCCTTATAAAACCACCCTGCAAGAAAAAAAAAATAAGCTATTTATTTAATTAAATAATGTGAAATAATTTTAAAAACATATTAGTCTTTTATTCATCTAATTAATTATTGACCTGTGTATTGTGTGGAAATCAACTCATATAAAAACTTAAGTTATAATATCATTAACACTTGCAAGCTCATTTAGTAAATTAATAATCACATTTGTACAGAACTTTACTTAAAAAAAAAAAAAAAAAAGTTATAATAGCATTAACTTTCAAACTCAAATTTAAAAAATATAATGATTTATTATTAAATTAATTTAAAAAAATAATTTTACATTGATTAATTGTATTTTTATTTAAGTTTTAAATGAGTATCATAATTCCACACAAAATACTGGTCTATAACTAATAAGATAAATAAGAAAATAATATGTTTTAAGAAAATAAATGGGGAAGTGACAAAAATTAGGATGGAGAGAGAAAAAGCCAAATAGCCAAATATAAAAGTTGCAAACGGTGAAACTGCAGTGGAACGGTTGCCTTCACTTTCGTGGTTTATTCGGCCGGAATTTCTTCGCTTATAGCATTTCCCATAAAATTGGAGATTACCAACGGTCACTTTAATTTGGCGTGTGGTTAAGCTGTGTGCCCGTTAAGTTGGTGAGAGTGTTCGAAAGTAATATATTTTAAAGTTAACATATTTATGTGTTAAAACTTAAAACTAACCAGATAGAACCGCCACTCAGTGATGAGATGACATGCAGAAAACAGACGCCGGTTGGTGGTATTGATATGTTTGTATGCTAATCTCTTAAATTTTTACTTAAATGACCAGTTTATAGAACTTAGATACAGATACAACGTGAGTTTAGTTGACCTGTATATCCAAGCAAGCGATTGTCATTCGCATATTATAGAGTAAGCGACTCTAATTCACGTACTTAGCCGAGATTTAGGATTAACTGCGGAATAATGAGTAATTAGATTTTTTAAGTGAGTGTGCTACTTCAAGTCACGCACAACCGTTAGTTCTAACGGCCAGAAAACCATTTTCTAGCCGCTCTAACAACGGAATGAACAGGCCGCGCGACTCGGAGTCGGTTGCGCGCGATTCAGATTCGCGTGTAGGAGTTCTATATAAATGGAATCACGAATACTATTCGGAAGCCGCCCAAAACTCAATTCCTCTCTAAATTTATCTTCCAAATTTCTTAAATTTTCAGGGGTAGGCGTGATAGACGGACGAAGAAGGACCAGTGGATCCGTCAGTTCTGTATGACTAGAATCGTCAGTTCTCTCAACACTCATTATTTCGCCGTTAATTCCTATACTCTAAATCTCGAGTATTAGTACACGAATGAGAATTGTGTACTCTGTAATACGAGAATGAGATTCGTGTGCTTGGATATATAGGTGAACTAAACTCACCCGTCATTGTATCTATAATTGAGTTCTATAACCTAGTTGGGTTAAAATTTTATAATTTCTACTATCTATCTATCTACACCGGAATAGGAACAAGTCATTCATGGTAAGTTGTAATACCCCATAAGTTTGTACCACATCGGTTAGGATAAGAAGATTTAGAGCCTTAATAAGCAAGATGGGTCTTACTCAAATCTAACATGAATTCCTCTTTTTCTAGGTTCAAGTGAGGACAACGGGCTTAGTTAGGCTGAGTTGGCCTAAGTGGGGACAGTCGCTCGGGCTTAGGGGCGTGACAGAATGGTATCAAAGCCGACCCGAGACCGTGATCGGGCTCGCGGACCAAGGGCTATTGACCTCGGAGTTCCGATCACCTACCGTAGGAAGATTTGAAACCTTAATCAGCAAGAGTTGTACTACTCAAGTCCAATATGAATTCCTCATTACGGACTCTGTTAGGCTCGGGCTTAGGGGCGTTACACAAATAGATAATTGTGTTGTTTCTTTTCTTGTTTTACGATGTTCAATACTTAGCTATTTGCGCTGCATACTTACCTTTTTCAAGGCAATAACATACAGAGCTGAGAAAGTAAACCATTAATTAAGATCAACATCAAACCGAAAAATCAACCAATACCAGATCAAGCCATGAATCGATTATTGGACTTTACAGTCCTACTCTTTAATTTTGGTCTTAAACCCCCTAATTAGTCAGTCCATGAGCACCGTATCATCAAATCACAAACAATTCTCTATCCATTAATTTCTTCCATTTATATTGTTTCCTTAACAACAATTCTCATTTTCTCCATTTTTCCTCAGCATAAACTTCATACTTCTGTTATATATATATATCATATCATGGGATCACAGCTAAAAGTAACATTCCTTTAAAACTTAAAAAGCATTCATCTTCTGATGTACACAACTTATGCACAACACTTGCACTCAAATGTATCTTAAAATCAGTGTTAGTAAATATATATTATAAAGCATTCCCTGCAGCTGATTATATCAAAAAAGAGTCGAAGGTAATCTACTTTGCAACTTGTTCAAGAACAGGGGTCTTCTTCCACGGCTCTTCGAACCCGCTAATCTGCAGAGGTGGCAAAGAGAACTCACTAACAGTAGAGCTCCGACTCCTTATCTCCTTCAAGGACCGAAGCGCTGATACTGTGCTCTTCATGTATAACCCCTCCATTTTCTCAATCTCTGCAAGCTCCATTGGCAACTGGAGCGGCGCATTGTCTTCTGTGGTGGTGGTGGAGGTTGTGGTATCAGAAATGTAATCTACGGTGGCTGTGGAGGTTGATGGGGTCGTGTTGTGCTTGGGGAAGAGCAAATCGAGCATTCTTTCACACTCTTTAACGAGGCTGAAGATCAAGTCAGTGGAGAAAAACGGCTGCTGCAGCACTCTTTGGATGAAGGGGAGCCGGATCAGAGCTCCGGTTCTTTTGTCGTATTTCTTCAGTATTTTCACCAACCCTGCAAACACAAATATGAATGAAATCATTCAACTATCAACCAAAATATTCGGCTTTTCAGGCATGGAAGATGAAATAGTGCAAGGAAGTTAAAGAGATCATGAATCCATATCCGATTACATCTTATCAATCAAGCCATACCCAAAACATGGTTATCATCTTAACTTCTGATTTAACTCTACATCATGATCCAGATGATTATCACAATATTGCTAAGATCAGGCATCTAAATGAGCAACGCTAATGATACAGAATATGAAATATGATCAACTCGCATGTCAAATCCAATTACAATGCAAATACATATTTATCCACAGAAATACATCAAGGAAAGCTCAAGTACCTGTATAATTGAGAGCGCTATAGTTCTCCAATAAGACCATCTCTCCATGGAAGTCGACAATTTCTTTCTTAATCTTGAGAGTCTCTTCATTGGAGTTCTTTGCCTTCTCTACCTCATCTTGTATTATCTGGATCAATGCAAATAGGCCATTCAACTTCCTTGCTAAATAGATACAAAACAGTAACTACTAACTACTTCAATTCGTTACACATAAAAGGAAACAGTTCCTAACAACTCCTTGGTTCCAGTTACGGGTAACCCAAAATACACAGGATTCTACCTGACAGCAACATTAATGAGCTCAGGACCTATAAAACCCCCAAAAACTAATCAAAACCCTAGTTCCAATTGAAAGAAATCAATGCCAAGGATGTTACTGGCTCAAGGAGACCATGCACGCTACATGATTAATTGGAAATACGTCCATTTAGAGCTCGAGAGGTAGATATTCATCCAAACCCTAACAATTACCAGTCAATTACCAAACTGAAATAGAGCAGCGTCACATAATTCAGCAACAGCGTTGACTAATTTCTGCGAATTGGATCACCATCGGAACAGATCAAGGAGTATAAGAAAGCAATTACCTTCATCCTGATGATGTAATCCTCCTCCTTTTCCTCGAAGAACTTGTTGAACTTCTCCAGCTCATCCTCCAACAGCTTAATGAACTCAATCTCCTCCTCCGTCATCCCATCCACGGAACCATCAGCCCCACCCTCGGAAGGGTCGACTCTTTGCCGCTTGCTCGGCCGCTCGCCGGCCCTGGGGTCGATCGACTTGAGCTTCTTCTTGAGCTCCTTGTACGACAGAAACTGATCACGCCATTCCGGCAGCGTCTCCTCGATCTGATTGCTGAGGCTCTTGCCGAACTTCATCCCTGATTAGAGTTGGAAGAAATCGCTAGAAAGCAAGGGAAAATCAACGATGGTGTATGGAAAGGGGAATGGAGATGGAGAGAATAGGGGAGAATTTTAACGGCATAGGAAACGAAAGAATATTCGCGGATTTATACCTCCGAATATCCATTTTATTTTCAGTGAGGAATATCTTTTCGTAATTATCATTATTTTTTTTAATTAATAGTTGGTATTCTCTTGTCCCAACACGTGTAACCAACCATCCTATTCGCTTGTCGTCTCCGCTTTTGGCTACGAAGTGACGAGTGAGATGAGTTGTCTGACTGATCTTGAGAGGGGATAGTATGGCTCTAGTCTAGAGAAAATAGCATTTTGTAGGGGTCTAGTAAGATACATTAAGTTGTGGATCTTATTAGCTAACTGTAAAAAAATATTGTTACTTTTTAAATACTATATATATATATATATATATATATATATATACTATTTCTTTTTTATAAACTATATCATCGTATCTATACCGATGGATATTGGTCTAAGAACCAGATAAGTTATCTCATTTATTAAATTCAATTAAATCGTCAAAAAATAAATCAGAACAAGTCGAACTTCCCCTATGGAAAATAGACAATACATCTTTATAAGGAAAGGGGACCATCACTTCTTCCATAGGGGAGAAGACGACTCATCTCCAATAGAGAGGGAACGATCCCCTCTTTATAAGGGGACCGTCCCCTTTCATATAGAGTGGGACGATCCCCCTCTATAAAGAGTATAAAGAGAGGGTAAAGAGGAAGACAATCCTTCTCAAGAGACCGTCTCCTCCCTTATTAAAAGGAATTCAATGTCTACTTCAAAATGGTCGACTTCTTATCTTATATGAATAAAAGAATGACGAAAATTCATTAACTTAGTCTAAATATGTGATCCCACATCCATAAATATGCATAGACAACTTTCCATACAACGAGACTCGGTGTATCATAAATACATAAGATAGTTTCCCATATAGGTCATCCCTTATAAATATAACTCACTATTTCTTATCATTTTTTACACACTATTTGATACCACAATACATATAGCAGTTCTTAGACTTGTTTTCTAGACTGACTTAAGGCTCGGAGGGGGATTACCGGGCAGAAGCCTGGTTTATCCCTTTGTGCAGGTTCGGGCACGCGGACGGTCTGGTTCAAGTTTCATCCGGATATCAAAACCCAACATATACATTATAATATATATTGATTTTTTTTTTTCAACGTGGTACTAGGAGGGGCCTATATCAGGAGGGCAGCGTCCATAGTATGTTTGTTTCACAATTAATCGCTACTTGCACCGAGTCATCTTGTAAGGGGTAAAGTATTGCTCATGAATATTTTTCAAGTTCCTTAATCACTAGCGGGGATTAAATCCTAACATCTAATTCATTGAAATATTGATTTAATTGATATGTTGTGTTGAGTTCAAGATTTCTTTAATATCACAGTTTTGATTATTTTTTTCAACATTCAAAGTTGAGTTTTTTTTTTTTTTTTTTGTAATTAACCCTACTAATGTTCAAATTTTTGGATTCATCAAAGTTGAGTTGGTAATTACCAAAAACATTAAAAATTATGGATTCATCACTAACCGTATTGAACTCTTCTTTTAATTTATGTTCGAATAATTACCCTATTGAACTCTTTATGAAAGACATACGTGGACGGAACATGTTATATTTTTTTTTTTACTTAGTTTAACGGAAATTATAATTAATATAACAATTTGTTTGAAAATTCACACATCCAATTTTAAAAAATTAATTTTTGAATAACAATTTATAGGTCAAACTTCAAATAGTAATTTGATTATTAACCATAAAGAAAAGCAATGCTCGGCTTGAAATAAAGGCCCAATTAGTCATTGTAAATAATGGCTGAAATAGGCCCAATTTGTAATTCTTCCCCAAATATTTTATTCGGCCTGAATATTCAGTAATGAGAAAGTCTTTATTTACAAAAAAAGTTCAAACAAAAGGGGACCATTTTTCATGGACTTGGGCTCAACATCTACTTTGAGCCGACTGCAGCTCCCGAACGTCTTATTATCAACTGATTGGGCCGAACATATCTTTATCATCATTTCACTGTTATTTTCTTTTGGCGGTTTGAATTTTCTTGCCATAGTCAAGTTGATTTGATTATATAACTCCAAATCAATAAGAAACTAGTGTTTGGAATCAAGTAAAATGTGGATTGATTAGGGTAAATAGCAACTCATTTATATCAAGTAAAAAATCCAATATGTTGCTTTGGCAAAGTGGTTAAGGCACATGAGTAGTTTTATTCAAATGAAAACTTATATTATATATATACTATTGACTAGTAGTTTGTGCAAACAAATTTTTTTTTTTAGTTCATATATTTAAGTAAAAATAAATAAAGTTGCTTGTTTTTTCGCAAGAGTTTGAATTTCTCGGGCAATGAAATTTATTTTCTTAATTTATGTATAATGCACAATATTATTTTTTCTAGCAATCGTAGACAAAAGATAAGTCTATATTAGTCACGAACCCAAGCATTATGCGGACTGAGAACCGAGTCGGTGATACGAACTGGATGGACTAAGAACAGGACCCTCAAAGGATTCGGTTCACCGAAATACACGTAAACCCGGTTCAACCGAACAGATTATAGCAAATCGGCCGGTTCACCGTTCTACCGGTTTATAAGTAGCACACAAAGTTGATTCTTATGTCATTGACTAACGAAAAAGTGGATTGAATAATATATTATCAGTTAACTACCCTCGTGGCCTTTGATACCTAACAATCGACACCGGCCACAATAATATAAGAACAATGAGAGGTCAAATATAATGGTATAGCACACTTTAATGATCCCCACACAAAATTATCATACATATACATATTATAATTAGGGTCCCTTATAATTATAACATATATATATTAATAGCAAATGTGTAAAGACCACTTATAAGATCCCGGTATATACTTCATGAGTGCTAGCAATTAAATTAATAATATATTTTTTTGCCCCTTCATCATTTCTTAAGTGTTAGCAATCAAATTAAGAATACACGTTTTTGGCAGTTTTAAGTATTTCCTCGAAAGTCTGTCCATTAAATATTTTAGAGTCTATTAATTCTTTCGTATTAGATAAAAATCATTATTGGCTAAGATATTAACCTCGGGAGGAATGGTAAAAGAGATTTTTATTGATGCTATTTTCTTTTTTACGAATAGAGATTTTTTTTTGTTTGATTAGCAAATTGTCGACTGACATTTGTACAAATTGCAATTTTTTAAAGAAACTTCGCTATTTTAAGATTCTCTTTTGACAATTTTTAGCTCAGTTAAATACTTCTTTTAATTTTAACATAATTAATTATGTGTATTGCACGTAAATAAAGAAAAATCGAAAGCCGGCAAAAATCGGAACTTTATTTATGGTGATTCATAAGCATTCATAGTTGAAAATTGAAATTACAAACCTAACATGAGAAACATTCTAATAATCCACCTTTTCGTGAAGATAATTATATCATTTTTTGCATGTAGCCCCTTTTTTCTTTAATTATGTATTAGTCATGAGACCAAATTCGTCTAAATTAAATATAATATAGTTGTCATAGCTAGAAATTTATCTACAATCGATATATGAATTAACAAATTGTGTAAAAAAAAAACTCTAGTTAATAATGTGGTAACTAACCCTATATATTTTATCCAAAGATCGGAAAAAAAAAATGGATAATGTTCTCCAGCAAGAATGATTTGAAAAACTCAGAACAAAATAAAAAGAGAGCTAGCTATTTGATACCAATAACATAGCAAGATCATCAATGAAAATATATATGGATTCGAAATCTGCCTCAATTTAGACTTAACGGTTTTATTTAGGGTCTTTCTACGTTGAATAGTGATCTTAATATCTTATAAGTGATATGTGTCAGCAAGAAACTGATGTCATTCTAAACCCGCACCCTCATAGAGACACTGCCGTGCCGTGCGGTTCACAAAATGTCATCAACATGATTTGGTTGGTCTTACTTAAACCCAAAAAGAAAAATGCTTTGGTATTAATTTAATGTTTCTACTTGATTTGCAAATCTCTAAATAAATAAATAATTAGAGCTTACTTTAATTCCAACTAAAACGTCACGAATTACATTTATTAATTACACATGGTAGTGTATGCCAATTAATCATAATCACCTTACCAAAAAATATATACATGCATCATGGACTTACTAAAAGAATATGAATTCCATCTCAACTTTTTTTTTTGAATAAGAATTGATTAAAGACTTTATTCGAATTGAGAAATTAATAGCTAGATTAAGCATATACACCAATTATGAATCAAACGAATTAGAAGATTAATTTATAAATACAAATGATGCTTTTATGAGTCAAACCTTTAGACGCTAATCCCTCTAAGTTAGCTATCAAATTTTAATAATTTAGTTAATTTATTTTGGAGCTTACAGTCCAACTAATAATGTCTCACATGCATACTTTAATTTTCCGAGTGTAACACGTTCATTCAAATTTATATATCATATATATGTAAAGCAACCAATTATGTGTCTCTTCCTCTTTTGCACACTCCTTGCTTCACTTTAAAAGCCAAATAAGGGGCGCATGTATTTGTTCTTTCTTTTTTTCCTTTTTATGTTTGCCGTGGGTGGTTCCATCACCATGAGCTCATCATAAGCGTGTAAGGTATAATTCGTAGTATACTTGCTTCACACATCTACAAACGCATTGGCTCAGTTAATAAGTAATAATGTGATGATCATAAATATTTGGGTTAATATATTTTTTGGTCTATAATCTTTGACGATTTTTAGGTTTTAGTCTATAATGTTTTTTTTTACTTAGTTTTGGTCTCATATGTTTGCATATTTTTCTAGTTTTGGTCTTTCTGTTACATTTCGTTCATATTTTCCGTTAAATAACATGTGCAAGTCACGTAATCTACCATAAACTTTTAATTTTGTTCAATATTTAGTCCATCTAATACTTCCCTAACTCTTTTTTTCTTCAATTTAGTCCCAAATTTTTAAAATTGACCTCAAATTGGACAACTAGGTCCAATTGACCTAGCTCTGGGCTAGCTCAGGGTTGTGTCCGACCACGGTCGAGGTTGCCGGACCCAGGCGACCCCAACTGGGATCGACCCAGCCCTGGGCTAGCCCAGGACTGGTCCAATTGGACCTAGTTCAATTGGGGGCGAGTTGACACCAAAACCAGAAAAATATGCAAACATATGAGACCAAAACTAAAAAAAAAAAAATATCATGGATCAAAACCCAAAAATCGTCAAACATCATGGACAAAAAACATGTTAACCCTAAATATTTTTACATTTATTAGAGTTTTCGTTAATGAGTGGCGTATTAAAGATTTTTTTTTCCTCTTATCTCCATTTCCATTTTTTATATATTTTAATTATATTTATTATATAATAATAATAAAATATTATACAAACCCCACCAATAATAGTCCATTTTCATTCAAAAGTAAACAACTCTCTTCCCCATTTGCTCTGCTTTTTTTTTTCTTCTTCTATATGTTATTCTTCTTGACCTCTCTCCTTCTGTGAAATTTCAGGTTCCCCACTCATTCCCTTTCTTTCCACATTACTCCCACATGCTGTACTTCCTCACAACCAACTCAGCCCCCTCTTTAACTACTCCATAACTTCTCTTCTCTTCTCAACTCCATGGCTTCGATCTTGAACTCGCAGGGTTTCTTGGCCACAGCCATGGCCGCCGTCTCCGGCACCGTCATCCTCCTCGCCCTCCGCCTCCAGAAATCATCTCATTCTCCCCCAATCCCTCGTTCCTGCATTTTATCAGGTCCTTAACCCATTCTTCGTTCCTATATTTATATATATATATATATATTAGTTCATATATATAATTATGATGAATTTTTATGTGTACGTATATACAGATGAAAAGAGGGTATTGGAGAAGAAGGTGAAGACGAAGAAGAAGAAGGTCCACTTTGCAGAGGATGTGGTGGATCCGACAGGTTACAGCGATGAATTCAAGAGACAACATGGGATTGTGTTGAGTTGCAGATCTTCGTCTTCGTCTAACAAACAGCAGCAAAAGTCCAAAGCAGACAGATCAATGCCTGCCAACAGAATGGCCCTTTACAACGGTATCCTCAGAGACCGTGTCGGTCATCGATTGGCTTATTCCTACTGATGATCTCATCTCACCCATCATCATGAATTGATGAAGAAGAGCTAGCTAGCTAGCCTAATTACCTCTGATATATATATAAATAGATTCTTATTTTACTTTAGTTTGATGTGTATGTATGTATGAATGTGTTCATATTATTAGTTTTTCTTTCTTTTATTTATTTTCTTGACTTTTTTGAAGTATATATTCTTGTATATATTCCGTGTTTGGTTTAGTTGAACATGTCTTTGCTTTTTATTGAAGAAAAAGATTCAAACAGTTGTTGTGGGCGCCTATAACGGATAAATAAATCCGTACTTTCAACTCCTTGTGGGTCCTACTTGATCTTTATTAATTTTTATATGGAAAAATGTATATAAATATATAATATATTTGAAAATATATATTTTTTATATAATTATATTCTAAAATATATAACATGTTTCGAAACAATGATAATTTAGTATTGGATTAAATGGTTTTTGGTGTCATATGTTTGACCAATGTCTTTTGGTGTCATATTTTTTTTTTGTAGGTTTTTGGTTTTGGTGTCCTATGTTTGCATTTTGTAGGTTTTTTGTGCATCTGTTAGTTAACAGTTAAGCTTGACCGTTAAATACTTTTATTTTGTTCAATTTAGTCATTCAATTTATATTCGTAACTTTTAATTTTTACAATTTAGCTCCTAAAGTTTTGAAATCGGATCTAGGTCGAAATTGACCCAGCCAGGATCCGACCTTGGCTAGGGTCGCCTGATCTGGGAAACCCTAGCCAGGGTCGGACCCAGCCAGGGTCGGACCCAGCCAGGGTCGGACCCAGCCAGGGTCGGACCCAGCCAGGGTCCGACCCAGCCAGGGTCCGACCCAGCCAGGGTCCGACCCACGACTGGGATTGACCATGGCTAGGGTCGCCAAGGTCTGGGTAACCTAACCAGGGTCTGACCCAGCCGTGGGTCGGACCCTGGCTCGGTCAATTTCGACATAGGTCCGATTTCAAAACTTTGGGGGCTAAATTGTAAAAATTAAAAGTCATGAATATAAATTGGAGGACTAAATTGAATAAAATAAAAGTATTTAACGGTCAAACTTAACTGTTGACTAACGGATGCACCAAAAATCTACAAAATGCAAACATATGACACCAAAAGCCTATAAAAAAAACATATGGCATCAAAAACCAACATTGACCAAATATATGGCACCAAAAACCATTTAACCCTTTAGTATTTGCTTCAATCATTAATTCAAATTTGTCGTTAATTAGTACTAATTACTATTATTTTGAAATATGTTATATATTTTAAAGTATATTGGTATTAAAATAATTTTTCCATTTTAATTTATTAAAGTTTATTTATAATAATATATTAAATAAATACAATAAAATAATTATATAACACTTTGTTTCAATTTGTTGTGAACATTAAATTTATATATAAAAGAATTAGCCATTCCAATGGATTTAAATCATGGTCCAGATTGTATCAAGAACTATTTGTAGAAATCGGTTTATTAGGTGTGGAAAGGAACCCTCAATTATTGGAGAAAAATGTAATATTATTATATACATATATATTGTTATTATTCTTAAAAAGGAAATTGAAATTGTTGGTTTCACATAATAATGCATAAAATAAGTAATGGGATTTCATATATATAGCCAAAGGGTATTTAATATTTAATAGGCGATGATAAACAATCTGTGGTGTCTTTCTAAACGTGTTACTACAAGTGTGCTTATGAAATATAATATAAATAAGGGTTAACAGGTCTTTTGGTCCATGATGTTTGACCATTTTTGGGTTTTGGTCCATAATGTTTTTTTTCCCCTAGTTTTGGTACCATATGTTTGCAGATTTTTTCTAGTTTTGGTCCGACCGTTACATTCCGTACATTTTTTAACATGTACAAGTCACGTGATCCACCCTAAACTTTTAATTTTGTTCAATTTAGTCCCTCTAATACTTTCCTAACCTTTTTTTTGTTCAATTTAGTCCCGAAGTTTCAAAAATTCAATTGGACCTATTGTCCAGTTGGGGTCAATTTTGAAACTTCGGGACTAGATTGAACAAAAAAAAAGGTTAAGAAAGTATTAGAGGGACTAAATTTAAAGTTTAGAGTGGATCACGTGACTTGAACATGTCAAAAAATGGACGGAATGTAACGGTTAGACCAAAACTAGAAAAAATCTGCAAACGTATGGTACCAAAACTAGGTAAAAAAAAACATTATTGACCAAAACCCAAAAGTTGTCAAACATTATGGACCAAAAGACTTGTTAACCCTATAAATAATGGCTCCCACTTCATACATCATTCAACATGTATTTCAGGTTTGGTATGGTTTCTTGGAAACTTCCTCTCCTCTTTCACTAGCTTCCAAAATGGATGACCCAACCAAGTAAAATTTTGAAAATCACAAGAATGAAAAAATAATAATAATAATAATAATAATAATAATAAAAATCAATATATATAGTCAACGCTTTATCTCTTATGAGTTGACTTCGAATCGAGTGGAAATTAGTCTAAATATAAAACGAATATACTACGAGTGTTGTCTTCTAATGAAACCCACATGAACCACCCCGCAATATATATATTTTTTTTAGGAATTCCAATGAAAGCCTTCGAAGACTTTGCAATTGACTTGCTAATTAGATTACCAAAAAAAAAAAAAGTTTTGATTGGGGTCATGAATGAAGGAATCTAAAATTTCGGCATAATATATTTTTTTAGTCAAAGAAAGTCATTCATAAAGGAAGAAATATTTGATTACATCAAGGTGGAATAAATTCACGGTCCTTATTAATTAAATATAAAAAAAAGGATGAAATTATAAAACCCAATTATGAATATACAACATTTTTCTGAATTTGAAAATTTAGTAATGTTAAATTGATGTTTTAATTCTATAGGCAAGTTAATTTAGGTTGTGTGATATTTTGTAGTGTAACAATACAAAATGTTAGAGATAATTTAACTTTATTTTAGTCATAATCCAAAATTACATTTATTTATTGTGTAGTTCTTGCTGGGATTACATGGCTTAATAGTGATCAAATAATACATTTTTGGAGATTATCTAGTATGTTATAAATCAGAATATTATATTATATTATAAATTAAATTTAAACAAATATATCTAAATATATTAAAACATAAAAGTATATATATGTTAAAAAATATAATATTATTTAATAATTTGAAATTTTTAGCGCTTTTTAAAATTCTAAATCTATGCTTGTGTGTGACGCACTAAAATGAATTTGTATCCAGATTCTTTATGTATGTTCTCGAACAATCAGTTTAGCTCTTATGTTATTGTGAATAACCTAATTAGTAGTTAAATAAATAATTTAGATAAAGTCAAATATAAACTTAGACTAGTGATTTTAATTTTCTTTTATGCTTAAATTAATTTTTGTTGGCAGTATGGTATAAAATTGCATGAAAAGTGTATAACGTTTGTATATATCAAATTGGTCATCCTATAACTCTAAGTGGTTAAGTATGAATTTACATCATTGACTCCTCAAATTAATGTTTTAAATACAATTGAGTTGTCAATGACCAACATCATACTCGACTTAAAACATTGGCAGATCTACTCGTAACATATATATATATATATATATATATATATATATATATATATAATATGCAAAACTAACTTAGTAGCATAATTGAAAACCGTAATTAATTTTATACTATTATCTTCTAATTCTCTCGTATTTAATTTTATAATATTTCATTATTTTGTATCACATAGATTTATTTCTCTTATAATATGATTAATAAATAGGAGAACATTAACGTAACGTAACCTTCTAGGTCTACAGGTGTCTAGCTCGTGAATAACAATTACCATTGGCCAATTCCCCAATTTGACCAGGATTCTTCACTTTTTTTTTTTTTTTTTTTTTTTTTAAACCAGGATTCTCTTCATCTTAAACAGAGCAATTGTCTATTAATTAATTTGGTGACGTTAGATCTACTTTCTTCCATATGACCTCATCATCCCCCACTTTGTTTTATACATTTTCTTTGTTCACAAAGTATTAATTACTATGGTGCTTATCCCGCGGGTGACATGTTAAAATAATTATGCATCCATCAAATTAGGTATTGTACCATACTAATACATGAGTCCACTATTCTCCAAAGATCATCATAGAACCTATGAAAGGTCTGAACTATCACCCATGTTAACGGGAGAGGTCTGAAATTTAAAAAGTTAATAACAGATGTCTGAAATTTCTGTTTTGTTGATAACAGCGGTCTCCGTTAGTTTTTTCCGTTAAAACTAACGGAAGTTGGTCACATGCTTGGCATGTGACCGGAAATTAAATAAAATTCCGAAAATGCCCTTCTATCAAGTGTGCCCCTCACATGCATGGAGTGAAAAGACCAAAATGCCCTTGAAGCCACCACGGTACTCCGGCGACCACCAATCGTACTCCGGCGACCACCACCATACTCCGGCGACCACCACCGTACTCCGGCGACCACCACCAAGGCTCCGATTGGGCCAAAATCGGAGCCACCGGCCCCGATTGAGCTCCGATCGGAGCCACCGGCCCCGATTGGACTCCGATCGAGGCCAAAAAAGCTCCGATCGGAGCTTTGTGGCTCTGGTCGGAGCCACAGAGCTCCGACCAGCCACAGAGCTCCGACCGGAGCCACAGAGCTCCAGATCGGAGCTCTGTGGCTCTGCTCGGGGCCATAGAGCTCCAGATCGGAGCTCTGTGCCCCGACCGGAGCCACAGAGCTCCAGATCGGAGCTTTTTTGGCTCCGATCGGAGCTTTTTTGGCCCCGGTCGGAGCTTTTTGGCCCCGATCGGAGCTTTTTGGCCCCGATCGGAGCTTTTTTGCCGATGTGGTGGCCGGAGTCGGGTCGCCGGAGCCGAGGTGGTGGTCGTCGGAGTCGAGGTGGTGGTCGCCGGAGTCGGGTGGTGGTGGTCGCCGGAGTCGGGTGGTGGTGGCCGGAGTCGGGTGGTGGCGGCCGGAGTTGAGTGGTTTTAATTTGACTTTAGGGGTAAAATTGTCATTTCACATTTCCTTAAATAAGATATTAAATAAAACAAAATATTAAAGGGGCAAAAATGTCATTTCACACAATTCTGTTAAATTTAACCCTAAAAATGGACGGAAAACCTCAAATCAACAAAATTGAAATTTCAGACCTCTGTTATTAACTTTTTAAATTTCAGACCTCTCCCGTTAACATGGGTGATAGTTCAGACCTTTCATAGGTTCTTAACCCTAATCTAAAAGATTAATGTGATCATCTCACTAAATGAATCATCTACTAATAACTGAATAAAAAAACTCAAAAAGTTGATAGCATCTAACACAACCCTTTAAAAAAGACAGGGATTTAGGAAAATAATTTATGTATATACTGAGACTATCTTATCTTTAGTGAAGCTATTCTCATGCGAGAAAATCTCATGCAGATAGAGACAATCTGGGTTGTTTCAAAGTTGAAGCGTGAACCTTAGAAATTAACAAATAAATATAAGAGAAATCTCAATAAATTATCAAACATTACATGAATGATTTTGATTTTAAAAAGCAAACTACTCACAGTTCATACCACAATTCTCAGCCAAGCAAGACAATATTTGGTGGTTCCAAAACATGACATTGTGAGATATGCTAAAAATCATCAATTTATAAACACACAAAAAATGAAACTATCTATTATACCCAGTGTTATCAGAACCGGACCGGACGTCGAACCGGCAAGGGTGCCGGTTCCCGGTTCGCCGGTCTGACCCGGTTCGGTTGCTGGTCCATATAATATAATATTTAATCCAGATCGTCGGTTCGACTTGGGTTTTTTTTTGTTTTTTTTAATGAAAGGAAAGTCCGAACCGGCGAACCGGCCGGTTCGCCCAAAACCGGCCGGTTCGGTGAAAACCGGACTTCAGAACCGGGTTCGCTTACATCCTCCGAAAATGAGCAAACCGGACCGTGGAGGGGTCCTGTTCCGGTCCGACCACGGTCGGACCGCCGGTCCGGTCCGGTTCTGATAACACTGGTTATACCAACAGCAGAATGAGAATTACCTTAATTGTATATCCTCCAAAGTGAACCCATGTATAGATTGAATACAACAAATTGCTCCATTTTTCTTTCCATACTGACCAAAGTATTATTTGCGCTGTCATCTCACCATTCTCCCTTCTATTCTCTTTTCATCAGATTAAAATAATATAGAAAATTATACTTTATATATTTAGGGTTTATTATATTATATTCTTGCAATAGGTTGGATTACTAAATAGGTTGGATTACTAAAGTTTCATGTCTAAAAGGGTCTTCTTAGCAGAAATTACTGTAATAGGATAATCAAAATGAGGATTTAAAAGATCACTTGGAGGATTTAAAAGGCATTAAGATTTTCAAGGTTTTGGAGACTCTGAGTCCCTGATTTTGTCTCTTTTTTTTTTTCTAAATAATAAGGAATTGGTTAGTAATGGCAACCATAGACACATCCTGTGACGCAATGTCCAGACTCGTCAATATAGTACCACCAACAATCTAGTATAGTCGAGAGAGAGGTCAGTCCGCTAGGCACTAGTCTTTTTTTCCCTAGGAATTGATTTTAATCAAATCGCTGAAGGAATTCAAAATCTCAACTTCAAAATCAAACAAAATGGGAGTCGGTGCTCTCACACTAAACCACGGTTACTTTTGTCTCAATTAAACAATTGAAGCTTTTGGCCAAAAAAAAAATTTAAACAATTGAAGCTAGTGAACTCTCATTTAAATACTTACTGTTTAGTTGACTGAATGATAATAACTTACATAGAAGAAACTAAATTTATGGTGCAAAATGATAGTTTTGCTTAAGCACTTTACCAAATAAAAGTTACATAAAAGCCACCAATAATTATGTTGTCCATCTTACCTCATCATCCTCCAAGTGCTAATTAAACATGTTAATCTATTCAGAGCAATCAAATCATGACAACCTCACATGAGTTTCCACTGTATTATGTCTAACTTCTAATACTTTATGTTAATTAAGACAAATTAACAACCATAGTCATCACTATATATAATTAGCAACTTCACCACCTCTTATATGGCAACTTGCTAGGTGGAGGGTGATGTACCTATAATACTGTTTTGTACATGTTTGGTAAGAGTTGGAATTCTATACCAATTATTATAAGGAGTGGTGAAAGAGAGTGCTCTCAAGATAAGGTTAATGATTATTTTATTTAGTACCTCTTTTTAGTAATGATGATGATAATGACGATTACTAATACAAATGTCTGTAATAAAGTTATATGTTACATACATAATAGGGGTTGGGAAAATCGTTCCGGAAATCCATCCTGAATTAAAAAATTAAAACTGTTTTGAAAAATCCGTAAAAATCGAGTCCCTCTGCCTGTCTATAACTAACTAATAATAACTTTTACAAAAATTAATTTTGGTTTTTGGAGACAAATATTGTAATTAAAATAGTGTTTTTTTACAACAGTTATTTATATCAGTATAAAACTATGACATAAATCATTTTATGTGCAATTTTAACGAGTAAACATTTTTGTCCTATAATGTAGGATAGCTAGCAAAGATTCATAAATTGCAGTTTTTTAATTATATATAGAGGTTTATTTATAGGATGTATTTCCATACTTGCGTTAATTGATTTAAATTGAGCATATACGAACCCAAAAAAAAAAAAAACGGATTTTATTTATTAAAAAAAAAATCAACCAAGCCTGCCTCTACACTCACCCCTAAATCCTAAATATTCCTAATACATATAACATATGCCAACGTCAACAGAAAGAGTCCGAGTCCCACTTCCCTTTTGAGTCAATGTCATGTTATATAACTCACATAATAATAAGTAGGTATTATAGTTATTTCTAGTAAGTGGAGTGGAGCTGACTATCTCTAAAACGTGATAGAAACTACTGAATTTGAACAGGGCCGAGTTCAAATTTTTTAAAGTCAGTTCACATCCAAATTTAATATAATTGAGGTCGACTTATAATTTATTATAACATGTTAGCATTTATATGTCTACAAATGCCGAACCAGTTTGAAATATATTCAGCTGACTTATGTATATATTATAAAGTTCATTTAGAATTGCGAGTAGATCGAACCGAGTATTATCAAGCTCGAATTCGATTCAGTTTACCAAAAAAACTTGACTCAATATTTTTGGAGTCAAAATCAAATTTGAAATTTGTAGATTCCGAATAGCTCGGGAGTAGATTGACTATTGGCAGCCAAGTTATTATTATTTTTTTACCAAAAGAGTCGATTACTTTGTCGAACCCTAAAATTCGACCCATAGCGAAAATGTGTTTTGAAAACATATACACTAGTTAATTAATGTTAACTAGAAACCTAAATTATACATGTAAAAAATAAATTTAATAAATAAGTCTAAGATCAGTTTATGAACAAAGATTCAAGTACGGAGGTTCTATTACGAGAATAAAAACATGGGTTTAATCTCCGCCCTTAATGTACTTTATTTACTAAGTGTTTTATTTTTATATTTTACCGATGATAAAAGCTTGAAAAAAATGATTTGTCATTGAGAACATGTAAATAAAAATTTTTAAAGAGAAAAAAAAACAATAATGGAACGGCTGAAAGTACATGCACACACATATTGGGTTAATTATCAAATTGATAGGCTACGTTTGGATCCGTGAATAAATTGGTAGCTCATATTTCATTATGTACAAATAGCTATCTCATGTTCTCTTAAGTGAATAGATAGCTAGCTCTATTCACTTTTCCACTATTTTTTTATGAAATTGGTACATGCATGGCACGTGATGACCAAAATGCACCCAACTCATCATTTTCTATTATTATTAACCCAACATACATATGTAATGTTTTAGGTTAAAATAAAATACCCACGTTCAAAATCAAGTGATCACATTTAATAGTAAGTAGGTCTTAAGCATGTTGGTCTCTATAATATAGAAGATGATGAGTTGAGACATATTAGTTATTCAACATAAACACATGTCGTTTACGTGCCGATTCCGTTAAAAAATAATAAAAAAGTGAACGTAAGCTAGCCATTTATTTACTTAGGGAAACTTGAGCTAACAATTTGTTCGCGTACACAAACGTAGTCTAGCAGTTTTATAATTAACCCTATTTTATATATATATATATATATATATATATATATATATATATATATATATATATATATATATATATATATATATATATATATATATATATATCTATATACCAATATATTATTTGTGTTGGGTCCTCACCCCCAACAGACATCTTTGCCACCTTTTCATTTTATTAACAAAAAATATATTATATTTAATTCCTATATTTTATAAAATTAATAATTTAGTCATTACTATATTTGACATTTATTTATCTTTAATATTATTACTAATCATTATTTAAATTTTGTTATTTTTTTAAGGCCGCTTAGTCGGCATGTCATAGTAATTACATATCAATTTAAGTCAGCCCTATCATACTCATTTTGTTCAAATTTCGGATACATGTATAAAAAATTTATTCAACGAATTATATAGATCGAGTGATATATGTTCCGCCTGTTGAGATTTTTCTATCACATAGATCAGCCACTTACCAAGTTATATATATAACAAGTCAAAATATGGGTGTAATGTGGTTCTTGAAGTTTGACATCGTACTAATAACATTTTACTCATCTTCCAATATTTATGGACTCAAACTATTAATTTAGTTCTTCTATTTGTTAATCCAATCACATTGTGTACAACCTAAGGGATTTAAATCAAATTGGTACCTGGTCTAACACCCAAAGACGAATTGGTACCCGGTTTAAATTTTGTGACAAATAGGTACCTGGGTTAACATAAGTGTTGCACCGTTAGAAAATTCGTCAAATCTAGACGGAATGGACCACGTGCCCCGCACGTGACTATTTTTTATTCAAATTCAAATTGACCGGCCAGATGAAATGACAAATATACCCTTATGTGACAATAATAGAAAACGAAACGTTTTTGTTTCCCTTCTCATTCCTGTCTCGTCACCTTGGCACCACCTCAGTTCAGTTTCTTCCTAACCAGCAGAGAGCTCTCCGTCTTCCAGCGATCTCTAGGGTTTCTGCGACTGCTTCGTTTCCGGCGATTTTCGCCAATCGACCGGCCGGAATCGCGTCTAAATCACGTCTCCAGTCCTTGGAATTGCTTCTCAACTCGCGTATCAAATAGCGTCTCAAAGTGGCAAAAATTTCTTGTAACAATGAGCGAAAACAGGTTGGGTTTACTTTTTCTTGCTTATCTCTGTCAAGATTTATGAATCGTTGTCAAAATTGAAGTCGAATAGCTAGATATTTGAGTGGGTGTGTTATGGGTTTCTACGAGCAAGATGAATTGCTGTTAAAAATTGATTTTTTTTTTTTTTTTTTGTTTTTAATTTACTGCATAAATGGGTATGAAATGTTCTAATCGGAACCAAATTAACCTTTTGGTTTAGGGTTTTGTACTGATTTTCAAAGATTTTAGTTTTGGATGTTATGGGTTTCTACGAGCATGATGAATTACTATTGTTGTTTTTTTTTTTTTTTTTTTACTGCATGACTGATATGAACCCTTAATTTACTGCATCATTGGGTATGAAATGTTCTAATCGGAACCAAATTGAGATTTTGGTTTAGGGTTTTGTACTGATTTCAAAGATTTTAGTTTTGGATGTTATGGGTTTTGTACGAGCATGGTGAATTACTATTGTTTTTTTTTTTTTTTTTACTGCATGACTGATATGAACTGTTCTTATCGGAACCAAATTGAACTTTTGGTTTCTGGTTTTGTACTGATTTTCAATTCTGGTTTTTAAGCAACTGGTTGTGCTGGTTGTGCTTCTTGTGCTGGTTGTGCTTCATGTCCCTTATTACAATCCATATTTTGGGTTTAACATAGAATTCTCAGTTTTGTAGTTGACAAATGATTCTTGTTCATGTATGCAGTCCAAATCTGGCAGACCCTGTCCATGTTGCTGCAAATGTGTTGTGTGAGTTACATCACGATGGATTCTTTGCTACAGAAAACGGACAGAAGGTGAGCTATACTGGAGTGATGGATTACATTGAATTCCCAGTGACAATCAGTTTGGAGGAAATGCTTGATATGTGTAAGGTAGTGTGTGACTATGAAGAAGGAGATAAGGTATATGGGAAGCTTGCATCAAATGGATCGTTCGAAGGTAAACTTTGAAATTCTAGGTTTAGCTTTGAAATTATAGGTTTAACTTTCAAATGTACTATATGTGAACTTTGAAATCTTCTTTTTGTAGAAGGATTGATGAGGTTAAAGACCACTGAAGATGTTCGTGATGTATTATAGAGGCGGCAAGAGAATGGCATTATGTCATTGTACTTTGTGAAGAAGAATGGGCCCTCGGATGAACATGAAGTGCCCGATGAGCAGTTTGAAGTACCACTTCCGAATTCAGACGACTGTTCTACTGATGAAGACTGGGAGCCTACTCCTATGGATGAAGATATTATTAGTGAGAGTGATAGCATGAGTGACTCCTCATGGTGGGAGCATGCTACTCAAACGGCTGAAACGGTGGAGGAGGAATGCACTGGTCGAAGTCAGGAACCTGTTGAAGGAGTTGGTCCAAGTCAGGGGCCTAGACAAGCTGGACAAGGAAGTGGGGCTACACCGGAGGCTGGAGAAGGGGGCACACTAAACCTAAGCAACGATGAGTTGATCTGCGGGAGTGATGATCTCGTGACACCTCCTGGGTCAGATGATGAAGAGCAAACCAATGCAGCCAGGTTTGCAAGTTTCAGTGAAGATGCTAACAACAAAGAACCTGAGTTGAGCCTTGGGATGTGCTTCGGGACAGTTGACGAGCTGAAGAACGCAATAACCGAGCACGGTATTCATAACGGTTATGCTGTAAGGTACGTGACAAACACACCAAGAAGGTTCTTGTCCATTGTAAGGAGAATTGTGGGTGGAAGTTGTACGCGTCTTTGATGGCCCATGAAGAGACGCTTCAAATCAAGACGTATGTTCCAACACACAAGTGTGGTGCTGTTCATTCAAGCAAGATGATCAACGCGAAGTGGCTTGTGAAGCATTACACTGAGAAGATGAAGGAGCAATTGCTTCAGCCAAACTACATCCAGATGGAAATCAAGGGTTAAGAACCTATGAAAGGTCTGAACTATCACTCATGTTAACGGGAGAGGTCTGAAATTTAAAAAGTTAATAACAGAGGTCTGAAATTTCAATTTTGTTGATTTGAGGTTTTCCGTCCATTTTTAGGGTTAAATTTAACAGAATTGTGTGAAATGACATTTTTGCCCCTTTAATATTTTGTTTTATTTAATATCTTATTTAAGGAAATGTGAAATGACAATTTTACCCCTAAAGTCAAATTAAAACCACTCAACTCCGGCCGCCACCACCCGACTCCGGCCACCACCACCCGACTCCGGCGACCACCACCCGACTCCGACGACCACCACCTCGGCTCCGGAGACCCGACTCCGGCCACCACATCGGAAAAAAAGCTCCGATCGGGGCCAAAAAGCTCCGATCGGGGCCAAAAAAGCTCCGATCGGAGCCAAAAAAAGCTCCGATCGGAGCTTTTTGGCTCCGATCAGAGCTTTTTTTGACCCCGATCGGAGTCCAATCGGGGCCGGTGGCTCCGATCGGAGCTCAATCGGGGCCGGTGGCTCCGATTTTTTCCCAATCGGAGCCTTGGTGGTGGTCGCCGGAGTACGGTGGTGGTCGCCGGAGTACGATTGGTGGTCGTCGGAGTACCGTGGTGGCTTCAAGGGCATTTTGGTCTTTTCACTCCATGCATGTGAGGGGCACACTTGATAGAAGGGCATTTTAGGAATTTTATTTAATTTCCGGTCACATGCCAAGCATGTGACCAACTTCCGTTAGTTTTAACGGAAAAAACTAACGGAGACCGCTGTTATCAACAAAACAGAAATTTCAGACCTCTGTTATTAACTTTTTAAATTTCAGACCTCTCCCGTTAACATGGGTGATAGTTCAGACCTTTCATAGGTTCTTAACCCAAATCAAAAACACGTTTGGATTTGATGTCAGCCGATACACTATCATCAGAGCTAATGCCAAGATCAAGAAAATTATTTGGGGAGATCATCGAGAACAGTACGAGAATCTAAGGGACTATATTGCAACTGTTTTGAAACACAATGAAGGCACTACAATGGTCCTTAGAGTTGATTCAACCATCAACAATCTCAGGCCCAGATTTGAGCGACTGTACCTGTCGTTTGATGCGTTGAAGAAAGGGTTCCTTGCTGGCTGCCGACCATATTTTGGTCTTGATGGTTGTCACTTGAAAGGATTGGAAAGGGGGCAGATCTTTAGTGCCATCGGGCGAGATGCTAATAACGGGATGTTCCCCATAGCTATTGCATGGGTTGAAGCTGAAACAAAGGACTCTTGGAAGTGGTTCTTGGAGTTGCTGACTAAAGACATAGGGATGGGTCCTGCATGCAGTGACAGGGGTTGGACAATAATGTCCGATCGACAAAAGGTACCTTTGATAACTCAGGGAAGGGACACTAATGTCCTGCTGTAATTTTTTATTTTTATTTTTTGAAAATTTGATAACTCAGTTTTTTCTGTATGAACAATTTACTTGCTTATGATTTCATTTGTATAATTTGATAACTCAGGTTTCTTTATGCTTGTGTAGGGACTTATTGCTGCAGTTTAAGAGACATGCCCTGGTGCGGAACATCGAGCGTGTGTAAGACATATCCATGCAAATATGTTGGTGAGAGGTTGGAGAAACAAGGCTGTCAGGGATCGTATGTGGGCAGCTGCAGCTGTGGGTACTAGGTCTAAGCATCTAGAGCATATGGAGGAATTAAAGAAGATCAAAGTTGAGGCGTATAACTACCTCAATGAGATTGAAAAGCATGTATGGGCTAGAAGCTACTTCCCAGTCGACTCGAAGGTAGACTTGATTGTCAACAACCTAAGTGAGAGCTTCAATGCGCGCATTCTTGAATGTCGGACAAAGCCGATAGTTACAACAATGGAAGAGATAAGGAGGAAGTTGATGAGAGAAATGCAGCTGAAGAGGGAAGCTATAGAGAAGCGGGACCATCCGATTTGTCCAATGATTATGAAGAAGCTTGCTAAAGCTGAAATGTCCATGCCATATTGTCACATAATTTATGCTGGGGATGGTGCGTTTGAGATTAGGTGTCTTACTAAGACCTACGTCGTCAATTTAGATATGCGAGAATGCAGTTGTGGTATGTTTCAGCTGTCCGGGTTGCCATGTGCACACGCTTTGGTTGCTATAAGGAAAGAAAGACGTGATGTTGTTGACTACATCCACGAATTTTATTCGAAGGAGGCTTTTAGGAGGAGCTATGCAGGTGTAATATATCCAGTCCCAGGCAAAGAAGACTGGGTTCAAGCCGAGGGATACAAGTTGACAGCACCTTTGCAAAGGGACCAACCTGGGAAAAAGAGGACCAAGCGGATAAGGGCTGACCATGAACCAAATCCGACTAAGCTGAGGAGACAGGTTGTGAATCATGATAGGACATGTACAATATGCAAGCAAAGCGGCCATAACAGGAAGACTTGTCCCATGAATCGGGTATGTAACATGCTGTTTTTTTTTTTTTTTTTTTTGCTCAAATTTGCTGGTTTTTATATTGCTGAATTTGTTGAATTGCTAGTTCAACATGCTGTTTTTTATGTTCAAGTTGCTCAAATTGCTGGTTTTGATGTTGCTGAATTGTTCTTTTTATTCTGTTGTTAAATGGGTTGTCAAATGCTGAATTGCTGGTTCAAGATGCTGTTTTTTTGTTCAAGTTGCTCAAATTGCTGGTTTTGATGTTGCTGAAATGCTGGTTTATTCTGTTGTTAAATGGTTTTTGATGTTGCTGAATTTGCTTCAAATGTTGTTTTGATATAGGGGGACATGATGATTGGCACATCAACTGGTGTGACAGATTCAGCTCCTGCAGAACACGAACCTGGTGTGGCACAAGATGCAGCAACTGGTGTGGCACAAGAAGCACAACCAGCAACTGGTGTGGCACCACAGGAAGATGCAGCTGCAACTGGTCCACAACCAGCACCACCACAGGAAGCTCAAGGGCTCCACAGCTCCACAGTTGAAGCACCACCACAGCCAGCCCAGGAAGCTCAAGTTCAGAGGGGCAAGATAGGAGGAAGGCCAAAAATGGCAGCAATAAGGCTACCACCACAAGCACCACCACATGAAGCACTACCCCAGCCAGCCCAAGAAGCTCGAGGACAGCTCCACAGCTCTACAGTCGAAGCACCACCACAGCCAGCCCAGGAAGCTCAAGTTCAGAGGGGCAAGATAGGAGGAAGGCCAAAATCGGCAGCAAGAAGGCTACCATACCAGCCAGCACCACCAGCATCAGCACCACCAGCACCAACTCAGCCGACACCACCAGCACCAACACCACCTCAGCCGGCACCACCAGCACCAACACCACCTCAAGATTCTCCAAGGAAATTTAGGGTCAAAATTAAAGCAGGAAGGAAGGGAACATCACCAGGTGGTAAAACAGGTTCAAGCTCATCTGCTGCAGGGAAGAAACTATGAGTTTGTTTGGTAGGGTAGACGGAAACTGGAATATTTTGAGTAAGACACAGTTGCTTGGGCATATGTTGGCTGTTGAAACCTTTATTTTGTAATGAACTTGTGGGTCTGTCATAGTTATGTAAGCAAACTGTGTGTTGTGGTTGTTATTACGTATGAAGTAGGTTATGATTACGACTGTTGTCTATCCAAATTGGGTGTGAGTGTAGCAGAAAATGGTGTATTGGGTGTGAGTGTAGCAGAAAAGGGTGTATCAGATTATCAGATTAGAATGACTGAAAATATTAAAGCTACTGAACTGAAACATTTAAAATATTGCAGGTACCAAATTGCAACACAAAAAACATCACATATATTAAACTGAAACATTAAAGACATGTCAGACACCAAAATGAAACGGTTACATCATCGACACAAACAACACTAGAAACCAAATACAGCAATCAACAACAGCCCAAATAGTATGACAGCAACAATTTTATAAGTCTTCACTTTATGTTGATAAATCTGCAGCTTTTGCTTATAAAACTTTTCTTTTTCATGGAAAAGCATCTCCTTTTCTTGATGAATCTTCTCCTTTTCCAGAAAAATCTTCTCATTTTGTTGATACTTCTCAAGTTTTTCATCAGCTGCAGCCATCATCTTCTTCACCTTGGAGGATACTCTCTTAGCATGAGGACAAACATCTACATCGAACCATTCGAAATACGAACAACCTGCTTCTTTTTTAATTGGCTAATGCGAAACAAGAAATCAGCAATTGAGGGTAAAAGGAACGAAAACTTTTGTAAAATTGAAAGAACAAATACTTACATTCCATATAGGGCACGTGTAGAACCTCCTTGCGAAATTTTCCCCCGTGCCCGACGTTTTTATCGCAGCTATCAGTCCACAACCGCATTTTTTTTGAATGAGTGTGGCCAATGAAGAACAAGAAGCCGTAGACGACATCAATTTGAGCTGGAGGAAGGGAAATTACAGCTTTCTGTGGTTTTAATTTCGCAGTGTTCCAAGCCCTAATTAGAATGAGGTAAAGAGGAAGGAGAAGTGGGTTGCTGCTATTTATTTAGACAATAAGGGTATTTTGGTCTTGTCAGATCATTTTTTTCTTTAATTCGCGTCAGCAATAGTCACGTGCGGGGCACGTGGTCCATTCCGTCTAGATTTGACGAATTTTCTAACGGTGCAACACTTAGGTTAAACCAGGTACCTATTTGTCACAAAATTTAAAACGGGTACCAATTCGTCTTTGGGTGTTAGACCAGGTACCAATTTGACTAAATATTTTTGTAAATTCAAGTCTAAACATTATATTTTTGTGATTTAATTTTATATTTATTGTTAAATCAAGTTTTGTTGGTATTGTGATATTGTATATAATTACATTTGTATAGGTCAAATTTGTCCATTGATGACTCTAAGTAGTTAAGAACAAGTTTACATTCTTGACATCTCAAGTTGATGAGTTAGATACAATTGAGCCGTTAATGACCAACGTAATGCTCGACCCAACTCATTTATATATCTAACTATAAGGCTAACTTAGTACCGTAACTGAAGACATTAGTTAATTTTTTAATTATCATCTTCTCTTTCTCATGTTTTGAATTACGTTATGTCGCTCTTCTCTATCACATGGATTCGTTTCTCATAACGAATCAATTTGCCCATATTTTACTTTGATTAATTATAAATATTAGTAAACTTAAGATAAATTATATATCTTGAAATTTAAATGATCGATGCGCGTGCAACGCACGCGTTAATAACTAGTATATATATATATATATATATATATATAAAATTTGACGTTTGCTTATATAAAATTTCTAAACTACCCATTTGCCCAAACGACATTTTCCCTCTCCATCTACAACTCCAACTGGGTTATCTCCCTTCTTGGCCCATGTAGATCCAAACGGACCCTCCTTAGTTCAACCGATGTTTTTTTTCCCAAACGACTCTCGCCCGCTGCTGTCTCGTTAGTAAAACGTTGGATAGCATTCTCCGAGTCAAGTTTGTACATGCTCAGGGTGAGCAGTGGTCGCGGGGCCTATCATGAGTACCGTTTAAGCGGTTTGCACTTGATCCTAATAATTTTTATTTTTTGTTCTCCGGTTGGTGTTTAGACTAATTCGAGAAGACTATTGGACCCGTGTTACCTACATCTCAAGAATTTGGATGTAGACCCGTGTAGAATTCGACCCATAGCGAAAATAACCAGTGTTACTAAACTGTCGGACAATTATGTCTGTTTCTAAAATTCCAAGTATAAATCAATATATATTTTCAACCTACCTATTAATTAAATACTTTGTAAAAATAATGATTATCAATTTACTTTTCGATCGCATATTTTATACTACAATATTGAGTTTTCCAATTTATCATTCATTATTGTATAATTTAAGTTATTCGATGAAATCTACTAAGTAGATTTTTGAACGTCTTTGTATATTTTGTATATGATCTTGTTTCTCCATACTCAATTTGTCATTTAGTTCTCACTTTTTAATCCAACTTAATGTGGCATAAGGAGCATGGACCTATAACTAGAATGATAATCAGTTCATTAGTGGATACTAATTGCATGGTGTAATCTGCATGCATAAATGCTCTTTCTCATATAAAGAAATTATTGAAACGGATAATGATCAATAGGACAAACGAGTTCCATGTAATTAGGTGGTGTTAGAGTAAGTTGGAATTGACCTCAAAGATCATCAAAAGGCTGGGAAGAAGTGAAATCAGGTATGTATATATTATAGTAGAGTAATAAATGTGGGCTGTTCTTTCGAATATATCATCTTCTTAAATGTCTAAAGCACTTACGTATTGAAGATGCCCCCACTTGGCCAATAACTACCTCCATTTTTTTGAATGAACTGTTTTATATAATACCATTTAACATTACGTTAATATCAATTAAATGCAGTTGAGCTGTTGGATTAGTGGCGGATTAATTGTCATATTAAAGGCATCAACTCTAAACATTTGTCAATTCTACATTGTGTTATAAAATTAGTACTTTTACAGTCTTTAATCTATAGTAAAAATGTACGTGCAACGCACGTACTCCGTTCCTCTAGTAAAAACAAAAACAAAAAATTGAGTACATTGATCAAATTAGAAGTGATGTGAACAGTGAATATTTCTATATATTAGGGACTTTACTATACCAAAGACTTACATTACAGTGCAAGCTCAAATGTCAAATCAAAGCATCATCACTGCTTATTGCGCACAAAAATGGGACCATAAATACAAAAAACACCCACTCTAATAACAATAGACAAGATAGTATTCAAACATATACAGCAGAAGCCTCTGACCTTATTGTAATTACACTACGTACATACGTTGAGAGGCTAGCAATTAAAATGTCATCGTTCTAAGCAGACTGGAAGCCGCAGCAGCAGCATCAGTTGGTTTCCAAATGATATGCTCAAGTTTCGCGCAGAAGTTCTTGTAAAACTGCACAATCACCCCCACTCAATACACTCAACTTTCTTTTACGGTAGAAATCTTTTTTATTTCAAAAAACTGTTTCACTATCCTACTTAACTTTAAGTAAAAAGAACTTTGTGTAACATCACATTACCTTATGATATTCCAAAGTATCTCCAGCAGCTTTTCGAACGTCCACCATGAAGAGAGATGGTGCAACTTCATAAATCTATGCAAAATCAAGAAATCTTGTTTAAAAACCCGCACTGGTGTGTGTAGCTTACTTAAAAGCCGAGATCCTCTTCAGTAGCCTAAAATTAACTTCATTTTGTAGTCCTGGGTATGATTAACTGATGAGATTCTTCCACACCTCATCAATATTTTGGCAGAGGAATACTTTTTCTATATATATAACTTTGCTTTTATTAAGTTATTATGATGATGTGGCAGAATCTCGCATCCATTTCTCAAACACATAATTAAATCCTTACGGTGAAATGGATTAGTCTGCAGAATAAATTCAGTTTGTACCACAGAAGGATACTTACCTCCAAGACAACTGCAAACTGAGCAGCCTTATTAGCAGATAATCCTTCAAGTCTCGTCTACACACACCAAAAAAAGACTAAGACAAACTATTCTAAAAATGTGGGTTCTAAAAAATATTAAATCGCAGGACATTATCAATACCTTGAAGTTACGCGTATTGACCTTTAGACCCATTGATTCTGCAACTGCCTCAACTGATGAAATTACAACTTTTGCAGGTTCACGCGAAACAAACCGGGTTTGCCTCTTTATAAAATCCTGCATGGCTTGAAAAACAATTCATATGAACATTATAGAGCACATAACTGGTACCTCCAACAACAAATTCACCCAAAATTATGGATTTCCTTTCCATACATGAAACTATTCCAATTTTAACCTAGGATATTATTTACAGCTGGAAATGGAGCGGTCAAAAGATTTACCTGTCGCCGATCAAAAAGTGCAGAGAGATTCAACCCTTGAGACAGTGTAATCATCTCAAACGCATTCATTATGATAGGCCTCCCTTCATTTACTAATGAATGTTCAGCTACGAACCGATCCTATACAAGGCAACACAAATATGCAAAACAAGATTAATATCCACTAATAAAGGTTCTACAGATGAATTATTCACTAGGTAAATACTAAATGCAAACCTCAATGTCATCAAAAACAGCACGGACATCATCCAAATTCACCTCCTCATCTTCTCTATGACTGACAAGTACGTAATTCTTACGAAACCAGGGATGCTTCCGCATTCCATCTATACATATACGCTGCATTGAGAAACGTAGTATTGCTATCCGATCTTGGAGTATTAGTGATACTGATGTGTCCAGACGAGAAGAAAATACTTACAGTTTTGGGATTGGGGTCGAGAATTCTTTGTATGAATGACTTCGCCAGAGGAGAAAACCAATAGGGACATGAGAACTCTGCAGCATTTATCTTTATAATGGAAAAGAAGAAAGTGTTATGATCTTCTCAATCCAAACTTTTGGGGTTAATTCTATAAGTATAACTACACAATCACTAATCTATTGAATTAGGCAGTTTATTCTATCTTAATACTACTTACAAGGGAACATTCTGAAGAGCATATGATTTGCGGTTACTAATATATGAGAGACATTGATGACAACAGGAAATTTTACTTCCATTACGAGGGAAAAATTGATAGAGGAAGCCCTCAAAAAATAAAAAGCAGACCTTTCGGTACAGGGTTGGAAGATCAGACTCATCAAATGGGAGATATCCAGCCATTAGAACGTAAAGAATAACTCCACATGACCACAAATCAGCTGCTGCACCATCATATCCGTGTTCCCTAAGAACCTGCACAGAATGAGACTATCAATTGTCATAACCAAGAAACTAAAGTGCTTAAATCCAACCTTTGAAGACAAAATAGAGAATTTGCCATTCTTATTTCCTATTACTAACTAGAGCCAATCAATACTAGACTGCATCATCTCTAGGATTGTGAAAAAGGCAACCAAATTGCTCGTAAAATAGTTCATAGATGACATTACCCTTTTTTCGGACCATCAATTATGGAAAAAAAAAAAAGACATTATCATAGTCAGTCAGCTTTGACAAGTCTACCTCTGGTGCAATATAATTCGGGGTTCCACAAGTGGTGTAAAGAAGTCCAGCACCCTGCAGTGCAGAAAAATAAGGGCAAACGAATGATTGGCAGGATAACTAACAAATACCTTTCCTACACTCAAAAATCAAAACGGGAGTAGTCTTACTTGTTGTGGTAATGCACTGAGTCCAAAGTCAGAAACCTTTAGGTTTCCGTGACTATCAAGAAGAAGATTTTCAGGCTGAAAAACAAAAAAAAAAACAGAGGAACTTCATCATTCATGATATTATACCTGAAAGACATCAAGAAAGATAAAATAAATGAACTGCAAACCTTCAGGTCTCTATGATAGACACCCTTACTATGGCAATGAGCAACTGCATCTATTAACTGCTGAAAATATCTCCGACACTCATCTTCAGGAAGCCTTCCTTTGTGAACCTGAATATCAAGATAAAAGTTCAGCAGCAATTCACTGTTAGATGCTGCAATTTGACCTAGCAATTGAAATGCTATGGTGAACGTGAAACTTTTCCTCAGAAGATAATTGAAGATACTTTGGTTCTCAAATTCACATGGAGCCAGAAAAGGTCTACTTCAGTTATTACGGTATAATGAATCTTACAATTTTGTCAAATAATTGACCTCCAGCAACAAACTCCAGAATAATGTATATCTTTGTCGGACTCGCCAAAACCTTGAATGATGAACACAGAAGCAAGTCAATAACTAGTACAAAAGAACATAGACTACAAACAAAAACAGTTAGCTAGATTTGTGCTCGCAAATCGTCGAGCTTAACAAGGGTATGTTATACCTCTTGTAATCTGACTATATAAGGATGCCTCACAATCTTCATTATGGATATTTCTCTTTTGATCTGCAATCAAATCAATAGAAAGATGAATCCAGTTAATATATTTTCACATTTACAGTTTGCTCCAATTGAGTCTAACGGGTCACGATTGAACACCAAAGGTAATTACTCGGATTCATATGATTGAAATGATACGGAGGAGAACCAATTAGCTAAAATTCAAAGTAATCAAGCATCACTAGCAAAAATTCGGTTTATAAATAGAGTCATGGAAGTTGTACAGTTTCTGATTGATTGAAGTAACGCCAAAATCTCACAAGGATGCGATAAAAGCCTAATCGAGTACCTGATCGACCATCCTGTGCTTAAGAATGGTGGTTTTAGCAAGAATTTTCATGGCCACGCTCTCTTTTGTCTCCGTGTTCTGCGCGAACTTGACCTTGGCGAACGTTCCTTCTCCAATTGTCCGTCCCACCTGATACTTACCTACCTTTCTCGTCACCATCTTTGCTCCACCTCTCTTGGTTTCACTTTCAGATTCAAATCTCGAATCCTGATAACCAGAAGTGAAGAGTTTGTAGAACCCCAAAGACAGGTTGGCGAAACTCCTTCACCCTAAAAATTGATAGCTGCGAAGTCGCCGTCGATGAATCTCTCCGGCAAAAAAAAGACGATATATCATATCTGGCAGTATTAGCCGCACATTTACTACGCTAAATTACTTAAAAATTTAAAATTGGGGCCCATTACTTAGAGGAATATGCGCATCAAAGTCAATAACTTGTTAAAATTAGATGGTCACCCTAAAAAAATTAGGATACTAAAAAATTTAAAATAAAAATAATTGTCACTTACTAATTTTTTAAACCGTGTTATTATTTATCTCATTTATCAAAAATCAAAATAAAAGTTCTCAAAAGATTTCAAATCCATAAGTAATCGGTTGTTCGACCAGGAGATCTTCCATAGTAAATTATTCCTGTTCCTCCTATCATCAGCCAGTTGCGACAAATGAGATAAGAAGATGATGATGAAGACGGACCGGGACCAACAACAATGTAAGAGGAAGAACGAAGAATAAGGTGGAGTATGAGTATTGTTGGTTGCGTATAAGAGATGAATTGATGAATGAACTCAATTTGACATTTGACTGATTAGATTTTAGGGTTTTAGGAAAATCGGTTCAACCGATGTCGTTCGATGGAAAAACCTGGTCTCACTAGTGGACCAAGCTCAATGTGCATTTCAGCCTTTACTTGAACCGGAGCGATCGTATGGCCGGTTCACAGTCCGACTCATTCGAATGTCGGTCTTGTCCGGTTTTGAAAACACTAATAGTGTTATATAGCTGGAATTTTCTTTAAGAAAAACTGTAAATTTCTTCTCTATTTTGGGGGAAAAAATGTTTCCGAAAATTAAATTAAATTTTAAAATATGATTAATGTTGAGATAGGGGTGTAAATGAGACGAGCTACTCGGGATCGACTCGGTCAAAATTCGAATTTGAATCGAAAAAATTAGAGTCGAGCTTGATAATACTCGGCTCGAGTGACTCACGATCCTAAACGAGTTTCGAGTTCTAATTTATAGCTAAGTCGAGTCGACTTTGATTCTTATTATCATTCTTATTTAATTCTAATTAATTATTACATAGGGAGTTCGGTTTTAGTTGAGCCGAGTCGAGCTCAACTTTTTAATCAAGAGAAATGATAATTTATTGTAAAGTATAATTGGCTAACGAGTTGAGTCGAGCCAAGCTTGATTATATGTCGAGTTTGGACTCGAGTCGAATTCGAGTTTCAAAATTAAAACTCGGTCGAGCTCTAGTTCGAATTCGAACTTGACAAATAGTAATTAATCGAGTCGAGTCGAACTTGTCAAATACTCGGGCTGAGCTGGTTTCACACCCTAGATGAGATAAAATAAAAAGACCATAGGATTAGTCAATATGATTGACTTAATTGTGGCTCGCCATTCATATATACTTCGTAATTCTTATTCTTACTATAATAAGTATCTATATATATTATAATTCTAAAAAATCTTCTAACATCTTGACAACTAAGTTTTTTCACAACTTTCTCTTTCATATGTGTTAAAATCACGTTAATTGATTGGTCAATGTCAAATTTTGATATGTTACATCATCACATCAATTACACATGGAAGTCTAGATCTTAAGCAAAGCATCACAATTCATTTCAGAAGCCGTTTCGTTTTTCAAGTTTGCAAAATTAAAGTTTAAACTCCATAAAATACAAAAATTCAAGTTTTGAACCCTTACAAATTAATATGAAAAACTATTATAAAAATTAGAAAATTAATTAACCAATTTCATCATAATAATATTACATGAATGAATAAATAAAAAAATTAATTAATCAATTTCATCAAAATAATATTACATGAATAAATAAACAAATATTATAGTTAATATACTATAATGAATATACTTTTAAGTTGATATACTTAGTGAAAAAAATATAAAAATAGCTATGTAAATATTATAACCATAAAATAAAATATATAAAACAAATAAAATGATATTAAGTTAGTTAATAAAAATACTTGAAAAAAAAAGTTAATAAAAAAATAAATATATATAGATTTTAAACGGTATAATATATATATATATATATATATATATATATATATATATATATATATATATAATAAATGTTTGGGCTGTCCTCACACCCAACCAACATACTGTTTCACGGGGCCTGTTTTTAACGATTCCCACCGCACCAACTTCACACTTTACCATTCTGTACCATTTTTTTTAAACCAAAACTGTTGGGAGACTACATAGCCAGTTTTCCAACTTCCCCTCTTCCTCTCTCCACTCGACCAACAAACAACATCAATAAAACCCTATCAGTGGCTCGCCTGATTTTGAAGATAAGAAGCCCTTAGTTGTGGTGATCATGGGCCCCACCGGCGCTGGAAAGTCACGGCTAGCCATCGATTTGGCCGCGTCTTTTCCGATTGAGATCATCAATGCCGATTCAATGCAGGTCTACAAAGGGCTCGCCAACAAAGTCCCATTCGACGAACAAAAAGGAAAGTCTTGGAATCTCCAACGAACAGCTAATGGCGATTTGTAGAAAATCTAGATTTCGGGCTGCTCCAGCGGTAGTGGAGGCTCAAGGTACGATCTCGAATCCATCTTTGTTTCTTCTTACGATGGCAATGCTTCTTAATCTCAAAAAAATTAATTCAGTTTACAATTTCATTTATCATCTAATCTCATCATAATTTGTCATTAGGTTAACTGCCAGCACCAGCAACGGACACACCTCTTCATCTTAAATTGTTAACCGAATGCTTCCGCCACAACGCTTCACTATCCATCACCAACCTTCATATTCGTTTCGTTCCTCCAGTGTAAGCGTTGGCTTCCTTCACATTTACCATTTGCCCCATCCATGGGCCATGGCTGACTAACACGAATTTTGCTCCAATTATTTATTTCAGTTCAACATCAATTGAACATCCGTCGATAGGCGCGACCTAGCCTGAAGCGGTGACGGAGGAATCAGTGGGTAAATCAGCAGCAAAATCTATGCGATTTTTGGAAGGGCGGAGGCGTACCGACGACTGACGGTGGTACGCCAGGCAACGGCGGGCCATCGACGTGTGAACAGGATCAGTAGAAGCGGCGTAACGGGTTGTTACCGGTTAGCTACAGGGGAATCTGCTGAAGCCACACTCATTCATTTTAGCCTCACTGATCGACATACTCCTTCGCCAGTAACAAAGAAGATACAAAACCCGAAGCACCGCTTATCCGCCCCAAAACGGTCTGCCAGTGTCATCCAAAAACCGCTGGACTACTTCAGGTAACTCCTCTATCCATAGGTATTTAATTTGCTCTCTTGATAGTTTTTTGTCTATAATTCGAGCACTTGGAACTTATAAAGAGCCATCGACTTACAAATCATCCACATCGAAAAATGAGCATTTTTATTGCCTTATCGTTGATTTCGAACTATCAGACGCAATGACTAACCTCTTAACGGTAATTCTTATCCCCCTTAATGAAATGTCTGAGCTTAATTTGGTGTGATTGTTAAATTTTCCGTCCTTTCAATATCATATGCTCTGCTTTCGGGTTCATCTAGGATTTGGCTGATGCAATATGTCTTAGAAGCTCATGACTTTTGTTCTGGTTATTCATGAATTCCCAATATCATATGCTATGATTACATGTAAGAAACTAATTGTTAGTCTTTGAGAATTAGAGTTGTTCTTACCTAAAATAATTTTCTGTAAAGTGTTGATTATAATGCTAACTTCGAAATAGTGCTTTCATACGCCGTTTCTTGTAAGGATAAGCAATTTATGATGGTATTGATTTTTTGTATTTAACACATATTCATGAGCTATTAGAAAAAATAAATACTAATAACAATAATCTCGCTGATAGTTTAGAAAGTGGCATCAATCATTTAGTCTTAACTTTCTATTTTTTTTTTCACCTTCTCTTGGCAAAACTAAGAATTCTCTTGGTTTAATCAATGACTCCATCATTGTTCATTAACAAAGCAAACTTTTTTTTGTTCCCTTCATCAATTGAAAAGTTCATTCGTCTATCTCATGCAGGATGGAATGACAAGCCATAACTAAAGTTGACATCATAAAAAAAATATGGTTTTCTAACTCTCTTTTACTGATTAGTCCTTGAATTTTAGGGTAAATTTAATATTTATTTCATTAAACTTACCCTAATGCAGTATCCTTCCTCTTAATTTGAGTATACTGGACAAGGGATGGGAACAACATGATAACATATGTTTGTACCTATCAAGTATATTATATTTGTAGTAGTGTGTTATATGGTGATGCATCTGTTCCACATTTATGTTCTTAGTTAGTAATGTAGAAACCTTAACATGTTGATTGATTGCCGTGTGTTTTTGTTAAATATGGTTTTCTTTTACTGCTTGGCCCTAATGAAATTCAACTCCAAGAGATTGAATTGAATCAAAGCCACTGATCTCTCCCGTCATCTATTACCACTGATATACTTGTTTATATCGGTTCAATCATCAAATTTCGCTTTGATCATTCCTCAGAATACTCGAGTTCGCCCATTGTCTCTGCATATTCTTAAGCCACCGTTCCCGTTAGCCGGACAACTAACGGTGCATCATTCTATTAGTGCTTCCCAAAGGATACTTTCACAAAATGCCCAGTTTTTCCTCACTATATTTTATTCATGAGCTGAATTCATCAACAATATTTTGTTCACATCCTGATTCCAGAATTTGGGCAGGACCACCTCATTGGATTCTACAAGGAGCATGGGTTTGCTCTTTTACTTCCTTCTATCTCCAGTGAGCTTAAGGTGCCAGTTAGGTAGTACAAACTTTGTTGTGTATTGTGCTGTCTATTCAATGTCATAGCAAAGATTGGAGCTCTCTTTTTATATTAAAATGTTATTATACTGCTATAATTTTTTGTGTGCATCTCCATCTATTTCTAATGTCTGTAGATATTTCAAGAATAAATGATATGGTTATGCTGTTGGAGATACCTTACTTGACATTAGTTGTTATTGATATCTTCCTATTGTAACTAAAAAGACATGGTTGAGTTTTTTATTACTGGAGTTTGATGATGTTGATTGACCGTGTTCAATGTATTGAGTGGCTTAAGAGTTCATAAACAAATTGGTTCATCAATGTTTCATGTAATTTGGCGCCACTGACTTTTATTTTGAGATGTACATGTTTAGTATAAAGATATTGCTCATATTGTATTATAATACATCTTTTACATTTGTTTATCTTTTCATATATCAAACTTTCAAATATAACGGTAATGTTGTATTACAATACATCTTTTACTTTTCTTTACCTTTTGGAGTGTTTTCAATTCCACACACATTAATCGTTTTATATTATATCTGTTTCAGTATGTTCTACACCTTTTATAACAATTTACAATTTTACATTCTACCGAGTTAAGATGTTCTTAAATTTTCTCGATTTCTAAATCGTCTTTCAAATCAATACATTAAGAATAAAGTCTGTCGCGCGTGCAACGCATGCGCAGACTCCTAGTATATATATATATATATATATATATATATATATATATATTTATTTATTTATTTTTGTCTTTATAAATTTAAAAACACAACAAATAGAAGATACAAGTAAAATAGATATAATTTTTTTTTTGTAGAAATAAGCAAAATAGATAGGTTGGCTTATTGTTTGCTTTATAAAAGTTATAATATATATATATAACACAATGACCGTTTTTTTTTTCTTGCAAACAAATTCAATAACCTTCAACAATGTTAAATCCTCTCCTTCGGTGGTATATCTCGATCTCTTCTCCAAAAATTGATACATGTAGTCGTCGAATCTGCTACTCACTCTAATTTGAGGGAATTTAACACCGAATAAATGGAGAATGGATCCATATCACTCCAAACATGGCAGGGTTGTAGAAGTGTGCCTTCAATCCATACTGACCGAGATCATTGAAAACTTGAAGCTTCTGAAGGAGAACACAAATGCCTATATTTGAGGCTCTTACCAATTTTTTAACAATGTTTTTTTCTTCTAAATTTATTTTGTCTTCCACCCTTATTATAAAGCTAGGATTTAAATGTGCAGTATATACTATTAATTTTGAATTAGTGAATCAATCTAAAATTTCCATAACATGTAAGTTTACATTTATAGAATTAGCATACATTAATTATAATGTATCTATCACAAATCTCAAGTTTTCATAATTTAAATTTTATGTTATAGTTATAGCATGTATATATATTAGGAGGTATTTTTGAAAATTTAAATAATCTATGTTTATTTAGCAAGAAATAAAACATATTCATTTACGTTTGTACTTATAAAAAAAAAAAAACTATTTCATTTTTCTATTAAACAATTTGTTAAAAAAAATTGAAAAAATAACTCAGTTCAATTGTGTCGAAACAATATCTCTTACCTTTCTTTATTTATGAGGAATCTCACTGATAAAATTCTCTCAAACTGTAATCTTACCTGGAATTCTTCAGTGTTAATCACACATCCTATGTTTACAAATTAGGGTTGTCGGTGGAGATCCACAAGGTTACCATGATACAAAAGGTAAAAAATATTTAATTGGTTTAATATAATATTTGTCCTTTAATATTATAGTTACATTATGCTCAAGAATGGAAAAAAATAATATAAACCATAACATATCTATAGAAATAATCTTTTTGATGAAACTATTGAATATTATTATTCGTCTAAGTGAAAATTACTATAGAAATAATCTTTTTTATGAATCTTTTATTCGTCTAGGTGAAAATTAATAATTTTGGAAACTTTTTTTTGTAAACCTCTAAGAAATAATTTCGCGCTCCAAATATTTTACTTTTAATTAATAAGATAAAATTTTGAAAATTTTATTGATAGAAATAAATTTAAACATTTTCAATAACACACATTTTTAAGAGTTCAATATAGGAGGTTTTTTTTTACCTCACCCACCTTTATTTCATGATTTCTTTACTTTTAGTACAATATTTATTTATTTATTTAATTAAATATATGTGATCCTTTGTCAAAACAACAATAAAATATATGTGACACATCATTCATGTAGTTCTTTACATATTAATTCACTCCAAAATGAATGACAATTATTCTAATAAATAATTAAAAATGCAGATGGTAATTAAAGAAAATTTAAACTCATACTATATATATGAATAATTATGACGTTCAAATATAATATAATATATGATGACAATATTTACTACATATTTGTCACTTATTTATGGTAACTAAAATGGCAAATTAAACCAATTAATGCTGAAAAAAAGTTAACAAAAATTAATTACCTTAATTATTTTTTTCCTAATTATGGTGGTTTGCATTAATTAAGGATAAAAACCCGTTTCGTCCATTTTTTTTACACAATTCATATAAAGTTAATTTAAAATTGTAAGTATTAAATATTTCTTTAATAATTGTTATAATTGCCGTATGTGAGTTCTTTTTTATATTAATATATAAATTTAAGTTATAACTCTAATAATTTTTTTGACTAATTATATTTGGAGTAATATGAAGTCTAATAAAGTATTCTCATACAGTGTATAAAAGTCCATTATTAAAATAGGAATTCCAATTCATATAAAAGTTAATGGCAAAAACAATTCATATAAAATTCATTCATAATATTTGTGTTGGAAGTTAAAATACTAAATAAAATTATGATCACATATTTAAAACTATATATTACTCATACCTAAACAGATCAATATTAATATATAAAAAATCGTGCAAATATAAGTTTAAGTAAATATTATTTTGTCCCAGTTTATAATAATTAATTAAAAAAAATTATTGAACATTTATCGTCTTTGATAAATCAAATAAATATGGATTATAATGTGGACAATTGATTTTGTTTTGTTTTTTCAAAGAAAATTTATTATACTTTAACAGAGGTTGCAAACTATATTTTAATTAGAATTTAGAATTTTTTTTCCTTATGTAATATACATTATACTTTTAAATAATTTAATTTAAGTTAACAGTGTAATTTTTATTTTAAATACATATTTACTATAAGTACTCAATGGAAATTTTTATTTAATACACACATAGTTTCTCTAATTACGAAAGAAAATTAAGTAAAATTATTCGCTTTATTTTATTTTATTTAATATATTTAAAATTATAATGTTGAGTTTATCGTTGTATATTTTTTTAATATGATCTTTCTGTTCTTTATATAGTATTTATGAATATATTATTATGGAAAAGTTTCAATTTTATTAATATGTTGATTATTTACATAATATATATTTTTTAAAAGATCAATTGATATTTTAAGTTCCATAAAATAAAAATATTATAAATAATATAATATCAACATAAATTATCACTCTACTAACATATTTCTAATTTTTTTTTTTTACTCTTTGATGCAGCTATTTCTTACCATTTATATAAACAATTAGAGATTCTTATCTTCTATTTTTTTAAATTAAAACTAATTAAATTAATTATATTCAACCTTCTAAATAGTTTAGAGTGATAATTTGTGTTGATATTTTATTTAAAAAAATAATATGGCGAATAAATTAAAAAATATCACTAAAAAAAAAAACTCTATATTTTAAAAGTTTATATCCGCGCAAAGCGCGGGTAAACTAACTAGTATATATATATATATCTTAATTTTCTCAAAATCGTATACAAAAGCATTTTACGTTAATATATTATTATTATTTATATAATGATAATTAAACAATAAATAATAATGTGTATGTATGAAATACTTAAGAGCATCCACAATGGTTTTACATATATTGTATTCTTTAAAGTTGCCACGTAGACATTTATGTACACTTTAAGTAATACGTAAAGTTAAGACACACGTAAAAAATATTTTCTCTGCAATCGTATTACTTAAACATATTCCTTAAATATATTTTATTATTAAATTTTCCAACAACCACCAATAAGATATTAGCATTAATTATAAAATGAATTAATTTATAATAAAAAATTGGTTACGTAATACATAGTGCATTACTTAAATTTAAGGAATGCTTTATGTAAAAACATAAATTTACGTGTGGGTCCCATATTTAAGGAATACTATGTAAAACCACTGTAGATAGTTTTTGTTACTTTACTTAAATAAACATGTAGGACCCACGTTTGCCTAATCTTTACGTAATACCACTGTGGATGCTCTAAGCAGTAAAGAATAAAACCATAGGAAGCTAAATTAAAAAATAATTTAATTATTACGTCATTTATCGTCATATATTTATTTTATACAAGCCTATAAATATATCCCCTAATCTAAAATCAACCCTCATCTCATTAATCATTATTACCGAAACAAGAAACCCTATCTTCGAACAAGGAAAGTTCAACCCTTAGATAGCTAACCCCTGTCCGTGAATCTGAGACAAAATGGCATCGAATGAAGAAGACAACACCAACACCAACACCAACATGCCGCCGGTTGTGGATGATTACGACTACTCCTTTGACTTCAGTTTTCTTTTTCAAGACGACCACAACGATGATCAGTCGCTGCCTGAAAGTGAAAACAACACTACGATGATGACATTTGCGCAGCCCATCTTGGATACCAATATCCCATGCGTGGACATCATTCCGGCTGCGTATCAACAAGACATCGCCGGTACCGATAACAAAAGGGCGAGAGTCGACGAAGAGGAGGCCGTGTAAGTTTTACAAACCCTAATTGACAGGATCTTGATCATGCTTTATGAGGGAAAAGATATAGAGAAGAATGACTTACCCGGTAATTGATTTCGATTCCTCTAATCTTCTTAGATTGTCGATGTGCTTCTCTGTACGTAGAACGGTTCTACTTCTCTCCCTTGTCCATCCTTCTGTCAGAGACCAGTTGATGGAGAACTGCTCTTTCTCTCTGTGTCAATAACTGGCAGGGAGAGAGGACCGTTTATAATATTAACCCTTTAATCTGGTACGTCCATCAAGTAACCAATTGAACGGTCTAGATTAAATCATACCATAAAGATATATATTGATATAATATAATATAACACATAATGTATTATATTATTCAATATATTTATATTCCTTAATATTATCTGGCCACATAATTAGAATATATATTGTAACATTAAATATATATTCTTACATTCTCCCACTTGGCCAGATAATCACATAAGTCTTACATCTTTATGGAATAACATAAGGCGCGCGTAAAATCTAATCTTTCCGTTCATCATAATCACTTACATTCAATAATCTGTAAATGCGGGTTATGGCGGTCATACACTTATTTAAGCAGCATACTCCCTTCCATATACCACGACAGTTACATCTTATCAAACGTAAGCCTGTAAGTAATATATATAAACACATTAGGGTCCGAGTAAGGCTTTGCATAAGGTTTTCCCGTTATCATAAACTTTATGTGTACACAATCATAATTAACAGGAAAACATTGGAGTCAGAAACATATCATTGAGTTCAGAGTGTCAAACATCATCATCATCAGCTTTACAACTAAGACTCATTATTTGCATGCTTATTTAATGTCATTAGTTGTAAACATTCATTTAAATACATCATTGTCAGCTTGGCCATTATGCTGACAGACACTCTTGTTTCTGAACTTTCTTCTTAACGACAATAAACTTTCATTCCATAAGTTTGCACCTTTTAATGCTTGTCGTTTTGACGAAGAAATAACTGTGGCGTTATTACGATAAATTTTCCAGCGACTTGGTAATGGTGTCGACAACCTCAAGCCCTGAAATAAGTCCCACAGTCCTTAATGCATGATAAAACATGCTAAAACCTTACTTTACATTATTGATACGACAGATAATTACCACTTTTCTGTAATATTGCTCCAACACATAAAAGGAACAATTAATTAAAAGTGGACTTTCAACTGTCACGATATCCCTTAATTCTGAATCTACACGAACATAAATGCATTCACATGTTCTTGTAGGTGCATTAGGACTTTATTTGCAGAATTCGAGAATTATACTCCCTCTATAAGATCAATTTAATGTGTGCTTTCTGAGACAATCCAACTGTAACTGTGACTAGATTAAAATTGTAATTTAATCTTAGTCACATAAATTGTCTCTCACATTAACTTTCATCTTAACTTCAGAGAGAAACATAATGCATAATCATTTAAACGTGAGCAAGAAATAGTCAATTATACAGGTAAAATATCTACATACTCCCACTAATCTTACAGTTCATACGGTTGTCAAGTCACTTACTAAGCCATTCGTGGGAACATTTATTTTATCCTATAAATTTATTTTTAAAATGACCATCCATTAATTGAGAAATATAAACTTCATACATAATATATTGTGGGAATGAAACCGAAAAAGTATTTATTAATATCTGAATCCTACAAGTAAATCAACTTCCAGAATAACAAATTTTCGTAATGTTATTCTAAATGATTTAACTTTATCAGATGATTATATTTTTCTTTCTTTATGGAGTATCATGCCTTTCGAACATTATCCCTTATGTTGAAATTTCCATTCAACTGATGGAACTATATTCTAATCCATGTGAATAATGTATTCATACAGATAGACAATGTCTATCATTTATTATAATATCCACATCTTATTATTCAGACACTCCCACTAATTTCATTATTCTTAAGATTAACATAACTGGTTTCTACAATTTTCGGACTTCAGTTAAGAAAGTAAGTATTTATACCCTTTGGATCTTTTAATGTTACTCTAGAGTAAACATTTCATTCAAGAATCCATTCTTTAATGTGGATCATAAACATTTACTTTACTTTTATTAGACAACCTCAAACATAACGGTGTCTTAACCAAGCTCCCTTCCAACGCACGGATCATTAAGAGGTTGGAACTGCCTTTATGGGATCTCAGACTTAACTCATACATCCACAACTTAATGTCATTAATGGGTAAAGAAGATTTACTTGTCTAACTCTTAGCTGTAACTTTCAAAGTCCGATTATATTTCCCACAATACTATTTTCATAAATGTATGACATGTTCTCTTAAGAAGGCTTAGTAATGAACTAAAAGTCATATCATACTTCTATACATTTCTCATGAAAGTCACCACACATAAAGACATTATAAGTTTTCACGTTTCTATCTAATTGCTTACTTTCCATCAAGAAAAATCACCCAGCAAACAGATATAGTCATGACCTGAATAACACTAATAAGCTTAAATTCATAAGTGCAAGAATATATACAATTATCCCCCTATTCTTGACACTTATTAATTTTCCGTATAAATAATCATGCAATAGGCGAGATATACGAAATATTACATTTTATTCATGTATGAAAAGCAATTGCACTAACCTTTTAGCAGCACTCATTTATGCATGGTTGACATGTGGCTTCCTTATTCTTCATAAACATACGAGCTAACTCAATATCACATAATGAACACCTTGTAGTGCTCTCATAAATATTGAGTTGTCTCTAGTCATCCTTAAGGTCTTTAATCTTGCTCCATAAGTTAGCCAACTCAAACTTCTACAAACTCTACAACTCAAATCTTAATGATTGTAGGTTTGTACATACGAGTGACTTATTACATAACTTGTACTTTCATCCACAAAACTTCATAATTTTCTTTCTTTACTGTTTGTGGAATAAGACAATATTATTCGCATAAACTTAATATTTACTATGTTGTATCGTGTTTATACTTTATGATTTGACTTTCTACTTAAGTTGTGTACCCATAAGGATACTGTTTAATTGTGTTAAGTCAGGATCTAGTAACTTTAGTGGAACCTGACTTACACGGTTTAGAAAGTCAAACCTATTAAACACAATAACAGAACATACATGCGAATTAACTATAATAGCTGCAAATTACATACTTGCTCATTCATAAAATAAGCTAATAAGAATCAGCTAATCATTTAAAGTATATCATAATCGACCTTTGGGCAACAACTATAGTATACTATCATTAAGTAAATGCCAATTAGTAAATAAACTATTATAGATTCAGATAATCAATAAGAGTATATCATAGTCGACCTTTGGGCAACGACTACAATACACTAATCTTAATTAAATGCCATAACATTATTTGGAAATCATCAAAGTATACTATAACCGACCTTTGGGCAACGACTATAGCACACAAATCTTAATTAAATTCCATAGCATTATTGGACAATTAAAGAAAATCTCCGGTTAAATATACAAGTTATCTTTGGATATACAAATATACAGAACCAAAAGATCATAATTATCCCATCATGTTTACAAGTTATAGAAATCGATTCACCTTTGGGTAAATCCTAAAATTCTAGTAACCTGTAAATGTCAATTTATCCAATCATGTATACAATAATAGGCATTTCATTATTATCATGGATAAATGACAGTTGTATTATATGCATGAAACAAATAAACATTCTAGATTAGCCACTTTGGTGACAATAATCTACTTAAAATACAAGTTCATGCACATAATTATTGATCTTTCTTTAGACATTACTATTGTATTATACGCATGAACAAATAAACATTCTAGATTAGCCACTTTAGTGATAATAATCTACTTAAAATATATGTTCATGCGTATAATAATTGATTTTCTTTAGGCATGACAATACATTCTAGTCCTGTCACTTTGGTGACTAGAAACTAACTATAAAGTCATGGTGATAGTAATGTCTCATTAAACCATAACCTTATCATTCTAGTTCAATCACTTTGGTGATTAGAAACTAACTATAGAGTTATGCATATAGGCTTTAAAGTAATATGTCAATAACTAGTTATAACCCGACGTAATGGTTATCATCATGATATTGAAACATCACTAGAGAACACTAGGTTTGGCTAAAATAAAATTTAACCCATAAAATAATGGTTTTGCACCATAAAAACTATAATTTTCTTTAGTTATCAGCGGAAGCAATTAGCAAGGAAATTAAAACAAGTAATCTTTCATGCAATATGCATTTTCATGCTTAAGTCAAACATACAAAATCTTTCATTGTTGAAACATAATCAACCCTTAATCTCTAATTAGAATCACATGATCCAATATTTCATTCACTCATCACTCATGCATAAATAATAACATCATCATGATTTAGAATCCATAAACACATGCATAGGAGTCTCAATTGACTACCATTATCACACTCCAAATTCATCATTTAGATGTATATCCATATTATTATAAGCATGCGATTCTAATCACCCTTAAGGCACGTAATGAATGAAATAGGTAAACTCTAATTTGATCATTTAGGAACCACTATCAAAATAGTATACATGCTAGTACGCGTTATTCTTAAGATTTACAAGCAACGTAATTGCAGACTTAAATAGTATAACTAAAAGATCTATTATGCTATCAATTAAGAAGCGTAAATCTCCAAATTATCAGGTTGGTGAAGAACATTATAAAATAAGAAACATGTATAAATCCCAAAGCTCCGTTCAGCACATTCACAAATATGTGATCATCATATTCATCCATTCGTTGCTTTTACAAAGCCAGTCATTATGTAGATGGTTTATTTGGACAAACTAACTTCATTATAGTTGCCTTAATAAAATTATCAAGAAGCTGAAATTAATGGAACGTAGTACTTACTGTGTGTATATGATCAATTGAAGATATATATGTATGCATATATCTTCTTCTTTCAAGCCTTCCACGTCATGTGGTGGCATGGAAAGCTTTGATGAAGCTTAATAAAGCTTCCTCCGGTGATGTGGGTAATCTGCTGTCCCGGTCCACCACAACAACAATTTCTGGCACCGGTACAGACTTCCTCCGGTGCGTTACCCTCTTGGTTGTTTCCCGTTGCTAAGCCACCAATTTAATCTAATTCCACATACGGTTCGATTTGTGTATCTCGCCGATTTGTGTTGGATAAGAACATAATTCCATCGATAGGTATAACCAGATGAAAATTAATTTCATTTGAAACTAATAAACAATTCCAATAATAATCATGTAGACAGCAGAAACCACTCCACGAAGATGAATCCGATTTGAACTCCACAGGAAACCAATTTAACGAAACCATCTTAAACTGGCCGTGGAGAAGACTCCATGGAATTACAAACGCACACATCCAAGAGAGCAGATTAAACAGTCTAATTCCTTTAGATTAAGCGGTTGGGTTAATCTAATACCATTCATTTGTTTAATTCAATTTTCATATTAAACAATTAACTATCAACCGATTAAAGGAATTAGGGGTCAAGCAGTAATGAACTGATTTAGGCTGGGTTGAACAAAACAAATTCCATATGCAAATCAAACCGTTCCCCCCCCCCCCCCCCCCCCCCCCGATAAATAACATATTAACCAATAATAGTTCCAGTTCGTACGAACCGATTATGAAACCAAATCCTTAACTGTGACGGTTAATAATCCCAACATAAAAGTATGATCAACAACACATGCTCTGATACCACATGTAAGTTTTACAAACCCTAATTGACAGGATCTTGATCATGCTTTATGAGGGAAAAGATATAGAGAGGAATGACTTACCCGGTAATTGATTTCGATTCCTCTAATCTTCTTAGATTGTCGATGTGCTTCTCTGTACGTAGAACGGTTCTACTTCTCTCCCTTGTCCATCCTTCTGTCAGAGACCAGTTGATGGAGAACTGCTCTTTCTCTCTGTGTCAATAACTGGGGGAGAGAGGACCGTTTATAATATTAACCCTTTAATCTGGTACGTCCATCAAGTAACCAATTGAACGGTCTAGATTAAATCATACCATAAAGATATATATTGATATAATATAATATAACACATAATGTATTATATTATTCAATATATTTATATTCCTTAATATTATCTGGCCACATAATTAGAATATATATTGTAACATTAAATATATATTCTTACAGGCCGTCCCGACTCTTAAGCGCTTCAAACCTCTGGAAACCCTAGAAAACCCTATTCATCAAGAAACCCTAGAAAACTCTGATCATCTTCTTCATCAAGAAACCCTAGAAAACCCTTTGCCATCACAACCGTACATCGTAAACAACGTTACCGTGACGTCTCTAGTGGCTATACTGTTGGAGGATTCGGACCGACGAATATGGGAGGTGACCCGAGAATGATGGCGATTTTTGGCGGTTCGATGGGGAAGACACCGAGTCCTTGGACGGTTGAGGAGGAAATCCTGACTCTTAATCGTTTCGAACCACTCGAAAACCCGAATCACCTTCTTCATCAAGAAACCCTAAACCCTATGCCCTCACAACCGTACATCGTAAACAACGTTACCGGTGACGTCTCTAGTGGTGATACGGTTGGAGGATTCGGACCGACGAATATGGGAGGCGACCCGAGAATGATTGCGATTTTCGGCGGTTCGAGGAGGAAGAAACCGAGTCCTTGGACGGTTGAGGAGCACGTGAGATTCTTAATCGGAATCACTCAAGGCTATGAAGGAGACTGGAAAACAATTTCTAGGGATTATGTGAGGACAAGAACAGCTGCACAAGTCACCAGCCATGCGCAGAAGCACTTCCTCCATCAACAGAAGAGGAATTCCAGTGCAAACCCTAGCATGATAAGAAGAAAAACAAGTATCTACGACATTGCCTGCTTTGCTGACGTGGAGATTTCTAAGCTCGCCGACGCACTCAGATTTGTGCGTTTCCCCTGTCAATCAGTGAACCACACTTACGGGATCATTCATTAATTAAGCTATTGTTTTCTAAGATTTAATTGGTCGATTGATATTATGTTGTTTGATTAGCTAGGACATACAATATTGTAGATGTTCCACTGTGAATCAACAATATTTTATAGCTATTAAATTATTTGTTTGTATTTCTAGCTAGTTACACACGTAATATATATCACCTAATAATTGCAACTTAGTTATACATATTTAACATGTGTAACGAGCGGAAATATATATTTAGAAATAATTTTCTAGGATGGTAATTTCTCAATAGGAGAAACTCGTAATTTATGTAGAATGGGGATTCATTTTAAAAAATGAGATATATTAACCATGAATGAATGATAAATGGCAAATTCATTTTTTTAAAAGTTCAAACATCAATCAGAATTCTGGATTATACGTTTCATTTTCGACTAATTAATGATCAGTAATGTAACAACTCATATATATATATTGAAAATGTGCTAAAGAAAAAGTAGTGAATATTATTGCATTGGTAGGGTGGTTTTAAGTAGTTTTATTTGGTTATAAATGTAGTTTATCGGTGGCTTAGCTACACATAATTCTTTACTAGATAGTGGGGACGCATATATTTGGTGGCATTATAGTGCTCTATTCGTATTTTTAGCTGTTTACTTAATTAGTAAACATTTGGTACTATATTAATTAATTAATACTGCAGAAATTAGTAAATAGTGCAGCACAATTTTGTTGGATAATATTACCAATTGTGACCAAGCGAGAAATCTAATTAAGGAACCTAGCTAGAAAAGCTATGTCATATGTTTGTAGATGTTATGTTATCTATAATTATACTTAGCTGTTAGTTACAGTTAGCTCATCACACAGCTACTTGTATAAGCTACTACACTATATAGTAGTGTACTCTGTATCAGATGATGAGAGTGTTAGTAATGAATGGTTTCTGTTCGATAGCTTCCAGCTGATATGGTATCATGGCGTTCTTGATCCACAAAGATTTCATTTCGTTTTTCCGAGATTGAGTCGTTGAATCTAGTTGATTTCGACTTCTAATTGATCTTTCTGGTTGATTCTGATTGAATTGATTTTCGATTCAATCTTCTCATGTTCATCTTCTCATTCAAGATTCTGGATTCGAGTTTTCATTCATCTTGATTCGTTCTTCATTCTTTATCAAGATTCAGTACATTGACTCTTAAATGGCGAATACTGATTAATCGAACGCGGCGATTGATGATCCTCTTTACCTCCATCCGGCTGATACAACTGGCCATATGCTCATCTCATTTCAGCTTCAAGGATCTGAGAATTACCACATCTAGAGCACATCAATCAGAGAAGCATTGCTGGTAAAAAATAAACTATGTTTATCGATGGTTCTTGTATGCGTGAATCAGTCTTCGTGAATCAGCGCGAATCAAATGAGATCGCGCCACGCCATAGTGAAAGATTGGTTGCAGAATTCAGTGAACAAAGATCTGGTTGCTGGACTTGTCTTTAATCCAACGGCAGAATCGATTTGGGATGACCTACGCGAGATGTTCGATAAAGTAGACGAAACACATATTTTCCACCTGGCTCGTCAAATATACCATACAGCGCAAGGTACTTTATCGATTACGGAATTTTTCGAGAATATGAAGCAATTATGAAATGCCTTGACTGCGATCGATGATATGTCTATGAATTGTATTGATGATGCTGCGTTGGTGAACATGAACAAAGAAAAACAAAATCTTATGGCATTTTTATTAGGGCTAAATGATACTTATGGAAATGTTCGCAGCAATTTGTTGATGTGCCAGCCTTTACCTAGCCTCAGTGTTGCTTATTCGATTCTAATGCAAAAAGAGAGTCAGAGGTTAATTCATATATCGATTGCAGATGGACAAATTTGAAAATGGTACTGTTATGTATTCATCTAGAAAGACTGCAGGTCATAATCATTTTGGAGGAAGCTACAGATCTGATAATCGTTCTGGAGGTAGCTACAGATCTAATAATCATTCTAGAGAGAGCTTCAATAGACCTGATAATCATTATGAAAATCCTCAATTTGCTGGTAGAACTAACAAGACAAGTTGGTTATTTTCTTTCTGTGGAAAGAAGGGGTCACAAGATAGATTCATGTTGGTCAAAGTATGGATTTCCAGAAAGCATGAAGAGGAAATGAGCTTCAAAAAATGTTATATATATATAATAATTCATATATATATATATATATATATATATAATATATATATATATATATATATATATATATAATATATAATTGTTTTTATTTTTATTTTTTCTATTTCCATATATAAATTTCATATTCACATTTCAGCTTATAATTTATGTGTATACTAGAAAAGCACAAAATAAATAGCTCTTTAATCTAAAAAAGATTGTATTTTAATAATTGGTTGGTGGAATAAGTTTGGCCTTGTTTCAGTAAACTTTTAGGATTTTGCATTGGTTGCTTTAGGTGTCTTTCGTGACCACAAACGGGTACTAGAGTTTCTCGAGCTTGAACTTGGGCGAGGACCTAAAAAGGGGTGGGGATATACCATGATTTCACTCCGAAACTTAAGTCACTATATGTAATATAAGGGTATTAATAATTTGTTTAATAAATGTAAAACACATTGGTATTTATAGTTTTTACTTTACCGACTTTGAATGGCGGTTTACCCCTATTGAAAGGGTTTCCCTTGCGGCAGTTGGAGCAAGTGACAAACAGGTCGCCACCTCATTGTTCCTTAAGATGAGAGGTTTCTTCGAGAGGTGCTGGCAAGTAGGTCGTCACCTCATCACTTCTTAGGAGGGGAGGTTTCTTCTGGAGGGGGTGACAAGTAGGTCGTCACCCCATTAATCCTTAGGAGAAAAGGTTTCTTCTGAAGACAGTGATGAGTAGGTCGACGTCGTCTCTCCACTTTCTTTAAGATGATGAGTTTCAGCGAGGGGCGCGCGCCGCACTCTCACTCATAGTCTTTGACGTAATTGGCGTCGACTCTTATGAAAGAGTCATCGACATTTTGTTTATATTCTCATGTTTAGCTTTGTTAGTCGTTGATTTTGGTCTTGACTTTTGAAGGTCCCGACTTGCTAGTCGCCGATCTTAAGTTCTCTTGAACTAGGATTTAACAGTTTGCTAAACTCTCACCAATTATTTTTCAATTGATTGTAAGGAATCAGATTTTTATCCAGCTTTGAAACATTTAGTTTTTTTTATTCTCAAATAAAGATTACTTGTTTGGTTACTCAATTATGATTAAGTAGTTACTTATTTTCCAGGCAATAGAAAAAAATTATGGATACTATAATCTATATTATTGTATACTACTTCTCATTAAACTGTGTTGTGTGAAATTTAACGTATGTGATAGCTTATATTATAATACTAAGTGCTGACTCCGCGAGTAGTGCAAACAGTACTAAATCGTAAACATTAATATAAAAGATAAATATCAATTAAGTTAGTCACCTCATATTCATCTTATCTAGATTAACTTAATTGATATTATCTTTCTCTTCAACATGCTCCTCCTATTTACCAATTCTTTGAGAAGAGCACCTACAATGTCTACATAACTTGGGAAAAAAACTTGGTTGAGCCAAATAGTTTGATAGTTTAAATAATCTGGTTATATCTACTACGTACTATATTAAAAGTTGGTGAAGGCCTCACCACCAACCGTCACCAACTCTACCATTTACCGTTTCAATGACAAATAGACAGTTACCACACTCTTTACCTTTTTTTTTCTTTTTTTTTTTTTCTCAAGTAGTAATTTAGTCAAATCGAGCTTCAGAGATACTCGGCTCAGCTCGTTTAGACTCCTATTTAAGATCAAATTAAAAAGACATATGATTAGTCAATGGTTGACTTAATTCTGGCTCTCCTTCGTACGTAATGCTTACTATAAGAAGTATATATATATTTCTTAATTTTCTCAAAATCGTATACAATATATAGTTAAGCATTTTAAGGTAATATATTATTAATATTATTACAACCCGAATCAAAAGAAATATCTTATATTCCCTGAGGAGGTTCTACCCCGTGGAAACGCTCTTTAATGGAACAAACCTAATACAACTTATAGAGCTATGACACAATCAAACCCGAACGAAAAGATGTTGAATTGAATCGTACCAGCCTCTACTGGGGTTATTACTCATTTTTGTACTTGCTGTATTATTTCCAATTATTTCTTCAATTAAGCTTACGTAAAGAATACGAACTGATAGTAGGATTCCTAAAAGAAAACCCAAAAGTCGTTTTTTAATGAAAAAAAACTGGAGAAATTCTTTTGTTGCTGGTTTAATTCGTGAGATTTTAGGCATGACTGGTAGGAGACATAAAACCATCCATTCTGGTTCTATATTTGTTCGAATAAAATGCTTAGCGAATTCCACGAAAGGAAGCACGTGAAATTCTTTTCCTTTCCGCAGGGACTAGGAGATTGGATCTTACTTACATAATAAAAAAAAAATGTGTACGTAAGAAATACTTAAGCAGTAAAGAATAAAACCATAGGAAGCTAAATTCAAAAATAATTTAATTATTACGCTATTTAGTGTCATATATTTATTTTATACAAGCCTATAAATAGATCCCCTAATCTAAAAATCAACCCTCACCTCATTAATCATTATTACCGAAACAAGAAACCCTATCTTCGAACAAGGAAAGTTCAACCCTTAGATAGCTAACCCCTGTCCGTGAATCTGAGACAAAATGGCATCGAATGAAGAAGACAACACCAACACCAACACCAACATGCCGCCGGTTGTGGATGATTACGACTACTCCTTTGACTTCAGTTTTCTTTTTCAAGACGACCACAACGATGATCAGTCGCTGCCTGAAAGTGAAAAAACACTACGATGATGACATTTGCGCAGCCCATCTTGGATACCAATATCCCATGCGTGGACATCATTCCGGCTGCGTATAAACAAGACATCGCCGGTACCGATAACAAAAGGGCGAGAGTCGACGAAGAGGAGGCCGTCCCGACTCTTAAGCGCTTCAAACCTCTGGAAACCCTAGAAAACCCTATTCATCAAGAAACCCTAGAAAACTCTGATCATCTTCTTCATCAAGAAACCCTAGAAAACCCTTTGCCATCACAACCGTACATCGTAAACAACGTTACCGGTGACGTCTCTAGTGGCTATACTGTTGGAGGATTCGGACCGACGAATATGGGAGGTGACCCGAGAATGATGGCGATTTTTGGCGGTTCGATGGGGAAGACACCGAGTCCTTGGACGGTTGAGGAGGAAATCCTGACTCTTAATCGTTTCGAACCACTCGAAAACCCGAATCACCTTCTTCATCAAGAAACCCTAAACCCTATGCCCTCACAACCGTACATCGTAAACAACGTTACCGGTGACGTCTCTAGTGGTGATACGGTTGGAGGATTCGGACCGACGAATATGGGAGGCGACCCGAGAATGATTGCGATTTTCGGCGGTTCGAGGAGGAAGAAACCGAGTCCTTGGACGGTTGAGGAGCACGTGAGATTCTTAATCGGAATCACTCAAGGCTATGAAGGAGACTGGAAAACAATTTCTAGGGATTATGTGAGGACAAGAACAGCTGCACAAGTCACCAGCCATGCGCAGAAGCACTTCCTCCATCAACAGAAGAGGAATTCCAGTGCAAACCCTAGCATGATAAGAAGAAAAACAAGTATCTACGACATTGCCTGCTTTGCTGACGTGGAGATTTCTAAGCTCGCCGACGCACTCAGATTTGTGCGTTCCCCTGTCAATCAGTGAACCACACTTACGGGATCATTCATTAATTAAGCTATTGTTTTCTAAGATTTAATTGGTCGATTGATATTATGTTGTTTGATTAGCTAGGACATACAATATTGTAGATGTTCCACTGTGAATCAACAATATTTTATAGCTATTAAATTATTTGTTTGTATTTCTAGCTAGTTACACACGTAATATATATCACCTAATAATTGCAACTTAGTTATACATATTTAACATGTGTAACGAGCGGAAATATATATTTAGAAATAATTTTCTAGGATGGTAATTTCTCAATAGGAGAAACTCGTAATTTATGTAGAATGGGGATTCATTTTAAAAAATGAGATATATTAACCATGAATGAATGATAAATGGCAAATTCATTTTTTTAAAAGTTCAAACATCAATCAGAATTCTGGATTATACGTTTCATTTTCGACTAATTAATGATCAGTAATGTAACAACTCATATATATATATTGAAAATGTGCTAAAGAAAAAGTAGTGAATATTATTGCATTGGTAGGGTGGTTTTAAGTAGTTTTATTTGGTTATAAATGTAGTTTATCGGTGGCTTAGCTACACATAATTCTTTACTAGATAGTGGGGACGCATATATTTGGTGGCATTATAGTGCTCTATTCGTATTTTTAGCTGTTTACTTAATTAGTAAACATTTGGTACTATATTAATTAATTAATACTGCAGAAATTAGTAAATAGTGCAGCACAATTTTGTTGGATAATATTACCAATTGTGACCAAGCGAGAAATCTAATTAAGGAACCTAGCTAGAAAAGCTATGTCATATGTTTGTAGATGTTATGTTATCTATAATTATACTTAGCTGTTAGTTACAGTTAGCTCATCACACAGCTACTTGTATAAGCTACTACACTATATAGTAGTGTACTCTGTATCAGATGATGAGAGTGTTAGTAATGAATGGTTTCTGTTCGATAGCTTCCAGCTGATATGGTATCATGGCGTTCTTGATCCACAAAGATTTCATTTCGTTTTTCCGAGATTGAGTCGTTGAATCTAGTTGATTTCGACTTCTAATTGATCTTTCTGGTTGATTCTGATTGAATTGATTTTCGATTCAATCTTCTCATGTTCATCTTCTCATTCAAGATTCTGGATTCGAGTTTTCATTCATCTTGATTCGTTCTTCATTCTTTATCAAGATTCAGTACATTGACTCTTAAAATGGCGAATACTGATTAATCGAACGCGGCGATTGATGATCCTCTTTACCTCCATCCGGCTGATACAACTGGCCATATGCTCATCTCATTTCAGCTTCAAGGATCTGAGAATTACCACATCTAGAGCACATCAATCAGAGAAGCATTGCTGGTAAAAAATAAACTATGTTTATCGATGGTTCTTGTATGCGTGAATCAGTCTTCGTGAATCAGCGCGAATCAAATGAGATCGCGCCACTGCCATAGTGAAAGATTGGTTGCAGAATTCAGTGAACAAAGATCTGGTTGCTGGACTTGTCTTTAATCCAACGGCAGAGTCGATTTGGGATGACCTACGCGAGATGTTCGATAAAGTAGACGAAACACATATTTTCCACCTGGCTCGTGAAATATACCATACAGCGCAAGGTACTTTATCGATTACGGAATTTTTCGAGAATATGAAGCAATTATGAAATGCCTTGACTGCGATCGATGATATGTCTATGAATTGTATTGATGATGCTGCGTTGGTGAACATGAACAAAGAAAAACAAAATCTTATGGCATTTTTATTAGGGCTAAATGATACTTATGGAAATGTTCGCAGCAATTTGTTGATGTGCCAGCCTTTACCTAGCCTCAGTGTTGCTTATTCGATTCTAATGCAAAAAGAGAGTCAGAGGTTAATTTCAGGATCGATTGCAGATGGATTGGTTGAAAATGGTACTGTTATGTATTCATCTAGAACTACTGCAGGTCATAATCATTTTGGAGGAAGCTACAGATCTGATAATCGTTCTGGAGGTAGCTACAGATCTAATAATCATTCTAGAGAGAGCTTCAATAGACCTGATAATCATTATGAAAATCCTCAATTTGCTGGTAGAACTAACAAGACAAGTTGGTTATGTTCTTTCTGTGGAAAGAAGGGGTCACAAGATAGATTCATGTTGGTCAAAGTATGGATTTCCAGAAAGCATGAAGAGGAAATGAGCTTCTGCAAATGGAGTATTTGATGATGATAATAATTCAATGGTTGAGTATGTTGCTGCTAAGGATAAGAGAATTGTTCATGGGACAGCATGAGAATTCTTCACTCAACTGCTGAAAGAAGGGTTCTTCATGTTGCAGCAGATTCAATTGAAGAGTCTGACCCATTGCATTTTAATGATGAATCATAGGATGTGCAGGTGAATATGGCACTTATGTGCAGTTAGAATATGGCAGAACATGTGTTGGTGGAGTAGATGGCGATTCAGTGACTGTCGAGGGTTCAGCGTTGGGTGTCGGTAGAGTTTCTGGCGACAGTCGGTGGGTGAGAGTGACTGGCAGATGAGAGACATATTATGGGCGTGGAGGTAGCGGCAGTTTGAGTATCTGTTCCATATAGGTCTTCTGGAAGCGTGTCCGTCTTTGTGCTAATGTAGTTCTTCGTGGTTCGGTGTTGACAGTTATAGGCGGTTTGGTTCAAAAGATTTGTTGCCGGCCGGGTTTAATATTGTGCCTTTTGGAGGGTAAATCATGTCTATTGGGGGTGAGGACACAAGGCAATTTATATATTGGTATATTGCTCAATATTAATCCCATCGTTTTGTGATTCCACGAACAGCTCCATGAGGATGGAGTTATTGATTTTCAATGCTTCATCTGAAGTTCATCAACTAAGTTGTTGATGTGTGCACAACCAACCATGAATGGAATGATGAAGTTTAATATGAAACTCCCCATTAAAATGCTCTACAATCCAACGGTGTTACTCTTGAACTACAGTTTTACTTATATACGAAATTACCATGAGAGGAACTGTTCTTATACATGACTTTTATCTGAAATTGAAGCATATTTATCCCATGTAAACCTCAATCAAATGCAGTTCTTATACAGTACTATGAGCTACTCCACAAATCAGTACCAAATTACCCTAGAATACCTAAATTCAGGAATGAAATTACTAATTCCACATGTATGTTCAACAAATCTGAAATTAGTATGAGTTTCAGTTCTTGTACAGTAGTTAAATCTTTAATAGCATATTTGTCTCATATAAATCTTGAACTAATTAAGTTCTTATACAATACAATGAGCAACTCCTCAGATCAGTACCAAATTGTCCTGAACTACTAAACTTCACCTATGAAATTTCTAATCCATGTGTATATGTTTTGCAAATTGGTTTTAGATTTCGTTTTGGATTTGAAAATATTGGCATATAGCCGAACATTCCGACACCATACTGGTTGAAATCACCATAACCAGTCTCAATTGATAATTAAGCGTTAATTCGTACAAACCTGTATAAGTTGGTAGAGTCAGATCATCGGATGAACCACTGCCTATCGTCTGCTGCGTGACTGGGCCTAGCGTCTACTGCGTGACTGGTGGGTCGCATAGCAGACAGGTGTGGCAGAACATGCGTTGGTGGAGTAGATGGCGATTCAGTGACGGTCAAGGGTTCAGCGCCGGGTGTCGGTAGAGTTTCTGGCGACGGTCGGTGGGTGAGAGTGACCGGCAGATGAGAGACATATTATGGGCGTGGAGGTAGCGGCAGTTTGAGTATTTGTTTCATATAGGTCTTCTAGAAGCGTGTCCGTCTTTGTGCTAATGTAGTTCTTCGTGGTTCGGTGTTGACAGTTATAGGCGGTTTGGTTCGAAAGATTCGTTGGCCGGCCGGGTTTAATATTGTGCCTTTTGGAGGGTAAATCATGTCTATTGGGGTGAGGACACAAGGCAATTTATATATTGGTATATTGCTCAATATTAATCCCATCGCTTTGTGATTCCACGAACAGCTCCATGAGGATGGAGTTATTGATTTTCAATGCTTCATCTGAAGTTCATCTAAGTTGTTGATGTGTGCACAACCAACCATGAATGGAATGATGAAGTTTAATATGAAACTCCCCATTAAGATGCTCTACAATCCAACTGTGTTACTCTTGAACTACAGTTTTACTTATATATGAAATTACCATGAGAGGAACGGTTCTTATACATGACTTTTATCTGAAATTGAAGCATATTGATCCCATGTAAACCTCAATCAAATGCAGTTCTTATACAGTACTATGAGCTACTCCACAAATCAGTACCAAATTACCATAGAATACCTAAATTCAGGAATGAAATTACTAATTTCACATGTATGTTCAACAAATATGAAATTAGTATGAGTTTCTGTTCTTGTACAGTAGTTAAATCTTTAAAAATAGCATATTTGTCTCATATAAATCTTGAACTAATTAAGTTCTTATACAATACAATGAGCAACTCCGCAGATCAGTACCAAATTGTCCTGAACTACTAAACTTCACCTATGAAATTTCTAATCCATGTGTATATGTTTTGCAAATTGGTTTTGGATTACGTTTTGGATTTGAAAAGATTGGCATATAGCCGAACTTTCCGACACGATACTGGTTGAAATCACCATAACCAGTCTCAATTGATAATTAAGCGTTAATTCGTACAAACTTGTATAAGTTTGGAGAGTCAGATCATCGGATGAACCACTGCCTATCGTCTGCTGCGTGACTGGGCCTAGCATCTACTGTGTGACTGGTGGGTCGCATAGCAGACGGGTGTGGCAGAACATGCGTTGGTGGAGTAGATGGCGATTCAGTGACTGTCGAGGGTTCAATGCCGGGTGTCGGTAGAGTTTCCGGCGACGGTCGGTGGGTGAGAGTGACCGGCAGATGAGAGACATATTATGGGCGTGGAGGTAGCGGCAGTTTGAGTATCTGTTTCATATAGGTCTTCTAGAAGCGTGTCCGTCTTTGCGCTAATGTAATTCTTCGTGGTTCGGTATTGACAGTTATAGGCGGTTTGGTTCGAAAGATTTGTTGGCCGGCCGGGTTTAATATGATGCCTTTTGAAGGGTAAATCGTGTCTATTGGGGTGAGGACACAAGGCAATTTATATATTGGTATTGGTATAGTAGATATATAGTTTTATTTAAAAAAAAAAAATTTAAACTCTATTGGGTCGGGTAAATAATTTGGCCGGGTTAAAACTGATAATTCGGTCAAACCGTTTACCCAACTCAATACAGTTTTAAAAGAAAAAAAAATATAAAACTTCATAAATTCTAAATTATAAAGAAGTTAATGAAAAAGTGAGTTTAACTAAGGATGCATTTAACCACATTCAAAAAAGTATACGAGTATAATAAACCCACATGAAAAAATGTGTCGGTGCAAGTAACCACCCGATGTAAACATGTGGGCACAATGTTGCGACTCATGAATATCTTTTCATTCTTATGTTTTGAACTCCTGATTTCTGGTTAAAGGATCAAGCGCTGAATCAGTACATCATAATAATGATCTACATCATGTCGCTACCTTTTATTGATAGTTTGATACCCATCACCCTCTCATTTCTTCGCAACGACCTCCAATATTATAATACCAAAAGCATGGGAAGTTTGATATGTGAAATACATAAGAAATAGAAATACACACATTCTAATCTTTTAACAGTAAAAATCGCAAACGCAATCCCCTTGATCGCAGGCGCACCACCTGTAAGATTTGGGGTGTTTGTTTAAGCAGGCAGTATAGCAGTTTTTCTTGCAATTGTCCAGCTCAAATATTATTTCTGTGCACACGGGATACCCATTGACTCCTTTTACATCACGTGCTATGCTTCCTTCAACATATAATTCAATCTCATATATTAATTTAGTGAAACACATAATAATAATAATAATAATAAGGGTTAATAATTTATAAAAGGTCTAAATTTTGACTAATGTTAACCGAAAATGTCTGAATTTTTAAAAGTTAATTTGAAATGTCCGAATTTTTAACGTTGTTGAACTTTGGTTTTCCGTCCATTTTTAGGGTTAAATTTAACAGAATTGTGTGAACTGACACTTTTACCCCTTTTAATATTTTTTTATTTAATACCTTAATTATTTGAGAAAATGTGAAATGACAAAATTACCCCTGAAGTCAAATTAAGAAAATACTTTTTTTTTCTTTAAGGGGCATTTTCGTCATTTCAGGTCAAGCATGTGAGGGGCACACTTTAGTCGGAGGGCATTTTCAGGATTTAAGTTTATTTCCGGTCACATGTCAAGCATGTGACCAAATTCCGTCAGTTCTAACGGCAAAAATTGACGGAAACCTCTTATATCAACAAAGTTAAAATTCAGACCTTCCAAATTAACTTTTAAAAATTCAGACATCTCCGGTTAATATTGGTCAAAATTCAGACATTTCATAGGTTATTAACCCTAATAATAATAATAAGATAGGGAAAAAAGAAATTCATAAAAATGTCCATATATTTTTATACATATTAACAAATTTGAATATATATATATATATACTAAATAAAAAAGACAGAAGAGGATCATCAGTTACCAGGGGTCATGGTAATCAAAATGACGAGTCCAAAAACAAGAGCTGCAGTGATTGAATGATCCTTCATGGTGTTTGGTTTTCCAAATTTACTCTCTCTTTTCTAATAAATAAATAAATAAAGGTGAATATAATAACATTAGCTAGGACTATTAGGCAGGTTTTATTTATTTATACAATAATGGGAGAAAGATATTCTACTTCCATAGGTAACACATATTTGTTAAGGCATTAATTATATTAATCCACTTGCCAAAAAATTTAATATAGTAATCCATTTCATTTTATACTGTCATATATATATATATATATATATATATATATATATATATATATATATATATATATATAATATATAATTGTTTTTATTTTTATTTTTTCTATTTCCATATATAAATTTCATATTCACATTTCAGCTTATAATTTATGTGTATACTAGAAAAGCACAAAATAAATAGCTCTTTAATCTAAAAAAGATTGTATTTTAATAATTGGTTTGTGTTGAATAAGTTTGTCCGCCTTGTTTCGGGAGTAAACTTTTAGGATTTTGCATTGGTTGCTTTAGGTGTCTTTCGTGACCACAAACGGGTACTTAGTTTTCTTCTCGAGCTTGAACTTGGCGAGGACCTAAAAAGGGGTGGGGATATACCATTGATTTCACTCCGAAACTTAAGTCACTATATGTAATATAAGGGTATTAATAATTTGTTTAATAATGTAAAACACATTGGTATTTATAGTTTTTACTTTACCGACTTTGAATGGCGGTTTACCCCTATTGAAAGGGTTTCCCCTTGCGGCAGTTGGAGCAAGTGACAAACAGGTCGCCACCTCATTGTTCCTTAAGATGAGAGGTTTCTTCGAGAGGTGCTGGCAAGTAGGTCGTCACCTCATCACTTCTTAGGAGGGGAGGTTTCTTCTGGAGGGGGTGACAAGTAGGTCGTCACCCCATTAATCCTTAGGAGAAAAGGTTTCTTCTGAAGACAGTGATGAGTAGGTCGACGTCGTCTCTCCACTTTCTTTAAGATGATGAGTTTCAGCGAGGGGCGCGCGCCGCACTCTCACTCATAGTCTTTGACGTAATTGGCGTCGACTCTTATGAAAGAGTCATCGACATTTTGTCTTTATATTCTCATGTTTAGCTTTGTTAGTCGTTGATTTTTGGTCTTGACTTTTGAAGGTCCCGACTTGCTAGTCGCCGATCTTAAGTTCTCTTGAACTAGGATTTAACAGTTTGCTAAACTCTCACCAATTATTTTTCAATTGATTGTAAGGAATCAGATTTTTATCCAGCTTTGAAACATTTAGTTTTTTTTATTCTCAAATAAAGATTACTTGTTTGGTTACTCAATTATGATTAAGTAGTTACTTATTTTCCAGGCAATAGAAAAAAATTATGGATACTATAATCTATATTATTGTATACTACTTCTCATTAAACTGTGTTGTGTGAAATTTAACGTATGTGATAGCTTATATTATAATACTAAGTGCTGACTCCGCGAGTAGTGCAAACAGTTTACTAAATCGTAAACATTAATATAAAAGATAAATATCAATTAAGTTAGTCACCTCATATTCATCTTATCTAGATTAACTTAATTGATATTATCTTTCTCTTCAACATGCTCCTCCTATTTACCAATTCTTTGAGAAGAGCACCTACAATGTCTACATAACTTGGGAAAAAAACTTGGTTGAGCCAAATAGTTTGATAGTTTAAATAATCTGGTTATATCTACTACGTACTATATTAAAAGTTGGTGAAGGCCTCACCACCAACCGTCACCAACTCTACCATTTACCGTTTCAATGACAAATAGACAGTTACCACACTCTTTACCTTTTTTTTTCTTTTTTTTTTTTTTCTCAAGTAGTAATTTAGTCAAATCGAGCTTCAGAGATACTCGGCTCAGCTCGTTTAGACTCCTATTTAAGATCAAATTAAAAAGACATATGATTAGTCAATGGTTGACTTAATTCTGGCTCTCCTTCGTACGTAATGCTTACTATAAGAAGTATATATATATTTCTTAATTTTCTCAAAATCGTATACAATATATAGTTAAGCATTTTAAGGTAATATATTATTAATATTATTACAACCCGAATCAAAAGAAATATCTTATATTCCCTGAGGAGGTTCTACCCCGTGGAAACGCTCTTTAATGGAACAAACCTAATACAACTTATAGAGCTATGACACAATCAAACCCGAACGAACAAGATGTTGAATTGAATCGTACCAGCCTCTACTGGGGTTTATTACTCATTTTTGTACTTGCTGTATTATTTTCCAATTATTTCTTCAATTAAGCTTACGTAAAGAATACGAACTGATAGTAGGATTCCTAAAAGAAAACCCAAAAGTCGTTTTTTAATGAAAAAAAACTGGAGAAATTCTTTTGTTGCTGGTTTAATTCGTGAGATTTTAGGCATGACTGGTAGGAGACATAAAACCATCCATTCTGGTTCTATATTTGTTCGAATAAAATGCTTAGCGAATTCCACGAAAGGAAGCACGTGAAATTCTTTTTCCTTTCCGCAGGGACTAGGAGATTGGATCTTACTTACATAATAAAAAAAAAATGTGTACGTAAGAAATACTTAAGCAGTAAAGAATAAAACCATAGGAAGCTAAATTCAAAAATAATTTAATTATTACGCTATTTAGTGTCATATATTTATTTTATACAAGCCTATAAATAGATCCCCTAATCTAAAATCAACCCTCACCTCATTAATCATTATTACCGAAACAAGAAACCCTATCTTCGAACAAGGAAAGTTCAACCCTTAGATAGCTAACCCCTGTCCGTGAATCTGAGACAAAATGGCATCGAATGAAGAAGACAACACCAACACCAACACCAACATGCCGCCGGTTGTGGATGATTACGACTACTCCTTTGACTTCAGTTTTCTTTTTCAAGACGACCACAACGATGATCAGTCGCTGCCTGAAAGTGAAAACAACACTACGATGATGACATTTGCGCAGCCCATCTTGGATACCAATATCCCATGCGTGGACATCATTCCGGCTGCGTATAAACAAGACATCGCCGGTACCGATAACAAAAGGGCGAGAGTCGACGAAGAGGAGGCCGTCCCGACTCTTAAGCGCTTCAAACCTCTGGAAACCCTAGAAAACCCTATTCATCAAGAAACCCTAGAAAACTCTGATCATCTTCTTCATCAAGAAACCCTAGAAAACCCTTTGCCATCACAACCGTACATCGTAAACAACGTTACCGGTGACGTCTCTAGTGGCTATACTGTTGGAGGATTCGGACCGACGAATATGGGAGGTGACCCGAGAATGATGGCGATTTTTGGCGGTTCGATGGGGAAGACACCGAGTCCTTGGACGGTTGAGGAGGAAATCCTGACTCTTAATCGTTTCGAACCACTCGAAAACCCGAATCACCTTCTTCATCAAGAAACCCTAAACCCTATGCCCTCACAACCGTACATCGTAAACAACGTTACCGGTGACGTCTCTAGTGGTGATACGGTTGGAGGATTCGGACCGACGAATATGGGAGGCGACCCGAGAATGATTGCGATTTTCGGCGGTTCGAGGAGGAAGAAACCGAGTCCTTGGACGGTTGAGGAGCACGTGAGATTCTTAATCGGAATCACTCAAGGCTATGAAGGAGACTGGAAAACAATTTCTAGGGATTATGTGAGGACAAGAACAGCTGCACAAGTCACCAGCCATGCGCAGAAGCACTTCCTCCATCAACAGAAGAGGAATTCCAGTGCAAACCCTAGCATGATAAGAAGAAAAACAAGTATCTACGACATTGCCTGCTTTGCTGACGTGGAGATTTCTAAGCTCGCCGACGCACTCAGATTTGTGCGTTCCCCTGTCAATCAGTGAACCACACTTACGGGATCATTCATTAATTAAGCTATTGTTTTCTAAGATTTAATTGGTCGATTGATATTATGTTGTTTGATTAGCTAGGACATACAATATTGTAGATGTTCCACTGTGAATCAACAATATTTTATAGCTATTAAATTATTTGTTTGTATTTCTAGCTAGTTACACACGTAATATATATCACCTAATAATTGCAACTTAGTTATACATATTTAACATGTGTAACGAGCGGAAATATATATTTAGAAATAATTTTCTAGGATGGTAATTTCTCAATAGGAGAAACTCGTAATTTATGTAGAATGGGGATTCATTTTAAAAAATGAGATATATTAACCATGAATGAATGATAAATGGCAAATTCATTTTTTTAAAAGTTCAAACATCAATCAGAATTCTGGATTATACGTTTCATTTTCGACTAATTAATGATCAGTAATGTAACAACTCATATATATATATTGAAAATGTGCTAAAGAAAAAGTAGTGAATATTATTGCATTGGTAGGGTGGTTTTAAGTAGTTTTATTTGGTTATAAATGTAGTTTATCGGTGGCTTAGCTACACATAATTCTTTACTAGATAGTGGGGACGCATATATTTGGTGGCATTATAGTGCTCTATTCGTATTTTTAGCTGTTTACTTAATTAGTAAACATTTGGTACTATATTAATTAATTAATACTGCAGAAATTAGTAAATAGTGCAGCACAATTTTGTTGGATAATATTACCAATTGTGACCAAGCGAGAAATCTAATTAAGGAACCTAGCTAGAAAAGCTATGTCATATGTTTGTAGATGTTATGTTATCTATAATTATACTTAGCTGTTAGTTACAGTTAGCTCATCACACAGCTACTTGTATAAGCTACTACACTATATAGTAGTGTACTCTGTATCAGATGATGAGAGTGTTAGTAATGAATGGTTTCTGTTCGATAGCTTCCAGCTGATATGGTATCATGGCGTTCTTGATCCACAAAGATTTCATTTCGTTTTTCCGAGATTGAGTCGTTGAATCTAGTTGATTTCGACTTCTAATTGATCTTTCTGGTTGATTCTGATTGAATTGATTTTCGATTCAATCTTCTCATGTTCATCTTCTCATTCAAGATTCTGGATTCGAGTTTTCATTCATCTTGATTCGTTCTTCATTCTTTATCAAGATTCAGTACATTGACTCTTAAAATGGCGAATACTGATTAATCGAACGCGGCGATTGATGATCCTCTTTACCTCCATCCGGCTGATACAACTGGCCATATGCTCATCTCATTTCAGCTTCAAGGATCTGAGAATTACCACATCTAGAGCACATCAATCAGAGAAGCATTGCTGGTAAAAAATAAACTATGTTTATCGATGGTTCTTGTATGCGTGAATCAGTCTTCGTGAATCAGCGCGAATCAAATGAGATCGCGCCACTGCCATAGTGAAAGATTGGTTGCAGAATTCAGTGAACAAAGATCTGGTTGCTGGACTTGTCTTTAATCCAACGGCAGAGTCGATTTGGGATGACCTACGCGAGATGTTCGATAAAGTAGACGAAACACATATTTTCCACCTGGCTCGTGAAATATACCATACAGCGCAAGGTACTTTATCGATTACGGAATTTTTCGAGAATATGAAGCAATTATGAAATGCCTTGACTGCGATCGATGATATGTCTATGAATTGTATTGATGATGCTGCGTTGGTGAACATGAACAAAGAAAAACAAAATCTTATGGCATTTTTATTAGGGCTAAATGATACTTATGGAAATGTTCGCAGCAATTTGTTGATGTGCCAGCCTTTACCTAGCCTCAGTGTTGCTTATTCGATTCTAATGCAAAAAGAGAGTCAGAGGTTAATTTCAGGATCGATTGCAGATGGATTGGTTGAAAATGGTACTGTTATGTATTCATCTAGAACTACTGCAGGTCATAATCATTTTGGAGGAAGCTACAGATCTGATAATCGTTCTGGAGGTAGCTACAGATCTAATAATCATTCTAGAGAGAGCTTCAATAGACCTGATAATCATTATGAAAATCCTCAATTTGCTGGTAGAACTAACAAGACAAGTTGGTTATGTTCTTTCTGTGGAAAGAAGGGGTCACAAGATAGATTCATGTTGGTCAAAGTATGGATTTCCAGAAAGCATGAAGAGGAAATGAGCTTCTGCAAATGGAGTATTTGATGATGATAATAATTCAATGGTTGAGTATGTTGCTGCTAAGGATAAGAGAATTGTTCATGGGACAGCATGAGAATTCTTCACTCAACTGCTGAAAGAAGGGTTCTTCATGTTGCAGCAGATTCAATTGAAGAGTCTGACCCATTGCATTTTAATGATGAATCATAGGATGTGCAGGTGAATATGGCACTTATGTGCAGTTAGAATATGGCAGAACATGTGTTGGTGGAGTAGATGGCGATTCAGTGACTGTCGAGGGTTCAGCGTTGGGTGTCGGTAGAGTTTCTGGCGACAGTCGGTGGGTGAGAGTGACTGGCAGATGAGAGACATATTATGGGCGTGGAGGTAGCGGCAGTTTGAGTATCTGTTCCATATAGGTCTTCTGGAAGCGTGTCCGTCTTTGTGCTAATGTAGTTCTTCGTGGTTCGGTGTTGACAGTTATAGGCGGTTTGGTTCAAAAGATTTGTTGCCGGCCGGGTTTAATATTGTGCCTTTTGGAGGGTAAATCATGTCTATTGGGGGTGAGGACACAAGGCAATTTATATATTGGTATATTGCTCAATATTAATCCCATCGTTTTGTGATTCCACGAACAGCTCCATGAGGATGGAGTTATTGATTTTCAATGCTTCATCTGAAGTTCATCAACTAAGTTGTTGATGTGTGCACAACCAACCATGAATGGAATGATGAAGTTTAATATGAAACTCCCCATTAAAATGCTCTACAATCCAACGGTGTTACTCTTGAACTACAGTTTTACTTATATACGAAATTACCATGAGAGGAACTGTTCTTATACATGACTTTTATCTGAAATTGAAGCATATTTATCCCATGTAAACCTCAATCAAATGCAGTTCTTATACAGTACTATGAGCTACTCCACAAATCAGTACCAAATTACCCTAGAATACCTAAATTCAGGAATGAAATTACTAATTCCACATGTATGTTCAACAAATCTGAAATTAGTATGAGTTTCAGTTCTTGTACAGTAGTTAAATCTTTAATAGCATATTTGTCTCATATAAATCTTGAACTAATTAAGTTCTTATACAATACAATGAGCAACTCCTCAGATCAGTACCAAATTGTCCTGAACTACTAAACTTCACCTATGAAATTTCTAATCCATGTGTATATGTTTTGCAAATTGGTTTTAGATTTCGTTTTGGATTTGAAAATATTGGCATATAGCCAAACATTCCGACACCATACTGGTTGAAATCACCATAACCAGTCTCAATTGATAATTAAGCGTTAATTCGTACAAACCTGTATAAGTTGGTAGAGTCAGATCATCGGATGAACCACTGCCTATCGTCTGCTGCGTGACTGGGCCTAGCGTCTACTGCGTGACTGGTGGGTCGCATAGCAGACGGGTGTGGCAGAACATGCGTTGGTGGAGTAGATGGCGATTCAGTGACGGTCAAGGGTTCAGCGCCGGGTGTCGGTAGAGTTTCTGGCGACGGTCGGTGGGTGAGAGTGACCGGCAGATGAGAGACATATTATGGGCGTGGAGGTAGCGGCAGTTTGAGTATTTGTTTCATATAGGTCTTCTAGAAGCGTGTCCGTCTTTGTGCTAATGTAGTTCTTCGTGGTTCGGTGTTGACAGTTATAGGCGGTTTGGTTCGAAAGATTCGTTGGCCGGCCGGGTTTAATATTGTGCCTTTTGGAGGGTAAATCATGTCTATTGGGGTGAGGACACAAGGCAATTTATATATTGGTATATTGCTCAATATTAATCCCATCGCTTTGTGATTCCACGAACAGCTCCATGAGGATGGAGTTATTGATTTTCAATGCTTCATCTGAAGTTCATCTAAGTTGTTGATGTGTGCACAACCAACCATGAATGGAATGATGAAGTTTAATATGAAACTCCCCATTAAGATGCTCTACAATCCAACTGTGTTACTCTTGAACTACAGTTTTACTTATATATGAAATTACCATGAGAGGAACGGTTCTTATACATGACTTTTATCTGAAATTGAAGCATATTGATCCCATGTAAACCTCAATCAAATGCAGTTCTTATACAGTACTATGAGCTACTCCACAAATCAGTACCAAATTACCATAGAATACCTAAATTCAGGAATGAAATTACTAATTTCACATGTATGTTCAACAAATATGAAATTAGTATGAGTTTCTGTTCTTGTACAGTAGTTAAATCTTTAAAAATAGCATATTTGTCTCATATAAATCTTGAACTAATTAAGTTCTTATACAATACAATGAGCAACTCCGCAGATCAGTACCAAATTGTCCTGAACTACTAAACTTCACCTATGAAATTTCTAATCCATGTGTATATGTTTTGCAAATTGGTTTTGGATTACGTTTTGGATTTGAAAAGATTGGCATATAGCCGAACTTTCCGACACGATACTGGTTGAAATCACCATAACCAGTCTCAATTGATAATTAAGCGTTAATTCGTACAAACTTGTATAAGTTTGGAGAGTCAGATCATCGGATGAACCACTGCCTATCGTCTGCTGCGTGACTGGGCCTAGCATCTACTGTGTGACTGGTGGGTCGCATAGCAGACGGGTGTGGCAGAACATGCGTTGGTGGAGTAGATGGCGATTCAGTGACTGTCGAGGGTTCAATGCCGGGTGTCGGTAGAGTTTCCGGCGACGGTCGGTGGGTGAGAGTGACCGGCAGATGAGAGACATATTATGGGCGTGGAGGTAGCGGCAGTTTGAGTATCTGTTTCATATAGGTCTTCTAGAAGCGTGTCCGTCTTTGCGCTAATGTAATTCTTCGTGGTTCGGTATTGACAGTTATAGGCGGTTTGGTTCGAAAGATTTGTTGGCCGGCCGGGTTTAATATGATGCCTTTTGAAGGGTAAATCGTGTCTATTGGGGTGAGGACACAAGGCAATTTATATATTGGTATTGGTATAGTAGATATATAGTTTTATTTAAAAAAAAAAAATTTAAACTCTATTGGGTCGGGTAAATAATTTGGCCGGGTTAAAACTGATAATTCGGTCAAACCGTTTACCCAACTCAATACAGTTTTAAAAGAAAAAAAAATATAAAACTTCATAAATTCTAAATTATAAAGAAGTTAATGAAAAAGTGAGTTTAACTAAGGATGCATTTAACCACATTCAAAAAAGTATACGAGTATAATAAACCCACATGAAAAAATGTGTCGGTGCAAGTAACCACCCGATGTAAACATGTGGGCACAATGTTGCGACTCATGAATATCTTTTCATTCTTATGTTTTGAACTCCTGATTTCTGGTTAAAGGATCAAGCGCTGAATCAGTACATCATAATAATGATCTACATCATGTCGCTACCTTTTATTGATAGTTTGATACCCATCACCCTCTCATTTCTTCGCAACGACCTCCAATATTATAATACCAAAAGCATGGGAAGTTTGATATGTGAAATACATAAGAAATAGAAATACACACATTCTAATCTTTTAACAGTAAAAATCGCAAACGCAATCCCCTTGATCGCAGGCGCACCACCTGTAAGATTTGGGGTGTTTGTTTAAGCAGGCAGTATAGCAGTTTTTCTTGCAATTGTCCAGCTCAAATATTATTTCTGTGCACACGGGATACCCATTGACTCCTTTTACATCACGTGCTATGCTTCCTTCAACATATAATTCAATCTCATATATTAATTTAGTGAAACACATAATAATAATAATAATAATAAGGGTTAATAATTTATAAAAGGTCTAAATTTTGACTAATGTTAACCGAAAATGTCTGAATTTTTAAAAGTTAATTTGAAATGTCCGAATTTTTAACGTTGTTGAACTTTGGTTTTCCGTCCATTTTTAGGGTTAAATTTAACAGAATTGTGTGAACTGACACTTTTACCCCTTTTAATATTTTTTTATTTAATACCTTAATTATTTGAGAAAATGTGAAATGACAAAATTACCCCTGAAGTCAAATTAAGAAAATACTTTTTTTTTCTTTAAGGGGCATTTTCGTCATTTCAGGTCAAGCATGTGAGGGGCACACTTTAGTCGGAGGGCATTTTCAGGATTTAAGTTTATTTCCGGTCACATGTCAAGCATGTGACCAAATTCCGTCAGTTCTAACGGCAAAAATTGACGGAAACCTCTTATATCAACAAAGTTAAAATTCAGACCTTCCAAATTAACTTTTAAAAATTCAGACATCTCCGGTTAATATTGGTCAAAATTCAGACATTTCATAGGTTATTAACCCTAATAATAATAATAAGATAGGGAAAAAAGAAATTCATAAAAATGTCCATATATTTTTATACATATTAACAAATTTGAATATATATATATATATACTAAATAAAAAAGACAGAAGAGGATCATCAGTTACCAGGGGTCATGGTAATCAAAATGACGAGTCCAAAAACAAGAGCTGCAGTGATTGAATGATCCTTCATGGTGTTTGGTTTTCCAAATTTACTCTCTCTTTTCTAATAAATAAATAAATAAAGGTGAATATAATAACATTAGCTAGGACTATTAGGCAGGTTTTATTTATTTATACAATAATGGGAGAAAGATATTCTACTTCCATAGGTAACACATATTTGTTAAGGCATTAATTATATTAATCCACTTGCCAAAAAATTTAATATAGTAATCCATTTCATTTTATACTGTCATATATATATATATATATATATATATATATATATATATATATATATATATATATATAATATATAATTGTTTTTATTTTTATTTTTTCTATTTCCATATATAAATTTCATATTCACATTTCAGCTTATAATTTATGTGTATACTAGAAAAGCACAAAATAAATAGCTCTTTAATCTAAAAAAGATTGTATTTTAATAATTGGTTTGTGTTGAATAAGTTTGTCCGCCTTGTTTCGGGAGTAAACTTTTAGGATTTTGCATTGGTTGCTTTAGGTGTCTTTCGTGACCACAAACGGGTACTTAGTTTTCTTCTCGAGCTTGAACTTGGCGAGGACCTAAAAAGGGGTGGGGATATACCATTGATTTCACTCCGAAACTTAAGTCACTATATGTAATATAAGGGTATTAATAATTTGTTTAATAATGTAAAACACATTGGTATTTATAGTTTTTACTTTACCGACTTTGAATGGCGGTTTACCCCTATTGAAAGGGTTTCCCCTTGCGGCAGTTGGAGCAAGTGACAAACAGGTCGCCACCTCATTGTTCCTTAAGATGAGAGGTTTCTTCGAGAGGTGCTGGCAAGTAGGTCGTCACCTCATCACTTCTTAGGAGGGGAGGTTTCTTCTGGAGGGGGTGACAAGTAGGTCGTCACCCCATTAATCCTTAGGAGAAAAGGTTTCTTCTGAAGACAGTGATGAGTAGGTCGACGTCGTCTCTCCACTTTCTTTAAGATGATGAGTTTCAGCGAGGGGCGCGCGCCGCACTCTCACTCATAGTCTTTGACGTAATTGGCGTCGACTCTTATGAAAGAGTCATCGACATTTTGTCTTTATATTCTCATGTTTAGCTTTGTTAGTCGTTGATTTTTGGTCTTGACTTTTGAAGGTCCCGACTTGCTAGTCGCCGATCTTAAGTTCTCTTGAACTAGGATTTAACAGTTTGCTAAACTCTCACCAATTATTTTTCAATTGATTGTAAGGAATCAGATTTTTATCCAGCTTTGAAACATTTAGTTTTTTTTATTCTCAAATAAAGATTACTTGTTTGGTTACTCAATTATGATTAAGTAGTTACTTATTTTCCAGGCAATAGAAAAAAATTATGGATACTATAATCTATATTATTGTATACTACTTCTCATTAAACTGTGTTGTGTGAAATTTAACGTATGTGATAGCTTATATTATAATACTAAGTGCTGACTCCGCGAGTAGTGCAAACAGTTTACTAAATCGTAAACATTAATATAAAAGATAAATATCAATTAAGTTAGTCACCTCATATTCATCTTATCTAGATTAACTTAATTGATATTATCTTTCTCTTCAACATGCTCCTCCTATTTACCAATTCTTTGAGAAGAGCACCTACAATGTCTACATAACTTGGGAAAAAAACTTGGTTGAGCCAAATAGTTTGATAGTTTAAATAATCTGGTTATATCTACTACGTACTATATTAAAAGTTGGTGAAGGCCTCACCACCAACCGTCACCAACTCTACCATTTACCGTTTCAATGACAAATAGACAGTTACCACACTCTTTACCTTTTTTTTTCTTTTTTTTTTTTTCTCAAGTAGTAATTTAGTCAAATCGAGCTTCAGAGATACTCGGCTCAGCTCGTTTAGACTCCTATTTAAGATCAAATTAAAAAGACATATGATTAGTCAATGGTTGACTTAATTCTGGCTCTCCTTCGTACGTAATGCTTACTATAAGAAGTATATATATATTTCTTAATTTTCTCAAAATCGTATACAATATATAGTTAAGCATTTTAAGGTAATATATTATTAATATTATTACAACCCGAATCAAAAGAAATATCTTATATTCCCTGAGGAGGTTCTACCCCGTGGAAACGCTCTTTAATGGAACAAACCTAATACAACTTATAGAGCTATGACACAATCAAACCCGAACGAACAAGATGTTGAATTGAATCGTACCAGCCTCTACTGGGGTTTATTACTCATTTTTGTACTTGCTGTATTATTTTCCAATTATTTCTTCAATTAAGCTTACGTAAAGAATACGAACTGATAGTAGGATTCCTAAAAGAAAACCCAAAAGTCGTTTTTTAATGAAAAAAAACTGGAGAAATTCTTTTGTTGCTGGTTTAATTCGTGAGATTTTAGGCATGACTGGTAGGAGACATAAAACCATCCATTCTGGTTCTATATTTGTTCGAATAAAATGCTTAGCGAATTCCACGAAAGGAAGCACGTGAAATTCTTTTTCCTTTCCGCAGGGACTAGGAGATTGGATCTTACTTACATAATAAAAAAAAAATGTGTACGTAAGAAATACTTAAGCAGTAAAGAATAAAACCATAGGAAGCTAAATTCAAAAATAATTTAATTATTACGCTATTTAGTGTCATATATTTATTTTATACAAGCCTATAAATAGATCCCCTAATCTAAAATCAACCCTCACCTCATTAATCATTATTACCGAAACAAGAAACCCTATCTTCGAACAAGGAAAGTTCAACCCTTAGATAGCTAACCCCTGTCCGTGAATCTGAGACAAAATGGCATCGAATGAAGAAGACAACACCAACACCAACACCAACATGCCGCCGGTTGTGGATGATTACGACTACTCCTTTGACTTCAGTTTTCTTTTTCAAGACGACCACAACGATGATCAGTCGCTGCCTGAAAGTGAAAACAACACTACGATGATGACATTTGCGCAGCCCATCTTGGATACCAATATCCCATGCGTGGACATCATTCCGGCTGCGTATAAACAAGACATCGCCGGTACCGATAACAAAAGGGCGAGAGTCGACGAAGAGGAGGCCGTCCCGACTCTTAAGCGCTTCAAACCTCTGGAAACCCTAGAAAACCCTATTCATCAAGAAACCCTAGAAAACTCTGATCATCTTCTTCATCAAGAAACCCTAGAAAACCCTTTGCCATCACAACCGTACATCGTAAACAACGTTACCGGTGACGTCTCTAGTGGCTATACTGTTGGAGGATTCGGACCGACGAATATGGGAGGTGACCCGAGAATGATGGCGATTTTTGGCGGTTCGATGGGGAAGACACCGAGTCCTTGGACGGTTGAGGAGGAAATCCTGACTCTTAATCGTTTCGAACCACTCGAAAACCCGAATCACCTTCTTCATCAAGAAACCCTAAACCCTATGCCCTCACAACCGTACATCGTAAACAACGTTACCGGTGACGTCTCTAGTGGTGATACGGTTGGAGGATTCGGACCGACGAATATGGGAGGCGACCCGAGAATGATTGCGATTTTCGGCGGTTCGAGGAGGAAGAAACCGAGTCCTTGGACGGTTGAGGAGCACGTGAGATTCTTAATCGGAATCACTCAAGGCTATGAAGGAGACTGGAAAACAATTTCTAGGGATTATGTGAGGACAAGAACAGCTGCACAAGTCACCAGCCATGCGCAGAAGCACTTCCTCCATCAACAGAAGAGGAATTCCAGTGCAAACCCTAGCATGATAAGAAGAAAAACAAGTATCTACGACATTGCCTGCTTTGCTGACGTGGAGATTTCTAAGCTCGCCGACGCACTCAGATTTGTGCGTTCCCCTGTCAATCAGTGAACCACACTTACGGGATCATTCATTAATTAAGCTATTGTTTTCTAAGATTTAATTGGTCGATTGATATTATGTTGTTTGATTAGCTAGGACATACAATATTGTAGATGTTCCACTGTGAATCAACAATATTTTATAGCTATTAAATTATTTGTTTGTATTTCTAGCTAGTTACACACGTAATATATATCACCTAATAATTGCAACTTAGTTATACATATTTAACATGTGTAACGAGCGGAAATATATATTTAGAAATAATTTTCTAGGATGGTAATTTCTCAATAGGAGAAACTCGTAATTTATGTAGAATGGGGATTCATTTTAAAAAATGAGATATATTAACCATGAATGAATGATAAATGGCAAATTCATTTTTTTAAAAGTTCAAACATCAATCAGAATTCTGGATTATACGTTTCATTTTCGACTAATTAATGATCAGTAATGTAACAACTCATATATATATATTGAAAATGTGCTAAAGAAAAAGTAGTGAATATTATTGCATTGGTAGGGTGGTTTTAAGTAGTTTTATTTGGTTATAAATGTAGTTTATCGGTGGCTTAGCTACACATAATTCTTTACTAGATAGTGGGGACGCATATATTTGGTGGCATTATAGTGCTCTATTCGTATTTTTAGCTGTTTACTTAATTAGTAAACATTTGGTACTATATTAATTAATTAATACTGCAGAAATTAGTAAATAGTGCAGCACAATTTTGTTGGATAATATTACCAATTGTGACCAAGCGAGAAATCTAATTAAGGAACCTAGCTAGAAAAGCTATGTCATATGTTTGTAGATGTTATGTTATCTATAATTATACTTAGCTGTTAGTTACAGTTAGCTCATCACACAGCTACTTGTATAAGCTACTACACTATATAGTAGTGTACTCTGTATCAGATGATGAGAGTGTTAGTAATGAATGGTTTCTGTTCGATAGCTTCCAGCTGATATGGTATCATGGCGTTCTTGATCCACAAAGATTTCATTTCGTTTTTCCGAGATTGAGTCGTTGAATCTAGTTGATTTCGACTTCTAATTGATCTTTCTGGTTGATTCTGATTGAATTGATTTTCGATTCAATCTTCTCATGTTCATCTTCTCATTCAAGATTCTGGATTCGAGTTTTCATTCATCTTGATTCGTTCTTCATTCTTTATCAAGATTCAGTACATTGACTCTTAAAATGGCGAATACTGATTAATCGAACGCGGCGATTGATGATCCTCTTTACCTCCATCCGGCTGATACAACTGGCCATATGCTCATCTCATTTCAGCTTCAAGGATCTGAGAATTACCACATCTAGAGCACATCAATCAGAGAAGCATTGCTGGTAAAAAATAAACTATGTTTATCGATGGTTCTTGTATGCGTGAATCAGTCTTCGTGAATCAGCGCGAATCAAATGAGATCGCGCCACTGCCATAGTGAAAGATTGGTTGCAGAATTCAGTGAACAAAGATCTGGTTGCTGGACTTGTCTTTAATCCAACGGCAGAGTCGATTTGGGATGACCTACGCGAGATGTTCGATAAAGTAGACGAAACACATATTTTCCACCTGGCTCGTGAAATATACCATACAGCGCAAGGTACTTTATCGATTACGGAATTTTTCGAGAATATGAAGCAATTATGAAATGCCTTGACTGCGATCGATGATATGTCTATGAATTGTATTGATGATGCTGCGTTGGTGAACATGAACAAAGAAAAACAAAATCTTATGGCATTTTTATTAGGGCTAAATGATACTTATGGAAATGTTCGCAGCAATTTGTTGATGTGCCAGCCTTTACCTAGCCTCAGTGTTGCTTATTCGATTCTAATGCAAAAAGAGAGTCAGAGGTTAATTTCAGGATCGATTGCAGATGGATTGGTTGAAAATGGTACTGTTATGTATTCATCTAGAACTACTGCAGGTCATAATCATTTTGGAGGAAGCTACAGATCTGATAATCGTTCTGGAGGTAGCTACAGATCTAATAATCATTCTAGAGAGAGCTTCAATAGACCTGATAATCATTATGAAAATCCTCAATTTGCTGGTAGAACTAACAAGACAAGTTGGTTATGTTCTTTCTGTGGAAAGAAGGGGTCACAAGATAGATTCATGTTGGTCAAAGTATGGATTTCCAGAAAGCATGAAGAGGAAATGAGCTTCTGCAAATGGAGTATTTGATGATGATAATAATTCAATGGTTGAGTATGTTGCTGCTAAGGATAAGAGAATTGTTCATGGGACAGCATGAGAATTCTTCACTCAACTGCTGAAAGAAGGGTTCTTCATGTTGCAGCAGATTCAATTGAAGAGTCTGACCCATTGCATTTTAATGATGAATCATAGGATGTGCAGGTGAATATGGCACTTATGTGCAGTTAGAATATGGCAGAACATGTGTTGGTGGAGTAGATGGCGATTCAGTGACTGTCGAGGGTTCAGCGTTGGGTGTCGGTAGAGTTTCTGGCGACAGTCGGTGGGTGAGAGTGACTGGCAGATGAGAGACATATTATGGGCGTGGAGGTAGCGGCAGTTTGAGTATCTGTTCCATATAGGTCTTCTGGAAGCGTGTCCGTCTTTGTGCTAATGTAGTTCTTCGTGGTTCGGTGTTGACAGTTATAGGCGGTTTGGTTCAAAAGATTTGTTGCCGGCCGGGTTTAATATTGTGCCTTTTGGAGGGTAAATCATGTCTATTGGGGGTGAGGACACAAGGCAATTTATATATTGGTATATTGCTCAATATTAATCCCATCGTTTTGTGATTCCACGAACAGCTCCATGAGGATGGAGTTATTGATTTTCAATGCTTCATCTGAAGTTCATCAACTAAGTTGTTGATGTGTGCACAACCAACCATGAATGGAATGATGAAGTTTAATATGAAACTCCCCATTAAAATGCTCTACAATCCAACGGTGTTACTCTTGAACTACAGTTTTACTTATATACGAAATTACCATGAGAGGAACTGTTCTTATACATGACTTTTATCTGAAATTGAAGCATATTTATCCCATGTAAACCTCAATCAAATGCAGTTCTTATACAGTACTATGAGCTACTCCACAAATCAGTACCAAATTACCCTAGAATACCTAAATTCAGGAATGAAATTACTAATTCCACATGTATGTTCAACAAATCTGAAATTAGTATGAGTTTCAGTTCTTGTACAGTAGTTAAATCTTTAATAGCATATTTGTCTCATATAAATCTTGAACTAATTAAGTTCTTATACAATACAATGAGCAACTCCTCAGATCAGTACCAAATTGTCCTGAACTACTAAACTTCACCTATGAAATTTCTAATCCATGTGTATATGTTTTGCAAATTGGTTTTAGATTTCGTTTTGGATTTGAAAATATTGGCATATAGCCAAACATTCCGACACCATACTGGTTGAAATCACCATAACCAGTCTCAATTGATAATTAAGCGTTAATTCGTACAAACCTGTATAAGTTGGTAGAGTCAGATCATCGGATGAACCACTGCCTATCGTCTGCTGCGTGACTGGGCCTAGCGTCTACTGCGTGACTGGTGGGTCGCATAGCAGACGGGTGTGGCAGAACATGCGTTGGTGGAGTAGATGGCGATTCAGTGACGGTCAAGGGTTCAGCGCCGGGTGTCGGTAGAGTTTCTGGCGACGGTCGGTGGGTGAGAGTGACCGGCAGATGAGAGACATATTATGGGCGTGGAGGTAGCGGCAGTTTGAGTATTTGTTTCATATAGGTCTTCTAGAAGCGTGTCCGTCTTTGTGCTAATGTAGTTCTTCGTGGTTCGGTGTTGACAGTTATAGGCGGTTTGGTTCGAAAGATTCGTTGGCCGGCCGGGTTTAATATTGTGCCTTTTGGAGGGTAAATCATGTCTATTGGGGTGAGGACACAAGGCAATTTATATATTGGTATATTGCTCAATATTAATCCCATCGCTTTGTGATTCCACGAACAACTCCATGAGGATGGAGTTATTGATTTTCAATGCTTCATCTGAAGTTCATCTAAGTTGTTGATGTGTGCACAACCAACCATGAATGGAATGATGAAGTTTAATATGAAACTCCCCATTAAGATGCTCTACAATCCAACTGTGTTACTCTTGAACTACAGTTTTACTTATATATGAAATTACCATGAGAGGAACGGTTCTTATACATGACTTTTATATGAAATTGAAGCATATTGATCTCATGTAAACCTCAGTCAAATGCAGTTCTTATACAGTACTATGAGCTACTCCACAAATCAGTACCAAATTACCATAGAATACCTAAATTCAGGAATGAAATTACTAATTTCACATGTATGTTCAACAAATATGAAATTAGTATGAGTTTCAGTTCTTGTACAGTAGTTAAATCTTTAAAAATAGCATATATGTCTCATATAAATCTTGAACTAATTAAGTTCTTATACAATACAATGAGCAACTCCTCAGATCAGTAACAAATTGTCCTGAACTACCAAACTTCACCTATGAAATTTCTAATCCATGTGTATATGTTTTGCAAATTGGTTTTGGATTACGTTTTGGATTTGAAAAGATTGGCATATAGCCGAACTTTCCGACACGATACTGGTTGAAATCACCATAACCAGTCTCAATTGATAATTAAGCGTTAATTCGTACAAACTTGTATAAGTTTGGAGAGTCAGATCATCGGATGAACCACTGCCTATCGTCTGCTGCGTGACTGGGCCTAGCATCTACTGTGTGACTGGTGGGTCGCATAGCAGACGGGTGTGGCAGAACATGCGTTGGTGGAGTAGATGGCGATTCAGTGACTGTCGAGGGTTCAATGCCGGGTGTCGGTAGAGTTTCCGGCGACGGTCGGTGGGTGAGAGTGACCGGCAGATGAGAGACATATTATGGGCGTGGAGGTAGCGGCAGTTTGAGTATCTGTTTCATATAGGTCTTCTAGAAGCGTGTCCGTCTTTGCGCTAATGTAATTCTTCGTGGTTCGGTATTGACAGTTATAGGCGGTTTGGTTCGAAAGATTTGTTGGCCGGCCGGGTTTAATATGATGCCTTTTGAAGGGTAAATCGTGTCTATTGGGGTGAGGACACAAGGCAATTTATATATTGGTATTGGTATAGTAGATATATAGTTTTATTTAAAAAAAAAAAATTTAAACTCTATTGGGTCGGGTAAATAATTTGGCCGGGTTAAAACTGATAATTCGGTCAAACCGTTTACCCAACTCAATACAGTTTTAAAAGAAAAAAAAATATAAAACTTCATAAATTCTAAATTATAAAGAAGTTAATGAAAAAGTGAGTTTAACTAAGGATGCATTTAACCACATTCAAAAAAGTATACGAGTATAATAAACCCACATGAAAAAATGTGTCGGTGCAAGTAACCACCCGATGTAAACATGTGGGCACAATGTTGCGACTCATGAATATCTTTTCATTCTTATGTTTTGAACTCCTGATTTCTGGTTAAAGGATCAAGCGCTGAATCAGTACATCATAATAATGATCTACATCATGTCGCTACCTTTTATTGATAGTTTGATACCCATCACCCTCTCATTTCTTCGCAACGACCTCCAATATTATAATACCAAAAGCATGGGAAGTTTGATATGTGAAATACATAAGAAATAGAAATACACACATTCTAATCTTTTAACAGTAAAAATCGCAAACGCAATCCCCTTGATCGCAGGCGCACCACCTGTAAGATTTGGGGTGTTTGTTTAAGCAGGCAGTATAGCAGTTTTTCTTGCAATTGTCCAGCTCAAATATTATTTCTGTGCACACGGGATACCCATTGACTCCTTTTACATCACGTGCTATGCTTCCTTCAACATATAATTCAATCTCATATATTAATTTAGTGAAACACATAATAATAATAATAATAATAAGGGTTAATAATTTATAAAAGGTCTAAATTTTGACTAATGTTAACCGAAAATGTCTGAATTTTTAAAAGTTAATTTGAAATGTCCGAATTTTTAACGTTGTTGAACTTTGGTTTTCCGTCCATTTTTAGGGTTAAATTTAACAGAATTGTGTGAACTGACACTTTTACCCCTTTTAATATTTTTTTATTTAATACCTTAATTATTTGAGAAAATGTGAAATGACAAAATTACCCCTGAAGTCAAATTAAGAAAATACTTTTTTTTTCTTTAAGGGGCATTTTCGTCATTTCAGGTCAAGCATGTGAGGGGCACACTTTAGTCGGAGGGCATTTTCAGGATTTAAGTTTATTTCCGGTCACATGTCAAGCATGTGACCAAATTCCGTCAGTTCTAACGGCAAAAATTGACGGAAACCTCTTATATCAACAAAGTTAAAATTCAGACCTTCCAAATTAACTTTTAAAAATTCAGACATCTCCGGTTAATATTGGTCAAAATTCAGACATTTCATAGGTTATTAACCCTAATAATAATAATAAGATAGGGAAAAAAGAAATTCATAAAAATGTCCATATATTTTTATACATATTAACAAATTTGAATATATATATATATATACTAAATAAAAAAGACAGAAGAGGATCATCAGTTACCAGGGGTCATGGTAATCAAAATGACGAGTCCAAAAACAAGAGCTGCAGTGATTGAATGATCCTTCATGGTGTTTGGTTTTCCAAATTTACTCTCTCTTTTCTAATAAATAAATAAATAAAGGTGAATATAATAACATTAGCTAGGACTATTAGGCAGGTTTTATTTATTTATACAATAATGGGAGAAAGATATTCTACTTCCATAGGTAACACATATTTGTTAAGGCATTAATTATATTAATCCACTTGCCAAAAAATTTAATATAGTAATCCATTTCATTTTATACTGTCATATATATATATATATATATATATATATATATATATATATATATATATATATATATATATATATATATATATATATATATAATATATAATTGTTTTTATTTTTATTTTTTCTATTTCCATATATAAATTTCATATTCACATTTCAGCTTATAATTTATGTGTATACTAGAAAAGCACAAAATAAATAGCTCTTTAATCTAAAAAAGATTGTATTTTAATAATTGGTTTGTGTTGAATAAGTTTGTCCGCCTTGTTTCGGGAGTAAACTTTTAGGATTTTGCATTGGTTGCTTTAGGTGTCTTTCGTGACCACAAACGGGTACTTAGTTTTCTTCTCGAGCTTGAACTTGGCGAGGACCTAAAAAGGGGTGGGGATATACCATTGATTTCACTCCGAAACTTAAGTCACTATATGTAATATAAGGGTATTAATAATTTGTTTAATAAATGTAAAACACATTGGTATTTATAGTTTTTACTTTACCGACTTTGAATGGCGGTTTACCCCTATTGAAAGGGTTTCCCCTTGCGGCAGTTGGAGCAAGTGACAAACAGGTCGCCACCTCATTGTTCCTTAAGATGAGAGGTTTCTTCGAGAGGTGCTGGCAAGTAGGTCGTCACCTCATCACTTCTTAGGAGGGGAGGTTTCTTCTGGAGGGGGTGACAAGTAGGTCGTCACCCCATTAATCCTTAGGAGAAAAGGTTTCTTCTGAAGACAGTGATGAGTAGGTCGACGTCGTCTCTCCACTTTCTTTAAGATGATGAGTTTCAGCGAGGGGCGCGCGCCGCACTCTCACTCATAGTCTTTGACGTAATTGGCGTCGACTCTTATGAAAGAGTCATCGACATTTTGTCTTTATATTCTCATGTTTAGCTTTGTTAGTCGTTGATTTTTGGTCTTGACTTTTGAAGGTCCCGACTTGCTAGTCGCCGATCTTAAGTTCTCTTGAACTAGGATTTAACAGTTTGCTAAACTCTCACCAATTATTTTTCAATTGATTGTAAGGAATCAGATTTTTATCCAGCTTTGAAACATTTAGTTTTTTTTATTCTCAAATAAAGATTACTTGTTTGGTTACTCAATTATGATTAAGTAGTTACTTATTTTCCAGGCAATAGAAAAAAATTATGGATACTATAATCTATATTATTGTATACTACTTCTCATTAAACTGTGTTGTGTGAAATTTAACGTATGTGATAGCTTATATTATAATACTAAGTGCTGACTCCGCGAGTAGTGCAGACAGTTTACTAAATCGTAAACATTAATATAAAAGATAAATATCAATTAAGTTAGTCACCTCATATTCATCTTATCTAGATTAACTTAATTGATATTATCTTTCTCTTCAACATGCTCCTCCTATTTACCAATTCTTTGAGAAGAGCACCTACAATGTCTACATAACTTGGGAAAAAAACTTGGTTGAGCCAAATAGTTTGATAGTTTAAATAATCTGGTTATATCTACTACGTACTATATTAAAAGTTGGTGAAGGCCTCACCACCAACCGTCACCAACTCTACCATTTACCGTTTCAATGACAAATAGACAGTTACCACACTCTTTACCTTTTTTTTTCTTTTTTTTTTTTTCTCAAGTAGTAATTTAGTCAAATCGAGCTTCAGAGATACTCGGCTCAGCTCGTTTAGACTCCTATTTAAGATCAAATTAAAAAGACATATGATTAGTCAATGGTTGACTTAATTCTGGCTCTCCTTCGTACGTAATGCTTACTATAAGAAGTATATATATATTTCTTAATTTTCTCAAAATCGTATACAATATATAGTTAAGCATTTTAAGGTAATATATTATTAATATTATTACAACCCGAATCAAAAGAAATATCTTATATTCCCTGAGGAGGTTCTACCCCGTGGAAACGCTCTTTAATGGAACAAACCTAATACAACTTATAGAGCTATGACACAATCAAACCCGAACGAACAAGATGTTGAATTGAATCGTACCAGCCTCTACTGGGGTTTATTACTCATTTTTGTACTTGCTGTATTATTTTCCAATTATTTCTTCAATTAAGCTTACGTAAAGAATACGAACTGATAGTAGGATTCCTAAAAGAAAACCCAAAAGTCGTTTTTTAATGAAAAAAAACTGGAGAAATTCTTTTGTTGCTGGTTTAATTCGTGAGATTTTAGGCATGACTGGTAGGAGACATAAAACCATCCATTCTGGTTCTATATTTGTTCGAATAAAATGCTTAGCGAATTCCACGAAAGGAAGCACGTGAAATTCTTTTTCCTTTCCGCAGGGACTAGGAGATTGGATCTTACTTACATAATAAAAAAAAAATGTGTACGTAAGAAATACTTAAGCAGTAAAGAATAAAACCATAGGAAGCTAAATTCAAAAATAATTTAATTATTACGCTATTTAGTGTCATATATTTATTTTATACAAGCCTATAAATAGATCCCCTAATCTAAAATCAACCCTCACCTCATTAATCATTATTACCGAAACAAGAAACCCTATCTTCGAACAAGGAAAGTTCAACCCTTAGATAGCTAACCCCTGTCCGTGAATCTGAGACAAAATGGCATCGAATGAAGAAGACAACACCAACACCAACACCAACATGCCGCCGGTTGTGGATGATTACGACTACTCCTTTGACTTCAGTTTTCTTTTTCAAGACGACCACAACGATGATCAGTCGCTGCCTGAAAGTGAAAACAACACTACGATGATGACATTTGCGCAGCCCATCTTGGATACCAATATCCCATGCGTGGACATCATTCCGGCTGCGTATAAACAAGACATCGCCGGTACCGATAACAAAAGGGCGAGAGTCGACGAAGAGGAGGCCGTCCCGACTCTTAAGCGCTTCAAACCTCTGGAAACCCTAGAAAACCCTATTCATCAAGAAACCCTAGAAAACTCTGATCATCTTCTTCATCAAGAAACCCTAGAAAACCCTTTGCCATCACAACCGTACATCGTAAACAACGTTACCGGTGACGTCTCTAGTGGCTATACTGTTGGAGGATTCGGACCGACGAATATGGGAGGTGACCCGAGAATGATGGCGATTTTTGGCGGTTCGATGGGGAAGACACCGAGTCCTTGGACGGTTGAGGAGGAAATCCTGACTCTTAATCGTTTCGAACCACTCGAAAACCCGAATCACCTTCTTCATCAAGAAACCCTAAACCCTATGCCCTCACAACCGTACATCGTAAACAACGTTACCGGTGACGTCTCTAGTGGTGATACGGTTGGAGGATTCGGACCGACGAATATGGGAGGCGACCCGAGAATGATTGCGATTTTCGGCGGTTCGAGGAGGAAGAAACCGAGTCCTTGGACGGTTGAGGAGCACGTGAGATTCTTAATCGGAATCACTCAAGGCTATGAAGGAGACTGGAAAACAATTTCTAGGGATTATGTGAGGACAAGAACAGCTGCACAAGTCACCAGCCATGCGCAGAAGCACTTCCTCCATCAACAGAAGAGGAATTCCAGTGCAAACCCTAGCATGATAAGAAGAAAAACAAGTATCTACGACATTGCCTGCTTTGCTGACGTGGAGATTTCTAAGCTCGCCGACGCACTCAGATTTGTGCGTTCCCCTGTCAATCAGTGAACCACACTTACGGGATCATTCATTAATTAAGCTATTGTTTTCTAAGATTTAATTGGTCGATTGATATTATGTTGTTTGATTAGCTAGGACATACAATATTGTAGATGTTCCACTGTGAATCAACAATATTTTATAGCTATTAAATTATTTGTTTGTATTTCTAGCTAGTTACACACGTAATATATATCACCTAATAATTGCAACTTAGTTATACATATTTAACATGTGTAACGAGCGGAAATATATATTTAGAAATAATTTTCTAGGATGGTAATTTCTCAATAGGAGAAACTCGTAATTTATGTAGAATGGGGATTCATTTTAAAAAATGAGATATATTAACCATGAATGAATGATAAATGGCAAATTCATTTTTTTAAAAGTTCAAACATCAATCAGAATTCTGGATTATACGTTTCATTTTCGACTAATTAATGATCAGTAATGTAACAACTCATATATATATATTGAAAATGTGCTAAAGAAAAAGTAGTGAATATTATTGCATTGGTAGGGTGGTTTTAAGTAGTTTTATTTGGTTATAAATGTAGTTTATCGGTGGCTTAGCTACACATAATTCTTTACTAGATAGTGGGGACGCATATATTTGGTGGCATTATAGTGCTCTATTCGTATTTTTAGCTGTTTACTTAATTAGTAAACATTTGGTACTATATTAATTAATTAATACTGCAGAAATTAGTAAATAGTGCAGCACAATTTTGTTGGATAATATTACCAATTGTGACCAAGCGAGAAATCTAATTAAGGAACCTAGCTAGAAAAGCTATGTCATATGTTTGTAGATGTTATGTTATCTATAATTATACTTAGCTGTTAGTTACAGTTAGCTCATCACACAGCTACTTGTATAAGCTACTACACTATATAGTAGTGTACTCTGTATCAGATGATGAGAGTGTTAGTAATGAATGGTTTCTGTTCGATAGCTTCCAGCTGATATGGTATCATGGCGTTCTTGATCCACAAAGATTTCATTTCGTTTTTCCGAGATTGAGTCGTTGAATCTAGTTGATTTCGACTTCTAATTGATCTTTCTGGTTGATTCTGATTGAATTGATTTTCGATTCAATCTTCTCATGTTCATCTTCTCATTCAAGATTCTGGATTCGAGTTTTCATTCATCTTGATTCGTTCTTCATTCTTTATCAAGATTCAGTACATTGACTCTTAAAATGGCGAATACTGATTAATCGAACGCGGCGATTGATGATCCTCTTTACCTCCATCCGGCTGATACAACTGGCCATATGCTCATCTCATTTCAGCTTCAAGGATCTGAGAATTACCACATCTAGAGCACATCAATCAGAGAAGCATTGCTGGTAAAAAATAAACTATGTTTATCGATGGTTCTTGTATGCGTGAATCAGTCTTCGTGAATCAGCGCGAATCAAATGAGATCGCGCCACTGCCATAGTGAAAGATTGGTTGCAGAATTCAGTGAACAAAGATCTGGTTGCTGGACTTGTCTTTAATCCAACGGCAGAGTCGATTTGGGATGACCTACGCGAGATGTTCGATAAAGTAGACGAAACACATATTTTCCATCTGGCTCGTGAAATATACCATACAGCGCAAGGTACTTTATCGATTACGGAATTTTTCGAGAATATGAAGCAATTATGAAATGCCTTGACTGCGATCGATGATATGTCTATGAATTGTATTGATGATGCTGCGTTGGTGAACATGAACAAAGAAAAACAAAATCTTATGGCATTTTTATTAGGGCTAAATGATACTTATGGAAATGTTCGCAGCAATTTGTTGATGTGCCAGCCTTTACCTAGCCTCAGTGTTGCTTATTCGATTCTAATGCAAAAAGAGAGTCAGAGGTTAATTTCAGGATCGATTGCAGATGGATTGGTTGAAAATGGTACTGTTATGTATTCATCTAGAACAACTGCAGGTCATAATCATTTTGGAGGAAGCTACAGATCTGATAATCGTTCTGGAGGTAGCTACAGATCTAATAATCATTCTAGAGAGAGCTTCAATAGACCTGATAATCATTATGAAAATCCTCAATTTGCTGGTAGAACTAACAAGACAAGTTGGTTATGTTCTTTCTGTGGAAAGAAGGGGTCACAAGATAGATTCATGTTGGTCAAAGTATGGAGTTCCAGAAAGCATGAAGAGGAAATGAGCTTCTGCAAATGGAGTTTTTGATGATGATAATAATTCAATAGTTGAGCATGTTGCTGCTAAGGATAAGAGAATTGTTCATGGGACAGCATGAGAATTCTTCACTCAGCTGCTGAAAGAAGGGTTCTTCATGTTGCAGCAGATTCTATTGAAGAGTCTGACCCATTGCATTTTAATGATGAATCACAGGATGTGCAGGTGAATATGGCAGTTATAAATGCTTTCTTCTTCATCAATGAATTCGATAATTAATTCTGAAGCTACAAACCATATCACTCATTATACATATTGGCTCTCAAATCTGAGAATTAATGACACAAGTTTTCAGTTTGTCCATTTGCCTAATGGGCAAAAATGCAAAGTAACTCATATTGGGACATGTTGCTTATCTAATGATTGCCATCTAACTGATGTTTTATTGGTACCTGATTTCAAGTTTAATTTGATATCAATTTCAAAGTTGTCACTTCAGATGAATTCCATAATTATCTTCACTGCTGAGTTTGTTTCACTTCAGGGCCTCTCATATGGGAGGATTATAAAGATTGGAATTAGAAAGAGGGGTCTCTATGTGCTGCAGACATATACTTTGACTAAACAACAAACTCATGTTGCTGCAGCAGTAAGATCTTCATTTGAAATGAAGAACGAAGACACTTGGATTTGGCATCAACGACTTGATCATGTTTCTGCAAGTCTTTTACAGTATTTCAAGAATTTGGTTCATTTCAGTGACTCTCCTGATTGTGTTAAAGAATGTATTACTTTTTCTTTAGCAAAGCAAACTAGAATTCCAGCAATGGCGGTGCAAACCCTAGCATGATGAGAAGAAGAACAAGTAACTACGACATTGCCTCCTTTGCTGACGTGGAGATTTCTAAGCTCGCCGACACACTCAGATATGTGCGTTCCCCAGTCAATCAGTGAACCACACTTACAGGATCATTCATTAAGCTATTGTTTTCTAAGAATTAATTGATCGATCGATATTATGTTGTTCGATTAGCTAGGGCATACAATATTATATATGTGTTCCACAGTGAATCAACAATGTGAGAAACTCGTAATTTGTGTAATTGCTCAATGCGAGAGACTCGGAATTTGTAGAATGTGGATTCATTTTTAAAAATGAGATATATTAACCATAAATGAATGATAAATGACAAATTCATTTTTTAAAAGTTCAAACATCAGAATTTGCAAAGAATTCTGGATTAGACGTTTCATTTTCGACTAATTAATGATCAGTAATGTAACAGCTTATATATATATATATATAAATATATATAATTGAAAATGTGCAAAAGAAAAAGTAGTGAATATTATTGCATTGGTAGGATGGTTTTGAGCAGTTTTATTTGGTTATAAATGTAGTTTATCGGTGGCCTAGCCACACATTCTTTACTAGCGGCTAGTGGGGACGCATATTTGGTGGCATTAGTGCTCTATTCGTATTTTTAGCTGTTTACTTAATTAGTAAACATTTGGTACTATATTAATTAATTAATACTGCAGAAATTAGTGGTAATGCAGCACATTTTTGTTGGATAATATTGCCAATTGTGACCAAGCGAGAAATCTAATTAAGGAACCTAGCTAGAAAAGCTATATCATATGTTCACTAAAATGAAGGGAATTAAATATGATTCTCAGCTGCCCGAACTGATCTGATCGTGTAATTAGACTTTAGAGGATCGTATATAATATGTAATCACACTCATACTTTCGAATTGGTTCGATCGAGCCGCCAGAGGAGAATATGCTCACTATCCGAGAATAGTTTTTAAAATAACAATTTAACTAAGTAATTTTTAAACTATCACAACTAGCCTTAATTGTTTATGCAAATGTTATTATTGAGTCAAATCGGACTAGAACCGGATGTGGATCAGTTGAATCGATTTAGGACACTATTATAACACTTGGATATGTTATTATATATGTCTTGATTTTGTATTTAGAAAAGTATTTGATTAATTATGGAACTTTAAAATGTATTTGACAGACAAATTTGAACGGGTGATTGAAAGAAGTATCAATTACCATTGTTTTAAAACATGTTGTATATTTTAAAACATATTGGTACTAGAAACCATTTTTTCAAACATATTGTATGGTTTATATACCTGTACTTATTTGACCTCCTAATGGAGTATATTAAATTAGAATAACTACAATTTATAATCTAGCAAATGAGAGATGAATAATAAAACTTACAAACATACTCGTAATGTCTCACTTAAAATAATGGAGGTCTTAGTGCCTCACACAAAATAATGAGAAATTTACACTAAAACAATGGGGTTCGGGGTATATTTTTCTTCTGAAATAAACCTAAGGTCTCAATAGAAATATTCGATAATGGGATGACGTTTGTCACCCCATTTTATATGGTACATCCACCACTGGATACCAAACCTCAGATCATCTCTCATGATTTTCTCCCCTTAGAGCATCCACATAGTAGTTTTACATAATTTGTATTTTTAAAGTTGTCACATAGAACATTGTGGGTGTTCATAGTGACAGTGAAATATATTTTTTGTCAGGGGTCCATTGTAGCATTATTATGATCTTCAACTTGTGGAATCGTATATGTACCAGATATGTTCTGATGTTAAAAGGTGGTGGCCTCAACGGCTTACTAAGTGTTGGGACCAGACCCATGCTGGTCATCGGGTCCTTAGAATGTTGTTTGGTATCTTCGTTGGGTTGTCAGACTCGTGGGTGTCAGACAGTCGGGATGCCGGTGTGTCGGACAGTCGGAGTGTCGGAGGTTTATCAGCCCTTAAAATGACTAACTGTTTGAGTGTCCGCATGTGTAGTCGTTCGTATGCCAAGACGTTGACGTCCCGGAGTGTCAGCATGTTATCCCTTGCTATATCCGTACGTGCATGCATTGCGATGTCTACGCGTGCGCGCCTTGCGGTGTATGCGCGTGCGCGCCTTGCAGTGTATGCGCGTGCGCGCCTTGCGGTGTATGTGCGCCTTGCGGTGTATGCGCGTCTTGCGGTGTATGCGCGCCTTCCTCCTAACACCTGCACAAGGGGCAGTATCGACACCACATGGGGGGGTGCGCGATGAACCCTCTCCGATGTTTAAGTAAGAGAGGATTCTAGAGAGATAAAGCTAGTGAGAAGTCAGAGCTCCCAAGCCAACTTAAGTTGTGAAATAGTTGGCCAAATTCCTATATATAGGGAAACTTGGACCCGAACCCAGTTTTGAACAGTCCGACCCCGGTTTAGTATAAAACGTGAACCGGGCGTGGACGTAAGCTAAATTGGCAAAGGGAAAACTCGTACATAGTGTAGAAATGCGGGGACACGCGCGTCCCGGGACGACAATCCAAACCACACCGGATTAAGAAGACAATCTGGATGAGTCCAGTCTGAACGTGCGTGCTGCCCGTTCGGACCGTTCTAACTCGCAGGTTAGCGTTTTTAAGCCGTTTTAATGGGTCTGATATGTTGACGAGGCCCGAAATGTAAATGCGAACCCGAATAGGGCGAATATCCATAATTTGCCCCAAGTCAAGTAATGTCTTAACCCTTGCTTGACTCTATTTTACGATAGGATAGATGTCCGATTTAGGTTCCGGAGTTACCTTATGACAGACTTAATGTCTATGAGCGCGTGGGCCTCCACGTCATGTCTCCTTCCTTTTCTTGGTGGAGGAAAATATAATTGCTGACATGGTTAGTGTAGCGAGCATACGTGTATAATAACTATACATGTAATGATGTAACTGTATGCACGTAAATGCGGACATGTATGCGAACATGGCGTACACGCGTATGTAAGCAGACGCGTGACATGTGATGTCATGAGACCAGTGATGTAAATATGGAAACAAATGTATGATGACATAAACACGAGTATGTATTGGCAATGATGTAAACATGCATGTGTGTCATGTATGTATGCATGTGGGAGTGCGTAAGAGTATACATGCATAAGTGTATGCCAGCGTCGATATAAGCATGGATACGCGCGTCTATGCATATGCGGATAATAAACATGACGAGCGCGCATGCGTGAGTCTCTACGATTAGTATAGATATGGACATGAATGTACAAATGTCGGACATGTGCAAGTATAAGCATGGTGAATGCATATGCATCGCATGTATGGACACATGTGTATGTAGCATGAGTATGCGAGACTATACGAATATAGATATGCACGCATAAGTGTATGGAAATTGTATGCAAGAGAATGTAAGTATTGAAAAAACACAAGTGTGAGTGTTAGCCTACGCATGGATATCCATGCATAGTAATATATAAGCATTCAAAACATTGAGTGTGTAGTAGAGAGATACTTCTTGTAGTGACCGCCGGAGCTCGTTGGTTGAAGGTTTTATTCGCTTCGCTTTGAGTCGATAGTGGTTGGACATTGTTTATCCACTTATGTCACTAAGATTCGATTTGTTTGCTGAAAGTTATTCATTGACGCTACCTGTGGCCATATAAATGATATATGTATAGTTGTTTGAACCATAGGCACACTGGCCTCTTAGTCGCGAGGTGTTAGGCCTCTGACATGTTGCTTTTTGGGTGTCTAGTGATAGACATGTATTAATATCGTATGAGTCGCGGGTCGAGGCCCTTATCGACATGGAGTTGCCCCCGCAGCGGAGATGTTCGCCATGCTATAATTGAGTACTCAACTTATTCATGTGGAGTTTCCCCCATGTCAGGATGCTCGCCACGCGGGTGTTTTGGATGTAGGGTGCTGACCCTTGTGTCACTTTCTACTTGGGTTTTTCCGAAGTAGGGCGCATTCGGCGACTGCTACTTGACGTTTCCATGGTAGGGTATTGGTCAGAGGTCGACGAGGCGACTTGCCTTGTTGGAGTATGGATCAGAGGTCGACGAGGCGAAGTGTCTTTTGGAGTATATGTCAGAGGTTGACGAGGCGACGTGCCTTTCCATGTCGTTGCCGTTACCAGGTGTTTTCAAGATAGAGTGCTTTCCGCGACCGCTACTTGTTTATATATATGTTGACGTGACGCACAGACATGAAAGTTGTTTGGCGATTCGTGGACACAACAGTCACTTAGAGGTGCGTGATCATGATAGCCACTTAGTGACGCGCGGACGTGATAGCAGCTTCCAGAGATGCGGACATGATAGCCGCTTAGAGACGCGTGGACTCGATAGCCACTTGGTGTATTCGTTAGGTGCTTCGTACGTGAGGTGGTAGATCTTGCATTGACATGTCGACGTGCATGAGCGGTGTTGCGCTTATAGCAATTTATACTTAGAATTTGGAAGCGAATCGCTACCCCATTGTGTTGAAACATGCGCGCGCTGCACCATGTATGTTGCTATTATACTTAGTTTCTGAACGAGAGGTGTTGTTCACCCTCTTAGTGCATCGATGTGCGCGTTCCGCGCTAGGTGTCTTCGTATTTAGTTTTTAAACGAGATGTGCTGCTACCCTCCTAGTGTGTCGACGCGCGTGTATGCTACGCTTAGCGTCTCCATACTTAGTTTTTGAACGAAATGTGTTGCTCACCTTGCTAGTGTGTCGAAGCGCGCGTGTGCTACGCTTAGCGTCTCCATACTTAGTTTTTGAACGAGAGTTGTTGCTCACCCTCCTAGTGTGTCGACGCGCGCGTGTGCTACGCTTAGCGTCTTCATACTTAGTTTTTGAACGATAGGTGTTGCTTACCCTCCTAGTGTGTCGACGCGTGTGTGTGCTACGCTTGGTATGGTGGCTCTTGCGAATCTCGTAAGCTGGCGATCTTAGAATAACAGTGTTACGCTATGACTTTCCGTAGCGTTTCCAATAGAGTTGTCGTAGTAGGGCTGAGCGTGGTCTGGTCCTGGTCAGGACCAGACCAAGACCATGCAAGACAATTTGTAAATGGTCCTCCTCCAAATGGTCTAGGACCAAACCAGGACTATTTGGACCATTTAAATGGTCTTGGTCTTTTTGGTTCTTGTTTTGGTCCAGACCATTAGGACCATCTATGACCATTTTTATTTTTTATGTTTTTTTAATTTAATTTAATTTTTGGGTTAATAACTAAAAAACTGTCCAAGGTTTACCCTATGTTAAAATTAGGTGTCTGAAGTTTGAAATGTTAAAATGAAGTGTCTCAAGTTTCATTTTTGTTGAAATTTGGTGTCTCGGTGTGATTACTTTAGAGAAGTCAATTCGGACGAAACCATTTGTCAAATTCGAGCTCTCATACACATTCCATTCTCGTCATCTTTCCGGGACCGTCACCTAAAAAGTTGGTCACATCCGGACAAGTAAATCTCGCTCTATTGTCCTTGGAAAATGGCTCCACACCACTCTTCTAGAAACTTTTTTTTTTAATATTCAATTTTTAGGTGCAATTTGACGATTTTGTGAAAAGTAAAGAGTGATGGATTATGATTGGGTTGGTGGGTTGATGAAAATGATTGAATGGAGATGAAAAGACGCACAAAGACACCAAATTTCAACAAAAATGAAACTTGGGACAGTTCATTTTAACATTTCAATCTTCAGACACCTAATTTTAACATAGGGTAAACCTTGGACAGTTTTTTAGTTATTAACCCTTAATTTTTTAAAATTTGTCCAATATTAGTTTTGTAATAATCATAAGTTGAAAATTCACTTATTATAATTACATATAATATATTGGAGTAGAGGAAGATCCGACACGTGCCCGTGGAGCCGGTGACTGGTAGGGGTGAAACCGATTCGGTCGGACCAGTTTCTTAGCTATTTTGGTCCACATTTTTCGGTCCGGATTTTTTCAACAACAAAAGCCTGACCAAATCCATTTTGAAAAGAATAAAATGTCCATATTTAGAAGAGTTTTTCCGGTCTGATTTTCGGTTTAAATAAAAAAATTCCGAAAATAATAATCAATATTTAAAATATCTCCAATTTCTTAGAAAGTATATTCATAGTTCCAATATAAATAAAAATAGAAACATAAACATAAAACTCGTTTACGGTTTGTTCGGATCGGTCCGGTTTGATTTTTATAGTTTTGGTTTTGAAGTGCTATGAGGTTAAAATCTTTACAAATGTGGCATCTCAACTAGAATTTGAAACTTCGGCAAAAAAAAAAATAAAAAAAAAAAACTAGAATTTAAAACTCAAATCACTAACTCATAAAATAGTATTTATGTAATTAATTTTAACACTTTTCTCTAGGTACTATATTAGTAATTAACTGAATAACATATCTCCAAAAAAAATAGTTTGAGCAATTAGTAAAACAAGTTACACTTAATAATATACTTAAAAAAATCAGACAACACATTACCAGTCTATTTACGGATCGGTCCGATTTGGTTTTTGACGGTTTTTCGGACCTACCGATTTTCGCTTTCGGCCCTAGTGACAGGTGAGACTAAATGAGAGTGATTGGGTGAGAGTCGAGAGTTCAAAATTGATTTTATTATTATTTAAGAATTCCAGTTTTTTTTTAAAAAAAAATTAGATTGATCTTAAATGGTCCTAAATGGTCTCAATGGACTTTTCGGTCTTGGTCTGAAATTTAGACCAAGACCAAATAAGACCATCAAAAGAAGACCATTGGTCTTGGTCCAAAATGGACTTGGTCTTATGGTCTTGGTCTTGGGCGGTCTTGGTCTTGGTAATGGTCTTGGTAGACCATTGCTCACCCCTATGTCGTAGCATGGCCGACGCGTGTATGGATAGGTGTTTCCTTTCTTGTAGCAAGTTGTAGAGGTGAGAGTATGCGAGTTGTATCGAGTTGTTCGGTTTTTGCCCCTTAATAGAGGCTGCGTACTCCTTTAGATTTTCTTGCATAGTTGTTTGTTGGTCTTGCTTGCAAGGGCGGGGCTTATTCCACTTGGAGTTGGGTATTAGTGAAGTGGAGTTCTTAGTTCCGATTTGTGACCGCGTCTGATCGCTTTATCAGTTATTGGAGGGATTACCACTTCTTGTGATATCTCGCGTTGTTCCTGTCGATTATACTCTTGTTCGGTCGAAAGAGAAGCGATCCGACTTCGAGATCCGGGCCTAGAACGACTCCAAGAGATCGAATTCTAAAAGTTTCTAAGACTTACGAAGGTTTCTTCCCGTAATAAATAAAAGAAAGTTGAGGTTGGAGCTCGTTCGCCTATTTTTCCTGCCCCCCGGTCGAAGGACCGATCATCGGAGGAGGATCCGATTCATGTATTGTAACTGTTGTATTCTTCCGATGAACTTGTTGTATTTTGCCTTTTTTTATCAGTGCGTGTGTTCACAGGTGTTGCGCCTCTTGTTGCGCTTACATGTGCTAACTTGGTTCGTTCTGTTGATGACGCTATCATTGGGGAGGAGTGGACACCCTTTTGCTGTTGGGGAGCCCCGATTGGCCAATGAGGCCAGTTTGAGTACTCCTGAGGTGGGAGTGTGTGTGTTTCAGCGAATTATCCCTCATGGTGATCGGAGGGTTCGTCCCATCGAGCTAGAGTACTCCTGAGGTGGGAGTGTGTGTGTTTCAGCGAATTATCCCTCCTGGTGATCAGAGGGTTCGTCCTTGCGAGCCTGAGGACGCACGCGCATATGCTGAGGGCGCGCTGACACGCCTTGCGCCAGTGAGTGTTCATCCTTACTCTTTTATAGCTTGTATGCATATCTGCATTGTTGTTACAACTTGTTTGTTGTTGGATGTTGTATTGCGCTATAGGTTGTTGTCGATGTGATGAAATTTTTTTCCTTTGTGATTGAACTCACTAAGGAGAAGAAGGCTCTCCAAGAGAAGTGCGACATGATTTGTCGTGAACTTGCGAGTGTGAAGGAGAAAACGCGTTTCTTGAATGTCAAGGTTGTCGAAGTCAGATCGACACTGGGCTGGGTTGTATTAGTTCGGGTCGGTCCAGGTTATGACGGGTTTGGTCGGACTAATTATTTTTTAATTGTTTTGTATTACTTTATATATATATATATACACATTAAAAAAAGGTTAATAACTAAAAAACTGTCCAGTGTTTACCCTATGTTAAAATTAGGTGTCTGAAGTTTCAAATGTTAAACTGTAGTGTCCAAGGTTTCAATTTGGTTAAAATATGGTGTCTCTGTGTGATTAGTTTAAAGAAGTCAATTCCGACGAAACCGACTATCAAATTCGAGCTCCCATACATACTCCTTTCTCCTCATCTTGCCGAGACCGTCACCTAAGAAGCTGGCCACATCCGTGTAAGTAAATATCGCTCCGTTGTCGTTGGAAATCGCTCCACACCACTCTGCTAGAAACCTTTTTTTTTTTGTTTAACGGTGAAATTTGACGATTTTGTGAAAAATAAAGACTGATGGATTATGAGTCGGTGAGTGGGTTGATGAAAATGATTGAAGGAAGAAGTAAAGACGCGCAGAGACACCAAATTTCAACAAAATTAAAACATGTGATAGTCCATTTTAACAATTTAAACTTCAGACACATAATTTTAACATAGAGTAAACCTTGAACAGTTTTTTAGTTATTAACCTTAAAAAAATAGTTTTTCCTGTTTACACATAAATTTAATTATTATTTATATTTATTTTTTCATGAAAAATCATTTATTTATTTTAATATTTTAAATAATTGATTTTTTTTTTTTTTTTAAATTTTCTCTTTGTTAAAAAAAACTAATCATATGTAAAATATAATTTCATTGAAAAATACAAATTAATCTTTTAGTCATTGTATTAAGAATTTAAGATATCCTTATACAAATTTCATTCAAACATTGCACATTCTAATAAATAGATGATTCAAACAAATAGTAAATTAGCTAAACATGTATTGATATCTTAGCTAATACATGAAAATAAAATTCTCTAGATCCTTCCTTACCCATATATGATGATAATAAGCACCAAAATCCTGATAATAATAATTAATAATAGCTCACGCTCCGGAACAGAATTCGCGTGTTACGCGTTCAACGGAGGCCAAGCCGCCGTCCCCATCTGTCTCTTCGTCTCTCTCCCAGTGCTTCCACACTTAATCAGTGAGACGGAGAGAATGGAGAAGTACAACGACATGCCGCCGCTAGAGGAGGCGGAACCCTCGCAGCCCAGCCGCGGTGCTGGCGGGAAAGTGAGGAGGCAATTCAACCGCAGGTCGCGGACCACTCCCTACTCCCGGCCCCAGCCTAACCTATCCCAAACACCTACCGCCAATGGCGGCGGATGGCTCTCCATGCTTGTTACTCCCGCTCGCCGTCTAATCTCCAGCGGCGCTGCCCGTATACTCCCTGCTCTCTGGTCCCCCGCGGTGGAATCCCCTGCCCTTTCTTCCGACGACGATCGTGGTCTATCTCTCGATTCCTGTCTATATATGTATTTCCGTATCTCTTTACCTAGTGCATTTGAGTATGCATAACGTATAAGAACTCCGACTTATTTCTGATTTTGGGAATTAGGGCTTTATTCGTTAAGAGTTCAGTTCTTTAACTTCTAGAATACTCATGCCAAGTGATTTTTGTATGTTAACTTTATTTTACTTCGTTTTGTTGCTTATGCTGGAGTTGTCTTGCCTTTGCTAGTTAACATGATTTTGTTTTGAAATGGATGATGTTTTTTTTTTCATTTTTTTCTTGTTGTTCTTCTTTGATTTTCAAACTAAGAGTTTCTTCTGATTTTTTTTACAGTGACAATGTCAGGAATTTTCTTCCTAAGTATTGAACCAATATGTTCATTCGGGCTATAGCAAGTTGGTTTATTTGGTAGTTGGTACAGCTTAGACGATCATATTAGGAAAGATATATCTTCCAGAAGCTGAATTTTTGTGTATCAGAAATATTTCCTAAAAGATAAATTATGTTTTGAAAGCAAACAATGGAAGACATGTAATTAGTTGAACTTACTCTTATCTATATTTCTGCCATGTAATATGTTCCCGAAACATTGTACAAATATTTTTCTTAAACTTTCTGATTTCCTAAATTTTCTGCATCTGTTGATTCTGTTCACTAAGATTGAGCTAATTATTAATATGTTTTACTACAGAAACTGAGCAGGATGAGGTTGAGCATCTTGGTGAAGATGAAATCAGAAGAGAAAAATCAGATGTAAGGTTCTGATTGCCATATTTTTTTATATCCCACAAAACACTGTGATGGGCTTTCTATGCATAAACATGATCCTACCTGATTTCTTCTATGGTTTATGTTCAGTATTTGCATCTTGATTTAACTTTCATGTATTTCACTGCTATCGCAACAGTTTTGTTTTTTGAGGCAGTGACGATGTCACAGTATATATTAACTTGAAGGTAGTGACTCTCAGTTGACACTAGCTTTCTGCTTGATATTCCACCCCCCTCTTGTTTAGGTAAGATAAAAATGATATTTTTCACAATACGAAAGCTGCATTGACGGTTCTTATTTCTTTATATAAAGAAGAACCCTTCATTCTTTATTTTGTAGATGGTATATTCATTCTACTTACTAGAAACATTCGATGTGCCACTTTTAATGAGAAACTAATACCTCTTTTACTTGACTACACAACCTTGGTTAGAGGAAAAGATATCTTTGTCCACTAGACTCAAAGAGAAGTCCTTATTATTTTTAGTTAATGTATTAATTTTGTATATTTTTTTGAATGTGGTTTCTTACCATAACATTTGGTTCAGTTGTCATACGAAAAGACAACAGTCAAGCTTATAAATAAATTATTATAAATATGAGATAAGTATGTGTTTTTACTGTTAATATGACTAGTTATCTTTTATAATGAGAGGAATATCAAATCGGGTACTACATTAATTTGATTGATTTTGGACTTTGTTCTGAAAGAAATCATCATGCCTCTGCAAAATTGGCAATAGCACATGTCTTAGCAATATGTTTGTCCTGATTTCTAGACTCATGTCTCATGCAAGCGACATTTTCTTTATCTCAGCAAATACCAAATGCTAAAATAGTCGAATATGGGTCGTCAAGCACCGTTGCCCCAGATGGGGCAAAAAATGATGAAGCGCGAGATATGCCAAACAATGACGGCCTTAGTGAAATTGAGAAAATGATTAGAGGAAAATCATTCTCAAGGTACTTTCAACTTTTGTTGTCATGTTTAATGTGTTATCTAGAGCATTTAATCTACTTGTAGCTCTTCTTTTGGCCATCTTGCAGTTAGTCATGCAAATTATTTGCTTTTCTTAAGTATCTCAACTCTGTATAGTCTTGTACTACTTTGTTGAGCATGTATTTGAAAAATTTAGTATGATTTGGAATTTTTAGGTAAGTTTGTGTGGAATTTTTTCATTGACCTTACTCTCTATGTAGGGATGAAGTTGAGCGACTCATGGAAATACTGAACTCAAAGAATAAAGATTCTGCAAAGCTAGATGGATCTAAAGAGCAACCCATTATGGTGGGAGAAGAAGTTCAAAGGTCTACAGTGACACATATATTTCCAAATAAAGCAAAAGAAGATCAGGAACGTTTTGACCGACAAAGGCAGGAAATTCAGACACCTCTTCCCAAGTCAAATGTAAGTGAATTAAACTTTTCAAACAGCTGATTTAAGCATATTGTGAAGGAGTTTTAAACCTATTAAGTCTATTACTTCCATTTCCACTAGTCCGAACTTGTGAAAATTACCATTACCTTTCTATTACTACAATATTAGATTGAGGCCTCCTGGTTGGATATTGAGAATACACTCCTAAATCTCATACTTCAGGACAAGATGGATTCTACAGTAAGTTGCTGTTTGATTTTGAAAGCTAGAGTAAAAATTTCATTTTGTTATGCCTTGCATCGCTCTTTCACTGGGAGAGATGAAGGTTTCTCTACAATATCTACTTTTGTGTGGATCAATTGATGATGATAATGATTGTCCAACTTCAAACATATGATACTTAGTTGTACCAATATGCATATTTTGTGGCTCATTTGTTTTTTTTCTGCATTTAATATAATGGTTTGTGATAAGTTGACAAACTTTTACAGCTCCGGAGTGAAATTGGTGCTTCTCCAATTGACATTGCTAGAGCTTACATGGGTAGTCGAGCATTAGATATTGGCTATAATTCAATAAGCAAAACATCTGAAGGTGACAATGCATTAGTGCATGTGGGTCCATCAAACCCTAGTATCCTGTCACCTTCACGTAAATCATCCACATGCTGGCCAGGTGCAATGATACCGGATCAGTTTTCAACCCCACAGACTCAAAGAGGCAGATATGAATTTCACAATTTTCGAAGAACACCATATTCTAGAAGCGTAAACTCAGCATCAAAGTTCAAGGTATGTGAAATTTTGGCAGTAATCTGATGCATGTGATTCTGTTAAAGTCAGTGACATCTTACCTGATTACTCTCAGTTGAATCAACTCCGTGATGACGGCACTAATTCTCTCAACATTATATCTACTCCCTTGAAACACCCGTCAACTACTATCAGTGGACAGGTAACATCATATTTTTCCAATCATCTCTTTGGTTTCTTCTTTGCTGAATACAAATTTCTAAGTGACTGGAATTGATGCGATGTGGGTCATTTCTGAAATCTAAAATCGTTTTTTTAGAATTAACAGTTATGTCTTTTACCTAATTCTTTGGGTTAAGAACCTATGAAAGGTCTGAACTATCACCCATGTTAACGGGAGAGGTCTGAAATTTAAAAAGTTAATAACGGAGGTCTGGAATTTCAGTTTTGTTGATAACAGCGGTCTCCGTTAGTTTTTTCCGTTAAAACTAACGGAAGTTGGTCACATGCTTGGCATGTGACCGGAATTTTTTTTTTCCAAAAATACCCTTCTATCAAGTGTGCCCCTCACATGCTTGAAGTGAAAATATCAAAATGCCCTTGAAGCCACCACGGCTCCACCAACCGTACTCCGGCGACCACCACCGTACTCTGGCGACCACCCACCAAGGCTCCGATTGGGCCCAAATCGGAGCCACCGGCCCCGATTGGGCTCCGATCGGAGCTTTTTTGGCTGAGGTGGTGGTCGGAGTCGGGTCGCCGGAGCCGAGGTAGTGGTCGCCGGAGTCGGGTGGTGGTTGCCGGAGTCGGGTGGTTGTGGTGGCCGGAGTCGGGTGGCCGGAGTCGGGTGGCCGGAGTTGGGTAGTTTTAATTTGACTTTAGGGGTAAAATTGTCATTTCACATTTCCTTAAATAAAATATTAAAAAAACAAAATATTAAGGTGGCAAAATTGTCATTTCACACAATTCTGTTAAATTTAACCCTAAAAATGACAGAAAACCTCAAATCAACAAAATTGAAATTTCAGACCTCCGTTATTAACTTTTTAAATTTCAGACCTCTCCCGTTAACATGGGTGATAGTTCAGACCTTTCATAGGTTCTTAACCCTAATTCTTTGGTTTTTATTGATGTTGGTAGTTTCTTTACTCCTAAGAACTGTTAAAAGCGTTGCTTATGGGAAAAAAATTAGTTAACAATGTTAGATAGCTACGAATATTAGATAAAGCAAAAGTTCATATGGAAAGAACCAAGGGTTTATAAAGATCTGTTTATTTGTAGACAGTTCAAGCTGCTTCTGAGTGATTCTTAAATACGAATAATCGCTCTGGTTCTAATAGGACTGATTATCTATTTGTCCCAGAATGTTTTTCGTGTTAGATATAAAAGAGCTTGTTTCTTCCACTTTATTTACAGGTAAAATCAAACATGAAAGCATTGGATAGTCACTATGCATCAGGAGGACCTATTCGCCGTGCAAGACACCAGCTTGCAACAGCAAGCCCTAGAAAATCTGTCAGTTTTTCACCACTGCCAAGTCCTTTACATCGGGAAAAAGCTGATGTGCCAGTCCACTCTTTGCCTCCCTTCAGAAGAAATAGTGATTCTATTGGGGCAAGTACACTAAAACCTCAAACAGTAGATGATGAACTACAGAGTGTAGAGTCTAAAAAATCGAATGTTCCTACACATTCTAGTCAGATGGCGAAGAAGATACTGGAGCATCTTGACAGAACGGTTCCAACTCCCAAAGATATGTCTGCTGAGTTCAAGCTGTCGAATTCAGGGAAAAAACCTGCATTGTCTGATATCATTTCTGTTGGAGATGGCCCTGATTCTCAACTGGGTGCAGAAAAGAAGAACACAACTAAGCATTTAGATATAGAGAGGACCTCATCGTCATTTCAAGCTTTACCTGCTGAAGATACTGTAAAAGGAAACAGTTCAGCTTCTGATGCCGGCTTTTTCTTCACTAACCCAAGAGGCAGTACTAATGCATACAAGGTACAATTTCTCCTGGAACTCTCTATTTCAGTAGAGCTGGTACATTTCGTCAAATAGATTGCCTTAGTCTAAACTTCTGGTGAAAAAAAATCTCAGAGGTGATAGCTTTGGAAGTGATTTAGATGCAACTAGAATGACTCTGCTGCTGTTATGTATTTCCTTTACTACATGTTTGGTAAATTGAATAAGAAATGTGGAATAGGGAATGTGAATAAGGAATTAGGAATGTGAATGAATTGTCATGGGGAAACTCAAGAATGGTTATTCCTCGTAACTGTGGAATTATGAGTCCTATTCCAAACTTTATTTGCAGACAAACATCTTCATAATTCCATATTTCTATTCCTCATGTATTCTTGCAAACAAACGTGTCATTGAAGTCGTATTGCGTACCTGGTAAAGTGAGAGTCACTTACTAAAGATGTCCCAGAGATATAGTGACTATTTTCTGTTTTCTCATAACTTGATTCTTTACTGTACTCTCGGGAAGTTCCACAGAGGTCAACTTTTTTAACGCTCTACTTTTCACGGGTTTCTTTTTAGTGTTAGGTTAATTACCAGATACTAAATTTATAGGTGATGAATATGGCTATTACCCAATTAATGCAAGTTGAGAACATGATTGCACCCACATTAACAAATTTACATGCTGCAGCATTAAAGATTCAATCTAATAGATTATAACTTACCTTGTTCTCGAGCTATTTTAGTGTAACTAATGTGTTATTCTTCCATATGCAGAATGTTCCGAAATTTGGTCCCACATCTTCGAACGCTCAATCTCAACATCCATGGAAGAAACCTCCAACCCCGATGCCTTCCCAGAAAACAGTGCTGTCCTCTATATCGATCACGAAAGCTCCCATAATACCTGCATTTGGAGATAACAACACTTCAGGCTTCACATTCCAAGTCTCTGCATCTCCTTCAACGTTCCCCGAGCCGCCCACTCCGTCCCTCATGCTGCCACCATCTCTCCTCAATGGCGATTCCGATATTCCGACCTTCAGTTTCGGATCGAAGACTTCAACTTCTCCTCCGCTGGTTTTCTCTTTTCCCTCTGCTTCGGTTCTTACTGATGATTCTTCTGATATTAAGTTCTCGTTCGGAGTGTCGGATAAGGCACGGATCGACTTCGGCTTGGCAAAGAAAGATGGGGTTTGCTGTTAGTTAGATCGTAAGTTACGGTTGTGGTTATTGTAGGTACAATTGTGACTTTTTTTTGTTGTTGTTGTGAATGTTGGGGAGAGACCTGAATTGAATCGGATAGTGTGACCATAAATGAATCTGTTTCTTGACCCGAATAAGGGTGGGATTGTTCATGTTGATGAAGTTTTGGCAATTTTTTTGCAGCTTCCTTTAAGTATTATGGATAAAACTGGCCTGGCCGACTAGATATATTAATTAACAGGCCAATTGGTTCTACAATCTCAACTTTACCAATTGGAAATATGCTTTCTATTTAGCAAAATTGATTGATTGATTGATTAACTGCTAAAATGACATTTGTGTTGGTCTCAATATTGATGTAATTTGTATCCTTACAACTTTCATACACATCGTCTTTACTAGGATTTATAAAAACCAAAGACAAATATGAGATGAATCAACTGTTTAAAGGGCCTCACATTCAATTTTACGTTGGGGTCCAAAAGTCGACTCGCACTATCTACAGAGACGGTTTCAACATAGCACATGATGTCCGGGAGAGATCGTCATGAAAAATTCATATATTATTTTTTTAATCAGCAAGCTTCGAATGTGTTACATATTATTTTTTTTGCTGAAATGTGTTACATATTATTTGCAATGATGCAAATATACCTAATGAAACTGTCGCAATTATTTCTGGCCAAAAAAAATTGTCGCAGTTATAATTTTAACTTTTTTTTGTTACATATCTATACTGTCACGAAACATAAAACATAAAACTGTCGCAATATATAATTTGTTATGGGTCCTCAACCCCAATAGACGCCTTTTGAAACTTTTCATTTTATTAAGAAAAAAAAATTATATTTGATTCCTATATTTTTATAAAATTAATAATTTTGTCCTTACTATATTAGACACGTTTTTCTTTAATACTATTACTAAATAATTATTTTTTCAAGTCCGCTTAGTCGGTGGGTCATAATAATTATAATTAACTTCTCAATTCAACATTCCTAACAATTTAAGTTAAACCGATCATACTCTACCCGTTCAAATTTCAAGTACATGTATTTTTTTTATCTAAATTTTTCTTTAATGTTGTCAAATTTTGTTGATATTATGGTATAAAATTGCATGAAAAGTGTATAATTATGTTTGTATAGGTCAAACTTGCCCATCAATGACTCTAAGTGATTAATTACAAGTTTACATTCTTGACACCTCAAGTTAATGAGTTAGATAGAACTGAGTCGTCAATGACCCACGTAATGCTCGACCTAACTCATTCATAGATCTTATTGTAAGGCTAACTTAGTACAATAACTGAAGACAATAGTTAATTTTGTACTTAATTATCCTATTATATTTCTCATGTTTTGATTTACATTGTGTCGTTCTTCTATATCACATGGATTCATTTCTCAGAACGAATTAACTTGCCTATATTGTATTTTGATTAATTATAAATATTAATAAACTTAAGATAAATTATGTATTTTGTAATTTAGATGATCAATGCGTGTGACGCGTTAATAACTAGTAAAAAAAATTAATATATGCGTGTGCGTCAAAAATAACTAGTATATATGTACCTAAAAGAACGTACACATTTAATTTTTTATTAATTTATTACAGTAGTGTACGTAAATTAGAAACATATGATATCATATTTCATTAAAAAGCTCGTCAACTCTTTTTTTACATGGAAAACCATTCGTAAATAAGGGTAACATAGAAAATGTTATTCTATTATTACGTTATTCAATATTAGATAATATTGTTTGCCAAAAAATATATTCGATAATATCATAGCGAATAAAAGTAAATAATTGTATGTATAGAAATTAAAATTATATAATAAATTATTGAAGGTGATTAAAGCTCATAATCACATGTTATGCCACATTACTCAATAATACACATTCTAATTTAATCAAGTATATTTATATTTCTTGAGATTATGTATAAGTTTTATGATTTCTCAGTTTATCAATATAAGAAGAATTTTACTTTGTATTTCATAAGGTAAGTTAATAATATTTTCCAATTATCTCTATTTTTTTTTTTTTTAAATTTCTCGCGAGTGGTCTTAGGATGGGCCATCATCACGAGGCAGCACCCGTAGCATGTTTCCTTCACGTCCAAACTAATCCTTACTCGCATCGGGTCAACCCATAAGGAGTAAAGTGTTGGTTATGAATATTTTTTCATTATTCTTAGGGTTAATAACTAAAAATTGTCCAAGGTTTACCCTATGTTAAAATTAGGTGTCTGAAGTTTGAAATGTCAAAATGGACTGTCCCAAGTTTCATTTTTGTTGAAATACGCGTCTTTTCATCTTCATTCAATCATTTTCATCAACCCACCCACCCACTCATAATCCATCACTCTTTACTTTTTACAAAATCGTTAAATTTCACCCAAAAATTGAACATTTAAAAAAAAAAGTTTCTAGAAGAGTGGTGTGGAGCTAGCCATTTTCCAAGGACAACGAAGCGAGATTTACTTGCGAGGATGTGGCCAACTTCCTAGGTGACGGTCCCGGAAAGATTACGAGAAGGGAGTGTGTATGGGAGCTCGAATTTGACAGACGGTTTCGTCGGAATTGACTTCTTTAAAGTAATCACACCGAGACACCACATTTTAACAAAATTGAAACATTTTTTTTTTTGCCAATAATGATTCTCTTTATTTATGAATGCAAGAAAAGTTCAACCCGGATTACAATCAAATAGTAAGATCGATAAAAGAGGAGATGGTGGTGAAACGACCCAATTGGCCGGACACATCTCCTTTCTGGAACTTTGGATACTACAGTTTAACATTTGAAACTTCAGACATCTAATTTTAACATATGGTAAACCTTGGACAGTTTTTTAGTTATTAACTCTAAATTTTATAGAAAAACTTATGATATATATATATAAGATAAAAATATTTTTTACAAAATAAAACCCTAAATATTAAAATTTTATTTTAAGAATTAAGAAGAGGTTTGATTCGTCCTATCTTTAGGAGGAAGACAAAATGCTGCCTTGAGAGAGTCCAAACAAAACAAAACCAAGAAAATTGAGACATAGAAAGAGAGAGATGATATGACTTGATATAAAATGACAGACAATTGATTTGACGTTTCAGATTCTTGGTGTCACATCACAACAACGCTGCTCTGCTCTGCTCTGCTCTTGCTGCGCCTTCTGCTTCCCTTTCCTTCTATTTCTACTAGCCCGACTCACCACCACCTCTCTATATTAACTTTCCTTTTTTTCCTTTTTTATTTATAAATAAAATTCTTAGAATATGGTTGAGTTTTATCCATCAACTAAACTTATCTTTTAAAACTTTACCACTTGTCTTCTTACTCTTACCGACCAGATTAAAGTACAGATTAATAGGGTTTAGGAAAACCCCCCAAACACCCAAATGAGAAAAAGAAAATTAACTAAAAAAAGAATTCATTTTTATAAAATTAGTATTAATCATATATATTAAACCAACTAATAAATTAAGTTGCAATTTTTACAAATTTGTGCACAAAGTTCGAATTTCACTAAAGAATATTTTTTAATGATTTTAATATTAAATTATAATTAACATATTCTTAGTTCTTAGATTATTATTTTTTCCCATAGATTGTCCTGGGGACACATTTTGAGGGCAACACCCTTGATATATTTTCTCTACATTTAAACTAATCATCACTCATATCAAATCAATAGGTAAGGGTAAAGTTCTATTTTCCAAGGCTCGACGTACCCGGCGCGTCTGGATAACGAATGAAGTGTTGAACCGCTAAAACATATTACATGATTTTACATGATATTACTTTGTGATATATGTGTTGCGCACAATTTTATTTAAATACAAATTAAATTATAAGTGTTAAGTTGCACTTCGCATAGAAAACATGACTATGACTCTTGATTAATTTTATTGTAATGCATATAAACTAATTAGAAATGTATGATATTGTAACTTATTAGAAAGCTCGTTATTAAAAAAAATCAACATATTGTATTTATTTAAGGAATTTATTTTTGTAAACCACTAATTACTTTTCTTAGACCACATATTTTAAAGTTTACTAAGTTACTCTTTAAGTTTTATTATTTTTTACATAAAAATAAAGATAAACCTATTTAAAAAATGAAAAATACATTTTATAGAAAAGCTCATGATATATATAATTTTAAAATAAAATTATTTTTACAAAATAAAACACTAAATATTAAAATTTTCTTTTAAGAAAAAAATAATAGTTTTTCATTTTCTTTTTATAAAAAATTTGGCACAAAATTATTCTAAATCTTTTTTATGATTTTTTTTGAATAAATTTATGCATATTTTGCTATTTTTTAAAAAATAAAATAAGTTATGGAAAATAAATATGTTGTGGAACCGAACCAATTACACGATAGGTTGGAGTTTAAATACCATCCGAAATCCGGGATATATATCTGAAAGTCCTTCCATGATAACAAATCCGTTGGCAAGGTTATATCAACACTAGAAACTCTTTTACTAGTAATAACTAATAATTGATACATATTTACTTTGTAATTTTTTTTTCATTATTATTCTGATGATATTTTTCCATGAATGGGTATAGTGTGGATGATAAATAGAGACTGATTTCTCTGACACCAATTACCTTTGTCAAAAGCCTTAACCTCTAAGAATGAATGTTTGAACCAAACTTCAAAATATCCCTCTCTTTTTTCTGCTTTCTGCATTATTATTAGTTACAATATATCTATCTGCTACTATATGCATAATACAATATGCACATCAATTTGGGATGCTTATGCACAATTTTTGTGGTCGACACTTTCCATCACTTGAAATATAGTTATTTGTCGCATTCAGACCGTATTCTGGTGCTATAATTAGATTCGAGATAGTATGTGATTTATAAATTTATGATGTCACGCTATGCTACATTAGGTATGCTACATTAGGTAATTATGTATTAAGAAAATTACTGATATTAATTAGTGGGTTAAGAACCTAATAAACAGTCCAAAAGTTTGCCAAAGTTGAAATTTAGTCTCTAAAGTTTGAAATGTTGAAATGGGTAGTCTGGTTTCATTTTCGTTGAAATTTAGCGTCTCCGCGACTATTTTCTTCTCCCTTCAATCATTTTCATCAACTCATTCACCACTCATAATCCATCACTATATACTTTTCACAAAATCGCCAAATTTCTCTCAAAACTTGAACATCCAAAATAAAAGATTTCCAACAGAGTCGTGTGGAGTGGTTTCCAGTGACAACATAGCGGTATTTACTTGCACAGATGTGGCCAGCTTCTTAGGTGACGGTCCTGACAGGGTGACGAGAAGGGAGCGTGCATGGGAGATCAAATTTGACAATCAGTATCTTCGAGATTGACTTCTTTAAAGTAATCACACTGACAAAAAATAAACATAAGACTCTCAATTTTAACATTTTAAACTTCAGAAATCAAATTTCAATATTGGGCAAACCTTGGACTGTTTATAAGTTCTTAACCCTTAATTAGTAGTTTTATCCAAAGGCATATATATATATGTCTTTCGATAAGACTACTAATTAAATTGTTGAAAACACGTCTTAACAAAAAAAGAAAAAAAAAAAAAAAGACTAGAACGCACATTTATTATGTTTCCAAATCAGAACGACTATCCTATCAGCTCAATTCAATTTAATTATATATGTTGACCTCACTTGAGTCTGGAAATGTAAGAATTGCTGTTGTGTGAGTAATTCATCTTTTATTTATAACTCTAAATTTCTTATTTTCTACCCATGTGATATATTTGGAGTATGAAAGCATCAGTAAAGGGAAATCGAATTGATATATCGAACTTAGGAGAGCTTTTAATTTACACACTCTTGGAAACACTGAGAATCAAATGCTATCTAGTTAGATAGAGAGGCAGAATAAGAGAAGCAAATCTTGCTGGAACCCTATTCAGTTTAAGAATCTTGACTTTATAGAGAACCCAATCCAATATCCATGATATATATATATATATCCAAACTGAACATTACCATATAAATAATAAGCTTCAGCTCCCCATGTGAAAGTTGGCCCATCTAGTTTCAGATGAACATGTGCATTATATTTGCCACTTCGACTATCCGATACTTTGGGAATCAATGCAAATAAACTCATGTAATGTCATTAACGGTTTGATATTGTATCCCCGTGTCTGATGGCATGATACCAATCGATCACTAGGCATTTCTAATTTCTTAAGTTTTACATCCCACATATATATACTAGGCCGATATGTGTCTCATGAGGCCAAGATAAATATCATGTCTCTACTTTAATCAGACGATGGAGCATGTAAGAATCGTTATTTGTCAAAATTATTGTGAGTTTTGGCAAAATTTATAGGTTTAGCTAGCAACTTAATGATTAGCTGAAATTTAAGACGTTTGAATAATTTTCAAGTTAATTTTTTTTTTTTTTTTTTGACAATTTGATAACTGAAGTTATATACTATTCCAACATGCTAGGTATGTTATAATGTTAGACGTGTTGTTACACGAGACAGAAATATGCAAGTACCCATCAAAACTTAGCTAGCAAAATGTAAAATTTCCGAATTTTAGCTAGCAATTTTAACAAAGGACATCAAAACTACATTTTCATTTCAGCAAGATCATAACAAACATGTAAGTTTTTACTCCCATATACATCTAATTAGACAGAGCTATCATATTGAAACTTTGTATAAGTTGAGGTACCAATTTATCGGATAATAAAAATTTATTTAGCAAATTACCCATACCCTCGAAGTTGAACTATTTAATAAGTTGGTAGTTAACCTAAATTTATACAAAGATTGGATTGGCTTCATTTTTAGGGTGCTCGATCCAGGTAGCGCTAAGATGTGATGATAAGAAACTTGATTGATCAGATGTAGTAGTGGACATGTAAAGCTTTATACTGATCACTCCCTAGCTAACATGGAAACAAATGATTGTTCAGATCTGGGTATCTTGACAAGACTTGAATAGACCATACACCTACATTGACTACCTTCATCTGCCCTTCACTCACCACCTAGGTCCCCCACTCTGCCTATCCTTTTCTAAGTTATATACATATACACATTTCGATATATCGACTAAAATTATATATCATCACAAATATTATATAAGTTAATTAATTAAGTTGATGAAGTAAATACTTGGGGAAGATAGATATATAGGGCTAGAATAGAGATTTATATGTATTTTTCCTGGCCACTAGATATAGAGATACATATTTATAACAATAGTAAAAATAACTAACTTCTTGCTTGGTAGCACAAACAAATTAAAATGACATACATAAGTCTAGACATATAGGATCAACATATTTAAGACACTTAATTAAGGGATACATATATTGATAAAACATTGATGATATGGTGCAATCGACCGAGTCTAAGTCACGATGAACCGCCAAACTGCGCATTCCACGTTTGGTCACCGGTTGTTCCGTGCCGATCTTTATTTGAGCAATGAAGCCCTTGACATCAAGTTCTTCTCAGAGCTCTCCACGAAAAAACAAGATGATGGAGATGGTATTAGTTGCTTACACAGGCAAAAAAAATGAACCCAAAATATATTCTAACATAATTTCTTATGCATCTACACTAACCGAGATTACGCTCGCATTTAGTGATATATAATCATCTTCTTTTCGAATAAAGAAACCATGCATCAAATATATATTGTCTTGAATCACTAGAGAAATCATCAAATAATAAAGAACGCACCAAGCAACATTAATTTAGGTTAAAAACTTACATTATCCATCTTAGCTTGATTATTGGTCTCCAACATAAGCCCGAAATGAATATGAGGAAAGTGCGCCCACTGCATATCCCAAATTTATCACACAAAAACGCGTCAAATTGTTACAATTTATTTTCTAAAAATTGTCATATATATATATATAGATGTTATATATTGAAGGTGATAATTAAGTATATATGATGGATGATATGAATATATATATTAGACTCACATTTTTTGCAGCAGTGCTAAATGCTTCTCTGTGGCTGATATCTGGATTGTTAGCTTTGATTCTTTGGATCTCCTCCCTGAATTAACACACAAATTATGACCAACTGTGTTCTTTCATATATATATATATATATATATATAGACAGGATGATGAGTGGTGGTTACTATTGGATTACTTTATGAACTGGTTATAAGCTGAAGGAACTCGTTGCCTCTTCTCGGGAGCTGAAGATGGAATTGAAACCACTTATTAGACACGTTTCAGCAATAATAATAATAATAATATTTATATTCATTTATAATTAAGACACGTTGTAACTTGTAAGTTGTAACAAGTTTATATATATATCCTTACGACGATTCACAACCCTCTCCGAGCCAGCATTGCTTGGCGGTGCTCGCATGGAGATCTTGTTCTTGCTCTTGGAGGAAGAACCAGCGTCAATCCTGTAATCTTGCTTTGGAGCCTAATATATATATATAATATATATATATATGTATAAGAGAACTAGTTATTACTACATCCGTATATCATCTAAATTTTAAGATATATAATTTATTAGAAATTTTATAGTATGATAATATCTATAATTAAATGTAATACACGAGGCGCTGCGGAAAAAAAAAATCCATGTGAAAGAGAAGAATAACAAAATTGAATTGAAAATGAGAGAAATAAAAGATGAAAATTAAGTATAAAATTAATTATCGTTCTCAATTACAGTACTAAATTAGCCATACATATTACATATACATATTATATAGATATGTATTAAAATATATATATATATATATATATATATATATATATATATATATTACATATAGGTGTATGTCTACAGTTATATTTGCCAACAAGTTAATAACTTGGGAGCATGACGTGAAGTATTGACTCAGGTTGTGACTTACTCATAAATTAGGGGAATTAAGAATGCTAAATCCATACTTAACCACATTTAGGGTCATCAGTGGACCGTTTTGACCTATATGAATGTAAAATACATATTTTCATGTAATTTTTATACCAATTCACGAATATAAAATGATTTAACACTAAAATAAATTTAAAATCATTAAAATTTAAAAAAATTATATGACCTAATTGCCCCAATTATTTTGGCAAAAAAAACTGCCCCAATTATTTATTTAACTACTAAATATGCTATAGTCAATGTGATTGAATGAAATAACAAAATAACTAAATTAATAGTTCGATTCTATAAATATTTAAATGTAAGTGGAAAAATATTTGTAATATCGAATTTCAAGAATCATGCTTGATCCAAGGATTGGCAACTAATGGTCTAGGGATACAAATATTTTAATATGTACCTAAAATTTACATTGATTATGTACATATCATACGTTTAGAATGACTCAAATTCATGTGTTTATTGAATTAAGAAATTAATATATAATAACTAATTTAACGTACCAGTTAAGCAATTTTTTTTAACATAACAGTTAACATATTTTAACTAAATGACAAATTTAGTCATGGTACTAGAGAAACTAAATGTATCTCAAATATAATAGGCACCATTTAAGAGAGGACTATTCTTACAAATTATATATATACATAGATATTTAGTTCACTCATTTAATTTCTATAGAAGAGGAGTAGAGTTTTATTTGGTTTCCTTTTGAGTAATTAATGAATGAATTGAAGAGAAGTCCTTAATTGGGGAAGTTATATATAAAACTATTAAAATATATATATATATTTTTATTTTTTAAATGTCAGAGATAAGATTTATTGAGGGAACTAAAAAGAAAAAGAAAAATTGGGGCATTGAAGTGCTGAATAGTTGCTAGAGAATGGTGGCTGTCATGAGAAAACCAAGAAAACACAATTCCACACAAAACCCAGAAATTGATAGTTGGTGTTGGGATCATACATATATAAGATATAATAACAAAAACAAAACACATATCGATAATTAATTGTAACATCTTTATATATCTGTCAGAGAAACAAATACCGCAGAAAGAACTGAAATTATTATAATCCTAAAAAGAATTGAGTCTGAAATTGAAGATATCGATGGGGTTATGTTATAGACAGGATCTGATGAATTCTACAACGGCTGCCGGCTGGCTGCCACAGTCACTCTAGAAAAAGCAATATTTATTTAGGGTTTGCTTTTTATGGCGGCGGTTTTCAGCCCTAGCTAGAGCATGCAGCATTTTTTTTTCTTGGGAAGAGAATTAAAGGATGATGAATTGATACTTGCATGGTTTTAATTTTAATGGTCTCGAAATATTGAATGAAGTTAAAACCCTAGCCTAGCCTAGCCTAGCCTTTTAAAGGCTACATTCTATCCTTTTTGTTTTTTTACAAATTTATTTCTGCAATTTCAAATTGAAAATGTTTAGATTAAAAATCTTTTAATAATTAGATGGTGTATTAATTGGAATTTAAGCTACATTTACAGTTCTAGTTATATATTTTTATTTATGGGAAAAAAATATTTATTTTATTTTTAATTCACAAACCTAAAACTTTTTTCTCCTCCAAAATTGGGTTGTCAATTTGGTTTGTCATTAACTTCATTTGTCTATTTCTCTTACTACAAGTGTATTAAAATTAAAATATATTAATTAATATAGTTTATTAGGTAGACAAAAAATCGGTGGAAACCTGAAAATCTGGCCATGAAAAGGAGGAGTGGAAGGCGGCCGCCATGTTAACGGCCCACAGATTGGAACAGTGGCCGCATCGGATGGTCACTATGTCCAATAAGCTGTTGCATGGAACATTCACCTAATTATGATCAAACAACAACAAACAACATAATAAGAACACAGAAACATAGATCAAATGTTGTATACAGCCTAGATCAAGAAGAAAGAAGCTATAGCTTTAATGTGGAGATCTGCATCTTTTGCTAAAACTAATTAATTGCAGAAAAGAAGCTGGATCCATATATATATATATATGGAGCTTCTCTTTTTTTCAGCTTTCAGAAAATCATGTTCTAGGGCTTCCTTCTTCAGCAAAATCCAAATTATGCTTTTTTTCATATCTGTCATCTTCTTTATATATATATATACACTTACTTAATTAACCTGTTCAACTCTTATCTCTTCTTGTAGTGTAGAGAATTAGGGTTTGTCTTCATCAGCTTAAAACCAAATATTCCTTTTTTGGGCAAATAAGAAAATTTAAGAACATCGATCCCAGTAATATACACAATATCTTTATACATTAACACTTCTAATCCGAAATTGCGAAAATAATTATGTATTTATAATTTAGAGAAAAAATAAGTTTAGGTAAATCTAAATAGCATTAAACGTTAAGGTTTCTGACCTGAAACTGCTAAAAAACTGTAGTGCAGAAAAAAGAGAAAATTAAGTGCGAGTTCAGATTATGACTTTTTTTTACTGAAAAAAAAGGCCCAACGATAGAGACGTGACCCTAAACAAAACCAAACCCTAGAGAAGACGCATAAGCGTAAAATCAAAAGAGATTAAAAAAAAAAGGAATTATTGTAAGTACTGAAAAGCAAAAGCAGATCGCACTATACACACCACACTCAAAAATTCAGAGGCGATGATAAAAGGAAGATAAATCATCACGCGTTATAAGAGTTACATAGATGATTGAGAGTGATGGTTAAGAATACACATATATATATACCGCGAGTACTATGTTGCAGAAGTTGCAAGGGATGTAGCAGAGTTGCTCAGCAATATCGGCACAGCTCGACATGATCGATCGGTGATTCGGGTTCGAGCTCAATTGGAAATTTGGAACAAAGCCGTGACCTAATTATGGTTTGTTGAAGAGAGGAACAACAAAGGAAGGAGAGAAAAAGCAGAGAAGATAAAGCTTTTCCCACTAACTGGTGATGAGGAGAGAATAATAATAAAAAGCTTCATCAACTGACCTCTATATATGTACTGTAATCACTATAGTTTGGAGAACCAAATGCCCTACTAAATATATATGCCCAGAGAATTAAATTAAAACACCAAAAAAAAGAAAAAACAAGAGAGAGAGAGAGAGAGAGAGAGAGAGAGAGAGAGAGAGAGAGAGAGAGAGAGAAAGATAGCTAAGATAGTGATAAGAAAAAAAGGTCGGTTTAAGCGGTGGTGGGGATAGCAGAAGACAGGGAATTAGCTGGGTCCATGAAAGAGCAACCCTAAAAAATGATAAACGCTTGAAAAGAAGGTTGCACTGTTATGGTGAAAGATATTTGGTAAAGGTTAACCACTATATAACCAGTCATATTATTATATATGGTATGGGTTATATTGGATAGCTAGGGTCAGTTTAATTATATACATATAGTTAGTTGCACATGCTAGCTAGATAGGAGAGATGCTCGCCCAGTTTCAACTAGATATGAATAGTGAGTATACAAATTCAGTTCAAATGTGACACTTGAATTAGGCTCACTTGGGCTGAGCTGGACCGGTTCTCCGATTCTCGCGTCCACCTGTAAAAAGGGAGTCGCCTGGGGATGTTTCCGGCGATCACTCTTTAATACTAAAGTCAGATATATTATTATAGAGAGCGGTGGTAATCCTTGTGGTCCACTTAATGGATATTAATCTTTATAGTTAATGAGTAATTAAGCTCAACAGGGCCCTAATCCCTAATAATTTCGGCACTAGATCTTATTATTAGTTTAGTTGCTTCTAATTCAGACACTCAATTATGCATAGTTAATGGGCTCCTTTGAAGGGCGGCCCAATTGCCAAAATTGCCAACAAGAACAACCAGTGCTAGCACTAATAACACTAATATGGTTAAATATCATCACAAATAATAAGTCAGTGAAAAAATTGGAAGACTAACCAGTTATAATGATCTTCACAAAAAGCAGTCTACGAGGGTCCTTAAAAAACACCAGGTTTATTGATGCAAAAAAGGTTCTTATCTCCACGACTAATCTTCTGAATTGGTCGTGTGACTAATAATGAGGAGTAATGCTTAGAAGTAATTTGGAAACACAATGTAAAATTCGGGTTTAGCTCTCCGACTTGTTGAATTTTGGGGAGCTAAACTACTAATAGATGGAAGAACACTTAATAATCAACACACAAACCACTTAGATGACATTTGGCTTTGCCATATATGAGAACTACCATGACGGCAATTACATTCACGACTCTCGCTTTGTTCTAAAACGCACAACATCACTAAGAAATAGCATAATTATTAAAGTGTCATTACTCTCTAAAATATAATAAATAAAACAGATTAATTAAACTTTTAACACTTCCCCTTAATGTGTTGTTGTTGAACTCCTAATAACTGGTGGAACTTCTCGAACTTGTCTCTAAGCAACACCTTGGTGAAAACGTTTGCAACTTGATATTCGGTCTTCAAGTACATCATATGATATCTCATTCTTCGATCTTCTCTCAATAAGGTGGTACTTGATCACAATGTGTCTCGTCCTGCTGCTATATACCAGATTCTTCGTCAATGCAATAGCTGATTTGCTATCGCAAAACATCAGTGTCGCATTGTCTTACTTCTCGTCAATATCCTCCAAGATTCTCCTTAGCCACACGGCTTGAGAACATGTCATACCCGCTGAAATGTATTTCGCTTCCGCAGATGATTGTGCAACCGATTCTTGTTTCTTCCATTGCTAGGAAAACACACTTGAACCAAGTGAAAACACATACTCGGTTGTGCTCTTCATATCATCTCTGCAACCGGCCCAATCACTATCACAAAAGTTGATTAGCTTCATCATCATCTCTCTCATACTTGATACCATATGCCAAGGTCCCTCGTACATAGCGGAGAACTCGTTTGGCGGCTCCAAGGTGAAAATGATTCAGATTACTCATGAACCTCGACAACATGCTCGAAGCAAACATGATATCTGGTCTCGTGGAAGTGAGATATATCAAATGACCCACAATACTCCTGAAATATGTGATCCACTTTTCTTCCTCTATCTTCTTTCCACAACTTCTCATTTGAAGCAAGTGGTGTCCATTGTTTTGCAACCTAGCATATGAAACATCTTTAACATATTATCGGCATACCTCTTCTGTCAAACAAACATACCATCATCTTGTTGATCAATATCCAAGCCAATAAAATAATGTAGCAACCCCATATCATTCACCTCATATGTCTTCATCATGTCATTTTTTAACTTACTAATCAACTTCTCATCATTCCCGGTGAAAATCAAATCATCAACATATATAACAACAATAAGAATTGAAGTACCTTGTTTCTTCACATAGAGAGTGGGCTCGCTCTTACTCTTATCGGATCCATGACAAGTGAAATAGTTGTCGATCTGACTATACCACCGTCGATGTTCTTACTTCAATCTGTATAAAGCCTTGTTTAGCTTGTACGCTTTCTCTTCTTCTCCTTATTTTACAAACCCTTTAGGTTGCTCAACATATACTTTTCTTCCAAAACACCATTCAAGAAAGCCGACTTTATATCAAGTTGGTATAACAACCAACCTTTCTAAGCTGCAAGTGCTATAAGGATCAGGATTGTAACCTTACGCGAATCTGGAGCATATGTTTCATGGTAGTCGACCCCAGCTTTTTGTAAGTACCATTTAGCCACAAGCCTTGCTTTTTTTTTTTTCAAGACGGAACCATCGGGATTATGTTTCACCTTGTAGATCCACTTCACCCCAACAACATCTCTATCAACTGGCTTGTCTACCAGCTCTCAAGTCTTGTTTTTCTCAAACATGTGCAACTCTTCTTTCATGGCTTTCCTCCACACTTATTCTTAGATAGCTTCTTCAAAGCTTTCCAGCTCAATTATGCACACATTAAATGTCGCATATACTTCAGATATACTTCTCAATCTCTTCGGTGTGCTACACAAAGTAGATGAACTAGACCCCGAACAATTGCTCGATGGAGATGATAGAACGACTCTAGGTGATATAGGTGGAGAGTTTTCAACATGCTCTTCGTCACATCCATCCTCTTCTTCATGAACAACAACCTCTTTTTTAACTTGCTTTTCTTTCAAATCCCAACTCGCATCTTCATCAAACAACGCATCTCTATTAATGATGATTTTCTCCTTATGCAAGCTATACAACTGATAGCCCTTTGATGACGAATCATACCCCAAGAAGATACACTTTTCACTTGTATCATCAAACTTTGTTTTTTTCTCTTTCGGAATTTGAGCATAACAAATATACCCAAAAATTCTCAAGTATTTCACCGAAGGCTTCTTCTTGCACCAAGCCTCAAGTGGTGTCTTATTTTGAACTGTCTTTGTTGGGCTTCTATTCAACAAGTACACTGTTGTAGACATCGTTTCGTCCCAAAACGTATCTGGTATCCCTTTCTCCTTGAGCATTGTTTTGCCCATCTCCCCCACGGTTTGATTCTTTCTCTCGGAAACTCCATTTTGTTGCGGGGAGTAACCAACTGTTAGTTGTCTTTCTATGCCTTCATTTGCCCAAAACTTGTCAAATTCCCGAGAATTGTATTCTTTTCCCCGATCACTACTCAACACTTTTATGTATCAACCACTTTTTTTTCCTCAACAACACTTTGAATCTTCTAAATACACCAAAGAGCTCAGATTTTTGTTTCAAGAAATAAATCCAAGTCATCCTTGTGTAATCATCGATAAATAATATGAAATACCGATTACCTCCTTGAGATGTAGTTCTCACCGGTCCACACACATCGGTATGAGCTAGCTCCAATAGCTTTTTTGCTCTCCATGCTCCTCCTTTCGGAAAAGAATCTCGGTGATGCTTCCCCATGGCACACCCTTCACATACACCATCACTCTCTTCAATTCTAGGCAACACATAAAACATATTCTTCTCTTTCAACAACTTCATTCCATTGAAATACAAATGCCCATGTCTTTTGTGCCATAGCCAAGACTCATCACTAATATGTGCTTTCAAAGCAACATCTCCCTCATAATTCAAACTTAATGGGAAACTTCTACCTCTTGTCATATTTATCTTTGTGATCAACTTCATGCTTTCATTCTTCTTGTCATAAATGGTGCACCCATTATCTTCAAATATACACCATATCGTTTCTCCACAAGTTGATCAACACTTAGCAAATTTTTGTCTAAGTCGGGAACTAGCAACACATCATTAATAAAGCTCATCCCCTCCTTTGTTTAGATAGGAATCGTACATTTCCCGACCGCTCGCACTAATGCTTCAATTCCCATCTTCAATTTGGCATTCACATCTTCATCTATATTCGTGAAGATGCTTCTATCACTACTCATGTAATTGCTACAACCACTATCAAGCAACCACACTTCATCTTTCTTCTCGGCCGCTACTTGACAATCGGCCGAGAGCACTCCATAATTATGATTTTATTTCTTCTATTCGAATACATTCACTTGCTCATTCTGAACCTAAAATATCTTTACACATGCCCAAACTTCTTGCAATTGTGACATTGCGGCTTACTCTTAAAACAACAATCTTTCTCAAAATGACCGCTTCGCTTGCAAATATGACACGTCTTCCCCGAGCTTTCCACGGTGTAACTTCTATCTAAGTTACCTCTTCCTCGACCTCTTTAGCCTCTTCCTCTTCCTTGACCAAAATTTTCACCTCGTGAAGACTCACCTCCTCAACGCTCTGGAGATGAATGCTCTCTCGGTTTGTGGTCAAATTGAGCTTAGATTGTAAAGCACTTTCTATTGATTTGTCAGAGTGTCTTAAGAGCATCCACAATGGTTTTACATAAATTGTATTCTTTAAAGTTGCCACGTAGACATTTATGTACACTTTAAGTAATACATAAATTTAAGACACACGTAAAAAATATTTTCTCTGCAATCGTATTACTTAAACATATTCCTTAAATATATTTTATTATTAGATTTTCCAACAACCACCAATAAGATATTAGCATTAATTATAAAATGAATTAATTTATAATAAAAAATTGGTTATGTAATACATAGTGCATTACTTAAATTTAAGGAATGCTTTATGTAAAAACATAAATTTACGTGTGGGTTCCATCTTTAAGGAATGCTATGTAAAACCATTGTAGATAGTTTTTGTTGATTTACTTAAATAAACATGTAGGGCCCACGTTTACGTAATCTTTACATAATACCATTGTGGATGCTCTAACAACCTTTGTTCATATGCCAACAATGATGCCATCAACCCACGAACGATCAATGTTGTCAAATCTCTAGTGTCCTCAATAACTGACACAATTATATCATATTTCTCGGTCAAGCTAATCAAAATCTTCTCTACGAAACTTTTCCTTAACTTCTTCTCCGTACCTACCAATCTCTGTAACCCGATTGAAGTAGTCCTTCAACCTTTCGCCTTCTCTCATCTTCATATTTTCTAACTAGGCTCGCAAAATTTGCAATTAATTGCTTTAACCTTTGCATTTCATTGGTACTCATCTAGCAGAGTAATCCAAGCATCATGTGCTGTATTACATATGATAATTCGCGGAAACATCATTTCCGTCATAGTTTGTTGTATAAGTGCAAGAGCTTTAGCATCTCTTCTCCTAGTATCTTTCAACTTTTTTTTTATCGACATCACTCGACATAGCTATATCAATGGGTTCCTCAAATCTATTTCAACAATATCCCATACTTCTAGGAATCTAAAAATAGTTTTTACCTTCAAACTCCAATTATCGTAATTTTCTCCGTTGAAGATAGGAATCGACACTCCTTGCTTGCCCAATCCCGCTATAGAAGTTTGTTTTCTTCACCAATTGCTTGATTTTCTTCGGTTTGCTGTTAAACCCTAACTCGCCCAACACTCAATCTACTAGGTTTGATATCAATTTATTGGATTTTAGAGAGCTAAACTGCTAATAGATGGAAGAACACTCAATAATCAACACACAAACCACTCAGATGGGATTTGACTTAGTTTTCCATATATGAGAACTACCATGGCGGCAGCTCTATTCACTACTCTTGCTCTATTCTGTTTTTTTTTTTTTTTTTTTCCCAAAATCCTCTTCACATAGACCAAATCACTAAAACATATATCTATCCCTAGTTCTAAAACGCACAACATCACTAGGATATAGCATCATTACAAAAGTTTCATTACTCTCTAAAATATAATAAATAAAACACATTAAACTTTTACCACTACGAATTGTGTAGATTGTCTAACTCTTTATTAAAAACGCTGCTCACTTATATATACAATGCTAAATATAAAACCCTAATGAGTTATCTAACTAGGTTAATTATAATCCTTTTGATTAATAAGTTGGCCCAACTAGACCATATAATTACCCTATAATTCAGCTAGGTGTCGAATTACTCTAGTAGGCTCAAACTATTTGATACCATAATAGACTCATAACAATAAACAACACTATATATATATTCTAGAAAAGTAGATTTTTCATTTTTTGCCCAAACTGAAAAGTAGAGTCAGACTAGCTAGTAATAAATAATCTAAGAAAATGTGGTTTGTTTTGTTGTTAAATATTTATTTAGGGGAGTCTATGAAAAAGAAAACCCTAGCTAGCTAGCTAGCTCATTAAGACAACTGTGAATATTGTGGTCACACCTCCACCTGAGCCTGCAATTACTACGGCGGACGAGGGGGGCGACAGCTCAAGGATCCCCTTCCCCCTATTTGCATTTGTCTATATACATATTTTTTTGGCTAGCTATCCAATATATATGTACAATTTAATTATATATACATTTGTCTCTATCTATTATAGTATACATACATATATAACTTCAACCTCCTCACTTCTTCATCATTACATTGGATCCATTCAATTCCTATACTTATCCCCTTCTTTTCCTTCTACTGTACAATGCTCGCCTTATATATATATTGAAATTAAAGTATTTCTCTCCCAAGTTTCAGAGCTTACTTAAAATTAATTTATATGACAGTAAATAACGTTATCAACGTGTCTATTGTGCGAAATTTTATTTTAATTTCTGTCATATATATAATAAGCTATATTAATCCATATATATATATTGATTGATCTTATCTACTGATAGAGTAGGAACCTAAAATTATCTGTATGATCAGAAATTTGCAGAGGACAAATAATAAGATATAGAAGAGGACAGAGAAAGCAATTAAAACTGGCTACGATTCTGCAAACTCCATCACCTGAAGCGTAATAGTTAAGAGCTTTGAAAATACTTAGAAATTATTCACACCTTTATAACCTCCTAATTAAAATATTAGGTTCCGCATAATCGACATATCACAATAGATATAAGAGAGTAAACGAGTAAAATTGAACTTAAATATGCTGATATTATAAATAGCGCTGGTGGTGGGGCTATATTGACAGAATCGGTGTATGCGATAGTTAGTTATTAAGTCTAATATCATAGAAAATATCAAATCATAAGCAATTAAGCAAGAGCGTCCGAATATTAAATAACATAGGTTTATTGTCACTTCTACTAACCTATTAATTTTTGTAAAAAAATAATAATTCAAACAAATTAATTTAAATAATAAAAGGAAAAAAAGCCAAGAATTATTATCGGGATTGATTCTTAGTGGAGGGACAAAGGCTTGATGTCCGTTCGGCTCAAGTCTCTTTCTATGTCCTTTGCAATTAATACTCATATGTATAGTTATTTATATGTTACATATTTTTGGCTCTGTATGTTTCTATTTGGCATGTCTATCCATTAAATAGTTGCAATTCTATTTATTAAATTGTGTTCTTTTTTCTCTAGCTAATATTTGAACTATGTACTTCAATTTGGTGCTCTGAAACATTTAATAATTTGCTGTATTCATGCACATTTTTACAAAATAATATGCATAGAGATAGAAATGGTAATAACTCAGTATCAGGGAATGACAAAATATCATTAATGATTAACATTCTACCACTTATGAAATTGTGGATTAATTTATGTAAGTGTGGATTAATTTATGTACTAAGCAAACATGTTAAGAGTATCTGCCTTCTACTGAAGCATCTAGGACATTCTAAAAAAAGAGAAAAATTAATTAATAATAACACAGTTGCATCAATAAATTCAAAAGTAAAAGTTAAGAACATAAATAGAGCATTAATTAAACACAGTGGCGGAGCATTTCTATAGTCGCTTGGAATTTCATCTAAAGAAGTGCAGATAAATATTTCAATTTTCAGAAAGAATGGACCTGTTTAACTGGGTTTTTATAACTCATGTTTCAACTTTCAACGATTCTGCTAGATTGTAATCGGACATTACTTAAGGTTGCTAGAATAACAAAATATTGGTATTTGTGGCAAAAAAAAATGTTAAGAACATAAAACTATATAATTAGTATATACAATATTATTAGTTTCATAATTTTGAATTGAGAGCATTAGAAATGAAAGCCTTATTTATAAAGTTCACATTTAGTTAGAAATAACATAATATTTCTAACAAAGATCCTAACTTTATTTGAACCCCTTAAAATAATTGCAACTAAACTTTATGTCGGTCGGTTGTGTATAGAAGGATTTATAAAATGGATTCTACTAGATGATATGTAATATATACATTAGGATATGGATCCGTGCCCGAGGCCAGTGTGGGTTGGAGGCAGAGCTATGACTGATTTTTTTTTTAATGTAATTTATATTTATTCTCCTTTAAAACCATACTAGACCCAGCCTACGCGCACGAGCAGATTTTCATGGTTAAATTCTTATAATAACGTTATAAGAATGATTTAATACGGTGATCACTACGGCCCCTATGATGACACAAGAGTTGAGCCTCATTAAAAAGAATTATATTATTTTTTTTATAAAACAAATACATTTAAATTATGTAATGTTATATCATAAAAAAAATTACACAAATATTCAACTTGAGTTTAAAATGCTCGAGTGACCGGGAGCTCTTTTATATATATTTTTTTAAATAGATAATTTAATATGTAAAATCAACTCTAATGTTTTCGACATCAAATATTATTGTGGTTTTAATCGAAGTAAAATTCAGCACAACATATAAGTAAATAACCAATATATATATAATATGATATGCCTCATGTATATGATATTTGATTATCTGTTATGATCAAAAGGACTACCTGAGGGTACCTATTGAACAACCTAGGTCAAGCCTCAAGGACTCTACATGTAACTGTATCGGTCCACCCTAATTAAGCTAGCTAGTTGTTGGGCATAATAAACCCGGCCGGCCGGTCTAGCTAGTTTACGACAAAATTGTATCAAATTTTTGCTACGTCTCTAACCGATGCAGATAAATCAATAACGTTAACCAGGGGCCTCATAACTAATATGGTAAACATTTTTTTGACGTGTAATAAACCAGCAAGAAACGATCATATATATTTCCCGAACAATGGCATCGACATAGTCGTAGCAAAGGACATTATACAATTAATGTAAAAGTGTATAAAGGAGAGCGATCATGAATGGTCGGCCTTGAGTTGTCTGAATCACTAGCCCTATCTAGTTAGTTCAACTTGGACGAGCAAAGTGCCGTGGCCATGGCCATGGGCAGTATATATATCATAAATACCGAGGGACAAAATATCTCCCATCTTTTATATAATTTATTTATTTAAATAATATGGTATTATATATATATATATTTATTAAGAATACAAAATATAGTAAACTATCATATGAATATTAAATTTGAACCCCAAAATAAAGAGTGTAATAAACTAATTTTTAGTTTTGTCTATAATTTTTCTTAATTAATTAATAGTGTGAGAAATCCCATTTGGTTCATTTGTATCATCGGGCACATTGTGGGTCCAAAATGAACATGGAATTTTCTTATTCCAATGTAATGTGTTACAACTTTACCGCCTCTAATTTTTTTGTTATTATTCCCAATTAAACTTCAGTTTGCCCCTAATACTTCAAAAAATATACTAAAAGCCTAAAAAATTTAAAAATCACAATATATAAAGAAATATTTTAATTCCCGACTTTTTGGTTTTTTCAACGATATATATATGTGTATAAGAAAAGACGAATCCGAGTAATCGAACCCTAACTCACTAAAAATCAGTAGTTGCTATAAATAGTAAGGTTCTTGACCTGCTATTATTGGTTGCTTGCTACTGATCGTCAATAAAAGAAATTGATCGAGTGAATTTGAATTTCTATTAATGCGCTTGTTCTATCAACTTATTCTTATTCCATCAAAAGTCACGGACCGAAAGTGTGGTGGGTCCATAATGGAGCATACATGATTTGAGAGCTCGATAGTTCAAAATTCATAACTGTAATGTAATGTAAGGCTAAGAAATTTAGATAAATCTTCATGACAAGATGTTACTTTAAGGTACTGAATGTTATGTTCCTCCTTCAAATACTTTCTCCCTGCATGCATAATATCTCAAACAAATCTTCTAAATACCAAAAAGAAAAACAAATCGAACGCACCCAAAAAAAATGAAAAACTGGATTTATATACTTTCTAAATTTATTTATGTATAGGCCCATGGACTTGGGACTATATAGTGAAATGCATATTGGGCCTATTATCGAAATAGTTATAATATATATTGGGCTATGATTGTAAAAGACGCGTCGATCACACTCTTGATCGAATTAAATACGGCCAGAAGAGAAGAAAAGAAAATAGCGAGGTCTCTACTCTATACCTTTAAGCAGTCTATTATATAGATAGATTGTCAGATGGTTGCTATCACTAACTAGTAAGGCCATACCAAGCAATATAACTTGGGCTGTCCAAAACAAAAGAAGCCCAATCTTTTCCCATAAGTCCACCTGCAGATATTCTGGAAAAAAGAAATATTTGCTTTATGCTCAGATTTTTTTTTTTTTTTAAAAAGGAAATTATGATATTTACATGATGAAAAATGATTAAAAAAAAAATCCGACTGCTGTGTTAGAAATTATTGTCCAACTTATGAGATGATATAAGTTGGACAATAATTTCTATGTATGTCACTGTATTATTGGAATTTGTCTATGATACTATTCGGAGATATGTATCACAAGTTCTAAGTAATTACATCATGATACAAACAAACACACCACCGGAGGAACAAGGTCAAATGAAGTCAAACCTTCTAGATATATTCAAAGTTGGCATACTAATTTTCCAAAGGCAAAGCAACGCGTCTCAATAAAGGGTGCATATAAATTATAATATGAATATAGTGAAGTCTTTTAGAAAGATATACCATATGAATTGAACCCCTTAGCAATATATATAGCCTCCAAGAAGATAGAAATATATATACATCAAGTGAATTTCAGAACTCCCGTTTAATTATTCGTATAGGGGTGACCTTAAAGAACACATTATATATTTGGTGGATATATATATATATGGCTCGTTTTCAGGGTATGGTTTTTGTGATGGTTTGCTTGGTGGCGGCGATGGATGTGGCAAAGGCGGATAGTTACAGTGTGGGGGATAGTATGGGGTGGGTGATCCCTCCTCTCGGCAAAATCGCGTACCAGACTTGGGCTTATAACAAGGATCTAGAGCTCGGCGACACTGTCGGTCAGTTCATACATACTTATTCTTAGTTCACCTTCTTTATGAAAATACAAATTTTGTTATTTCAACTTTGTAAAAATATACAACCGGCCGAGCGTATATTGTTGAAGTATAAGAGTGTGTTAAATGTCTTCATCCACAAGTTCGAACTTATGAGACAGTTGGTTAATTAAAGCGCGCACGTCTTATTATTAATATGATATTAGACAAAATGGATTCTAGTTCTGGTGACGTCATTTTAAAGCAAAATTAACATTCTATGAAAAGATTGTTGAAACACATTATGTTTAACACATCTCTAATGGTTAAGACCGAGATGGCCGGGCTAATATTCAAACTTATAGGACAATTGGTTAAGACGCTCTAATATCAGAGACGACGCATATCTTCTTTCATCATTTAATAACAAATTATACAAACCCAAAAGTTCAATTAACAAACCCATATGCAAATATCAGATTTTCAAAACACTTTGTTGCACTTTTTTATTGTGTCCTTCACTTACTTGGATTTGTTAGTATACCGCAACGTAAGAATGGGATCGGGTTTTGTGCAGTGTTCAAGTTCAATGGGACCCACGATGTGACGGAGGTATCAGAGACGGACTTTGACGGGTGCATCAAGACCAACCCGATTGGGGCGGTCCAGACAACAAGCCCCTACAGTGTGGTGCTGAGCAATGGCACCCGCTACTTCATATGCACCATCTCCGACCACTGTGAACGCGGTCAGAAGGTGGCTCTCACCCTCGGAGCCGCTTCCTCTCTCGCTATTGGCGCCTTTTCTTTCTTTAGCTCCGCACTTGCCTTGGCCCTCTTGAGCCACCGTTTTTGAACATATATGTATACTACTAGTTGATGATGATGACCTTTTTCAGAATTATTATAATTATGTTTGATTTTAGATTTTGATTTAAATAAGGATTACCCTTTAAATAACGATATATAACGAAATTAGTGATTCTAAACTTTAAAACGCACTAAAATTAGTTATCTCAACTTCCACCTTATCTAAAGAATTATAATTATGTTTGATTTCACACCAGAATCAACGAGAGAGGCATGTCAACTTTCACGTCATTAAATGATATTTTATAATTTTAGTCTATTTATTTCCTTTAATTTATTATAATATCATTTGCTCTTAAATATCGTAATAAAATAGTCATAACATTTTCTAGGGTTGTCAACTTTTGACACAACACGATAGCATGACACAAACATGCACGAAAAAAATGTGTTCATGCAAGTATATGACAGAACGATACGCGATAGTACGAGCACGATTAACACGATATAATTTTCATGTCGTTTTCATGTTTAGGTATTACAAAACACGCATGATATGACGATACAGTTGTGCTACTAAGACTAATTCTTAACTATTTTTTTAGAAAAACATATTTAATAACTTTTAAAACTCTAAATAGTGATTTAACTTTTAGAGTTTGTCAACCATATACTATGAACTTATGAATATTGATGTTTAACTCATAGTTTTTTGCTATATGAAGTTATTTGTGTTAATTTTTGCTTAAATATATCGTCTAGACATGCACAATAACTTAACACAACACGATAGCCGACATGAACACGCACGGAAAATTTCGTGTTTCTAAAACGCATCACAATAAACACTACAAGAAAATTGATAATTTGTGACAACTTTTTTTTTTCAAGGAAAGTAATCTCTCACAAATTATAAGAGTTTTTAAGGAATTTATTTAAGTTTCGAGGGATTTATTAAGTTTCGAGACTGCTAAAGGCGTGGAGGCGACTGAGTTTAAACTCCGAGACGACTTGAGAGTTGAGAGAGCTGCGGCTCTATTCTGCTGCTGCTTACCTGAGGGTTCTATTCAGTTGCGTTTTACCTATGGTCTAATTATGTTCTTAAGGTTTTCTTTTTTTTAGTTTCTCTTTTTATAGATTTGTATGAATTGATTTTTTTCTTTTGCTGATACGAATTGACGGACCGGCGGACCGCTCGCTCAGCTCAGAACCGGTCGATTCAATAAAAAAAAATCTGATGTTGAACCGAATTCGCTTCCTTCGATCTTTTGGGCGAACCGGGCCGGCTAAGACACCTTTTCCTAGGGGTGGCAACGGCACGGGTACCCGCGGGTACCTGTACCGATTTCGCTCCGTCGAACCGCGCCCCGTGACCCGTGGGACGGGTCCGAGTTTGGGTTTGCGGAGCCCCGCCGACCCGCTCCAAGCATTTACTAAACATATGTATATTATATAAAATTATATGGATAATATAACACATAGTAAAAATAAAAGAATTCTAATGTGTTTAGTGATTTATATTTTGATTTTGTGTTAAATTTGTAATTTGTAATTCAAATTCGAAGTTGGATTTGGATACGATGAACATAAAATTTAAAGTTTGTAATAATAAATTATGTCACACATAGAGCGACCCGCAGGTCCGGGACTGGCCATTGCCACTCTGCCCCGCGGACACACTACCGGTTTCGGTTCGATCCGCCGCCGATCCGATCCGGTTAGGATAACACTAGTTTAGGAGGTATTACAATTATTTCGAAGATATATTCACAATTTTAATTTTTTAATGATCGGTTCCTCCCTTGCGACTATTCTGGCGCCATAACATGTCGACGACTTACGGCAGCTCCGCCGCGTCTCCGGCGTCTTCCACCAAATTCTTCGTCCGAGTACACTCGGTGGATACAGACCACCCTCTCTCCACCGAGTTCAGCGGCTTCTCGCGGCAGTCCTTGTTGCCGAAGTTTAACGAAAGGAGAGGCATCGTCCACCTTTTCCGGTCTCTCCCCCGCGCTCCGCTATCGAATCCGACCTTCCATTCTAACTACCTCCTCGTTGTTGCGGTCCCCAATTACTTCTCAACTGATGATTTCATTCGCTTCTGTCGATCTCATCTGGATCACGTCTCCGAATTCCTCTTCATTAGGTACCATTAGCTACACTTTTCGATTTAATTCATCCGTAGTGTTAGCTGAAGTGTGATTGACAATTGAACTTCCGTATGGCTTAGGTTGAGTAGTGTTGAACGGTGTTCGCTGATTGATGTCAATTTGGACGCTTCTTGCATCTTATCACTAATCAAAACTAGTTGTTAGGTCTTTTCTATGCAAATTCTGCTATTTTGTCACACCATCGTTATTTTGGTGCTGAAAGTGTTCTTTATCTTTAATAATATGAACTTGATCTAGGAACGATGGAGTTGAAGATAGATACAGTGTAATGATCAAGACTGTTGATCAAGGAAAAGCTGAAGCTTTTTATCAGAGTTACAATGGGAAACAGTTTTCGCCATCTGAGGTTTGGGCTCCTTTGCGTACAAACTTTATATGGTTGATAATTGACATTTCTATTATGGTCTTATTTGCTATATATTGTTAATCAAATTAGGCTGAAGTATGCCATATTTTGGTCATGATCGATGTTGAGTTCACAGAATCAGCTGATGTGGCGATGACACCTCCACCTGGTTTCACTGAGTTACCTACATGTCCAATTTGTTTGGGTCAGTGACTTGGTGCTCGCTCCTTTTCTCTGCCTTCCTTGATTACATTAGATGTCCCGATAGGTCATTCTCAAATATATTCTGACATTCTAATTTTGGCTTTTATATTGCAGAGAGATTGGACCCTGATACTAGTGGAATCTTGAGTGCAGTATGTGACCATTCATTCCATTGTTCATGTGGCGCAAAATGGACATACTTATCTTGTCAGGTTGATTTCTTTTGTTTGACACAATTGGGAAGATCTAACTAAAGTTTCTCCTTGAACTTTTTCCGCAGAACATCTTGCTTCTTTATAAGCTGTTGATTAATCTACAAACCAACAATCATATGTATTTTTATTTACTGGTACCAATAACACGATAACACGATACGATATTACAAGAACGATAAGGAAATCATAATATTCATAACTATAGTTTGTTTTAACTTAGAAAAATGTCATAGATAGTGGTATCTCATGTTCAACAAATAGCAAGAATGTGTAGCTCTTAAAAAATAGTAAATCATGCTGCAGACTTTAAGGAAACATGTACCTTTACCGCTCTTCAATTGTCCATTTTTTTAGAGGATAATATAATGTGAATCCTAATATTGTCTCTTTTTTATATTTCTAAGACTCAACAAAACCATTTAAGTATCCGAGCATCCTCAGATTGTTCCATCAAACTTTTCGCAATTGATTAACCGATTGACATTTGTCAGGTCTGTCGATTATGCCAGCAGCAGGATGAATTGCCAACCTGCTTTATTTGTGGGACAATGGAGAACCTTTGGGTTTGCATCATATGTGGTTTTGTTGGCTGTGGAAGGTGATGCCTAAATTCTCTCTTTTATTTCTTAAGGATTTAGTTGCATGACTGCAAAATTTACGATTTTTTTTTTCACTTCAGATATAAAGATAAGCATGCAATCAGCCACTGGAAAAATATGCAGCATTGTTACTCCCTTGATCTGAATACGCAACAAATATGGGATTATGTTGGGGATGAATTTGTGCAACGGCTGAATCAATCAAAATCCGATGAAAAACTGTCTAAGAAAAACTCTCGGGGCTGCGAATCAGTTGAAGCAGGAGGTTGTGGCACCTGTGGTGGTGACAATGAAGACTCTGGGTTTAGTGGGGTACTCTTCAACAGCAAAGTTGAAGCGGTCGGTACAACATTTTATTTTCATGCTTGGATGAATAAGTTTTAGCTATCTCAACTTTTCATGAATTATTACTTCTGAAGCAAATGTTGCTTTCAGTTGAAACAGTCTTCAGATTTCGCTAACCTCTATCTCTTTGTGCTAGTAGGTTTTTGATGAATACAATCGTCTTTTGACAACTCAGCTGGAAACACAAAGACAGGTTAATGTTCTTCCAAGTTTTAGGCTTTCACTTTCTTGGTTAAAGTTGTCAATAATTTCATCTTATGATTTACGTTTAGTACTACGAGTCTCAACTTTTGGAGGCGAAAAGTAAGAGAGAGAGCATCATATCAGAAGCTGTAGAAGCTGCCGTGACATCAAAGACACAAGAGATTCAAAATGAGCTGGAAAAATACACAGAGGAGAAGAAGGTTGTTGCTGAGGTAATTTTCTTGCACTGCCCATAATACATACTGCTTATTTATTGCTAATATTATAAGAAAATTCTACAGAGTGTTAAACCTAAGGTTTAACTTAGTAAATAAAAATTTACCTTTTTCAGTGAGAAAGTGATTGAACATAATAGTCAACAGTGCTCCGGAAAAAAAAAATCTATTATTTTCACTAAACTTACTCAAAATTATAGAAATTATTGGTACCAGAGTAAATAAAAATACATATGATTGTTGGTTTGTAGATTAATCAACAACTTATAAAGAAGCAAGACGCTCTGCGGAAAAAGTTCAAGGAGATTGAGCAGAGGTTCGATTTCTATCTCTTTTAATGTTGACATACATGTTTATTTATGTATTTGGGTGTATTTTCAGTGTTTAGAGAAATTTGATGACGGCATTATTTAATTAAATAGGGAAAGTTCACCATTGGTGAGGTTGAAGGATGAGAAGATAGGAGACCTGGAAGAACAGATTAGGGATCTGACAGTGTATCTCCAAGCCCAGAAAACAGTAGAAAAGATGAAGGACAAAGAAGGCATAAGAGGTGGCACTTTGTTGCCTGTAGTAGCTCCTCCAGAAGAGTCGGGTTCGGGTACAAGTACCAGAAGACAATCAAAAAAATCCAGCGGTCGAAGGCGGAAATAGATGGCATATTTGATACAAACTCTAGATTGATTTGTGGGTACATAACTGAGTCAGTCAGGTATTTGTGATGTGAATGGCACTCATGTTTTGGTGGAATGTAAATAGACTTTTTTTGGGCAGTGGTTTGCAAGGAAGTTGTACCTAGGTGGGTTGTCAATTCGTGAGTGTTAACACGTTATAGGTCAACACGAACAAGCACTTTATTAATTTTGGGTCAATAAGACTCGAACACGATAGCATGACAAAAATTCAGTGTACTAGCACGATAAGAATAATCGCAAAATTTTGTTGCGATTTGGTATCTCCGTCAAATTTGAAGTTAAATTTGACAAAATTCGGTCACGGGACTAACACATGACCGAATAAAATTTAAAATGACCGAACTTGTCCCGGCCGGAGTTAGTTCACCACCTCCGAATCTCCGATCACCGCTGCCATCTCTTATCTGCTGCCATACCCACCCACCTATGTTCCCGTCTCGCGATGAAAGATAAGGAGTTCCCAGTGAGCACTCTCCAAGATTATTCAATCGCTTATAGTGTTGAACAGCTGACAAACCTCCAATGTTTTAGCCTGCAATGGCGTCCACATCCTGCAATTACCCCGTCGCTACCCACCTCTAGCAGGCGACACTCGACACAGCAAGCAAGGTGGGTGGCCGAAATCCGATAAATGATGTTTGACATCATGACCGGCAATTGCTTGCGATTTCGACTGCCTCTGACCTCGATTCAAAGGTGGGAGGCCAGAGTCGGAGGTGGATGTATTGGAATCGGTGGTGGGTCGCCGGAATAGAAGAATAAATAAATATATAATATAAATACTAGTAACACAAACAAAGAGACAAACACTGAGCTCTATCTAATAGTAATAGTATACTAGACCAAAGTCGAGAAGAGTAGCTCTCATTTCAAAGACTACATCCTTTTTTTGAACATGCTAATATAACAACTAGACATATCTCATAATATTTTCTTTCTTTCTTCCTCCCTCAACAAACAACTTCTTCCTATCATTAATCAAACCCTATCTTAGAACCACTAATATACGCGGCGGCGGCCAATGCACAATGGTGGGTGGGTGGATGGGTGGCATCACCTCACCTGAGGTTGATCCGAAGCAGAAGCTGCGGTTGAGCTGGCTCCGGCAGCACCATTGTTTTCAACAGGTGGAGGAGTTGAGCCCCATGTACCTCCTTGTTCCAACGGCTCAAGAACATGGACACTCCCATCGGTTAGACCTAGCGCAACCTGGTTCGGTTCTGACGGGTGCGCTGCTATCACTAACGGGTACACTCTCAAGCTGTGTCCAATTACAAACCGACACGTCAGACTAATGCAGAGACGCAATCTGTCTATTCTGATACAGGCGTTAAAGAAAAATTACCTTGGGTTAGGAGGAATATAGGCAGCGGGATTGATTCGACACCTTAGTCTGAGGGACGAGGCTGTAAGGACCCCAACACTTCCATCTTCGAAGCTCACGTATATTGATTGGCTGTCGCACGAGTATGTTGCGTGCGTGATGGGCCCCGTTGCATCTCGAGGAAACCACTGTTTGTTTCAAACCATAATTTCAAAGACATTTTAAAAAAAGACAAAAGCATGATTTTAGAACAATGAGGATGGTTATCAAATAACTAACCTGCTTAAGACATTCGAGTTTAGCTGCTTCGTAAATTGCGATCTGCGATTCGTGAACAACGAGCAAGTGCGATTGGTTCATGTGGAATTGAACACGGGTTTCGGATTGAACAGTGGCTGTTCTTCCCGAAGACAAGACAGTGCTTGCTTGTTTCTCCCACCCATCCATGCTCCAAACACACAACTAAAACCCATAAAAACAAGTAATCTCAATTATTGTAAAAGAAAAAAAAACCTATTTTGGTTCTGTTTAAGATGATTTTCAGGAGAAATCAGATACATAAACAAATAGGGTAACCGCAAATATATATATAATACCTGAGAATCAGCTCCAGAAGATACCAAGATATTTAAGATATTAGAGAAGGCAAGGCCTGTGATTCGTTTCTGATGACCTTTTAGCTTCGATTTAACCTGAAGAAATCATAATCATAATCATTCATTCATTCAACTATCTATATTTTTGCTTATGGGAAATCAACAAGATGCTGGAGAAGGATAATAATAACAGCAATTCCACCTCATCGATTCGGACGTTGTAAATCTGTATAGTTGAATCCTCCATGCCAATAGCAATAATATTATTATCTTGAGGATGAAATGCTAAAAAGGTTGCTGCTGGTGGTGGAGGCATGAACGTTGTCATCGTCTGCATTAAAAGGAGGAAGGTTCATAACTAGAGCAGATATATATATACATATATATGGGATAGAGTTTATAATACTTTTACCTTAAATGTCATCATATTGAAGAGGGAGATTTTGCCTCCTGATGCTGACATCACATACGAGTCATTCTTAGAGAGTGCAAAGCAAGGAACAGCATCTTCTGGATTCGTATCACTGATATGATTCGTCATCAATAATCCACTAGTGGGTTGCCATAGGGTTGGTACTACGTTAGCTGTGGCCTATACAACCAAAAGAAAAGGAAAAAAAAACTACCATTGTAAAACAAATGGGGGTTGCAAAATTCAACGGTAGAGTAAATAAATATTGAGAAAATTACCATACCTTTCCTGTCATATTCCGATCGCTCTTCTGCCATCTCCATAGCTTGTGTACCGCGTTAGATGCTAATGCCAAAATGCCAAACCCTAAATTTGTATAGATCAATCTGGAAATCTGCAGTGACTAATCATTGTTAGTGACGAGGATTAAGTTTGATATGTGATTCTCAGAATATTTAGATTGTTCATCAGAAAAATCCATACTTTTCTAGTAAACCCCAGATACACAAACAAAATCTTTAAACAAGTAATTTCAAACTGCTAAAAGAACCAAGTAGGTAAATAAAAATATAGATTGCCACCGCACCCTCATAGCTGTCAAATTATCAGGAAGCTTCAATGAGCGGCATTGTGAAGGTTCATTGATTTCAGTCAGCTTCCAAACCCTTGATTTTTCACCTGATTCATCTACAACTCTGGGCTTTGCATCAGCCAAACTATCACTGTTCTGTACAAAATAAGATTTATGACATTAGATAGATAATAGGAAAAGAAAAAAGACATTCAGCAAACAAAAGAAAGCATACAGATACAGCAATATTCTACAGAAGAGAAACTTATCATAAGTGAAAAGAAAAGGAATTTTAAGTAATAAAACAATTATTGGATATGATACTCAATGGTTTCTAGATATGGAAACGATTGCACTTTCCAATTAAGCTTCACTGTATGCTTCTTTTCTGCACTTCCTAACTGATGACAATACTCACCATGGTAACCATTGCTGTTACTGGGGAAGGTCGATCACCGAAGCTTGGCCCAACACTTGCATTAGCAGAACCAAAATTACCCATTGCAGGTTGCTGATGAGAATTCAAAAGATTTAGCAACTCATTATTCCACATCAGCAAATATCAATTATTATTTTAATTATTTATTTATTTTTAAAGAATACCTTCACAAGAGGTGCTGAAGTTCTAGAAGGATCAAATGTACGACTCTCCACAGTCCTCAGTAGTCTAACTCCATCTGTATTTGCCAAAATTTTGATTCCATTATCATTGGTTGAGACAGCTAATAGTATCCCTTCCTTGTTGAATTTAATACATGGTGATGCCTGCGTTTTTTCAAGAATTTATTAGAAGTTTATCAAGATTCAAAACCGTCAAATTCTTATATTTCAGAAAATTACCGGAAGTCCACCATCAGCATCAATGCTAGTTAATAGATTGACATTATCCATGTCCCAGAATTTGATCATGAACTCATCACCAGCAGCCAAGAATCGGTTCTTCGTGGTATCAAATTGCACAATTCCAGCTGATCTTTTCCCAAGACCGTGATAAGTTCGCCTCACAGCTCCCTCACTTTCATTCCATTCCACTAAGTGAGACTCTCCTTCCTTGTTCGTGCCACATGAGAATAACCTACACAGAAAATTATACTTAATCACAGAACAATCAGCAATAAGAGCAGCAAACATGAAAGATTAGTAAGATCAAAACCTTGATCCATCAGCACTATATGCCATCACAGTTGAGGAATGGCCTGGTGCATCATAGTCAACTCTCGACCCTGTGTTGTCATATAACCAGGCCTTTATCTTCCCATCAGTTGCTGTTGCAAAGATGAACTGGGTCCCACAAACATAGATGAACAATGCATGAGTACTTATTTTTCACAAATAATAAAACCATTAAATTTCATAAGGTGCAAGAAATTTTACAATGGCTTATAAGTCCTGTAGAAAAAAATTATACCTGAATGTTCTCCTTGTGATGGGGACATACAGAATATACAGGCGCTTCATGGCCCTCAAAGGTAAACTGTCTAACTCCAGTAACTGCATCCCACACCTGCACATATATATATATATATAAACAAATACGTCCTTAAAGTGGATCGTAAATGGTATGCATGAACTCTAGTAGGCTATAGCAACAAATGCAGACCTTTATCGTCCTATCATCTCCACAGGTGACTACACACAGCTGTTTGTTTGGGTAGGCGAAAGCTAGATCATTGACACTTCCATTATGAGCCTCAATCTGAATTAGAACAATTGGTACATCAAAAATCAGCTAATTCTTACAGCTAAATACAGCCACTTGACCTATTCACACACTAAAGGGACTTAAACTTTGACAAACCTCTTGGTGGTTGCGTATCTCATCACCGCCATGATAGGAGTAAATGTGCACCATGTTTTTAGAATATGCAACACCTGAGAAAATTAGTTACAAATGTGCATTATTTCATATGTCTAATCGTATCAATGAAATAGAAATAGTAGTAAAGAATGTTCAGAGAAAGTACCAAAAAGGGTTCCATCAGGGCTCCATATCACACGATTAACAGATGCTGTAGAATCATTTGAAAGTGATGCCTGTAATTAGAAAGAACAATCAGCATCTTCAAGAAACAGCTACAAGCAGCATGAAGTGCTTAAAAACCTGTAATTTAAGAAAAAAAAAATGAGAAAAGTACCTGCAGGGGCATAGAACATGACCCTAGATCCCAAACCTTGAAATTCCTGAGAGCAATCCTAGCACGGCTTCCTACCTCCCATACCATGACATCACCCATATTTGTTCCAACTGAATTTTTTTACAAACAGATGAACATTAGAATCTATTAATTGAAGCTGAGGGTTTTCCTTTCAATGCAAGAGAAGAGCAGTCGCTAACCAAGGAGGAGGATTTGTTGTACGGGGTGGAAATCCATGCTCTTGACAGCTGAACCCTGACTTAGTGTCATTACTACATTCTTGGGCAAGTCATCCGAAGAGTATGAACTTTGTCCATGGCTTTGACTATTGTAAGTAACAGGAAGTATATTTACAGGCAGATTGTTAACCTGTCAGAAAATAATGAAAAACCAATATTAATAGACCATGAAACTGCAGGAAGTATGTGAGATAGAATTGAAAGAACAAATAGTACTAATCAAAAACTGCCAGTTTGATGATGCAACACATTACCCTATATAGTATACATACTAGCAATTTTTAGCACAAACAGAAAATAATAATTAGAACTTAACAAGCAAAAAGGATTAGGCACCAGATCCAAAACAAGTAGATTAAATATGAAAGCGATAAGGCAGTATGAAATCAAAAAGATGAAAAGCCAAAGGAAATGAATGACGCACTTCTTCGGTAATCCCAAGATTTCTTGGTCTCTTTAACACATGTTCTGAATCAGCTGACTGGTAATCAATTGTTGAATTGGCAGGTCTTTTTAAGAGAGCTGTAGCAAGACAGTAGGGGAGCAGGAATAGAAGCTCCACGTCAACACAAACAGGAGTCTTACAGTAGATCATCCACAGGACAAACTATATAATTAAGAAAATACCTGCACTATTCGGAACAGCCAAACCCAAGGGTCCTGCAGAAGCTGAGGGGTGATGCACTGGTGCAGGATTCGCCATCCAGCCAGCAATAGATGTAGGAAGAGCCGCTGGAGCAGGCTGAAAAGGCTGTAGAATAAAAACAAAAATCCATTGCCTTTTTGCACCCTTTTCAATGAACAACACACGTAAACCTCAAGAAAATGCATTACAAAGCAGAACTTACACCATGAGCACCTAATGGGGGAAAGGGCCCTGCCTTAGGAACTGGACCAGGACCCATCAAAGCATTAGTAACAGGGGAGGGTGCACGAGCACCATTTTGTTGTCCACATGTATGGTCAACAAACAGTGTCTTTATGTCAGGGTTAGGCCTAGGATTTTTGCAGAGCTGATGTTGCCAGTTTAAACTGCCATAAACCATGAAGTGAGCAACACTTGTGATAGTATAAAAGCAAACCGAGAAGAATCTTAACCACAAAATACAAGCAAGGATGATGCATGGACCTTTGATTTATTAAAGTCCGCAGCCTTGCATTTTTTAAGGTGGGAAATTGAAGCTTATCGCGAAACAAGGGGTTAGCCTCTATCAACTTCTTCAGCTCAGTTAACATTATACCCCTAGCTGACTTGGTATCACCATACTTGGACAGCTGTTCGTTCTCTCTGTGAAGAGAAATTGCGTCAGCGCAATAAATTAAAGATTTAAAGAATCAACTAGGAATTATTACAAAACTATGATATCTCAATCTAGACCAGAAATACCCCCACCGACTCTCGTTTCGATCGTATACGTCCAAAACTAGCCATGCAGTTAATACTACCAAATTGTAATTGTCTTTTTGCAGATTGTGATTTGCAAAGCATCATAATATACACAACCTTTCAATTAATTCCGCAAATACTAGAATTACCGCACAGTCTAACGGAATATAAAGTAAAACATAAAAATATAGATGAAAACAGGAAACAAGAAAATATGAAACTGAAAACAAAGGCATCTGAAATAATTGTAAGCACAATCATTTCAATTTCACACTAGCACAACCATATCATTTTCTCTAATCATAACAGAGGATATTGTTAGTAATCTAAGTAGCATCTAAGGGAATATTTACAAACCTAAAGTTCTCCAATGTCAGCAACTGTGTAATTTCTTTGAAAAGATCCTCGTTAAATGCTGCAAAAACTTTCAAATCCTTAACTAATATCTCGACCGCCCTGGCACGGTCACGCCTGCAATTCAGCATAGCAAACACGGATTACACGTCAGCAAACAATTTAATAGCTACGCTCATCACACATCACCTTTACAAAATTTCATCACATACTTGTCCAAAGCTTCGAGATACTTCTGCTTCCGAATCTCGAAGAATATCTTCATCGAGTATCTATTGTCATCCACCTTCGTGAAGCCAGAAAGGTACTTCTCCACATCATCCCACTCCCCATTCGTCACCAAATCCTCAAAATGTCTCATGTTGAAGAAAAAACTTGACTCCTGTTCCAGCCTTGAATCACAGACATACCATAACCACAAACAATCAGAAAATGCCCGTACTCAACCAATAAAAAGCAGGCAAAACTTCACATGCATCAATACTCTCAAACATACACTGAAAACCCAAAACGAGAAAATTAAGCCATACTTATGAACGGTGTCCTTGAATTTCTCCTCGTCCAGGAACTGAAGTATGAGAAACACGAGCTCTCTGCTAAGTGACGACATGATTGGGCCTCCAATCAAACGCGACTCTGAGATCTAAACCCTCACGAAGCAACACCTGAATCGTAAATCGCTAATTACGCAAGAACGGAACTCAGAATTCATCCAATTCTCCAAAAAAAATGAAGAACACCAAACCTGATGCGAGATTTATAGGAAAAAGCAGATCGGGAGGAGGTTGCAAAAGCTTGCACTCTCCTCTCCGCATACGCTTTCTGTGTACCGGAGTCTGTACGTACCTGAAGAACTGATTTCTTCTCCTCTTCCTCTTTTCTCTCTACTTTCTCTCTCTACTGGTGAGGTCTGGTGTTTTTTATATATAGAGGAGAGACGTGGGTTAGGGATTTGAACAAGAAAATATGGCAAGTTCATGAAAATTAAAAATAATCCAAGACAAAATAAAATACCGCGAGATTTTGATACCTTATCTTGATAAGCACTATAACTTATCACTTTTTCACTTATAGCTTATGTTTGTAGTGATTATATAGGACAGCCTGCTTATATTAGGATATTGGAAGTTAAAGCGACCGCTAGTATCTTTTCTGGGTTATTAAAATTTAAAGACGAGTATGTACTTTGTAATTTGTATATAGTTCTCTAAGTTTTTCGTGTATATATTATATAATATAATATAATATATATATATATGTTACACTTACACTACAGTCTACACCTAGCATATAAATTATTATTTACTATTTTATTTTATAGATAAATATCAGTAATTATATAGAAATACCCCGGACACGGTTTGCTGTTACAAAAAAATATATTTATGATTAAAATTAACTTTTGAGCATTGAATAATTATATATTTACTATCCAACAAAAAATATTTTTAGCTAAAACTATTATATTAATATATGTAATTGTGTTCAATAATTATATATTCTATCTCTGAGTGTAGATAATAATATAATATCAATTATTTATTAACTATATATTTCTACACATGTATGATTAACACATGCATTGCAGCGAATTTAACCTAAATACTAACTTATGTTGTAATATTTATTGACTTGTATTTTGCGCATTAATAATAGCAACATAAAAAAAAATAGTCAATTAAGTAATTATAATACATAAATTTAAAAATGTGATATTAAATATATATAACTCTATGTAATTGCATTGAATTTTCTGGTGTGTTATAAAGTTAATAATTGTCGTGATATCGTATGGCAAAATATTAGAAAATTGACTAAAAAACTCTAAAATTGATTTTAAATTTTAAAAATAATGATTTCATTACGTACCATTAGCTGATTAAATAAGCATTATAATTCAAAAAAAAAATTGTATACAAATTTTTTCATTCAACACACAGTGGAAAATCTTTATCTAGTATTAGTCTGCATTTAATTTTATTTTTGTCACTAAAGTAGAATTATCTTTAGTGGAGTTTTCATTGTTATGGAGCATAAAGTGTCGAACTCAAAACATTTAATATTTAAAAATAGTGTTTTACTTTTACCAATCACACGACTGACGACTCACCAATGATATAAATCATTTGTTACATAATAAGATTTAAAAAGTAATGTAAATAATAACAATCACACTAGCTAGCTAGTAAAAAAATTATTGTATCTTTTAGTTAATTTCTTTCCTAATTACTTCGTTGGGTTCATGCAAAAAGTTGAACCCAAATGAAGTTGCTACCAATTTTATTTGTGAAGCCGTACAAAGCTGGAGATGTAATTTATTGAAATTTTTCCTATTTCAGAATAAATGACATTTAATACAGTTGGGATATTGGGTCAAAAAATAATAATTAGGTAAATCTATAAATGTTCCAACCAAAATTATTAAAGAAATAAATGCCAAAATATGGCAGTTACGTAATGGTCCAGGGTGGTTATTTATGACTAAATAATATTTTAAATTTAACTGCTTTTGGACTGCTGCGTCAGAATTTCTATATACTTAAATGAAATAATTACTAAGGTTTCGCAAAAAATATTAATAAGGACATTAAATAATGTAAGATTTAGTAAGATAATCATAATTAAATTAAGGAAGCAGGGTGTTGCTGTGTGAGTGCATTATACTAATCAACTAATCATTGACTTGCAATTTACATGTTGTTTTTTTTGAAAGAAAAAAAAAGTATTTTTATATTAAAATATATTAAAAAAATGTATAAACTTTATTATTGTTGTATAGATTATAAATTAGAAAAACATGGTATTATATATACGTCTTTCACAAAGTATTCGACTCTACTTTTATAAGAATAATAATTGTATGTAAAGTAGAATATTATAAAAAAAAATTATTGTTATTTGATTACAAAGTTCATGTGTTGATAATATTATAATAATTAAATAAAACAAATATAGTTATATAAATTAGAGTTATATAATAATATTTAATAATATGAATTTTTCTTGTGTGTTTTAAAAATTAAACTTATTGATTTAGTCAGGTCGCATAATAATTTACACTAGAAGATAAGGTTTTTAAAATTAATTTTAAACCTTAAAATTAGTTTCGCCGTGTGTAATTATTTAATTTCAAATGATCAATGTGATTATGCCATCGATCATTATTCATAATATTAAACTAATATATATTATTATTATTGGTTGAATTAGATAATGAGTGAAATCAACAATTTAAAAAATTCAAAATGATAGCTTCTAGTTTTTATTTTATTTCAGACACTTTATTATCAAAAAAATTACTTTATTAATATGTGAAAATAATTGGACTATTTTCATCCAATTGGACTATTTTCACCTGTTGATAGCCCTGAACTAGGTCCAATTGGACCAGCCCTGAGCTAGCCTAGGGATGGGTCTAACACCAGTCGGGGTCGTCAGACCCAGGCTACTCAGATCGAGGTCGGACTTAGTCCTCCAGACCCAGGATTAGTCCAATTGGGTTAAGGGTTCAATTTTGGTTATTCGAGATTAAATTGAATAAAAAAAGTTAGGAATATATTAAAGTGACTAAATTGAACAAAATCAAAAGTTTAGGGTGGGTCACGTGACTTGCACATGACATTTAACGACCAAAATTAACGGTCATCTAACGGATGTACCAAAATTATACAAAGTTCAAACGTTTAGTACCAAAAGTATACGGAAAAAAAACATATGATACTAAAAGTAAAAAAAAAAAATTGATCAAAAATTATGGTACCAAAATACATATCTAACCCAAATTAAAAATAACACAACCAAAACAAGAAAAATTAATATAATATATGTTGATGGTTATGGAAATTGGGTAGATGGAATTTCATAAGATTGTTAAACAAACGGCGTGGCCATCGGACATTTGACAGTTTGCAAACTGAAAATGGAAAATCTCAGACTTGAAGAATAGGAAAATGATAAAACCTCCAACATTTATGTTCCGTCAAGTTCCGATGTCTGTCTATGATGAAAATAGACTTAAAGTTGATGTTATTTACATGGTCTGCCATTCTCTCTTGTTTCGGAATATGGCGGACTCCTTTGTCGGAACATACATCACTGCTCAAGGTGGTGGGAGATGGCCATCATGGCAAGGTGCGGCTGGGACGTAGTCTGCGTCCGGGAGACGAATTCAGGATTATTTTTCAAAGGGCAATACTAATATTTTTATACAATGTTGCTTCTATAGTTTTGAATTTCGAATCGGATTTTGTAAATGAGTTACTAGAGATCGGTTCGGTCAATATTCGAATTCGACCGGCTAAATTTCGAATCGAATCGGGTCAATATTTTACCGGTACTAAATCGAATAAAAGTTCACATGTACTTGACTCGAGAGGATTGCGAGTCTATTTGAGTTTTGTTATTTTTGTCTATTTGAGCCGAGTTCGAGAGTTCGGTTATGGGACAGTTGGTTAAGACGCACGTTTTATTATTAACATAGAATCAGAATCCACATGTTCTATTCCTGGTAACGCCATTTTAAATGTAAAAAATGTTACATTCTATTGAATAAACTTTGAAGCCCATTATGTTTAGACCCGATTGAGGTCGGTTAAGGTGGCCGGGCCAAGTGAGGTCAAAGTCGAATTGGTCGGGAGGATGTTAATATGTAGTATAGAGTATGCTAAATGTCTTCACCCATAAATTCAGATTTATAAGACAATTGGTTAAGATGCGCGCTTATTATTAACAACGATGGGAACGGCTTGTCGGAGGTATAGCTTGAAGAGGAGGAAAGGAAGAAGGGTCGTGTTATTGAGACACTTGGTTAAAATGCACGTCTTATTATTAACGATGATGAGAACGACTCGTCGGAGGTATGGCTTGAGGAGGATGAAAGTCAGAGGTCGCAGTAAGGAATAAGGGTTGTGCTATTGGCAAAGGCAGTCAGGTATAAATTTTAAAATTGATTTTAAATTTCAAAATCACCGGTTTTACTACGCTTTACTATCTAATATAGTCCATCAAAATTATATTTCTTTAGTTATATTTAGATATGATTTTATACTGAAAAATTCTAAAAAGTAGAGTTTCAGATTATGAAATTTATCATTATTTACTTAATTATTTTTGTTGCCATAATCTGAATTAATAATTGGGAAAAGTATGTAAAACATGCAACATGTTTGAAAAAGATGGTTTTATGGACCGATACGTTTTAAAATGTACAACATGTTTGAAGATGATGGTTTTATGGACAAATATGTATTAAAATGTACAACAAGCTTACAAAAAATGTTAAAATAACATACCGTCCACTTGTTATTCATAGTTTCATTAAGTGGACACGTGCGAAACACATTTTTATAAAAAAATAATAATAATTAAAGTAATAAATTAATTTATACATAGCAATGATTATTAATGGATGAATGTAGATACTAATAATAATTATTATTATTTTTTAAAAACGTGGTCCGCACGTGTCCACTTAATGAGACTAGTGACACAAGTAGACGATACATCATTTTACCATCTTTTGTAAGCCTGTTATACATTTTAAAACATTTTGGTCCATAAAACTATCTTTTTCAAACATGTTGTATGTTTTAAAACATAGTGGTCCATAAAACCATCTTTTTCAAACATGTTGCATCATAGAAATTATGTTATGTTTTTTTAAGATACTGGAGCTTCATAGAAATTTTATTGAGCTTTAAAAAGAAGTAATTAACAAAATAAAAAATAAAATGACGGGTTAAATGTACTTTTGGTGCCACATGTTTGACCTATGTAGGTTTTTGGTGTCATATGTTTCATTTTGTAGGCTTTTGGTGCCATATGTTTGAGAAGTTGTATGTTTTTGGTATTTCCGTTAGTCAACAGTTAGTTTGACCGTTAAATATTTTTATTTTGTTCAATTTAGTCCTCAAGTTTATATTTTTAAAATTTAATATTTACAATTTAGTCCCTATTGTTTGCTCAAGTCACCGTCCAAGCCCGCCGGCCACCACCCACCACCTCCAAGGCCGCCAACCGCCACGAAACGGGCCGGCCACCACCCCACGGCACCGGCCACCACCGCTTGGGGCCGAAAACCACCCCAATTGGTGGTGGCCGGCCCCAATTGGTGGTGGCCACCTCAATTGGGGTCGGCCACCACCAATTGGTGGTGGCTACAGCCCCAATCGGGGCTGGCCACCACCAGTGGTGGTGGCTACGGCCCCAATCGGGGCCGGCCACAACCAGTGGTGGTGGCTACAGCCCCAATCGGGGCCGGCCACCACCAATTGGGGCCGCCGAGGGCTCCAATCGGGGCCGGCGGCCCCAACTGGTGGTGGCCGGCCCCGATTGGGGCTGTACCCACCACCAATTGGTGGTGGCCGGCCCCGATTGGGGCTGTAGCCACCACCACTGGAGGTGGCCGGCCCCGATTGGGGCCGTAGCCACCACCACTGGTGGTGGCCGGCCCCGATTGGGGCTGTAACCACCACCAATTGTTGGTGGCCGACCCCAATTGAGGTGGCCACCACCAATTGGGGCCGGCCACCACCAATTGGGGTGGTTTTCGGCCCCAAGCGGTGGTGGCCGGTGCTGTGGGGTGGTGGCCGGCCCGTTTCGTGGCGGTCGGCGGCCTTGGAGGTGGTGGGTGGTGGCCGACGGTCTTTGACGATGACTTGAGCAAACAATAGGGACTAAATTGTAAATATTAAATTTTAGAAATATAAATTTGAGGACTAAATTGAATAAAATAAAAGTATTTAATGGTCAAACTAACTGTTGACTAACGGAAATACCAAAAACATACAACCTCTCAAACATATGGCACCAAAAACCTACAAAATAAAACATATGGCTCCAAAAATCTACACAGGTCAAACATGTGGCACCAAAATACAATTAACCCTAAAATGACATATTGTTCAAGGACAACCTTAATTAATTGGCATCAAGATTTGTTAGGGCTTATCTATATATTCATCCACTCTCTTTGTGGCTTTGATTGGTTGGGACTTGGAGAACCAACAAATGAAGCACCAAATTTCTTTGCACTGGATAATGTGTAAATGTCTCTTTCCACTTTGTTTTTTTATTGGATGGATGTTTCAGATCTACTATATAAGTCATTCTTACTATTATTTTATTGGTATTTTTATTAGCTACCATACAAGACGTATCCATCATTGGAACTTTATTGAATTCATCTCTAATCATCATTCAATTTATCACTCTAATATATAAAATAAAATGTATCACTCTAATATGTTCATTTTTTTTTCTTAAGAAAAGAGAACACGCTCATTAATAAGTTGTCACATGTCTAGCTTTGTTTCTATACATAATATATATTTACATACAAATGCATATGTTCAATCTACTTGAACAAAATAAATAAATAAAAATTGATGCACGCAAATATCTTTTTAAGGATCAAATCACTGTATGCCGATCGTTCTAGATTTAATATTTTCTTTCTATTCGGCTTTACCTCGAATTTTACATACAATTTTCCTCCGTTGACAATACAAGAACGAAGGAGACCAACTACTTAATAACTAGTCTCCAACGTCTCTTTGTATCAAAGCTAACGTAACATCTATGAACAGTAAATATAACCCTGAATCTCTCTGCATTTTCTGCAAATCCGACTCTGAATCGATTGACAGCTAGCTGTCCATAGAATGTTCCAGAGTCTAAGTTAGTTAGATATACTCAGTGTCTAAGTTAGATACTTAGTGAACAAGTAACTGCAATAGATGTCTCTTGTATAAATACCCATCATATATAGTGTAACCATGGACGAGTCCACAGTGTGACGAGAGGGAGCTACTGCCCCCTCTGAACTTCTAAACTTCTAAACAATTACAAGGTTCCTTTTGTGTAAGTATACTACTAAGTATCTAATAAAACTAGAAAAGCTACTATTTTGCCTCCTACTAATTTATAGATAATATATATATATACTATTGAGTCAAATTTATTAACTTCAATTAATTTTTAGTAATAGAAAATAAACTGTTGTGGATTAATTAGGAAAATACGATTTGTGTGTTACTAGTCCTATCTTTATTCAATTATTATTATATATATTTATTGAGTTAAGAATAAAAAAATGAATTTATGTAATTGTGAGAGGAAAATGAAGTGCACTAAATTGTTAATGGATGTTGAAATTACTAGAGGTTATAAATTTTAGTAATTTTTTCTTTAGGTTGATTGATGCTAGACTAATACAAATTATTTTTCTTTCTAAATACCTCTTAATCATAGTTTAATAATATTTTACGTTTTAACAATTAAAAAAAATGTTGTGATTTTAATAAATTTGTCAACAAAAGAAAGCGAACAAACAAAGCGATTTGAGTTGAAACTATCACGAATCACTCGAAACAACAACATGAAGAACTTAATATGTAGTCCATAAGATCCCAACATATAAGAAAAATAATCACGCATTTTCATTCAAATAATCTAGATAAAACCCGAAGCGAACGATTGTAAAAGCATTTACGTTCTTACCAGATATTATTGTAGTTTTGATAGTATAATGTATAACTTTTCATGTTTATTTATTGTATAATTTATTTAAATTTTACCCCCTCTAACCATATTTCCTGGATTCGTGTCTGACTGTATGCATCAATGAATTACATTTTTACACAATTACACACATTCTCTTTACTCTCTTAGAATCTGCTATCTCTCTCTTCCAAAATCTCGATCACCATTCTTATCAGATGAGATGATCGCGTCGTTGACTTTTCTCGGCTCGGGTAAAACGGACCAGCCATGGAGGTTGCAGAGTTGGGTGGAATGAGTATCAGAAGTATGAGGAAGATGATCCTTGGTGGGGCCTGCCTAAGAACGACACGGCTGGGTCGGTGGGCCATGATTGGTAGAAGGATCGGGTCCGAAACATCGTCACAGGAATCGCCGAGTATCCATGTCGCAGCTGCAACAAACAATAACAACAATTAATATGTTAAGAGACAGCCTTGTTAGAATAAAATTAAAAAATAAACTATGAGTCAACAATCTGTTATCTGCAGTGTTCTTCATTTGGATATGACCTAAATCTATCATATATAAGCTATGTAAACCTATCAACGCGATTTGTGTTAAGATCAACATTGACTTATTTTCATGGGTTAAGATTAATTTACTATTATGGGCCAAGATTAATTTACCATTAAGGGCTAAGACCAACTTACCATCATTGGGCCAAGAGTTGAAAATTTGGGCTAAAAGAGTTGGTCCATGATAAAGATGAATCTAGATAGTATTCTAGGTTATGTGTCTAGATAATTCTTGGAACTAAATAAGTGTAGAAAATTCTAGAGAGTTTCTAGGGAGTTCTTAGTCTACATATTTCTTAGTCTAGAGATTTCATTAGTCTCCTATAAATAGGAGTGAGTCATTTGAAGTAAGAAACACCAACATAAGTTTCATTAGATACTAAATATGGTCTTGGGCAAGTGCAAACCGGCACTTCGTACACAATATCTATACATAAAATCGATCAAACTGAAGTTACTTCTCTTATTGCAGAATCTTTATTTTTGAAGAAATCGTGTTCTACTTTTTTTTTTTTTATATATATATTTACATTGCTTGGCAAGTTCGGACCGGGAGCGTTAAGGTTAAAATCATCTCCAAGGGGGCATCTTCGGCGGGTTTCGACCTCGGGTCGCCTACAGAAAACACAACTCGCTTTACCTGTTGTTCCAATAACTTTGGGTAATCGTGTTCTACTTCTACCATCACTTTTAAAGAGAGAATGTGCACTGGACTCGAGCCAATTAGGAATTAGACGAAACTCGAAGTCGACCAGAATCAAGTATACTTTTGGGCTGGGCCATGCAGAAGGAACAGAAACTCTTTAAATCCCGTTTGTTTTGGGCCAAGATTCTTTTAAGTTCTTAAAGCCCAACTTACAACGACCCATTGTACAAACTTCAAACCACCACCATATTAGAGATTCTCTCTCAGCTGTGGTCGATTTTCATCTAATCAATTTTCACTTAAAATTAACTATTTTAAATCAGGTATATAGTAAAAACAAGTATTTTAATAAAAGTTTGAAAAAAATACTTAGATATTCTCATCCTGATCTTGCTCGAAACTTAACGAACTTTCACATATTACATATATATTAATATTAATATATAATGATCATTAAAATCTAAAACTCAAAATTCTTAAGTATTAATTTGCAAAAGCTCAAAATTCTTTTTTAAATTTATGATATTATTCGAGCTTAATCAAGCTGAACTCGAACTCAGTCAAGTCGAGTTTGAATTTAAAAAAAAATCAATCAATCAAGTTTGAGCTGAAATACAATTTATTTGAGCTGGATTGAATATAAGCAACCTATTCTGACTTGGATCCATTCGTTTGAACCACATATCACCAGCTGTGATTACATATGTACTCTCATATAATTTATTCTTTAGAACTATGGGTTTGTAAAATCTGTTTTTTTCTTCCCAATTTGTTTCTTAGTTATTATTTTATTTTCCATTTTTTTATTAGTTAATAATTAAAAAATGCAATGCAACAGTACATGAATGATGGATGCATTGATTTTATAGATTAGATAGATTCTTTGGTGCAGAAACACCCTCCTGCACTCTGCAGCTTTTGAGGTGGATGTCATCTACACTACATAATCCACCATGACCAACACAATCTCAATCTCTGGTCTGGAGTGTCCTCCACTACAAATATTTTTGTCTTTTTTTTTGACCCCCACCCAACTTCTTTTACAGCTTAAAACTAGGAACATGAATAATTGGATTACTATAGTAGCTAGGGGTAAAAAAAGGCTGGAAAAGCAAATTGGAGGGCACCTAATTAAATTGACCAATGTTAAACTAAGTTTCTAACTGAATATTAGACCTTCATATTTTTTAAATTAACATATAAATTCCTATATGATAACACATGCTGCCCCATCGCAACTTGCCATACGCAACACAAAATAAATTCAAAGACATGCTGCAGCATGGTTTTAGTTCAATACTAAAATAGTAGTTAATCTAGACCCCTTTAATCTAGTTTTAGAGCATCGAAAATAATATTATATAAAATTACTTAAATATGGTGGGTCTAATATATTTTTTGTGTTAAAAACTTAAAATGCCGTGTTATATTGCTAGACTAATTTCTAGTAATGAAGGTGAATAAAAAATTAAACAAAGTGCCAACTCATGAGCACTTGTCGTTTCTTCATTTTGTAGCCGAAATAATAATTGTAGTCTTGTCTTCAATCATGGGAATATCTGAACTGAATGTCAGAATCAACCGAATATAATAACTCTGATTCAAAAAGTGTAATCAATAGTATGATCCATTGAATAATAGATAGATTCTTAGATTTTGCTTTCCAGGGATATGAACAAGAGGTGTTTAGTAGGGTGTAACCAAAATGGGTTGGTAAAAAAAAATCGACTGATTCGGTTTATGCCAAAAAAACCGAATTTGAAATTTTCGGTTTTGTTTTTGGTCGTATATGTTTACTCTAATTTGATTTTCAGTCCGATTCGGATTTTGAGCTTTGAGGACCTTGAGAAATGAACCGATTGTTATGCTAATGTATATTATATTATTTGATATTAATTAATATATTTATTAATTAAGTTAATATAAATTGTAAAGAGGCACTTATGAAGATTTTTTTTCTTTTATAATTTATTTAATTATATTAATGGATGTAATTTATCATTTCGGTTTGATATAGTCCATGAAAATGACGAGAATTTAAATGGTATTTGCTAATTTTTTTATCTAAAGTCCAAACCGAGAAAAAAAACCGTACTACCAATGGACGGTTTAGTTTTACTTACACGTTATTTTAATGAAAAAATCAGACAAAAAATACAGATAACTGACTGAAACAAGCAAAAAAAAAAAAAAAAAAACAGCCCGACCGGTTTCACCCCTAGTGTTTACCGCGTATCCGAATCTGCATATAGGAATTGACCGATGTTAACACTATCCTGTAAGAATATATATATATATTAATGTTACGTTATATATATATTCTAATTATATGTGGTCATATAATATTAAGGGACATAAATATATTGAATAATATAATATGTATTTTATTATATTATATCAATATATATCTTTATGGTATGATTTAATCTCGACCGTTCGATTGGCTACTCGATAGACGTACCAGATTAATGCTAATATATTAAACGGTCATCTCTCCCTGCCAGTAACGTATGTAGAGATTAAGAGGGTTACTCCATCTAACCGTCTCCGCACAGAAAGAGTGGACAAGGGAGAGAAGTGGAACCGTTCTTCTGGGAAAGCAAACTGACCGATCAGAGACCAAGAAGATCAATGGAACCGAAGCATATTCCAGGTATGTTATTCCGCACTAAACTTCAACCCTCATAGAGCATGATTAAGATCCGGGCAATTACAGATTTTTAAACTAACATGTGGTATCAGAGCCTGAGTTGTTGATCATGCTTTATGTTCGATCATCGTGGTTTAAGGTTGATTTCTAATCGTATAAACTGGATAGTTTAACTCTTTAGAATTGACTGGATTCGAAAGCCTTTCGTGTATAACCGCTGTCGAATTGATTCGTTGTTTTGAATTGTTTAAAGCGGTTACTATTTAATCCAGACAATTACTTCGGAATTGCTATATTAGTGATGCAGACTTCCATGTTTTGGATTATTATTAGTTTTGTCGCATGCCATCTGTATAGGCAGGTTATGTATTAACTAGAACTCTCGCACTTCATCATTAAGCAATTTTATTCTCTAAAAAAAAAGTGGAATTAGGGTTTTACTATTGAAATTAGGAACAATTTCCCACGCATGTGCCAATTGAGAACTGGTCTTATTTAGGTTCCTTTAGTAATTGTAGTATTTCGCTGTGTGTACCATAATAATGATTAGAGATGACAATTGATTTATAATGGCACGAATGATTTTGCCTAATGTTGTTTTGAATTGCAATTACGTTATTTGCAAATCCTAAGAACAACACGAACATGTATAGTAAGTAGATTGTTGTTGCCAAAGTGACCAATCTAGAATGTTTGCATGTTTCGTACTTAACGTATAGTCATTTATCCACTATGATGAAATGCCTATTACTGTTTACAAGTGGATAAATTGACATTTATTGGTTATTAGAATTTTAGGATTCTGCCCAAAGGTGAATCGCTTTCTATAACCGGCAAACATGATGGGATAATTAAGATCCTTGGTTCTATATATTTGTATATCCAAAGATAACTTGTATATTTAACTGAAGATTTTCTTTAATTGTCCAATAATGTTATGGAATTGAATTAAGATTCGTGTATTGTAGTCGTTGCCCAAAGGTCGGTTATAATATACTTTGAAGATTTCCAAATAATGATAAGGCATTTAATTAAGATTAGTGTATTATAGTTGTTGCCCAAAGGTCGATTATAATATACTCTGATGGTTTCCTATCTGAATCTATTATTTACTAAATGAGCATTTATGTATCAATTGCAGCCATTTCACTTAATTCGCAAGCTGCCTCTGTAGTCGTGTTCAATGGGTTAAACTTTTCTGAATGGTCCGAACAAGTCATGTTCCACTTAGGTGTTTTGGATCTTGACTTGGCACTGCTGGAAGAAAAACCCGCTGACCTTACGGATGAAAGCAGTGAGGACGAGAAGTGGACCCATAAAGCCTGGGCACGATCTAACAGGTTAGCTCTTTCGTTTATGCGAATGACAATTGCTAACAACATTAAGACCACTCTTCCACAGATTGAAAATGCTAAGGAATACATTAAATATGTGGAAGATAGATTCCGTTCTGCAGACAAGTCACTCGCAGGAACACTTATGGCAGAACTCACTACCATGAAGCACACTGGTGTGAGGAGTATGCATGATCATGTTCTTGAGATGACTAATATTGCAGCAAGGCTTAAGTCACTGGGGATGGATGTGAATGATTCCTTCTTGGTTCAGTTCATTCTGAATTCGTTACCTCCTGAATATGGACCTTTCCAAATCAATTACAACACACTTAAGGATAAGTGGAATGTCAGTGAATTGTCCAGTATGCTTATTCAGGAGGAAGCGAGATTAAAGAAACAAGAAAAACATTCTGTCAACCTCGTGGAAAAGAAAGCTGGTAAAGGACTGAGTGCATGGGCCAACAAGTCTAAGAAAGGGAAGGATCCTGAGCACGTCCCTCAGGAGAAAAAAAGGTAACTAGGTGTTAATAAGTGTCTCTTTTGTGGAAAGCCAGGACACTTTAAGAAAGATTGCCTGAAACGCAAGGCTTGGTTCGAAAAGAAAGGTAACAATAATGTTTTTGTTTGTTTCGAATCAAACTTGATTGAGGTTCCCAATAATACTTGGTGGCTCGATTCTGGTGCTACAACTCATGTGTCTTATACAATGCAGGGATTCGTTTCAATCCGGACCATAAACGCAAATGAGGAGTTTCTGTTCATGGGAAATCGAATGAAGGCTCCTGTTGAAGGCATAGGGACTTACAGATTGATTCTAGATTCTGGCTACTGCCTGTATCTGTTTCAAACTCTTTATGTACCTTCAGTATCGAGGAATCTGATTTCCGTTTCAAAACTTGATGGTTTAGGATTTTCTTTAAAGTTTGGACAATGATGTTTCAGTTTGTTGAAAAACAATGTTATGGTTGGTTCTGGTATTCTTTCTGATGGATTATATAAACTGAAACTTGATGATGCCTTTTCTGAATCCTTGCTTACTGTTGTTTATTATGATACTGGGATTAAGCGTAGCAGAGAGGATGAAAAATTCTTCTTTCTTGTGGCATAAACGTTTAGGTCATATTTCCAAAGAAAGATTGGAAAGAATGGTAAAGAATGAAATTCTTCCAGTTTTGGATTTTACTGACTTTCAAGTATGTTTAAATTGTATAAAAGGAAAGCAAACTAAACATAATAAGAAGGATAAAGCCACTAGAAGTAGCCAGCTTCTTGAACTTATACATACCGATATATGTGGACCTTTTGATGTTCCTTCTTTTGGAGGAGAAAAGTATTTTATCACCTTTATTGATGATTTTTCACGTTATGGTTATATCTATTTGCTTAATGAAAAGTCTCAAGCAGTTGACGCCCTTGAGGTGTTTGTGAATGAAGTTGAAAGGCAATTAGATAGAAAAGTAAAAGTGGTAAGGTCTGATAGAGGTGGTGAATATTATGGTAGACATACCGAAACAGGGCAATGTCCTGGTCCTTTTGCAAAATTCCTCAAGAAACGTGGCATTTGTGCACAGTATACAATGCCAGGTACACCTCAACAAAATGGTGTTGCAGAAAGGCGTAATCGGACTCTAATTGATATGGTTAGGAGTATGATCAGTAACTCTTCTTTACCCAAATCATTGTGGATGTATGCATTAAGGACTGCTGTATACTTACTGAATAGGATTCCTAGTAAGTCAGTTCCTAAAACTCCTTTTGAGTTATGGACTGCAAGGAAACCTAGTTTAAGGCATCTTCATGTTTGGGGTTGCCCGGCAGAAGTACGCATTTATAATCTGCATGAAAGAAAGTTGGATTCTCGAACTGTTAGTGGTTACTTTATTGGTTACCCAGAGAAGTCCAAAGGGTACAGATTTTACTGTCCTAATCACAGTTCGAGAATTGTAGAAACCGGTAATGCAAGATTCCTTGAGAATGATGAGATTAGTGGGAGTATCGAAAGACAAACTGTGGATATTAATGAGATAAGGATTGACATCCCTCTGTCTGTAAGTATACCACAAAACATTGTTCCTACTGTTGAACAACAGTTTGACAATAATGAACAATATGTAAATGAAGAGATAACCCAAGAAGAAGCTAATCCTCATCCAGCTCAAATAAATGTTCCACAAGAAATCCATGATGAAGCTGATTCTCAGCCAACTAATATAAATGAACCACAAGAAGTGCCATTAAGAAGATCTCAAAGAGAAAGGAGGTCGGCTATTTCGAATGATTATGTGGTTTTTTTGCAAGAATCGGATTTTGACATTGGAATTAATAAAGACCTGGTTTCTTTTTCACAAGCCATGGAAAGTAGTGAGTCAGGTAAATGGAATGATGCCATGAATGAAGAATTAAAGTCAATGGAGTATAAAAAAGTTTGGGATCTCGTTGAGTTACCAAATGGATGTAAGCAGGTCGGGTGTAAATGGGTCTTCAAGACCAAACTTGACAAGAATGGAAACATCGAGCGATATAAAGCTCGATTGGTCGCTAAAGGTTATACCCAGAAAGATGGCATTGATTATAAAGAGACATTTTCACCTGTCTCTAGGAAGGACTCTTTAAGGATAATCTTGGCTTTGGTGGCTCAGTATGATTTAGAGTTACACCAAATGGACGTGAAAACAGCCTTTCTTAATGGAGATCTTGAGGAGGAAGTGTATATGGACCAGCCAGAAGGTTTCTCAACTAATGATAAAGGTCACATGGTATGTAAGCTTAAGAAGTCAATATACGGACTGAAGCAAGCTTCCCGCCAATGGTACATCAAGTTTAATGACACCATAACTTCTTTCGGTTTTAAAGAAAACACCGTTGACAGGTGCATATATCGAAAGATCAGTGGGAGTAAGTTCATATTTTTAGTTCTGTATGTTGATGATATTTTACTTGCTGCTAATGATTTTGGCATATTGCATGAGACCAAAACTTTCCTTTCTAAGAATTTTGAAATGAAAGATATGGGAGAGGCGTCCTATGTGATTGGACTTGACATTTTCCGTGATAGATCACAAGGACTGTTAGGATTGTCTCAGAAAGCTTATGCAGAAAGGATACTAGAAAGATTTGGGATGCATAAATGTTCTCCCGGAATAGTACCAGTGCAGAAAGGAGACAAGTTTAGTCCCATGCAATGCCCAAAGAATGATGTGGAACGTAAAGAAATGGAATCTATTCCTTATGCTGCTGTTGTTGGTAGTCTAATGTATTTACAGACATGCACAAGGCCGGATCTCAGCTTTGCAGTTGGGATGTTAGGAAGATATTTAAGCAATCCCGGCATGGATCATTGGAAAGCTGCAAAGAAAGTACTTAGGTACGTACAAGGCACGAAGGATTACATGCTCATGTACAAGAAGATTGACCAATTGGAAGTAGTTGGTTATTCATATTCAGATTTTGCTGGTTGCAAAGACAGTAGAAAATCCACTTTTGGCTAGCTACATGTTTCTTTTAGCTAATGGGGCCATATCATGGAAAAGTGGGAAGGAGTCTGTTCTTGCTGCATCCACAATGGAAGCAGAGTTTGTGGCGTGCTTTGAAGCCACTGTTCATGCATTATGGCTGCGGAACTTTATTTCAGGACTTGAGGTTGTCGACACCATTAGTAAGCCGCTGAAAATTTATTGTGATAATTCCGCCGCAGTTTTCTTCTCTAAAAACGACAGATACTCGAAGGGTGCCAAACATATGGATATAAAGTATCTGGCCGTTAAGGAAGAAGTTCAGAAGCATAAAGTGTCCATTCACCATATAAGCATTGAGCTAATGATCGCAGATCCTTTGACGAAAGGATTACAACCAAAGACATTTAGGGAGCATGTCACTAGAATGGGTCTTGGTTATAAAGATGAATGAAATTTGTGATGGTACTTAGGACACTTTGAGCTCAAACATATGCTTCTGACTTATGTTTTATTTTCTTGTTTATTATGACTGTATATACGTGATGCTTTACGTAACAAGAAAATATTATTTCAAAGCATTAGGTGGACCTTGATGTGTTTATATATATTGCTTACAGGCTTACATTTGATAAGATGTGACTGTCGTGGTATATGGAAGGGAGTATGCTACTTAAATAAGTGTATGACCGCCATAACTCGCATTTGCAGATTATTGAGTGTAAGTGATTATGATGAACAGGAAGATTAGATCTTTACGCGCGACTTATGTTTTCCATAAAGATGTAAGAATTATGTGGTTATCTGACCAAGTGGGAGAATGTAAGAATATATATATATATATATATATATATATATATATATATATATATATATATATATATATATATATATATATATTAATGTTACGTTATATATATATATATATATTCTAATTATATGTGGTCAGATAATATTAAAGGACATAAATATATTGAATAATATAATATGTATTTTATTATATTATATCAATATATATCTTTATGGTATGATTTAATCTCGACCGTTCGATTGGCTACTCGATGGACGTACCAGATTAATGCTAATATATTAAACGGTCCTCTCTCACTGCCAGTAACGTATGTAGAGATTAAGAGGGTTACTCCATCTAACCGTCTCCGCACAGAAAGAGTGGACAAGGGAGAGAAGTGGAACCGTTCTTCTGGGAAAGCAAACTGACCGATCAGAGACCAAGAAGATCAATGGAACCGAAGCATATTCCAGATATGTTATTCCGCACTAAACTTCAACCCTCATAGAGCATGATTAAGATCCGGCCAATTACAGATTTTTAAACTAACATATCCATTCTACCCTTGTGCAGAGGGGTTGTGCCAGCTGCTCTAGGTAACGAAGTAATTGAGTTACGGTTACCCTTCTTGTTGTACGTGGCATTTATGGCGTTAGTGCAGTGTCCGAGCTATCTGCAACGGGGATGAGACAGTCGGCTTGGTTGTTGGCCGACCAAGGATTTTGCTCAATAGGAGGATGTTGTGTTGGCGGTACGGGTGGCGGTCTATGGGAGTTGTTGGACTTACCCCATGTTGATTGTCTACTGGCTTCCATTAGGCTGAGCATGGTCTGGTCCTGGTCTAGGACCAATCAGGATTATGTAAGACCATTTGAAAATGGTCATTCTCTAAATGGTCCAGAACCATTTAAAATAGACTTGGTCTTTTTGGTTCTGGTTTTGGTCCAGACCATTATAACCATTTTTATTTGTTTATTTATTTATTTTTTAATTTATACAATATTATTTTTATAATAATCATATCATAAATTAAAAATGCACTTATTATAATTATATATAATATAGTGGAGTAGAGGAAATGTGAAACTAATTATTAAATGTTTTTTCTTGTGGTATAATTATTGAGAAATTTATTATAATTATTTCAATTATTTATATAAACATAAGGATTCCAAATGATGTTGATGTAAATAGCACAACATTTTATAATAAGAATTCGCAAGAATACCGCGTTAGTCCATTACTACGCATCGAATAAACTAAATAATTTAGGTTTGGAAAAAATATTCTAACTTCGTCTGGATCCAAATCATTATAGATTCAAATATATATTAGATCTACTATTGGCTTTACGTGGAAACTAAAATCATAGAATACATTTTTTGCAATAAAAAATGCGTATCTATTTATATATATTTGATGTTAATTCTTCCTAAAATAAATATAAATATAGAATTTAAAAATGAAACTTAATACACAGAGAAATTCCCTAAAATCTGTAATCCTAAATTAGGATACGACTAATAATTATGCAATAATTTTGACCAGTCAAACTATATCTAAAAAAAATATTATTGTCTAAAGTAAATATATTTCTCGTAATGTACATATTTATCAGAGACGTTCAAATTTTCTTTTATTATTATTATTTTTAGTTTTTTTTTTTTAAATAATATAATGGTCTTAATGGTCCTATGGTCTCAAATGGTCTTTTCGGTCTTGGACTAAAATTAAGACCATGACCAAATAAGACCATGACCAAATAAGACCAAAATAGAAGAACCAATGGTCTTCGTCCAAAATAGACTTGGTCTTTTGGACTTGGTCTTAGACGGTTTCGGTCTTAGTGGACCATTGCTCACCCCTAGCTTCCATTGAACAAGTAACAACCACAGTTTTTTTTGAAGGATTTCCATTGACAGCATAAATGTTGGATATTGTTTTCTTAAGTGTGAGCTTTACCACCTCACGCCTGGACCTACATAATGGGATGGACCTTCGTTGGCCCGATAATCCCCATTCGTAGTTTAAGTTAGAAACTAGAAGATAAACTATAACTGGATTGTAATCAATGATTTAAAATCAAGATTAGGGATTAAATTAAACAAGATAAATTATTTAGCTGCCAAACTTAACTGTTGACTAACGGATGCACAAAAAATCTACAAAATGCAAATATATGACACCAAAAACCTACAAAATAAAATACAGAGGCACCAAAAGACCCTTTAAACCAAAATTTAATTTAATTTATTTAAAATGAAAAGTCACAGTCTTCTTACGCGTTAATCTCGTGTCTATTAAGTACACCATTCGTAGTCTTTATGATTAATCAAGCCGGAGTACTATATGAGAATCTTAGCTAATTAAGCACTATTGCAGCTTTTTCAGTAGAAACCATAACTGCTTGCTGAAGGCTGCCTCCATTATATATATATATAATATAATAATAGAAAATAAGTATATATAGCATGTGTTTTCTGAACTGAAACGAAAGTGAACCAAAAAAAGCTATCGTTTTGGTTGGTCGTAGTATAACCACTTACCACAGTTCACTTGTCAAGTTAATTAATGGGGTGACGTTACTTTTTGTGTTGAAGTTAAGTTAATCTACCAGTGTTGACAAAGTTGTAGTTTTTTTTTTGGTTTGCCAAACAAAGATATAGTTATTCATTTTAATGAAATTAAGGTTGGGATATTTTTAATGTAAAATTCCGTATCATTTTATATAATCATTAATTCCTTAGATACTGTAATATTATAATATTTATATATTTATTATTGAGTCATGTCATTGTCTTTTTATTTTTATCAACTTTTCCTGCTCACTTTAACACTACATGCCAATCATCTCTAAAATTATTGCATGCATGTACGTTGTATGTATACGCATTGCCATATATATCGCGTTTGTCGGGACTCATGAAAGCCGCACTTTTAGCCATTGTGAGTTGTGACTAGCTAGCAAAGTGGGATATGACTCAGGCACGACCTCTCGACCAAGTGAATTATACCCTATATATATACATTGATGTACTAGCTAGCACGTACGTGTGTATTATATGAATACGGTTATAATTTGTAAGCGTCAAGAAAGTTTTATCCGTTACGTTATTTCATGTGGATACAATGGTGGATATAATTAAAGAAAACATGAATTCTAGACGTGGTTGATTTACCGTTTCCCTCCCGACAATTCTAGTCCTACAGGTTGATTTTTTAATATTGCATTCTCATGATAACATGTGCAATAATTCAATCAGACGGTTGGGGATAGTGGCTCCCTGTTCTGGATCGGACGGAATAAGTGTTGGCTCAGCTCAGTTTACTGAATTGTAAATCTGAGAAGATTAATGCATCTGGTTTCGACGTTAATTTGTTGCATAGACGAAAAGTATTGTAGTAGTACTTAAAGCAGGAGTTTTTTGCTTCGGTGAAAAAAAATAATTCAGCGAAATGGTGTTATAATATATGTTGTGAAATAAGAGAAGTAATATGAAATAGTAATGAAGTATATTCTAGTTATATATACCATACCATGACCCTTTTTCATATCTACTATGAGAAAAAATAAATATATCTATATATTATTTACAGATAATAATGTTTACGTATAATATTTATCTTATAGATAATGAACATCTACTACACATATATTCATAACAGATCCTAATTTTTTTGGCAGGTAATTAACACGAATGAGTTAGTAGAGTAAAAGAGCATGAACATTACATATAGTGGGATGAGCTTTTTCCGCTATGTAATGTTCAGACTTCTTTGTTAAGAATCTAGTATTTTTTCCGATTAAACTTAGTAAATAACCATTAAATTATGCACTGACCCCGTGAAGTGCATATCATCTTATTTTAGTCAAGAAGTCGGTCATTAATTAACCCTATAGTTCTACTCTAATTGAGTTATTACGCATGCTAAGTGATACATATATATTATTTATAGATAAGAGTTTCTCGAAGTAGCTTAGAGTGTGGGAATTGATTATTTTCTGAAAAAGGCGTGACAACTTTATAAGTTGTCTACAAAAATCCAACTAAAAACGACGGATTCCGCACTTCACGTGGATGGAATTAAATTGAGATTTTCAGTGCATTCTCTTCTCAAATAATTGCATATCCCTTTTTCTTTTCACTCTAGCTAGCTACATAGCGAAGCTTAACCCTTTTGTTTCCACTCTGATCTCTATCTCCTGTTACATTAGAGAGAAATGGAAAGTAGTAATGGTAGTAAGAGATCAGAGAAGAAGAAGAAATTAGGTTTATGGAAACCGGAAGAGGATACGATACTGAAACGATACGTCGAGGCGCACGGCGAGGGAAATTGGCCAACCGTTTCAATTCGATCAGGTACACTCTTGTCGATCGCTAACTAATATATCGGTGGTTTTCGATATCGGCTTATGATGATTAATTGGTTTCAGGTTTGTTGAGGGGAGGCAAGAGTTGCAGGTTGCGGTGGAAAAACTACTTGAGACCGAATATCAAGCGTGGCACCATGTCTAACGAAGAACAAGACCTCATTCTCCGTATGCATAAGCTTCTTGGCAATCGGTATCTCTCTCTATATATATATTACCACTCATTTTGTTACCAAAAGTTTGTATCATCAATGCTACACATATATAATACTACTCCAAGATACATGAATAATCTTCAACAAGAAAAAGAGAGTAGTGGTGTGTTTAGTTTAACTACTAAATGATCCAAAATCGACCAATGACACGATTGATTAAGGCGCACAGCTTATTCATAATAAGTATGTTGTATATAATTTTTCTAAGTATTTGTACATCATACTATTAATAATATCAATTTTCATATGCGGGTCACCTTAATTTAGGGTGATCGAAAAAAAAACATGGTACTTGTTCAACATGTAGTAGCTAGAAAGGTCCACAATTTGGTCTCATATTCGAATCCTTCCAATTAACTCACATGTCAAAAATATTTTCCACCTTTCTTTAGGATTGACTACTCGAACTCGTTTTTGCATTGTTTGTTCATTTCATCTGATAATTAGCAGTTGGTAGGGTTATGCTAAATATGGTCATCAGTGCATGTGTTGTTTGTTCACATTATTATTTTTATTCTCTAGCTTTGTTATAACTTGTCCCTTTGTCGGGATAAATTTGTGCAGTTGGTCGCTGATTGCTGGCAGGTTGCCTGGCCGAACAGACAATGAAGTGAAGAACTACTGGAATACACATTTGAACAAGAGAAGCCGTCAGCTAAGTAGACGAACAATTCGCAAACCCAAAGATCATGTCAACTACGACAACAACATTATCCAAGTTCCGCCTGATGTTCCACCCGAACGGCCGGGCCCAACTCATCAGCTAGAGATTAAACTAGATACGAGCCATTGGATCGAAGATGGAGACAGGATGATCAACGGCTATGATGCATCGGAACCGCACTCAATATTGGCTCCGGTGTACAACCATTCGAGTTTCGTGTTTGATGATGAGCTTATTTTGCCTCCTTCTCTGGACTCAGTTGTTTGGATTGAAGCATTTGGATTGGATGACGAATAGACCTGTCCACTGTTCATCAAACAAACCACTGGGTTTATCTATTATTAGTTGGAATTTGAGTGATCAATACTTTGCATTATCATCCATAATAATAATAATATATTGAGGGTAGAATTATGACGAAGTAAGTGTTTGATGCTATAGGTTCGACATTTGCAGCTATATATATGCAGTAAATTAAGAGTGTCAAACCAGCAACTTCTGCTATTGAGGAGAAGCGTTTTACTTATAAATTGACAAGCACAAGTGAGATTTTACTTAATTATAAATAACATAAATTTATAATCTACATCTACATATTATTATGCGAAAGGTTTCATGCGACTACTATGCGTATGTGTCTAAAGCAAAAATACTCTCCATTCTTCCACTAATTACAATCATTGCCATTATGAGTAATTAGCACCCGCTACTCGCATGTTGCTGTCGCGGATTGTAGCAACTCTCTTTTCATTCAGAAATATTTTTTCATGTAAAAGGTTTTATGCGACTACCATGCGTATTTGTTAAAGAAAAACACACTTCATTCTTCATTAATTACAATCATTGTCATTGTGAGTAATTCGTATCCTAGTCGCATGATGTTGTTACATATTGTAGCAACTCTCAGTTTCATTACATCAGTGTTAAGTCTCAGCAATTAAGTTACATATTTTAATTATATTTTTTTTCCATTAAACTTTATTCTTGTATTATTTCCAGAGTCGAATCGAATATGACCTTATATCAACATCAGAGTGGAGCTATACTGATCATACATATGTAACATTCTCGAGATTATAATATTTACACGTAGCGCGAACTAATGTCAAATTTATATATATGAAAAGTTTTTTTTGGGCCAAATATATGAAAACCTTAGATTTGCCCATACACACATATATGAAAATTATATATGGGCCGAGAAAGTGATTAATACATCACGAATCGGTTAGAAACATTGTGCTTTATCCGGATGGGTGTTTGTTGTCTTCACAAGCAGACAATTGACTTGGGCTTTTGCTGTGCATGACTGAGAGAGACATGTGCCCAGGCTTCTTTGTAATTTTTTTTTTGGTAGAAAACTTGGTAACTGAGTTTGTGTTTTTCTTACATCAGATTCAAAGTAATAAGAGTTTTAATCTGCATCTTAATTTAATTTGAAGTGTTCTTCTGACTTAAATTTATGACTCGTCTCGTCTCTTTATCAACCCAAGTATTGTGGAATGGGATCCTGAGAAGGTGTGGTTGCTTTTATAATGATCGATACATGGCCAACATGTTTCATTCATCTTTAAACAACCTTCTTCTAGCTAGGCATGCATGCCATTGCCATGGGGCTGCTCCTTTCAATTTTTCTAACCTTTAATCAATATATTCCATCTTTTTCAACACCGTACCACACCCATCACTAAAGTTTGTATATATAGTCCTTCATTGTCCGCTATGTTAACAAATTTGGTTAATTAATTTATTCTATGACACCCCATTTGCTCTAATTAGCTCAACCGATTGCATTTGACGCATGTTAAGTATAATATAATTCGGCCCTCATTTGATTATTTACTAACTTCGCATACAATGCAGAAAAAAATTAGTTAAGTAATGTCTCAGTCCCACAAATACATTTTGCTCCCCAATCATAACTCCTTTTATTTGGTGTGGCACCAGCACCACGCATATATAAGCAGGCCTTTTTCTTTCTATAAAAATGGAAACTTTCTATAAAAATAAAGACACTTATAGTAAGCCTTCATGATTATAAGTAGGCATTTTTCTTTCTAAACAGGGTCTTTTACTCTTCCCAACATCTTCCAAGCTAGGGTTTGAATGAATCAAGTGGTAGACAACATTATTTTAGACCTCAATGTAGTGGACATATATAGCCCTTTCAAATATATATATGGAATCATCATATTAAAACGCTACAATGGCAGGTGTAAGTGTGAATTTAACTATTAATATTATAACATTAATTTTCATTTAAATGAAATAATATGAGTGTGAATATTAAATTAAGGAGAGTTAATTAAAGTGTGAATATGCAAGGTGAGGTAGCTAGCTTAGCTAGGAAGCAGAATGTAAACCAAGAAGAGTGTCTCCTTGTGGATCCTCCTCCTTTATCGCCGATGTCCCCGCTTTCCCCTAGCTTCTTGTTTTCTTCAGTGCTGCTGCCACTGCCACTATATATATCGGGTTAAAATGTATGTATATATATTTTATATAATTGAGAATTGTTTATTTAATTCAATGTTATAATAAAGTAAAAGATAATATAATAACAATAATGGAAGAAGCAACAACTTTGGTACGTACGGTACACTTGTTTCCAAGTTTCTTTTCTTCGTAGACCAAATCCCCTTCGCCGACATTCTGCTCTCATGTTTTCTCTATTTTCTCTCTCTGCCCACGCGCTTCACTTGCCATGTATAATAATTTGTTTGTGTATACTATCTATATATAAAATAAATGTTCTTTTAAGTTTTAACCTTTTAGAGTATTATTTGAATCACACACCATGCTTGTTTCCAAGTCCTTTGCAACGTATCTTCGATTGCGTTTATGTTTTTTTTTACTATTATTATTAAACTGAGCAAGTTTTTTTTTTGGGGCAACATATTGAGAAAGCTATTAATGGACAAGATTGTACATAAGATGTTCTACGTCTCAATTTCAAATTCCTTCAAAAACGTTATCAGCATACGACTAATTAAGTGAAACATGGAGGTTTGCTAGGATTTTGTTAAAAGGATATGACAATTAATCCTGTCAAAAATTTGTAAAAATATGGATATATACAGACCAAATACATGTAATATACAACTTTTCCATAAAAAAAAAAAAAAACTAAATGTATAGAATCACATAATTATAGCAAAGTGTAGTTAGACAAGTGCAATTCTTTATTTTATTTTCAGACACACCGTTATAATTTTAAATAAAGGAAAGGGTGATGTGTGTATATAAACATCACATATCATTTATGTAATTACTTGAGAAACATATATAATAATAATAATGATGCGGAAGAAGAAGGGCGCGTGCATAAGCCAACAATCTGATTCTGAATACACTACACAAATACGTGTTTTTAATGGTATTGTTAATGCAAAACAGGAAACAAAAAGTGTTGTGTTAACATTAAAGAAACACAAAAGAGTTTTTTTTTTTTTTTCTTTTAAAAAATAGAGAGAGAAAATAAAAATATTTCATAAGCATGCTAGACGATATATGATTTTAATTTTTTAGTACAACTAAACTAAGCATGAAATGAATTCATAAATAATAAACCATATATAAAAGTGAGTTGCTTTGACATCATTCCACTCACCTTCTTTTCCTCCCCTTCTCTCATCCCTATGTAATTTTCCTTTTCATTGTACATTCTTTCCCTACCTCTCTCTCTCTTACTCTCTATACCAAATTCTTCTCTATATATTCATGATGTCTTTGAAACCCTAGTCTGCTTTCCATGTTTGAAAACTTTTTCCTACTTGACAGTTGACTCCACTCATGTTATTGAGTTTTCAATAACAAAACTATATCATCCAATGGATGAAAAACCCCAAATCACGAGTGTTTGTTTCTATGCATATTCATCATTTTTATATTTCTAATGCTTATTTTGTTTTTTTTAAAGGTATATAAGTGATTTTGCAGCACCTCCATTCAAGACTCTTCATTCTCCTAGCTAGCTACTCCACTTGAGGACCCCTTCTTTTCCAAAGGGGCCATTCCCATACATATAGACCATTATATCATATATATACATTATTTTGAATCATCAAGTGTGTGTCTCTAATTCCTTTTATGGTTGTCAATTGGGTTCCCTCCAAAAGCTTGGGATTGGTCGATGTTTACTTGGACAACCAACGACCAAGACTCTCGAAAGGTCTCTATTACTTTTGCCCTATATATGTTGCAAATATTGCATTAGCATCATGTATCCCTATATTAAAGATGAAGGTGCTCGTTTCAGAGGGCAATGGGGAAGCAAAGGAAAGCGATGTTGGTGAGGTTCAATCCGAAGACGTATTTACTAGTATGGAGTAAAATACGATCTCAGATTGAGCCGCGCCAATATCACTCTTCATTTTCTTTGTTATGGATCATCATATCTCTAATGATCGAAAGTATTATTAATTAGGTACCAAGTCTCTGTCAATAGTGTTGTTGAATATTAGCTGAAGTGATCATGGGGTCCAATCCAAAATAAACGAAAGCAATATGCAAATGGATTAGGTATAATTAAGGATGATGTAGATATATAGCTGTTCTGTTCATCGTTCCAAATTGCTAGTCAACTTCTACAACGTTCACTTTTTATGTCAATATGCGAATCGATGATACTTTGCAAACCGGGAGTAGCTGATCAATGCTCAACAGTCATGCTTCTGCAAAGCTACGCATATCACGGCGATACATATATATATATGTTCTTATTAAGTGTCCCATTTTGAATGTTTAAGAATGGTTAATTGGTGCTCCTTAAAATAGCTCTTAATTTCACCGTTCATTCGTTAGCTTTCCAAATTGACGTGAGTTTTAATCTAATTCCTATTTTGTGATTAATAGTTGTTCAATTCGATAGTGATCAAATGGGGTGACTCCTATGATCTTGGTCACATTAATTTGTATAAGATTGTAGAGAAGGAGAGTGTGAAATCGTAACTTTTCTAGTTACTGGCTACGTGAAGTTACTGTATATATATATATATATGTATGTACTATTGTTATGAATGTATTTCAATTATATATAGTACAATCTCTTTATATGATCACCGTACTACAGTGTTGTCCTCCAGAGATGACCAAACAATATGCTGAACCCGGAACATCCAATATCTAGAAAGGAGCGTTTTCATAGTAATTACGTATAATGCACGGACATAACTATTAAGGGTCGAAATAGTAATTACTTCTTTCGATTTGGCTGTTTAAAATTTTATATTTATCCCTGGAACTTTTTTACATTGATTATTAAATTAAAATAACTAAAAAAGCACAGCTTCTCTAGTATAAAGAGTCCATGAAAGTCTCCTACAGCTCTAACATAATCTCAATTTCTAATCAAACCTACACCGTGAACTGGGTTCATTCGAACCCATCAACAACTCTGTTGGATTCAAATTGAACCCAGCTAGGGTTTAGACTCGAAAACGGTGTTTGATTTTGGAAAGGAAAATTTGAAATTTTCTATGAAAAATTTGATGAATTTAATGACGAACGCGGTGAAAAGTATGATTAGTATGACGAAAAACGCGTGAAAAACATGATGAAATATGGATATATGAAGAGTATTTGAGATATTTCATCAAAATATACCCAAATAGTCACATTTGCATACGTAAGTGATAAAAAACACATATTTGTACCAAACAATCACGCTTGAATACATATATAACTAAATTAGTATAAACCCATGATTAGAAAAAATCAAATTGGAATATATATATTTTAATTTATGCTAAAAACTCTATTAAAAAATATATTTATCGGTGGTAAAATAAAATAATATACTATTAACTAATTAAGTAAAATTATTAGTTTTTTTGGCTAAAACTAAATAAAATTATTGATATAGTGAATTTTTATAGTATATTTACATAATATTTTTTGCTTGACGATATATAATTAATTTTAAATTTTAAATGGTTTAGTTTTATTTATCAATTAAGGAGGATTTATATTGATTAGTTGACAACCATCTAATATGGTGTGGAGGTTCAGCGCCTCAGCCCTTAACTAGAGGTTAGGGTTCAATCATCGCTAGTGACAATGGAAATGAAAAAAAATATTCATAATTAGCAGTTTACCATTTACGAGTCCCACACTCAATGACTCACACCATTATGAATGTGAACATGCAAAAATGAAGACATGCAACACAAATAGCATTAATAGTGAGCATTAAATTTTATTTACACTTTTAGTTTTTAATTATTTTAAATATGTGTTATAACAACAATATTACTGTATAAAATAATATATATATAGGGATTTAAACCAAATTGGTACCTGGGTTAACAGCCCAAAACGAATTGGTACCTCCACTAAATTTTGTGACAAATTGGTACCCGAGTTAATCTAGGTGTTGCACCGTTAAAATTTCTGGTTAAAACTAACGGAATCCCATTTTTGGAGCATGAAAATACCAAAATACCCTTATTGCAGAATAGCTACATAATAACAACTCAAAACTTTGGAACCCAATATCTCACTCATTTCTTCATCTTTTTGAACGATTTTTTTTTTAAAACCGCATAACTTTTCGAGATCTACGCAACCCAAATAGCCTTAAAGTGATTTTACCAGCTTTTTTTTCAATAAACATAGTTTTCCATGTTAATTTATTATTTTTTTTTATCAAACCCCACCGCATTTTAACACTTATCAACCTTGATCACTCACTTTTTTTACTAATTGGATTCCAATACTACAATCAAATCGTTGCTCTTGGATTCCAACACTTCTGTTTAAGAACCAAATTGATGTTATACCTTTCATCCAAAAGAAAACAAAAAATGAAAGTCTGTCGAATTAATTGTTATGCAATCTATAACTTACTGGAATTTTTCTTGATATCTCCAATAAACTATACTGGTGTGTCTTTAAATCAATAAACGTCACTGCAAGAGAACATATGGATCTTAGATAAATAAAGATGTTTCATACTTGAAATAGAACAATAGGAAAAGTATTATGGTCAAATTTTCAGCATGTCCACAAAATATATAAACAAAAGAATTGGTATCTTATCATGCTAAGATCCATATGTTCTCATGTAGTGACGTTTATTGATTTAAAGACACACCAGTATAGTTTAATGGAGACATCAAGAAAAATTACAGTAAGTTATAGATTGCATAATAATTAATTCAACAGACTTTCGTTTTTTGTTTTCTTTTGGATGAAATGTATAACATCAATTTGGTTCTTAAACAAGAGTGTTGGATTCCAATAGCAACGGTTTGATTGTAGTATTGGAATCCAATTAGTAAAAAAAGTGGGTGTTCAAGGGTGATAAGTGTTAGAATGCGGTGAAGTTTGATAAAAAAGAATGAATTAACATTTAAAACTGTGTTTATTGAAGAAAAAAATAGGGCAAATCACTTTACGGCTATTTGGGGTTGCATAGATCTCAAAAAGTTATGCGGTTTCAAAAAAAAAATCGTTCAAAAAGATGAAGAAATGAGTTAGATATTGGGTTCCAAAGTTTTGAGTTGCTATTATGTAGCTATTCTGCAATAAGGGTATTTTGGTCTTTACATGCGCAAAAAATGAGATTCCGTTAGTTTTAACCAGAAATTCTAACGGTGCAACACCCAGGTTAACTCGGGTACCAATTTGTCACAAAATTTAGTGGAGGTACCAATTCGTTTTGGGCTGTTAACTCAGGTACCAATTTGGTTTAAATCCCTATATATATATATACGCGGGGCGGGGCGGGTCTACGTGGCCCAGCGCCCCTAGACCCGGACCCGCCCCAAACCCGTGACCCGCGGGTCAGCGGAGCCCCGAGATCCGTTACCAGTCCTACTCTAAAGCGTTGCCGTTTCAGTCGTTAATTTTAAGATTTTTTTTTTGCTTTGCTGGGTTAGAGAACCGGTGAACCGTCGTACCGTTCGGTCCACTATGAACCGGCCGGTTTGTTAAAAAACCGGTTGACAAACCGAGTTCTCATACATCTTCCGAATTTTCTCAAACCGGATCGTTAAAAGCTCCGTTTTGGTTTGAACTCGGTCGGACCGCCGGTCCGGTCCTGTTCTTATAACACTGGTCTCAACCTGGTGGCTCGGTGCCACCCAAGAAAAGCTCTTTGTCGCATGCAGTGTTTGGATCTGATTGGATAACAAATAAAGGCAAAATAAAAAATGTAAAATAAAGAACAAACGTAAGATAATAATTCCACAAAAATGGTGGTAGAGAAAGGAATCATGTGAAGACGATCACCAAATGCTTGACGTTCTACAGAAGTAACACGATCGATTCCTTCTCCGCCATCGTAATCCCGAATCAGTATCGACGCAAGGAATCGGAATAGAAATCGAATTTGAATGACCTAAGATCTGTAATCGATCTTTGTTCTTCGCCGGATCGAAGAACAATCGTTTCTTGTTAGATTATTTAGGGATTTAGGTTGGAATAGCTGCGGGATAGGGTGAGATAGGGAGCCAGCCGGAGAGAGGTCAGAGAAAACAGATTTCTCTGCTGAACCATGTCTGCCATCCTGTGCGGAAAGAGATCTTTTTTTGAGGAATCTAGCGCTGCTGCTGTGCCTAAGACTAAGAGGATCCGCTGTTCTTCGTCATCTCCGATCCGCTTCTCTCCTTCCCCTCCGCGTCACACTTCTTTGTCGCCCTCCAGGTCTGGGTGCTTGGTTGAGCGGCTCGTCGCCATCTTTCCAGATATGGAGAAGGAGGTAAATTAGTCCGTTCAGATTATTCCATGTTGTAGTCGTCTATACCGTTTTCCTGATCATTCATCTTATGCCTTGAATGCTTTCAAGATCGTTATTCTTTTCTTGCACCCAATTTGAAAATTGTAGTTTTGATAATAAATTTTGATACTCAGTTTTAATTATGATTATCTGTTTGGCCCAAGAAATAAATATATTATGCGCAATTGATTTGTTTGATCATGAATAGTATGACATTTTAAAGAAAATGCTGGAACTTGGTATTGTTGGTATGAAATTAAGAAACAGCGAATTTGTGATTCACTTGCTAGGGGTGATTAGAGAATATGATAATATGAATAGTTTGAGAAATGTGATGAAGAAACTTGAACAAAGGGTTGCGAGAATGCTAAAGGCATCTTAACTATGCAATATGCAATACTATGTCTTCAGAATTAGTGTTCGTAGTTCTTCCTAACCTAATTTTAGTATAAAAAAAACTGTGTATTTATCAAGATTCCACTGTATAAGGTGTTTACACTTGAAGGTAATTTCTCTTCCAAAAGAAAACTCTCGTGTGCATTGAGAATGCTAATGAGGAACACAAGAAGATAAGATGTTTGTATGTTGTCTTTACTTCTTAATCAGTTAATTGCAAGTAAGCTTAGCTGCAAAAGAAAGGATTGGTTGTGGCTCAGTTCAAACTGAATTCAGGGAAAGCTGTGAGGACTGTAATGAAATTGAGGGAACTGAATGTGAAATTTAGCTTAAAAAACAATCAGTTGGTTCTCTACATATTTATTTGAGCACCAATCTAGTAGCCGTGGCATTTTGACTGCTGTTGAAGCAGAGTTGATGCCAAATTTATTCTCATTACGATACTTGAAATATGGAAACTGATTAGTTCGTAAGAATGTTGACAATTTCCTGCCAAACGTTGTACTTTTTACATTTTGGTTCATGATTAGAGTAGAATATATGCTCTGCTGTGCTAACTCTGCTGCAAAAATGTCAGCTTCTTGAGAGAGCCCTTCAAGAGTGCGGAGATGACTTGGATTCAGCCATTAGAAGGTTGCACGAACTTCGTTTAGGATCATCTCACAATGATGTGGTGGCCTCTGTTGACACATCCAATACTGCACCAGAAGCAAACGTTCAACACCAATCTCAAGGTTTACTTAAAAATACAAACTTTAAACTGTATATACATTTTTTATACAAATAGCTTCTGATATTGAGTTCTGCTTCTGATATTATCATCTGCTCAACTTAAACACGTTGATTGATTCATAAATTGCCGGAAAAGAGTAGCTTGGAATTCATATTAATCTTACTCCTTGATTAGTTGTAGTTGCCATTCAGTTACTACTACAAACTGTAAAAAATTATGAAAAGCTTGTAACCATTTTTGACTGCACATATTTAGGTGATCAACAAACTGAAGAAAATGTCCCTGCCAGCGGTGCAGAGTGGGTCGAGCTCTTTGTTGGAGAAATGATGAGCGCCTCCAATGTGGATGACGCCAAAGCCCGTGCTTCCAAGGCACTCGAGGTTTTAGAGAAATCGATTGTTGCTCGATCCACTGCAGAGGCTTCCCAAAACTTTCTAGAAGTAATTCTTTTTTCCTTTCCACATTTCTCAAAATTAACTTGGGAGAAGGATTAAGATCAATTTTGGAATTGGGTTCTTGTAGGAAAGCACGAGATTGAAGCAGCAAGTGGAAGCTCTGATTCAGGAGAACGGGTGGCTCAAACGGCTTGTATCGATCCAGCATGAGCGGCAGAAAGAGCACGAAGACAAAGTTAAGGAATTGGAGCATTTGAAGCAGGTGGTTTCCCAGTACCAGCAACAACTGAGAACTCTTGAGGTAAGTATAAGTTGGAGCATTTTAAGTTCATTCATGATGATAAAGATACTCAGTAATTAACTGTGAAAATGTGGGTCCTACAGGTTAATAACTATGCGTTAACAATGCATCTGAAGCAAGCTCAACAAAGCAGCTCCATTCCGGGGCGGTTCAATCCGGATATATTCTAATCAGAAACAAATCAATCAAACATCTCTATAAAGATTGTTCTATAGAGAAATTACTGCATGTTTAGTTACTTAATTATGTCTACTTTTCGTTTTCGAGATAAAACTCTTTAAGGTAGCTCACATGTAATTGTAACAATATGATGAATTTGTTGTATCCGAATAGTACGTGGCATTTGCTTGCTTTTGCATTATGATTTCAATGTTGGAATTAAGTATCATATTTTTGGTTGTTGAAATCTAGTAAGGTTTTGTTCACTAAAAGTATATTGCAACAACAAACAAAGTATGATAGTTAATAAACAAAAGTTGGTGCTTGGTACGAATATCTAAATGAAGGTCCAACGTGTAAATGTTATGTATTAGAGAAATATTAACGGCGCTTTTGTTTCACATTAAAAGAATTGAATAAATTCGTGTTGGTAATGCCTTATGTCTGCACGAAGGAACCCCGTTTTGTGCTAGGTATCTGTGAATTCCTAAAAGCAATGAGGTTGATTCATGAAGACCTTTCAGCGGGAAACATGAACGATGATGTAGTAGATGAGTAGGTGCACTTACGAAGGTAGTAGCCTCAAATCTGTGTCGACGAGGGCATTAACTTCGTGTGGTTAAGAGGCTAACATGTAGGGAAACATGAATTTATTTAAGGTTAAAATGTCTTTTGGTATCACATGTTTGAGCACTTTTAGCTTTTGGTACTACATGTTTTTTTTATTCCAATTTTCGGTACTATATATTTGCAACTTGTATACTTTTGGTCCAACCGTTAAAATTACGTTCATATTTTCCGTTAAGTGACTTGTGCAATTCACGTTACCCGTTCTAAACTTTTGATTTTGTTCAATTTAACCTCTCTAATGCATCTCTAACTTTTTTTTTTTTTTTCAATTTAGTCCCGAAATTTTAAAATCAAACATCTAGACTCGATGGATCTAGCATTGGTCCGGTGCATGAGGTGTTCTAGTCAAGTGAAGGATGTCGGTTTGGGTGGGATTTCGTGAAGTATAGTCAATGAAGTGGTGACTTCGTCTGCCAGCAAAGCTGAATCTATCCCTAAGGTCCGTTGGTGATCTCCTGAAGATAAATATCTGATTGCAAGGAGATGGTGAGGGGTAGGGCTGAGCATGGTCTGGTCCTGATCAGACCAGACCAAGACCATGCAAGACCATTTGAAAATGGTCCTCCTCTAAATGGTCCAGGACCATTTAAAATGGTCTTGGTCTTTTTGGTTCTGGTTTTGGTCCAGACCATTAGGACCATCTAGGACCATTTTTATATTTTTATGTTTTTTAATTTAATTTAATTTTTTTTAATTTGTCGAATATTATTTTGGTAATAATTATAAATTGAAAATACGCTTATTATAATTATATATGATAGTGAAGTAGAGGAATTGTCTTTTACAAAAAAAAAAAAAAAAAGAGTAGAGAAATTGAAAGACTTATTATAATTACTCCAATTATTGTATAAAGTATAAACACAAGGATGCTTATGGTAAATAGCATGACACTTTATAACATGAATCCGCAAAAAAAACATTTTTTCTTAGCTAGAAAAATATTTATACGTTAATTAATTTATTATTTATATATATTGTCTATAACATTATTATAATTATCTACGTATATTATTACTTTATTTATACATATATGCACACATACTAATTTCCGTTAAGAGTTATCTAAAAAAACAACTCTAATCATACCTACGTGAAATGTGGATGTTCTTGGTGTCATTTCTTTTTAAATTTAATTCAATTTGTCCAATTTTTTTTTTAATTCAATTTAAATAGGAAGAGCAAATACACCAACTGATATGATTGGATTTGGTTATGGGAACATTAATTCGTCGAGAAAACTATCACCAATTTTAAAGATTTTCACGTTGTCGTGATTGCTTGAGATTTTCACGTTGTCGCGGCTGACTCTGTTTTACTATAATTTTCACATTCAGCTTTTTTTTTAAATATAACAGAAATTAAATTTGGTTCAATTTGGTTTTAAATGGTCCTAAATGGTCTTTTCGGTTTTGGACCGAATTTAAGACCAAGATCAAACTAGACCAAATAGGGAGGACCAATGGTCTTGGTCCAAAATGGACTTGGTCTTTTGGTCTTGGTCTTGGGTGGTCTTGGTCCTGGTTCTGGTCCTACTGGACCATTGCTCACCCCTAGTGAGGGAGTCCTATTGGTATATATCGTCAATGAACTGATTTAGTTAGTTAATGGCAGTTATATATGTATGTTACTGTAAAGGGAATATAACCTAAAAAATGTTTCAATTTTTACCGATGTATTTAAGGTTGAAATTCAATATCCCAATTTTCATTTGTCCTGTTATTTGGTGTCTTCGTTAAATTTTGGGGTTAAGTTGAACAGAATTTGGTCACGTGATGGTTACGTGGGTGAACAATTTTCAAAATTCCAAAAATACCCCTTGATCAGAATTAGGTTTAAGCCGATTCCGGCCAAACCCACCCCGAATCCGGCCAAACCCGCCCCGATTACGGCCGATTCCGGCCTATTACGGCCAAACCCACCCCCGATTACGGCCAAAACCCAACCCGATTCTGGCCAAACCCATCCCGATTCAGGCCGATTACGGCCAAACCCACCCCGATTCAGACCGATTACGGCCAAACCCACCCCGATTCCAGCTGTTTACGGCCAAACCCACCCAGATTACGGCTGATTCTGGCCGATTTAGGGTTCTCTCTTCCTCTCGTGGCAAGAATCAGAGGTGAGTGACTCGGAATCGGAGGCTTTAAAAAAATGGCAAAATAGTCATTTCAACTTAGTCTGTTAAAATTAACCCCAAAATCTAACGGAAAACCAAATAGCAATAATACTGAAAATTGGGACACTAAATATCAAAAGTTTAAATTTGAGATACCAAACTGACGCATGAGTCTAAATTGGGACCGTTTTTAATTAGGTTCTATTCCTGATGTGGTTGAAGCGTCGGGTTTTGCCGTATGAATATAGGTTTTTGAGTGGAAATGACGATCTGAGCAAGACCCATAATATACTATGGGTTTGACAACTTTAGGGCCAAATTCCTTCGTTTAAAGGGTCAAATTTGCAGTTTTATGTTTCTTTCGGTCTTTTTTATAATTTTTCGGTTTTGATTGGTACTTTATTGTTAATTTCGAAATTTTTATTAGGGTTAGGGTTTTAGATTTCTCTATTTAAACTCTGTTAGCCATCATTTACATTCAGTTTATTGATTAATGGAAAAATCGAGATTTTCCTTAATCCTACGTCAATTTTTCGGTATTTTTTGAATCAACGAAATCTTACGCATCTATCCAACAAATTCTCGATATTCATTTGAATCAACGAGTTTTTGTCCCATCTATCCCCATCACGCTGCATCAATTCCCTATATATATATATATATATATATATATATATTTATTGATGTAAATATATGTCTTGTGGATAGAACTCTACGAGTGAATGTCTTAGATATAGACGTAGATATATCTAAGGAAATTCGGGACTCTTAAGTGTTATAATCAGTTATGGTTCACCCATAGAGGCGGGGAACTGACGAGTGACTTGTAAGGTGCTGCGTGTGTAATGTAATTATGTGCCAAACATTTCTCAATAACGGCAAGTTTAATTATATGCTTAATGGTTGATTTACTTGTGCTACGTACAGAGATCATGCGTCCGTATTATGTTAGTAAAATGTTTTATTTAGGCGAAAAATCTAAAAAGTAAATTTGAGACAAGTGATAAATATAAATATGTAAGAGGGAGAGGGTAACCAACTTGTAAATAAGAGTACAAAATATGGTGAGCAAGTTGCATGCGCCCGTCTCCATCGGTTGGTTCTCTTAATTAACAGGACGGTGGTGAGTGACGTAGAAGCTGACAGCAACGGGTCACGTTCCAGCCCCCACCTACGATACGAACCTCCCCCTTTATTTGCCAACCGCCATTCCCCCCCACGCATGCATGTGAACCTTCGTACATTTTTTCATCTCTTCACCTCTCCCACATTACATACATAACCTCATGATTTTTCTTAGGGGTATAACGGATTGATTCAATAATTAAAGTCCAATTTTTTTGCGGTTAAATTAAATATAGAGAATTTCAAAGCATAAAAAGTACACTTTTATTTATTTAGGATTTAAATTGTACTACGCCAAAAGCTGAACAATTTCCCCTCGAGTGGCTCTGATGACTACTGACTAGCCACCACGGAAAAGTATATATATATATATCAAGCCGTGGCGTCGCATGTGGAGTGGAACTAGGTAGGTCCACTTGTTTTGTCGATCGCGTTCGGGTGGTTCATATCACACCGGACCCCGGCCTAGTCCATTTTTTTTTATATTCGTGCTACAAGAATGGAAGTTAGCGAATCGACGGGTAACTGTATGCAGTTAGTAATAGTATATATCAGGAAACATGTAATATAGTGTAACGATGTAATATAGTGTAACGATTCACCGTATCTATTAACCAGTGGTTAATGATTTTAATATTTAGTGACCATTGAAATAAGGGTTAAAGGTCATTTTGGTACCACATGTTTGCAAAAAATACACTGTTCATACCACTAGTATTTTCTCGTACCGAATTGGTACCATATGTTTCCAAACCTTACTGTTTTGGTACCTCCGTTAGGGTTCTGTCAAAAACAGCCGTTAAATGGCATGTGCCATGCACATGACCAGCCCAAAACTTTCAATTTTGTTACAATTTAGTCCATCTAATATATCCCTAACTTTTATTTTGTTCAATTTAGTCCTAAAACTTCAAAACCAAACCATTTTCCCAAATTGACCTAGCCGGACTTAGCCTAGGCTAGGTCCGGCTAGGTCAATTGGGACCTAGCCCTAATTGAGTTAAATTGGGGCTAGGTCCAATTGACCTAGCCGGACCTAGCTTAGGGATAGGTCCGACCCTGGGTCAGGGTCCCCTGGGTCCGGTGACCCCGACCCAGGGTCGGACCTAGCCCATGGCTAGGTCCGGCTAGGTCAATTTGGGGAAATGGTTTGATTTTGAAGTTTTAGGACTAAATTGAACAAAATAAAAGTTAGGAATGTATTAGATGGACTAAATTGTAACAAAATTGAAAGTTTTGGGCTGGTCAAGTGCATGACACATGCCATTTAACGACCGTTTTTGACGGAACCCTAACGGAGGTACCAAAACAGTAAGGTTTGGAAACATATGGTACCAATTCGGTACGAAAAAATACTAGTGGTATGAACAGTGTAATTTTTGCAAACATGTGGTACCAAAAGGACCTTTAACCCTTGAAATAAAGAGATATTAATGAACACCATTTACCTTTATGGACGACCTCAGTGCAAGTAGAAATTAGTCTGAAAACTTGAGTAAGTATACTACATGTGTTGTTCTCATGTTAGACTCCCCTGCTAGAACCACCCGGAAGAAAAAAAATGGGTAAGGAGCTTATCTATGGTATCAAAATAAGTCAGCTTACCGTTACCAGAAATCTTAATATATATAAATATATATATGAATTAGTTTGTTAGAGCATCCACAATGGTTTTACATAAAATGTATTCTTTAAAGTTGTCACGTAGACATTTATGTACACTTTAAGTAATACGTAAAGTTAAGACACACGTAAAAAATATTTTCTCTGCAATCGTATTACTTAAACATATTCCTTAAATATATTTTATTATTAGATTTTCCAACAACCACCAATAAGATATTAGCATTAATTATAAAATGAATTAATTTATAATAAAAAATTGGTTACGTAATACATAGTGCATTACTTAAATTTAAGGAATGCTTTATGTAAAAACATAAATTTACGTGTGGGTCCCATCTTTAAGGAATGCTATGTAAAACCACTGTAGATAGTTTTTGTTGTTTTACTTAAATAAACATGTAGGACCCACGTTTACGTAATCTTTACGTAATACCATTGTGGATGCTCTTAGATCACACTAATAGGCTAGTTAACAATCTAATATGGTGTAACGGTTCAACGCTTCATCATTTAGCCAGAGGTTAGTGGTTCAATCCCTGCTAGTAACTATGTGAATATAAAGATATTCATGGCCAACACTTTACCCCTTATGAGCCCGGTGCAACTGGAGATTAGTTTATGTGTGGAGCAAGCATGCTACGAGTGCTGCTCTCCGGATGAGGTCCCTTTTGGGACCACCCGCGGGAAACAAAAAAACAACTAATAGACGAGCTGCATTCCTAAAACAAATAAAATTTGAATCTTATTGGAGACGCTAATATCTTAACATTAACATTTTCGGTTCGAAATTGCAGAAGCATACTTGTAAATGTTTTTAATATATATAATAGCAAGATATGCGTTATGGTCATTTGCCGTTTTCCCATGTTACGAGGGTATGATAGTAAGCATCTAAAGTTTATAGAACTTGACAGCACCCGAAGAGTAGTACGTGACTATCGATTTTTTTTTTTTTTAAGTAACTTGCGTAAGAGAATTAAATAATTTTAGAGCAAAAAACACTACCAAAAGATGAGAATTAATTTGTTTTTGATACACTAAGGATATGCACTTGAGTATAACAAATACACCCACTTTAAGGGATATACGTGAACCAACGGAACAACATATTTAACCGAATCATGCACATCCTACTATCGATTCGCAGCTGTGTCCAACTTCGATCAGCGAACGTGGCACCGGACCCACTTTTATTGCATGGCTCTCTCTGCCTTATAAGGAAGCAAAAGCCTGTGGCTCAGCGAAAGATTGCAGCAGCTTTTAGCATACATACATATATATAACCTTCCCTTCTCAGCCAGGAGAGTATGAACGAATCTGGTAATATATAATACAGATCGAGCACATCAATAATGGAACGGATCCAATTATGTAATATTGTGTAGCGGTTCAACGCTTCATTTCTTAATAATCAGAGGTCTTGAGTTCACTCCCTGCTAGTGACCATAAGAATGAAAAAATATTCATGGTAAACACTTTACGACTGACCGGTATGAAGGAGATTAGTCTAGGTGTGGAGTAAGCATGCTACGAGAAAAAAAAAATTACTTTAACAGATCAAAACCATCTAATATGCTGAAATAGTTCAGCACGTCAACATTAATAAAAAAATGTGAATAAGTTTAGGTGTGGAGCAAACATACTACGAATTAGCCCAGTGTGAGTGAAAATAAGTTTAAAACCCCGAAAACCCTGATAAATGAAAAAGATTCATTGTTAGCACTTTAGCTCTTACGGGCTCACTCTGAGTGATATTAAGTTTAGATGCTACTCACTTGCTGGGTCCCTAGAGCCACCGTGATGGAAACAATAATAATAAAATAATTGAACTGATCGACTGATCAAGCTGTGGCTGCAGTGGTTGGAAGGTCCTACAGTAGATCTAAAACGGCAAAAAGTTAGCATCAACTCAGAACCAACAAGGACAAGACATCGATCATACCCAGCACCATACATATATATATATATATATATGTCCCCATGTGCTTCTTCTTCAATATAATGTCTCTCCTATACCTGTGTTCAGCAACCCATTTCAAAACCAAACCCTAGCTAAGAATATCACAATACCATATTTACTTCTTCGCCTGATTCCACCATATATTTATACCTTTATACTCCCTAAGTTCCTATGTACTGCTTCAAAAACTTCTTAAAAACAATACAAATTATTGGAGATCTCATTCGGGTTTTCTTTTCAAGTTACCTAATTATCTCAGATCTTGTTGTATTGTGGTAGTAGGAAAGAATAAAGGTTGTTTAAAGATCCTATATCCCTTTCTGAAATGATGATTCCTGTGACATCTCTAAGAAACTTCAAATCTGGTATATGGAGGTTACTATATTTAGAGTTATTAAATGCAGAAGCCAACTCGAATCAAGCTTTGATTTTCATCTCAAATCAAATTCAGTCCTCATATTCATATTAATTTCGACAGCAAATGTGCATATAAAACCGCAACAACAGCAATAGGACATCTACAGATATATATATCAAACATTACATAAAGGACCAAATGTGGGTTTTGATGTCTCCTTCCAAATAATTCTTCGCATCGATCAAACAGATCGACCGTCAGTTCATAGATCATGTTTTTTTAACCGAACCTTACTCTACAACACGGATTTGCTTGTATATAATGATGTTTCAGAAGAGATATTGTAGATCTAACATATAAATGCTAACAATTATATAATTAAAGATGAATTAAGCAAGGAAAAAGAAAAAAAAAAAAAACTCACTTGATCAAGAGAAACCCTAAAACTGATCCATATTGATGCTTGTGATCCTATGTGTATCTTCCCACAGCTTAATTGAACCGCAATTGAGTGGTCGTATGGATCGAGATCTTCTGCAGTTCAAGAAAGCTGTGGAAGAATACAAAGAGGATCATTATTGAATGATTCAGAGATCTAGAGAGAGAAGTGGGAGATGGTTTTGTAGGGTTATTAAGTGAGAGAGATGAGGAGGTATGGGGATGGTATTTATAGAAGAAACAGAGTGTCAAGTTGTATTAGAGATATATATTGGATGCACCAATCCCTAGAAGAATATTGGTGGCCTGCACTCTTCTGCTATGATCCATTTCTTTTTTACAACTTATCATCAATAAATAAATGCTATCTTTTGGACCAATTCCATTCAAGTATACAAATAATTGCGGAAAATAGATAATTTGCATAACAAGGTTTAATTCGTGTTGTAAAATGCATATCCTTCTGCCAAACACATGGATTGGACGGAGCGTATCTTTTGCACTTTTGCCAAACACATGCATTTGCAAACTGGCTATTCCCTAATAACTAAATTAATATTTTTCATTCGTAATTCTTACGAATTATTATTATAATTTATTTTAGTATTTTGTACAGTTTTTTTTTTTTTTTTTTTGGCCAAGGTATTTTTTACAGTTGGGAAAAAAAATCAACCTAATATTAAATTGATATAATTTTAATCATGATTTTTTTTTCATTTACGAGTCTTGGTAGTAACATTTTTCCTAATCACTTTGCATCCCATATTTTTAGAATTTTCGAAGTGGACCCCTTAATAAATCCCACATTTATATTCCTAGGTCAATTTAGGACCTTTCTACTATGCTCTTGGAGCACCATGCTTTTGCCACTATTTTTTTTTTATTTTTCTATTGCTCTAAAGGTGAACCCCATAGGGAAATTGATATTATTAATAGTATGATACACATCTTAGGTATAGTTAAAAAAATTCATAATTTTTCATACTTTTAAAGTTTTACTTATGTTACAATTAAGTCCATCATAGTATTAAAAAAAGTAAAAGCATGGAGCTTCAAGAGCATGATAGAAAAATTCGTCAATTTTGGAACATTGAACAAAAATTTACATCGTAACCCTTCAATTTTACAACTTCTGTTAACTTTTTTAAAACTCTTAACGATCCTAGAGTTTGTGTAAGTTTTTTTTTTCTTTCTGTTCTGTACAAAAAGACCATTCCCCTTGAAATGAGGGACCATTGTAAACAACAAATGGAAGTTTGGGGAGATCTTGTGAATGTGAGGCTTGATGGGGTCAATTTAGCTAACTAAATAGTGAATGGGTAATGTAATATAATTTCTGGGATTTAATAATAATTTATTTAAAGGAAGATCTTTAGAAGGAGAAAAAACCATAAAAATACGTGCGGCTCCGATGCCAACTTGCCGGATCTGACGGTAGCGGCAACCCTAGATGGGGCACAAAACACGGGGGCCGCTTTAGATCTGTCCTCTTTTGGTCATTCATAATAATTAACAATAAGTCATTATTATATTATATATTTTTGAAAATTAAATCTAACTCCTTTAATAATAGTGCCAAAAAAAAAAAAAAAACTCATGTAACGTCGTCGAAGGGTCACGCCATAGTATGTCGAAGTCGAACATCATCGGTATTTTAACTATGCTCCACAACACAAATATCACGCTTGTAATACTCTTTTTTTATATATTTATATTGTCCTAAACTTAAAGTTGAACCCAGTATGAAAATGATATTATTAATAGTATAGTATAAATATTAGGTGTATTAAAAAATTTATACTTTTTCATACTTTTAAAGTGATCTATGTTACAATTAAGTCAGTCATAATAGAAAAACGTCGGATATCGTTTAAGTTTTAGTTTTTGTACGTCGAATATCGAGATTAATACATAAATATAGCTGTCAACATTCTCTCAATTGGTCTATGTAAACCATGAAGAAGTAGCATCCCTTAGAAATTAGAAATGCTACTAAAGAACTTAGCTTTGGACGAAAGACTAGTAAAATGAGCTGCGATTCCTAGAGATGAACAAATTCAAAATTACGGATTTTTCTATCATGCTCCAAGAGCATCATGTTTTTAGGTTTTTTATTAATAGGGTGGACTTAGTTGTAACATATGTAAAACTTTAAAAGTACAAAAAAAATGAAATTTTCTAACCATGCCTAATAATTCGCATCATACTATTAATAATATCAATTTTCCTTTAAGGTTCACAATTAGGGCAATAGAAAAATACAAAAGAAAGTACCACAAGCATGGTGCTCTTATAGCATGGTAGAAGTGTACTTAAAATTACGAAAGCAATCACAAATCAATTTTGGCAAAAAAAAAATAATCACAATTTAATTAGTTTACAAGTCATATATATACTCAAACTTCTTGATTTTAAGTGAACGCACTTTGGTCCCTGATTTCCAGTAAATACAAATGCACCCTACATGAAAAAAAACCTTAGTAATTCCCACATACAAGAATTAACGCATTTTATTTTATGGTACGTATTGTATAGTTCAATATATATTTGCAAACATCTAAGAATTCTCGATGTTTGAAGTGTTTGCATGAGTGAAGTAAACCAAGAATTGACTCAAATCCAAATTCTAGTCGTGGTTTTCGAGGAACAGCCTAATTTTATGTATGTTGTTTTAGAGACAAAAAATCTACGATTTTGTGAGGATTGTCTATTAAATTAGCGCATTGCATTGGGATCTGTGAGCTCATTTCACATTTCGGGTCAAAGCAAAGCATAAGCCATAGCATGCTATTCTAGGAGGTTTCTCTTGCTAGCTAGCTAGCTAGGTCGGTTTGTACCTTTCTCGATAATAAAATAATAATAAAATTATTAAAATTTACAATACTTTTTTTTTGGTAAATCTAGTGGGCGTTGGTTAATTCAATATATATGGACATGCAAGTACGTACATTTACATGTAAATATGAACTTTGGCACGGTCGCCTCAACAGTACCGGCGACACGAGCACGCACCGTCGCGTTTCAACCATGTGCGGGAGTGGCATTCGTACGGAGAGCATGGCCAAATTTAAAAAAAAAAAAAAAAAAAAAATTGGTTGTTGCATACTAATAAAGATTTTACAAAAGTAGTTAATTAAAAAGGTTAGTGGGTCTTTTAGTACAATATGTTTGAACTTTTGAACACTTTTATTTTTCGTGCAATATCTTTCTTTCTTTTTTTGGTACTTTTGGTGCAGTTAGGAACTTGTACATTTTTTGTACATCCGTTAAAACAATTGTTAATACTGACTGTTAAATAGTCAAGTGGCTAGCCTCAAATTTTTATTTTGTTATGTTAGTCCTCCAATTTATATCACTAACTTTTTTAAATATAATTTAGTCCATAAACTTGTTCTAATCTAACTGTTGGCTCAATTGACCAAGTTCGTGTCGAGTCTAGGTCTAGTTCCGACCATGGTTAGAGTCACCTGATCTAGCAAACCCGAAACATGGTCGGGCCTAGCACTGATCTAACTCGGGCTATGTCAATTGAGACCTAGGTCTGATTGGGGTCTAGGTCCCGATTGACTTAGAGGGCCGAGCCCAGACTACTCAGTGCTAGTTAATTTTGAACATAGTTAGGGTCGGTTAGGTCAGGTGACCCTAATTATGGTCAGACCTAACCCTAGGCTAGACCTGGGCTATGTTAATCTAGCTAAAAGTTCGATTGGAACAAGTTTAGTGACTAAATTATACCCAAAAAAAGTTAAGTTATATAAATTGGATGACTAAACTGAATAAAATAAAAATCTAGGGTTCATCACGTGACTATTTAACAGTTAATATTAACAGTTGACTTACAGATGCACCAAAAGTGTAGAAATTTTAAATGTATTACACCAAAAGTATAAAATAAAATAAATACTACACTAATGATAAGCATATTATACCAAAAACCTATTAATCCTAATTTAAGAAAAACGATAATAATAATAACAAAGATTAGGAGAAATGAAAGAGAAAGATGAATTGGAGTATATGGATGTGAGGAGGAGTTTGTTTTATTTTATCACATGGAGGCATGTGGAGATGACCCACTGTGGGAACGTGTGCGTTAAATGAAAATGGGGCAGTGACTACACCCCCCGTTTTTCCCGGGACGGAGGTCTCTTTGTCGGGGTATGCAATGCATCACTCTTTTCATTGTAAGTTGTAACCCCCGCTTCTTAATTATTACTTAATTCATTAGTTAATTAATTGATTACAGCTTACATCTTTTGTTTTTTTGTTTTTAATTATTATTATAAAAAATATACTCAAATCCCTATGTTGTACCATACTATCAAATTACTATTCATTTGTAAATGAATATATTATATTCTATTCTATTCTTTACATTAATTTCATAATAATATCTTATATTCAAATTACCTCTTGAATTTTGTAGGCACGAAGTTTAATTGAAGTCAAACTTGATAGTTAGTAACTTATCATTTTTATCTTCGTAAAAAAAATGTACCTTTAATTTGTTTGAATGAATGTATTCTTAGAGAAAGGATAGCCTAGAAAAAAAAAATTTGAAGTTACAATAGGGCATTATTCATTTAAACTCCAAACATTATGTAGTAACTAGTAGGTATGGGAGAAGACTGTATTGCCCGTTGCTTAGTTTATACATTTAAACTGCAATGAATGTATAAATATATTTGATCGTTTGAACTTAATTAATAAGTTGAGAGTCTTTTCTAATTATTTGATACTAAGGTTAAGAACCTATAAACAGTACAATATTTGCCCAATATTAGAAATTTGATATCTGAAGTTTGAAATATTAAAATGAACAGTCTCAGGTTTTGTTTTTATTGAAACTAGAGAAATTAGACACGTGCAACGCACGTGTGATTAACTTGTTATCTTCTATAGATTTAATAGGGTTTAGTTAAGTTAGAATGAAGAATTGTATAGTAAAATATCAGCATGAAGAGCAACTTAAAGCAAGATATAAAGCAACTTAAAGCCTTCTCGCATAGAGCTCAGCTCAAGTTGTTTAAAATCTGACTTCATGTGGTTAAGAATAATTAGCATACACACCATGAGAAATCTTGGATCTCATGCTTGTTTTTTCATACCAAAATCAAACAATCATGAGAACCTGGCCGAAGATCGCAAATCAATCATACACGAGTCATTTCCATAAAAGTAAGATAAGTTACAGTTTTAACAAACAAAAAAAAAAGGTACACATATACATTGTCAACTATTCCGCCACATACTATGAGTTTGTACTGAAACATACTATTCCGCCCACTTATATCATCTTCTTCATGTATGTCTAAGTTTGATGATGAACAAAATTCATAATCTAATTCATTTAACAACTGCTATTGTTATGGACAATAACTTGGCATAAAAATCAGCAAGTGTGAGAGTTCATGAGTTGGCAAAAAAAAAAAAAAAACAAAGAGTTTATGAGGAGATGGCTGGCAACGGAGGGACCGTATTAATATATAAATTAACTTTATATGTGCAAAATTATGAAATATTTAATTTGTGCTTTAACACGGAGCATCGGCTATGAAATAAGAGTTGGTACATAGCAAAAATCATATTTGAATAAAACTGACTAAGCCTTCACAAGAATACGTTAAAAATAAATATTAACCTCTGCAATAGGCGGCGCGGCACCCTATCGAAGGTAAAGATGAACCCATCTTGTATTTATGCTTGTCAATTTTTTTTAGAGTTGAAAATAACGCTGACCAAGGTTGCACAAGGTAGTTTTTTTTTTTTTTTTTGCTTGGGCATTCATATATACTCCTACAGGATTGACGATAAATTAAGAAAGATAGCGTGGGTAGTTGATGGATTTGGCCATTTGGGAATTATAAGACTGCCGATTATGTAGGAAGAGGTCTTATGCAAGTGCCTCTATGAAGGGACGTGTTGTTTGGAATGGAGGTAGTTGTGCTTGTGCTGTTTGGTAACGATCAACAGTGGCGTTTGGATTTTGAATGGAACCCAACGAGAAAGTAAGGAAACTGTCCAGGTTTAGAAATACAAAGGGTAAAATGTGTAACTAATTTTGTTGAAGTCAGCTCAAACTAACCTTGACTTTTATATAGATGAATAGATTTGTTGTATTTTTCGCGTATTTTTCTCTCTTTTCAATTATTTTTATCAGTCCACTCATAATTCATCACACTTTACTTTTTAGAAAGTCGCGCAATTTCCCTAAAATTTGAACATCCAAAGTTTTCCAACAAAATTGTGTGGAGCAATTTATAGGGTCAACGGAACGGAATTTACTTGCGTTGATATGGTCAGCTTCTTAGGTGAAGGTTCCGGCAAGGTGACGAGAATGAGTGTGCATGAGAGGTCGAATTTCACAGTTAGTTTTGTCGAGACCGACTTCTCTAAAGTAATCACATAGATACACCAAATTAAAATATATATATATGAAACCTGAGACACTTCATTTTAATTTTTAACGTCAGATATTAAATTTCAACATTTGTAAAACTTCAAACAGTTTGGTTCTTAACCCTTTATAACTATATATCAACACATATATAGTTTTTAATTAACGTATGATGAACTATTATACACTACGGAGTACTATCATAGTGTAACGACACACGTTTAGTGGTATAAGTATAATAAATACTATTCCCGAATCAAAAGCACCCGCTGTTTTTGCTTATCTTATTTAAATTGTAAACACACAAAGTTGTTTATTTGCTTCTTGTTTTGGAGTTATTCTCTAGTGGGTGTGGGTTGGTGGGGTTCCTTGTTGATGATATTATTGAAGTTTAGCTGTCAATCACTGAGTTTATGCCATTCTTTTCAGTAAACTAACTACTCTCTCCTACTTGATTATTTGATCTACAATTATAACCCTAAATCCTTCTAACATCTGATAAATGCAACTGGTCCACTTGGTCCCCTCTTCAATTATGTGTATTATCTTTTCTAAAATAAAAATGAAATAGCTAGATTGAACTGATATGAATAAAGTTTGTTTTTTTATACTACTATTTGTTATCATTATGCATTAAATATGCATACTGGTTGGTTGTGATTGCGAGGAGAGTTGCATTGTGGTGCTAATAAATGGCGAAGCATCATCGGTGGCTGTGTCGATCAATTTATCGACACTAAGGTAGAGGCTTGATTCTGAATCCCTCTCTGATACTTAAGTAAATACGATATACTTTATTATTAAAACTCGTTTTAGCTAGGTAGGAAAAGTGGACTGAAATTTCAAAGTGTAGAGACCCCATATTTTAATGCATTGTCGTTCGATGCTCGTATTAATCAACTTGTATCTCTTATGAGAATATATAAGGAATTTTTTTGTTAGATGGATTCTTTTATAAACTCAAAAATCGAAACTCTAGTATTGAGAGAGAAGATAGCAATGACGCGTATAAGAAATCTTCAACGAATAAAGGTTTAACTTCGAAAAACAAAACAAAAAATAGGTCACCAAGAATTACAATTGTTACAAAAGAACACAAAGTAGATGAAAGAAAAGAAACCCTAAACTATTATAGCTTGATAAATATGACCCAAACAAAATAAAACAAACTCTCCAAGTCCAACTAGCTAGCAGTTTGATCATCCAACACATCTAACATGCAATATGGTCTTTCAATACTCCTTTTCAAGCTGGAACATCTCTATTACGGTTAAGTTGACTCTTCATCATATGTTTAATTAGACTTCCTTGAAGAACACATTCTTCAACACTAACTTACTTACCAAATACAGATGCTACTAATTATGAAGGGCATTGTAAACATATATTCAACATGCTCATTTTGTCTTAACAAAACTAGTTTGTACAGTACCATCCAAAAATTTATCATGGGGAGATATGACAATCTTTCTCAATGTGCCTAGTCCTCTCATAAAAATGTGTTCACCGATCTGAATGACAACTTTATTTTCACAAAATAAAATCGATAAGGCAATCTTAGTTAAATCAATTTCATGTAAAATATTTATAAAATAAATTATTTCGGTTAATAACTTTCATCGTGTTTCTCTCTACTCAACCTCAGTTGAGGAATTATGACACGGTATCATTGTTTTTTAGAAAACTATAGAATCATCTAACTTAATAACCATAATTTGATCTCCTAGTTTCCAAATAAGACCCTTAATCAGAATCATAATGTCCTTTTCAGACTAGGTAGATAATTTTGAAGGAAAAAACAAACATTTACCTAGTGTTGCATCCATATGAGACATTATGGGGTTTTGCAGAAATTGTCTAAGACTCACTACTACATAAGAAAGAAATATCAGGTCTAATAATGATTAGATAAAATAATATTCATATTAACTTTCTATATGAAGTCTCATAATTTAGGAGAGGATACCACTATTGATTTTCAAGTGCATATCATATTTAACACTAGTAAACTTCAAATTAGACTCCATTTGAGTTCTAACAACCTTTCCACCCGCATGACCAGTTTCAGCAATTAATTCTAAAGCATAATTTCTCTTAATAACACAACATATTAATCATAGATGACTAATTCAATGTCCAAAATATACTTAACTTTCCAAATCCTTCATCTTAAAATTATTCTCAATTTATTTTTTTATTTAATATTTTTTTTCCGCCCTCGCTGTGTGCAGAATTAGCATCTAGTATAATATAAAACATATATATATTTCATTTTTTTTTGGTTAATGATTAAAATAGACAAAAAAAAAAACAAAAATTAATATTACATCTTTGAAAATCTTCAAAATATTTTTAACCATCAAATATAGTTTCAATGATTTTACATTTTTAAACTTTTTTAGAATCTAAACTCATATTTTTTTTTCAATTTTCGTATCTGTGTGGTGCGTAATTAGCATCTACTATATATATATATAAAAAGAAGTTCGCGATACGTTGAATTAATAAACTTTAGTTTTTCACGAGACATGGATGTGGGCAGAGGAATATTTCCTCCCATGGATAATAATGGAGTGGGCGCTACTTATCATGTCTAGTGTGATTGGGAGATTAATTATTAGGATATGACAAAATTGGGTCATTTTACTGGGCTAGATCATAATTAATTAATTAGGGCCGGTAATTTACATGTACATATCACTAGTCTATCATTAATCGTGTCGTGTGTCAGAATAGGTCTTAATTGTGTTTTAGAATAAAAAATTTCAATGAAAATACTCGTTATCTTATTTAAATATGCAAACCATGATTACAAACGATCAATAATATGAAAACTAGAGCAAATTGTGATAGCATTTGATTCACATTATATATATCTACTTTCTAGATTGTATACTAATCCAGTTGGCGCATCTATATGCGTTACTTCAGACGAACTTCCAATATGTACACGGTAAATTTATTTTATCCATATGCAAGAAGAATATGCATCGATATTCGATATAGACGATTCAGGAGTGAAAGTATGTTGATTATCGATGAGTAAAGTTTGTGTTTTTTTCACCAAAAAAATTGAGTTTTTCATTTTTATCAAGTCCGTGTCAACACGAGACCTGTTTTGACACGAAAATTCCGTGTCTCGTGTCGTGTCCGTGTGACACCGAATCTGCCATGTCAACTCCCGTGTTTGGAAAATCTGCGACACAATTAGGGTGATCTGTTTTGACACGAGAGATCAGGTGACACGCGTGTCACTAACGACACGACACGATCCGATTAGCGATTGCCACCCCTAAGTGCGTCCAATTTCAAATTATAAAAAACGATTTTAACTTGTGTTTTCGCTAGTAAATACATGATCACAACAACTTTGGTTAGAAAACTATTTCTTAGTGTTCAGACAAATTTTGACACGAATAAACGGTACGCACCAATACTTGTATACAAATATATATGTTTGTTTAATGGTTAATTACCAAAAACCAAACTAAACTTTAAGCATTTTGAAAAAAATAAATCGACTTTATTTTTTAACAAAAAACACTCAACTTTTAAATTTATTGTAAATTACAAATTACATTGATTTTTTTATTAATAAGTTACATGAAATAGTTCATATTATAATCACATCATGATGTGCATATTAACATGATATGTGATAGATAATCAATATAACTTTCATTAAAAACATCATGTGGATGTTATATGTTCGATTTTCATCACTTTTTAATAGAAAAATCATCAAGGTTTGCAATTTGCTATTATGATTAAAGTTTAGTTTGTTTTTTTGTCAAGAAAAAAAATTTAATTTGTGTTTCGCAAAATGCACAAAGTTCTATTTGCTTTTTGGTAATTAACCCTCTTTAGTTTTAATACAACAACTAGTTTTGGCCGAATAACAATTATAACTACAGTAATAACATATACAAATACGAAATCGACACGACTAGTTGGAGTGTTATATTGCTGATGTTGGCTAATAATATTGAACTAGTTTTTATTTTGTTATTTCTCAAATAGAGGTTTTGAACTTATTCGTATTTCAATATCGTGGTTCGTGTGAATCATGAACGGTATTCATGTTAGGTGAGCTAAAACATTTATATTATAACGTATCCGACAACTAAATTAACTACACGTCAAACCAAGTATCACGACGATATATGAATTACGCTAAACTAAATTACATGATGGAAATTTTGTGCTTCATGGTAGAGACAAGGTCGTGGGTGAGATCAAAATACGGCAGAGACTTGTTACAGAGTCTGTCGGGCATGTAATGTTTTGTGGGTAGTGCATAAATAACGATAACAACTTTAAAATAATGTTTTCATAATACTAATACTAATAACAATAATCATAATATAATATATTGTAGTAATAGTAAACATAAATTAGTGATGATATTGATTGAAGATAAACTGACAAAAGGGGACATGCATTTCCATGCATTTGTCTCCGATTGTCCCCACGTATATGGATCCCAGTTCTTTTAGGTAATTACATTTTAGTTGTAGTTGAATTTTGTATTTGCGGCCATTTACAATAATTTTATGTAGATATTTTTGTTGGATGAACAAATATATTTTTAATTAAATACAATTATTAATTATAAAAATTTTTAAAAAATTAATTACATATTACAATTGGAAAATGAATAAGGAAAAATTATTATAATTGAACTCTGTGCGTTGAATCAAATAAATGAACATGTAATTAAGATGTAACTACATTTTATTTTGTCAAATATATAAAGATGTAATATATGTATAAAGATGTAAAACCTATATCAAAATAATCATATAAATTATACATAAAAAGATCAGAAGACCGATGAACTCCATTGAGTACCTTTCTCAGATTGTAAGTTGAAAATATTGAAAGTTCGTCTGAAGTAACGCACATATAGATGCGTCAACTGGGTACTATACAATCTAGAAAGTAGATATATATGTTATGTGAATCAAGTGCTATCACAATTTGCTCTAGTTTTCATATTATTGATCGTTTGTAATCATAAATTTAGTGAACACACATAATAAGTTTAATGTATTATGTTTATAAATACTATTCGGTTGGATCAGACCGAAATTGGTTCAAAATCGGACTGTTTGGAGCTGCTTCAGTCCGGACTGGTTCCAAACATATTAAGTCTATAAGGAGAGTGAACAATTACCATGAATCATTAGTACTTCTAATGAAGTGGTTCTGTATTGGACCAGAACTGATTTTGGACTGGACCGAATCTGGTTTGGACTGATTTTTTAATTTTTTATTTTTAATTAGTGTAAATCTTCATAAAAAGGGCCATGACCGGAAATGTGTTTCGCAAAAAAGTTCTGAATCGGTCCAGAATCGAAACCTTTTTTTTGTTTTTTCACAAAATTAATCTGAATCGTTCCAAACAGACCAGTTTTTCCAACAATAAACTAGTAGCAAAAATAAAATTGGTTCTATTTAGAAAGGAAATATTAAAACATTTCAGGTCCAGGTCGGACCGGTTCCATGCACAACCCTATGAAAAGCAATTAGTATATGCCATATTCCGATTTGGTATCTCCATTTTCTATTGAGATGTCTGAACTCTGAAGTATCAATTTTGTTACTTTCCACTTTTCCGTCTTAATTTTTTTTAAGCAACAAAAGCATGTTATCTCCGACTTTTCTGAAGTATCAGATTTGTTACTTATGATTTATGCTTATTTGATGCTTAAAAGAATTTTTTTTGTTTCCTCATTTTTAAGAGTAAAACGTGGAAAGCAACAAATTGATGATTCAGACATCTAATCGCAAAAAAAAAAAACACCAAATTACATGATCATATGCGGGGCGGGGCAGGTCGACCCCAAACCCGGACCTGCCCCACGGGTCGCAGGTCGGCAGGGCAAATTCGGGGAGGGCCCGAGGGTCGACGGGTACCCGTGACACGTTGCCACCTGTATTAATTAGAAGTGTTATCGATTCGATATGGCAAAACCGGAGTTTTCTATCGGCGCCCAACACCAATCAGTTCAAAGTCAAACTACAGAGAAGCTACCTCTCTTCGTCGGCCCTTAGAGTAGGGGTGGCAATTCGTGCTATCGTGCGTGCTATCGTGCGCATCAGTGATCGTGTCGTGTTAAACTTACTGAACACGAAAACGCACGATAAGCTTATCGTGCCACATTTTACAAACATGAACACGACACTGATATTTTCGTGCGTGTTCGTGTCGTGCTATCGTGTTGTGAAGGATATTCGGTTGTATATATATATATATACGAGATCTTTGAGCAAAAATCAAAATAATTAACTTCATATTTAAAAAACCATGAATTAATATGTCACTATTCATAAGTTGGTATTATATAGTTTAAAAACACTAAATAATAAACCACTAATTGGAGGTAATAGATAAGATTTGCTCAAAAATACTTAAAATTTAGTCTTATTAGCACAACTTTATCGTGTTATCGTGCGTGTCGTGTTAGGATACTCAAACACGAACACGACACGGAAGTTATATCGTGTTAGTCGTGTTCGTGCTATCGTGTTATCGTACTGCCATATGCTAGCACGAACACGGTTTTTTTCGTGCGTGTTCGTGTCGTGCTATCGTGTCGTGTCACAAATTGCCAGCCCTACCTTAGAGCATCCAAAATGCACAACCCCAACTTTCATCCCATTTAATGTCACATCAGCGCCATATAAGCAATATATTATTAAAAGGGTTAACGGTACTTTTCATACCACATGTTTGGCCGAATGTGGCTTTTAGTACCGGATGTTTGGTTTTGTATACTTTTGGTACCAAACGTTTGAAAAAATGTGGTTTTTGTACATCCGTTAGTTGGTCGTTAGTTTTTTCCGTTAAATGACATGTGCAAGTCACGTGACCGACCCTAAACTTTTGATTTTATTCAATTTAGTCCCTCAAACATATTCCTAACTTTTAATTTGTTTAATTTAGTCCCAAAACTTCAAAATCGATTCCAATTTATCCATTGAACCCAATTGACCTAGCCGGACCTAGCCTAGGGCTAGGTCGCTGGACCCAGCCAACCCTGACCCAGGGTCGAACCTAGCCCTAGGCTAGGTCCGGCTAGGTCAATTGGGACCTAGCCCAATTTGGGTCGAATTTGGGCTAGGTCCCAATTGACCTAGCCGGACCTAACCTAGGTCCCAATTTGGGCGGTTGTGTCCCATCTTGTTAAGAGGATGCTAGAGAAGAACATGTTTTATTTCGGCTCTGTTGACACTAATGAAGCCTCTGTAGCCGAAACAATCAATCAACTTACCGAACTGCAGAATGCACAAGCTCAACTTGCATATAAGATGTATGTCGTATTTCATTTTATTGCTGTATTTCTTATTTTTTTTACATTATTTATTTACTATCAGTTTTGCAGGTTATTGTCCAATACTCGGATGGAGCACCTTCTCCTCATGGTAAGTTCATCTTTGTTTCAATCATAGCAAAATCATGGATTTGAGGACAACGTTGATCTTGATGCACACTAGTAGGATAAACACATTTTTCAACTCTGTGTCATGATATCAGAACACAGAATTCAGCATGGATGTGGTGAAGAAGTGTTTATCCGGATACGCTAAAGCAAAGAAAGAAGCAATCACAGGTAAAAAACAAGGGTTAAGAACCTATGAAAGGTCTGAACTATCAACCATGTTAACGGGAGAGGTCTGAAATTTAAAAAGTTAATAACATATGTCTGAAATTTCAATTTTGTTGATTTGAGGTTTTCCGTCCATTTTTAGGGTTAAATTTAACAGAATTGTGTGAAATGACATTTTTGCCCCTTTAATATTTTGTTTTATTTAATATCTTATTTAAGTAAATGTGAAATGACAATTTTACCCCTAAAGTCAAATTAAAACCACCCAACTCCGGCCACCACCACCCGACTCCAGCCACCACCACCCGACTCCGGCGACCACCACCTCGACTCCGACGACCACCACCTCGGCTCCGGCGACCCGACTCCGGCCACCACCTCGGCAAAAAAGCTCCGATCGGGGCCAAAAAGCTCCGATCGGGACCAAAAAAGCTCCGATCGGGGCCAAAAAAACTTTGATCGGGGCCAAAAAAACTCTGATCGGAGCCAAAAAAGCTCCGATCGGAGTCCAATCGGGGCCGGTGGCTCCGATCGGAGCTCAATCGGGGCCGGTGGCTCCGATCGGAGCCCAATCGGGGCCGGTGGCTCCGATTTTGGCCCAATCGGAGCCTTGGTGGTGGTCGCCGGAGTACGGTGGTGGTCGCCGGAGTACGATTGGTGGTCGCCGGAGTACCGTGGTGGCTTCAAGGGCATTTTGGTCTTTTCACTCCATGCATGTGAGGGGCACACTTGATAGAAGGGCATTTTTGGAATTTTATTTTATTTCCGGTCACATGCCAAGCATGTGACCAACTTCCGTTAGTTTTAACGGAAAAAACTAACGGAGACCGCTGTTATCAACAAAATAGAAATTTCAGACCTCTGTTATTAACTTTTTAAATTTCAGACCTCTCCCGTTAACATGGGTGATAGTTCAGACCTTTCATAGGTTCTTAACACAAAAAACAAATATATTATTTCCGGCTGTGACTATTAAAAAAAAAAAAATCATATTCCTGATGCATTGTCTTTATTTGTAGAGGCTAGTGAAGTGATGGATGTTCAAAGCATAGAGCACATTGTCGATGATAAGGGTGCGGCAGAAGTCACACTGCAGCAAATCACCGATTCATGGGACGAAGAGAGAAACATGTTTGTTCAGCAAACAGGGTTCAGCAAATTTGGTTTTAACAGACAACATCCAGAACTGCATCGTGATGAAGAAGAGGATGATGATAATGATGATTTTGAGCAGATGCTTGAAGATCTCTTGCCTGATCCACAGTGAACAGATCTCTCTTGAAGGGTTTTATGGAATCTCTCTTGAAGTGTTTACAGATCTCACTTGTTTCTTCCTCAAAGCATATACTTTTCTCAAAACCTGTCACACAGTAGGTTTATGAAAAATCCTAGAAACAATGTCATCTATCTAAAACTTGAAGGGTTTTATGGAATCTTCAATTGGTTGCTTCTTCCTGTACAAGAAAGCGGTTTTGGGTACTTTTAGTACACATTGTTTGAAAATGCTACAATTGTTTGATCATTCTCATTTCTACTGCCATCTGGGGTAGAGCATTCTTTGTTAGCCCTGAGCCATTAAATGTAAAACAGATTCTTCATTCTCAACACTGCTACTGTTACAAAATTACATGATTGCTCGAGTTATCATTGAAAAATTTTCGTCGAAGTAACAACTTTGGGATCAACAATGCTACCCGATTGGCCTTTTATCCTCTCCATTTGATCAATCAGCATACCGTGAACTTGTTTCGTCAGCTGCAGCAGCAAAAATAGTATATCCATGAGAAACAAGCTGATGCAATTCTTCTTCCATTATTATTATCAAGAGTGTACCTTGTCTAGACCCTGTTCGCTCTTGGTAGAAACACGGAGCGACCCAGCAGGCCCTATCTTCCTGTATAGCGCCATTTCTGAGTCATCGGCATCGACATCTTCAGACACAAATGGCACGGGAGGAGACTCTTCTAGAAGATCGCATTTTGAGACAACATCGATCCACAAATGATTCTCGAATCTTTCTTTGATTTCCTTGTATATTGCAAACTAAGCATACCCAGAATAATAAGAGCATTAAAAACCACAAACTCAGACAAAAAAGAACCAACTTTTTTTGTTAAAGTAAAACCAGACCTGATCGGAAGGTGAAGTTCCGCACTCTCCAGTAAGATCGTGAACGTATAAGATAGCGGTTGGCAGGTGCGACAGTACAGCAAGAGTTAGTTTCTCCAAATTATTCCTATCTTCTGCAAATAACCAAAAAAGTAAAAGATCTTAGATCAAAAGGTCGATTCAAAGGTTTAAAATTCAAGTCATTGCATTGAATAATATGATGAATTATTACCATCATGTCTCCTTAGAAGACCAGGTGTGTCAGTCACCTGGTAATGTTGGTAGTTTAGAGTGATGTGGCCCATCAGAATTCCTCTTGTTGTGAAAGGGTAGTTGCAGATCTGCATCAATTAAAACCAAAATTTGGACAAAAATTTAATCTTTTTAGGTATTTATTATTGACATCTTATAATAATTACTACAGATGCTAACTAACCTCGGGTTTCCCAGTTGACAGTATACGGACCAACGACGACTTCCCGACATTAGGAGCTCCAACAAGACACAAAGTGGGAGATTCCAGATTAACAACTGGCATGGCCCTTAAAGTCTGCCAACACAGTTTAGCATTAAAATGCCATAAAGTTTCAGTTTTGATATGGTCGAAACTATAGAGAGAGAGACCTTGGTAACATTCAAAAGTTCATCAACTGCTTTTCCTTCAAGATTGAAAATCTCTTCGAGCTTGCCAATGCCTTCACTCAATCGCTCCTCTGCTTCTTTTTTGGACAAAGACTGCATGATTTTATGTACATGTGCAACAAACAGTTAGTAAACAAGTAAGGCTCAATCCTACATCAGTTAGAGTTAGCAACAAGATATCTTATCATAGATTACGTGAATCCTATATATCAAGAATAACCAACCTTTGCACAGTTCGAAGCATGCTCCTTTCCAACAACAATCACCTTCTTCCTCAAAGCATCTACTTTTCTCAAAACCTGTCACACAGTAGGTTTGTGAAAAATCCTAGAAACAATGTCAAATATCTAAAACTTGAAAAAGGCGAAACTTTATATACACGAAAGACTTGGAGTTTGGTTGTCATGTAAATGCAGATGCTACATTTAGAGAACAATGCACTTCTATTTCAACTACAATCCATTTACGTTAACTGAAAGCGTGCACTATTTATTTAGACACGCCGTAGGACCATCAGCACTGATAGAGAAGAACTGTTTGCTTGGATTTGAATGTTCTCAGGGTGAAAAGACAAGCTATAAGCCAAATTTACCTCCTCATAATTACCGTCCCCCACTGTCAGCTCAACTAGTGATCTCTCATAAGGATGCAGAAAGTGTTTTTTGGGGAAGCTTTCTAGATAGCCTTTTAATGGTGCTGTCAATTCCTGAAAATAGAGCCATGAGGTAACAAAGAAGTTACTACAGCTAAATTAGTGAACTCCTTTGATTCTTTGGTAAAAAGAATCAACTTCAAATGAAAGCTCGTTATTCTAAAAACAGAAAGCTCACTTTCATAAGTGCATCAAGTTGCTTTGCACCTCTATTTCTTTCTCTCTTGGCAATATTTGCAATTCCTACGAAGAGAAAACTCAATCAATCAATAGACATGAAGTAGAGAGAGGCAAATGAACAAAATGAAGTCCAAAGATCTGCGCAGTGCAAAGTCTATGTTTCTAGAATACCTTTAGTAGGTGAGACCCGCCTTGCTTTCCTCATAGCTGAACCAAGAATATCCACAGATGGCATTACCATAGGTAGCTTTTGAAATGCACCAAGACCTTCTAGTGTTCTTAAAGGTTTTTCCTAGGAATATTACATATGTTTGTAAGTGAAAGAAAAAGCATTTCAAGTCAACTGCAGCTAATTGAGTGGGCAATAATAGATTTTTTTACATGAACAACAAAATTCATCCAGGTATACACATAATCAAGTCCAAGGAAGACAATTATTACCAACTAACATTGTAAAGAAGATAGAGAACAAACCAATATTCTACCCTGCATAGGGTATATGTCAAAGAACATAACTTTCTAGTTTCTAAGCAATGAAAAATGCAGTGTTTTTCTTCTTCTTTTAATTTAATTGCTTTTTGAGGATTCTGTTGTCCATACATGAGCTATTAATACCCAGATTTTACATACACTGGTTTTTTTTTACAAGACCTCTAGATGCATTTCTCCATTCCAATCTCTCGAGATTGAAATATCAGAAGACAAATACAATAGATGATTTTTTTTTTTTTTGCCATAGATACAATAGATGATTTGATTTACGATAAAAGATTGGACTACAATTATGGTCCCTCTTATCCCTTGAACAAATAGAATGTGATCCCAAGTCCCTTTATTCATAATCAAAATATCCCATGTGTAGATGATCGGAGTGGTCAATTCGGCATCTTTATTTCACTTCACTTCAAAAGAGTTCCATCAAATACTACTCTTGAAATCATAAATGTTAAATCACAACTTTTAACCTAGAAGCTCGAGAACAGATGGTCAAGTCACAAGTGTCTAAATTGCACATCCATAACTGAACAAACTGCAGAGGTAAAAATAGTACCTTGAGTTTGTTCTCTTGAGGCTGCTGAGCAGTCGGTACATAGCTTCCTTTAACAACTTCATAGGTGCTAGTCTGAATAGTCTTACATGAAACTTTTACGGGATTGGACGGAGCTTCACCGAGGATCCACCACTGACCTGGAAAAAAATAAGTTGCAGCTTCACTGAAAATTCAGAAGCATAACCAATCACTTAAGATCGTACCTTTCGAAAGTTTGGAACTTCTGAGCAGAAATCTGGATGAGGGAAGTTGCCACTGCTGCATAAGACCGTAGACGCCGCTCATTTTGTTGAAATAGCGGGAGAAGATGGCGGGGCTTCACGTCGACTGCAAAGTGTTCGACGATATAACTGACAGACCTTCAGCGATGGGGTGTAGATGAGGAAAGGACCAGGCTACTAGTGTAGTACTATACTTTTTTTTGGCAGTTATTCTGTTTTGCATTTTGGTCCGAAGTTTTTATTTTCAGAAATACAAATCCTTGTTTTTTGGATTAATCAAAACAAACCGAATTTGAATGATTTGAAGAAAAAAAACATGTTTCCTATATAAAAAGCAAACAAACTGACTTTTTAACGCATATTATAGCAAAAAAAAAAAAAATTCAGGCGTATAACAACAATGTGCAAAATATATTGACTTATTTTTTTGCAAACGTGAAAAATATGTTGATTATTCTGATAAAAATGGAGAAAATCACGCGTATCATATACAATTCGAATATTTGAAGATTGAAGAATTTGATCATCGTGCAAGTAATAATGTAAGTAAAATACATTGATGGATCTTGTGCTCCCATTTCTTGTTTTCAAGTCGCTTCATCGCTTGTCGACCTGCAAGAAGGGGTAGACCGGGTCGTGGTCTGGTAAACTCACTTCGACGCATAAGTCAGTCATCAATTCTAGGGATATAAAGTAAGAACTCATGTGTAAAGAGAGGTTAACTTCGAATGAATAGTAGATAAATAATATTTATATGGATTTGTGCCCCTTATTCTCGGATAGGAGTTAAGCATGCTTAGAATAGTACTATTCTAGGATAGCCGTGGATAAGCTATAGTAAGCTTGGTGTTTGGCGACAGATGGATTTACACGTCGAAGTCGGGGTACATGTTGGAGTTGCTCATCTATTCGATGTTGATGTCGAGTTGTATAAGTCCACTCACGTATCCTGAGAGGTTTTATTCCACTCGGGGCATCAAGGGGTCCGAGCAGGAAGTCCCGCTCGGACCCTTTGTAGCCTTTTTCGCTTTATCTCGATGAATTGTTTTTAATTTCGTAGCTTTGTTCATACATTTTCTTAATCGAATTCTCTGTTCCGATTGAAGAGTTGTTGGTGCTGCTGAATCTCTTATTGGAGTTGTGAATGTCTTCTTGAAAGCCCAGGGTAGATCCTTGCATTTCTCAATTTTATTTTTGCTTGCAGAACACACTTTTGGACATTTGAAGCAAGTCCTCATATGGGTGGAGGAGCAAACTTACTGGATAACATCTTGTTTCCTGATTTTGGGATTTGAGTTGCAGCTCTATTCACATAGTGAGTATTGCATGGTGTACTGGTACATCCACGTCATTTTCATTAGGGTTAATAACCTATGAAAGGTCTGAATAATGATCATGTTAACTGTTGAGATCTGAAATTTCAAAAGTTAATATGGAGGGTCTGAGGTTTCAGTTTTGTTGATATAAGAGGTCTCCGTCAATTTTTGCTGTTAAAAGTGACGGAATTTGGTCACGTGTTTGGCATGTGACCGGAATTAAAATTAAATCTAAAAAATACTCATCTATCAAAGTGTGCCCCTCACATGCTTGAAATGAAAAGACGAAAATGCCCTTAAAGCAAAAAAAAAGGTACCACGACTTCGGCTCCGGTCACCGCCACCCCGGATCCGGCGACCACCACCCCAGCTCCGGCGACTACCACCCAACTCCGGCGACTACCACCCAACTCCGGCGACCACCACCACGGCTCCGACGACCACCATCCCGACTCCGATGACCACTACCGACTGGGGTGGTGGTCGCCGGGGTGGCGGTGGCCGGAGCGGGGGTGGCGGTGGTCGGAGTTAATTAGTGGAAATGATATTTTAGTCATTTCATGTTCTATTAATTAAAGTATTAAATTGTCTAAAATATTGCAAAGGGGTAATTCTGACATTTCACGTGGGTCTGTTAAATTTGACAGAAAGTTTGGACGAAAAACCAAATTTCAACAAAGTTGAAACTTCAGACCCTCCATATTAACTTTTGAAACTTCAGACCTTATCGGTTAACATAGACCATTATTCGGGTCTTGCAGAGAAAATACACCATAGAATGTCAATCAACTCTACTGGTAAGCCATTGCGGCAAAATAGTCTTTTTCTCGATAAACCATTATGTTTGTACTAAAATGACACATTGCACCTACTATTAAACTTAAGACTAACGAACTTCATGTGCTCTTGTGAATCAGCTAAGAGTAAAGGAAAGAAAAAGAGGGGTGTTCAGAAGGATGTGCGAAGTATTTCCAAATCCCACCAATAGTCTTGTTTATGCAATCTCAATTATGTCTAGCCGAAGGGCTCACAATAGGAAACTTGCTTTCTCCATATATTTTATTATGTTTATCTATACTGCACATCTTTGAAGAAATTATAGCCGATAACGATCTGGTGTCGCTTGGATGGTATCAAGTATCATCAACAGTTGAGTAGAGAAAGTCAGCTCCCATAATAAGCATGTTTAAGCCCTAACCTTTTCTTGTTTGGCAATCTTTATGACATTTCTTGGTTAGCAAATTTACTATTTAAAACCATCACAAAGAATAGCATTGAAGACAATGCAACATGAAATGCCACTTTCATTTGGAACTTTATGGCTTTATAAATTATTTCCGATCCAACCGATCTTCAGAACTTTCCAAAGTCATATATGGCACTAAGAGTGGCATCCTTGCAGATGCTTGCAGCCTTGAGGAATGAATAGATGGTACCCCAGAGTTAAAGTCCTTTCAACAGTGACATCGAGTTGAGATAAATTGTATAATTTTAAATTTTGGTATTCCTAATTAAGAAAAGGGGTTGTTTAAGTCTCTACATAGCCGAATATTTTTACCCGAAAAAAGTTTGAGCATTATTCAGGATTGTATTCTCATGCGATATGTTCCCTTTTGCTCTAATTTTTTGTAGTCCCAAGATTCCATCAGCATTTCGAACTTCTACAAAAGGCAGGGGTTCCTGAGCTTCTCTCTTATCACTCTTTTGAGGCATCCACAAGTAACGTGCGCCTCTAAGTAAGTTTGACTAACCTCTGTTCTAATTTTGCAGTTAGTATGATTTTTGATAAATTTATATTCATGCTTCAAGGTTTATGACACAAATTTGTCGACTTTGCATTAATTTCAACAGTAAAAAAAAAAGGGGGAAAATGTGGGTTTGCCAACAATTACAGATTCAAGCCCCCAATTTGGTGCTAGAATACAAATGTAGTTTAAAATGGAACCACTATTAAAAGTTTGATAATAAAGGTCATAATTTGAATTTGAAGTGCCATTTTATAGTGAGTTAAAAGATGGAAAGTTGACTTATCGTTTCCGATTATGCAGACACTTGTGATGTACAATCACTTCAAGGACGCACAAAGGATTGTAAAGAAGGTGCACAATAGCTTCTCCAACGACCCTGACAGACTTGCTGAACTAAAGAGGATCGAACTTGTAGCCGAACACAACAGTGTGACGGTCAGTGTGTTGTCCCGAGTTGGGTCCCTCGACCATTCACTCAAAGCCTCCTTCGAGTTCACCCACCTTTCTTACTTGGGTACTGCTGTGGTTAAGCGGTCTTGAGTACCCAGTTTAGTCGAATTGAGTCTAGTAAAGTGTTTTGATTTGTAGCATTTGTGATTGGTTGGATAGTCTATGTATTTTTTTATGTGTAATAATAATCTTCTCTAAATTTTAGCAGTTTATTTATTTATGTTAGACAATTGGCAGTATTGTCAATGATTCCAAACTAAGTACCGGAAATATATAATAAGCTCCTAACTAAAAATGATGATAAAATATATGTCTAAGCATTTTGCTATTGGACCACAATCAAACTGGCTTTTGTTTTTTGCTCACTTTCTCCACCTAAAAAAATGGCGGTGGCGTGGTTCCTCACAATAAAAATAAAAAATAAAAAAAAACTTGAAAGAAATAACTTGTTATGCTTTTTAGTGCATATTTTTGTGTCCATGTCTCATCTATCTGTCGATGCCGTACCTATATTATTATTTATTATTTATATTATCATCCGTTATTATGTAGTAAATAATTTTCGAAATCGAGTTGTCTTTATTTATAATAAATATAAGTTTGTAAGAAAGCTCTCTCTATATATATATATGGTTCTGCTTATTGGAATAGAAAGTTTTGCAATTAATTAATATTTTTTAAATTTTTTGTAAGAATTTGGCAAAAAAAAAAATTGTTTGTAAGAATAATAATAATAAAATGATTTTTGAATAAAGATTTGATTGGAAGGAACAAAAAGAATCGAGAGTCCAGACTCCAGACGAGAAGGCAATTGTTTTCACACACAAAAAAAAAAAAAAGCAATTATTATTGAAATCACGGTAGTAGTAGTATTGGGCTGGCTGTCAGGCATCAGAAGAAAGATGTGAGGTGGCAAAGTTTTGAGTTTTAGTTGGTGGTGGGTCCCTTCATCCACCCAATCAAATGATGGACTTCCCGAATTATTATCATAAAGAAAATAAATTACTTTTTTTTTTTCTGGTAAAATCATCTATCGAACTTCAAAAAATAGTAATAAGTCAACACCCCCTAATAATTTGGAACAAAATAAAAGGTCATTAATCCTTTGCTTCTTATTTACTTTATTATTATAAATATTCGGTGATATATTATAAATTTGGCATGTAAATATTATAAGTTGTTGTGTATTATGTGTATATAGATCACAACTCAATTTGTATGATTTTTAATTATTATTATCTTATTAAGTATATTATATTATATATATATAAATAACAAATATAGATGATGAATTTACTTGGGATCACAAATTTTATTTACCGGGACTATGACATATGTTATTTTACCGGTGTATATTTACTTACTTTTTTTATTGTGTAATAACAAAAAGTATAAAAAAAGGAAATTCGTTTTAAATATTTTTACAGAAATTATATAGTGGAGACGCCGACGGTTCAACCACATTGAACTCTCTTTCTCTCTCTATCGCTGGAAGTCGACTCGACTTCGCATTTCTTCTGGCGGCAAGCCAAAGCGGAGCTCCGCAGATCTTCATCTCTTCCACTGCCGTTGAATCCTTCAGGTAATCACCTTCTTATCCATTTTATTCGAATTGGTACCTCTTAAACACGGTCTTCAAACTTCTTGACTAGCTCAGCAGAAGCGGTGGAAATTTCACTGAAAACGTGGAATTGAATTCATCGTGCGTCATTTCTCAGTTTGAGTTGGTCATCTTCGATGATCGCTTCGGTTTACTGCTGTATGCGTCGTGAATTTTATTCTTTGCGGCGGCAGCCAAATCCGAGCTGATATACTCGTTCCTGTTGGTTGATCGAATCGAATCCGCTCTTGTTAAAATCCCTGGATGATTTGGATGTATAAATCTGGATATTTGGATGATCTTAATATTTTGGTATATAGGTGAAATTAGATCAGTTGAAAAGAAGAATTTAGCTGAAGTGGTTTTCATTCCATCGTGTTGTAGAATTGCGTGATTGAGGAGAATGTCAGGAGGTAGTCAGAATAGCTTGAGGAAAGCTCTTGGAGCCATCAAGGACTCAACTACTGTTTCTTTAGCCAAAGTCAACAGCGGTTACAAGGTACAGCTTCATGATCATTGCAATTGGCGATTCAGACGTTCAGTATTTGATTCGGTTGATCTAACAAAGTTAATGACTAAACCTTTATCAGGAATTGGATATCTCTATTGTCAGAGCTACAAATCATGTTGAACGCCCTGCAAAAGAGAAACACATTAGAGGTTGGTCTTATTTCCCCCCTTCTTTTAATGCTTTTACAGTAGAAAACTAACATGTTGCTCACAGACAGCTCTCTTGTTTACTTATCAACATCTCTTACATAACCCAAATAATAATTCACTTAAATTTAAGCTGTTATAATGTGCCTCTACAAGATCATTTTAACAAGAAATCCGATGCTGCATTTTGTTAATATTTCAGCCATTTTCGCTGCTATATCAGCAACAAGGCCTAGAGCTGACGTTGCATATTGCATCCATGCTCTTGCTAGACGGCTATCTAAGACACATAATTGGGCGGTAAGTTCATAAACCCACTGTTACATCTTTATTGTAGATAGCTGTCGAAACTTATGAGTCAAAGGTTGGGATCTTTTATCACTAGGAACTTTAAGTTGAAGATATGGAAGTAAACTAACTCAGCAGATACAATGAATGCTTAGTTATTATTCTTAGTGTAGCCTTCCTAATGAGGCTTTTTATAGGAACATGTACACTCTATCATTGCAAATTACTAGGCTTACTAGTATTACTTTCTTTAGACTGACAATCACTTACTTTTAACTGTTATCTAACTAGCGATCTATTTTTTATGTTTAGGTTGCACTGAAAACACTGATAGTCATACACCGTGCTCTAAGAGAGGTAGATCCTACATTTCATGAAGAGCTTATCAACTATGGCAGGAGCAGGAACCAAATGCTTAATCTGGCTCATTTTAAAGATGATTCCAGCCCCAATGGTACTCATGCTTTATGAAAGCCAAGTACCTTCTTTTGAAAATTTTTCTTTGCCTCGATGGCTGATGTTTTTTTTTTCTATGCAGCATGGGATTATTCAGCATGGGTCCGCACTTATGCCTTGTTTTTGGAGGAAAGACTGGAATGCTTCCGTGTTCTGAAATATGATGTTGAAACAGACCGCCCAGTAATGCATCCTTACCTGTACATGAAAATTATCAGTCTATGTTTGTGATCAGCTTTAGTATCCACTGACCTCTGTTGCCCTACTAATGGATCACTTGAAATGCAGAGAACAAAAGATTTGGACACAGTCGAATTGCTTGAACACTTGCCAGCTCTTCAACAGCTTCTTTTCCGTGTTATTGGTTGTCAGGTAGATCTATACTTGTGTAACTTCTGCCACATTTTACTTCTGGTTTTGAATAAATAAAATATAGTCATTCTATACTGCCATACACAAGCAGAATTGCAGTTCTCACTCTAATGGATAAATTTTTACATGTTACAGCCACAAGGAGCAGCAGTTCATAACTTTGTTATTCAACTAGCACTTTCAATGGTAGTTGGAATCTGTAGCTTAATTTTTGAGTCTTGATTTCGTGTGCATCTCTATTTTAGTTACTGATGCTTACAGTTCTTTTCTTATACTTGGAATAGGTTGCATCAGAAAGCATTAAAATCTATCAGGCCATTAGTGATGGTACAGTCAACTTAGTTGACAAGGTAAGCTGTCTGTTCACTTTATGTCAGAACTTCAATTGGACAAAAAATGGATTTCTGACTAAATAAGTTATGACAGTTTTTTGAGATGCAACGCCATGATGCAATGAGGGCTCTTGATATATACAGGAGGTCTGGACATCAGGTATTATCTATAGACTAACAAGCTTTCAACTGCATTATCTTTTGTTTCATGTATACTTTCATATCCAGGATTTCTGTATTGACGTAGTCTCTTACTTCATAGGCTGAGAAACTTTCGGAATTCTATGAAATCTGTAAAAATTTGGATATTGGACGTGGTGAAAAGTTTATAAAGATTGAGCAGGTTTTTCTCTCTCCCTCCTTCATTGTAGTTGACCTGCTATCTTCATTATCATATTTTGTCTATATATACAGACTCTGAAGTAGTCTGTCCTCTTGTGTTTAGCCTCTTGCATCATTCTTACAAACCATGGAAGAATATGTCAGAGAAGCGCCTCTCACATCTAATGTTCGCAAAGACCAGGTTGGCTTGTACTTCTAACTGCAACGTTAATCTCTAAGTACCCATAGGGATCATAGGCTCTTTAGTTTATACTTAATTCCTTTTTTACTATTTCACATAAACAATCATAGTTAATTTTATTTTTGTTTCTTAAGAAACATCCTTGTGCTCAGGTCTTTGTCTATCATGAAATGACACTTAATTGTCACAATGCAGGCAGTTGATGGTAGAATTTCACCTCCTAAGGAGATCTTAGCCATAGAATACAAAAAGACAGAAGTGGTGCCCGAGCCACAACCACCATCGCCACCTCGGTCCGAACCAGAGGCTGAACCAGAACCAGTCAAAGTTGAACCTCCAGTTGCAGAACCCGACTTATTGGTAAACTTTTGCAGTGCTTCTCCTCAATGTTAGTGTAGATTGATTTATTTTGAAACGCCACTATTTACATGCTGCGGAAAATTATTCTCTCTCTCACTAGGGTTTGAATGAGCCCAATCCAATTGCATCAGAGTTAGATGAAAAGAACGCATTAGCATTAGCCATTGTTCCAGTTGGTGAGTTCATCTTATTCAAAAACATGTGTCTGTCATTCTCTTTTTTAAGAAGCATAATTACTTCAAAATTGTTGAATTAAACAATGATATTGTCTTTGATGGCCAAAAAAAACAATTATATTCTCTTTGCATTATGCAGCCGACCAATCAACCTCATCTAATTTAAATCAAGTGAGTGGAACAGGCGGCTGGGAATTGGCTCTTGTTACAGCCCCGAGCTCGAACGAAACTGCTGCTTCTTCTAGTACACTGGTGAGTCCTGGTCCATCACATGACCTGAAATTTTTTTTAAGATTCTTTTCATCCATTGATGGATGCACGAACACATAAACATAATATTTTCACATAAAGAGCACGAAAAAAGCATGATGATTTGAACAAGAAAAAACAGAAATAGTATCATGATGTAACAAAATTTTACTTGTTTATGAAATAAGCCATTTTGCATCATCAAGCATTAAATTTATAGATATTGGCATATTCTGTCACCTCCTTTAGATTGAATTAAAAAAAAAGGGAAAATATTTGTCCAAAAAAATTGATAATGTGGCAGCATTCCTTCCTTGTATACTAATCACTGAGTGGTCTCACCATCCAAAAAGGGGGGAGGTTTCGACAAGTTGACACTAGACAGCCTCTACGATGATGCAATACGAAGGAACAGCCAACCTACTAGCTACAATCCATGGGAGCAACCCGGCTCAATGCCAATGCAGCAGCAGCAGCAGCCTAGACAGGATCCTTTCTACGCGTCAAACATGGTGGCAGCACCTCATCAAGTTCAAATGGCAGCCATGGCAAATCAACAGCAAGCTTTCATGATACAGCAGCAGCAGCAGCAGCAGCAAATGATGATGGGGGGCCAACAGCAACACCATCCTTCCAACCCGTTCGATAACAATCCTTACGGACAAACCAACAACAACTATGCCTCGGGTGTGCCAGTCCAAGCATACAATCCTTATTCGGGTCTGATTTAGAAAGGTGTGGAGTATAGAACATTGTCGATATTCGGTGATGTTTCTTTTGTGATGAACTGGATACCCATTTTTTTTGTATCATACGATGTGCAGAATTTGTTAGGTAGTAGTTGGATTCTTTTCGAGTTAGGGACCGACCGATATATATTGGTTTTGAAGTTGAAGCGAGGATTGGTAATAATGTTTTTCTGATACATTTCAAGATGTGGTTTCAGTATATGTATTAATGAGATGTTTGTTGGTTGTCTATTTTATCCAACCAAAGCGTCTTAGCTAGTACATGTCCATATTTCTTAATTTTTTTTCTTTCTATTTGAGAAATTTTTTGCTTTAAATTTGTACTAAATAAATTCATATCTATTTAAAATGTCTTATTCAGAGTTAATGTGTTGCGATAATATATATGTACATTAGAAGTATCAGCGTAAGTGGATAATTTCCTAATAATATTCTGTTACGAACACGAATCGATTGTAATGGTAGATTAAATCGGAGGAGAGGAGGAAAACCAGAGGAAGAAGATTGGGCTCAAAGGAGAAAAATTTGTAGAAGAAAAGGGAGAAGAAGAATCAAAGGTAGTCAATATCTTTAATTTATAGTTCATTGTTTCTCCTTTACAACTTCTTGAACATAGAGAAATAAAACCTATATTTTCCCCTCAACTATTGATTACTACTGCTTACCCCTAAACTATTATCTTTATCCATAAAACTCTTATAAATATAATAATACCATTCATAACATTGCCTACCTCTTAAAAACACCTTGTACTTAAAGTGACCGGGACCATTAAACCCATCATAATTTCGAATAAGTGACCAAATAAAGATGAATATCGCACGAGGATTTTCAGGACCATTGAAATCATAATAATCACGCATAATTATCCATCTTATAATGGGAAAAGTATGTAAAACATGCAACATGTTTGAAAAAAATAGTTTTATGGACCAATATGTTTTCAAACGTACAACATGTTTGAAAAAGATGGTTTTATAGACCAATTTTTTTTTAAAAAAAATGTACAACAAGCTTATAAAAGATGGTAAAATGACTACCATCCACTTATTGTCACTAGTCTCATTAAGTGGACACGTGCGGATCACATTTTTAAATAATAATAATAATTATTATTATTATTATCTACCTCCGCCCATTAATAATCATTGCTGTGTATAAATTAATTTATTATTTTAATTATTATTTTTTTTTTCTAAAAATGAGTTTCGCACGTGTCTACTTGCTTGTTGTACATTTTCATACATATTGGTCCATAAAACCATCTTTTTCAAACATGTTGTACATTTTAAAACATATTGGTCCATAAAACTATCTTTTTCAAACATGTTGCATGTTTTACATACTTTTCTCTCTTATAATGAAATAGCCACAATCTCTTAGATGCTTCAAGCTTGAGTTGTCCACCAAGTCAAAAATCAAGTTCATACTACTTGTGTGAGTCATCCTAAGAAGCAAGAAATACATTTGGGCCTCAACTGAAGATGCAAAAATAGGTATCCAAAATGGATCACAATAAACCACGAAATGACATGTCACCAAATCACTGTTTGGCATCATGTCTGTGCAAAAATCAAAAGTTACATGTATAAAATTGGAGAATTAAATTGAACAAAACAAAAGTATTTAACGGTCAAACTTAACAGTTGACTAAATGATACACCAAAAATTTACAAAATGCAAAGATATGGCACCAAAAGCCTATTGAAAAAACATATGGCAACAAAACTCAACATTAGTCAAACATATGGCACCAAAAGACTATTTAACCTTATTATTAAAAAGTCATTATTATACTTTTAAAATGTGGTAATTGAAGTGCCACTTGAGAAGTTGGTCTTTAATTGTTGTAGCTCTAAGTAAGTAAGAAATTGGAGATACAGTTGAAGATGTACTTCTCTGGGTGGGTGAAGTCGAAATGAATCAAGTGATCAATAATAATGTAAGAGAGCTACCTTTTTTTTATGACTCCAGTCAGATTGAGTACTAGATTTTCTCAACAAATACTAAAAAAAACATAATGGATTGATCTTGATATCATGAGTCTGATTTTCTTTCTCAACAAATATACACAGTTGTTGTTCTATCTTTGAAAACATCAGTCAACACCGAATATTTCACTCAAGCAAGACTTCATCAAAGGACCGCCGCAATAAAACGCAAGCACTATATAGATGATCACTGCAAGAAGCAACAACAAAGCACCCCTGCACATCAAACACAAACTATGAGCAACAATTAATCAGAATTTGATGCTTTATTTTACTCAACATCAATCAATCACGCCAGTGTTACTACTTACGTGATCTTGCAGTTTCCCCACCACACTGTGTTCTTGTAACGCCGAGACTGCTTCCGGAACCTCTGAGTCTTTCCATGCAATTCGCTAGTTTTATTGACTAGCAACTCCAATCGGTCCCCTCGTTCCAGAACTTTATCGATATTGCTCAACATTACTGTTCGAACCTATACAAATTACAATACAAATATCATAAAATAATCAACATTTATAGATATAGGTGTATGTATGTTTGATTTAGGATCATTTTACCTGGTTCATTTCGCCCTTTAATCGGTTTAGTCTATCAACAGTTGGATCGTTTGAGTAACGGTCCATCTCCTGACTTAGGATTCTCGAGAATTCATCGTTCATGGAGTATGGAGCAGCAGTAAGAACAGAACGGCCGTAGGTTTTCACAAACCATTGGTGTATCTCTTCGAGAAATGCAAAAGGGATTCTTCCTGCAATAAGCAGCAACCCAGAATACTAGTTTAGAACAGAAATTACAGATATATAATGTCAAAAGTACCAAAATTTATGTGAATCGAACTATGATTCTTAATATAAAGTTCGAGTTATACGGATTACGGAATGAATAGCAATTACAAAGATCAAAGTTCCTAAATCAGATGATGAGGCAGGGAATCATTTCATTACAAACTGATTTCTATCCCAGCGCAGAATAATTGTATACCATAATATGTGCAGACTGGAGAACCAAATCAGGACAGGATTTAAGATCTTCATTCTTGGATGAATCAAAGTTGAAACTGGGAATAACAGTTTTCTCTTGAAATTGACAAACTTAATATGGACTCAACTGTGAAAGAATGTGACTTTACGCATTTCAGCATTCTCCATTAATTTACAGATTACTAGATGAGGCATCTAACCAAAGAAGCCGATTCGATATATGGAAAAGAACAGATACAGAATCTCTGCAGAGCTGTGAATCAAAGCGCGAGCTGAATTTTCAAGATGGTACGACTCGAACCCTAATTCTGAAACTAATTTGAATTCTCACACAGCAGAATCAACTTGAATAGCATTTACCATAGAAGTTCATAGATTGACATAAAGATCATACCAAGAAAACGTAATTAAGGAAGTAAAGAAAATTACGTTCTAGAGAATCATCGGCCATGCAGAGAACGGTGAGGCCATCGGTGCGCTTGACGTGAAAGATATACCGGTCGTGCGAATACGACGCGTTGCTGTCGCCGTTATCAGGCCGCGCCATCTCCAGAATCTGCCTCGCAATGGTGTTCGCGTTCGTCGTGACGGCGGAGCTGAATTCCGCGAGCACCACCTGCCCCCTGGCAACCATCCCATACAGAATCCCCATCTCTCCTCAATCAATCAAAGCAGCAGACAGACCTTTATCGATGACCCAGTACACGATCGATGAAAATCGTGCGACCCACCAGATCATCCAAATCGAACCTTGCTCAGGTCCGAGGCTGCATGATTTGATTGGATCTCGAGTGGAGGGAGAAGGAATTCTGGCCAAAAAGATTTGAATTTGTTTGGATTTTCTTCTCCGCTGTGCTTCTCTGCCAGGGTGGTGGGGGAGAGAAGGAGAAGGAGAAGCAGAATCTAACTACGGTGTCGTTCTGTGCGGAGGAGATTTAGGGCATCGTGTTGGTGGGGCCGTCTTTGGCGGGAAGATATTAAAACGGAAGGAGAGGATAGGTTGTTGGAGGAATGACGGTCCTGACTGTCCCAACAAAGCAGAAAGAAATCGGTTGCTAATATGACATTAAGAAGGTGTTTGAATTGATATAACATTTATATTAAGTTGTTTGTTTTGATATATGAATTTGAGATTAAGTTCAAACTCTATTTAATATGTGATATTATATTAAAAAATGGATGTAACGTAAGATTACGTCCACCATTACGAAACATTATTATTTTATTATTATTTATTATATAGAAAAAATATTTTGTATTATCTTTATATTTTATTATGATAATAATATTGTTATTATTATTAACTTTTTATTTGTATATATACTTTATTACATATTATTATAATAAATAATAATGCACATGATGCTCGTATAAAATGAGTACATCTTTTCCGTTTTTTTTAAAGAAATTATCTTGTAAAACTATATCTAATGTTTTAATTAATAGATTTTTAATAGTTGCATGTATTGAGTTTAAATATTTAGTCTTTAAAATCCATAAATGACTATATATTATTAATCACACACATAATCTTTGAGAAGTTAGTTGTCAAGATATATATTCTTTTAATCTTATCATATTAAGATATAATATACTCTCGTATATATTAATATAATAATTATAAAGTCACATTACAATGCACATTGCAACACATATCAAACACTGTAATTTAACATTACATCCCACATTACAGCACAACTAAACACGGTAATATAATATTACATTACATAGCTAACATTACTTATACTCTTACATTATTTTATTTTTAAGTAATCACATTATGTCCATCCAAACACAACGGTTATGGTCTTAATGTTACGACTCACGAGTTTAAGCTCCCTCTTATTCATTTGTTTTCTATATACAATCATCCCCTTATTTTTTAGAAATTGGCATGAATACCCTAATAATAATAATAATAATAATAATAATAATAATAATAATAATTTACATAAAACTGAGGGATAATAACCAAATTGTTATATGGGTTTGTCCCAATTATAAATAGTTACTTGAACTTTATATATTTATTTTTTAATTGACTATCTGAGCTTTTAATTTCTGAGCAACTTGTTAGCTCTATTTCAATTTCTGTAAAATTGGATTGAAAATGAGCATGTTCTGGCAACGTGAGGTCTTTTAATGTGTACCTAAGATCAATTCAAATATATAAATTGAAAGGATTGCACCGAAATAACTTCAATTGGACGCTTAATCGAAAGATACCGTTGAAATTGGACGTAGGTCCAATTGAGCGTCTAATTGAAGACATTTCGCAAAAATCATTTCAATTATGTGTGAATTCATCTTAGATACACATGAAATGACATCATTTGGTCGGAATATGATCATTTTTTGTCCAATTTAACCGAAATTAGAACGGAAGTAGCAATTTGTAAGAGATTAAAAATTCGGACACCAGAATATAACGAACTAAAATTCATGTAGCAATCTGGTTATCAAACCCTAAAGCTGAAAGCCATTACGAATGAACATTGTGGATTTTAAAAACTCAATCAATAATATACGTTAATGATAAAGAGATACAGTTTGATGCTTCATTTAACTTGCAGTTTTAGGGCACTTGAGAAAGACGGCCGACGTACTTGATCTTAGACATATTGGTGTGGATTTAGAGATTCAAAATCCACATAACCAATGGGACCGTTGCACCTACTAATATGAATATGAATGTAAAATAAAATAAAAATATCTTATCAAGTGGAAAAATTATTAGTTAGTTAATAATAATGTAGAGTGTCACGTCGTCAATTAGTGAGACCAATAGTATATGCCGGGAGTAAATAGATACCGTGATGCGTAATTTCGCTCTAGAAATTTTACTTATTTTCATTTTAATAATTCTTAAAAAACTTGTATTTGCTTTCACTAATTTTATTTTTAAAATTTAATTGTTTGTTTCTAATTTAATCTTGTCACCTCATGATGAAAATTTTAAATTTTTTGTTATAATATAATGTCAACTGTGCTCGAGTCCAACCACTATTTTAAGATGAATTTAGTACTTTTACTTTTTCACATCTATTACCAATATATATATATATACACACGAATATAAAATTGGCCTGAAAAATATATATATATATATATATATATAAAAGCCTTTAGGCCCTTTACTGTGCATTTCAATTTTTAAGGAATTCGATCAGATTTTCAAAACACCGTAAACAATGGCACTAAACTAGTAAAGTAGCATTGTGATTCTCTAACCTGTAGGACAGTGAATATTCCTTTTTTTTTCGTTCTTTTTTTTTTGTAATAGAATGTTCCTGAATTATATTGAATAAATATATAATAATAATAATAATAATAATAATAATAATAATAATAATAAATGGAAGTTATATCATGGGAAAAGTTGAATTCGTCTTTGATGAGGACATGAATTGGGGGTCGACGAGTAACATTATTATTAAACCTCATGCTGTCAACTCTTATCTAATATTATAATACGTACATTTATTATTATTATATTATAGATATAATAATAAAAATAATTAATAAGAAATGGTAGATCTTTTCTGAATCTCTAAACAATAATAGCATGGGCTAACATGATGAACAGCTTAGCTACCTTTCTCTATATATATATACATATAAACCTAACTACCTTTCCTAAATCATTTCATTAAGTGGGTGATATTGAGGCGTGGAGAATATATATATATATATTGAAGAAATAGAGTAAAATTGTTACTTCACTGTTCATTAAGCAAAGTTTGTATTCGAATCTAGCTACTAGAGTATGAAACATTAATTATAAATGTGAGCACAATGTGGGACTGATGAATACTAGTAAGTTTCATTCGTATTTTATCGGATTCTCGTTTTACAATCTACTATCATGCCCATTTAACATGTAGAAAGAATGATGCTTTAGAGCATTCACAGTGGTTTCATTAGCAAAGTGTGTGGGCTCATCATGTTTTGTTAGGTAAAAGATGAAAAAAAGTTGATACAATGATTTTGCATAATTCCATAATTCCTTAAGAGTGAGATTCACTTATTTTTTGATTGTATAATACTTAAATTTAAATAATACATTATATTGTCACATATTCACATATCATATATATTTTTTTTAATTTAAAAGTAATTTATTTCATAATTAATGCTAATAGTATTCTGATAGATTAAAAATAAAATATATTTTACGAATAGCGTGAAGTAAAACCATTAAAGAGTATGTATTATTTAAGTGACTACTGTTACTTAAATGATAAATAAATATCTTATATAGTACAATAACAACAAAGAATAATTTCACAAAAAAAACAACAAAGAATAATAATTATGTAATGCATTGGGGATCCTCTAGGCTCTAATACGACGCCAAAATAAGACGAGAGAGAGAATTATTGAAGGCCCATGCAACTGCATGGATACAGATGGGCCTCTAACTGAACTTGAGCACACATGTTCCGTTGTTTGGGCTTGTATATATATATATATACAAATAAATAAGGGAAAATTATTGTAGTTTAATTCGAGTTTCGGCTAATCAATGATGTTGATCAGAAAAATTGTTACTCTTTTTTGGTTGGTGACCTGAAGTATGGAATTCATAGGGAGAGGATCGTGTTGGTGAAATAATGCGAAAGAATAACAGCCTCCATGAAGCAATAATCTAAAGCTGATGAAGAGATTTTCTTGATGAAAAAGCTTTGCAACAACTGCATTAGATATTGAATATACCTTCAAGAGGAACTACTTGGTGGATTAGCATGGGTATAATTCTCTTTTAGTGATTTTCCGTTCAAATTTAGACAAAAAAATTGAAAAGGGGTTGATGACAGACCGTTTTAAAATAAAGAGGGGTATAAATATAATACACATCAAAACTTAAATGGAGGTAATCATGATTTTGGTGTAAACATAAGGGCCAACACTTTTTCCAATAAATAAATACTAGATATTTTGCATGCATCGGTCGTCATAGTTTAAAACAATATGATAATATGCATAAACATTTATACTAACATGGGCATGAAATGCTACAATTGAGAAATTTATGTGATTGAGAAAATCGATATAATTATCAGCAAAAAAAAAATATTGACATAAGTAATATAATTAAGAATCGTAGTTAATTTTGAGAAACAAAATATGATAACTAACTATGATATTAAATTAACTACCACTAATTTTAAGTTAATAGTCAAATAACTCTAGAATTTATATATACATACATAATTAGGTGTCTGTCAATATCGGTTTATGAGTTGCGTCGAATATTTAAATCATTCAAGTTGCAACATGTATGTAATTCATAAATTTGATGATCCAGAATACTAAACTCGCGTTCAATCCTTTAGGATCATGAATCAATTAGTATGACCTGCACAAATGTAATTATATTTTTTATACAAATTTTAACTAAAATAACAACCCAATATATTTGCTCCTACAAAAAAAAAGCTAAAATATAAAATTCGTATTTTGTTATAAATTTAAAACATTTCATCATAAAATAGGCCGGAAATGATTCAGTAGACTGAAAATTCAATCCACATTGGCGTTTGCATTGGTAATTGAGTACGTTTCGGCAATAATATGGTGGGGTGGTTGATCAGCGTCTCGTCCCTTAACTGGAGGTTAGGGTTAAATTCCCACTAGTGACAATGAAATAGAAAAATATTCATGGTCAACATCTTACCCCTTAAAGGCTGACCCAACTCCCAAGTGCGAATGATGATTAGTTTTAGACTTGGAGCAAGCATGTTATGGTTATTGCTCTCTTAAAGGGGCCCACCTAAAACCACCTGCGGAAAAAATACGTATTCCTGGAAGTTGGAATCAGGTAAGTAAATTCAAATTGTCTATGCATGTAATTTACTTTGCAATGCAAATATGGTTCTCTGTCTTTTTGGTTTAGGTAGGTTAGATAATGGAATTATGGAAGTAACACAATAATTACACAACAAAACATAACCTACTCCTGCTCATAGAGATTGTGGTGGTGCATGTTATTATCTGGTTAATAATTTTCACCGATTTATTTTAGTGTGTTTGGGATAAGAAAGCTGCAGTGCAGTGCAGTGTCCACACACCACACTGAACCAAAATCCAATAAATGCCTTAGGGCAATAATTTTGTGTCATCATTTCAAATGCCTTAATTATTTATCCATTGGCACCATTACAACCTCAATTGCCTCCAAGACGTGGCCAACAAGCTTCTTGAGATCCAGGCTGTGGCTGTGTCGAATGTCATTTAGCTATAATAAAAAATGAATTCGCAGAGTACGAATCACTGATTCATGATCTATCGTTGCAGAATGAGATATACTATCCTGTTAAAGCATGTGTTCTCTACCACACCACTCTGAAGCAGTCGCAACAAAAAGGAAATGAAACTGAATGAGGATAACTAGCTCCATCGGATAAGTTGAAATCATCTCAAATATGAAGATATCTCCAACAAAAAGAAGAATAAAGGGTTAACAGATCTTTTGGTCCATGATGTTTGACAACTTTTGGTTTTTGATCCATGATGTTTTTTTTACCTAGTTTTGGTACCATATGTTTGCAGATTTTTTTTTTCTAGTTTTGGTCTAACCGTTACATTCCGTCCATTTTTTGACATGTTCAAGTCACGTGATCGACTCTAAACTTTAAATTCAGTCCCTCTAATACTTTCTTAACCTTTTTTTTGTTCAATTTAGTCCCGAAGTTGCAAAATTGACCCCAATTGGACAATAGGTCCAATTGAATTTTTGAAACTTCGGGACTAAATTGAACAAAAAAAAAAGGTTAGGAAAGTATTAGAGGGACTAAATTGAACAAAATTGAAAGTTTATGGTGCATCACGTGACTTGTACATGTCAAAAAATGGACGGAATGTAACGGTCGGACCAAAACTAAAAAAAAATCTGTAAACATATGGTACCAAAACTAGGAAAAAAAAAACATCATGGACCAAAACCAAAAAATGATCAAATATCATGGACCAAAAGATCTGTTAACTCAAGAATAAATTACAAACATGATCGAATTGCTCTGATACAGCGATGCTGCACAATCATATACTGGGGACAAAATGTCCCCTTTATTTCTATTTTTCTTACATACTTAATAAATAGACAAAAAGTTGCCATTTTTACAATTAAATTATTTTTAGTAAAGTGATTATTTTGTAAATTATTATCTCATATTTGGAAATTCTGACAAATTGCTAGTTGAAGTTTTTTTGGTAAAAATTGCTAGCTTGGGTTTCCTTTGCAGACAAATTGCTAGCTGAAGTTTTTGGATGAATTGTTAGTGTGTGTTTCATTTTGTGGATAACTTGCTAACTCAAGCTTCATTATTTAGGATCTTTCTATCATGCTCCAAGAGCACCATGCTTTTGGTACTTTATATTTATATTTTTCTGTTGTCCTAAAGGTGAACCTATAGGAAAATTGATATTATTAATATTATGATGCAAATATTAGGTGTGGTTAAAAAATTTCATAATTTTAAAGTTTTACGTATGTTACAATTAAATCCACCCTAGTAAAAAAAAAATCAAAAGCATGGTTCTCTTAGAGTACGGTAGAAAAATCCCATTATATGTAGATAATTTAGTAGCTAGCAAATTGACCATAAAACAAAGCCCTATCTATTAAATTTGACCATAAAAGAAATCCGATGTAGTAAAATGTCCATAAAGCAAGTAAATTGTAATAAAAAAAGTCTCTAGCTCACAATTTGCTCAGTCACTAGCTCACAATCCGATGTAAAAAAAAAGTCTCTAGCTCACAATTTGCTCAGTGAAATTTAAGCTAACAAATTATTTAAAAAAAAAAAGCAAGTAAATTGTAATAAAAATTATAGGCAACAATTTATCCAAGTGCTCAAATGTGATATAACACTCTGGTAATTAACCAAAAAAATTATCCTAGTGGCAAAAAAAAGGAAGCTGATACACATTCTGAGATTCATAATGTTTAGATTTTGAAACCATTCTATGTGGTAAACATGTAATTACAATCAACTTGGATGGCTTTATTTGACCTACTCTGTCTGATTCATAATCATTTCCAAACAAAAAAAAAGACCATTTTTTGTATTTTCAAGTTGTCCAATTTAATATACAGTATGAATTTATAAAATTTTCAATTATTATTTTTTTTACGATAATTTTTTTACGTATGACCTTATTCCTACATCCGCCGCAACTTTCTGAAACCATGAACAAATTGAGAAATTGGAAATCATAATAAATAGAATAAGGAGAGGAGGATCTCCTTAATTATACATCTCAGAGTGTTGATAAGAAAGCATCCCATACTTTACTTAATAGCTAGAAACACCCTCATTCTTTTACAAGAATGTGTTGGAATTATTGAGGGTAAATATGCAAATTTACAAAGTCCGAGGACCAAAATGCAATATTCTAAAATTCTATGACTAAAAAGCAATTAGTCAAATTTCAGTTACTTACAAGTAACTATATCAGTTAACATGCAAAATATAGGCAACACCGAAATTATACGTATAATCGACATAAAACGAATACGTATTTTTTATACTGAGGCCCGTGCTAATCACAGTCTCCTTAAGGCAATTTCGCCCCTCCCCACCCTCGGGTTATGCAAATGGGTTTATACAAGGGGCGATCACCTCCCAGGATTCAACAGTGTCATCGAATCGTGTTATGCATGCAACACGCTCGACCGAACCGAACCCAATACCTGAACTCAAACAAAGAACAGGAAAGCCGACGACAACGCTAAAAACAACTAGAAAGGTTGAACACGACATAAGTCGAAATCAACCTAGAAGAACTCTGCATTCGTCAACACGAAGAACAGAGGATGAGAAAATATAATTGGATCCCAAGATTATGGGTTCCGAAAAATTGAACTCAACCAAGAAGGGAGAGATACCATTTCTCAATCTGCAAAAAGGAGAAGGGAAATGCTTGTTTATATAGGGGAGGAGAAGGGAGGAGGAAAGTAAAACTTTCGATGTGGTACAAATCACAAATTCCATTCACAACAAAATAAAATTGAGCTTGAGAAAATTTGGGCTTAAGTAAAAAAGAGAATAAAAATGCCCAAATAAAATTAGAGAAGCCCAAATGAAAATTTGTGTAGCCCATTTTCTAACAATCCCCCACATGAATGGAATTTTAGAAACTTAGACACGAAATTTGAGTTCAACGGTCAATACCTGCAAAGAATAGGTAGGGGTAACCCCTTTGAACCTATCCCTTGTGAGATCATGCCTTCTCTACTGACTGGTCGGTAGACGCGATGTCCTTGAACCGACTGTCGTTGGTGTAGATGACGACATAACCCACACAGGTACCTTCCTAGTATGGTTCAGTTCACGCCCTGTGATCCCTAGGCCCTGGATCACTCGCCTGGTTCTGCAAGCGTTTCTAAGAATTGCGCCCTCAACAATTCCTTTCGAAGCGGCCCCACTTCTCACTCGCATAGGTGATTCAATGTCTCATGAGCATCATCACGACTCTGAGTTCTCCTTACGAATCATTAAAAGCTTTGCATAAAGAGTGATTTCAATTAAAGTAATTTGCAATTACTATGCTCGGTTTAACCGATGTTTGAAGATCAACACAAGCTAAAACTTAACCTTATCTCCATCACTGTATGCATCATAGGAATGGGCTCGGGGTTTAACCCCCACAGTGATCACACTCACTCTTGTGATTAGGTTGTCCCATTGAACCAAGTTCTTGGGATCTCCAGTCATCATGGTTGGGTTTTCATTCTCAAGAGCGTTTCCTACACGGGCTTTAGTCCCATTCCCTTCGATGCTTGGCCAAATAACTCTCTGTTTAACCCTTTCGGGTAGCGGATCCGCTATTTATCTGCCGACTTTACGATATCGGGCACAATAAAGAGCAACTGTCTAATGGAATTATGACGTATATGTCTAAACATTCCTTATGCAGGTTATACTGTGTTATACAGATTGATCGTCGCAACGTTGCATCAATGTTCTCAAACCAACAAAGTCCTCAGACTATCATTTCCTGCAGGAATAATTTTTTTAATCCAACATCTAAATTTAGATTGCTTCTTTTGTGGACAACAGCTTCGCAAAGTGTCCAATTTCCCAACTTTTAACAAAGGTTTTCATGCCAAATGGGGGGTGCACCACTTTTCTGCTTTAACCTCGTCTCTTAAAGAAAATCTTCAACATTTCATTAGATTGGATTTAATTTGGATTAAACCAAAACAAACTCATCAATCTTTGCACTAACACAGATTTTGGCCAATTAGTAAAATCCTCGAGAAAATGACATAGCCATTCTGCATCTTCGGCACATTTCTCCAGTACAATAACTCAGACTTGATCGTCGATCTGGCTATGACTGTTTGTTTTGAGGATTTTCTACGACACTGTTCCACCTCATAAGGTGAATACGTAACCCCTTATACTCAAGGTGGTAGTGTCTAATCGGATATCCATTTTGCATCACTATAACATTCTATCACATAAGGATATCTCTTTGTGTAGACCATGATTACGAATATGTTTCAGATACCTAAGTACCCTGATTACCCCGTTCTAGTGGACAACACTAGGGTTACTCGTATATCAACTCAATACACTTACAACGTGAAAGATATCTGGTCTAGTGCATGACATTAAGTACATGATACTTCCAATAATCCGAGCGTACTCAATTTGGGAAAACCATTCTCCCTTGTTCTTTGAAATTACTTACTCGTATCGATTGGAGTACTGACCTCGTTCTTGTCATCTTTGTTGAATTTATCCAAATACTTGTCAATATATGAGTTTGACTTAGAATGAGACCTTCTGATGATCTAATGAGCTTTAATCCAAAGATCACATCGGCAAGATCCATGTCTTTCAGGTCAATACTCAAATTCAACATAGGTCCAGTGGACCGGACCACCTCATCGTTATTTCCAACGATTAGTATGTCATCAACGTAAAACGTTTTTCATACTTATTTATTTTGAAACGTTTCTCCAATAAAACGCTGTCAAATTTATAAAGTCATTGTCTAAGCATCTGCCTAAGACTATACATAGATTTGACAAGCTTACAGACTTTCTTTTCCTGCTCTCGCGCAGAGAAACCCTCAGGTTTGTTTTCACATCCATTTGATGTATTTCTAGAATTTGCAAGGCTGCAATCGCAAGCACCATCCTTATGAATGTGATTCTAGTTACTGGAGAATATGTATCAAAATAATTCCACCATTCCTTTTGTCTATAATCTTTCATGACAAGTCGGGCTTTGTAATTATCAATTGATCCATCTTCTTTCATTTTACATTTGAATATCCACTTGTAACCTAACGGTTTGTCTCCGGGCGGAAGATCCACCAGCTCCCAAGTGCAGTTCTGCAAGATGGACTCAATTTCACTATTGATTGCCTCTTTTCATAGAGGTCTCTCAGAAGAGTTTACGTCTTCGTGGTAAGTCTAAGGTTCGGTTTCAAGCATATAGGTCAAAAAACTGGACCATAGGATTTTCAATCCTCGCCCTTTTACTCATCATGGGCTCGACCTCAACATGCCCTCCATGTTCTCGGTCTTGACTATTTTTCCTCTATAGTCTCATATGCTTGCCTCTCCTCTAGACTTAGCCAAAAATACATTTTCCAAAGAAATATGCATTTATTGATTACATTAACGTATCTTTGTGTTTATTTGACACTTTCGACTCAAATCGATACACGTTACTATTCTGAGCAAACCCTATGAAAATGCAATCAACGGTTTAGGGAATGTATGCGTCTTTTCCGTAGAGGTATCATAATTTTTAGCAAGACACCCCCCACATTCGAAGGCACAAATCAAACATAGTTTTATCTTCCTTCTTATGGGGTACCTTATTCAAAAGGTAATTGCTAGTTAAAATAGCTACCCCGTCATAACCCTAAAACAAACATGCTCTCAACCATACTATTTTAATTTCTACCAGAAAAATGTAATGTGTTAACACACGAGTTGGGTATGAAGTTATTACTAATTCTCAACCACATCATCATTGATCCTCGGATCATCCTTTTATCATTGTAGATCCTCTGACCATCAACACATCAACAAATTTTTTTTTTTTTTTAAAAAAAACCAATATGAGATCAAATTTGGTCATTAGACCGTTGCGTTTATCAAACGGTATGATCCTCATACCAATAAAAGGCCTCGACCTGTTGCACCGCAAGTGCCAAAACAACATTTTCATATTTTTATCTAATGCATGCCTAATGACAATCCATTCACCCACTAAGCCAAAACCTTGACCGTCGACAACGTTATTAATACTAATTAGTCCAAAATAAACATTAAAACGTTGCCCGGTTGGATCGAACCCGCAACCCAACTCTATCGGGGTTTTATGCGGTGTGCAATGACTACACCGATTAAATCGTGTTTAAGTCAACATTCTCTAAACAGAGAATAATTGTTGCCGCATTTCTCATTGCGAAAACAATTAATAGTTGAAACTCAAGTTTTTGTTTGTAAACCATGAATTTGTTAATTGTTTCATTTTTTCCTTCATCAAGTACACATAGCGATATTTCGTACTATCATCTACGAAAGTAATGAAATACTTATTTTCCGCCTCGCGTTTGGACATATATTAAGTCGCAAACATCGCTATGTATTTAGACCAAGAAGTTCGGTAATCCTTTCGACCGAATAAGTTTCGCTTCAACGCAAACTTCACATTTAAGTTCTTGATCTATTTTGATTTTAGGAATATGAACCATGTTAGATAACCTCTGCAAGGTATCGTAATTAACATGTTCTAAATTATTGTGCCATAAATTCAGCACAAGAAGGAACATTTTTATCTCATGTTCACTATAGGCACTACGCCCATGCAAAAACATTTTTATTCATGTTTACTTCAGGCACTACGGCCATTACACTTAAAGTAATTCAACTTCATCCAATCAAATTTGTCGTCTATCTGTATTTAACGTACATTTCTTTTGACGATTTCGAGTGCTCCCAATAGGGACGCTTCCTCCTCATTTTTTTTTATTTTTTTTTTCAGAATTGTCAAAAAGAATTTCATCTTTTGACTTCAACTTCTGAAGTAAGTCTCGGCGACTTCCCCTGCATTATAGACGGCGGCCTAAACGAGTGTCCAACCTCGGTAATCAAGGCGTCGGTATATGGGATAGCATCACTTGCTAGAATAATAACATTTATAGACCACATCGTGAAGATGGTGGTCTTTCCCAATTTTAGAGTTGTCCGCCTAGTGTTAGCTACATTCTCATTGAGTAGCGTTCAAACATTGGACCTATGACCAACTCCTTGAGATTTTTTTTTTTTTTTAAGAAGTCTGAGTGGTTCGTACCCGACCCCACAATAGTAATCTGGGACATCAAATTCAGATTACTAAAATTCAAATAACGATTTGAACTTCTGATTTCAGTAATTAAGTTTAATCACTTCAATTACAAAAATCAAATTAATTTTTTTTTTCCTGTTGGACAGAAAATAAACCTGGACACGGTTAATTTCGGTTTTGACAAAACCAAACCCACACGAAGCTAACCTTCTGAGTAAACACTCATGTACACATATCGCGGCGTACATACGTGCCAAGGTTCAGGTGTGTGCAATCGATTCGTTGATTCACACGTACATTTATATCAAATGTAATAATCAGTGTTTTAGACAAGGAAATAAAATTTCCATAACAATTGTCATACACTCTAAATCGGCTTTAACCGACTTCCTAATCCAATTTTCAACAATGGATTCAACGACCCCATAAGCCTCAACGGCTAAAGTGGGTCAAGTGACCAAAACCTCATTAGCAAACATATCAATATCGGATGCCTTAATAGGTTTAACAACCTTGACCATCTCGATTTTTCATAGTAGTCTCAACGACTTAGCGACCTCAACGGTCCTAATAGCCTCAACGGCTTTTGACGACTTTACCAGTCTCGACGACCTAAATGGCCTTAGCGATTTTATCAGTCGCATTTGCTCTCGAGCATGTTCACATTTTCAACATCATTGATCGACAATATTTGTGAACTTTTAGAGAATAAATAATATTCTCCAAAAAATTGAATCTCAAAATTCAATTAATCATTCTCTCATAAAACCAACAAATAAAAATTGCCTTAAGATTGTTGGAATTATTGAGGGTAAATATGCAAATTTACAAAGTCCGAGGACCAAAATGCAATATTCTAAAATTCAATGACTAAAAAGCAATTAGTCAAATTTCGGTTAGTAACTATATCAGTTAACATGCAAAATATAGGCAACACCGAAATTATACGTATAATCGACATAAAACGAATACGTATTTTTTATACTGAGGCCCGTGCTAATCACAGTCTCTTTAAGGCAATTTCGCCCCTCCCCACCCTCGGGTTATGCAAATGGGTTTATACAAGGGGCGATCACCTTCCAGGATTCAACAGTGTCATCGAATCGTGTTATGCATGCAACACGCTCGACCAAACCGAACCCAATACCTGAACTCAAACAAAGAACAGGAAAGCCGAACGACAACGCTAAAAACAACTAGAAAGGTTGAACACGACATAAGTCGAAATCAACCTAGAAGAACTCTGCATTCGTCAACACGAAGAACAGAGGATGAGAAAATATAATTGGATCCCAAGATTATGGGTTCCGAAAAATTGAACTCAACCAAGAAGGGAGAGATACCATTTCTCAATCTGCAAAAAGGAGAAGGGAAATGCTTGTTTATATAGGGGAGGAGAAGGGAGAAGGAAAGTAAAACTTTCGATGTGGTACAAATCACAAATTCCATTCACAACAAAATAAAATTGAGCTTGAGAAAATTTAGGCTTAAGTAAAAAGAGAATAAAAATGCCCAAACAAAATTAGAGAAGCCCAAATGAAAATTTGTGTAGCCCGTTTTCTAATAGAATGAATATTAGGAAGTTTGTCGTGCTTCTTTGTAAATTGTAGAACATGGTAACCTAACCTGCTGGGTCATATAGTCACGGATGGACATGATAGAGAGAAGACAGCGATATCTCCCACAAAGCCGATATCACTTTCTTTTCCCACTCAATCACTCACTCACTCTCACATGACTTGCTTTGCTGTTCCATTCGCGTACCGTCTTGTGATGGAGCTTAACATAAATAGTATACAACATCTACATGATACCATATATTCATTCTCCCTACTTACCCCCTTTTAAAGACATCTAATTAATTAGAGTCAATAAATAGATTATCTACAATATTTGACGCAAACAGAAATAAAAATATCTTTTTACGTGAGAATAATGAATTTGTACAACACAAATAATTTAGAAACTTTATAAGGGGACAAATTAGATAAGTTTAGTTAAATAGTTATGACATGATCAGATAAGAATTAATTGACAACGATTCCGACAAGATTGGAACTGATCACAAGGACAAATAATAACATGCCACAACATCAGCACTTTCAGTTTAATAAAATCAATTCTAAAGCTGTTGAGTTCTCTTACAGCTTAAATTCATATTATTTCACTATATATGCAGCACAATCAACAATTTACAAATTATATGAAGCTCTAAAACGTACTTAAATAATTTACATTATTAAATAACACTATAATATTTTTAATGTTTATATTTACCGTTTACTTTACTTTAATATAATATTATTATAATTTATATGAATATTTTGGCCAAAAAATATATAAATGTATTTATTTACTACTTTAAAATAATATTTTCTAATTTTTTAGTATTGTAATCAAAGTATTCTAAATTCTTTTACATCAGTCTGATTTAAAAATTGTTTTTAGATGTAAATAGATTTCTAACAACATATGTTGATATCATATTTCCAATTAACTTGAGTTACTGTCAAAGAAATTAATCAAGAGCTATATTAATTTAAAAAATAAATTAAGAAAAAACATATATACAATTCACGAGTCAATAACTAGTATATAAAGAAATAGAATCCACTGGATTAAAGTAGATAATGACACGTGACGAACCATTAATTTTAAGATCTAAATCTATTCTAGCATTTTTTTTCTCAACCTAAATGTGTATTATTAGTTATTAAATCACATGATACAACCACGATGATTCTGAGCCTTAAAATACGCCAGAAAAATCCACATAACTAAGTAAATCATATAATTTTAGTGTCTTTAAATATATATATATATGTTTAATTTTTACTATAGTATTATCTAATATCTTGAATATTGTAATCAAATAGCAATAACTCTTTTTACAGTATTTTGATTTATAAACAGATTTTTCATGTAAAAGTAGACACAATGAGTTTTGCATTGACATGTATCATGATATTATATTATATTATATTATATTATATTATATCTCCAACTTACGTACACATGAAAAGTTAATAAAAAAATACGATTCATATGTTTTTAATACATATTGACATATACTAATGTTTTCAGTTAGTCCAACCGAACCCCAACTAATATGAGATATTAAATTGAGTCCTAATAGAGACGGGACTCCACAGTAACATCACTTTAAATTATTAAGTCTTAATTTTTTACATTTGAAAACGCTAGGCTATTTTTGTAATTTTAAAAAATATTTAACGATAATTTTAGATGGATGATTTACAAAATTATCCATTATCATCGTTTTTAAAATACATTGTAATAACATATGCTTTTGACGTACATGTTTTACAGAATTTTCCATACTGATTAATTAATGTGTAAAAGAATGAAATAATAAACCAATTAATAATAGTAATTAATAATAGCATTTGGAGGCATGTGTTTGCAAGTTCGTGGCCAACTAGCAAAATTTGGCAGCTGCCCTTCGATCGAGCCCCAACTTCACGTGAGAAGAGGCCATTCACGTTTGTCTGCTTCTTCCATGGTGTGGACATTGCACTATGCTCCTCCTGCCCCCCGTACATACTAATTAGTAATCAGATATTTCAAACTAATTGACCATCATTTTTATAAATGACCTGGATATTATTTTTGTACAAACAAGTCTGTTTTCACCATTTTAGATCAGGGCACTTCAACACTTTCCAAGGTAGTGTTTCTTGTGAAGTTCAAATTCGATTCGGATTATATAGTACTCACTCTTTTAATTAGTTATTCCGGCGGGTACGAAGGTTAACTGTCCCATCAACTTTTTATTATATGTAATTTTTAATATAAAAGTTGTAATTATTGTTAATAATAAGACGTACGTCTTAATCAACTATCTCATAAGTCTGAACTTGTAAGTGAATGCATTCAGTACATCATCACCAGAAATCTAACCCATGCGCTCTAATACCACGTTAATAATAAGACGTGCGCTTTAACCTACTGTCTCATAAATCCAAATTTGTGAGTGAAACATTCAGCACACTCTAAACCCTAAATCAACTCAACAAATAATCCATCTTCATCTCAACCTCAACCACCACCCTTAGAAACTCAAACCCTATATAGTACCCTCACTCTTCCACAACTCCCTTACCACTTACCCTCTATTGCTTGGGTTCCTCTAACCCTAAAATATGGATACCTCAAAGATGAACGCCCTTTTGCTTCTCTTCATACTTTACATGTACTACACCACTCCCGCTCTCGGCTGCGGGTCCTGTGGAAAACCCGCTCCTAAGCCCCACAAACCGACCCCGAAAACCCCCCTCCTTCCACCGGTCACCCTTCCACCTATCAAACCACCAGTGCCACTGCCACCAGTAACCCTACCACCGGGGGTAGTGCCACCAGTGCTACCTATCAAGCCACCAGTGCCACTACCACCAGTGAAACTACCTCCCGGTGTAGTGCCACCGGGCCTACCTATCAAACCACCAGTGCCACTACCACCGGTGAAACTACCTCCCGGTGTAGTGCCACCGGGGTTACCTATCAAACCACCAGTGCCACTACCACCAGTGAAACTACCACCCATTAAGCCACCAGTGCCACTACCGCCGGTGGCAGTGCCATTGCCCCCGGTGCATCTGCCAATACCGCCAGTTCTACCAGTGCCACTGCCACCGGTGCTTCCACCAGGGAAAGTGCCGAAGCCGCCAAGTGGCGGGAAGCCATGCCCACCCCCACCGGCCTCTAAGAAAAATACATGCCCCATTAACACATTGAAACTGGGTGCATGTGTGGATCTACTAGGAGGGCTGGTACATGTTAACCTGGGTGACCCGGCGGTTAACAAGTGTTGTCCGGTGTTGGCAGGGTTGGTTGAGACGGAGGCAGCTGCATGCTTGTGCACCACACTCAAGCTGAAGCTTCTAAACCTTAAGATTTATGTTCCTATTGCTCTTGAGCTTCTTGTTGCATGTGGGAAGACCCCTCCCCCTGGTTACACCTGCTCTGTTTAAGCCACCACTCCAAGGTTAATTACATTCTTATACTATAAACCACTTCACTTTCCATCATATATAATTAGTACAAGTTAGAACATTAGGCTTAGAATATATATATTATATCATCCCCTTAATACTCTCTATACCTCAAATCATGCATACCGTTAAAATCTTGACACGTGTTCTGAGTGTAATTAATTTTGTAGTTTTTTTTCTAAAACCTTATTGGGACTGGTGGACCCTAGAAAGAAATATTAAATATAAGGACACGTGTCAAAATCTTAACGGTAAAACACGATCTGAGACATAAAAAGTGGGATATGTGATCTGAATTAGTAGCAGATTCAATATTTTATAAAGGAAGTTCACTATTAAAAAAAATATATAAAAAAACTAGATAAGTAACATATGATCGACATTTTATTTATTTAAATTGTACATTTTACATCTTAATATGTAGAATATACACAAATTATACTCATATATGATAAATTATACAAGACATTTGTTAAGGATAAATATATCTGATATAAGATGGAATATAGTATTGTTACTAAAGTTAATATATTAGTATAAATGTCAATATATTATAATTAGTAATATAGTTAAATATTATATTTTATATTGTTATTTTATTTTTTAGATTGTATGTGTCTAATATATATAAATGATAGAGTTATAGAAAAATGATCAGAAAAATAAAATTACTTCAATAAAAATACTTACCAAATGATTGGTTTATGACTTTATAGGGCTTGCTATGACTACTACGATTGGACGACGAATGAAGTCGACATGAGAGGATGTCGAGCCTTCTCTTTTCATTGACTCTCTCCTTTGATTGGTTAATTAATTAATATTTGATGTTGTTTGGTATTTGTACACCATTTGTTTACTGAATTGTTCATTGTGTGTTTTGCACTATTTATTTGTTGTGGCCTGAAGACAATTTCAACAACTAGAACTCATGCAGTCCCCGTCTTTCTCTCTCTCTGTAATGCATCTTCCTTTGTGTATGTTAAAAGTTATATATAAGAAACTTCCAACATATGAAATTTAAGTGGTAGGTCAAGGCGTGTCTTAATTAGTTTTTGAACTTAACATTCTCTATTATGTGTATACTGAAATTTTTAACATTTGAAACTTTAATTAAATTGATATTTAAACTTATGTGAGGGGAAATATTTAAGTATAGATACTAAAACATACATTCACTTATCATCTTAATGTTTTAAAACAGTTGGTTAAAATGGTTAGTCTTAACTCAGTACACGTGTCTACTGTTGTTGTTTTCTTCAGTGTAGCGAAGATGTAAAATGGCGCAAGGACATAAATATATGGTTTTACTAATACATCATATATAGTCCAAGTCTTTTACAAAAAGCAGGGATATGCACCACGAAAATTCGAATGGAAATATGGAATGTTACATATTAATTAATCTTACTCTCTGTCTCAACTTCCATCATCACAAATTATATTAGAGTAAATGAGGAATATGCATATATTTTATAGTCATTTACACTAATACATTATTATGAATTAAGTACCATCTAGAGATTATCACTATATGGATGGATTATGGAAGTACATTATGTATGTCCTTTCCGGTAATTGGACATATCTATATATATGCATCTAAATTCATCACTTAATCCCGACTTAAAATGACGAGTGTAGTGAAAACCGACGCTAAATAATTTTAGCTTGGATTTTATGAAAAGGAAGATATATTTTATCTACAGTCAATTATGAGTTAGCTGTCGATTGAAATGGAAGAGGAATGAAGAATAATATTATAAGGACCCGTGCCATTGTGTTGGCCCTATATAAGGGCAAATGGGTGGCATGCACATGAAGTTGGTTTGTCCATATTACCGACCAGAAAATCTGGTGGTTTTTTGTTTGGTGAAACCAAATCTCTTCTGGTTCCTCATCATCATCATCCTCTACCTACATCTCTGCCTTTTCAATATCGTTGCTCGAATCTCACAACATGGATAAGATAATGTTTTGCGACTCATCTCTAATAACTAGAAGCACACTAATTACATCATCCAAATTTTGACCAGTCCTTTGGAGTTTGGATGGAAATGAGATCCAAGTTTCTAGATAATTAAGGTGGGTGGCATCGTAGATCGAGGTCGACTCTGCAATATTATGGTAATTAAGATTGTGTTGGTTTGCTTCACCATCTTCTTTAACTGTTTTCTTTACTAAGACTAATTGTGTCGATTCGTATGCTTCTTAGTTCGTGGACAGTACGTGATTGAGCATGGAAAATTATTCAATAGCATTCAGAATTCAGCATCCGTTAATTGAGTTTAGGTGTCTAGCTTTGTCCCGTTACTAACATGTCTAAACACGTTTTTAAGAATGTTAGTAGTTAGTACACCTCTGAGTTGTAGGTTCACATGTAAACATGTGTAGACACACTCTATATATATTTATAGACCTAGTAATTTTAAAAATAATTTTAAAAATATTGCAACTAAATCATTACATTAATATATATATTTACATTATTACTCATACTCGGTTTAGTATTTAGTGCAAACCGCAACTTTTAATCATCTTTAGGGTTGAGAACATATAAACTGTCTGAAGTTTGACTCATGTTGAAATTTGGTGCCTAAAGTTTGAAATGTTAAAATAGACAGTCTCATGTTTCATTTTGGTTGCAAATTGGTGTCTCGGTTTGATTACTTTAGATAAGTCAATCCCGACGAAACCGACTGTCAAATTCGAGTTCCCATGCACGCTCCCTTCTCGTCACCTTGTCGGGACCATCACCTAAGAACCTAACCACATCCACGCAAGTAAATCCCACTATGTTGTCACTGAAAATCGTTCATCGCCACTCTACTGGAAACCGTTTCTTTTGGATGTTCAACTTTTGGGTGAAATTTGGTGATTTTGTGAAAAGTAAAGAGTAATGGATTATGAGTGAGTTGATGAAAATGATTTAAGGGAGAAGAAACGACATGCGGAAATACCAAATTTCAATATGAGGCAAACTTCAGACAGTTTATAAGTTCTTAATTCTCATCTATATATATATTATTATATTAAAATATATGAATTATCTTATCCTAATAGAAACAATGGGTCACGTGTCATGTCACGGAAATTGTGCTTGTGTTAGCTTTTTTTTTTTTTTTTGTTAAAAAAAATCAATGATATGTTTAGGGGTGATGTGTTTTGACACAAGAGCTGACATGACAAGCGCAACACTAATGATACGACACGAATCAACACAACACGACTGACACATCTAAGCACCATCAACAATATCACTATAACTAATGTCAGTATTTGGCACAAAAAAAAAAAAAAAAAACTAATGTCAGTAGAAAAGAAGACGCCACGGTGAGTCTATCAATCTCCAATTTGCTATAAGTTACTTTGAATACACAAAAAGACATATGATTCAAAATTTTGTGAAAGATTCAGTAAATTTAATTAATCATTATTATTATATTATATGTTATAATAATTATTTATCAATCGTTACCAAGTCACTCTATCTGTTTTTATTTTTGTTAACCGAGGGGTGGTTCTAGGAGGGGTTTCGTATAAAGGATTTGCTTTACACCTAGACTAATTCCCACTTATAATGGGCAACTCTTAAAACATGAAAAAAAAAAATGGCTTTTTAAATACTCGACGTTTGTCCTACCTATTCATAAAGTATTTGTAATTTTTCACTATCACATTATAATACTTTTTAAACTTCTATAATCTTTTTGCAATATTAAATATTTTATTATTTTCATTGGCAAATAAATATTTATTTATTTTTAATTTATAAAACATTCTTATACATATAAATATATGTGATTAACTTGTAACTTTTATATCAGTGTTATCAGAACCGGACCGGGGCCTGAACCGGCAGGGCCACCGGTTCCCGGTTCGGCCGGTCGGACCCGGTCCGAACCGGGTCCGACCGGTTTTAGTAAAAAAATGCAAATTTGCATATCCTCTTTGTAAGTTAACCCTTTTGTAGGTTTTAGTCCGGATCGGGGCGTGCCTCTCTATAAGTTTACCCTAAAAAAATTTTAAATTTTTTTTAAAATTTTTTTTTTAATGAAAAGAGTCCGAACCGGCGAACCGGTGAACCGCCCGGTTCGCCCAAAACCGGCCGGTTCGGTGAAAACCGGACTTCAGAACCGGGTTCACTTACATCCTCCAGAAATAAGCAAACCGGACCGGTGAGGGGTCCGGTTCCGGTCCGACCGCGGTCGGACCGCCGGTCCGGTCCGGTTCTGATAACACTGTTTTATATGTTATATTTTTATTATTTACTTTAAATGATTTAAGATAATTTAACCCACTTCTTAATATTGCCATTTTAGGTATCTGCAACATTCTGATGCAGTACTGAAGCAAGATACTTTCAACTGTAGTCCAAGGAAGATGCTCTGTTCCTCTACTGTAACTGCTATCCATGTTCTGCCCTTTTCTGATCCTCCTTACAAGACCCTTCAATCGCATCCATCTCTATCCTTGATTTCAAGCTGCAGAAGCATCCAAACACTCAAGCAGATCCACTCCCAAGTCGTGAAGACAGGCCTCCACAACACCCAGTTCGCCCTCAGCAAGCTTGTGGAGTTCTGCGCGCTTTCTCCTTCCGGCGATCTCTCTTACGCCCTTTCAATCTTTGAGTCGATTGAGGAGCCTAATCGGTTGATTTGGAACACAATTATTCGGGGGTATTCTTTGAGTACCACCCCGAGTTTAGCAGTTCATCTATTTATTCGAATGGTTGAATCTGGGATTGTTCCTAATTGCTACACTTTTCCATTTCTTTTGAAGTCGTGTGCGAAATCAGGATCTGTCCACGAAGGGAGGCAGATCCATGCACATGTTTTGAAGCTTGGGCTTGAGTTGGATGCTTTTGTTCATACTTCTTTGATCAATATGTATGCTCAAAGTGGTGACTTGGATAGTGCACGGTTAGTGTTCGATAAAAGTCACCACAGAGATGTTGTCTCTTTTACAGCTTTGATAACTGGATATGCCTCGAGGGGTTACATGGACGAGGCCTGGAAACTGTTTGAGAAAATTCCTGTGAGAGATGCAGTGTCTTGGAATGCCATGATTGCGGGGTTTGTGCAGTGTGGTAGATTTGATGATGCTTTGGCGACTTTTACGGAGATGCAGAGGATTAATGTATTGCCCAACGATAGCACAATTGTGACTGTTCTTTCAGCTTGTGCTCAATCAAGTTGTATTCAGATCGGGAAGTTAGTTCATTCATTGGTAGAGAACCATAGCATGGATTCAAACCTCAGAATCGTTAATGCCTTGATCGATATGTACTCAAAATGTGGTGATTTAGAGAAGGCGCAAGACTTATTTAATGCCATAGAACATAAGGATGTGGTCTCATGGAATGTCATGATTGGTGGTTACGCTCATATGAATCAACACAAAGAAGCTCTAGAGGTTTTCCATGCAATGTTATCAGAATCTGAAATCAAGCCAAACGATGTAACTTTCCTCAATGTTCTTCCATCTTGTGCATGCTTATGTGCTCTTGATCTCGGCAAGTGGATTCATGTTTATGTGGACAAGAACTTAAAGGAAACACCCAATAAGTCCCTCTGGACAAGCCTCATCGACATGTATTCAAAATGCGGAGATCTGAAGGCAGCAGAACGAGTCTTTATTGGGATGGACTGCAAAACTCTAGCTTCCTATAATGCAATGATTTCAGGGTTCGCCATGCACGGAAATATCAAAGAATCTCTCAGGATTTTCCGGGAAATGATCTCTGAGGGATTTCTTCCCGATGATATCACATTTGTTGGAGTTTTATCTGCTTGCAGCCACACAGCGTCCCTTGAACTGGGTCGGAAATATTTTGCCTCGATGATAGATGAATTCAAGATCTCCCCGAAATTGCATCACTATGGCTGTATGATAGATCTCCTAGGTCAAGCTGGACTCTTTGGTGAAGCAGAAGCCCTAATCAAGAACATGGATACGAACCCAGATGGCGCAATATGGGGGTCTTTGCTCGAAGCATCAAGAATTCACAAGCGACTTGATATTGGGGAAATGGTGGCCAGTCACCTCTTTGAGTTGGAACCCGAAAATCCTGGTGCTTACATTCTTTTGTCTAACATGTACGCTGAAGCAGGTTGGTGGGAAGATGTTGCCAAAACTAGAACCCGATTGAACGAAATGGGGATAAAGAAGATCCCGGGTTGCACATCGATAGAGGTAGATGGCTTAGTGCACGAATTTCTTGTGGCGGACAAAATGCATCCGAAAAGCAAAGAAATTTACGAGATGTTGGAGGAAACTGATAGGGTTTTGGAAAAGGCAGGATTTATTCCTGACACGTCCGAGGTTGTTCATGACATGGATGAAGAATGGAAAGAAGGGGCAGTGAGTCAGCACAGCGAGAGATTAGCAATTGCATTTGGGTTGATCAGTACGAAACCAGGGACTACCATTCGGATCTCCAAGAACCTTCGAGTGTGCAAGAACTGCCATTTGGCGACGAAACTCATTTCAAAGATGTTTAAGAGGGAGATCATTGCTAGAGATAGGAATCGATTCCACCACTTTATGGATGGCAACTGCTCCTGCAATGATTGCTGGTAGTTCATTTGTATATATAACTAAAACAGGGAGAAAAATTTCTGTTTTTCTGAATTTTGGACCCAAATACCCAGTTTGGTAACTCAATTACACGTACAAAGAATGGTGATGGTTACCAAAGCATGGTGATGGTTATTGCGCATATCGGAGTAGCGCTACATTACTTTGTTTTAAGGGTTGAAATCAGTGTTATGAGAACCGGACCGGACACCGAACCGGATAAGGGTCCGGTTTTCGGTTCTCCCGGTTCGAACCGGACTGACAAAAAAAACCCTAAAATGTCAGGACAGTAGTGAACTAGTGGGCTGCTTCTAGTTTTTTTTGGCAACGTGGGTTTTTCTACACTTCCATTCTTCAAGTAGGGTTAGTAGTTTGTCATCTCCAGTCAGTTCCCCCAGATCCCCTTCCGCCGTTCTTCTCTTCAGCCCCTTCAAATTCACTTCCACCCTTCTTTCTCTGCGTCTGGGTGTGGTAAATTCATACACAGGAGTTTTGTTCTTTCATTCTACTCGTATGGTCCTCTGCACTCACCTCCCCCATCGCCTCTCGACCTCAAGCTCAGCATCATCTCCGCCAAACACCTCAAGAATGTCAACTGGAGGAGCGGTGGCATCCTCAAGCCATACGCAGTCTTCTGGATCAACCCCGATCGCCACCAGATCCGACGAATCTGGATCCACAAAGCCTTTTTGGAACGAGCGATTCACGCTCCCGCTCGCCCTCAGAGTCTGATTCCGTCCTCACGCTCGAGATCTTCCATTCCAAACCCTCAAACCCTTGTCGCCAACCTCCGCCTCCCCCTCCCCCTCCCCCTCCCCCTCCCCCTCAAGGACCTAGACTATCCGGATGCGGCCCTAGATTTTAGGGTTACTAAGGTGTTTTCAGCAAACCGGCGAACCGGTAAACCGCCCGGTCCGCTCAGAACCGGCCGGTTCTTAAGAAAATCGACTATTGAACCGGGTTCGCTTACATCCTCCGGATTTGCTCAAACCGGACCGTCGGAGGCCCCGGTTCCGGTTTGAACCCGGTCAAACCGCCGGTCCGGTCCGGTTCTGATAACACTGGTTGAAATATAATCCAAAAATTTACATTAATCAGGTAACTATCATCTTGCGTTACTCCAAGTAGCTCAACACTATAATGGTCACATTTATGACCGTTACGTGTTACGTTTTAAAAACTGTATTGTCAGACACGGAATTAACTCTGTAATGCTACTCTGAGAGTACTCATAAGTCGAATTAATTATTATAAGGGTTAATAACCAAATTGCTACCCGAACTTAGACCAATTTACAAATCACTACCTCAACTTTAATTTTTCAAAATTGAATATCTGAACTTTCAATTTGAGAGCAAATCGCTACCTCTATATCAATTACAGTCAAATTGGACAGAAATTAGCATATTTCACTACTTTGGGTCTTTTTATATATACTCAATACGTTAGCATACGGTGACGTGGCGCCGTAATAGGAGCCCGTTAATTAAGGGAATTACCTAAGTTAATTAGGTAATTGTCAATCTGGGCTAATTGGGTCAAATACAATTAGTAATTGACAAGGGAGGCCCAAAATGGGCCTCCCCCCTTTATACATGGTCCGGCCGAAACCCTAGTACCACACAGGAAGTTGCATTTTGGCAACTCCACCCAATACTATATATATGGGTGACTCCTAAGGGTTTAAACACACAATTAAGAACAAGGATCTCCATTGAGAAAACTTGTCACCCTAGTCTAATATTTCGGCACCATCACATCAAGTCCGAGGTTCCATCTCCGTTGAAGAATCGATCAGAGATCTTGTTGTGGAGCTACATCGCGTGGGACTTCTTCTGACGAAGAACTTGCACGTGGTTCCGACCGGGGATTAGAACTCTCTCCACATCGTTCACGGGCAGGAAAGCTAAAAGGTATGTGTACTAATTCCGCTGCGTAAATTAGATATCTTGTTAGTACACATTTAGCATTTCGTAGTATTACGTCCCCGTAATCCAACACAATATGGATTCGAAGATAAATTGAAAGTATTGCATTGAAATACTTTCAATTCGATGCTCAATTGAAAAGCATTGTCTGAATTAGGCGGAAAACCAATTGAACAACTAATTGAAAGTATTTCGTTTCAATACTTTCAATTTATGTTTAAATCTATCTTGTGTGCATATGAAATGACTCCATATGGCGAAAATTTGGTCATTTTCTGTCAAATTTGACTGGAATTGATATAGAGGTAGTGATTTGCTTTCAAATTGAAAGTTCGGATAGCCAATTTTGAAAAATTAAAGTTGAGGTACCGATTTGTAAACTGGTCAAAGTTCGGGTAGTAATTTGGTTATTAACCCTTATTATAATAGACAATTGATTATTATAGATTCTCAACATATATCTCTGTAAAAGCAATATGATTTATTTTATTTACTTTATCACTATTGTATGGTATTTTATTATTATTCTATATTTATATATATATCATAGGTAAATTAGGTATCCAGATTATTTAAAAGAAGGTATAGACATTGTTTTTTTTTTCTTCCGAATCTGTATAGAGATGAGAGATCGTTGAAAAAATATAGAAATGAGTGTGGAAAGAGTAAAATGGATAAAATTGGGAAGAGAAAAAAAAATACTGATTTTTTTATTATTAAGTGAATTTTATTTGTTCAGACGGGTCAATTCACTTTTACAAGCAATTTTGGTGAAAAAGTCACTGTTTAAATCAGCCCTTTCTCAAAGAGAAATGTTTTAATTCAGCCCTTTCTCAAAATGTAGGCATTAAAAAAAAATTAATAACTAAAAACCGTCCAAGGTTTACCTTATATTAAATTAGGTGTCTGAAGTTTGAAATGTTAAAGTAGACTGTCTCAAGTTTTATTTTTGTTAAAATTTGGTGTCTTTACACGTCTTTTCATCTCAATTCAATCATTTTTATCAACTCACCCACCCACTCATAATCCATCGCTCTTTACTTTTCACAAATTCTTCAAATTTCACCCAAAAATTGAACACTAAAAAAAAAGTTTCTAGAAAAGTGGTGTGGAGCCATTTTCCAAGGACAACAAAGCAAGATTTACTTGCTCGGATGTGGCCAACTTCTTAGGTGACGGTCCCGGCAAGATAACGAGAAGGGAGTGTATATGGGAGCTCGAATTTGACAAACGGTTTCGTCGGAATTGACTTCTCTAAAGTAATCACCCCGAGACACACATTTTAACAAAATTGAAACCTTGAATACTACAGTTTAACATTTGAAACTTCAGACACCTAATTTATTTTAACATAAAGTAAACATCGTACAGTTTTTTAATTATTAACCTTAAAAAAAAATCTTTCGAAATTCCTGCGAACACCCTGGACTACAGCCAAGAGAAGACAAGTTTGATCGGTCATTTGACTTGACTCGATTCCTTGCTCCATTTCTTTCTGATTCGAATTCCTAGAGTGCCGCGAAGACCTTTTCTTCCTTCCTTCCTCTCTTCTCGGAGACCTGAAAAGTGACAACTTTCCCTAATTATTTTCGACAATGAACGAAATCTCGGCTCCATCTCGAAATCACGAGAAAAAATGGTGGCTGAGAAGTACTCCAAGTCGGGCGGCAAATATGAGACCCCTGTCGTGCTCAATGTCTACGATCTCACACCAATGAACAGATACACTTACCTTTTCGGCATCGGTTTCTTCCACTCGGGCATCGAAGGTCAGTTGTTTACCATTCTGTTATTTTCTGTGTTTCAACAAGTAAAGTTGGTCTTATGCTGTTTTTGTGATGTGGGCAGTTATTAGTTTTTCTATAGGTTAATAACTAAAAAACTGTCATGGTAGGTAAATCAAGAAAGCTTTGATCTTTATCTGAAACATCATGGTACGTAAACAAGTTACATTAATTGGTTGTTCTGTTGATTCTGTGATCTGGGAGGCTGTTACTTTTTCTATACGAGCTGCATAAGTCAAGAAAGCTTCGATCTTTATCTGAAAAATCATGATACGTAAACAAGTTACATTGGTTGTTCTGTTAATTCTGTGATCTGGGTAGCTGTTAGTTTTTGTATATGAGCTTCATTATCAAGAAAGCTTCGATCTTTATCTGAAACATCATAGTTCTTGATCATGTGTATTTTACTTGTTGCTTTGATTAATACAGATAGAGTTTAATAGTTCCAATGCCATTGCCTTACATTTTTGAAACTTGTAATGCAGTGTATGGAAAAGAGTATGGGTTTGGGGCGCACGATTATCCGATCAGTGGAGTGTTTGAAGTAGAACCTAAGAAGTGTCCTGGATTTGTGTTCAGATGTTCGATCCATTTGGGTCGGATAGACATGCGACCTTCAGAGTTCAGGATGTTTATTCAGGACATGGCGTCTTCGTATCATGGAAACACCTATAATCTCATCTACAACAACTGTAATCATTTCACTAACGATGTGTCGTGGAGATTAATGTATCGACGAATCCCGGGATGGATCAATAGACTTGCTCAGTTAGGTAAACCATGAGATGATCCCAAATCTTGTAGTTCATGAAATGTGGAATTTGGTGGAAAATTCTAACAGTTTAAAATCTGTCACCCAATTTTTTTTCATGAAATAGTAATTTTTTTTTGCTTTCTCACTACTTTTCTTCAAATTTCTATAAATTGTGAAACGTGGTGGAAAAAACTTTGTACGATAGTTTAAAGATTATTATAAATTTTACATTGTGTAGCATTGATCTTATAAAATATAGCTTTACTATGTAAACATAAACCTTTTGCAAAATTTTAGGTTCTCTATGTAGCTGTCTTCTCCCAAGTAACCTTCAAGTAAACCCAATCAATGAACTTTCCGAATATAATGCATGTGCCGGTAAGCTTCCTTTTCTCCTTTAAGTTTAGAATTACTTTGAGAACGTAAGAAACATTGAAGATAACAGCAGCAACAATGTCATGTATTTGTTTCAGAGGAAGACAGGATGGAATTCTTGTCGACTCTCATGTTGCAAGACCCAGCTGAAAAAGATGACGCTTCGGATAAACAGTTGCTGTCGCTTCAATCTTCTGGAGTTGGGACTGTTGCTTTTGTTAAGGAAGTCTCTTGATGATGATCAAGGGAGTAAAAAATCTTTGCTTTCTCCAAAAAACATAAGGAAAACCTAAAAAAACAAGTGCTTTTCTGCTTCAAAAGGGTTTGTCGAGTTGCAGAATAACGCAACACAGGTTTATGTGTAATAATAATTTAGTAGACTTTAAGGTAAGAGATGTCAAGTTAGCTGCATTGTTCTTTTTAGGATCTTTGGAACTCAATTCATCATGGTGTCTCCTTTATATCACTTTCATTATTCTTTTGCTACTCAGAATTTGTCATTTTAATGCATCTGCAATATTTATGTGAGAAATCCGTAGAGAATCTGTTGGAAATCTTTGGTAAAAAAAATCTGTTGGAAATCTGTTGGAAATCTGTTAAGATTTTTTAAGATTCCTACGAATGCTGCCTTTCATGGTAAAAAAAAAAAACTAAAAATGACCAAAGAGAACCCTAGAAAAGAAGAAAAAAAATCACCTTCAGAAACAAAGATTGAAACAAAGAATCACCATTGACAAATTGGAAATCTTTATACATAACCGAACAAACCGAGAAAACAATACCAAATTCAGGGTTACAGGCAATGTAAGCAAATACCATCCATGTCAATCACATTCTTTAATTCCCCATACCAATGTTTCAACCATTTCCTTTCTTGGCAATCATCGCTTAAAATTTGCGTGTTTATGAAGAACCATCCAGTCCGAGCTTTGATGTGAGCCATGAACAGACCATCTCCATTTCATCAGGAACTGTGAAGTGCCCGAGCCTATATAAAGTTGAAAATGAAAATCTCAATGGTAAATGCTCGGATTAGAAAACAAAGAATGTAATTATCGTTACTACTTAATTTCTTGAAAATATAATCACATACCCATCATAGGATTTGAAGGTGACGTCTTGAAATCCACCGGCGCCCAATGCAGTGGAGGATTTCTCACCAAATTTGTGGAGAACAACGTCGTCAACTGCCACTCAGACATGTAAAAAATATCGCCAGTTAAAGTGGCGGATGAATAAATAACCTTCAATTAACAAATATTTATTTACTTTTCTTTTATGGAGACTTCATCATACCTTTACCGTGACAGAGAAGTATGGGCAAGGTTTCTGCACGCCGTGCAGCTTCTTCGGCGGCCTCATTCATCTTTTTATTCAACACCCTGAAGAAAAAAATAATTTAAAAAAGAGACAGCAAATGCCTAATCACTAAATTAACTGGCAAGATTGCAGCTTTTTTAAAATAAAATAAAAATGAGGTTACGATGATATATCGATCTACAAATTATAGAGCAGAACTTAAGGAAGCGATGTGGATGAAGCCTAACTTTGAACAAGGAAGCCAACCACTGAGACCAACCACAGCACTTAGATTAGCAGGGTATGCACTCCCATTCTCATATTTCCCCACAGCAAAGCTGAGAGCAGAGTATAAGGCAGTTGCTGCTCCCATACTGAAACCCCCAACACCAAGTTTTACTGCATCGTGAAAGGTATAAAAAATAGTAAGGAACATGAAATTCCACCAAAAATGGAGTTCTTAACTAAATATCCATGCAACAAAAAAAAACATCTTGTAGAAAACCTCGTTTGTTGGCTAATTACCCAAAAAACACACTGAACTTTGAGAGATTTGAAAAAAAAACAAACCAGACATTTTTTTCTTGACAAAAAGCAAACTGAACTTTCAAGTTTCAACCATGTAACAATATGCAAAGTTGCAAACTGTATTGATTTTTCTGTTAAAGCTAGACAAAAATCACATAACATCCCCGTAATGTATTTTAACAAAACTTATGCTGACATAAATAACATCCGCGTCATGTTAGAATGCATCAGCTGTCATGTGTCATTTCCGTCAAATTTTAATAGAGAAATCAACATCGTTTGCACATTGCTATGCGGTTGAAAGTTCATTGTGCTTCTTGTAAAAAGGAGGTTCATTTTTTGTCAAACGCGCCAAGTTCACTTCAATTTATTTGCTGGTAACTAACCCATATATTTATACAGTGCGATCGGGATACTATTGAAAACAGTTACAAATGCTGTTGTGCTTATATGCATTTGGAATATATCAAAGCAAGAAACATACTGTCAGCAGGTTCTGTGGATAAGAGATTAGCGACGTGAGCTGCTGAAGCATCCAAGCCTATACAATCATCGGGTGCATCTTCTGAAAGCTCTCCAACATCAAACCCTGGTGTTAATCAAAACAAACCTAGTGAATAAACTTTTCTGGGTACACCATACCTTCACAAATCATACCATCCAAAATCTGAAGTAAGTTCCAACTTACAATCCATATGGAAGACGTAATGATTATTCAACTAGTTCCCATAAAAAAAATTAATAGATCCAATGCACTTTAAAGACCGTGCTGTGTATGCCAATGAATTAACTTACAAGCTGTTGAGGGAAAACCACCAAATATGCTTATCGGTTGAGTGGGAGCAGTAGGGCATATCCACTTAATCTGAGAATAGCATAATCTCAGTATTATAAGTATGAAAATGTATTCATTTGCATCTATGCATATTCTTAGAAGGACAAAATGCCTTCCTATGAAATTTAGATCCTTACATTTGGAAGGGGTAGGGTTTCCAAGAGCTGGGACCAACTGACAAAAAGAAATAGCATACATGAGAAATTCATGATTGAGAAAATAAAACCAATGTCATCAAATATCACATAGTTTTTTTTGGCCAGCTAAATATCACATAGTTTATTAAATAAAAAGGAGCTCTTTTTTTCGGATAAATATGGTTTTCCATGCTAAAAAGTTGCCCAGATTCCTTTTTCGAATTGAAGATTACATAAAGATATTTCTACCACCCTATCGACAAACATAGGCATGTGAGAATGATTGCATAGATAAGCAAATACAAGATGCAAAAAGGCCAGAAAAAATACATTCATGAAATTCTTGATTGCAAATTACCTTGAGCCATTGTCACCAAGGCCATGTAGCCAAACAATAGTAGCTTGGTGTTTTCCTTTGGGCCTGACCACGTAGGTCTTTCCAAATTCGAAAGCACGCCTAGCTGTCCCACCTGCTGATAGAAAATGAAAATTCAACCCCATGCATTTAACTGAGTGTGAGATGAGTGTGATAGATGACACCAATTATTCTTGTCTTTATAATCAACCATATGGCCCGCAAAAGCTGTATATTTGTTACATGGGAGAAAATGCTGTGAACCGAATAGTCATCTTCAGCATTACCATAAATAATTAATTATATATTATCCCAATAAATATATGTCAGCTAAATCGTCTAGGCCATAAGAAAGTACATAACATCATCTTTAGAATGTGCAGCCAAACTTATTTGATTACAATTTTGTATGGTGACTTCATTTCATCAGTTAACTGGAGAGAGGTAACTACTGATTCAGCCTCAGAAAAATCACAAGAAGGTTTTCGTCTTACAATCTATTGAACAGATAAATGTTAGTTTAGCGAGATCAAACAAAAGAGAGAAGAAATCAGAACCTGCAGATGCCCCGGTGAAGCTCATTTAGCTCCCTTAAAGTTGGACCACAGTTGCTCTAAATAATACAGCAGCGCAAAGACCTGCCACGAACACCATCAAGTTCAACTATAAATGATCCAAATTTTCCAACTCTCATCTTAGCAAACATAAAAGGATGGCAGAGATAAAACATCTTCATCCTTTAAGCAACCCAAAACATGCCACCTGATCAAACCTAATTCTATTAAGCTATACACGAAGCAATCCAATGTCAAGTGAACACTTTCTGTGTCGATTCTAGCTTTCACAATTCAACTATGTGCCGCAAAAAAGTTAACTTGCACCGTACTTCCTTCACCTTGATTACGATAATATAGAAATTCAAGAGCAGCTCCAACTGTTAGCATTTCTAGATTTTTTAAAAGAAAAAAAATCCAGCTTTTATCATTATAAATAAATCAATATGGCACTTTGTTTGTCGACTATAAAATAGTTGGAAAGGGATAAAACTCCTCCTTTATCACCTCCCATATGCCCATTATTACTCAGATAAGCGCAACCCCACAACCGTCCAACCAGAAAGCAATTAAAGATTTAATTCGAACTGTTAGGATGCACGGAGCAAAATCGGTGCAATCAACCAAGAACAGAGTATGAAGGAAACACGGATATTGGAGGGAAATCAAGGGTTTGCGCCAAATTACCTGGGATTCTGCTTCGATTTGATCCCCGACCTCAAGACGAACCAGAAGGAGCTCTGCGTATTTCCGTGCTGTCGTGATTATCTTCCGTCAACAAAGTCAACGGCACATTTTGGGCCTAAAATTTGGGCTATTGAGTAACCATATCGGATTGGGCAATTTATGGTAAAAGATTAGGGTTTTTTTTAGGCCGTGAATAAAATATTTGGGTTCGCTTAGTTTTATTTTAGAAGAATTGCGACATTCCCAAATTGTGCGTTCAAGTGTCAGCCCCTTACCATTTTGTGTAGGTGGATTAGGCGTATATCAGCAGTCTTGGGTTAAAGCACAGATACGCACAATAAGTTTATTATGTCACGTTTTACAAATACGAACATGGCACGAAAAAATTTCATGTGTGTCGTGTTATACTATCGTATTGTATTAAGTTATTCAATAGTACATGTTTATACGAAATCAATCAGCACAAATCAAAATAATTTACTTTATATCACATAAAACTATAAATTAATATGTAATTAGTATTCCTAAGTTTATAATATTTGTGATAAACTTTTAAAATTAAACAACTTATTGGAGTTTTAAAAGCTATTAAATAAGATTTATAAAAAAAAAATTAGTAAGAGTTAAACTTAGTAGCACAATTGTATCGTGCTATCGCGTGTCTCGTGTTGTGATACATAAATACGAACACGACACGAATATTATATCGTGTTATCGTTCTTTCATATCCTTACATGAATACGGTTTTTTTCGTTCATGTTCGTGTAAAGTAACAATTGCGATCACATAAATCTAAACTTAACGAATTCAACATCAATCTTTAAGGAGTTTTTAAATGTTATTACATTGTGCTACATAATTTAGTTTAATTATTTTTTAATAGAACTCCATTGTTTCAATAAGTGTTTATCTTATATTAATCAGTAAAGTTAGGTGAATTATTATGCATATATATTAATAATAATAATACATGAAAACATATTGACATGTAATGGCAGGAAATTCATACCCAAAACTATGCAAAAATCGCGGTTAATTAAATCCTCGTTCACCACACTATTGCTCTCAATATGTAAATCCACCTTAACTATCTCGGCGAAACAATCGACATGGTAAGAAGGTTTTGGTCGGATCCGACGTTGTTTCTCGTTAGTCCCGTCTGAATCAGCCCTTGTCCTTCTTCATCTTCATCGCCATGCAACAAGTCGACGATGAGCATCTTGGACTCCGGCGGCTCATCAACCACCACCCGACCCTCCAGCATATCCACCACCAACGCCATGCTCGGCCGCAACCTCGCCTTCTCTTGTATACACCACAATGCCACACACACCATCTTCTTCACTTGCCTCTCATCAACGCCTCCACTTCTCCTTAATCTACAATCCACAACATCCATGATTTTCCCTTCTCTCAACTTATCACTCACAATCTTAGGGAAGTAGTCCCATCTTCTGTGGGCCCGACCGGTGTCGGTTGTGTCCTGGATCGTACAGACGTTCCTTCGGCCCCCGATCATCTCGAGAAGGACCATTCCGTAGCTGTAGATGTCGGATTTTTCGGTTACTCCGCTCTCCAGAAGCCATTCGGGGGCCAGGTATCCTCGAGTTCCTCGAATCGTCGTGATGATCCGACTTTCGTTCTTCCCCATTAGCTTTGAAAGCCCGAAATCGCTGACGATGGCTCGGTAGTTCTCGTCGAGGAGGATGTTCTCTGGTTTTACATCCAAGTGGAGTATTTTTGCTCGACAATCGTGGTGGAGGTACGAAAGTGCGCGGGCAATATCGATAGCAACCTTGTACCTACCGAATACAATAGGTATGAATTACAGTTAATTAATAAATTGCTAGTTGAAGTTTGACCAGTCAGACAAATTACTGGATGTACTTTTAAAAACAAAAAAAAGCCAGTTCAACTTTACGTTGCAATTAGGTAGCTTAATTGCATTTTTCGTCTATTTTGGATATAAATAATCACATATGTGACATGAAGTCCGAATTCGCAATAATTATAACAGATAAGGCGAAATGATAGATTTACCATCTCAAAGTTTAAACAGCAACATGCACACTAAAACAAATTTAAGCTAGTATTACACATAGTCCATCTTCATTTATTTAGCAAAGTGCACATAATTAAAACCATACTTTTGGTAAACGTTGAAGAATACTTCAGCTATACCAGTGTGCACAACAATTCATTTATTGCTAGGGTTGACCATGAAATCAGTCCAGACCGGGCCAGTTTCGATCCAAAGTGCACCGGTTATTATGTACTAGTTTATTCTAGAAAAACAAGTTTGGAACTAATTCAAAACTGGTTTGAAAAAAAAAATTTCAGTTTGGTTTCGAACCGGGCTGGACCGTTTATAATGAAGATTTACACTACATTTTTTAAAAAATAAAAAATTAGTGCTATGTGGCTCCGATCAGAGTTTTTTTGCTGAGGTGGTGGCCGGAGCCGGGTCGCCGGAGCCGAGGTGGTGGTCGTCGGAGTCGAGGTGGTGGTCGCCGGAGTCGGGTGGTGGTCGCCGGAGTCGGGTGGTGGTCGCCGGAGTCGAGGTGGTGGTCGCTGGAGTCGGGTGGTGGTCGCCGGAGTCGGGTGGTGGTGGCCGGAGTCGGGTGGCGGTGGACGGAACTGGGTGGTTTTAATTTGACTTAAGGGGTAAAATTGTCATTTCATATTTCCTTAAATAAGATATTAAATAAAACAAAATATTAAAGGGGCAAAAATGTCATTTCATACAATTCTGTTAAATTTAACCCTAAAAATGGACGGAAAACCTCAAATCAATAAAATTGAAATTTCAGACCTCTGTTATTAATTTTTTAAATTTCAGACTTCTACCGTTTACATGGGTCATAGTTCAGATCTTTCATAGGTTCTTAACCCTAAATAAAAAAATCAGCTAGCAATTTTATTGACAGGAGAAACTTGGCTAGTAAGTTGATAAAAAAAATTATTTTTTATTTTTGCCAAAAGTAAGTTGATAAATTGACCTACTAATTATAGACTTTATGAGGTTGTTAACCCTAGCTAGGGATTACGAAACTAGAAATGATTTGAATCCCTAGCTATAACATGAGAAACAAACAACTTACAGAGTTTTCATAGCTTAAATACCTTAAGTCCCAAGATAAGCAACCCTGAGGAAGGTTCCTCCTGCTCTCACAGCTTCTAGGAAAGATCCAATTATTCAGCGACCCATTCGATATGAAATCATACACCAAAAATCGCGGCCCCGACGAAGACACTGTACAGTACCCTAGAAGCCGAACAAGACTCACATGTTGTACGCCGGCGATCGCAGACACCTCAGATCGGAACTCCCTCTTCCCATGATCCTGACCGTCGATTCTCTTTACTGCCACCGCGGTTCCATCACTGAGGATCCCTTTGAACACTGCGGCCGAAGCTCCTTGCCCTAGAAGAGCTTGGAAGTTGTCGGTGGATTCTTCGATCTCCTTGTATCGGAATTTGGTTGGAACTCCGGCGACTTTCCTGAGGAAGCTGTACTCGAGACGGAGCTCGCGGCCTTCTAAGCTGAATCGAGATTCGAGGAGCTTACTTCGTTTGTTGAAGTGCCATCGAATCACGACAAGTGAGAGGATGGAGAAGATTGCGCCGATATCGACCCCGAGAATGAGGTATAAGGTCTTGGATGTATTCAAGGTGACACCCAGAACAATGGTTAAGATGATGAGGCAAATGATCGTTGAACCTGCGATCAAGTGTATCTTCTTTTCCTCCATATTAGATCTCCATTGTTGATAGCTAGGTGTGGAGGAAGGAAGAGTTAGATGAGGCAGGAGGAAGAAGATGAGACTTTTGAACCCCGCCTAAACAATAGTTAGTTTCCACAAATATTAACTTATTGCAATTTTAATAAATAAAAAAATTGCCCTTAAAGTAGTTTATTTGATGACGCTTAATAGGGTAAATTTCTCTGACCCAGTGGCTGAAGACTGCGTCAAGAAAACGAAACGACGTGTAGAGCTACTGAAATGCATTTTTTTAACCGTTGAATCTGGAAACCACTTGTAAGAGTACTGCTTAATTATGAATCTGAACTGTAAACAAGACTGATTCTAACAGAGAAGGAGGCCGTTATTCAATTCTAACAAATGAGTAACCATATTGAATCGATTGAAAGAGTTTAAATAGTATATAAGTTGGAGCAAGTGTGGAGTCTCGGTATATCAATTGTATCAATTCTTATATAGAGTAAATATTATCGTTAAGTGGAGATTTTTCAATGGCAAATTTAATGAAAAGCTTTTACACAATTTTGAGAGGTCGAACTTGATCTAAATAACATAGTCCATATTTTATCCATTATTGTCAAATCAAGGTGGTCCAATTTAACTCTTGGCAGAAATTATACTATTTTCTAGATAATCATTCATATATATGATCAAGTGATCAAATTAAAGATGACTGACCAACTCAGGTCAACTCTGATGATGGAAATGAATGGATTCTGCAAATGGAAGAGAGAGGAATTAACAATAATAATATTAATGGTTAGAATCCACATTGGGCCGAGCCAAGCCCATCGGGCCAACAAAGAGCAGTCATATATGTAAATAGGTTTTCATCCTAAAATCAATTGGTGATAGGAGGAGGTGACCCACTTGCTTATATACTACTCGATTACACATATACCAACCGGTGTGGTACTCCAGACTCACGGTGGAGTGTCTATTTCAACATTAATATTGTAGGAACAGTTAGTTAATATCAAACAATAAGACACACAAGATTAACAAAGAAGACACTAATGTATTTGTTTTAGTTCCCAACTTCTCAAGCTTATCTAAAGGAAGTTAGTGATTCCATTTTATTTGCTTTTGAGTTCCCAATTTCTGATTTCAGAATGAAAGTTGGATTGCTTGAGGCAAACATAAAAAGACTAGACAAGAACAGGACTTGAAAGCATAAAAACACTAGGCAAGAAGAACATAGAAGACTCCTAAACACTGCAAATCAAATCAGAAACACTAGTGACTGTAGTCTCTAAAACTTTCCCCTCAATGACTAGAGAGGTTGTAACTTTCATGTGGTACATTTTATTTAGGGTTAATAACTAAAAAACTGTCCAAGGTTTACCCTATGTTAAAATTAGGTGTCTGAAGTTTGAAATGTTAAAATGGACTGTCTCAAGTTTCATTTTTGTTGAAATTTGGTGTCTCTGTGCGTCTTTTCATCTCTATTCAATCATTTTCATCAACCCACCAACTCACTCATAATCCATCACTCTTTATATTTAACAAAATCTTCAAATTTCACCTAAAAATTGAACATTAAAAAAAAAGTTTCTAGAAGAGTGGTGTGAAGCCATTTTTCAAGGACAATAGAGCGAGATTTACTTACCCGGATGTAACCAACTTTTTAGGTGACGGTCCCGGCAAGATGACGAGAATGGAGTGTATATGAGAGCACGAATTTGACAGACGGTTTCGTCGGAATTGACTTCTCTAGAGTAATCACAACGAGACACCAAATTTCAACAAAAATGAAATCTGGGACAGTCCATTTTAACATTTCAAACTTCAGACACCTAATTTTAACATAGGGTAAACCTTGGATAGTTTTTTAGTTATTAACCCTTTTATTTACCAAAACATGATATTTGGTCAATCTCTTAGGTTAGCTCTTCTTATTTAAACCCTAAAGTCCTCCTCAGACAAAACTAAATGTGACTATATAATTATATAGGCTTTACAAGAGAACTAACTTGCTGAAAAGACAAAAACAGCTAGTTAACAACAGAATAGATATTGAACTCAAAACAAACTAATTACGATTATCTAACTACTTGCAGCAATTATTGAAGACTATCTTTGACTAAAAGTTGAATCATTCTTCACCTCCATCTCAAGACAAAACCAATGGTTTGTACTTCCCTCTCCAACCTCGGCCAAAACAGAGAGGCTAGGAAGGAAATAGTTGCAAGCAAATAAAGGTTAAACTACAAAGAGGAAGATCAAAGCTACATAAATCATAAGTTCGAATCAAGTAACCGTGAGTAGTGTTTTGCCGGTTAAGTCAAATTAAGTAATTGCTACAAATTTTAACTGTACGAATCCAAGTCATCGAGCCAATTTAGGGTTCAATCAATAATTTATACTCCAATTTAAACTCGAAATTGGAGATCTAAAGAAGGATCAGTCGTCCCATCGCTGCATCAAAGCTAATTAAGCAAAAGGACCTAAAACTATTTACCTTTTTTTTTTTTGCATTTCAACTATATATTCAATGTGATTTATCTATCAGTCATGGTTCGATTAGAAGGCTAGCCTTGGCCCTAGCTTATATCAAATATATTCACCTGGTTTAGTGAACCATGCCTAGGACTAGCCCGGGCATGAGCGAGCCCTATGAAACACCCTAACCGATCAAAACTCAAAATCAGTCATTGTGCTCAATTGGCCGAGTTAGGGTCCGGGGCTCACCTTGACTTAGGCTCGTGCTAGACATGATTTTTCAGACTAAGTGAACATGTTTGGCACGTACTCGAACAAAGATAAATTCTCTTACTAGATGAATTGAACATAACTAACTGATAAGTCACACTTTGGATAGTTGATAATTTAAATTAAAAAAAAAAAAAAAACTCCTTGGCCAAAACAACTCCTAAAACCGTTGAGGCTACCAAAAGTTGTCTTCCTAAAATATATTATTACATATGAAACGTTAGAATCGTGAAAAGATGAACTTAATTGCACTAAACTTAAAGGAGGATCATGTGCCTCACGTAGCTAGCTAGCTAGCTTAAGAAGCATTCTATCAAGTCAACGCTCACAAAATAAAGCCAACGATTCAGCAACTGCATCATCTATGCTACCACTTTCCTTTCTCTCCACACCACCATTGCAGTTAATTAAGCTTCTCATATTATATATATATGAACTCTGAATGCTTCCATCTTAACAAGAATGCAAATGCACCGACTCTCGGCCTCCGGTGTTCTGAGAGACGCAGACGAGTTCTCCATCAACATGCTGCATGATTCATTTCCGTCGCTAAAAACCTCATCGGGAGCTGCGAATTACGATCTGCTGCCGAGTTCCGATTCGATGAACAAGAAGGAAATTGGCGTGCTTCTCAAGTCAAAGCAAAGAGAGAGGGCTGTGCATTTCATCCCTCTCATTCTCTTTCTCTGCGGTTTCATTCTTTGGCTTTTCTCTCACTCAACTCATGTTGCTTAGCTACTACTACTACTACTAGCTAGGGTTTCGGTGATGGAATATTCGGTTTTGTTTTATTGTCTGGATTGGGTTGGCAAATATGTTCACATCTATCTTGTTGATTTGTGTACTATTAAGTGTAGTTTTATGTTTTAAACAAGAATCCATCTATATATGCTTAATGGATATGTTATCAATTATCATATACATAGAATTTGAGTTTCTATTATCTGGTTAATTATGTACGAAATCATGCAGTTCACTTTTATTCTTCTTTCTGCTAGTCTAGTCCACCGCTCTGGTTATGCATCATCCGTCTGGCGTCTGGTGTATTACGTTCCTAATGGGCCTCTATATTAAGTTTGACAGCCCAAAACTCATCCATAAGGCATGTGGCCCGTCTGACAACCTTCTTGGGCCTTGGGCTATCTCCTTCATACATGCCCTACATCTTTCCACACTTCCCAACTAAACTAGACAAAATAATGAGATGAATAATTGCATATTTCATGTCCTACTTCTTTATTATACCTTTTTTTTTTTAAAAAAAAACTTTGTCCTACTTCTTTATTATACCTTCTCAAACTCTCCGATTAAATTCAGAGACTTCATGCCTCTAATTTGACCATCTATTTTGCATTCAGCCTTCAAGAAGTCTCAAATAGCATTAGCAGAACCCAGAGCCATGATTATGATGAATATGGTTGAAGTTATTGCAGAGAAGAGATATGATTTAACTCTGACCTTCCTTGTCTTCTTCTCCTTTGGACTTTAATCTGAACCAATGTGGAATTGTTTGGAAGTGCTGGAATCTCGTAATCATCTTCAACAGCTTCCCACAGATTAGCTCCCTACAAAAAGACTTCAATCTTGATCGACCATAATTGAAAATTGGTCCCATCGATTTTTGGTGGAGTTGAAAACGAGTCTTCCATCAAATTCTTGGGTGGATTATCTCAAACTTAGACAATCACTCACTCACACGCAGATGCTCTGATACCACTATTGATCCGTTGATTGAATTAACATGAACTTGATGAACAAGAGGAAAGGAAGAAGAATATAGCGTAAACTGGTCTACTTGTTTTTATTAATTGATAATCAAACTGATTTATACAAGATTTGCTCAACTAAAATCTCTAACTATATGCTTATTATGTAACCACTAACACTTAACAGAAAAAAACGTGAAACATGCTAGATCTAATAATAGAAAAAGCTAACTTATTCTTCAAGCTACAGCAACAAGCTGTATTGGTCTCTAAGACTCAACTTAATATGATTCTAAACTTGAAGAACTAACTTAACACTCAGCATATGATTTTTTTTTTTTTTTTTTTTTTATAAATATTATAACCCTGAAAGCACTAGGATCATTTTGAAGTCGTTAAACCATTTTGGTAAGCATGGTCAAGTTGAAAGTGGCCATGTCCCGGAACTCCATCCCTCCTACTTTGTCATCTTCTTCAATGTAACTTTCTATCATCTCTCATCATCTGCCCCCATCAGAAACGAGCTACCCATGCTCGTTATATCATCTCACCATGTTTTAGACAATTTAAAAAGCGTTATGAAATACATGGGTAATACCGTGATAGCAGCCTTAACAAGTGACACTGTTGGAAATGATTGGGTAGTTAGATAATTGATTTCTACGTATCTAACAGTTCTGATGTTCTTCAGGTTCTTGTTTGACTCGACGTCACCTAGTTCCCAGGTTGTCGTTTAGCTCTACGACGAAGCAAACGAAAAACGGAATACGTTTTATATTATTTTTATAGGACAATAATTTATTTGATATTGATCATTAACAATGAAATAAATAAATATTTCTAATTAGAATCTGTGTTCCAGCTCACCATGCACCTTCTAGTTTATTCATGATAAGCAAACGCATAAATAACTATTTTCTTCGATTAATACGAAGAAGGATTGTTTACTTTTCCACTTAGCCCTCTTCGATTATTCGCTTTTTAATATTTGCAAAGAATTGCCTTTTTCTTTCAACTAAAAGAAGGTTTGAATATAGGTGTATAACCACAAAACCTGGCCCTTTTTTTACGTATAATAAATATATTGGCCAACTTGCTCAACGCCCTTTTCAAATATAAATTTATATTTGAAAATTTGAAGTATTTAACACATATATTTGAAAATTTATATGCAGTTTTTTTTCTGTGAAAGATAACAATATGTAATCTTTTACTTTTCTTTAGTGTATATATATATATATAAATTATTTTTTTAAGTATATACATTATGATGATAATATACATCTATTTTCTCACACGCCGAATAGAATTTTACGTTTTTAGTATATAATACGATAAGTTTCTTAAATTAAAAACTAATAAAATGTATTCATTTAGTACTCGATAAGTATGTAATTTCGAAATATTTTTTTAAATAGGTAATTATAAATATTTTTTCATTTGAAAAATAATAATAAATCAAAATATGGTAGAAAAATATGTTTATCGAAAAAAATGATTTTTAGAGTTTAATTTTTTTTTATAATACATTGGAGTTAACAAATAAATCTATATAAGTATTTAAATAATATAATATTAAAAGATATATATTTAAGGTGTATTTTTAGTGCCAGACAAATAATAAAATTGCTAGTTATTCTCAATTTTTAAATAGATGGATCTATTTTTTTTTTTTTAAGAATAAAAAACCAATAAAATTTAAACGGTAATTTATAGTAACAAGGTAATAGTAAAAAAAATAGTAATCTAATGAAATATAATTATGTTCGAGTATATTAGACAATGAATCGTGGCAAATTAGACGATTTTAAAGTTTAAAATCAATTATAGAGCTTTATGGGTTTAGTATTATGCTATTTTTCAATGTAGCACAATCTACAATTTTGAGCTTGAAAAGGCACCATAAAATTGCATATCGTTAAATATAATTATATTGTTTTGTGTCTATAATATGTTTATTTATTTATTATTATACTTTTTAACTTTACTTATTTTAATTAACGAGACACGACTTTTTTTTTACGGTATTTTGATTTACAAATATATTGTTTCATGTAAAAATATATACAAACTGATTTCTAAAAAAATATAATATAATATATTTTTAATGTTGCACACCTAATATAAAAAAATATGAATATTTTGAAACATATATATTTAATTTAACGTAAATTTATGCAACGTAGTTATGTTTGCGCAAGCATGAACGGATAAGTAAATAAATTAAATATATATGTATTAGATATATAAAAATATATATATATTTAAGCTTTCTCGAAACTCGAAATTAGATTAATAGATGAAACACGTCAAAATTAAGGTAATCCAATCGAGTATTGATTTTCAATATTTCGCATTTACCGATCAAAAGTCCCCACATCTAACGGTTGGGATATCTTCATCTCTACTCGCCAAAAGACCCACCCGCTCATATTTCCAAAATAAACCTCCAACGTCACTATAAACACGGTGACATCGTCGTCACTCAAGTCTTGTCCTCCATTTGTCGCTGCGTCAGTTCAGTCAGTTTTAAAAAGAAGATAAAAATGTCTGCTTTGCTCCGCCACACCCACACCCACACCCACACCCACCATTGCTGAACCTCTTCTCTATCTCCTGCTTCGTCGTCGATTTGCGCTTTTCAGGGTTGCTGATTCAATGCATTGAGTCGTTGAAGACGCGACGAATTGAAGATGCTGGACGGGATTCTTGGTCGGGGCTTTTCAGCCAAATGGTCTGTCTGACAGTTGTTAGATCTCTGTCTGTTTCTTTTTCTGCCCTCATTCGAAAGTATGACGCTTGATATTCTTGATTGACAGTAAGTCGCTGATTAAGCTGACTAGGTCGCGAATCGACGTGATTCGAAGGAAGAGGAGCGCGACCCAGAAGTTTCTAAAGAAAGATATAGCTGATCTGCTCTCCAATGGCCTCGATGTCAACGCTTATGGAAGGGTAAATTCGAATTTTTCTTTTGGTCTTATTCTTGCATGAGCTGATTTCTGGGTTCAATCGTTCTTGGGTTGTTTCTGATTTCTGGGCACTTTCTAGTATTGAGAAAGATTCGTTCTTGAAGAATTTCTCTTCTAGTGTAGTCCGGTTACATCTAGTTAGGTATTTTTGTTCCAGAAGGCTCAGAATTGATAAAAATGATATTGATGCTAACATTTTGCTAGATCTTGGCTTTATTTTGAGTGATGGTGCTTAAAATTTTCCATTTTAATAGGCTGAAGGACTACTCATTGAGCTAAGGCTCTCTTCGTGTTACGATTTTGTGGATCAATGCTGTGAGTTCTTACTGAAGCATCTCTCCACTATGATAAAGCAGAGGTATGGTCGTGATTCCTGTAAACTTGATGCCATAAGACTGCCTACTGTGTCATTTCTGTGAATGTAATTTGTTGTGTTGGAAGTGAATGTTAATCTTAATGATGAACCTCAAGTTAGATATAGCATCTGTTCATGATTAAAAACCAAATATTGCTGCTAATGCTTATTCATTCTCAGTGATTGCCCCGAGGTGTGTAGAGAAGCTGTGTCTTCCCTGATGTTTGCTGCCGCGAGGTTTTCAGATATGCCTGAATTACGTGATCTTAGACAAACGTTTCAAGAGAGATATGGGGATTCGCTCGAGTATTTTTTGAATAAGGAGGTGAATCATGCTCCCTTGTTTCAGACATTCCCTCATTCTACAAATGTTAATAAATGCATCATCTCATCTATATTCGGTTTGCTCAGTTTGCGGAGAAGTCATCTGCAAAGCCTTGTACAATGGAAAAGAAAGTCGAGTTAATGCAAGATATCGCGGCAGAGTTCTCAATAAAGTGGAACGTCAAAAATTTTGAACAACGAATGTCCAAGGCATCCGCTACCGAGCAGGTATTTTAGACAAAATTACGGAAATACTAGATACAAGCTTTATTACTGATACTGTGTACTTTACTTTATCCAAATATTTTTATTTTGTAGGCTCAACTGAAGAATGGGGGGTTTCTCTACACATTCAACGATAAGTGTAAGGTGTATAATGGCAAAGAAACTTCATCTAGAGGAGAAAAGACCGATCCATCATTGCAAGATGCAGCTTCTAACGGGCACAAGTTGCACAAGAATATCGAAGCTAATGGTTGTAAAAGAAGCGAACTTGAGATTCACAATGAACAACGACAACTTTTTAGTATTGTGCGCAGGGTGCAGAGTGAAAAAGAAGTGTTGATCACGAGGAAAGAGATGGACTTTACTTCTGATCGAAGAGTAAGAGAGAGCCCTTCCCTGAAACCATTAAAATCGAGCGGTTCATCTCATAGAAACTTCGATGAATATGCCAATGGTGTTGTCAAACCTGACCAATTGAAGGAGAAGCATGTTGTGGACAACATTCCATCTGGTTCTGTTTCAAGGGACGAAGATCGTTTCTTGGCGATGAAGCCACCTAAGAGTGAAGTCCAAGCTACTACTACTCCCTTTGACTTGAGCTATGCGAAGGTGAAGATCGAAGAAGACAACAAAAGAAAACCCTGCAACTACGCGATTCCTCCTCCGTATGTAAAGTCGAATGTCAAAAAGGAGGCTGTTCAAGATGTTGCAGGTCCCAAATTGGATAAAGTATCAGAAAACGTTGAGAAGCTCGAGAATTTGCCAAGACCCAGAAGATCTCACCGAAGGAGGCATTCGAGGTCAAGATCCAATCACGATGATGATGATCATCACCATGAAGAGGATGAAAAGAAGAGAAGATCGAGAAGAAGGGAAGATCCGAGAAAGGGTCTGCAGATTTTGTTTGATGATGATCGGCGCCACAAAGATAAAGATGAGAGGATTATAGATAAGCTTTTGATTCACTACAGCAAGAAGCCCTCCTTTGAAGAAGAAGCAAGGATGAGTAGAAAGGTTGAGGAGGAGGAATTCGAGGTTGTTCCACCACAGTCGATCTCTCTTCCCAGAGAGCAGCCCTCAGCTCCACCTGAGGCTGTCAAAGTTTATGGTCGGGCTGCTTCGTTTCAGCATGATGAGGCGCGGCATGTGCATCCGAAGCTGCCTGATTACGATGATTTGGCGGCCCGGTTTGCTGCTCTCAAAGGGAGGATGTAATTTAGGAAGAGGATTGGTTTGTATTTCATGAGTAAATTTGGTACCACTACTGATGAACACACGGGGCTTAGTGCCATTATTTATAAATACAAGTATTTTCGAAGAGCGTCATTTTGATCTTTAAAGTTCTTACTTGTGCATGTTGTGTCATATCAGATGGTATGGCTTACTCACTCGGTCTACTTGTCTTCAAAATCACTGAGGTAAAAAAGCAAAGGCCAAAGCACAATTCGGTTAAACCAGCAAAATCTTAACCGAATTTGACCGAAAATTCAAACTGTAAATACACACGATTTGGTGGTATAGGGAAATGATTGGGCTACCGAAATAGAATCTCTGATATGTTCCGGATATTAGTGTAATCGATTCAATATTAGTGTACCGAAATACTCACTCGGTCAAATGTTGATTTGTAATCGATTCAAAATTCAGGTGATAATTGATTATTAACCCTTATTTAGTAGTGATTTTTTTTAGGGAAAATCAAATCTTTTTTCTTTCTTAATAACTCTAGGAGTAAATGTAATTAGTAATGGTAAGGGTGTGCTAATGTTACTAGCAATATTATAACCACACCATAACCATTATGATTATATTTTTTAGTACCATAATCATGATTTTTCACTATAATCAAACCATTTAATCATAACCACTCAAACAAATAAATCATCATTATTCATATAAAAAATCCAAACTAAACATATATTAATTGTTTCATACAATAAATTTAAATTAAACATAATTTTATTATTTCATATACAAAATTTAAATTAATTATAACTTCATTATTTCACTTAATTAAACAACATTTTTAAGAGCATAATCTAATTGACCTAGGGCGAGCAAGACTGGCGCAGCGCAATTAAAATTGCAAATAAACTTAAGATTCCGTGAACATTAGATTTTCAAGATTTGTAAAGAATGAATGTACGACCAGATATTTCAAACGAAGAATTAATTAATAGTTAAGATATGTCAAGATTGAACCGCCAAGATTTATGGGAATGACTGAATAAACAGTGAAGTATAGAATTATAATATATTATAATGGTAATGGAAGCGCGAAAACTAGTATAATAAATAATAGAGAAATACAAGAAGTACTACTTGAGTCATGATTTCCTCATCAATATTCTGCCCGATCTCCACACGTACTCCCCCTGGTGGTGACGACAACGGAAAGACCCTGCATGCGTTGTCGGTGAACACAAACACCACCTTGTCGGGCTGCTGCTGCTCCCACCACCATCCTCCGGTGCCGCCCTACCTCTCTCTGTATCCTCATGATCATCGCCTCTCGGCTCATCCACAACCCATCTCTGGCGGCGCCGCACCCCAAAGCTCTTAGGGACGACGGTCTCCCACGGCGGTCCTGGGTGGCACATACTTCTCTCTCTCTCTGTAACCCTTTCTCTCTCTAAACTCTCTTCTTATCCTGGAGAAGAAAGGAATACGAATCAGTGGTAATGGAAAAGCTAAGGCAAGAAAGGGAGAGGTGGCAAAGCTTAATTAAGCAAAGTTCACTTTTGGTCTTCAAGGTCGACAAAGCTAGATTCTTCTTCTAGTAATCAATCACTGATCATTCAACTGTTAATGAAACCATCTCATCTTAATATAGCTGCTTTGTTTCGTGTCTCAATTGATTGATGACGATGATCCATGTATTTATTTAATTAATTATATCGGCAGGAGATTGATTGATTGATCGAGGATACGTGTCTCCTTTTAAAGCCTCCCACGTATCAGTTTAGTTTATAACTGTCTTCACAAAACGATAGCCAGGCAAAGCAGCAACCCATAACTCCAATTTTAACGTTTAATTGTTGTCACCTTTTCAAACCTTTTTTTTTAAAACAGCTTCTAGTTTCAACCCACACAAAAGTTATTGCTCGACACTTGGAAGCTATATATCTATCTATATATAATTTAATATATATATATATATATATATATAAATATATATATATATATATATATATATATATATATATATTTATAATTGGTAATGGATGGTAATTGGTGGTTCGAATTGCTCCAATTTTTTTTGTCTCCATTTCATATTACCATTTATCTATATACCAATATATAATTTGTGTTGGGTCCTCACCCCCAAAAGTCACCTACCTTGGTTCCATACATAGCTTCCAAAAAAGTCAAATACCTTCTAAAGTTTTTTTTTTTTTTTTTAAATATCAAAACCTTCTAAAGTTTAAACCATACTATTTTGGCAGGTTTGGATTATTTTTTATTTATAAAACCGGATTTGACCGAAATCTTACAAAACCGTCACAATCTATATAAAAAAAGTAGGGACTTAGAATATAGAACCTAACTGGCACTATTAAACACCAATAAGCCGAAGAAATCCGTAAATTTTTTGTTCTCTCAACTCTTATTTATATATGATGATATGTGATGTATCAACGATTCAACGTATTTAGGGTCACAAATTTATTTGTATGTATATGGTTCATAATTTGAACAATACGCTTTATAAAGCTGCCCGTTTTATGTTCCATTACATATGATGTCCCAACTATTAAAGGACAATCATGCAAAAATCTCAAAATTTTCCCCATAACGATCACCAAATTCTACACATGTTACTAGAAAGAAATAAACTTATTATATTTAGGGTTAATAATAAACTGTCTGAGGTTTGGCCCATGTTGAAATATGGTGTCCGTCGTTGAAATTGACTGTCTCAGGTTTGGTGTTTGTTGAAATTTGGTGTCTCCTTCTATTTTTGAGTTAAATCGAACAGAAGTGTATCACGTGACCGTCACGTGAGCTCAATAAAATGGATATTCCAAAAATGACCCTCCATAAAAAAACTGACCTTCTATTACCTAGCGAATTTACGAAATTACCCCTTCTAACTAAATCAACAACTATAGGGTTTTTGGGTGGTGGCCGGCGGGAGTAGGATGGTGGCCGACAGGAGTTGGATGGTGGCCGGCCGGAGTTGGGTGGTGGCCGCCGGAGTTGAGTGGTGGTGGCCGGAGTTGGGTGGTGGTTGTTTTGAATCTAGGGGTAATTTTGTCACTTCATATTTGGTAGAAAGGGCAATTCTGACTTTTCGTAACATTCTGTCACAATTAAAAGCTATTTTGGACGGAAAACCAAATTTCAACAAAGTTCATACTCCATACTTCATATAGACCATTTTAACACTTTAAAATTCAGACACCTAATTTCAACACAGTCAAATCTCAGACAGTTTATTAGTTATTAATACTTATATTTAATATAATTATCATAGTTATACATTAAAAACTTATATAAATAACATTCTTAGAAACATGCATGTGCAAAGCACGTGCAGAAATAACTAGTATATTATTATTTACATATCATCACTTGCTGTCTACAAACCTGTACATTATCCACATGTGACCATTTGTCACAAGATCAAATCTATTAGTTTAAGACGGAGATACAAAATACAATGATAATAGTTCATTAGACTAGTGATTGAACAATGGGCTGGTTCCTTTTGTATGGTCATAAATCATAATAGTTTTTGAAGCAGCCATATGGTTTGGCTCCATTACTTCAAAAACAAGAACACATGGTAGTTGCTGGAGTGATTAATACATCCATGATCCAACTGGCTAGCTAGCTAGGTCCCTTTTAATTGCGGTCGACGTTCAACATCTTTCACATATCATGAGTCTCACCTCAAACAAGAGAATCATACCATTGAATCACGTTACAATTACAGCTTATTAATGGAAGTTAATTAGTATCCAAATAACAATTTGTTTTTTTTTTCGGACGAGCGATCCAAGCAGGTAACGAGTTTAATCAGAGTTATGGCCCATCATAACCCTCATCAAACTCATCTATACGAATTCGTTCCCTTTGCTCACACGTGTCTAAGAAAACAACAATTTGTTATTGTCATTAGATATTTAACTTAAGATTTTTAACGTGAAGAGCTACATAGTAGACTATAATATTTTGATTTAATTCAAGGGTTAAGATCTAAAAGTAGTTTGAAGTATATGTCATATTGCGATTCAGTGTCTCATTTTTATTTTTTTACAATTCGGTATCCGAAGTATTAGATGTATATTGCTTTCAACTTTTTCGTCTGTTTTTTGCGTTAAAATTGCTATTTTTAAACACAAAAACATGTTTTTTTTCTACTTTTCTGAAGTATCAAATTTGATACTCATAATTTACGCTTCTTTGATGCTTAAAAAATATATATTTTCGTTCAGTTATTTTTAAGATGAAAAAGGTAGACAATAAAAAATATGATATTTTGAACATCGAACCACAACACTAAATCGTAACCTGACCTATACTTCAGCCTGATTTAGGTTATTAACCCTTTAATTCAGTTCACGTCTTAAAGTTTGGACAGATTAAATAAAACTTTCTTAAATATATTATTATTATGAATAAAGGAATAGAAACGTTTCTTTTTTAGACTATTATTATTATTAGTGGAGGTTCCTTCTTTTCACAAGTGGATAGCTAGGTTTTGGTGGTCTAAAGAACAAATAAAATTGTGGCGTGGGGAGCTTAATTATTCGAGAAGAATCAATAGAGGCAAAAGTAAAGCTAAGTAAAGCAACAAAGTTCTAAAGAATCTCTCTTCTTTGGTGCTAACGTCCACTTGGCTCTCTCTCTAATACAAATACAATAGCCAACGGACATGAATTTGCGATATGCTTTGTAGTTCAGAATTAGCATTTTATTTGAAATTCTTCTGCTTTAAGAAACTTTTTTAAAAATATATGTATATTGGTAGTGCTATTAACTATAGCTAGTTGTTTTCCTTTTATATAGTATAAAAATGTTGTCTGAAAGTCAAAACCTTCTGCTTTAGGATCGCTTTAGTGTCCGCAGAATGCAAGTATAACGGATTTTCATTCGGTGACTGAGCAATATATCTGTCATGAATCTTGAATTTGACGAATCAAGAACTTGACGTCGATGAAGCTAACGAAATCAACCGAATCACAATTCAAATAAGGAACGAGAAAAATCTGAATCAAATTGATCAACAATCGAAGAAAAAATCGATCAATTTGATCGACTTCATGATGAAGAAAACCAACTCTGAAACAATATAATTTTCAGTGGAGGAAAGGGAAAGATGAATACATTTATTATTCATTCAAACGTTTAGTCACACCTATAGGGGTAACAATTTCTGACATGACATGAAGACACGATCTGTAACAAACCTGTTTTTTTTTCATGTTCTGATCTACACGAAAATTTGTCCGTGTCTGATAGATCTGTTACACGACTAGACACGTTTTTAGGCATGTCCGTGTAGATCTCATATGTAGGTCCAACGATAGACACGACTTATCTGAAACTTAATATTTATTTATAAAGATCCGTAATTGTAAAACATTACAACTATGATGCAGCGTGATGGGGATAGACACGTGGAAATCGAAATAATAATGAAATCAGACGCAGGATTTGAGGAAGTAACCGAAAATAACGACAAAGTCCAAATTAATCGAAAATTACAAAAAACCGAAATAACATTAAAATAAGATTTAAAGCCTCGAAACAATGGAATTTGACCAAAAAACAGCGCAATACACGGCATAGCCGTGAGTTTTGATCTAACCGCCGTTTCCGCCCGAAAAAAAAACTGTTCACGCGCCAAATTCCGACAGTTGAAAGTCCGAGACTAGAAATCGCATAATTCTCGAAATTTCAGAATTAATCGGTTCCGTCCGCATCAAACTATTTATTCAGTACATTAATATATATATATACAAAACTTATAATTGGCTTTAGTTGTATTCGTAACTGTCATTACTTAAGCGGCAAACCATGAAATTCCAATCTTAGTGCATAAAAAATGCATAAAGTCATTAACTTGCAAAGTTGATAAGCCGTTCCTTCAAGAACTCAACCAAAAATCATTTTTTTCCACCAAAATTTCGTGTCTCGTGTGTGTCCCGTGTGACACGGGATCTGCCTGTGTCAATTCCCGTGTTTGGAAAACAAGCGACACATTTAGGGTGATCTGTTTTGACACGAAAGGTCTGTTGACACGCTTGTCACTAGCGACACGAGGACACATACGATACGACACGATTGTCACCCCTAAGTATATACAGTAACAATTAGTTAGCTAACTAGACTACTAACTAAGTAGTCTATGTCTTTATAGTTATTAGATTTAAAAAATAAATATATTTAATTATTTCTATATTATTTTTTCGCTCGGGGCGTAAAGCGCGCATTAATATATATATATATATTAAAACAAAATACTGTAGCCAACAAGGGCCTAGAAAAAAAGCCCAGCTCAGCCCATCTCGGTCAAAGTCAGAAGTATGTATAGGTCCAGATGCGTCAGAGTCAAAGAACAAGAAGAGAAGCAAGCCGCCGGATTGTTGAGACTAGTCAAATCCGACCCAAAAAGAAGAAAACAATATATACGTAATACGTTTAGGTGTATGTACTAGGAGAAATTATTAATATTATTAATTGACTTGGATAGTTATTATGTGACATTGATTAATAAAGAATAAATTTCAATTTACGTAGAAATAATTTAATTAATAATAATATTAGAGTAACTACTACATAAATATACAATCACGTGGTATGGGGAGAAATAACAATTTGTTATCTTAAGAGACGACATTCTCTGAATTCCCAGTGACACACTCACACATGTGTTGGGTGTATCCATATAAATAGTACGTGCAAATTCCCATTTTATGTATATATATCCATATAATCATATCCCACACTTGGTTTAGACACAACACAAAATATTCGAATATATTAATTGAACAAATAGATTTCAACACACATTATTACTTTGAAAACAAACTAAAGAACTTTAGTTTTATTCACTTGCTTTTTTTGGCAAGACGGTCATTCTCCAACTGTTGGAAAACAGTTCCATCATAAACACCTCTGATTTTCTCCTTCGGCAACAGCCCATCCTTATCCTTACACAGCATATACAGCACCTTCCATTCTGTAAACGCAGCAAACCTATACATACATATATATTCGTGGAAAACAAACAAAAATCATATTAGTTATATGTTAGATGGTTGATTGATGAAGAAATCTTTGGCTATCATAGTTGAAGGAAAAATTAACAAACACTCACCATCCTGCAAAATCTTTGGACTCTCTATTAGCCTTTAACATTTGGCTAAGTTCATTGGATGTTAGACCATTACTATTTGTTTTTGCATACTTCTCAAAAATTGCTTCAAATTTTTCTGGAACAAACCTACAATAGATAGATGGCATTTGATAAATAAATATAATTAAGAACCAACAATAACATATGATAGATAAATTAATTTGTGGTTTCACCTTCCCTCGGTATCATAGGTATCAGTGTCGCTTCCATGCTTAGCTTTTGCAATATTCTTAATCTCGATTGGAAATAGAAAATTCGGAAATTTCTTCCCCTGCAGATCGATACGAATCATATACGTTACTATCAATGTAATTCTTATTCTTATTTAGGAAATAAAAGTTTAGAACTAGGGTTACTTACCTATATGGCACTTTACTATATTATATATCTTTTCTATTTAGCAAGATTTCATACTATACTTTTCTTTATTTTTATTTATGTTAAATGGTTTTTGGTGTAGTTGGATCAAATTGGATTTTGGTGTAACATTTTTTTTTCCTAAACTTTTGGTGACATACTTTGCAATTTATAGACTTTTAGTGCATCAATTAGTTGATAGTCAAGTTTGACCGTTATATACCTACGTGTAAGTCACGTAACTTCCCCTTAAATTTTATTTTTGTTCAATTTATTTCCCCAATTGATATTACTGACTTTTGATTTTTACAATTAAATCACTGGGAAAAAAAAAACAAATATTGGATCTAGGGCTAAATTGACGTAGCCATGAGTGGGTCGGATTTGGTAAAAAAAAAATATAATGTCACATAAGCAAGTTTAACATACAACATAGATGGACCATAAACTGAATAAGTTTTTTTTAATTTTGTTTTGTTTTTGTCAACACCACATTAACTTATCAAAATTATATAGAATATAGATATGAATTCTGTATAAAAATAAATATTCATATATTAATAATATGTTACTTTTAAATTTGTTTTATATGTTTCCAAAATTTTAAAATGAACAAACTATTATATAGTGACAACAAAAATTTATTATATATGTATATAAATATATTCGATTACAACAAATCTATTTAGTACAATCTATTCATTTTATTAAATTACTTAATATCATTTAATTATTTTGTTAATCTATTTATTTTAAAATGGGGATTTTTTATTTGTTCTTTCTTCTCATTATTTTTCTATAAAATTTGTGGAAGTAATTTTTATTAATTACATCAGCAAAAATATATTTTTTATATTTTATTTATTGTAATTTATAAATATTGTTTTATTACATTTATATATTTTTTTCCAACTAATTTTTGCACTTCTCCAAATTAGTTTGTTATAGTGAAAGTATGCTTTTTGGAGTTCAAAATTAAAATTTACCAACTTAAAAATAAAATGGCTCTTAAAATTCAATATTGATGTTTGCTTAACTTTTAGAGTTACAGTGGAGGTATATAATGATATACCTTATTAAAATTTAATATATATCAATATATCATTCAAATGTCAATGTCATAATTCTAACGCGTATAAAAAATAAAGTTGTGTAAAAAGGTTAATTATCTGGAAAAATATTATTTTATAATTATCTATTTTCCACAACTTCCGTTAGCTAGGTCAAGTTCATATTTGACCAAGCGGCACCGCCCTCCCACTGACATTAATTCATGGCCAATCCCGTATATATATGGCTAAAGAAATTATATAATAACTAGGATGGGTCTCTACACGCGCCAAGCATGATTATATCGTACAAAAATAAAAATATATTATATTTAACAAAATTTATTATAGATATTATGTTGACAAATCAGTTGATTTTTTGAAAATATATTATATTAATGAAAGTAAATTAAAAAAAATATCAACATAATGAATGAATTGTAGAATTTATATGTATGGTTTAGATGACGATATTTAATTTGGTCCAAAAAGATAATATAATTACCAACTAAATACATTTTATCATAAAATAAAATAAAAAGTCTCATAAATAACTTTAATAAAAAAAATATTATTAACTGTATTTCGTTGAAAAAGTTTAAGAATTATATATATATGTTTTGCTGATGAAATATAAATTGATAAATCAAATCAAATTCATGTACATGTACATGATATATGCTCCAATCACTTATTAATGTATTAAAACCGATAAAATATTTTTTATATGTGATAAAATGTAGTGTACTTTTTGTTCTTCTATTTATTTATTTAAAAAATAGTAATAAATATGAGGAAATGGGAGAGAGAAACATACGGGACGAGTTTTACCGCTGAGACCAATGTTGACGAAGATGGCTGCTGCTGTGGAAATGAATATTCCACATCCCACTGCTCGCATCCCTTTAATTATTATTATTGCAATAAGAAATTAAGAAGAAATGAAATGATCATTAATAATACAAGTGTTATTTTCATTAATAATCATTATCACTATCACTAACCCTTAAATGTTTCGGATGGATATATAAGGCCATCCTTGTTCCGATCAAAGAAGGCGGCGTGCCTTTGCAGCACGTTATCACCGCTGCCTGCACAGTTAAGTAGAAGTTAGATTTTCAATTCGCCGTCTTTCTTCAGATGATTATGTGCATGCAGTGCATAGATATATAGATAGATAGATATACCTTCTTCACCGATGATCTGCGGTGGAACATTGGCCATTCTTGGAGATAGAAATTACAGAGAGAAGATTTGAGAGAAAGAGTTCGGATCTGATCGCCGCTTAATTATGCATGTAAGAAGAGCACTCTCCGCTTTGCATTTTATATCTAAATTTCACGCGCAAAAGTGGTTGTTAAATTATGTATATAATAATAATATAATATAACAACGATGTCTATCTATCTATATGTATTATTTTTAAATAAACTATTCTTGCAACTTGGTCTTGTGCCCCCACGCCGCCGTGTGCGCAGTTTTGGAATTTGGATTAGATTTCGTTATTAAATATATGGGTCTATGGGCAAATTTTGAGAGATAGTCGTTTATACCTAATAGGGTTAACAGTCTATATAAACACTCGAATGTTGAAATTTGGTGTTTAAAGTTTGAAATGTAAAGAAGTATCGTTTTAAGTTTTATTTTTGTTAAAATTTGGTGTCTCCGTACGTCTTTTTATCTTCCTTCAATCATTTTTATCAACTCACTCACATACTCATAATTCATTACTTTTTACTAAAATGACCCCAAAACTTGAACATAAAAAAAAGTTTAACAACAGAGTGGTGTGGAACAATTTTCGACAACAACGAAGCGGGATTTACTTGTGCGGAAGTGGCCAGCTTCTTAACTGATGGTCCCGGCAAAGTGACAAGAAGGGAGCGTGCATGGGAGTTCGAATTTTATAGTTGCTTTCGTCGGAATTGACTTCTCAAAAGTAATCACGCTGAAACACCAAATTTCAACAAAAAAATGAAACCCGGGGCACTCCATTTTAACATTTCAAACTTCAGACACCAAATTTCAACATTGGACTGTTTATAGGTTCTTTAACCCTTATTTATATAGATGAGATGGACAATCTTTTATGTTGAGGGGAAAATGAGAGATATTTTATGTCTCTTTCAGTAATTGTCATTCTTCATACTTATTCTCTCATTTCAGATTATTTATGGTTATTTCTAACTTTTTACTATATTTTCATAGTTTATTTGCTTATTTACTATCACTCCGTGGTTTATTAGGTTATTTACATTGTATAAATATAAATATTTTGAAATGTCTTTGTTACTGGAAGAGACAAAACATTTGAAATAAATGTAACATTTTTATGACACATTAACGATATCGCAGCAAGCCTTACCATTCCGGGGAGATAAATCCCCCAAGTCCGAAGGAGCAAAGTCAAACGGCGGAAGGTTCACTAGATCATTTTCAAAAAATGATGATGAATCATATCGGAGGAATCGCGGACCGCTGGAGTGCTTCTTGTGCAAGCGGTCTCATATTGCAAGGGAGTGTCTGGTACGTGAGAAACTCTCATCTCTCGTTACTTTCGAGGAGGTGAAGAAGAAGGAGCGCGGTTGGGTCATTGTGGATGCTTAGTGCTATCCAAATCAAGAAGGCCAAGACGAAGGGCCTAATGTTCGCGGTGGTTGAAGTCGCGGGCAAGAAGATGATTGCACTTGTCGACACAGGTGCCTCAAACCTCTTTATGTCCGAGGAGGTTGCGAAGAAGCTGAATTTTCGCTTGGAGAAAATCAATACGCGACTGAAAATGATGAACTCGAAGGAAACCCCGGCATGCGGAATTGCTCGTGAGGTAAGCACTAAATTTGGTATTTGGAGCAACAAAGAAAATGTAGAGGTGATCCCTCTCGATAACTAAGACTTTGTTATCGGGATGGACTTCCTCGATGGATCGATGCCATGAACGTTCATTTTGCGGATTGCATTGCATTTTGGATTCGAGGTGTCCATGCATTGTGTCGGTCAAGCGATCGAAAGGAGATGGAAGGAAGACGTTGTCGACCATGCAGCTCAAGAAGGGAGTCTGCAAAGGAGAGCACGCTTACCTAACGACCTTGAAGATGGACGAGTGTTAAAAACGATATGACAAAATAAGGAAATGACCCAAGTCCTTGGCGAATTTGGAGACGTTATGCTGGCTGGACTCTCGAAGAAGTTGCCGCCTAGGAACACGTGAAAGCCTTGTGACCGTTTCAAGAAGAGATCGACCAGTATCACGGTAAGGAAACGACGAGGGCGTCGTCCGAGTTTGGTGGGGGGAGAATGTCACAAACATGGAGCATTACAACTCCATATCCAAATATGGCAACCAATGAGGATGAAGTTTAAAGGCGTCCTGATTCGACGTATTTGTCTAGATTCGTTATATTAGGATATGCCTCTTGTCATATGTCTCCCCATTTATTGTAGGGGATAGAACCTAAAAACTGTCTGGATTTTGACCTGAGTGTCAGTTTGATGTCTCAATTTTAAACTGTTGATATTTGGTGTCCCAATTTTCAGTTTTGTGCCTATTTGGTTTTCCGTTAGTTTTTGCAGTTAAATTTAACAGACTTACTTGAAAATACAATTTTGCCTTTTTTTTTAAAAAAAAAACAACTGACAATCTGGCCACCCACCCGACTCCGGCCACCCACCTTCGACTCTGGCCACCCACCTCCAGCCACTCACCTCCAGCCACCCACCTCCAATCTGTCGGAACTGGCCGGGAATCGGCCAAAATCGGCCGGAATTGGGACGGGTTTGGCCGTAATCGGCCGGAAGTGGGTTTGGCCGTAATCGGCCGAAATCGGGATGGGTTGGCCGTAATCGGCCTGAACGGGCTGGGTTTGGTCGGAATCGGAGATGCTTAGCCCTAAATCGGCCAGAACCCTAAGCCCTAAATCGACCTGAATTGGATGGTCGGGGGTACTTTTAGAATTTTGAAAATTGGCCACTCACGTGACCAGATTCCGTCCAATTTAATCTAAAAAATAGACGGAGACACCAAATAGCAACATATATGAAAATTCGGACAGTCATTCTAAACCCCATACACCAAACTGACACATGGTGTAAAATTCTAAGTGTTTTTACATTCTTTAACCCTTTATTGTATAGTTTCCTTAAAGAGCATTTCTCGTTTGTATATATAGGGAAGGGAATAGGGATCCTCTCATTCATTTGCAATCATTCAAATGTTGAAGTATATAATATAATACAAGAATTCTCTCATCATATTCTTAATTTTAGTTCTTATGATCGAGGGTTAGGCTGAGATAGGAGCGGTTCTTAAGACCGCACGACTGAGGGAAAGTTTGGTAAAACTCCAAGCCCAAGATGTTAAATTTCTAACCTTAATGAACAAGCAAATCATAATATGAAATGTGGTTTTTCATTACTCAATACATCAATCCTCGTAAATATATTTATGATTAACCAAACACTCCACCAACACATATGACAAGTCTCGAATTTATTTAAGACAACAAACAGTTAATACAAACAACTACGTGGATATATAATATAGTCAGTAGTTATTTTACTCCTAAAAGGTTGAGGACCGACTCACTGACTGCCTACTTTTGTTATCCCTCATTGTCTCAGTTGCAACAATATGACATGATAATAACTAAAATGAGAAGCAGCAGCAATGATATCTCGCACTTCATATATATATTCATACACAGCTCTACATGATACAGCACCTGAGAACTATCCCCTTGGGATCCACCATCGACTCTTCGTTCCCTGAATTTATTATCACACATTGTATAGCACAAGTAAGCTCATTGCTTACCCAAACTCTAAGCAAACCAAGTGGGTGTGATGGATGATAATAGGTAAGTTAAGAATCTAAAAACAATCACAACTATTGGTCATGTTGCTAATCGTTGTCCCAGATTTAAAATGTTGATATTTGGTGTTTCAAATATCAGATTGGTTGATTCCAATTTTTTCTTTTAAATTGACTAAACAAAAACATGTTTTTTAAACATCAAATAAGCATAAACCATGAGCAACAAATATGATACTTCGGAAAAGTGAAAAATAACATGTTTTGTTGATTAAAACGTCAATTTTAACGTCATAATCAATCATAAAAGTGGAAAGCAACAAATCTTATAGTTGGGACACCAAATATCAAACATTTTAAATCTGGGACAGCAATTAGTAGTATAGCATATAGTTGGGACTGTTTTTAGGTTCTTCATCCTAGATAGATAGATATCTCAAGCAAGCACCAAAAAGAAAGAAAAAATAAACAAAATGAGAAAATTGGAAAGAATATTTTTGTACCTTCGGGGGGCTGCGTTAATTTTCGGTTTTGAGGAGATGACATCTCTTTCTTCAACTTTAGTAATATATCTTCCATTGTGTATTCCCTTTGCCAGTTACCAAGCATTGGAAACAAACTCGGTTCAACCTGTTGGATCAAACCAATTTGTGATATAACTAATGCTTAAAAGCTACTTCTACAAACAAATGATGATACCAAAGTGACATACCATTCCACTCTCTTGATTCACACATGTCATGTTAATCCGAGTTTCAAACCTCACGGTTGGTGGATTATCAGGATACTCTTTGCCACAGAACAATTTCAGCTGATAAATACGTCCTTCATGAACAGTCTACACAATATCATCACCACGTACTTTACCATTTAATTTAAACATTAAAAAAAAACAAATAGTTCAGAAGTGAAGGCAAAAATAGCATCATACAGTAGGTGATTTCATACTATTATCAGAAGGACAGAAAACATTATGGACAATCAGTCGCTTATCAGGAACCAAGAATATGTTGATTCATTGGAATCAGTGGATGACTAGGTAGTACCAGAGAGGAGACAACGCAATGATCACATAACAAAAATTATTATTTAGCATCGTGATACTGGATAGACGTTTTGCCCAAAAGATGAACGTAGAATAATAGCATATGCAGTTAAAAACTTTAGCTCCAATGATCAACTTATATCTTTCAGAAAATCTCAGTCTTTACTAGCCATGCGATGTATGTAGATGGATATATGCACAACATGATATGATATATTTACACTGACTTACATTAGGAGGACCAATGATTGTCCCAGTCCAAGATTGCATATATATGTCATCAGCATCGTCCATCCCATAACTGACAGTTCCATCTCCAATGCCCTTTTCCCCTCTTTCCAGTTCTTCGAGTAATCTAAAGTTCCTAGGAACTAAAATCATTCATAAATGAATATCATGACTACAACATATATACCATATAAAAAGAATAGACAATATGATTTCCTTAGGAAACTGGTGGTACACTAGATCTTCTAGTGAAGATTAGCGTAGTAGTCAATGACAGCGAAATGCACTTTGATGACAGACAGAGTAAATTATATTTTAGTTTTGAGAACTATTAGTAGCCTATTTGGCAGCTGAAACAAAATAAACAGCTTCTAGAGGAAACCATACATGTATATCACAAAATTCAAGCAGCTTCAACTGCCAGACACAAGAAACTGGACATACATCATATGGATGTACAATGCTATAAAACTGTTCAAGTGTATGATGCTATGAATCTAATGCTATAAAAAAGAATTTAATGCATATAAATTGACTGCTTCAATTTCTCCAACTATGCAGCAATCAGGCACGAAGCCAGGCTGATGTGTCAATCAAACTTACAAAGGTTCTCAAGCATTCAAACAGAGATCCAATTTATTTCATTACCACAAAGAAGTTATATAATAGAACTACTCATTAATCACATTATCTGATGCAACATTGGGATCATCTGGAAACTCCCTTGGCCTATGTATTTTAGTAATTTGCTATGGCATTTTCTAGTATAACACACCATACTCATGAATTGATGTGTCCGTACACTGATGCTTATCATCTGTCGAGCAAAACCTGAGCGATAAATTCCTCAGATGATTCTCCTAGTTTTGTCCTTGAGTTTATATTGACTATATGATGATAATTAGATAATATGACATAAACACAGGTTTACTCTTCAGCTCAATAGTGGATTATTTTCTGTTCATCATTTGTCAGCAGTCAATGAAGCCAGATAAAACCTCACATCATCCTCAACTCCCCTGCTATAACTTGATCCAACAATTTAAACTTTTTGAGACAGAACAAGGAAGCCAAAAAAGAAAGTAATTTTCCAGATTGAAACTGATCATATGGAAGCTGAACATTCAGGGATTCTTCTTGGTGTTGATGTATATAAAAAAGGAGTAGCCATTTCATTAGGACAACAGCAACCAACTAAAGTATATAGATCATAGATTTGGAATTAAATGAGATAGCCGAGGTGTTACTGAAGAGAATTTGGCTCACCATTTGGATCGTCATATGCAATACCAACAATTCAAATTAGCATACTTGAAAACAAAATGAGGCGATGGTGACTTCACCATTTTAATACCATTCTTTTGTAAAGAAAAATTCAAACATTATACTTCGGAGCAAATTGACTAAACCATATTTCAAAATGTAAACAAACAGAAATGTGAAAAATATGTCCAGATGATGCGAAAACTAGGTATTACATCTCACTAGATTTAATTTTTCGACAGAATATCACCCATGGATACTAGGATAAATAATGTAGACACAACTGAAAAAAGCTATTTTTTGGACCTTAGCTCGAAAAAAAGGCATAAAAGGAGCACGAATCGAACAACTTAAATACTTTTTACAAGGAAGCCGCAACATATACCAGAACTTTGCTGTTACAGATAAATATATCCGCTATATTATAGATAGTATAGAATCTATTATTAGTGATAGGTTTAATACTATAGGTAGTATATAATATATTTTTATATCTATTATTAGTGATAGGGTTGTATATTTTATTTCCTATTCTTATCGGCTAGGATATATTATCTACAAAGATTGCAATACTCGAATCCTATTCAAGGGACATGGTTATGAATAAAACGATAAACAAAAAGTTATTAAAAACTTAGGTTATGTTCCAAAGATCAAATTCTCTCCCATAGAAGTTCAAGGGTTCCTACTCCCCCTCAACAAGCTTAACCATCCACCCCGCAATCGAGGCCCATAACATCTGTTTTAGATAGACTGAATAACAAGCACCACTTAGTTAACTGGAATGATGAAAACTTAGAAGAATTAGTGGATGCTACTTTGTTTTGTTGTCTGTTTAATCCACTTGAATCTATCTCAATATGAAAGCTAGATGCAGTTCCCTTTCTCTGACAATACAATGTATCTCTCTGATATTAGCTAGTAAATGTTCTTAGAGTGACCAGGAGAATAGTTACGAAATGAGATTGTAAGAAGAAACTACCATTGATGCATTTAGCAGATTACAGGGGTAGAGGGTTATCTGCTTAATCTTTGAAGAAGGTAATAGGAGCACACTTTCCAGAACATGGAGCAGTTTGCGACATGGCTATGGCTTAATCTTTGAAGAAGGTAATAGAAGCACACTTTCCAGAACATGGAGCAGTTTGCGACATGGCTATGGATTAGCTGCCTTTACCAGGAACAAAAACTTATGGTAAAGAAAAGAGACGGACTCCAGAGTGGGTTAACCGCTAATAACATAGCAAAAATTATTGCAGAGAACCTCTACATATAAAAATAATAATTCCCTTGTTATAATATTTTATCTGCTAAAGATCCTAATCCTTAAAAGAACTCAATGAAAAAACCCAAATAGTTTAGAAGGCTCAGTCTCTATCATGAGTCATAAGCCATAACCCTATAAATTAGGACTTGGATCCAATTTACAATGAGATAGTTCAGGGTTAAGATTAAATGTTTTCCGATACCCAGCACCCAAGTTGGCCATCTGTAGTGGTTTTCCACTAAGAAAACTAAAAAGTAAAGTGAGACAATAGGGATCCTATAAAAACATAGAACATCTTCAATTGCCTCTTTGTGAGTGATAAATCATCATAATCAGTTAGTACAAAAGCCGCAATACTGCAAGAGTCGAAACATCCAAAATCTAAGTTCTTCATATCAACTTCAAGCCAGACATAGAAAACAGCAAACGTTTGGGCTTATACGCTATGTAACACAATTTTCAGCAAAATCACTAGCCAAAAGGGCGCAAAGGTTAAGAAAGTCACGAATTCTGTGTTAACTTCCAATCACGCTATTAAATTTTTAGAACTTGTGACTTAACAAAAACAATTTATAATCCAAGTAAACTCAAATCAAACAAAATTCCTTGAGCATTTTCAAGAATCAGTCAATTGGTATGAAACTGTAAGAAGCACAGCGAAAGGAAAAGCACAGATTCGCTGCGAGCCAAAGAAGTAAAAAGAAAGTTAAGATTCTACGAGGATCAAGAAGCTGTTCAGTGAAATAAGATGGAAAAAAAAGGTAGGGTTTCAAGGCTCACCAACAACATTTGATCCTTCTTCAGAACCCATGATTTCTAGATGTCGAACGCAGAGAGCTGAGAATCGCCGCGCAAAACCTACACAGAGAAATGAAGAGCTTGAGAGAGAGAGTAGGGCGAAAGGTGAGAGCTTCTTGGATGAAGACTGACTGACTGAGTGGTCCCTGGATTTGGGTTGAGAAAATAAGACCGCGGTGCAGGTTGAGTAGTTACACTGGAAAAGAATAGATACACGCCTCCTCTCGGGTAACTACAACTGTACTGTATCGACTATCGACTCATCGAGGCTAGGGGTGGGTGAGTGCGGGTTTTTTTGAATAATAAATCCAGCTCATAATTTCTCGGATTTTTTGAGTTTTTTTTATTTTTGAAGTGCGGGTTCAGTTAAACCAATTAGGAAATTGGTTGCAGTTCCAACGTTGCATTCCTACAAATAACGAAATGTGAGACAAATTAAATATGCCCTTAAAGTTGCTAGTAATTACGGCTGTGCCACACACTCACAATTCGGAACAAGGAGGAATGTGAGTGTCGGCATGTGTATCATTGCTCAACCAATTAACACATATATAAAAATGTGTAATATTAATAAATCTATATATATATTTTTTTTTTCCAACAAATCTATATATATTCAAAACAAATATAAAATTTATGTTCGATTTTTAAATAATTAACACATTTATGTTAATAAACCGGTCAAACTTTACAACATTAAGAAAAAATATACATAAAATGATTTATACCATAATTTTATATTGATTATGTACAAAAATTAAAAAATTATGGTATAAAATGTTCACATCATTGGTTATAATATTGGTTTTTAATAAAAAAAAATTAGTTTTTAATATTATATTTTTTAATTGTTATTTTTAGTTGTAGGCGTACGGATTCGGTATTTTAAGGTCTCCCGAAACGAGCTCGAGTTTTAACTCAGAACGGATTTTTCGAGACGGGTCGGAAAGGTTTTACTCAAAATTTGGGTTCCCCTAATCGAGGCTAATAGTTAATTATTATAGTTAAATATCAAATAGCTAGCTGTATTTTCTTAGGAGTATAAATATCAGTCGAATTTTATACAAACAACTAATTAATTAGCTCCACTAAATTTCAGGTTAAATTTACGAATCATAGGCTCCTCGCGTGATAGATAGTGCCTAGAATATTAGAGAATTATAATTTAAAGTCGGGATTCATTTTCTAATTTATTTATTTTTTAAATTGGTGGGATTCATCTCTCAATTAAAAATCAACATGTCTTTGTTTATCTATCTTTTTCTTCTTCTCATGCAAAAATTCCAAGTTAGAGAATAATTCTTCACCTGATTCTTCCATATAAACTAGATGATACTCTCTAGCTCTTCTTCTCCACCGTGAATACTTCGTCAAAACTTAAAGTTGATATTGAAGAATTACATGCTACGAGTTTAATACTTGTTATCATCTTAGTTTATCATTGTATACTCAAGTTTGATGTACAACACTAAATTAATACCTTTTTTAAAACTAAATCTCTGTGGATCGATGCACAAAACCAATTGGCTATACTCATCATTCGCTCCATCTTCAGCAATTAACAAACTCAACTCACCATTCCTTTCTGTGAAACAAACTATTTCCATAATTTCCTATATAATGCTTATGTTTATTACTTCCGTATAAATTGAAAATTGGCAGCTACACATGCATGGCTTCTTACTTCTTGCTACTTCGTGAAAGATAAGAGAATATACGTACTATTGTAATGTAAAAGGTCATGGTGCCTTATATTTATGCGTTCCATTCAACAAGATTATATTTATGAGTATATTCAACAGTGAAGCTTCTTCCATAATGATATTTTATTTTGACACTGTATATTTTAGAATTTGAATAGTATGATGCTAGGGTAGTTTTTTTTTTTTTTGTGCCAAAAATGCCAAGGGAGTTTATTGTTTTTAATATATTGATCTAAATTGTATGCAACAGTTGATGGCATATGATATTTCTTATTTTTGCTCCATGAAGCAGTCCCTAAAGGCATAACTTAGTGTTTAACAACTACACGGTGTTTTCGGTATCTATTAATCCATGATAATTCTACATGGAGTTCAATAAAGTAATTAGGTCCTTTGGTGGTGAGTAGCTTCAAATACTTTTTGTATTTAGTTATTTACTTATATCAATCAAATTATTATTATTATTATTATTCTGGTACGGCCATAAAATACATTTCGCTTCATCACTTAAAATAATTATGCTTTTGCAGGTTCTAGCATTCCAGAAATATGGAATAATAAATTTGGGAGAACACAAAGTTAAGGCTTTACTAGCTTTTAACATTCCATTTATATCTATTGCTTCAGAGGAAACATAGTCAATGCGATAAGCTTTAATAGCTTCTACTTCTAACCCATATTTTCGTGTTTAGTTTATTATTTACTTTTTCTTCTACAAATTTTATTTCTTATTGAAATTGGAGGTGTTTTCTGATCAATAGACAATTCAGTTTAATCTCATTAGTCATTACATCAACACCTCGTGTTTGATTAATTGATTCGTTGGTGCGAGTTATAAAAGAAATATTAGATACATTAAAAAATCGGCACGATCTGGCCAACCTCCAACATCAACGTCAAAATTATACACCATCTAAGAAAAAAAAATCTTAAACTACTCTATTGAAGAAAAGGGTCTACCTGCAAATTATATATATTGTGTACTTATTTTGTATATATCTTATGTAGTGGAAATTATATATATACTATACTCAATTTCGTCTATTTCTATTTAGATTTTATTATTTGGGAAATTATATTGCGCTGATAATTAGGAAATACATGGCGAAGACTTGAATAGATCAATAATTTGAATTTATTACATATTATATGTAAAAAGTATGGACTATATTTTATATAATAGTCACGGTTATATTTCAACTTTTTTTGGTAAATTATTTTATTACTAAACCATAATAGAACAATAAATTTATTCAATATACATTTTTAAAAACATGCATGTGTTGTATACGTGCGAAATAACTATTATATATATATATATATATATATATATATTATTGTAGTATTTTTGTTTAGTAACCTACATACAGTTTTTGTTTTGCCAAAAGTAACCTACATACATTAGAAATTTAAAATTATACTTGAAATCTTAAATGGTAACTTATTTTCCAAAAAATGGTCAATTATTAAAATTTCTTTAATTAATTACTAACTTGAATTGAAATCGAGAGTTAAACAGAAGAGAGAATTAGAAAATAGAACAAATAAAGTAAATAGTAATGAAAAGAGATCCACAAGTTTAATGGATAGCATTGAGAAGAGAAGAGAAGAGATCCACTAATTTAATGGATGGCATTTCTCTCGGAGGATAGGAGACATTTCTCTTGGAGGATAGGAGACTGACCAATTCAAACAAAAGCAAAACAAAAATTAAAAAGAGAGAAATCGTAGTTTTCGCCCAACCGTATACATTAAGGAGTAGTTATTCATGGTGAAGTTATAATTTAACATTCCAATAATAGTAAACCCCATATAATTCTACAGTCCAATCCATTGATGATGAATAATCCAAAACTAACCGACGATAATTTTGATACTTCTCTTCCTTGCTACAGCTGATCTCCATCTTCTTCTGCACAAAACAATTATCTTCCTCTTCCCAAGCTAATCAATAATTCCTGCTACAGCCAGCTATAGAGAGATTATAGAGAGATCAGATGGGTTTCACATCAATCTTCAAGAAGAAGCAGCCGGCTTCACCGTTAGGAGGAGCAAATATGACGACCACCACCTCTAAAATGCCGTCATCACCTTTCAGATCCAGATCCTCCTCCCTCAACTCCGCTAATCATATCAAAGAGCTCGAGCAAGTTTTCAAGAAATTCGACGTCAATGGGGATGGTATTTACCATTACACTCTTTACAAAAAATTGATCTTTAATAAGTAAGAGGATACTACTCAAACATCATTTTCTAGGCTCAAGTGAGGATAACGGATTTAGTTAGATTGAATTGGGCTAAGCAGAGATAGTCATTCGGGCATGTTTGTTTGTTTATTGCATTGGTTGGAAATAAGAGATTTTGAGCAGCAAGATGGATACTATTCAAGCGCAACAGAATTCATCATTTTCTAGACTCAAGTGAGGATATCGAACTTAGTTAGGATGGGGTAAGTAGGGACAGTTGGTTGGGCTTGGATGCGTGACAAAATGGTATCAGAGCCGACGCGGGACCGTCGGATTTGCAGAGCAAGGGCTGTCAACCCCTAGAGTTCCGATCGCCTACCGGGTCAAACGATTCTTGTCTTGGCCGTCACAAAGACGTCAAGCAGTGAGGGGTAGATAGTAATACCTATCATATTGGTTGGAACTAAAAGATGAGTACTACTCAAACTCAGTATAAATTCATCATTTTTTAGGTGTAGAATTTAGTTAGGTTGGATTGAAAACTAAATGAAGATTTGGAAGCCTAAGATCTATGCTAACCAAATTAAAGTCTTTCAAATGAAGTTGAGCTAGTTCTGTTTAGTTATTTATTATGGGTAGATTCATCACCATCAATATCTAATAGATATAGAATGCATATAGGTAAGATATCGGCATCGGAGCTAGGATCTATATTGGGTTCGCTAGGGCACCCAGTGGCTGAGGAGGAGCTAGAGAAGATGGTGAGAGAGGTAGACTCGGATGGAGATGGCTTTATTGATTTCAAAGAATTCGTGGAGTTGAACACCAAAGGCGTGGACCCTGATGAGATCATGGACAACCTCAGAGACGCATTCTCCGTCTACGATATCGACGGCAACGGTGCCATTACCGCAGAGGAGTTGCAGGAGGTGCTAAAGAGCCTCGGTGAGGAGTGCTCCATCGGAGAGTGTCGCAAGATGATCACTGGCGTCGATGCTGACGGCGATGGAGCCATCAACTTTGAGGAGTTTAAAGTCATGATGATGGTGGGTTCTCGCTCGTAGTTCATTATTTGTAATTAATTTCATCATCATCTACATCTTATCATCTATTTATTTATAGCTAATAATAATCTATATCCCAGTTTCTTCTTCTTTATTGTTACTATTATTATAAGCGATTCTTGCATTGAGGTTGTACTTTACCATTTGTGATATATAGCTTGGAAACATAACTTCACTATTACATGCATTATGTATGAATTGTCTTTCTTCTTCACTTTATCACTATTACATGCATTATGCATGAATTGTCTTTCTTCTCCACTTTATCACTATTACATGCATTATGCATGAATGTGAACAACCCGATATGTGTCTGAATGGTAAGGATGTAATTAACCACAACTTTGAGGGCACTTCTTGGTAAGACACAAGTCGGAACATTAACATTCCGACTGTCGGAATGTCAATCATTTTCACTTTATCATTACATGCAGTGGCGGAGCTAGGCCATCAACAATGAGAATATGTTAAAAAAAAGGGAATATTTAAAATATTTTTTAAGAAAATTAAATAAATATATCAAATGTATTTTAAAAAAATGATTTTTGCTACTAACATGTTTTAAAATATATATTTCAAAAAATGATAATTGATACATTATTTAACTATTTATCCAAAATTGTCATTAAATACAGTTCAAATGTACAAATATAATAAGTACTTTACAAAAGTATCATAACTAAACCATATTTGCTTATGTAAATGTTACAATTGAGTCGAATTGGACTAGTACTGATTGTGGATAGGTTGAGTTTTAATTGAGTCGGGACACTATTGTAACATTAATATAATTTATTTGGTCTTAATTTAGATATTCAGAAAAGTATTCATTTACTTTGTAAATTTAAAATGTATTTGATGACAATTTTGGACGAAGTATCAATTACCATTGTTTTGAAACATTTGTACGTTTTAAAACATTTCAGTATTGATGGGAAAAAAAAAACATATTGGTACTAAAAACAATTTTGTTAAAAAATATGATTAAATACTTTTTCCCTATTGGACTTCTCGTATTAATAGATTAGAGTAATTACAACTCATAGTCTAGGAAAAAAGAAGCGAATAATAAAATTACAAGTGTATACTTTTTAAATAAAAGACTCAAACCTTAAAATTGGTGAGATTTTCTCTTGATTGATTGAATGAGAGTTGAGTGTTACAAAATAATAATGTGGTCTAACTTAATAAAGGAGTCTTAGTGTCTTGCACAAAATAATTTGGGTCTTACACCTAAATAATGAGGATCAATATATATTTTTCTTCAGAAATAAACCTAATGTACCACTAAAAATACTCAATAATGTGGTTACGTTCGTAATCGCATTTTTGTGGATGCATCTGCTACTGATTACATGGCTGGATCAGATCATGTTTAGAGTTGCCTGACTAGGTCAATTTGGACCTATGTCCGATTGAGAATATTTATGGACTATATTATACAAATAAAAAAATTATGAATATATATTGGAAGATTAAATTTAACAAAATAAAAATATTTAACGGTCAACTAACAGATGCACAAGAAATCTATAATTTGCAAATATATAACGCCAAAAGTCTAAAAAAAATGTTGCACCAAAAATCAATTTTGATCCATCAATCATTATCAATCAATATCAATCAATTTCAAACTCATACTCACAAGTGCAGATTACAACTTCATACAAACTGCCCCCTCAAAAGTGAGAAAGAACCTGATAATAGAAACCACCAATCAGTTACCATCTACCCTATACAAATAACACAACCACTACCACTCATAATAATAAACCCAAAAAAAATAAGTTAGCTCAAGTCATTTTCATTGCCCTTCCCCCTTTCTCCCACCAAGGATGCCTAAACCACATGATGACAGATGCACAATGAACTTCAACACTATATATGCCATCCATTAACTGAAGCAGACAGCAGCATTTACCCACCATCTCTCTGCTCCTCTTTTGTGGCTTCCTTAGCTTTCTTCTTCTATCAAAACAATGGCACTGGAAGTATCATTATGATCGACTATCTGCTATCTTAATCGTAGCAACTAGTCTCATCCATCGACACGGAAAAGAACAACTTAAGGGACTCACTCACAGACCAAGGGCTAGATAGATATATTATGTGCATCATGCATGCACAGGTCAGTTCCTTCCTTACAGTTCTAGCAACAGAGTCTTCTGGTTATCGGCTGCCGCCTGTCAACCCAGTCCGCCCCATGCTCCTGGATTAAGGTGCAAGTTAATACCATTACATTAAAACTGGACATTAGTCACCCTTTTTATTTCATGCTCATGCAAAATCAATGGCATGTTTCACTTTTGTCATATGTATGGCATCTGAATTTATAAACTGCTGTCCTATCTAGTCTTTTGGTAAGAGTACCCATGCAGGAAAAAAAAAACAGTAAACTTGCATTCATGTCCCTCTAAGTACATTGGAGGGCAACTAAATAAAACAGAATAAGGCATTCCCCATAATAATAAACTCTAAGACTAGGAGGTAGTGTTAAGGAAAAAGCTATTATCATATATGCTAGTTTCCATATAACTCTTACTTTAGTAAAAGACAACAACTGTGTATATATGTGGCATCTCTATCAATAAAGACTGCAACTTGATTAGGGGCTTAATCAATAGTAATTTCCTGTACTCTCGAAATATTTTACAAGTTGCAAATAAACAAAACAAAATTAAAGAAAAGGCACTATAGATTAAGCTACACGCATGTTAAACTAGAATAAATTAAGATAGGTACCTTCCAGAAAGAGGTTGTGAGCTACTTATGGGATTTTTGGAGCTACCAAATCGTTTAGACCTACTTTCATGTTCCTTTTCCACACGCATGGCTGCAACCTCCTTCTCCATTGCTGCAACTTCTCTTCTCATCTTCTTAGCTTCTACCTCCATTGCTTTTGTTAAAGTATCTACCTTTTTGGCTAGCATCTGCAAAATAGTATGTCATCAGTGAACTCATACACATGTTTTTTCTTTATTTAGAAAAAGCATCACATTGTTTATGGACTGCGTATCAACCTCAATTGCATCATCCTTGTCTTTAAGACTTTGATCCTTCTCATGTCCAGCTTTCCTTAAAGCAACAACTTCTTTTTGTAGTATATCATATAGAACCCCAGGGACTGTATCCTCCGTCTCAGTGGGAGTAAATTCATTTGCTTTATCAGAATTTCCTTTCAAGAAATTCTTGTCCTCTCCTTCTGTAGTTGCATCACAAGATTGGTTGGGAGAATAATTTGAACCAGCTCCATTGGGTAGTACTTTACCCCGATCTAAGGACCTAGTACCTCCATCAAATGATCTAGATGTTCCTTTAGCATGTTTCAACACTGTAGTAGTCCCAGAAGAAAATGACTTTGATTGAGATGCCGATGTTCTTTTGGTTAGTAGTCCACTAGCAGTAAGTCTGGGAATATTATCTGCTCCACCTAGCGACTGGCGTCGAGAAGGCCCATTGCTCATGCTTCTCTCTAATACACTGCGAGTGTTGACTGCAGGTGATCCTCTCAGACTTTCTTCTACTACTTTCAGTCTCAAGTGATACCTCTCCTGAAATTAAAAGCCATCTTTAGATCCAAACACAAAGATGAAGTAAGCTACACAATCCAGTGTCTACAGAAATTGGGAGAAAATTGCCTTTAACATTGCTTCAGATCTCGCTGCTCTCTCAGCTATTGCAAGCTTGTCTCTTAGCTGTTGCATTTCTCCCTGGAATAACAAATTCACATCAGTTGGCAAGTTAAAGAGGGGCTTAAATTTAAAAAAGACTTGCTACGTAGGGGATAGTTGAAAAGTTACCTGTAAAAATCTCCGTTCTTCGAGCCATTGCTTCACAGGCATGACTTTGTCACCACCATCTTTCCACTCATTTGCCACCACAGTTGCCACTCTGTTAGCACTGACCTTCGCTCTAGCTAACTCCCTATCAAGAGTTTTCTTTTCCTCCTATATAAACGAGAAGAAAATAGAAAACCATCATAAGAAGTTAAACTCCATGTATATTTACTTTCAGATCCCGTTAGAATATATAGGAGAAGATGTTCAGGTTTAATAGCCAAGTTATTACATTCATCTCTTGGAATTTCCGCTGGTAATCCCGTACAGCATTTGCTGCTGCTCCACCAGCAAGAACAGCCTCTTCTAGCTCCCTCACCGTCTGGGTCAGCTTTTCAACCTCAGCAACCTTTTGCCTATGCAACTTGTCCAGTATTCTGTTTTCTTCCTGGTCAAGAAAAACATTTTAAAGGTAAGAATAGTGTATGTTAGAAAGTTTTTAGAAAGCTCTAAGTTCTCTATTCTAGTACCTGGCAAATCTCAATTTGTTTCATCAATTCTTGGTTCTTATTTTGGAGATCATCCACCATCGAAGCCTTCACTAATGCAACCTGCACAGTCCTTTCCACTTCTAGTAAAGCTGCTTCTTTGGATTTAGTGAGTCGATCTAGAGCTTTGTTATCGTCTTGAAGCTTTCCAATCTGCAAGGTACCAGTAGAGAACAAACAAATATGGGTCTAAGTTTAGATGCTCTGAGTGATATCTACATCTTTAAAAAGAAACAGGATAACCATCTCTGAAATGGAGCAACTTACTTCCTGCTTTGCAAGCTTGAGCTCAGCTTCCAGAGGTGCAAGAATGGCTTCAATAGGAGGCATGTCATCATCTTTCTGAGCAGCATGAACTCTTCGAAGAGTAGCTTCAGCAGCAAATTGAGCCGCCATAGATGCCTTCTTTTCATCATTGATTTTCTTAATCTCAAGATTCTACAAAGACCAGTTAATAACAATAAGAACAACAGTCTAAACTTTAAGTTGGAGATATATTATTTAGGGTTAGAGATACAAGTAAGGAAGCTGTCATTGAGGAGGTCGAGGAGCTACCACTGTATATAGTCTCAACTCTACACGTAGCATTAAATTCAGTCTTCCATGAGAGAACGAAACATATAGAAGTCGGCTGCCACTTTATCCGAGAGAAGACCGTCTCCAAGTTAATTGCAATCAAGTATGTTAGATCCAGTAATCAACTAGCTGATAGTCTCACAGAAGTCCTTAGTGGCTCTTGGGATCAGTATATTTGTAACAAGCTTGGTGCACATGATATGTATGTTCTAACTTGAGGGGAGTGTTAGAGATAGAAATATATTATCTAGGGTTAGAGATATAATTAAGGAAGATAATTAAAGAGGTCAAGGAGCTACCAATCATTATATATAGTCTCCATTCTACCCTAAAAGTGTTGAGGAAAACCACTCTCTAACTGTAAGTCCTCACATTATCAAATAAGTGCTTCTAACTGTTAAAACAGTGATTCGCTACTGCAGGACCGAAGGGCTCACATCCACCAAAAAAGTAGCAGGTAATATTAAGATTTCCACTACAAACCTTGCTTTCAAGGAGCTTTTCAGCCAGCTTGAGCTTCTCGTCCATCCTTGTCAGCTCATCAGTGAGCTACATCACAAAATTGAAAGAATAAGTGTCAAATCTCCTTCTAATCTGAACTATAAAGCTAACTAGTGAATGGGAAAAAAATAGTTACGCAACAGAAGTCTATAACTTAGTGCCTTAATCAATAAACCGGAATCCATTTTGCTCTGTTGTAAAACTGCCTCAATCCTAATGGATCAATAAAAGCTACAGTTAGCAAACTAGTAGGAAGTGAACTGTGATAACAAACTTTAGTAACAGGAATTACAGGATAAGTTTAGATAAGGTTAGTAGCATTGGAAGGTAAAGCTAAATCATCTAAATATCTAATAGAATGGAAGGGCTTGAAGAGGGAGGGCATCTGCAGACTAATAGTCTTAAACAAACTGCTAATATATCTTAGTGGACCAATTGTACATAAAGTTACATCATAAAGACTAAGAAGCACTAAAACACAGTATTCCTAAAATCCTTTCATGACGGATTTACTTGAAGGCTTCTCTAGAGTGACAAAGGGGAGTTTTCTCACTGATAATACTAAACAAAAGATATGTATACAATTAAATGCTGATGCAAACCACAGATGTTATCTATAATTGAGGCAAAAGTAGCTTATTTTCCTTTAAAAAATAATAACCAAATTACCTTTTGATATGATGAATTGAACTGGGTGTTCTACAATCTGGAATAGTTCAATATACAAGCTACTATAAATCCTAACCCAGAGTTCCAAGTTCCAACCCTCTAATATATATATTTCTAAGAAAAGACAACAGGGCAAGCCATGTGAGCATCATCACCTCTTCAACAGCTTTCTCTCTTTGCCGCTCAGATAACCTCAAAGCCTTGATCTCAGATTGCGCTTCCCCTAATTCTCTGTCCTTATCTGCAACCAAATGAACTCCAAATCAATCCCAGTAATAAAACGAAACCGCCACCAAAGCAACATAAAAATCAGCAGATCAAGCCGCATTAGTACCTCTGACTTCATTCTCGAGGCGATTGAGCTCAACCTTGACGGGATCCGAGCCGTGGAGCAGATTCATGAAGTCATTGTCAGCGTCGAAGCTGGGGCGTACAGAGGCTCTCCTCCTGGACGAGTTCCTCCCTTCCTTGAAAGACGCCGACACAGTAAGAGGCGGCGTGGCTTCGGAGCGACCATTTGCTCCGGAAGAGAGCTCAGGAACCGCCGGAGATAGTGCAGCACCGTCTCCGTAGAAATCCGCCATAGCCGATCTGGTAAATGCGGCTGCTTGGTGTCTCAAAGTCACTACTCACATCAAGAGATCCGAATGAGGGGATTCAAGCTGAATGAGACGTTGGAGAAGGTGAAACTGAAAGGAAAGGAGAAGCGGAGATGAAGAAGGGAAGAGGAGTAGATCTAATTATTAGCAGAAAACAAAGTATCTCTGTTTGTGTGCAACACAGTAGTAGAGAAGAGAGAGACAAGGAGATGTGATAGTGGTGGTTTTTGGGTTTCTTTCTCTCTCACTACAACGTGGATTTAAAATCTTATGTAGAATAATATAGATAGATAGATTAATGTGGAAAAGTTTGGATTAAGTTTAAGATTAAGCAGTGGGCAGTGGCGATTAAGAAAGGATTATAACTATAAGTATGCTGTTAAGTGAGTCGCAGATGAAGAAGAAACTACAGATACAGAGATTTTTCTTTTTTTAGCAACTATAGAGAGAGACTGACAGTGAGCCGCTCTTTTTTTTTTTTTTTTTTGGTGTGGTTATTGCAGTGCACCAACTTCCCCACAAGTGTTATGTACGCTAAACTTCCCTATGGAAAGTGAAAACCACATGCATACACACACCATTGTTGTCACTTTTAAATATTTGGTAAACTAATTTTTAATTTATTTAATTATATATCAATGCACTTTTTTACTCATGAACTGTTTATTGTGAAAAGTCTAAAAATTGTACAAAGTGTTCACGGAAACTTTCCTTGGTGCAATATTATTTTTTTATGATGTTAAATGATTTAATATATTTGCAAAATGATGGAGATTTGTATCAACATTCCATCTAAATTGTCGTTAAATATTTTTTTAAAACCCATAACCAATCAAGACTTAAATTATTTTCTATCGGATCTAATAATCTCAATCATATATAATATATATTATCCAAATTTAAAAATATATACGAACAAACTGAAACTTTTTTCCGCCAAACATTATGTCTTTCACTGATTAGCTTTAGGCGAGATTGAAATTATAATTAAATGGAAACTTATGCTATAATATAAATATATGCGCTTTCCATGGAATTTGTTTTTAAATTTAATATGACTCGCATAGTTCCTAGTTAGTCATGGAACCAATTTATGCTATAATATAAGTATATGCGTTTTCAATGGATTACCTTGTCATGTTTACGTTGTTTGCGAAGCTTATTCCTTTGTTTTCTTCAATCATCATTGACTTGTTTCACTTTTGCCCTTAAATACTTTCAACTATTATCCGTATAAATTTGACAAGAAATGTTGTTTCCTTCACACAATTTATCTTTAATTTTATGCGTGTCTATTGTGATAGTGATTGGAGAATTTGTGATGTTACAAGAAGATTAATAACTAACTACTATGTGAAGTTAAGAGCAGTGTTATCAGAACCGGACCGGACACCGAACCGGTGAGGGGTCCGGTTCCCAATTCATCCGGTTAGACCCAGTTCGAACCGGGTCCGACTGTTTTTCCTTTTTTCCCCTTTCTTGTCTGTTTCTTCCCCTGAGTCCCCTCCCCTTCATTCTCTATAATCTTTTTTCTTTTATTATGTTCTTCCCTCACCTTTGTCAATTTCCCCTTCCTCCCAATTCATTCCCATCCCCACCTTATTCATTCCCATTCCCTTCCATTTCCCTCCAACCTTCACGTATTCTCCCATGTTTGTTCCCATCCCCACCCCCTTACATTTTTTCCCCAACATCCTCCCAAGTATTCCAATCTCGGACTGTTAGTCTTAGCTCAGAATCGCCCCCACTCTCTCTCTCCCTCCCCTACTGTTCCTACCTTATCGTCCCAGGAAGAGAAGAAGCCATTTGGATTAGAGAGGGTGAGCTTGACATTGTGCAGATAGAAGCTTCCTGATTCAAAGAGAGGATGGAGAAAGAAGATGGAGCGGGGAAGAAGCATTATGATGGGATCTAAAATCCAATTTTCCTTCAATTTTTCATTTCTTCAAGCCATCGATTTTTCTTGAAGTAGTTGCTGTAGAAGACGGCGTGCAGCATGGCTCTTCTCCGTCGAAGATGTCTGGCGGAGGCTGCACTAGTTAGATTTAGGGTTTTTTTTTTTTTTTTTAATAAATAAATGTTGAACCGGCGGACCGGTGAACCGCCCGGTTCACTCAAAACCGTCCGGTTCTTCAAAAAACCGGCTAACGAACCGGGTTCGCTTACATCCTCCGGATTTGATGGAACCAGACCGCTAGAGGCACCGGTTCCGGTTCGAACCCGGTCGGACCTCCGGTCCGGTTCTGATAACACTGGTTAAGAGATAGTGTATTACCTTGGAAAGCAAATAAGCAACCCTCAATTTAAAGATCGAGCGCAGATGCCGAGTAAATGAGTATGGGAATGACAGTAACTGAAACTATCTAGTTTTGAAGATTGTTAAATGAATTAGAGATTTAATTGCATCAAGCAACATCAATTTTGTGTGACAATAAAACTTCAAATTGCTAACAATTCAGTGTTCAATGAATGCACCAAGAACATTGATATTGATTGTCATTTTATGCGAGAGAAAATTGTAAATGGTATTATTTTCTCTAGTCACACCAATTTTGAGGATCAAGTTGCTCACATCTTAACAAAATCATTTTGCAAATATATTAAATCATTTACCAAGGAAATGTATATTTTCTCCATAATTTTCAAATATATTAAATCATTTACCATCATACAAAAATAATATTGCACCAAGGAAATGAAGAAAATTGGGATCTCAAATGTATTCAAAAAAAATAATATTATTTTTGAATCAAATTGGGATCTCAAATGTATTCAAAAATGAAGAAAAAAAAAATAATAATAAATAAAAGGAATGATGAAGTATACAAAATATGAGGACCAATTTGACTCTAAAGTTTAGGGTATTTTGTATTTATTTATTATAGTTAGGTAGTTGAATTGTTTTACATAATTGTTTTACTTTGAGGGAAAGCATTTGTGGGCCCTTAAGTAAAGATGAGGAAAACCTTCGTATCAGTGATGTTTGGAACATCCACCATGGATGGAACCTTGATGTCTTGTCATTTGCTCTGCCTACTCAAATATGTAATATGATTCTTAGTGTGTATTGTAGTGTTACAGGTGTTGCGAATGACTCTGTTGCTTGGAAGCCCTCCCCATCGGGTTCCTATACAACTTCATCGGCCTATCACATCTTGTTGAGAGAAAATCAAGAGAGAAATGTTGACGCCAATGAAGACCAGACACTGTATCAGTGGAAGTGGATTTGGAAAGCTCAAACCATTCCAAAGATACAAAATTTCATGTGGTTAAGCTACACAACATGATTACTACCAAGTCGTTGATTATTAGGAGAGGATGCAACCTAGATCCCTACTGTGACCGTTGCCAAAGTATCATCGAGGATACCCTCCATGTCCTCAGAGACTGCCCTAGAGCAGCCGCTATTTGGGAGGATCTTAGGATTCCGAAATCGCTTGCCTCTGACTTTTTCTCGACTAATCTGACAGATTGGTTGGAAAGAAATGGAAAAATAACGTGTAGCCATCAGAATGGGAAACCTTGGCAAACTATTTTTGCATATGCCATTTGGACTATATGGAAAAATAGGAATAGCTGGGTTTTTTCCAGTTCTGTTTTGACTAATAATATACATTTTTTCATTCATGTGCAGATAGACCACTACTTGGAGGCAATGGACAAGCAAACATCCGAGAAGAGATATGAGACCATCTTTGTTTCTTGGAAGCCTCCTGAGCTAGGATGGTGCAAGCTAAACACAGATGGTTCATCTGAAGGCAACCCCGGAAATTCTGGAGCAGGGGGAGTCCTCAGAGATCATAATGGGGTTTGGATAAGAGGGTTTAGTAGAAAGTTAGGATGGACCAGTAGCATTTCAGCTGAACTATAGGGACTCAGAGAGGGTCTTATCATGGCTAAGAACATTCACTTAGATTCTCTTCATGTTGAATTGGATGCTATGTCTATCTGTGAACTAATATATAATGACAAACATGATTACTTAGCCCTAAAATCTATTATCGCAGATTGCAGAAAGCTTATGGAGGGATTCAGAAGATGTAGGATTCGACACACTTATAGAGAGGGTAACGCAGTTCCAGATGCACTTGCTCGTAGAGGAGTTGCTCAAGAAAACACATTGTCCTATTTTGATAGCCCTCCTGAGGGTATCAATAGTATTGTTACTAGAGATTACAACGGCACTGCGTTGCCAAGAATTGTGGCGATGGCCAACATGTAATTAGCACTTTGGAGTCTTTTTACTTAATATAATCCTTCATTCACCAAAAAAAAAATATATATATTTCTATCATGCTTCAAGAGCACCATGTTTTTGGTATTTTTTTATTGTCTTAAATGTGAATCTGGAGGTAAATTGATATTATTAATAGTATGATGCAAATATTAAGTGTAGTTAAAAATTTTTAAATTTTTTCATACTTTTTAAAGTTTTACATACGTTACAACCACCGTAATAATAAACAAACTAAAAGTATAATGCTTTAGCATAGAACAAAAATCCTAAGCTCTTTGAGCAGATATGAAGTTATCCGAAGATTGAGAAAATCCCTTATTTCTCTATTTTATGGTTTTCTTAGATTTGAAGTATTTTTTGAGAGAAGTGTTGCTGCAAACGCTGAACAGATCCTTCTTTTTCACATTACATGGTTTCCGAACTCCTTTATTATATAGCAGTTGGAAATCTCGAATGCAATAAATTTTGGTGGCCCTTCTTTCTAACTCATCGTTCATGTTCTCTCTCCTCTCCTGCTAAGGACTCCACTCCAGCTGAGCCCGTGCAGTTGCGACCTCAATCAGATAGATCATAATTAAGTAGGAACTCTGCAATTTTGAAGTTTTGAGAACTTCCACGAACCCCATATCTGGGTTGATCACAAACACCTGAATGGAGACAACTGGAGAACTCGCTCTGACCCAGATGAGGAAATCAGTTCAATCTCTTGGGTCTTCGACTGAGGTATGTATTGTATAGCAGCTCAAATATGTCCAATACTGAGCACAATCATGTAGTTTTCAGATAAATTCATTAGAAAGCAAAGCGTATTTCCATCTTCCGTTCTGCGCCACTTCAATTCAAATACAAACTTATTTCCTCATTCTTAGAACTTTGAGCAGGGTGTATTATCATTTCCTCATTCTTAGAACTTTGAGTATGGTGTATAATCATTTCCTCATTCTTAGATTTGACTCTCTCTGTATGTACACATCTTTTGCAATAAATACTATCTTGATGAAAAAAAACAGTGAAGTTAGGAAGGGAGATTTCTCCTGAATCCAAGTTTATGACATGATTGTTGGACTTCCTTGCCTGATTTCTAACAGAAGGTGGGAGATCCAACATTAATGCGGTTCCTGATTGCGAGGTCAATGGACCCAGTGAAGGCTGCCAAGATGTTTGTGCAGTGGCAGAATTGGAGGGCTGCATTTGTTCCAAACGGCTTCTTTACGGAGTCTGAAATTGCGAATGAGTTGGAGCCTAAGAAAATTTTTCTGCAAGGTTTATCCAAAGGTGGATATCCTATCACGTTCGTCAAGGCTAGCTGCCATTTCCCATCCAAAGACCAGCTGCAGTTCAAGAGTAACCAATCACTTGAGCCTTTTTTTTAATCTGTCAGTTGTTGTATGAAAATAAAGCTATGTCTAGAAACTGTCCCTAAACTTATGCCCATCTTTTGGATAATTTAGAAGAGTATTAGTATCATTGCATCAATCCATGAACCACCTGAATTGCTATCTCTGTCTTAAACTAGTTATGGCTGCAAGTGTTTAGATTTAGAATTTGGATGAATAGTGTACCTGATGATGCAGAAGATAACTCGTTGCTATCTGCTTGTTGAAATTGAGTTTCTCTTTTGATGACAAGACAGTATCTTTTGATCCTAATAGTGTGTCGCATATTCATGGCCATATGTGAATATACCAAACTGAAGATGCTCCAAACATATAGGCCAAAGTAGGTTTGGAAAAATGTGGGGGGGTTATATGTAAACACAGTGTGCTGTCATGTTCCTGAATGGACCCGCATAGGGCTTCATGTTTATTGTTTTTCCATTATTATGAGATAGTAAGAGAATGAAGAGCTTGGTTAGTCACTATATTCTTTTGGATCATACAATCCAATTTGAGCAATTTTTCTTGCAAAATATTCTATAGACTAGATAGGTAGGTTAGGTTCATCATGGCAAGGTAACATTGACAGGTCACCAAGTAGTTATGTGGTTATGGCTAATTCCTGCAAGAAATAAAACTATGCATTACTTAGTCAACCTAATAGTTAATTCGAAACAGGAAACCTTCAGTTTGATTAATAATTCTTTTTCTGACCAAATTATGATTTGTAATTCAAACCATAACCTGATTTGTTTTTTTATGCAGAATTTGTAGTGTATCTTCTCGATAAAGGCATTGCAAGGTACTACACACCTTCATCACTCTCCTGTTCTTAGAGTTGTTAAATAAATTTAGTTATTGAAATTTTAAATTGTAATGGCTGAAAGCAGAGAAATTCCCCTTTTCAGTTATACTGTAGCTAGACCATCTACAACTACTGTAGAACATCTTGCTTATATATCAGAAAAATGTATTTCTAGTTGATTCCTTCTTGTTTACAGCTCCTTCAAAGGACGAGAAATTGGGAACGAGAAGCTAATTGCAATTCTTGATCTCCAAGGCATAAGCTACAAAAACGTTGATGCCCGTGGATTGATCACGGGGTTTCAGTTTTTGCAGGTAATTTGACATTTTGACTTAAGCATAGGGGTTCTCTTCTGAAACATATTGTGTGGCTGCTTGAATATTTAGATGATATAATGCAATACTTGCATTTGTCTTTGTGACACCATTTGCTTGCTTGTGGCTCGACAAGTCAATCTCTGATCTTAATAAGGTCACATAGGAAAAGCTCCAAAATCAAGAGTCAAATTTTTTTGGCCAATTTTTTATTTGGTTCAATAACACTATTCCACTCTGAAATTTTTTCTGTCATTTGTGATTGCATACTTTTACCTATACTTCAAAAAATGCTTATTACATATTGAACTTTTATATCACTTTAAAAATGCACTTTTGGTTACTGAACTTTTATGCACTGCACTCATTTTATTTGGTACCAGAAGTAGAGTTCAGTATGAAAAACTAAATAGTTGCGAGTCTGCACAATAGTTAAAAAAGTTGGGAGCATGAAATAGTTGAATTATGTATGTATTATGGAATCCATGCATTGGCTGGCAGGCTTACTACCCGGAGCGACTGGGGAAGTTCTACATTTTGAACATGCCTGGATTTTTTGTAAGTGTATGGAGAATGATTTCACGGTTTCTTGAGAAGGTCACACGAGAGAAGGTAGGTAGTTATCTGTGTATTTAAGAAATGAGTGGGAGTTGTGGGTTTGTTGATGATAATAAGAAGGATGTGTGTTTATTATGTAGATTGTGATAGTGCGGAGTGAAGAAGAGAAGAAAGGTTTTATAGAAGAAGTGGGTGAAGATGTGGTACCGGAAGAATGTGGTGGTCGAGCGAAGCTGGTTCCCATTCAAGATGTGGTGATTGATCCTTTGGATGATTAATTTGCTCAGTCAGTCTAATAATATGAGACTACTTACTTGTGTAAGTAAGTTATATCCTTCACATCAGAGAATTGGAAAGAGAAATATGAGGGACTACTGATATGTCTAAATTACATACGCAAAATCCATCTTTGATGCATTTTGGGTATGTAATTTAGATATATCAGTAGTCCATGAATACTGATCTTAAGAAAATAATCGGTCTTTCTTTAGTTTGCCTGACTGAAGAAAAATAAGAAGTGAAAAGAGAAACTGCAGAGGAGTTCCAGTATGTATGTGTGTGTGTGTTTTTTTTTTTGTTTTTTTTCTAAAAAAAATGAATGGGCTAGTAGTGGCGATCTTAGATTCATCGCACTACGTAATGTTCGTGTTCAATTGCGAGCATATCATACTTATAAATCCCGTTGCTGTAGCACCACCATCAGTAGAGATGGCTACTCTTCACTTAATTTTATTACCCCATTGCTACATAGAGCTAGAGATATGGAATATATACATTAGTTTTCATTATGCCACGCCTTTCATCATTAAAAAAAGGGTTAAAGGTCCTTTTGGTACCACATGTTTGCAAAAATTACACTGTTCATACCACTAGTATTTTTTCGTACCGAATTGGTACCATATGTTTCCAAACCTTACTGTTTTGGTACCTCCGTTAGGGTTTTGTAAAAAACAGCCGTTAAATGGCATGTGCCATGCACGTGACCAGCCCAAAACTTTCAAGTTTGTTACAAATTAGTCCATCTAATACATTCCTAACTTTTATTTTATTCAATTTAGTCCTAAAACTTCAAAACCAAACCATTTTCCCAAATTGACCTAGCCGGACTTAGCCTAGGGCTAGGTCCGACCCAGGGTCATGATCGCCGGACCCAGGCGACCCCGACCCAGGGTCGGACCTAGCCGGACCTAGCCCTAGCTAGGTCCGACCCTGAGTCGGGGTCGCCTGGGTCCGGCGACCCCGACCCAAGGTCGGACCTAGCTCATGGCTAGGTCCGGCTAAGTCAATTTGGGCAAATGGTTTGATTTTGAAGTTTTAGGACTAAATTGAACAAAATAAAAGTTAGGGATGTATTAGATGGACTAAATTGTAACAAAATTGAAAGTTTTAGGCTAGTCACGTGCATGGCACATGCCATTTAACGGCTGTTTTTGACAGAACCCTAACGGAGGTACCAAAACAGTAAGGTTTGGAAACATATGATACCAATTCGGTACGAAAAAATACTAGTGGTATGAACAGTGTAATTTTTGCAAACATGTGGTACCAAAAGGACATTTAACCCTAAAAAAGAATCCATGCCAGTGAAAGGAGTTTCAAGGAGCTTTACTCCAGATGAACTTCTCTGAGAGCTGTCCGTACCTCATCAACTCAGTCAAGTTCGCTCACTTCACTTCTAATCGGGCCATCCGGAGGACTTCGGAACTGCCACCCGTGTCAACGTCATCGATTTCAGCCGGACAACACATCGTCTGCTGCAAAACATAAGCTTTTTATAATGTTTTCTCACTCTCATCATCGACTCTCTTATCTCAAATAGTGTACGCGAATGGTATTCGCTTACTGCTAAATTTATTTAATTATATTAATTACTATTTAATCAACAAAGTGATGAAAATGAGAATCGCATAGAGCCAAGTATATGGGTAATTTGATGAACAAAACAGCACATCCGTTATTTCTATATTTTTTTTATTGCACAATCTGGGTATTTGGATTTAAAAAAAAAATCCAAACAAATGATATCAAAATGAAGATTGTAAGAATCGCATTTAACTACTACCCTAATTAAACTTCTAATAACTTTACTCGGACCTAAAAAGCCCACTAAAGGTTCTTTCTAGATTCAGATTATTTATCCTTATTATTTGTCCCACTCTTTCTATTTAAAATCGTATTTCGTCGTTAAAATCTTAATAAGTATTCTTAAATTTAATATTTTGTGTTAAATTTAATATTTTTCATTCTAGGATTCTATAATCTCTATGAATTTTTAGAAAAGAAAAAAAAGCACAAAGCTAATTGCATTAATATGTCAAAATTATAACAGTGAAATATAACCTATTAAGAAGAGTGAAACATGTATTCTAATAATTTTCTTGCTCACGTAAGAGCTCCATGTTGACCCGCTCGAGCAATTTCTCCGTACCCTATGCAAGAAATCTGCACTCCGTGCAGTAAAAATCAAAGATATTCGCTTTAACAAAAAAGAATTTAATATATATCTTAATATGATAATACACTTACCTGAATGACATTCTAGAAATTATAAACATCTGAGCAGCAACAGTATAGACTCTATAGACCGTATGTAACAATCTTTACTGACCAATGTTGATTGGACCAGCCGATAAAACGAGTTGTATTTTCAATGGCAATTTGTGATCGAACCTAGCAAAAGACACCTCTTTGAAGAATACTTAGCACTCCTACCTAAAATTGCATTAGCAATCTTGTATTTAAAAAAAAAAAAAAAAATCTTTTAAGTGAAAATCGAGCTGGCTTACACGGTTGCACGTTGCACCCAAAAAAATAAATAAATTGCTGTCGACTTAAACCATCGACCAAACTTATCGTTCTCTGTAGCTGCCAGTTTCCTTTATGAAAGTTAAAAACCCTATCAGTTACTACCCTCCGCTCAGCAGCCTTTCGTAACACATAACCAGACATACTACCCACTACCGAGCCGCCACTTTCTGTCTCCGTCCCTTCATCGGCAATGGCGGCCGTCGCTCATCTCATCCACCACCGTGCGCGCTCTCTATCACCCTCCACTACCACCTTTAGGCCTAGTACCTTCCGTCCGGCCACCAGAATCCGCATGGCCCTGCAGGAGTCGGCTCCCACTCTTGCCGTCGTCGGAGTCACAGGCGCCGTCGGACAGGAGTTCCTGTCCGTTCTCTCCGATCGTGACTTCCCCTACAGTTCCATCAAGATGCTCGCTTCCAAGCGTTCCGCCGGGAAGCACGTCTCCTTCCAGGGGAATGACTACGTGATTGAGGAGCTGACCGAAGACAGCTTTGACGGCGTGGATATCGCACTATTCAGCGCCGGCGGGTCCATCAGCAAGAAGTTTGGGCCGCTGGCGGTGGAGAAAGGCAGCATTGTGGTGGATAATAGCTCTGCTTTTCGGATGGATGAGAAGGTGCCGCTTGTGATTCCGGAAGTGAATCCAGAGGCCATGAAAGGAATTAAAGTTGGGATGGGGAAGGGTGCGCTCATTGCCAATCCCAATTGCTCCACTATTATTTGCCTTATGGCTGCCACCCCTCTTCATCGCCATGCCAAGGTAATGGCATTTTGAAGCTCCCATAGCTAAATCAGTTTGATGCTTTGTAACGCACTTTGCCATTCTTTTTCACTACTCCTTTATCATTTGGCAATTTCCCTTGAAGGGTCAAGTTGGAGTCTGGAAGTTGCATCTATTGTAAAAATAGATGATTACATTATTTGCTTACTTAAAATCTTGAAGAGTCGTTAGAGGGAATCCTAGACTTTGGGTTTAGGCTATAAGAGGGATCTGTGATTGTTTCATTTTGTCTTAATATTATCATCTAGCAAATGTGCATACTAGCTTGAGTTTTTACTTTTGAGGTTAGAATAGTCTGAAGTACATCAAAGCAATAGAAGAAACGAATTGCTTAGCTTATTCTTGTGCAGGTTGTCCGTATGGTTGTTAGTACATACCAAGCTGCTAGTGGAGCTGGTGCTGCTGCAATGGAAGAGCTTGTGCTTCAGACTCGCGAGGTTTCTTCTAGTTCATAAATTCCTCTAATCGATGTTAATTTCCTTCTAACCCCTGAATGTTAATGATAACAGCTTTCCTTGGCTCTTTCTATTATTAGGTTCTTGAAGGAAAGCCTCCAACTTGTAATATCTTTAACCAACAGGTAAATTTGCGTCCTAGTTTGGACGGTTACTTCTTTAAATGAAAGTATTCTTTAATTCAATGTGCTTGACTTTTTTATTCAGAGAAAGATTCTTATTTGATAATACCCTTCATTCTCTAATTGCAGTATGCCTTCAACTTGTTTTCTCACAATGCACCAATCACATCCAACGGGTATAATGAGGAGGAAATGAAGCTGGTCAAAGAAACAAGGAAAATTTGGGTAAGTTATCACTCAACCTAGTCCTTTAACTTTAATTCTTGCTGCCTAGTTTTTCTTGATGACTAATTTACTCATAATGCAACTCACTCTAGAACCAGCTTTTTTGTTCTTCGTTATAAACTAATTTTCACGGTTCATTGCCTGAAGAATAACGAAGATGTCAAGGTGACAGCTACATGCATACGGGTTCCTGTCATGCGAGCTCATGCTGAGAGTATAAATCTCCAATTTGAGAACCCCCTAGATGAGGTATGCTATACACTCTTTAAACTTTGTTAAAAAAAAAGTTGAATTCCTCTAAGTCCGTTTGTCCTTGCAATTGCCGTTTACTGCCTTATGTGATTATTAGTGTGAAAAGCTGCTGGTTTGTATATGTGAACTGGTCCAGTTGTGAGATAATTCTTCGGTGTTCACTTGTGCTGCCCAAGTGGAGTTTTTATTTGACGTTGTTTAGTAATAATAATGGCCTGCTTTTGGAAAATTATTCATCGTTGACACTCTTTGTTGTTGATGATTTTCCTTTTGTTTAATATTGTCCATTTCTGTAAAAGTGGACCGTTGGTAAATGTGAAGTCTGAACTTCATATGAGATGTCTACAATAATATGAGTCTGTGACCTTGTTCATTTCATAGGTTAGAATTAGAAGAGTATACAGTTGAAGTATTCATGCCTTTGGCTCCGTACGCTGTTCATGCCATTAAATGATGATTTGAAGTGCTGTTTGTCATATAATCAAAGTCTCTACCTTTCCTTCGAACATGTCATTTGGTCTCTCCATTTGTTTCTGTTTCGGGGCATAGAGTGGAGGCAGTAAGTTCGAATCTGATTTGATGGATTGTTATGTGGGAGTAGTGAGATATTTGTTTTGTTTATATATAAATACAGGAAAAAGCAAAGGAAATCCTAAAGAATGCTCCAGGAGTAGTGGTAATTGATGATAGGACAGCCAACCGTTTCCCGACACCACTGGAGGTATCAAATAAAGATGATGTTGCAGTTGGGAGGATACGTCGAGATGTGTCACAGGATGGAAATACCGGGTACAATTATGATTTTTATCATCTTCTCTAATTCATGTATTCTTCTATTGTGCCTAATGTTGTGGTAAAAGTAGAGGGTTGTTGATATTGCTTGTTGTTGCAGATTGGACATCTTCGTGTGCGGGGATCAAATACGCAAGGGAGCTGCACTGAATGCTATTCAGATTGCAGAGATGTTGTTATAATCAGCACAAGTATTTTAGTTAGAGTGTGGTCCAGCTAGTTTTCTGCTGCTGGCTTGTTCTTCACATTCTTGTTATTTCCTGGCTGTTGGAAATTTTGGTTAAGTGAGCGTGTGTTGTTTTGTATCCTTCCCTTAGACAGGATCTTGTTGCTCCTTCAATTCTTCATTGTCATACTACTACTATGCAGTGTCATCAGAACCGAACTGGCTAGCGGGCTGGTTAACCGGTCCAGCAGCCGCTTCCGGTTAACTAGTCTGACAGCCGCTTCGCTTGATAGGATGGATGTGTATGAAATTATGAATAAATTGAGGCACACAATTTGATCTGAATATATAGGTCCTAATGATTTGATGGCCAAAATTATTATGCCCTACAAGGGAAAATAAATAAATTATTCATCTCCCTTCCTCCATGTCCCTCCCCCTATGCAAGCGGATGTTAAAGAGTCTTCTCAGCAATATGAAACGGATGTAGTAGTTCAAAGTGGGAGCTTGAAGATCATACTTATGTGAAATATTCACTAGGTGAAAGAGTAGATGAAATGAACCAACCAATAAATTTGATTATTTGTAAATGTTGTTGTTAAGTTTTATTACTTGTCATTCATCAATTATATAATAAACATAAAATTATATATTATAAGGTTAAAGAACGTAATTATAATTCCAAATTTGTATCATATTGCGATTAGGTATTTTAGATTTAATTGTTGCTAATATGTATTCTAGATTTCATATTCGTTGTTTGTTTTTTCCGTTAAATATGGTCAAGTCACGTGTGGGTCATGTTATTCGACTTGACCCGACTTTCCAATTTTGTCCATATATATATTATATACTAAGGGAAAAGACGATTTTACCCCGTTTTGAACTAGAGAAGAAACGAACCGTCTCTTCATCTTCCTCCCATGTCTAACTTTTGTCAACCCACCCTTAATTCTCCAAAAATGTCTTCACTTTCCATTCAAGTAGTTCGTCCAAAAACTAGTTTTGGGGTTGCAGTTGAAGTTCAAATATGTGGTAGAAGCAGCGGTTTCCGCCGAGGATGTGGGCAACCTGACGAAGGTAACGACATCCAGGCGAGGTGACATGAAGGAAATGACAAGAAACGACGAAGGAATTCCAATCGACGGGGTCGAAACAACGTTATGTGAGTTAAACAAACTGATTTGGTACTAAATCAAAGTTCATCAGTAGAAATCGGTCTGAGGTTAATGAATTTTATGAAACTCAATGAAGTTTTGCTTAGGTACCGAAATTGCATGTTAAAAATTAGAATACATTAAATTTTCTGAAATTTAAAAATAGTATGAGTATACCTCTGAAGGTTGATATGAAGATGGTAACTTATTTTTGTGAGGAGTTGATTTGTTTTCCGTAGCGTATAACACAATTCTGTGGTAATTAATAACAAATCATGATACCTTTATTGTAGAAGATGCTTGTATTCAGATTACTGTGCTGAAGTTAATTTTTCCAAGATAAAAAGAAGCCAAAAATTTGATATGTTTATTGGTGGATTGAATGCTAAATGTGGGTATCCCAGGTGGGGTTTAATTTAACCCAATACAAAAATTTAGGCGGATAGTTTGTAGGGTTGAAGTTAATTATGTGTCGTTCTAATTTGGATGAAGATTTTAAACGAACTATATTTTATTATTTATTTGAAATATTTGGAAAATCAGAAATGCTTTTATATTTCGGGGTATTAGTGATTCTAATGGAGTATTTAGTGTTTCTATTCCTCAAGTTAGATATTTTCAGGAGGCTATGGAAAATCAGTCTACCACTGCACCGATCATGACAATCCAAGTGGAACCCACCTGACTTTGGGTGGTAAAAACTTATTACAGACGGAGCGCCACATGGAAACTCAGGAAAAACTGGAGTTGGAGGAGTCATTTGAGATTGCAACGGAAATTGGATTTCGGGTTATTCCCGCAATTAGGGACCACTAACAGCTAGCTGACAAAATTATGGGCTGTTAGAGATAGACTTCCTCTTGCTCTTCGTTTGGAAATTAAGTCTTACATATTGAAACAGATGTTTTGTTGTCCAACAACTTATTTCAGATAATATTAATCTAAGTTTTAAATTCATGCCTATTATTATGGATTGCATGGACCTTTTGCTATTGTTCAATAGATACAAACTTAGACACGTTTATCGGGAAGCTAACTTAGTTGCAGATGCTATGACTAGAATCAAAGTTCTACAGTAGTCTACTTTTGTTATTCATTATGTCCTCCTAAAGTGGTTAGAGCTTGTATGCTCAAAGACATGATCCAAGTCTGCGAACATTGTTTAATTAGTAAAGATCCTTCTTAGTTGATATTTTAGTGGTTGTCTTTTTGACGCACCGCTTTACTTGTCTTTTTCCTTTTTCTAAAAAAAAAAATATATATATATATATAGTGTAGAAATTGTAGGTAGAAATAAATGTCTACAATGCAATTGTTGAGAACTATAAAGGAACTACCTGATATTTGAGAATTTCAAATTAGGGTATACAATTGCGGAGAATGCAAACAAATCGTCTCCGATAATATATTAGGATTTATCCAGCCCAATAACTAAACACCAAGCCAATATTGTGATGATAAGTATATTTAACTTTCATCATTTTATGATTTGTTTTCAAGATTTTAGAAAAAAAAATAAATAAAAAAGTAAGACATTTGTCATTGTAAACTCAGTATTGTCCGATCCATAAGAGCATCCACAATGCAAGAAAAAAATGGAGGACAACTCCTCCATGTGGCAATGTGGGTTGTCACTTTGTATTGGAGATGTATAAGATTTCTTGTCCAATCCCTCCAAGGAGGATCCACTCTCTCACATCTCATCATTAATATGGTGATATAATATAGAAGAAAAAATTGTTAATTTTATCAATATTAAAAGAACATGTAGGGCCAACTTAATAGACACGATTGAAGTAGTGATAGAAAACTTTAAGACACTTATTTTTTAATAATACATATTGATTATGTAGCGCTGATATGACATTAAATAGGATGTGAGTCGAGGTTGTGCATTGTAGATGCTCAATAACATGCCATTTTTTGGGCCAAACAACAACATTCCATTAGAAAAACACTTGAACAGAGTCCGGCCTCTTGAGAAAAGCGAATAAGAAGGCGAAGACTTTGAGAAAAATATCTCATAAGATGACACGTGTTTACCTCTTACTTGCTCAACTATCTAACCAGAGAACAGAAAAGAGAACGGAGAGTCGGTATGTCTTTGCGGTGAAGTTTCCGCTTCACCATATTCCAAACTTGTTGAACGAACCCTTCCATTCGCAGAGCCCACACCAGAAGCACTCTCCACTCCTCAATAACCAACTGATTCTCCAATTCAATCTCCTTAGTTAAGAGTGAATTTCAGAACCTCGCAATCAAACTTGCCTCTTTCCGGAATAGGCATGGTGAAATCCACCGGTGAAAACGCGCCGCCATTGGCTCCGTTCCTGAAGAAATGCTACGAGATGGTAGAGGATGAAGCCACTGATCAGATCATATCCTGGGGTTCCAACAGCGATACGTTTGTCATATGGGATATGACTCAATTCTCCGTCCAATTGCTGCCCAAGTATTTCAAGCACAGTAATTTCTCTAGCTTTATGCGCCAACTCAACATCTATGTACGTGCCTTGTTCTTTCTGTCTTTTCGTTGGGTATTCTGTTGCTAGGGCTGGATTATATTGCTGTTGACGGCTGAATGAGTCCTTGTGAATTATGCTACCATTTAATGAAGTAATTGACATTATGGAGTCTAATTATGTCTCCGGTCATGTTTATCTAAGGATAAAAATGTATCTTATTTCTCTTTTTCTATCGACGCTCTTTGTTAACCCTAGTAAAAATGCTATGTTTTTTATACAATTTATAGGTTGCCTGCAGTCTTTGTGGACTCCTCTCACTTGCCATTCCCAATTTGAATATTTCTTGTTACTGTCTGGTCTTGTTAATTCCTTAATTTCTTTCAATGGCAGAGTCTGTGTTTGCACTTGTTGGGGAGTCTAGCAGTGTATGCTCGTAAGACTTACCTATCAAGTCATTACGATTTACTTGTCTATCTAATTTGTTGGCAAATATATTGCATAATTGTGTCTTGTATTAGGATTCCTTTTCCTTCTTTTACCATATTGAACTGCTGGTAAGCTTAGTTACAATAGTTTCTGAAGTAGAAATGAATGGAACACTGTTATCTTCTGCTGGGTTCACAAAATTTTGGAGAGAAAACCATATTGTTTACAACTTTAAGCCATTTTCATCTGAAATTAGATATCTTCGATTCAATCTTAATAGTTGTTCACCCTTAAATGATATCAGGGTTTCAGAAAAGTTGATACAGATCGTTGGGAATTTGCAAATGATGGATTCATCAAAGGTCAAAAGCATCTTCTCAGGAACATATACCGGAGGAAGAACCTTCTGGCTGCTACTGATAACAACAAGTCATCTCCTCCACCCGATATTCCTGATAAACAAGTTGATAAAACAAAGAACAACACCGCTCTCTTAAAGGAAGTAGAAAATCTTAAGAATGATAAAAATGCGCTCATGCAGGAGTTCATCAAATTGAGGCAGCTACAGGAATCTTCAGAGAATAATTTGGTAATGTTGAGGGAGCGGCTTCAGGGCATGGAAAAGAATCAGCAGCAGATGCTATCTTTCCTAGTAATGGCCATGCAAAACCCCGGGGTCTTGTTTCAGCTGCTTCAGGTAAAAGAGAGTACATGGCGCATGGCTGAAAGGGAAAACATGCTGGAAGGAGAAGAAGATGATGATGAAGAAGAAGATGAAGCGATATTTTCTGAAGGAACAATAGTGAGATATCAGCCAAATAGTGCATTAGAGCCTCAAATTAAAGTGTCTTCAGGTTTGGAGAAAACAGGAGTATCTGATAATCAACAACATGTTGATGATGCTTTTTTGAGCATTGATTTCTTGAAGAGACTGATGGATGAGAAGTTTTCATTGGATAGTCACGGCCCAGTCATTTTGCCTGATTTGCCTGATAATGGCACATGGAAAGACCTTCTACTGGCTTACCCTTTTGTAGAGAAGACGAGTCAAGAGGAAAAACAAGATTACCTACCAAGCACTGAAAGCTTTGATTTGCTGATGAAGCAGATGGAGAATACTGAGGATGATGAAAATGAAGGTGAATTGGATTCAGACAATGTGCAGATGCAACTTTTGTCTTCAGGTACTAATCCCCCTGCACATTAAGCAAGCTCTAGTGAGGCGAAGTGAAGTTTTTGTTCCCATACGGGATGCTGACTTGTTATTTAGAAACTGATGATCCGAACAAGTGATGTATATTATATGCAGATGCAAGCTCTTGTGACTCTGCTATATTATAAACATAGTGAAGTATCTACTATCAAAAGTTGATCAAGGTCTGGATGAGTAATGCTAATTGCTAACAGAATGTGACTCTGTTGGCTTTTAAATACATCCTTGATATTTTTGTTGCCCATCTATCTGGACATAAGCAAGAAGGCGCTGTGGAGGTGCAATTCGGTTTTGAGAAGGATCGCATACGTATTCTTGCTATTCTCATGGTTCTGGTCATTTATTTGGTTCTTACATGCTCATCCTATTATTGTCAATGTTCTAAGGGGATTCCTAAGGGAAGGGCCTCTGCTATATTATTGTCCCTGTTTTCAGCATCTTCAACATGAAGTAAGAGGCCCCTCGCTATGCCCCTTTCAGCCTCATTATATTATTTAGTGTTTCGAGTTTTCATTTTGTTGCGATTTGATTTTCCGTCTTAACTTTGACAAATTGAGATAAAAAGACAATTTTCCCATTATAATTTTTTTGTTCAAAACCACCCGTTCGATTCTGGCCACCCACCTCCGATTCCGAGTTGCCCACGATTCCGAACATTTTAGGTGTAATTTATGAATTTTCAAATTTATTCAGTCATGTAACTAGCAAATGACCGGTTTCTGTTAAATTTAACTCTTAAAATTTGACAGAGAACGAATAGCAACAAAATTGAAACCTAAAACAATCGGAAGTAACAATTTAATCCTAAGATACCAAATTGACATATGGTCAACAGGTAACGAGTAAGAAGAGTCTAAAGTGAACCTGGAATACTAGAATTGGTGAGGTGTAGTGAAGAAGAGGATAAGGAGCCTGGAATTGGTCCAACCGGTCTTGACCGAAGAAGAGGTAAAAGCGATACAATCAGTCCATATTCGGCAAATAAAGGGGACGAGAGACAAACTAGTTTGGCAAAACCCAGACTTGTTTATCCAAGACTACGAGAAAGAGCACAAGCTGAACAAGACCGACCCGGATAGACATCTCACTCGGTGGCCCCACGCCGGAAATTCGATTTGTGCCATTTCCGGCATTGACTACTTTCCAAATTGCCGCATCAAAGATGTATTTTTTTGTTTTTGGGCAAATTTATGAATAGTGATTATTAATTGAATAAAATAAAATAGAAAAGGAGTTGCATTTTTATTTAACATTACTGAAAATGTCTTTGTTATTGGTCATTGCATATGCAGCTAAGAGTGAGGATAGCTAGGCTGGGTGAACGGCTTTGGCCATACCGAAAGCAGCAGCAGAAGCGATGGCACCAATAAGGGCCGTTTGGAGAGCGCTGATGAAGGGCTTATTTCCAGTAAAGTATCCCTTTGCATATCCAAATATCATCAGTGCCACCAGCGTCACCACTACTGAAGCTACCAGTGCTTCTCTTGCCAATGGGATGAACACGTAAGGCATCAGCGGCACCAATCCTCCCAGTATGTATGCTACTGCTATCGTTACTGCGCTCTGTACTGCCCTTCTCGGGTTCGGCTTCTCCAGCCCTAGCTCAAACCTACAAACAAACAAACAATGCCTTCTTCTTTGAACCATCCATCAAAAAATTATGTACAACTGTCAACATTAACAGTTTACTAACGGATTCACTAAAATATACAATTTTAAAAAAATTGTTGCACTAAAAGATGTAGAACATTATATACCCAACGAATTATTAACCCTAATAAATATATACATATAACTTACTTCATCATGAAATCGAGCCAAGCTTGGGGATTCTTTCTGAGGGCATTGACGACGGGTCCATACTCGTGTGCCTCTATTCCATACTCTGCTAGTATTTCAGCTACCTCCGCTGCCTCTGTATCAGGAACGGAGATGATCTCCTCCTGTTCTCTTTTCAGTTCACGCATATAGTGGTCAGCCTCACTTTTAGCTGCAAGATATCTGCCACCATCCAAACACCCCCATTAATTGAGTCAAACTTAGTATCACTTTCTTATCTTCTCATGAAAGAAACAAACACAAAATTAATTTCTCTACCAAGAAACAGTTTCTTCATATAATATGTAAATAAATATAAATATAAACCCACTGGCAATTGAAATTTATTTTGCCAAAGAAGATTCTGTTGATAATATCGGCCGTAAGCAAAAAAAACTCCAAAAAATATGAAACTGAAGGGAGTGCAGATTACAAGGAATTAAAGGAATATGAGTAAATTAAATCATTTAATATTATCATCCACCAAAAGAGCGAGCATCATATATTATCAGGAGATAGATTATGCATGAATCAATGCGATTTATCGATTCCACTATATATTGTTGCGACTTGCGATGGTGGCCACGAACAAACAAAAAAGAACTAATTTTGCGATGCTTTCTTTCTACACAATGGACTAACTTTACGATGCAATTCATCTTATTCTATGTATATTGAGAGAAAGAGTAGGTACCCTCCGAGACCCATAGAAATAGCGCCGGCAGCAACCTCAGCGATGCCAGCAGTCAAAACGATGGATGAGGTAGCATTGGCGCCGGAGAGGCCAGCAGCGAGGGCGAAGGGTACGGTCAGACCGTCTGAGACGCCGATGATTATGTCACGGACGATCTCACCGGCTGTGAAGTGCGACTCCTCGTGTTGGTTCAGGAGCCGCCGCTTCTCTGGTTCAAGATTCCCAGCCATACTCTAATTCTGTTGAGAGAAAAAAGGGATTGTGAGCGAGTGCCTATATATATGGCGACCTCTAATACTTATGAATCGTGTTTCTCCTTGTTTGTGTTTATATATGGAAATGAAAAATATGGACCTTTCTACTTCACAAATATGGAGACTCGAGTAATTATGATGCCATTTTCTGTCCAACTCTCATTTTGGCCCACCTTCATTTGTATTTGTAGTATATGGGTTAAATAAATTATTATTTTTTTGCCACCGGGTTAGATCAAATATAATTTCATTTATTTAAACTAGAAAATGACACATAATAAAATCGACAATTCTAAAGTATCTCATATGGTACTTCTAATGATTTTAAATTGTAAAGCGTAATCTTAAATATCCTAATTAAATCATAATAACATTTTATTTACGAATAAATTGTTTTATCTGAAAGTAGAATAGATCTTTCTATGAAAGTAGATTTTGTTTCGAGTAATACATGATGTCATTTATTTATAACTTACATAGAATATAGTACCAAGTAAATATTGAGTAATCAATGATATTATTATGCCATACGTTTTAAAATATTGGTCAACCAATATATACAATATAGCAAGAGAACTAATCTGCTCTTTGTCTATTATCATTGTATAAGTTGTTTAACTTGATTATAAATGTGAAAATATGATGTATTAATAACTAGGGAACAATTAAAATAAATAAAAAGCAAATAAAATTTTAAGCATGTATTATCTTTATTTGATTTTTATTAAAAAAAATTGACCGATTAATAAGATTAACTTAACTGAAAAAAATGGGGATACTTTTAATTAATTAATGTTATATTCAACTTAATGTTTTTAGATTTTATAATTTGTATTATTTATAGTACTAGAAACTTACTAGGGCTTTGTGTGAAGTGGAAAATTTATTCGAGTTATCATTGTATAAATTTAGGGTACTAAGTAGATACGAAAAAATTGATCGGGGAAATAGTCATTGATGAAACATAATTTGTTCAGCAGTCCCTCATTGATCGAAGTGCTCAATACATAATAATAATTTAAAAATATAATCAGTAGAAACAGAATGAAGAGAGTTACAGTTGCTCAATACATAATAATAATTTAAAAATATAATCAGTAGAAACAGAATGAAGAGAGTTACAGTTATATCAGGTGGATGAAGATAGAACAGATCATTAACAATTGCTCCATCATTTCTTCCATTGATGTTTTATGCATCCAATGATTCGATTCACAAGAATAACGAAGTGTAAATCTCACCAAAATGCAATCGAATTTGAAGAAAATGAATTTAAATTTATCAATCCAATGAATTTGTAACTGATCGCAGAAAAGAAAACGAAAAGATGATGAAATCAATCAACTCGATTGATTTTGATCAGGCGAAATCAACAAAGTTATTGCTATAATACCATGTAAAGAGAGAATGTTGAAGAATCAATAGTGGCATTTGACAAAGTTAGTTACAAATAACTAGTTCAATACTATTTATAATAACTAGCTACGTTAGCTAAGCATATCATGCTTACATAATTATACATATGTAAGCCATGACCAATTGTAAGCGATTGAACAAATTATTTTGTTGAGCCAGAGACATAATCGAAAGATCCGATTTCAAGCGCACGACATTGCAAATCAATATCAGCTCCAAGAATGAACATACGAGAAAGAATGCATAAATCAAGAACATCAGTTCAGAGCTTGTGTTCGACTACCCATCATTTATGAATAGACTCCACTGTGGTCCTAGGTTCTGCATTGAGATCGGAAATGCGAAAATCCAAAGAGAGTGAGACAAGGCAAGAAGTAAGCAACTAAACATAATGTCAAAACTCAAAATGTGTTTCACTCCATAAAAATAGTGTTAACATAGATGGAGATGGATGAGATTCGTTTAACAATATGATATTATGACAAAAAAACCAAACTTCACTGTTTTTAACATCACAAACACCTCACTCTCTCTTCATTGAATGAAACTTGATCGATTGATTGCTGGATCCATAACATCTGCAAATGTTTTTACACATAGAGATAGTAAAACATAACATGCTGCTGCCAACAAACATTTATTTACATCACAAACATGACAGCAGCAACTGCAGCACAACCACCGGTCACCCAAAAACATCCCGGTTGGTTATGCTGCTTAACAAACAGAAGCTGATTATAGTCAGCAATTTGTTCTTCTCGACACATACTACCGTTCAAAGAGATGATGAACACCCATTGCCACTCCCTAAGGTCGGTCATTAAAGAGGAGAAAAAACAAACCTTTGATGGATTAAATGGAGAATCCACGGTGCAGGCAGGATCCATTCAACTCAACAAAACCCGAAAAACCATAGCAAGCTAGCTGCACTCACTCACTGAACTGCTAATAGTCAGTAACACCAACAGTAGTACTAGTACTAGTCAATAATACTTGAGACTTTGAAAGCAGCAGTAGCAGCACTTATACATAGTAAGTAGTTTACTCAATAATATGATCAAGAAGATAAGCAACACTCTGGGCACCGTGTCAATCCATTTTCATTACATTCCAGGCACCTGTTCAGTACTCCTTTATCTTCATCAAACAGCTTCATACTGCCACTGCAATTACTGCATGTCACAAACCTCATATCCCCACAGTACTCACATACAAATCCAGGAGCCATCTTTGGAAACTTGGCAATCAGTTTCTTTAACTCACCATTTTCACACATCTGCTTTATCAAATCAGCACCACCTATATGCTTCCCTCCAATGAAAACCTGAGGCAAACTCACATTATTGTTCTTCAACCCTCCTCCTCCTCCTCCTCCTAACACTTCCCGAAGCTCCTTCCTGTATCCCAAGTCCATAGACACATCTCGTTCATCCACCCAAACCCTAAATCCTCTAAATATCATCCTCACTGAATAACAATCCTCAAATGTCCGACGAATTCCACGCAAGCTTGTGAAAAACACCACAATTCTATCCTCCGTCCCAGGCAATCGAATTGAAGAATCTTCCATCTTCGGTTTCAATCTGGTGGGGGATAATTGCGATTCGGAGGATGATTGTGATTCATCACGACGCTTTGCAGACCGTTTCTGGGACTCAAACAAAGTGCAGAGCTTCTTGACCTTACCTTTCAGGAATGACGAGTCCACCGTACTGTACAGCTTCCGCATCGAACTCGCACGCTCCAGAGACTGGCTACCTGAGGACTTGGAGGAGTGCATCAGGGTGAGCGATCGATTGAAGATTGAGGGTTTAGGTTTTGCAGACAATTCATACTTTTCAACGCTAGCCATAATCAATAGTCAAGAAGGCTTAGCAATCAATCAAGTCCTCGCTCGATCGAGCAAAATTCCACAATTGAGGAGGAGGATGAAAGAGAAGTCCAACTTCAGAAAACGAAATGAAGGATCAGAATAGTGGAAAATCGAGGAGATTATCTTCGATCAAAAACCTGGAGAAGCGGTGGCCTTCAATTTTGGGTTGATCGGCGGCGTTTGGCTTATTAGAAAATGACGAGGCTTCTTCTTCTGCTCGTCGGTAGGGCAGAAAGTTGGAGAAGCTGGGTTCTGGAAGCGTGGACGCAAAGCAAAACACTTTAATTAAGAAGAAGAGACACAGAGAAGCTTTCTGAGTTTTGAAGAAGATTTCTTTCCGTTTTCAGAAATGAAATATATTAATTATATAATAAACAAGGAAAATTGTGCGATTCGATTTCGGGCTAATCTCGTGTGCCCAAAATTTATAAGAAAATTGGATAAGAAAAAAAAATTAAATAAATAAAAACTCATAAACTGCATATGTTCTAAATTCTAATCCCACTCTCCACAAAAACCTGAGTGTTGATTTTACTAAAGTTTTTTTTTTCTTGCCAAGACTAAAATTTAGTTTTTTTTTGCCTGGTTTTAAATTTTAATAGAGTTAGTTAATTAAAATTATTTAACCAATTAAAATGATATAATATTACTAATATATATAATTTGGATCGGGCTCATGTCGTTCGAAATTTACCCACAAAAGGCTTAGCCCAATTTTGGAAGAAAATCCACCGTCTCCCCAGCTAGCGTATGTTTTTGAACCAGTCTCAAACTGATTTTTTTTGGGATTTCGATCTTTTTGCTAGTCATAATTTTCTGAGATATATATATATATATATTTATATAAGGTGAATGGCTAGTACTTTCACTTTGTAATGAATGAAGTAATATTATATAGTAATTATATTTATTTATTATATTAGGTGTTTGATCCGATTATTGCGCAGTAAGTGGTTTTTATAAATTATTGGGATATTACAAAAAAATCAATTTTAATTTGATTTTGATAATTAATTTTATTGGCCTATATTATTTGAAATAATTTATTTAAAGCAAATGAAGCACTACTGACACATTTAAGTGTATTATAGTACTTTAATTTATATAATTTCGAACATCGTACGCAATGTGTTTAAACATAGATTCTATTAGTTAGTTAATATATTTACACATATGATATTACGATTTTTCAATATACC